>CM059297.1:8545000-11185000 GCA_030340665.1 Neosalanx taihuensis
TAACTGCATACACTAAATTAAAATATGAAGTCACTCCGTTTCCCAAGTTGCTGCTGCAAGCATTTGTGTGATGGGAGGGGCGATAAAGCGTGGGGTTAGAGTGTGTGGGGGGGAGGGCCGGGGCGGGTGCTGCAGGGAGGGCGTGAAAAGATGACCTGGATTACAGAAAAAAACGAGAGGAGGATGATTAAAAAAAGACAAATATATATACGGATATATTTCCTTTTAAAAACACTAAAAACCGCATGGGCAGTTAATATGGCTGAAGTGTCTGTGACCAAAGACAAAATAAATCATACTCTCTGTGTGTGTATATGTGTGTGTGTGTGTGTGTGTGTGTGTGTCTGTGTGTGTGTGTGTGTGTGTGTGTGTGTGTGTGTGTGTGTGTGTGTGTGTGTGTGTGTGTGTGTGTGTGTAGGGAGATGTGTACGCATGTGTATTCGTGTGCACGTGTATGTATTTTGTCGTTTTACATGTTTGATCCATATAAATGAATATTAGCTTTTGACTCAAGTGTTCAGCTGCCTTTGTTACATTAGCCAGGAGATCCTGTCAGATTATAAATCTCCTTCCATGCTGGCTCTCTGTCCAGTACTATTGTGCCACCCAAGAACATAGTTCATGTATTTCTGAACTGGTTTGTGAGAAAATTAAGCCCCATAACTTGGATATCACTTGAAGGCCTGCCTGCGTTATTTCATTTTTGTGCGTGTCTGTGCTGTGTGTGTGTGTGTTTGTGTGTAAGTGAGAAATAACCAAGAGTGTGTGTGTGTGTTGGGGGGAGATTTACTCCTGAATACACCATTTTCTGGCAGTGGTTTCATAATGGCTCTTTGGTAGGCACACTTTACTGCAATCAATAGGGGTGCTTTGAATTGGTGCTGGTATGTAAGGACACACGCACATAAAAACTCAGAGTCCCAGAGTGCATCATGTGTGTTCAGCTGTGCACTGTCCTCCCTCTCTGATTACAACTCTGCCTCTCTGATCAGACCAATCCACTTTGGCCTGTGGACATGAAGCGTGCGTGGCAGCCGTATGATAGCTGGCCAGCTCCATCTGGACACACACACACACACACACACACTCTCACCGACCGTGAGTGCTGTCACATGACAGAAAAACTTGTGAAAGAAGGCGCACAACAGGACAACATCCTCGCTGGGGTGCTCCATAGTGCACACGCACCATACACACGCACACCATACACCCACACACACACACCATACACACACACACACTATACACACACACTATAAATACACCATACACACACACACCATACACACACACACCATACACACACCATACGCGCACACACACACCATACACACACACACACACTATACACACACACACTATACACACACTATAACACCACACCATACACACACACACACACACCATACACACACACACACACACACCATACACACACACACCCTATACACACACTATACACACACCATACACACACACACACACACACACACCATACACACACACACACACACACACACCATACACACACACCCACACCATACACACACTCCATACACACACACACACTATACATACACCATACACACACCATACGCACACACACGGTCCGGCCACTGTGCAGACACAGCTGTCTCAGGCTTGCAGGCTCCATATGTCTCGGACAGTAGGGAAGCGATGGTCCTCCAAGGCCAGATAATCAATCACAGAGCCCCCCTGCCCTGCAGGGGTCAGCCCAGCACCACAGGCCACAGTGCAGAGCCCAGAGCAACGCGCCAAACAGTGCCACCATTTTCAGCTGAGGCCAGGAGAATTCTCCCACAGCACAACTTCCTAGGTCAAAGCAGAGGGGCTGTGCTTAGCACTGGCTTCAGTTCAGTTCTTTAAATCCTGCTGGACTTGTGATGTATCAAGGGTCACGTTGACGAGGGGCTGTTCTTGAAGAGGCGCTGTTCTTTGTGGTCTTCATTACGCTCTCCCAACTTGAAGCATCTCAGGTGTTCTTACCTTCCACATTACAGACAGGACACACGCACACACACACACACAAATACGTACACACACACGCAGTCCTCTGCTGTGCATCCATCGCCGTCATTGATCAGTCCATGGTCCACCCACCGGCTGGGGTGTCGTAATAGGATCCTAATGTCCTCATCATGGGTCAAAGAGGAGGGCCGTGTCACCAGAGGGAGTCGTTGTACCAAGGCACCCCACCCCCACCCCCACCCTCCCTCCACCCCCCCCCCCCCCCCCCAGATCAATACCCCTCTGCTCCTCTGGGGACCTGCCCGCCCCGGGGGGGGTGGGGACGTCAATACCGTCGATTGGGTTTTAAAGAGCAGTCCGTCAGGCTCTGTGTCACCATCCGGGGGTCCGCGGTGGTCTGAAGAGTCTGTGTACGCACGTGTGTGTGTGTGTGTTGGTGTGTGTGTGTGTGTGTTGGTGTGAGAGCTGAAGGGGGCTTTGTCGTAGGGGGGCGGGGGGGGGGGTGGTGGTGTTCCGGAGGGACTTTGTAACCCCTGGTGTGTATTAACCCCCCCCCCCCCCCCCACCCCCCCCCCCCCAGAACCTCGGGGAGGTGTTCAGGGTGACAGGCCATCTCTCCCGGTTATCGACAGGCCGGGTGACAGAGAGCCCTCCACCCGCACCTCCGTGACGGCCCCCCCCCCCGCCGGGGGGGGGGGGGGGGGGGGAGAGGGAGAGCGATGCCGAGGCCGCGCCCGCCCTGCCTTTCCCTCCCTCTCGCCCTCCGTCCGCGTCTCGCCCTCCCTCCTTCCCTCTCCTCTCTCCTCACGCTCTGTTTCATTCCCCGCTCTGCTGTCTTCCAGGATCCTCCGGCTCTCTGCACCCGCTGCTCAGTATTGTCCCACACGCAGCACGTAGTTCAATATCCGACTTTGTATCTTGGACAGACATCAAGTCTGGATGGTAAATGTTTTTTTTTTACTGATATTTACTATATAAAAACCCCTCCGTGCTTCAATCCTTTATTTGTTTTCACCCACCCAAGGCTGAGCCATGCCCACTGCTGGGGACCCCCGCTGCCCCTCTGCCAGGCCCCCCCCCCCACCCCGGCATGGGACACCACCATCTGTTCCCTGGCACTGCCCTCTGCACTCCTGTAGGGCACTGCCCATAGTGCTGACACCCGGGCACCCTGGAGCCCCATGCCGAACAGGAAGCATGTACTGGAAACACACACACACACACACAACCCCAGGCCTTGGTATCATCAGAGCAGTGCATATTGGGGACTATGAAGAAAAGTAATATGTCAGTGATATTCAGAGGATCTACCTGAGGACTGCGTTACAGTCAGGGGATCTGGGAAGGGGTCAGGGGCGGATCTAGAACATTTGACATGGGGGGGGGGGGGGGGCAAAGGGGTGGCAAGAGGTCTTGGCAGGGGGTCATGGGACAACAGTACGTGGGCAGCTGGGGGGGGGCAAGGCTCTCAAGTGGGGGGGGGCGGCTGCCCCCCCCTTGCCCCCCCCTTGGGCCCCCCCCCCCCCCCCCGTAGATCCGCCCCTGGAAGGGGGTACTGGTTCCAGTTCCTGTCGCAGAGGAAAGGTTGCGAAGTGTGTGCGTATGCTCACGCATGCCTCGGTGTGCGTGTGTGTCCGTGTGTGCCTCGGCGTGTGTGTGAGAGCGTGTGCGTGTCAGAGAGAGAGAGAGTGTGTGTGAGAGTGTGTTTGCGCGTGTACGCGTGCGCACTATTGTGCGTGTCGGCGTGCGTACACGCGCTGTGCGCGTACGTGTGCGCGTTTCTGTGTGTGCGCGTTTCTGTGTGCGTGTGTGTGTGCACGTGTGTGTGTATGCGTGCAAGGACGTGTCGTGTCCATGTTCATGTAAGTGCACGCGTGTCCAGAGGCGTGAGTGGCCACATGAAGGATAGAGCCAGGGTTAGTGAACTCATTTTCCCTCCTCCCACTCTTCCCCTGAACTCTGACCCCCTAGGTCTCGTTTAACCCCCCTCCTTCTCCCCCTCCCTCCCTCCCTTCCTCCCCCCTCCCCTCCCCCCTTTCCCATCATGCCCTGTGGGATCAGGCAGGGGGAGGCTGGCGGGGGCCCGGGGGTGGGGGGTGGGGGGGTGGGGGGGTGGGGACGAGGCTTTCCCGGCTGAGGTCAAGGCTGGCTGGCCCCGCCTTGCCGCCGTCATTCACCTCGCTTTTGTTTTAACCTTTTTACCCGTCACCCCGGAGTTTTATGGGGGTTTGTGGGTTCGAAGCGCCGGGGGGGGGGGGGGATACAAATCTCCGACGCCCCCCCTAAAGCTGTCATCCCAGCCCTGGGACGGAGGCAGCCCCACGCAGTCACCTTGGATCGGGAGCAGCGCAGCGCGGGGACAGCCTGTCTGCACACACACACCCCTGCTCAGGGACGCCTTCATGCTGCCAAAACATGGAACTAAATATATATATAATAACTTACAAACGTAATTGTCTGCCCATGCATGATTTCCTAGACAGCGGCTATGGTGACGTAAGATCCAGACAGATAGTTTGGGTGGAAAAAAGAATGGTTTCGTTTTTTTTGCTCTGTTTTTGTTGTTGCTCTGTATTTAGCTCTTGGAATCAACAAGTAACATTGTGTTGAGGTGACTACCTTGCCTCTAATGATCTGGATGCTTCCCTGGTCTGTTAATGGAGGCTCGTCTCCCCCCCTGAGCCCCGCTGTGAGGTGTCTTTAGTGCAGGCCTGTGCTTCAGGAGGCAGGTGAGGGGGAGCGGCCAGAGGGAGGGTCTGTTTGGGTCTACCCCCTGCCCTCTGGAAGCTGTTAGGGATGGGCCTAGCTGTATGTGTGTGTGTGTGTGTGTGTGTGTGTGTGTGTGTGATCCGGGTTGCATTAAGTTCTATTGAGAAATGACTACAGGACGGCTATTGTATCTCATATATAGTAAAAAAAAAAAGAAAAAGGGGGAGGGGTCTCCCCCCCCCCCCCACCCCCACCCCCACCCATCTTTAACTAACAGAGAGCATGGAAGTCCGAATGTGAAGGGCTCGGGCCAGGCTGGGTGCTCCTGCCCACCCAGCCTCCTCCATGGTCAGGTCTTTGTCAGGCACAAAGCCTTGCTCTAAAGTCCCTGATGGAATATTGATTTGGTTCCCATTGTTGGTAACTTTGCCTCTCTTGACCTTGGACACACATGCTTGTCGGCCCACGTGGGCTGTTATTGTGGGGCTTTCAGGGAGGCACGGAGTGGATCTGGATCAGACCGCTGGAGAGCTGCAGTGTGGGTTTGTGGGGGTTCATCTGGAGGAATTCTCACCTTGTCCTTTCTCTCTCTTCCTCCCTGGCCTTTCTGTCTCTCTCTCTCTCTTTCTCTCTCTATCTCTCTCACTCTCTCTCTATCCCTCTCTCTCTCTCTCACTCTCTTTCTCTCCCTCCCTCTCTCTCTCCCACTCTCTCCCCCTCTCCTCCCCCTCATTGCGTTTTTCTGGTATCTCCCTCTGCCCTCTCTCTCTCAGCGGGGGGGGGGGGCGGGGCTAGATGGCAGCAGTGGGCACTGTCTGTGCCAGCGGGTCAGAGGTAAAGCTGGCACGCTCCCTGGTGCCGCCCTGCACGCCCTGTCCAAGCACATCACCGGAGCGGGCGCTCAGAGCTCCAGCCTCAAGCCTGTGCCGGCCTGGCGCCAACCCTGGTGCCACCTTCACTGCACCGCGCCACGCAGCACCGCGCCAAGCAACCACAGGGCCGGGAGTCACACCCACCCAGCCAAGGGCAGCGGAGGAGGGGAGAGGGGGGAGGTAAATAGGGGAGGAGGGGAGAGGATGAGGGAGGGAGAGGGGAGGGGAGTGGGGTAGTGAGGTAGTGCTGCAATGCGTTTCTGCGTACTTGTGAATACGCATGCACACATGGAAGTGAACACGCACACACACACACGCACACACACACACTTGTATGCAGATCACTCAGGCATCAGCCAATAGCATACACAGGCACACACACACACTCAGTTAATCTCTCACACATTCAGTTACTCAATCAGACAGGCAGACAGACAGACAGACAGACAGACAGACAGGCAGGCAGACAGACGGGCAGACAGGCAGACAGACAGGCAGACAGACGGGCAGAGAGGCAGTCAGACAGGCAGACAGGCAGACAGACAGGCAGACAGGCAGGCAGGCAGGCAGGCAGGCAGACAGACGGGCAGACAGGCAGGACAGACAGGCAGACAGGCAGACAGGCAGACAGGCAGACAGGCCATCCACAGATCCACATCACCACGTTTTCCCGTGTTGAATAACTTCCTGAGAATGTGTGCAGACCGTACTAGCATGTTCACACAGCGTGTGGTGCGCGCGCGTGTGTGTGTGTGTGTGTGTGTGTGTGTGTGTGTGTACATGGGTTTGTGCCCATCTTTATCTGACAAAGCAATATCACTATTTGATCCATGTCTTTCACATGAACAGTAATTCACTATTCTGTTTGTGGTGTTTAAACTGGCTTCCCAACACAACTGAAACTGCAATTCATGATTTGAAAACCAATAGTGTTTTAGTGAATATGAAATTGAGCAGATTTATTTGATTGGATGGATAATGCCCATGACAATTCCACAGGGACTTGTTTCCATTTCCATTACATTTACATGTATTCATTTAGCAGACGCTTTTATCCAAAGCGACTTACAGTAAGTACAGGGACATTCTCCCTGAGGCAAGTAGGGTGAAGTGCCTTGCCCAAGGAGACAAGGTCATATAGCCACAACCGGGGCTCGATCTCACAACCTACTGATCATGAGGCCAACGCCTTAACCCGCTGAGCTATCTGACTCCCCATATATATATTTATATATATAGACATATGGACGTACAGAGCACCACGATTGCAATTTGCAGCACATCATCTCATTTCCAAATGCCCTGCTCTAATCCACACACAGAGAGAGAGAGAGAGAGAGAGAGAGAGAGAGAGAGAGAGAAATCAGAGAGAAATCGAGTGAGACGTGGGTGAAGAGAGGAAGCATTGAGTGTGGGGGGTGTAGGGGGTGTGTGGGGGGAGGGTGCTAAGAAGACGGCAGGGGGTGGAAGGGAGAGGGGAAGAGGGGGAGGGAGGGGGGGGGGTGACGGGGTTCGAAATCTCTGTCTCAGCAAAAGTTTTCATTAAAATTTTGAGACAAATGATCTCTGTGTCCTTCTCCCATGTTGCCCGGGGGCGTCGTGCTATTTCTATGCAAATAACAAACCTCACGCCTTCCTTTCTGTTATTCTACTGGAGCTACTGCGACATGACCCAGGAGACTGGGAGGGAAGGAGGGAGAGGGGGGGGGGAGGGAGGGAGAGAGGAGGAGAAGGGAGAGAGGGGAGAAGGAGAGAGGAAGGGAAGGAGGGAGAGAGGGGAGAAGGAGGGAGAGAGGAGGAGAAGGAGAGAGGAAGGGAAGGAGGGAGAGAGGGGAGAAGGAGGGAGAGAGGAGGAGAAGGAGAGAGGAAGGGACGGAGGGAGAGAGGGAGGGAGGGGGAGAAGGAGGGAGAGAGGAGGAGGAGGAGGGAGAGAGGGGGAGAAGGAGGGAGAGAGGGGGAGAAGGAGGGAGAGAGGGGGAGAAGGAGAGAGAGAGGAAGAGAAAGAGGGAGGGAGGAGAATGTGACAGACAAGTGAAAGCTAGAGACAGACAGACAGACAGACAGACAGACAAAGACAGACTGGAGCAAAGAGACAGAGAAAAGAAAAAGAGAGGAAATATGACAACAAAAGAGGCAGGAGAAAGAATGAAAGGACCGAATGTGGAAAGCAAAAAACACACAGATGATGGTGAACATGTTAGCTAAAGAGAGAGAGAGAGAGCGGAGAGAGATGACAAGAGCGGGTGTGTGGGGTGGGGTGTGCTCAGTGAGGTGTGAAAATATATAACGCGGAGTGTGTGTATGAGACGGAGAGAGAGAGAGGGAGAGAGAGAGGGAGAGAGAGAGAGAGAGAGAGAGAGAGAGGGAGAGAGAGAGACAGAGAGAGAGAGGGAGAGAGAGAGGGAGAGAGAGAGAGAGAGAGAGAGAGGGGCAAAAACAACACAAAGACAACGGCCATAATTTGTTTCTAGGCTGCCTCCCAGTTAATATATGACACCTCCTCCAGGCTTGTGCTGGTTCACAGTCTGCTGCTGTTCAAGTCTGCAGCACTTACAACCCCATCAAAGCCACAGCAACTCTGTCCCTTTCTCTCTCTCTTTCTGCCTCTCTCTCTCACACACACACACACACACACACACACACACAGTGTGTATTACAGGCATGCAGGCCACTAGATTGATTCTCTGTAGTTGATCTGCATATTCCCCCCTAAACAGCTGATATTTGTTGTGCGTTATTGTCTGCGCCACATGCAGACTGCAAACAGATATTTGAATATTCGTATTTGTGTGCAAAAATCTAGAGTAAACATTTCAACTAAACTCAAACACGCCGCTATTTACCTAATATGTGTCATCAAACACAGCCATACCCTGAATATTAATAAATGGCACCATGGCAGGAGAACATCTAACGGTGACCAAGAGAAACCCCTCAGGTTCTAATGTGAGGGAGGGGTGGGCTTTATGAAAACACGTACTTCAACCTTTTCAAAGTAAACAGTTTTAATGTACATGTAAATGTACCGTGTGGGGTTGACCAGCAGAGACGGTGTGTGTGCGTCGTGGCATTTGGGAGCGAAGGGAGTTTATGGTTCGGAGTGGAAAGCATTCCTCTGTTTCCCTGCAGAGAGATACAGAGCTACTGCATGACTCGTCTAACCCATAAACCATCCAGAATTAATGCAAGCCAAGTACAACGCTGAAGAGAATCGCTTTTTATGGCTTCTCTCTCTCTCTCTCTCTCTCTCTCTCTCTCTCTCTCTCTCTCTCTCTCTCTCTCTCTCTCTCTCTCTCTCTCTCTCTCTCTCCCTGTGCCCCTGTCTCTTTTCGCTCGCTCTGTTTTTCTTTCTACGGTGCATCGCTGTCGCCGTCCGTATTTCTTTCCCTCTTTCATTCCTGCTCTGTCTTCTCTTTCTTCTCTCTCTCGCTCTCCCGCCCCCGCCCCTTTTCCCCCGCTCTCTCCCCCTCTCTCTCTTCTTCTGTCCCTCTCCCTCCCTCTCTCTCCCCCTCTCTGTCTCTCTCTCTCCCTCCCTCTCTTCTTCTGTCTCTCTTTTCCTCTCTGTCTGTCTCTTAGTATTCACCCACAGCAGCAGAGCTCTGAATGACAGCCACATATCCACTCAGTCAGCTGAACCCATCGATTCGCTCCTGTGTCGTTATCGGGCGAGCGAGGGGACAGGAGGCACTCTTTGTGTGTGTGTGTGTGTGTGTGTGTGTGTGTGTGTGTGTGTGTGTGCGCTTGCACGGGAGTGTGTTGGTTAGGGTGTGTGTGTGTGTGTGTGTGGTGCCTTTACCTCTCCACGAGGGAGGAGGGAGGGAGGGGGTATGAAGATGTAGAGAGCGAGAGAGAGAGAGACGGAGACAGAAAAAGAGGAACATAGACGAAAGGTTTTGCCGGTTGGATATGCTGTGTGGTGCAGCCTGCTGTATATGGGAAGAAGAAATAGAGGAGAGAAAGTTGAATTCAGAGAGCAGGGATGTAGAAGCGTAGGCCAGAGAGCAGATAAGAAGAAGAGAAAAAAACAGGATGAGGGAGAGAGGAGAAGAAAGAAGAAAATTCTGAATTCCCAGACAGCCAGTCTATAAGCCTCTCCTTAAGCTATATGCTTTGTGCTCCTTTAGAACCTTTCCTCCCATTCTGTCTCTCCCCCTTTCTCTCTCTCTCTCTCCCCCCGCCCTTTCTCTCTCTCCCTTTCTCTCCCTCTCTCTCTCTCTCTCTCTCCCTTTCTCTCTATTCCTGAACAGTACTAACCACTGCAGTGACACGCCTCCAGCACAACATCCTATCTCTCTCTTCCTCGCTATCTATCTCTCTCTCTCTGTCTCTCTCTCTCTCTCTTCCTCAGGACTTAAACATTGTTAAACAGAGATATTAGACTCGTTGCTTTTAACATACAGGAATCATGATCCGGTTTCATCCTCAGTGGCCGCCAGCCATTTACACAACTTCCAAAGCAGCGCAGAGAGGAAGACTGGAATATTCTAGATTCACAGACAGTCAAAATATATGCAGAATTCCCAGTTTATTGAATTTGTTGATGGCCGGCTGCTGGTTATCTGGCTGACACAATAGGTGATTAAAAAGAAAAGGTAAATGTTCAGACCGATTTCAGTCTTAATCCAGACAGAGAGCTGGGGAATGAAGATGCAATAGAAAGCCAGCAACATAACTGACAGGCAGTACAACTTAAACTGCAGTAGAAGCAGATCTCAGTTCAGCACAGACTCCGTTCAGACAGTCTCTCTCTCTCTGTATCTCTCTGTCTCTCTCTGTCTCTCTCTCTCTCTCTGTGTCTCTCTCTGTCTCTCTCTCTCTCTGTCTCTCTGTCTCTCTCTCTCTGTGTGTCTCTCTCTGTCTCTCTCTCTCTCTCTGTATCTCTCTGTCTCTCTTTGTCTCTCTGTCTTTCTGTCTCTCTGTGTCTCTTTGTCTCTCTCTGTCTTTCTGTCTCTCTCTGTGTGTCTCTCTCTCTGTCTCTCTCTGTCTCTCTCTGTCTCTCTCTCTCTCTCTCTGTCTCTCTCTGTCTCTCTCTGTCTCTCTCTCTCTGTATCTCTCTGTCGCTCTCTATCTCTCTGTCTCTCCCTGTCGTGCTCGCTTTCTCTGTATGTCTCTCTCTGTATCTCTCTGTCGCTCTCTATCTCTCTGTCTCTCCCTGTCGTGCTCGCTTTCTCTGTATGTCTCTTTGTGTCTATCTCTGTCTTTCTCTCTCTAACTCTCTCTCTCACACATACATACATACAAACACACAACACTTCTTCTTGGATTCATTATGGGGAGATGAGATCATCTCTGTTCTTCCCCAACCCTGGTCACCCCTTCTCAGCCAAGACAACGTTTGGGTGGCACACAGACTCTCCAACAAACACACGATCACTCTGTCACCATACACCTGTACAGAAGTGTACAGCCCCCCCCCCCCCACACACACACACACACACACACGCACAGCACACAGTACCCTGCTGGCCTTGACTGTCGATCTAATTTAAAGTCTACCCAGTAGGGAGCCAGTGGAGTGAGGATTGGCAGAGTAGAGCGTCTCTCTCTCCCTCTATCTATCTGTCTCTATCTCTCTGTCTTTCTCTCTTGTTTTCTTTCCGTCTCTCTCAAATATAGACCCAGGACAGTGTCGACCCAGGAGGGAGTGGATCGAGCAAGAGACACTCAAGAGAGACGGAGAGAGAGAGACAGACAGACAAGAGAGAGAGAGAGAGAACTCTTATCTGGATGGAGGAGTGGAGGAAATAGGAGAGTCAATGAGATGAGTCATCCCACGCGGGGGGTCTGTCTCTTGTGTCGGGTCAGCGTGCACCAGGACCACACCAATGATGGACTCACCAGCCCCTTGATCCTGTGACCATGGCGTAGGGCTATCTGGACATCCTAATGGGCGAATATGCTGCAGTCCTGTGAATAGTTTTTTTTTTACTCACTGTGCGTATGATGAAGTGGATTGTGAAGTGGCCCAGGCTGAAACAGCAGCACATTTTCCACGATGCAGAGATGAAAATACCTTTTTTTCATATTGAGCCGTGGCTTGAATGTTGTGCAATATCTCCACGAGTATCTACACCACATCTTATCTTCATAGAGACAGGCTGAGCATCGCTCTCTCGCTCTCCATCTCCATCTCTCTCTCTCTCTCTCTCTCTCTCTCTCGCTCTCTCTCTCTCTCTCGCTCTCCATCTCTCTCTCCAGCTCTCTCTCTGTCTGCCTCTCTCATTCTCTCTCTATTGCTCTCTCATTCTCTCTCTATTGCTCTCTCATTCTCTCTCTATTGCTCTCTCTCTCTCTGTCTGTCTCTTTCTCTCTCTCTTTCTCTCTCTCTCTCTCTCTCTCTCTCTCTCTCTCTCTCTCTCTCTCTCTCTATCTATCTATCTATCTATCTATCTCTCTCTCTCTCTCTCTCTCTCTCTCTCTCTCTCTGCCTCTCTCTCTATCGCTCAATCTCTGTCTGTCTCTCTCCCTTTTTCTCTCTGCTACCTGTTTATATTCCATGCACTGACATGTCTGGTACTCCACTCAACACATGCAGAACTCTATTTCCTAAACAAATATCTGCAGTCACAAAGTCACAAGGACTCACACACTGTGCGCGTTCCATCGTATAGTTAACGTTTAGAACCAGCTTCACAACACACTTGACATTCAAACAGACCATCTAACATTCACGTGCAATCAGGGTGGAATATAATACAGGTTCATTAATCAGAAACTTGTATCTAAAGCAATGTACAGTAAAGGGGCGGATTCGAACCTGCAACCTCCTGATATTTAGGCAAATGCTCTGCAACAGAACTATACCCATCCTACTATTTTCAGTCAAAACTGTAGTCCAGCAGGTCCCCCGTCATAGCCTGGAACATTGGTACGTCCCAGAGGGATGACACAACAGCGTTGTTATTTACTGAATGGTCCGATCCATTAAAGTGTTGGGATTAACCCGACCCCGCCTTCAACTCTCGCTTTCTGCGGGTTAATGTTAATGGCAGCCATAAAGAGCTACCGCGCTCAATTTTACATTACTTCGCCATGGGTCAGAGCCATCCATACGGAATACATTAGAATAACTATGTGTGTTGGGACTAGGGGTGGACAGACAGGGGCTGGACAAGAGCAATCACCATCAGAGAAGGAAGGAGTGATAGAGTGTTTGTGTGTGTGTGTGTGTGTGTGTGTGTGTGTGTGTGGGGGGGGGGGGGGGGTAAAGAACACCCCGCTCTTGTCGCACATCAACATACAGCTCAAGCTCCTTGCCTTAAAATATCAGCATTATACACCAACCCTATAATGCACCTGTGCAAGGCAACAGTGGCTGCGGCAGCAATTTTCAGGGGAAATGAAAGGGACCCCCGCATCAGTGGGTAGATTGAAAGACAAGCACCAGAGATTGGCCTCAAGCGAGGAGCTGGCTGCTGCCGTGCTGTTGTGGTCCGTGTGCAGATCAAACCCCATCGAGCCCTGCCTTCTGAGGAGAGACTGTACGCTGAGCTGTGGGCTACCAGGGGCTTGAGTCAAGTTCAGAGGTAGCCACGAGGCCAGGTTCGGGGGCCGCTGCGACGCCAGTTGTCAACACGCAGGTAGACATTCGTACACACGCTCACGCGCAGGCTTAGCCTGGACATTCTCACCGTTGGCTCAAGTGCTCTGCTTTTCAAGGCAGAGCATATTCCTGAAGAAAAAGAGGGACACCTATTGGTGAGAGTAGAGTACTGCAGCGATAAATCATTTCTTGTCAGGAAATGTTTTAGAATCGCCTCAGTTGAGCTGTGCTCACCGTCATCATAGGCCCGTTGGTACTGAACAGAACCCAACATCGGAACACAGGGATGAACCTGTATGGGGCAGGGATAGGGGGGTTTCAATATGCTTACTTTTCTCCTTGTTGTAGTTAATCTGAAGTCAATTTCAACTGCTAACCTCCAGCATGCTTTCATTCATAGGTCAGCTATAAGGGATCATGTAGGTCTAGCCTTAGAAATGTTGGCCTTTTGTCATTCAGGCCAATAAAATCACAACACAGACACACACACAGACACACACACACCATGCGTTCCACTCAGTGACCTGGAACACACACCTAAACAAGAATAAATGACAGTGTCTTTTCAAGCCCAAGATAGGAGGCTTGCGTTGGTCCATTCAACATGTCAATCTTGCCTCTGACGCTGGTAACAAAAGCTCCCCTGACCATGTGTTGGTGTATGATAGTGTAGAGTACATCCTGTCCTAGTACAAGTGCCACACACACACACACACACATGTGAATACACATACAGGGCAGACCTACACACACTGAAACACATGCATGAACAAAAGATGATGTGGGTCACCAATGATACCCTTCAGCTGTTCGAATCTGAAACCCAGACCCATCCTTAACCCCTCCTCATAAGACACCGAATGCCAAATACAAAGAAGCATTCAACCGCTCCTGAAAGATCTGATCAAATTAATTGTGTAAAAAAAAAAAAAAATGTGTGCATGTAATACAGCAATTCTTTTTTGTAGTTATCATCTGAGCAATTTTTCAGTTGATCCCAATCTTACAAAACGTGTAGTGCATCGCTTCATTAAGAAAGAGTACAGAAAAACAAATGCTAAATGTTTATTTCATAAACCAACGCAACAATTTTAAATTTTATTGTATTAATTCAGCATTTTTTTAGAGCAATTACAACAACAATGCTTAATACCGCACAAACAAGCCTAACTATATTCCTATGTAATTACGTTCAAACATTGCAGCAATTTAACTGAGCAATATAATCAAACCCGTATGCTCTCGTTTCATTCAAACTTGAATCAACAAACCCTTGCGAGATTATAACAAACAGATGGAAAATAACTAATAACTAAAATAGATTTAACAGCTCGACACCTTTTGTAGCTTCCTTTAGTCCGTTTCAGATATTAGCTCTCTCACTTTGAAGGCTGCACTAGTGCCCTATTGAGGTGGACTGAATCAACTGCCATTGGCTGTGATACACTATTGTGTGCATTTAATGTTTACATTACTACTGATTGTACGTATTTCGATTCTATATTTAACACTATGTCCCCACAGACAGTAGTGGTGTATTGGTATTATGTACACACAATGAGTCAACCTGTTGTCCTGCAATGTTACATGAAATACCCTTCACATAAAAGTATCCTTGGCGAAGAATGAACGAGAGCCGCAGGAAAAAGCCATTGGCTGGGTGGAGAAGTAGTCAAGATCCTTTTTGGCACTCTGACACAAGGAAAACTTCTGCTTCATTCATTTTTGCCTGTGGTAAATTACTGTTAGGTGAGAAGAGTAGCAAGAGTAAAGCCCAACTTATAGTTTTTTGTTAAAAGCTGCCATTTACCTCTCAATTGCGGTCTTAGACCAACTGTTTTCCACATAGCCTCTCTTTAACCACGCCTGTATGACAAAAAGAGAAGGTTGTCAACTACTTGAAGGATAGGCAAGTTTATAGAGATAGAAAATGGCCGCCGGTTAGCGGCCTGTGCTAAGTAAATGATATAAAAGGCAATCACAGCCTCTTAATGGGTGCCATTCCTCTCTGAGAGGGTGAAAGTAATTATAAAGTTCATTACAGTAATGAGCCGGGCAGTGCTTGCTGGGAAGGCTGAAAGACAGTGGCACCGTAGATCATGGCATCAAGACTGCCGCGGTGCAGAAACATGGCCCTCAAACTACAGTTGGTTGAATAGATCACCTGTTCATGTTACGGGCTAAACAGACGGCCACGGTGAGAAGACGCGGTGTCATGGCGGCCTGTGGTGACGCCCCACTTCCTTTAAAAGTATTTTAAACTTGCGAATCGAAAACACAACTCGGCTAACAGTGGAAGGCTGACATAAGGCTATCGGATTTTACTCATTTCCAATTTTGAATTCATTCTGTCTGAGAACCTCAACTGTATGATGCAATATCAGTGTAAAAAAATCTGACACAAGCTTTAACACTGCTGCACCCACACTTTAAATATATATATTTTTTCAATCTCTATCTTCTTGTCTGATCCAACCTGCCGTGAGTTTGAATTTCTTCTCCTCGGGACGACCAGCCTCCCCTCGCTTCTCTGGAGTGTCCTTCGTCTTCCGTCTCTCCTTTGCGAAGCCGTAGCAAATCATGGTTCTGCATGGAGTTCCTTGAGTACTCTGGCCGGTCTACATACACGCTGCTCGCCTGTTATTCCAGCCACACGCCTCAAGCGTGTACAAGAGCTGCTGGGAGAGAATCCATCCACTGCCGTCTGACATGCAAAGCAGCCATCTGAAGGAGACAGTAGATAGACAGTAGAGACAACGAGAGAGGAGAAGGGAGCGATGGGCGTGCATGAGAAAGAAATACCGAAGGGAAGGAGCGAACTCGAATTTAGAGAACATATTCGAGATGCCGGGGGAAACACAAAACGCAACACTGATGTAACAACATGTCCTTATTATACGCATTAGGTCCCCTTGAACATTCGAATACAGATGCTAATTAGTTAATAAAGGACGCTAGTCCCTTTTTTTTGTCAAATCAGGGAGAACGTGAAATAGGGCCTGAGGACTCTGGGACTAGTGTGCCAAGAAAGGAGACTCCTACTGAGTCTTAATCTGAGCAACGTTTTGAAAACAATCCCCCATAATGCCCTTGAATTAGCCTGACGAGGACTCCCGCTGGCCACAAGATTGTTGTGTGATCGTACCGAGGTCCTGGCCTAATGACTCAGCTAACTACCAGGCAAGGCTAGGAAATGGGGTGACTAAAGTCTTACTTTGAGTAGAGCGGTGATGGTAAATGTGAGGTAATTATAGCAATTGTACAGTACAGACTGTTAGTTGTCAAACACAGAATTGTGTTCAACTTGCTGCTGAACTTTCCACGTCTGTGGGAGGGAAAGTTACGTGACAAAGCTCTTTATTCGGGGTTTGACTTAAACACAGGCCTAGACCTGCATATTCTGAATGAGTTTCATGTCTGAGATGGAAAAGATGAAGGTTGATGTAAAGGAGTATTCTGAATGTTCTCAGTGTTGTGTGCCCACCTAACGTATGAATCACAAAGGCTAAGAGTTGCAGAGTTGATGACAACATTCTAAACTTAATTCCTAAATAAGTTCAGTAAAGGGCCCAGTCTTCAACTTCAACTCCTGCCCTCCATTTTCCATTTCATTCATACATGGAACAGATATATTTCACAATGCACTGTGTGTTAACACAATTGTTATCATAATTTCTTTACGCTTACATTTAAACATACAGTTCAGAGGGAGCTTCTGGATGTGTTTATAACAGTTAGCAATCAGACATCCATCCTTAGGCCACCTGTTGGATGAATAAAACATTTGCAGTTGATGGAACAATCAACATCGAGACTTGGAGATTCTCACCAAGTCAAAGGTCGTCGTGGAACGGAAGACCTTTGACTGGATTCTACCCATGTTGACGACCAATCAGAACACCGAAACAATAGTCATTTAGATTGATAGAACTAGAAATTGCTACTGGGGCTAAAATCATGTCGCTTATAATAGCAAAGCCGCAATTGAGAAGACATATAAACACAATGCAATGACTGTCTAGGCACTTTTGGCACTGCAGCTAAAACGCTGTGATTTGGCAGAGCCCATAGTCACCGGTAGCTACACTGTAATTTTCATTACTTGAGGGCCGGCTGTAGTTTTACACCATTGCACCCGGCAATTTGTTTCTGCTTCATCCAAGTGTGTGCGTGTGTGTTTGTGTGTCGGTGAAAAAAAAAAGAAGTATTTTTTTTTTTGTTGCTGTTTGTTTGCTGAACCATTTTTCATAGCAATACAGACAACATGGATTTTTCGGCCTGCTAATTGTATGTGTGTTTGTGTGTATTTGTGTTTGTGTGTATGTGTGTTTGTGTGTACGACAAACAGGAATTCCACAAGCACACATTACTGTTTGTGTCTTCACGTTCGCTACTTTACTGTATATAAATGTGTCTGTCTGGTTCATTTGAACCTGCGCTGGTGTGGCTGTCTGCAGTACAGACCCACATGTACAATCGCATCCCTTCATCAGTTTGTTCGGAAAAGACAGACATGACTCAAGTGACTCTCAATCCACTCTCCCCTTCTTGGTAGCTGCAGAAGGCTGCCAGGATCATTAAGACACAACAGCAGCTACACTGAAGGAGAAGGCAGGGTGTGATTGAATAGGATTTCATTCATTTAGGCTGGAAGGCCGTGCAGGCATGTAATTCACCTACAGGATGTGTGTGTTTAGCGGGTTAGATTACCACCTAGAGCCAGACAGCTAATAAGATTGTGTACAATGAAGGCCCTGCCTTGTCTAATCCACTGACAGCTGTTGGCACTAATACTTGTGTTTAAGCGTGAGGCGTGGGGCTTCACTCTCATAAAGAGGAGATTCACTACTAGCTGGCGGATGGTGGTTAAAATCACATGGATAGAAATCACACATACTCATCTTCTAATGATATAATAACATGTTAGCACAGACACAGATGGCAAAATGACAAATACATATTTTTGGGACCAAAAATACTTCTAGATTATTGTTGTGCCTAAAGCTCAAATGTTTTTGTAAAGACGTTTGCTTCTGTGTGTTTGTTCGATGTGCGTTTGCCACACGGCGAAGGCCCTGGGCTTCCAGTGACTTGTGTCTGAGAGAAATAAACGGAGAGAGAAATGGGAGAATGAGAGCAGTAAGAAGGAGAGGATGAGTGACACCAAGGCCCTGATGCCTCTCTCCACTTGTCCGTTCCTAGTTCACAGTCAGACGGGGCCAATCAGACTCTGAGTGTCGGATAATGAGGGTCGCTCGGGTGCCGTCACTCCCACTGTTATCAGCCAGCCGCCGCCGAATCAGCCTGTGTGAAGCAGGGTTATTATGGTCTGGATTAGGTCATTCGTTACCTGCACTACCTACCTACCAACCTTCACTGTACCCCTCCGCTGACAACCTATTCAGCCATTTAGTCACTGAGGCAGATATGATCCTAATTTCTACAAAGGAACGACAACAGAACCTTGGGGGACACCACATGGGACCTGGCATTTGAGATCTCTCTCCTTCATTGCCACGCGCTCCTCTCCTCGGCCCATCAAAGCGTAGTAACGACGACTTCAGCCCCGGCGACATCTCGTTTTCTTCATTATCATATTTTACTTCCACCTTCCGCTCCCCCTGAGTGGCCTACTTTCTCCAGCCAAGTACACTTGAAGAGGAGTTTACAAGCAGAATCAGCAGTGGACACAGACATCAAATAAAGCCTGGATGTCTTGTGTCGCCCAGACAATGCTCCCTGGACTAGTGAGGGGGGAAGTAAATCTTCTTTACTCGGCCTATAAATATACAACAGCGCAGACATAATCGCAATCAAAGTGCCCCACAGACAGATACAGTTCCTGGTGTGTCGTAAACTCCAACACAGGCCCTTACAAGCGAAGGGGATTCGAAGAGTCAGAAGGCAGTTTTCTCTGAGATCACAGCAGTTGAATAATGCGAGTTGAAGGCACCTTTCTCACCAGCGGAGGAGATTAAAAATTGTGAAACGTGTAAACGTCTTTAAGAAGCTGAGGCTGGGCGATAAAGCGTGATGTGTGCCTCAGGGGAGGGAGGCAGGCGGGCAAGGCAAGCACTAGGAAACCCGTGGACTTGGGCAAATGTAGTCTCTACAGGATGTTCAGGGCTGGGTTATACCTTCACTTTGACTGCTTGCCTTTTTTCGTCGGCTGGTAAGCCTTCAATTAAATGACGGCTACCTTTTTCATGTCGATAATCCTCTTAGCTAAAAGCCCTACCCTTTGCCATGAGTAAAAACCAACGGCTGGCAAAGAAGAAATATTCCCAAAACTGAGTGATTCCTCTCTTTTCCCTCCTTTTTTTCACGTTGTGGTACCTTCAAAGTTCATCGTAGGCCTTGAAGTCACAGGCCAAGATGAAGCTGGTCTGTAAAATGTCCGTTCCAACGAGTATGTGCTCCAACTTGAGTGTGGCTAAGCACGGAGACCTCCTGTCATGAGTAATGCATCGGAATCATACTGCAACAAGAACAGTCGTTTTAGCAGCTCAACACAGTCAAGGGAGACACAGGAAGTTAACATGCTGAAGTATGTCATAACATAGTTCTGCTAAGGAACGGGGGGATAATGTTCATCAGTCAATTCTAACTGCATTCAGTGTTTTCTCACAGTCCAGTCTGGTGTTCAGTACCGCGTTCATGAATCATTGTGTGTCACAAGATAGAGATGGTAAAGATATACAGTCAGGCTCAGCTCCTCGTTCCACCCAACACATGTCGGTTCTCGGTTCTGTAGTACTACCTAAAAATAATTTCTAAAGAACATGAGGAGTTTATATTTGACAATGCTGAGCGATTTTTGTTATTTGTGCCAAAGTGTAATGAATTCGCAAGTAGGGAATGGGCTTTGAAGACAAGATGATGAAAACAGCAAGATGAAATATTTAACAATGGTAATTTCCCAGTTTCCAAATTGCTTAAATTGCAGAGGGGTTGAAATTGTGGGGAGGCAATTTTAGGAGGACAGAGTGCAGAGCAGGTCTCACCTTCTCATCATGCAGACGGGCGCTTCTCTTATTATGCAGCTGGAGGGTGGGGTAGGAAGCCTGGGGGTCTTAGCAGACCAAAAATGATGTGAAACAGTTTGATATACACCTATCGGTCACTATGGTCCAAGCATAGATGAATAAATTCAATAATGTCTACCTGAAACTCTTTAAAACGACAGACAGCTAACAGCATAATGTCTTATTTTCTAATAATACGTAGTCTTTTTTGGATTAGGTCCTCACTGCATTTTACTGCACTGCATTTTCACTCACTGCATTTTACCGCACTGCATTTCACTCGAGTCGATGATCTGTGCAGAATGAGAAAGGACACCTCGCCACCGCATGAATACGCTTCCAGACATGTTTATGTTTTGAACTCTTAACCCACTTACATGCTGACTCATTGACTGGCCATATAGAGCTGCCTCTCAGAGTCTGTATTGATTGGAGTTGTGCACAAAGCTCTTTAAGAGCCAGGGTGTCCCCTATATAATCAGACAACATTCAGTATTGATTGGCTGGTGGCAGGCAAGCAAATAGGGGAGGACACAGTCACAGAGTCATGGGCAATTAATGATAGTGGCTTTATAATACTGGCACGCTCTTTCTATTCTCTTCTGCACATACACACACACACACACACACACACACAGTTGTGGAGACACACACACACACACAAACACATTCCTTTCTCTCAGCCAATTAAATCCTATTCAAACTGGGCTTATTGACATGGTAAATATGTATCTACACTTCTAAAGCACGGAGGGGCATGCATATTAGCAAACAGACAATGTGAAGGACTGTGAGGATACAGCACAGCTGCCCTAAACAAGCGTACCATCAACAGTAATGCAGTCGCTGTTGTCGCTAACCAGTTGACGAAATAAGACACACACACACACACAAACACGGGCGTGCTGTGTGGTGACTCAAACACACCTGACCACACACACACACAGTGTACACTGCGTAAAATAAGATAACCCAAAGAAATCATGTCTGGCTGTTCCAAACAAGACAATGAAAATAGGACGATAATGAAAATAAGGGCTCTGTAATGACCAATCATAGCAAAGAGAAAAACCATTATCTGTCAATATTGCAGTACCCGTCTCAAAATAGCAAGCTCGGCCAGAACACAATGATTTGCTGTCCAATTTTCATCGGCTTCTGTATCCGTTTCAATCAAATCTTCAATATTAACACCAGGCAATAATTTCTTCTTCTGCTTTATATCTTATGCAACCCTCCTTTTCGATAAATAAAGCCACAAAAAGCTAGAATAATTTACAGCGGAAATCAAGCATATTTTATACCGACAGAATTACAATCAGAATGAGTCATTACTTGAGGTTTATGTTCTTTCGTGCGAATCAACAGAAAGTGAGGTGAGTGAGGGAGAGAGAGAGTTGAAAAGAGAGAGACAAACGTTTCCCTCTTCATGTCTATCGACCCATCGTAGAAGTTACAGTTTGGCGTAGAACAGCAGAACTGCATATCACTGAAGCTAATTAACAGTGCAGGACATAGCATTACAGTAATATAACTGTTCTTACAATTACTAAGTAAGAGATGTCCTTGCTGAGTTGTATTCAGAACACTATATTGGTGTATGTTTGTGTTCTGAATGGCTTTGTATGGGCTACATTCAGATTCTAGCTCTCTGTAAAATAGACAGTATTCCTCGCTTCAAATCCTCCACCTCTTCCTCTCATTAAAGCAGAGAAACCACACACACTCAAAATGCGCTGCTGTAACAATTAACAGCAATTAACACTGGCCCACATTGCACCTGCGCATTGTGTTCAGCGCTAGCATCTGGGGCACATTAGCAGGAGTGTGTGGTGCAACACCGAGTGGCCCCAGTGGGCCATCGCTAAGGTCCCAGGTGGTCCTCCAGTCAGGCTGGCTCTCTCTTGGGCTGGAGCCAAGACAGAGAGGCCCAGTCACAGCTCTCACACCGAACTGAGGTTCGATGAGATTTGAAGAGGATAACAAATATTCAACTTTTACTCCAGCTGTCCGTGTCTCAAGCCCACGATTGCTCTCTGTCTTTTCACTCATCTGCTGTAGGTGAAGTCATTCCGCTCTCCACATCCTCCAGCAGGCCGGTCAGACAGCGCTTCTTCAGCCAGGGGAGACACACAGGACCAAGGGAAAGGGCAGATGAAGGGTCCAGGAGGGAGGGAGAGCAGGAGGCGAGGAGTGGTGGGAGGAGGGGGGAGGAGGGGGAGGCCTGGCACGACTTGATGAAAGAAACAGCTGTATACAAATGACAGACACCCCCCCCCACACACACACACACCCCCCCCGACCCACACCGCCCACCTCCCCTGTTGTGAAGTGCCCCTGTGCGGTCATCGAGCAGCTTCAAAGAGGCAGGCGAGGCGAACGCCACTGAATCCTCAAAGAGCCAGCCGTACGCCCCCCCCCCCTCACACACACACACACACACACACACACACAACACACACTCCTCCACTGCTGCTTCCTGCTTCAAAACATGGCCACAATCTCCCCTGCACACTCACACCACTGCTGCATGTGGAGAGTTAAAAAACTAGATGGAGGGAAAGAAGGAAAGAGATGGAGGGAAAGAAGGAAAGAGATGGAGGGAAAGAAGGAAAGAGATGGAGGGAAAGAAGGAAAGACATGGCGGGAAAGAAGGAAAGAGATGGAGGGAAAGAAGGAAAGAGATGGAGGGAAAGAAGGAAAGAGATGGAGGGAAAGAAGGAAAGAGATGGAGGGAAAGAAGGAAAGAGATGGCGGGAAAGAAGAAAAGAGATGGCGGCAAAGAAGGAAAGAGATGGAGGGAAAGAAGGAAAGAGATGGAGGGAAAGAAGGAAAGAGATGGAGGGAAAGAAGGAAAGAGATGGAGGGAAAGAAGGAAAGACATGGCGGGAAAGAAGGAAAGAGATGGAGGGAAAGAAGGAAAGAGATGGAGGGAAAGAAGGAAAGACATGGAGGGAAAGAAGGAAAGAGATGGAGGGAAAGAAGGAAAGAGATGGAGGGAAAGAAGGAAAGACATGGAGGGAAAGAAGGAAAGAGATGGAGGGAAAGAAGGAAAGAGATGGAGGGAAAGAAGGAAAGACATGGAGGGAAAGAAGGAAAGAGATGGAGGGAAAGAAGGAAAGACATGGAGGGAAAGAAGGAAAGAGATGGAGGGAAAGAAGGAAAGAGATGGAGGGAAAGAAGGAAAGAGATGGAGGGAAAGAAGGAAAGAGATGGTGCGACTCCCGAAACTACTGTTGCTGTATGAGAAGGCCATATTCAAAGTCAAGGCCAGATAAATGAACCGTGTAGACTGACTGGTGTGTGTGTGTGTGTGTGTGTGTGTGTGTGTGTGTGTGTGTGTGTGTGTGTGTGTACTAGCTGGCTACTCATACATCATCTTTCTGCCATTCTAACCACGTTTCTACATGCACACACATAATTACACACACCCTCACTCCAGCCAAGTAGATCATGACTGGCAAGGATAGAGCAAAGACCCCCTGTCTCGAGATGAAACCTCTCAACGATGTGACTTCTCTTCTTCCAAAATATCAAGTGGACAAAATACAAGGCCCGGCCGAAGCCAAACCAGCCCTATTTCGGGAAACATTCTATCTCCCCCCCTCTAGCCCTCTCTCACTCCCCAAGCCAGCTGCACCTCCTCTCTCTGGGTGCAAGCGGTGATATTTTGATTTGGGCAGTCATAATTGAGAAGTGAAGTTGGCTGAATATGGCCTGCCCCCCCCCCCCCCCCTCCCCCCCTCACCCGTCTGGGCTGGTAAATAAGGTCGGGTGTGAGAGAATCTCATTACTGCGACACAAAGCAGCATTTCCTCCGAGGATTGGCCAACGTGTGTGTGTGTGTGTGTGTGTGTGTGTCTGAGTGTGTGAGGGGAGTTGTGTGCGTGCAGGTGAGTGTGTGAGACAGTGCGAGCACATGAGGCTGAGTGTGTTAGAGTGTGTAAATGTATGTGTCTGTATGAGCCCAGTAAGTGAGTAAGAGTGTCTGTGTATGTGAGAGAAAATGTGTGTGTGTGCGTGTGTGTGTTAGCCAGGTTCAATCACCAGAGCGCTGATGGGGAGGGAGAGGGAGTCAGCTGGGGCCTTCTGCCCAGCGCTTCAATTTCCCTCCCAGTCCAGCCACTCGAGTGTGTAATTACTATGGGTCTGGGTCTGAGGCTGGAGGTGTGATGCCTGAGCCTGGTAACACTTATCCCCCCCCCCCAACCCCCCTCCCTTAAGCCCCCTACCTTCCACTGCCCTCCTCCATTCTACACACACCCCACCAACACCACTGCCCGTACAGCCTACCCCCCCCCCCCTCCAACACAGTCATCAGTCCCCGAAAGCCCCCATTCCCCCCACCCCCCACCAGACACGCACCCAGTCAGTCATCGGTCCTCTTCCCAGTGTCCCCTCAGTTCATCCCCTGTACCCCGTGTGGCCTAAGGGTGGGCGAGCATCCATGATCCACAACCAGGACCCCTGCTGTGAGGCTTCCTCCGGTCCCAGGCTCATAGCACACACAGCGTCACGGGCCTTCCCCTCTCCCCCCCTCTCCCCCCTCTCCCCCTGCTCCATGCTGGGTGTCCGCAGTGCTCCACTCATACGCTCCACGCTGACTGTGGAACATTGCCGTTCCTGTTCCTCTCCTGGCAGTGACAGTAACCATCCCAGGGTTTCGTTGGCACGGCTGTGACGACATGTTGGCGGGTCGTAATTTGTGTGAAATGTTTCTCTTTGCTTTGCACACGGGTTCGTGCGTCTCTCCTTAATCCTAATTCCGGACGGTCTGAACTGGGTCGCACGTGTTTGTGTCTTTCTTCTGGTCTGAATGATTCTGTAGCTAAGCAGGAGGGCTTTCAAGCGGCTGCCTGATGTGATTGTGTTTGTATGCATGTGAGTGCATGTTAGTTTGAGACCACTGACTGTGTATTGTGTGTGTGTGTGTGTGTGTGTGTGTGTGGGTGTGTATGTGTGTGTGTGTGTGGGTGTGTATGTGTGTGTGTGTGCGCGTTCATACGACTAAGCATGTCATGGCACACTCTCTGCTCAGTATGGTGCGACAACTTCCTCTCAATGACCAATGTGTGTGTGTGTGTGTGTGTGTGCGTGCGTGTGTGCGCAGGAGAGAGGAAGAGCGATGTAGACCAGCACGCGGGTCCTGTGTCGCCCTTGTCCTCCTCGGCACAGCGTGAACACACACTCGCTGCTGAGCCCCAGGACAGCCACACAATTAAACACGTCAGCGTGGGGTAACCTCGCCACACCTGCAGGGGGCGACAGCTGCACAGCTGGTGACATGAGGACAGGCGAGAACAGAAACACCTCCAACGGAAACACACCCTTTTTGTCAAAGCAGCTCTATACACACACGTACACACACACACACATTTTCTGTCTCACACAAACGTTTACGGTATATAGAGGCACACAAACACACGTACACACAATTGGGCAGGAAGATTGTCAAAGAGTTGTGCACTTCTGTTTTACAAGTGCTCCTTTTCTCTGAATTCAATAACAAAAGCAGTCCCTTGTCATTTTTGCATACTAACTGGTGAAACTGTAACAATGTCTCATACTGTTAAATAGGTGGGAAAGGTCTCTAATGAGAATCTCTTTTACATGCTGAGGAACAGGTCAGCTGTAGCAGCATTGCTCAACATACTAAAGAATCCCCGTTTCTCGACAGTGTTTGAACTACAGCAGCAGGTTGTTGGTGGGATTTGACTGAAGCCTGTCTGTGTTTGCGTGGAAACCAATCATGCAGGGAAAGGTGTTCTTGTTTGCTTTAGCAGCAGAGGCAGAATTACCTTGATTATGTACAAAAAAAGTCAATTAAATTAACTGTGAAAGGCTATTTATTTTAACCCGAGGACATGTTATTTATATTTTTTTGTCTCCTTTCAGAGACATTAGATAGAAAAAACCCTGGTACAAAAATTGGCAAGAGAACAAAGGAGGTGGCTGCAGTGGAGGTCAGAGTTGAGTCATACTGCCATCATGTGGTCACATTAAAGAACTGCATGATTGCGTGCACTTCAGTTTACAATGCAGATTTTCCCTTCACTTAGTTATACAAAAATGATAGCTTTGCTTTAAATACTATGTATTTCATGTGTTGTGCTACACGAGGGTCTGGCCAGCCTCATCACTTGGACACTAATTACACAGTCTCAAGTTGCTCTCAGCTCAGTCACTGTTTCACCATAAACACACTGTATATTTAGCCCAACAATGGATCCATTGGTGCAATTTAAATACACATAGAAAACATAACATACTTATACACTCATCATTTAAACCGACAAACACTCACACACATACTGTGTGCAAAACATACTCACATGCAAACAAACACACTACAAACTATGATCACGTATGTAAAACAGTGGTGCGTGTGTGCGTGTATGTGTTTGTGTATGTGTGTGCGTGTGTGTGACAACAGGAAAATGAATGAGTGTGACAGTGAGACGACAAACGATGAATGAGATGGAAATAAACTGTGACGTTACTCTCTTTTATAGACCGTGGGACTCTTTCCGTCTCATTGACTTTGAATCATTTTCTCGCATCAAATGAAAAGTAATCACCACCCAGCACCTTATGTAGAATGGTTGATTCCCGCAGAGATGATAATACATATTCACTGAATATGCAGAACAAACAAGAATTTAGGGTACGGTACATTAGAATATAATGACATGAATTGCAGATTTGGACTTTGATAACTGAATTGTCATTTTCATCAAGTTTGCCTATAACTTATGCCTATAAAGTAATTCTGTATCCGAAAACTATTAAAATGGCCTGTTTGATGACTGATAACTCCTTGTCTCCATTGATAGGTACAGTATGTGTATTCTCCAACACAGGTGATTCAGGAAAAAAGGAAGCAAGGAATGCTGGCATTCAATTGGTCCATGGGCCAAGAGTCCCGTCCTGTACTGGTCTCAGGAGTGTCAGAGGCCTGTGGGAAATGTAGTTTTAAGAGAAGCAGACATCAAAATGACCAATCAGGTTGGCTTTTTTAAATGAGTGTCACTGGTAAAATGGTACAAATGGTAAAACTACATCATGCCATTTGAAGCAAGGATTTACAGAGGAATTACATAAATTAATCCTATAAATTAGGAACAAAGATATTAGTTATGATTATGAACACCTGTAGAATATCCAATGCGTAGCAATGTATTCTGTTTGTTTTTTTAAACACATTGATCAAAATAAATCCATCTGAGATATCAGTATAATAAATATTCAGTATAATCAATATTCATTGTCTCCAGGAAACAGGTAGTGTCACAACACAAAGTGTGTGAAGGAGCATCACTGGAAAAAAAAAAGAAGAAAAAAAAAGTCTTTGTATTTCCAAGCACCTTGTACATCACATATTTACAAAAAGAAGTCTTGGGCGAAATGCCACTCTCTATAATGTTCGTTCGTCAGGGCTATGGAAATGAGGTTTACTCCACTTCAAGCATGTTAATGCCACTAATCCTCCAGATTACGGGCCCATTTTCAAGGTGCAATTACATCACAGAGTGTGGAGATCTCCATAATAATGGCGCCTCGGTGGCATTTCCAGCTAATCCTGTCGAATTCATTATCAAACCAGGTGGGATGCAGCCCTAGAGGCTCTTCTGAAATGATGCAAGCATTAGGTGCTTTTGTCCTTGGTACAAAAGGATTGATCAAAGACCCTGCTGGAAGATGGCAGCTTTTTTTCCAGTCCAATCTACCTTAAAGGGGCACACAAGATGCTGAAATGACATTAAAAAAAGTTTACAGCAAGTACAGGGACCTTCCCCCCTGAGGCAAGTAGGGTGAAGTGCCTTGCCCAAGGACACAACGTCATGTTGGCACAGCCAGGGTTCAAACTTGGATCCTTCTGATTACTAGCCCGACTCCCTAACCGCTCAGCCAGCTGACTCCCTATGTATCTCTAAGTATCCAGTCCCCTACTCATTATGGACACCTGCTTGTTGAATGTCTCATTCTAAAGGGATGGACATGAAGTTGATCCCCACTTTGCTGCTCTTTCTATTCAGGGAAAGCTTTCAGATCTGGGAACTGTGATGCTGCATCATTTTCTTCGTAACAATATTTCCATTCATCAAGAGCATTAGTAAGGCTGTATAGGCTCTTATGTTGGGCAGTTAGGGCAGGTTTGCTGATGGCCTTTGAATTCATTCAAAACTAAGTTTGACAGGGTTGAGGTCAAGGCTTTGAGCATGGGATTTGTTATTCACATAAAAAAATATGAGTTAAACATAATATATTTAATTTAGCATTAAGCTGAAGAGAAAACCCAAGTATTTTAATTGAGATCAATGTAATAATTGTTGTAAGTGTAAAATTTAAAAAGTGTAAATGCCACATTAGGCTATACTGACTTATTTTACACTATTCCATGATACTGTTAAGGTACCACATCCAATGTGATGATGCATCATTCTATTTATCTAACATTATCATGGTGATTTTTATATCAACACGATTGGTATGTTGAGCACTGGACTTGGACAAGGCAGGTCTATTGGTTAAAAACAATTGAAAGACTAATTGATGAGCCTTAAAAGGCTTTTTCAGTTTCAATTCACTGTCAAGGGCTCTGGTTCAGAGGTCGCCCTCCCCCCCCTCTTGGTACACGATCGTGATTGGATACGCACACCTCACGTGACTACGCGACGTACACCTCACGTGACTATGTGACGCAGCCCTGCCATGGCGGGAGTTTCAGCTGTTAGCTGCTAACAGGCTAACAGGTTAGCTGAGCTGTGTTTACATGAGGGAAACCTTCCAGTGTCTGAGGGGACTTAAGGTAATAACATATCCTTATTGAGTCAAAGGTCGAGCATGAACAGCTTACTAGCCAGTGATAATATCATCATTTGCGAGTTGTTTTAAAGCCAACAAAAACCTTAAAAACCTACTACTGTGATTTTTGCACCACTGTTTGCTCTACTGTGTATATACACCCCCCCCTTACTATATATACCCATCCCACTTTGAACTTATGTTTGTACTTCTATGTTATTTGTATCAAAATTGTAGTGTATTTTACATTGTATTCATTTTTTTATTATGTCACATAAACGTTCTATGTTTGCTCATTTCTGCCACAGTGAATTATTTGTTTGTAAATCTTGCATAGCGATTAAACCTCATTCTGATTCTGATTTGAGATCCCCCGCTGTGTGTCACTGTCCGGTCCCAGAAGATCATCTGCATTTACTGATGTTTCTGAAAGTGATCATCCGTCCATCCAGGGAGACCCAGCCAGCCCCCCTTTAGAGCAGAACCAGGCTCATCTATCAGACACAACCATCCCAGACAGGTGCCCACCCGTGAATTAAAACCTCTCCTTAAATAATCTGTCCATGTACAAGCATGTAGGATAGTCAAGAAGCTGGTCATCTTCCTCCCATCTTCACTGCATCTTGTCCCCGCAGACAGTGGCTCCTTGACGGACAGGTTATCCAGACAAGATGCCTCCCCCCGCCGTGGAATACACCATAGGAGGGGTAAAGATCCAGTTCCCCTGCAAAGCCTATCCATCCCAACTGGCTATGATGAATTCAGTAAGTCCTTTTTGTATTGTTACTTACAGTAACGTTTACTAGAACTATACTGTGACCTTCTTGGTCTTTCAGCAGTGACTGAAAGCTGGTCTGTGTCCCCAGATTGTTCGAGGGTTGAACCACAGTCAGCACTGTCTGCTTGAGAGCCCCACTGGCAGTGGGAAGAGCCTGGCTCTGCTGTGCTCTGCCCTGGCCTGGCAGCAGGCCCAGCTTGGTAAGACTGCTCAAGCCACACGCATTGGTTTAGTTATTTTTTCTTCCACGTGAATCAAGCTGTGCGACTGCAGTTGTGAAATGTAAATGTGATGATTTATCGGGAGTCAAGCACTTCTTTGATGGTATTTCAACAAGCGATGCAATGTGTGGTTATCAGTGATCAGCGGGCCACTGGAAGAGCCACAACAGTTTACATTTATTCGTTTAGCAGATGCTTTTATCCAAAGCGACTTACAGAAAGTACAGGGACATTCTCCCTGAGGCAAGTAGGGTGAAGTGCCTTGCCCAAGGACACAACGTCACCTAGCCACAGCCGGGAATCGATCTCTCAACCTTCCGATCATGAGGCCAACACCTTAACCCGTCGAGCCATCTGACCCCCCCCCCGACAGTTCAGTTCAGACAGTAGCCATTATGTTCTCTGAGGTCACGTCAATATGGCGTCTTGTTTTGAACAGCTAAGCTTGAGGAAGGACCCCATACCCAGGAGGGGAAAGGTCAAACCGAGGTCAAGAAACCAGACGTAAACACACCCTGCCAGTGTTCCTGTCACAGCAAGACCCCCTGTCTGCCCGCCATGCCCGCCCCCCCCACCATGCCCACCACCCCCAAACCAGCCACGACAGACCTGCCTGCCCCAGACCCAGAGCCGGGGGCACAGAACACATCTCCATCTGCAGACAAGGGTAAGACCTCTCATCAGGAACCATCAGTCAAGCTGTCTATTGGCGCTTTTCCTCCGCAAATGTAGCTTGACTCGACTCAACTCAACTCGGTTTGGTAGTAAACACGGGTGGTTTTCTACCGCAAATAGTACCGCAAATAGTACCTCCTGGTCGTCGGCGATTAGCGTTAGCTCGACTCAGCCCGCTTGGTCCCTAGAGCGAGGTGATGCTAAAAAAAGTACCCGCTACCAGGTACCATGAAATTGCGGTGGAAACGCCATAAATGCGAGTCGAGTCGAGTCAAGCTGATACCATGTGGTGGAAAAGCGCCATATGTTTGATAGGATTCCCTGGATCTTTGTACTTTGTATTTCTATATTTTAAACTGTTCCGTACTGTTTTCTCCAAACAAATTTCTCCACTGCGGAACAAATAAAGGATTATCTTATCTGATGACTTACTCATTTGTTATTCAAAGATACAGAAACGTAAGCAAACAGCGATGCTCTTTAACTGCTTGACAGTGAGGTACCTTTATCATCTGAAATGCTAAAGGACTTGGTGTAAATGTGAACGCTAGCAGGGTCAGGGTCAGATGCTGTTTAAACCGTGTGTCTCCATGTCTCCACCAGAGTTCAAACCCAGGACTCAGTCACTGGCCTCTCGTCTGTCTGATAAAATGCGCAAATCCTCCGACAAAGACGACGACTTCCAGCCTGACAGGAAACGCATTCGCACCCCATTGGTCGACCAGAAGGTAGGCGTGGCCACTCTTCTTTCACCTCCTTAATGCGTTCAGATCCTTGTGTGACCTGCTTCCTGCTGTACAAGTTCCGTCTTGCTAAGATCCTCCCCGAACAGACGGATTTCCATCTCCCTGTTCCTTTTTGACCTGGCAGGGTCGTAAGAGGAGGTGTCTGGAGAAGGGGGTGGTCTTCGTAGATGATGAGCCTGAGGAAGAGAGGCCCGGCGTGGGTGGGAGCCCCTGGTCCATGCACCTGAACACCCAGGCCCAGAGCACGGAGCTTCCCTCTGCCTGCTGTGTGAGTACGCTGCCTTCACCCGCGTCATCATCCAGGGAGGATCCAAGGTCAAAGGTGTTGGGGTCAGAGTTCATCCTCCTGCAGCAGATCAACCAGAATACGTCCAGCTATCTAGATTCAAACACAAGTATTCAACTTACTCAAGACGGATAAAACATGTATGAATCCTATATTCACTACATTTAGTTTAAAATAAAATCATATATTTATGATTCATCTGTTTTGGAAAGATGCCTGACTGATTTACATACATGTATCAATATCTCGTTGTTGCCACTAGGTGGAAGGATAGCCCACATCATGACTACAGCAGATGTGAAGGCCCATCTCAACAAAGGGTGTCTTCATTAGACGTGGCGTGCTCATTGAAACGCAATATAACCGAAATTCCACGACACATGAATGGAATATGACCTTTGCAGTGACAGACGCCTTCGCGTCGTTTAACAGCTGCACAACCGTTCCCTTTAAACCTCAGCGTTGCTCCAGTAGAGAGAGACTTATTTGGGCTGGGATTAGACAGAATAGAGTAGGTGTCATAATCAAGGACTTGCTTTGTGTAGACTGGGATGGTTTGTTGTTAAGTTGTGCTGTTTCTTCCCATTGACCATTAACCGACCATTAGCCGACTGCGTCAGAACACACCCTGGTGTTAGGGAGCTCTCTGCCAGGCAGACGTCACGTCCTGCAGGTTACTGATACCTCCACTAGGAAAGCTCTCCCACCAGCCCTCTGGAGCTCTGCTGAAGCCGCCAGCACCGTGTCCAGCGTCAGCCCACAGGTGTGCGGGTCGCTTCTGAGGGCTCGGCGCATGACTGGAGGTGGAAAAAAAAGAGGAGGATGGAGGCAGGGTGGAAAAAAAAAATCCCCCCTCCCAGAAAAACTTTGAAGGAGAGGTTGTCTGGTCTCGGGTTTCTCCTGCGGCCACCCGACCCCGGCGCTCCAGACTGAGGAGTGCTGACTGACGTCCTGAATGGGGCCCTTTGAAGCGAGCTCCAGTTTTAATTAAGAGGTTTTGCCTCGCCTGGGCCACTGATCTGTGAAAGCCACTGGGATAAATATTGAATGGGGTTCACCCGCTGGTTACTGTGCCCTAGGGATAAACAGGTGCTTTTGGGGGGGGGGTGGGGGGTGGGAGTTGGGGGATATTTGGGAGGCCTCCAGCCTACTGATGCGGCAGCCTGCCCCAGTGGCGAGGTTGGGGTGTCTCGTGTCTCCTCAGGTATTAGAGCCCACCCTTAATTGGAAAGGCATTCCGAGAACCCCCTGAGGAATGAGGAGCAAATTGGCGTTCAGGTAGCAGTGCCAGGGATGTGGTTAGGGTGCCAGGGATGTGGTTAGGGTGCCAGGGATGTGGTTAGGGTGCCAGGGATGTGGTTAGGGTGCCAGGGATGTGGTTAGGGTGCCAGGGATGTGGTTAGGGTGCCAGCGATGTGGTTAGGGTACCAGGGATGTGGTTAGGGTGCCAGGGATGTGGTTAGGGTGACAGGGATGTGGTTAGGGTACCAGGGATGTGGTTAGGGTGCCAGGGATGTGGTTAGGGTACCAGGGATGTGGTTAGGGTGCCAGGGATGTGGTTAGGGTACCAGGGATGTGGTTAGGGTACCAGTGATGTGGTTAGGGTGCCAGGGATGTGGTTAGGGTGACAGGGATGTGGTTAGGGTGCCAGCGATGTGGTTAGGGTGCCAGGGATGTGGTTAGGGTACCAGGGATGTGGTTAGGGTGCCAGGGATGTGGTTAGGGTACCAGGGATGTGGTTAGGGTGCCAGGGATGTGGTTAGGGTGCCAGCGATGTGGTTAGGGTGCCAGGGATGTTGATTAGGGTGCCAGGGATGTTGTTAGGGTGGCAGGCATGTGGTTAGGGTGCCAGGGATGTGGTTAGGGTGTCAGGGATGTGGTTAGGGTGCCAGGGATGTGGTTAGGGTGCCAGGGATGTGGTTAGGGTGCCAGCGATGTGGTTAGGGTACCAGCGATGTGGTTAGGGTACCAGGGATGTGGTTAGGGTACCAGGGATGTTGTTAGGGTGCCAGGCATGTGGTTAGGGTGCCAGGGATGTGGTTAGGGTACCAGGGATGTGGTTAGGGTGACAGGGATGTGGTTAGGGTGCCAGCGATGTGGTTAGGGTACCAGGGATGTGGTTAGGGTACCAGGGATGTGGTTAGGGTGCCAGGGATGTGGTTAGGGTACCAGGGATGTGGCTGGGCAGGCCACTGCTGCCTTATCCACACGGCATGTCGAGAGCGGGACGCTCTCAGGCCTCTGGTGTTGGCAGAGCGGTGGTGACAGGGGGCGGTGGAGGTCAGAGGTCACTTTAAGAAGGAATCTTCAGGAGGCTCTGTGAAACCCCCCTCACGCCCCCTCTCCACCCAGGAAGCCGCGGCAACACTGCACTTGTCCCGTGTGGAGCTGAATGAGCCAGTGTGTGAGTCTGCGGTCCAGCAGCGCGCCCCCTGGCCTCCCCCGTTATCTGCATTCCATTCCAGGGGGTGTCTGCTCGCGGCTCCGGGGCCAAGCCGAGCCTGAAACCGTGTCAGAGCCAGCATCTCCAGAGGCAGCCGCAGAAACAGATACCCTTGTCAGCTGTTTCCTGCTGCTGCCTCCCAACAAGGGCCCCCATTCACCGGTAAGGGGCCTTCAGGCACCCCTACCCTCCACCACCACCACCTCACCTCCCCCAGCCCCTCTGTCCCCCAACCTGCCCGATGAATAAGTCATTTCTGGGCCATCTCCGGGGCAGGATATTTGGACGGACCTATTGAATGTGGCAGCAGCAGGTAAGACGATCGGGCCCTGAGAATCAGGAGAGCGGAGCGGCGAAGCGGAGCCTTTTCCAACGACGAGGCGTAATCCAAGACGGTTTCAAGAGGTGGAGGTGGGGGGGTGGGGGGGGCGGGGGATGGTGTACACCTCGTTTGTTTCGCGCACGGCCTCTCAAGTCTACTTATCTCTACTATGAGGGGCAGCTCAGCAAGGCTCCCTGCCTTCTACTCCATCTGCAGTCACACCAGAGGAGGAGGGCTGACGCCACAGCCTCGCTCCCTGACTCTGAGGCAGCAGCAGCACCTCCAGGGGTGCCTCGCTCCCTGACTCTGAGGCAGCAGCAGCAGCACCTCCAGGGGTGCCTCGCTCCCTGACTCTGAGGCGGCAGCAGCACCTCCAGGGGTGCCTCGTTCCCTGACTCTGAGGCGGAAGCAGCACCTCCAGGGGTGCCTCGCTCCCTGACTCTGAGGCGGCAGCAGCACCTCCAGGGGTGCCTCGCTCCCTGACTCTGAGGCGGCAGCAGCACCTCCAGGGGTGCCTCGCTCCCTGACTCTGAGGCGGCAGCAGCACCTCCAGGGGTGCCTCGCTCCCTGACTCTGAGGCGGCAGCAGCACCTCCAGGGGTGCCTCGCTCCCTGACTCTGAGGCGGCAGCAGCACCTCCAGGGGTGCCTCGCTCCCTGACTCTGAGGCGGCAGCAGCACCTCCAGGGGTGCCTCGCTCCCTGACTCTGAGGCAGCAGCAGCAGCACCTCCAGGGGTGCCTCGCTCCCTGACTCTGAGGCGGCAGCAGCACCTCCAGGGGTGCCTCGCTCCCTGACTCTGAGGCGGCAGCAGCACCTCCAGGGGTGCCTCGCTCCCTGACTCTGAGGCGGCAGCAGCACCTCCAGGGGTGCCTCGCTCCCTGACTCTGAGGCAGCAGCAGCACCTCCAGGGGTGCCTCGCTCCCTGACTCTGAGGCAGCTGTGCTGCTTTAGATGATCGGGATGAGGTGCAGGTGAATCATATCTATCCACAGCTGATCCACGTCTGAGCGTTGAAGAGGACCACTAGACCCTCTGCCCTGTATCCTGGTCTGGGAATGCTTAGGTTACGCCCAGCCAAGTATTAGTACACCTGACTGAATGGCTACAGAGCCAGGTGAATGTTAATGCAGTGGTCTTCAGCCAAAAATCATATTTGGCTGCAGGTACCTGCCTGTACGAGCTGGACTCGGCATCAATCAGTGTCGGTGAATGGCTGTATTGTGTGGCACTTTAAACAGCTCATCTCCTAATAGAGATCCGTTACATTGTTGCTGCCAGCTACACTTCACCTGTGCACAATAGCGAGTGTAGGATGCCACATGTCTATGGCAGAGTGCCACTGACAATCGGATCCATTTTCTGGACTTCAACCATCGTCGGCCTATCGGCTTTCATAAAGGTCGTCTCAGGTTGACAGGCAGCCTCTCTGTATGGCGAGAACTCGACCCCCTTTGTGAATCCCGAAGTTCGGCAGAGCGGAGAGACTCAATGGAAGTCAAGCCTGGACCGTGTTAGCCGTGACGAAACGCCCCGTGCTAACGTGTTCGTTTGGCGAGATCTTTTCTAGGACGACCGTCTCAGAATGTAGCCTGCTGTACCGTGTTCTGTCCAAACTCCTGGTCTAGTAAACCTCTCTCTGTCTGTCTGTCTCTCTCTCTCTCCTGTCTGTCTCTCTCTCTGTCTGTCTCTCTCTCTCCTGTCTGTCTCTCTCTGTCTCTCTCTCTCCTGTCTGTCTCTCTCTGTCTGTCTCTCTCTCTCCTGTCTGTCTCTCTCTGTCTGTCTCTCTCTCTCTCCTGTCTGTCTCTCTCTCTGTCTTTCTCTGTCTCTTTCTGTCTTTCTCTCTCTCTCTGTCTCTCTCTCATGTCTCTCTTGTCTGTCTGTCTGTCTGTCTGTCTGTCTGTCTCTTTTCTCTCTCTCCTGTCTGGGTCTGACCTCAGTCTCCAGTTTCCTGCTCTCTCTGCCCCTGTTCCTCGCCCAAACCAGGCAGCAAGTCACAAAGCAAGGACAAAGACGGCAAAAAGAAGGTTCCCAAGATCTTCTTTGGCACGCGCACCCACAAGCAGATCACCCAGATCTCCCACGAGCTGAAGCGCACCCTGTACTCCAGCGTGCCCATGACCATCCTGTCCAGCAGGGACCACACCTGCGTCCACCCAGAGGTGGTGCCGCACAGCAACCGAAACGAGCGCTGCAAGGAGCTGCTCGAGTCCAAGAATGTGAGTGGTCACTTAGCAACGCTCACACACACACACAGGTACACACTCATTATATCGTAGCTGCTATACAGTGGCCCCCGCCTTCTATACAATGGCCCCAGTCTTCTATACAGTAGCCCCAGTCTTCTATACAGTGGCCCCAGCCTTCTATACAGTGGCCCCAGCCTTCTATACAGTGGCCCCAGCCTTCTATACAGTGGCCCCAGCCTTCTATACAGTGGCACCAGCCTTCTATACAGTGGCCCCAGCCTTCTATACAGTGGCCCCAGCCTTCTATACAGTGCCCCCAGCCTTCTATACAGAGGCCTCAGCCTTCTATACAGTGGCCCCAGCCTTCTATACAGTGCCCCCAGCCTTCTATACAGAGGCCCCAGCCTTCTATACAGTGGCCCCAGCCTTCTATACAGTGGCCCCAGCCTTCTATACAGTGCCCCCAGCCTTCTATACAGAGGCCTCAGCCTTCTATACAGTGGCCCCAGCCTTCTATACAGTGGCCCCAGCCTTCTATACAGTGGCCCCAGCCTTCTATACAGAGGTCCTAGCCTTCTATACAGTGGCCCCAGCCTTCTATACAGTGGCCCCAGCCTTCTATACAGTGGCACCAGCCTTCTATACAGTGGCCCCAGTCTTCTATACAGTGGCCCCAGTCTTCTATACAGTGGCCCCAGCCTTCTATACAGTGGCACCAGCCTTCTATACAGTGGCCCCAGTCTTCTATACAGTGGCCCCAGTCTTCTATACAGTGGCCCCAGTCTTCTATACAGAGGCCCCAGCCTTCTATACAGAGGCCCCAGCCTTCTATACAGTGGCCCCAGTCTTCTATACAGAGGCCCCAGTCTTCTATACAGTGGCCCCAGCCTTCTATACAGTGGCCCCAGCCTTCTATACAGAGGCCCCAGTCTTCTATACAGAGGCCCCAGCCTTCTATACAGTGGCCCCAGTCTTCTATACAGAGGCCCCAGCCTTCTATACAGTGGCCCCAGCTCGCTATTTCCTCACTGAAAATGCGAAGGTCATGACCTTTTGAACACGTTCCACTTCTGAGCTCAAACTGCTCCAGTCTATAGAAGTGAATGGTTTTTCTGGGTGGGGTGAATCGGCGCTGACTGAACTGGGTTTGACCCCAGTGTAACCGTGAAAACCAACACCTACTGCGAGGCGAACACACACAGCTCCAGTCAGTCTGCAGGTTAAGGGGCGTCACTAATCCTGTGATCCGCACCCACCGCATTGTAGAAAGTGTCAAGGCTCTGGACTCTGGACGTGTGGGAAGGCCGTAACACAAACCCACAGCGGGGAAGAGCCGAACCAGACGAGCCCTTCGGCGCCCAATTACCGTCCATAATACCCCCCCCCCCCCCCCCCCCCGCCCAATCTCTCCGACACGCTTGTCAGGATGCTTGAGGATCCCACTCGGCTTGTATGTTGCGTCTCTCAGCCTCGCACCGTCCCCCAGCCTCGCACCGTCCCCCAACCCTCACACCGTCCCCCAGCCTCGCACCGTCCCCCAACCCTCACACCGTCCCCCAGCCTCGCACCGGCCTCGCACCGTCCCCCAGCCTCGCATCGTCCCCCAGCCTCGCACCGTCCCCCAACCCTCGCACCGTCCCCCAGCCTCGCACCGGCCCCCAACCCTCGCACCGTCCCCCGGCCTCGCGCCGTCCCCCAGACCCTCTCCACCGAGCGAGGTGAGACGCCGGGTGTAATGACCTCGCCCCTAATTACGCTGTCATCGGAGGTGGCTTCCCCCCCCCCCGCCGCACCGCCAGCTCCCCCGCGTGATTGGGCGGCCCGGCGACGACCTCAGCTGTGAGAATTAGGTGTCCGTCACGACACACCCTTCAGCGCTGCGACAGTCGGGGTCCCATTACAGGACTTTCTCCCAAACACACACACAAACAGAGGCTTTACCTTACAGTGCTCAATAGGTTTAGACCTCTCCGCTTTCATTTTTCTCCCAACCCCCCCCACCCCTCCCCCCCCCCACCCTCAACTTGACTCAGGGGCTAAGCTGTCACTGCCCCCCCCCCCCTTCCCCCCAGACTAAACGGACGTTAATCCCGCTCCCCCTCCCTCGCACCAAAACAGCTAAGGTGTCCTCTAAGTGGGATCTTAGCACTAATACGTCACAGAAAGCCGGAGCACCAGCCCGTCCTGCCGCTCCGCTTTCACCCCGTCCCCCCCCCCCGTCACCGAGGGCCATCCTGGGTGTCGTACAGTACAGAGGCCCCTCCCTGCTCATTCATACGGGGTGTGGTGTGTGACAGGGGTGGCTGGGGACAGCCAGCCAGGTGTTGACAGGGTAATTGGGCCTTATTCAGGGTGTCTCACCTCCCCCAGCTCTGGGTACAGTAGGCTGTCTCCTGAGACATGGGGAGGGGAGGGGAGGGGGGGGGGGGGATTACGTTGGCGTCGAGCTGCCGATGTAATTGACCACCTGAAGGACGTAGCCCGACCCAGCATGGGAACACGCTGGAAGGCTTTCAGTGTGAACACCCCCCCCCCCCCCCCCCCCCCCAATATAGACATATCTGGTGTACTGTTCAGGGGTTGGATATCGTGTGTTTACTTTAATTAGTAACTCTGGACGTAACTGCGGGAATCAACATCTGGGTTTACATCATTCCTCGGTCACTTCAACCAAGCGAGTTCTCCCTTCCCTCCCTCCCTCCCTCCCTCCCTCCCTCCCTCCCTCCCTCCCTCCCTCCCTCCCTCCCTCCCTCCCTTCCCTCCCTCCCTCCCTCCCTCCCTCCCTCCCTCCCTCCCTCCTCTCCCTCCTCTCCCTCCCTCCCTCCCTGCCAGGGCTACTCGTGCCGCTACTACCACGGCGTGCACAAGATGCGTGAGCAGAGCGCTCTGCAGGGGCTGCACGGCCTGCACCAGGCCTGGGACATCGAGGACCTGGTCCGGCTGGGGGGCCGCCTGCGCTCCTGCTCCTACTACGCCGCCCGCGAGCTCATGCAGGACGCCCTCATCGTGTTCTGCCCCTACAACTACCTGCTGGACCCCCTCATCAGGGAGAGCGTGAGTGGGGGGGGGGGGGGGGCGGGGCGGGGGGGGGGGGGGGGGTACACTGGGTCTTACTGCTGGCCACTTTACTGAACGAGTGGGAAAGGGTGTTTTAGTCAAGCAATTGCACGCAAAGTGAATATGACCTCAATCTCAAGCACGCCCATGAGCTAGAGGTCAATTAAAGGCTCCGAAAAATTCCTGTCACCACCCCTTCCTACCCCCTACCCCTCTCTCTCTCTTTCGCTCTCTCTTTCTCTCTTTCTCTCTCTTTCTCTCTCTTTCTCTCTCTCTTTCTCTCTTTCTCTCTCTTTCTCTCTCTCTTTCTCTCTTTCTCTCTTTCTCTCTCTCTCTTTCTCTCTCTTTCTCTCTCTCTCTCTCTCTCTTTCTCTCTCTCTCTCTCTCTCTCTCTCTCTCCCTCTCCTTCCCCTTTGACCTCCACACAGCTGGAGATCAACCTGAAGGGGCAGGTCGTGGTGCTGGACGAGGCTCACAACATGGAGGACTGCGCCCGCGAGAGCGCCAGCTACACCCTGAACGAGGCGCAGCTGCTGGGCGCGAGGGAGGAGCTGGACGGCATGGTCAACAGCAACGTCCGCCGCTCCCACCACGAGCCCCTCCGGGCCTTCTGCTGCAGCCTCCTCAAGTGAGAGCGCCCCCCCCCCCCTCCACCACCCGGACACCTCGCTCACCCATCATCTATATTCATAAGAAATATCAGGACTTTAATTGCCCAGAATTGTTGGCTTGACCAACACCCCTTTTTGGGTGTCGTGTGGTATTTAAATAAGTCTTTGACATCTTTAAAGGCCATGTCATTTATCTGTATATATTTTTATTGTATTTTGCTTTATTCTGTTTTATTATCTGTTTTTTTTTTGTTGCCTTTTTCTACTTTTGGTTCTGCTGCTGTGGCAAGTGAATTTCCCCGTTGTGGGATTAATAAAATATATATCATCTGATCTTTAAACGGCGATGTTGTCTCCCCTGAGCAGCTGGATAAAGGAGAGCTGCAGTCTGCTGGCTGAGAGGGAGTACGAGACCTCCTGTAAGGTGTGGCATGGGAAGGAGGTGCTGGGAATCTTCCACATCATGGGCATCACCGCCGACACCTTTGCCCTGCTCCAGGTCCACCTTATTCTCTCTCTCTCTCTGTCGTTTTCCCCTCATCTCGAACTCCCATCCGCTCTGTCTGGACCTATAGCTACGAAGCTAAGATATGCTAACGAGAGGAAGAGTGATTTGCATCCTAAACGCACCCAAGCATCGTAGCGATTCCGTGTCGCTTGTATCCCCTCCACTATTGTATCTGTGAGAAGGGCTAATGAGTGTCCCCCCTCCCCCTGTAGAAGCACCTGGCGGCAGCCCTGGAGAAGGAGGAGCGTGTGGGGGTGGTGAACGGCAGGGAGGATGTGGTGGAGGTGCCCACCATCAGCTCCGTGTCCTCCTCCATCCTCAAGAGCCTGTTCATGGTGCTGGACTACCTGTACAGGGGCAACAGCAGGTCAGAGAACCGGGCCCTAGAGGGAGTCGTGTGACCGTCAGGAATGCTGGGTGTTCAGATCCATGACCACTCCTCCGGCAGGGATCTGAATATCTAAACCAGACGCCCCCCCCCCCCCCCCCCCCCTTCTCGTCTCCCTCCAGGTTTGCGGAGGATTACCGCGTGGCCCTGCAGCAGACCTACGTCTGGACCACCCAGCCGGACATCCCAGACGCCCAGGGCTTCTTCGCCCGGCCCCAGCGCAGGGGCCGGCGCCAGGGGGCCCAGCGCACCAAGACCCTGGTCCACACGCTCAGCTTCTGGTGCCTCAACCCTGCCGTGGTGAGAGAGGGCTGCAGCGCTGGGCCGCTTTGTCAGCCCCCGGGGAAAAGGGTTGGTTCCAGATTTGGAACCGAAGTCCATATCCAGAGGAACATTCTGATCTGGATCGCACGTTTAGGAGCTGTGAAGTTATGGAACGTAGAAGCATTTTGGTAGAAGTAGTGATCATCGTAGATGTTGGAGCCTTGCCTTTCTGTGTTGAGTCGGTGTTCAGTCGTGTGTGTGTGTGTGTGTCTCCCAGTGTGTGTGTTGACGCTGGACCCTCTCTGTGTGTGTGTGTGTGTCTCTCCCAGTGTGTGTGTTGATGCTGGGCACTCTCTGTGTGTGTGTGTCTCTCCCCAGTGTGTGTGTGTTGACACTGGGCCCTCTGTGTGTGTGTGTGTGTGTGTCTCTCCCAGTGTGTGTGTTGACGCTGGGCCCTCTGTGTGTGTGTGTTTCTCCCAGTGTGTGTGTTGATGGCTGGGGCCCTCTGTGTGTGTGTGTGTGTCTCTCCCAGTGTGTGTGTTGACTGCTGGGCCCTCTGTGTGTGTGTGTTCTCCAGTGTGTGTGTTGATGCTGGGCCCTCTGTGTGTGTGTGTGTGTGTCTCTCCCAGTGTGTGTGTTGATGCTGGACCCTCTGTGTGTGTGTGTGTCTCTCCCCAGTGTGTGTGTTGATACTGGGCACTCAGCGTGTGTGTGTGTGTTTCTCCCCAGTGTGTGTGTTGACGCTGGACCCTCTCTGGTGTGTGTGTGTCTCTCCCAGTGTGTGTGTTGATGCTGGGCACTCTCTGTGTGTGTGTGTGTGTCTCTCCCAGTGTGTGTGTGTTGACACTGGGCCCTCTGTGTGTGTGTGTGTGTGTGTCTCTCCCAGTGTGTGTGTTGACGCTGGGCCCTCTGTGTGTGTGTGTGTGTTTCTCCCAGTGTGTGTGTTGATACTGGGCCCTCTGTGTGTGTGTGTGTGTGTCTCTCCCAGTGTGTGTGTTGATGCTGGACCCCTCTGTGTGTGTGTGTGTCTCTCCCAGTGTGTGTGTTGATACTGGGCACTCAGCGTGTGTGTGTGTGTTTCTCCCCAGGGTGTGTGTTGACGCTGGGGCCCTCTGTGTGTGTGTCTCTCCCAGTGTGTGTGTGTTGATGCTGGACCCTCTGGGTGTGTGTGTCTGTCTCTCCCAGTGTGTGTGTGTTGACGCTGGACCCTCTGGGTGTGTGTGTGTCTCTCTCCCAGTGTGTGTGTTGACGCTGGGGCCCTCTGTGTGTGTGTGTGTGTTTCTGTGTCTCTCTCCCCAGTGTGTGTGTTGATGCTGGGGCACTCAGCGTGTGTGTGTGTTTCTCCCAGTGTGTGTGTTGACGCTGGGCCCTCTGTGTGTGTGTTCCAGGCCTTCTCAGACCCTGAGTGACTGCGTGCGCACCATCGTGCTGACCTCCGGCACGCTGTCTCCCATGGGCTCCTTCTCCTCCGAGCTGGGGGGTCAAGTTCTCCATCCAGCTGGAGGCCAGCCACGTCATCGGCCAATCCCAGGTGAGGAGCCGCTCTCAAGCCGGGCCAATCAGAGCAGGGAGCCACCAATCACACATTAACTGGTTTGGCAGTGTTTAAGGGGTCGACTATGCCTCGTTTCCTTTCCCTAAAGAAAGAAAGGTGCTCAGATGACACACGCCCCCCCCCCCCCCCCCCCCCCTCCTCTCTTCCAGGTGTGGGTGGGCACCATTGGCTCGGGGCCGCAGGGGCGCAGGCTGTGTGCCACCTTCCAGCACACTGAGACCTACGCCTTCCAGGACGAGGTGGGCGCCCTGCCCTGCTGCTGCGGGTGTGCCAGGCTGTGGGCAGGGGCGTGCTCTGCTTCTCCTGCCCTCCTACAAGGTACGCATCCCCCAGCTGCTCCGCCCCCAGCTGTTCTGGCCCCGCCCCCTGCGGTTCTGGCCCGCCCCCTGCTGTTCTGGCCCCGCCCCCTGCTGTTCTGGCCCCGTCCCCTGCTGTTCTGGCCCCACCCCCTGCTGTTCTGGCCCGCCCCCTGCTGTTCTGGCCACACCCCCTGCTATTCTGGCCCCGCCCCCCTGCTGTTCTGGCCACACACCTGCTGTTCTTCCCCCGCCCCCTGCTGTTCTGGCCCGCCCCCTGCTGTTCTGGCCACGCCCCCTGCTGTTCTGGCCCCGCCCCCTGCTGTTCTGGTCACACCCCCCTGCTGTTCTGGCCACACCCCCCTGCTGTTCTGGCCACAACCCCTGCTGTTTTGGCCCCGCCCCCCTGCTGTTCTGGCCCCGCCCCCTGCTGTTCTGGCCCCGCCCCCCTGCTGTTCTAGCCCCGCCCCAGGCCTCCCTCAGGGCTCTTGCGAGAGGAGCTGTTCTTTTCTGACAGTGTCCTCTTCGGCCACCAGGCGGTGCTGCAGACCGTGAATCGACGAGGGCCGGCGTTCCTTTTCCCCTCCCGCTTATGAGTCACTTGACGCCAGCTAGATCGTGTCACCGTACCCAAGGTGGTGCAGTTTAACAGCTGGGATCTGCTGGTGTTTAAGGAAGTGCTCGATGTCTTGGGAATAATGGCTTTACTCTGAGCCTCGGATCAGCTTTCATGCAGTGGGACTAGTTTTTAAGGGCCCGGTTGATAAATACACGGTCCTCCTTTGTTTTGTTTGGAGTTTGTTTTTGTTTTTTTTTGCAGATGAATAATTGATTTCCGTCCCAGCTCTGTTGTCACCCCAGCTCACTTAGGGAGCAGCTGCTGTTCTCAGGTGTCACTGTTGGGGTGTAAACGGCCCTTGTGCTGCGTTCCTGCACTAGGGCCTGCTGCAGAGTGTTGGTCTACCTGCAGATACGGAGAGTGACAGAGAGTGTGTCTGTCTGTGGGAGAGAGAGAGAGAGTGTGTCTGTCTGTGGGAGAGAGAGAGAGAGTGTGTGTCTGTCTGTGGGAGAGAGAGAGAGAGTGTGTCTGTCTGTGGGAGAGAGAGAGAGAGTGTGTCTGTCTGTGGGAGAGAGAGAGAGAGTGTGTCTGTCTGTGGGAGAGAGAGAGAGAGTGTGTCTGTCTGTGGGAGAGAGAGAGAGTGTGTGTCTGTCTGTGGGAGAGAGAGAGAGAGTGTGTCTGTCTGTGGGAGAGAGAGAGAGTGTGAGTGTGAGTGAGTATGCAAGTGTGTAGGTGAGTGTTGGTTTGTGGGGTGTGTGTGTCTGTCTGTGTGTGTGTGTGTGTGTGTGTGTGTGTGTGAGAGAGAGAGAGAGAGAGAGAGAGAGAGAGAGAGAGAGAGAGAGAGAGAGAGTATGCATGTGTATAGGTGAGTGTTGGTTTGTGGGGTGTGTGTGTCTGTCTGTGTGTGTGTGTGTGTGTGTGTGTGTGTGTGTGTGTGTGTGTGTGTGTGTGTGAGAGAGGAGAGAGAGAGAGAGAGAGAGAGAGTATGCATGTGTATAGGTGAGTGTTGGTTTGTGGGGTGTGTGTGTGTGTGTCTGTCTGTGTGTATGAGAGAGAGAGAGCGTGAGTGAGTGAGTATGCATGTGTATAGGTGAGTGTTGGTTTGTGGGGTGTGTGTGTGTGTGTCTGTGTGTGAGAGAGAGAGAGAGTGTGAGTGAGTATGCATGTGTATAGGTGAGTGTTGGTTTGTGGGGTGTGTGTGTCTGTCTGTGTGAGAGAGAGAGAGAGAGAGAGAGAGAGAGAGTGTGTGAGTGAGTGAGTGCGTGAGTGAGTGAGTGAGCGAGTATGCATGTGTATAGGTGAGTGTTGGTTTTACCTGCAAATGTGGGTGTGTGTGCGCGCGCGCTTGCGTGCTTGTGAGAAGGAGAGCGCATCCGTTTAAGCACACATTGGCAGACGGACACTTCATTTCAGGACGAAAAAAAAAAGAGAAAGAGAAAGAACTGGGTGCAGACAGAGTTGGGATGTGTGATCGCAACATAAATCAAAGTGACCTTTCCCCAAAGACGCATGAAACTTCGTCGGAAAGCTAAAACTCGTCCTGCTGAGAGGCGCTACTCTCGTCTCCACCCCCCCCTTCCTCTGTCAGCCAGTGACGCCAGCCACAGCAGAATCCATGTACTGGGGGGGGGGGGGGGATATTTTTCATTATTGATAGCCGTGTCGGAGCTCTCTATGCTGATGCATTAATATTTAATCTTTCAGTCAGCTCTTAAAGATGAGAGGATATGAGGGGCTGGGGGGATTAATTGGAGCCTGTGGAGGCTGCTTGGTGCCAGCCTGTCCCGTCTTTCCCCTCAGCGCGCACGTGTGAAGCGCCTTTTCAAGTGTGTGTGTGTGTGTAGGTGTGTGTGCGTGCGTGGCTGACAAGAGGATGGGTCGTCTCCAGACGTCCTTCTTCACTGTGTCTGGGCGATGCTTATCAGCCCCCCCCCCCCCCTCCCCCCAGCAGCACTGAGAGCAGGCGGCTGGGCCTCCAGGGCCTGTCTGCCGCCCCTCTGACAGCTCCACACACACACACACACACACACACACACACTCCTGTACACACACACACACACACACACACTCCTGTACCACACACACACACACTCCTGTACCACACACACACACCACACACACACTCCTGTACCACACACACACACACACACACACACACACACACACACACACACACACACACACACAACAGCCGTGCCATCCCATCTGTGCAGTCCAAGGGCACGAATCAAAAGACAACACGTTGTTTGGCTCTAGTGCCCACACTGTTAAAGGTCTTCATCTTTCCTGACAGATGCAGGTTGGAACGAGCGTTCCTTCGAAACACACACTTCCCTCCCTCCCTCCCCTCCCTCCCTCCCTCCCTCCCTCCCTCCCTCCCTCCCTCCCTCCCTCCCTCCCTCCCTCCCTCCCTCCTCCCTCCCTCCCTCCCTCCCTCCCTCCCTCCCTCCCCTCCCTCCCTCCCTCCTCCCTCCCTCCCTCCCTCCCTCCCTCCCACACACACACACACACACACACACACACTCAGGACACACAGTTTCCCAGAGATAAGCCACTGTCGCAGCAGTGGCCTCAACAGCCCCCCCGGTTAAAAACCCATAAAAACCCGCGGCGGCCCTCGCTGTCTGGGCCCCACCGCAAGAGGACACACTGCGGGGGGGGGGGGTAAGGAATGTTTTACTGAGAGAGGGAGAAGTGCGGGGGGGGGGGTTGGGGGGCGGCAGTGAAGGGTTATTGCCGAGGTGAAAAGATCTCAGGAAAAGGCTAGATGCTTTTAAAGCAGAGGGGAAGATAAGGGCCATTAGGGGGCCGATGTCGCCTCGCTGTCTGCGTCAGGACGCGTCTTCTCCGGCGCCTCAGGCCGCGGGGACGGGGGGGGGGGGGGGGGGGGGGCGGGGGGGCTGCTGAGGGACCCTCACGGGCGGCGCAGGGGGTCACATCCTGCTCTGAGTGGTCTGGGTGGAAGTGATGTTGAGGGCGGGGGGGGGGGGGGGGGGGGGGGGGGGGGACGGGGGGACGGGGTGCGAATACAACACGTCTTTCAAGCCCCTCTGTCGTGGAGAGGAGCACGTTTGTCATCTCCGGTAGGTGTGGGTGTGTGTGGGTGTGTGTGTGGGTGGGCTTGCTCAGACACGTGTATAGCTGTCTTTGTTGGTGGCCATGTAAGTGGCCCCATGTAAGATGCCCCTTGGCCCACTGTGGTCTTCCACTGCTGCACCTGAGCTATGACGGTGTCTCACACCTCTGACCTAGCGTGATGTCACAGCGTGATGTCACAGCGTGATGTCACAGCGTGATGTCACAGCCGTGATGTCACAGCGCTCCCACCCTCCTGAACAGGAGCTCTCACCTTCCTTGCCACAGGAACCAGGTGAGACTCCAACGACTTGATACATAGCCAGTCACACACTCACAGAGAGTGTAGCAGCTCACACACACACACACACACACGGAGAATGTAGCTTCTCACACACACACACACACAGTGTAGCAGCTCACACACACACACACACACACAGAGAGTGTAGCTACTCACACACACACACACACAGTGTAGCTACTCACACACACACACACAGTGTAGCTACTCACACACACACACACACAGTGTAGCTACTCACACACACACACACAGTGTAGCTACTCACACACACACACACACACACACACACACAGAGAGTGTAGCTACTTACACACACAGAGAGTGTAGCAGCTCACACACACACACAGTGTAGCTACTCACACACACACACACACACACACACAGAGAGTGTAGCTACTTACACACACAGAGAGTGTAGCAGCTCACACACACACACAGTGTAGCTACTCACACACACACACACACACACACACACACACACAGAGAGTGTAGCTACTTACACACACACACACACACACACACACACACACAGAGAGTGTAGCTACTTACACACACAGAGAGTGTAGCAGCTCACACACACACACAGTGTAGCTACTCACACACACACACACACACACACACAGAGAGTGTAGCTACTCACACACACACACACACAGTGTAGCTACTCACACACACACACAGTGTAGCTACTCACACACACACACACACACACACACAGAGAGTGTAGCTACTTACACACACAGAGAGTGTAGCAGCTCACACACACACACAGTGTAGCTACACACACACACACACACACACACACAGAGAGTGTAGCTACTTACACACACAGAGAGTGTAGCAGCTCACACACACACACAGTGTAGCTACTCACACACACACACACACACACACACACACACACACACACAGAGAGTGTAGCTACTTACACACACACACACACACACACACACACAGAGAGTGTAGCTACTTACACACACACACACACACACACACACACACACAGAGAGTGTAGCTACTTACACACACAGAGAGTGTAGCAGCTCACACACACACACAGTGTAGCTACTCACACACACACACACACACACACACACACACAGAGAGTGTAGCTACTTACACACACACACACACACACACACACACACACACACAGAGTGTAGCTACTCACACACACACACACACACACACAGAGAGTGTAGCTACTCACACACACACACACACAGAGTGTAGCAGCTCACACACACACAGTGTAGCTACTCACACACACAGTGTAGCTACTCACACACAGAGAGTGTAGCACACACACACACACACACACACACACACAGAGTGTAGCTACTTACACACACACACACACACACACAGAGTGTAGCTACTTACACACACACACACACACACACAGAGTGTAGCTACTTACACACACACACACACAGTGTAGCTACTCACACACAGAGAGTGTAGCAACACACACACACACACAGTTGGAGGAACACCTGCCAGAAGCCTGCCTGTCAGGGTCTGCCCCCCAGGCCCGCTCACGTGTGCCTGGCTTTGCCACCGCCCCCCCCCCCCCCCCCCCCCGCAGGCTCCGGGGAGGAAGCGCACGCCCCGGCCGGACCGAGCGAAGGCGCCGGCGTGCTCAGCCCGTGGCGTGATGAGCGCTGTGATATTCGACAGCTGAATAATTGAAAGCGACGCGACACGTCTCCCCTCGCCTGCGGCCAGCGGGGGGACGACCGCATGTTTCATTAATGGGCCCTCCCGCCACAAGACCCCTTCCATAATTCAGCGCTCGCGAGCAGAGCCGCGACGCCTCGCAGTCCGACAACACCAGGAACGGGAGGAGCGAGAAGGAGAGAGGGGTGGGAGGAGGAGGAGGAGGAGGAGGAGGAGGAGAAGGATGAGGGGAGAAAGAGAGGGTGGATGGGCTGAAAGATGATTGGGGAGGAGGAAAGCAAGAGGGATGAGGGGAGAAGGAGTCGCGGGGACAAACGAAACAGTCAGTTGAGTCATCGGCGAGCGAGGGGGGGGGGGGGGGGTCGGGCAGCGGGGGGCGCGCGTCGATGTAACACTGTGCCTTTTGTAAAAAGCGTCATGTTTTATTGATGGCAACGTCCCTTGGGTCCGGTATTTCAGGAGGCCTGCTGAGGTCCGTCTTCTGCTTCAGATCACAGGCACGGTCACCTGGATGGGTCAGGATTCCCCCCACCCCCCCCGACCTCCCTGGGGGGGGGTTATTCCACTATTGTTTTCCTCTGGGCCGCAACGACTGTCTCTGAGGTCATTTGTTTATGGGGGGGGGGGGGGGGGGGGTGGTTCAGCAGGTTAAGGCATTAGGCTAGTGACCGTAAGGTTGCGAGTTCGATTCCCCCGGCTGTGGCTACATGCCGTTGTGTCCCTGCGCAAGGAACTTCACCCTGCTTGCCTCTGTGGGGGGGGGGGGGGGGGGGGGGTGGAAGAGAATGGCCCTGCACTGGCTGTAAGTCACTCAGGATAACAGGATAAGAGCGTTCTGCTAAATGACTACATGTACAGCACGGTTGACACTTGTGACCCAATGACAGGGTTCTGGTCAGGCCCCCGGTCCAGGCCGTCCAGGGTGACCAACGCACCACCGTGTTTTGAGAAGCTTCTAGTTGTTTTAGGAGAACTTCTACTTGACCCCCCCCTACATCACGTTTCCACGCCAGCGGAGATGCTCTTTGGTTGTCAAGTAGAGGACATGATCTGAACAGTAGACAGAAGTGAAGCTCTGCCTAGGAGACTCCTCTTAGATCAATGTTCACCCCCAACAGACCCCTCCACAATGTTCACCCCCCAAAGAGGTGCTGACTTCTGGCACCAGCAATGACACAGCAAGCAGGGGTTGTTTTTTTTTGGGGGGGGGGGGGGGGGTGAGGGTTAATAGTTTTATAGTTTGTAAGTTACTTTCTGTTTTTAAGTTACTTTTTTTAGGACCGCAAAAGGCATTGAGGTACATTTACATTCATTCATTTAGCAGACGCTTTTATCCAAAGCGACTTACAAGAGAGAGCTTTTACAAAGAGCATCAGTCGTTGAGCATAGCAACGTGATAGACCCCGAACACAGTGGGGGTTTTTTAGATCGGGAATCATACATCATGAGAACCAATAAGTGCCAAGGGAAGAACTATAAATGCATAACACAACGATTGTGAACATAAAGCAAGAGATACAACAACAACAACAACACTGGTAAGTCACCACATTGGGGACCAACAAATAGTTCTAAAGCACATTAGATTATGTGAAGTGCCATACTATTCCTAAGTGCCATTAAATTCTCTAAATAAGTGAGTTTTTTAAGTGAGGTACTGCAATCTGAGTGTATGCAGAAGAACACAGTATACACAGATATATATATACACAGTAGAACACAGTATAAGCACTACCCAGCCTAAAGTAATCGACCGTTACTTCAAAGGATACTTCTCCTCGCCACATGGATAATGCTTTTATATTCCTTATTGTGTCACCGAGCTGTTGGGAACTAATAGTTTGGTTTTTTTCCCTAGATGTTGGATAAACTGCGCGATCGTTGGACCAACACGGGCCTCTGGGAGAAGCTGGAGGAGAGGAAGACCGTGATCAGCGAACCTCGCGGCGGCGCGAAGGGAGACTTCGACGAGCTCCTGCAGACCTACTACAGCGCCATCCGGCCCTGTGGGGGGAGAGGTGAGCCCCCCCCCCCCCGCCTCCCAACTCCGGGAACGCACACCTGCAGCACCCTTCTGGATGCTGATTGCTTCTAACACGCCAGCTTATCAGTCATCGGAGCGTCTCTTGGCGTCCCCTTCCAGATGGCGCGCTGCTCATGGCCGTGTGCAGAGGCAAGGTCAGCGAAGGGCTGGACTTCACGGACGACAACGCCAGAGCCGTGGTCACCGTTGGGATCCCCTTCCCGAACATCAAGGACCTGCAGGTGGGATCCGAACGCTGCACCTTTCCCCCCCTCCTCGCTCCTCCCTCCTCGTGGCAGCACGGCTTGGGGCATGACACACGCGCAAACGCAACACTCGGTTCAACCCGGATAATAAATACGAAAAACTTTGCGGTCGTGCTCGTTCAGTCCTCAGCAGGTCGATGTGACCTTTAAGTCCCCCCTTCCACCCCCACCCCCTTCCACCCCCACACTTTCCTTTTAGGGGGACGGGTCAAACCTTTCGTAACTGCTTCCTGTCTCCTGTGCCGTAGGGATACGTGCCGACGATTGACTCCCTGAGGACCCCGGCAGTTTAGTCGAAGTGGGGGGGGTGGGTGGTGGTGGGGGGGTTGGGGATGGAGGATGGACAAGGCGTGTCTCCATGCCACAGCATCAGGGGCCTGGTGTTCGGGATGGTTCGTGTTTGCCCTCTGGGGTGGCGCTGGGCCGCTGAGTTGCGTGCCTGGGTTGCATCCCTCCCGCCTTCTCAGTACCTTCAGCGGGTTGAACTTGAATACCTTCCCCCCCCCCTCCTCCCCCTTCCCCCCCGTTCTGACGCAGCGCTAACCCGTCATCTGGCCCAGCTTGGATCAGGGTTCCATTAGTGTGGACGCCTGGTCGGGGCCTCCTCTCCCAGACGGGCGAACCTCTTAAAACCCTCCCCAACTCTCCCGGAGCCCGTCGGTTACTGGCCTGTAATCGCGACTCGAGATCAAAGGTTGAACTTTACGCGGTCCTTCCGCGGTCGAAAAGCATCGCCGGGCTGCCGTCGCACGACCGTGTCGACTTTTGTTTCCCGAAGAGGCAGATTTTTACGGTCGGCAGCCGTGTCCTGCGCGAGGGAGCGAACCGAGCAAGGGGGGGGCTTTAACGAGCGGTAAAAGGACACTTACAGCTGATACGGCATCTTTGTTTGCTTAATGAGGGCCAGGGCAGACCTTTTAAAGACACCGAATAGACCCTTTTATAGCGAGCGTGTGTCTGTGCAGCTTTTTGCTTTATGGAGGTGTACCAGAGGGGGTTCGTTTTCCCCGTGTTGTTGCCCGGGGAGGAAGACCGGTGTTCGGGCAGTGGGATCGGACGTCTGGAAGCTGGCCGTGTGGAGCAGCGTCTTAGAGAAGCTGTTCATTTTACATTTACATTTATTCATTTAGCAGACGCTTTTATCCGAAGCGACTTACAGTAAGTACAGGGACAATTTTCCCTGAGGCAAGTAGGGTGAAGTGCCTTGCCCAAGGACACAACATCATATAGCCACAGCCGGGGCTCGATCTCACAACCTTTCGATCATGAGGCCAAGGCCTTAACCATTGAGCCATCTGAACCCCCCCCCCCCACCTACTTCTGAAACTCCTTCCTCCGGTCTGACCTGATGTTGGTGTGTCTGTGTTTGTATCCGAGCTGAGGAGACAAGGAAAGGGAACGATGCTGTAAAAGCACAGCCTTTAATACCGTACCATTAGAGACGGTAGACTGACCGACTCTCCGCTCGCTTTGGGATAAGTCGGTGTCCCGGGTCGCAACCGTGTCGTGGAATGTGCTTGGTGTGTCCTTTTGAGGACACGCACCTTGTGTGTGTGTGTGTGTGTGTGTGTGTGTTTGTGTGTACATGTACGGACACACACACCCACACTAAGGCTGTGCTCAGCTGTCAGCCTCAGGAGGCAGACGAGCTGCTCTGCAATCTTCGTGACAGGCACAAGATGGCCAGGACCGCCAAGGGCTCCCACAAACACACACTGCGCTCACACACCGTCAGAGACACACACACACACACACAGAAGCGCTCAGCCACAAAGCATGCCTGGTGGTCAAAATGGAGCTCAAATGTTTTTAAGGATGAACAGGTAACAGAAGAGGCCCGGGCCAGAACCAGAGATCTCCTGACATTTGAACGAATCCCTTCTAGCTGGCGGTTTTCACGCACGTTTACGAGATTCGCTAGCAGCGAGAATTGGCTTTTTCACATACGCAACCTGTCACGTCGGATCGAGTGCTGAGCTGGCGCGACGGCGCGGGGGGGGGGGGGGGATGGGGATGGGATTCAGAGACTCTGATGGGATTCAGATGACATGGCTGGCTCAGGGCTACTGGCCTTTACGGCGAAGACGGCTCACCAGCAGATGCTTCGACCCCTCTGGCGTCCCGCAGGCAGGGAAGGAAACGCGCCACCCAGTCCCCAGTGTCCCTCGCGAAATCAGGAGACGTTTATTTGGCTTCCAGACAGAAGGTCAATGCCTTTTTTTTGGACAGAAATATTCATTCCTGCCATTTTTTTTTTGGGACAGGAAAAAAATGGATCAACTCTTGTTCTTTCCAAGAACGATGTGAAGATCATTTTTTTTTTGGGGGGGGGGGGGGGGTGGTAAATCTCAACGACCGATGCTCTTTGTAAAAGCTCTCTCTCTCGTAAGTCGCTTTTGGATAAAAGCGTCTGCTAAATGAATAAATGTAAACGTAAATCTCAGCAGGTGGATGTCGGATTTGAGTTCAGACATGAGGACGGGCTGGCGTGTGCCGTAGTGGCAACACGGGACATTGAATGTCTTGTCATGTGACAGAAAGGTGAAGGGGACAGCCTGTAGCCGCCCCCTCCCCATGGGTTAGGGTGCTTTGGGCAAACGCAAGGTACCTGTCAGAAGACGTTACAGGCCAACTCACCAACCTGTCCTGCATGGCAGCCCATCAGACGCCAGCTGAACTTTTCACTTGTCAATTCCAAAAGGTTAGCGCCAGAATCGGCAGGGACGGAAGCAGATGGTTGGCTGCCTTCGTGCCATCTTTTGCGTGTGTGTGTGTGTGTGTAGGTGGGTGGGTGGTGCCAGGTCTTGTGTTGACTGGACCACCCTCCCCCCCCCTCCCCCCCCTGTGATTTAACCCTCCCCCCCACTCGAACCTGCTGCCTTTCTGGAACAGGTTTGTCATCGAGGGCAGACCGTGACCAAACTCTTCAGGCCTCGGGTGTTTTTGGACCGGGGGGTTTGGCGCGGTGCCCCTCTGCCCCCCTCAGCCCCCCTCAGCCCCCCTCGGCCCCCCTCTGCACGCCTCCGCATCTTCTCACCTCAGAGACGCTGCTTTAATCCAATTAGTTCTTTCTGGATAGACATGCCTGAACACTGCTCACCCCGTCTGGGTTCCATCATGTTATGATGCCATGTACTGTCATCCACAGTGGTTGATGACAAAGTTGGGCAACATAACTACCACATCCTCTGGAGATACTTCAGATCAGAATTGAGAAAGTTTACTTTGCCACAAGAACAATTGACGAGAACAATCGAAAGAATCATCGTTAACCATTCATGGAACCGTTGTCAGCTGATCATACTGTCTGACTGATCCGTCGTCCATTCAGGTGGAGCTGAAAATGAAGTACAACGATCAGCACTGCAAATCCAGAGGCCTTCTCCCTGGAAGTCGCTGGTATGAGATCCAGGCCTACAGAGCCCTGAACCAGGCTCTGGGGAGGTGAGTTCTCTGCCCCCCCCCCCCTCCCTCCCTCCCCCCCCCCCCCCCTCTGCTCTTTAGATAGGGAGGAAACACACAAGATCTTCACCAGGACATCCTGGCACGTACCTTGCATGCTCCCATGGTTGTCAGGCCTCCTATTCTTTAGCCGCTGTTCCTTCACAGGTGTATCCGCCACAAGAATGACTGGGGTGCCCTGATCCTGGTGGATGACCGTTTCCGGAACAACCCTAACAAGTACATTACAGGTATTTATGCGCGAGACCTACTCGAGTTTTGCGTCCATTTTCGTCACTAGATGGCAATGCCAGTCCGTCACAAAGGACGTAAAGGACTGTGTCCCTTTGCGGAAGATAACACAGTAATCCCTCGCTATATCACCAGTTCACTTTTCACGGTTTCGCTACTTTTTTGTAACTTTTTTTTGGTTTTTATTATCGTGCATTGTGTTCTGCATTCTGATTGGCTGAACGGTCTCTCTGCTTCTTCTCTACCTGTGCGTCAATAACGTTGCGGTTTACTGTAATACTGTATGTGCTGTACGCGTGCAAAACGGCTAGCCAAATAAAATACACGTAAATGTCTCTTGTACAAGCAAATTCTCTTAACCAATAATGTCGACAAAACGTTCTGCACCGACAAAGGCACCTGCGGTCGGACCCAAAAGGCAGAGGAAGATGTTAACAGTCGTAGAAAAAGTTAAACTTCTGGACATGCTAAAGGAGGGTAAAAGCTGTGCGGCTGTAGGTCGGCATTACGGAATGCATGAATCTTTCATTAAAATGTAATTGTACAGTATAATAATTGTAAAACAAAATAAAGGTTTCTACTTCACGGATTTCACTGCTTTTTGGAACGTAACCCCCGTGAAAAATGAGGGATTACTGTAGTTGGATATAAAGTGCATTATACTGTATTTGAGGTACAAAAAAGCAGTTGTTCCAGACAGATGTAATATCAAAGCATTTCTCTGGATTGCAGGTTTGTCCAAGTGGGTGCGTCAGCTGGTAAAGCACCACGACACTTTTAACGGGGCCATGCAGTCTCTCAGGAGCTTCTCCCAGGGCCAGCAGGAGGCAGTGGAGCCCCACGCGGGAAGCCAGAGCCTGCATGCCACGGTCCCCTCACCTGCTGGCCCCTCTTTACTGGGTCTGGATGAGCCGCTGGCTGACAACATGGTGGACTCTCTCCCCGGGGCCCCAGGACCTCAGGCTAGCCCAGAGGGGCCCAGTCAGTCTGGCCATCAGACCAGCAGTTCCTGGCTTCTCCCTGAAGTTCCAAAGTCCCTGGTTGATGTCGGATGTAGTGATAATGCAGGTGAGACTCGTGTGTGGGACACTTCAATAGAAACATTGAAACGGGTTAAAGTTCTCCAAATTAAGTCATTTTTTCGTCCCCCCCCCCCTTTTTTTGGTTCAAAACTAATATCCTGCATGTTTCTTAAAGTAGGCGTGTCAACATGCGCCCCTTTATTTTATTTGATAAAAATGCAGGGAGGATATTTTGACAGTCTCGCCCTAGTAAATGGACCAGGCCCTAGGGAGTGAAAAAAGGCCAATCTGTGGCATTTCATTTATTCATCAGCGATCTGTCCCAAAAAGCCTGGCTAAGCTGTGTGTGTCGTCCCAGAGGACACCTGCTGTCTCCAGCCTGCAGGACCTCCTCTGCTCGACGCGCCTCTTCGCAGCCTCTTCGCAGCCTCTTCGCAGCCTCTTCTTCTCCATTAGTGATCATATCTGCTGAATATCACCACAGACGGGTGTGATCAAGCTGGCCCATTGAGTCCGACCCCCTCTTCTCAGCTGTCTGTCTATCTGTTCCCGATGACAAGGCTAAGCCGTTTGCTCAGTTGAGTGGAGTGGGCAGCGGATGGATCTGAGATAGGGGAGCATGCGTGCAGGGGCGATGGGGCGAAGGGAGGTGTAGGCGGGGGGTCCACGGGGCCCGACGGGGGCCGTGGCGCGATCCAAGGGATCTGTCTCATTATAACAGGGCGACTCAGCTCGCTTGAGTGCTGCTCCAGCGAGCCTATGAACAGATGTCGGACCGTTGCTTTTAATTACATCCCCTTGATCATTGTTTGTGCTTTATTGAGCGTGATTTCGTCGTCTCGCTATGTACTACTTTGAATAGTGAATGAACATTTTGATATGGGTTCTTCAACCTGTCTAATAGTAAAAGCTCTATTGTTTTTTGGGGTTTGTTTGTTATTTTGCCAGTGACACTCACTCCAAATAATCTCTGAACGTAAGATTTGATATGAAATTATGAAATGGTAAACTGCAAAATATAATTGTTGGCCTTATTATAATTCTCATTCGATTCCCTTATGTCCAGATGGCAGAGCAGCGGAGCAAGCCATGCTCTTCACCCCTCAGAAAACTTCTGCCAAGACACCAGGTCGACCTTCGTACGACCTCTTCACGTCCACCCCAACTAGAAACCGCTTCAAGACACCGATCTTTAAGGCCAGAGACTCTGGCAGGTGCTGTGCCAATCCGTTCCCAAAATCAACCTTAATAGAAAACAAGGAGAACCAGCAGGATGTCACCCATCAGGACCCTGCCCTGGAACAAGGCTTCTCTGAAGAGATCTGCAGGATAGAGGCTGTGACATCATGTCAAGGATTGGAGACATCCCCTCGACAGGGTCCTATGACCTGTGACCCAGGACAGGCTGCTGTGGACGAGCCCTTCCTGCAAGAGGGGGATGAAGAGGAGGAAGACGAGACCATCTTCTTCACTCCGGAGCTTTTTGTGGATGATGAGGATGAAAGCATCCCTCAGAAAGAGAGCGAGCCCTGGTCTCCCTCCAAGACAGCTGGTGGGGCAGGTCCGGAAGCCACGGACAACCATCCTCCACTTAAGCAGAGAGACCAGGTGTCTGAAAACATTTCAGCCCTAAAACAAGGACAAAACATGCATAGAGTCGTTGAATGCGATCATGTGAGCGGCAGCTTTCCCGGTCCGAGGTTGGAACCTGCCGCTGTGCTGCAGGACGGGTGTAGAACAGGAAGCGACCATCAAGCTAGACTGCGAGTGCAGGAGCAGAATCAAGGGTCAGTGAAAGTTCAGGGAGAAGAGGAGAGGAAACAGGGTCAGAGCAGGCAGGCTAACAGCAGGACAAACAGCAGACTGTCCAGATCCAGACACAAGGATCTCTCTGCTGGATCCTCAGGTAAACTAACCAGTCACCAGTATATCATTGCAGCACCCAAGGCTGTTAACCCCCAGGTTATAGTCATCGACGATTAGGCCGTAGAATATCTCTGAGCACAAGTTGGGTGTCGGAAGATCGTCGGTTAGTGTGACAGTGTGACTGCAGTTGCCGTGTTGGGTTGTTATGGGTTGTTAAGGGTGTAAATAATGAATGTTGCTCAAATTGCAGCAGCATTTTTTTTTCCCCTCTCTCAAATCATTGAAATTCAAGAAACAAATAGGTCTATCTTCCCCCACTCACCCCCCCCGACGCGACGATGCGTCGTTCGTTACCGAGATTTAATGAGATCTGTGAGAATTGGACTACTTTAGACATGCATGGGTTCACTCCCCTAAAATATACATGGCATTTTTCACCACTACTACATATTCTTCATACAATTTGAATTATGTATTGCTGTATAAATAAAAAATGAGAATCGGTTTTTCGTGGCCTGAATGCAAGTTTTACCTTGCCATTGTTTACACCCAACTAACACCGTCAATTTAGGTTTTACCAGGAGCTTTTAAGGGCAGTTTGAATACAGAATGCTGTAATCATGCAATTTTATGTAGGATATTATTGCAATTGTATGTAAAACTTTCGGTTGGTGTGTGGTGATGTGTAAAACTGATTATGTGGGAAGGAGAGCCACCTTAATGAAGCTCAAAGTGTTGTGATCCCGGGATCTCCTTTCATGTATAAATCTCACTGCAGAGTGGGATCTACTGGATCTACACAACTTATTTATTTTGTGAAATGAGGGTTTTGGTTATATAATAGTGTACAAAGAATTTGCTTCAATTTCAAGCTTTGTGGGAAAAAGACATTCTGAACTGATGGAAAAAGAAGAGATCTGATCCTTTGTACAGATAATGAAGGTCAACATTTTCTACTGTAATATATTTAGTACTTACTTTATGAGGAAAAAAAAAAAGAAGTTGTGTAAAAATGCACTATTGAGCCTTGCACCAGTAAATATCGGAATAAGAATTCTTCATTGCTGCTGTATTTTATCCCTCATTATTGTAGTGGATGTTTTTTTTCTCGGGTCTGTTCAGTTAATTAAAAAACACGTCAATTTAACCTCTCCTGAAGCGAGGCAAACAGCTTAGCGTAGAATGTGTAATGTTTTATCTTCTTCTTGGGGGGGGGGGGGGACGGGGGCATTTTTTTGGGGGGGGGACGGGGGACGGGGGGGCATTTTGGGGGTTCTATTATTTATAGAGAGTCCCCAGTTACCCAGTCATGCTGAACCACGATGGGGGGGGGGGGGGGGGGGGGGACAGGGAAATTAAGCAACATTATCTTGACAGGATTTCTCTCATTAGGGTGCAAAGCTCACTGATGGTAATTGTTCAGAGAAGCCTAATGGACTTTTCAATTATAGCATGACCCTGCTCTGCCGATCCACTACTAGCACTTTATTTTTTGAATTGCCTGACTTAATGTGGCCTCTTAATATCAGTAACAATGAGCACAAATCAATGTGTCTTAAATGCATTGTAGTGAAAAGGGAGTCTGTACTGTTTCCGAGTCAACATTTATTTATTTATTTGTCCCTTCCAATATAGTAACAAACAAATAACTTGCTTAAAAATCATCACAATAATACATATTTCATTATTTTCCCGAGCTAGTCAGCTAGTTGTGTCATTTTAGTATGAATATTTAAGTATGACAGAACTTCATATTTTTTTTTGTTTTCGTTTTAAACACAGCAGAATGTGGTGCCAAATCTTGTGAGGACGGACAGTTTCAATCTGGGAAACGTACAAAGACTCAGACCCAGGTCAGATGCCACCAGCGTGGGGAAGCCAGGGGCAGGATAGGGCCGCTCACTTCTCCCTCTCAGGTTCCTCCAGCTCAGATCGCAAACAAGGTGACCGACGTCGGAAAAAACGAGGAGAGGTCTGCTGATGTGACCTGTCTGCAGACTGCCGAGGCAGGGGGAGAGAAGACGATGTCGTCGGCGAACGACCTCATATCTCCATTGCTAGGTGGTGTGGGTCAGGACAGAAGCTGCAAGACTGCAGTGTTTTCTAGACAGAACCAGCTTGCTCTCAGACCTACACAGAGACGTACAGGAAAGAAGGCAATGGAACAGAACGATTTGTTCTCTCCTGACACCATTAGCAAAGTGCAGTTAGACATTGTCACGCCGAAGCAGGAAGGTAGCGTACACCTGTACTCATAGTCCTGATTTGACATTAAGAGAGTATGCTAATGATTTGTTCTGAAACACTCAGTAAAAACACTTGTCTTATTAGTCTCAAGTAAACAAGCAGTTATTTGTCTCAAACTTGAAATAGACTCTTTAACCGACTCATGTCATGGTTCATTTTATGTTCTCTTATCAACTTTGTCAACTCTCGATAAGGTATAAAAATACAGAGGTCGTGTAAGCGGAAGAGGAGAAGAACTAATACAGCATCTGAAAGACAAAAGGTGAGTTTGTGTGTATTGTGTGTTGTTTTTTGTGTATTGTGTTTTGCGTGTATTGCATATTGTGTTTTGTGGGTATTGTGTTTTGTGTGTATTGCACATTGTGTATTGTGTTTTGTGGGTATTGGCCAAACTTCCTCAACCTTACAGGTTAATTGCACTGTTGTAGATTGTACTGGTTCGAATGGACACATTGAAGAGGCAAAATCTGGATTTAAATCACCAGAGAGCTGCTGACCGGACACCGTGTACTAGAGGACTGTACTGTACAAAGTGTCGTCTGGAGCTTCTGCCAGTGGCTGAAGGTAATTATCTAAAAGATTCAACCCAAGAACTCAACCTACTGTTTGGAAAGCACCTTTCCTTGTACGGCACATTTTGTTGCAACAGGGTTTGTAAGAGCACCGTTGCTAAATCTTACCTGATGGGAATAAATACATTTGCATATTACTACGTAAAACGTGACTAAATGCAAATGTACTTTAACAATGCTCACAATACTTTACAACACTTTTTTTTTTTTTTCCAAGATGGTTTTGCGAAAGGCTTCAGTTTGGTGTTCATAGTGATTCACACTGCTCTCCAGGTGTGCTGCTCAGTGCTAGATGTGAGCTGAAGCACCTGTCCATGCTGGGAGCCCTCACATCCTGCGACCATGCTACAGCCTGGTGTCACTGCTCACCGCCTGGTCCCACACAGCCGAGCCACTCTGCTGCCCTGCTCGTGGTTCAGAAGCCCCCAGCCTTGCGGAGCTTGAGGAACGCTCTCCTGCCTTACTGTGAAAACACATCAGGTGAGCTGGATTGACTTTGGGTTATGGCAGGAAAAAAGATATTGTGTTTTTGACAATGTCTTGTGATCGCTATGTGTATAGATAAACGTAGATTTACTTATTCAGTGTTGTGGTGCTAATGGTGAGGCATATTATTGTCATCCACACTGCACCCTGACTTGCGTATATCAAATGTTGTCTTGTATTATACAGTATACAACGCCATCTGGGACCCTGACGAATGCTCAGTCACCAGGCTCCTGCACTGCAGAGGCTGTGCATCTCACTACCCCTCCTCATCCGTCATGGCATTTGAGATCCATCACCCACGGGATCCTGCTCTGGACCAAGTAAGCTTCAGCCTCTTAGAGGGACAGTGCAGCTGGCTCTACAGCTCTGCATTCAGTCTATTTTACTAGTGAAGGATAGCCTGGATCAGGGGTGTCCAATCCTGGTCCTGGATAGCCCCTGTTCTGACAGTTTTAGATGTTTCCCTGCTCCAGCACACCTGACTCTAATGAATGATCATTATGAGGCTTCCACAGAGCTTGATAACGAGTCAATGATTTTAATAACACCTGGGACAATTTGTCTCACCGTAGGAAGTTCTCTTTGCAAACCCATCCTATTACAAGCATCATTTTCCAAACCAAAAAAGTAACTAATATTGCAGGGACGAATGTTTTGTCTGTCTGGTCTACTTGTTGTCTTTAACACCACTAAACTTAGACACTTGCAGGTTTTTATTTGATCAAACTAGCATTTTATAAATATTTGGAATGAAAGTAATTTAATATTTAATTATGATTTATTAATTATGCCATAAAATATCAGATAATAAATGCATGAAAAAAATACGATAAACATTATTTCATTTCCTTAAGAGCCAAATATTTAGCCAATATTAAAGTTATGTGGCACAGACATATACACAAACGTTAAGATTTATTTAATATATGTACAGCGCCCTCCATAATTATTGGCACCCCTGGTTAAGATGTGTTTTTTAGCTTCTAAAGGAATCATTTTTCTTTCTAAATATTATAGGACCACAATGGAAAAAAAGAATTAAATCCAAGCTTTAATTCAAGTGCATTTATTCAGTCAAAAACAAATCCCACATGAAGAAAAAAATATTTAACATAAAATCATGTGTTCCACAATTATTAGCACCCCTGATGTTAATACTTTGTACAACCCCCCTTTGCAATCAAAACAGCACCTAATCTTCTCCTATAATGCTTCACAACATGTAAGAAAACAGAAAGAGGGATCTTCGACCATTCATCTTTGCACAATCTCTCTAAATCATCCAGCGACCTGGGTCCTCTCCTCTGTACTCTCCTCTTCAGCTCACCCCACAGGTTTTCAATGGGGTTGAGGTCTGGGGACTGAGATGGCCAAGGGAGGACCTTGAATCTGTCTCCGGTGAACCATTTCTGGGTAGATTTGGCCGTATGTTTAGGGTCATTATCTTGCTGAAAGACCCAGTGACGCCCCATCTTCAGCTTTTGGGCAGATACCACCAGATTTTAATTTAAAATGTCCTGGTATTTCAAAGCATTCATGATGCCTCGCACCCTAACAAGGTTCCCAGGGCCTTTGGAAGAGAAACAGCCCCACAGCATCACCGATCCTCCCCCATACTTCACAGTAGGTATGAGGTGCTTCTCTGCATACTCATCTTTTGTGTTCCGCCAGACCCACTAAGAGTGTTTGTTGCCAAAAAGCTCTATCTTTGTCTCATCTGACCAAAGCACACGGTCCCAGTTGAAGGTCATGTACCGCTTAGCGAACTCCAGACGTTTGCGTTTGTGATATTGAGTGAGAAAAGGTTTTTTCCTTGCATGCCTCCCAAACAGCCTGTTGGCATGTAGATAGCGCCTGATGGTTGTTTTGGAGTTGAAGGTTACATTTTTATATATATTATTATTTATATATATATATTATTTATATATGTTATATATATATATATGTTTTTTAACATATATATACAGTAGAATTTTGGGGGGTTTTCAGTTGAGGGTTATTGCACATGATCCCCCCCCATGACCTCCAGTGTCCTTATGTTGTTGCTTTGTCTGGGGGCCAAGTCTAGGTAGTGGCGAGACACTTTGGGAAATTAATTAATGAAAAGGTACTATAAAGGATAACATTTATTAATCTGTATGACAGAAGTGATTGGGCCCAATTTACGGTAAGTCTATTGATTTTGAAGTCCTAAGCGGCTTCAATGTGTACATCTTGACTAGCTTGCTGAAACAAGTAGTCTTACAAAAAAAGAGATGTATTTACGTGGGGGGGGGAGGGGGGGGGTGGGGGGGATTTGCCCTCTTAAATAACAATGACACATCAGTCTTGAGTAGTTTTGAAGGGTTATGTGTTTTTTTTTTCTACAGTTTTCTCAAAAAGCTTAACCTGAGTTGACCATTTAATCAGTTCATCAATATAATCCTTGCATAGAATATAAGTCACTAGTGTAGGTTGAGAAGACTGATAACAGTGGAAAGTGTGTGATTAAAGGATCTCACTGTTTTTACTTTAAAAGCATTGATGGTGGCCAGCTATAACTGTAAATGGGATACTATTGCACTCACATCCTTGCAGTTTAGTTGAGTAGCATCAGTACAGTTACATAACTAAAGCGTTCTCCTAGTATCTCTGCAATCAAATTAACAGACTTCAATCGTTGGCCAGAACTATGCAACAGTGACGGTAGGTTCACCTAAGTATTACCGACCACTGTCAACAAACATGCGTCTTAAGCGTGTTTCTTCCATGTGCCTGAACCATTGTTCCCCTCTTCAGTTGACGCACAACATGAAGCCTCTTTAGCCCTGTCTGCCCAACACCCACAGCCACACGCTTCCGTCTAAAGCGTTCGGCGTTGGAGGATAGCCGCTCCATGGTGTGAACGACTCACGTCCAGTTAATGCGAAGGCTTGCAGACGCCATGTGTTGTTTACTGTGCTTTGTTACAGCAGAGAGGAGAGATTTGCAGCCTGCGAAATCCAATTCAGGATCACGTTTTGTATTAAAGGTCTCGCTCATGCTTCAGTGGGTATTAAATGCGATCATTTTCATCTGAACGCTTTCTTGTGTTGTACAATAGATGTTCTGATGAATGTCCTCATATGGGATGACAAAGTTTGGGACTGTGTGATAATTAGGTGTTTCATTTTTGTATTTAATAGTACCATTGTTTTCATTTATCATCCCTTGGTATTATTATCCACCAACTTTGCTGTTATAACCTTATACGTACAATACATTGTACAATCATGAATGTGAATTAGCTGTGTTGTGGCCTACTCTTTGGAGACCAGCTCCGGATTAAAGGTGAACATGTGATTAGCTGCTGTTACTACAGATACCTTTTTATGTTGATTTAGTAGTGTAGCAGATATAAAACAATCGCTTAGTGGTAAAAAAAAAAAATGACAGTACCAAAGGATCGGACTGTAAACGTAAGGGAGTTTCTTGTAGCAAGTATCCTGAAGCAAGGGTGCAAGTCTGTTTTCATGTAGGTTACTCATTGTGTATTTGAACGAAAAGGCAAAAACAACTATGAATGTAAGAAGTACTTCCTCAGTTTCCTAATGTAAGCATGCGTTGCTTAATCAGGGATGGCATTATGTGATTATCTGTAAATTGTTTTCCAATTCTCTCTACTTAGACAGCTGCTAGATCTTGGCTTGGGTCATAGATTTGGAGCTCCGTAGCCATTAAACCCCGATTTCTTTCAGAGGTTAAATGGAATTAGACACCTAATCTGCCTATGAGATTTCATAAGTAGACTGATCTTGCTATAGACATCCTCTGTTTGGGCGCATCATTGAGTGTTTGTGCTCTTAGCCGGCTAATACGATATGGCGATTATAGTGACCATTTGTCACGGGAGAGAGGAGCTAAATCTTGGATAGGACTTTGGGTGTTTTAACCAAGATTGCATCTCAGCAGGATAGCAGTGAGCTCTGGCAGGTTGCCACTTCCACCACCTCCCCACCGTATGGTAGGAACACTCAGACAAGACTAGGGGGGGGGGGGAGCCCATAAACAGCTTAACTACAGGACTTGGTCAGTTCTACTAAGAGATTCTTTTACTCTTAAGAGAGGATTTCGTTTATACGTGTGCGTGTTGCTGTCAACCCTTTAGATGAAGTGGTTGCTATGAGAACGTACGTAAGTCTATCAGAATGGGACGTTTATTTATGCAAATATGACAAAATGAGTGGGGGGCACGGTGGCAGAGCGGTTAGTGCTCTCGCCTCCCAATAAGGAGATCATGAGTTCGAATCTCGGGCCCGACCATGATCTCTCTGGGTGGAGTCTGCATGTCCTCCCCGTGTTACCGTGGGTTCTCTCCGGACACTCCGGCTTCCTTCCACCGTCCAAAGACATGCATGTGGTAGGTTAATTGGACATTGTGGAAAGAAATTGTCCCTAGTGTATGACTGTGAGAGTGAATGGTAGTCTCTATGTTGTCTGTCAATGTCTGTGTGATAGCCCTGCGACTAGCTGGCCCCAGTCCAGGGTGTACCCTGCCTACGGCCCGGAAGTAACTGGGATAGGCTCCAGTCACCCGTGACCCCTAACGGGAATAAGCGGCACCGCTAATAAGCGGTAGAAAATGAATTAATGAATGAATGAATGACAAAATGAGCATAACAACAACATTATTGACCTGCCTTTAAGTTTGCGATATTCATATAATTGCATTTTGTAGCTACTGCTACAACGTTTGCTTTTCTTTTAAATAGGTCAAAGTTCGTCTTAATTTAGCAGTCTGGACATTTGTGGTCTTTATAGCCATTGTGGTTTAATCCTAGTACCAGGTAAATTGTGCAGAACCCGCTTTAACATCAGAATGTGTTAGGATGGGTCAGTTAGGGTGTCGGGCTAGTAATCAGAAGGTATCAGTTTCGAACCCTGGCTGAATCATGGCTGGGAAAGGCACTTCACCATACTTGATTCAGGGGGAATGTCCCTGTACTTCCTGTAAGTCGCTCTGGTTAAGAGCATCTGCTAAATGTAAATGGAGAATGGACTGTCACAGGAATCAGCACCGATACCAGACTAGTCCCCCCCCAAGCCTTTACTGACTCCTGTGGGGAGGGAGGAGGAGGGGGGATCAAGCACGTTACTTTGATGGCTTCCTCTCCCTGCTCTGAGGAGGTGAATGATTGGGAGCCAGGCAGCGTGTCTATGTCAAGATGGTGAAAGTCCCAGCAGGTATCACAGACGGATGAATGTTCTGGGTTCCAGGAGATCGCAGAAGGATGGATGTTCTGGGTTCCAGGAGATCGCAGAAGGATGGATGCTCTGGGTTCCAGGAGATCCCAGAAGGATGGATGTTCTGGGTTCCAGGAGATCCCAGAAGGATGGATGTTCTGGGTTCCAGGAGATCCCAGAAAGATGGATGTTCTGGGTTCCAGGAGATCCCAGAAAGATGGATGTTCTGGGTTCCAGGAGATCCCAGAAGGATGGATGTTCTGGGTTCCAGGAGATCGCAGAAGGATGGATGCTCTGGGTTCCAGGAGATCGCAGAAGGATGGATGCTCTGGGTTCCAGGAGATCGCAGAAAGATGGATATTCTGGGTTCCAGGAGATCCCAGAAAGATGGATGTTCTGGGTTCCAGGAGATCCCAGAAGGATGGATGTTCTGGGTTCCAGGAGATCCCAGAAGGATGGATGTTATGGGTTCCAGGAGATCCCAGAAGGATGAATGTTCTGGGTTCCAGGAGATCCCAGAAAGATGGATGTTCTGGGTTCCAGGAGATCCCAGAAGGATGGATGTTCTGGGTTCCAGGAGATCCCAGAAGGATGGATGTTCTGGGTTCCAGGAGATCCCAGAAAGATGGATGTTATGGGTTCCAGGAGATCCCAGAAGGATGAATGTTCTGGGTTCCAGGAGATCGCAGAAGGATGAATGTTCTGGGTTCCAGGAGATCGCAGAAGGATGAATGTTCTGGGTTCCAGGAGATCGCAGAAGGATGAATGTTCTGGGTTCCAGGAGATCCCAGTGTTCAAAGTGTAAATTCATCCCAACTGAGGCTGAAATAATAATGGGTCATTATTGGTTGACTGTTGCGATGAATGTACAGCTCTTGGGCCAAACCTAATTAGTGCCTGTCCTGCAATATCCTTCATGTTATATGGACATACTGGATTATCTCTCATATGTTCAATAATAATCTTTGTTAAATGTGAAGTATTCATATAGGCAATGCTGGGTTGTCAAGAGACACTTAAAGGTCAGAGGTTCAAATTAGTTTAGGATGAAAGCTTCTCCTAAATGAATGTATTATTGTTATCAGTCGTAGTAGTATATTATTAAAGGAGTCACAACTTTGTGGAGTTGTGGATGTCATAATCATGCTAATCATAGAATTTCAACATGAATTGAAAGCTTAGCAAGATGTAAGGCAAACTGGAAGTGGGATGAGGGAAAGCACTGTTGGTGGTCCTGGACTGTGTAAATAGTGGAAGTGCCAAACTGCAGCGTGTCAAAACACTCCGCAGCTTCAAGAGGTCAATGAATAACGTCCACATGTAAGGAGACCACAGGTTTTTGTTTAAAGGGAAAACGCAAGTCAAGAAATACGACGGATTTCTTTGGGGTTTTATAAGTTATAGTTTAGGATACAGTAATGCTCGATAACCAACCACGGCTAAATCACGTTACATATTCATGAGGGTGGAAGACAAAATCAGAGCCTTTTTTTAATTATTATAATTTTTTTTTTGCTCATGGGTCTAGGCTAAGTAAGAGCTATTTAGATTTGGCTCACAGCGGTAAACATGTGCTGTTTAGACGTGGAGGAGGCTGGACACAAACAGAGCAAACCCAACATTCTTCTCACACTCCCACAATGCACTTTTTCTGCGAATCTCTCAGGCACGTATTTCATATCTCGGGGGGGGGGGGGGGGGGGGGGTTGTGGTAAACGGGCCAGAGTGATGATTAGGGGGAAACTCTTTTGTTCCAGCCTCTTAGAACGAGCCTTTGAGCGCTGACAGACAGGCCGTGGTTAAGACCTGGTGATGAGAAAATTAAACATTGCCACTCGCCCGCAGACCTCCACCATAGTATATATAGAGAGAGCCTGCCCTGACTCATCAGAGGCTCAGGGTAAGGGGACACGCCTCATCATGTAAAAAGACCGTTCACCCATGACTGTTTGAACAGGTTCATTTCGCACAGCTTCTCACAATGTGTAGTCAGCAGCTTTCCCTTTGATAATGAGTATTGCCATCACTTGCTGGCCCAAACTTCAAAGAAGGACTCTTTAAGTCATAGGATACTATGCAGTATAATTATTTAACAACAAGTCAATGCCATAACACTTCACTTAATGTGTGAGGATTAAAATTAATGTGTGAGAATGAAATATGCATCGTGTGATATAACTTGCGCAGTATTAGCAGTGTGTAGGTGTGTCGGCATATTCGCCAGCCTCCCAGATGTGTTGTTCTAAGCTTGCTGGCGCTTCTTAAACTCACAGAACCATGTTGAAGGACAGGCCTGGCGGGTTCTAGTGGAACCGTGCGGAACTCTTCTGATATTTGAATGTGTCGATGTGGTGTCTGACACACGTTCCATCTTATCATCAGCTTGTGGATGCGATTTTTTGTCTCGAGTCAACTTGCGCAGCCGCAGCTGGATGCTGGGTAGGTGTGTGTGTGTGTGTGTGTGTATTGACGGGCGTTGGTGTCATTCTTAAGAAAAATCTCACCCCATGGCAACTGCCCAACAGAGATTTCTACTCATGCACCAGTGTGTGTGTGTGTGTGTGTCCCCCCTTACCCCCTCCCCCCTGTTTCGTGTCAGCAGACAATAGCCATGGGCGTCCCCATCGTGTGCAGCCGCCGTAGCGCCCGGGACAACACCTCCAAAGCAAACACTGCTACCTGCTCCTGACAAAAGCATGGAAAGGAACGGCCTTTGTTCTTCCGCCTTCTCCATGTTCAGCAGTCTTGTTCTGGCGCTCCGGTGCCATCACAAAGCCCTGCGCTCTGCGGCAGGTGTCACATCAAGGTGCTCGTCCTCGTCCCTTTGTCGTCCGCCCATCCCCTGCCAAGCCTCTTATTTGCATTTTCCGCAGCCGTTGTGTTTTTAATGTGACCAGACGAACGGTGGCCCTTTTTGTGGGACGCTAGGAACGTACGGTGTGTTTGGATGTGTGTGTGTGTGTGTGTCTGTGTTAGTGTGTGTGTGTGTCGTGTGTGTGTCTGTGTTAGTGTGTGTGTCGTGTGTGTGTCTGTGTTAGTGTGTTTTACGTACTGTAGTGCCGACTGTAGAGGATTCGAAGTCCAATTTGAGTACAATTGGATGACACAATAATATGAAAAAGAGGCTTGGGTTTTATTAACTGTTTTAATTTAATTCAACTGGCCACACACCTCAGAATGTCAGTACTGTGTTTTGGGGACAGAGTTAGAGAAGGTGCTTCAGCCAGCAGAGGGCAGTCTATCCCTGCTGTTCCATTTGACAATGATTTTTTCAGACAGGGAATACAAATATACTTTTGCACTCTTCCATTGTATTTTTCTTACGCTGATTTTTATGGCTTGCTTAACAACTCTGTCACGTGTCTTGGACTCCTAATCCTCAGTTAAGTCTCTCCTTCTGGGGGTTTTTATCCCCTGTCTTTGTCGGCCTGCTCAGTTGCTACCGAAGAGATGAATGTTATTTCATAGGCTGAGGAGTAAAGGACTCAGGGCTGTGGCTTCTGCCATTGACTGTATAAAGAGAGCTTAGGGCCGAGGCTTCATTCTGAAGCATAATGGATACCCTTGTCTTTTCGCACCTTCTTTCTCTTCACCACACGCAGTCGCATCTGGCGCGTCAACATGTCCACCGTGCTCGTCCGGTCTTTTGATGTAAATGCGTGCGAACAAAGCTCTGCTGTGTCCTCTTCAGACATTTATGGCCTCTTCGTCCGCTCAGGTTGTCCCCTCGGCACGTATCAGATGAAACTGTTGATGCTTTTTTTTTTCGGTGCGCCCAAGTGTCAGAAGGGCATTGAAAGCAGCAGAACCCCGTAAAGCAGACTGCCCCTCCCCCCTTCCCATGACACCCACAGTGCGAGGTACAGTGTATGTTATGGTGTTCATTCATCTTAGAAGTGAGGTGTCGGGAGGGGAGGGGAGGGGAGGGAGGGGCACCAGGGAGGCAACAGCCAAAATGAGCAGTGTGTACTCAGGCCTGGAACGAAATCCATCCCTCCAGCCCCTCCCCCCCCCCCCCCCCCCCCTGCTCCCCCCCCCTCCCCCGTCCGCACACTTTTCTCTCTCCGCTTCTTTATGTCAATGTTTGCTTTAGCGCAGTTAAACTTGGGGAAAAAAAGAGAGAGAGAGAGAGAGAGAGAGAGAGAAGAGGGTAGAGGAAAAGAGTGTCCACAGGAACAGACAACATGTCAGTAACTGCTGTGGCTCTGATCCCCCGAGCGCCAGAGGAGTCATTCATCAGCTGGGAGCCGCCGCCGTCAAGTACCACAGAGCTGGCAGCGGTTAAAGCCAGGGGCGCAAATGAGAAGGTAAACATGATTATTGACAGCGACACAAAAGGAGGGTTTAAGGGAGTCTCGCACGGCATGGATATTGTACAGACGTCGAGAAAACACACACACACAAACACACAAACACACACACAGCAGCGCTGTCGGACGAGCGTCTATCTTCACCGTGCACACACGCTGGGATACGTGTTGACACCTGGTGTGCGCATGCCTTAACCGCCCGGGACTTTTAAGCGGGAAAACACGCAACGTGAAACCGCCTTCCGCTGCCTCAGTATCATAAATGATTATTTTGGAGAGGGAGAAAAAAAAAAAAACTATTATCTCTCTCTCTCAAAGGGGCGGGTCATAGAGCTGCTTTTGGGGGGGTGGGGGGGTGGGGGGGTGGGGGGGCGGGGGGCGTGTACGCATACCGTTTTCACTTGTTTTGACTTGCATAAAGTACAATACAATTACACTATCCATCTTCACGGGACAGTTTTCCGGGGTCGTTGTTGTCTTGTCCCTATGGCTTTCAGTCGTGACCTAGATTTGGTGCTGCCGAAGCCCCTTACAAAGCCCTGCTGTGTCCTAACAGTCATTTGTCCAATTAGCAGCTCAGACCAGAGGGTCGTGGCTGAGCGTTTTTGTGTAAGTGTGTGCCGGAGTGTCTATGGGCCGTATGCATGCGCTGATTAGGAGCCAGCCTAATTATTGTCTTTTCTACAAGACTACGGTGTCACAGACACATCTTTAGCACCACGATGCGCTTGGCTGCGTCTCATTAACCCAGTTAGGCGGTTTGACACCACACCCCCGTGTTGATCCCTCCCCTTCGCTGACAGTGTAGGGCGCTCTTGCCTCACATTCTCCACCATCCGTCCCTGTTGCGGTGCTACTCACCAGCTTTTCCCAGCCCCCGCAGTGTCTCGCTTGAACACGGTTTGCTTTAACACTCCCCCCCCCCCCCCTTTTACCTCCGTGACAATGAAGAGACAGCTGTTTCTTCTCCAGCCTCACTTCAACAAAGCTGCCGAAATTGGAAGAGGCGCTTTTAAGCTTTGACGGAGATTTGACGAGCAAACACGGATTCCGAAGTCTTCTTTCTTTATTAAATGTTGTGTTTTACTAGCTTATTCGGGCCCCCCCCGCGTCCTCTGAATCTGAATGGGGAGGCCTCTGCTGGTGTCGAAGTGGCTGGGAACTGTTGAAAGAGGCTAAGAAGACGGCCAGAAAACTGGAAGTCTCTTGAAGTGGACACAGCTAGTATGGACGTAAGGGGGGCAGTACAGTCTCAAGGAGGTCCACAAACAACCGTGTTTTCCCGGGAGAGGGAAAAAACATCCAACAAAGGGGGGGGGGGGGTGGCGGGGGCGGGGACTCCAATTCCTCCTCAAAACTGTGCCGATTTGTCGGCAAATGCAGGTCTGGCTGAGTCTTAATGTTGCCCCTTAAAAGTCTCTATCAAGGCTGCCGAGTTTTTCCCTGGCAGGAATCAACATGTTGTGAGGGGATCGTGGGCCGATTAGCCAGGTTTGCTCAAGGTGCCACCCCAGCGACAGGCAGGCCTCGAGAGTTTATTTAGCGCCAGCGGTGACATCGGGAGCTCCGCGTCTGCCTTGGCACTCTTAAGTGCTGTTTGCTCTGCTTTGATTCCTATCATCTGGTCCTCGTTCCTGTTTGCTTAAGCGACAAAAGGGAATCGCTAACGACGGTTTGTCACGCGAGGGCTGAGCCGTAAAGGCACCTCCTCCCTGACGCATCCTGCTGGGCTGGACTGAACAGGGAGCCCCCCCTGGTACCTGGTACCGGGACCTCAGAGGTGCTTTTCATGTTTTTTATTTATTTTATTTTTTTCTCATAGTTGTTTATTAATAGTCTTCCGTCACATGACCAGCGGGGACAGAGATGGAGTATGAGGGTTTTATTTGAGTGCTTTAACTGACATGGGTTTCTTTTTTTTTTTTCTTTTTTTTCGTTTTGTTTAACTTTCCAATCGCATTACGGGTCTCACCCCCTGAAGTGTGCTTAGGGAGATAGAACAGGGTCTCCCCCAGAACACACAGTCTGTCACCGGAACAAAGAAGAGCTGCACTCTTACACCCATTCAGCATACATTCTCACACAAGCGGCGGTGAAACGACACATGGGCCGGAGCAGGGAGTTAATCTTCAGAGCAAACAGGGGAGGGGAGAGGCGGGCGGCTGAGGCCGCGGCAGCCTCCGTTCGCACAGCCCCGTGCCTGGGGGGTGGTGGGGGTGGGGGGTGGGGGGAAGCTTTCTCTTTCTGTCCGCCCACCCACCGTCTGTCCTGCCTCGTGTGTCAGACTAAGACTCTGAGGTTTTTTTGGGGGGGTGGGGGGGGGGTTCGCGATGGAGACGTGTTTTAATGTGCGCTCTGTCAAGCTGCCTTTCATCTTAACCTCATCCCAGGATCTTCTTAACAAGCGCTTGGCCTCGCCGTACGTTGGAGAATATCTGGGGGAAGGTGCGGCTGGTTGCTTTGCGCGTCGCGAAAACACATCGGTTAAGGGCTCAGCCCCTTCTGCAAATGACTAACGAACGGCCGTGCTTCGCTGTTCTGATGAATTCTGTTTTCATTTCATTCACCCCGAGTCGTTAAGTGTACCCATGGTGGAATAGTGATGCCTTTTGGTGCTGGCTGAAAAATGTGATGATTTTGAAGATACGCCACGAACCACTGGGTTACACTCGCAAGGCACGATTGGAGATTTCGTACCGTACGAACAACCGAACAACTTCACTGCTTGTATTTCGCGTTTATGTTTACATCGCATCCTGTCCGTCTGTTTTTTGTTAGCCGCCGTGTGACGTCACAGACCAGCTATCAGGGCACTTGAAGAGGCGGCTCTGAGGCTGGGACCTCCGGGCACCAACATGAGATTGGTCTGCCCCCCCCCCCCACCCCCCCACCCCCAACCCCCCACCCCATAATCTCATTTTGGTCAACTTGCGCGCGCCAAAAAAAAAACGTACAAAAACACGACGCGTCGCGTACGTCACGAGCACCAGTCCGCCGACTTGTCTGCCCGCTTACTGCAACAGGGACGCTGTCTTAAATTCCCGAATCCGTAATGACATCAGGAAGTTGTTTGTGCCATCCGAGATTTGCAGTTATTGTCTGGTTCGTGTGAGATGAGTGGTTGTGATACGGACATCTGGCTGCGCAGGAGAGCGCTATCTCAGCGATCCAAGATTAGAGCCTTGCTACTGTATCCTCACACACACACACACACACACACAAAGATGCACACCCTTAGATGTACACACACTACAGAAAAGTGCCTCATTGTCTCACACGGACGTTTATATTTCTTAATAAAATTGTTTTAGCAATACAGCCATTCCTTTTCACTGTTTGACTTGAACATAAAGCTGTTAACTTGAGCCTTATGGTAAGATAAGGGGTTTCTAGTGCCCTTGGCATCTACATGTTATGGTTGTTGCTGCTGTTCTGTGATGTTGTTTCTGCCAACCGGATGTTTTCCCAAAGCTAGAAGGAAGACTTAGATACCATCCCTCCCATTAGCTGTAATTGTGCAAATTAGAGCCAATATTTGGGGAGGAGTGGGGCCTGTAGGGACTTGCTAGAGGAAGGGGAGGTGTTATCTTTTCACATTAGACACCAGTGTATCAGGGCAGGTTCAGAATGAAGGGGCACGATTCACATTATTGCAATGCAGCTGCCCACTTTTCCAGGGCTTTTCCAGTACTTCCTCTGGTAATACATGTACTTCCTCTGGTAATACATGTACTTCTGGTAATACATGTACTTCTGGTAATACATGTACTTAATCTGGTAATACATGTACTTCCTCTGGTAATACTTGTACTTCCTCTAGTTATACATGTACTTCCTCTGGTTATACATGTACTTCCTCTGGTAATACATGTACTTCTGGTAATACATGTACTTCCTCTGGTAATACTTGTACTTCCTCTAGTAATACATGTACTTCCTCTGGTTATACATGTACTTCCTCTGGTTATACATGTACTTCCTCTGGTAATACTTGTACTTCCTCTAGTTGTGTGCGTGCTGCAAGGCGCACAATATGTTATTACTAGCGTTTATTATACTTATTCTTACGCCGTTTTTTGGCTCAAAACACCTACCAGAGTTTTTGACGCATATACACAAAAGTTATATCAAAACGTGCGGCTCGGCCCCGACATGTGTGCTATGATTTATCTAAGACTTTTGGCGAACAATTTTGCCCAAAAATTGCCAAAAACCACACCAAAAAAATGAATAGGTGTCAATGGAGAGAATGTTTGAGAGGTAGAGTGGTGATGTCATCGCTAGAGTGTGGAGAAGAGAGAGAATTGTGTTTAAAAAATAAAACGTATTTGACTACCATGGCCTCAAATGCACCACTACAGACACAATTTATACATAGAAACGTAGGAAAATTTGTCCTCTAGCTCACACTTGCTTTACTTTATCTGTCAGATTTATTGTTTTAGCTTGACATGCGAAGATTCGGCCGCAGCACCCATGAACAGCCTCATAGACTCCTATGTTAAGAGAGGCGGGGCTGTAACTGAAAAGATAGAAAACGAACACTTTTTAGAATTGCTCCCAAGAGCACATTTCTTCACTTGTCAACACAAAATGCCTATGTAGACGTTCAGGAAGGGCTCAGCCGGCTTCACGTTAACCTGGTTTTATGATTGGAAACACGGTTTGGCCAGAAATCCTTCCTGTTCGAGGGGTGCTGTAAGCCTTTTCTCTGTCTTTCGAACTGCCATGACAGTTCCAGCTGCAACTTATTAGTTCGTTACTTAGCAACGTGCTTGAAAGAGGAGAGACGGTGGCCACGAATGACGGTGGCTATTTTACGAACAGTAATTCATTTCACATTTAATAACTTTAATTGGAGGATATTTACTGGAGGAATCAAATTGGTTCTTTTTGTTTCGGGTGTATTTATAAACTGTACTCCAACTCAACTCTTCCTCTCTGGCTCTAAGTCTCTAAGGTAAGCAAACATCTTTTTCAACTCTTTCGCTAGCATCCTATCAAAAATGTAGGTTTTTGACTTCTTTAACATTTGGGCTCATAGGTATTCATGTGCTTATCAGTCAGGATTTACAACTGACATTCCAACTAGCTGTAAAGATATGCTGTTTGCTAACATTAGCAACCAATGCTGAAATTAGCGCCTAAGCTAATTGCTAGTGCATCAGCATATGTTTTGCTAGCATGCTATCTAAGATGTGGGTTTTTGACTTCTTTAACATTTGGGCTTATGTATTCATGTGCTTATCAGTCAGGACGGTGGTGAAGGGTTGTAAGGAGGGTAGTGGGGGGGGGGGTTATTTGTGTGCATTTTGACCGTTTAGGGTCGTTTTCGGAGGGGGGGGGCGATCGGCGTTTGCGGGGGGCGGGGGGCGGGGGGGCTCGTGCGGGGGGGTTTGAGGGCAGGGTTCATGTGGTGGGGTCCGTAGGAATCTAACAAGATATTGGGGAGGTGTGTGGGAGGTCGGGTTGATGAGCTATGAGCCTGTTTGGGGGAGAGGTTTGACAATCGCGAATGATTTAGTTTCACTTTCAAGCGGAGTTTGTGACGTTGCGGGGGGCTCGGGGGGGGGGCGATTTCGGAGGGGTTTGAGGCCAGAGTTAATGTGGTGGGGTCCAGACGAATCCAACCAGGTATTGGGGAGGTGTGTGGGTGGTTGGGATCGGCAGTTCCATAGAGAAACAGTGGGGATTAAATACAGGTCTTTTAGGAATTGCTATTTAAATTGTTGGGGGGGCTTGCTGTAAAACATTCATAATCGTCTGGATACTGGTTTACCTTGCAAACTATTGGCTAGTGTTGTATGGGGAGTCCTGTAGTCCTGTAGTTTATAGATGATTGAACCTGTGTGTCTGCTACTAAGTGATTCATTGCACTGAATGGTTTGATTGACAGTTCATCATTAAGTCATTAATGTACAGACTGCCTGTGTGTATGCACATCTATCTATCTATCTATCTATATATATATATATATATATATATATATATATATATATATATATATATATATATATATAGATGTGTGTGTATGTGTGTATGTGCGTGTGTGTATGTGTATGTGCGTGTGTGTTTTTCTCAATTAATGTTGGATAAAAAGCACTGTTTTTGTTAGTGTGATATCATAACTGTGTGACCTAGTGCTTTTTGTGAATTTTGATGCTAGCGTATTGCTGAATCCTGATTTGTTACATGTTTGATTGCATGTGGATTGATTTGACATTTAACACAGCTGTATAACTTTATAATGTTATCTGATATTTATAATGCGGTATCATTTTGATAAAAGGTGTATTTCTAATACCAAAGTCATAGCCATTGATGGCCTAATTCTGGCATTGGATGTATTTGGGTCATTTTACACTCTAAGTTTTTGAAAGCATTTATCACTATTATCAAATTAGAACCAAACTATTACTATGCTACTGAACTGTAATGTAAAGTGCTACCTGACACAGAGTGACCAATTGTTTACTGCTTGCTTACTACTTAAACCTAAACTGTGGCAGTGTGCTCAAGTGGAGCTGTCTTTAATCCTGCTGAAATTAGTGTTAACGCTACTGCTAGTGCATCAGCATATGAACACCTGTTGAAAGCTTGATCTGTCACATACCTAAGCAATGGTAGAAGTCATATTCAGAAAATGACTCAACAGTGTCATTGATATATGGGGGAGAGTCCCGGGCCAGAGTCACGCACACTCAAAATTTCTTTAGGAATTTTTTTCTAGTTATACATGTACTTCCTCTGGTTATACATGTACTTCCTCTGGTAATACATGTACTTCTGGTAATACATGTACTTCCTCTGGTAAGACATGTACTTCCTCTGGTAATACATGTACTTCCTCTGGTAATACATGTACTTCTGGTAATACATGTACTTCATCTGGTAATACATGTACTTCCTCTGGTAATACTTGTACTTCCTCTAGTTATACATGTACTTCCTCTGGTTATACATGTACTTCCTCTGGTAATACATGTACTTCTGGTAATACATGTACTTCCTCTGGTAATACTTGTACTTCCTCTAGTAATACATGTACTTCCTCTGGTTATACATGTACTTCCTCTGGTAATACATGTACTTCTGGTAATACATGTACTTCCTCTGGTAATACATGTACTTCCTCTGGTAATACATGTACTTCCTCTGGTAATACATGTACTTCTGGTAATACATGTACTTCCTCTGGTAATACTTGTACTTCCTCTAGTAATACATGTACTTCCTCTGGTTATACATGTACTTCCTCTGGTAATACATGTACTTCTGGTAATACATGTACTTCCTCTGGTAATACATGTACTTCCTCTGGTAATACATGTACTTCCTCTGGTAATACATGTACTTCCTCTAGTAATATATGTACTTCCTTTAGTAATACATGTACTTCTGGTAATACATGTACTTCCTCAGGTAATACTTGTACTTCCTCTAGTAATACATGTACTTCCTCTGGTTATACATGTACTTCCTCTGGTAATACATGTACTTCTGGTAATACATGTACTTCCTCTGGTAATACATGTACTTCCTCTGGTAATACATGTACTTCCTCTGGTAATACATGTACTTCCTCTGGTAAAACATGTACTTCCTTTAGTAATACATGCACTTCCTTTAGTAATACATGTACTTCCTCTGGTTATACATGTACTTCCTTTGGTAATACATGTACTTCTTCTGGTTATACATGTACTTCCTTTGGTAATACATGTACTTCCTATAGTAATACATGTACTTCTTCTGGTAATACATGTACTTCCTCTGGTTATACATGTACTTCCTCTGGTAATACATGTACTTCCTCTGATAATACATGTACTTATTCTGGTAATACGTGACAGACATGCATACTCAATCATTCACATGGACACGGGGCTTTTAGCCCTTGTTTGCGTTGAGCACATTCCTCACGACGCCTGGTAACTGGAGATAAGACGTCTGATCACTTGATCGCCACCGCACAAGGTGCTGCTGTGGGCCCATGTGAACGCTCTTTAGAGAGTCATCTGGAACACTCCTTCTCGGGGCATGAAGACGACGATCTTATCTGCAGCTACGCTCCATCTTTCGACACATACCACATGTAGGTGGCAACTATCACACGTACTCACACAGATAGCATCTTTATCTGCCTTTTTTTTTTTAGACCCAAGACAAGGATAAGGTCGCCTGCTAACTCATCTAACAGTTAGATCAGTTAGCGACTATTGTCATGGAGATTTCTGGAACGTTTTGACAGATACAAGCAACTTGTGTCCATTGTGATGACCTGGCCAGGCAACGTTAAACACACACCTGATTTTACCTGACAGGGTCATGAGGAGGTCACTGTAGGTCTTCTCAGCTTGAGCCACAAAGGGATGAGCTGAAAATCACCTGGTAAGTCTCTCGGAAGCCTGAGCTGGCGACCTAAATCTCCAAGTTTTGCTTTCCTACCTGGACTTACAGCACGCATTGTGAGATAGCTCGGCACCGGTCCAGTTGGTGGAAAATCCACCCGCTCATTCTAGTCACATCTGGTTCAAGGACGCCACTTCTTATTCATTGGAACTTGACGTGTTACAACAACTTTGGTGGTCAACATTAATATAAACACCCACCCATTCTTGGAAATGTTGCCTGAGGTACGACCCCGCAGTTTATTTGGCTACGTTGAAAACGTACTTTAGCGATGACCTACAAAGACGCGTTTGAGCGTGACCTCGCTATCCCATTGGTCGTGAACGCAATTCTTCCGGAACCTTAAGCCTTTGTTACGTGAGTAGAGTCCAAAGAACTTGTGAGTTACCAACATACCCTAACAAAGAGGACACGGTTGCAGCAAAGCTTATCCTCTCCACCCATCGTCTTATTTCTATTTGTTCTAATTGGCCTTACGGGGCAGTGTAGGACTTAACGCGTGCATAACGCCAGACACTGCTGCAATGTGAGCCTCTCCTTGGCTTCCTTTAGCCGTATAATCACCTCGGGGAGGATCGTGTCTCCTTGAGCTAACCCGTCAATCACAGGTGGACGATCCCCTGCTTAAGCCGTATTTGTCGAACTAAACACTTGATCTGGACGGGGGGCGGGGGGTGGGGGGGGGCGGGGGGGGGGGGGGGGGCACTGCAGAGGCCAGGGATGAAGCTCTCGGGAGCCAGCTCAAGGAGCTCGTTCAGACTTAAAAGAAGGACAAACATCTTAGCGGGAGCTTTGCGAACGCTTCTCCGGAGGTAATCCAATAGATATTTCCTTAAATCCAAGATGCCCCGCTAGGTCGAAGACATAATGTACTTTAGCCAGCTTGGCCTTGTGTCCTTGCTGCTGACGTGACTAACCCAGCTATTGGATTGGCTGGGTGTGAAGGGGAACGCTAAAAAGATCTATTCCCTGTTTTACATTCAAGTACTACGAAACGTTTTGGATATAAATAATCCAAATCAGTGTCTGTACACCGGGTGGGGGTTCCAGCAAAGGGGATAAGGAAATGTGATTGGTGAACAAAAAGCACACTTGCAGAGTAATCCCACCTCAAGAATCGTCCTTTAGTGTGTTCAGCTCATTTCTCCCTGTTCTAACTATCATCTCTCTATTATTCGAGGGTGCGTTTCACTGTATACGTGACGGTGGCCTGATTTGGGAGGGTTGGAATTCTAAGACATCCGAGCCGTGGAATGTGACCAGACATCAGCAAAGCCTCTTTCAGCCTGCAGTAGCGTTCTCTGTCCAGCAGGTGGAACGGGAGCTCCAGGCTGGTCCGCAGCCTGGCTCAGGCTCATTGTCTCAGTCGCTGTGCTGTCCATACAGCTAACGCACAAGTGTTCGCTCATGTCACTCCCCATCACAACACAGCCAGCCAGCGCCAACGTAGGCCATTTTGAACGGTCCCTCTAACCTCCCCCCACCCCCCCCCTCCCCCCTTTAGCCCAGTGCATCAGCTGGTACCGGCTCATTTGTCACTGAATGAAATAAACAAGAGCCGTTCACATTTGTGATGGATCTGTCTTCTGCACATAGGTCAGCATCAACACACCCTTTAAAAGGATGTGGGGGGTGGGGGGGGGGGTATTGTTCCACAGACCAGGAAGGCTGTCTGGGGAATGCCCCTGTTGCCTCCAAGAAGTGTCTTTCGCAGCACGTAAAGGGAATCTTGTCACTGGGCTGCAGTGAACCTGAAGAAGTAGTGACGAGGGGGAGGGAGGGGGGGGGGGGGGGGGGGGGCGTTGGAGAGGAGGGAAGCTGAGGTTAGTTTTTTTTGGAGGGAGGGGCTATCTGGTTAAAGGCACTCGGCTACTTTTGCAAGGTTTCGTATAACCATCTGTATCACGCTATTTCCACCTCTCCCGTTGTTACTACGCTGTCTTTCAAGCTGAGTTAAGTGCGCCCGATGTGACAACCTTAAGTTTCTTGTGTTGCCTCTTGTTTGGTCAAAAGTGTGTGTGTGTGTGTCACTGAGTTTGTCTGTGTCTTCCAACGTGTCCGTGAGAGAGAGACAGACTCACCAGATCCGACGCTGAGTGAGTCATTTTTGTGGTGTTCCTTGTAGGCATGAACGCTGTTGTTATGGGTGGCTCAGGCAGAGAGGAGGAAGGGGTTGGCCTCTGGAAACGGCGCTGGTTGCTGATTGGAGGAGAAGCCAGGATTTTGGGAGGCAGAGGAAAAGGACGCTTGAAACACATCAGCCAGCAAAATAATGAATGTTTTCACTACACCCTTTAAGTGCTGTATACATATACCTACTAAGTGTATTGTGTATATATATATATGTACACATTTGAATATATCTACTGTATATACAGTACATACGAATATTAATATGTAGGTAAATGTAAATAAACATATACTGTAAAGATGTTCAGTATACTTTTACTGAATTGTGCACATATTCATAAACAAATACAATTAGCTCCATTCTGGCTTTAATCAGAGTTACCAATACTAACATGAAGTCATTAGAAGAACGTGCATCTGGAGTTATCAAAAGATCCAGCATTTCTACCACAACAGCCTCTCTAATGAGACCCTGATTTCCCCCCAAAACATGTGTATATTTCACTGAGGTATGGATATAGAGGGGAACTCCCTATTTTCACGTTACATTTTCTGCGCTCTGATTGGTTCTGGAGGCCAGTTTTAGGCAGTGCTGGAGCATTCTGGGGGTTTTTGCGCTCTTTGAGCTTGTTTGTTGGCTTGTGTTCCGTAGCCTTCGGTCGAAGTTATCCATCAAACCCTTAGACCCGACTTAATCTGACAGATAAAATGTTTTAATTCATCCAGAAATGTCTTCCAAATGGGATTTACTAAGGAGATCTTGTAATATATTTATTAATTTTTTTACAGATGCTTTTATCCAAAGCCATTTAATGTGGGAGCCCAGTTTTATAACAGGGTTAACTTTTTTTTTTTTACTAGAGCCAACCAGATGTACCTTTGATCAAGGGACACCGCCACAGTTAAGTGTCCCACCACCAGAGAGTTGAACCCACAACCCGCCGCCTGGCCTCACTCCTGAACCCCTTTCACAGCCATTCTCTCACAGCCTGACCCGCTTCTTTCAGGAACCCCAGAGTTCCCTCCTTTCTCCCCTGCTGTGCTGCACTTCCTGTGGCCCCTGGCAGAGGTCAGTCAGGTGGTGAAGAAGTGGTTGGTGAGGAAGAAGAGGACGAGGGATACCCCTGTGCCCCCAACTCAGATCCCCCTTCCTAACTTGTGGTTCAGTATCACCCATCCAAGGGGGTGATAGACCCCCTCAAACACCCTAAATCACGCTTAGCCAACCAAACCAACCCTTCCTGGCACTTTTATCTCTTTCGAAAACGGATCTTGCCGCATGTGGATCAAATCAGAATCATCCACTAATTGACTATTTACTGGGCTCCAGAAAAGCCCTAATGGACTTGATATTAAATCCCTCTAGTATTTAAAGTGTGTTTTCTGAGTGCCTGGGTGAGGGAGAGGACCCAGACACTTTTCTTTTTTCTTATTTTATATATATATATTTTTTTTTTTACAAGGCGGCCCAGTTAAGCCCGTCAAGAGTGGGATGGAGCAGATCCGCCCACTCCGAGCGGCTCTCAGACGGGATTATGGGACGACATGGGGACGGGCTGTGTAGAGCAGGGAAGAGAGGCTCGGTCAGAGTTCTCCTCAATGAGTTCCAGATGGACCTTGGCCTCCAGTTCTCACAGACAGATACGGCCACAGATACACTGTACTCTGCAAGAGGCTCAGAAAAGTCTTCTCTATAATGGAGATACACTGTGTTTTATGTGGAAAGTTAGATAGCATAAATTTAGATATGTCCACTGGAGGTTTTTTATTAAAGCTAGCTAAAGCCAAATGTAAACTGCACTTAAAAAAAAAAAAAAAAAAACATCAAATAGGCAAATGAACTTTTGGCCCTCAAAACTTTTATGGAATGTCTCTGAAGTGTGTCTTTTATGAAACAATGCATAAAAAGAACTTCAGTGTTTGTAGTTGTATTGTATTTATGTATATATATATATATATTTTATTTTTTACTTTACAAGGAAGTCAGTTGGACTCAAATACAATCGATTATCTGACAAAAACGAAATTGGTTCACATGGTCTACGAAAGTGTGGCATCATTGAATATTGAGATATGGCCCTTTCTCCCTCTTCTTTTCTTATAGATCTGGTTGGCACCTGCTGCGGTTCAATTCTGCTCCCTTATCCAAACCCACAATCCTGCGTAGAAAATGGAAAAATATTGGACATTCACCACGAATTTATGGAGGGCCTTTATGGCACACTAGAATGCCTGATCTGAGTACATCACAGAATAAGCATGTATACATGGCATGTATACAATGTTTTATAGCTAATTCTGGCTGGTTAATTAGGTTGTTTTTGTTATGATGTGTCAGTGAAAAGCTGTATCCATATGTATCCTATGTTTGTACGTAATTTACATACTCTGCCAGATTTAAATTAAATTTATATTACTAATGGTAATAATGTTGTAAATGTGCAGTTTCTTGGAGTATACTGTGGTGCCTGTACACTGGGTAAGTGTGCGTACTACATAGGGTAAGGCCTCACCACAGGTAGCCTGGGTTGGATCCTGGAAGGGATCAGGCTGTTTCTGGAATATCTTCCTATCTCTCTATATTCCCATCCCCCCCCCCCCCTTCATGATTTCAGGGCATGAAATGTTCAGTCTACATAATGACTTGGCATATCATGCCCTTTTGATGTTCCCATATCCCTGACCATTGATTTGTGGCACTGGTAGCTCCCCGTACAGATACCTTTCCCCCCCACAACAGACTAGAGAGGCAGAGAAGAAGAGAGCAAGGAGGTGCTGACATGAGCCAGGGCCCAATCATCACCATAACTCAGGACCTAATGAGTGCTGTGTCTGAGACAAAGCAGAGGGCCAGACCAATGCTCTCACACCCTGCCATTCACAAACATACCAGACTGGTGTTCACACAATCATAAATATGAAACAGTTCAATTATATGAAAGGACAATCATTTTTTATTACTTCCTTGGATGCATTACTTGTTTTTTTGATATATTTATATCTAGATATATACTTCCATCATCTCCAGTCCCTGCAAAGGTGAGAGAGGTGTGGATGACAGAGCCCATTTGACTAAACGAGTAGACTAAAACTGCGTTGACGCATGCATCTCAACCCCTCTTTCTACAGTAACTCAGGGGGGGTTGTTTCACTATTATTGCTCGGTTATCTATCGTTTTATTGGATTTATTCTCTTGTATCACATTCTCCTTCATTCCTCCATTCTTAAAAGACAGAGACACAGCGAGAGACAGAGATGCGGCTTCCTTGGATGTTCCTGTAGAGGAATGACAGACATGAACATTTATTGGGCCTCAGGATGAAGGAACCTTCCGCGATGAGATATGTGTTGTAGGAACACAGCACAACATCAGCGAAATACTGCCCTTTGACCTTAACATCAATCCCTTCCATCCTGTTTGGAACATAACATTTAATATCAAATCTAATTTATCTGTATTTAACTAAGTATATGCATCCAGAAACGTCAAAAAAGAGCATAAACATAACTGGAAACTGGGGGACATGAAAATATTTATTCATTAGGTGTGCAAAAAAAGTTTGAAATATGAAAAAATAATATTACGTTTAAAAACAAGAATTCAATGGATTTGCATGGGGACAAGTTAGAACACAGTCACACAGACCATCACCCAGTCCATTGTACCGCACTGTATATAGCTTACACTTGCATCCAATTACTTAAATTCCACACAATAATGTGGTATTGACTTGTCAATACTTAAGAGTTTGACTGTGCTCAGTGTTCCCGCGTAGACCCTCCTTCAGCACAGTCTCCATGTGGCTCTTTATCCACTTGGGCTGTTTTACATTTGCAGTCTTGTAAGGATTTTTCCGACTCAGTCATTTGGGTCTGGGATTTGTGCAGTGCTCTCTGTTCCTTTCCTTGCTTTGGCTTAACCAACGGCTCCTTAAGGGCCCATCTGCTCCGTTTGGCCCCTCTCTCATGTCCCACATCACCACGGACTCTGGTTAAGGAAGCCAAGTGCTAACCGCTGTTTTGTGGTTCAAAGAATGCGGCCTAACGCTAAAGGCTTTCGGAAGATGGTTTCATGCTAATCAAGGTCCCGGTATGGTATGGCTAGCAACACTTTGTGTTAAGGGTTTAGACCTGCACGCTACACTGTTCAGGACAGTATGGGTGGGCTTGGTGTCCACCTATAGTCTTATTTGTTTTCAACAATTAAAAAAACAATAGTTTAATACTTTCAAAAACACTATTAAAAGTCTGCTAAGCACATCTTCTTTTGGCACTGCATAACATTTATAACTTTTCATGAATAATAACTCATGGCACTTTTCTGCATAAATATTTTCGCCCATCCTATGGAATTATAACCAAAGCATGTAGAAAGCACTATGTTGGTTTGAAGCTGTAGTATTCTGGTAAATCATCCACTCATGTTTGGCCACCCTGCTTTGTAGCTTAACGCTTATGGCTTCAGTGTGCAACATGACTGTGTTAATTACATGCTTCCCAGCCAGCGTGGCTGCTTGGGGACCTTGGCTGGCTGGCTGGGTGGTCTGAGTGGACAACACCACTGTCTTTGGGGTGTGACCCATTAGCTCTCTGTCCAGTGGGCCCCAACAGTGCTCAGTCCCATCTGATACTGATAGGAGGGGTCACGGATGGACGGACCAGTCTGTGTTGGGAAAGCCGAGAAATCCCTGTGAGGCCGGAGAGGTGAGCCTGACTTTCTGTGGTAGACAGGTGGATGGACCACCCTGTCCCTGGAGCCTGCAAGTGGAGAGGAAGATGAAGAGGAGGACGAGGAGGGTATGGCAGCGAGGCCTCGCTGGGCTGACGCCGGGCTGTAGAGCCCCAAGTCAGACTGAGGGCGGGGCCCCATGGAGGCGGAGTGGTGCGGCACCACGGACGTGGCAGTGGCAGTGCTGGTGAAGTGGGCGGTAAAGGGCTGGTATGGAACAGTGTCTACTGTTTGCATACTGTAGCGAGGGTAAGGCTGCACTGATGCCCACATATTCAGTGATGGGGGACTCAGGTCTTCCGCTCCGCCTGCCCCGGCACCTGATTCCCCTTCCATGCTGCCGTACATGCAGGCTTCCCTGGAGCTTAACGTCTCACCGCAGTAAGGGTGGGATAGCAGTGGTGGCTCATAGGAAGGAGGGGATCGGAAGTAATGGTCTTCAGGGGCTGCGGGGGGTGCTGTCTCCAAATATGGACGTTTACACCCCAGTTCCAAGTGCCTGGTGTTCTCTGAAAAAAAAAAGAAATACATTTGACTTATTTCTTCCAGATCTACAAATCTTTTTGCCCTTGCCTGCTACTTTGTACTTTTTATATCGTAACTGTCCTCAAGCTAATCCAGCACCTTAACTCATAAGTGAAGGCAAAGTCAAACACCTAAAAAGCTCCTTCTGACCACTTCAGATAGTGGAGTGTTCCTATGTTCCTGAGAGTTACCTCTGTGTTTGAAGCAGTGATAGAGCAGGCCCGGTTCTCTGCTCGGAGGGAAGGGGTTGGCGAGGTGATCCTGGTGGTCTGAGCTGGACAGGGGGACTCCACTTTCATACTGATAATGGGAGAGGACCTGGGGATGTCCTGTCAGAACTCCAGCTCCCAGCTTCCCCGCCAGGTGACTGTGTGAAGAGATAAGCCTCTGACGTACCATGTTCTTAGAAATCACTGGGTAGTCTTTCCTACGAAGGCAACATAAGCAAACCAATTAGCTTAGTATTTCACGTTTAGTTTTCTTGGAAAAGGGGACTTTAGGAGCCTTATTCCTTTCGCAGTATTGAAGCAATGGAGGAAGTGGAGTTGGATCCAAGTCAATTCACAGTGCCAAAGCCGTCATTTCCTTCATCACTTAAAGGAGTGAATTGAGACATTCTGAGTGACTGGTTATCTGAAACATACCCCTGGAGTCTTGAGACACGTAGGTCTCCTTCATCGCTGCCACGGAAACCCTTGGCAAATGGATTGTTCTCAATCTTCAACTGTGTGATCTAAACATGAATACAATTCCGTTTTATGACACGTCTGACTGTACAACATTAAAAAAAAAAAAAGAAAGAAGATGAAATCTGAAATATTTTGGTTCATTGTTTCCTTAATATAATAAATCAAATTGACATTGCCAGTGCAGAGTCAAGTCCTGTAAATGGTAGCCCATGCTGGGTGTACCCTGGCTGTTGTATCTGATGAAACCAGAACCCAGTACCTGCTGAAGTCCCAGTGAGTTACCTTATGATTCTGGTAGGAGGTGACGGAGATAAATGCTGTCTCGTGGAAGACGTGAGTACAGTAGGCTGTGTTCTTGGAACCAAACGCATTGTTCTCATCTGCCTTGACAATGTGGAGTCTGGGCTGATACTTGTGCATAGAGTTGAGGATGATCTGCAAGAGAGAGAGAAATAAAGAGCATCTTCAGGACATGATTTGACTAAAGCACAAAGTCAAACGTGAATGCCTATGGTTTCTTGCTGAAATAGCTAATGGCAACCCTGTAAAATGCAGAGTGATGTCATTTATATTGACTTGAATAGAGCCGAGGTGTGATTGGTTAGATTTAGTTGCTTAGGTTTTCCACACCTACTGCTTTCGCAGGAACTTGCTGCTGTTTTAATAGTTATGGTGTACAGGCATCAATTATGGGCGCTCTTTTTCAACGGTTTGGGTGGATTATGGATTGGTCATAAAATGGATATCAATTTACAAAAAAAAACACAAAACCACAATGGTTTCTTCTTGAATATTTACGTATCTTAAGCGCATACTTTACAGATAAATATGTATTTGATTATTTTATGGAAAGAAAATGTAAGCGAGCTCATGTAATAAGAATTGATTTAAACCAATGTTTGATAAATACATTGATCAGTCATGTTGCCTCTTTTTAATCGCGTTAAAAAGGTTGCAGGCACTTTGGCATTTATCTCTCATTCCAATTCGCATTTAGCAGTAAACAGGCTCTCTGAAGCACATCCTGGTCACACTTAGCTCGACTGCAGTTCGATTGGTCTGCCCACCAGTCAGCACATGTGTTAACTATGATCAGTGTTTAGGTTTGTTTGGGCAGCTCAGCTCAGCTCACCGGCACCAGTCTGTTCAGAGCAGACCCAGCCGTGTGTTCAACCAAGCGTTCATCATCGTGGGCCAGGGTCATCTCGAGCTCAGTTCTGTCAAAGGCGATGAGCATCAAGCTCTCCCATTTCTCCCCCCACCACCACCACCACCACCACCACCACCACCCCCACCCCCCTGCACCTTCTAGACACCCAGCCTACAGGCAGGGCTAAGCCTGGAGGAGTCTGCCTCTCCATGGGGCTTCCACTGAGGGCTGAAGACCAGCGAGGCACTGTGGCTAGACGAAGGACAAACCCTCCACAGCCCCAATGCTCACATGCTCTTGTTTAAGGGGGGGGAGGGAAGAGAGGAAGATAAGCTATTGATAGGTCGACTGGAGAATCTCCTGTGACCTTTTTTTTCTGCTCTTTATGGTTGGTATCTGGAGGTAGTCTGGGTTCCTGCTATCTAATTGCATTGATCAAGGTACGACCCTCAGAAAAATGTTGAAACAAAGCAAGCGCTCTTCTCAAAAAACCTTTTAATGAATGTTTTGTATTCACTGGTAACAATACGTTACACAGGTTCTGTTGTTAATGAGAAGGCATCTCAACATTTGAATGCATTCTTTGGTAAGACTGTCATGATCTAATATAACAGGGTGACAGTCATATGGACATTGAGTCTGATGATTTCTCCATATTAATCATCGACAAGCTGTTTTAATTTCAGCTGTGAGATTTTTTAATAAAAAAAATCCCTCCTCTGCTCAAGTGACATGTGAGTGATCCTAGGGAAGGTTCTATTGAGAACCCAGTGAAAATGGTGGTTCCCTTGTGCCCCTGCTGGTTTGGGTGTGAGCCGTACTCAGCCAGGCCAGCCTCTCTCTCCCTGAGTTTTCGTTGCTCGCCCTTATCACTGGCCAGGCGCTCCACTCAACCTGACAGCAGGCCCCGGCACTGACCCGAGAGGTTATGAACCTAATGAGCTCCTCTGCTGACAGGATGCTTTTGGACAAGCTATCCCAGGGTCCCTCTGGGCTGCTCTGCCACCGTCACACTTTTCACCTCCCTCAGCTCCAAGACGCTCGATTCTTTGGATCAGACGACCTCCGTTTCTTTCCCCGAGCCCCCCGACTTCTTTCACACTTCCTCCCCTGTGTGAATCTCCCTCTCTTCTTCTGACTTCTCGGCCTAGGTATATATTTTTCTAGCCCCCCTTAATTCTGAAACCTTTGACCTTTTTTAAGGGTTTTCGTCAAACCTACTTGGCAGTTGTCATAGGAACTCATTACCTTCCTATGTTGCCGATTGTTCCTTTCTTTTGAGCCGTCAGTGAATCGAACTAAATTTAATTGACATCCTTTTGAGCACTCAAGCTGTTCATTGCTCTGCCACTCATGTGACTGTTGGCTATGTGCCAACTGAAAATGGGACTTTGACTATGGTACTCTGGTCAACCAAAGGTCTCCGGACTGGTATTTCCAAGTATTTCGTACTGGTATTCCCCAAGTATTTCGTACTGGTATTCCCCAAGTATTTCGTACTGGTATTCCCCAAGTAATTCGTACTGGTATTCCCCAAGTATTTCGTACTGGTATTCCCCAAGTATTTCGTACTGGTATTCCCCAAGTATTTTGTACTGGTATTCCCCAAGTATTTCGTACTGGTATTCCCCAAGTATTTTGTACTGGTATTCCCCAAGTATTTTGTACTGGTATTCCCCAAGTATTTTGTACTGGTATTCTCCAAGTATTTTGTACTGGTATTCCCCAAGTATTTCGTACTGGTATTCCCCAAGTATTTCGTACTGGTATTCCCCAAGTAATTTGTACTGGTATTCCCCAAGTATTTCGTACTGGTATTCCCCAAGTATTTCGTACTGGTGTTCCCCAAGTATTTTGTACTGGTATTCCCCAAGTATTTCGTACTGGTATTCCCCAAGTATTTTGTACTGGTATTCCCCAAGTATTTTGTACTGGTATTCCCCAAGTATTTTGTACTGGTATTCCCCAAGTATTTTGTACTGGTATTCCCCAAGTATTTTGTACGGGTATTCCCAAGTATTTCATACTGGTATTCCCCAAGTATTTTGTCACCTGTCGCTGGATTGCCATTTTAAATCCAAACAGAATAATTCATCCTTTCATTGCATACATACTGACTTGCACCCATCTGACAGTATTGTCATCGGTAATGTTAGATACTTTAGGTGGCCAGTAAAGTGACTCACGTGACCAAAGGGGTCCAGGTGATTGTTGGTAAGCTTTAACTTCTGGAAGGACACCAGCTGTCTCATCCAGTGAGCTCCTGTGGCAGGAGAGTCTGGGTGAACGTACAGTCTTCCTGGCATGGCAGGTTCAGCCTTACCAGCTACCATCCTGCGGAGGGAAACATGGGGAGGAGAATGGGGAGAGAGAGAGAGAGAGAGGATGGATTAGTCATTTTATATCATCTAGCCTCTACCGGGAACTTCATGGCAAACTGCAAGGGTAAAAGGTGGTTCAGTCTTTCCACCCTGAAACAGAAACCAGGCTGTCACCTCCTGTCACTAGATGACGACTCTCACGCACCAGTCCTCTGGCTCAAAGATGGGCTGCATGGTCTCGTTCTCATGCCAAAACACAAATATAGTAATGATGCTAAATACTAGTGGTTTTGATGCACACACACACATCATGGGAACGTTTCTTTTGCGTTTTTACTACAGGGTCTTGCTTTAACCTAACATCACTGCTAATTATGCTCCTCCAAGGTGTCGCTGAGTAACTCCAGAACCCCACACTGGCAAATACTGGCATTCCAGGCCATCCCCGCAAGATCTGGATGAAATGCCTGTAAAAATGTCAGGGTTCTGAAAAAAAATCTTGCATCTTTGAAGCAGTTCTCTTGGCATAACCTTTTGTTATTGGTTCACCCTTGGATCCAGTTGTTTTGGCAGTCACGCATTGCCAGCCTTGATGTTGCTTTAGGGGGGCGGAGTCAATGGCAGTGGTATCGCCCTCAGGCGTAGGGTCAATGGGAGGACAGTGGGTACAGCCCAGCTGTTTTTAGCCTGCTAGTTTTGACAGGCTCCCTGCCAGTGTCCTCTGGTAATAAACTGTGTGCTAATGACAATCCGCAGCCACCGTGAGCACAGTGACAGCAGCCTGTTCTGCTGTTACACTGAAGTATTGGAAAACAACAAAGGACCATGGACTGTTAACCACAGCCTTTTCAAACTCAAGAGACACATCCACACACTTATCACATGACAAGAGGTTTGACATCTGGTTAGCAGTGAAGCATGTTATGCAAAATGGTGGCTTTTTTTGGTTTTGTTTGTTGGATTAAATCCTTCATTCTCTGTCAGCCGAGAGGATTATCGTTGTCCTTTTTAGAATGCTGATTATGAAAATGACAGAAACCAGTTGTTCTTCCCCCCACCCATTATTCCACCACATCAGATAAATGTATCCCATGGCTGGAGGCTTCAAGTAGGAGGACTCACGCTTCATCTCTCCATTCCGAACAGATTTGAGGTTTGAGAACATCATTTCGGTTCTCTTCGCTACACAGAAAATGCTGGAAGTAATACAGCAACAGCACGTCTGATGAAGTAAAGGTCAGCAGCTGTATTCGAATGCAATACCTTGTATAATGGGTATAGGACTTCTGAAGATACCAGCATGAAGGCAGTGTATCCACTTGGAATTTGGAGCAGGTATAAATGTTTTTGCCCACCAATTTATATATACTCAGTAATGATTTAGCTTTGGTGAAGAGAAAACAGGGTGAAGGGGGATCAGAGATCCATATTTTGGTTGACAATTCAAATAAATTGTGACCGTAATTGATATGAGAAGCATATGAATGTGACTTTTCATTGATGTACCTCAGCAGCTGAATTAAACTCTATTGTTTTCACAGTAAGACACCAGGCTTGTCATTCATGCCAGTGATGATGATGATGATTCACATGCAGATCTCTGGGAACGGACGTGAACTAAAGACAGCTGGAAGAGCTTCTTGGCTATTTACTCACCATTTGTTGTCACAGAACTTGTAGCGATGGTCATCGGCCGGTACGATATCAGTCAGGAGGATGTACTTGGTTTTTGGGTTCATTCCTGTTACCTTGACCTTGTAGCTTGGAAACATCCTCCTGTCAAGAGGAAAATACACAACGGATCGGAATTCGTTTGGTTTTCCTTAAAATTCATATCACCCTTTAACTCGATTTGTTAGCCTGGAGAGATTAAATCGGTAGTTTACCTGCTTTGAAAGCCTTTTCTTAATGTATGTTTGTGTGTCAGTGACACATATTTGAATGTACATTTTAAACTGTCAGGAAACTATGCAACTTCTCTACTGCTGGTTAACAGCTAGTTAAGACTTGGTTGAGGTCTACATTAGGTAAAGCAATACCCTTGTTTATCCTACATGAAACCTGTTTCTTGAATGAAAAAGTGACAAGGAGCTTGGAGAGCTGTTTGAAGCACTGTTCAGCACCTACCAGTGACAGGACCAACATGACTTATTCATTCACACACTGATGCTTATTTCAGGGCTCAGCACCCCAGATGAGAGTGGAAAAGTAGCCCTTCCTGAAGGCTATTACCAGCCCTGATTATACTTGCATCAGTGATGCAATTGGCCCACTAAAAGTAGCTAAACAATCTAAAAATAAAAGAATCCACCAACATTATTGTTAAAATGGTTGGACTTTATTTCCTCCATTCCTCTGCAGAGTGGAAGAGAGTGTGGTACCATACTGCATATCTAATCCTCTAGAGTACAGCAGAACTGGTAGAGAGAGCGTGCTAATATGGCTGAATAGGTCATAAAACACATGAATAGCGCTACCTTCCGTGACCTCTTCCCTGAAAACGGCTCTTTTTTTCATCCCCATCTGCGCCAAAGTCAAAGTGGAAAAGGGAGCCAGCGCCCCTTATAAACCCCTAAGTGCTTTTTAATGGCAGCTCGGGTCCGACAACAGTTTGGACAGCTGACTCGTCACTGCCCCCAGCAGACTGCGGTCAAAGGGCCTTATCTGTTGCTGCTACCCCTAGCAACAGGTTGAAATAGTGGGACCCACTTGTGGACGTCTGACATGTTCTCTGAATGGATTACTTTGGGGGCAGTTCTCCTCAGCCCAAGCCGATGGCTCTTTGCTCTAAATGCATAACTTCAAAGGCCCATAGCACCTGACACTGGACCCCTAAAGCTTGGCCTTGGGTCCCATTACTGTAAATACTCCCACAGTGAGAGAGCAGGGGATTGGAAGCAGGTAATCTCTACTCTTTCTCTGAATTAGTGGGGATCGGGGAGATCAGTTGTGGGCTGAAACAGTTTAATCATAGGGGAACATCCGAAACAGACATCCTCACATTCCCAAGACGTGGAATTTCATATGCATTTTTGGTTATATATTTATGAATCTCTATATGAAAAACGTATGATGCTACAGACTATAACTGTGGTATGACTTTTTTGGGGGGAACCAAGATTTACTGAAAGCTATATGCAAATGTATTATCTTACTCTGAAAATATATTCAGTTTCCTATATTCCCCCTAAGCCGTTGAAAACTTAAAAGGTTTACTGCACTGTAAGAATCATTCTTACCCAAAAGAACAACTTTAAGCAGAGATTTATTTTCTGTTTCACACTATAACATTGTTTTACTCATCAGTTTATCGGAGTGCGTCATGAAAGAGGAGCAGAGGAGGCGGATGAAGATGGGAATGCCATGCTGAACCTAATTCATGGCACTACAGTGGAATGCGATTCTTTTCCTGTGAGTCTGCCACTGACAGACCTCGAACCTGGGGGCCCACAAAGGATCACATGGCATATCTAATGACTAATGTCTGGATATATCTGTTATAATAGAGAGGGGCCTGGATAGCCCAGCCATGTCAGAGCTGAGTTTCCCTGGTGACAGACGATGTTGTTTCCATGGCAAAGCCTCAAGGTGTGATGGGAAAATGATGTCCAGACTTTACTATTCCTTTTTCAATCACGTGAAAGAACACTCTTGAAGCATGCTTTTGTTTATCAATAAAATACAAGTTTTTTGTTGTTTTTTTTGTTTTTGTTTTAAGTGTAAAATCAACAAAGAATCAGCTTATCAAGATTATCGAGGGCTGCCAGTTTTGGCACACGTGAGCTGGAGTGCAATGTGAGCGCACGCCTGAAAGTGTTTGCGTGTGTCAAGAGGAGAGGATGATGGATGACTGTAGAAAGTGTGTACGATATCGGTGTCAGGGTGTGTTTGTGTGTGTTTGTGTTGCCTGCCAGCTGTTTCTCTTGGCCATTCCCTCGTATGCCTGGGCCCTCCAGTTAACCATCCACTCTCTGGGAACCTACGGTGCCGGGGAGGAGATCAAAAGGAGAAGCAGAGAGATGATGGAGCGCTCAGCCCCAGCTAGACGCTGTCGATCGCGGGCGCCGGGCTCCTCTTATCACCCTGCCGTCGCTCCTACTGACGGACTGTGTACAGAGAGAGAGAGAGCGAGGAGAGGGAGCACCAGACGCTTTGAAGAGGGAGGATTAAGGCCCAGGCCTGTGACACTCACAATAACAAGCCGTCCATGTTCAAGTGAAGGTGCTGGCTGGCTGGGAGTTCACGGCACGGCTACAGGCAGAAGGGCTGAGTTGAAAGAGACTATTCCCACCCAGCACAGACAAAGACGTTAGGCCACCGATGCCCAGTGTCGGTGATAGCTCCCCCTGGAGCTACCAGATCCAGGAAGTAGGACAGTTCAGCTAAAGACCATTTGACCTTTTTCCTCAGCCCGTGCTCATGAACTTCTGTACTTGTTTGGTATCTACCGTAGTGTCTAACAAGTTACTCTTTCACTCCACGGTCGGTCAACATTGGGTTTAAGAGCCTCCCACGAGATGAGGTGCCCAATACAAAGTACAGACGTCACTTCCTGGCTACTAAATATGCAGACCTCTTCCTGAGCAGTGGACCTCACATTGTCGGATACCAGAGATCAAGTCAGTGTCCATACACTGATGTCGCTCCCCTTCCTGTTTCTCTCCCTGTGGATTAAACATCTATACGTTTTCCCATCTTTTGTCCTAAGGATAGAAACCGCTCACCATCCCTTGGAGATTTCCATTCTCTCATTGTCATCCCTCCTAGATTTTCTCTTGCATTGAAACTTAGTGTGAGGTTGTATTCTAATTTAAGTCTTGGCACACTGTGTGAATATTCTGTAATATTTTAAATCTCTGCATTTTCAAAAAACGTTTTTTTTTTTTTATCGTGTTTTAATCAAAATTTGAAAACTAATACCTGCTCTCTTTTTGATTTAAAATAAGCGTCTGCTAAATGAATAAATGTAAAGGATTTTTGTAGTTGACATGCTAACTCTAGCTCCAGTTAGAGTTCTACTCATCCGCTTTGGTTAGTTTTTTTACTGTCTACTACAAAATGACTATTTTGGTCAACCTTTTTTTAATGGCCAGTGTGCCAACAGTGTGTTAACAGTATGTTATGTTCAGCATGCAACCCAATTTATTCCTAGCTGCATTCCTTGAAAACGTTGCTGCTTTGTCTTGAATAATAGAATTTGCTTTGTTCCCAAATACTAAATTACTTATTACCTTGCACTTTTTCCCCCGTAGATTTGACGAACACTAACTGCACTTTTAAAATGTAGTAAATACCTTCCAAGTATTAGTCTTTACTGTAACTTTTGTTGCTTAAAAGAGATTGGATTTTCAGTGTTGTAACTTTGAACCTAAGACACATAGCTTCTCCATGACTAAGCAGCATAAACATCTTTTTTTTCTGGAGGCTTCTTTTCAGTCAGCCTATTCAGGTTTTCCAGCACAGCTGTGTAGTTAAGCGCTGCCTATGCCTTCAAAGGCTTTAAGGATTCTAAGCGCACTTTATCAGCTGGACAAGGGAAAGCCCATCTTTCACAGTGATGCGGCATTAAAGAAAAATGCGGCGACCTTTTCCATTTTTGACCAACAAAAAAAAAAAGCCCCATGAGAAATGAGAGGTGGAGGTCGGTAGAAAGTGTCGACTCATCTTCTGGTTAATGTCTGAAGGTTTCACTATCTAATCCGAAGGGCACATTAAATTTAACATACAGATCATTCGTTTGCGTCTTCAGTGACATATTCACTGGGATATGGTTTTTGCCCCTGCATTACCTGGGGGCAGAGCCTTAATAGCTCTTACAGAGTGTGTCATGATTGGCACTTACCACTTACCAGTTGGTCATGGCAAATGCTAAAATTCAGGTAGCATCCGTAATTAATTAGGTATGGAAATCGGCTTTCCATCACCTGACAATGGTAATATTGGCAAAACCTTCCAACACTGTTGTTAAACAGTATTGAGCAAATTTTGAATGTAAAAATATATATTTTAAAGAAACATTATAGGGTGCAAATCAAATGAGGACACGTTCATCTTTTAAGTTGGATAACTATCCTTTTTGGCTTTTCATGAAGTGCTATCTGCATGAAAGTGTAAATAGGAATCCACACATAATGATAATCCCATCTCTGAGTGCATGTGTAGCAATGCTGCATGCGTTCGCTGTGGGGTATATTTACTGCTTGAACTCACCTGCCTGCTTTAGTTATGATCATTTCTGTACCAGCCTCATGGAACTTCCTCCATAACTCCTTCTCATGTAAAAGTACCTTGATACTCTCAATATTCTACGAGGAGAAAAGAAAACTGTTAGCAAATAGCTGCGCTATATGTCAATGATTAAGAAAAAAAAACATTTTAACATTTATCTATAGCTAGCTTTTTTTACTTTGTCTATCTATATATTTTATTTTTACCTGGTTAGGTTCATTGCCCTGAGGAATGCTGGGAATTGTAGGCAGGCCCAAATGTGAAGGGTTTGGGACAAGTTCTGGGGGCCCCTGGATCTGGGCCCCAGTCACACTGTCATCCGTCACAACTGAGGCCTTATCCTGGAGCATCTCTATAAAGGAGGAAAGAGATTGTATTTGTCATCATTTCTCACTTCCAGTACTTATGATTCCAGCAGTTAGCACAAGCTGACAGTTGTAATAGTACTGTACACATTATTTTTGACTTCAGTAACACAAAAATACATTTTTAAGCAAAGATTTGCTTTTGGCAAAACTTTCATAAACGCTTCAGAAATTAGGTACTTTTAGACAAAATAATTTCACAGTTATGGCTGATTTCAATAGGAGTGTACTAGTTTTATGAAAGTGAAAGTCAGTTTATTTTTGGAAATTGATTTTAAAAAGTTCTCTGCTTATTTCCATTTCTTTTAGATCGTGGTAAAGTATTTCCATTTCAATGTTCAGCACCGGATTAATTACCAATTTGCAAAGTGGTCTTCAGAAACATAAGGCATCACCTAATTTCTCAACCAAGACTGTCGAGGCCCCCTTTCCACAGGGTCAAGATCCATTTGTTCTTAAGAATTGTTTGATTAAATATTTACACTCCTCGCAATGCGGCGCCTCAGTTTTTATGTAACAGGGTTAAACCCTGTTCATTCTTTTAACCGAGGTCATCCAGCTGAGTTTCCCTCTCTCACGACTCTCAAGACCCTGAAACAAACATCACAAGAAGAGCCAGCAGAAACTGGAGAGAGCTCAGCTCCACACACTTTGCTGCTGCTGCTCTCTGAAACCCTTTCCTTGGTCCTTCCCAAGCTCATGCAGAACGACTTGTCCATTCCTGCAGTTTGCGCCCGACCCTTAATCTCAGGCGTGTAAACAATGTGAGTGCACACTACTGAGGATAAAAGGCAAGAAGCGGCTCCTAGTGTAAACCTGCGTAGACATTTGCAAAAACTAATAAAGATAAGGTCTGACATGTACAGCTAGGCCTTCCGCAAATTGGGCTCAGGGTTGTTTTACAGTGTGAATCGAGGGCCTTTCACTTACCCTGTTTAACTAAGCACAGTGAGCAGCCATGCTTTGTGTATAACTGTGTCAATCTGTCACGTATAATCCGCTAAACTTTTCATGGCATGTATTCCTCTGTTTAGTCAGGTAGTTTTTCTCACTTCCCCACATAGTCAATCTGATATCCTGATGGATATCCATAAAATAATGTGTCTTTCACTCAAATCTGTGATGATGGATTGTTATCATAAATTTGTGTGAAAAGTTGTTTTTTTTGTTGTTTTTTTTGGTCTAGTATTATACAAATGATCTAGTATCATGTGTCTTCATTGGCATCCGCATGTAGCATACCACTTATGTGTATGCCTACAGCATGTGCTTTGACAATAGGTTTATTTGTTATACGATGTGTGCGTGCAAGTGTGGTTTTGTATATGCACAGGTCTACACAGGCACATTTACCAAGAGTGTGTATGTGTTTGTGTTTTTGTTTGTGTTGAGCTTGAAATTGAGTAGATATGATGCATATTAGTGAGACCGCTGCCATAGACCGCTGCCATTTTGTCTTCGAGTCTGAATCCTGTACTGTACAGAGAATAAGGCCCAAACCTCAACTAGTTCAAACAGCAGAATCTGCTGTTCCTTCCTTCATTACCGGATCTCTCTTGTTACTTTGGCAACTACATCCTATAGCTTGTCATAAAACACTTGAAGAATTCAATATGTCTGACGCCCATCACTCAACACAATAGTTAGTACTAAACTAGATCAAGCACCAACAGTCAATCCTAGCTTTGTTTCAAAGATATGTGTCCCTTCACAAACAAATTAGTGCCACCAACACTAATGGGATTTGACTCACTGGAAAAACCTCAAACTTGCATGGATTACAGGTACCCCCATATATGACAGAGGTATACAAATGTGGTCTTCCACTTAATTTAAAACATTACATTTCCAGATTCTAAAATACATTTGAAGATGAATACTGTAACGACTAATGATTTGTTAGAAAATTACATCAATAAACATTGGTCAAATGTATCCTCAATTTAAACTCTTAATCAAGTGTTAGTGTTATGCCTATTATGTTGCAATAACATATAGGTAATCCTTACAGATCAATTTATTTAATTTATTTAGGATATTGAATCATACTTGGTTCTTAAATTCCTAAATACATGTGTCATTATATATTTTATATTTTATAAAATATAATAATAATATAGTTGTATAGTTAAACTGAACAGATGTAGCAATTTTTATTAACTTGTGTTTATTTTTTATATAATATCATATACAGATTTTCTTTCTAGTATTTACTTATTTCAGTTTTTTATCACTAATGCATCATAACCTTTTTAAATTTTATTGTAAAAAAAAATTCATAGGTTACTACTCACATTTACAATATTATTTACCTTATTTGGCCATTTTATTTTTTAATATGTGTTTACATTCTGAAACCATTCAATTCAATTGATATTGTCCATAGCTAGTCCATGCCATGGATATATGGTGTATATTTAGTCATTACTCTCTCGTATTTGACCATTGGATGCACTTCTGTTAATAGTGTATCAGACACTGTTGCGCATCCATTTAACGAAGTCGAATTTTATAATCTTGTTTACATGAACCTCCCCTCATCACTTTCTCCACTCACTAATGCAATTGGCAGATAATGCATGAGAAAAAAACAAACAACCTAATCTAATCTGATTATTGCTCAGCCAAACGACTGCTACTTTGTCCTGGCTGTACTTAAGCATGCTGATACTGGAGATAAGCAGCTGTAGTATTACTGTACCTCAGGAAATATTACCAGCTCAAATCCATTTCTTTCTCCAAGAAAATGTTCTGCCCAAACGAAAAACTTCGAGGAGTTACACTCCTTTGGGACGTGGTAGCCTATATTTGTTGCAGGTCCTCTGGCATCGCATGTTAATTGACCTGCTTATCTTTTACGCTATAACAGTAGAAACTCCCCGTCACGCGTGCACGCTCGTGCTCACTGTTCCGTTATACGCATCCAGGCTCGTGGACTCTCTGCGCGTGTGCAGTGGGTTTTAAGCTTAGGGGAAATTTACTAGGTTACGTGATGTTTTTTCTCAGAATCACACAAAACCATTTTTTTATTATTATTGCTCGACCGCCTTGCTTTGGTAAAACATTCGTTGGATTGAATTATTTGGCTCATTTATTACCCACCCCCCCTCCCTCCCTCCCTCCCTCGCGCTGTTGCAGCCCTGCACGAGGACTCTGCTCCACCAAAGAGATGCATTGGACTAATAATTACTGTTGGAGATACCAATACAACCCATCTAGTTTAGAAACATTTGCACGAGGTTGATTTTCAACAATGAAAATCCAATAATTCTGTTAAAATGCCTAGAAGGTCCAAATCGTTTAGCTTTTATTTGCATAATTGCATGACACTCATCAAATTTTTCTTTCTTTTTTTTGTTGTTGTAGTCAATTGGTTCCATGTCTCCTAAAGATGCAGACTATATAGATTCGTGGAATAAAATATACATTTGGTTCATGGAGCAACGAAGACGTGGCAATTGTGGTGGCAATTGTGGTGGCACATTCAAAATGTTGAGTAAGATGAGGCCCTACCTGAGAGCTGAGCCCTGGTCAAATCACCTTTCTCATGTCAAGCACAGTCCATTTTCTCCAGAACTCAGAGAGAGATTAGACCCTAGTGAAGACCGTTCTTCAGTGAAGGATTCTGTGAAGTCTAGAAGGTCTATTTAACCAGGGCTCTCATGGCCATGCTTGTTTCATCTAAAGCTATGGCCTATGACACAAAAACTTTCTTCCATTTTCTGGTGAAATATGGTTGTGGTTTTAGGGTAAATGGGTTGAAGCTAAGGCTGAAAGACTATAAATCACGTTAGAAGCTGGTGAGTGTGCAGGAGTTTGACTTATATTTGTTGGTGACATGGACCAAATGAACGAGAACAGACCAAATATCCTCCTAGTGACAGTTTGTCATTTTTCTTCAGACTTTTGCTTAATATTTGTCACCCAATACTGCTGATATAACAATCATCCCACTAATTTGATGATTGGGATGATCCTCTAAATTTACATTTTGATAAGCCTAGCCTTATCATTTTAGTAGCAGATTAGTTTTCCCATTTTTGTAATAGTAAATACTCTTTGCTGTTTGGTGTTTTATGTTTGTTAAAAACATAAATAGCATTACATACAGGCCTGGCTATCTCTGCATTGTATTTCAATCGTGTTGATGGGAGGCCAAGTATCCTAAATTGTGGGCTACCTGTGATAAATCGAATAAATTACTCGTTGATCAGAGATTTGTTTTTTGATAGAATAACATTTACAAGAGTGAAACAATAATAGTTGCGTGTAGTCCTACACAATAATAATAATACGGATTTTTATATTTAGGTTTAGTGGTATTTGTCTCTTATTCTAAGGGTTAGTGAAATTAAATAATGTTTTTTTTCTTTTTCTGTTGTTTAATCTTGTGAGATTACAACAGTGAGGCCGTGGCGCGGAAAGGCATCCGTGAAGGCCTGCTGAGCACGCGGACACAGTCAATATGATTAAAAAACTATTCAACATTAATTAGACTATACATTAACTGCAATTGGGATATTTAGAGTTATATTGGACTATTTAGGATTAAATTCTAAACACATTTAACTTAACCTATTATGTTGAATTTTAAAATAAACCCAAAGTTTAGCCATGCCCTTTTATCATGTTAAAATAACAAACAGGAAGTAAAGCTAAAGTCTACATTTTGTTATAATGTGATTACCATGGAAGGCACATACGAAAATATGTGGCATCATTTCCACAGATATCTGTAAATATTCAGGTTTTTACCTGGACGTGGTCGCAGGGCCGCGCTGTCGAACTTGACCTCTGTAGCCTCTATAGTCCTGAATGTCCAATTCTTGGGGGAATCTCCAGCCTCTTCCAGCCTCCTCCAGACCCCAGCCCTGGTATAGAGGTTGCTGCTATAAAATGCTAGATTTTTTTATAGGGACTGATTTGAGCTGCCTCTCTGAAAGGGAATTTAAACTTCATTCACTCCCACCATCACGTGGTGTTAAAATGAGGACCAGCAGTAGAACCAAATGCTGCTTAGACTTGGAGCTGTTTAATGTCTAATGTTCAAACATTTGTTATCACCTTTACTCATCCATAGTTTGTTACCAATCAAACCTTTTTCGTTTTCTTTAGTAATTTTTTGTTTGTTTTTAAAACGTCTGTTCATGATATATTATCCATGTTTAGACAGGTAGGAGAGTTTCCTCTTTTTTAAGACCCTTTTTTAAATATTTATTTGGCTACACAATCACCATAGAAACAATATACAACGATTTAATGTTACCTTGAAATGTATTGCATTATGTTCACATGACGAAAGGAACCTTCATGACACTTTTGTAATCATAAAGGCTAAATATCAATGTGACAGAAGTGTTAGAAGTTTGAGTTTGAAAGTAAATCAACTACCATGATTTTAAACGAACTGACTTGACTTAATATAATGTCATTAATTAAGTATTGTATACACACAACACGCTTCTGGAGTTTAAGTAATTTTTTGACGAAATTGGTAGTATTTAGTTTGAACAAGACAATTTAGGTTGTTATTGATTTGTGCTGTAGGCTTACACACTGTACTTCAAATGATAAATATCTTTGTTGTAATAGATAACGGTTTTCTTTCGGTTTGATTTATTATCTAGCAAAGCTACATAAACTAAATGCTTTTCAACTCCTTTATTTCTGTCTGTCTTTCATTGAACTCACTCGTTTTATAAAGTTGTTTACACTGAATTGCTCCTTTTCACCTCTACATCTCTGCTGGAACATGGCATACGATTGTATTAAAATGACTTTTGTGACTAAGTTTCCTGCCTATTTATTTATATATTGTCTTGTAGAGTAGGCATTTGAGAAACAAGAAGTGTCACTTTAGAATAAATTGTCCATCGACTGATTTACAGCGATGGGAGTCTAGGTTTTTCTTTCCTTGGGAAAACATTTTCCTATGTAATTGGCAGCAGGGGGATGGTGGGGTCACTGCTAATAAACAACTCCTCAGTTACTTTTTTTTCTCCTCCACCTCTTCTATCTTTTCCCCTTTATTTTCTTGATGTGTGTCTGTCTCTAAGACCACGGTCATTTTTCCAATCAATTTTTATTTCATTGTGGTTAAACACACCTCTAGTTCCTAGATGATTATTAGGTTAGCAGACTTCTTTATGCACAGAGGCTACCACCCTCCCACCCCCCTCGCCACCTCCCCACCTCCCCCAAACCCACTCTGGTGTGAGGCCCACCATTGCATAAACCCAATGGCACTAAGTGGTTGTTTAATCTCATTTGGCCAATGGCTGGCCAGGTTGGGCCACTGCTTGTCACAGATTGGTGGTGCAGTCAGGTTTCTGTATAATGAACACCGGTGCTCTGCTGTTGTCTGCTCCAAACGGCACTTTGTACCCGTGGTGCATTGTGGGAAATCGCAGACCATCCTCTACATTGCCTGTTCATTATAACAGATGAACGGTGGCAGGGTAGTGATGCTATGATCATGATGATGTGATCCCACTGTGAATTATCAATGTAAATTCATCACTTTTAATGTTGACTCACATATTTAATGGATTCAGCTGCTTTATATATCCCTAAATTAACTAGATATATTGCAGTGTTATCTATTGAATGGCAAATCTGTCAGTGATTGTTTTTTTTTTTACTTCAAGTTATTAATTGAGTGAGTAAAATACTGTTTTCCAGGTGCAGACATCAGCCCGATAATTTTTGCCCATAGCAAAAACAAGAGACTGAACTTGGATTCAGTGGTACTTTTGATTTAAGAAACTCTTTGCTGTTATGACTGTTGAACAGACCTCCAGATCTTGGCTGGTGATTTTGGCCGGGCATATTGTTGGCCAACCACACAGTGAAACTCTTGGCACCATTGGAATTCATAATCTGATTCCTCAGAAACTAAATGGTGGATTCAGTCAATCCACTGCTGACTGTGTTCTCTGAAAAGGGCTTTATAACTCAATTATTGTTGTTTATTTCATTTTTAAGTAACATTGTACTGTTGTCAAAAAGTATGCTTAAAATATGCTTAATTTGGAAAAGTACAAGCATATAGGCCAAGTATTTGTGTGGTCCAATTAAATCTCCACCTTTTAAACCTCTGGGGTCAATAGGGTGGTTTGTTAGTCAAATTTGGATGGGAAATACATTTGAGTTGAGTCAAGGTTTCAACAAAATAGTTTTCCAAAGTTCATAATTTTTAATAGAAAGTATATGTTTTCATACAGTTTTCTGCAGTGTTGATGAGACAGTATAAATCATAAGTCATTAGTCCCATATAAGTTACACCTTAGGTCTCACTAAACCTTTGTAAACTCCTAATTACATTTTTACATAAACTTCTCAAAAGTGTTGTGTATTATGGACAAGCAAAATATCATATTTGGTCAAGTCATGAATTGTATATTTGCTGATAAATTATGATTAATGTTTCATGTTCTAGCATTCTGGTATAACGGTTTATGTGACAATTTATATGCAGTTTTTTGTCTTTGCACTGTACACTTTACAGATAATGGGTTGATTTTTAATGATTTCCCTATTAAACATGCATGCAAATACAGACATTGTCTTAAGAAGACGAGCAAACACCACATATTGGTGTTTTCACAATTTCACAAAAAGCTCACAATTACCTGAAGAATAAGTTCATGCTAGGATACATTTAAATCCTCAGTCCAGAGTTTTGTAGCCTTCAATACAGTGTACCTTAGTTTTGCTGATATAGACTGGCTATGCTAATAAACAAAACTAAATACAAACATAAACCATCAATGGCTATTTAACCCCTGAGGTATGGGAAAACATTTTGACAATAACTAGGGTCTCGTTCCTACCATTACTGTGGCTCTCTTGGGGGTAGAGCTAACTCAAGCTGTCCTGACATCGTCTGGCATTTAATCAAGTCAAAATAGACAGTTTATAGACATGATTCGGGTTTGTCAAGAACAAATGTACCTTTGGACCCAGCCTGTCAAGTAAAAAAGGGTGTCTTGGTACAAATCTCAAAAAGAAAACCACATGGTTGTTTAGCCTCTGAGGAGCCACAGGGGGAAAACAGTCTTACATTCCTGCCTGAGTGTGTTGGTACTGATGGGTTTAGTTCAACTATCTCCACATGAAAGTCAGGGCTGAATAATAAGACGTGTCTTAAACGGCTTATATGGTTGTTGTTTTTTCTCCTCATATTCTTCATGTCACACTTGTTGGTCATATGCAAGGCATACAATTTAATTGAAATGCTTTATTTTAAAATCATACAAATACAATTTTGCTTTCAATATAGCTCAGTAAATAAATAAGGAACAACTTAGTGACTTTGCATTACTGTTGGACAAGTGTCACAATCTGGTCTGGATCTTTTGGCGATAGTAAGCTCTCCGGATCTTTGAAGTGGAGCCGTGTTTGCATTGTTTCCATTTAGTTCATAGCAGTGCTTGATGCTATTAGTGTCAGGGTCAATTGTTGTACTTGGTTGACTTAGGTATCACTCTTTTGTAAGGGATCTGTAGGCATCATGTGCTATGTGGTTCAGGATCCAGTCAAAGCTTTTTTTCTCTGTGCACACACAAACAATCTTACTTATGCTTAATTCATTTACCCACTCACACACACAGACTCATATACTCTTGTTGGCACACACACATACTTTCATTATTAGTGTTTTTTTTCTTCTATACTCACTCAGACAAATACACACTATAGACCTGTCTACACACACACACACACACACACACACACACACACACACACACACACTTCTGTTCCCTGGCTCTGATCCCTCATCATGTGACACGACAGACATGGGACATGGTTTAGCCATCCGACATCACAGAGCTCCCCAGGACTAGTCGTCACCATGGCACTCGGACCTCCCAAAGAGTGGCCATGCAGGCTCCTTCTAAACCATAGTTCCCTCTTCCTGTGTCTCCTCTTTTTTAACACACCCGTGTAACAAACCTTATCATCTTAACAAACTTTATCATCTGCAAAAACACCAAACCACAGTGGGTGGGTGGGTAGGGGGGGCGGGGTCGTTACCACGTGAACAGGATGTGTTCAAACGCAGACTGTGATTTTCCTACAATCTTTGTGACCTTTTAATGTTTAGTTTTTTTTCCCCTCTCTCTTTTTGGTGTAATGTCAAAAGGTCTAATGGAGCTGTCGTTTCTTCATACAAGATCACGAGGATAGAGGGCGTCACACCGATGTGTACATCCACATCCACCGACAAATGCCCCTAGGGTGCACATCCAAATTGGGCCTGGGCTTCACGTTGTCTTGACTACAGTGGGTAGACATTCTGTTGAGTGTTGTTGGAATTTTTTGAAACCTGGTTTGCATTTTATTCATGTTTTTTTCCAGTCCTGATTATGGAATAGTATGTCTCGACCACATTAATGAACTGGGGTCTCCAGAACTCCCCCTGTTGTTCAGCTATTGCCACTGTAGCACTATCTGCCCCCAAACGACTGTTTTGAAAATGAAGAGTTTGTGCCTGAGGGGGAAATAGTTGACTTTATAACTGTTTTAGTAAGGTAATTGAAGATGTTATAACCTGATGAGACTTACTGACTTTGATCTCGCAGGCTTGCGTGTCTGTGTGTGTGGGTCAAAAGCCGGAAAGTCATTTGTCATATCACACTTCACTTTTCCCTCTATTTTTATTAGGTGCTTTTGACTGTCAGTGTTCATCTGATAATGCTTTTCAAACTGACTTTCCAAAAGTATTTTTAAGAGAAGAGATACTTTTGTGTAATAGATATATGGAAACACTTGAATTTAGAACTACTGCTTATGCAGTAGTAGTAGTAGTAGTAGTGCTTATGCAGTTATACTGTATGCACATTTTTTATTTTCGTTTGTATATGACATTGTGGTGATGTGCAGAGCTGATGATGTCTGTGTGCACATGCATGGATGTGTGTGTCTACATACATGTGGAGTTTTAAGTATGAGCCGTATCCATGACCTGTCACAAGTGTGTGTCTCTAATACTAAACTGCAGAATGTGTGAGAGGATTGTATGTTTTAAGAAGAGCTGACTGGTTTAGTCTCTGGCCTGGCTAAATCCAGCGCTTCGTTCATCATCGCACAGACACTGTTAGTCTTTGTTAATCTCCTGTGTCAATCTTTGTCAAGCATGTGTGTGTGTGGAAGTGTGTGTGGGGAAGTGTGTGTGTGTGTGTGTAATTATTTCTCAAGAATCGGCAATAGAATCCTGTTCTTCCACTGTGTAGTTCTTTTGGGGAATTTTAAACTTTTATTTTGAAAGTGTGTAAGAGAAGATATCATCTTTTTCCAGATAATCTGTCTATATATGTATGTATATAATAGTAATAGGTGCAAACAAAAGTTATGACAACAAATTAAATGTCAGTTGAACTATTATGCTTTGTTTTCCCAATCACATTAGTTGAGTAAATAATGTACACTAATATGTATGTGTATGTGTGTTCTATGAGCATATCTGTAAGACGTGGCCTTCAAGTTAGTTGACTCGTTGGGGAGTTTATTACTGTTGAAGAAACCTAGTGACAAGCCATGATGAAATACTGTTTTCCCCTAAATTACAAGTTTATCCTGAAAAGCAAGTCGTTGGGACATCTAGTGGTGGATATTGGTTACTACAGCTGTGATGTACAGGGGGTTGGTATGGAGAGAAAAAAACAGCAGGAGGTTGCTGCTTGTAGCAGACTAACAACGTGTGTGCCATTCAGTTAACCCTCAGTTTACCCCTGACAGCTTCACTCAACTACAGAGTCAGGCTCTTTGATTCTGCTAGAGGGAGTTATGCCAGTGGTCCATATAAATGTGAGGACATTTCACTTAATGGAAAACACTGCAGTATGGCGCACAGGACAGTAGGATATACTGCTGTTTTATTGATCACTTTATAGCTTCATATTTCAAATCCAACTTATGTTTTACCCTCATGTTCACAGGAAATGATCACAGAGAGTTTCACAGATGCCTATAGATTGGCAGCTATTTTGTCCGTTTGATTTATTGGCTGTACTTCAATTTTACTATTGACAGTTTTTGTCTAGTATACACTGGTTTAAGAACTTAAATAGTCACAGAGGGGACAGAGTGTCCAGGAGGGGGCGATGCCTTGTGTTCATGGTGCCAAATGATCTGAGAGGTCGATGTAGTTTAGCAGGAGAGCTGAAGAGTTTAGTCATGTTTGCCAACCTGAACACGCACAGACAGTCTGTAGAGAGACAGAGCCTGTCAAGCAGTGATGGATGATCAACAAACAACTACCTTCTCCCTCCCTCATTTTATCTTTTACCAGTTTTTTTTACAACAACAAAAAAAAAGAATTTAAATAGACTGTAAAATAATGATCAGTTACAAAAGGTCCGTGCTTTTTAAATTTGGCACTTGTGTCTGAAGATTGTTGGAAGTTATAACACCTTTTTTTGTGACACGGTGTCCACTTTAAATGCCATGTTGAAATAATACACGGTATCTTCAAGGAGTAAAAGTGAGACGTCCTAATGAAGGTAGTATTTGGTCAGCAGAGGTTACGGAGGCCAGGCTTTCTGTAGTCTGTCTATTCCTGTCTGCATATCTGCTTCCTTGCCTGGTTATCTCTGGGAGGAGATCTGTCTCCAGTCCAGAACTGGGTTGTTCGTGTTCCTCGTTTGTGTGTGTGTGTGTGTGTGTGTGTGTGTGTGTGTGTGTGTGTGTGTGTGTGTGTGTGTGTGTGTGTGTGTGTGTGTGTGTGTGTGTGTGTCAAAGAACGTGAGACAGATACTGAAAGGCTTTGTGTGTCCTTTTTTGAATAATAACTACACATTATTAATTATCCATTATCCAGCCATTATCCAAATATTCATCAGATAAAGACCCTGTCCTTGTGGATTTACCCACTTAATTTTGCAACGTTGCAAAACCGACCTATTCAGATGTCCTTTTACAGTCATACAGGTAAAAGGTTGAATCAGGTAAAAGAATGTGCCCAAACTAAGATATTATGGCTATAAATATCCTTTTAAGTATACTATAGGGGTTACACACTTTATTTAACTTATTCTTGTTTTACTATTTGAATGTCTTGTTTGTCCTTCAGTATGGATTTGCAGGCCCAGTTGTACTACAAAAGAAAATAGCTGCACACACTGATCATTTAACAAAGTTGTGAATAGTTTTGGCCTTTTTACCCCTGGACCGTCACCTAACATTAGTGGAGGCCCCCACAGGAGCCTATTGATCAGTCATTGACTGATTACTTTAGACAAATAGTTCTTTATCCCAGAGTGCTGAGGTCGAGCAGCTCCCTCTGTTAATTGAAGATAACAAAGTGGTAACAATGGCCCCCAGTAATATAATGAAAGTTTTGGTGATTATCGCTGCAGAAAGAAAGGAAAAGAAACAAGAAGGGGGCTCTCTAATTAGGAGCCACGGCTCTGGGGGGATCTCCACCCCCCCCGGGTGTGGGGTGGCTGTGTGGCCGGCAGGCAGGCGACAGGCGCCGGTCCCTGGACAAAGGCCTGTCTGCTGCCAAAGTGGTTCGGCGTCCAAGCGGCCCCCATCCTCCAAAACTTCCCAGCCTCGGTGCTTTAACCCCTTCAACGTGATACAGGGGAGGTTTCCTGAAAGCAACCCACTTGGTCCAGGTAGTTACACCTTATATTCTGACATATAGGTACCCTCATCCAGGCTGAGGAATTGTGGGTGTGTTGTAAGTGGGTGTGTTGAGTCTGGCCTTCGATTTGATCTCTTTGTTTCATTAATATATTGAATTTATTTTATTTGTAGGCATTGTTGAACTGAGCTTTTTTTCATACATTAAGCCACCATACATTAAGGTCTAAGTCAAAAGAAATACTGGACTTCCCATTTAAACTGGGTTCTTTGGCAAGGTTAGCTGCAGGGCTGCTAATGTCACTGAAAGTTCAAAGGATATGTGTCATTAGCCAACTTCCCTCTCTTGCCTTCCTATAAATACACTTGCATTACTATTCAATTTCTATAAATAGACAAATGCAGACAATACTACAGGAAAAGATGATGGAAGCAGTGGATAGAAAAAGGTTTGGCTATTTTAAGACGTTACAGTGTTGATTATTAATGATAACCAACATAAGCCTTTTATATTTTATAATATTTTTCATTCAGGGTTTTCACTTTTCAGTTTGTTAAAGTAGTTAACATTTCCAAATGGATAGGCAATTGGACTATTGAACGCATGAAAAAAAATGTTTAACCTGAATTATTTACCAACAGGGGGCGCACAAGACTGATGAGTTCAACTACTTAGGTCGATTTTCCGTATGTGTGTGTGTGACTGAATGAAGGAGAGAGAGATCAGCCAACAGCCTACTGTGAAAAAGTGGGAAAAAAGTGGGAAAACACTGAAATACATAGCAGACTAGTCAAATGCAAGCTTCAATTGCCTGTTACAATTGAGCAGTGAAGAAAATTGTTAAGTCAATTTAGAGCAAAGAACACGAGGAATCATTATAATATTCACATAATAAACACATCGATTTTTATTGAAACTGTGAGAGAATTCAACAAAAACTATACCCGGACAACCAGCATTAAAACGAGATAGCCTACCTTTCAATTTTAAATATTATTTATATATCAATAATGTGTCCATTTGAGGAGAAATTATGTTGGAGTGAATACCTGAGCTTTTCTTATATCTGTGTCTTTTGCAGATTATACAGTCAGGTAAATGGACAATTAGGAGCGCTTTCTATTAGGCTATTTATTATTATTATTATTAGTGTTTGCAGCAACTATACATGGCACACATGTCTCTTCCACGTGTCACAGGTAGGGCAATTTATCACAGATAGAAACATTCACTGTTTCAAACCACCAAGCACTAAATAACTTTCATTTAGGCTACAGTATAAGTTGATGTAAAAGGGAGAAAGAAAGAAAAAAGCAATGAGTTAAACTCTAAATATTATATACAAGCCAAATGTACAGCTGAATAAATTAATACCAATTGCATATTCTTGGATCCTTATAGCTTATTTACAGAATTTTCTTTTTAATTACATAAATAATTCAGAAACAGTTTGTCTGGTGGAAATGACAAGTTCTTATCAATTCATTAAAATGAACGTTCATTTTCCCTCCCTTTTGAAATATATATAACCTAGTATTTATTTTTTGGGATGTAGCTTGTTTTCCTCTCAACTTCTATATGGGCCAAAACACACTAATTGTCATAAGTAATGCAGTGCTCTTAAAAAAAACAAAAAAACAAACAAAAAAAAACAATAACAACAACAAAACAAAGTAGCCTATACGTCTATTGATTACATGAATTAAAGATGTCTTTCTCAAGTCCTAAGACATTGCCACAATTTGTAACTGATGGCGTTTTAATAGGAACATGCTGTGTTTTACCGTAAGCAGGTTGATGTTGGTATTTATCTTCATTTGTCCAAGTTTGAGCCATTATGCATTTTGGCTTCATGGCCTACTGAAGTGTGACAGTTGTTTGTCTGTTACACAAAGAGAGGGCCACCCCAAAACATCTGACCTCTCCATGAGTGGAGGTCACTCTGTGACCTGAGGCCAGAAAAGCAAAAACAAAAACGGAAAAAAAGCAATTTTGGTGTAAATGTCCTGGACCTACTGAACGAAAAGTGATATTTCAAGCAAAGTCTTGATGGAATTATAGATTCCAACTGAAATTACTTGGGAGAGTCTCTCGATGGAGATCTCTCTCTCTGGCTCTCCAGGCCGCTGACCAGTCTCTGGATGTTCTGCAGCTCATTGATGGAGTCCTTCAGGCCTGCTGCTTTAGGGGAACCCAGGCTCCTCACACTCGAGCTGGCCTTGTGGTTCTGGTGCTCAGGAGCTGGACTGGTCTCCCTGCTGCCTGACTTCGATGACTCGGAGCCTGGGTTTAGACCACCTGGCAGGCCGGTGGTGAGCAGGTTAGTGCTCTGAGGAATGGACACGGGGATCTGGTAGGGGTTGAAGCGGAGACGAGGACGGGAGTTGCTCAGGAAGGGGTTCCTGGAGAGGGATCCAGCGGTGCTAGAGGCGGGGAGGGCAGAGGCAGCGGCTGCTGCGGCCGCCATGTAGGTGTATGGATAAGGAAACAGACCACCGAATGTCGGCATTGGAATGCCCTAAAACCAGAGGAAAGGTTGCAGTTAGTACACTGTTCGAAAAGTTTACGAAACCTTTCAAACATGCAGATGTTCAGCGGGTTAATGCAGAACCTTTGATTCTGACTGACGCGATCTCATTATCCTACTGTAAGATCCGGCTGTTGCATGCTTTAAGGTATAACAGCACCCATTTAAGGGTGTATTACACATTACATTCTGAAAATAATCTGGATAGTCTCTTACCTGAGAGGCCAGCATATGCTGAGATAGATGGAAAGGAAACGGGTTGGGGGTCCCCCCTGCGCTCTGGGCGGAGAGGCTGCCATTTTCCAAGCCGCTTGTTCCCGATACCGAGGCCAAAAGATGCCCCATGCCCATGGCAGAGAATGCTCCCGGGCCCATGGCGAACTGTCCGGGGTGAAAAAGCAGCGGTGATCCGGTGTTTAAAGGGTTGAAAAACTGCTGAGTGTGCAGGCCAGACAGCGCGAGACTCTGCAGATGGCTCGCGGTGAAGTGTGAGGGGCTCTCCGTCTGCACCATCAAGGGGGAGAAGCCCTCCTTGCTCGCGCTTATGCCCCCGCTATCCGAGTCCTTTTTGGACAGATCAGTGGGGTCTTTCCTGTGCCTGCTGTCAGGTTTGTCCTTCTGGAGGTTCCTGATGCTGAATATAGAGTCACTGTGTTTCCTGACGTCTGAGTATTCTTCCTTCTTGTCATGATGAGGCCTGTCCCTGATGGGGTCCTGGCATCTGGAGGTGAAGGGGGATGGAGGCTCTGGGCCTGGGCTGTTGGATCCAGTTGACCTCTCAGGGTCAAGTTCCTGCTCACTGTCAGTGCACGTTTTATCATCTGATGAAATTCAAATAGAAACACAACAGGAATTAAGTCAAAAGACACAATATCAACGATTGAATGTTAAATAGGCTTTATTACATATCATATTTATTTTTTATTCATTCCATTCATAGCAACAGAATAAAAATGAAATAAAATAAAATAAAAATACATCTTGAGATGTAGAGATGATGAATGAAAGGGCACAAAAAGAATCATATAAATATTTCTGTCCTACTGTTCTCATTGGCTAATGTCTAAAAAAAGCAAATAAAACGCAGAGTGTTAAATATAAATAAACTATAAACTTTAAATATTTAAATGAAAAGCGTATTCTCAAACACACAATGCAAGTATACTTTTTTTGGTTCAGTCATGATTTACTGTTAACATGCCCTGAATGACCGTTTCCTTCCCACATGTCAACACATGTATATGTGTATTATTTTTAGCCAATGTTGTGGCAAAGATTCATGTGTCAAAATTATGAATCAACAAATTGAAAACCCTATTTTTAAGACGTCTTTGTGAATTCTTTTGCAGCTAAAATTGTTGTTTCCTACCTGGAAATGTGTAATTTATAAGCTTACTGGGAACATTTGGATTTTTTCAACCTAACCATTAGATGCATGTCAACCTTTGGAGACCTGATTCCATTTAGCCTGCAGAGTAAATTAACCTTTTCTTATTAGTCTAAAAGGTTTTTTGTAAAACATTGGTCGAAAACTACAAATTGGTTAAGGCCAACCAGAAATTAGGAACTATTATGGAGGAGCATAGGCCTAATACACAACATTACCAATACTGAGTGCCTCTCATTTACCCTTCACTCCTGTAAAAAACACAAGGCTACTAAATTGCTTGTAGAGTCATTTATTCGAGGATAAATTCCTGTTTTCTTACCTCGACTGGTTCGACTTAACCTCAGAGGGCTGGACACTGGTCCAGAGGGGGAGTGGACAGGGTCTCTGCCCGGGGTGGGCTCACTTGAAGAGGCGTCTGAATCCCCCCCATCCCGGTCTGCCTTACACTGATCCTCATACATGCGAAGGGATGGAAGCGTCAACTGCTTCCTGGAATTGTATTGGGGTTAAAAATATGTTTTTAAATAATCATATTCAGAAGTATTCATATTTCAAGTGAATATTCATATTTATTTTAATGGTCATTTCCTTCAAGTGGTGTTGGGACTAAACTGAAACTGAATATTGTAATTTTAGAAATATTGTTGTATGTGCTGTACTGCAATTTCCCCGCATGTGGGACAAATAAAGGATTTCTTATTTCTTATCTTACCTTTTCTCTCTCCTTCCATTTCCAGTATCTCTGAATCCTTTTGCAAAAGGGTTGTTGTCTATCTTCAGCTGCGTGATCTAGAGAAAGACAATAAAATGTTTCAATATAAAACACCTAAAAATTCAGATGAAAGTTAGAAATGAAAATGACCATATGAGGAAGAAAGTATAGACAATTGACATATAGGTATGTCCTTTGTTAAAACGCTTGGCCCATGGATCAATTGACTTAATTTATTCGGAATTTTTCTCACCAAAGCGAATAAAGACACGGTAAATGAGGACACTGTATATTTTAAATTATTGATAAGCGAGTCATTATTCTCAGGAGCCCCATAAAAAATAGGCGACTTAATATTTATCCACAGACAGCCTGTCCTTCACCCAGCAAGGGAAAGTGGATAACTTCAACAGATGACTGTTTTATCAATAATTCATAATGTGGTTTGGATCACTATTGCTAAAACAGTATAGCAGTTGGGTATAATAGGAGGCAACCAGTTCCACTGTTGCAGAATAGGCCCTGCATCTCTCACACCCGAATTTGATCAGCTCGAGCTGGCTCGTGCGTTCCTCTCTTCACCTGATTTTTGCACCACTGTTTGCACTACTGTGTATATACACCCCCCCCCCCGTACTATATATACCCATCCCACTTTGTACTTATGTTATTTGTACTTCTATGTTATTTGTATCATATTTGTAGTGTATTTTACATTGTATTCTTTTTTATTATGTCACATATACAGTATGTTCTATGTTTGCTCATTTCTGCCACAGTGAATTCTATGTTTGTAAATCTTGCATAGCGATTAAACCTCATTCTGATTCTGAACTCGAGAGGCTCGTGCTTTCTTCTCTTCACCTTAAATGGAACTTTTTGTGGAATTCGTGAATTGACCAATCAGAGAGCCCACAGCTTTCCCATCTGTCACGCTTTGATTGGCCTCAGATATTGTGGAGCTCGCGGACACACTGACGGGCCTAAGTGCCGTCTAATCGATTGGGACTCTTTGCCATAAATTTTACGATAACAACAAGACCACCAATGCACCCTGAACACAATCACCAATTGGCTTAACGAGAAAAGCAGTACAGTATAATAATATTGCCATCAAATCTATTGCTGTCACATTTTTTTAAGAAACCCCAGAATCACACTTTTTCATCAACATCATCAAAATTTGTTTTGAGTAGCCTACACTATTGGGTAAACTATGGATGTACAATTGAAATGTTGGTGCTATATACAGACACACACACACACACACACACAAACACACACACAAGTCAAGGCAACCTAATGAATTTTAATAGTCTGCACAAGTTGGGTCAAAGTAATCACACAACCTTGAACATTTTAACAAAGGCAAGTAACATTTTAAGAATGGCCAGCCCACAATTAAAGTGTCATCTAAATCAACTACTGTGCCTACTGCTCAGAGCCTGTCTACAAGACTAGACATAGAGGTTTGTAAAGGTAAAGGTTTCTCCATTCATCTTCCAAATGAGCTAAGCGTACTGTATCAAAGCAGAACAACAGCAAACAGAACAAAATGGCTCCTAATTTTAACCCCTTGTAGGGATGAATAGCCAACAAAGATATTGTGCAAAGTTGATTTTAGACGAACCCGACTTGTGCAGACTATTAAAATTCATTAGATTGTCTTGACGTGTGTGTGTGTGTGTGTGTGTGTGTGTGTGTGTGTGTGTATAGCACCAAAATTTCAATTGTAGATCCATACTTTACCAATAGTGTAGGTTACTCAAAACAACATTGAAGACTTAATGCATGCTTACCTTGTCGTTTTGATAGGCTGTAACTGCAACAAAGTCAGTTTCAGGAAAGACATACGTCCTGAATGTGCTGTAGGGGAGCTTGAGGATGTCGTTGGCTCTCACGATGTGGAACCTGGGTTGGTACTTGTGCATGGAGTTCAAAATCGTCTGAGGAAAAAAAACAAATACACATTTCAATGCAAACGGACTTGCACTGTATTGCTTTCCTGTTGTACCAATGCATTCTTTAAGTTGGAGGCTTTATAAGCACACCTGTTGTCACATGCATGGAGAGTTAGGTCCATATGTTTTGCTCGATAGATTTGGTGGTTATATACTAAAGGCTTATCAAGCATTAAAGGAAACAATTATCTGTTGTACAGAATATTCTTCTACAGGAATGTTATTGTCGACTAATGTTTTTGTTTAGTCACTGTGCCCTATGTGAATTATAAGACTGGACATTCATATTATATTAACATAAAATCAACCCTAGGCTGAATATTTCTAAATAATGTCATTAACACAGCTGGCCAATGTAAATGCTTTGTCTGGCATATAAAATGGCTGGATGTGTTTAAAGTCGGTTTGTTTGCGCACAGGGGAGCTGAAGAAGAACCGTAACGATGTCTTCTATGTCTTTATTTCTTTGAATTAATCTTTTCCCTTCACGCACGAGCCTATTTTTACAGTCTGCAAATACAGCGCATCAGGTTGGCGCGCGGCGGAACGTGCAGCGAGTCCCGAGCGCGCGCACTCTGTTCCACACTCAGTGAAGAGACGTCAAAAGACGTCCAAAGGTGCTCTGTACAGAGGCTCTTATGCATTTTAATGCTTTATCTAATCATGCATTCAAGACTCCTGATCGTCTCTGAGTAATACTTGAATAGGGACTACGTTAATGCGTGCATTATTATATATATTATATAACAGTAGCCTATGTCAAGAATATGCCGCACTTCGTGACCCTGTCAAACTAATAATATTGTACAAGGGTATTTGAAAACATATATAGGCCTCAGTAAGCGTTTGCAATAGAAATGGAAGTATCACATTGTCAGAAACTTTGGTCAATATCCAGTTTAACCATCTTAATCTTTGGCCACTATATGATAAAGTATATAGAATTAACATGGCATTAACATAGCATCCATTTTTTAAACTCATGTGGCATATTGAATACTCATGAATTTAGCAAACGGGATTCGTGCGTTAATAGACGTATACAATATAAATATTGGCTACTTACAAATCCATGCTTGTCTGATATATTATTAGTCAGCTTCAGTTTATGAAAAGCAACAGGCTTGGCCATCCACTGTTCTCCCGTGGCTGGACTATCCGGGTGGATGTACATCCTCTTGGGCATCTCAGGGTCAGCCTTCCCAGCCACCATCCAGCGGGAGTTGTGGAACTTGTAGCGGCAGTCATCTGCAGCCACTATGTCCATCAGGAGGATATACTTGGCTTTCTTATCAAGACCATTGATTCTCACTTTAAAAGGGGGGAACATTCTCCTGGAAGAGAAATGCGTGGAATTAGATCAGTGGTTCATGAACAATGTGATTCAAAGAAATACACTTAGACCTGAACAAAATACTGGAAAAAATATATTAAAAAATGAATACGTTTCTGTAACAACCAAGTAACCTACGTTGCCAGAAGATATAACACACAGCCTACATTAATTATATTTTGAGCAAATGATTAGCAACACCTCGAAGTATGCCAGTTCTATATTAAGTGTATGGTATGATTTATTTAAATGTTACTAGGATAAATCTGACTTCAGCTGTTCTGACACTATTAGCCCCACTTGTTACCAATCCCAATCCACTTTTTTTCCAAGTGACAGTCTGTTTACAAATCCAGAAGCTCAACTGTCATGACAGATTATTTCATTTATTTATTTATTTATAATATTTTGTTTAAATACACAGTTTGCACCCTAGGCTGTGTAATGCACCACTTCCCAGTTGCCTAACACATTTGATGATCGACTATTTCTTATAACAGTGCAATTGATAGCCTATTTTACTGAGAATCAATAAGGTATTGTTTAACAAACCGATGACAGACTACAACCGAGTTTTTTTGACTGTAGCCTATAGCCAAAACAAATATACTAGAATACAAAAATAATATTCTTTGTTTTAAGACTATTAAGATGAATAATTAACTAGATTTTCATAGGAAACAAAACATGCCTTGAGTTAGTGGGTTTTAGGCCATGAATTTAATTATGTTTATTTGTATCAACCACTCTTCTGTTACATATTTAATACAAAATATCAAGTTTTACAAGGTATACTTGGGTATACTTGGGTACCTAATAATAATAATGCCACATAATATATGTATGTTACATATGTTACATACTTGGGTATAATTGGGTACCTAATAATAATAATGCCACATAATATATGTATGTTACATATTTGCATAGTCTTACCTTCCAGATTTGGTGATGACCATCTCTGTTCCTATCTTGTGAAACTGATCCCATAGATCCTTGGCTTCCAGGGTGACTTTAGGGTCGTCATCCACCTCTTCATCGGGCTCCAGGCTCTTCAGGCTGCGGAGGTGTGCTGCAGCCTGGTGGTGGTGGTGGCTCAGAGCCGGGTGGAGCCCTGCCTCCGCGGGGTCCGGGATGGGCTTGGTGAGGGCCCCTGGAGGCAGGGTGAGAGCCGGGAAGAAGGAGGGCTGGGCGGCCGCTAGGAAGGCTGACATGGGGAAGTCGGTGGGCCGGTGAGGGTGGAAGGGGTGATAAGCCATGGCAGTCCCTGGGAAAACTGGATCTCTCATCGGTGCATCCAAAAAATAATAAGAGAAAATAATATAGAGTGGTAACAAAACCCCCGCAAGAAAAATCTGTAGGTCCGTCTCCAGATATATTTATTTTTTGCAAATAAATAAACCTAGAGAAAAAAAAGAAAAATCGGAATTGTGAAGAAGGCAAATCGAGGCGTATTTAAGTTAAAAACTCCCGCTGCTGGTACTTCCACAGAGTCTTTAATATGATCAGTTCGAGTGAAAAAGGCTTTTAACGAAGCTATGAGATCTGAATCTCCTTCCCTTGTCTCTCCACCACCGGGTCTCTCTCTGAAAAATAAGATAAAATAAGATGTCTCTCTCTCTCTGGAAAATAAGATAAAATAAGATGTCTCTCTCTTCTCTCAGAGCTCAAGCAATCCTTCCAGGCAGGACTGCGGAGCTGCAATGGGGTGAGATGTTGCCTGGTTCACTGCAGAACTGTGACTATCTCACATGTCCCTTCCTGCCTGGATCCCCACACTAATGAACCAACACCCCCCTTTGATTGCTGATTTTACGCTTTCTGGACCAATTGTGGCCCCCTATAGGCGTGGTTCTGACAGGGGGTGGACAAGAAGGGTGTCGGAAGCATTAAGCAGTAAGAAAAACATGTCAACAGGGTAAAATATTAACCAATGACAGGAAAGATCCGGGAGATCCCACCCCCTCCCCCCCTCCCCCCATCTCTGGAGCCAGACACCGGGTCAGCCCTCAGTTCTTACCCGGTGGAGACATCACCTCGGTCGGCTTGCGACTTATATTCCGATGAGGTCCTCCTACCTTGTCCGGAGCAACTTCCATTCCCGTTTTAAAGCTTTACATTGCTGTAAATATCAGGATAAATGTTATAGGCTACCGGGTTATTTATATTTTCATTGAGCCTGGGCAATAGCCTTAGATAAAGACTTATTTGTATTTTTTGGTGCCAGATTCGCTGCTCTATTGTGAAAAGTGATTTATTTTATGTTAGTTATACCTCCCATTTCGATTCGTTAACCTATATAGTTTAAAACATTACAGCCTGTGCTTCTCGGTGTGTGTTAAATAGTCTATATTTAACCTTAAATTGTAGCTCAATCCTCATTCAGTTGACTTGCCTTTCTTGCTTTTGCGAAGGTTTAGGAATTCTGTATTTCCCAGATCTTGGAGGGTAGATATCTGGAATGAAGTCATTATTACAGTTCAGAATAGGACATTTCCGCGACTCGCTGCCGTCTTGAACCACTTCAGGGGAGAGAGAGAGGCTCATAGACCCGGACCCTGCCTCTGTAAAGCCCCGGACCCTGCCTCTCTAAAGCCCCGGACCCTGCCTCTTTAAAGCCCCGGACCCTGCCGAAAGCCCCTCATAGACCGGGACCCTGCCTCTCTAAAGCCCCGGACCCTGCCTCTTTAAAGCCCCGGACCCTGCCTCTTTAAAGCCCCGAACCCTGCCTCTTTAAAGCCCCGGGTCTCTTTCTGCATCGAGGAAGAGAACCATGAATGAATGACCAGACAGAAAGGGACAGTAAATGTGGTGAGTTCTTACTTCAAATGATGTATTTAACCATTAGTCTAATGTGTTGGTGCAAAGTCGTCAATTAATTATACAGGCTATATATATATATATATAAAATATAGTCATTCATATTTTTGGGGGTCTTTTATTATCAGAATACTGTAGATTGAGCTTCAGAAGAATACCATCTATAAACGGTCGCTCATATTTCTTGCATCTCTGTAAACTGTTTCTTGCATAGTCATGAGAAGGGAGGGTGTCCTGGTAGTGGACAGGTATTTGGTCAAACCACATAACACCAAGCTCCATAGCCCACTAGGGTCTCCCCCACGACCCCCAAGCAGAAGACCCTCTTGGTCTGAGCTCTGCTGTGTGCCTTTAAGAGATCCATTCTTGGGCCCCTTGATCAACTTAGGTTCAGTTTGTTAAAGAACCGCTTGGCGCCAGTCTGCTGGTCTACCACAATAAGAGCAGTCCCATGTCACTTCATATTCACTCTCAAATCCTTTAGGGGGGCTTTCCAATCCCCCTCCTCACTCAGGCCAATGCAGATGCATAGGCTGGAGTTTTTAGGCTCAGCATGCTCTGTTTATTGATTATTAATTTTGGTCAAAATGTGAGAATTTGGATAAAACGGGTTTCTGTCTACATGCTTTGATCAGGGGACAGTCTCCGCAGTAGACTTTTGGCTCCACTGCTCCATCCAGAACATCGTCACTTAGAGACATAAAAACTGAAAGAAAAACTGATAATCCTCCAGAATCTGTCAGAGACAAACGGCACATTTCCCATTAACCCCTTAAAGATCAGCATTTAGTGAAGCCAGTGTCTGTTTTCTTTCTGTTATAACAAAACACATTCATCAAAGTTATAAACTATGCATACTTTATAGGATATGTATATATACATAGATGCAGATACTATGCATCTATGTATATATATCAGAAATTATATATATATATATATCAGAAATTGTTATACCTACATATCCCTGTATAGCCTAATAATACAGTATGTTCTATACGTTTGCTAATTTCTGCCACAGTGAATTCTATGTTTGTTAATCTTGCATAGCGAATAAACCCCATTCTGATTCTGATTTTAGAGGCTGCACTCATTTTGTTATATAGGATTATAGGATAATCCACATTGTGGCTGTTTGGATGCAATATTTATGGCAAAATGCTTCTTAAACTACTTAATAGATGTATCTTGGTTAAGTTATAGTTAGTTATAGTTATTCACGAATGGAAAACTAACCTTTTGGGATAATCCTGCTGATAGGCACTTGTTGCTTTACTGATGGTGGAGCTCTCCCCACACTCTAAATGTTATTTATAATAAAATAAATACACGTTATGTAAATGTAGTGGTTCAAAATAGATGCATTGTTCTGCATTGTTCCCTCTTTATGGAAAACTGATGAAATGATCACAGGTGCACAGAAAGTCATTTTGGCTATGGGCTACCATTATAAAAAAACACACAAAGTGAACACATTTAAACAAGGTTCTGAACTTCTATGGGTGGTTTTCTATATTCGACCCTCCCGAGTCATTAGGTTCTCACTATTTAGCCTACATGTTACCTTATATTTGCCAGTAGTTTAGTATCTATCATCCCCCCCAAAAAATGTGGATGTGGATATGTGAACACGTACAAGTCACAGGTGCACACAAATGAAACAAACTTGATTGAAATAAAAAAGTATCTTAAACCAGCACACTTCCTTATCCACTCACATTAAATAACCTACATTTGAATAGGGAAATATCTTACTACATATTTCACTGTGGTCCCAGGTAATTGAAGTGAGATTCTCTATTCAAACAGATGCTTCTGTCAGACTTGAGAGCCACATTCTGAGTGGAAGAAAAAAGAAAAGATTAGTAACACACACAGAATGTTAATGGGTTTCGATGTATATACTTAAGGAACTGATTGCATCAACAATGGTTTTGCAATTACGCTCCATTTGTTGGCTTTGTGTATCCACAATGTACACATTTAAATCGACAATTATGTCATCAACCGAGGCTCTTTTAGATGGTTGAAACCTCCTGCTCAGGAAAATGTGAGGCCAACACTGAACCCAACAATGATCACCTCCACACCTGGAAGGAAATCTGCCCAATACAAAGTTTTATGGAGGATCTTTCAAATCTGAAACCCGAAGATAATGTCGGACGCCAGGGGCTTGTATCTGACAACCTTTGTCCTTGAATAGAAATTAAAATCATAATAAAAAATGCACGGTAAGAACAGGAGGCGCCATCATTCAGATTCCCGTGTTACTGATACACTGCAGCCTCTCTAATTAGGAACTAAGGCGACTGGGGGTTGGGTGTGTGTGTGTGTGGGGGGGGGGGGGGGGGGGGGGGGAGGAGGGGGCACTGTACGCCTTATTTGTCTATAACACGGTATTGTTCTGTTTTTTTTTTCACCCTCTACATTGTTACTCTTCACTTTCATCTCTTCATCTTCTCTCCCATCTCTCTGCATCATCTCCTCTGCTATATTTAGCTGGTAGACTGAGGCCTTGGCGCCAGATCGTTTAAGACCTGTCAGAGTCCCTCATATTTCCCCTTGTCACATGGATACCCAGCTACCACCACCCCCCCTCTCCTCTTTCTTCCCCATCGCTCTTTCATACACTCATTCTCGCTTTACTCCCTTTCTACGACCCTCTCTGTCTCTCTCTCTGTCTCTCTCTCTCTCTGTCTCTCTCTCGCTTCCTTTTACTGTGCATCGTCTCCCTCCTTCTGTCTGACTGTCTGTCTGTCTATCTTGCTTGCTCGCTCGCTCGCTCGCTCGCTCTCTCTCTCTCTCTCTCTCTCTCTCTCTCTCTCAAACACACACACGCACACACGCACACACGCACACACACACACACACGCACACACACACACACACACACACACGCACACACACACACGTACACACGTACCTTCCACACCAGAAAATGCATATGGACAGGTTATTTTCAGAGCTTTACACTTTCTTTCTTGGCTACATTATCCTTCAGAACCTTTGCTCGTATCGGATGATCAGTGTCATTGAGATGAATGTCTAATAATCGACTGATGCCTGATCATCCAATACGACACCCCGACAGGCTCCTGTCCAGTACAGGCCGATTGTAGTTTGATTTATTTGGCTTTAGATTGTTCTGTTTTAACCCGACGTGCTCATTATGTTGAAAAGCACAGGTCTTGAGAAAGAGCACCTATCTCAGGTGTTAACAGGTGCTGACAGGTGGGGGCGCTATAATGACCCATGGGAAATCAGGAACACCTTTCTGCAGTCGCAACTCACAGAAAACATTCAATTTGGGTAGACTACAGCAGACACTACACAGTATGCTGCATCAGATTAAGATGACACTCTCACAGTTGACCTGTACTAAAACTGAACCTCTGTAGACAAGGTGTAGAACTGATGAAAAGGTATGAAAAGGTTGTTCATGTTTTTTATGTTGTAATGTCAAGTTTTTGGTTGTTTTATAACGTCATGTCCCTTTACTGACACAGACAAAGGCTAGGGAAACTATTTGGGTTGTTTTATTTATGTTTTATTATTCTTTTTTATTCTTTAGGCTGTTTGAAGTGAATATCACAGCAGAAAACAAATAATGACGCAGCCTAATTTCCCAGTGGCTAGAGTTTAGATTAGGATATATGAATAGGCAGTATTTCAAAAAGTTAGAAACTTCCCTGTCTTTTAATTTATTTTAATTTTATTTTACAGACAAGTCATGGCATTATATTGAAGGTGTGGAAATCTCCAAATCTTTAGGGACATTCAGCACCTCCTGTATGAGACATGTTAGTTTTAATTTAGAATGATTCACACACCTGAAGTTTATAAGTGTAGAAAACCTGTAGCTTCAATATCTTATTAATTTACCGTTAGACAAGTGTTAATCCCTGATGAATGGTATTTTGATGTCTGAGAAGACTTTCACACTTCAGATACAGTCTATAAGAGATAAATTGATCTAATCTAGAGTAACAGAGACATTACTGTTCCTTATTATTGAAACCTTAATGATCATGATTTAAGATGCTGCTGAACTAAATAACCTGCAGACTTATTACCTTGTTTTTCTCTCTCAATCCTTCCATTATTCTTGACTTGCTGATTTTGAAAAACTTTAGTCCCTCGGCACTACTATATTATATAGTATAGTAGTAGTAGTAGTATATACTATAGTATATATATATAATTTGAATCTAGTTGTCTATTTATTTAGCGGTAGTGTAGATTAGTTAAGGACAGAAAAAAGTGTCCTGGCTACAGAAGTCATTGTTAAAGAGTAAACCTTTATGTGTATTCGATGTGTATTTAAATAATTAGTTTTTTTCTTTTCGGGATACACGGCAAATGTCTCAAACGAAACGTAAAAGCCTGTAAAACCTTGACATGAGGTTAACATTGTTTCATACATTTGATTTCCACCTTGACGGCAACATTTAATTATATTAAAAGCGCTGCAAAATGACCTGAGGTCTGGCAGAACTTCTTCATACTTCAATTTAATCAGAGAAGAAATCACTTCTGCGTGTTTGTTTTTAAAGCTTTGCCTCTCACATGATATTCTATCATTGAATTAGAAATAAGTAGAAATATCCTGAACATAATCTTGTTCAAAATAAGGTGATTATATCTGTCCATGTTTGTATCTAACTTTCTCAAACCGAGCATTGGTAAATATTACCACATTATTTCAACACATTTCACCTCCTGTTTTTAAATTGTTAAAATTAAACAAACCGCCAAATATCCATCAAATGTCTGATACAAGCATTACATTTATGTGATTTATTTTGGCATGATCCTTTCCTTCAAATGAGAAATATAATATGACCCCTTATTGATGTCAAACGACTGTCACAAGTGAAGTTATACCAAAGTCATAAATTCAAATATCCAGTAACAAGTTGCACACTAATTAACACACCTGTAAAATGTATTTATTAGCCTTTGTAAATATATTTAGGAGCAGAAAAAAGTGTTCATGAATAGACATCAGTACAATTGTTGTTGTTTTGAATGATCTAACCTTAGGGAGCAAATCTTAGGCTTTTTAAAATATATTTTTCTCTCTCCAGCTATGACAAAAACTGTATAAGCCTTTGTGTTTCAGTAGCTTCCTCTGGACAGAGCCAAGATCTCTAAACAGTTATACATCTGTGACAGCAGCCTCCATCATAGCTGCCTCTTCACATCCCCTCTCTGGCCTCTTCATTCACAGGGTGGGCAGAGGATGGTCATCAGGGAGAAAAGGGTGAGACCTGTTGGCGTTGCCAGCCTGGGCACTAGTCCCTCTCGGAGCCATTGGCATGCAGGGCAGCATGTTTCTGTGAAGTGCAACAGCACTTCAGTGTCCAGGCGGGTCAGGGGAGGGTGCCAGGGTGCTCGCTGGCATCGCCCACTTAGCGCCAACCTGCTCACACACCCATAGTTTCAGAGACACGGCGGATTTGGTTCATCTCAAAGTGAGTGCCCACTGGAACACAGGAGGCTCGGATGCACAAACAAGGGGAGCAGCTGGGACGTTCATCAACCACCTTCTCACTTGCTATTCCTGCTTATACTGTTACAGGTTGTTGACAGAAAAAGACAATAACCTTAGCATGTTCTTTGTTTAAGTATCTGGTGAGTATGAAATGCATTGTATTCCCTGGGATTTTTATCACAATAAATGATGGATAAGAGTACACTGGTGAGTTTTTTGTCAGTGATAACAGCATATTTTCCTGGTACAGGTTGTTGGGCTGTTCACTTGAATGATGTGAATGCTGAATAATGTAACACAATTGGCTCGTTCATTTTATCTTAAATAATACAGTATTTCCCATACCAAACTGTACATTGTCATAATATCTAAACATTGTTTACATACTATCCAGTATTTTTCATGAAGTGGGGACAACACAATAACGTTTTCTTTACGTTTTAAGAACTACAAACACATATTTCCCCAAATTGTATTTTCTTTTAATATAGCAAACAATGACTTGGTATTTTACACAGCATTACAGTTTAATATCAAGGTTGTTCTGCATTATGGTGAATAAAAGTCATGCCCTTTTCTGTAACATGCATCACTATGACAACTGTGGCAGAGATCTTCACGAGAGAAAGGGTTATGTCATTCAACTTTATACAATTCTCTTTGAATTAAAACAAACCAGCACAAAGAACTTTTTCAGAACCCATTTTTTGTTAGCTAATGGGGATTTATTTTCAATAGTGCATCAGGCGTCGATCAAGTCATATGCGATATGCTGAAGTATAGTGCTGACTCATTTAGACTGTTAGAAAAGCAAGCTGGTAAATTGTGGATTTAGGTTCAAACTGATTTCGACAGCACATCCCTCTGGAATCATATAAATCAAAATATGATGAAATCATAGGAAGACAGTGACGCTAAAGTTTAGTCACAGAAACCATGGTGACTGACGACATTCTAAATGTATTAATAGAAAAAAATAATTGGTCACAGTTTGCAAAAATACAGAGCAGCTACACTTTAGTCAACATCAACATCTTAAGTGAGCTATGGGAAATATTACAAATTAAGTTTACATTTTTCAAGTACATCTAAATGCATAAATGCAAAAAAAAACCAAAAAAACATTTACCTGGAGGTTATGTAACATGGAAACTGGTTTCAATCACAGACGCAGGTGGAGGGGGTGTCGTCAGAAATCGTTACACGCTACACGCTGGTGGGTAGGTGACTACAACTTTAACAACGAATCATCAGATGCACGACTCATTCAAACACACATACTCAGATCAGCCGACAAACACAGAACAACCTGCCGTCCGTCCTGTGCACACACACACACAGACGCGTACTGCACACACACTCGAACACACACCAGGCAGGGTGACAAGCCACAACTGAGGGACGCTCTGTGGGGGGAAAAAAGAGAGGGAGAGAGAGAGAGAGACGACCATGGCAACATCATTTACCAGGTAATCATCACAAAGATGGAGTGGTTAGACACTCACAGAGGCTTATTATTTGAAATGAGGTCACTGTCTACAACCCAAAGGGGCCTTTTAACGGACGCGGGCAAGGTTGACATGTTGCCAACAGCACATTGCTATCTGAACATAATGAGCGGACTGGGTGCCCCCTGGATTGTCGGGTGTAGTTGTGGAGGGGCAGGCAGGCAGGGAGGAGGGCTTCCGTCTAGGGGAAGCCGCTGGGGAAGAGGCTGAGGGGCTGGCTCTCATTGGTGGGAAGGGGCGAGCGGTAGCCCTCAAAGTTCCGGGGGATGCTGCCGCTGGTGGATCCAGAGCTGTTACTGAGGGTCTCGATGCTGCCCTCTCTCTGGAGCTCTGAGAGAGAGAGATAGAGAGGGAGAGAGAAAGAGAGGGAGGATCACATCAGGTAACGATTACATATTGTTTCTCAAATTACTAATGTCACGCAAATTTTCAGAAAGCGCAAGGGGTTTCGTAAGCCCGCGTTTTGAAAAGAAAAGACAAACGTTCGAGTTGCGACCGGCTCATCAGCGTCTTTCTCTGCTCTCTCTCCCTGGGCTGTTCTGAGGAAGGGCCGTACACAGTAAATCAGATGTTCCCTAAACGAGAGGAGGGCTGCACATGTGCCCCGATCCAAGCCAGGACAACACGCTCTCTCTCCCCGAACGCCGATGAGTCATCGACGCTGTCGAGCGTCCCGGACATACATCAGAAGATGTATCAGATCCCAGTGAACGCACCGAACCCCCTTCTTGACCCACTGCGCTGGGGGGCAGGGGGGGGGGGGGGGGGGAGGGGCTCCCTGAGAGGAGTGGAGGCCGGCCCCCCTCCCCGCGGCTCCTCAACCCCACCCCTTTACTATTATTGGAAACGTCCGTGGCCATAAGGAACACATTACAGATATTACATGCCGTAAAACATGTCTGTCGATATATGTATACGTGTGGAATGGTATGTGCGGCAGTTGGGAGAATAGCGGGTGATGTATGTGGTGCATTTCCACATAGATCAGACATATACCTGTCAGGCTGTCAGCGTCGTATGTGATCTGTTGTTGCGGCTCTTCCCATCAGACGATGGTGGGTGAGCCGTGCCTGGGCGTGCCGCTGAAACGACATACTGGACGCACCCACAAACACGCTATAAATACGCATGCCTGCCGGGAGCCGTTTACATAGGGGGCGCTCGGCGTGGAGACGGTCCAACCGGCCGACATAACACAGGAGCCTTGACACCTGTGCAGAATTTAGGGCCCATAGATCTGCGAGAGAACGGATTCAGGGTCCACACACAGTGTCAAGCTCTGTTCTGCTTGAGGATGAATGGGAAGTCCCGGCAAAGGCTGCCGACCTCATATCCAAGCTGTCAGTGGGGGGGCAGGAGGGATGTGTGTGTTGTAGGAGGGGTGCAGCTAACATACCGACAGGAGCCTATAAATCTCAGCGTGGAAACTGGAGGGAACGTAACACACACCAGCTAGCTGCTCTGCTGCTAACGCAGGGCCGGGCGTTCAGGGCCGGGCGTTCAGGGCCGGGCGTTCAGGGCCGGGCGTTCAGGGCCGGGCGTTCAGGGCCGGGGCGTTCAGGGCCGGGGCGTTCAGGGCCGGGCGTTCAGGGCCGGGCGTTCAGGGCCGGGGTGTTCAGGGCCGGGCGTTCAGGGCCGGGGCGTTCAGGGCCGGGCGTTCAGGGCCGGGGCGTTCAGGGCCGGGGCGTTCAGGGCCGGGGCGTTCAGGGCCGGGGCGTTCAGGGCCGGGGCGTTCAGGGCCGGGCGTTCAGGGCCGGGCGTTCAGGGCCGGGCGTTCAGGGCCGGGCGTTCAGGGCCGGGCGTTCAGGGCCGGGCGTTCAGGGCCGGGCGTTCAGGGCCGGGCGTTCAGGGCCGGGCGTTCAGGGCCGGGCGTTCAGGGCCGGGCGTTCAGGGCCGGGCGTTCAGGGCCGGGTGTTCAGTATAGATCCACAGACAGACAGTCCACAATCCAACTCAACACTATCCAACACTCCATGTTTAGTCTCAGATCATCACTGGAATGTGTCATTGAGAATCACTTTAATCCCAACCAGTGTGATCAAAGATGATTTATTTTAATCTTTTTGATGATGATGATGATGTTCTCTGCCGAGGTGGCGTTCAGGGTTGGTTAGAAAATGACTGAACGCTTAGATCCTTCACAAAGGTCATCCAATCAGGTGGCCTCCTCTCTCCGTGATCATGCAGGACATCCCTTATCAGTTTGACCCCAGAGTGATAAATCAGCACCTAGTAAACCACAGCGATTACGTTGGCGAGAACGCAAATCTGTAGACTTGGTGTCCCGGTCCGGGGTTACCCAGCATGCCCTGGGCCGAGTGCTGCATGTCTTCCCAGCACCTCACCCTTCTGAGCGCTTTCTAATTTGCTCCAGTACATGGAGAGGAAAACACCAGCACAGCTGAAGCAGGGCACAGTAATCCCAGAGGTCGACTGCAGTACACATCTCTCTCCGACACACACACACGCGCGCGCGCGCGCACACACACACACACACACACACACACACACACACACACACACACACACAAAGAGAGAGAGGTGGGGATTTATCAGTAAGCAGATCCCAGTCAACTGTAATGATATCACTTTCCCGGGTCTTCAGGCATGCAGAGGTGGTGGCGGCACCCAGACTGAGCCTAGCAAACACCTCTCCCCCTGCCTCCCTCTCCCTCTGCCTCCCTCTCCCCCTGCCTCCCTCTCCCCCTGCCTCCCTCTCCCTCTTCCCCTGCCTCCCTCTCCCTCTGCCTCCCTCTCCCTCTCCCCCTGCCTCCCTCTCCCTCTCCCCCTGCCTCCCTCTCCCTCTGCCTCCCTCTCCCCCTGCCTCCCTCTCCCCCTGCCTCCCTCTCCCTCTTCCCCTGCCTCCCTCTCCCCCTGCCTCCCTCTCCCTCTCCCCCTGCCTCCCTCTCCCTCTGCCTCCCTCTCCCTCTCCCCCTGCCTCCCTCTCCCCCTGCCTCCCTCTCCCCCTGCCTCCCTCTCCCCCTGCCTCCCTCTCCCCCTGCCTCCCTCTCCCTCTGCCTCCCTCCCTGCCTCTCCCCCTCCCTCTCCCCCTGCCTCCCTCTCCCTCTGCCTCCCTCCCTGCCTCTCCCCCTGCCTCCCTCCCTCCCTGCCTCCCAGTTTCCCTCTCCCGCTGCCTCTCCCCCTGCCTCTCTCCCTCTCCCCTTGCCTCCCTCCCTCCCTGTCTCCCTCCCTCCCTGACTCCCTGCCTCCCTCTCCCGCTGCCTCTCCCCCTGCCTCCTTCTCCCCCTGCCTCTCCCCCTGCCTTTCTCCCTGCACTGCCTTTAACAACCTGCCTCCAAGTCAGACTGCCTCCAATACAGCCCCCAACAAGCCTGCCTCAGACTCAGAATGCCTCACCTTAACCCCTGACCTTCAGGCTAACTCCTAGCCTAGCGCGGACAAGCTCCAGTGTATGCAGTGTTATTGTAGACGGTGCGAGCTGCTGAACACCCAGTGTAAAGCCCCTAAAGTCTCACTAGTGCAGCTCTAATCCAGCTCATTGTTAGACTGCGAGGAGCCATTCAGGGAGAGGCGTTGGTCTTAACCTTTCACGCCACTCACACAATCCCACAGAGCTCTCATGTTGGCCATCTTTTGTTCAAGGGGGAGTAAAGTCACTGTGTAACACAATACGGTCATTAAGCTGGAACTTCCCTCCAATGGGACTTAAATGTACATGAAATGCACATTCGGCACTGAGGCCCATGAGGGAATTAAACCTGTGATTATTCAGCTGAACCCCAGCACCTCGAGCCACTGGACTAGGGTTCTGCTGAGAGCTGTATCTCCTGTGTGGCCGAAGCCTAATTCTTAGATAAGGATGCCGACGCACAGAATGAAAGCCTTTGATGATAGAAGTTTGAGCTATTTTCAGAGCTGGTGTCTCCATCCAGCAGGGATGGAGTTAAGCTCAATGGCAACCAGCAATAACATGGCAGCTACCCCCCCCCCCCCCCCCCCTCATTACCAAGTGGACTGTGGAAATGTCCAGAAATGGTACAGCCTCAGCTGGGAATGGTCTTAATCCTCTTACACTCCCTTCTTCTCACTTCAGCCCGACACACGCACACACGGGCAAGCACGCAGACACACACACACAGACACACACGCACGAACGCACGCATGCAAACAATGTCTACTCATTCATTTCATGTACACACACAGATACACCAAATGAAAAAAAAAAAAAACAGGGTAAACTGACTAAACATATAACCCCCCCCTCCCATAACACACACACACACACACACACACACAAACAACACACACAAACACCCCCGCCCCCCATTCAGTGCCTGTTAGTGGCGTGCATGTCTGTCCGTGGTGGTGAGACTGTATTGAGTTGAGCGTTACGGGCAAGGGGGGTGGGGGTGTAGGGGGGGGGGGCGGGGGGGGGGGGGGGGGGGGCGGGGGAGGAGCGAAGCGGAGATCAAAGAGAAAACAAAGAGGCTCTTAATCAGTGGGTCTGTGCCAGTGCAGAAGGGAGAGAGGGCACAGAGAGCCAGGCTTGAGCAGGCCCAATTTGCGCCCCCCCCCCCCCGCCCGCCCCGCCCCCCCCCTCCCTCTCAGGGTCTGAGATGAGGGCAGTAACCCACACCGATACTATACTTATCCTGGCTGATTGTTTTTGTGTTTTAACTTTAATCTCACCGTTGGCCCCAGCTGACACTGGTTAGAGCTCTCACGTCAGACTCCCACTTCCCCCTCCGTGCACGCACGCACACACACACACACACACACACACGCACGCACGCACGATAGACACAGACAAAGCAAAAGCAGACATGAGCGCGCGCGCGCGCACGCACACACACACACTCGCTCTCTCTCCGTGCTCCGTCTCTAATCAGGCCTCATTACACAGAATGTCTGCTACAGTACTACAATCACTTCCCTCAGTCCCCCCCCCCCCCCCGCCTCCTCCCCAGCCCCCCATCTTTTCTCCCCCACGCGCTTTATCTGTCCCTGCCCTGATATAGCCGCGTGTCACGTTAGAGGGGTGTGATGTCACCGAGGTCCCCCCCCCTTTGCTCTCATCCAAATATCCGGGTGTGCGTGTGCTGTCACCGACTGTCACCGTCAACACGTATACCGTCGCTGCATACACACGTGCACCTGGGGATGGAAGGAGACACAGCACACATGTTTGGCTACGTCCCCCCTGGTTTGGGGGGGGGGGGAGGGGGGGGGGGGGTCAGGGTTTAATATGGGTACAACAGGAGACAGAAGCAGCAGAGAGGTTGCAGGTTGGACTTATAACCATTCCAACCATCACTAGCCCAATCTAACATAATATGAATATAGAATATCCTCGTTCCTCCTCACATACTAAGGCTCAGATGCTAAGGCTTTGGCATGGGAGTTTCACCCACATTGCTAGCAGTGTGTTCACAGGAAGCTTCCGGAAGATGAAAAGTCTCCTTCCCTGGAGGTGAAGTCTTTCTACCAGAAGACAGGACAGCTGTCACGGTCACAGCTTCCTGTGTGATAAACCGTAACCCACATGCCTCAGGTGGAAGAGACAGCGTCTTTCAAAAGGGGCGCGACCTTTTGTGTTCCAAAGGGGACACCGTTTAGGCGCTTCTACACATGGAAGTGCTCCGCAGAGCAAAGGCAGATGTGGGACAGCGGAGACAGGAGAGGAACAGGAGGAGGACTGGTTCAAACGCAAACCAACCCCTCTCCCCCGGGGGGCATGGCGTGCGAGAGACGCCAAGCCGGGCACTGGACGCCGTCACCCCCCTCGTTCCTATTGGCTGGCAGAGGATGACAGCGTCGGTGTGAGCCAGGGGTCTGGAGAGCAGACGAGGGTTAGGGCAGTTAGGACAGACAGAAGGTCAGAAGGAATGTGAGGTTTTCTGTAGAAAATTCCAGAGAAAGGCCTGGAGAGTAGCACTCTGAAATACAGAGGCCTTATCCAGAGGCTTTACCCAGTCGCATACAAGAGCAGCCATTTCAATAAGATTGCCATTATGTACACCATAAAGGATTATATCAATGCAGCTCAATTTAGCTACCTTCTCAAGTATGACGAGCTTAAGGAAATGTGAAGTTTGTTGAATCCGTTGAAAAGGACATCTTTTGATGGAGGATTTGACCCTGAATACAAGAGTTCCTCCTTCCTTATTCTTTGGAACGATTCGCTTGTTGGACAATGAACGGGTGAATGGTTTCACGAAATCACCTAAAATAGCAACGTTGGACAACCCTTGAGAGTCAGTTTGTACACATGAGGAAAAGCATCACGGTTCACAAAGGTTTGGGTCTAAACTCCAGCCTTTGGCGAACCTTTTTGGACTGAACAAAGCACCGAATGGTAGATGAATGTTAAGCTACGGGATCCCTCACACAACGCTCTTACATACTTGAGATGTCTGTTTACAAAAGAAGGAAGCTCTTCGGATCCAAGGTATAATTGGACAACAGGCGTTTTTTCTTAGACCAAAGGCAGGAGGATGGATACTTCTACTTATTACCTTGCCATTTACCAATGACTCATTTACTAATTATTAAATGAGTGTATTCCACAGTCCATTAGCCTTTGTGTTGTACATATAACATGTTATATCTAATTTCAGGAGGCTGAAATAGAGTGTGAGTGCTGGGGACTTGGGGTGGGGGGAATTAGCACACTTGGTGGACAAAGAGGACCGTGGATTAAGAAAGGAAGGACACACGATGTTGATGATATCGGATCATCCTGAGGGAGTGTGTGTGTGCTGCGGGGCTTTGGGGGAGGAGGGGAGGGGGGGGGGGGAGGGGGTAAATATGAACTACTGAACATAAACAGTCACTGCAGGGACAACAAAGTATGTTATCCGGCCAAGTTATTGCATGCCGTTGTTTTAATGCAGCCATTTAGGCTAATTGCAGTTGCACTTTCATCTTGGAGATACTCGGCGATGGCAGCCTTCAATGACCATGTTATGAATGCCGATAATGATTCAGGCTGGATCAAATGGGGTTCCCTTGCTAACTTCGCTTCCGTGGTTTACACCCTAATCAATTCCTTTCCGCCCCTCCAGCTCTCTCATTCCTCCTGCTCCCTCCATCCCATCCACAACCTCTTCTCACATCTGATCCTCCACCCCTCAACGTTGCACTTCCACAGCCTACTCGTCTTCCTCTCTTCTTCCTCTCCGGTCTCCTCCTCCGGTTGGAACCCTCCCCTTCCCACCACTGCGTCCTCCCTCCCTCCCTCCCCTCTCCTCTCGCTATCTCCCATGTTCCTGGAAAGAGATGTGTTGGGATGTGCACACACACACACACACACACACACACACACACATATCTGATCTCTGCAGAACCTCCTGGGCCAGCTGTGAGCTCAGAGGGAACGCTGTTCTAACCTCACCGCCTCGCAAGCTGTCCATTATGTTCTCCATCTCTTATTCATAACAACATCTTTTATTGATAAACACCCCTTAAATATGTGTGTGTGTGTGTGTGATAGAGAGAGAGAGAGAGACAGAATGAGAGAGATACAAAATAATTGATCTACCTATGAGCGAGTGAGAAAATATATCATCTCTGAGAATATACCAATATTTCCAGCGCATAGTACACATATTTTCATGCGGCAGGTTAAGTGATGTGTTTCATATTCAGCACTTGAGGATGTGTTGAATGTACCTCCTGTATTATTCATGTAGTCCAGGGCAATGTAAACACACGGGGTCAGGGTTCAGGGCTAATGTGCCTGACTGGTATCGGGGCTCGATGAGAGGCGGAGGAACACGACTCGGAGGACGCTGCGGTGCCCACACCTTCATGTCAGGGAGCGTTCACAAGCCTCCCGGTCCTCCTTAACGTCCGCTTCCGCCATCGTGTCTAGACAACCCCGAACAGACCAGGAACATCGCCACACGCACATTTTTCAAAAGTGCTTTTCCCACTCCCCCCCCCCCCTACCCCCCCCCCCCCCCATCCCAGCCTCCAGTCGCCCTACTTCCCCCAGCTAGCTCGCTCTCTCTCTACCTCTCTCTCTCTCTCTCTCTCTCTCTCTCTCTCTCTCTCTCTCTCTCTCTGTCTCTCTCTCTCCATGCCCTCTCCTTCCATCTCTCTCGCCCTCCTTTTCTGCAAACTCTCACAAGCCGATGTGTCTTTCCCTTGAGCGAGCTGTTAAGTGCAGGCTCCAAAAAAAGTCCACAAAAAGCCCATTTGCGGCAGGCCGAGACCCACCGCTCCTGCTCGCCTGCCTGTGCACACACAAGCACACATGCACACGCACACACTTTCTTTCACACTCTCCTTCACGCTCCCCTCTGGGTGAGCGAGCGGGCCGGAGTGGCAGAGAGGGGCGAAGGCCAGGATAAATGATACAATGACAGAGATCCGTGCCTGACGTGTCGGGGGAGGCGAGATGACTGGGGAAGACACAGAGGAGAGCGAGAGAGGAGGAGGAGGGGAGAGAGAGGAGGAGGAGGGGAGGAGAGAAAGAGAGCGAGAGATAGAGAGAAAGAGGCCGTGGCGGCTTTGAATACGGGAATTATTCCTCATAGTCTCACCCTGTCGCGGCGCATTACACTCAAGCTCTGGGGCGGCTCGAGATGGAGAGAGAAAGGGAGGGAGAGAGAGAGAGAGAGAGAGGACAGAGAGCGAGAGAGAGAGAGAGACAGAGAGACAGAGAGAGAGAGAGAGCGAGAGAGAGAGAGAGAGAGAGAGAGAGAGAGAGAGAGAGCGACCAGTGAATGAAGTGAGTGCTGGGGGGCAGATATAATGACTGTACTCTTCTTTCACACTCCTCCTTCGTCTCTTCTCTTGGCACCATACTCTTCTGCCTCAGCTGCTGTCACATCCCCCCCCATTCCTGCCCTTTACAGGGCTTCCTCACTTCTTTCTCTACTCCTTAGTTGGAGCTTTTACTGAGTGTCTCTCAGGCAGAGTGCACTCTCTCTCTCTCTCTTTCTCTCTCTTCTGTGTGTGTGTGTGTGTGTGTGTTAAAGTGGCGGAACAGGGGCCTAAGGGGATGTGACAAAGTGATCAACTAATATTTTTCTGTGAAGAATCCCAGTGATGTGATGGGGTGAGTTAAGGTGTGTGTGTGTGTGTGTGTGTGTGTGTGTGTGTGCGTCTCTGCGATACGCGAGCTGCACATGCAGCACACGATGGAGTAGAGGACACACTGATGGAAAACGTCACACGATCCCGCCAGGCGTGCACTTGAGACGACTGATGTAAAAAACACTTGACTGGCCCTCTACCCACCCCCCCCCCCTCCTCCCCCCCTCTCCCCCCCTCTCCTCCCCCCATCTCCCTCTCCCTCCCTCCCCCCTCTCCTCCTCTCCTCCCCTCTCCTCCTCTCCTCCCCCCTCCCCTCCTCTCCTCCCCTCCTCCTCTCCTCCCCCCTCCTCCTCCTCCCTCCTCCTCTCCTCCCCCCTCCCCTCCTCTCCTCCCCTCCCCCCTCTCCTCTCCTCCTCTCCTTCCCCTCCTCCCCTCCTCTGGGCAGATTTTAATATTTCGATTTAAATGTCATTTTCCTGTCCAGTTTGAATGGGAAATGCTGTAATTATAACCAAGTGTCTGGGATCTCCCAGTGATTAACTGATCCTCTCATAAGAACGACAGTGTCTGCAGACTATATATTTGCATGCAACATTCAAGCCAAAGTCAAGATCATTAGCGGGGGAGGGGGGGGGGGTAAGGGGAGGGAGAGAAGGGAAGGGAGGGAGGGTGGGGTGGGATCTCAGGATGGTTTGACAGCGCCCTGGATCTCCATACTTGCGTTCGCTTCAGGAGAGATCATCAGGTCTAATGTATCAGGACGTACAGCTGGGCAGCCCTCTGCTGCCCTGCACCAGCCCCCCTGCGCCAGCCCCCCTGCGCCAGCCCCCCTGCACCAGCCCCCCTGCACCAGCCCCTGCACCAGCCCCCTGCGCCAGCCCCCCTGCGCCAGCCCCCCTGCACCAGACCCCCTGCACCAGCCCCCCTGCGCCAGCCCCCCTGCGCCAGCCCCCCTGCACCAGCCCCCCTGCACCAGCCCCCCTGCATCAAACCCCCTGCACCAGCCCCCCTGCGCCAGCCCCCCTGCGCCAGCCCCCCTGCACCAGCCCCCCTGCACCAGCCCCCCTGCACCAGACCCCTGCACCAGCCCCCCTGCATGCACACACACACACACACACACACACACTGCAGGTTGGGCTCCTGGACTGGGGGGTGATATCATACGCCTTTGCACAGAGGCACACAGGCCCCATCTGTCTGTCTGTGCAGCCAGTGGAATGTACGTGTGTATGTGTGTCACTGCGTGCGTCTGCGTGTGTGTGTGCGTGTCACTGCGTGTGTGCGAGGGAAACGTCCAGCATCTGTATTTCCACCTGTATGAGCAGATCCCTGTTGGCAGGGCAGCAGAGGCCCACACCAGCTGCTTAACCTACATTCAGTCCTGGGCCGTCTGTGCACACACACACACACACACACACACACACAACGTCTCAATCCTCTGGAGCTTTCCTCGAGGATCCCCCCCCCCCCCCACCCCACCCCAACACTATGTTCCATCCTGGGTTGGGGGTTTGATTGGATCCGTCCAGCTCTCCTCCACACTGTCCCCTTGAACTCCTAGCGGACGCAGCTCCGCTCTTCGCACACGTTTCTGGCTTCAGAGCAAGCGACATGAGCCAGTCCGGGTGATCCTCCGCGTTAGTTCCGGCAGGGCGGATGTAGTCCTGCGATGCGCAGCATCCGCTAGGATAACCTGCCCAGACAAGGGCGAGACTAGAGAGCCAGGATACAGAGCCCCAGCCAGGCACTGCTAGTCCTCAGAGTCACCCCCCCTTGCTAGGGAGTGGAGTGTACGGAGGCCTCAGCACTGACAGAAAGGGTTGTAGGAGGAAGTGACCTGGAGATGACCTACAATTTCCTGTCAGCCATGTTTTTTGCCCAGGCCTGGTTCTGTGTGTGAGTTCTTGGCAGTTGGGCAGGAAGTGAGCAGTACACTTGGTCAGTGTAACCTGTCAGAAGCAGAGTTTGACTTCATGGATGTCCAGGACGAGGAACCCCCGACATGGCTGCTCTGTGTGTACTGTGTTTGTGTCTGTGTTTCTAGCTTTTGTTAAAGCTCTGACACACACACACAGGCACACACACACACACACACACACATTCAGATCCCTCAATCACGTGTCTAAATCCAAAACCACAATAGAAAGGCAGAGAATAAAAGTGAGAGAATTTTGACCGGCTTTTCCCCTCAGTTGAATCCCCGCTGATGGTATACCCAGGCTTAATGCCAGCCAAGATAGCGAAAGGGAGAGAGATAGAGCGACCTCCCCTGACCCCATACAGATGGGCTGGAAGATTACTGTAATACTGTGTGTCGGAACCAGCCGCCTGCAGCCCATTGTCTCATAGAGCTCTAATGAGACAAGGACGGAAATGCGCTCTAAGAGCCCTTGGGTTAGCTTGCCTGAATCCCCCCCCCACCCTTCTCACCCCGCACATTCTCCTTGTATGGAAAATACCCCCCCCCCCCCTTTAATGGCCCTGTCGTAGCAGCTATTAGGGCCGACAGGTTAAGAGATGAATGTGTGAACGATTACTAGGCCGGAGTGGGGTCGGTGCCCCCCTGCTCCTCTCTGTCCTCATCCTCATCCCCCCCCCCCCCCCCTCCCCCCTCGGACTCCGAGCACCGCTGTGTGGTATCAACATGGGACTGTTTAGAGGAAAATATGGAGGAATTGGTTTTAATGCTGACATTTATTACGCGTTTGCATGCGAAAGCTTTGTGATGGTTTCAGGATGCATCCTGGGATAATTGTGTTGTTTTTTTCTCTCTGATATTATCCTGTGAGGATAGTTGGGATGTGAACCCAAGCTGACCTTCTTATTCAATGGTAACAGTGAGAATCTGGTTCTTTGTTGTCGTTAACTGTTAGCCTGCCGTGGCTCGCACTATTTAGCATGTCTCTGTGGACTACACACAGCACACACACAGCACACACACAGCCTACACACAGCACACACACAGCCTACACACAGCCTACACACAGCCTACACACAGCACACACACAGCCTACACACAGCCTACACACAGCCTACACACAGCACACACACAGCCTACACACAGCACACACACAGCCTACACACAGCATACACACAGCACACACACACAGCCTACACACAGCATACACACAGCACACACACAGCCTACACACAGCACACACACAGCCTACACACAGCCTACACACAGCACACACACAGCCTACACACAGCCTACACACAGCACACACACAAGCCTACACACAGCATACACACAGCACACACACAGCCTACACACAGCCTACACACAGCACACACACAGCCTACACACAGCCTACACACAGCACACACACAGCCTACACACAGCCTACACACAGCCTACACACAGCCTACACACAGCACACACACAAGCCTACACACAGCATACACACAGCACACAAGCCTACACACAGCATACACACAGCACACACAGCCTACACACAGCCTACACACAGCACACACACAGCCTACACACAGCCTACACACAGCACACACACAGCCTACACACAGCCTACACACAGTGTACATACAGCACACACACAGCCTACACACAGCCTACACACAGCCTACACACAGCCTACGCACAGCCTACACACAGCCTGCAGACAGCCTACACTCAGCCTACACACAGCACACACACAGCCTACACACAGCCTACACACAGCTTACACACAGTCTACACACAGCTTACACACAGCCTGCAGACAGCCTACACACAGCCTACACACAGCCTACGCACAGCCTACGCACAGCCTACACACAGCCTGCAGACAGCCTACACTCAGCCTACACACAGCCTACACACAGCCTACGCACAGCCTACATACTCAGGACGATGAGGAAGCTTCCTGTCCATCAACACATGCACACTTTATCCATTTGCCTCATTGGCATTCATCCATTCACCCAGCTGGACACCAGTGTAGGCCCTGCAGGTTAAGTGCCTCGCAGGAGGGTAGAGTACTCTCTCGCTGTGCACCCCCCCCCCCACCCCCACCCCTCCAGAGCCAGTGGAGACAAGAGGCCAGTGGTAGTGCAGCAACAATAAGCCCTGATCACACTGGGACTTACTCATTGTGTATAGGAGCTTTACGCTGAGATAATTTTCCAACCCTGGACAGGGTCAGGTCTCCAGTGTGTCTAGTGTGTGGGTGGACCTGTGGGCGGATGTGTGGGTGGATGTGTGGGTGGACGTGTCGGTGGACGTGTGGGTGGACTTGTGGGTGGATGTGTGGGTGGACCTGTGGGTGGATGTGTGGGTGGATGTGTGGGTGGACGTGTGGGTGGATGTGTGGGTGGACGTGTGGGTGGATGTGTGGGTGGATGTGTGGGTGGACCTGTGGGTGGATGTGTGGGTGGATGTGTGGGTGGACGTGTGGGTGGATGTGTGGGTGGATGTGTGGGTGGACCTGTGGGCGGATGTGTGGGTGGATGTGTGGGTGGATGTGTGGGTGGACCTGTGGGTGGATGTGTGGGTGGATGTGTGGTTGGATGTGTGGGTGGATGTGTGGGTGGATGTGTGGTTGGATGTGTGGGTGGATGTGTGGGTGGATGTGTGGGTGGATGTGTGGGTGGACGTGTGGGTGGACGTGTGGGTGGACCTGTGGGTGGATGTGTGGGTGGATGTGTGGCTGGACCTGTGGGTGGATGTGTGGGTGGATGTGTGGGTGGACGTGTGGGTGGATGTGTGGGTGGATGTGTGGGTGGACCTGTGGGCGGATGTGTGGGTGGATGTGTGGGTGGATGTGTGGGTGGACCTGTGGGTGGATGTGTGGGTGGACCTGTGGGTGGATGTGTGGGTGGATGTGTGGGTGGACGTGTGGGTGGATGTGTGGGTGGACCTGTGGGTGGACCTGTGGGTGGATGTGTGGGTGGATGTGTGGGTGGATGTGTGGGTGGACCTGTGGGTGGATGTGTGGGTGGATGTGTGGGTGGATGTGTGGGTGGATGTGTGGGTGGACCTGTGGGTGGACCTGTGGGTGGATGTGTGGGTGGATGTGTGGGTGGACCTGTGGGTGGATGTGTGGGTGGACCTGTGGGTGGATGTGTGGGTGGACCTGTGGGTGGATGTGTGGGTGGATGTGTGGGTGGACCTGTGGGTGGATGTGTGGGTGGATGTGTGGGTGGATGTGTGGGTGGATGTGTGGGTGGATGTGTGGGTGGATGTGTGGGTGGATGTGTTCACCTTAAGAAGGGTTTGTCCTGCTTCTAATGCTGGTTCTCTGAGGAACCTTGGTCCTCGTACCCTCGTACGGACTCAAGCTTGAGAGGTGGTTTCTGGGTCTTGAGGGATCCAGACGAACGAGCCAATGAATCGATCGAATGAAGGGGTGGCGTGCCGCGCTGTGATTGGCTCAGGATCCTGTTTTCATGACTGATGGTGCATTTGGAAGGACAGAGTTCAGTCTCATCTGGCCATTATTGCTGTTGGGCAAAAGGCCTATTTACTATAAACTGTTTATGGAGGTCTGTCACTATCTCTGAACACACAGGATAAACACAGGAACACACTCCCACTCCTAATGGTTCCTAAACATGGGGGGGGGGGGGGGGGGGGGGGGGGCATGGACCCGCAAAGATACACAGACGAAGTCGCTCCCTCAAGACGACAGCACACGGATAGATGGGCTGTATACACACGCTGGTGAAAAAAAAAGATGTTTCACGCACGCCTCTGCGCCCTCGCCTTGCTTGTAAACACATTTGAAACAGTCACACAGACAATGTAGAAGCGGACATAGTTCATGTCACTTGCAGGCGTACAGCATCGTGTCAACAAGAAGCCCCATTGTCTGTGGCACGTCATTTGTTTCGTAAAACAAAAAAAAACTGAAAAAGAGAACAAAATATACACAAATTATTAGCGTTCCCTACATTTTTGGAATTTACATTTACATTTACATTTATTCATTTAGCAGACGCTTTTATCCAAAGCGACTTACAAGAGAGAGCTTTTACAAAGAGCATCAGTCATTGAGCAAAGAAACGTGATAGACCCCGAACGCAGTCGGATTTTTAGATCGGGAATCATACATCATGAGAACCAATACATTTCTGGAGAGTGTACTTTTTTCAATTGTATTTTTTTAAGCGCTCACACGTTCGCGTCATGTACGAAGCGTGATGCAGCCGCGATTGGCTGCGGAAGTGTCAGGAATGCTGACAGAATGCGTCCTGTGGTTTATCACACTGTTCCCAGATTGTTTCTGGAGGTTTCATGGTTGCGTCCCCCCCTAGGTGACGCTGCCATTCAAACACAGGACGCATGACCCTTTCCTCCGCGTGTCCAGGCGCTCATGAAAGTGTGATTTTTGAAACCTGTTCGCTGCGGAGGTCTGCTTTAATAATGGGTTTTCCATCTTATGTCTCTGTATCCCCCCCCCCTCCCTCCCTTCCTCACCCCCCCCCCCCCCCCCCCACCCCTCTCCCTTCTCCCCCTCCCATGAAGACCCTACCTCTTTGGGGCAGGATGTTTTGCCATTAAAACTCCATGGTGAGTTTCCTCCTCAAACTACCCAGCATGCTTTTCTCGTATCCAGGTTACGGCATCCGACCAGACCTCATTCCATGTATTTTTTTTTTTCATTTGTCTGCGAGTATTTCTTTTTTTTGAAGTGCGTTTTCTTGGGTCAGTGAGTTGTGTCATCTGAGAGGAAAATCCCTCTTCACTTCAATCCTTTCTCCTCTCCTTTTATTTTGCCGTTGATTCTTCTTTTCAGTTGTTCAGTCTGATGATGTTCTTCTGCTTGATAAATGGGGGCATCAATTGTCCCGTGAGGGTTCCTAAAAACACAGCGATGTAATTAACAACCCTGTGTAAGTCTTTCTTTAAAATAAGATAACACTGAACCTACCTCCATGCAGGAAAGTTTTCCTCAGATATTAGCAGTGTGTTGGAGAACAGCTTATTTCAGATGAAGTGGTAAACAGTTTTTTTTTTTGATGTGGGCAGGATCATGAAATATCAGGTTAATGTTGGTTTATAATGTTCCAGAGCTTCAGAATGTCTCAAACTGCTTCTGCTGCCTTGTTTCCTCAGTGTTGCCTCATTTCCTCTCTCTCTCTCTCTCTCTCTCTCTCTCTCTCTCACTATGTCTCTCTCTCTCTCACTGTGTCTCTCTCTGTCTCTCTCTCACTATGTCTCTCTCTCTGTATCTCTCCCTCTGTCTCTCTGTCTGTCTCTCTCTCACTATGTCTCTCTCTCTCTCTCTCTCTCTCTCTCACTATGTCTCTCTCTCTCTCCCTCTCTCTCTCACTGTGTCTCTCTCTGTCTCTCTCTCTCTCTTTCTCTCTCTCTGTATCTCTCTCTCTGTCTCTCTGTCTGTCTGTCTCTCTCACTATATCTCTCTCTCTCTCTGTCTCTCTCTTTCTCTCTCTCTGTATCTCTCTCTCTCTGTCTCTCTGTCTGTCTCTCTCTCTGTATCTCTCTCTGTCTCTCTCTGTCCCTCTGTCTCTGCCTCTGTCTCTCTGTCTTTTTCTCTCTCTGTCTCCCTCTCTCTCCGTCTCTCTCTCCGTCTCTCTCTCCGTCTCTCTCTCTCTCTCTCTATAACTGGCATGCATTATATTTACCTAAGAATAACGCCTTTTTGTCAAGCTCATGTTGTTCTAATCTTGTTTTTACTGCCTGTTCCTCGTCGAACAATCGGATGTGTGCGTGCATGCAGTGAAGACAGACTCGCACACAGACTGGCTATTGTGAGAATTGTCTTATGTGGCTATGGCAAGCTGTACGCTTTACTCTTTATTACCCAATGATATTAGTTAGTGGTTCATGTTATAATGAGTTATTTGCCCTTTTCTGGGAAAACTTGATTAGCACATTCATGCTGAAGTGTGTGAATGTCCATTGTTGTCAACATGAAAATGCAACTGGTGATTTAGAGGTGAAATGTTCTTTGTGGGTTCGAGCTTGGGTTCGAAAAAAAAGTAAATGAGAAGAACATTAGTTACAGGAACAGGGTATTTAAAAACAAAACATTGAGCACTAACACTATATCCTAACAGCAACAATATGTTCCTAGGCACGCTCATATTTGGATATTAGTACTTGGACAGCTATAGTATTCCAGAGCTTCGCAGCTCAGCATTGCTTAACACGTCCGTTGGACAGCAGTCCAGGCCCCAGAATAGAGGATTCTGGGTGTCACACCAAGTGAGTCAGCCGACTGTGTCTGGAGCGAACCGCCTTGGACACGCCGCGTTTCGAAGTAGCGGGCTCCTCGGCTGCCAGCCCCCCCCCCCCCCCCCGCTCACGGGGACTGAAGCGGACTCTTGTCAACGCCATCTCCTGAAATCAGATGCTTACAGGCTTTTAAAAGAAGCCCCCCTTTCTGACAGAGTCACTTATGGACAGATGATTGAGTGGCTCCGCTCCCTGAACTTTTTCCCTCCTCCTCCTCCTCCTCCTCCTCCTCCTCCTCCTCGCTCCTCTGGAGTTCCTCCCTGTCGACTCGATTCACTTTAGAAAATGAATAGCATGTGCTGCCTTCACCGAGGCTTGGGTTTCCTCTTTTGTTGTGGCCAGTCACTCATACTTTTTAATTGAAGCTTTTTTCTCCCTCTCCCCCCCCCCCACCCCTTTCTTCCTAGCCGTCTTTAGGCCCTTAGTGATTTCAGAGAGTATGCTTTTCAAAGGTTCATCATTAGCATTGGGAATTCGTGCCCCCCCCCCCCCCCCCCCCCCCCCCCACAATAAGTACCTTGCTGCTTGAAGTCGAGCTAGTTAAAGCTGCATCATCTTTGTCATGCTATATGCCCCCGGAACGACGGCCATGACACAGTTAATTTGTCAGTTTTTGTCATTCCCCCGACCCCACCCCCCCACCCCCCCCCCCCCAATCTTTATACTAATAATTGTGTTTTGAGATGCAGTGGAATGGCTCCATTTGGGGCCCAGGAGGAACTCCAAAGCTCTTTATTTTCTCCTCCTCACGTCTTGACATGTTACAGGACCGTGTCGACTCGAATGACGGTGACTCCGTGAGCCCTGACGTTCCTGTTCCTTACATCTTTTTCGAACGGCAGCGGACGGAAGAGTGTGGCCAGACCACGGTCGTCCAATTACATGAGCTCACACCAAGCGAGCTGTTAAATATAGCCCCTTCTGCCCAACATGGAACCTCCATCTAAGGCTGCGCTGGGTGTGTCCCAACGTCAGGATCGTTAGCTAATAAAATATTTTCTCTAGGCGGTAGCTTGATGAGGTGGAACATGAAGAATTAAGAGGTAAAAGTTCCCAATTTCTGTTTGATGCTGCAACTACATTGTTTAGCAAAGAATTCTAGTCTCAAATGGTCGTCATTAGTGCCGTCTGTTGGCTCCCAGCCCCAAGGCCGCCCCTGTTTGGGAAGGGCTGCTGTAAAATAATAAATGTGACGTTGAAGGATGTGTCCTCCACTCTCTGTCTTTCTGTGTCTCTCTCTCTCTCTCTCTCTCTCTCTCTGGCTCTCTGTCTCTCTGCGTCTCTCTCTCTCTCTGTCTCTCTGCGTCTCTCTCTCTCTCTCTCTCTGTCTCTCTGCCTCTCTCTCTCTCTGTCTCTCTGTGTCTCTCTCTCTCTCTCTCTCTCTCTGGCTCTCTGTCTCTCTGCGTCTCTCTCTCTCTCTCTGGCTCTCTCTCTCTCTCTCTCTCTGTCTCTCTGTGTCTCTGCCTCTCTCTCTCTCTCTCTGGCTCTCTCTCTCTCTCTCTCTCTGTCTCTCTGCGTCTCTCTCTCTCTCTCTCTCTCTCTGTCTCTCTGCCTCTCTCTCTCTCTGTCTCTCTCTGATCAGCCATCTTGATGCAGGATCCTGCCGCCTCCCTGATGTATATTAACCATATGGCCCGGCTTGGTCCTCGCCCCCTCGCCCCCTCGCCCTTCGCGCCCCCTCACCCCTCACCCCCATCCCCCCATCCCTGCTCACAGTACGCTGGGATCCTGCTTCTCTTTGCCGCTAGGCACCCTGACTAAAGTGAGCCTGATCCTATTTGTTTACCGCAAGAGCCCTGAAAATAAATGGACGCCACTACTGCTGGACTCAGCCCTCCCTCCCTCCCCCCCCCCACCCCCACCCCCACCCACTCCCCCCGACCCCACCAGCCACACCAGACCCCCCCCCCCCCCCACTCCCCCACACCCCCCCCACCCCCCCCACCCCCCTCTTCCGATGGCGCCTCATGTTTGGACCCGGTCGCTGTAATGCGAAGGGACTTTGATGGTGAACGTCGCAGATTGAATTATGCCCTCGAGGAAAAGCTATTAGCTGAGTCAAGAGTCCTCATTTGTTAAATTAAAAGTGGAAATGACACACACGTAGTCTTTTCAGTGAATTAAAGTTTCTTTGAAATCTCCCCGCCGCGTGTAAAGAGGCGATGGTACGAGAAGGGAAATCCAGCGGGAGGGGGGGCGGGGTGGAGGGGGGGGGTGGGGGTGGAGGGGGGGGGGGGGGAGAGGAGGAACGTGGTTTGGCTTCTGTTTAGTGACATTCATCTCCCCTCTCTCTTCCTACTCGGTTTATTTATGTTTCATAATTTATTGATATTGGGTTACATTTATTTTTTGTAACTCACTGCCCATTGCCAATTCCCCCCCCACCCCCCCCCACCCCACACTCCCTGAAAGCTTCCTCTCCTCCATATGGTGTCCAGAGTTAAGGTTTGTCTGCTCCAGTCTGGCCTCCGACGCAGGGCCAGGGAGCCTCCACACTTTCAGTCCGCTTGGAGTGGACCCTGAGAGGGAAAGAATGATTTAAAACGCAGATGAACAAAACGTCTGTGGTCGTTCTGCTGGGGACTGATGTGAGCTGGGATCTGAGTGGTGTGGGGGTGTACAGCAGTGACCCAGGTCCAGCTGATCAGCCCCGGGGCCACAGCGAGTGAAGTCCATTACAGGATCTTGTCACACGCCACGGTGTGTGTGCGCACAAGTGTGTGTTACAGTGTTAGTTTGAACTGGTGTGTTCTAGATACAGTATTAGTAACGAGGCCAGGCTTTTTTTTTCCTGGCTTCAGTCATGTGCCTTTCCGATCGTTTACATTCTAATTTGTCATTGAACCTCCACTACTGTGATATGAAAACATGTCCCTTTTAAACATTGTTATTCCTAGATTTATTTTTCGAGTGCAGACTCTGTCCAAAGACAACACAGGGTAGCAGAGGAATATCTTCCGTTACACCACACACACACACACACACACACACACTGCCGTGTGGCAAATTCGTCAGTCGGGACATTTTACCCAGCGAAGAACGGACGTCAGCGCACTCTGGAATAGGATTTGTGTTTCCTGGCTTATTGAAACCGGCTTGACCACACAGCTTTGAGGATTTCACATGTTTTATAGCAACGGAGAGAGAACACCAGGAGACTCGGAGGGATCAAACACTTCACCAGAGAAATACCCCAGACTTTGTGGCACTCCCTCTCAGCCCAAATGGGAATATGGTTCCATCGCCCCCACCCCCACCCCCCCCCCCTACCTCAGTCCTCCACCCACCCCGAACAGCCACAGGCTCTGCAGGGCAGTGGGCTCACATGATGTCTTGTGGTTCCCAGTTACCACAGTCTCCAAATCCCCAACCATTCTCCACCTTTAAACTAGATTATATAATATTTTTTATTTGATTTGACTTTTCTATCTTCACCACATCAGTGCTACCCTGATGAATGGATGTTACATTTTTTTGGAGAGATGGGAGATACCAGCAGGAGGGAGCAGGAGAGAAGAGACTGAAAGAGAAGGAGCGAGAGAGGTTGTCAGCCTGCACCGGCTGACCTCTGACCTACTGGACCTCCTCTGGGTTTGTCTGTGTATCTCCTGGAGACGGTGACAGACAAACAGACCTGGGGAGGAGCGGGGCTGGGGGGGGAGGGTGGGAGAGGGGAGTAGAGCGCCCTGGCGTTAGCCAAAAGCAATGTCCTGACTGTTGCCTATCTCTCGCCCCATCTCTTTCCACAGGCACTGCTTACTGTAGATATGTGGTCATTTAGCCTCCCTCACGTCCAACGCTAATAAATACACATCCCGGGCCTTGTCTGGGTCTCCCTACTTCTATTCCCCATCCCTTTTTCCTCATAGTGTCGGTTAAACAAAGATATCAACATCTTCCTGCGTCCCGGGAGTAATTTACGAGCTGCTGACAGTTTGAAGGGAAGCGAAGGAGTGAGAGTTCATGCCGGCAACAGGTCATTCAACACCTATTAGTGTGTCAGGCAGGGCGTGCGAGGCAGAGTTCAACTGCTGGACAGTGCACAGGCCTGCTCAGTACATGAGAGGAGCTGTGGAGAACACCGACAAAATACCGAATATAATCATGCGAAAATGTATTTGCGTACGATTTTGTGAAATATTTTGTTTTACATCCCTGCCGGGGATGTCTAACTATTTCCATTGGCCTGCGTATGAATGAGAGGTATTTCGTGTGTGTAGATGCATCCACATGTGCACAAGGGCTCGCGTGAGTGCGTGCTGCCCTGTATATTTGGGAGGTTTCCCTGGGTCAAGGTTAAGCGCCCTTTGGGACGGTGTGGAGCTGCTCACTCAGACCCTCTGTGTCGGCTGAGCGGTCTGTGTTTTTACTGTCCAGGTCGGTTACTATGTTGGACAATAATACCAGATTTTAGCTACTGTTTTCTGATCAGTTCCATATGGGAGCTTGCTATCACAGCAGAGAGCCATATCTGTGTTCACTTTCATTCAAGCGGTCCTGACATGCTGAATAATCCAATAACTACCAATAAATTCTCTCAAACAGCTAAGTGGAAGTGAGGGTGGAGGAGCAGCTGGGGGGATGGAAAGACGAGGAGCATGTTTGAGCGAGTGATCATCAATACAGCAGCCTCATTCGACCAATATTTGCATCGGTTTATCGGCGTGTTCAGTGTGTGTTCAGTGTGTGTTCAGTGTGTGTTCAGTGTGTGTTCAGTGTGTGTTCAGTGTGTTCAGTGTGTGTTCTGTGTGTTCAGTGTGTTGTGTGTGTGTTCAGTGTGTTCAGTGTGTTCAGTGTGTGTTCAGTGTGTGTTCAGTGTGTTCAGTGTGTTCTGTGTGTTCAGTGTGTTCAGTGTGTTCTGTGTGTTCTGTGTGTTCAGTGTGTGTTCAGTGTGTTCAGTGTGTTCTGTGTGTTCAGCGTGTTCAGTGTGTGTTCAGTATGTTCATTGTGTTCAGTGTGTTCAGCGTGTTCATTGTGTTCAGTGTGTGTTCAGTGTGTTCAGTGTGTTCAGTATGTTCATTGTGTTCAGTGTGTGTTCAGTGTGTTCAGTGTGTTCAGTGTGTTCAGTATGTTCATTGTGTTCAGTGTGTTCAGTGTGTGTTCAGTGTGTGTTCAGTGTGTTCAGTGCGTTCTGTGTGTTCAGCGTGTTCAGTGTGTGTTCAGTATGTTCAGTGTGTTCAGTGTGTGTTCAGTGTGTGTTCAGTATGTTCATTGCGTTCAGTGTGTGTTGTGTGTGTTGTGTGTGTTCAGTGTGTGTTCAGCGTGTGTTCAGCGTGTGTTCTCTGTGTTCTGTGTGTTCAGTATGTTCATTGTGTTCAGTGTGTGTTCTGTGTGTTCAGCATTTTCAGTATGTTCATTGTGTTCAGTGTGTGTTCAGTGTGTGTTCAGTGTGTTCAGAGTGTGTTCAGTGTGTGTTCAGCGTGTGTTCTCTGTGTTCATTGTGTTCAGTGTGTTCAGTGTGTGTTCAGCGTTTTCAGTATGTTCATTGTGTTCAGTGTGTGTTCAGTGTGTGTTCAGTGTGTGTTCAGCGTGTTCAGTGTGTGTTCAGGATTTGTCTCTTCCTACTTATCACCATGTATGTACGCAGACACTCATGGAAATAACACACGCTCACTTAACACAGCACAGTACATAAAACCCCAGTTCTGTGGTGGTTTGTATGTATGAGGAAAGGAAGGATATAATCAGCGTGGTTCATGTGCTACAAGCCACATGGACATCCTCTTCAGCTGAACTCCAGGCTGGCGTTACTGTGATCCACGATGGTGATCACTTCCACATATGCAGCCTGTCCAAGCAGGCGCTTTCAGCTTCGTGTACGGGGAAAGGATGAGGAAGGTTATAAAGTATATTGCAGCTAATTAAATCTGAGACGTTTTTCAAGACGAGGATTCAAGTCTGAAGATGTCTGTTTCTGGTTATCATCTTAATACGACACATAAATCATGGATGTAAACCAGAAATAAGGAGGTTTTAGTTCACATTATGCATTATCTTGTTTTGGGACTTCTCAAGTTGTATGATTTTTCTTGTTTTTTTTCTTCTTATTTCCCGTTTCTGTTGCTAATTTGCATGAGATGTAATTGTGTGGATGTTTGTCCGTTTTTTAAATATTTTTTGGTTCACATATGGCGTGGTGTTCATTTTGGAGAAAAAAAAATCAGTCTTGTGGAACACATCCTCCGTTCAGCCAACTCTCCACCACAGCTTGTTCTTATTCACCAACCCAGGCCTCTGGTCTCTCTCTGTCCTAGACTGTCATACTCAGCCTCTCTCTCTCTCTCTCTGTTTCTCTTTAAAGCAAAGGGAAGCCTCCTCCTCAGATCTCTCCTAGCAAGTCCAGCGGAGGGGAGTTCTGTGTCGCTGCTGTATTCGCCTGTTCTCGCTCCTGGTTCATCACCAACCCCACCATGAAAAGGGAGAAAGGTGTGTGTGTGTGTGTGTGTTTGGGGTCGTAACAGTATGTTTACCCCATCTTAAGCCCCCCCTGCGCAGACGCAACATAAAGGTCACCACGTAACAGCCATGCTCTCAAGCAGTCAAAACACAGAGGTTAAGTCATAACGACAGGCCATACGCTGAGGACACGACCTCTGTTAATGTTTTACCGCCTTCATAACGAGCCACACTGGATTACTTCCACAGTTATGTTGTTTGTTGCCAAATTACCCTCCTAGTTTCTAGAAGAAGAAAAAAAAAAACTTGAGGTAATGTTTTCCTTTGCGACATCAAACGTTGTTTTAGACGGAATTGGACTAACCTTGGAACCTGTGAACTTTGACCCTTTGACCCCCCCGTCAACAGACCAATCCCGGCAGTCGGTGGTCGACTCCCTCTACATTCTTAGTTGTTACGGCAACCTGGTGGAGCACGTCCTGGAACCCCGGCCAATCAGCACGGCGCAGAAGATCAGTGACGACACCCCTCTGGAGCTGAGCACCTGTCCTCGTGCCTGCTGGACTCTAGCCAGGTGCAGCGCTGCTAACACACCTCATCATGTTCCAGCATGTTCTCACCCGAAGGTCCACAACATGCCCGCTAACTCTCTTTCAATACTCTAGCTCCTGGAAGTTCAATCTGACATGCACTCAAATGTTAATACATCTGTAGAAAGCATATAAGTACTCATTGTACGTTGCGCGAGGGGGAGTTTTCCTGCTGTACTGTTATGTGCAGATTCCTCCCCTTGACGTTACGATACGTTGTCTTAAATAGCTTGGAGGCAATGCAGTGGTAATTATTTAGGATGCCGGACATTTCCACGGGAAGCCAGAGGGAAAAGATCCAGTGAAGCGATGTCACAACATGTTTCCCTGTGATCAGACGTGCTGTGGTTCCAGAACACATGGCACTCAGTCCACACAGCAGACGCATTACATACGTGAGCAGCTGTGGCTGCTCGGGAGGGGGAGGGAGGGAGTGGGGGGGGGGGGGGGGAGAGCTCCATTTGAGCCCAGCAGGGGGACATGTTCCATGCATCTGGAGCATCTGATGTTCGCCTCCCCACAAACTGACTCTGTTGCTGCGTTTGTTTGCGGGGGCAGGACGCCGCAGTGGAACGAGCTCCAGCCACCGTTCAACACCAGCCACCCCTTGGTGCAGGCCTCAGACCAGGTGCAGCACTACCAGTACCTGCTGGCTGGACGTAAGTGCTGTGAACACTCACACCTGTGGATGTGCATAAGAGACCGAGAGAGAGACAGAGAGAGAGCCACACAGAGAGACAGAGAGAGACAAAGACAGAGAGAGACAGAGAGAGAGACAGAGAGACAGAGAGAGACAAAGACAGAGAGAGACAGAGAGAGAGAGAGAGAGCCACACAGAGAGACAGAGAGAGACAAAGACAGAGAGAGACAGAGACAGAGAGAGACAGAAAGAGAGAGCCACACAGAGAGAGAGAGAGAGACAAAGACAGAGAGAGACAGAGAGAGAGAGAGAGAGAGACACACAGAGAGACAGAGAGACAAAGACAGAGAGAGAGACAGAGAGAGAGAGAGAGAGCCACACAGAGAGACAGAGAGAGACAGAGAGAGAGACAGAGAGAGAGAGAGAGAGCCACACAGAGAGACAGAGAGACAAAGACAGAGAGAGACAGAGACAGAGAGAGACAGAAAGAGAGAGCCACACAGAGAGAGAGAGAGAGACAAAGACAGAGAGAGACAGAGAGAGAGAGAGAGAGAGACACACAGAGACAGAGAGAGAGAAAGACAGAGAGAGAGAGACAGAGAGAGACAGAGAGAGGGAAAAAGAGCGAGACAGAGAGACGGAGAGAGAAAGAAAGTGCAAGAGAGAGAGAGAGAGACGGTATAGATTTGAATGTATGCGGCTGTCCGTGTGTGTTGTGTGTGCGTGTATACGTGTCTGTACGTGTGTCCCATCAGAGCCTGGGGGCGCTCAAGCGTTGCCCGTATGATTTCTGGTGTTTCCTCTCAGTGGGAGACGGTCTTCACCCTCTTATTGGTGCCACATGCTGAGCAGGGATGCTTTCAGTCAGCAGCCTCTACTTCCTTCTGCCCTTTAAGGCCCCCCGAGAAAGATAAGCCATCTCGGCCGCAAGCGAGGACCTCGGCCCCCTTATCAGACCATCAGCTTTCCGCGCGGGTGCCGCCGCCGCCGCCGCCGCAGCGTCCCATGGCCCCCCTCCCGGGCACTTTAGCGTGACGCTACGCGGCCATCCAAGGCCCCCGCCAATTAGCAGCAGCAGCAGCTCTAATTAGGCAACGAGTACGACGAGCGGAAAGCACTTCAGGTTGACATCCGAAAGGCCACTCCTCGGGGTGGGGGTGGGGGTGGGGGGGGTTGGGGGGTGGTGGGGGGGGGGGGGGGGGCACGGGGTGCACACGGATGACCGCACATGCAACCCATCCCCCCCCCCCCCCCCCCCCCCGGAAAGAAGCGGGCGTCGTCGCGCTCGAAGGGTAACCGCGAACGTTACGACGATAATTAGCTCCTGACGGGGGCCGCGGGGGCGAGTCTCTGGTCCCGCTCCCTCTCGCGTCCGCCCGCTTCACCCAGCCCCCCCCCCCCCCCCCCCCCTCGGCCCCCCCGCGGCCCCCCCGCGGCCTAACGGGTAGGAGACCTTCCTGAAGCGACTTCTAATAGCCTTCCTAGTGTCATGAGCGATGAAGGCATGTTGGTGTGACAGGCCGGGCACTTGGTTTTGTGTGACTCGCATCAGCAGAGAGGGGGTAGAGAAGGGGAGCGTGATGAGAGGTTCATGGCGTGAACATTTATATCCAATTAACAAAAAAAAGAAGCAAAATATCGTCCTCGTGATCTCTCGTAGGCACCAACCCCTCCGATCCACTCTGAGGTCAGGAGGATATGCGCATGATTGTCCGGCTGCGTAAACATGGGTCCGGGTGCCTGTGCTCCTGCCATCCCCACCCCCCTCCCCCCCCACCCCCCGCGGGCACCGTCCTCCCTCCCTCCCTCCCTCCCTGCTCACCACGGCTCGCCGGTCGTGCCACCTCCCATCTCTCCCATCCCTCCGCACCCGAGCAAGTGCTTCCCAACATCCTGTTTCACGACAAGGAAGAGGTCATCCGCTCTCCAGGGCAGGCTGAGCGGAGGAGGAGGAGAGGAGGAGGAGGAGGAGGGGGGGGAGGGTTGAGAGGAAGAGAGGAGGAGGAGGAGGGGGGGAGGGTTGAGAGGAGGAGAGGAGGAGGAGGAGGGGAGGGAGGGTTGAGAGGAGGAGGAGAGGAAGAGGAGAAGCGATCCAGGCAGAGGAATTCTTCCACCAGAGGGGTGATTTACGCCTCAACACGGCTCCTATGTTCTGGAGCTCTGGTGAAGCGTAAAGAGCAGGGCACTGTGGAGGATGACAAGACTGACCCGTCTCCCTCCTCCCTCCCTCCCTCCCTCCCTCCCTCCCTCCCTCCCTCCCTCCCTCCCTCCCTCACCCACCCACAAAACACACCACGTTATCAGGGTCTCGTTTACATAGCCGATATGACCCCGGCGTCAACAACGAGGGAGGGAGAGTGTGACGGGAGGGAAAGGGAGAGGGCAAGCGGAAAGACAAGGAGGGAAATGGAGAAGGTGAAAGTGCCTACAGATAACGCCGCGAGCGAGCGAGAGACACCGCCAGCCAGCAAAGTAGAGAGCGGATTGGTGCGCCGTGCAACACAAATCATTACCCTGCTCACATCGTCTTCCCCTCCGAGTCGCTACTCACCCGCTCCTTCTGCCGGGGGGGGGGGGGGGGGGGGGGGGGGCGGAACTTTCTCTGAAGAAACGCAGGGAGGTTGAGTTGCGAGGTGATTGACGGCCGGCCGGTCTCGTGGCTCTATATTGGATGACCCGGCTGATTAAATATGCAGCATGCGGGGAGCGCGGGGTCAGCCCAGCCGGAGCCTGCCCGGGCTGGTGATAGAAGCAGGGGTGGCGCCACTTCATGGTCACTATCTCCACCTGTCCATCTGCCCTGGGCCCTGGCACCACTCAGACCAGGGGGAACACTGCTGCAGCGCTGCGGAGGATGATAAGAACCACGCACACACACGCACACGAGGAAGAGACACAAGAACGTACGTACACACTGGAGTAGGTGTGTACCGCACACAAATGCAGAGGAGTGCACACACACACACACGTACACCACACACACACACACACACACAGGGAAAGGATGAGGACAAACACACACAGATGTGGAGGAGATAAGTGAGAAGCTGCTGGCTTCATGAACACTGTTTCAGTCCAGAGTGCTCAGGGAATCCTTAATAACTATGGGCTGATCACCCAGCGAAGAGAAACAGCTCGTCCAGGAGTCAGAAATAGAATGAATGGTGTCGTTTGATGGAGCTGGAGGTGTTGGAGTTCCAGTTCAAACAGCGGTTTGTTCCTTAGAATAACACAAGTTCACTTTTAGAGGAATGTGAGTTTTCTTTTTTTAACTTAATTTGCTCTATATTTCATTCTTAAAACATGTGGCTTGTTTTTCCACGTTTTAACATTTTCTTCTGAAAGCGTGGTGGTCATATTTGCTTGGCTGTCCACAGTATGTACTCAAACACCTCCTTCCACACCGCCACAAAAATTTTGCTGAGGTAAACAGGCAGTGAATAATTTACCTCCCGGCTCTCTGGCTGGCTCCATTGAGCTGCCATTGGCGGTGACAGAGGTGCATTTGGCCCTCGTCTCTCCCCTTACCCATCAGAATGTACTAATTGTGAAGGCTGACTGGCCAGTCTCTTGAGGGTTTCTGCTCCTTGACAGCGGCCCATTGGCTCGTCAATAGCTCTAATTGCCTGAGAGGGCAGAGAGGTTCTGGACCAGTGGGTGTTTGGTAAAGAGAAACCTTGGCGCCATGGCTGGGTCTGCTTCTGAGGATGAAGAAGAGAGCCATTGTCCCGACGAGGGGGAAGCCATCAGTCACGTTGCCGTGGCGACGGGCGTCGCACACCTGTCTGGCTGCCACTCAAGGAGGATGAAAAGAGAGGGGGGGGAGGGAGGGGGAGGGAGGGGGGGGTGGGGGGGGGGGAGGGGGGGGGGGGGGGGGGGGGGGGGGGGGGGGAGGAGGGGGGGGAGGGAGGAGAGAGAGAGGAGGGGAGAGAGAGAGAGAGAGGGGGGAGAGAGGGAGAGGGAAAGATGGGAGGTGGGAACAGAAGGAACAAGCCAGACAATAAAGGCAGCCCCCCCCCCCCCCCCCCCCCCCCCCCCCCCCCACCCCCCCTTGACCACCATCCCCCCACCCCCCACCTCTCCCCCCTCCACCTCCTGGTCTTGTTCAGATCGTTAACCTTATCTCTCCCAGGAGATCATCCCCTGACCAAGGGGGGTGAGGTCAGTCCCAATCAAATACCTGGCCTGCCCTCCGCTTTGTTCTTGTTCCACTTGCTGCACCTGCAGGGCGAGCGCCCCCCCATCCTGGGCCCCCCTCCCTGGGCCCCCATCCCTGGGCCCCCCTCCCTGGCCCCCCTCCCTGGGCCCCCCTCTCTGGGCCCCCCTCCTGGGCCCCCCTCCCTGGCCTTGAGCTCTGTGCGGCGTCCTGCTCCGCTGACCCAACTAACAGGAAGCCCAACGAGCGCTTCCTGTTGTAGTTCAGGAACAGATGCTCCCTGATGCAGACGGTGCCACGAGACACTGTGTCAGCAGACCAGGGTGGGGCTCCAAAAAGACAAACACCAATCAGATTTGGTGGACCGTGTCAACAAGGAGGCTTGTTTGTATATGAGAAGGTGCTTGTCGCACCTGATCCAGATCTGATCACAGATGAGAATCTGTGCCGTCAACCATCACTTATGCAATTAAGTTCATCTCAGGTTGATTAGGAAGTGTTTATTTTTTTTGCGTTGCTGCTAGACAGAAATACGCTCCTAATTTTAGAGTGCTGCTTTTCACTCGTTTGAGCGGTATTTTAGCTTTTATTTAATTTTCCAAGAGAGTGAAATGTTAGCTCAGTCATATGTGCCTTCCTAGGATTCCCTGAGCGCTGTGATCGAATGACGTTGACTTATGTCCTTTTAGAGAGTCAGTAATGACGGCTGTAAAAACAGGCTAGACAGAGGGACTGTCTATCCACACACATCAGAAGGTGTACACACACTCACACACACACTCACACACTCTCACACCCACGCACACACACACAACACAACACACACGCACTCACACCCACTCAACACAACACACACACCCACTCACACACTCAACACAACGTACACACACTCACAGCCACACACACACACGCACTCACACCCACTCACACAACACACTCACACACACAACACTCACGCAACACACACTCACACACACTCTCGCACACACACAAACACACTGTAACTTCCTCCCCACCACACACATGCAGTCCACACACACACACACTGGTCTGTCTCTGCTTGATACTTGGGGATGACCACCTCCTCCTCCCCCCCTCTCAGCCTGTCCAGCTCTCACTCCCAGGCCAGCGAGGCATCGCCCCAGCCACCCTCCTCCCTCCATCCTCTTCCTCAGCCCCTCGCCCCAGCCACCCTCCTCCCTCCATCCTCTTCCTCAGCCCCTCGCCCCAGCCACCCTCCTCCCTCCATCCTCTTCCCCAGCCCCTCGCCCCAGCCACCCTCCTCCCTCCATCCTCTTCCTCAGCCCCTCGCCCCAGCCACCCTCCTCCCTCCATCCTCTTCCCCAGCCCTGCGGAAACTTGATCCAGCGAGCCAGCAACTGCTCGAAAGCATCAATAATTAATTAGGGAACAGCTATTGGCCCCAAGGGTCAGAGAGCAGGAGTGAAGAAGAGAGTACAGAAGGAAGGAGGGGGGGGGGGAGGAGTGGGGGGGGGGGGGGAGTGGAGTTGTGATTTTGTTTAATAAGTAACACAAGCCTGCTTTGTTCTTCTCCCCATTAGAGAGCAACATGAGGGTATCAAAGGGTCTGCCTGGGAACCCCCCCCCCCCCCCCCTCACTGTGGCCACTAAAAGGCAGACACGCCCACGCGTACACACTCTGAAACACTGAAGAAGGGGTGCACCCCCGTGATTCTCGCATCTAACAGATGGGGGTGGGGAGGGGTGGTGGGGGCAGGCTGGGAAGCGAATTCCGGTTATGGAGCGTCAGTAGTATGAGACGACAGATTATTATTTTATTATTTTTTTTTTTTTTCCGCTGATGTTCGTGTCCTTTTTCCTGACTGACAGCAAGGCCTTCTGGGAGTGTCTGAGCACCTGGTTTACACTCTAGAGAAAGAACGTTCGATATATCAAGAAGGGAGATGGATTATGCACCAGAGGTAAACACCAGGGGGAGAGAGAGAGAGACATAGAGGAAGAGAGAGAGAGAGAGAGAGAGAGAGAGAGAGGGGGGGGGGGAGATAGAGAGAGGGGGTGAGTGAGAGAGGGGAAACAGACAGCAGTGCCTTGTGCGCTCCAGATGAGAACTTGACAACTTTATTAGTCTTTCCCGCGTTAAACTAATCCACCGCAGAGGCAGGGCGCGAAGCCCCCGAGGTGGCAGCAGAGAAGGACTGATTCTGCACATTAGGCCTCATTCTCCACACTTGCTTATTCAAGCCTGCAAGTGCTCCATCTGTCTGAACATTGCTGCTTTCTGTCTCTCTCTCTGTCTCTCTGTCTCTCTCTCTCTCTCTCTCTCTCTCGCTCTCTCTGTCTCTCTCTCTCTCTGCTGTGGCGCTGACGGGCTTCACACACACGGGCGCACACACACATGTTCTCTTTCACTCACACTTGCACATGCTCTTTCACACACTCAGGCACGCACATGCCCACATGGCCTTTCTCCTGTGTTCCTCCCTCTCACTCAGCAGCACCAGCGTCAACAGAAACGACGCTCACACATTCAAACTGTTCCACTCTCTTTCTCTCCCTGCACCCCTCTCCGCCCTCCCCCCTTCCCCCGTCCTCCCTCACCCCTCACCAAAACAAACCCCTCCTGTACGCTCACCGTCCCTGATCTGTGTTCACAGTGGTTCCCCCTGGAAGCCCCGGGCCGATCACGCGCCACGAGTCGTACGACAGTCTGTCCTCGGACCACAGCGGGCAGGAGGATGAGGAGTGGCTGTCGCAGGTGAGGCTGCAACTGGATCACACACCCTCACTGGATCATTACACTGGATCACACACCCTCACTGGATCACCACCCCCCTCACTGGATCAGCACACTGGATCACACACCCTCACTGATCACGCACCCTCACTGGATCATTACACGGGATCACACACCCTCACTGAATCACACACCCTCACTGGATCATTACACAGGATCACACACCCTCACTGAATCACACACCCTCACTGGATCACACACCCTCACTGGATCATTACACTGGATCACACACCCTCACTGGATCACACACCCTCACTGGATTATTACAATGGATCACACACACTCATTGGATCACACACCCTCACTGGATCATTACAATGGATCACACACCCTCACTGGATCATTACACTGGATCAAACACCCTCACTGGATCATTATACTGGATCACACACTCTCACTGGATCACACACCCTCACTGGATCCTTACACTGGATCACACACCCTCACTGGATCATTACACTGGATCAAACACCCTCACTGGATCATTACACTGGATCACACACCCTCACTGGATCACACCACCCTCACTGGATCCTTACACTGGATCACACACCCTCACTGGATCCTTACACTGGATCACACACCCTCACTGGATCCTTACACTGGATCAAACACCCTCACTGGATTATTACACTGGATCACACACCTTCACTGGATCACACACCCTCACTGGATCCTTACACTGGATCACACACCTTCACTGGATCATTATATACATTACAGCAACACTACGGTGGCCACTTGAAATCAGATTTAATTTGATCTAATATAAAATAAAATAAAATATTAAATGATAGGATTTGATAGAGGAGATACTTCCATCTTCACATCTGTTAACTTTCATATCTCTGAAGTCTGAAGTCTGCCGGTAACAGTCACACTTTTAACCATTAATAATTTCTTGGCATACATAATTGATCAGTCGAAATGTGGTCCACTTAGTAGAAGAATGCTGGTTGGTCCTCACTATGATACTTTAGCTGGGAGCAACACAGTCCATTTCACCCCAACTAGTAAAGCTTGTCTGGGAGTACTTTCAGAAAGTGACCTTTTGATTGCAACACATTGGACTGTCTCCTAAAAAGTCTATATTCCAGTCATCATCACAGACTTAACTACCAATGCAACAAGGACCCATATAGCCACAGTGTTTTAAGAGCCGCGTTCTGGAAAGATCTTGTTTGTGCGTCTGTCTCCAAGAGGAAAAGGCGGGATGGAGATGTTGCCATGAAGGATGCTGTGTTTGAACTGGTTACCCTAGTTACGCTTGGTACTACGGCTTCTGAAAGCTGGTGGAATGTTGATTGTTTTGACTTCGTCGCAAAACGGCCGCCTTGGATTCGTCCGAGCTCCACCTCCCGTTGACGTGGTCGTCTGTTCTCCGTCCGTCTTGCTGCCTTTCGTGACGAGGAAGCCCAGACACACGAGCTCAACACAGAGCAGCAGTCTCCTTGATCCGTTACAGATACGAGCCTTCATCCAGGTCGTCATCCCCGTTCCTCCACTCTCCACGCGCACCAGTCCGCTGGAGAAATACGAAATATGTACACGACGATAATGGCTAGATTGAGTTAGCGGACGGCCCAGCCTTTTAGATGTCATTATGTCATGTCGCTGCGGCTATCGCTTCATTAGATTAGCGAGGGCTGTTCCGCTGTGGGGGGGGTGGGGGGGGGGGGGGGGGTGGAGCGGATTGATCAGCTTTGTAATCAAATTCATGTTTGTGACCTTCAGGATGTGTGTTTTCCAAGCGGCCCTTTGACCCTTGAACCTATTCAGAGGCAATGTTGGTGCCTAATAGCATGTCTCCCTGTAGCCTCAGCAGCCCCCCCCCCCCCCCCCACGGCTCTCTTCCACGGACTCACTTTGCGACGCGTCGCGTGAAATAGCCCGTTCCCTTGGCGACTCAGAGAGCCGTGCACTGTGGGTAATCAGGGGTGTGATGAGTGTGAAGACAGCGCAGTGTGTCCCAGGCCCAGCGCATCAGGGGGGCTGAGGAGAGGCAGACATCTGGACCCCTGGACCGCCCCCCGTACCCTGCCCCCCAGAGAGCTCCACAGCATCTGTTCATCTGTGGGGCTGGGTGCAACACCCATGGTGTCAACCGGCAAAGGACGCACACGCACTCGCTCGCTCACACACACACACACACACACCTCAGGATGTGCACATGCACCCTGTCACGTGCATCCTCAAGCTAGAGTACATGCACTGTACGCACAAGCCATGCGACAAGCCTGTATGGAATAAGAGATCGAGAGAGAGATCCAAATATGATCTAATTCGTTCATTCAGACTTCCTGGGATGGACGACTCACACGCAGACATACGCAGACACACGCAGACACGCGCAGTCACACGCAGACACACGCAGTCACACGCAGACACACGCAGACGCAGACACACGCAGACACACACAGACACACACAGACACACGCAGTCACACGCAGACACGCAGTCACACGCAGTCACACGCAGTCACACGCAGACACACGCAGACACACGCAGACACACGCAGACACACGCAGTCACACGCAGTCACACGCAGTCACACGCAGACACACGCAGACACACGCAGACACACGCAGTCACACGCAAACACACGCAGACACGCACAGACACGCAGACACACGCAGACACACACAGTCACACACAGACATACACAGACACACGCAGTCACACACAGACACACACACAGCTGTATTACGAGACCATGAGCTGTCACCCTAGACTGGATGTTGATGCGTCACAGCTAAAAAGGCTCAGGGGGAAGGGTGGGGGAAGAGACAGAGACATAGAGAAGAAGAGACGAGGGAGAGATCGAGGGACGAGACGCCAGCGGGCGTGTGTGAAATAATGTAACACAAGGTGAAGAGGGAGCCACCGAGAGCCATGTTAAGTGCAGGAGGGAGCCGGGGAGAGTGGGAGGAGGAGGAAGAGGAGGAGGAAGAGGAGAGGAAAAAGGGCGGCGGAGTGGAAGTGATCAGGTCGCGGTAGTAAGACGGATGAGGAGAGGAATTGGAGAGATCCAGGGGGAAGGAGGGTGATGCCGCCATCATTTCTCAGCCCTCCGCTTTCCTCCATCCACCCCCCCCCCCCCCAAACCCCCTCCACTGTCGGGCAGTTTATTTATTTATGAACTCGGTTACCGTCATTCAACATTACTGCCCCCACCCCCCTCAAGAACCCTCGGAGCTCAAACCAACTCTTCATGCCGTTGGTGCCATTTCTACCAAATATGACGGTGCTGTCACATTAGTTCTGCCTCACCCATTAATCTCCTTGTCGCAGGAAATCCTCTTTTCATTTATTTATTTGTACCCCCCCCCCCCCCCCCCCCCCCCCCCGTCTCCCCTCCTCGTCCTCCTATCCATTGTCAGAATGTCTTTAATGAGGAAGTCTACAAGCCTCATACTGGGATGTGAGCTACTCCAGACTGTCTGGTAAGAGCTAGCATTGCTAATGCTAACCCCCCCCCCACCCCCCCCCCCCCCCCCTCCTCGCCCTCCACTCTTCAGGTGGAGATTGTGACCCACACGGGGCCCTCACCGCCGCCTGTGGATGGGCCCCCCAGTTCCAGTTCAAGACCATCCACCCGTCGGGCCAGACCACGGTCATCTCGTCGTCCTCCTCCGTCCTCCAGTCCCACGGCCCCCTCAGACACCCAGCAGCCCCTGCTGGACTTTGACACGGACGACCTGGACCTGCACAGCCTCAGGTGAGGCCCCCCCCACCCCCACCCCACACCCGCTTCCTGCTTGGTAGAGAACTCTGGGATTGAGAGGTGTTCAGGACCAACTAACGCATAGATCCTGAAGATATTTGATTGAGAAGTAGAATTGAGGGTGTCTGTCTGTTTACATTTACATTTATTCATTCAGACGCTTTTTATCCAAAGCAACTTACAGTAAGTAAGTGTTTCTGGGTGTGTCTGTGTGTGTCTGTGTGTGTCTGTGTGTGTCCGGGTGTGTGTGTGTGTCTGTGTGTGTCTGTGTGTGTCCGGGTGGTGGTGTGTGTGTCTGTGTGTGTCTGTGTGTGTGTGTGTGTGTGTGTGTCCGGGTGTGTGTGTGTCTGTGTGTGTCTGTGTGTTCTGTGTGTGTCTGTGTGTGTCTGTGTGTGTCTGTGTGTCTGTGTGTGTCTGTGTGTGTCTGTGGTGTGTCCGGGTGTGCTGTGTGTGTCTGTGTGTGTCTGTGTGTCTGTGTGTGTCTGTGTGTCTGTGTGTGTCTGTGTGTGTCTGTGTGTCTGTGTGTGTCCGTGTGTGTGTGTGTGTCTGTGTGTGTCTGTGTGTCTGTGTGTGTCTGTGTGTCTGTGTGTGTCTGTGTGTCTGTGTCTGTGTGTGTGTGTGTGTGTGTGTCTGTGTCTGTGTCTGTGTGTGTCTGTGTGTGTGTGTCTGTGTGTGTCTGTGTGTGTCCGGGTGTGTGTCTGTGTGTGTCTATGTGTGTGTGTGGTGTGTGTGTGTGTGTGTGTAGGATTCAGCCTGTGCGCTCAGAGCCAGTGAGCATGCCCGGCGCCTCCAGAATCGTTGCCGAGCGTCGAGGACAGACCAACGCCATGGATACTGGATCAGGTAGGATACATGGCAACTGTACTCTGGGATCTCTCCAGTCCTTTATGACAAGGAGGACCAGGTCTGGCCTCAGTTTGGGGAGTCACTGGGTGGTCGCTGGGGGGGGTCACTGGGGGTTCAGTGGTTCAGTTTTGGATTCAACCTCAGCCACCTGTGGTTGTCAGAGCCAGTGAGTTCTGACGGAACATCTGTCACATTCCTGCTGCACCATGAGGGCCGTTAGATGGGCCTGATGGTGAGGCTTTGGTCCCCCGGCAAGACGGGGTTCTCCTGTGGAACGAGGTGTGTCGTGTGGAGAGGTTCTACTGGTGGTGAGAGGTTCTGCTGGTGGTGAGAGGTTCTGCTGGTAGTGAGAGGTTCTGCTGGTGGTGAGAGGTTCTGCTGATAGTGAGAGGTTCTGCTGGTGGTGACAGGTTCTCTGGTAGTGACAGGTTCTGCTGATAGTGAGAGGTTCTGCTGGTGGTGAGAGGTTCTGCTGGTAGTGACAGGTTCTGCTGGTGGTGAGAGGTTCTGCTGGTGGTGAGAGGTTCTGCTGGTGGTGAGAGGTTCTGCTGGTGGTGAGAGGTTCTGCTGGTAGTGAGAGGTTCTGCTGGTGGTGAGAGGTTCTCTTGGTGGTGAGAGGTTCTGCTGGTGGTGAGAGGTTCTGCTGGTGGTGAGAGGTTCTGCTGGTAGTGAGAGGTTCTGCTGGTGGTGAGAGGTTCTCTTGGTGGTGAGAGGTTCTGCTGATAGTGAGAGGTTCTGCTGGTGGTGAGAGGTTCTGCTGGTGGTGAGAGGTTCTCTTGGTGGTGAGAGGTTCTGCTGGTAGTGAGAGGTTCTGCTGGTGGTGAGAGGTTCTGCTGGTAGTGACAGGTTCTGCTGGTGGTGAGAGGTTCTGCTGGTAGTGAGAGGTTCTGCTGGTAGTGACAGGTTCTGCTGGTGGTGAGAGGTTCTGCTGGTAGTGAGAGGTTCTGCTGGTGGTGAGAGGTTCTGCTGGTAGTGACAGGTTCTGCTGATAGTGAGAGGTTCTGCTGGTGGTGAGAGGTTCTGCTGGTAGTGACAGGTTCTGCTGGTGGTGAGAGGTTCTGCTGGTAGTGAGAGGTTCTGCTGGTAGTGAGAGGTTCTGCTGGTGGTGAGAGGTTCTGCTGGTGGTGAGAGGTTCTGCTGGTGGTGAGAGGTTCTGCTGGTGGTGAGAGGTTCTCCTGGTGGTGAGAGGTTCTGCTGGTGGTGAGAGGTTCTCCTGGTGGTGAGAGGTTCTGCTGGTGGTGAGAGGTTCTGCTGGTGGTGAGAGGTTCTGCTGGTGGTGAGAGGTTCTGCTGGGTAGTGAGAGGTTCTCCTGGTAGTGAGAGGTTCTCTTGGTGGTGAGAGGTTCTCTTGGTAGTGAGAGGTTCTCCTGGTGGTGAGAGGTTCTCTTGGTGGTGAGAGGTTCTCTTGGTAGTGACAGGTTCTCCTGGTGGTGAGAGGTTCTGCTGGTGGTGAGAGGTTCTGCTGGTAGTGAGAGGTTCTGCTGGTAGTGGAGAGGTTCTCTTGGTGGTGAGAGGTTCTGCTGGTGGTGAGAGGTTCTCCTGGTGGTGAGAGGTTCTGCTGGTAGTGAGAGGTTCTCTTGGTGGTGAGAGGTTCTGCTGGTGGTGAAAGGTTCTGCTGGTGGTGAGAGGTTCTCCTGGTGGTGAGAGGTTCTACTGGTGGTGAGAGGTTCTGCTGGTAGTGAGAGGTTCTGCTGGTGGTGAGAGGTTCTACTGGTAGTGAGAGGTTCTGCTGGTAGTGAGAGGTTCTGCTGGTGGTGAGAGGTTCTGCTGGTGGTGAGAGGTTCTGCTGGTAGTGAGAGGTTCTGCTGGTAGTGACAGGTTCTACTGGTAGTGAGAGGTTCTGCTGGTAGTGAGAGGTTCTACTGGTAGTGAGAGGTTCTGCTGGTAGTGAGAGGTTCTGCTGGTGGTGAGAGGTTCTGCTGGTAGTGAGAGGTTCTGCTGGTGGTGAGAGGTTCTGCTGGTGGTGAGAGGTTCTGCTGGTGGTGAGAGGTTCTGCTGGTGGTGAGAGGTTCTACTGGTGGTGAGAGGTTCTCCTGGTGGTGAGAGGTTCTGCTGGTAGTGAGAGGTTCTGCTGGTAGTGAGAGGTTCTGCTGGTGGTGAGAGGTTCTCTTGGTGGTGAGAGGTTCTACTGGTGGTGAGAGGTTCTGCTGGTGGTGAGAGGTTCTGCTGGTGGTGAGAGGTTCTGCTGGTAGTGAGAGGTTCTGCTGATAGTGAGAGGTTCTACTGATAGTGAGAGGTTCTACTGATAGTGAGAGGTTCTGCTGGTAGTGAGAGGTTCTGCTGATAGTGAGAGGTTCTGCTGGTAGTGAGAGGTTCTGCTGGTGGTGAGAGGTTCTGCTGGTGGTGAGAGGTTCTGCTGGTGGTGAGAGGTTCTGCTGGTAGTGAGAGGTTCTGCTGATAGTGAGAGGTTCTACTGATAGTGAGAGGTTCTACTGATAGTGAGAGGTTCTGCTGGTAGTGAGAGGTTCTGCTGGTGGTGAGAGGTTCTCCTGGTGGTGAGAGGTTCTGCTGGTGGTGAGAGGTTCTGCTGGTGGTGAGAGCTTCTGCTGGTAGTGAGAGGTTCTGCTGGTGGTGAGAGGTTCTGCTGGTGGTGAGAGGTTCTGCTGGTGGTGAGAGGTTCTGCTGGTGGTGAGAGGTTCTGCTGGTAGTGAGAGGTTCTGCTGGTAGTGAGAGGTTCTCCTGGTAGTGAGAGGTTCTGCTGGTAGTGAGAGGTTCTGCTGGTGGTGAGAGGTTCTACTGGTGGTGAGAGGTTCTGCTGGTGGTGAGAGGTTCTGCTGGTGGTGAGAGGTTCTGCTGGTAGTGAGAGGTTCTCCTGGAGAGAAAACCCAGGGCTTCAGGGAATACCTGTTCCCCCTGAGAGGTTGTGATTCTCTCCACCCTTCAGCTCCCACCGAGAACACCCAGACCCCTGCTGGCCTCAGACCATCCTTATTCACTCATGGCCCAGCCCTGAATCCAGTTCTCCTGGTGTTGCTTGTCTCCTGGTGGACAGAAAGCTCCCAGACTCCAGGCATTGATCTAGTTAGAAAGACATGGGGATCAGTGGATCCGTTTTCATGTTGAGCCTTTCATCCTGTCACAAGGACCGACTAATCCAATCAAGTTGGGATCGGCACAGGTGCGCGCGTGTTGTTTTAAAAGCGGATCATCCCCACTCAAACACATCGTGTCCTTTTGCTGTTGTTGTTGTCGATTATGACCTGTATAATCTTTAGTTTGAGGAAAAGGCTTGTCTAACCCGCTCCCCCTCCTCCTGTTGTCATCTTTGATTGACCCAAGGCGATCAATACTGTACATCCTGACCTCGTTTGAACCAGGAAGTACCCCCCCCGCCCCCGCCCATCACCGCCCCCCCCCCCCCCCCTCCACCTCCACCTCCACCTCTCTTCTGCCCTGCTGTCTGGTGGACTAGAGAGAGAGAGAGAGAGACGGGAGGAGGGGAGGGGAGGGGAGGGAGGGAGGGAGGGAGGGAGGGAGGGAGGGAGGGAGGGAGGGAGGGAGGGAGGGAGGGAGGGAGGGAGGGAGGGGGAGGGGAGGGGAGGAGCGTGATCCTTATCAGTGTGTGGGGATGGCCCAGCAGTGGGCCCTGCCACCACCATGGCGCCTCCTCTTATCATCCCCCCCCATCACTTCTGTCTTCCTCCGCCTTCAGAAGGACGCACGCTTCACCCTTTGTGTGTGTGTGTGTGTCGCAGATTCATAGTCCTTGACCAGTTTTCATCAAAAGACACAGTCATGGTGTGCTATGCGGAACGTCTGTGTGTGTGTGTGTGTGTGTGTGTATGCGTTTGTGCTCAGGCGTTGTGTAATTTCTTATTAGTGTCTGTGTGTTGTGTGTGCGTTTTTCCTCCCTTGAAGTCTCAGCAGCAGTCCCACCCTCCCCTCCTGTAGACAGACAGACTGTAGACTGGACTGCTACTGGGAGACACCAAGCCAGTCTCCACAGGGTCTAGGAGATCATATCTAGCAGTGCTGTGTCCTCTGCTGCCTATTTACACTGCACTCCCCCTGGTCTGCACACAGCTTTGGTTATGCCGGATACACACACACACACAAACCCGCACGCACGCACACACACACACACACACACACACTCACACACCACACACACACGCACACGCACACTCACACACACACACACTCACACACACACACTCACACACACACACACACTCACACACTCACACACTCACACACACACACACACACACTCACACACACACACACACTCACACACACACACACACACACAACACCACACACACACACACACACACACACACACACACACACACACACACACACACACACACACACACACACCAGTCTCCTTGACTCAGCAACCCCCATGTGGGCATCCCTGTCTCACACACAAATCAATGTGTGACGTCCTGCCAGCCAGCCACCATTATCAATACAGAACATCTGGTCCCTCAGTGTCGCCTTGGGAGGGAGGTGAGGGGGGCGGGGGGGTGGGGGGGGTGGGGGGGGGGGTGGACGTGTGTGTGTGTCTCAGGGAGTGTGGCCTTGAGGGTGGGCGCGTGTGTGTGTGTGCGTGTGCGGACACCACCAGTCCAAAGTTTGGACACCTTGTCGTATTCATTTGAATGGGAGGGTGTGTCCAAACTTTGGACTTTGGATGTCTGTCTCATCTCAGAGAGAGTGGGCATGCATGTGTGTGTGTGTGTGTGTCTCATCTCAGGGAGTTTGGCTTGGTGTGTGTGTGCTGTGTGTGTGTGTGTGTGTGTGTGTGTGTGTGTGTGTGTGTGTAGATTACACCAGTCTCAGACAACACACTGGCATTTGGTGGCCAAGGCAGTCTAAATCTAAATCAAGTTAGTAAATAAAGCCCAGAGAGATACAAGAGAGTCTGAAGGGAAATGTGCTTAATCTCACCTGGGTACTGATCCTCCATCGCCCCAGCTCCTTTTCCACAAAGTTTTCTTTTGTTATGACTCTGCCAAAACACAGACACACACACACCCACACACACCCACACACACTTCCACACGCATGGTGGCCGTTTCGATTGTGTTAGTGTTGTTGTTGTCGTCGTGACCTTAACTGTGGCGCGGTGGTGTGTGTTTTTATCACAGACCGGGGATCTAGATATCACAGAGGAGCTGGCGACAGTGAGGCAGGGGGGGGGGGGGGAGGGGGGGGGGGGCGGAGGGGGGGGCGGAGGGGGGTGCAGGCATGTTGCGAGTTTGTTATCACGCCGTCCTCCGCTGGGATGAAGAACCCTGCCGGCGATAGCAGAGGGGGGTGGAGCCTCTTAATGCACACCACCCCTGGCGCTGTGAGGTGTGTGTTTGTGTGCGTGTGCGTGTGTGTGTTTATTTGACCTTCCTTCCTGTCAGGTGGTTTGCTCCGCTCTGCGGCATCCTGCTGCTGTAGTGTGAGTCAGTGTTGGATCAGCAGCTAGCCGTCATTAGCCACCTGCCCTTCATAACCCCCCCCCTCCCCTCCCCCCACACCACACACACACACATTCTCCCCACCCCCACCCCCCAGCTCCATCTGAGTGATATCGATCACACTCTCTTGGAGCCTTTGCCACACTCACCCCACAGAGAGAGTGTGTGTGTGTGTGTGTGTGTGTGTGTGTGTGTGTGCGTGAGTGTGTGTGTGACGGCACCTGAACAGTACCAGGCTCTGTGCTAGGTAGGCCTGGAGGCGAGAAGGGGTTTCCCTCACTGCTACCCGCCATTGTATTGCGACGGAGGGGCGGGGGGGCAGGAATAGAGGGATGAATGGATAAGCGAAGAGGAGGATGGGGTGGGGGGGTGGGGTGGGTGGGGGGGGGACGTCCTGTCTCTCCACTCCCTTCATACCTGAGTGGCCCTGTGAACCCAAACTGAGAGGGTCCGGGCACCTGTGCTCAGGTGTTTTCCCCGGGACACACACACGCACACACACACGCACGCACGCACGCACGCACACACACACACACACACACACACACAGTAACTGATCCCTGACCCTAACCCTACAATTACCCAGCCCGCTCATAAAGATAAAGACCCCCAGTGTGTTTTCCCCCTTTGACTGCAGATAGTGGTCACATTCACAACTGGGCTGGGGCGGAGAGAGAGAGGTGGGGGGGTGGAGGGGGGTGAGGGTGGGTGGAGGGGGGCACCACGCCACACGATACCCTCCTTAAAAGAAGAAGGCCGAACATCTTTGTCCTTCGTTCCCCCCACCCCTCCTCTTTTGCTTCCTTCCTCTACCAACACCCCCCTCTACCACCACCACCCCACACACAGGCTACACATATGCCCTTATCCTTATCAATGGGACCCTTTTCACCTACCTGTCCCCCCCCCCCTCCTATTGGTAAGCACAGTGAGGCAAGGTGCTATTGTGGACGTGGCATTTTAATGGAAACACCATAAAAATAGCCGCAGCCAGCAGTGTGTTTTACAGCCTCCTGGTCAGACAGTGGCAGAGCATGTTTCCTAGCAGAAGCACGGTCATTAGGTGGCTGAGCAGGTCACCTAAGACAAGTTAGTCATGTTGAGGCAGAAACCTTTAAGGCAGGTTGGATTGATATGACCTCATACTAAAATCTTTCTAAATCTCACACTGTTTGCAGTGGAACTCGGCAGAAGAAAACAACAGCTTGGTTAAAGTATTCAGAATCCGCTCATAACAGGAATAAACGGCAGAGATGCGTCTTGTTTCCTCAGTTCAATGAACAGCAGTCAGAAATCATTTGCAGGCATATGAGGTGGAGGCTGAAGCCCAAGAGGTATTTCGGCTTTGAGCACGAGAAGAGAAAAAAAAAAAGGCCAAGAGACGAGCCGCTGAAAGAGGGAGAGCAGATCAGGAGCCGAGAGCTGGAGGCCAGCGAGGTCCCAGCGAGGTCTCTCCTCAGGCGGGGGCTGACGGCGGACAGATGGAGAGCCAGCCTCCATGGCCACAGAACAGGAAGCAGAATAATCATCACGGGAGATTTGAACAGCTCAGATGAGGCAGTCTACGCACAGCGAGTGAGATAAAGAGAGGAAGGGAGAGGAGAGAGGGAAAACAAATGAAAGGGACAGAGAGAGAGAGAGAGAGAGAGAGACAGAGAGCGAGAGAGAGAGAGCGAGAGCAAGAAAGAGTGTTACATAGATTATGACAGACCTCTCTAGGGGCAACTATATAGATCATCAGCTTTGGTTAATGCCATTATGAAATGGAGCTTATGTGAGCCTGTGGCACTTCGCTAATGCCCGTGTTCACCCCTTGGTGAGTCGAGAGCAGGAAAGGAAAGGGCACCGACTCTGGGCCCCCACCCTGGGACAGTGGGGGCTGGGAGGGGGCTGGAAGGGGGGTAGAGGGCTGGGAGGGGGTGGTCTTCCCTAATCCACACTGATTGCATCACAGTGGACAGACCCACAGCTGGGGAGAAGATTTTTCAGAAGGGATTCAAAGAGCTGCACTTATACATATACACACACACACACACACACACACACACACACACACACAACCACACCCTGGGTTAGAAAGGCATTAAAAAGCACACAGACAGCACGAGCACCAACACACAGCAGTCTGGACACGTCCAAACACAAGCACACACACACACAAGCTAGAACACACAGAGACAGTGGCCAGCTCATCATGAGGCATGAGAAGAGAGAGAGAGAAAGGAAGGAGGGATGAAGGGAAGGAAGGAACAAAGAAAAGAGAAAAAGACGCAAGGAAGGAGAGGTGAAGCGTGGAGGGACAGTGTGTGTTGTTTATAAATCATCTCCATACAGCGGTCCGATACAATTCACTGATATCCCCCCACACACACACACACACACACACACACACACACACACACACACACACACACACACATCTGAACCGAGACTCGAGCCGATGACCAAAGTCGAGGAGCGTGGGCGCAAGGAGGTGAAAAACCCTCGCAGCTCACACACACACACACAGACACACACTGCAGCTGTTCGGGGGAGCGCTCAGCGACCGCCTTCAACGCTGTCCTCTAATTACACCACTAGGAATAGAAAGCAGAGCCGCCACAGTGACAGAGCGCCAGCCGGCCCACAAATCTGCACCGTCCGCGGGTCTGGCTGCACCACCTCGGCCCCCCCCACCGCACCCCCCCCACCCACCACCACACCCCCCACCAACACCCCCCCCCCGTCGTCTCTGTTGTGAGTCCAGCATACACAGGCCGTTTTGGGGGCTGGTTACGTAACAGTTGGAGCACAGAGAGCCCCGGACTGTGGGCCGTCCGGACGCAGCCAGTCCACTGTTTCACTCTGGCTCTCTGTACATGACGAGGGGGGGGGGGGGGGGGGGGGTGCTTCGCTTGACCACAGTGGAGGGAGCCGCAAACAGACCCACAGATCACAGAGTTAACACTCCCTGGCTCCCCACACACACACACACTTGCACATTCACACAGACACGTAGGCACCCGTATAAACATACACTTTTGTTTTAACTGAGGTTCTGGAATAGTTCATCTTGGGGCAGGCACGACATCTTAAAGGCAGCCAGGGTTTCAGACCAATCTGGACACCGGGTTCCTCTTCTGGCCGTGCTGGAAACGAGCAGCACTTAAGAAAACAATGCCAGAGCCATTTTTTGATCGTGCGGACGGTCTAATGATTAAAGAGGCCCAAACGATAGCATGGCAGCGAGGACCTGTTGCAGCAAGCCTTCATCCTGATCTCATTAATGGAGGGAGATGATGGGGCGCCTGTTGGTTCCCAGGGGTGCTGCTCTGTTGCCCGACCAATGGAATCATTCCAAACACTTGATGATGTCATTAGGTGGTAAACTGCCTCGTATCATTATGTGGGAGTAATGTCAGACAGGTGCAGGTGTGTGTGTGTGTGTGTGTGGGGGGGGGGGGTCGAGAGCACCCCCACAGATATCGAAAAACCCACAGCTGGGGCTGAGAAATGGAACGGGCGCTGGGGGGGGGGGGTCTGTTGGCTTGTTGACTTGAGGGTTGTGTGTGTGTGTGTGTGTGTGTGTGTGTGTGTGTGTGTGTGTGTGTGTGTGTGTGTGTGTGTGTGTGTGTGTTGGGGTGGGGGGATTGTTTTCTTTGGTGAGACAGGGAATAAACCTTTTCTGTGCACATGACGTTATGGGTTCTGCTGGCCCAGATTCGTGTTACTCCAGGTCTCTTCCCATGAAGGCCCACCCCTATCTTCCACAGCCACCAAAACCTTTCCACGGCATTCTTACCTAATTGAAAGTTGGCCCCCGAAGCTTTCCTGGAGTTAAAGACCCAATATGTTGTGAATGGAGGTGGGACTGTGTGTTGAGGTCCGTTTTACAGTGAAGGCTTTCTCTCTGAACCTTGGTCATAAAGATGAAAGGCGGTCACGGTTGACCGTAGCTGTGCGGTTGACCAGAGCGCTGGCACCCATGATCTTTATCTCCTGTTCAATCCGGCTCCACACAGAGTTCTGGGGCAAAGGTTGACTTGAAGGGGAACGTAGGTGAACCATGTGCGCCCCCTTGAGGCCAGGTCACAAAGGGGCAGGTGAGAAGCTCGTCAACAGGCAGCCTCGGAGCTTTAACATTCATTAACGACGGTTAATTCCCTCTCTAGTTTCGGGAGGTTTGGTCTCACAGATCTGGTACGATGTCTCCTATCCATTCCTGTGTTCAGTTCCAGAGGCAGACTGTGTTCAGTATGCACTGCTGGTCAACACCAGCGCCTCTCCCCAGGCAGGACGAAACATCTAGCCCCAGACACCGAGCACACGGGAGAACACATGCGTCGTATCTCCGTGTTTTTACAGCCGCTGCTGAGTCTCACGTGCAGCGTACTGAAACACTGGACTGCATCAAATGAGCCCGACTCCTGTGTCCATCACCAACCAGGTACGATCTCAAACCTTTGGCATTTTGAAAAATCCCACAAACGTCAGGCTGGCCTCATAAAACGGCTGCGTTCACAGCCTGATCCATCAAAGGCTGAGGCTGACGCAGTTTCAGCTCTGTCCTTCTGCTCTCCGAAGTCTGCACGTTCAGCGTCGCTCTCTGAGCATCTATGACTCGCACGCTGAGAGCTCTCGTGGATGTCGGTCGTGTGGGTGGACTTGTACTTTGTTTGTCGTTTGCCTTTGCGTGTGAATGAGAACGGAATGGAGGGAGTTGGAGGAGAGGGGGAGTTGGAGAGAGAGATGGCGGAAGGGAAGAAGACGGAGGGAGGGAGGGAGGGGACAGTAGAAACATTTCGTCTCACATTCACCTCCACATGGCACTGTCTGACTACATTCTCTGATCAATTCTCACTTCACACACACACACACACACACAAAAACACACACACACACACACTTTGGAGCTCCCTTGGGGAACAGCCTGCAATGGATGTCAGGGTCATTGTCTTGGATACTATGACTCACGAGCCTAGAGCTCAGAGATAGAATATCAGTGTCTCAGCATGAGAACTTAGTAAGTGTGTGTAGTGTGTGCTGGAGTGTGTAAGTACAATGTTGTTTTATATAAGTACAGTGCTAACGTGCGTATGTGTGTGTGTGTGTGTGTGGACACTAGTGCCTCTGTTCTTCAACAGGGCAGTTTTCCTTGCTGGAGCACCATGCAGTCTTGAGTCTTAAGCATGTGAAGAATTCCAGCGGATCGGGAGGTCACAGTGAGCGCCATCTTTCAGCGGCTTTTTTATTACACGCACTTCCAGCAGGCCCTCACACACACACACACACACACACACAGCCAGGACACAGCGTGGTGTAGAGTGAAGCAAGTTTCAGACACACTGGCTCAAACTAAAGACCAACTAAAGGGAGGGGGACAGTAAAGAGAAGGAAAAGAAAAAAGAAAGGCAGAGAGAGAGAGAGAGAGTAATGGCAGAAAAAGGCATGGATGGTTTACATTGTGTTTTAACCAGCTGAGACCGTGTTGTGACACAGACGACAGCATGTCAGATGAATTATGGGGGCTGACCCCAGCCACAGACACTCCACACTCCAGATAGCCTCTTATGAGGGAGAAGATGAGCGTAACCCGATACTTCATACACCCCGGGCGGCTCTTAGGGGTGTCAGCTAGACATCAAGGCAGGTCTAAAAGAGTGTGTGTGTGTGTGTGTGTGTGTGTGTGTGTGTGTGTGTGTGTGTAAGTGAAAGGGCTGTGTCCCTAGCCAGTGTTGTGTGTGTATGTGAGTAAATGAAAGGTTTGTGTTTATGGTTGTTTAGTGCATGCGTGTGTGTGTGTGTGTGTGTCTGCGTAAGAGAGGAGAGAAATAGACAAAGAGAAGAGAAAGAGAGAGAGAAAGAAATGGAGAAGGAGAGCGAGAGAGCGAGAGAGAGAGAGAGAGAGAGAGAGAGAGAGAGAGAGAGAGAGGAAGCGGTGCCTAAGGCTGGGCTCACCTGCAGCCTTCACACAATAGAGGCCGATCGGTCAAGCAAGTGGGAGAATGACAAACGTTCAACAAGTAACACACACATCAGACACACTCCACCACATCACAGGCCCAGTCACACCCTACCCTGAAGTCCTCCCGCCAGGGTTACCACGGGGACAGCACAACCACATAAAACACAGAGGACTTCACACGCTTCCCCCCCAAAAATGGATTTTTCCAACCCTCTGTTCCTCTAAATTGTTCACTTGCCTTGGAACTGCCAAACTAGCCCTTAAACCTCCTGAAGTAACCTTCGGATTGGTGTTCTTGGTCCAAAATAAACATGGTGTTGTGTTTTTGTTGTGTGTGTGTGTGTGTGTGTGTGTGTGTGTGTGTGTTGCTAGAGCTCTGTGTACTCACCGCTGGGGTTGAACTGCATGCAGGATATGGGCTTATCGTGGGCTGGGAAATGAGCCACTACTCCTTCTCCATCAGAATCATCACTCACCAAGACCTGTAAGGTGAACACCACACAAACACCACACACACACACACACACACACACACACAATCATGTACAACAGCCAAAACATTCCCACAATGGGACTTTCCAAAAGTCTGCAAAGTTCCATGTGAACGCTGCATCCAGCCACTAAACATATTGTGTTTTGTTCCCCCCTTGACACGCTGCTTAACAGAAGGCTATGACTTTGACGCCTACAGTACCATCTTACACACTCTGCTGATTTATACTGAGGTCTGTGTGCAGAAAAACCCATGAGAAATCATCTGAAATCCCACTGATAATGAGTATGGCCCCCTTGTGGATAGACAATATCCTCTTATGAAAGGGCAGTTCACCCAACGACTTAACACACGAGTTCACCAGAAACTGTATTTTCCCTGTACATGCTAGTAAGCGGTCACACAGACGTAAGCTGGAGTGTGTGTCGCCCAGTGTCTCTGTATGTGAACAGGGAATAGAAGTAAGCTCATACATGAGGCAAGGAGGAAGGGAGAGGGAGAAAGAATACAACTAGAAGAAATACAGAGAACAGAGAGAATAGAAAAGACAAAGCAGGGTAGAAAAAAATGTAGATGGAGAGGGACATAGAAAGACAGAGACACAGAGAGAGAGGAGACAGAGAGAGAGACAAAGACAGACAGACAGAGAGAGACAGAGAGAGTCAGAGTGAGACAGAGACAGGCAGAGAGAGACAGAAAGAGACAGAAAGAGACAGAGAGAGACAGAGAGAGAGAGACAGAGAGAGAGACAAAGACAGACAGAGAGAGAGAGAGTCAGAGTGAGACAGAGAGACAGAGAGAGACAGAAAGAGACAGAGAGAGACAGAGAGAGAGAGACAGAGAGAGAGAGAGAGAGAGAGAGTCAGAGTGAGACAGAGACAGGCAGAGAGAGACAGAGAGAGACAGAGAGACAGAGACAGGCAGAGAGAAACAGAGAGAGACAGAGAGAGACAGAGAGAGAGAGAGAGAGAGAGACAGAGAGAGAGAGAGACAGAGAGAGACAGAGAGAGACAGAGAGAGACAGAGAGACAGAGACAGAGAGAGAGAGGGGGAGACAGCGATTTTAATAAGCGCTGGGCCCAAACAGAAAAACAGCCAGCAGAAAACGAAGGCCTTCATTTTACACCAGAGGGGGAAAAAAAAGAACAAGGGGAGGAGAAAAAGAAAGAAACGACTGGGTGACATAAACCAGATCCCTTTTATTACAGCGCAGGCAGACAATGTTGTTCTGTGAGGGAATCCTGCCGGAGCCCTTTGAAAAGAGAATTAGTGTCGGACCAGGACCGGCTCTAGTGGGTAAGCCTATTACACAGGAGTAAGAGGAGGTGTGTGTGTGTGTGTGTGTGTGTGTGTGAGACTGAGAACAACAGTTAACGAGATGTTTCCACACACACACACACACACACACACACACACACACACACACACACGGTGGACAAACAACAAGACTGAGGGTGCTCTGATGATTGAGCGGCCTGGTCCAGAAGCCATATCATATTATGACTTCATCCCGAGCCATCGGCACACAAATATTTGCTCAAGTCATGATAAAAACGCCAATTTCTCCTCCTCCTCTTCCTCCTCTGCCAACGCTCACCCCTGCGTCTCCTTTCTCTGTCTCTCTTCTGCTCCTGGGGAGTGTAGGGTTTCTGTAAAATGTCTGGTGACACAGTACAGGCATGTCTCTGAGGGACTGGGCGTCCATGCTTTCAGGAGCACCGTGTGTGTGTGTGTGTGTGTGTGTGTGTGTGTGTGTGTGTGTGTGTGTGTGTGTGTGTGCTGTTTATCTGTCATCGTAGGACGGGATAGTAGCACTCATATTGCTTTCTCCTTTCAAGTTTGTTTTTATATGGGACTCCAAAGGATAATGCTGCAATTCGTTTTTTTTGCGTCTCACACCTGGTTGTCGATCAGAAGTGAGGAGTTAATACTATGACATGATGGTGTTAAAATACTAAAATGAAGTCCAGAAGAAAGAAGAAATGTACGGTCCTGTTCCTTCTGTCCCTGGTTCATTTCTTGGAGGGAGTTTTCCCAGGCGCTGGGGAAAGAGGCGGGGCTCTAACAACATGATGCTGAGGAGGACAAGGACCCTTTAACATCTTGTGAGGTTGCTGTTGGCTTGCTTTGTAAATATTCATTTCATACAACACCACACACACACACACATATACACACACCACACACCCCACACACTCACAAAAAGCCAAGTATTTACCTGGCATCCCTCCCCCCTTGCCCTAACCCACAGCTAAAAACAGACAAAACCACCAACTGAAGCTGTGAAAATGTGGACACGAGCCAATCCAATCAGAGCTCTGAATGTGTGTGCGAAGTGTGAGGCAGACCGCCTCAGCTACCCCCCTCCCAGCGAAGTGTGAGGCAGACCGCCTCAGCTACCCCCCTCCCAGCGAAGTGTGAGGCAGACCGCCTCAGCTACCCCCCTCCCAGCGAGGTGTGAGGCAGACCGCCTCAGCTACACCCCTCCCAGCGAGGTGTGAGGCAGACCGCCTCAGCTACCCCCCTCCCAGCGAGGTGTGAGGCAGACCGCCTCAGCTACCCCCCTCCCAGCGAGGTGTGAGGCAGACCGCCTCAGCTACCCCCCTCCCAGCGAGGTGTGAGGCAGACCGCCTCAGCTACCCCCCTCCCAGCGAAGTGTGAGGCAGACCGCCTCAGCTACCCCCCTCCCAGCGAGGTCTGAGGCAGACCGCCTCAGCTACACCCCTCCCAGCGAAGTGTGAGGCAGACCGCCTCAGCTACCCCCCTCCCAGCGAGGTCTGAGGCAGACCGCCTCAGCTACCCCCCTCCCAGCGAAGTGTGAGGCAGACCGCCTCAGCTACCCCCCTCCCAGCGAGGTGTGAGGCAGACCGCCTCAGCTACCCCCCTCCCAGCGAAGTGTGAGGCAGACCGCCTCAGCTACCCCCCTCCCAGCGAGGTCTGAGGCAGACCGCCTCAGCTACACCCCTCCCAGCGAAGTGTGAGGCAGACCGCCTCAGCTACCCCCCTCCCAGCGAAGTGTGAGTCAGACCGCCTCAGCTACACCCCTCCCAGCGAGGTGTGAGGCAGACCGCCTCAGCTACCCCCCTCCCAGCGAGGTGTGAGGCAGACCGCCTCAGCTACCCCCCTCCCAGCGAGGTCTGAGGCAGACCGCCACAGCTACCCCCCTCCCAGCGAGGTGTGAGGCAGACCGCCACAGCTACCCCCCTCTCAGCGAGGTGTGAGGCAGACCGCCACAGCTACCCCCCTCCCAGCGAGGTGTGAGGCAGACCGCCTCAGCTACCCCCCTCCCAGCGAGGTGTGAGGCAGACCGCCTCAGCTACCCCCCTCCCAGCGAGGTGTGAGGCAGACCGCCTCAGCTACCCCCCTCCCAGCGAGGTGTGAGGCAGACCGCCTCAGCTACCCCCCTCCCAGCGAGGTCTGAGGCAGACCGCCACAGCTACCCCCCTCCCAGCGAGGTCTGAGGCAGACCGCCACAGCTACCCCCCTCCCAGCGAGGTGTGAGGCAGACCGCCACAGCTACCCCCCTCCCAGCCCTCCAGGAACACCCCGGGAGGTGTGGGTGGGTTTGAGGTCGAACTTGATGAAGGTGGGAAAATATGAACTTCTGAAAAGTACACCTATTTAACCTTAGCTGTGTGTGTGTGTGTGTGTGTGTGTGTGTGTGTCTCATCCAGGGGAGGGGTCTGGCTAGCTGGCAGCTGTGTCTGCTTAGCCACAGTGGTTTAGAAACACGGTTTCGACTGCAACTAAAAAGTTATTTGAGATTTTTTTTCAACGTTCATTAGTTGACTGAAAACCAATAGATTTAGTCAAGGGACAAAGAAAGTGACGGTGATATCAGTCCTGTCTGAAGCAGTCAACACCCCCACCTACCTGCCCTTCTCCCACGGTGTGCGTGTCGATGATGGTGACGACCCCGGGAGCGTGGGGGCTGCGCCGGGTGGCGCTGTGGGGCGTCCCCTCCTCATCCGGGGTGCCCGCTGGCACAGTGCCAGCCAGCTGGGTCACAACCTTTCCCACCATGGTCAGGCCTGTCTTCAGAGTCTGGTGAAAGAGAGAGAAAATCAGAGAGAGAGAGAGAGATAGAACAGGAGAGAGAGAATGAAGAGGAGAGTGTGAGATCCAGATCGCTACACTGTGTTCTTTTTGTATTTGACAGTAATGTTGGACAAAGCGCAGCTGGAACCGGTGCAGTTCAAACGGTCATTGTTGCTGACAGATAACTTGAGGTGGAGGTCTGCTGCAGTGAGCTTTCCTGTAAAGGGGCCACCTTAGCCTGTGTGCTGCCATGGATTTTAGCATTGAGGGAGACAGTACAGTGGTGTTGGTCAATACAGACGGCTGGGTGAAAGCTGCACTGGCGGTCAATAGACAACTACCAGTCACTTTGTCTGGGTGCTTACGTGTGTGTGTGTGTGTGACTATGTGAGCGTGTGGCTGTGTGTGTGTGTGTGTCAAAGTGCCTGTTTGCTCGGTCCTATCCAGCCAGCTGATGATGACAGGGACTGCTGAAACAGCAGGAGTGTCTGAGCATGTGTGTGTGTGTGTGAGTGTGTGTGTGTGTGTGTCTTGTCTGTCTTTGTGTCTGTCACCAGTCCCCCCCCCACCCCCACCCCACCCGGTTTCTCTGCCCAGATCAATGGCTCCTGTTTGGACTAGCACTAAGAACTCCACCTGCAGTGATTAGAAAACACATTAGTGTTGATCAATTAGGAGCCAAACGCCTCGCTTAATAATTGATGGGGCTCCCAGCAATTTACACACACACGCAGGCAGACAGTCTGTTAGTGGGCATGGCGGAGTCACAGAGAGATCAGGGAGTGTGTGTGCGAGTGTGTGTGTGTGTGTGCGATCCACAAATCCGACAAACACGAGGCGCCACACCGTATTGACAGTGCTGCCTGGCCTGAATGCCTGATTAGGCTCTCCGGGGCCCTTTGCACTGACACACACACACACACACATAAACAGAGACACACACACACACACACACACAACCACAGCTGACTCCATTAGTTCAGTACAGTGAAGAGGGGGAGATAGACTCCACTTAAGTAGCATTATCCATTTCCTTCAGCGGGGCCACCGAGGTGTGTTTGAGTCAGACACCCTGGCTGGGACCTGAGAGGACGCAGGAGTCTCCCGAAGAGCACACACACACACACACACACACACACACACAAAAAACACACATTCCCTTGTGCTTCGAGTGTTTAAAACTATGAGGCCACGCACAGCTTATCACATTTCCATCTAAAAGTGTATTTGAAATAAAAAGTTCAAACCAGTAAAAATGTCAATGTAATACTGAAAAAAATAAAACGACTGACGTACGAGCGAGAATCGAGCGGCCTACGGTTGGATACAGAGGCAGCTTTTAACTTCCTCTAAAGGGTCTGGCTCCATATTTGACTTATTCCCTTCTCCCTAGTCTCCGAAACCTTCCCCCAAACCCAGCGCAACTTTGAAGGTTTGGCCAGGGCAGCAGCAGCCATTCCTTAACTTGTAGACAGAAGGTCGCTACCCGGACGAGAGGGGAGGCTGTGACGTGTATTGAGATGTATGGTCCTACATGGCCGTCCTTGGGTACAGCAGACAAGATGTCTGGATTTCAGGACCCTTAACCTTGTTTACCTCCGCTAGGCAATCCCTTTAGCAACGTAGCTCTTTTTGATGTATGCCACCATTAGCCCTCTAATGGTGCTTCTCTCACGCTAGCCGTTAGAGCTCATTAAGGAGGAGGGAGGGCACGGAACAGGGGAATAAGCTGCTCAGTCTTCATAAATCAATTTGCTTCTCTTATGGGAGACGGGGTGGATGCGAGAAGAGACTGAAACCATATGAGTCGCCACGCTAGCGCAAAAATAGCGACTGGGCTACATAAATTCAGCTTGGTATCAAAGGGCTGTTAGCAGTTAGCTGCTCTCCAGCAGAGAAGTAATGCAAAGCCATCGAGGGATGGATTACTGTGTGAAAGCTCCTTTAGACAAGCAGGGGTGATAGAGTGCCTCATAACTGGGCCTCCCTCACCAGGAAAGCAAGGTGGATCTAATAACACGCTCGTATGAAGGCTTAGATGTACGGTACGGTAATCACACCGCCGTTCAAAAGAGACCACGTGGATGTTTTTCACCTCGGACCGAGGGTTACGTGCACGGCACGCTTGGACGTCCACTCACTTTAGCGGCGCTGATAACGGTGGCGGTGTAGGACTGCGCGTTATCACCGCAGGCACCTCCTCGAGACTGGTGACAGCGAATCAGCTGCGGGGACACGGAGGACAGGCAGCGGTCAGACAAGGGAGGAAGACACTGATTATGAGATGGAGAACATGACATCGGGGGGGGGGGGGAGGGGAGGAGGAGGAGGAGTTCCACACAAAGGATCGTTAACAACTTAATGTAATTAACTTCAGAATCAGGTGTGAAGCTTAAGGTAAAAACGATGGTCAATACTCCACATCCCAGAAAGAAAGAACAACATATATATATCGGAATATATCATATATCGGAAATATTCTTTTTAAACATTTTCTAGAACGTTTCCCAGACCACAGAGCAGGCGGTTACACAAACACTGGCCCCATCTGTTAATTACTTGGGATGGCCCGCCGTTATCAGAAAACTCAATTATCCATTAAACATATTGCAGACGTGCTTTTTTTGGATGGGCCACAAAATATGAAAAAAAAACATTAAAAAGCCCAAAAAATAACCTTACATCTGTTGATTTTCATTTCTAGTGGATTCTTCCTGGAATTAAATGTCTATTTCAGCAGATTACAGAGGGGGAATTTTGGAGGGGGGGGGGGGGGGGGGGGGGGAGGGAGGGGGGGAGTGAGGGGGGTTGTAAATATGCTCTTGTAGTGATAAGCACATCTGCATTCAGGTGCATCAAAGCACAGAGGCGTATGGGTGCGGTCTCCCCTACCTTGTTCTCTGCGTAGGCTAGCCAGCGGCCTCCTAGGGCTATAGGGTTCAGGCAGGGACCAGGACATGGGTAGCAGCCTGCAAATACAAAAGGTAGACTTTGTTTCGTTAATGAACTCAGAATGAGAAACATTTTTCTTTTCTGAAACTGCACTACTTTTTCTGAGGCATGCGCTAATAGATAGAACCCTTGATTTAAGTATGTCAGATTTAGTTATCAGTGATTTTGCTGCTAATGTGGTAGCCATTTTCTTTTTTTTGGGGGGGGGGGGCCTATGTCCCCTAAGTACATGACTGTCTGTCTGAGTCTCAAGTCATTAATGTGTTAGTAAGGAGTCTCCTGCTTGAGAAGATTAATGACAGGGTAACGAGGGAATGACCCATAAGGTTGGTGTGTGTGTGTGTGTGTGTGTGTGTGTGTGTGTTTGAGTGTGTTTGCATGTGTCTTTTTTCCTTTGCACTTGAGCCGCATGACCTAATGGAATCTGTGGCACCCAATAAAGTGAGCATGGCTCCTGTGCTGACTGACTGGCAGACACACTGATCCATGAGGGAGCAGTGAGCACAGACACAAACACACACACACACACACACGCATCTTAGCAGTTATACTAATGGCAACAAAAAACACATTTCCTAGCAGATTAATTCTGAGGAGGGGAAAAACTGCAGTCAGTGTAAACTGTCCTGCACAGCAGAGGAACAGTACTAGTTTAAATACAAGCAGAAGAGCAGGAAGTAAATTAGCATGAATCATATGTAACACAATCAAACAGTTACCACAACATGTATACATGTAAAGAGAGCTGTAGACATGATGGATATTGCCATAAATAGCCTGCAGACAGAGATAAGACAAATCCTAACCCACTGACATTGAACATACATGTACTGTCTACGCACATCCAAACTTTTTTTTTTTATTGACACATGACATACAATTAAAGACACACATACACAAGACGCTCATACACCCGCAAGGTCATGAGAACAGCCTGCCAGTGAGTTGCCTGTGGAGGCAGACTGTAATTTAGTGTGCAGAGTCGGGGGGCCGGGGCTGGGGGTTGGTACTGGGGAGGCAGGGAGTGTGGGGCTTGAGGTTAAGCCACAAGGCACAGTGGCGATGCTAAAACCCTTTTGTGCTTGTCCAAGGACAAGAGGAGCCTAGGCAGTGAGATAACATGTGTTTGACACATCCTGTGTGGGGGAGAGGGGAGAAGGAAGAGGCGAGGGGAGATGAAGAGAGGAGGAAAAGAGGATTTTAAAAAAAGGGGGGGGTAGACGGTGAGGAGAAGAAACTGAGGGAAGAGGGAATGAACTAAGTCTAAAAGTGTACGTGAAAGTTCGCAATGAAATGTCGAAGAAATTATTCCAGAAAGCACTGGTGAATCCAGAGGGAAAATATGACATGAAACATAAACAATAGCTCAGGATCATGAAATAAAGTGGAAAACAAAACGACTAAAAAAAAGGACAATTCAGTGATGCAAAGGAGAGCACTCAAAATATAATGACCAAACCCCTATCCTCTAAACCGATAACTCCATGGTCAGTACCATTCAAGAGCGTCTAAAGGAACATTCAAACATCTGCCTTAAGCACAAAAAAACATGTGTCCCCGTCTCCTCCCTGTAGATTAGAACAACACTGCACAGAGAACCTCATCCAATCAGGCCCACATCACAGGATGTTCTCCTGCTCGCCCCTCTTCCGGGCCCCAAAGACACGTCTCTATTTTACAATCTGGAAGCCTCATTCAATAGAACATTTAATAACTATTGAGTACGTTTGGTTTCCTGTGGCCCAGACCGAAAGGGGAAGGCAGGCAGACAAAGACAAGACACATTAAAGCCCGTTCTAATGGCAGTTTACTGCAGTCAATGACTTAAGTGGACAGCAATGGGCTTCGGATGTGTTTTAGTTGTTGACTTGTTTTGCAATGATTATAGGGACATTAGCATCAGTAGAGGGGCTGGGAAGTAAAAAAAAAACAAAAAACATATTTTGACATTTAAATAAAAACATTTGTAGACTTTTTGAGAATGCTTTTATCCATCTGAACTTGTTGCGTGTCTGTTCTTAGGATGTGTAAATGGCATTCAGCTATTTATAAAGCTTTTTGACTCATAGGTCTGTGTTTGTGTTCGCAAGTGTGCTGCAAGCTGATAAGAGGTACAATGTGTGAAGTTAATCAGAGGGGGTTTTCCTGCTTTTAGCTTGTTATGGACGAAAGTGACAAAGAAAATAAACTTGTTCTGGTGTTAAACGGCACGTAAAAAGTCCCTTGGAGAGTTCAAAGTGACTTACTCGTAACAAAGAATTTTTTGGTGAAGGTACAGCTATCAAAAGCAGCTATCTTCTCTTGCAGGACAACAACCAGAATCCTGAAAGAATAAAGAAATTAATATATATATTTAAATAACAACAACAACAACAAAAAACACAAGAGAACCAGGGCATTTCTTATTAAGAAATCAGATCTAATATATATTCAAATCTTCAACTGATGGTCGTTCTCCACACTGCTTTTAAATAATACACTGATTAAATTTGTCCTACCAATGAGCTCAGCATTGTATAGTGAAAAGGGGGAAAGATTGCACATACTCTTTATTGCAGTGTAGGTCGTAGATGGGTGTCTTGAACTGAATGGACTTGACCATCTCCCCAGTCCGTAGAGAGTACAGGTCCACACAGCAGTACGGAGGGCTGGTTCTGCAAACGCAAACATTTTACACATCAAAGAACCATTTGGAACACTGATCTTTACCAGGAAATATTGATGATTGACTGATGCATGACTTCTTGTTCATTTGCCAAGCGTAAACACACACACGCACGCACGCACGCACGCACGCACGCACACACACACCCACACCACACACACACACACACACACACACACACACACACACACACACACACACACACACACACACACACACACACACACACACACACACACACACACACACACACACACACACACGCGCACGCAGCCTTTGTGTGGCTGTAAGAAGCATCTCTCCCTTTCCTCTTCAAAGTCCCCTGAGGTTTCACACAGTGTATGTTTCCATTCCAGAAGGTTCTGTCTGGCCTCCTTCCACAAATATACCAAAAATTAAAAGGGAGAAGAAAATCCAAGTAGGGGAAATGCTTTGTCATGTAACGCACACATTTTCTGGCCTCTTCTCCATCAACAGACAGAGAGGGAATACTGCAGATGCTGTCTAACACCAGAGACGGCTGGCAAAGGGAAAATACGAACATCAATTCTCATTAAACCTCTTTTCCTCGTCTCTAACCCTTCGATCGCCGATGGTAAAGCCTGTGGTGCCTCATTGGCCGGCGCTCAATGGAGGCGCGAGGTGAAAGAGATGTAGAATTGGTTTTGCTTCGAAAGACATAAGCTATTGGCTTTCAGAAGTCTATTTACTCCTCTGGTTCATATTCTATCCAATTGTCATCCTCATCCTGCCTGTGACTCTGCAGAACGTTTGAGATGCAGAAAGAAATTTGCTCCGATATGCTTTACTTTACAACACTGCTGGTTTGAAAAGGAAAGTTCCTTGATTTGAACTCTTTCACTTTGAATAATAATAATGGTCTGTCATCACTGGAAATGTCAAATGTAATAAACTTCAAAGTGGTTGGTAAGGTACTATACTAGACTCCCGACATATTGATCTGTGACGGTTACGAGATTAGTCGATAGGCAGGGAAGTCAATTGGTGACTTGATCAATGTGGATCTTCGCTTACGGTCCAACGACCACATATGTCATCCCAACAAAACTAAATAATTACACAGGATTGACAATTCATGAACAGGTACCCCCCTAAGGTACCCCCATTTGCTATGAGTAACAAGTTATTCATGCACAACAGCTGTGTAAGCTTAGGACAGAGGTCATAATGCATGTCACCATGCGAATTCAGTGACCGAGTCGTCTCTTCTGCGGTCTCATTACAGATATAATGTCCGTCTGCCTCCCTTCTGAAGCACAGCCACTCCTCGTCTTTTTATGGCGGATGAATATCTGCTAATCCCATTCAGACCTCTTGACAGACACAAACATTGGATGAAATACGGGGGAACCGTTTTTGTAATTTATTTATTTTTAGTCCCTTTTTTGGGGGGGGGAAAACTCGCACATCAGGGCATCACAAAGCATCCGAGACATCTTAAAGTGGCCACAAATTACCAGGAACATGGAAGCACTTAAGGGGAGTTCAATGTGAAAAGGCTGGGGGACGCCACAGCCGTGAGCTGAGCGACAGCCCCGCGTCGGAGCACCGATCAAGACCGGATCAAGTTTGAATTTGTCGTAATTCTCTCAAAGCGAGCATCTTTGAACGTTGCCGGTGGCATGAAAGCCAGTGTCCCATGTAACCTTCTCTCTCACTTTCTAGCAGTTTCTGATTTTGTTTCCTGTCCCCCCCCCCCCCCCCCCCCCGGTCAAGTAGACATGGGATTTATGTAAGTGGTGTTCATGTACGACGCTCTGTACACTGTATTTATTTTCGCTTTTGCCATAGCACCAAACGCCAAACAGTATTACTGTCTGTGGCCCTGGACAGGAGGCCCCACAAGAGCGAACAGGGGCACTAGTGGCACAGAGAGTCTCTGGCAAAGAGAACCCAATAGAAACCAGATTGAGAGGAAATTCATCTTCCTTTGGCTGAACTTCTGGAAGTTGAATATGCATGCAACCAAACAGGCTAGGCAATTTGAAGCTACGCTAGCTTTGCTGTTTCTTGTTGGAAAGCTTGCTCGCATGTATTAACAGGGTAACGGAGAGAACGTCCAGCTTCAGGAGAACTTCTGGGCCGTACAGGACCGCAGGCCTGTAAATGTGCTTTCAGGGGGCACCTGGTCAGGGTTCACCACTCTTTGATCCTACCAGGCCAGTGGTGCTAGAGTGTTTGAGTGAGTGTGTGTGTGTGTTTAGAGTGAAGCCATGACAGGATTAGTGTGTGCGACACGGCAACAGGGAGTGAGGCTAGACACTGCAGACACAAACACCATCCACAAAGAGCCAGAAGAATCACACAGCTTGCTGGCTCTCCCTCTCCCTCTCTCGCTCTCTCTCTATTTCCCTCTCCAGCTTTATCTCCTACCCCTCTCCCTCTCTCTTTCCTTCTCTACCTCTCTCTCTCCTACCTCTCTCTCTCCCTCCCTATATCTCTTACGGTCTCGCTCTGTCTTTCCCTGCCTATCCCATCCTCTCTCTCTCTCTCTCTCTCTCTCTCTCTCTCTCTCTCTCTCTCTCTCTCTCTCTCTCTCGCATAAACTTCAGACACCTTCCTCTGACACTCGACCCCTTGCTGTCTTACAGTAACAGACGTAGCGAAACGCACACAGACACACACAAACGCTCGCACAATATAAACCAATCCAGCCCTGCCACAACTTCCAAACCCTGAGTCAGACGTACACACTCCCTGACACTGTGTATAACACACCCACCCACGAGGCACACATGCATACTGTACACACACTGGGGCTGCTGAAGCACGCTTCCCCAAGCCAGCGGCTGGACAGCTTTCTGCAGCCATGGCGCCACAGGAGCCTTCAGATCTCTCAGTCAAGCCGGGGGGAAATAAAACACTGTCTCGGAGCTGTGTCGTGTGTGAGTACTGTGTGTGTGTGTGTGTGTGTGTGTGTCGGACACTGTGTGCATGTCAGTGTGAGTGCATTCCACCCTTCATTCTCTGTAAGCAGTTAGAAAAAAAGAAGATAAAAGAGGTGTCTTACAAGCAGTGTGAGTCTCTATTCTGATCTCCACAGCAGAACACCTACTGTGTGGAAGAAATTAGATTTCCCGTGTACTTATATTAATCACTACTGAACACACCTTCTCTGAATACTGTTGTAACGTCATTACCGCCTGACTGTCACTATCTATGTTTACATTCTTGTGCCCTATAAAAGAATGCTCTCTTGCCTTCGTCCGGAAGAGAGCCATGATTCAGAACCTAAGCCTTGTACTGTCTTCATTTTGTTGCCAGAGGTCTGGTCATTACTCTCCCAACCTGCAGATTCTTAAATACGTATTAAACCCAGAACTCAACTGAACTGTCACGCCGTTTATGAAGAGACGGTTTGTTCAGTAGTGATTAATATAAGTACACAGGAAATATAATTTCTTCCACAACTGCCAGACACAAGAGTCTGTCCTGCAGACCTCACAGTGAGAAAACACACAATAAAGCTACAATTACAAATGCAATAAAAAACCTTGCAATTAATATATTGCGCTTTTCAAAAGAAAAGAAAAAAGCTGTTTGCTGGCGGCTGCTTCATCGATTTCAGCATTATCAGGGTCATATCAATCTAATTCAAAGCTTTTTGCAAGCAACGTACCCTGGAATTGATTCATGGGGACAGTGATAGTCATCTATTATACAATCAAAATGGCCCACGATTCCATTGTTTTCCTTTGGCAGTATTTTAATAAATGACCCAGTTCTAATGGAAGCAACGCAGGGTCAGTGGTAATATGATTTCCTTGTGCTGGGGACTTGGAGGCGTAGGTTGAAAGCAGGGTTAAATCACAATTATCATTATGGATCATGGCTGACTGTCAGTCCTTGCACATGTTAAGGTGACACTGAGCGCCATTCCCTGGCTCAGTAATGCCACTGTTATGATGGCTATTAGATCAACGTGTCAATTACTATTACTCAAGCTGGTCTTTGGGTCTGATGGATAGAAAAGGGGGTCAAAAACACAGTCTGCAAAATATGAATATTCAGACTATCAGTCCATTTCCATTGTGCAAAGACTGTAAATGTGATTTTCTTTGAGAAGGTGCAAAACAGGAAAGATTGAATTCCAGGTTGTGTCTGGAAAAATATCCCGCACACAGCTGAGACGGCCAGCTTGACCTCCATCTTGAAAACGGAGTGGTCAGAATTGAAAAATGGATGACCTTGGCCCTTTCCAACCTCACGGTACATCAGACAGGAATTTACCTAATCCTAAATTACTAGATAATTACAAAGTACTATGTTGTAAAGTTATGTAAAAAAAAAATATAATAAAAAGCCAGGCATTTAGCGACCTGCTAAATCCATCTCCTGTCAAAAAAGGCTCACCAATAAAACGGACCATGAATCAGGGTCAATTACTATCCAGTGCTACTGCTGTAGCAAGCAGACATAAAAAGAAGACTGTTGACACAGAACCCATACAAGACTTTTACAACCGAGAGTGAGTCTCTATTTTAGCAACACAAAGGCTTACAATGGTCGTCATGGCCATTATATCAAACACATACCATTTAATCATATGCCTTTTTTTCTTTTTTTTTTCAAGAAACATTAAGCCATCTGTTATTTCAGCTGTAACACTATTATTTTGCGCTTGCGCTTCTTTGAAAGGGTGACTTCTCGTTGACCGACATGGATAGGTTTTAATCTGTATGATTTTTGTTTTATGAAAGTGAACCGATGGATGTATAAACCTCATCCACTTCATGTGGCAGGGCAAGCCGCACCGGGAAACCTAGAAAGGGATTAAAACCAGGCAAATAAATGCATTTACAAGGGGGAAAAAAACATCATCACGATTTTCGAATGCAGCCCATTTTTTTACTAGCTGCCTCAATGTAAACGACAATCTCACGGTAGAAATGCAAAACAAATAAAATACAATCGTCAATCTGGGATGAGTAAGAGGGGAAATAATGCCCACATCAGGGACTAACATCAATTTTGGCAGAAGTGCTCAACTAATCACCCATCCAAATGCACCTAGTTTAGACTCATTCTGGTAGTATTGGACGTTAGGAAGATCTTTTTTTATACATCACATCTTGTTTGGATTGCTTCTTTGAGACATACTTTGTCAGGAAAATCTGCTTTTTTTAAGGACATACAAATTTGCACAACTAATCTTTGGACAAAGCTTCAACTCCCTGTCCTTGATTTAAAGCAGTATTTTCTACTTGCAGACAATTCTTTTTTTTACAGATGACAACAATTACATTATTTACATAGGAATCAAGACATGTGGGTGGCAAAAGAGACACAACATTCAAGAGGTTGGGCTGGTACTTCCTTCTCCCTCTGCCCCCCACCACCCACCCCCCACACGCCTTCTCCTCCCGTCCTCTTCCTCTCCTCAGACCCAACACACACACACACACACAACAAACGCTGGCCACATCAGAGGCTGCAGCGGGCCCAAGGGGGGCCACAGTGATTCTGGCACGCCGGGGGCATTAGCGGGAAAGTAATTAGGGTAAAAAGTTCAACCGCAACTTCATGTCTGCAGCTCTGCCAGACAAAAAAATAAAATCTCTCTACGTCCCGTACTGTACAACAGCATATTGAAAACGCATTCCCCAGTGATGCAACTGCGTTCGTTCGCCACAACGAAACCACACAACAGAGTCACAGGTGGCACAACACGCAAGCAACTCTGCCAAAGCTGTCTGATAAGACACTGTCTTCCTTTTGGATACTTAAGACAATAACAGAACATAGTAGCATTGTGAGATATCCATCTATATAATCTAATGGCTTGGAACATTACACATCACATAAGGAAACATTACCATTGAATAAATGTCCAACAGAGATTTAAACATGAATCTCTGAAGTTGAAATGCTCTCATAAGTATTTATGAGCATACATTTATAAGTATTTATGAACGAGTATTTATTCATAACCCATAACTTGCAATATACCAACTCAATGTATAGCAATTGATTAAAGTTAAAATAGTATTATCTTATCGTATATAATTTTGAAAGCCCAATCTGTCATTTTTGGTCATTTATAAACAGATATAGCCATTAGTGACAGAACGAAAACATACAAATGGAAAGTATGGCAGACTGCTTTAAAACTCTTCAAAGACACATTTCAAAGGAGATGGTCTTCCTGTCCTTAGAGACCTTGAGTTATATGGCGGTTCAGTCTGCACGAAATACACCGAGCCAAGATCTGAAGAGCAAACTGCACCTGCAGACTCTCTGAGCAACTTAAGAGGAAGAAGATTCCAGAACCTAGGAACGACTGAGTGCTAAATACCAACAGCATCCCCTCTGGTCCCTTCCACTCTCTCATCGACAATAACAGCGTCCAAGTTGAAAATATGTCTACGTAACAAGATGGAGCCCGGTTCAAATCCTGTGTTAAAAGGCATAGTGTTCTGGTTTCTCTCTCCAGGAGAGCTACCGGTGCTTAACCTTGGTTTCATTAAATAGGTTATATGTCGTCCTTACCATCTTTGATAGAAAATGATGAAGATGTATTTAAATCAATAGTCAAGGTCAACATTGTCGAAGGTTTAGAGTTTGGAAAGAAATGTCGATTATGTGATACTGTGTGTGTTCAGACAGTAAGAGGCTGTGTCAAGCACACAGTAATGGGCTATTCTGTCAACTGAAAAGTAATTCCACGTCATTCCGACCGTCAAGGAAATGTTTACGTATACCACTTCCAGTACTACTGTGTTTAATCTGACTTTCTATTTGAGAAGGGAAAACTGGTGAGACAGAACATGTTTTTGGCAGACAGAAAACAGACGTGTAAGTCAAAATAAACTCTTCAAAATGAGGCTCGACACAGGCTAGTGTTACTAGTATGGCAAGGCCAAAAAAAATAGGAAGTTCATGAAAACAAGACAAGCGCATGACTTCATCCAAATGTTTTGTTTTTGGCTTTTTTTAAGTGAACAACGACGTTCAGACTGATAGCTTTTTATTTATGTTTATAAACGAAGATAAGTATCCATTTTTAAAGGTAGTGGAGTTATAACCTGGGCTTCACTGTATACACTTTAATGTTTACTAGGAAACCTTGTAAGCACAAGCGGCACCAAAATGACAACAGAGGTCACACAGCTGCTTAAACTCTTGATTTGTCTAGAATTATTAACAAACTTCATAGGAAGTTGGCTTTAGTGTGTGTGTGTGTGTGTGTGTGTGTGTGTGTGTGTGTGTGTGTGTGTGTGTGTGTGTGTGTGTGTGTGCGCATGGTGTACAAGGATCACAGTGTGCCTGAGAAAAGAACCCACGACCTCATGCCGGTTTTAAAAAGCGTCACTTATCCAAATCCCTTTAATCTGGCGCTTCTTTTAATACAAACGCTTGCAGATTTTCCATTTAATACACTTTAGAAAAGGGGAGAAACCCTCGCATCTGTTTGGCTAAACCTGTCATGAAAAATGCAATGAAAAGTGAGGTTTAGTATCACATTAGTTTTTTTTTTTCTTTTAAATGTTATGGGGGATGAGTGGGGTTTTATCACCCACAATACTGTAATTAATAACAAGCCATCAGGTGACAACAGGACTTAACTACGAGGAGGTTTAGGATTAAGACACTGGACTGGAACGTGACATCATATCCTGTAGTATCACCCTCGCTTTGTTTAGAGGTTTCGATTTTGATTGCAAATGGGGATTTGATGCATGTAAAAGCATTGATGAAATGCGATGTTCATACTTACAATCCTCAGTGTTGATTAGTGTTGTTGTGTGAAAATACTTGACTTAGTCCTCTAAGCTGTATTCTGTAAGCGATTAATCATTATTCCTGTCATTGTTTCTTGTATAGTCAAAAGTTACTTATAGTTTGTGTTCTCAGAAAAAGTAATAATATTATTATGTGAATAATTTACATAATTAACTTTGTATTTGAGGTATAAATCGATGTTATACAGTTTTAATAAGTACATTTCATTAATGGATTTGATTTTAACTTCTTGTGGATGGAAGAAGACATTATATCTTATATAATAAATTATGATCAGAATTAATCTTCTGATATGTTTTCAAGATGTACCTTTACATTTTAGGTTGTGCCTTGTTTGTAACAGTTTTGAACAAACCATATGCTACACAGACACATTACATAATTCTAATAGAAAGAGAGTGAAGAGTCTGACAGTGGTTGCAGGTTACACTACAGCAGCTGCCCAGGCCCTTTGGGGGGGGTCAACACAGGCTCCCGTAGCCATGGAGATCACATGAGATCACTGTAAAATCGCCATGTGTCGAGGGACCCCCAAAAACTAATGATGTAGTAATATCCATGATGACAGAAGACTATATTGGTTAGAAGAAAGAGAGAGACAAGAAAGAAGAGAGAGAACAGAGAGGAAACTAAAGGCACCCACATCCTCTGAAGTGTCTGGAGGGATGAAAACGTCCAGTCCAGCTCTCAGGAGGCGCGGGAATACAGGCGTGCTTCGTGGCAATGAACATCCATACTCAAGAGAGTCTTCTCTGAGACATCCACACACAGTTAAGCACCTCTGCATCACCCATACAATCTGCATTAGTTGTGAAACAGCATCCCTTAAATCTTTCTAAAACGCTCATACCTGCAGCCCTTATTAGAATGAAAGAAAACAGTAAGAATGATGGCAGGGGCTGGAAAACACAAATCCTTTCCAGATCTGTGAGGGAGCATACCAAGGCTTGCAATGGCACAGGCATTCTTGACTAATTCCCAAAGCCCACTGGCAACGGAGCAGAGCATGAAGGGGACGCATATGTAGCCTTGCTGTCAGTAGAATCACTAGATCCATACATTGTTGGGACTTAACGTATAATCCTTTCCATTGATAAAATTAAGTTGAGTGTGCCTGGCTGGAAGTCCACAAATGGAGGGAACGACACACTCCCCCCCCCCGCCCCCCCGCCGGCCTCCCCCCCACCCCCCCCCATCTCTGGTTTTCCTTTAATTTGCAGATCTTGTAATCTAAGCCCAGAGCTGACTGAACCAACTCCTAAACCAGCGCTCCTGTAGCGGCCAAGACTCCAATCTGTTTTCCATTTAAGTGTCAAGACGGCATCCTTTCTGGTGGTTGACAAAAGCTGTTATTTCAAAATGATTATATGCTAAAAAACTGTGTGAGGACCTTCGTAAGTGTACGACCCAGCCCAGTGGAAAATACTGCGCCCTTAAGGGGTTTTCCTGCCTATTCATGTAGTGTTCTTTACTAAACACTTCTCTACAGAGCGCCACAGGCCTCGCTATTCAGCCAGAGGTCAGGGTTTCTGCCTTTCAACACGGTGCATGTTTTCCGCATTATCGCCAAGCGTCGCATGGGTGCCCCGCCAAGCCGTCCACAACCCTCCCCGTATCTGCGTCAGTGAAGACATGGCGAGGGCTGCGGCGGTGGTGGAGGCGCTCCCTGGAAAACATCGGGAAGGTGGTCCTCATCAAAGCCCGGCCGAAGACAGACTTCCTTATTTCATTTCCCGGGGAGGAAATATCGAGTTAGATTAAAAAAAAGAAAATTGTGCTGTTCTGGAAGAGGAGCGGGACAAAATGGGAGGAGCCTGGGGTAGGATGGTGGGAGGGGGAGGACGGCCCGTGTGTGTGTGTCTGTGTGTGTGTGTCTGTGTGGAGACAAAAGCACTACGCCCGGAGTTCTCTCTCTACTTCACTCCCACACTTTAGTTCCCCCCCCCCCCCCCCCCCCCCCCTTTACCAGGTCAGAACATGGCGTGCCCGCTCCCCACTCCCCAAGTGGCCACATGTCTGCTTAATCTTCTCCCCTTTCTGTTTCTCCTTCTCCCTCTATAAAGGGAGGCTCTGAAACTGCTTCAGTTGCTCCAGTGCCCAGCTTTAGTCAGCCTGATTGGATAGTTTTGGGTCCTTTGATGCTTCCTATTACACACTGAAAATTAAAGGCTTTCAAACTTACAAGATTTCTAACCTCATAACATCCGAATGTCACGGAGAAGAGTCAAAACACTCCCCCTCCCCTTCCCGCACTTTTTAAAAGGGGACATGTCACGAACACAACTGTGACAGGACACTCCATTAGGTCAAAGTAGGAAGTTTACCACCTCCATATCCAGTTTCCAAAGTCTCTGGTATTTTATGTATTCTCCCCCCCCCCCCCCCCCCCCCCCAGTCAAGGCTTTATCCAACTGCATTTTGTAATTCCCAAAGTAAACCTACACTTATCAAATAAGGATAAACCCACCAACAGCCAATGACATGTCTTGTTCACAATGTTGTAATGTTATAGGACTTGGGCCTGGTTCCATACAGTCCATATTCTGTTCTTTATTAAGCCCTATAAGGTAACATCAAAACAACATTTTCATTCAAGCACATGTTTGTTGGATCCATTAGAATGGGTCCAAATAAGCCACCTAAAAGTCTGTTACGTTAAGCCGTCAGTCATGTTGCTGTCCCTGTGCCTACAGAAGTAGAATGACTAGAGCAGACACAGCTCTTCTCATCAACAGACCAGTCAAACAGAGGCACCCAATAAAAACGGAGGCTCCATCATCGCCAACTGACGTCCGTAACCACCGACCAATGGTCATGGTCAGCACAGATGGAAACTGAATTACAAGTGAGTGAGCGTGCAGGATTCAACTTTGACCTCCTACTAAAAAAGGCCATTTGGTAACAGCTAATGGACTGTAGCTCTGCTTAATTCACGTCAGTAAAAATCCACTTTCCTACAACGGAGGAATGCCGTACACCGTATTTTGTTATTGTTGCCAGGTTACTATAAGACTCATTTCTGAGTCTAAAGTCCCTTAAAGGATTGCGCATGTGTGGACATTGTGTAATGCAACAATACTCAAACAGGAATGGGAACGTGCAAGACATCATCCACTTCCTGCTGACCTAGGAAGTGATGTCACAGGGGTCAGAACTTACCCTGAGGATCCGGTACTCTTGCACACGCCCAGCAGGGGTCTCTTGTCCGCAAAGACGTCCACATTCTGAGAGCCTGGAAGAGACAGAAGAGAGGAGGGACTGAAGGAGAGACCGTCTGAGAACCACCACAGAGAGAGACGTGCATTAAAGACGCTGCTGGGAGATCTGCTACCACTCCAGGAAGTGTGCTGAACAAACCGCCCACAAATCCTAGTATGACAGGAGTAAAACTATCCATAAAGAATGATATAAGTACTTTATATATATACAGACACGCATTTTCCGTATTGACCATCAAATAATGTCCCGTTTGCTTGAAGATTTATGGGGAATCAAATTCAGTGATATTGACATTAAAAAGGAGACTTTTATGTTTCGCCCTCAGCACTGTGTTGAACTGAGCACGTTTTCACACTGAGGTACATTAGGGAAGAGAGAGAAGAGGGTAGAGTACTGAAAGAAAGAAGAGGAAGAGAAGTGGAAGGACTGTCATCGCTCCGTCTGTGTTCAGTTTAAGGGTGGAGGAAAACCTGTAAGATGAAGCATAAAGATCACTGATTTTCCTTCGTTAGTCCAGTTTTAAAAGACTCAAAAATGGGGGTATGGAGGCTTGAGGAGGATGTTAGCCTTTAGAAGGCTGTAATTTGGGCTTGACAGTAATCAGTGTGAGTTCCTGTGGTGTGGCGTGGGAGCCCAGAACGCTGATCCTCCAAGCCTTCACACTCCGGAAACTTCCGTCCACATATTTCTGTCATCAGACATCACAGGCAGTTACAATATTCAGCTGTACTACAAATGAGATGGCTCATAAAGATTACATGGTTTCCATATAGTATATCAAGCGTTTAGGGAAAAATAACGTTTTTAGTATTTATTTATTTTTTTTCAACAAAGGAAATTTAAAGTAGGCCTAGTATCTGATGTCAAGAGCGATTTTGCATTGATTGCTGGTAAATCTCGGTTTTGTTCAAATGTCAATACGTCTATCTATGAGCTATAGCTGGTTATCATCTTATGTATAATAGAATTAGGCTTAGGACTGCTTTCACCTTCAGAAAGAAAAGAAAACAGTTCAAATGATGGCTATGGGAGGTAGATATATACTATATACCATAGTCTCAAGAGACTGTGTTCAACAAGCTAAAAGGAACAGCAGTTGCCTACAGCATATTCACAACATCCTCAAAGATCATCTGTTGTATTTGAGGATACTTAGAGGGTCAGCTGTCCAAAAGGAGGGAAGATGCTGACACCCGGGAGGGTGGGGATAAACCGACTTGTTCCCCTTTCGGAAAACCTCCGTTTCCTCCTCTATTCTGGGAAAAGGAACCTGGCCTCATTAGAATCAACACCTATTTTCGGGACTTTTTCCCCAAATCCGCCCACCCAGGCTCCACATCCCAAACAATCGGCCTTTTAACGGCCGGCCACAGTGCAACACTGTTTGCGCCCTGGCAGATTGTAATCAGTGTCGTCCCTTCTGCTCATACAATCCATTTTCTATATTCCACCGAAAGAATCGCTCCCCTCATGTGTTGGGTATCTGCTGCTTCTTATTACTGTAGTTAGCTTTCATCCCTTTCCAGAAGCCCCCTTTCAATGCTGTCATTGTGCATTGTTGAAATCTGCCAAAGGACCGGAACATGGAACACCGAGAACAAAAAGCTGATTTTCTCACCAAGAAATGTCACATGCTAACAGTTCCTGGTGCTTCTCACAGCGCTGAATGATACCTGCAGTGACAGCAGATTCAAACTTCATGGCTGGAGAAGAACAAATTGGCGGAACAAAGGAAATCCAATTGAATCGGGGCTTTAGATATGTGAAGGCTTTATACAAGATTGAATCAGCTGCGTTTTCAGGGGGGAACAAGTCAGTTCATCACCACGGTTGAAGTTCAAAATAAACTCTGATAGGGACGTATTTTGTTATATATGTGGATGGGAGTACGGGGACAAATGGACCAAAGAAACATATCTACAGGCTTGTTTTTCTAACAAAAGAGGCACAAAATGATCCTAAAAGCACTGCTGGCCCATGGCGTCCAGAGGTAATCCCTCACCTATTCTCTCCTTTTATTTGTGGTCTGATTGAAAATGATTAGATAAAAAAAAAAACCTGAGTATGTTCTTTGGGCTGTGCCTCTTCCTTGGCTAACCTTTAATAAATGCAATTACTCCCCATAATACAATATGGCTGATGAGACGGTTGTGATTCAAGATTCGAGGAGGTACGGGGGGGAGGGGGGGGGGGGGACAGGAAATGGAAAGATGAATAAACAAAAGGGAAGGAGAAGGAGAAAATAGGTAGGATGAGATAAATAAACAAGAAAAAAAAGAGAGGACGAGAACGGGAACTTGAGCAGAGGGACAGAGAGATTGTTAGATGAAGGTGGAGAGACGATCGATAGATAGATAAAGAGAGCGAGAGAGGTTTACTAGCAGTTGGCCAGAGAAGCCTCTCACTTCAGAGGAAGTCCGAGCCAGCTGAGACCAGGCCAACACTAATCTGCAAGGACTGACTTTAATATAAAGATGAGAGCATGGAAGAGAGGGAGAGAGAGAGAGAGAGAAAGAGAGAGACAGAGGGAGAAAGAGAGAGAGAGAGACAGAGGGAGGGAGAGAGGGAGAGGGAGGGAGAGAGAGAGAGAGAGAGAGAGAGACAGAGGGAGAGGGAGAGAGAGAGACAGACAGAGGGAGAAAGAGAGAGAGACAGAGGGAGAGAGAGAGAGAGAGACAGAGACAGAGAGAGACAGACAGAGGGAGAAAGAGAGAGAGAGAGACAGAGGGAGGGAGAGAGAGAGATATAGAGAGAGAGACAGAGAGAGGGAGAAAGAGAGAGAGAGAGACAGAGGGAGGGAGAAAGAGAGAGAGAGAGAGACAGAGGGAGGGAGAGAGAAATAGAGAGAGAGACAGAGGGAGGGAGGGAGAGAGAGAGAGACAGAGAGAAAGGATTCTGGCAGGAGGCTGCAGTAAGAAACACAGGGCAGCAGTCTTTAATTTCACCATGATGTATTGCTGTGAAAAAAAATGAATTACAAAAAAACTTTGCAGCCCCAAACTGCTTGAATTATGACACACTTAACGTTAAACATTGTCCTTGAACGCTGACAACAGATTTCAAAATATAGCGATTCCTTTTTTGGAGAAAGAAGAATCTTCGTGGCATCACAAAACGCAGAAAGCAGCGGAGAAAGAAAAAAAAATGAAAAAGTGCTCTGATGTGCATAAACTCAACTGCAGCCCATTTCCACCACTTCTGCATATTTGGTGGATAAATATTGCAGAGAGAGACGGGCAGACAGAGGAGAGCTGAAGCAGTTCATGTGACATGACAAGGTGAAAACAGCTGAGCTCTCCTCTCGATTCCGGAACGACAGCATCTTGGGACCGCGTCTCTGGAAAGCGCAGTCGTAAACGATGTGCATCACCGTCGAAGGATATGGGATATGACCTCAAATAGAACTAACTGCAAGACGGGAAAGCTGCTCTGATTTTTGCTCTGGGCTAGATTGATTCGTCAACTTAAAAAAAAAAAGAAAAAAAAAAGAGTTTGACTGAATCAGAAGTCACAACTGACTACTAGAAAACTTTAAGGCATGAGCTACATTTCTATTACCGTATTTTTTGCAATATAGGGCGCACTGGATTATAAGGCGCACTGTCAATGAATGGTCTATTTTTTCATATATAAAGCGCACCGGACTATAAGGCGCATTAAAGCGGGAAAAAAACAGTCAGATAAATCAGTCGAATAATATTATGGTGAAGCACAGTCTGTATTACTCCGCGACGCTCCTGGCTACGGTAACCGTAATGCTGCAAGCGGTGCGGCTTTGTAGTTTACCAAAGTCGTACTAAAACATTTTGATTTAGCGCCGTGAGCGCCTTGTACCCCACAAAAATCGCTTAGAGGTCAGTAAACAAAATAATTAATCCATATATAAGGCGCTTCGGATTACAAGGCGCAGTGTCATTTTTTGAGAAAAATAAAGGCTTTTAAGTGCGCCCTATAGTCCGAAAAATACGGTATGTTTACCCGGCTAGTGTGGGGCCTGAACTTGACTGTGGCGTGTTGGCAGTGAAGTCTGAGTGGAAGGCAATGTGAAGGCAGGGGAACAGCATTCAAACATTGTTATTGTAACATTACATGTCCATCTCTGAGGTACTTACTGATGAGGGGAGCGGGCAGGATCCGGGCCGCTCGCACTGGACCGTGACGCACGGAGAACAGCTCCTGGGCCTCTCCACTCAACTGAGGAGAAACACAAACACATCCTGGGGGATCGAAACACACTCACAGACACAAGGGGCACACGGGCTGGAACACACTGCATGAAACGCTTGCGGTCCAAAGTTAGCACGTCCTATCCACTGAAACCTACACAAACACACACACACGTCAGGACTTTCATACTGTGCCAGATTGTACGCTGGTGACCTCATCAGAATAAACCGATGATAAACCCAGAGTCAACCACAAGACAATGCAGAGCTTCCAAGCCACAAGAACGGCTCGAACCTCAGACATGGACGAGGGAGACGATGCTGTCTCGGTCTAAGAACCCTGCTCGTGTATTCTAATGGCTTCTGAACAGTGTGAAAGGGCTCTAGAAGAGATGATCCTGATGCTGAAGGAGAGATAACTGTTTCCATGGCTGCACCAGTGGATAAAAGCAGGTTTTATTGCTGACCTGGCTTTGCAGCTGGGCAGTTACAGTTGTGGTCAAAAGTTTACATACACTAGTGAAGATCATGTATGCCATGGCAATATAGGGTTTTCAATAAACTCTACAACTCTTATTTTTCTGTGATGGAATGATAAGGAGCACATATTTCTTTGTCACAAAAAACATTCATGAAAATTTTTTCTTTTATGAATTTATTATGGGTCTTTTGAAAATGTGACAAAATCTGCTGGGTCAAAAATATACATACAGCAATGTTAATATTTGGTTAAATGTCCCTTGGCCATTTTCACCTCAATTAGGCGCTTTCGGTAGACATCCACAAGCTTCTGGCAAGCTTCTGGTTGAATCTTTGACCATTCCTCCTGACAGAATCGGTGCAGTTCAACTAAATTTGTTGGTTTTCTGAGTCGGACTTGTCTCTTCAGCACAGTCCACATATTCTCTATGGGGTTTAAGTCAGGACTTTGGGAAGGCCACTCTAAGACCTTAATTCTAGCTTGATTTAGCCATTCCTTCACCACTTTTGATGTATGTTTGGGGTCATTGTCCTGTTGGAACACCCAACTACGTCCAAGACCCAACTTTCTGGCTGATGATTTTAGGTTTTCCTGCAGAATTTGGAGGTAGTCTTCCTTCTTCATTATTCCATTTACTTTCTGTAAAGCACCAGTTCCACTGCCAGCAAAACAGGCCCACAGCATAATACTACCACCACCATGTTTGACGGTAGGTATGGTGTTCTTGGGGTGAAAGGCCTCACCTTTTCTCCTCCAAACATATTTCTGGTCATTGTGGCCAAAAAGCTCAATTTTAGTTTCGTCTGACCACAGAACTTTCCTCCAGAAGGCCTTGTCTTTGTCCATGTGATCAGCAGCAAACTTCAGTCGAGCCGTAAGGTGCCGCTTCTGGAGTAATGGCTTCCTTCTTGCACGGCAGCCTCTCAGCCCATGGCGATGTAGAACACGCTTGACTGTGGACACTGACACATGTGTTCCAGCAGCCTCCAACTCATTGCAGACTTGCTTTTTGGTGGTTCTTGGTTGACTCTTGACCAACCTGACCAATTTTCTCTCAGCAGCAAGTGATAGCTTGCGTTTTCTTCCTGATCGTGGCAATGATACAACTGTGCCATGCACTTTATACTTACAAACAATTGTTTGCACAGTTGATCTTGGGACCTGCAACTGCTTTGAAATGGCTCCAAGGGACTTTCCTGACTTGTTCAAGTCAATGATGCGCTTTTTCAGATCCGTGCTGAGCTCCTTAGACTTTCCCATTGTAGTATTTCTGGCTGAATCTAGTGAATGTGTCAAACAAGCCCTATTTACATGGACTGAAAGAAGTCACCAGCTGGAGTCAATCATAATCACTCGTAAGAAGTTAGGAGGCCATGCCAAAAAGCAAATTGGATTGAAACAACTTTTTCTACATCACCAAATTGGTAATTCAAGGTGCTGTATGTATATTTTTGACCCAGAAGATTTTGACACATTTTCAAAAGACCCATAATAAATTCGTAAAAGGACCATTTTTCATGAATGTTTTCTGTGACAAAGAAATATGTGCTCCTTATCATTCCATCACAGAAAAATAAGAGTTGTAGAGTTTATTGAAAACCCTATATTGCCATGGCATACATGATCTTCACTAGTGTATGTAAACTTTTGACCCTAACTGTAGATGCATCGGTCATAGGGGTTGTTTGTAAAAATGAGGACGTTGTGTTTAACCTTGATGTTGATGTTAAAAAAAGAAGCTTTTATCTACTCTATGTACCAGGCAGCACACCCATTGATAAATGAGGTACAGCAAATCTAATGAGCACAGAGCACTTCGACCATCATCCCACAACATTCTGCACATTTTAGATATGTGACAAGAGAAGATCACGACACACAGACCCTATCATCTTATCATCTTCTCCATAACAAACAAGCCGGTCCCTGGTGGAGTCTTCAGTTTAGCATGCTCCTTAGGAGCGCTCCTGCAGTCAACAAGCGCATCCTTCCAATACTTCTCTTCCATCCTGAGGCCAGGGCCAACTGGGCCATACATCCTAATAGAATCATCGACCTCAGCAGAGGGACCGAGCTGCACCGGCTGGGAGGATGAAAGTCAGGCCAGGGGGGAGGTAGGAGGACGGGAGGGGTGTGGGACGGCGGCAGGGACAAAGACGAAAGACAATGATGTAAGGGGGGGGGGGGGGGGGGGGGGGGGGCTTGGATACAAAGAGGGATTTGTTCACACTGTAAGAAAAATAATCTATTCCTACTGTGTGGAACAGGCTTCTCATGGTGGAGGCGGGAGGGGCACGGGGGCACAGAGAAGGGAAGCAGGAAAGAGGGGGGGGGGGTCAGGGTCGGTGGTTAAAGTGCCAGCCAAACCGCAGAGTAAAAGCTACCAAGCTCAGAATAATGGCCCCCGTAGCATTGCAATGCAAACGAGCGGCCTACTCTTCCTGTGGCAGGGCCAGAGGGGGGTTAGTCTCAGCAGACTGATACCACTGGCACTAGTTGGTACATCGACGGGTACTGGCACCTTTGATTAAGACGCTATGGTAAAGAAAGTATGTTTTCCATGCTGTTTTCCTGAGGATACAGACAAGCTATCTGGATGCTGGTTAGCATATCTACTCTACCAGTTAACTGTAGAAGGATTATGGTTAGTGTGGTGGGATAGAAGAGTGTGTTTCTCCATCCTGCGTGTCTGGCTGACGTATGAATGCATTGATATGCAGGGTCAAGCCCTTAGCTGGCTGTAATTGAGGCTTGATGCATGTAATGGGCACATTGTTTTAAGAGCTAAAGCCCTAGTTTTGTGATTCTTTTTTTTCTTGTCTCGTCTCCCACCCCCCCCCCCCACCCCAACCCACCCCAACCCTTCTTCTTTTGCGTTAAATTACAGTGAAACATGCATTATCACATTACCGGTGCCTTAATCCGCGTGTTTTAAGACCATAAACCCATCCAAGGGGATGATCGCTCTTTTGCGCAATTAGTAGTCGTTTCAAAGTGGCGGATTTGGAGCCTGTGTTTTTATTAAAAGTGCTTGGGTCCAAGCGGTGGCCCGCAGATTACCCCGAGCATGGAACTCACTGGGCGGGTTGAAAGAAACACAGATACTAGGAACATACAAAGAGGGAGGTGATGGGGTTGGTGGGAGATGGAGAGAGTAATGGAATTTGCTGGATTGTGTTTGGAGGTTTAAGGATAATGCCACGAAGGCTATTGTGCATTACCCTGCCGCTCATCCTGGATGCATGAGGGTCTGTGGGACGGCCGTCAACAACATTTGTGACATTACATTAGCAGCTCATAGCAGGCCACAAGCCAGGGAATGAGCCAAATTGCTCATTTTGTTAAGACATTTTATATACTATAAATTATTATTTTTGACTTTCATTGCATTTGTGGGTCAAAGATATTGTGGAAACGGGTGTTTTAATCTCTGCACTGAACAATCGTCTACTGTGACATATTTTCTGTTTGGGTCACATTTAGCACTCTAGTGAATTGACAGTTTTATTGAGTGTATTGAAATGTGTGGCAAATAAGCTCGTACATAAGCAGACCTTCTGAGGCTGCAGATCAGACAGTGTTAACAACTCCCTTTTCTTTGAAGCTGGTGACACAGTGCTCCCATGTGAGGGTGAATATCAGTGGGCTTCTATCAGAGACTGTAGCTGTGCAAGTTTTAATAATAACACTCCCTCCCCACACAGCACTCTTCAAAGTGGGTCATTACCCTTCCAACACCTCTTCAGTCCAACAATTAGCTCACGCTAGTCTGCATCTTATCAGCCCATGGCGGGCGACACCTCTCCAGTCAAAGATCCTGTTCTGAAGGGGCATTAATGCGTGTGCACAGCAGCGGATGAAAGCAGATGAAGCTGTGTGTGCGAGTGAATGTGTGTGAGTGTGTGTAAGTGACTGTGTGTGGATGTGTGTGTTGAGTGTGTGTGAGTGTGTGTGGGTGTGTGTGTGTGTGTGTGTGTGTGTGTGTGTGTGTGTGTGTGTGTGTGTGAGTGTGTGTGAGTGAGTGACTGTGTGTGGATGTGTGTGTGTGTGAGTGTGTGTGAATATGTGTGTGTGTTTTCCCTGTCTTGTTTCCCATTTCTAGGCCATTATAGAAGGTGTCAGTTTAGCAACTGTCAGAAACGCTTCACAAACGCTGAGGCCCTGAAACAAAAACGTTTTCATCTCTTCTTTGAACCCGAGGCAAAAACAGATACCTGCTCACCATAACCTGCCAGAGAAATACAACTCAAGAGGGGAGATAGTGGGATAGAAGTGATAGCTGATGAAAGTTCAACTCAGCGAACCGAATAACAATGGAAGCAAAGACCCTGTTCACAGGCTGCTGTTCGACATAACACTGGTCACACTGCTTCCTCTTAAGCTCCTGCAGTACAGCCAGGAACAGCACACAGGCTGTTTAAAGCCACACCAAACTTGGTGGGCAAACCTCTGCCTCGGGAGTGTGTAGGTGTGTGTGGGTGTGTGCGCGTGCGTCTGAGGGAGAGAGTGTGTGTCGTTTCCCTTGTGGCCAGTGGATGTTTATAAAAGGGACTGATTAAGGACTTTAGTCTGTTTAGAACTCACAGGATGTATGTGAAGTTTGCATGTTTGGGTGACAGGCAATACATGTAACTCGATAGTGCTCAAGTGAGGCCTTTGCAAAAAGTTGTGGGTTATTTGTTAATTCACCGAGCTGACAAAACCCTGTAATGATTTTCCAAAATGTTCCAAAAAGGAATTCCATAATTATACATTTCAAATATTTCCTGGAAGAGAATCTGACACTTTAAATGTCATTAGAAACAACTTTCCAACATTATAGGCTTTGCCCATCACACAACTGCAAACACACAAGAATCTAAATGGAAAGATCATGTTAATTAAATAACATTGTCAGCAGTACTGGAGGTCTGTCCGATGATTCATCTTCAACACTTTAAAGATTTTGAGCCAAAGCCTTCAAACAGGAAACACAAGGCCTGATGAATCTGCTCCTGAATGTATGAAACCGCCATCGTTTCCTCTCTCAGTGAGAGAGAGAGGAACAGCATTGGTGCTAATGTAGTAGCCTGTCTGCCTATCAACTTGAGAAACTCCATCTACAGAGGCCTCTGTGTGTGTGTGTGTGTGTGTGTGTGTGTGTGTGTGTGTCTGTGTGTGTGTGTGTGTGTGTGTCTGTGTGTCTGTGTGTCTGTGTGTGTGTGTGTGTGTGTGTGTGTGTGTGTGTGTGTGTGTGTGTGTGTGTGGTAGTACTGTTGTTTCATTTGAACCCACATCAGTCGTAGATAACGTCTGATCAATTCAGCCAACACAATGTATAATTGTACGCTCAAGTTGTCATGGAATATAACAAATGTAAAACAAAACAAAATGAAGCCTTGTTGGGAGAAATCCTCTGACTAAGAACTTTAGGTCTTTAATAGAGATATGTAAATGTTTACAAGGTAAGAAAAACGAAATTGCTTTTGGAGTGATTAAACCAACACTATGTACTAGTGCACTAGTCAACACTGACACCTAGTGGTTAGAAATATGTACGCACATTCGACAACTACGGTAGATATTTGCTTTGTCAATAAAAAGTCTAAGGTTGGTCTACGGGAGAAAAAAACCATACCTAAACAGACTAATTAAAGGGGCGCCCTGGTGCTTTAGTGGACTAATGCATGTACCATGTAGCCTGAGGCCACATAGAATCCTGGCCAAGCCTCCACACATTCCCTGCCCTTTCCCAACACACTGCCACCAAAAACATACATTTTAGAAAAAGACTAACTAAAATTAAAAACATTAAATATTCTCATGTAATGGTACTTAAAGGGCAGAAATAGACCTAAAGGTTTTAGCTTTTTTGGGGGGGAAATATAACAAAAATGGTTCAAAGTCCTACTCACCGATATGCTCCAGATTTGCATCCCGTCAGAGTAGCCAATCATCAAACAGAGAGGCGGTTCGCTGCTGCCGCTGTGCATCTCCATGAACTCTGGAGAGCGAGCTGTGTCTGGACACAGGGAAACAGGGCAGGGGTCAAACATCTGACCAGGGGCTGCTTTGACAAGACCAATTATCACCATGTATCATTTACATAGAGTTTGACAACAGTCTAACACTAACTCTTTACACTTGCACTACATACTGTAGTATACATCCATTCTCATCCATATACAGGTGAAACTCAAAAAATTCAAATATCGTGCAAAGGTTCATTTATTCCTGCAATTAGATTTACAAGGTGAAACTAATGTATGACATAGGTTCATAACATGCAACTCAAGATATTTCAAGCCTTCATTTGATATAATTTGATGATTATGGCTTATAATTTATGAAAACCTCAAATTGAAAATCTAAAAAAATTAGAATATCACATACAATTAACTTAATAAAAAGGGGATTTTAAACAGAGAAATATTGGCCCTCTAAAAGGTTTAATCTTGCATATGTACTTAGTACTTGGTTTGAGCCCCTTTTACATGAATTACTGCCTCAATGCGGCGTGGCATGGTTGCTATCAGCCTGTGGCACTGCTCAGGGGTTATGGAGGACCAGGATGCTTTGATAGCGGCCTTCAGCTCTGCTACATTGTTCGGTCTCATGTCTCTCATCTTTCTCTTGGCAATGCCCCATAAATTCTCTATGGGGTTCAGGTCTGGCGAGTTTGCTGGCCAATCAAGCACCGTTATCTGATGGTTACTTAACCAGGTTTTGGTACTTTTGGCAGTGTGGGCAGGTGCCAAGTCCTGTTGGAAAATGAAGTCAACATCTCCGTAAAGCTTGTCTGCTGAAGGAACCATGAAGTGTTCTAAAATCTCCTGATAGACAGCTGCGTTGACTCTGGACTCAATAAAGCACAGTGGACCGACACCAGCAGATGACATGACTCCCCAAACCAACACAGACTGAGGAAACTTCACACTGGACATCTCCATTCTTCCTCCAGACTCTGGGACCTTGGTTTCTAAATGAGATGCAAAATCTCATTTTTTATTTTTGTCTTTAGCCCAGGTAAGACGCTTCTGACGTTGTTTGTTGTTCAGGAGCGGCTTGATAAGAGGAATACGACATTTGAAGCCCATTTGCAGGATCCGTCTGTGTGTGGTGGCTCTTGATGTACCAACGCCAGCCTCGGTCCACTCCTTGTGAAGTTCCCCCACACTTTTGAATGGCCTTTTCCTGACAATCCTTTCCAGACTCCTGTCATCCCTGCGGCTTGTGCACCTTTTTCTTCCACACTTTTCCCTTCCAGCTAACTTTCTATTAATGTGCTTTGATAGAGCACTTTGAGAACATCCAACTTCTTTTGGAATTACCTTTTGAGGTTTTCCCTCCTTGTGGAGGGTGTCAATTATGGTTTTCTGCACAACTGTCAGGTCAGCAGTCTTCCCCATGATTGTGAATTCTACTGAACCAGACTGAGACCATTTAAAGACTCAGGAACCCTTCACAGGTGTTTTGGATTAATTAGCTGATGAGCGTGTGACACTTTGAGCCTATAGTATTGAACCTTTTCCAAATATTCTAATTTTCTGAGATTTGGAATTTGGGGTTTTCAAAAACTGGAAGCCATGATCATCAAGATTATAACAAATAAAGCCTTGACATGTACTGAGTTTATATCACGTGTTAGTTTCACATTTTAAGTTGAATGGCTGACTTGAATGAACTTTTGCACAATATTCAAATTTTGAGTTTCACCTGTACTCTACAATGTTTATACTTTGAACTGTAGCTATTGCCTACTTTTTATTTTTTGTATCTTTTAGTATATATTATTTGTTTGCTCCATCCTGCCAAAGTAAATTCTATGTTTGTGTAACTTGCGTGGCGAATACAAAACAAATTATGATTCAAGCAGATTGAAGCATCAACTGTTTGACGAATGTGTATAAACTTGACTTGCCATTGATGTCAGCTTTTTCAAATCGAACCCAGATAATCTTCTCTTTCTCATCCGTAGGGGGCGCTCCAGTATATGCCTTAGAGGAGGAGACATTAATATGATATGACAACAAAAGCAGAATATGGAATCTGTCACCATTCCATTTCAATTCGATTTCTAAACTGGACATTAGCAATTCAGGTCTCTTGCGTAACTGATGCACTCTTTAAGAGGACAACAGAAATCAATGTGATATTTGCGAGCAGAATCACAATATGAAAACCTACCTGTGGGACCACATCTTGCAGGAACGTAACAACACTCTCCATATACGACTGCTCCCTGAAATGAAAGGTTTTGTCAATGTAATCGATCTATGTAGATCTAACTGTCTGAAACAATTCCTATCTGGGAGGGATAAATTAGTCGTATTTATTTCTCCACGTCATGTTTTATTCTTAGGGCTCTTTAAAATCTGCAGAGACAGAAATTCTCTGAACACAGTAATAACAACCAAACAACAATCTTGAAGGATTAGGATTATCAACAACTGATGAAATGTCTCAACTACAACAATCAATCCTCAAACCCATCACTTGATGGGAGTCAGGTGGCTGAGTGTTAGGGCATTGGACTAGTGATCAGAAAGTTGCCAGTTCGATTCCCAGCTGAGGCAACATGACATTGTGTCCTTGGGCAAGGCACTTCACCCTACTTGTCTCAGAGGGAAATGTCCCTGTACTTGCTGTAAGTCTCTCTGGATAAGAGCGTCTGCTAAATGACTACATGTCAAATGATGAACTCTAGATGTTCAGTGTAGGAGTGTAGGTGTGTGTAGGATTCCTTACGTGGCAGCCTGGGCTCGCACCACCACCCCTCCAGCACAGCGACTTGGTCTGCGAGGAGAGTCAGAGGCCATGGTGTCTTTATTCTGTTGAAAGAAAGAGGGGTCCCAGGGATGTGACTGATACTTCAGAAAACCCCTTACCGAAGTCAAGGTATTGGGATTGTATTAGTCAGGATTCCAGCCTGTCAACCTTTGTACAGTGGGTCAAGAACAGACACAGAGAAAAGACTCCTAACCCATCTATAGACCTCATGCTCTCCAGCTTGTTGGTTGGCCATTTTATCCAATAGTGAACATTACACTGTTAGCCAATGTTACCTTGGATGGAAACTTGTCAATGTTCTGGTTTAAACAGACTTAAACCTCACTGAGACGTGACAGAGAGCCTTTATTGTTAGCATGGATGTGGATTATTTTGCATGATGTTTCTTCAGCACCTCTGCACTGTCACTGAGCTGACATGGATGATCTGTATTGTTATTTCTTATAGCCTATTTGCTACATCAGCCACATTTTAATGTCCAGTTTAAAAGGAGTTTATAAATATTCTAGCAGTAACACAAACACACTGGTAACAAACTAATGGATCACTGCCAGTAGCTAACGTTCATTATAGCTACTTACCAACAAAGATGCAGACAAACTGCTATTTAAATGGCTAAATACGAGCTCTAGCTTTTCCCAAGGTTCATATTAAGACCTATTTAGACACATAATAGGATGTTTATATAACTGCTGAAGATGTAACTGCGTTACCACGGTAACTGGGAATAAAAACTCTGAATGTTGAATTGTTGTTGTAGCTTGTTGAATAACAAGCCAGCCTGTGCTAGCACGGCTAACCATGATATCTTCTGATTTTAACAACACCAAAATAACATTTAATTACAAAGAAAGATACCAAAAAATCATGATTCATAAATAAGCAAAACGATTTAGAAAATTCCATACTAACCCTAAGACGTTTTGGTTTTGAAGTTGTGTTGTTTGGTTAAAGGACTGTGTTGAACGAAGCTTTTTATCCAACATCAAAACAGTGTAGCGGAACTGTGCAGCGAACCAATCAGATCATAAAGACGTTTTCAGTCAGCCAATAGGCGAAGAGAAAAGGCGGGCACTTTACATTTGTTGGCCAATCAGAAGCGTAAATCAGGTACGTCTTCGCGTTTTCACGATTTTTCAAGAAAAATGTAATATCAATAATCGATAACTTTTTGGTTCATCATTTTACGATCTATTTTTTAAGTCATTACATCTGTAGACTCTAATAAGGCTGTCATTACCTGTGTTGTGTCCTAAACTAAATTCAACCCAGAATGAGCTGTTTGTTTACATTGACTTCTCGCGAGAAAACACATTGCCACGTGTTTTGGTGATGACACTGATGTCAAGCTCGAGGAGCATCTGGGCAGTAGAATTGGAAAATATTTAATTTACCAGTAAAAGTATGAATTCAGAAAGAAATTCCTAAGATTTATGATGTTATTTGTGATGTGATAAGATATTTTTTTCTTTTTTTGATAGATCAAAAGAGAGATACCGGTACAAGATTTTGGAGTTACATCATACCACGTCACTTCATGACCTCTACTTGAAGGGGTTGTTAACACCGGGCACGGTGGCGCGTGCCTATAATCCAAGTCACTGGGAGGTTTAGGTTGTCGGATCGAATGACCTGGGGTTCCTGGGCTGTGGTGCTCTACGTAGACCGGGTGTCCTGTTCTGTATCGACATGGTGCTCCTGGGGGAGCCTGGGACTACCAGGTCGTTTGAGGAGGGGTGAACCGACCCAGGTTGGAAACGGAGCAGGTCAAAGCCCCCGTGCCTTACGGTAGTGGGTCAGCACCTGGGAGTAGATGCTGCAGTTCAACCCTGATGAGAACTCGAAACACAACCTTTTTATTGCTATTCAAAACATTTATTTTCCATTCAGGTGATTTAAAAAAATATAATTCAGTCACGTATATTTCTCTGATTTAACAGGGTTGACACACATCAATAAAATAATAGATTAACAGGTCACTCATTGATGTAAGGATATCTGCCATCACTGGGACTTGAGACCAGTCTCTCTGGTCAATCACACATTATCTTAATGAGTCTGTCAAGAATCATAGGGTGCAACAGAGCAAAAAAAAAAGTATGTACAATATGCTTATATTCATTTACAGACATTAAAATAGGCTAATGCAACTAAAAGATTATTCAAAATAACTGCACTCAAGTAAATTCAGTAAAGCCTTTATTGAGAAAACATATCTTTATTTCATATAGTTTCCAAGTGTTTTTTGTTGTGTTGTTTTTCACATTTACACTGTACAAATGACATGCACTAAATGCTGTAAGCACAACCTTATTCAGATAAAGCAAAAAAGAATGCCATGATTTATCCAGGTGAATCACTTCCCCTGAAGAACACTATTCAGGAATCATCTACACAACATCCTCTGAAAAAAAACCTGTATTAGCTCAACCAGTTAAGAGTGAGGTGATTTAGGAAAATTCAGAAATGTAGTAAAATAAAAACACTATAAAACTATAGCACACAAATACCACAATCCCAAATATCACAGGCCCAGCAAAATTGCTGGTGATATGGGTTGCTTTTTAATAACTGCCAACTTCAAGGGGCTGCACATAAATCTTTTCAAGAGAAAAATGGGAACAGATCAGTTCAACATAACATAAGGCATGAAGTGAATGGGAAGGATGAACAATAAAACAACAATAAAAGTTGGAATTTAGGTGGAGTTTAAGAATGGAACCTCAATAAGCACCTTTCCTAAAACCTTACCTGTGGCAATGTCACAACAGCGTGGTACTGATCTAACTCAATCCCAATTGTTTTCATAGTTACAGGCTGGTAAAAGACTCATGCAAATGTGGAGGGAAAGATCTCTGCATCGATTTGACAAAGTGGTGTAGTTTCACAGAACGTCCACTTGGTGGACTCGTAACGTTTTTAATGTGCATGTACGGGTAACCATCAATAACAAATTAACTTTTCGTAAATTTTGAATTAACGTTTAGTTACTTGTTAGCTTACTGGAATTTACTGTTGAAGCATCATCAGTTTCAAATTACTATGCAAACAAACTAATCCAATAATTACGTAAAACAAAGAATTCGAAAAACATGTAAATGACAGTGAAAATCTAAAAACGGTATGTTTTGTTTTCTCATAGTAAAATAAAACAATGTATAAAAAATATATTGCTTTACATGAAGTAAAACATGTCCTCACTTCCACAACTACCAATTACTCCAAATATTTACACAAGTTAATATTTAATTGTTTGCATCACAAAGTAAAACATTTCAACAAGTTCAAATAACATACTGCTTAAAATACATTTCCCATCACTCTGGATGAGAAAAAGTTGTAAATAATGTGAAACTGAGCTCTTGTCAATCTCAGGGAAGTAAACAGTAGGTCAACATTTGACTGGACATCAGCTGACTCAATGATTTACTAATTTATGGAAGTGTGGAGGAGGCAGCATGTGTATGTGTGTGTGTTCATAGTTTGTAAGTGTGTCTCAACACACACAGACAGCGGTTTTGCTGTGTGGCTGGAGGAGTACTGGAACATTGGCAGACTGTTTCTGGTCTTTTCCGCCGCTGCGCCTCAAAGATATTTTCTCGCCGTTGTTCCTGCGCCGAGCTCTCTTGGCCGCTGACGTTGCCGATGGCGAGGACTCCTCGTGAGTCCGCTTCCCGCCGGGCGCTCTGGGGGCATCGCCCTCCTCTGTGTCATCTGCGTCCATCAGGAGAGTCCCAGGGAGGTCCTCGTCTGAGTCTGAGTGAAGAGGCGGAGGGGCGAAGGGGTCTGCCAGGGACAGGGCGTACAGGCTGCTGCCTGACAGGCCGCTCCGCCGCTCCAGCGTGGGGAGGAGCTCACACACAGCTGAGGGCATGTCCACTTCAGGCACCTGCAGGAACAGAAGCCGTAACAGTCAGGAAGGGGTTGGATAACTGCTGATCACGTCATCTCATGGATGAGATGCTGACTTCACAGCAAGGTGTTCAGTTAATCCATAACTACCTTATACTGAAGCAATGAAAAGAATGTTGATGACGCTGCCATGCCTAATATATGCTGCAAAAGCAAAACATTTGCTACAATTGGAGAAAAAAGTCCCACTTCAATCACACATGACGTCCGACACAAACATAACACTCAGTGAATGATTTTGACAGGTCCTTTTTCTTTATAGAGCATGAAGTGTCTTAGGGGCGAGGCGACTGTTCTTCCCACCTTGATGATGGGTGTGTTGGATTGGGAGTCCATGGTTGGTCCACACTGAGACACCTTGGCCAGGTTGAGCAGCACCTCCTCGTGGTGAAGCGACTCCTGGGGCGCCCCAGGCTCCTGCAGGGCGATGACGATGGCGCTGGTGTTGTCGGCGCGAAGCATACGCTGGCGCCATCTCAACAAGGCGTGGCTCACGAGCTGACGGGCGCTGGAGACACCGCAAGGAGCCTGCCGGAACCAAAAAACATGTTTCAGATTAAGTGACATGGTGGTTGATGATAAGATTATAAGAAGCCCCGGCCACAGTGCTCACCATGGCCTCGTCGTTGTCCTGGCACATCGACACGGCGTCCTGAGGCGGCACCATGTTCCACAAGCCGTCGCTGCCTAAGATAACGTAACGGTGTTTGCTAGGGTCAAGGGTTACCACGCAAGTGTCTGGCTCAGGGGAAACCACAAACTCCCCACTGTAGAAGTCATAGCTCCACAGGTCTCCTGTGGATTGAGACACAAAAGCGTGAGCGTATGCTGGAATACTAAGATGCATTAAAGGTTTTATGCTTATAACAGTTAGCATTTGACCCATGGAGGTATGTGGTAAAGCAGTGGTGTGCTGTTACCTAGAGCTCTGGCCACAGCCAGGAACGGGATCTGGTCAATCACAGTACTTCTACGGACCGGGCCATTATGGGTGAGCCTGGGTCTCTTCCACACCACCCGGTTCACCCCTGACTTCTTGATCACACTTTGGAAGGAGGGTCCCGGGGCGGGAAGGGGAAGGGGTTCATCACATAATCAGAGAAGGATTCAGACCGTTTGTGTATCAAATCCAACCAATCATAGAAGTAATCAGTATAGACAAAACAAACAACAAAAAACAACCCTGGAAAGGAAAACACAACCTACTGGCATTGTTACAGCAATGTTGCATCACAGACAATGATGTTATCACCCATGCCATAAGATAAGCCTTTTTCAATTAGATACGATATCTTCTTGATTGTCATAAGAGTTGTCTAGACATGCACAAGCACATAAGGGCATGATTCTATTGTTCTTGAGGTCTGGGTTGTTAGGAATCTTAGGTAAGGAGTCAGGTAGCTGAGTGGTTAGGGCCTAAACATAAGTGTAAACCTTACCTGCCTCCCAACCCCTCGATGCGTTCTCTCTCCTTGGGCAGCTCAGGTTTGTGGTCTTGTGTGACCTCCACAGCCCTGATGAACTGATCTGAGGGGTCATCCTGGACCCCCAGGACCACTGCCGAGTCCCCTACATGGGCCACATACATGCGGTTCCCCCGGATGACCACAACACTGGCTGTAGTGCCTGATGTGCTGGGAAGACCAGTCAGCGTCTTTGGCCATTCCGCTAACAAAATAACATGAGAACATGTTGCAATGACCCAAGTTAGTCCCAAATGTCTAGTAATTATATCTGAAAGTGTAACATCATAAAAGTGAATTAACTATCATGACATTTGATCATTTTAACACAGATGCTTATGGAGGTTATCAATTTATTCGTTATACCCCCAAGGACCAGACTGACCTTTTACCAGTCCCTCAGAAAAGTAATGTTCTGCAGAAAATTCCAGATTTATGATGTTGTACGACTATACCAGCAAGAATTATATACAGTATATAGATATATGTGAGCAGGAAATGGCTAATGTCCTGAGAATTGACTTGAGTAGAGTGTCGTTAGCAAGGGATGGCAGATAAATTGCAATCTATTTTCAGTGGATCGTGTTTTTAATGTGTCCTAATAAATAACATTAGCTAACACTATAATGCTAAGCTAACACGACCTGAACACCAGAATGCTAAGCTAACATGACCTGAACACCAGAATGCTAAGCTAACTTGACCCAAACACCAGAAAGCTAAGCTAACTTGACCCAAACACCAGAAAGCTAAGCTAACCTGAACAGTTAGCGTATCATTAACATCAACTCACGCAGCTTCTTCCACATCGCCTGGTGACAAGCAACGAAGCCCTTCCGAATGGCTGAACACACTTCATCATCATCCTCAGACCAGAAGCCTCGTTGTTTCTTGATGAACTCCCACAGATAGTCCCGGGCAAACTGCGCTGCTTCGCGGCCTCCATGTCCATCGAACACGGCGAAGAAAGCCACCGAGCGACGAGGGAGGCGATGGGGGAGCTTCTGGCTGTCTGCCGGTGAGGGTTCTCCAGGTTCTATCTGTTCTGCAGGTTCTATCTGTTCAGCAGGTTCTATCTGTTCTGCAGTCGATGGTGTTGCAGTGGAAGAACAACTTCGGTTATTATTATTATTTTGTTCAGATGGTGTGTTACATGCTACTGTAATGGGTGCAGATGCAGACAGACAGACGTCGTTCAATGCATTGTTAATAGTCCACTGTGGATGGTCTTCTACCGAGCAGACCGCCCAGTTCTCCCCCCTGCTCAGCTCGTCCTCTCCCGGCTCCGGCTCCACCACCACCTCGGTAACATCCTCCATGTATTTTCTGCCTCCCTGGTCGGAAAATACACTCACTTTCATCAACAATGAGTCGTCCATGTTCAAAGACACGTCCTGTAAGTAGCTGTGGGGTGTAAATATGACATTAAAATGCCCCCCAAAAGTGTTTAAAATTAAGTTTTATGGCAGGTTTGTGATCAATTGTCCTCCTTTTCGGTCTTTGTTTATTTTCGAGGCTTGTAGGCTGCTCAGGACCGCAGTGACGTCAGAGGACAGGTGCTCTACTGCGCCACCTGCTGGAGATCTGAACAAATTAAACATGAAATACATGAAATACATCTACTGGATACATTATGGGAAAATATTTCAAGACTTTGGACTCCCCCAAAATAATATAAATTATGTATTGAAGCTGTGTGAGAACAAAAGCTTCAACGTAATAAGAAGATATGGGCAAATCCTGTAGTAATTTACAAAATCCTGGGAGCAGGTTACCAATCTGATGACGCGATGACGTCATGGTACCCCCCCCCCAGAAGACAGGAGGGGGACATGAGGACCTGTAAGCTTTTCAATATTTTTCTGTAATTTACAGTAAGCACACCCTAGTGTACGAATGTTATTATAATTTTGTATTTTGTATATTCAAAGGTTTGTAATAATTGTTGTGTTAATAAAGATTATAAAAAACAAACAAAACAAAAAACAGGAGAGGGACATGACGTCATGGTACCCCCCCCCCTCCTGCCATGCGGATGGAGATCAGACATAAATATGGAAATATGACAGTTAGAGGTTTTCACTAGATCACAGTGGGATGCGCTGTTTGTTTTATACTAAGGTGGTTTTAATGGTGTTCATGAGTACATGCAGTGAAAGGGTGTATTATTCTTCCACAGTTAGGTAACTAGGAAGGTTAGAGTCAGTTTGAGGGGGTTTATTATTAAAACAACATGGCGGCTGTGGAGCTGGACTGGATCCCAGATACTCTGTACAACACTGCGATCTCTGCTGTGGTGGACAACTACAGCCGATCAAGAAGAGATGTCCGCTCCCTCCCTGAAAACATCCAGTTTGATGTATATTATAAGGTGAGTTAGTGAATAACATGTTTAATATTGAAGCTCTATGGCTCCTAATAGGAGCCTCCTATATCTGCCAGTTAAGAGACAGACTGCTTGTTGACTCTCCTCAACCAGTTCCTTAACATTAGATTTGTCCATGTTGTTGATTATAAACTAAAATCTTAACAATAGAAGGTGTTTACTGTTGCATTTACACAAGCTAAGTAGTTTTGTAAAAGGATAGGGGCGGGGGGGACTTTAACTCTGCCCAAGCAAGGTAGAAAACTTAGTTTTAATGGCGTTATTATTAACCATTTACATGTTGTATCATTTGATTTAAGTCATCAGCTTGAGCTAATGAAGTTCATATTTACAGTTTTATTTTTTAGAACTGTGTATTTTAGCTCAAGCTAAAGTTCAAGATATACGTTTGTATAACCAACCTGATCAAGTTTTATAATTGAATTTCATCCCACCCTGGCCTTTCACACACTCTCATGGTCCATGTGGGAGATGGAGATGTTGCACAGGAATCGGGCAGTGTGTAGTTAACATAACATATTTCATCATCAATGTTTCTGTGTCTTAGTCATGAGTCTATACACAGCTAGACTTACAGTATTTACAGTCCATGGTGAACTGTGTACAGACTGTACTATGTGAATAGTGGTGTTAATCAATGATTGATTACACATTTCCAATAAACAATAATCAGATTGAAAATAACAGTGAACTGTGTGACCCATATAGGCCTCTATTCCAAATCAATAGTGTCTGCACGATATTTTAGCCCCAGCTACATACATTTTAATCATGACTTTGTTTCAGTTACCAATGTTCTGTCATAGATAAAAGTTAAACCTCTCTGAATATTTTATCAATACTTTTAGTGACTAATGATTAGTTTGGCTCAGCTAAGTTGCTTGTCAACAGCTTTGCTTGATCAATGCACAACAGTGGACATTGTTTGCAGATGTTTTCTACCCCAAATGATATCTCCAGAAAAGCCTTAGCTAAAGCTATAATGGTTTTGTTTTCTCATACAATCCTCTGTTCGCATTTGCACTCACTAGTAATAATCTGATTGGGAAATGTGTGTTTTGCCATCACTGCCACGCACAACTATTATTTTGCACTTCTCATCCTTTGTCCTCCTGGTGAGTGAATCTTCTATTGTGCCAGTGAGTGAATCTCCAATGCTCTCTCTTTCTTTCTTTCGCTCTCTCTCTCTCTCTCTCTTTCTCTATCTCTCTCTCTCCCGCTCTCATTTTCAGCTCTACCAGCAAGGCAGACTCTGCCAGCTGGGAGGGGAGTTCTGCGAGCTGGAGGTCTTTGCCAAAGTCCTGCGTGCCTCAGACAAAAGGTAGGACATAATGGGTCAGGGCCTGGAGCTGGAACCTCACACTGCCCAGCAGCATCTCACCCCATCTCTCCTCCCGAGTGGCTCCTGCCACAAAACAATTCAGTTCCACTGTGAACACAGATATCTACACAAGCTGTTTGTGAGGGATGCATCAGTGATGTTTTAATATCTAATATTTTGTCCAAAAAGGTTTTGGTACATTTCCCATAAGCTGCAGGTCATGTTCCGCTCACAGTGTTTAGTGTTGGGGTTGACTGCTTGTACCTCTACAACAGTGTCAGCACCCTGTGTTGTTGCCTTGTCTTGACTTTCACGTTTCCAACCATTTAAACTGACAGTCTGCCTGACTATAATTGATCAATAGTCTTAATGATTTGTTTAACACAAACCACTGGTAGTTCATCTTGTCAGCGTTTTAGAACAAATGGAAAACTTAATCAAGGAATGAGCCCAGTGGGACTTTCTATGTTCCTAATCTGATAACACTGTCTTGTTGAACACATTGCAACACTAGGACAATAGGTAAGGTATTTTTTGACTGGAAAAGTAATCGCCTGTTGTATGTTTGAATCAACATGAATCAACTGATTTCATGTTAGCGGTGATTGTGAAAAATAGAGAGACTGATCCTGTGCCTCTTCTTGTCCTTCTCTGGATCCTGTGCTCAGACACCTCCTACACCACTGCTTCCAGGCTCTGATGGATCACGGTGTGAAGGTGGCCTCTGTGCTGGCCAACTCCTTCAGCCGACGCTGCTCCTACATCGCAGAGTCCAATGACCATGTCAAGGAGAAGGCTATCCAGTTTGGGTTTGTTTTGGGTAAGTCAAGAGATGGGGAAGGGTGTCTCTGACACCACTCTTGTTTTTGGAACGTTGGTGAAGTTACGCAGGTTTGGGTGAACAGTTAGGCAGCCAAGGCCATGTGGGTGTGATTTTCCTTTATATTTGGGGTTTTCTTGCAAGGGGGGGGGAGTTCAGAGATGTTTCCTGAAGCACATGTCCCTCTTGCTGTGCAGGTGGCTTCTTGTCGGATGCAGGCTGGTATGGTGAAGCAGAGAAGGTGTTCCTGTCATGCCTGCAGCTGTGCATGCTACATGATGAGGTCCTTCACTGGTACCGTGCTGTCGAGTGTTGCGTCAGGTCAGTCTAGGTGTTCACCATCCTGCCTGTCCATATAATGGTGGTATAGCACTATGTAAGCTTTATTTAAGGGCCCCAATTATGCCTTTTGCGTTGGTATATTATATTGTATATCAAATAGGCTTGAACTATTCATTCCTTACTACAAATTCATGATCTCTTGATTTTTAAGGTGATTTCTGCAACAGTGTCGTTATCTGTTACTGTGTACTAATTTGCTGTTAGAAGGCTTATGTCCACTATCTGCCAGAGTTCTCATACCGCACCTTTTCCCATGTTCTCTGGGACTTGCTGGGTTTCTCAGGTTACTCCATGTTCGCAACGGAAACTGCAAATACTACCTGGGAGAGGAGACTTTCAAGCTGTCACAGTCGTACATGGATAAACTGTCCAAACACGGCCACCAGGCCAACAAGGCAGCGCTGTATGGAGAGCTGTGTGCCTTGCTCTTTGCCAAGAGCCACTATGACGAGGTAGAACCTTCTCTGAAACATAGTTTATCAGAATGGCTTCGGGACATAATCATTTGAAATAACACAGCCCTTTACTGTCATGTTTCAGGCCTACCGGTGGTGTATAGAGGCCATGAAGGAGATCACTCCAGGCCTACCTGTTAAAGTAGTGGTAGATGTCCTCAGACAAGCCTCAAAGGTAGGTTGAGATGTTACTCTGTTTTTACTGCTCGGAGAAGAGCCCTTGACTATATGAGGAACAGTTACAGCTGTGTAACAGGTGTCTGACTGAGGATACAGCGGTGTGGCCCCATTCAGTGTGATTGTTCAGTCCGGTTATTGTTTCTGAGGGCTCACAAACAAAGAGACTGGTGACTCATGCTGTTTGCTTATTTGTCTGTCTAAGGCTTGTGTGGTGAAGAGGGAGTTCAGGAAAGCAGAACAGCTGATCAAACATGCTGTATTTCTGGCAAGGTAGGAGAGACAGGTTTCGTTCCGAGGTTTTATTTTAACACCATTAATCAAACTACTTAGATGTCTTAATATTGTCCCACTGCTGTCTGTTTCAGGGAAAATTTCGGACACAAGCATCCTAAATACTCCGACACTCTTCTAGACTATGGATTTTACTTATTAAATGTTGATAATATCTGTCAGTCAGTTGCCATTTACCAGGTGGGTTCATCAACAGAATTATTTTTGCGTTATTTTGTCATATTTTACTTGATATGTAAGGTATTTTATGAAGTAATCCTAACAGTTATATCAAATAAATATATTCCCCCCCCCCCACCTCAGACGGCCCTGGATATCCGGCAGTCCGTTTTCGGGGGAAAGAACATCCACGTAGCGACGGCACACGAGGACCTAGCCTACTCCTCTTATGTGCACCAGTACAGCTCTGGGAAATTCGACAATGCACTGTGAGAACCTTGCCGCTGCTATTCCTGGCCTGACCCACTAATTACATTACGGAGATGGGTTCTCTGTCAGACATGCAGAAGATGATGAATCACGTCCATACTTTAGCTTTTACTCTAATAGCGTTTGGCATGTAGGGGTTCTTTGGGTGGGTGCCACTTTCTTTTGAAGGATAGCAGCAGAGTGCAGGGAATGCTAAGGGTTTTTACTGTACAACAGTCCTCTACCAAGATGTGAAATCTATTTATGTCTAGTTGGCGACCCATTCAAATGTCAGCATTCTAGACTAGTCACACCGTCTACCTAACCTTTTCAGATGATAAATATTCTTGGAATATTTTTGTTCTTGGGGTTTTCAGTGGTAATATTGCCTTACTTGAGTGTGTGTGTGTGTTCTGTGTGGGTCTATAGATTTCATGCTGAACGTGCCATAGACATCATAACTCACATCCTTCCAGAGGACCATCTGCTGCTTGCCTCATCTAAGAGGGTCAAAGGTAACCTGCTACTGGTGCAATGTTTCACACGCTCACAACTCTGTGGTAACTTGTGTTGTTATTTCATCTGTCCGTCCCCCCTCTCCCCCCTTCCCCCCAGCTCTGATCCTGGAGGAGATCGCCATCGACTGCCACAACAAGGAGACAGAGGAGCGTCTCCTACAGGAGGCGCACGACCTCCACCTCTCATCCCTCCAGCTGGCCAAGAAGGCCTTCGGGGAGTTCAATGTCCAGACCGCCAAGCACTACGGCAACCTGGGCCGTCTCTACCAGTCCATGAGGAAGTTCAAGGTCAGAGTGCGGCCTGACCCCTCCTTTTTAGGTCACAGACATGGACATTGTTTCCTTGCTGGTTGATCATTGATCTGACCGTGTACTTTAGTTACTGCTGTGTGGAGAGATGTGGAGTAGCTCTGTTTCAACTTTTCCAAATATACAAATGTTGACAGATGGGATTAGACACGTAAAAATGGTTAGATAAATATCTAAATTAAGAAATAAATCAATAAAGCTTCAATTAAGAATACATGTTCAAATAAAGCTTCGTACTAAGCTTGTTTAAAGAACTGTGAGTGTTACCTATCTACATAAAATATGTATGTGTATATATATATGTGTATATATGTATGTGTATATATATATATATATATATATATATATATATACATATGTATTCTTTGTAGTCACACAGTTGTCTACATCATCTGTACATTTGTATCTTTTCCTTTTTGTGTTGGCCATCTAGGAGGCTGAGGAGATGCACGTCAAGGCGATCCAGATCAAGGAGCAGCTACTGGGCCAGGAGGACTACGAGGTGGCCCTGTCTGTGGGACACCTGGCCTCCCTCTACAACTACGACATGAACCAGTACGAGGACGCAGAGAGGCTGTACCTGCGCTCCATCGCTATTGGTGAGGGATGTGCATGAAAACACAGACCATGAGTGTTGTTTTGGCTTGACTGGCAAATGTTGTCTGGTTCAATTTAGCCATTTTTGTTTAGCCATCCAAGTCCTCTTGAACTTTACATCATTAGCTTCTAAATGTTTTTTTTTGCTGTTTACTTATTTCTTAGTTACGGATATGTTTTCTCTTAATAGCTCTCTAGTTTTTGCACTTTAGACTGAGCATATGTGGTGTGTTTTCATGTTTTGTTTACATCCCCTTTTTGGTCTCACTCAGGTAAGAAGCTGTTTGGGGAGGGCTACAGCGGCCTGGAGTATGACTACCGTGGACTGATCAAGCTTTACAACTCGGTGGCGAACTATGAGAAAGTGTTTGAGTACCACAATGTGCTGTCCAATTGGAACCGACTGAGGGACAGGCAGTTTGCTGTGGCCGACGCCCTCGAGGATGTCAACACCTCCCCTCAGCAGACCCAGGAAGTGGTACAGGCTTTCTTATTAGCCCAGAGCCTTGGACCAACCCGCCCATGTCTCGGCTGAAGGACCACGGATATGCACATACTCTAAACACATATACATGTATAACCGCTACAACACACATGACCATAGAATCAACGGCCTCACATGCTACCTCTACCGGGTATCACCCCTTTTTTTTGGTAGCTTGTTTTGGACAACCCCACACAGGAAAGTCAGATTTGGAGAATGATACAAAACCAAGTTAAAAACACACACAGTCACGTACATGCATGTGGCAGCGTGCAACGTTGATGGGACCTTCAATCAGCCTGCTTTAACCAGTCCAGAGAACATGCTATTTATTTGACTATGTTTAAGCGAAGAGAGTTCTGGGGCGGACAAAAAAGACGCTCACTGTTTTCTTTCTTTTTTTTTCTTGGTTATGCGTTTTTTTGGTTTGTGAATCAAGTGCAGCTGACCAGACTGTTAGACACCTACACCCTCTGAGAACCCACATGCTGGGGGTTTTCATCTACCTTACACAACACTACTAGCTATACTTTAACCACTGTGGGAGAACAGGGGATGTCAACAGAAGTTCCACATCCTTTTGGTTGAAAAAGTTTTTGTGGTTCTCTTAGACGTCATGCAAAAATTCTTACTCCATTCGGAAAATAACTCCATACAGTTATTTTAATCAGTGAATTGTATTGGACCAGTGGAATTATTTTGACTTGATACATACAATGTTTTCTTTCGTTTCTTTTTATTTTCTTCCATTTAATAAGGCCTTTAAGCTTAGTACTGACAGTTTAATTTAAATGCCAATAATTTATATGCAGAGTTTGTATAATGTAGCGCTGTTTAAACTTTAAAGAGGTATTTGCCAAATGATTTGAGACTTAAACTGGCTGTTAAGGGCGTGGTCGGAACCATGGGGGGAGTAGAGAGCGGGTGTCTTGAAGAGACTGCAGTTTAGAATTCACCTCTTGTCTGTGTGCGTGCTGTGTTTGCACGCTCGTGTGTGCATCTGTGCATGTCATCAGTATACATAAAGATCTGTGTAATCCAGGGCTATGTTGATGGATACTAGCCTTACACAAGTCTGTCTGTCTGTCAGATGTTCACTCAGCAGAGCCATGCAAAGGTGCTGAACAAGGTTATTCTGAAACGGGCACTGAAATTAGGGACCCAGGTATTGTGTGACTGACTGACTTCTCTGTGCGCTTGACTCACTTTTTTTCTGCAGTCTGTTACTGGAATGTGTTTGAAATGTCTTTTCTGAATGATTTTCTCAACATCTCTGTATTTGTGCCTCAATCAAATATCGCAACAACAAAAAAATAGGGTCTTTACAAATAGATCTTGTGCAAGCATGGAGATTTTGTCACAGTGCTCTTACATTTCTACTTTACGTTACAACTTTCTTCAAACTGTGATGTTAGCATTGTGCTTTTTGTGTTAACCAGAGAGGGGGGCCTTTGCCTTGCTCTCGCCTCAGTGCTACTATAGACTGCTCTGCGCTTTGACGCTCGACGCGGTCGTCCTTCTGCCGCGGTACAGGGCTGTCTCCTCTACCCAGCCCTAACTGATGTCCAAGCCTTAGCCCAGGGGTGGGCAATCCTGGTCCTCGAGGGCCACTGTCCTGAAGGTTTTAGATGTTTCCCTGTTCTAGCACACCTGATTCAAATGAACAGGTCGTTATCAAGCTCTGTGGAAGCCTGCTCGAATCAGGTGTGCTAGAGGAGGGAAAGATATAAAACCTGGACCAGGATTGCCCACCCCTGCCTTAGCCCTTAAAGGATGCTCAGCTACACCACAATGCTCTTCTCCCAGACAGCCTTGCATACTCTAACTGCAACCATCGATTCACTGTTTGAGAACACAACAAAAACTGCCATGGATTTTATTTTTTGTCTGTAGTTTGCTGAAAATGCTCCTTTTAGGCTGTTCTCCTTAAAAGCAACTGACTGACCCTACTATCTGTGTAGAACTGTGTTGGAACTGGCTTCTGAAATAGTTTGCTGATACGAATGTTACCTTTTGAATGTAGCAAAGCAACTCAATGGGGACGTTTGAATGTGACAATGAAATGGGGGTCAACTTTGAGACCCATGTAAGAAAGGGAATAGGGACTACTAATGTCATGGGGGACCACCTTGGAGACGAATACGGATGATGCGAAAATAAAGCTGTGATCTCTTCCAACACTGGATGTGTATTATTTTTGAGTTGCGTGCTGTGGTATTTCTGATTAAAAGAACTGATGAAACAATGTGGAAAGAGCAGAACAAACCTCTTCAGAAACGTTTCACAAGGACATATTTAATTGTTTTTTATTAAATTAAGACGTTTCTTGTTATGACAGCAGAGGGAGCTAGGTCCACAGAAAACGCAAAGATGCCAAAATCCCTATCTCTCAGTTTGCATAGTTTTTCTACAATGCAGAGTTAAAATATATTGAATATGGAAAGCTAAACATTTGTTTGAATGTGTCCGAACAATTATTATGTAAGTGATCCAACGTGCTTGTATTTTATGCTCTGTACTTTCAGGATTCACAAACAAGCTGATCACGTGACCTGGTGCCACTCTAGTCACGTGACTTGAATGGAGGCGTAGAGCGCTATGGTCTCGCGACCAGGAGCGTCATCCGTTAAAAACACAGCAACAGTCAAGACTCCTACAAACCAGCTGCTGCAGAAACCGACTGGGGGCAACAGGCTTCACCCCCCCCCCCTTTGTCACTGAACATTTCATTTCTCACATCGTCATGAAATGAGGGCAACATGGGGGCCAAAGAGTCAAGGATAGGTTTCCTGTCGTATGAAGAGGCGGTTAAGAGAGGTAAGGCGTGGGTTAGCTTTAATCCATCATGTTAGCTACTGTACCATAGACTGTATACCAGCTAACGGTAGCTAGCTTGGCTACAGCTCCACACAGCTTGTATAGTCGGCCAGGGTGTAGTACTGGCTAACTGTCTGGACAAGGTTATTTCAGCAAATTGAGAAAGCCTTATCCAGATGAACCCAGAAGAACCAGCAACTAGTCCCAGTCTGAAATGTAGCCTGTATTATTTTGAAATAAAAAGCAGTCTGACAGTTGACAGTCTGCTGAAGACAGCTAGATGACAACCTATTGCCTGCATTAACATATCATTGATTGGGATACGTTAACACTCCAACTTGGGGTTGAAACAACACAAAACTGTGTTGTGTTTTCATTACCATTGGATAACCACTCTGAGTCCACCTATTCCGCTATTTATTCTAAAACTAGGTACTAGACTGTTACTAGACTGCAAGTACCTGGTAGTTAACTAACCAGTGAAGTGACTGTCTATCTAAGACATCAACACCACCACCTGGCTGTCAAAGTCCAACTGGCATATCTTTGTCCTGTATTTTTGTCCTAACCTGGAAGGAATGGACACAGTGTAATCCTAGTTTCTGCTGCTTTAGTCAGTCTCTGCTCTGTCAATTCTATGTGGGCACAGAATGTATATCTATATCTGCAATATACAAAACCAGTCATTAAGGTCTGATCGGCACTAATGCATTCATACCGAATGCAATGATTGGGGGGTACTTGTCTGTCTGTCTACCTCCAGCAGTAGTCAGGTTCATGTGTTTTGGAGTGGTTTTTAATAACAGGAGGTGGGATATTTGGTTTTAAATCCTTTGAAATCAAGTTACAATTGCTAGATTTGAAAAACGTACACCAGCAACCTATAATATCTATTTTCTTACTGTGCATCATTAATTGCTAGCTCTCCTGGAATATAGTTTTTTAGATGGTTAATCAATTTAGGTCAAAAGCAATGGAGACATCCTAAGTTAGAGAATAAGAAGGCAAAATAGTGAGGATGTGCGTTTTGTTGACATACACCAGTGTGTCACACGGTCCTAATCCTTCTAAGAACTGTCATGTAATCTCTGTTGACATCACTCTGCTCATTTCAGATGTGACATGGAATGCAATCATGTGATCAGCAAGATATTTGGTTGGTTAATTCCTTGGGTCGGGTGTACTCAGGTCACATGTGGTCATGAGAATGAGAGGGAACTGGATTCATGAGGTAGAATTCTTACAGTTAGTCAACGGGATATAAGACAACGAAAATATAAACGAGAGGCTCATTAATAATATAGGAAGAAAGCCTGGTTATTCTGAAATTAGGATGGTCTATTCTAAGACCTCAGCTAATTAAGTCCAGGTTTTCTTAAGCTAAATTGTAAAAACAACATCAAAAACCTAGTGTAAAGCATTTGCATCTAAGTAACCAAAGTTCAGTTCAAATTGCAGGAAGCTATTTATTATTGCTAGGAAGGTGGTGAGGGAAATTCCACCTTGTCCTCCCACATGAGTAACACTGTCATTGTGATAATGCCACCATATAACAAGCCTGTGCCCCCTCTGCCATAACCGTGTGGCTACGCTAGTGCAGATCAGTCCTTTCAAAATCAGGTACGACTGGTGCATTAAAGACATACAGATACAGATTGAAATTGTTTGTTAGCTCCTGTGATTGTTGTTGTCTTTTTTCCCCTCTTTTCTGTGTGGTGGTGTTCTGTTGTCCCATTCAAGTTGCTCAGTCAGATTAGACTGTAATTATGTGTCAGAACGCTCGAGTGGTTTACAGTTTGAAGTGAGAACATTCATCCCCCGAGTCTCTTCATGTCTGCTCCCACATGGAGATCTGTCAGTGTCACTCCAGGAACTAACCACCTTCAGTCACCTGAACTGCAGCCACTACCTGGAACTCCTGCTAGTCCCAGTGTCTGCAGGGCTTATCTCCCTGTTCCTTAATAAATAAACACACCCGCTCCATGTTTTGCATGCGGTTCCACCTTCCTGTACCTGCCCTTCCAGTCTGTGGAGGCTTTGGAAATATTTGCTGACTGCCGTCGCCAAGGCTTTAAAAAAAAAAACCCTGGTGTTTGGATTTTGTGTCGATTGTAGCCCGGTGGTAGAGCAACAAATTAGCATTTGACAAGACATCAAGAGAATGCAGCTTTGAATGTCACCCAAAAGGTGATGGCTAAATGAACACGTGAAGTGAACTTTGCCTCGGCTCTTTGATAATAGGGTTATTCACACAAGGGTGATTGATATCATTGTCCTTCAGCAGGAGTCATGTAGTAATGTGAAGGCTCAGTTCTTGCTGTGTCCTTCCGTAATGAGTCATTGCCAACGTACAGGCTATTTTATCAGGTCTAAAAAAGATACGGTCTGACACACAGATCATAGTTCACCTGCTCACTTGCCTGAACAGCATGTAACCTGGAAAAGACGTCTAATGACAGGGAATGACGCTTGAACTAATGTGACCTATCAGAGCTAGACAACATGCAGGCAGAGACACTGCTCTCCAGTGTTTTCCTGCAGCCTCGCCTCCCTGTCTATGTCAGTTCACTAGGCCTGTGTTATTTCAGGCTAACATGGCACGCTGCATTGATAGAGTGGCCATGGGGGAGAGCGTGCCTGGTGTCTGCCTCTGTCGCTTTTCATTGTTGAGCGTGTGGAGCTATTGTGTAGATGGGTGTGCGCACGCACACATTTTGTGCGAGTGCCCGCATGTGGTAAGCTTGTTTGTGTGCGTGTGTGTGCGTGTGTGTTCTCCCATGGAAAGGAGTTATTTAGTCTATTGTGAAGAATCAGAGAAGAATCATTCATTGTTTCTCCAGTGCTGAATGGTAGCTATTGCAAAAGAAAACTGGCCCAACATCTCAGAATTACCATCATTATGTTACATCATCACAATACATTCAGTGTTCCCCTATAATGTGAACTGTCTTTGTTTTTGTTGGTTATCCCTTTTTTCCACTTAATTGCAAACATTTTTCTATTATCTTGTAAAGTCATAAATCCTAGGTCTGCTCGTAAACTGTCACTCATTCCCAGGTCTATATAAAGGAGTAGGAATTCTATGTTATATGTCAGATATAGAATAGCAAATGTCCTGATTCAATTATGATTTTAGCTCAGTCCAGAATGTCAGCTCCGTTCAAGAACCGTGAGCCAGAGGACAGAAGCTTTGACCTCTGAAATCCAGCCTTCTTTCCAAAGTAGCAACCTTATTGTCAGTAGGTCTTTATAGGTGGCAGTTATTTTGCCCAGCATGGCCTTGTAGATACAGTATGGTGTCAAAGCCAAAGCAACACCATAACATCCTGTTGGGACTTGACAAGGTCAGTGCATCAGAAGCTGAAGACAAAGCAAATGGACATTAAACTTCACCTGCGTGTGACACACCGCGCCCTTCCCCCGTCACTAGCATGTGGACTTTGGTCCCATGATTGAAGGTTGTGTTATGGATCAGCTGTCAGTCACAGTGCTAATAGAGGCACCAGCAGAAGCTATTTATTAAGTGCCGTGTCACCGTGGAGATTGAGCGAGACGGGGTTCACCAAGGTGAAGGTGCAAAGGATACAGTCAAGATGATGAGCTCTCAAACACTCCTGCAAGATCAATGGCCATTATTTATACTGCTTCGAATGACATTAGAAACCTCGTAGTATCCAATCTTGAAATGTGTCATTTCTAGTTTTGACCAACACTACTTTTTCCATGTTGGAAAACTTTGCAATGGACCTTAAGACATTTGAAAGAGAAAAGTGAAAGCAAACAAGCTTAAGCGGTAAATGTTTATGGGAGAGAGATTGACTGTCTACCCTACCATGTCGAAGCACAATGGTAAATGATTGGAAGGAGAGAGCCATGTGTGCATGTGTATTGAGTAATGAGTCCCGTTGATTCATGCTTTTGATTGGGGTAATTAGGAGTTTTTTTCCTGTGTTAGGTGGATGTATTTTGCTAGGACTCTAGGTGTTATAAGTGAGGTTGTGTATAATTCTGGACTTCTTGTGGAATTTGTGAGCTTGAGAGCCTTTGGGTTTCATTCCAGTTACACGTGTGCGCGCGCACACACACACACACATACACACACATACAATTACATCCTGATATATGGCACAGCCTTGACCCAGGGTAATAAAGGGTTCAACCTAACTTGAATTAGTATGACAGCAGATGTGTTTGATGTAGACTACTGCTGCCGCTTTCCTGTAAGGGAGGGACTTGGCAAATGTCTGCAGAAGGAGACCCTGTGCCGTAGGGATGGATTGAAGCAAAAACTACTGTGTGTGTGTGTGTGTGTATGTGTGTATGTGTGTGTGTGTGTGTGTGTGTGTGTGTGTGTGTGTGTGTGTGTGTGTGTGTGTGTGTGTGTGTGTGTGTGTGTGTGTGTGTGTGTGTGTGTGTGTGTGTGTGTGTGTGTGTGTGTGTGTGTGTATGTGTGTATGTGTGTATGGGGAGGGTGGAGGAATCACAGTTCAGTGACTTTGTGTGTGTGTGTGTTTGGTGTGCGCGCACTTACGCTGAGTCCATCGTCCGGCCTGTCTGCAGTCGTAAGTCAGCTGCTTTAACTGGAGCAGGGAGAAGTCTGGAGGTGTGGGTGACCTCCAGCAGCCCTGCAGTGGTCCCTCCATCAACACAGACCCTGGAGTGGAGGATGTTACTGCTTACACTGGCCTCTTATTGACATCTCTTTATGTTCAGCCTCTAATTTGTCCCTCTCTGTCTCCCTCTTCTTTTGTCATACCCTTCTATTTTCTTCTTTCATCTTTTTCTCATCCCTCTCCTCTCTCTTTCTCTCTCTTCCATCTCTCTTTTACTCCCTTCCCTTCCGTCTCCCTCAAGTTACTGATGTGGAACTCAAACGATTGAAGGATGCCTTCAAGAGGACCAGTGGCCTGTCCTGCTACATGACCCAGCAGTGCTTCTACCGAGAAGTCCTTGGCGATGGGGTCCCAGCTAAGGTTACTGAGGTAAGGTGGACCCCCATTCACGCACCCTCTCACCAACACTTTGAAGGCTAATACAAGTCTCCCCTTAATATCTCTCTATCTCTTTTACACACCCTCATTTATGACCCTCGGTGTGACCCTCATTTTGCAGCTAGGAACCCCATTACACTTTGAGTCTGTTTGTTTGTCTTTTTGTGTGTTGTACATGTTGATAGAACATAAAAACAGCCTTCCATTCAGATCATACTGAAGACTTGCACTACAGTAACACTCAGGAGGAACAGCAGGTTAGAGGCAGGATTCTTGATTCACATCCAGCAAAGACGATGTCAAGAAAATGACGTTCTAATGCCATCTTACATTTTTTGGTTTATTTTGCTTTTACCCGAAGCAACATCACAGAATGTAGAAAGTGTAGCTTTAGGTCAGTGTTCAGACGCACACACGTTCTAACAGTGTTTCTGTGATCATAGTCAACACACGGCTTGTTAATAGTTATAACACAAAATTGGTCCGTCTGTAGTTTCTTCTGACTAGAGGTTTTGCTCACACGCTATCATACAGACACTAAATGCCTCCATAAAGAAAAAACACTTAAACGTGTACTTGATTGATCTCAGCGATCATTTAAAACCATTTCCCCCAAAGTAGACAACCTCCATCTGCTCAACTACAGAGACACTGTTCAAAACATTTACCAAACCCTGCAGTCTCATTCCTCCTTTTTTCATTTTGTCTCTCTCTCTCTCTCCGTCCCTTAATGCCCTTCTCTGTCTGTTTGACTTTCCATTCCTCTGTCATCTCTCATCCTCCCTGTCTCTCCCTCTTTACTTCTGATGCTGGTTGCATCTGAGCTGGTTGCCGTGGGAGCAGTTAGGCTGTTGGACAGCCAAGACGATGATTCTAAAACAGCAAATGGCAGAAGCCGCCCAGTTCAAAGGAGTTGTAGAGTCTCAATTAGTCCAGGATGTGAACCTGGCTATAATGACGTCCAAATTGGCATTGACATCTCTGTCAAGTCAAAGCCCTGTCTAATCTTGTCTGATTTTTTTTGTTGCTTTTCCCTCAAGAAATATTGTAAAGATGAAAGGGGGGGGGGTTGAAGATAATGATTTCCTCCATTAGAACATCAGATATGGGGCCCTTCTATTTTAAAATGGGACTGGTTTCATAAAAGGCCTCAAGATATTTTGAGCTGCTCAACAAATGCCTGTCTTGATGATCTTTCTTTTAATGAAATAAGGAAGAGATGAGAATTATCTCTGTTCAATTTAAAGACCTTCAATTTCAATGTATTTTATCTACGTTTGTGGAAAACTATTCTAAAATACTTAAAGTTATATCTAGAACCTGAATAGGCATCAAGTTCTAGAATCACTAAATGTTCTTTGAATTTGTTATCTGACCTTATAAAGTTTTGAGAAAAAATACCCTTTTTACAACATAAGTGGAAGTAAGAAGTCATGGTACAGTTTGCATAGAGCTGTTTGCATAGAATTCCCATGACATGCAGGATGATGGAAGTCACTGTTGTTCCTATGTTGAAGCTATATTTAGTTTGATGTTCACTATTTCTAGTTCCACTTTCCCCTGCCCTGACTTCCTGCTCTTCATTCTGCCCAGTTATACAAGCAGAACAGTTTTATGTGGCTAACAGTTGTGTTATCAGTGGTTAGTGTGGTTATGTCTTAACATCAATGACCATGTGTTTACTGTCAGATTAGTAACTGTTGTTCATCAGGCAACAATACTAGTTCTTCAGAACTGTAAATCTACTCGGCTTGAGGCTAATCAGTCAAGTCTACTTATCCTTTACATCAGATCAATTTAATTTGTATCCTGACTACACTAGTTATGAATTTATAGTCAAACAATATTATTAGTTCCTCATATTTTGTTATTTTAATACCAAGTCTCTGTAGACAACTTAATTGCAAACAGCATCTTCCCAGGAGTATAGTAAATATTTAGAAATCAGATATTATTTTGTACTTTGAGCTGAATGGCAGCGAGTCAAATTGAAATTGCAAGTGCCACTCAAACAGATATAAGGCTGTTGAATTCTAAGGGCTTGCAGCCATTCCTCTCAGTTCCAGCAGGTTATTTATAGATGCTCCTTCTGCAATAGAGAACGGTATTTAAGAGAGAACCATACATGCACACAGACTGGGTGTCACCAATGCTAATGTATGCTTCAGTGGTGGAACTGAGAGGGGGATTTTCCTTTTGATGTTGGTTTGGATGATAGAGAGACACACAGAGAGAGAGGGAGAGAGAGAGAGCGCTCCATATGCTGTGCATGGAACATCAGAAGAACAGTCAGATTTTCTAGAAATAGGTTTGTATGTGGTTGGAAGTGTGTGTGTGTGTGTGAGAGAGACAGAGCTCTGCGTCTGCACGCAGTGTGTGGGTGCAGTGAATGTGTCGATTCAGTGAATCATTCTTAAACTAATGGGTATTGACTTCAGCAGAAAGCCTTTCATTGAATACATTTTACAGAGATCTTATTGAACTCCTAATCACGCACTTTGACATGTCTACTCAGCATTACGCCAGGGTAACTTACCAAAGCGTAGACCTTTGACAATGTAAGCCTGTATTGCACCTACCTTGCATCAGAACTCCATGCCTATCAATCATTATAGAAGCACACATACAGTTGTGGTCAAAAGTTTACATACACTAGTGAAGATCATGTATGCCATGGCAATATAGGGTTTTCAATAAACTCTACAACTCTTATTTTTCTGTGATGGAATGATAAGGAGCACATATTTCTTTGTCACAAAAAACATTCATGAAAATTTTTTCTTTTATGAATTTATTATGGGTCTTTTGAAAATGTGACAAAATCTGCTGGGTCAAAAATATACATACAGCAATGTTAATATTTGGTTAAATGTCCCTTGGCCATTTTCACCTCAATTAGGCGCTTTCGGTAGACATCCACAAGCTTCTGGCAAGCTTCTGGTTGAATCTTTGACCACTCCTCCTGACAGAATCGGTGCAGTTCAACTAAATTTGTTGGTTTTCTGAGTCGGACTTGTCTCTTCAGCACAGTCCACATATTCTCTATGGGGTTTAAGTCAGGACTTTGGGAAGGCCACTCTAAGACCTTAATTCTAGCTTGATTTAGCCATTCCTTCACCACTTTTGATGTATGTTTGGGGTCATTGTCCTGTTGGAACACCCAACTACGTCCAAGACCCAACTTTCTGGCTGATGATTTTAGGTTTTCCTGCAGAATTTGGAGGTAGTCTTCCTTCTTCATTATTCCATTTACTTTCTGTAAAGCACCAGTTCCACTGCCAGCAAAACAGGCCCACAGCATAATACTACCACCACCATGTTTGACGGTAGGTATGGTGTTCTTGGGGTGAAAGGCCTCACCTTTTCTCCTCCAAACATATTTCTGGTCATTGTGGCCAAAAAGCTCAATTTTAGTTTCGTCTGACCACAGAACTTTCCTCCAGAAGGCCTTGTCTTTGTCCATGTGATCAGCAGCAAACTTCAGTCGAGCCGTAAGGTGCCGCTTCTGGAGTAATGGCTTCCTTCTTGCACGGCAGCCTCTCAGCCCATGGCGATGTAGAACACGCTTGACTGTGGACACTGACACATGTGTTCCAGCAGCCTCCAACTCATTGCAGACTTGCTTTTTGGTGGTTCTTGGTTGACTCTTGACCAACCTGACCAATTTTCTCTCAGCAGCAAGTGATAGCTTGCGTTTTCTTCCTGATCGTGGCAATGATACAACTGTGCCATGCACTTTATACTTACAAACAATTGTTTGCACAGTTGATCTTGGGACCTGCAACTGCTTTGAAATGGCTCCAAGGGACTTTCCTGACTTGTTCAAGTCAATGATGCGCTTTTTCAGATCCGTGCTGAGCTCCTTAGACTTTCCCATTGTAGTATTTCTGGCTGAGTCTAGTGAATGTGTCAAACAAGCCCTATTTACATGGACTGAAAGAAGTCACCAGCTGGAGTCAATCATAATCACTCGTAAGAAGTTAGGAGGCCATGCCAAAAAGCAAATTGGATTGAAACAACTTTTTCTACATCACCAAATTGGTAATTCAAGGTGCTGTATGTATATTTTTGACCCAGAAGATTTTGACACATTTTCAAAAGACCCATAATAAATTCATAAAAGAAAAAATTTTCATGAATGTTTTTTGTGACAAAGAAATATGTGCTCCTTATCATTCCATCACAGAAAAATAAGAGTTGTAGAGTTTATTGAAAACCCTATATTGCCATGGCATACATGATCTTCACTAGTGTATGTAAACTTTTGACCACAACTGTACATACATACTCACACACTACAAAACTACAAAAGAGGGGTAAAAGACTGGACCCAGACTGTTCATCATCAGACCCTGACAGCTACGAGGAGCCCTCTCTTCCCCCCCCCCCCCCCCCCCCCCACCCCACCCCTTCACAGGACACGTCTAATACACACCTCACCTGTTATAGACAGTTGGAGACTGTATTCTTTCAGGTTCAAGGTCACAGTGTGAACCTTTTGATCACAATGACAGCCTGTTGTTTAGGCCATTGATTATCTAAACTAGGCTTGGCTATCCTGCATGTCTTCCTTAATAGCAGTTTGTCTCTAGACAGTGAATGGATCCATACATATTGCATGCATTTACATCATGTCAACCCCTTTGCGTGACCTCATTCAAATCAATTTATCAACGATCAATTTATTACCAGCTTGCTGTATGCAAAGTAGCAGTGTCCCTTAAGTGGGAAAAGCTGCATAAAAATGTCACTTTTCCGCTGTTTGTATACATTTTTTCTCTTTTTCATTTCCAGAAGTAATGTGTTTTGTAAACTCTGGCTGTCAAGTTCAGAGGAAATGTGTCCGGCAGCGAAGCGATTAAGCGGCTAGCATCGCTCTCTGACACCCTCCACTTCTCCTTCACCCTCTCGCTCTCTCTGCAGATTCCTGTCTCTGTCTCCTGACTTCCTCACACATTTGCCTCCATACATACTTATCATTCTGCTCTCTCCCTCCATCTTGTGCTCCAGTTCTGTCTCAGGATTGATTTTTCTTCCTGCCAGTTTGTCTGTATGTCAAAACTGCACATACTTGATGGGCCATGTTGACTTTGTATGTCTTCACCTTGACTGACACATGAAGGTGGAAGAACGTATTTGTATGATTTCACAGCTCGAACTGATGAATATTGTGTTTGTGTGTATTTGCTCCTCTAACAGCAAACACATGCTCAGCGCATCGGTTTCTCCACTTCACCCACTAGCCTTGAGTGAAATACACTATGTCTAGCCTTGCAGCTGATAGACGGATCGCTTGTGGATTTATACTGATTTATACTAATACTTGATTTTCCAGTATTCTTAATTACTGGAATGGACCGGAAGGCCAGGAGGATGATCTTAACTGGGGCTTGGCAAATGTTGTCCCACTGCTTTTCACTCACTTTATGCACACAAGACTATCCTATCTCACTAGACTTCCAATCCTTTTACACAATCGTCTCTCCTATATTCTGCTCAAAGAGCAGTGAGGTGGGACACAATGGTTGATCAAGTGAAGTGCAATTTCCCCCCTGGGGGACTAATAAAGGAATTTCTTATCTTAAGTGGCGACCCAAAACATAACCACAGTATACTGCAGACATGGACTCAGGAAGTGAACCTTGTGTGATGTCCATCTCTCACCTGTCCCTCCAGGTAATCTACAACTCTTTTGGAGGCACTTCCAAGGGTCTGCACTTTAACAACCTCATTGTGGGTCTGGTTCTGTTGACACGAGGACGGGATGAAGAGAAGGCCAAATGTAAGTCGAAACCTTCCCCGTTTCTTTGCCTGCTACAGTTTCTCCTCTCATCGCTCCTCCCTCCACCCCCTCCACGCTTTGATTTATCCATCTTAACTTTAACGTGCCGATCCACTTGATTCAGTGTTTGAATCGAATGATTGATGTGAACTCACTGCTCTCAGATCCAGCAGACCACTTATTCTGGACCTGAACAGCCCCTCAGTCTCCACTTATTGGCTTAACACAGCCACATCCACCCTTACTGATGGCTAGTGACATTCTCTTCCACTCCTCCCTGTCGTCCCTCCACATCTCCCGCTTTGAGTGACGGCTCATGCTGCTGCAGAGGAGAGACAAGGCCATGACTAGAACAGACCTGCCTCTGTTACTGCCACTCAGCCTGTCTGCCTCTGATAAGACAGGCCCTGTCTGAATTAACTGTGCGTGTGTGTGTCTGTGTGTGGTTGGGTGGGTGTGTGGTTGGGTGTGTGCGTGTGTGTACGTGTGCTTGCGTGCGTGTGTGTGTCCCCTCAGACCTCTTCAGCCTCTTCGCCAGCGAGTCAGGCAGCTATGTGGCGCGCGACGACATGGAGGCCATGCTCCGGGCGGTGGACGGGGAAGTCCCGCCCTCCCTCAGGAAGTGCTTCAGCGAGGTAAGCCCCGCCCCTCACAGCCTGTCAGTCACCCTGCAGACGCTCTGATGGACGTTGGCCTATTAGATCCTCTGATCTCCTCAGTCTGGACCTTAGTTGCACTGGATCTCTCTTGTTGGCTTTATGTGGATGGACACTCACACTTAGATACATTCATACACACTCAAATCCACACAAACATCTAAAAACACACTCAAACCGTACCTACATGCGCGCAAGCACACGATTAAGTGTAACAATGTGAGAAACGTCCACTGCTCTTCCAAAGTAAGTAAAAGTGTTTTGCCTCCCTGTACAGAATAACTAAAACATATGGGTGTGGAGAGCGGTTGGGTCCTGGGTAGTCCCTTAACTGGATTACCTAGGGCTTTTCAGCTTGTAAATAAGATATATCTGCCTTCAGTGGAACACACACAGACAAACACACACACACACACACACACACACACACAGACACGCCCTCCTCAGCTTAAGGTTGCTCTGACACACTTGAAGTCATCCCTGTTGAGTCACAAATCTTCTAGGGCCTTTCCCCTGTTTGTTTTCTTTATGAAAGGAACTCACATAGTAACTACATGAATAGTTAAGTCACAATCTGCATAAGGGGTTGGATGATTAGGGTAATGCAATGGCCCTTTTTTTTTTTTTTTTTTTGCAAAAATGTAGTTTTTTGAAAATAGTTAGATCTGAGGTCATTGTGAGTACACTCCTGACCTGAAATTTTGGTTGCTAGCTTGTCAGTCTATTATTTCATGTGCCTTTGCCAGTGCACTGATTGTCAAGTACAGTTAATGGGAATGTAGACATATGGATTTGTCTGTTTTCCCATCTTAACCACCAGGCCTAAAATGCACAACACACTATTAACCTCCCAGTTTACATCCCTGACTACCCAGCATTACAATATCCTTATCCACTTACCTTTTCCCCACTTATGGGTGTTCTCATATGAAATGCTTTGTTTTGACAGGGAGAGAAGGTGAACTATGAGCGTTTCAGGAACTGGCTCCTACAGAACAAAGAGGCCTTCACCTTCTCCCGTTGGCTGCTCTCCGGGGGCGTGTGTGTCACCCTCACGGACGACAGCGACACGCCCACCTTCTACCAGACCCTTGCTGGTGTCACACACTGTGAGTAACAGTGTCTGTCACTGTCCATGCTTCTATGAAATGTAATAGTTATTTGTGTACGTGAGACTTAAGCCTTTGATTCTCTCCCAAAATGGGAGGCACCCGGGTGGTTTAACAGACTAATGCTCACACCATAAAAGCTGAGGTCTAATGGTAGTCTGGGTTCAAAATCACATACTATGTCTATCATAATTTTACTAAAAATAACCTTTTTTTATGCAGAAATGCCATAATAAGTATATCTAAGAAAGTAGGAAGATAGGAAATAGGGTTTAATAAATTCAAACAAACCCAAATGCACAGTCATGTACCCTTTCAGTTTTAGGGAAATCTGTTTCCTTCTCCCCCCTCAGTCCATCGATAAAGCCACATCTCTCTTGTCTTTACCGATGTGACATGAAGCAGATAATTGCATCCTGCTCTTCCATCTCTCCTCTCCTCCCTTCTTCTCTGGGTTTGCCCCACTCCCCTCCTTACTGCACGATAGTGCAGATGTCTGCACAAGGGCTACATCATCATCACACCCTGTGTTAAAGGCTGGCACACAGGGGAAAAACAAACAAACAACAATAACAGTAGGTTTCCTCCTGACGGAGGAATCCTAATAAACCCTCTGAATGGCAGGGCAGACACCGAGATAATTACAAGTGACTGGATTCACTTGCGACACACTGGTTCACCCTGGTGAGGCCTCACTCTTCCTCTTGCACTTGAATCTCTCCCCCCCCCCTCTTTCATTTTCTTTCCCACTTATTTCCACTGTCTTCCCTTGTAGTAGGATTATCTACATCTCTCAGTCTCGCCTCCCTTCCACCCCTCCACCGTTGTCCTCTTCTTATCCTTCGAAGGAGTTTTTTTTGTGTGACCCTGTTGTGGTGAAGGGGGGGGGGGGGTAGCCACAGCTCCAGTGCTGTCATCCTAACCACCAATCCCTTAGCACGACAGAGGGATAAGCGCAGCCCGTCATTCTCATCCCTCACTTCTGTTTACCACTAGGTTGTTTAGTTGCTGGCCAATTGTGACTATGATCTTAATGTGAGACTGTCTCCCTCACCACTGATTCACTTTTTACAGTTCAGTTCCAGATTCGAGATTTAGGCTGTAAGTTTAAAGCAGTGGTTCTCAATCCTGGTCCTCAGGGCACCCTGTCCTGCATGTTTTAGATGTTTCCCCCTTCCAACACACCTGATTCAAATCAATTGTCATTATCAGGCTTGTGCTGAGCTTCATAAGGACCCATTCATTTAAATCAGGTGTATTAGAGCAGTGAAACATCTAAAACATGCAGGACAGGGTGCCCTGAGGACCAGGATTGAGAACCACTGGTTTAAAGTAGGAAGACTGCTGTGACACTGTTGTGAATAATTGTTTGGTCTCTAAATGTCAGAAGAACTGACTGATGGAGTCAGTAAGATGATTACTTTCACATATATCTTGTCACACTGTGGAAGGATATGGTAAAAGTGGACCTCAGTTAGGCAGGTCACCACATTTAGCCAAGCTTTGCTTTGTCAGTTGAGGACAGAGAACTGGAAAGATCTTATCTGTTGCCTGTCCCAAGACCAATCAGAGAGAGAACCTGGAGACTGCATGTAATCTGCTGCTCGCTCCTGGATTATCCTCTCAGCTCTGCGAGCAGTGTGGGTGTCAGTGTGTGTGTGTGTGTGTGTGTGTGTGTGTGTGTGTGTGTGTGTGTGTGTGTGTGTGTGTGTGTGTGTGTGTGTGTGTGTGTGTGTGTGTGTGTGTGTGTGTGTGTGTGTGTGTGTGTGTGTGTGTGTGTGTGTGTGTGTGTGTGTGTGTGTGTGTGTGTGTGTGAGAGAGAGAGTGAGCTCTGTACATGTCTCTTCCCAGGACATAGTCTTGACTCTTGTTTAAGACGTGCATGAATTGCACACTACATGGCTCACCAACCAGCAAGCCTCTGGGATAGCATTGGAATATAATCTCAGTACAACTGGGGAGGAGGAGAAAAAAAAAACGGATATACTCAAGGAAGAAATGAGAATTACCACTGACAAGGGAGACGGAATGAGTTAGCTGGAGTTTAAACAATTAACTTAAACGATTCTCCTGTGTGTGTGTGGAGACTACTATGGTACACACCAGCCCCGGCACCGCATTCCCTGGCATATGCGGTAGAATATGGTATGGTACCTCTGCTGCCACACTGATAGAGTCGCTCCTCTAGGTGGGTACCAGGCAGCGGGCACTCACACGTCTCTCTGTTTTGCATTCTACAGTGGGGAATCATTTCTTTGTTTCACTGAATGCTGTGTGTTACATGTAGTCATTTACCAGACGCTCTGTTAGTTATCTCATCCTTTCCGGTTCTAGTGTTAGAAGACACACTTCCTAGAGAAAGCGTGAAGTGGTCGGTTCTCTTCAATTAAATAAATGTCTTCTAGTTTTATGAACTTTCATGAACTTGTTTGGCCTTCCATTGCCCGTCGTGTGTGTTACATGTCTTGATGAATGTTCACTGCCATACCACGTCTTCATGATCTGTAGCCTAGTTGGAGAGGCTTCTTCTGCAGTGTGTCGTCCTAAGCGAGGCTGGTTGCTACTCTACATCTTACCTATCTAGGGCTCTTTGTCTTGGGTTCTAAACAGCTGTTTGACAAGGCAGTAGAACCCAATGTCATTGTCTTTATTCTGGTTTAAATAGATACAAAATGTAATCATTTTAGCTCTTGTTGCTTGCAAGGTGAAATGGCATGCTGGGCTTTGAAAAACCACCTAGATACTAAGATCCAGATTAAATTGACAGGTAGCTGTATAGCCTAGCGTGCTAAGCTAAGGTGTTTCATGGCATGGGTGAATCATGGCTCTTGGCTAGATGAAAGATGGCTGAGAGGATCCATACTGCAGGTAATGAGTTTTATAGATTAGTAGTCCGAGGCTAGTGCTGCAGCCATGAGTTATAGCCAACCAAATGAGCAAGTTTTCACCCCCCTCCCCCCCCCCCCCCAAATAGACAGTAAGCCGTGAACGCTAATCACCGTTAGCCCACCCTGCACTCAATAGGCATAACTATCATTCACTTTTGGCATTTGTGTTTGATACACACGCCCATTTGTATTGCCTTACTGTTGGTTTAAGTCTAAGTGGACCATCGATTTAGGTTGTTATATTGCTGAGCCAATAGTGCCTGTATTTTGTATTGTTGGATTCAGCTTTTTTATGTACACTTTGCAGTGGATGTAGTCAACTGTCCCATCCCACATAAACACAAGTACACATTCTCCATGCTCTTAAGTAATTGATCTTCCTTTTATCATTTCCACCATTCCTTCTTCCTGCAGCTTTCTAGAACTAACATTTTATTTACATTTACATTTATTCATTTAGCAGACATTTTATATCACTGATGACCTGTGCTTCTCTGCAATTTTTAAAATGATTTAATCTTCTTTAGTTATATTTATCATAGCTCTCCTCTTGACATTTCGGAGCATCTCTGTCGTGGGTGAATCAAACCTTTAATAGTTCATCAGACCTCCTCCTTGTATCCTCTGTCTGTTGATCTCAGAGGTTGGGTAGACCCAACAGTCAAGAGTTTGAGGAGGAAAAGTTCCCAGATCTGGAATAAGGGAAAGCCTCTCTCGATCCACAGACCCAATCCTACTTTAACTGCTAGCCTACCCGCTACATAGCCCCACTGTTGTCTCTGGGTCTTTTTACTGTTACCTTACAGATGGCAAACTATCTGAAAACAAGGCAGAAACTAAGTAAAATGAAAACCAGCGCTTGTTCTCTGCCCTAAGAGAACAGTGTTTTTATTCTGTTTGCAGCAAGTATACAAGTTTAGACACATCAGTCTGGTTGGGATAGCAGAGCTTTCCAGCGTCTAAATCCTATTAGCCTAAGCTGCGAATTAGCAAGATGAGCGGGTGTGTGCTCTGTTGACCCAGGATCTTTGGGCCTGACAGGGCCTAGGGAGCTATATTAGGGAGCACCTCGGGAACCACCTTTTTTAGGTGGAGTCATGGTCTCCTGTTTAACACATGGATCGATAATCCTTTATTTGTCCCGTAGTGGGGAGACAGGTTAAATTTTGAAAAAATTATGTAAAAATATAAAAAACACAATAAACAAGGAATCCTATCATATATGGAGGATTTAAATGGAGCTTTCTAGCCAGTTACATAACTGTCTAAAGGGCAGGTCATGGAATCTAGAATAGGAAACATGTTGTGAATGCCTGTTACGTTGAGTGATTTATCAGACGCTCTTATCCAGAGCGACTTGCAGCAAGTACAGGGACATTCCTCCTGAGGCAAGTAGGGTGAAGTGCCTTGCCCAAGGACACAACGTCAACAACAATTCGGCACAGCCGGGGTTTGAATGTCCCTGGCAACGTTCTGATTACTAGCCCGATTCCCTAACCGTTCAGGCAACCGACTCCAAACGCCTGTTAAGTTTATGTTGCTGAGATTCAGCATGGAGGTTTACGTTAGACCATATAAAACGAAATAAAACAAATGTATTTTCTTTTTTATAAGGACAAATCTCACAGTCATAACTAACGAACCAATTCTAGAGCTAAAGTTGTCCTTGTGTAAAACCTTCCTCTGTTTGAAGTATTCTGATATATTTCCTGTGTCTGTTCCTCCGTCCTGCAGTAGAAGAATCAGATATCATTGACTTGGAGAAGCGCTACTGGCTGTTGAAAGCTCAATCCAGAACAGGCCGCTTCGACTTGGAAACCTTCGTCCCTCTGGTCTCACCTCCTATTCACACGTCGCTTAGTGAAGGTAATAACAACGTTATGATAACAGCCATTTTCATCTAATCTCTGTTACTGTGAAACGTTCAAAGCATCAACAGACACATCCTTACAGGAACATAAAGAGCACACAACCATGCATTTATTCTACTTGCATTGTTTTGTAAATGGTGACTTGTAAGCGCAAGCCTTTTGTAAAACATATCACATACTAGCATGAGCATGAATAAATGAAGCATGGACCAAGGCCATACTATTAATAATCGCCAACTTTTCTCAGATCGTTGCTCTTCACTTATCTCTCAGGCAGCTTGTAAAGGTATATCGATCTCGTTCTGCAGGCTTGTTTCATGCCTTTGATGAGAATCGGGACAATCACATCGACTTCAAGGAGATCTCCTGCGGTCTGTCTGCATGTTGCCGTGGCCCTGAGGCTGAAAGACAGAAGTGTAAGCAGTGTCGTCCGTTGGAATAGAAAGAAATGACATCCAAAGGGTTCTACTGAGCGTTAAAGTTTCTCTTTAACCATTAAAAACACCCGTTTTATTTCCCTTCTGCTTCTCCCTAACTTGGAAGTACAATTTCACCCTCAATTCATAAAACATTGTAACTTCAGACTTTATAGACTTGCTTGTCCGAACCATGTATTGCAGGAACCTGCAGATAGATGCGCTTTAGTAGCAGAATGTGTTTTGGGAAGCACACACTTCACTGTGAGTGACATCTGTATATTTTCTAGCAAATCGTATGTGTTTTATTTGCCCTCACAGTTTGTTTTAAAGTATTTGATGTGGACCGGGATGGAGTTCTTTCTCGAGATGAGCTCCATGAAATGGTCGTGGCCCTCCTGGAAGTGTGGAAGGACAATCGCACAGACACACTAACTGTAAGCTCTCCAGTTTAGCTGCTAGGATGACTTTTTATCACTTGGAGATGAGGGGGTAATAATAATAATCTCTAAACATGTATAACTAATATAATCATGCATATCATTTCCCACCTTGATTTGTCTTTTGTCTTCAGTCCAAACTTGATATTCCCACGTATTTGCACCTTCACGATGGTCATTATTGGATTGTTGTTTTAGACTTCCTGATCTTTCTGTACGTCATGTTCTCATGGTTGGTTCTCATGATGTATGATTCACGATCTAAAAAACCGACTGTATTTGGGATCTATCACGTTGCTATGCTCAATGACTGATGCTCATTGTAAAAGCTCTCTCTTGTAAGGCGCTTTGGATAAAAGCGTCTGCTAAATGAATAACTGTAAATGTTCTAATCATTCCAGGAGCTGCATATGAACGTGTGGGATATTGTGGAGGGCATTCTGAAGACACATGACACAACCAAGGTGACCGGATCCCTCTCAGATCTGCTGCCAATTCTCATGTTTGGTTGACACACTAAGTGATCACGAAGGCACAGCTGGAATCAATATACCAACGATGATAGTGTTAACGAACTAATGGGGGTTGTGTTGTTGTTTTTGTTCCAAACCGCAATATATGAAGATAAGTGAATGTTGGTGACGGTTAAACTTTATCTGTATCTGCCTCCCACAGATGGGTCATTTGACCCTGGAGGACTATCAGATATGGAGTGTGAAGAGCGCTCTGGCCAATGAGTTCCTTAACCTGCTCTTCCAGGTCAGAGGTCACACACATCCACATAAATACTCTTCTCACGTTCTTCTCCTTTGTGTGTGTGTGTGTGCGTGTTTTAGTTGAGGTGTTAATGACGTCACTCTTTCTTCCCTGCAGGTATGCCACATAGTGTTAGGACTGAGACCTGCCACCCCAGAAGAGGAGGGCCAAATCATCAGGTAAGCATGCTTGTCTGTGGAGATGATACAGTTGTGGTTTCGTCTTTAATGTCAGGTTTATGATCAGCATACTAAGCCAGGCCCGTGTGTCTCACCAGGGGATGGCTGGAGAGGGAGAGCAGACATGGGCTGCAGCCAGGCCAGAATTGGTTCCTCATCTCTATGCAGTGGTGGCAGCTGTGGAAGGACTACGTCAAATATGTGAGTGGAGTCTTGTGCTCTCTGATGAGTCTTTCTCTGTCAAGTGCATGACACACTTGTGCTACACAGTGTGGACTATTCAGCTTTGGTTGAAATTCGGAAGTTCTTGGTGCAAGACTGCAGCTTCGACCGTGTGGAAAAAAAGCTTTGAATGTATTCAGTGGTTAACAGAATGAATAACTACAAAGCTTCTGGGGTAATATACAAACTTCAAGTGTAGGAAGTGAAGTGAAGTGTGTGTGTGTGTGTGTGTGTGTGTGTGTGTGTGTGTGTGTGTGTGTGTGTGTGTGTGTGTGTGTGTGTGTGTGTGTGTGTGTGTGTGTGTGTGTGTGTGTGTGTGTGTGTGTGTGTGCGCGCGTGCGTGCGTGACTGTTACAGTATTTGTAGTTGCAGTTGTCTTTCTAGAACTTGGAACTGAGGTTCTATACTCTCTGTTCCATACAGGAGCAGAAAGCCATAGTAATGGAGCAGCCGTCCATCTTTAGCTCTCTGAGGAGCCCCCAGGCCACTGCCACCGTGGAGCCAGCCCCCCTGGAGCCTGGCGAAGGGATCGCGGGGCCTCCTCGGGTCCACAGCCCCGTCAGCCCCCCTAAGGACAGATCCCCAGATGCAATCTCCAGTGCTTCGGAGGCCACAGAGAACCCCAACACTGGTGAGTGAGGGACCACAGTGAGCGGGTTTGGACAGCTTCAATGAATATTAGCAAACAGGCGAAACAAAATGGAACAAAATGTTTGTTAGTGTCTGTGTAGCCAAGCCAGCGGCTAACACTGTAACACTTGTTTGTTTTTTTTTGTTTTTTTTTAAATGCTTCATCTTTCTCATGGAGATAACAGATGTAATGTATTTAAATGTATTTTTACTTGTGTATGTATTTCTCAATGGTGTCTCTTTTTAGTTTTAACCCCTCACAGTACTCCGTCAGCCACCGAGGGCTGTTTTGCCCGGCAACACAATGTGTCCGACAACAACAACCAGTGCTTCTCTGGGGCTAATGGCCACATCCCCTGCCTCCTGGCTGCTCAGAGACCCGGGGCCATCGACAATCAGTCCCTGGTCTCAACAGATCCCATGAAGGTAGTTTGCATGCATGTGCGAGATGAATAAGACAGCCAGCACTTGTCTCTGTGAGTTGTGTAATTTTCGTGTGCAAATACCATATGATGTAGTATGTGCTGCCTTTTGCAGGTGTGTTTAGTTAGAAATAGGAGTGTGGAAATGGTAGAACTGTGAGGGTACCAATTCATATAAATCAGGTTGATTTTATACAAATGATGTCTCTAATTCAACTATTCTCAGTATATTTTTTATCTTGAAAACCGACTGCAGTTTGTTCAAGTAGTCCACCTGACATTTCTGTTGAAAAGTTCTAATTCTATCTGATCACTTCCACCCACTGCTCTGGCAAGGCACTTAGTGTGCAGATGGTGCCGGTTGTCTCTCTCTCTCTCCTGTGTGTCCATTGTCTAATCTCTCCAACACTGCCATGAGTGAGCTTGGCAGAGCACAGTTTTAGGACACGCTCTATCTCTGTCATCAGTAATGTGAGACAGCAGTCAAGAGGGTGTGTGAGGGAGCGTGATTGAACAGATTTGCAACAGTGTGCATGGATTTACAGTCCAACAAGCCTGTCTTCGCCTGGTTCCATCAACGTCCATGGGGCCATTCGCGTGGCCCTCTCACCACCCATCTCCACCCTCCCTCCCTCCCTCCTCACCAGGCTCCCACCTTGACCATGGAAGGGGGCAGACTGAAGCGGACCCCACACTTGATAGCGGGCAGGGATTTTGAGACGGTACCAGAGCCGGTGTGGAGGGCGCTGTACCACTGGTACGGTGCCAACCTCAGTCTGCCACGACCGGTACAGACCGCCCCCAGCTGCTCTTAACACATGGAAAACACTGTAAACATTCATATCAATAAAGTCAGTAAATAAGTAATGTAAACCCTCGTCACCCCCCACCACCCCCAGGTGATCCAGCAGACCAAGAATGGCCGGGCTGAGCTGGAGCTCTTCCCCCGATACCTCCTCTTCCTCCGGCAGCAGCAGGCCTCGCGTACCCCTCAGTCCAACATCTGGGTCAATATGGGTATGACCAGCCTGCGAATGTTCCCCCAGCACTTGCCCCGAGGTAACGTAAGCCTGCAGCAAGAGAGAGAGAGAGGCTAGCGCAGCCAAAACTAAGCTAATGGAAAGCTCACCGGCTCAGCTCAACGCCTCCCATCTACTTCAACCGCAATAATTGACTGATTCACTCTTAATAGTGAGGATTGTCAATGGATGGATTTATAAAAAAAACTTTGCAACGCTCCTTTTCTGTTTTCACAGTCCAGATTTGTCACAACCACTATAACTGAGTTCTATATAACATTTACATTTATTCATTTAGCAGACGCTTTCATCCAAAGCGACTTGCATAACAAGTTATGTGTGTCTTATGTCACACAACTTACTGGAATGATGTGGTGAGGACATAAGATTGTAATTGTTGACAACAAAGCTAACCCAGTCATTGGCCAAAAATAGTACCTCACCTTTACAGTGACTCTGTAATGTCTGGTTTGGGCAAATGCCAGTGATTGGCATGTAAAGCATTTGTTGGCCAATAGCTGCAGGTGCCAAGTAAGGTAGCACGTGATTTAGTATGACGTAAACACATCACATCTATTTCTAGCTTGTCGCTTCTAGCAGGCAGCTGTACGTTACAAAAAAGAGGCAGAACTCTGTTGCTGTGTGACGATCTGACTGGTAACAAGCTGAGAGGCCCAGTGTGCCGAGAGTGCTGATCTAATCTGAGACAGCTATTAGTCTGGATGGATCAGATCCTCTACACGCAGACCTCTGAAGGTCCTATGGCCAGTTGTAATACCCTCACAATGCACCAGCATCTCCTCTTGTAATTAATGATGCTGTACACCTGGATAGGCTGAAGATGTCATTTAGGGCTGAGTGAGTTAACCTTAACCTTACTTCAGCAGGATTTGAAAGATGTGTTGACAGAAAAGAAGTGTTTCATTGATTTATTTGATTTTTGATTTTTAGGCACAGAGAAATCCTGTTAAGAATCAATAACCATAATAAATAAATGTTATCTCGATTGCTCTCAATAACAAGACTAATATGAATGGATTTAGCATTGATTCTGAATCAGTATCCGATTTGAATTTGTCCACTAATGAGTTGTTTCGATCATGGTGAATAGCTTTGACTGGCCTTTCTTGCTGCTTCCTTACAACTAATCCTCAACAAGCAAATTGTGTTGTGTTGCTATCAATTCTGTTTGATTCTGTTAACTCCATGTGTGATAGGTGCTTGTATGCGTTTTGGTCTGCTTGTCTGTCTGTTGTCCGGTTCATCTCTTGATTCTGGGTGTGCATCAACTTAAAGGTATTATCTTGCACTTTTATAGGACAGAATGTTGTGCACAACATGTGTTGCTAATGCAATTAACTGTTCGTGATAACTGGCATTAGCCGTCCAGTTTCACAAAGCACTGATTCCAACCCCGTGCGAGCAACGCTGTACACAGTGAGCTCACAGGTCTCTCTCCCACCAAGCAGAAGCTGTTCAATAAGCCACATCCATTGTGGTGTGAGAGAGAACTGTACGATAGATCTGTAATCAGACACCAGTTTCTCTCAGACACTAACCGACCCTTTTTAAGTGTAGCTGCAACCTGTTAACAACAACAAAAAAACAACACATAAGATTGCTTTCCAAAGTTTGAGTTTGAATCTATTTAATGGATATAATGTTTCTTGTTTGGTCGATTGGCTGGTAGATGAACTGTGCTGTTGCAGACTGTTGGATTTTGTTAGTGGTGTGTGTCTGTGTGTCTCAGACAAGGCATGCCAGTGTTGTGCACACTCCAGAACTTTCTAAATGAGCTTTAAGGCCTTTTGAGAATTGCCAGTCCACTGAAGACCCGAGCCCCTCTCCCTGCCCCCTCCAGGCAACGTCCCGTCCCCCAGCCCCCCTCTGAAGAGGGTGCTGGCCTACACAGGCTGCTTCAGCCGCATGGGCACCATCAAGGACATCCACCTGTACCTGTCCCAGAGGCTGCGCATCAAGGAGGAGGACATGAGGCTCTGGCTGTACAACAGTGAAGTAGGTCTGCCCCACCTGGGTACCAAACCTGCTTCTGACTGCAGTCAGAAGTCCAGGGGTGTCGAATCCTGGTCCTCGAGGGCCACTGTCCTGAATGTTTTAGATGTGTTTTAATGTGCTCTAGCACACCTAATTCTAAATAATGATCATTATGAGGCTTCCACAGAACTTTATAACAAGCCGTTAATTATGTAATTAGAATCAGGTGTGCTAGAGCAGGGAAACATCTAAAACTTTCAGGACAGTGGCCCTGCTAAGTGGCCCTGCTAAGTTGCCTGCAGCTTGTTAAACCAGGAATCCTCCCTGTAGAACTACCTGACCCTTCTGGATGACGAGGAGCACACCCTGGAGAGTCTGAAGATACAGGACGAGCAGCACTTGGTTATCGAGGGTACGGCACTGCCAATGGCTGTCCGCTCTCCAGAACTCATTACCTTATCCCACCTCATCTTTGTCGAGTCGGTGGAAATGTTCCGAAAATCAGCAGACTTGCACAAAGGAAAATCATGTAAAAAGAAAGAAATATCTCATAGGAATTAATCAGGAAAATCTCTCAAATGTGTTTTTTGTTTCTTCATCTCTGTGTAGTCCGAAACAAAGACATGAGTTGGCCGGAGGAGATGTCCTTCATTGCGAACAGCAGTAAAATGGACAGACACAAAGGTATGGCATTGTCTCAGTAAATGACACCTACCAACGCAGGTCTTGAATGATCCCACAGACATGTAGCATCCTTGGAGCGTTGGAAGGGGTTGAGTCAGGTGTTAGTGAGTGTTAGGCCACTGAGGTATAAAACAAGGACTGTGAGTTACTGACGCAGCACTGTACAACAAGCACCGCATTTATAGCGTGTATGTGTCAGGTCCACCTTCAGGGTATGGATCTCTACCACTGATAGCTTTCCTGGTATTTCCCACAGGCACGAAAGTATTGTTTGAAGAGGCCATTACGACTCATTTTGTTAACTGCATCCTAGCTCCTCTATTGATTTAGCATGATTAGGACATAGACAAAAGAATGGGGTGCTGGTCCAGGGAACTGTTTTTCTGCTACATTATATGGACAAACTTCTGTCCCTAGTTAGATGCCGTAGATGGGATCTCATAATTACATGTTGCTAATTATATCATGTCTGCCCCCCCCCCCCGGCCCCCTCCACCTTTCCAGTCCCAACAGAGAAAGGGGCCACAGGCCTCAGTAACCTAGGCAACACGTGCTTCATGAATTCCAGTATCCAGTGTGTGAGCAACACCAAGCCACTCACCGAGTATTTCATATCAGGAAGACACCTGTACGAGCTCAACAGGTAGATGTGTGGGCGTGTTTCCTGACGTGTGTTTCCTGACGTGTGTTTCCTGATGTGTGTTTCCTGATGTGTGTGTGTGTGTGTCTATCTTAGCTGGGCAGGGTTTGAAGACAACGTATCTCGAAACTTCACCTTGCTCATATTTTTCCAGAACCAATCCCATTGGTATGCGCGGTCACATGGCCAAGTGCTATGGCGACCTGGTGATGGAGCTGTGGAGCGGAACTCAGAAGAACGTAGCTCCTCTTAAACTCAGGGTGGGTCCAGAGGCTGACGTACAGTAGATGAAGGTCAAAATGGAGGTCAAAATGTTGGACCTCTGCATGAACCTAATTGAAATCTAACCCCATTAATGACGGCTCAGCTCTGTGTGTGGTTCATGAACTTGTCTTTGACTCGTCTGTCTCCTCGTTAGTGGACGATAGCGAAATACGCACCCAGATTCAACGGCTTCCAGCAGCAGGACTCCCAGGAGCTGCTGGCCTTCCTATTGGACGGCCTCCACGAGGACCTGAACCGCGTCCACGAGAAGCCCTACGTGGAGCTGAAGGACAGCGACCTGCGACCTGACTGGGAGGTGGCCTCTGAGGTCAGAGTTCACTCTTAATGTCAGGCTGGAGCGCAGGGAGGTTCAAATGTCTGAACTGACATGACATCATTGGAAACTTCTGTCTCATTATTGGAAAGTTACAGTGAATGTCAAGTAAAGTAAACATGCATTTGTCCAGTATTTTATCGGGGTTCACAACTGAGATTAGTTTTTGAGTGGTTTTCCATTTTTTCCCCTGAGTCAGGGCTAGTTGTATCAGCATCATTACAGCCAGATGGAGTGTCTGACTTCTGTCTGTCGTCCACCCATTTCAAGTGTTTGCTGTAATGGTGTAGAAGCTCCCATCGTCCTGTGGCCTTTTCTAAAGTCAAAGGACGAGTGGGGAGGTGAACTAGTCGATGAAGCTATACTGTAAACAGCACTTCATAATACCCTAATGATTGAGTGTGCATTAAAAGCCCTTAATGGCCAGGTGAACACAGCTATGCATATGTGCTCTGTAGTTAAGTCTATCCATATGAGAGATGATCGCTAGTAGTGTTTATTGATCTACGTGTGTGTGTGTGTTACAGGCGTGGGAGAACCACTTGCGCAGGAACAGGTCCATCGTGGTCGACCTCTTCCACGGCCAGCTGAAGTCGCAGGTCAAGTGCAAGACGTGCGGCCACATCAGCGCCCGCTTCGACCCCTTCAACTTCCTGTCCCTGCCGCTCCCCATGGACAGCTCCATGCACCTGGAGATCACCGGTGAGGGCTGCACGCACTGCCTCACCTCCCACTGCACCTGGCTACCACCATTCTTTACCTCGGTGTTAGGGTTGTATACACTAATGTATGAATGATCTTATGTTGTGCGTGTTAATAGTCATCAAGCTGGATGGTTCCACTCCAGTGCGGTACGGCCTAAGGCTCAACATGGATGAGAAGTACACAGGTTTGAAGAAACAGCTGAGTGATCTGTGCAGCCTGAAGCCAGAGCAGGTCCTCTTGGCAGAGGTGAACACGTCCAACATCAAGGTACAGCAGAGGGACGGCCAGCACACCATCCTGTCCACTCCTCCAGCACACCATCATGTCCACTCCTCCAGCCACTCCTCCAGCACACCATCCTGTCCACTCCTCCAGCACACCATCCTGTCCACTCCTCCAGCACACCATCCTGTCCACTCCTCCAGCACACCATCCTGTCCACTCCTCCAGCACACCATCCTGTCCACTCCTCCAGCACACCATCCTGTCCACTCCTCCAGCACACCATCCTGTCCACTCCTCCAGCACACCATCCTTCAGCACACCATCCTGTCCCCTCCTCCACCACACCATCCTGTCCACTCCTCCACCACACCATCATGTCCACTCCTCCACCACACCATCCTGTCCACTCCTCCAGCACACCATCCTGTCCACTCCTCCAGCACACCATCCTGTCCACTCCTCCAGCACACCATCCTGTCCACTCCTCCAGCACACCATCCTGTCCACTCCTCCAGCACACCATCCTGTCCACTCCTCCAGCACACCATCCTGTCCACTCCTCCAGCACACCATCCTGTCCACTCCTCCAGCACACCATCATGTCCACTCCTCGACCACCCTAACCCTAACCCTAACGCAGTGTTCACTCCTCCTAGCTTTTGGGGAGGCAGCCAACCCTGCTATGGATGCTGCTATGTATAGATGTGGTTTATCTGCCAACGCAACATATGTGATCTGTTTTCTGTGTGTGTATGTGTGTGTGTTTGTATGTGTGCGTGCAGAATTTCCCTCAGGATAACCAGAAGGTGCGTCTGTCAGGGAACGGCTTCCTGTGCGCGTTTGAAATCCCCGTGCCTGGCTCGCCCACCTCCGTCACCTCGCCCACGGAGACAGGTAGACGATCTGTCAGACGCTCCCCCTTTCATCCAACATTAACATTCATAGAACACGCTGCACATGCAGAGCAAGAAGCTGCGTGGGGAAACAGCGCCTCACCTAGGGCGTTCAGAAAACTGAAGAAAACTATAGACCAAATTTGATTCTTTTTCATCTTTCTTTTTGTACAGACATCCCCCCCATGGCAAATGGGTGTGCGGGGAGCGTCCACCCTGGCAGGCCAGCACTCATCCCTAACGGCATTCCCAGCACGGTGGTGCCCGGCCCCGTGGAAAAGCCCCTGACTAACGGGCTGCCCAACGGCCACGTCACGTCGCTCCAGGACAGCCCCTTCATTGGCTACATCATCGCCATGCACCGGAAGATGGTGGGTGGGGTTCAAAGTATCCAATCAGCAGACGCTGTGTTGGACAATGTGGATTGGGTCGGCTTTACAAAGCAGGATGGACTGGGGACTGATATACTGATCTGCTGAACGTCGGGATGCCAAAAACCACATCTCAAGTATGAGAGAGACATTTCTTTACAAGCTTTTGTGTGTGTGTGTGTGTGTGTGTGTGTGTGTGTGTGTGTGTGTGTGTGTGTGTGTGTGTGTGTGTGTGTGTGTGTGTGTGTGTGTGTGTGTGTGTGTGTGTGTGTGTGTGTGTGTGTGTGTGTGTGCGTGTGTTTCTCTTGTTTAGATGCGCTCGGAGCTGTACTTCCTCTCGTCCCAGAAGAATCGTCCCAGTCTGTTTGGCATGCCTCTGATAGTTCCCTGCACAGTCCACACCAGTAAGAAAGACCTGTACGATGCTGTGTGGGTCCAGGTGTCCCGCCTGGCAAGCCCCCTGCCCCCCCAGGAGGCCAGCAACCACGCCCAGGACTGGTCAGCACACACACACACACGGAGACTCCCATGTAGTTAGTGCTCTCCGTCCGTCTCTGTCTCTCTGTCACGTTCTCAGTCACTCATTTACAGGAAACAGGTTTACCCTAAAACCTGAACTTCTTAACCTGCATAATAGTCCGCAAACCTGTTACATCATTTTGCTTGGTGTTATCATAGCTGTTGACATTTCAGTAAAGACAAGAAAAATTAGTCGTGCCAATCTGAAGGTCACATTTTTGGGGGGAAAATAACTGCTGAGTGGTGTTCTGCCTGACCTTCCAGTGATGACAGCATGGGCTACCAGTATCCCTTCACGCTGCGGGTGGTGGGCAAGGATGGCAACTCCTGTGCCTGGTGCCCCTGGTACAGGTACAAAATCCATGATCTTGTCTCACACACTGTTAACTACGCCCTTTATCACAAACACCCACACACACCCTCACACAGCTGGGCTCAGGTCCAGGAATCCCTGAGGGGGTGGGGAGGACATGTTCAGGTGTGTGTGTGTGTGTGTGTGTGTGTGTGTGTGTGTGTGTGTGTGTGTGTGTGTGTGTGTGTGTGTGTGTGTGTGTGTGTGTGTGTGTGTGTGTGTGTGTGTGTGTGTGTGTGTGTGTGTGTGTGTGTGTGTGTGTGTGTGTGTGTGTGTGTGTGTGTGTATGAATAGCGCTTCACACACAGGTTTTTAAGCTTGACTGAAGCCATATCTGCCCGTTCATTCTTGTGTGTTTATGTGTGTGTGTCCAGGTTCTGCAGGGGCTGTGCAGTGGAGTGCACAGAGGACAGGGCGTCTGTGGGGAACGCCTACATCGCAGTAGACTGGGACCCTACAGCGCTGCACCTCCGCTACCAGACCTCCCAGGAGCGGGTGAGACACGCCCACCTCACTACCCCCGTGTTCCTGAGAGAGAAGCGCTTCACATGCCAGCGTTCAGCTGATCTGCTGCCTCTGGCTCCTCTGTGGAGGAGGCCTGCACTTGGCTCTTCATTCTCCCAATGGAACTGTGTTAAACTTTATGCCTCCTTGGCAATCTGATCTCCACCCAACACCACATGGTACCTGGAGACTCCAACATTCAGCTAATTGTCTTCTGGGGCAGAGTGCCAAAGTTAGGGCTTCTACTTTTAAAAGCTTCAAGGACAGAGAGTGGGCTCGTGGCCAGGGAGCTTTTTATCATCAGGGTCTCTGCCATACTCAGGTCTGATAAGAGTGTTTCCCTGATCCAAGGCGTTATGTCATTACCAAGGAACAAGACAGCGGCAGCCATGTTAATGATCAAACCGCTACTCTGTTGACCGCCGACCCGAGAGGGAAAAGCGTTTGAACAGTAAACCATGGAGGAGCAGTCAGTTTGAGCTGGAGTTGACAAGGTCATTTTGTAAAACTGCTTTTGGTAAATTGGAAGTGTTACTCCATTGATTTTAATCTTCACATAACACATTAGGACTGCATCATTGGATGAGCTGTTTATGGCCCACTCTGTTGAATGTTAACTTAGCTGTGATAAGAGATACTTGATTATCACAGGGCAGCAGAGGAGACTATTGAACCATGTGTCACCACAGATTAAATTAGCCTCACACACATCCAAATCTATTCTCATTCCCATGTCCTGTCCAAAATGAAGGATATAATATAATCATTTAAAGTACATAGGCCGTACGTTTTAATACTGTTGTTGTCGTTGTTGTGGTGGTGACAGTGCTGTGATTCAGGATGGCAGTGTTCAGTGAGGTAACACACTTTAAAAAGCTCTGTCTGGTGTGTGGGTGTGAATGTATGAGTGATGGAGGTCTGTCCCTGTTCAGCCAGCCTGCCTGACATCGTCACCTCCCTGTCTAGATTGTGGAGGAGCACAGCAGTGTGGAGCAGAGCCGGAGAGCTCAGGCTGAACCCATCAGCCTGGACAGCTGCCTGAAGGCCTTCACCAGTGAGGAGGAGCTGGGGGAGGATGAGCTGTACTACTGCTCCAAGTGTCAGACCCACCGTCTGGCCACCAAGAAGCTGGACCTGTGGAGACTGCCTCCCGTCCTGGTAAGGCCAACTGGGAACGAGGAACCATCACCGGCTGGCAATCTGAGACAGCCTTCTCATATATATGTGTGCTTCAGATGAGTGGCAGTGTTGTGTGTATGCTTCAATAAATGTCAGCGCTATGTTTTGGGTGAAGATGATAAGTCGGGTAATAGGCATCAAAAACAGACATGCAAGCAGCCTTCTGTACTGAGTTTCTGGGCTTTTGCTCCACAGATCGTCCACTTGAAGCGCTTCCAGTTTGTAAACGGCCGTTGGATCAAGTCCCAGAAGATCGTCAAGTTCCCCCGGGAGGATTTCGACCCCAGTGCCTTCCTGGCTCCCAGGGAGGCGGAGCACTGCCTGCACTCCCACAGCGAGGGGGACGGCTTCCTGAGGATGGGGACCAGAGACAACATCTCTTCCATCTCTGCCCCCGCTGGTCTCTCCAGCGCCTTCAAAGGTCTGAACCACACACAGTGACACAGTGCTGCTTCAAGCAACCTGCTTCTTTTCAATATTGTTTTATCTGGAGGGAAGATATTATTTCTACTTTTATGCTTGGCATCATATAAAAAATGTGATACTAGTATGATGCTTACACGTTGAGATGTGAAAGTGTAGAGCCCTCGTGTGAGAACATTTTGCTGTGGGTTGGTTTCCTGTTCTCGAAGTGAGTTCAGCTGTGTCTGATACAGTACACCACAGTACATAACTTCCCCAAAGGTGGAGTGGTAATGCCCCAATAGAGCTCATTTTACCCCAGTCTAACCATTTGCACACCATGGCCCAGTTTTAACAGGAAGTGTGTTTTGATCATGATCCTCTTTTCTGAAGTGGGTTGTTCTGTTTTTGCAGGCTCTCCAGCATCTGGCAGGAAGTCAGCCCCCCCCCTCAGCAGGAACAGCAGCCCTGCCAGCAGCCCCAAGAGCGGAGGAGGGGGCCGGCGACAGGGCCGTCTCCGCCTCCCCCAGCTGGGGAGCCGCCACCGCCTCTCTAACAGCAAGGAGAACCTGGAGGGAAGCACAAAAGACGGGGCCTCCAACCCCGACGCCGAGCCCAAGGAAGGGCCCCTGCAGGCCAACCCGGAGGCCCCTGGGCCCCAGGCCTCAGGCACAGGAGGCAGCGCAGGGGAAGTTGCCCCTAATCCCCCGGAGTCGTCCACGGTGACCGAGGCGTGCAGCAGCCACTGTGATGTCATTTTGATGAATGGCGACAGCGTCCAAAGTAACTGTACGGAGAGCAGCAGCGACACTGTCTCAGACCTGGACACATCCCAGCTGCACCAAAGAGATAACATCTGTCTGGAGCCCATGTACAATTTATATGCAATCTCAGTAAGTGAATTCATATTATACTGTATAGTATGTTATACTATATACCAGTGCCATAGATCATGATTCTAAGAGATGCTTTAAGTGTACAGTATTTGCATATATCTATCTATTTATTTATTGATCTACTATCCACTATTGCAAATTGTAATTTACCCACTGCGGGATTATCTAATTTATATACAATGACTGCCTGAAGGTTTCTGCATTTGTTTGTGATTTTTTTTTTTCATAAGAGTTTTTTATGATTTCTCGAGCTAGCACTCATGCTTTGTCATTGGAGGTGTGGAGAATGTATGGATAATACATCTGTTTGTTTCTCTCTCAGTGTCATTCAGGAATCATGGGAGGAGGCCACTATGTGACCTACGCCAAAAACCCCAATGATAAATGGTACTGTTACAATGACAGCAGCTGCAAGGTACGATAGCCATCTCTCTTCCTGTCCCTGGACACTTTAACCTTGTACATGAGCAGCAGCTTCCTCAGTCAGATTGAGTTCCAATTCTGCATTGACTATCACTATAGTGGTCTGAAAGAGTTCCTGTAAAAAATGTGAGTTATTTCAGCTCAGACAGACTATCAGCTGCTCTATATCCTTTCAGAAAAGACTTAACTAACCCTAATCCTTAGCACTTATTCTTATATGAAAAAGCTTTTATCCTTTTTAACAATGTTTTCCTGCGTTTTAGGAAGTGCATTCTGAGGAGATTGATACTGACTCAGCGTACATCCTCTTCTATGAGCAGCAAGGAGTCGATTACTCCCAGTTCCTTCCAAAAACTGACGGTAAAAAGATGGCCGACACCAGTAGCATGGATGAAGACTTTGAGTCTGACTACAAGAAATACTGCGTCCTCCAGTGACCGTACTGTCTTCCATCGCTAGACTCAACCTCCACTTGTCCTTCGGGGCTAACAGATGCAGCTTGGTATGGACAAAAAAAAAACGATTTTTCAGTGGATGCCAGGAAGCACAAAATGGCGGCATTTTGCAGAGTCTTGACAAACGGACCCAGAAGCATGTCTTAAGATGACATGCTGAATAACGGCACCCTATTTGTGACAGGGTGCATTCCAGCACTTTCTCCCTATAGAGACATTGAACAAGAAAACATTGGGCAGGTGTCAATGTTGCCAAGGGAAAACAAATAGCCCCAATTAAAAAGCACTAAATTGGCTCACTGCAGTGCACATCAAGCCCAGTGAAACGATTCCCCTTCACATCACACCAGAGTGTAGCTCATGCCAATGAACAACTGCATCATCACAACAAACAAAAAAAAAACAGAAAAAACCCTACAACTCTGCATGGGGTTTGTGTCTTGGATATGTTTGTGTATTGCACATGAATTGATACTGCTTCCTCTGTTGTGTGTTTTATCACAAGCCAAAGTCCCAGTGTGGTGATCTGAACCTCCTTCCTGCTGATGTCAGTGTCTACTCTTCGTCGTCAGCCTTCAGACCGTTCAGTTCAGTATTTCAGGATGTGTTTAAACACCTGGTTTGGTCTATTGACAGTCATTGACTAATGAAATTCAAATATTTGAGCGCCCCCCTCTCTCCGTACCTCTCCTGTAGTGTCAGTAGATTAAAACCCTTCATGCTACCTCAGCATTTCTTGCATTTGTTGACAGTATTAAAAGTTCCTCTGAGGTACAGTCACACTTTTAAGTTTTGCGATTATGAACAACTCAATATTTGTGAGGACACTGGCTTTTCCACCCCCAAAATTAAGAAACAACCACCAAACCATAATGAAATGAGAGAAAGATGGGGCTGGATTCTGGGTTTAGGTTCAATGCCAGCTCAGTGGAGTGAATCCAGGATGAAATATGAATTGATGAAGCACTGAAGTATACTATTGAATAAAACCCACCAAAATTCTGAATGAATACATAATCAAACCCAACCCATTTCATTTTAGGATTTTTCATCTTTGTTGATTTTTAACTCTTAAACTTGAGTGTAAATCTGGGTTATGTTCAGGACAGGTGCCATAGATCATGATTCTAAGAGATGCTTTAAGTACACGGTATTTGCATATATATTTTTATTTATTTATTTTTTATCCAAATACATATTTTATAGTAATTTAATTTGTATTGTTGGTGTTGTAAGCACACTTGATTTATTAGGGGTATTCCAATCACTACTGTTTCTATGGAGATACAGTTTGACACTGTAATTAATAGGGCTGCCTTTCAAGTCTTTATGCTATTGCTAAGCACAGTGCCCAAAGGCTGTCATGTTGCTATCATTTGCATGATGTATTTGCTGCTAGTTAAAAGAAACCTGTGGTTCCGTCAACCCAGTGTCACATGAGCACCATCTGTACATCTGTACTGTAAGTCTCTTTCCACAGCCAGCTAGTGGAGCTGAAGCACCTGGTGCATCATGATATGACATATCACCTTACTTAACACATCATCACAAATATTACAAGTTTAACTACTTGTTGATGTCTGTAGCCAAGCCAATAGCCAAATGCATTTCAAATGTCTCTGATGTTGTACTCCATGTCGAGTTGGAAGAGACTTGCGTGGTCAAGCCAAAGTCCTTCACAGATTGTACTAGCCAGCATAAGCAGATGGCATGTGAACCTTAGTGGGACAGAATTGATAGTAATGTCTTACATTGAGGCAACGGATGTCCCGATTTTACATTTTTCATCTGTATTCTGACTAATGTGTTTGTATATGAATGTTGTTCGTGAATGATTTGTCAACTGGCGCTGTTTGTTTCTCTAACAGGTCTCTTCTGCAGAGCTGCATCTTAAATCACCACTGTGAACTGATTTTGTTGGTTAGAAGAATGATGGAACCGTTAACAGTTTTCAGTATTTATTGTTGCTATTCAACAAATCTCACTGCTTTGCTTGCCTTTAGCTGTCAAAATCACTGAGAGAATTTTAAGCAAATATACTTTCTAACCTCCTGTTTGAACCGTTCTTAGCTGCTGAATCTTGGGGTCTGTCATCATGGATGTATTTGATAAATGTCTGTTCTTGAAGTCAAAGGTTTTTCTTTGTAAGAAAAGGATATCCATAAAACAAATGTAAGAGTGTGACCATAGTCAAATGTTGGTCCCTAATTTGTCAATGATGTCAAATGAATGTTATAGAGAGTGTCAAGGCCTGGCTTATTTTGTGCAAACTGATGAATACTATAGAACTCTTCTCCAGTTAAATCAACACTTGATATACACTTGAAAAATATATTCTTTTAACTTCTTTTCAACATTCGATAGCTGGTGACTGGCTTGTGTTGTAGATAAGATTTAGTCACTAATGTTGTGTCACCAAGATCAAGATGGCATATTCTTTTCAATTAAATTGTCTGGAGTCAGCTCCCAGTGTTGGAATTGGAGTGATTAAATGTCCAATTCAAGACCCCTTTCTCAGTTTTGGAGACCCCCCCCCGCCATGTATAGCTTTGGCATGTAGTGCAATCTACTACTGAACTTCTCCTCATCCTTTGTCTAATATTTGTTGTGTTAAGTTAATTTCAGTGGATCGTCAAGAGATGTTAATTTAATGAACTTTATTTTGTTGAGAGTAAATATGACATTGCACTGACATTGAAAATGTACATATGTGTTTTGTAAATAAGCCAATAATACTGTATGTATTTGAATATGAACTGTAAAAAAAAGACTGTACTTGTAGTTGTATATGGAGTGATTATGTTGATCTGTAACAAATATTCAAGCGACAAATTAAATTCTGCAGATGCAATTCAATCGTTGGTTTGAGTGTTTTTGGTTCCCACGCATGTTGCAGGCATGCATGTGTGTTTGCATCTTCAGACCAGGCCTGTGACTCTGAGAGGAAACCACAGCTCCATCTACAGCGGGGGTCTCTGCAGACCAGCCTGCTTCTGCAGTGGAACTGGAGCTGCAGCTTGTCACGCCAACCTGCTTCATGAAACAGTACTGTTTACGGTGCATCTTCCCTGGTTATCACAGGGGGGCTTTCCTAACAATGGAAACACCAGCTCAAATCAGACATTATGGACATTTCTGTCTTATCAACACATTCTCACTCAATTTTGTTTTTGACTAGGCTGTATTCACTGGTGTAAGGAATAATAACTACAGACGTTAAAAGTGGTGAATGTAAGAACTTAAACAATAAAGTCAATTGTATGGAGGATAACAGAGCACTCAGGCACTAAGGCAGTAGTCTATTTGCCAGCTTGAGCTGTTCTGTCAGTGTAAACCACTAGATGCTGCCGTTCATCTCCTCCACTCCATGTGGTTTAGAAACTCCGCCTATGACACAATTACTTTCTCAGCCTATATTTAACAGTACAAACTGGTTTGTTATATTCAGGTTTAAAGGCTGTGAATATTGAGGATTGTGGTTGTCACTTTAATTTGAATTGTTGCTGTGCATTAGGACAGGAGTGGCCTCATCACTACAGAAGTAAGGCTTTTTGTCTTAATGTTGTTCTTAGAGGGTGTTACATGATATGAGACTGACTTTTACCTAATGACGTTCTTCAGGCGGTTGTAAATTTGTTGTTAGACAAATACAATAACTGAGCAGAAATATTAACTGAATGTAAAGGTTTTTGGTGGATTTTGATTGTGATGTGTACTGATGAGCATACTTTCAATGTTTTTTTTTTTTTTTTCACAGACAGGCAAGAGGCCACAGACCCTAAATTTTGTTGCAGTGCAGATTTCACATGATTAACAAACCTGGATGAATCCGAACAATGACTGAATGACCCATTCTAACAACTTCACGTGTTCAACTTTAAGTTACTTTCACTGAGTTAGTGGTCATTGCTCTACCCTCAATATAGTTTGACCTCATTAAGACTGTTATAATGGTTTTTGTGCTAATTTCTTATGAACACTGACATCTGTGTCTGCTCCTTTAGATATGGACACCTTGGACATCAAACACTTCATCCTCATCACTGTCTGCTCCATTACCATCCTAGCTCTCATCATTCTGGGGATTCTGTGGTTCCGAAAGTAAGATGTGTGTGAATGTTAGACAGAATGTTTGATTCCGAAGGGGAAATAAAAGAGTTATACAACTCAGAAGGTGTTTGTTTCATGGGATAATTTACGATTAATATTTTCATATATTCAAGTAATTAAGTGGGGATGGTACAGTCCTTCTGGAAAATGTCCTTTCAAATGTATTTTTAAAAGCTGAATTTGTTTGGTAAACGAAAGACCTACCATGACATGTTAGTCAAAATTACTTGGTCCATATCTCCATTGTCAGGTATCGCTCCTTGGTTAAGACCATTCAGGAGTTAAGGGGTGCCAGGTCAGTGGTAAACATCCCCTGCCAAGACTCTCCTGCCCTCTCCCCCAGCTCCGTGTTACCCAAATCCTTTGAGGAGAACCTGGGAAAGGAAAACCCAGAGCAGATGCCTCTGCAGAGGAGCCAGAATAGGTCTTTTTCAAGACTTCCATGGAGGCAATTGCAACAGGTATGGCTAAAACACAAAACATTTGATCATGTTTGGTTTAACCTCAGCTATATTCTTGTTGAGACATCATTTTTGGGGTTGAAAATGTAGGGATACTTTATTGGGACAATGTATTCGGTGTTCACCTGGATAGACTGAAATATTCGTTTATTGTTACACATCATATAAACAAAGAGTTAGCGCTTGTGTAACCCAGCTCTGGTTCTAAACATTCCAGAGTCCGAGGTTCATCAAGTCAGACTTGAGCTTGCTGCAGCTTATAAAAGCGGGCAAGGAGGGCGTTTTCTACAAGGCCAAGATGAACCGTGGAACCTGCAAAGGCCATTCCATGTTTATCTGCAAGATTGCTAAAGAAGGTACACTACTGAAACAGCTTAAAAAAAACATGAATGGCTCCTTCTGTCAAAGCCTCAAGTCCCGTTTAGCATAAATGTTGGTTGGTCTGGTTTGACACCATTGTGTTCACAAGGTGTGACTCCTAAACGTGTGGAAATGGAGGTGGCGATCATGAGGAAACTGGTAAACCACAAGAACATCCTCCAACTGCTGGACTGGAACGCCAGCGAAGGTGAGAAAGATGTCACATCTTTTACTTTGCATGTCAGAGTTCTCGTTCAGCGTTCATGAAAATGACTGATAAAACAATCACATTTCTTCTATTCAAAAGCCATCTTAATCTTGATTTGTTTATCTACTCTTTGTATGTGTGTGTGTGTGTGTGTGTGTGTGTGTGTGTGTGTGTGTGTATCATTGCAAGGAAAGCGCATCATGGTTTTGTCATCTTATTCCAGAGCCCTATGTGTTGATCATGGAGTATGTGAGCTATGGTACCCTGCGTAGCTTCTTGCAGACCCACAAAGAGAGGCTGAACTCTGACCCCGAGCTGCAGAGCCTACTCACCATCACCTCCTATCACATCGCCTTAGCCATGGACCACCTACGCTCCAAAATGGTACCACAATGTTGCCCACCACACACACACAATCTTATTATTCATAATATATATCTGCCATCTAGGGAAAGCACTCACTAAAGAGAGGTCTATGCAGTCGTAGACTTCCACAAATATAAGGATAAGCAGATTCGGAGGTTGTGTTCCAGGTGGTGCACTGTGACCTGGCCCTACGAAACATCATGGTGGGCAAGTTCCCCTGGGAGGTGAAGGTGGCTGAGTTCGGGCTGGCCAGAGACCTGACTCGTGTGAGGAGCCGACACAGCAGCCACAGGAAAACCACACAGGTCAGATGATGTCACATGTCCATATGACATCATATCATATATCTGTTAAACTGTACAATGGCTGTTCAGTCAGTAAAAAAAAAAATCCAGTTTAAAAACATACATATTTACATAAAGATATGTAAATTGTGTTAACTGACTTTACCATATCTGTGTAGAAGCGTGTACCCTTGCGCTGGTACCCCCCTGAATACTTTCGAAACCACTATTACAGCTTCAAGGGGGATGTGTGGGCATTTGGCATTGTGATATGGGAGATGCAAACGTTTGGTGAGTTCATAACAAAGGCTGCGAAATGGTCACCACAATTTCTGAACACATGACAAATGAATATGAAGTAATGACTTTTTAGTCATGTCCTGTGATCTTTAGGCACCTTGCCCTACCCAAATATGGAGACTACAGAAGCTGTGGTGTATTACATATGTTCAGGACACAAGAACACACAGCCTAATGGCTGTAGGCCAGAAATGTGAGTGTCGTGACATTTTACATTTACATTCCCCCCTGAGGCAAGTAGGGTGAAGTGCCTTGTCCAAGAACACAACGTCATTTGGCACGGCCTGGAATAAAACTGGCAACGTTCTGATTACTAGCCCGAATCCCTAACCGCTTAACCACCTGACTCCCATCATGAGCAGAAGGAGCAACCACTAAACAAACAGTAAATTTAGCTGGTTTGGTTTCTGTTCTGTGGTATGAGCTACTGTCCATAATGCAAAGCAGACACACAGCTAATTACCAGATGATATACATTATCAGTTTATTTGCTAGCATTTGTTAATAGGGGTATGTCTAGACTGATCATTTCTCCTGCATGGTTATTCTGGTATTTTATTCCTGTAATGGAAATACTCCAGACTCCAGATAATGCATGACTGCTGGTTGGAACCCTATGCAAACAGACCCTCCTTCACAGACATTGTTAGGACCCTGGAGGAAATCATGGAGAATGATTCAGTAAGCATGTTTCCATCTCTGCACAATTACTTGGAGCATGCTGATATTCTATGATCAAATAATAATTAAAATTATTATAAATGTCCCTCTTCATTGCAGGATTACGTGGATGTACACAACCCAATACTTTCAGCGACAGAGACTGATAACCACCAATCAGCATGTGCTGATACGATGTCTGTCAAAGGCTGCCAGAGAAAAGACTGTTTTGATATAAACATTGATTGCCTGCACTAGAAACTGTGCCATTTTTGTATGTACTGTAATTGATTGCGTATGGTCTAATAGGAAGAAAATCTGAATTCTACCAAGACATTGTCTGACAATATTATTAAGAAACATCCTATCTGAAAATCGATAAAATATTAAAAAACGATATAATGTGTTTAAAAAATGTGTGTATTTAATTATGTAATTAATTATTTTAGAAATATCTCAACGTTTTCTTTGCTATCTTTATCAGTAGTTTTATATAGTGCGTTGTTTCGATGTCGTAAAGTTAAATATTAAAATGTGTCTAATACTTTAGTCATTATATCTGCAGATCTGTCAAGTTCAAATTCTTAAGTCTATCTGCCAAGACGGAAGCCAGGTGGGTTCAAGGCCATCCGCTTCCTTGATCAACCGACCAATAGGACCAATCCAATCACACCATAGGACACGTGGTACAACGACACAGCCAATAGCGTTGCTTCATATTTTATTCCATTCAGATTCCCCCTTTCCATTCTAAATATAAGTTTGTGTATCACGAAAGACAACATGGGTATTCGCATATTAGAGATTACATTTTTCTTTTATTTCGCTTCTCACATTCCTATCTCAATCTTCATAGACTTCCAAGCGTTGCTGCAGTCCCACGTGTATCCTCAAGTGGTAGGTCTCTTGTAATCGCGATGTGATTAGGTTATAATTGATTTATTAACGTATATAACGTTGTCGTGGAAATTGTGGGTTTACAGCGTGCTCGAATTATGTCTCCTGGCTGAAACATTGAATAGGCTACGTTTAAAAAAGAAAAGACAACACTTATCTCACTGCAATGGGGTCATAGTTTAAACTTTAAACAAATATGACCCCAGTGAGATAAGCTTCTAAACTTTAGAATTCATGTGTATTTTCTTTTGCAGTTGAAAGATTTGCTGACATGGTATGCAAATGATTTTAAAGACCCCATGATGTTGGATCCCCCCGTCTGGTTTAAATCTTTCATTTTCTGCGAAGCCTTGGTTCAAACCCCCTTTTTCCCCGTGGCTGCCTATGCTTTCCTGAAAGGTCAGTTCATTACTTCCCTACGAAACACATTGTTTGTCATATAGAGAAACGAAGAAATATATCCTGAAACATAGATATTGTGTTGTAACTAGACTCTTGCTTATGAACTTGTTTAGTAGGAAAGCCCTACTCTTCCCTCTAGTGGACGTTAGTCTCTGGTGTATTATGTGTGTACTATTTAGACAAGTGTGTTTTATAGGTACAAATAAAAACGTATTTAAGAATGACCAATTTCATTAGACCTACAATAGTTGTTTTTTTCATTTCCATGACACATGGTGTTACCAATGTAAAAACAAGGTACACAACTACATGTAGGTTACTGGTCTTCATACCACATAGTCACAAAACACTATGTGCATCGGTTGAGTTAGACTGGTGATGGTCGATTGAGTTATATTTATAGAGACAATTTCGATTTCTGTTGTTCAATGCTGTAGATGTTAACGTATCAGTATTTTTCAGGAGGCTGCAAGTGGATCCGAACACCAGCCATTGTGTACTCCACCCATGTGGCGACCACACTGGTCCCCATCCTAGCACATATTCTGTTCTTTCCTTTCCCCAACAAACCTCATCCTGGACCCCAGACCATGCAGGAGCGCCTCACCCTCGTGTCTATCTATGCTCCGTACCTCCTGGTTCCTATTCTGATATTGCTGACGATGCTCTTCAGTCCCACCTACAATTCAAATGGACAGAAAAGAAAAAGCAACTCTAAAGCCAAGAAGATCAAATGAGACATGCGGACAGGACTGTCCTCTCAGTGGGGACCATAGTACCAAACCAGTCATTCTTGCCTCAAAAGGTGGTTTTAAATGGTTAAAATATGAAAAGTGATTTTATTGAAGCACTGATGATTCTATGTAATTGAACTTGCTGTTTACTACACTGCTCTCTATAATTATAACATACACATGTAACTCAAACCCAGTGATGTAAGTAAATAATATTGTTACTGATCCAACCCAAACACCAACTGATGTTTTTGAAATGCCCTTTCTCCTTTACAATTTTGTATGTTATGTGCCTGAACATTTGCCTACAATAAAATGAAACTAACGTATGACTAATTTAATACAGTCAATACACATCTATTGGTTTTTGTCTTGGGGAAAGTTTGAAGCTGAAATATATATGAAACTCGTGTAACAGTTATGGCTTGCATCAGTGATGCACTGATAGGCCTAGCTGGAGTAGACCAAGGTGACGGTCTAGCAGACGCTAGATGGCGCTAAATCAGAATGAATTAGTCTACTAACAAACCGTAAAAACAGGCTAATACTACTTTGCATGCAGGTGTCCCAAGACAAGTACCCTAAAAATAATTTGTGAACAGTGATTTAACACGTAAATACTTTTTTACATTGTCAAGTAAGACGATTCAATCAATTATCATAGGAAAAACATGAAGTAAACGTGCTAGGTTTAATTACGTCAATAACTCAGGAAATGACTCAGGGAAAGACTACACAATTTGGTTGTAAATATATCTCCTAGAATTGCAGTTTAAAGGGGCTCATACTTTGAAATGTGTTGACAACGAGAGCCGAAAGACCAAGGACCTAACCTTATTGGCGGAAGGTTATCAAGACTACGCGGATGGATTTGCTATAAATACTCAGCACGGCACTATATGGGACATTCAAGACAGTGAACATTGGAAAGACGAAGATCGTGTGAATGTAATATATTTATCTATCATGTAATTAAGAACGATATGGACAATATAGTTAGCTAGATAGAAAATAAACTATTTAATAAGTACTCCAAATACGTCGGAACTTGAATAGGAGATACTTCTACGGACAATTCCCGTTTTCATTGTTTATCTTAAAAGGATGGAGATGCAAGGACGACTTTGTAAAGATGTCATATATGGATTACATAGCTGATTATAAATCAAACGTCATTGTTCTAGAAGAAGAGACCGATATCAGAAAAAAACTTTTGCTTGACACGGAGAACGTGAAAAACATTGATATTGTGACTTTGGGTCTTGGTTGGGGTCTTGGTGTTTGGAGAAAATATGTTTAGTACAATATAATTTTCTTCGTAACTGACGTGTTAGTGGACAATTCCTTTTAGTTACTAAGTAATATAAGTAATATTAGTGCCTTTCTTGCTAGCCAGCTAGCAGCCTGTCTCCATGACAGCAGTGCTCGCGAGCTCGAGTGCATGTTTGCAGGACAATATGACGCGTGTGAAGGATGCAGCATCCCAGTGTCACACTAGATAGTTAGAGGGGCTGTCTGGATGTGTCTGCTGGTTGAAAGCTAATGATAAAAATTATTGGCATCATGTAGACTGTCAAGCAAGAAGGCTTTGAGCTGAACCATTGATGGCTACCAGGTGTCTGGCTTTGCAGTGTTAAGTAAACTAGTTACCAGATTTAGAATGAAGCTGACAGCTGACGGGGGTAAATTGTCATTGTGTGTTTTCGGATTGTGACTTTGGAATAAATAAATACAATTTGGGGGGGTGGGGGGGGGGGAGTTTGAATGCTACAGTGAAAAGCATCTTCAAAACTTGCTGGTCGAGCAGCGAATAACGTGAGGCTTCCTGCGGCTCCTTGAACATCAGTTGCATCATATCCTGGCTTGTATTTATGACTCAACCAGTACAGTCATATCAGAGCAGCAGGTGAAACGGAATGCAAAGGATGGCTGCCAGTCACTATGGAGCTGACCTGCATTGATGGGATCATCACAGTAACTGGGATTGCTGTCTGACAGCAGAACAAGCATCGTTTTCAAGCCAGGTGGATGCTTAGATCCGAGCGTCATTCACCCCCGTGCATCGTTAGAGGATCCTTCTTGAAGGAAAAGTGGACCTTCTTCGACAATGGAGTCTGTGGGAGACTTCGAGTACAGCAGGAAGGACCTGGTGGGACATGGAGCTTTTGCGGTGGTTTTCAAAGGAAGACACAGAAAGGTAAATAACAGTGTTATTAAAAGGAATCTGTCCTATGTCGCCCCTTCCCTTAACCCTACCAGCATAAGCAAAGTGAAAACAACAACAATGCATGTAGACTTGGAATTAAAAAAAAAACCTTGTCGCAATCATCAGTTAGGGAGAAAGCTGATCTTATGTTACCTCGATATTGAAGATACTGTGTTTCAGTGAAGGCTGTTTAGTCCTGCCAGCCTGGGATGATGAGGGAATGATGGGCGCATAGAACCCCGAGCTGTTCATTCATGAAACGAATGACTCAAATGATGAGGGTGGAGAGGATTAGGTCTGGCTGTTTTTTCCCCTCAACTTAAGGAAGCAGAGCCATCATTTTCAGAGTTAGTAAAAATATGAACCCCATTTATTCGTGGCGCTATCTATAATATAGGGTAATCTCACATCGTCACATAATCTCAAATCCCCCCCCCCCCCCCCATATCACAGAGATAGATAACCAGATCGACTGGCATGACTGCAGTATTTTAATATTTTCATTCATGCACTGGGAAATGAACATTACCAAGAAGTAGGACATTGTGTAAAGGCTCAGTTAAAGCGCACAGTGGTGGAGACTGGAGAGTGTTACATATGAGACTGTGTTCCACATTCAGTGTGATGCAGGAGATGAGGTCACCACTGCTCCCTCCTACAGCCACAGTAATGTACCACACTGAATCCATCAATGAAATACATCCTCTAGCAGTGGAGGTGTGGTGCCTTTTTAGAGGGATGTTATGATAGGTTATTGTCACATGGTGACAAATTGGTTATGTGTGCTATGTTTGTCCGTTTATAGAGATTCATTTGAACCTTTAAGGGACCTACATTCTTGTTTATTTTATTTTTTTATAGCCATGTAGTCTTTCAATGTCCTTTTATTTCTGTATAGTCTTTCAAAATCTCTGCAGTGATACAGAGAACCAATGTCAGGTACATTTTCTGTGATTGTCCAGTACATCGATGTTTCCATCCACAGGGGGGTGAGGTGCATGAGTTTGTTTAAAGAGACTTGCCATGTGACAGCCATATTTAGCTTGCATCCCTTACATCTGCATGCCACTTATTTATAGTCCACCTAAGATGCAAAGACGATGGCAATGCGAGTGATGGATTGCCTCATCTTGTAAGCAGGTGACTCTGCTAGGCCTACTGTTTCAGAGACTACATCTGAGCTCATTAATATGGTCACATACATCCTCAGCTTATTATAGGCCTGTTGATCATGTTAGGCCAACTTTGAAGGACTGAACCATAAGTATGGAGGAGTTTCCCTAATATTGTGTTGAGTTGAAACTCTCCCTGTTCTCTTTGTGTGGGTTAGGGTTGGCGAACGTTATTGTCTACTCTGTGCAGCTACCACACAAGATAACAATAAGATTTGTGCTACTTATAGAACAGTCTAGACTTGTTGAGTTGAAATGACTGTTGATGAAAACATGTTGGGTTTTATTATTGGGGGAAAAAAAGAAGGAATACAAACCTGTGTGATTGACAAACACTTCTGTTAGTATCTTCATGTTAAAGTTGGTGACGCTGTTCCATAATCATCTCATCATGTGATCCATGAGTCACCGTTAGATTGGTGGGTAAAAGTGCTCACCCTGCATTCTCTAGGTCATTATGTGCCACTGGCATGCCACCTGGTCATTAGCTTGATGTGGTTGTTTGCAATCAATACCCCACCCCTTATCTGCACATCACAGTCACGAGATAGGCCAACGGAGTCAACGTTTAGTTTGCTACGCTGCCTCTGTCTGTGCTTGGGTGAGCATGCTGTCACTGGATTGGGGATGGATACTAAAGCCCCCCCCCCCCCCCCCCCACACACACACACACACACACACACACACACACTCACTCCCCTACTGCTCGCGTGCAGCCTTCTGTGCTAGGCCAGTGAGGCCAGAGGCGCTGTGAACTTGGAGTGCATCCACAGAACATCTCCTATTAACCTAGATTAATCTGAAATGCCTACTCTTTTTTTTTGTAGACATGGAATTTCCCATTGCTGCATGCTCTGTTAAGGAATGGGAGCACATACATACAGTGTCTTTATAGTGATCAATCACAAAGGATCCATCTCTTGGTGATCCACACAATGATATTATTGCTTTCTTGTCTGAACTTCAGGAGAACAGTATATTCAGGGCTTATGTAACAAATTGTCAATCTCTTTGTCTCCCTCCTCCTCCCCCCCTTCCTATACAGAAGACAGATTGGGAGGTTGCCATCAAGAGCATTAATAAGAAAAACCTTTCCAAGTCCCAAATCCTGCTTGGCAAGGAAATCAAAATCTTGAAGGTGAGTTGCCTACATTGCTTAGGCCTAGTTGCCCTCATACTTATCTAGAAAATCTAGTTAAAGATTGATTCGACATTGACCTCTCATTAATCACAGGGATTGACGTTAAGGGCCTTGACTCTGAGTAAAGATAATAAAAGTAATTGTTGTTCAGTGTTGCTCGTGGCATCGCTAAGATTTGTTTTCCGTCCTATTTCTCACAGGAACTTCAACACGAAAATATTGTGGCGCTTTATGACGTCCAGGTGAGTTCTTATCTGAGTTCTTATCTTAACTGAAACAAGGTAGATGAAGTGTGTGGACAGGTTGACTTGACTGTCAGCATCAGTCTGGACTGACACTGTGTACTTAGCTTAGAGCCAGACAGCCAACCAGGTTACAGCTTTGGTTTGAACTTGGACTGGGATATATGGGACTTCTCCAATGAGGAAAAAAACTGGTGTATCTAGATACTGCACTGATGAATACTGAAAGCCGGTCAAAAGGATCATTTCTCTCGTGTTAATGACTTCAAAGCTTAACACTACGCACCAACTACGTTGCTGAATATATGTGTTAGTCTGCTTGTATGCTAATCAGTAGACTAGACATTGCTACATGTAACCTGGCCTCTTATCATGGACGTGTTTGCTGGACCGAACATAACACCAGAACCTCATAAGTACTTGTTTGTGGAACAAATCCCTGTCATGTACCCATAGCGAGCAGATGTGTGTGAGCTGTGGACACTGTGTGAACCATTAACTCAGAGTCTAGGTGCACCTTGTGGGCATCCCAGTCACATTACATAAGACCCACATGGCACCATATAAACTTGCAACCAACTTGCATGGTTCAGCCCAAGATCTTTCATTATTTCCATGCTTCCAAGATGGATGAACTGAACGCCCACCACTCAGCTTGTTCGAGAGGGTTCATGTCCTTTAGTGGCGTCATGGACTTGTTGTTTCTTGTGAGATGAAAGCACATGGCAGGGTGTTCATGCCTGCTGTCAGCAGCTATAAGAGGACATCGCTTGCATCACTCCCTCACATCAAACACCATGATGTCATCTCCACCCATTGGGGATCCAGGAAGCAACCAGCCTGTGAATAGCTGACCTCAGGCTGTGTCCACTGTGGGTGTGAGGGGCTGGGCTTCCTCCTCTGGTAACACCAGGGGTGCCTCCCTGCCTATTAAAAGCCCCTCACTAGGGTTCCCACCCTACAGGAAGAGATAAGCCAGTCAGAGAGGAAGAGGAGCCCTTGAACTGATGATCAAGCACCACCTACAGTGGACTTCCTGTATTTAAGTAAACCTCCCACAGTAACACTGCTGTTTGGTTTGTCACGCCCTCCACCCTGTCTTCGTCGGTCCAGCCCTCCTCTTCATCAGTCCTTCTTACTCATCCATTTACTCAACTGATGTAATCACCATTTTGAGAGGAGACAGCGGCTTTGAGTCATGAAGATGTCGGGCTGAATGAATAATATATCTCCTAAATGGTCCACATCGGGGTATTTGCTGTAACAAAACATCATCACATAACACTAGTTCATTTATTTGCTCAGGAGCCACAGTCACGTCTGACTTTACTCTAACCTCTTAGGTGCAGTTTTTTTATTTGGCTCCTCATTCAAAGCACCATGGCGCCTAACTGGAATCATTAAGTGACCTGTGGCAAATCAGTTTTGCCTATCCTAATGAAAATCAGACTGTGTGTGTGTTTTTTGTTTTGTTTTGTTGCATGTCTACATAGCTGCCTCTCCCTCTCCAGAGCAGTGTTCACCCCCTGGGCCTCTTAGTACTGGCCCATCTCGCCTTGATGCAGCTGTCGAGTTTGGCATCAAGGATAGCAGGAGGCTTAGGGACCCTCCGAAAGGAAACTACACAGAAGGGGACTCTGGGTGGGGGGTGGGGGAGGGGGGGGGTAGGAATAGGAGAGACCTAGTGTTGCAGTGTGATTTCCCTTGATGGGAGTTAGTCCCTTCAGATCTCCTTCTCCCTCCTCACTCTTTCGCTCTTATCTTTCAAGGCTTCATTCAGCCTGTTCCTCTCCTCTTTGAGCCAGTTCTTTGTTGAATGCTGACGTGCCCTTTTTCGATGGGCAGTCTTCTTCCTCGCTGTGCGTTTTCCCCCTCGTTCCTTCCATCTTCTCCCTCCTCCTCCTCCCTTTCTTCTCTGCTCATAGGAACAGTCTGGTTGTGTTGTTCATTCCTTTTACAGTGACCATATGACAGTGCGTGGTCTGTTATGATCTGTTGCCTGATGGCGAAGAGTAGGCGTCCATTGGCATCCTGCCTCGCGCTCTCTCTCTCTCTCTCTCTCTCTCTGTATCCCTGTCCCATGCTGTAACGACTTATTCCCCCCCTCTCCTCGTTTCCCCTCTTTGTCTCCCCTTCTCATTATTTCCTCAGGTGTTTGCCCTGGCCTATCAGCTGTACTGGCTGTTGTCATGTTGCCCAGAGCGCTCCTCCTCCCTGTGTAATCCACAAGGCTGAGGGTTCCACAAGTGTCCTGGGAGTATCGAACCAGACCGCTCTGCCCTCTTCTCCCTAAAGAAGGACAGATGAGCATGGGCAGTATTGAAAGCTACATTACAAGGTTGCTGTTGGGAAAATCGAATGTTCTCAGTGACCCAGACAGTTAGGAAAGACTTTGGTCTCTGACTTTTGCAACAGCCTGTCTGCTGCTTTCTGTTCTTGACCTTGGATGTCTTTGCTGATTACTTATGAAAGGCATTAAGACAAAGACTGAAGAATCTGTGTTAAATTGGCTGGATAAGAGCATTTGCTAAATTACTAAATGTAAATTAATTCAGGGAAATGAATAGAAGGAACTGAACATTAGATTTAAGCAGAGTGGCATCTGTCCCTGCCACAGCACTCGGCAGTGCCAGGGTGGGCACAGCTGGAGGACAGAGACCTTCAGCCTCATTCCTGTGCAGGGTTATCGGGTCTAAGTTAGGGTCCAGACCCTTGTTGGTTATGTCAGCTCAACTGCTGACCTTTGACCTTCACCACCTTGCCCCATTTCTCACCACCAGCCCTCCTACCTGGGATGTGTCTAGAATGAAGAATCTCATGTTCATTCTCTTAACTTTGTCATGTCGTAAATCTCCGATGCCTTATTGTTATGGAATTGTTTACCAAGATACTCATCTCTAAAACTAACATTGGTAAACCACCGTGTTTGTGGTGGATTCTTCTATAGAAAGCGTTTTTTCCTGCCTGTATAAACTCTGACAGTTGCACGCTGTCGTGCATCTTAAGGTATTAATCTGGGAGTTACTGATGCCAACATCATCAGAGGCTTGTTATGGCTCTGTCCTTTATACTCAGTGGTCGTTAGTGGCAGCTGGAAGAGCCTGTGTCAGTGTGAGGCCTGTCAGTAGTCCGGACCAGGTTGCCGTTTCGAAGAGCGAGCAAGACTGAAAGCTCTCAGATCTCCATGTGGGGGTCAGCTTACAGGAATGGGTACACACTCATGACATGCCATATATGATCAATAATCCACAACTGGCACCCACACACACACACGCTAAGGTCACATGGTCAGAATCGTTATCAAGCTCCCTCTTAAATCACTCACACAGTGTTTTCATGTTTGTTATTTATCTTCACACACACACACACACACACACACACTAACACAAGCAGGATACATGAGATACTGAGGTGAACCATTTATGACGCATGATACACATCTGACACAGGCACAACCACAGCCCTCACTAATGCTCTGTCTGGGCTTGTCCCTTGCTGCACGTGACTCAGCCACAGCAGGGCTGCTCACAGTAACACAGTGGTGTGATTAAAGTCACTGTGTAGCTACTAAGTGTTTTGACTCATGCTCTTTTGTCTGGAGGATTTAGACTGACAAAAGAGGTGAGAAAGCAGTTATCACATCTCTGCATAGTGAAGTAACCCTAACAAAGATTGGACCAGGAAAAGCTGAACCGTTCTGAATGGAGCGTTGCCACGGAGGTGTAAGCCGACTTTCTTTAACAAGTCGCTGCCAGTGTCTCAAATCCAGGTCATTGGATTCCTACTGAACCTGACAGTTCCAAATCAGCCTTTACTGACTTTAATTCACATTGTGACGGATCATTCACAGGGTAATATTAACCTTCCTGAATTCACGCTCAGCCACCCTATTCCTAGTGACTCGTAGTTTGGCTTCTCTTTATCTTTGGGGGGGGGGGGGGGGGGGGGGGGGGGGGCTTGAGTGTGGTAGCACTGGCAGCCATGGAAAGATAAGAGGGCTTATGTAGACCTTCCAGGGTTCTGTTCATGACTTCTTTAATAACAGACCAGCGCTAAGCTAAGCTACGTAATGCCCTGCAGGTCTTCATGAACCTGATCTGACATGATGGTTTAGCAGTAAGCAGCCGCAGTCTGCAGACAGACTTCTAATAACAGGGTTAGGAGACTCTGTCCTCCCGCTCTGCAGATCGCTTCCTGTTTTAGCTGCGTAGCAGAGAAAGGGAAAGGCTGGGAATTGTGAAGATTATTATTATTATTTTATGACGTGAACGTGTAGGACTGAAGACGCACGTAAACGCACACCCACAGGAACGCAGATTTGAAATACACCAAGCGGGGGGGGGGGGGGGGGGGGGGGGGGGAATGTGACCAATACGGGAGGGAGGGGAGGGAGAGAGGGTGAGGGGGAGGGAGGGAGCTAGCATGGAGGAGGGTTTGTTTATGAAGTTGGAACGTCACATGGTCAGGAGGCTGTTAGGCAGCGAAAGCGTCCAAAACAAAACCTGAACTTGCTGTAGAGGAACACTATGTCCTAATCCAGAGAGGGGCCTCTTCTGTGTGAGTGTGTGTGTGTGTGTGTGTCTGTGTGTGTCTGTGTGTGTGTGTCTGTGTGTGTGTGTCTGTGTGTGTGTGTCTGTGTGTGTGTGTGTCTGTGTGTGTGAAACGGTTAAGATTGACTGAAAAAAAAGGAGTTTGGGAGAAGAAGAAACATATTGACGTTTTAGTACTTCGGGAACAAATCGTCATTTTCTTAGAAAACAAAGTGGATGACGTCATGCCATGCTTTCAGTTAGACTGGGTTTTCTTTTTTTCACACCTCATGAAATCCCGAGGAATTCCGTCTGTGTAACTGTTACACTCCTAGACACAAACACACAGAAACAAGAGAGCAGAGAGGTGCTACTTGTGTTTGTTCTATCTTTAACTCTTGAGGAGGGGAACTGGGAGGGATGGGTCTGGTGTGTCTTTTGTTGCTTGTATACACACACACACACACACACACACACACACACACACACACACACACACACACACACACACAGACAAACGCCTCAACTGAAGAAGAACAAATATAAAACCCACCTTTGACCTTCACTGCATATTCTTAGGCCAGTGTACATGTAAGCCTTGAAGACACCTGGTTCAATTGAAGGTTTTTTTTTAATTTATGAAACCAAAGCCGAGGAATTAAAAGCAGTTTGCTGTTTGTCCTTGTTTACTGTACAACATTGGCTTTATTTTGGAGCTTATGTCTCCACTTGACTGTAGTCATTGGCTTAAGGCTGGGGTTAGGACTCCAGGTCGTTACTCATTAGTTGGTCCAATTTCTAATTGCACTTTGACCTCATCCTGAGGGGTAGCTCCTAATTTACGACAGTTTCTCCATTGAGACATCCTGTCTCTTTGTAAGGGTATTACATCACAGTGTGTGTGTGACAGCCAGAGAGTGTGTGAGACAGCCAGAGTGTGTGTGTGTGTGTGTGTGTGTGTGTGTGTGTGTGTGTGTGTGTGTGTGTGTGTGTGTGTGTGTGTGTGTGTGTGTGTGTGTGTGTGTGTGTGTGTGTGTGTGTGTGTGTGTGTGTGTGTGTGTGTGTGTGTGTGTGTGTGTGTGTGTGTGTGTGTGTGTGTGTGTGTGTGTGTGTGTGTGTGTGTGTGTGTAGCCCCAGTGTGTTCTTTAGATGGCTACTCACTCAGTATCTTTAGGATTACCCTCAACTTGCATAACAGATGCTGCTGGCCCCTTGCAAATGCAGAGGGCTTTTCCGCAATGTTTTTTAGCAACCCCCCCTTTCACCCCCTCTCCCCAATGTTTTTATGTAATTTTGGTTCACTGTGTGGATGTATGACGCAACAAGACACCCAACCTCTCTGAGAAAAACTTGACATTCTGTACATTCTTTGGGAGAGTGCATGTGTGTGTGTGTGCTTGCAGGTGTGTGTGTGTGTGTTAGGGTGGTTATGTTTTTCTCTTTTCTCTTCAGCAACAACCCTTTGCTGTAACCTCTCTGTTCCAGTACATTTGTTTCCACCCTTCATCAAACTTTGTTTGTGTCACATCTTTGGCTCCAGCTCAGAATGCTGGACTGGTCAGATAGTGGATTGCTTGAACATGACGACATTCGTTGTATGTGACGTTAACAGAAGTGTTTTAGAATGTTTATTGTTTTTGGAATATTGGAATAATTTGGAGAGGTTTCAGATTCCATGTCCTCACATCCAAAGGCTATTTATTATGACACAAACATTTTCATGTCAGGTTAATCCCAACATGATAAATGGGGGTAGCATGTTACTTAACCGAAGATCAAAATAAACCACCCAATGTACTATCGTGATCATAACAATGGCTCTCAGTTCTTAATGCAGTGAATTCCTGATCCAGTCACTGTTTATGACCTTTCTGCTGCATTCATTAGAGCGCAGGCTAGTCTGTACTTTATTCCCTTAATGTGTCTCTTGTGGTCTTCAACAACCAGAAGCAGCCAGTTCCCCCTGGCTGCCAGAGAGTGATGAGCACGGCCAGCAACAACATCCGTCCAAATCAACACTTTCACCACCATAGCTTTATCCTTAGCAACTTTCTGAATACTCTCTCCATTTCTTAGTATTGGTGCTCTCAAATGACAGCTTGGGTCAAAGTCTGCAGTGTGGTGTACTGGGTAACACTAGACTCCATATTTTTTTAATGACGAACGTCCTGTGTATGCATTGGTGAGCTCTTGGTAACCGCAACTTGTTAGACCAATCCAATCTCGTTCTTATGCTCTGGGTCAAGGGCATGTGTGTGTGTGTGTGTGTGTGTGGTGTGTGTCAGGGGACCTGCTGATGTATCCTCCCCCATCTTCATCAGGCCAGCTCCCCCCTTCACCTTCTGTCCTCTCCTCCCTGTCTCCCTCTCCCCCTTGCATGAGCTGAAAACCGCCTTCTTATGTAATTTCCTCAGCTGACACATACACACACAGACACACCGACACACACACACAGCTGATTGTGGCATGGTAAAGCTTCTCCCAGCTCACCCATCCCCCACACTCTACAGACAAACCACCCAGCAGTGTCAAGCTTAGAGCCCATTAGTCTGCAAAGTCAGCTGGATTGGACAAAGAGGAAGAGGTTACTTAAGCCTATCTACCAATCAGATAGTCCCAAAACAAGTATGACTGGTCATGTGACAGAAAGGAGCTGAGGTGGAAATAAATTAGCAGTAATAATGTTTTTTTGTGTTGATTGGTTTTGTGTTTTATCTCACTGTACAATTTAGAGAAAGCAGGAAATACCATGTTTAAAAAAAAGTCCCATATCCACAGCATTTTGCGGTGAAATGCTTCAAGATGTGTCCCCTCCTAAAGTTTCCCTCTTGGGATTGATCTCATCATTTAAAAACATCAGCCTCATGTTCCTTAACCCCTAAAAGCAATACTTTGGAACCAGAAAGAGGACTGTGATCCGAGGCCCAGTGAGGGGCTAGGATCTAGTGACGTATGTTGTTGTTTATAGGGAGAACATGAGATTAACCTGAGCTGTGCTTGTATTACTTGGCCCAGGTCCAGCGTCTTGGCTCTGTTACGTTGACACGGTGACGCTTATTGTTGTCTCAATGCACAGATCCTCTTGAACCCCCATTACCCTGAAATGTGCCTGCACATAAAAACACACACACCCAGCCTCTGCTTGGCCCTGAAAGAGGATCTACCCTGCCTCTTGCCAGTGCTGTCAGATTCCAGGCTGGGCCTCCAGCTCTAGGTTTGTAGTGGAGGAGTAAGAAGAGCTTCTAAGATGTCAGTGAGTCAGTGTGTGATGATGGATGGCTGAAGTGGGGCCTTTATGTTGACTCTTAACATTTAATCCTGTTAAATATCATAGTTCGATTATTAAATCAGGGATGTCACAGGCATCAGTCCAGTATGTCGGCCATAGTCATGTGTTATTCTTCTTGAATGGATTAATGCCGAATCATCTAATGTTGTCTCAATCTGTTCCATCTAGTTTAGAACTGTGTTTTAGAAGTCTTGAGGAATTAAGTGTTAAAAGAGAAATGATGGCTTAACTCATGTATTGTCTTTCATTCTTCTCTTTCAGGAAACACCCAACTCTGTCTTCTTGGTCATGGAGGTATGTTCTCTGTCATCTTGTCAGCAGACTTCTCTGTCCTCCACGTTGTTGTGTGTTCTCATGTTTTCAGTAGGCCTCACAGACAGGTTGTTGTGTTCTACATTTCCCAACACAGTTGCCTTAAGCGCTGTGAAGAATGGCATTTTCTTGCCAATCTATCTTTCCTCCCCTTTCCTCTCACTCTCCTTCACACTGTTTTTGTTGCTCAACACTACAGCCTGGCTACAGGAAGAAAAACAAGGCACTTGTTCCCCCCCACAAGTACCCCCCTAAAAATACACATACTAACACCCCCGTTCCAAGGAACTCTGTTCTCCAAAAGCAATACAAAACCCTGTATTCATCTCCTATATTTAGAGCGCAACATGTCATATCCTTCTTCTCCAATAAATCCTGGTGATAGGTGTGTGTGTGTGTGTGTGTGTGTTGTGTGTGTGTGTGTGTGTGTGTGTGTGTGTGTGTGTGTGTGTGTGTGTGTGTGTGTGTGTGTGTGTGTGTGTGTGTGTGTGTGTGTGTGTGTGTGTGTGTGTGTGTGTGTGTGTGTGTGTGTGTGTGTGTGTGTGTGTGTGTGTGTGTGTGTGTGTGTGTGTGTGTGTGTGTGTGTGTGTGTGTGTGTGTGTGTGTGTGTGTGTGTGTGTGTGTGTGTGTGTGTGTGTGTGTGTGTGGGTGGGTGGGTGGGTGGGTGGGTGGGTGGGTGGGTGGGTGGGTGGGTGGGTGGGTGGGTGGGTGGGTGTGTGTGTGTGCGTGCGTGCGCACGTGTGCGCGTGCGTGTGTGCGTGCACGTGCGCGCGAGATTTCATACTAAACTATGTTGCTGTTCGGTAAGGTCAATGGTGCCATAAATAATCCTTTGGAGAGTTCCACTGATAAAGACAAGCTGAACAGGTGCTGGATTAATTTGCTCCTGTCAGCACAGGCTGAGGCAGCGTCTGGTATCTTATCATGTTAGTGTTTAGGGGCTTTGTACGCTTTTGGAAATCTTTTTGGAAAAACTGTTGAACTTGTCAGCCATCTTAATCCTACCATGCTCATGCGGCTTTGATAGCATCCATGCTAGAATGCTAATCTTGAAGTTGGCCCCTCTGGATTTGCTTAGCAGGAAAAGGCTTGTCTTACCTGAAGGTTAGAGTTGGTGTAAAATGAGCTGCTTGACTAGAAGTGCTTGTCTGATGCTGACGAGCACATTTTCTCATACTAGAAAAACGCATCACAATTCTGCATAATTCAGCCACACTGACCCAGATCCAGGTGGCAAGATGTACTGTCTCATTAAAATGAGACATGTCTTTTAAACGATGTACTTAAACAGGCAGTTAACCTGTTGGTAAGATGTATTTAATGGTAAGTCGATGCTTTTGGTTTGGTGAACTACCAGAACATGAGGAGCATGCTGAGCTGAAGACCTGCACTCCTCTCAGAAACCCCTGACTAACCCTCAGTAGGTTAACACTGTATAGACCAAGGCTAAAGCCTTATCACTCTTCTGTTCACATGACTGTGCTGCACAATCCAGCTTCCAACTGCACTCCGAGCATCTTCCTATACCCATGTCATGTCCAGGGCCAAGTTAATGCTATCGCTAATGGGTTTAGATCCCTCACTCAGTGTGTTTCGTCACTGTGATAGCAGAGTTCCTCTCAGGTCAAATTCAACCCCACCATTTTCCAAATCTATGACGAGGAATCAACAAGGATTGAAGGTGGATCCATCGTTATCGTCTTATATTAACCACCTGTCTCTTTGGCCCTTGTGTTTTCACATAAATGCTTGTTGCTGCTCATCCAGAATGTCCTCTTATTCATGTAAAACCTCCTGCTGAAGTGATTATGCGTGTCTTTTCCCCTGTGCCTCCACAGTACTGCAACGGTGGCGATCTGGCCGACTATTTGCAAGGTAAGCATCAGGCTAATCTCTCTGCCCCCCACCCGCACCCCCCCCCCCTTCTTCCACACACTCCCACACTCACTCACACAGAGTATTATTCGTCACAACAACACAACCCGTGCGATTAGAAGATGAGCAAAGGGGTGTGTGCGCTTCCTTGTGTGTGTGTGTGTGTGTGTGTGTGTGTGTGTGTGTGTGTGGTTGTGTGTTTATGCTGGAAGAGCATGTTGTGGGTAGGAGTAGGAGCTTCACACAATCAGCCCCTTCTCTCTCTCTCTCTCTCTCTCTCTCTCTCTCTCTCTCTCTCTCTCTCTCTCTCTCTCTCTCTCTCTGTCTCTGTCTCTCTCTTTCTGTTACCATCCCTGTGCTACTGATGCCATTTTGACTGATCTTTGTCCATTCTTCTCACAAGAAGATCCTCATCCCAGTGTCCATATGTACAGTGTATTGTTTACTGCTCTGTGAAAATGATGGCCTCTCGGTTTCACTAACACACACTGACTCCTCTGCAGCATAGCGTGTTACATGCTGCCCTTACACGTACAGAAAATATTTGTGTAAATATGTTACTGTGAATGACGTCCACAGATTAAAAAAAGAGGAGGTGGGTTGGGGGTGGTAGTACTGTACATAAACTCTGTCTTGTGCAAAAGGTCAAAGGTCAGTCCGAGTCAGGAACTGAATGTTCAAATGCGTCTGGTGTTGTGATCCTGGTGTACTGGGAAAGATTGTGGACTTTGCTCTGTCGGTATGTCCTGAATGAGTTGTTGTTAAAGAAAAACAAAGATACGCAGAACAGTTTATGTTCTACAGTATATAGAGGTAAACGTTTACCTTGAGGAATGTTCCAGCAGGTCAGAGCAGCCTTGTGAACACACACAGATGCTACCTGTCAAAAGTCATTATGTAATAACAGCACACAACAATATTATTCCTCTCGTTAGAAGGTGCCATTGTTGAACAGAAATAGTTTGCTCCAAATCCCAGATTACCGATCGGCTGTAGTCACAGTATGTTTACATTACTCTTTACTTCAATGAGAATCCTCTTCATGGATTACTTCTTGTTTCACTAACCACTGGTGAGCAGGAATGATAACAGTACATCTCCTTCTCTACCTAGAACTATCTCTGTTCAGTTGCCCTCTCATCAGTTGTGGTCCCATGAAAACAGCTTTTGAAGATTTGTTTCTTATGAGTCATCGTTCTTCACGGTCCAGTTCTGGTGTTTAGTCATGTATTTTTGCCATTGCACTCTCAGCATATTACAATACAGTAGTCATTCATTTGTAAATCAAGGCAGTTCAATTAAGAGTCTGTCCATTAGGCAGATTTGAGGGCATCCAACCGACAAAATGATATGACAGTTAATCCGAGGGTGTTCGTGTCGGGGTAATGATGTTTGGCACAAGATGATTAATGTTAAGTACTATAGTTATTAGCAATAGGAAATAAATGTAGTTATTAGCAGTTTGAGGTAACCCATCATATCTTCATCAAATGCACTACAAAAAGCCATATTATTAGGCCTGACTTCATGAAGAATTTAAGTAGCTGAATTTTGTACTTATTTTTGCAAATACATGACCATCTTGGACAGTGTAAAGAAATACAGATACACATATTTATGGAAATGCATCTTGGGTAATGTAGTTGTTTGTCCTCTCTCCCACCAGCTAAGGGGACCCTTAGAGAAGACACTCTGCGGGTGTTCCTGCAGCAGATTGCAGCCGCCATGCGCATCCTGAACAGCAAAGGAATCATCCACCGGGACCTCAAGCCCCAGAACATTCTACTGTCCTACGTGGGCCGCAGGAAGTCCAGCATCAGCGGCATCCGCATCAAAATCGGTAACCGCCTTACACTAGTTCACCATAAGTAAGAACAGTAAGAACACTTCCACAGTAGTGTTTGATGTTACTATGACTACAAAGACAAGCTGACGGGATCGTTTGGTGTTTCTCTCTGCAGCTGACTTTGGCTTTGCCCGATACCTCCAGAGCAACATGATGGCTGCCACTCTGTGTGGCTCCCCTATGTACATGGTGAGTGGGGCGTGAAGACAGCTCCGCTTTGAGGGCTTTCTAACCTGCAGAACCCCCTGATCCTAATCCCCCCCCCCCCCCCCCCCTTGACCCCTTCCTAGGCCCCAGAGGTCATCATGTCCCAGAACTACGACGCCAAGGCAGACCTGTGGAGCATCGGGACGGTCATCTATCAGTGTCTCGTAGGGAAGCCCCCATTCCAGGTAGGCTCAGGCCCGGCCAGGGGGGGGCACCGTGGACCGTGTTGTAGCAGCAAGGGTTTGTGTCTGACCTGTGTTGACCACGAGTGTTATCTGCCTGTAGGCCAACAGTCCCCAAGATCTAAGGATGTTCTATGAGAAGAACAGGACCCTTCAACCCATGTAAGTTTTAGTAAAACAGCATATGAGTTATTTTTAAACAGATTTATGTATAAATGACAGCCTACATTTAGCCTGACATGACCAATCAATTTGCCTCCGTTTCCCAGCCTCCCACGAGAGACATCTCCTCCCCTTGGTGACCTACTGCTGGGCCTGTTGCAGAGGAACCAGAAGGATCGCATGGACTTTGGTAAGTGCCTGACATCATTGGAAGTGACTCATGGTGGTAAATGATAAGTGGTGTCCACCTAACATTGTGTTCCTCCTCTGTGACAGACACGTTCTTCAGCCATCCGTTCCTGGATCCTTCATCCACCATCAAAAAATGTAAGTTGGAGGATGAATACAGAATAAAAACATGGTGTTGCAACAATAACAACAAGAGTTGTTGGTGGGAGTCAGGTGGCTCAGCAAGTTAAGGCGTTGGCTCACGATCGGAAGGTTGTGAGTTCAATTCCCGGCTTTGGCTAATCATGTTGTGTCCTTGGGCAAGGCACTTCACCAGGGGGGAATGTCCCTGTACTTGCTGTAAGTCGCTCTGGATAAAAGCATCTGCTGAATGAATGTAAACAACAAGAAAAACCTGATTAGGAGTGGCAGATGTGGTGAAGCCCCTTCACATGTGTTCTTTCTCTCTTCCAGCATGTCCTGTCCCCGTCCCCAGCCACCCAGGGGCCGTATCGGACAGCTCCTGTGGCAGCTCTCCCTCCGTACCGTACAACTCTCCACCTGTAAGTGGCCCTCAGCACTTCTTATTCCCCCTCATGTCTACACTCACCTACTACTACCTAGAAAATATTGCATGTAATGCACTTAATTGCGTAGATAATAAATATTGCACATAGTAGGGGTTATGGAAGGGGGGGGGGGGTACAGCAGCGATGTTAGCAGTAAAACCATTTCAAATTGATATTTCGAGCACCACTTTTTATGCCGCATCTCGTAAAGTGCATGACTACGCATTTTTCTGTCCAATGAAAAGTTGTTGCCATGCAGACAAGAGTTCTCGCTGAGTTGTTGTGAGAAAAACTTTGGAAAGTGAATTTCCTCATCATGCTCTGATTGCATTAGTCTGCCAGCACAGCACAGCCCAGTCTGGCTCCATAATTGTATTGTCCAGATCTTGAGCCCTCTCACTCACTCAGAACTTAATCCTCCTCACTTCCTTCACTCCCCTCAAATATGTAGAAACACAGAAACACACACACACTGAATCTCACACACACTTTCTCACGCATACTACAAACTCAATCACAACCCTACAACCTTCATTCCATTATGTACACACAAACCTAATCCAACTGCACTCCAACACACACACACTAACACAGACACACACACAACTAAAAACTATTTCCCCACGGCGGGACAAATAAATGATGATCTTATCTCATCTAAGAACCCCCGAGTCTAACTCTGTCCTTGTCTGGTCCAGTCTCTCCCGGACATGCAGACGTTGCCTGAGGACGGTCTGTCGTCGCCCCCCCTGGGCCCCCCCAGCTACCTGCAGCTGTCTAAGGAGTCTGGAGGAAGTACCAGCAGCAAGAACTCCTCCAGCGACACGGACGACTTTGTCCTGGTGCCGCACCTGTCCACAGACAACTGTGAGTAGAAGCTGCACTGGACAACACAGTCAGATCAGGAACACACACACGGCCATGTACTCTACAGCCCATGTGGCTGAATACATACAAACCCCACTCGTACACTTTTAAGCACTTTTTCGGCAACTGGGCAATAGACACTCCCTGTACACACACGAACACACAGCACACAAAGTACCAGCACAACTAACAAAGTACCGTATTTTTTGCACTATAGGGCGCACTAGATTATAAGGCACACTGTCAATGAATGGTCTACTTTCAATCTTTTTTCATATATAAAGCGCACCGGACTATAAGGCGCATTAAGCAGGGAAAAAACAGTCAGTCGATCAAACTTTATTAAACGCGTTCACAATAATTCTCAACATTATTCAAACGTTTTGGGATCCTCATTAGATTAGATTAGATTAGATTCAACTTTAATGTCATTACACAGCTACAAGTACAGGGTAACGAAATACAGTTAGCATCCAACCAGAAGTGCAAAACAGTTATTACAACAGAATATAATAAATATACGTATACTCAGTATATACAAATATACACAGTATGAACAGTATAATCAGAATATACAGGGTATGTACAGATTTAAGTGATTTAAGACAAATGTACAGCTGTATTGTACAAGATGCTACAGTATTAAACAGAAATTACAGAGTTGCATGTATGTACAGTTAGTGCAAATGATGCAATGAGCAGATGTGCAAAATGAACAGATATTGCAGTAACAGATGTGCAGATGTGCAAAATGAATGTGCAAATAACAACCGAATGATGCAGGTGGTGCAAAATGAACTAACAGAAATTATAGTGCAAATATAGGGTGGCGGGGGTTCTATGGGGGGTCAGGGGTTATATAGGGGGGTCAGGGGTTATATGGGGGGCGGGGTCTAGTGTGTCTGTTATTAAAATCCCCTGCAACTATAAAAACAGCCTCCGGGTGAGCAGTCTGTTGATCGCTAATGGCTGAGTACAGTTGTTTCATGGCCAACTTTTCATTAGCATCTGGTGTAATGTAGGCTGCAGTAACAATGGTGGAGGTGAACTCCCTGGGCAGATAAAACGGTCTACACCTAACCATGATGAATTCAAGGTTAGCTCTACAGAGTCTGTACACCAAGCTTTGTTAATAGAGATGCACAGACCCCCGCCTCTGATTTTACCGGAATCCTCAGCGGATCTATCTGCTCGGAGAGTTTAGCGCCCGGCTAGCTGGATAGCATCGTCGGGTATGCAGATGTTTAGCCATGTTTCAGTGAAAATAAAGATGTTGCAGTCCTGAAGTCTCTTACTGTTGGTAATGCGATGTCGTATATCATCCATTTTATTCACCAAGGACCGCACATTAGCGAGGAAAATGCTGGATACGGGTATTATACACACGGGTATTATACACACACTGTAATATTGTGGTGAAGTATGTGTTACTCCGCGACGCTCCTGGCTACGGTAACCGTAATGCTGCAAGTGGTGCGGCTTTGTAGTTTACCAAAGTCGTACTAAAACATTTTGACTTAGCGCCGTGAGCGCCTTATACCACACAAAATCGCTTAGAGGTCAGTAAGCAAAACCAGAATTAATCCATATATACGGCGCTTCGGATTATAAAGCGCACTGTCGTTTTTTGAGAAAATTAAAGGCTTTTAAGTGCGCCCTATAGTGCAAAGAACACGGTAGAAGTTCATACTGAACACCTGCTCACCCTCACACAGTAATTATTGACAACACTTCCAACACAAAATACATCTGCTTCCACTCATACTAAAGCACCTGCTGAAGCCTCACACACTCACACACTTTCAATGTTCCCTCTCTCTTCCTCTCACTTGCCCTCTTCCTCTCTTATAGCATCCGCTTAACAGTTGACCAACTCACTAAAGCAAAACAAAAAAGCACCAAAGCTGTGTGTTTGAGTGGCACAGTGATTGAACAGTGATATTTCCTGTCTCGTCCTCGAGGTCCGCTGTCCTGACAGTTTTCATGTTTCCCTGTTCCAGCACACCTAATTCTAATGAATGGGTCGTTATCAAGCTCTGTGGAAGCCTCATAATGACCCTTTATTTGAATCAGGTGTGCTGGAGCAGGGAAACACAGAAAACTGTCAGGACAGCGGACCTCGAGGACCAGGAATGGTGATCCCTACTCTAATGTATTAACACACTACTCTCCTCCTGAAACTTAGACGATCAGCCAATGGGAGCAGTGGGACGCCGGCCATCCAGCGAGTTCCTTATGTGTGGAGGGTGAGTTCACAAAGACAAACACACACACACACACACTCACACAATAACATTAGATTAGATTAGATTAAACTTTATTGTCATTACACAGGTACAAGTATAGGGTAACGAAATACAGTTAGCATCCAACCAGAAGTGCAAATCAGTTATAACAACAGAATATAATAAATATGGGTATACTCAGAATATACACAGTATGAACAGTATAATCAGAATATACAGGATATGTACAGATTAAAGTGATTTTAGACAAATGTACAGCTGTATAGTACACAATGCTACAATATTAAACAGAAATTACAGGGTTGCATGTATGTACAGTTAGTGCAAATGATGCAATGAGCAGATGTGCAAAATGAACAGGTAGTGCAGTAACAGATGTGCAGATGTGCAAAATGGACAACTCAATTATGCAGGTGGTGCAAAATGAACAAACAGATGAACAGAAATGTGCAAATATAGGGTGGCGGGGGTTCTATGGGGGGGCGGGGGTTATATAGGGGGGCGGGGTCTAGTGGAGTTCAGGAGTGTCACAGTTCTGGGGAAGAAGCTGTTCATCAATCTGCTGGTTTTAGACCGGAGACTCCTGAGGTGCCTGCCGGAGGGCAGGAGGGCAAACAGTTTGTGGGCGGGGTGTGAGGAATCTTTCCGGATGCTGTGAGCTCTACGCAGACAGCGCTTCCTCTGGATGTCCTCAATGGACGGAAGAATAGTCCCAGTGATGCGTTGGGCGGTTTTCACCACCCGCTGCAGTGCCTTGCGCTCTGCGACTGTGCAGTTCCCGTACCACACTGTAACACAGTTTGTCAGGATGCACTCGATCGCACAGCGGTAGAAGTTCACCATGACAGCTGAGGACAGGTGGTGTTTCCTCAGTTTTCTCAAGAAAAAGAGACGCTGGTGAGCCTTCTTGATCAGGCCGGAGGTGTTTGTAATCCAGGACAGGTAATCCGAGATGTGGATCCCCAGGAATTTATAGCTGGAGACACGCTCAACGGCCATCCCGTTGATTTGAATGGGGTCATGCGTGTCTCCCCTCTTCTTCCTGAAGTCCACGATAAGCTCCTTGGTCTTTGTGGCGTTAAGGAGCAGGTTATTGTCACCACACCACATGGCCAGGTGTTGCACTTCCTCTCTGTAGGCTGTCTCATCGTTGTTAGTGATGAGGCCGATCACTGTGGTGTCATCAGCAAACTTGATGATGGAGTTGGATCCATACATTGGCTTGCAGTCATGGGTGAAGAGAGAGTAGAGGAACGGGCTGAGCACACATCCCTGTGGTACACCTGTGTTGAGTGTGATGGTGGAGGAGCAGGAGTGGGCTGACCTAACATGCTGTGGTCGGTTGGTCAGAAAGTCCATAATCCAGTGGCAGAGGGAGGTGTTGATGCCCAGCTCTCCAAGTTTGGTGATCAGCTTGGAGGGGATGACAGTGTTGAAAGCAGAGCTGAAGTCTACAAACAACATACGGGCATAAGTGTTATTATTGTCTAGGTGTGTAAGCACAGAGTGCAGCGCTGAGGAAACTGCGTCGTCTGTGCTCCTATTGCTGCGGTAGGCAAACTGGTGAGGGTCAAGTGTGGGTGGAAGGTTGGTCTTCAGGTGTGCCAGGACCAGTCGCTCGAAGCACACTTCATGACAATGGGTGTCAGTGCCACAGGGCGATAGTCGTTCAGGCACGACGGGCTGGAGTTCTTCGGCACCGGTACGATGGAGGTGGATTTGAAGCATGCCGGCACAGCTGCTTGAGCAATAAGCCTTGTCAATCAAGTTTTTTGCCCTTTCTGTGTGAATGTTTGTTTTGGTGTTCACACACACAAACTGTATCAATTTAAAGAGACCTTGATTCTCTGCTCTCATGTCAAAATCACATTCGATAAGATCCCCTCTCCAGACACACACACACACACACATCCACTGTATCCCAGAGCAACAGATCACATGATCCCAGCTCCAGACACAGCTGACCTCCTCACCTCTATGTTAGCTCTGACCTCACAAGCCTGCACGCACTGTCCTGTTTTATAGCCACGGACGTCATGGAAACAGCCAATGAAATCACTTTTAAAAACAGCCTTGTATCCGGAATGTCTAGATATATTTGGGAACTTGAACTTAAACGTGAACTTAAGTGGATGATTTTATTTTAATATGACACTGATAAAGAGTGACTGATGACATACAGGAGTATTCCTGTAAACAGGATACTGGGAAGGTTTACTTATAGATCAAGTCTAAATGCAGACAGAGTGACTGGTAATCAGAACCAGTGTTGGAGTGGCTGCTGCTATTTCTGTGTGTTTGTGTGCGTGAGCGTTGGTGTGGATGTGTGTGTTCACACCACTGTGAATGAACCCCCTCCACGAGGAAGTGCATTTTATCTACTCAACATGGACACATCTATTTATGAACTGTCTGGTGTCTCACACACACACACACTCTCTCATCACACTGCGATTATGAAGAAGATTATATTTCTATCAGCTAAATCTGTCAAGCCATTTGGTGAACAGCATTGTTAAGTGACCGAATGTGTGTATTCATCTCTTTAATCAGTACTGAATCGGAAGTTTAGATGTATCAAAGACGTATCGATGTCAAGATGACAACTGAAGGCCAAGAATAGAATGTGCGTGTGCAGGCTTGGGTGTGGGTCCCGTTCAGCTTTTGAAAACAGGAAGTAGCAGTAAACGCTACTGATATTCTGGATACTTGAGTCGAGCCTTTATGCCCCTCAGACAGACAGTCACACACACACACACACACACACACACACACACAACAAACACAGCTTCTTTTCGCTTATCTAGCTTTCTCATGTCCTACAGTGCCCCTGTCTGCCTTGCCGAGAATTCGTTTTTTATTGTTTTTCAGTGTGCCTTTGTTTCTCTGCTGATGAAATTAGCCCCTGGAAAGAGGGTCCCATAACTGTTACTCTTAAACATTTCTCCCTTTCGGTTTTTATTTTCATTTTCCAGTTTTGTATCGTATGATCTTCAGCAGCTACTCTCTCTCTATCTCTCTCTGTTGAGCTCTCCTCTTCATTCATGCTGTGCCTTCCTCTTCTTCACCCCATCTCACCCCCATCTCCCCCCTCATGTTACAGTACTGTAAAGGTTCATGATATGGGTGATGATATGCGGGATGTAGAGCCAAACTGTGTCTGTGCCAGAGGACACATCTTCCACCCACTGAGGATCCCCCCTCAACCACACACACGCACACACATCACATCACAGTGTTCCTCTGGATCACAGGACTGTTTTGTTTCATGCCCCCCCCCCCCCCCCCCCCAGGGGCTTGTTTACCTCCATTCTCAACCCCTTTCTTTCATCGATTACCGAGAGAGAGAGAGAGAGAGAGAGAGAACAGATGAGAGGCAATGAAAGAGAGGAGAACACGATGCAGGACAGAGATGGATAGAGCCGAATACGAAAGGAAAGGGACTCAGGGGGAGTCTGTGGATAGATTGTCTGATTATAGATAAGAAAAAGGATGCAGAGATAGCTGAGGAGAGAGGAAAGGGAGAGGGGGTGGGGGGAGGGTGGTGGTGGTGGTGGGGGGGGGTGATCGGATCGGAGGAAGGGAGATGGAGGAGATTTCCAATGTGCAGGATTGCTGTGCTGCCATCCCCCTCTAAGGCAGCCAGGAAACCAGGTCAACAGTGAAGCTAGCTGGCTTGCACACTCTCCCCCCTCCCTCTCTCCGCTCCTTTAGAAGCCTGGCTCTTGCCCTGCAGTGTGTCTGCTCTCTGTACGGTGACACCTCACCACACACCTCCACCCCTCAGATGATGGATATCGCCAGACTGGCTTTTGCTTTCAGCACAAGCAGATTCCTCTGCCTGTTGGAGGAGGCAGGCACTCTCCTCTTAGTTTGTTTACTGCATCAAACCTTAATTTTTCTATATATGTATTTTTTTTGTTTTTACACACCAATCCCTGTTTTCACTCTAGGATGGTGCTTTTACACGCAGGTGGAGAGAAAGCGTGTTTCTCCTTTATCCTTTTCTCCAGAACCCTGAAGCAGCCACAGAGCCCTGCCTTTGTCTGGCTCTCAGTCTGCACATCTGCACACCCTCGTGTGCCTCACGTGTACCCGTCACCCCCTCAGCCTTTCCTGGACCCTCCCCCCGCTCCCCACCTCCTTACATAATACAGGCTCCCGTTCCACTGTCCTTGTTCCTTGTTTACCATACAACTTCCCCTTTTCTCTGTTCCCCCCCCCCCCCCATCATTCTACAGAAAGCTGTCCTCCTCTATGGGTCACCCACTCACGGTTGTCTTGTCCGGGAACATTTTGTACTCGTTGGAATAACAAAGGGAATGCAGATGAGCTTTTTTTCTCCTGCTCTGAGAACGGGCCGATGTAGCGCGTCTGATTGGCTGAGCTCGCAGAGCACATTTCATGTAGGCCTGCCCCTAGCCCCTCCCCTGCTCGCCATTGATTGGCTGGTGCCCAGTGTGTTGACATAGAAGCCTGGCCCATTTGGCTCTGGGGCCACCCCTTTTCCTGCTAGGCTGAACTCTTATAGCTACTTTGTCGGCTTCAGTAGAAATTGTTGACTGTTGAAAACAAAGAACTTTAAATGACACACAGATGAAGCTAGTCCCTCTACTGCTGCACTTTAACAGAAGCAGAAGATTCAACGGTGGGAATTTACTTGGGTGTTGTTGACAAACCTGAAGATATGGTACAGCTTTGGTAGATATTTTTTTTTTGCAACCCCATTTGCTAACAGCCCTCCTCTCTCCCTCTTCAACCCCCCCAGGCAGCCACAGTCTGCTACTGGACAGACCCCCATGGTGTCTCCGCGGGCTGAGACCACCCCCATCCCTGTGCCCACCCAGGTGCAGAACTACCAGCGCATTAAACAGAACCTCTCCAGCAGCCCCACCACCACCCTGTGTGGCTCCCCAAGGTGAGGAACCCTTCAGCTGGGTAACAGGAAGGGAAAGTGGCCCTGCCCTGGGTGGTTCTTCAGAGACTTTTTGCCAATGTCTTGTTCTGTGTTTTTATGGATGATTCAGCCCATGATGTAAGCTTAGTACCCAGCGGGTTCTGCTCACTGTCGTCTCTGTTGACTCACCGGCTTGTAACGTTTTGTTGCTGGTTATTGCAACAGCCCTAAAGCCTTTCACAGGTTTGACATTTAATGGATTTTGGTGTCAAACTTTGATACCAAATGTCTTGTTTTCTGTGAGGGGGGGGGGGGGGGGGGGGGCGAGAGGAGATGGAAATAAATAAGCTCCCCTGAGCTTAAGCTGAAGATCAGCACTGTGGCCATGCAGGGAGCGGGTACTGATCACCCCTGTGGCCAGTCTTAGCTTCGGGGATTAGCATTAGCACTTAGCTCCTGAATTACCGCCACAGTACCCCCTACCTCAACCCTCCGAGCCCCCAAAGCTTGGGGATCGACTACAGACTACCCAGCCAGCTACCCCCCACCTCCCCCCAGCTGCTGTTCCACTTTCCAGGACGCCTGTCCCTTTTTCTGCATGTCTGAGAACCTCCACAGAAGATTGAAAGTCTTTGTTGGAGACACCCTGTGTCTGTTTGACCCAGGTAGGACTCATGTAGCGAGTTAACACTCAGACAGCACTCTGCACCAATCACACGGCTGAATGTGATCGTGCTAAGAACTAGCACCCTAAGCTACACAGATGGGAAAACTGGCTTCCACATGAGAACCACAAAGACTTCAAGAGACTGTGAGAGACTTTCCCCGAAAAGGGGTGGGGGGGAGGGCTGGCAATCTGTGCCGCAAATGTGGAGTCATGCTTGTTATTCCCAGGCTGTGTCTGAGGTCTTGCAGCGCGACAAGATTTTCTTGGCAGCTGAATGGTGGCAGTTGAAAAGCTCTGAGATGAAATTGGAGTCAATTCAAAGAAGAAAGAAAAAAAAGAGGGTGAAAGAGTTCAGAAGGCTGAATCCAGTCTGTCGTCAAGATGTCTAATGACTTTTAATGTCAATCTGGTTTATGTTGGATGTGTTGTTTCATGTTAAGTGTGACTACTAGAGGATATAGGTGTGGTTTTTAATGTTCACATGCTATTTTGTGTTGTGCTTTTTATCATGTTGTGACTTTTCTTGCCAGTTTGGAAAAAAAACGACCAAACCCTGACCCAGTGTCTCTGCTGTGATCCCTCCAGGTCTGGCACAGTGAGGCGCTCCAACACCAGCCCCATGGGCTTCCCAAAGGGCGGCTCTGGGTCCCCCAGTTCAGCTGACAACACCCAGACCGTGGGGCGACGTCTCTCCATTGGCAGCTCCCGCCCTTACTCACCCTCTCCACTGGGTAGGAACATGCCCAGACATGTCTGCTTGTCTTCAAGTGAATCCCCACATATCTTCACAGTTATCAGAGGCCTTTCCCAGCCCCCCCCCCCCCCCTTGTGGGAGGATGTTGACTTGATCTTGAAGGTTTGTGTCTCCTCTCTCTGTTGGCAGTGGGCACCATCCCTGAACAGCTGGGGCACTGCTGCTGTGGACACACCCAGGGCCATGAGTCCCGCAGTCGCAGCTCCTCTGGAGGTTAGTCAGGCTAACAGGATGTAGCATTGCTAGCCTAACTGTCCATCTTCTCCTTCTACCTCCTTACCCATTAGCCTGGGACTAACCAACCCAAAAGTAATCAGTGTTACTTGTTCATGTGTAGAACTATGGCTAAGTACGGTCTTGACTGTCACCCTGAAACAGTATGTTTTTAAACCTGTTCAACATCAAACAAAACATGTTTACAGTCCCATTAATACCCTCCTTGCGGCTCACACTGTTGTTAACAACAGACCTTGAGTCAGATCCTTCTATTTCTTTTATGACCTAGCTGGTGTTCTATTAACGGTCTGGGACACCAGACTCTGAAGTATGTCAGTTGTTAGTGTTGATGGCCTTGTTGCTATTGTTACCACCATGATAAGCACCATAAAGGCTGAATCCACTATGTAACAAGGTCCCACTGCCAAAACAACAACAATCTTGGTATTTACTGTACTTCAGTTATTCAGATTCAGATTACTTTATTTATCCCGGGGGTAACTCCTTAGAGAGGTATGAGGTGAAAGAGGTAAAAGATTAGAAAAGTGTACACAGGGATATAGGGGTGGGAGCAATAAAATAAAATTATTGCTGTTGAAAGAAAACCCATCGATTTGATGAAAGAAGGAATATTCCAGGTTTTTAGAAGTCTCTGCATCTTAACAGTAGTGATCTCTGATTGAGAAAGTAGATTATAAAAACATAAACTCAGCTGTGTGTGCTGCTGTTGTGGACTGGAGCGTACAGGAGGGGAAAACACTGTACATTCATTTGTGGACTCTAGCTCCATCTAGTGGGGGATTGGCAGCTGGCATAGCAAAGCGACAGACAAACAAAATAACTTAAGTCATGTGTAATAATTAATTTCACCTGCTCAAGTAAACCTCTCTGGCCTTATTTATGCTCATGAGAAAACATTAATGCAGCCATAGTAATGAGTATATATTAAGTATATACTATATTAATTTCTGAGTATATCCATATTTATTATATTCTGTTGTTAATAACTGTTTTGCACTTCTGGTTGGATGCTAACTGTATTTCGTTGCCCTGGACTTGTACCTGTGTAATGACAATAAAGTTGAATCTAATCTAATCTAATTAAGATTTGTTTAAAATGCAACCTTTTGTATAAAGGTTTTTCCCCAGATGTCTCATAGTTCCTGCCTGTGTATCCCAGGTTCCCCAGTGCCGTCCTCCCAGTTGCTGGGGGCTCGTCTCCAGAGCGCCCCCACCCTGATGGACGTCTACCCCAGCAGGCAGAAGCTCCACAAGCAGCTGTCAGACCCCATCCAGCCCACCGCCTCCAACTACCCACCCAGCCACTCGCCCCAGCTCGGACGCCCCGCAAACCTCGGCACCTCCCCCACCAAGCACCTGGGCTCCTCCCCCCGCTCCTCTGATTGGCTGCAGAAGTCCCCTCTGCCTACTATCATTGGCTCCCCCACCAAGGTGGGTTGAGTTCATAGGAGACAGAGGTTGTGTGTTCATTTGGGTTCAACACTTCAAAACAGTTCAAAACAGTAGTATTAGTAGTAGTAGTATTTTCACCTTCAGGCCAAAGGTATTGTTTAATTACATCCTGACCACCTTCTCTCATCTCCTATTGTAGACCATCTCGGCTCCATTCAAAATCCCTAAAACCCAGGCGTCCTGTAATCTAATGGCCCTGGCAGACAGCCCCACGCCCACCAAGACCCTGGCAGACGCCCGGGACATCTGTACCCACCATTGCACCCTGTACCCCAGTGGGCGCCAGGCCCCCCCAGAGGCCAGCAGAACCACCTTCGGAAGGTGAGGGGGTACATGCTGGCTCTGGATCGCTCTCCCTCAAGCTGTCTCTCACACACTCTCTCTCTCTCTCTCTCTCTCTGTCTCTCACACTCTCTCTCTCTCTCTCTCTCTGTCTGTCTCTCACACACTCTCTGTCTCTCTCTCTCTGTCTCTCACGCTCTCTCTCTCTCTCTCTCTCTCTCTGTCTCTCTCTCTCTGTCTCTCTCTGTCTCTCACACTCTCTCTCTCTCTCTCTCTCTATCTCTGTCTGTCTCTCTCTCCCTCTCCCTCTCACTCTCTCTTGTTCATATAGTGATGTTTGTGTTCCCAGGTCTGTCAGCACTGGGCGTCTTTCTGAGCAGCCAGTTCGGATCACGCTGGGAGGACAGACTTACCAGGGCAGCACAGACAGCCTGAACACAGAGAGACCCATGGATACAGGTATACACACACACACACACACACACACACACACACACACACACACACACACAGACCCATGGATACAGGTACACACACATTTAAACAACGTTGATGTGATGGAACACCCACCAGCCTTTATGCTTTAAGAGCTTCACACCCTGCATGACTCGCACGTGATTTGCCGCTCCAGCCAGGCACTTCCTGTATAACAGAGAGCTTGATTGGCTGCGAGTGTGAATGACACCACACCCTCCCTCCCTCCCCCAGCCCCAGCAGGACCCTGTGGGCTGGCACAGGGCGGGGTGGCGAGTCCCCGGACCGTCCTCTTCACAGTGGGCTCGCCCCCCAACAGCAGCACCCCCCCTACCTGCAGCCACCTGGGCACCCGGCCCCGCACCACATCAGGTGAGTGGCTCACAGGGCTAGAGGCTAACCCTTATGCCACACTGCTCTAACCACACACCCTGTCCACAACTCGTCTGTATCGAATGCTAACCGCTAGTGGCTACGAAGCATTGCACTGCGAGCCTAATATTACAGTAGTGATCAGAAGGAATGGCGGACCATTTTCTCCCATGTTTTTAGGAACAGATCTTTAATGCATCATCTTACTTTCTCTTTATTTTAGTCTATTCTGACCACAACCTCATGAAAAAAATTGTTCCAAAGATACCTATATATCTATTTATACCATTTTATTGTTAACACTCTCCCTTTCTCCCTTTCTCTCTCTCTCTCTCTCTCTCTCTCTCTCTCTCTCTCTCTCTCTCTCTCTCTCTCTCTCTCTCTCTCTCTGACTCTCTTTCTCCCTCTAGTGGGCTCCAACAGCTCTGCAGGCTCCCTGTGTTCCACCAGTGGTCGTGTGTACGTGGGCTCTCCCCCCAGCATGGCTATCGGCACCTCCCCTCCCGGTGGCTCCGGTGGCTCCGGGGGCCCCGGGGCCGAGGCCGGCCCCAGCAGTCTGCGCTACGTCCCCTACGGCACCTCCCCGCCCAGCCTGGACGGCTTCATCACCTTTGAGGCCCCTGAGCTCCCTGAGGAGACGCTGATGGAGGTGAGGCAGGGGGCCAAGATGGAGATCATCACCTGGAGATCATTTCATTAAAACGGATTCATTTGCATCACCAGAAATATGGCGTGGGTCTGTTGAAGCTGTTTAGTTCATAACCATGTGTGTGTGCTTGCACAGCGGGAGCACACTGACACCCTGATGCACCTGCGGATGATGCTGTCCTTCACGGACTGTGTGCTGGAGATCGCTGCTGTCCGAGCGGGCGGGGCCGACCTGGGGGTGTCAGCCGCCTCCCTCTACCCCCCTCAGGAGAGTGTGGTTGTGGACCAGATCAGCCAGCTCAGCAAGGAGTGGGGGTAAGGGAGGAGCCGTTACCCACCAACATGAAACTCTAATATTACATAATGGTTCAATCATATTTGTACATTATAATAATCATATCATATAACGAAAACCCACTAAGATTATGTTAGTAATTGAATGGCTGTTGGAAGCACAGACTGTTTGGTGGCAGACTGTTTTCATAATAGATCCCTGGACCCTGATAACATCAGTAACATCAGTAACAGTGCTGCTGTGGTTCCCCTCCTCACAGGCAGGTGGAGCAGCTGGTTCTGTACATGAAGGCAGCTCAGCTCCTGGCCTCCTCCCTCCACCTGGCCAAGGCTCAGATCAAATCTGCCAAGCTCAACCCCTCCACCGCTGTCAAGCAAGGTCAGAGACGCACTGAAACACCGTCCATGACAAAGAGAACCCCCTATTTCAGTCAGGCACATTTCTGAGATTCTGAAAAGTGAAACACATTTTTTTTTCTCCCTCTCTTTCTCCCAGTGGTGAAGAGTCTGAATGAGCGCTATAAGAGCTGCATCTCTCTATGCCGACGCCTCACCGACAAACTCAACCACTTCTTCTCCGACAAGCAGCGCTTTGTGGACGAGATCAACAGTGTGACCGCTGAGAAGCTCATCTATAACCACGCTGTGGAGATGGTGAGACTGTACACATCTGACAGGCACATCTGAATAACACTGCATGGAAACACAGCCTTCACATGGTTTGGGAAATTAGTTTTTAACCCTTTCATAATATACAAATATGTATACTGTCTCTCTCTCTCTTGTCTGTCTGTCTCTCTCTTTTCTGTCTATCTCTCTCTCTGTCTCTGTCTGTCTGTCTCTGTCTGTTTCTGTTTCTCTCTCTGTCTCTCTCTGTCTCTCTTGTCTGTCTCTCTTGCCTGTCTCTCTCTGTCTCTGTCTGTCTCTCTCTTGTCTCTCTCTCTTGTCTGTCTCTCTCTCTCTCTTGTCTGTCTCTCTCTCTCTTGTCTCTCTCTCTCTTGTCTGTCTCTCTCTTGTCTCTCTCTTGTCTGTCTTTCTCTCTCTCTCTCAGGTCCAGTCTGCAGCTCTGGATGAGATGTTCCAGCAGACAGAGGACATAGCATACCGCTACAACAAGGCTGCCATGCTGCTGGAGGGCCTGTCCAAGATCCTCCAGGACCCAGCCGACATCGATAATGTGGCCAAATGTGAGCATCCACAAACACAGACAAGTTGTGTTGTTCCTTGTCTCCTTAATCCTTTGTACTGTCTTACAAATGTCTGACGAAAATAGAAAAATAGAAAAGTGTCTATTTCATGCACAATGCACAAACAGCCTGGATAGTTTTGACAAATTGACGTAGCAAGGTTGGTTTAGCTCAAGTGTGAGCTAAATAACAGTGGGATGGAATTCTCTCAGAGGCGCCCGGGGGTGGGGGTGGGGGGGGGGGGTGGGGTGGGGGGGGTAGCACAAATGCCTATTTTTATAACCAGTGAAGTACAGCTCTGTTCCACTGTCAGTGAAATAACAAGGTAATGGCTGTTCTCATTGGTCAGCTCTTGATTCAGTGGCAACCCATTCATTTTAGTGGCTGCAAAGGTTTAAGCCAGGGGTGTCAAACTCGTGCCATCGCGGGCCAAGAGGGTGCAGGTTTTCGCGTCAACCAAGCCCCTACACGAGCTGATATCAATAACGAGTTTGATTTCACTAAGTGGAGAAACGCGTTGGTGAAATCAGCTGGTGTAGGGGCTTGGTTGACGCGAAAACCTGCACCCTCTTGGCCCGCGATGGCATGAGTTTGACACCCCTGGTTTAAGCAGTGAAACTGGAGCGTTTGGGAGGCTGCTGTCACATGTTGAAAGGTAGTTAATGGGAATATACAAATAACCTGTGTGTGTGTGTGTGTTTACAGACAAGGCCAGTGTGGACCGACGGATTTCAGCTCTATGCTACTGCACCGTCACGCTGTATGAATAGCAGACCACACACACACACACCGAAGGGCACCTGTGACGAGCCCAGAGGGACCACTGTTTCCCCCCCCCAGTTAACCCCCACCCCTCACACAAACATACACACACACACACATTATCTTTCTTTGTAGCAGTTTAAGCACTATCTTTTCATCCTGTTCATTATCAAGGACACCTACTCAGCATATAGTATTAGTATCCTGTGTTTGCATCATGGACTCAAAGCCAAGAGCGAGAAAAGATGCACAGACCTCATTACCAAAGATGACAAAGGAATCCTGGACCTCATCGAGGCTTAAAGGAAATGGATCCTTAAACACGCTGTCTGTCAACATCAACATTCGGAGGACAGATCACCAGATCAAACAAATGCCACATTTGACTAACTCTCTGGATTTGGTTCTTTTTTTACCATAAAAAGATAGACTGGACAGAAAAAAATGACTTTTTGTGGTCCTGGTGACTGAACCAGTCTAAGAAATTGACCCTTTTAACACAATTTGTTATTCTTATTATGAGGATTGGACCTTGTGATTATTTATTGGTTCAATGTTATCCTGCCTAATGGACGTCCTCAAGTATGGAAGAGAGGCAAAAGACATGCAAACTATCAAACACTGTATACAAAGGACAAAAAAACAAAGGACGCACAAACACACTTTCACGGACGAAAAAACACGTGATGCGAACATGGTGGAAACCAGAGGAGCCAAGAAACCTGTAGATTTGTAATTAGACCCTTATAGATGTTAACGTTGTGGTTGTTGTTTTAGCTGAAGCACTTTATCGTCAAAAGTGGGGGACTCCTTGTTCTGAAAAGATTTAGGTAGATAAATGTGAAGGCTGCGAGCTTTAGCTCAGGTGGGCTCCTTGAAAAAGGAGGGGGGGGGAGATGGTCTCTCTCTCTCCCCCTCCTGTCTCCCTCCCTCTATGCCTGCCTGCACAGAATCAGCTCTCCCTCTCATTGCTTGGGGTGGAAAAGGGTTGGTTGTCCTAAAGAAGATACGTCCATTCACATCCTAACCCTGGTGGCCTCTTGGAGAACTACACCCTGTCAGAACAGAAATGACAAGAAATCGGAGGCATCAGTGATAAATGGCATGACTTTATATCCCTCTGGGAAACATTTCTGGAGGAGACTAGTAGAGACCCTCTGTCTTATAGACGGAGTCAAGTGCAGGTGGTTCATAAATGGGATGGTCAATTTACTTGAGTAGTTACCTTGCGTTTCATTTTACTGAATAATACAGAAACAATTTTTTATGTTCATACATTAATAACTGTAGCTGATTTTAAAGGAAATGTTCCAGAACATGTACATATTTGTATGTTGTGCATGTGATTTTCATTTAGTTTTCTCAAGAGTGAGTGAATGCGTGTTTGAGCGCAGTGAGAAATCGTGGGGGAAGGGGTGGGGGGAGTGAAGTGAGGATGTAATTGGATGCCCTGCGTATCAATCAAAGAGCACAATACTTTTTTGTACATGAAGAACTGTAATACACATGGCCCACTTCTGCCAAGGCGGTTAAAGACAACCCCTAGTCTGGCACAAGAGTGCCAGTGATGCTGGCAGCTCCTAAACTATCCATGAAACATTTAATAAGAACTGTTTATTGTACATACTGGTATTCTGCATGGAGATCAAATCTGATATCTGTTTGAACTCGAGAGGCACTGCCTAGCATCCATCCATGTCTCCCCACTCCCCCCCAGCGTATCGTCCTGTCCACCCCCTAACACCCCCTGCACAGTTTTCCTGTTTGTATGCGTGTGCACATTATCTCTGCTTCAGGCCAATGGTACACATTCAGTAAAGGAACAAGTTAGATCAGAAGCCTGTTTTAAAGTATGATATAAAGAGCAGCCTCTTTAGTTTTCCTATGTACAAGTGTGAATACAACTCTTGTGTGTGTAAATGCATAAACTGGCAACCTGTGGCCACTAGGCTTATTTGATGATGTTTTTTTATAAGCATATCAAGAGTGTCTGTGAATGTTTTTGCATTTATTTTCCCTGTACCCTGTTTTTCCAGCACTCAGCACCACACAAAGCCTTTACAATACAAAGTGGAAGTCAAAACCAACAACAACAAAAGAACAGTAAGTAAGCCCTGTGTGGATCTTACCAAAATCCTGTGCATCTTATCTATAGCCATGCAGTAGTAAGGACCACACTCCCTCAGTATCAATGGTTAGTGGAGAGTAGTAGAGTACTGAAGATGGACTGTTAAAGCAAAACATTGGTACTAAGCACATGTCATACCTGTAGAGATGTAGAATGAATGTATCCACCCCAGTTGTTTTGCGCCTCGACAGCTCGAGCTAAATGTATATTAATATCAACCCCTTGTGATGGTCAAGCCACCCCCTGAAACGACCATGAAAATGCAACTAATTTCCACGCTCCTATTTTTTAATGAGAATTGTTGTTTGTTTTTCTTGATATTTGTGTTACACCAGGGGCATTTCTCTTTGTTCTTTAAGGAACTCTACAAATGCAGCCTTTGTTTATTAAAAAGAACATTTTAAATTACAGTTGCTGTCTTTGTTTTCATTCATAAATTGTATTAGTCCCCCAAAAAATCCCCTTTGAACTATTCCCACCTTTGTTTTAAACTTCTATAATCTTAAGCAGCTCTTTTGCCAAGAGAAACACGATCTGGAGAAGGTTAGGATTCCTACAAATGCGCTTAAACATGTGTATTAAGCAGACAATGGCAGACATCCATTTTGCATTAAGATACCAGCATTGATCTCAGAATAATTATAGGTAAAACTTTTCAAGGTATTGTTACATTGCAATAGATTAACATCTTGATTGACATATGGGTACCCAATCATCTTGCTGTGTACTAGTCCGTGATTGGTCCATTGCTTTCCAGCGTGATGACGTGGTTTCTGTGTTACGAATTGAGCCGTCTGCTGTGAAAGTAAAAACAAAAACAATCAATAAACTGGTCAACAGAATTTGGGTTTATATAGATGTGTAGCAGCCTCTTACGGTAAGAATTTACTTTATCATTAGTATAGCTGTAGATTTTAGTAAAGCTTTAACCGTTGAAAACATTATTAACAGTTTCTAAGCTCATTCTAGTTACAGTGAATAAATCTTGCAAACTATCCGTCATTCAGGGGGTCTCGTGATGGTTTTATCAGCACGCGAGGCGCAACATCACTGCAAATCAAAGCCTTGAAATCATATTAACGAATGTTAAGGTGGTCGCTGTTGTTGCTGCTATTAGCCAATGCACTGTTCAAAACCACAACTCGACTTTAAAAAATTCCGATCTCGTCATCTTTCCTGTTCAATCTTGTCCTAGATGTCTCGAGAGCAGCTTCTAGTTGAGCGCGCGAGGCGAACTTTCCAGACTGGGAAGTCCAAACCTCTGGAATACAGACTGCACCAGCTGAAGTCTCTCCAACGCTTCATCACGGAGAGAAGAACAGACATAGCCCAGGCCGTCCAGAAGGACCTCAACAAGGTGAGACAATGCACTGGGTTATTATGACGCTATGGCGCATGTCTGTCTGTCCTGACTGTCCTGATGTCACGTGTTTCAAGGTGCTTGCTTAACAAGTCACCGCCTAAGTGTTGACTGCATGCATGCCTGACACTTTAACATAAATGCATATATCCATTCTGCTTTATCGGACACAGAGTAAAAATGCCACTGAGCTCTTTGAGACCTTGGGTCTGGAGGGAGAGATCCACCTAGCTGTGGACAAACTGGCTCAGTGGGCCGCCCCTCGGCCTGTGGAGAAGACCCTCCTCACCATCTCTGATGAGGTGTACATCCAGCCAGAGCCCCTGGGAGTGGTGCTCATCATCGGGGCCTGGAACTACCCCTGGGCTGTCACCCTTCAGCCTCTGGTGGGAGCTATTGCTGCAGGTATTGGAGTAGCATGACATGCTGTGTGTAAAGCAACAACTGTCATCTTATAACAAGTCACTCTACTTGGTTTGTAGTATAACAGTCTATGAACATCTGAGTGATATCTTAAATGTAATGACAAGCAGAGTGTCCTTTTCACAGGTAATGCGGCTGTTATTAAGCCTTCAGAAGTTAGCTATCATTCAGCCAAGGTCATGGAAGAACTGCTCCCAATGTACCTGGACAAGGTAAGGCCCAAATATGTGATTTAATCTTATGTTATTTGAATGAATGCTACTGCTGTGTAACACTTTTGCCATATAACATATATTTATTCTGTTTAGGAACTTTACCCTGTAGTGACAGGTGGAGTTTCAGAGACACAGGAGCTGCTGAAGCAGCGTTTTGATCACATCTTCTACACGGGGAACAGTACTGTGGGTAAACTGGTGATGGAGGCAGCCGCACGCCACCTCACACCCGTCACTCTGGAGCTGGGGGGGAAGAGCCCCTGTTTCATAGACAAGGACTGTGACCTCACCGTGGCGTGCAGGTGAGGAGCCTCAGATCTCCAGTTCTGTTTGTCAAGTTTCCACCACACTATAAGAAAACAGACAGGGATTTACTAAACACAGTTGTGTCAACTCTTTCTCAATTGGGAAATTTTGCGGAAGTGTATTGCTCATTGAAGGAATTGAGTTTTGCTAGTTTGGAAGTTGAACATTTGCATGGTCATTGCTAAGATTTCTTATATCCGTTTGTTATAAATCTGTAAAAAATGTGGTGGACAATTTTATTCAAAATTAAATAATGATTTGTTCTTTCTTGGTCCCCAGACGAGTGACGTGGGGAAAGTTTGTGAACTGTGGACAGACATGCATCGCTCCAGACTACATCCTGTGTGAACCCAGTATACAGAACAGAGTGGTGGAGGAAATAAAAAAAAACATTAAGGTCAGTGCAGGGTGGTCTACAACACAACATCTCTGTATCTCTTGCTTTATGTTCACAATCGTTGTGTTATGCATTTATAGTTCTTCCATTGGCACTTATTGGTTCTCATGATGTATGATTCACGATCTAAAAAACCGACTGTGTTCGGGGTCTATCACGTTGCTATGCTCAACGACTGATGCTCTTTGTAAAAGCTCTCTCTTGTAAGTCGCTTTGGATAAAAGCGTCTGCTAAATGAATAAATGTAAAAATGTAACATGAACTGGCCTGTACCTGCCATTTGATACGTCACTCATTTTTAAGTGAATTCCCTGAGAAGCGAATGAATTCCATTGAGTTTTAAAATGTTCTCCAAATTGTTGGACCATCTGATTCGCAGCCCTCCCTGTTTACAACGGAGGTTGTTTTAGCAGACATTTGTGCGTGCCCTTCTGTACTTTTGATAGGAATTTTATACGGAAAACCCCAAGAAGTTTGAGGACTACGGACGCATAATCAACCAGCGGCACTTTAAGAGGGTGATGAGTCTGATGGAGGGAAGCACGGTGGCTGTCGGAGGAGAGAGTGACGAATCAGAATGCTACATTGGTTGGTGTTTATTGGGGTGTTGTGTGTGGGAGTGTGGTCAGAGCCTACTGAAATATGTACACACGCAAACGTCTACATAATCATTCTCATACACTCACACACACACACACACACACACAGACATACCAATTTTTGGGGGGTGAGGATCCATATATCTTTCTGCACCATACTGCCACACTAAATTCTGTATTCGTGCAAATTTAAATGGCGAATTAAACCTGATTCTGAAACACACACTCAGTCATGCTGTCTGTCTCCCACCAGCCCCTACTGTGTTAAGGGATGTAACCGGGGAGTCCAAAGTAATGCAGGAGGAGATCTTTGGCCCCCTGCTGCCCATCATCACAGTGAGCGGAGTGGATGAGGCCATCCAGTTCATCAATGAGAGAGAGAAGCCACTGGCCCTCTATGTCTTCTCTCCAGACAACAAGGTGAAATCCATCAGCCATCTTCTCACGAAGGATAGCCTGGTAGAAAAACACCAGAACATGTCAAAAGTTTTCATGTGTAGATTTTTAAATAGCTGGATATGTATCACATGTCAACTTTCAGCATCTAGAAAAGCTCCTAAATCCATCTCTATTAGTGTTGTGATTACTTTTAGAAGACTATATACGGTGAATGTTTTATAATACATCTGCAGCATTGAGCTGTACCTTGACCATAATAAAATCTTATCTTTTGATCTTTCCGCTGCCCTCTAGCTGATCAGAAGGGTGATCGCAGAGACATCCAGTGGGGCTCTTCTGGCCAACGACTGTCTGGTTCACTTCACCATCAGCGCTCTGCCCTTCGGGGGAGTCGGTGAGCAGACCCCCCCGTTTGATCAAGAAGACGATATGGCACACACTTCCTAAACCCTCATGTCACTCTGTATCTCTCGGACCCCCTCTAGTTCATTTCAGCCATCATCAATACACTCATGCATCATCAAATTGTCTTGGTATCATCAATTGGTGGATCATGATCCTTTACACCATAGCACCTTTACATCTTCGTAACCCTGTTCTGATGCCCTCCCCACCTCCTCCACGCAGGTAACAGCGGCATGGGCCGGTACCACGGCCAGCACGGCTTCGACCAGCTCAGCCACCTGCGGAGCTGCCTCATCAAGAAGCTCAACATGGAGGGAGCTAACGACATGCGCTACCCCCCACACAGCGCCAAGAAGCTGAGCTGGGCTCGCTTCTTCCTGCTCAAACCTGTCAACCTCGGAAGGCTTCGACGCATGGCACTGATGGCCATGTTCGCCGTCCTGGCAGCCTTCATAGTACAGGTATGAAACCCCTTGAGGAGTTAAGTATGAATCTCAAAGATGTTACCATAGGACAGTGGTTCTCAATTCCGGTCCTCAGGGCCCACTGTCCTGCATGTTTTAGATGTTTCCCTGCTCCAACACACCGGATTCAATTGAATGAGTCACTATGAAGCTCAGCAGAAGCCAGCCTGATAATTACACTTCATTTGAATCAGGTGTGTTGGAAGGGGGAAACATCTAAAACATGCAGGACAGTGGGCCCTGAGGACCAGGATTGAGAACCACTGCCATAGGAATTTCAGTTTTTTGATGTGGATATTTACCGTTGTTAAACACTGGATTCATATGAATCATTTTTAATACTTTACCCTGGTGGATAGTTCAAAGTCAAGCTGAGCTCATCTCACCAAATGTTTCTTTTTCTTAAGTTAATTATTATTCCACTGTTAATAACATTACTTATTACACTGCCCATCACATATTTTCTTGGTGCATAATTTCCTTTTGGGGTAGTTTCCTGCATTTCTCCTATTTGCTCAAATCTTCTTTTAGTGGCTTTAGAGTCTGTGGGAACAATTGACACTAATGTTTTGGTGTTGGTGATATTCAAACTTCTGATGTGAAAATCATACTAAAGGGCTGAGTTGGCAAAACTTCTACTTCACTCTTCTATTGCGATATAAAATATTCAGTTTTTCTCTTGCTTGAACCTGAAATCAAATAGGAGTGGAGAAAACGTACACAACACTAATGCATGGATAACTTTGAATGACTTCTCATGATCATTAGTTACTGGTAACTGAGTGGGGGAGTAACTGATTAGTCATGAGATAATTATATATTATTATATATTCACTGTATTCACCTGGCCACCATAGTAAACTTATCTTAGTACATACCAAATACATTTTTACCACATGGTGTGCTCCAGAGATCAACCACATTCGAACATTTGTCCATCTCATCTCATACATTTATCCAAACAAACCAAAACATTCATTCATGGAAACAGTGACTGAGACACAGGAGTTAACGTGATGTCCTCTATCTGTCCAAAAAAGCCAGGTCAAGCCTGGTATGTGACCTACCATGGGTCAGATGGCCCTTTTTTAAACTTTAATCAGCCTTTTCTTTCAGGAGTAATCACTTCTAAAGAAAAAGTTATTTATACTTTGTATCTGGTAAAAGGATATGTAGCCATTTATTAAAGTTAGGTTACACAGCACAGATATCAGCAAAAAACAAAACAGTTAATGATTGTTTTGAACCAGGAACTAGGCAGGCCTTCATTATCTGCAGACAGATTGGATGGAGAGAGAGATAAAGAAGAGATACCTCATAGACTGACATATGAAATACTTCCTTGAGATGTTATTTAAAATTATATAATCACTCAAATTTCATAAAGTACATACTCAAAACAGTTTTTTGTGAATAAACCAACGCAATTTTCCTTCTGCAATCATGAATTGTACATTTTCCCAAAGATAAGCCCAGACATTAGAATGCTCCCCCTCAAACTCCCACTGAACCAAAGACTTGTGTTCCAAAACAAGAATGGCTTTGTGTGATTAAAACAATGAACCTTGTTGTCCTGGAAATCTGACCACGTAACGCTCTGCCATCAACCCCCCCCCCACTTTTAATTACCCATCATGCCTCAGTCTCCTAGTTTAGAAGAACTTTTGTTTGGCTTCCCACTTGTACCTTTGTTTGTTGACATCCACACTCTTGTCCTCACATGATAACTTCCATTGTATCTGCCATTCTGTCCTTGCTACACTAACTCTGTGATTTGTACACTGATTGTATTGAGAAGGATGTTAGAAGCCATTTTGTGTGTTTTTGCAGAGGTTCCTGCGGTCAGGCTGAAGAGGAACACTAGTGATGCCACCTTTCTTTCTGAACTTGATTTTACATTCTCTGGTGTCAATGCTGCTGCAACTGTAGTTCAACATAAAAAACTTCTAAATAATATGTGAAATAGAAAAATGGTTACATTTGGAGAGTTATATAAGCTTTTATAGTAAGCTTTTAAATGTTCTGTATTTCTGTGTCCTAAACATGTCTTAAAAATAACTAGGCAACATTTGTACAATGTTTGTAAATTGTAGGAAATAAATATGTTAACACAGTGTATTGAAATGCCTTCATCATTTCAAGTTCACAACTGAAGAATGAGCTAAAAAGAATTAGTTAGTGTTAGTTTAGTATTCTACAATATCCTTCCAACCCAGTGCTAATCATTTTGTATAACAGACCTAAAAAAGTACCTATTAAAGATGATTCAGTATTTTTGTATCATATCACACAATTAGAGCTCAGGTTTTGTGTTATCACACGTTCAAATGTTAATGATAAAACTGGCATTGACAAGTGCTGTAAACTGATATCACTGCAACACACCTGAAACTGTCCAGAGACACGCCCCCGGCCGCGTGAGGGAGCCACTACGGTCTCGTGCTTTAAAACCATGCAGCGCGCGCTCTAGTCCGGTCTGCTGAGTACTGTGACAGAAGAATTATGCATCGCTGGAATACATGAGAAGTTTGTGGAATTAAAATTGAACGGCGTCACGCATTACAATACAACGTTTAATCGGAGAGTATTTCATGCATGCGTAAGTACAATATACCAATTTTCCAGAAAGTAGCTGTTATAGATAACCAGAATAAAACAATAGAAAAATTTATATATATAAAAAAAATATATATATATATTACATGGACCTATTTTGCAAACGTCACTCGTTTACATTTACTTATATCACTATTATAGACTTATATCACTATTATTATCACTATGCAGACTTACACATTGGACCTGTGATCAGAAAGGGATCGTGTTGTGTAAATACTTGCAGCCTGTCATTGAGTGCATGGTGTGCATACAGGTACTGTTGCAGCTGAGATATGAACACGGAAAGGCAGGCTCTGCTGTGTGCCAGGGAGGCATTTAACTCCGGGAGGTCACGACCCCTAAAGTTTAGAGTTGAGCAGCTGAAATCCCTTCTGAGGTTGATTACTGACAGACAAGAGGAGATCGCCACTGCCCTCAAACAAGACATCAACAGGGTAAGAATGAAGTGTCTGGAAAATTTACAGCAGCATTATTCCTGGTAAAGAGACTTAAAACCCAAACAAAAAAATCTGTTAAACAATAGCACTTTAGTAATCATTTCTCATTCTGTCAAACTTGTGTGTTTGGTGTCCCATCAGAGTCAGTACGATACACCTCTCTTTGAGCTGATCGGCTTGGAGAATGAGCTCATCCTGGCAATGGAAAAGCTCTCTGAATGGGCAGCCCCAAGGCCGGTGGAGAAGAGTATCCTTACTCTGACCGACAAGGTGTACATCCAGCCAGAGCCCCTGGGAGTGGTGCTCATCATTGGGGCCTGGAACTACCCCTGGGCTCTCACTCTGCAGCCCCTGATCGGGGCCATTGCTGCTGGTAGGGATTCTCTTCCCACAACTCCCACAACTTCCCACAACTTTTCTGACCGTATTTTCAAGTTACTTATTAATGTTTATTGGTGGCCTTGTACATTGCATAGGCAACATGTAATAGTCTTACAGATACCGCCCCCCCTTCTTAGATTTACTACAGGATTTGATCATATAATTTAACTATATACTTTAAAGCCCAACAAAGCTCTATTAATTAGTGATGACAATGAAAACTGAACTCCTGACTTGAGCTCTTGTTTCCATCAGGGAACCTGCACCCCGAGTGCAACTTCTTTCCCAGATCCCTTAGCTAACTGTATTTGCTCCGTACTGTGATGTCATCCCCTTCACACAAATGCCTCATTCTCTCTCTCCCCCCCGCAGGCAATGCAGCTGTGGTGAAACCATCTGAGTTGAGCGAGCATTCCTCAGCTCTTCTCAGAGGCTTGCTCCCCCAGTATCTAGACCAGGTCTGTACTTTAGACTTCTCTTGTCTGTCATGTGACCTGTTCTATAAACTGTGGGTACAAAAGGCCAGTGACATGAAGCATTGATAAAATACAATAATAGCCTCTATAAATAGTAGTAAACTTTTTCTTTCTTTTTCTCTTTTATTTAATGTATAACGTCAACAAAGATAACAAAACAATTTAACCTTTTCCCCTTTATTACATAGATACAGACATATAGATTTCACAAAATCGAGAATGCTATTCCAAAACACTAATAAATACTTACATTGGTTTTTTTGGGGGGGGGTGATTTTTACAATGGACTGATGTTTTATTTCTTTAAGGAACTCTACCCTGTAGTGACAGGTGGAGTTTCAGAGACACAGGAGCTGCTGAAGCAGCGTTTTGATCACATCTTCTACACGGGGAACAGTACTGTGGGTAAACTGGTGATGGAGGCAGCCGCACGCCACCTCACACCCGTCACTCTGGAGCTGGGGGGGAAGAGCCCCTGTTTCATAGACAAGGACTGTGACCTCAGAGTTGCATGCCGGTGAGATTTGTTTGTTACCAGATGATTAATGATCACTTATAATGAACACACGGCACAAATGCACCAATATGCTAATTCATTTAGAGTTGGTTTCAGAAACATTTGACAAATTTCTGTTTTGTCTTCTCTTATGGCTATAAAAGTGTTTGTTCTGTGGGTTGTACAGGCTTGTTTCTTCCATTGTTCATTCCCAGCAGCAGTGTGGATGAAGGAGCGGTCAGCATGACTTGGCTTGTTGTTTGTGTGTTCCCAGACGTGTGACTTGGGGGAAGTTTATGAACTGTGGTCAGACATGCATCGCTCCAGACTACATCCTGTGTGAACCCAGTATACAGAACAGAGTGGTGGAGGGCATTCGTCAAACATTACTGGTCAGTCCCCAAAACATTCTCAACACACAGCCTCAAAGGATGTAACCTAAACCGAATCAATCACATTTCATCATTAGATGCACAAAACAGAACGTTAACGTTCACTTTAATAATATTTAATATTACACCAATGGCATCTCATTCTTGTTTTTTTTTAACCAATCCCAGGAATTCTATGGTCCGGACCCCAAATCCTCCCCAGACTATGGGCGCATCATCAACAGGCGTCACTATAACAGAGTGTTAGGTCTGCTGGATGGATACACAGCTGCAGTGGGGGGCCAGAGTGACTCATCACAGTGCTACATTGGTCTGTACTTTGGTTCAGTTAGCACTTTTATTCAAAGAGATGTGCACAGTGTTACAGGAAGCAACTGAACTGAATTGTTTGGACCAATGGGAATGGAGTTAGGGTGGTACATTGGGCACATATGGTAGGCTGAAGGCTGGACCCTTTAACTGTGGGGTTCCTGTTTTGTACCCAAAATATTTTCCCACCAACCAATTAGTAGCTGTAACCATGACTCAACCCATCAATATTACTTTAAGCCTTGGTGTCCCTGACAATCCCCCGCTAGTTTACCAACAGCATTGATGTGGGAGCAGTGTGTGTGTGTCCTCCCCAGCCCCCACCGTGGTAAAGGACGTCCCCCCTCATGCGCGGATCATGCAAGAGGAGATCTTCGGGCCCCTGCTACCCATTGTGCCTGTCAGCAACCTGGACGACGCCATTCGCTTCATCAACGAACGAGAGAAGCCTCTGGCACTCTATGTCTTCTCATGCGACAAAAACGTAAGCTTACATTTAGCACTCTTATCCAGAGCGACTTACAGCAAGTACAGGGACATTCCCCCCTGAGGAAAGTAGGGTGAAGTGCCTTGCCCAAGGACTCAACTTCATGTTAACACAGCCAGGGTTTTAAACTCTTTTTCTTATTACTGGCCCAACTCCTTTACTACTCAGCCACTTGACTCCAGCTGAGCCTAACCAGAGAAGCTGTTGACACATGTTGTTTAAACGAGATAAACTGACACATCTTCCTGTTCTACATCTTCTGTTAAATAGACCATTAACAGGATGCTAGCTGAGACCACCAGTGGAGGTGTGACAGTCAACGATGTCATGATGCACTATACTCTCAACTCTCTACCCTTTGGGGGTGTGGGTAAGAAGCTGACTTCATGATAAGGCTTATACACATATGCAGTACCTTAATCTAGGAGATGTGTATGTAGAAAAATATAGTTTTATGATAAGGCTCTCACAATTCCCTTCATTAATAATAATCATTTTAATGCCATTCTTACAATGATAAAATTACCTTTTGCACTGCTGAGGTTTTTGAGCTGAGTTCAACAGATATCCGGATCTCTAATGATCTAACAGATATCATTAGATCATAGATCTCAAACTGTATCTATTTACCAGACAGTCAGAAAAAAATATCACAGGAATCCACTTTCACTCGACCTCCATGACCTCTAATCTAACAGGTCACAGCGGCATGGGCCGTTACCATGGCAAGCACACATTCGATCAGCTGAGTCACCACCGGGCATGCCTGGTGAGGTCCCTGGGCATGGAGGGCATCAACACAGCCCGGTACCCACCTCAGAGCCGGGAGAGGGCACGGAGGGCACGCTTTGCCCTGCGCAGTCCGCTCATTGACTTCTCCAAGCGGACCTTCGTATGGGCTGTCACTGTGTCCATCATAGCGTTCGGCCTCTTCATCGCCCTGGCGGTCATCCTGTTTATAGCTTCTGGTCTCAGCTGCACCTGCTGGTATTGGCAGGGATGGTCTCTAGGAAAGTCTCCTTGGTGAATGTCATTCTTTTTCTTTTTCTTTCATTCTTTTCTTTTTTTATGTGTTTAACGTTAAACAGTTAACAAATGCACTGACCATGCATTTTACATACTGTTAATCTCTCAAATTTTGGTGGGATAATGACATTACTTTCAAAATCCAAAGTGTAATTCACAATTTGACTGTTAGGTGTCAGAATTTAACAAAGGTCTGAAATCTTGACATAACAGAACTTCATTATCTTTTTAATTTGAATAAAGTATGCAAATTATATTTCAGCTAGATATGTTACTTTGTACATTCATATGCGTTTTTCGAACACACCATACCTGATGTGTGAGAAAGGTATTGTTTTCATGGAAATGTACGGTAAAATAGTGAAGTTAGCCGGAGGCAAAACACGTGTTGAAAATGTGCCTCTCAGCATTGCTTTTATGTTCTGTGCCTGTCTGTCTCTCTCTCTCTCTCTCTCTCTCTCTCTCTCTCTCTCTCTCTCTCTCTCTCTCTCTCTCTCTCTCTCTCTCTCTCTCTCTTTCTCTCTTTCTCTCTCTCTCTCTCTCTCTCTTTATCTCTCTCACTCTGTCTCTCTCTCAGTCTATCTCTCTCTCCTTCTGTTCCTGTCTTTGTATCTCTTTCACTCACTCAAAATATTGCCAAAGCAGACGTCAACATCCATTATAATGATTCTTTGACCTTTGAATCACCTGGTGACTTCAGCATCAAGCAGCATGCTGGCACACAATGAAACTTTAGACCAACAACCATTCAATCCTCAACTAGCCAATAGGCTCTCTAGGGCATCACATATACATACATACACTACAAAATAAACTTTGTATTGATTTCTTTGTCAATTGTTGTTGATTTTGTTTTGTATTAAACCGCAAACCATGGTTGTCTGGCAGCACTAGATGGCAGTGTAGAGCTATCTAAGGTCATGTTGTCATTTATAATAGTGTGTTAAAGTGTTTTATAAACAATTTTGGATGTCCACATTTCTTCTAATACTCACTTTGCAGTATCAATAAAGATGTCAGTTGTTTTGTAAATCAAACTACATTGTTAAATGTTGTGTTTGGTTTTGTTTTAACTGAAAAACTACAGTGGGATTACAGTGTATTTTATTCAGAGGGCAGCTTGTGGAAAAATCAATACTTGACTTTATGATCTCATCATATAACACCGTCTATATATGTACTATATGATATGGAAATGCAGCTGGAAATTCAATAGTTTAAGTAAATGTCAGCAGCTCAGATAGCTTTTAAGATGAATCGGTACACTGGTCAAAAGGAAGTATTGAATAACTGTGTTTATCCACCAAGAATGTATCTCCATATCCTGTGTTTCATTAGAAGGAGATAGTTTATCTAAATTAGGCCTCTGACGATGAACGTTTAGTGTCCTTTTTGCTGGGTTTGTTTTCATAAGCAAACAAAGCACAGTTTAACTGTTTGTTCTTACAACCAAATCCACCCTCTGCCAAGTAAATTGGAACCTTCCAGGTGCACTTCTGTCTGAGTCAAGTTAAACTAAGACAACTCCACAGTCTACCTCCGCCTGGAGGGGATGAAGAGGTGAACTGCTTTAAACGAGCCACTGACTTTGCTTCAGGGCACAACGTGTTCTACACTTCTCGATTCAAGATTATCTTTAAAGGATGTAAAAAACAAACATTTGAAATCATTTTCTTTAAATAGTAAGCTGTCACTCACACTCACTGTGTCTCATTTTTATCACTGCATGACACTGCATATTTTTACAGTATGTGTGTTTCTTTTTTTAGGTGTGTTTCTTTTGCTGTCAGCTCTCACCACAGCCTTGAGGTCCTTGGACTGGTGCCAGGCATAATTAGCATGGATTTAAAAAAAAACACTGCTGGGCAGCCCTTTTGAACTACGAGATAGGAAGCAGGGTATACAGTATAGTGTATGACCAAATGTACCTCCTTTTATTCAGGGGAGCCATTTCAGGATTCACACACTAAATATGACCTGATTAAAACCACCAGGTCACTGTTCATGTACCCCTTGGTAACACCCAGGAGCTTTGTGGTCAGCCCAAACTCCTGGAGATCATATTTAGAAGACACCTCCTGCTGAGGACCCCTAAAGAGACAACGATTGACAGCATGAATATCAGAGGTATAGAGCAATTTTATTTCTCAGGAAAAACTATACAGTCCAGCCAAGGATAACATGATGATAATTTAACATGTAAACTAAATAATAATTATTGCTGGTTTCTCTCTATTTTCCCAGGATGCACTTCACCTTTTATTCCATCGTGAGTGACAGCAAGGTTTTTTTCTTCTTTTCTGACTGTTGCTATAGCAACTTGTTAACCCTCGCTGACCTTGGCATGTAAGGTGTTGATCATCAGGATATGACATGCGTATAAACAGACATTGCAGTCTGACTGAAGACTAAGAACGAATCTTAACGCAGAACTATGATCTCATCTTCCATCGTCTTGTTCCTTGTCAGTGGTTGTCCCTTTAGGTCTTTTCTAATTGGTGCCTACAGTCTCTCTCTTTCATATGTTCTCTTTCTGTCTCACCCTTACCTCTCCTAACCAGTGACTCATTTGAGATTGATGCAAGCACAAAGCCAGAATTAACCTGATCATACACGGGCAATCCATTATTTTCTTGTCATTTTCATGTTCCCTGAATGTGTTTGACATTCCCCCTCATTCAAACACACCAGACATTTAGCCCAGAGGCTGATTAATCTTCTTTTTTTCTCTCTCTCTTTGTAATTTCACCATGTTGCATAACAGTACCTTTCTGAGGTTACCTACACTGTGATTCCCTCTGTCATAGTCAAGGACTGTCCTAAATGGTATTGTAGCATTATCATCGTAATAACCAAAACTAAAGAGGAAATAACAACTGATTTGAAAGATAGAAAAACTAGACAATTTACAACAACAAAAAACCCTGACTCTGCAGTGTTTTTGTGCTCTACTCACGCACAGGAAGAAAATCGCTATGTAATTTAAGAACCGGATGTCCGACCCAACATGTCTTGTTCCCCAAGGCTCAATCACCAGAGGCACACTCAGCCTTCCACAGTAGGTAATAGAGGCAATGCTGGTGCCTCTCTTCAATCTTCTGCCACAAGTACATGTTTTTAGAAGCTGGTTCAGTCTCCATGACATAAAGAACGTTACCAGACTGATAATTATGTGCAAGAACTAGATTGTTGTTCCTAAGTTTGGGGAGAAATTGCATGATTGTTTGGAAACTGGACATAAAACTGTATAGCTTATGAAGTTTAATCACAATGCTCAACACTGATGTTGGTTTATACAAACAGGTTAAGATGTGATTATTGGGTGTTGTGGTACTTGAAGGCATTTACTTCTGAGGGCCTTTAAGGGCTTACAGGTTTAAAACCAATACCAAGTAGGGATTTGTACTTTCAGTTGATGGGATGTATAGGGATTAGTTTCAGGGAGCATCGCTTGTTTATTTTTGAATGGTTCTGACTTTGAAGTAACATTTTGAGGGTTTTGTTATATTTACGATTTTCTTTTCCCCATATGCTTGTGATACTGTGCATAAAATGCTATCTTGAAAGAAACATCAAACACATTTAGATAAATGTGCAGGATTACTAGAGAGTGCTTTTGCATCACTTTGATCTGTTCACTTTTCTGACGATAAATCTTTATTCCTACTCTTCTTTTCATCTCTTATTCCCACAATTATGAAAGTATATTTCATCATCTGCAGAGCAGCATATAATTAAAAAAAACCAGCAAGCATTTCCTTTATGTACATGCATAACTAGTGTTTCTAAGTGTTCACAGCTGAGCCTCTTTAACAGAGGAGAGAAGCGAAAGGGAAAGGCTTTGTCAGACAATACAAGTCTGAATAGCATGTCTCTATGTGCTTGTGTGTCATGGAATAAATTAGCCACCACACTTGTTGATATGATCTTTGGCCTCTCTGTAATGGGAAATGTTCATACGTCTGGCACCTTGGATAATATTTTTTTCTCCCAAGTTGTCAGGAAGCAGTGAGGAGAGAATTATGTGTGAGAAACAGGTTTTTAATAATCACCATTTTAATATGACTAAACCAAGAAGTGTTTCTCTGCACTCACTGGCTGTACTGTGAGTACAGATAACATGTTTGAAAAATGCATAATGGATATTTAAACTTTGAACGCCTACTAAGGTTTGTTCATAGTTTGTCACAAGGATTGTTTTTTAATCCATTAAAATATATCATCAAGTTCACTTATGAACTTGGTTGTATTTATTCTCTGTCTGACACAGGGCAGGATTCAATACACAGGCGCCCTGTGTCCTTTCAAAGTGCATCAGGACCGTGGAGTATTGATTTACATATCAGTTAGAGATTGTGGACCATATGTCAAAACTGCACGCAAAGTCATCCCTATCTCAATTAATTGCATCATTTGAGGTCATCAATACTAATTAATTGATTGTTCCTATGACATTTGCCGGTCGGACAAATGTGTATTGATGCTCAAGGATTTCTTCTGTAAATCATATTTGTCCAATTATTTGCGGTGACGTTACTTATGTGAATTTGTCATATGGGTTAAACAAGATTAAACCTCAGTCTAAATCAAGGTTGTTTTCTCCTCACAGACCTCGTTTGGAGTCTTCTCAGAAACCAGGGCTTCTATCACCATGACTACAGGCCCACAGCTTCTGCCTCTGTGAGGATGCTGCATTAACATCTGTCAGAACAAGTTGACTTTGGAACTTTCGATGACAGGTTAGCAGATCAAAGAATCTCAACAGGAAATGAGTGCTAGACTTTAGGACGTCAGTACATTTTTGTTTATTTAAATAAACATACACTAAATTAAAACTGTTCCAAACTCTGCACTGAAATGCAGAGATGTATTTTTATACTTCATCTGCTATTGCTGCAAATTTAGAGGCAATGACTCATGGACCCACATCTAAGCAGGCAAACGCTGAAATGAAAATAGATTCACTCCCTTTTAAATGTCTTTTTGTTGTGCTGTTCGCTGCAACTATTGGCTTGTTCTTGTCTAAGCCTCCTTCACAAGTGGCCCTTTTTTGTCCCTGGTAATGTGTCCTGTGGGTGTCCTATTCTCTACCTCTCCATATTCCTGAAATCCTCTCTGTGATGATACTGAGACAGTCTTGTGGACGACAGTGTGGAATGCCAAATGTCTCTCCATTCCATTGCAGATGAGTGATTCTGCATCTGTCCCAATAGGGGTTCAGTCAAAGTTCATATGTTCACACTTTAAATCCATGCCAAATCTGTCTCCACTCTCTCCCTCTCACGCACATACATGGGTGGATAAAACCGCTTTCTGTCTGGCCTCCTGAGAGGAGAAATATTTCAAATTAAACTGGGCGGGGGGGGGGGGGGGGGAAATGAGGTCAACAAACTTTGATCAACATCCTTGGTCAGCATAGACACCAATGTTGAAAACTAAGCAAACTTCATTGAATTAGATGCAGAGCAAGATAACTTATAAATGTGTGGAATATGCCTACAGTCTGTCACAACATGATCCAGTTACAGAGCATGTTTAGTCTTGTATTCTACTGTATCTGGAGCCATGTTAGCCTAGCTGGAGGGGAGCAATGGAAATATTCATTTATTGGGAAACATTCAAAATCTGGCTGCAATTACCGAGGCTGCCTATTCTCAGTTGAGCTCACTGACATTTCTTCAGCATTTCTGAGCAGTGGATGAGGTTTGCCATAGCCAGTTCGTAAAAGCTTTTGAGCTATGTCTGGGTTAAAGGCATCTGGGTACAGATATGAAGCATAGAACCACATGCTGTGGGTGTCAGACCTGCAATCTCCAGGGCATTCTAATTACCCAGAAAGCCCATCTTAGAAAACTCTTACTAGCCACATACCTTAAAGCAGAGACGGTTTAGCCAGCTGGAAGTCCCAGAAGAGACGTATTTCCCAAACAAATGGGATTATCAATCTGCAGATAGCTAGAAATAATGAAGCAATGTATGTATTTTTGTTGTGCAGAGCAGACTAATCCTAACCCAAATGCTACTGCATGTCATGTGTCTTAACTCTGCTATTTGACATGACTGAGCCTATATCTACAAAGACACAAATTGCCTACGTTCAAGATTATTAACAAAGAAGTGTAAACCTCAACTAAAAGATCTGCTTTAAAGAAAGAAACACTATCAAAGCAGCTTTTAGAAACATCTCTTTCAGCACTTTAATTTTTTTGCATCCATCACATTAATGGAGGAGATGATTACTGAGCATTACTGTTAAATTTAACAACCATGTCTGAACCTTATCCCTGAGTCTCAGAAGCGATCCTGTTCTCTCAGACAGTGTGTAAAGGCAGAACCTCTGACACTGCACAATTAGTGGCTCCTTATTGGACTGGTCTATTGCTTTGATTAGGCTCAAGTTTCGCTACATAGGCACCAGTTACAGCCTGAGCTCTCTTGGGAATTAACAAAGTGGGAAGGAAATACAATAAAGTGTCGAGCCAAATTAAACAGTAAATGTAGAGAAAAAAAACTGACAAGGGACGACTCACCCCTGTCATGTTTGCAACAAAAACTAGTTCTGGCCTAATTGTAGGCATTTTGTAACTGCAGACACAAAAATATATAAGATGCATCAACACCAATTGCTTTTTTATGAGAGACATGAGCTTGGTTTCAGAAAGGCTAATGTCAGCCATAATAATATCAGCCAGGATGTTATTTAATGACATGCTGATGGAGTAACATATTGTCATCTTAAATTGAAACATTATCATGCCTTTTCAGCCCTATGGAGGATTCTTGTCCACTCAAAGCTTTTTTAGTAAGTATAGCTTCAGAGTGGCTAATTTTAATGTCTTACTTCCCTCAAATGTCATTACAAGGATAATGTCATTCATGTAATCAATTACCATGGCAACCAGTGCAAGAGCCCCAACTTTAGTGTTATTGAAATTATGTTAATGGTTGCTAAGTCAATTATGTCTTTTGTGAAACAGCAATGGGGGGAATAGTCTGGGTCTGACACTGACTCTCAAGGAATGGAAGTAATTTTAATGTCTTATGTTTGAATGGCTTGGAACATGATGTTGGATAGTCTTAAACACACACATATCTAGCTACGATAACTGGCAGAGGTGAAGTTAGTGATGAAAAATAAGAAAGGGTTTTGTCACGGTTTCAGCCCCATAAACATGACCATGGTCCTTAACCAGTGTTTACGATGGCTACATTTACAGTTCTGGGGTTGTGTGAGATTTGTTGACGTTTGTTGTTCTGTGACCGTGTTTTTGAGAACAAACCCGCTTTTACTTGAGTGACACTCCAACCAAAATGACTGGAAGCTGACAATTACACACAGCTGTAATCCTTTTGGGATTCTTGGTTTAGAAATTCATTTCGGAGGTTTTGGAGGGAATATAAAAAAGATGATTTTACAAACTGCTGTCTGTATGTCCCTGAGGGCAGTGTCTGGAATTCATTAATTTTATATTTGTTGTACAATTAAACTGTTTATTAAGAACTAGGCAAATAGCTTTGCATAGATCTAGAAACTGACTATGTATAAATGGATGTTAAAAAGTAAAAAGAAGTTTGATCTACCCATGTCCGTGTACGTGCATCCTATCTAAACCTGACCAGCATTAAATTATTCCAGCTGTGTGAGGGGACATCCAGTCATCCAGCAGGCCACAGCAAATAGCATCATCGCTCCCCTTCTCATTTTAAAGGGATTTCCTCTCTGAAGTAGTCTCAGTTGTGGATATGAGCTTCTGTCACGTGCTGTGAAATACAGTAATGCTGCTTTCATCCCAACCACTCCCTCTTGAACTTCAAATCTTCGCTTTGTGGGTGTTGGGTGAGTTTTATCAACAGCTTATGAAATACTTCTTAAATAGGATCCCCCCCACCCCCAACGTCTGCACCCCCACCTTTAACACCACTTCTCTGGTTTCCTGTCCAAAGTACAGTACATCCCCTACACTCTCCCCCTTCTGTGTAACACCCCCTCCCAGCACCATCTGCTGCAGAACCCAGAAACCCAGACAGTGAACTTTTGACAATAAGCTTAGTCTGAAACCCTGCCGGACTGTACTGATGAGCTCAGTTCACCGCAGTTAAACTGGTACAGCACAGCTTGACGATAATTCAGAAATCAGTGTGAATACAGCGTGTTAACAGCATGTTAACGTTACACGTGTGAATGAGTGTTGTGGTCACTGGTCACAGAGGGAGTTTTTCCATGAACAAAGACTTCCTTCACTTGGCACGTTCCATCCAGAGGTCAAAGTGATGGTTGGGGCCCAGAGCAGCGTACCAGACCTGCTCATTACTGGAATATTTAATAGAGGAGATTAGGACAACTACAACAATGGAGCAACTGTGCATGTGGACACCGATTACATGGGACAACTCATAACAACAACACATTTCTTTTATTTTTGTGTAAAAAACAGAGAACTTAGTGGGTCATAGTTTACTTGGATGATGGAAGGTGTTTGTTGAAGTGTTTGTTGTACTTGTTGTTGTTGTTGTTGATGCTGCTGTAGAGTCTTGAACAGCAGTGATATTACTAACGATGGCTGATCATCTGCTGTGAGTCAGGATCAGGAAGGAATGTAAAATGTTGAGGTTGCCAGGAACTTAAGCAGGGACAGACAATGCTGGTCAAATTGTGGGAATAAAGACTCACTGTGTGTGTGAAGACCTTTCTTCTTTTTTCTTCCCTATTTCCCTCTAACACGCATACATGTCATGCTGATAGTGATGATCCTGGAAGGAAGATGTAACATTGATACTGACTGAAAGGCGAAGTTAGTAAATAAGGGATTATTATCATTTTTTTTTCACAAGAAAAATCTGCAGGAGTCTGTGCCAAAGCACCCAAGTGAAATTGTGTTTATCACAGTCTTCTAATTATGTTTTCTTAGAACTCATTGTACCCGTCTACTGAACTGATACTTTTGCCTGGAACACGATATTGTTCTCTAGATATTTTTCCGTTTTTTTTGGGGGGGGGGGGGGGGGGGGGTAGGCCTAGTGACAATGTGTTAGTGTGGAACTGTTTTGCCAATTCCCAACCAGTTTAGTTGAAGAAATAAAAAACAAATCCACATTGTCTTTCATTGGCAGGACTACTAAATCATCTTATCTTTTCATCATTAGGAAATCATTGGTAGGATTCTGGTCACATTCTTAGGACGAAAAACACAACAAAGTGTTTTATTTAGAGGCTAAGATAAGTTTGAAGAGAAACTTGCTACATTTATAATGACCCTGAATCTTGTTCAAGTGTTTAGATTAGATTAGATTCAACTTTATTGTCATTACACAGGTACAAGTCCAGGGCAATGAAATACAGTTAGCATCCAACCAGAAGTGCAAAACAGTTATTAACAACAGAATATAATAATATGGGTATACTCAGAATATACATATTATGAACAGTATAGACAGAATATACAGGGTATGTACAGATTTACAAGATGTGATGAGGGGGACACAGTGTTATCAGCAGTCTTTTTTGTCAGAACAGGCAGCCAAATTAACTGTGAAACTGAGTCATGGAAGCCCAATCTAATTCAATTTGTTGGCTTGACACACTTGTCAACATTCATACCAGAGGAAGTGCAGCATCATTCTGAAAACAAGGTCTTTTCTTTTTTCATTAAAAATAAATAAATAAATATATAAATCAGATTGTGAAAACAAATCAGCACAAACGTGTTTCATCAGTGTGTCATAAAGTGACCTGATGGAAATATACAGCAGCATGTCTTCAAAGTCTGGTAGCTTCTCAGAAAGATATAGCTTTATATATATAAAAAACATATACTCAGAGTTCTAAGAACCCCTAACTCTGTAAAACTACAAACAACACAGTATGTTTGGTTTGTCGATATTCATGGTGGATCTTCACACTTTAATAGTATTATTTTTTTATCACTTGGCAAACCAATGCCCCATCCCTATACTTACCTCATATCACAGTTCTTTTCAAAACCCTTGAAGTATAAGGTTTTGGGAGATATGGTGCAGACTTGTAATTTCCTTCAATTCTCCTGTGATTGTCATCCATTCTCACACTCCAGTAGAGCTCTGAATTGGTCTCTCACACAGTTCTCACGAGAGATCCATTGAGTTAGCTGCATTTTTGACCTCCATCTTCTTTTTCAAAACTGCTGAATTCATTTTCATGTTATGTGCCTTTCGCAGATGAATGATCCACGGGTTGCAGCAAAATCTGTATGCTGTGGTGTACATGGTGAATTTTGTAGTATCAAGGCCTTAAAAGACCTGGAAATGGGTTTTCCAGGCTGTATTGTTACAGCTCTAGTGTTAACGAGTTTCACAAAATTGCTGTTGAGCTTTGAAAAAAAGAGAGAGAAAGTAACGATATGTGACAAGTGGACCTTGTCTAATTAACAGTCCGGACCATACAGCATATCAATGTACCTTCACACAGAGCAATTCACTGTAGGCTATGGCTGTGTACATTCAAGTCTCAAGTTCTCAGTACCACCGGATCAGTTAACGTGCACTTTGAACTCTGCCAGAGATGAGTGCTGGTCTGTGCTGACCATTCAGTCTCACTGAAACAGGAGATTCTGCCATAATAGCATCATTGATCACCTGGCATCTCTATTTCTCCCCTCTGCATCTTGGTTCAAAGGATTTTCACTATGAGAAATGTTCCTGGAAGAGAAAGGCATATTTTCTGAGAGACTCGATCTGTCAACTCAGTCAAAAGGAGGCAGATGTACCAAAGGCCTTTCTCTCTTAGTTTCCCACTGTTTCTGTCCTTCACAGAAGGACATTTATGATGATTGCTGGAAGGATGTCTTTTGCTATGAAGGCAATGAATTGTCTGGAGGCAATTGAAAGTTTGTGGTTTACCTGATCCATTCAACGTTTCTTTTCTTTCAATTTTGTCTAAAAGAAATCCTGCTGGGACCTCCAGGCACGTAGACATATAATGAAAATGTTTTGCAGCAACCAAGACATAATTAAATATATCGAATAACTTGCACCTTGAACTGTACTACTGTTCTACAAAACAATAATAATAATATCTGAATGACAGGACTTGAACGGCTGTTATGAGACATCAAGTCATAGTGAATGAATTTAGAAGCTACACCGTAACATCTGAAACAATTTGAATTTTAAAACCAAAAGTTAGTAGTGTCTGAAGTTCTGATATTTTCTGATGTGTGATTACTCTTACTGGAAACGACCAAGCAATTCCAAAGATCTGACTCAAAGCAGAAAAAAACTGCCATCCTGTGTTGTTAGACCTACTTTAAGAAGGAAAGAAACAAAATATTCATTTTTTAGCTTAAACATATTAATTTTTTTTGGTAATAACACCACCTGTTCGACCTCTCCGCCAGCAAATTCCTTCCTCAAGGAGGAGGTAGCAAGCAGTGTACTGATTCAATAAGGCCCAGTCACAATACCCGCACTACGCCCTACGGTCTTTCGTGAAGTGCGCATTTGGTAGAAGTGCGCCTAGTTTATGCTCCCGCGATGCGTCGCCCGCCGCATGCGCCGCATGCGCCGCTCCTCCCGCACTGCCCCTCCGCGCACCTCCAAAAAATCCTAAAGGTTCGAGTGTGTAGGCGACAAGCGTGCGAAAATTACAGAATTGGGACATTGATGACTATGTCATCGATTTAGCCAGCGCGTCATTACTACGACATCTAAAAACGGTGGCACCGGTTGCTGTTTTTGCAGTTTTGCTGCTGAAAATCATATTAAAGCTGCACCAAACAATTATTTTGAGAAGAAAGAAGCTCAGAAATCTAAAACGGATGCGTCAGAGTCTCGCTGCCGTGACGAAAGAAAAGAAAAAAAGACCTTTGATTGTTTTTACGAAAAGGTGTTTATTGTATTTCTTTTTTTACAACTTTGTTATATTATACTATTGTTATAGTTGGTGTGGAGAAAAAAAACTCTATATAAATGAATAAAATTGACTCGAATATTCTGGAGCAAGTAATAAAAACAAATTCAACAACTGAGCAAACTATGCTGCAAACTCATTAAATGAAAATGTATGAAACACTCAACTGAGCAAACATTACAAACTGACTTTTTCAGGGGCAAAAAAAATCTAATTAAACTTGTTGACCACCTTACTTGGTAAGTGGAGCGGGCCTTTTTTGTGAAAACGTCACACGCAGCAATGAATTGTGGGCAATACACTTCGACAAAGTCTGCTTCGATGCAGGCTTCGTGGAAGTGCGGATCAAGGGCGCAGAGAGAGCGGGGCTTAAGACCTTACTGGAAAATTGGGACACCCTGCACACTTGCACCCTTCAGCAAGAACGCGCAATTGAGGGGCGCAAGGGTGGAAGTGCGGGTATTAAGACTGGGCCTAAATCGGTGCATATGCCACCCCCATCTCTGCAAAGCCACTCCTCAGGCAAGTAGAACTGAATGGGTGAGGCTGTAAATACACTAAACCACTCAAGAACAGATCAGCAGCTTTAAATTGTGTCCCACAGTGGTTTACAGAGTGAAAACTAATTTGTGATGGCTGATGGTTGAGTGTGCCAGAACAACCCAAGTCTCTGGACCAGGTAAGTTGTTCAAAAAAATATACACATGTATATTACTTATATTGGTCAAATGTAGCCTCGCAGCCTATTGACAACACTGCATCGTCTCACCTTAGTACACTGCCTCTTTAAGAAGTTTGCGACATCGCAATCCCGCCCCTCAGGCATGTGGCCAATCCTGAGCTCAGAGACAGACACGTCTATCAGTAGCAACCCGCAGGTGGACCAATAGCAAAGTGTCTCTCAAAGCCGTGGCACCAGTCTAGTAAGTAGTGGTGACGCTCTCGCACTGATGGCTACAAATGTAGAGAGACTAGTAATAAGTATTCTTGTGTGTTATATATAAGAGAATGGCTGTTTGAGCAGACAATACGAACAGAAATGTATTGTCAACGATTGTCAACACTTGGGAACAGTTAGCAAATCAACTAGTCAGCGCTTTCCTGCAACGGATCCGTCACATTATTTGGTGGGTATCAAGAGAAAACGTTAATATTCAGTGTCTCTTCTGCTGCCTCTTCATCAGTTACATTGTAGCACTGGTCTATTTAGGCATACCGATATCCTGCTGTGTATTTATTATTCTCAGCTCAGCGTTCAGTCAATTAAGTTTCGATTATGCAAAAGGGGTTATATACTGATGTTTTTGCATGTGCGCTATAAATGTTTCAATGTATCCAGCGACATAAATTCATCTGGTTTAGGCTGTGGCAATAACATTTAGTCCGTCAGTCTTGTTTTGGTCTTGTCATGCACACGGTTTTAAACGTCATTTCTGGATTTTATCCTGTTTTCTGGGCTTTGGATGTGTAAATCACTCTTGACCAGCCTACCTGTTTGAAGTGTAGTAAAATGGAAAATCTTTAGAGAACGTTTTGTAACCATACTGAACAGAGCTGGCAGATCAAGTCATTCTTAAACCTTAAACCTTGTTAAACCTTGTATGTAACTTGGAAATGTATTAGGAAAATTAGTTAACAGGGTGCCATTTTAGGAATATATGGTTAAATCTGAACTGGCGTACTTTCTCTTCATGTAGGCAACACCTTAAAACAATGACATGCAGTGTTATTTCACTGAATCCATGGGTCTACATTTAAGGGATTACCACAAATGTGAGCTAAATCCTGCCATGGGTGCTGCCATCCTCCCATCATCAGTTTTGACAGACAATATTAAATTAAACTCACAGTGAGCAGGTGCTCAAAAGAGGTGATCAGGCATGATTTTAGTTTAACAAATTAATTTTATAACCCATAGATTTGGTGAGGTTTTTTTTTTGTAACTAAGTTTCATAATACCCCATTCCATGGTAACATGGTAACCTTGTACCATTTTATATTCTTGCAAATTGTTCCTCCCCACATCTGCTCTTGCAGGTGGTCTGAATGAAGACAAAGTCCAGCTCGATTCAAGTCTTTTCCTGAACTGCTGGCCCCTTCAGCAGCACGTTTGGTCTTTGGAACGTTCCACCTCATTTCCTGATTCGAAAATAATACTCATGTCGCCTTGCGAATAATAATGACTCAGACCAGTATGTTATACAATAGACAACAAATATCCCTCCTACATTCCCTCGAGTATGTGCACTGTTCACATTATTTGATGACTAACATCTTTAATTCGCCTGCAGTAGATGTCACGGTGCCTGATAAGTAATTATCTCAAGCTGACTCAGTCTTGATTCATAGGCTGATTTATCTCTTTCTCTTGTCTCTTTAGCCAATCCTGAGTCGCTTTACTGATTAGTGATTCCTTATTTATTACCCAGTGTTCCTTCATTGGGGTAAGTGATGCTGCAGTGTTGGTGTTGCCAGCCGCTTGCTGTATGCAAACCAGGAGGAAACATGTTCTGCTGGTATCTTGCAGATTCTGCACTAAACATTCATCAGGTATGATCAAAGGGGACAAATGTATTTTACAGTTAGGCCACGCCTCTCAGATCCAACCACAACATTGCTGTGAATGCTGATAAAGAGTTGCTTCTAGCAGAGTATCCAAGGAGACAAACATCTAAGATGAAACTCTGTTGTGAAAGTCTGTGATGAAACCATGTTGAGTTGTTGTGCTCTTCTAGTTGGAGGATGTGGTCTGTGCCGTCTTTCCTTCTTGCTGAGATGGTAACATTTGTAACGTGTCATTATGGATGGTGTGCTGGTTTAGTCCCCTGGTGTTCCGATATGGCCCACTTTCCTGTGTCTGGCCTAAATGGATGAGTGATTATCTTGGAAATAAGGGTGTTTTCCAGTGGAAATGGATGGGCCTGTTGCTGTGCTTAATGGATCTCGCTCTGTGTGGAAGTGACAATACAGTATTGATTCTTCTAATTTTGGTGCTCTCACTGTTTTACTAAGCAACTTTAAATGTGATTATTTCTTCTTTTTTTGTCTTCTTTTGAGTACTGGAAGTTTTAAGTCGAGTCTGCATCAAGTTACTTGTGGCCAAATCAGGAACCTGTAAACAGATCTCTGTTTGCATTGAGCTGGAAACAGCTTATGCACTCTTACTTCAGACTACTGCTGGATGTCATTGTTCCCCAGTAAGAACACAACCTCTTATCTCATCCTTAAAACAAAATGATGCAACAATGATTCATGTTGTTTGTTGTGTGTCAAGGAGCAGACCAACAATTTATCAGGAGATGTTAATGAAGAGGAGTCAGGGTTGTTGCCAGTGTGCCCAGTGGCTCTTACATGGCTGATTGAAATGCCTGCTAGGATTAATGTCACCCGATTCGGTCTTATCTGCTGGCCGCCCATACTAGTTTATCATTTGATGTTAAGTGCTAGATAACTAAGGGTGTTCTTTTCTTGAATAGTGTACGGTTTGGTGTGTGTTGCAGTAAATGCATACTGAGAGGAGTCTGAGAATGCAGACTTGGACGTAAATGTGATTTCGCATTTAGTTGGGGTGGGGGTAAAGTCTCCTATAGTGTCCAGCCCAGTTTAGTTCCTCTGTTCTGGGTTCAGTCGATGTTGTTTTGCATAGCTCAGTCACAAGGAAAGAGAAGTTCCTTCCTGCAGCACTTCTCAAGTCAAGGGGGACTAATGGTTTTCTGGAGTGCTGACCTTTTACTTGAGCAGGCGAAACCCCAATGCTACTGCCTCCATTTCAAATGGAAATGATTGTAACTTGAGCCCAGAATACACTCGTGAGGGACAATGTCTAACGTGACATTTTATTTTATTTATTTAGTTATTTTTACATTTATATTTTTCTTTCTGAAATGTAGGGCATAATATTATATAATTCTAACATTATAATTCTGAATTTGTTAACTATTAAACATCCTTAAATAACTGTTAGAGAATGTGCCTAGTTCAGTAAATGATAACTTAACCTGATAACTCAGTTTAAAGATATTTGAAAATGTACTGGAGAAATTTCATGACAAGAATAGATTTGTTTAGATAAATGCATCATTACTTGGTCTATATATGGAACTAGAATTTATTTTATTTTATTATTATTATTATACATTACTAAGAATGTTAGCTTGACCAATAAGAGAGCTTCAGTGTCCGGCCCTCCATGAAACAGCAGGTGCATAAGCAGACGGAAGCCTCAGGGGAGGGGGAGTGGAATCAGCTTTGTTGTCCAAATGGGGGGAAGTCCTCTGTTTACCTTTCCTGGGTGCTGTTTGGTAAACCTCTCATCATAAACCCTCAGGACAGGCTAACCACAGGGTAGGGATTTCTGACCCCCTCCTTCTGAAATCTGGAAATGTAATTGACAGAGGATTTGAACAGATCATCTAGGTCTTATGGCATGCTGATACTCTTATGTTTCCACATGGTTAAGGTGGGACAATCCACCTTTGTCAGGAAGGTCAAAGTCTGTGTCCAGGTTAAATGCTTCTGAATGAACATAATCATTTTAAATTCTTCAACAGCAATATAAAGAGCATAGCACTGGGGAGGGTGTCTGTTTCCTCATCTTTCTGAACCCTTCCCCCCCCTTCCCAAGGCCTGAACAGCCTCTGCTGATGTCTTGCCCATCAGGGCTTGTGTAGACAGCTTCCTCTGTTATTAAGTGACAGCGTGGTCTGGTTTCAAACACAGCTCCACGGAGAGTCGTCTTTTCTCCTTCCCTCTCCTGCTCCCCCAAACAGATCAATGAGTCAAATCAGATGTGGATTTAATATCTGTAACAGAAGGCGAAGAGCGTGAATTAATTGAACGCAAACACCTTTTTTTCCTTTTCAGCTACACAAAGGTGAAACGTGAGACCACGTTGAAGCTTTAAACCGCAGTTGTAATTCAGGCCAGTAGCTTTTGAGTGTGGAATGTTTTACCTCCTGAAATGTCTCCTTCAGTCTCTGGAAAGCAGAACCATTGTTTACTTTTCCATATTCTTCACTTAACTTTTTAAGACAGGGGGCCCCCGAGATGTTCCAGATCTAGATTTAGGAGTGAGGGTTTTTTTTCGGTTGAAAAACAGTGTGCTAACATCTTGTGGATGCCAACTGCATGCTGCTCTGCAAGCACAGATCTGAAATAACCTTGAGAAACAGGAGGCCTCGTTTACACCCTCTATAATAGTCTAAAGGTGTTGGCAAGCCTTTTTTTTCTCCTTTCCTTTCCCTCCAGCCCTGAGTCACCAAGGACAAGACACAGAGGTGCGATTTTCACGTGGGTGGGCTAAAATAAAAAACAGAGCCCCAACATGTGAGGGGTGGAGAGACAAGCACCGCTGGTACAGTGAGAATGGACTTCATTTATCTTTAACATAGAAGTGCTGGGAAATGTTTCAAGGTTTTTATGTGTTAAAGATGGGCAATTGTACGATAGAATGATTTTATAGGGAATTTATATAGCATAAGAAACGGGAAAGGCATTCACCTCTTATCTATCTAAGTTGGCACATATTGCTGTAAAATGGCTGTATATATATTCCTCTCGTATCTATCTTTGTATTTTCAGGAGGTTAGAAGCTGTGAAAAAAGATAACAGAAGAGCAATATATTCAGTTTACACCACAGTCTATCAGTCCTATTGTACTGGAGGTCTACTGCTGGATGTGGTTTAATAGGACTCGGTCAGTTTATTTGTTGGTATTCACTCTGGTCGGTAGTGATAAAATTGATTTTGTGACTAAAGAGTCTAACTAGGATAGGTAAAATGTACGCGTACGTGTAAAGCAGACAAAAGGGTTTTTATCATTAGAAACACTTATCGTTTCAACTCTGTAATAATAGAATAGAATTATAGCGCTAAAGCAGTTTGCAGTGGTAATTGTTACTGACGGGTAGCTTGTTACAATGTTTCTGTACCATGTATGTCCTGTTTTTGAATGATGGAGTCTTATATTGTCTTGCACTCACCTGTCACAAGCATGTTCGTTGTTCGGTGCGTATGGGCTATGAAAAGCTGTTTTGTTAGCTTGGTGTTGTGAATGTGTGTAGCTGCAGTGCAGTCCTGGAGCAGGTCTCGGTTCCTCTGACAGACATGCGATAATTGGACAGCTCGAGTGAGAAGAGAGAATTGAAAGGAAGGAGGTGTGGGAACACTTGCAGGTCTCATCAACGTTGATGTGTGATGGTGTCGTCTGCGGATGTCAAATCATCTCAGCGTTTTACAGTAATTTATGTAAGACGCCCCTCAACATCATCATCAACCAGCTGTATTGCTTGTTTAAATTTGACGAAGGTATGATGATCTTCTGCAGCCTCATCCGCTTTCCCAAAGAAAGAAGTAGACAGAAACTATTCTTTAAAACTAATCTAAGATCAGCTTCATCTTCTCTTGATATAAACCATGGAATGTAATCCTCCTTGTTTACCTATAGGCTTTTGTTTCCAGGAATAACATTGACGTTATCTAGTGATGTGACCCTCCAAAGCGAACATGTTGCCCACGTAAACAGAACCAGATCTGGGCTGTGGTATTTCTTGGTAGCCGGTCTCATCCAGTCCTCCACAGTAGTCAGTCAGTGGGAACCCATATGTCTTCTCTGGGAACCTTCAGCTTGGCCAAGTCTTTATTTTTCATATATTTTTCTCTGCTCAGCTGTTGTCTGACTTTAGTTGCTTCCAAAGTTGACCTGTTTTGCCCCCCCCAGTTTTTAATCCCTGCCACACACTCCTTATAAGTGGCCATATTATTCCTGGGAAGGGAAACGATAGAGTGAACCTTCTGACAACCTTTCTACAACCATCCTTGTTGCCGGTGAGTTAGTTACTGCCGCAGCAGGAAAGCCGCTTGCCAGAGCGATGCAGTGTGTGCAGGCTTTATAAGTAATGTGTGATCCTCAGTGGAGAACACCACCCACCTTTGCAAGGAGGGAAAAGTCTCTGGCGTTCTTGCTCACAGCTAAACGAGAGACTGTGGGTTGAATGTCTTGTTCCAGCAGTACGTTTTTCACGTAAATGTACTTGGCGAACAAACGGAACATTCTGATCAGGACACATTCTGGTGCGAGATGTAACTAACCCATACCTCCAGGAACTCTGAGCTTCTTGACTCTTGGATCAACGTGCAGTCGTAGCTTATCCTGGGCTCGAAAATTGCCACTCTTATGCACTTTAGTTTGAGCTATTTCCTGGTTCTGTGTCAACTGTGGACTTCAGTTGTGGTTTAATGACAGATGTGTTGTGTCTCTATAAAAAAAAACAACAAAAAAAACATACAAAGATACAAATACAATACTGATACAAAGATTGGAATGTTGTGATTACTGGGTCTCCAGCTTCTCAAGTTTCTCCCCACTGTTGTTAGAGTTTAGTGACCTCACGGTGGTTACTTGACATTCGTCTTGTGAAATGGTTCTCATGGACTATAATATAAGGGTCCGTGAAATCGTAGGTTTCTCGCACTATACCAAAAAGGTTACTTGAGTAAATGTTGTTATGGTTAAATGAGAAATTAATCTGTCAAGTGTTTCTCTATCGTTTTTTAGGCCTAATGGAGCTGGGGACTCAACAAGCGCTGCACACCCAGGAACACAGTCCAAGCTTGGCCCCTGCCGGCCAGCCTTGAAGGGAGAGGACCTCCCTCTGATACCACTCCCCCTTTCCCCCTCTCCCCTCTCCCGACTCTTCCTCTCTCAGTTGCCCTCAGTGACCCTTCTCGGCCTCCTCCCTCGCCCCTCTTCAGTCTCCATCATGATCATCGGCAAACTGAAGCAGAACCTGCTGGTGGCCTGTCTGGTCATCAGCTCCGTCACAGTCTTCTACTTGGGACGTCATGCCATGGAGTGTCACCACCGGATCGAGGAGCGCAGTCAGCCCGGCTCTGGTCCGGGCGGGGTCCTGGCACTGTCATCGCTGGGTGGCAGCATGCGGACTACCCTGCGGACGGGCCAGAATCTCAGCAGCCCCTTCGTCTACAACAAGGACATGCCACTTATCTTCATCGGCGGCGTCCCACGCAGCGGCACCACGTTGATGCGCGCCATGCTGGACGCCCACCCAGAGGTGCGCTGTGGCGAGGAGACCCGAGTCATCCCCCGCATCCTGGCCATGAAGCAGATGTGGAGCCGCTCGGGCCGCGAGAAGATGCGTCTGGACGAGGCGGGCGTCACTGACGAGGTGCTGGATGCTGCCATGCAGGCCTTCCTGCTGGAGATCATCGTCAAGCACGGAGAACCAGCCAACTTCCTGTGCAACAAGGACCCCTTTGCACTTAAGTCACTGTCCTACCTGGCCAAGATCTTCCCGCGGGCTAAGTTCATATTAATGATCCGCGATGGTCGGGCTTCCGTCCACTCTATGATCTCGCGGAAAGTGACCATTGCCGGCTTTGATCTGGGCAGCTACAGGGACTGCCTCACCAAGTGGAACCGGGCCATAGAGACCATGTACACTCAGTGCCTGGAGGCAGCAGATAAGTGCCTGCCTGTGCACTATGAACAGCTGGTCCTCCACCCAGAGAAGTGGATGAGGACGCTGCTGAAATTCCTTGACATTCCCTGGAATGAATTGGTGCTCCATCATGAGGAGCTCATCGGGAAAGCCGGAGGAGTGTCCCTTTCCAAGTAAGTCATACTGCAAATCCCATATCCCCTCTGGAGACTCGGGCCAATCCGAGAGAATTGGATTGGTTAAATAGATCTACAACTCCTTCCTCTATGCTAGGTTAGATTTAGTTTTCTTCTGTCACATGTCCAGTCCTCTCATATTTGCACAGCCTTCTAAAGGGGTTGAGGGTTGGAATTAAGATAAAATATAATCTCTGTCTTCCCAACTGTTCTCCACCAATATTCTCCAGATTACCCCTTGTCAACTCGGTAGATTAGATAACCCCAAACTTGCACCAGTCTTACTTTAATAATACATCCAATCTACGTTGTTGCAGCTTCAGAACTAGCGTCAAAAAGTGAAAACTGCTCAATAAACGCAGGGTTAGTGACCTCATGTCTTGGACGTGAGGAACAAACTTTTTGCTGTTCCATTACTAATCTGGAACAGGGTTTGTGGAGGGGTGGGGGAGTGAACTTTAGGAGCCAGAGAAGCCCATACATCATCCAACTTTCTGGCTCATGTCTTTTTTTGTTTGCTGAATTTAAGTGAAGCTGACTTTTCTGATTTTTAGGGTCCAGCTGTCCTTTTGCATTGCAGGTTCTCTTTTGCTTTACCTTTGGGCAGTTTTCTTGCCTCCATATTGACGACTACATGTTTGTACTCCCTTATCACCAGCAGCTGTGACCCTCAGGAAGAAGTTCTTGTTTACAAGATGCTGCCTGTCCAACTGTATTTATGTGTGTTTATTTGTGCTGTGTTACTTCATGGCTGAAGTAACGTTAGTTGAATATACACATGACTCTGTTGGGTTGATAGCTGCTTGCATTAACATTGAGCCTAAAAAGGGACGCATGTTGAACAAGTAGACTCAACATTCCTACTTCAAACAGCGTTTTGCATTTAAACTAGTTTCGGCCTGCCCGTGTCTTTGTTAGCTCCAAACTGTAACTCCCACAGGGGAGAGAGAGAGGAAAGGTCTGTGGCACTGTTGTTTATCAGCATGTAGTCAGACATTAGCGAGTTAGCAACAAACTTATCAACATTCTTAATGGGCTGAGGCGGGGTCCTTTTTTTACAGGGCCAGAAATTTGAAACATTTCCATATCGTGACTTCATCAAGCCTTTGAACCTCTCTTTCCACTCACACAGTATCTGGGGATTAACAGTTCTGGCCCTGCTCAGGGGAGGGAACCCCACAAGCCATTTCCCTCCAATGCCTGACTACTGTAGGAAGGTAGATTAGCTCTTTCTAATGGCCCCCCCAACTCGTGTCAGAATTGTTATGGTTCCAGTAATATGGATGTGACCCCCGACCCTCCCCCCTTCTCCCATCTTGCCACGTAGCACCACTTCACATCCCCTGCAGAGATTTTTGTTATTGTCTGCAGATGAGGGACGACTCATGGTTTCTAATAGAAAGCGTACGGTCAGCTCGCCACATTCTCCTTCTGCCTTTCGTCTGTGCAGCCCCCTCCTCTCCATATCCTCAACCCTCCTTCTCAACTTGCACCCCTCGCCCCCCCAATTTCCTCCTCTCACTTTACCCTTTGAGCCAAAGGAGATTTATTTTCTTCAATGTCGTTATTGGAGACGTTTAATCTCTTTCTTCCATGGTCCTCATTTATTGGTGTCATACTGTGACTGGTGAAGCTCGACACATGCATTACCTTGCACCAATTTTGTAAAACTGATGGAACTGTGTACCGTATTTTTTGCACTATAGGGCGCACTGGATTATAAGGCACACTGTCAATAAATGGTCTATTTTCGATATTTTTTCATATATAAAGCGCACCGGACTATAAGGCGCATTAAGTGGAAAAAATCAGTCAGATAAATCAGTTGAATAATATTATGGTGAAGCACAGTATGTATTACTCCGCGACACTCCTGGTTACGGTAGCCGTAATGCTGCAAGCGGTGCGGCTTTGTAGTTTACCAAAAGTCGTACTAAAACATTTTTATTTAGTGCCTTGGACCACACAAAAATCGCTTAGAGGTCAGTAAACAAAATAATTAATTCATATATAAGGCGCTTCGGATTATAAGGCGCAGTGTCGTTTTTTGAGAAAAAAAAGGCTTTTAAGTGCGCCCTATAGTCCAAAAAATACGGTACTTGTTCTTGATTTTCATTTTAGCACAACGTTTAGGATAAAAGCATCATTGTAAAAGTAACCTTGTGTCCTTTGGCTCTAGTGCTCTATGTGTGGGTATATTGTGAGTGAAGCTAGGCATTTCAGACTGTTCTTTATAGAAAAGGGAGAGAGGGATGGATGGATGGATGGATAATGATGGAGATGAGAGGGAGGAGAGGGACAGACGAGTCTTTCAACTAGATCTCTCATGCACTTGAGTTGTCTGTGTAATTTTCGCCAGCACATTTAACATCCTACAGGCTGTTATAGTTAAGGTTAGATAGTAATATGTCAATATTTGATGGGCAACAAAGCTAACCTATTACTCTCAGAAATGAAAACCATAATCTTTACATAATCCACCACAGGAGATGACATCTAAAAATAATAATAATAATAATATGACCTTTTTCCAGTTGTAGAGGCAGACTCATTTTATAGCTTTGTGTTTAGGTGTTTCAGGTTCCGGAAAGTGTGTTCCACTATCAGTGCAAACTAGGTCATGGGAATGGCTGAAAACCAGAGAGAGAATATGCTGTCAGCCTCCAATAACTGCTGCCCCTGAGTGCTGGAAAAGCATGTTGTGACACTACAACTAGTTCATACACCCCCATAGATGTTTCAGATGTCCTAACTGACCTCCTTTTGATATTTGGATCTTCTAAATTAGGCCTAATTGAGATGGGGATGAAGAGACAGGAACAGGATTTATTAATTCACGGGCATGATAGTGTCTTGTTCCTGTGTTAAATACATGGTAAATAATCATTCGCCATGTTACATAACATTGTCACATTTGGTAAGCATCATCATTGTAATTTGGTGTCATTAGTTGCTATTGATTGGCCCATCACATTGAAATTGAAAACGTGGGGGGGGGGGGGGGGGGGGGGACACGTCCATCCACAGACTGACCACTCAGCATCGGCCAAGGAATCAGCTGCAGCTGATTAGCAGCTTGAGAGAAGGACAGAATTGCTCTGTGGTACATTGATTTTCTCTCTCTCTCTCTCTCTCTCTCTCTCTCTCTCTCTCTCTCTCTCTCCAGCCCCAGCTTGCGTTCAGATCCCCCCCCCTCTCCATGTTTACAGCAGCTGTCTATGGGACTCGCTCGCTCGTTCCATATTGACAGTGTACATGTGGCAATGCTGAAGTGATCATGCTAATAAGGCTCAGACTTGCCAAATGACTCTTATGGATTGTGAACAGAGCTACTTTTGCTAATGGCAGGACCTTGCAGTTACACTGCATTCCAGTCCATGCTATTGAAAACTGTACTATGTTAAACTATTATTGGAAGGAGTGAGGTGGCTGAGCGGTTCGGGAATCGTGTTAGTAATCAGAATGTTGCTGGTTCGATTCCCCACTGTTCCAATATGACGTTGTGTCCTTGGCCAAGGCACTTCGCATAGATATATCGTCTTACTTTCATCTGTCTCATGAACGTCCATATTCATTATTTTGGGACGATTTCAACCTCTAAGGTAGTAATCTTTAGATTTTATTACACAAACAGCTTTGAAGACTGAAAATGATCCATCTACAAATAACCGATAGGACACTTTGTATGCAACATTGTTTGGATCTCAAAGGACTAAGTCAAGATGTAATGAGGGGGTTGTACTGTAAGCCAGTAGTACCACAAGAGGACTCTTCAAGTCATGGTATCTGATCACTAGGTGCTCTTGGGTAAGGACTCCTAAGTTTTCAGGGGCCAAGAAATGTCCTTGCTCAGCCCTCTTGAAGCCCACTGAGTACTGGAGTGATGTTTTTCCACACACACACGTACACACACACATTTGTTTTCCTGTTTTGTAGTTCCATGTGTGTTGGTAGACATGACTTCTCACCTGGTTGAACACAAAAGCTCTAGATAATCAGTGATTCAGACAAAGAGAGGGGAGATGGAGGGATGAGAAGGAAAAGAGTTAGGAAAAGCGAACAGAGAGACAGAAGAGCACTTCAGCCTCCTACATACCCTCTCCAGACACAGCGCTCCCCCTTCCCCGGCCATCCCACATACATTTCACCCCTCAGCACATTGATTCCCATCAAATATTAATAGACAGGGACCTTAACTCCGGCAGTAGCGACATGAACTTGTCCATTGGTCTTAAAGCTGCACAGACAAATGGGGTTTCCATGACCATATTGAAGGTGATTGTGTGAGATCCAAGACAAAAAATAAACTAAATTGAGTGGTTGCAATGTCTGTGCCTAGCTAGACGCAACTACTGCTTACCTATTGGAATCACTAAAGAGAAACATTTTCTGGGGGCAAAACCATGTTTTTGGAGGAGCATTTGCATTTCAAGGTTTCAGATTGTCCAGATAAGACAAGTGATAACAAGCATCCATGCTCGTTAAAACTACCACCCTCCCTGTCAGTCTTGTGTACTGAATAACTACTCAAGGCAACAGATTGCCTGCATACCTTTCTCAAAATGGCCACTGATAAGATTGAAGCAAGCTGGGCAGCCATCCCAGGGCACCAGGACCGCCTCTTACTGCTTTAAACATCACAGCAACTCCACCCATCTAGAAGTCCATCACCCACAATGCATTACATTTTAAGCCCCAAGACACCTGGCAGAGTGCCATGTCCTGCCCAACATAACCACACCCCCCCCCCCCCAAACCTTGCAGGTCCCTAACTGTGTGGTTGTCTCCCATCAGCAACAGACCGCCAGACACCCCCCCCTTCCCCCCCCCTTCCCCCCCAGGGCGAGACCTTCTCTGACCATTAGCATCAATTACACTGCCATGATTTAGAGGAGCATGAGGCTAAAGGACTGGCAAAGAGACCTGGCCCCATTACTTAGATCCTTAGGCAAGGTGCTCTATATCCCCCCCCCCCCTTTATCTTCACTGATCTCTCTCCATCAGCCCTGGCTGATACTGTGCACCACCCAAGGTACAGAAGCTCCAGGTCCGTCTATGAATAATTGACAAGCCAGAAGCCATTAGGAGGGCCTAGCCTGGAGGGAGTGGTCATGTGACCTGAGGGAGTAAAAAAAAAAAAAAGAAAACAAAATGTTTTTCTTACTTCATCCAAGGCCACGAAGCACACCAGAGAATCTTATGATGCATCAACAGTATTATACAGCTTTCAACCATGACCAGAATGCATGGAAATGGCATGAAAAGAGAATTAGAAATACAATGATTGAGAATACGGTCCAGGCTTAGAGTGTTGAATGTTAAAAATGTTGAGCAGCAGTTCTTTTAGGGCTTTCTGTAGTTAGACAGCGTTTCTTTAGGGCCTTGGCTTCTGCCCACTCCCCGTCAGTGTTGTATTCTGGTGCATACGGCTCGTAGGTGGCAGAGAAAGAGGGTTAGTGATGACTCATCTCTCACCAGGAAATGGAAAGAAATTATAATAATCTTATCGGAGGATACATTGAGGATGTTGATAATATAGCATAACAGGTTATATGTGGGGAAAACATACCTCTGATACTGCGAGTAAGATGTTCCATGCAAAGAATGTTTTTAATTTGATAATAGCAATAACATGCTTCTCTTTTGCCCCATGTTTAATGTTGTTATCTCGCTTTTTTAATCTTTTATGCACATTTGCGAATGCCACCTTAACGCACGCTTAAATATTCATGGCATTTAGCATTTGCTCTTTAAGCACAGTCTGCCTTCCCAGTTTGGTGGCCGTGGCAACAGTGCCGGAGCTCAGGCACGCAGCACGGTTACAGCTTTCAGAAAGTGTGACAACGAATGACAATGCTGAGGAAATGACTCATCCTTTCTTTACATGTGATTTTTCTCTCATTTGTTTATTTGTGGATATTGAGTCAAGCTGAAGATGCCTTGTAAGAATAATTTTTCTTTCTTTTTTTGGCTGAGGCCCTTTTCTCGATCTCTCAACACCTCCCCACCTCTTTACTGGCTGTCTGTTTCCTCTCTTTCCATTTGTCTGGGAGTGAGCGTTTGGACTGCGGCCTGCTCTTTTTCAAAAACAATTTCCTGCGTTCTCCTGAGATGACAAAACCAGTTCCCTATTAATCATGCAGGAGAGTATGCTGGTACAGTGTAAAGATTCGATTGCAAAGTAAATGGATTAGTGAAAGTGAATTGCCGTATTGAGGTACTACACAGCCGGCAGTGTTGGAATGGCAGAGTGGAGTGCTGCTGCAAATGGACTGAGAGACAGTGAGTGAGCCCATCCTTGGCAGTGTAGATGAATAAAGAGATGGTGTCTCACAGGAATAAATAAAGCTGTGCTTCTATCTCCCACATGAGAGTTCTGGAAAGTACTTCCACATTTATGTGCTATTTAATTATTTATTTATTATTCTTCTATAGGCTGTAAGGCATATCAATAAAACAGTCTATTTCTTAATAAATGGTCATTAACCTAAGGCTTATATCTTAAGCGCCTAAAATGCAGCGTTGTAATTATATAAACAAAAACATCCAGAGGTCACGAAAAAAATGGAGAAAAACATAAAAGAAGCTGACTTCAGCAACATCACCATGCTATGAAGCGACCATCTTTTCTCTCCAGCTATTGAACGGATGATCCTGATCTGTCCGCTCACTGATTCATACAGGAGCTGCTGGGCTGTGCTGCTCTGTAGCGACACAGGAACAGCTGTAGATCAATTCCTCACTCCCCGTCTGAAAGCCCCTGTGCAGCAGGGCCGTCTGAACACTCAAGCTGGGTTGTGTGTGATCTGTTTGCCATATGGACGCATGTAAGAGAGAGAGCAGTGGGGAAGCTGTCGAGAGAGTGTGTCGTTCCCAGATCTCAGTCTGGCTCCATCAACACAGATCTAACCAGCACGTGTGTGTGCGTGTGTGTGTGTAAGCCGTGGTTGCATGTTTCTTGCGTGTGCGTGTAGCTTGTGTGCTCCCAGTGTTTCTCAGCCGTGTCATGAGTTCCACAGGTTCAAGTTCTGCAATCAAACGTGTTCAGTCTTTCACACTCCCAAACAAAGGGAGTCTTTCATTAGCTAACAGCTTGGCTTATGATGTAACATTGTTGCAGTCATGTAGCTATGTAACGGCCTAACAAAGCTGTAGTCCAGCAGTTTATACCTTGTTTTTAATATATTTAATCTCAGACTTACTGAATAATTTACTCGAGAGTGAGACAGTGGTCAATTAATTTTTAATAAAACAAACCTAATATCTTGCGGGAAGAAGAAGAGACAATGATTGAAACCAGCCAACATGTTTTTACTGACCATCAAATCTCCCCCCACTATCCTCTGCCCATAGCCAGGCTTTCATCAATGTTAGATAATGGACCACACGGCTTTTGTTTATCTTTCAGAGAATCTCTTTTCATACAGTAAATTGGGAGTGTGTGTGTGTGTGTGTGTGTTTGAAGAGGGGAGTTGACAACCCAGTGTCCTTATGTTTCATCTCTTCACTGAGAGGAAAGTGGTCTGAAATATGATTCACTGTGACAGGTGAATAATCTGTCACAGTAAGAGGTCATTCATTAAGGTATCTATTGGGTGGCTGTTCAGGGAGGCAGGCCGGAAGCCATCTTCAATTGTGTCCCATAATGTGATTACAACCTATTAGATGTCAGTAGTGAGGGCGGGAGTGCTAAGGAGAGGTCTCGTAGGTCACTGTGAGCTCATCCAGGCTAACAATGTGGAGGCAGTTTATTGGTAACACTACGCTGTTTGTGGTTCATTAAGCAGCGCTAACAATTGTTTGCTAATCGTTCCACTAGCAAGACCAACACTGAGCAAATACAGCAAATTCTCACCTACGAATTCTAACTTGGGGAGGAAGGTGGTTGAGCGGTAAAGGAGTCGGGCTAGTAACCAGAATGTTGCTGGTTCGATTCCCGGCTGTGCCAAGTGAAGTTGTGTCCTTGGGCAAGGCACCTCACCCTACTTGCCTCAGGGGGGAATGTCCCCTGTACTTGCTGTAAGTCCCTGTGAATAAGAGCATCTGCTAAATGACTAAGTGTCAACAAACACTGCCTAGGGGTTGACAGACTAGAGTAGTATGCAAATAGGCGGTAATGCAGATGAGTTTCACAAACAATGCTAATATGATACAGTACAAGGTTTCCATGTTTTAACCACAGATGGCAGATGGCACTGGGCTGACTGTTGTTTTTTGTCCCTGCAGGGTTGAACGGTCCACTGATCAGGTGATCAAGCCCGTCAACGTGGAAGCCTTATCTAAGTGGGTGGGCAAGATCCCAGCGGACGTGTTGAGGGACATGCCCGTCATCGCCCCCATGTTGGCTCGCCTGGGTTACGACCCCCATGCCAACCCCCCCAACTATGGCAGGCCAGACCCAAAGGTCCTGGACAATACCAGGAGGGTGAGCACTGCGCACAAGAAGCACCAACCCCCCTACACACACACACACACACACACACACACACACGCATCAGAAATGTAAACACATAATGCATATTTTTGTTAGGCTTCTGCATGTAGTAGAACATTAAAAAATTGGTCAGTGACATGATATAAAAGACCAAAATGATCCCCAGTAAAAATTTAAAAAATAAACTTGACATGGATTTGTCAATAAACTGCTTTGGGCGGTGGTCAAGGGCAGGCGCCCGGACGACCAGGGCCGCTCACGCAGTCTCTAGCGCTGGGGACAAGGAATGTCACCACGCTGGCGGAGAAGGAGCCCGAGCTTGTGCGGGAGGTTGAGCGTTACCGGCTAGATATAGTCAGCCTCGCCTCCACGCACAGCTTGGGCTCTGGAATCATTATCCTTGAGAGAGGCTGGACTCTGGGTTTGCTTATAGCCCCGCTCAGTCACCACGTGTTGGAGTTTACACCGGTGAATGAGAGGGTCGCGTCCCTGCGCCTAAAAGCCGGGAACAGGTCTCTCACTGTTGTGGCGGCCTATGGGCCGAACAGCAGTGCAGAGTACCCGGCCTTCTTGGAGTCTCTGGGAGGCGTACTTAACAGTGCACTGACTGGGGACTGTCGTTCTACTGGGGGACTTCAAGCGCCCACGTGGGAAATGACAGTGACACCTGGAGAAGGGTGATTGGGAAGAACACCCCCCCCGATCGGAACCCGAGTGGTGTTACTGGACTTCTGTGCTAGTCAAGGTTTGTCCATAACTAACACCATGTTCAAGCACAAGAGTGTCCATCAGTGCACGTGGCACCAGGACACTCTAGGCCAGAGGTCGATGATCGACTTTGTTGTTGTGTCTTCTGACCTGCGGCCGTGTCTCTTGGACACTCGGGTGAAGAGAGGGGCGGAGCTGTCAACCGATCACCACCTGGTTGTGAGTCAGATCCGCTGGCGGGGGAGGAGGTTGGACAGACTTGGCAGGCCCAAGCGTATCGTGAGGATCTGCTGGGAACGTCCGGCGGATCGCTCTTTCAGCGGGGTCTTCAACTCACACCTCCGGGAGAGCTTCTCACAGATCCCAGGGGAGGCTGGGGACATTGAGTCTGAATGGACCATGTTCTTGACCTCCATTGTCAATGCAGTCCGGAGTTGTGGTCGCAAGGTCTCTGGTGCTGGTCGCGGTGGCAATCCCAGAACCTGGTGGTGGACACTGGAAGTAAGGGATGCTGTCAAACTGAAGAAGGAGTCCTATCGAGCCGTTCTGGCTTGTGGGACTCCCGAAACAGTTGACCGGTACCGGCAGGCCAAGCGTGCCGCGACTCGGGTAGTCACAGAGGCAAAAACTTGGGTCTGGGAGGAGTTCGGGGAGGCCATGGAGGAGGACTATCGGTCGGCCCCAAGGAAATTCTGGCAAACCGTTCGGCGCCTCAGGAGGGGGTAGCAGTGCTTCACCAACACTGTTTACGGTGCGGGTGGGGAGCTGTTGACCTCGACTGGGTATGTTGTCGGACGGTGGAAGGAATACTTTGAGGATCTCCTCAATCCTGCCGTCACGTCTTCCGAGGAGGAAGCAGAGACTGGGGACTCCGGGGCGGACCCGCCTATCACCCAGGCTGAAGTCACTGAGGTAGTCGATGAGCTCCTAGGTGGTAAGGCTTCGGGGGGTGGACAAGATCCGTCCTGAGTACCTAAGGTCTCTGGATGTTGTAGGACTGTCCTGGTTGACACGCCTCTGCAGCATCGTGTGGCGGTCTGGAACAGTGTCTATGGATTGGCAGACCGGGGTGGTGGTTCCCCTATTTAAGAAGGGGGACCGGAGGATGTGTTCCAATTACAGAGGAATCACACTCCTCAGCCTCCCCGGTAAGGTCTACGCCAGGATACTGGAGAGGAGAATCCGGCCGATAGTTGAACCTCGGATTCAGGAGGAGCAGTGTGGTTTTCGTCCTGGCCGCGAAACACTGGACCAGCTCTATACCCTGTACCGCGTGCTCGAGGGTTCATGGGAGTTTGCCCAACCAGTCCACATGTGTTTTGTGGATCTGGAGAAGGCATTCGACTGTGTCCCTCGTGGTGTCCTGTGGGGGGTACTTCGGGAGTACGGGGTCCGGGGCCCGTTGTTAGGGGCCGTCCGTTCCCTGTACAACCAAAGTAGGAGCTGTGTTCGCATTGGCGGCAATAAGTCAGACCTGTTCCGGGTGGGTGGGGAGCCTTTGCCTAAAGGGGAGGAGTTCAAGTATCTCGGGGTCTTGTTCACAAGCGACTGAAGGATGGAACGTGAGATTGACAGGCGGATCGGTGCAGCGTCTGCAGTCTTGCAGTCTCTGTACTGGACTGTCGTGGTGAAGAAGGAGCTGAGCCGCAAGGCAAAGCTCTCAATTTACCGGTCAATCTACATTCCTACTCTCACTTACGGTCATGAGCTTTGGGTCATGACCGAAAGGACAAGATTGCGGATACAAGTGGTCGAAATGGGTTTTCTCCGCAGGGTGGCCGCGCGCTCCCTTAGAGATAGGGTGAGGAGCTCGGTCACACGGGAGGAGCTCGGAGTAGAACCGCTGCTCCTCCACGTCGAGAGGAGCCAGCTGAGGTGGCTCAGGCATCTGTTTCGGATGCCTCCTGGATGCTTCCCTCGGGAGGTGTTCCAGGCATGTCCCACCGGGAGACAGCCCCGGGGAAGACCTAGGACACGCTGGAGGGACTATGTCTCTCGGCTGGCCTAGGAACACCTCGAGATCCCCCCAGAGGAGCTGGAGGAGGTGTGTGCGGTGAGGGAAGTCTGGGCTTCCCTGCTCAGACTACTGCCCCCGCGACCCGGCCCTGGATAAGCGGAAGAAAATGGATGGATGGATGGACATGGATTCAAATCATTGATCATTTGTCAATTATCACCTGCTATTACTATCCAATCACTTCCTGATGACCGTATTCATATAACTGGATATACCATATCTGTCCATATCGTGACCACCAATACCTTCAGATGGACTTTCAACGTCCAACAATTCCGTTTTAAACAGTTTGCGTGTCTGTGTATAACTAACTCAGCTGGTTATAGTTATGTGATGTCCTTGCCCACACATCTGCAATGCTGTACGAGCAACTATTTCTGGAACTGAAAATGTTTTATTAAATCCTTTTCAGCAAGTCTGCCTATCAGGTGTCAAGCTCTCCTGCTCCAGTCCTTCAGTCAGTATCTCATGACGGACATTATTTATGTCTCCAGAGATTTGTTTTTACAATGTATAGAACTTCCTTGTGCTGCCCTACAGAAGATCCATCAGCCGTGTGTTGAAGGGAGATTTATTTATGTTTCTGGTTTGTTCATGGCAGCCTAAGCTGGTTTTACAGGGGGCAAACTCTAGTTTGTGTGGATGGATTGTTGTTTTGATGTATTTGCATGTGATCGCTCAACTCTGCCTGGCCTCTCTACAGCAGAGGGTTCCAGCAGTTCCAGCCACACGTCAGTGCCTTGCTCTATCAAGCAGGAGTTTAATGCAGCTTGGCATGCTGTGTCCTGGGTTTTATTTTGCGCTGTTGTTTTTAATACATTTTTGTGTTTACCGCTTCTCACGAGAGACGTGCGCAATCAGAGGTGGGCTGAAGGGAAAAAAAACGTGTTTGTAAAATCGGCTCCATGCTGATGTGTCGACCTTGATGACAAAGGTGATGACTGGAGACAGAACTGAGAGGTGTCTTTCAAGCATAACAAGGGACCCAAGGCTCCCTGGCGTTTTACAAAGAGACTGTGGAGAATGTTACACATTGAGCTGCATCCTGAGTGGTCCTGAATTGTTCATCATGTGTCTTGATTTATGCATTAGAGCTTCGATTTATGTTTGATGTCAGATTATTTGTCTCACTCCCGAGACCAGGTTGTCAAGTTATGACTTAGCATAAAAGTATTAGTACGAAAAGAATTGGCAGGTTTTCCCACAAGTCAATTCGTTTTCCATTTGTGTTGCTCAATTATTTATTGTTCTGGTAACGTGTGTTTCCCAAAGGAAGGAATCCAAACACACACATACACACACAAGGTCACACACGCCCTTTGGCAACATCTCCTAGCCTTGGTTTAGACCGACTGAAGCCAGAAATCGTCTTAGTTTCAAGTTTATTTGCCATTTGTAACTACGTTGTAAATAGTCTGGACAGGAGTGGACCAAGGACCACAACTCGTAATTGTTGTGCTGATTGCACAAGGTGCATGTGCGTGTGTGTGTGCGCATGCATGCTTGTGTGTGTGTTCCATATTGGCATCCTGCAGTAAAGGGTGAGTGAATAATCAGGGTGTTGAGGTGTTGCAGTGAGCCCCATCTCCTCCTGTACAGGGTTTGACAGAGCCTCATAAAGGGCCAGCCTAGCCAGCCACGCTGAAGCTCTAATGGGCCAAATCAAACACTGAACTAGGGGAAGACAGCAGATAAAGGCATTAGGCTTAAATGCATTTTAAGGCCCTGTAGAAAAGACAAAGATAGATACAATGGATTGATTGGATTAGACAGATGGAAAGTGTATGTTGCCCAATGGCAGCTGATGTTTTGCTGTGTCTTGAGTCAGCGTGTTGGAAAGCATTGTCTGAGGTAGCGTTTAGCAGTCATTTAGCAGACGCTCTTATCCAGAGGGACTTACAGCAAGTACAGGGACATTCCTCCCTGAGGTAAGTAGGGTGAGGTGCCTTGTCCAAGGACACAACATCATGTGGCACAGCCGGGATTCGCACCAGGTACCTTCTGATTACTAGCCCAACTCCCTAACCGCTAAACCTCATGACATCCTACAGTGTAGCCATTAGGTAAAGGATATAGTCTCTGTCACACTGTGGATGTGCTCTTCTTCCCCTCCTGTAGCAGGTCTCCTCCTATCAGAGATCATCGCTACTTGTCTCTTCTTGTTTTATCTCAGCCTAGTATGAAGTTTCCAGTCTTTATCTGAAACATTCTGGAATGGTTTTCTGTAAAGAGAGGAGCCAGCGATGGTTAGAGAACGACACAGACTCCGACCCAGATCCTGGATTGCGACATATGACTACAGTGGAAAGCATTCTGTAGAGAGGGGGTCTGGGGGAGAGGGGGGGGGGGGGGACTGGAGGACTGAACCGTGTCCAACCCCAAATAGAGATGGAAACTTGCATGTTTCACAGATGCTGAGTCTACTAACCAGAGAAGAGAAGGATGGAAGAAACAGTTCAGGATTAATAGGATGCGGGTGGTGGTGTACTTAGTTTTACAAGGCATAGTAGGTAATACGGATACATTTATGATGTCATTATGTATGGAAAGCCAATGAGGGATACTGAATTGATAATATCTCCCACATGCATCATCTTGGCATGAGGCACTAATCCAGAAAACCTTTCTGGAGTCTCCCAGGAATTCCATGTTGTGGGTCTATATTCAGTGTCCTCAAGTCAGTAATGACCATGAGACTCAAATTACAGTTAATCCATCTGCTTATTGTCTGAGAAAGACTAGCTCCCTCCTGTTCTAACACTCTCTCCCAGTGTTCCATTCTAGCATTCTCTCCCAGTGTTCCTTGGGATTTGTGTTGGTTTGATAGAAAGTTCTATGGGTGTTTCCACTGTGTTTGATCTGCCTGTATAACAGGAGGAGGCGTTGTGGGCACAGGAGACCATTTATCTATCAAACCAGCCTGAAGTTATCTGAAGTTATACAGCGGCAAGATGGCCCCTCTAACCTCACTCTAAACTCTTTAATAATGGCTTTTTTCTAAATATGACATCTTTGACCCTTGCTATCAGCATAATGCTATTTTTAGGAGCCATCTGTTACCTTTGCATTTGAGCAGTTTCCAGAACAGGCTTAGATGTTTTAAAGTTTTTAAAGATGTCTGTCTGTCCTCAGACAGTCTTGTTGTCCACCTCAGTGTGGGCGCCTGTGGGCTTGTGTTACCAACCTTCTTCTTGTTGGGGTTTTCACTCCCATCTCACATGTACTGTACACACATTCCCTAATGCTGAGCCTTCATCTCTAAGGGTTCTGGAAGATGGTTGATGTGAACATCTCTCCACACAATAGCCAGACAGCGCCTGTCTCACTGACGTGTGTGTGTGAGTGTGTGTGTGAAGGCACATCTGCAGGGTATTAGTGTATTTCCTCAGGATCAGACCCAGCTGCATGTCTTCCCTGCTCTGTGTTCCTGGGTCTCCTCTTTGAGGGGGGATCCCAAGATGATCTGTTGGTGTTGACAAGGCACAGCTCATGTAAACAGCTGCTCATTCCAAGGGTTTGATGTGTGTGTGTGTGTGTGTGTGTGTGTGTGAGCATGTTCTCTTGCTGCTTACATGCATGTGTGTGTGTGTGTTCAGAGCGCCTGGCATGCATCTCCAGATGGACGTGTTCTCATTCAACCCACCCATTAAATTAGTTTAATTAGAAGCTGTGTTCAAACAAGTCTGAACTGCCTGTTTGTGTGTGCAAGATATTGGGTGGTTCTGTGTAGAGAAAGTAGACAGTGACTATAGTAAAGCTCAGTTGTGGTCTGTTAAACCATTAGAGGAAAATACCTTTGACCCCTCTGGTCCTACTGGCCCATCCTGTCCCCCTGCAGAAGGCATATGTCTATTTGACCTTAGTAACTGTTAGATTGACGCACATGTGGAAATGCTCTCTTAGTTCCTTTGACATATTTCTCTGGCGAGGCCCCATCCAAATATTTACCCGAGGTTTCGTTGACATTTTTACAGGGACTTACAACATGTGCTCACTGTACAGAATGAACCATCAGACACTATAGCCACACACACACACACACACACACACACACACACACACACACACACACACACACACACACACACACACACACACACACACACAGTATCTGACATGGCCATGGCTCTCTGCACAAACACACATACACACATCTGGCCATGGTCAAATCCATAGAACTTTGCTATCGTTACACAGCCAGTCATGACAGATTTAGGCGGCCTAAATGTGGTGACTCTCTTAACTACAGGGAAAAAACCCAATGTATTTAGTGGATTATCTGTAATCCAGAGGGGTCTTCATGCCCAGCCTAACATCAAAATCCAAATCAGATATCAGGCGCATGTGACCGGTCACACAAGCCCTCGGTCCTGCAGAACCAGACACACAGTTAAAAGTAGGCTTATTCATGGTTCTTTCCATTCAGCTTGTCACCGTTGAGCTGGGTCATAAATTCTGGGCAGGCGGTACAGGCGGGGAGCCAGGGGTCTATTGCATTAGTAAGATGGGGCTTCTTTATCATATCTCTCCCCATACGGGAGCGAGGTAGCAGAGGGGTTTCTGAATATGGACAGATGCAGTCAGCTTCAGCTGAGTCAGCACAGCAGCCATACCTACCTTGGCTGCGGTACGAGGGAGGAAAACCAAGCATCAAGTAGACATCTTCTGGAATTGGAATTGAGAAAGATGTGCCATGTGTCCTAAAGATGTCTTAAGTCCCTCAGGTCATCTTGAGTCCAGCTAGCTGGAGCCTGATCTGTCCACAGGTTCATTCGTCACCACGCAGCAACGACAGGACGCTCAGGTTAACGCTACTGCTTAGCGACGCAGCGTTAGTCACACTGAACAGTCAAATCCAACAGGGCTTGTTCTAGCATGCTGTAAATGAGGGACTTCTGGAAGGGCTCCAAAGCCACAATCGATCGCTTTTAAGTGGCTTTGCCAGGTCCTTTGATCCCTGGTGAGAAATGGATATAAGGATCAATATGTTTTCTGGGTCTGTTCGCTGTATCACGGATATAAGATGGGAGAGTCAGAAGTGATTGGAGAAGAAATGAGAAGCGTGCGGTGTCTGGTGATGGAGGGAGCTAGCATGGCTAGCATCGCTGGTGTTGACGAAGGGAAGCGGATCCCCTTTCGCTCGATCAAGAAATATCGCTTGGTGTCACCACAATTAAGACTGCTGTTTATGGCCATGACGCTCATCCATCTCTCGCTTGATGACGCGAGGAGCTGAGTGATTGGCATGGAGCTGTGAGCGTAACCTGTCGTGAATTGAACTGGGTCTGTCTTTGGATAGTCCTGGGCCCCCCCCAAGCCATGTTTCAATATCATATTTACTAGGGTAATAAAGTCTGGCCATGTGGCCATGGCTTTTTATGACCATAGCTGCGTTTGGAGCAGAATTAACTATGGCCTGCCACCCAGCTAGACGCATAGCGCAGCTGCACATTTATAAATACCTATTGAGCGACCTAGCATTCAAAGTCCAGCCCTGTCCACATGAGACGGAGGCTCCAGATGCTGTTAGAGCCTGGCCCAGCCTCTAGGTCAGCCTCTGGCCCAGCCTCTGGCCCAGCCTCTGAGTCAGCCCCTGGCTCAGCCGCTGACTGGGTCTCTCTACAGATGATACACTAATACAGTAATCCTTTAATACAGCGTGCTTAAGGACGCTGTGTTTACAGGAAATCACCAAACGAGCCACCCGTTTTCAGAACGTCCGGTTTACCGTGTGTCAGGCTCGTGTGTGTGTGTGTGACGGTGTTTACGTTAGGGCTGGTTTGACAGGATTTCTTTTCGAGTGAGTTCAGGTGAGGTTAAGGAGCCCCCCTGTTGCTGAGGCCTGGCATAAAGGGATTAGAGGCTGCGTCAGGGATCATTACTGAGACCCCTGCTAGCTGAGGCACAATCGGGACTTATCTGGCAACATGCTCCTGGGTAATCTTCTTCTACCCCCTTCTTACGCCCTGCGGTACGGCACTTAACACACACAGACATGCACATGCACACTGTGTTTTAAGACACGTGGCGGGGAAGCATAAAAGCAGAGTAAATACAACGCTGTGGTGAGACCATGGGCCTTCATCCCCTCAGACTACGCTTTCCGAGGAGCGTTGAGTTCTACAGTGTTTGCCTTCGAGTCACCAGAGCTGAACCCACGTTATAAATTCAGATTTAATCCGTCCTTTTATTCTTCTCGTAAAAAAAAAGAAAAAAAAGAGAGAGTAATGTTTGGTTCAAACGGTCCCAGAGTTTCACATCTGGTCTCGAGTGTGTGGGTGTGGAGGAAGAGGTTTGGTTCGTTGCCGTCTGAAAGGAGGATGGAAGTGGACAAGCGTTGCAGCTGAAATAGCCTTCCCTTGCTGAACAGGCTGTCAGCTGAAATAGCCTTCCCTTGCTCCACACGCTGTCAGCTTTTTCCACATGAGGAGGTGTTGCCGTATTGAACACACCCCAGCAAGCTGTGACTGCAGCCCTGCAAAGAAGTCCAAATTCAAGTCAGAGCACCAACTCTCTTCTCAAAGCACCACAGGGCTTTCCCCTGGCACTGCCCCACCCTCCTTCTTTCCGGACCGACTCTGCGACCCTGCCACAAGCTGCTCGGCCTTGAGGGGGACCTGCTGCTGATGCCAGGTCCCACCCTGTGGGAGGACTGGTCCTTGGGGTGAAGCCATGCCCACTACCCAGCCTTGCGTGTAGCCTCTCTTTACTGTCCCCTGCTGTGTGATATGAGAAGCTGCTCCCTACTGAGTCTTTAAATAACAGAAACATTTTGTGTGCTCTACTTTGACTTATGCTCTACTCATGGCCACTGTCTTGTTGGTTGACACAACACCTAACAATCAAACCAAACCAGGTTTCAGGGAGAGGATATTTAAGTAAAAAAAACCCACATAGACTAGTCAGTCATGCATGGGTTAACTGGGTCATGAGCAGCTTTGGCAGTGCATCCTTCCTTCTGAGTTAATTTACAGCTCTTCCCCCTCAACTGGGGTCCCCCCCCCCAGTCCAGCACCCCACTAAAAATCCTCCTAGCCTTTGTTTGATTTCTTTAACAAGCTGCATTATTGTCTTAATTTGGCTTTTAACAACGCATCAACAGGTTAGCAACAGTTTACGCTCTGGTGTGGTTTTATTCATTATTCCTGACTGGGACCCCTCCTGCTGCCATACGCCTTGTGCTTCCGTGAACCCCCCCCCACACATCCCCCCCGCTCCACCAAATACTGAGACAGTGTGGTAGAGAACCAGGAGGAGGAGAAGGAGGAAGAGGAGGAGGAGAAGGAGGAGGGCAAGCCCAGGAATTTTTGTCTCCCTCACTGCGCTGTGGCTCTTTTCCGAAGGAGGCAAAGATCCGTAACATGCAAGGCTGGCTGAGGCCCCAGATATTCCCTGTTAAGGCTTCCCTGTGGGGATTCATAACCCACAGCATGTGGTTGGCGTGGTTACAGATACAAGGCTAGAGATCCCTTCATTCTTTTCTCTTCAATCCCTCTTTCCTTTCCCCCTCACCTTGCCGCCTGAGGAAAAAAAGAAGAAGAGAGGAACCATGAAGATGACTATTTGCAGCCAAGCCTTTGTCTGAGGAGCTACGTTGTAAAATGGCACCCAAAGGGAAAATCTGAAACATGCGTGCGAGGTTCTCCCTCCTCTTGTGTTGGAACTCATTACAGAAACATTTTGGTTTTTGGCACCGAAGCAACCGAAGGCACAACTGGCCAATACTAAATACACAAACACACACACACTGGTGTGCGTGCAAAGCTAATTCATGTCGATCTTCCGCTGGAATCTTCTTTTATAAAAAAATATTTGAAGCTGCTATTGAGAAATATGCTCATGAACACAAAGGAGAGTGAATGATGTGTTTTCACAGGGAGGATCTGTATCATATGTAAGCTTTGGAGTTCTCCATCCGACAGTTATAGGGTTGGAGGGGGAATCTGTGTGCTATTACATCGAGGATTAAGCTGTGGAGGCTGAGTTTCATCTGCGCTTCTCTCTCAGGAACCAGGGCTTACACCCCCCATTCCTACACCCAGACTGGAAAGCATGTCTTCGGGCTCCAGATGGTGTTGTTTTCAAGGTTTCTGTTCTCTCCTAATCCTTATAGTGTCTGTTTCAGTGGTTTTTCTCACCTGACAAGGCTTTCATGCTTCAGTTTCTGCTTCATTATCCCTCTGGGTCTCTCTTTCGCTACTCTTGGTGTACATTGCCTTTTCATACACTTACCGCTCAATAGGTTTGGACACACGCTGTCATTCAAATGAATGAGACCAAAACTTTCGAAACTTTTGACTGGTAGTGTACATCCCAAACTTGAGCGGTCTCTTATCACTCATGTTAACCTTTACTCTAAACTTTAACATGTCCTCTTCCCCTCCCCACATTGTGTTCTTAGATACAAGGAATATCTTACGTTGTTACAGTTCCCTAACGTCACAGTGCTGCACTAATGGATCTCTGAGCATAGAAGCAAAAAGGACACTTTAAGCAACTCATCAGTTTGTATTGGATTGTCTAGTCACAGTCAGCATGCATCAGAGGAAGCACAGCAGGGGAGCCTCAGCTCTCTAAGTTCTGAACAGCTCCTCTTTCTCGCTCCCGACGCCACACACACACACACAACATGCACACACACACACACTACATGCACACACACACAAAATGCACACACGTAGACACACACACACACTAGCCTGGTGTCGGTGTCATTGAAGCCAGGATATGAGGTAACTCTGACCCACCCTCCCTTCCTCTCTCTTCTTCTCTGCTGTTTTTTTTCCTCTTCGGAGCTCTGGGAACTTCCTGTCGACTGGGTGTCAACAGTCACCAGGGCAACGGATTCCCTTCTCTCTCTCTGGCTGTGATAATACCCTTCCCTTCTGGTATAGCTCTTTCCTGTCTCGGATCATCGTCTCTCTAACGCAATCATCTGTTCATTTAGCAAACGCTTCAATCCAAAGTGACGCACGGGGTGGAAATTGAACTTGTGGTCTTGGTCTGCAATCACATATTGATGCCACTATACCCCTCCCTTCTCTTTCTAACATCCCTCACTCCTCCTATGGCTCTCTACCCTCCCTCTTTTTCCTCTGTCACAGCATTGTAATACAGGACCTTGTCCCCCCAAGACAAACCACATCTGGTAAGACCCTTATATTGGGCATGGCAAGGGAGTCCATTCCCCCCAAAAGTGGTTTCCCAGAATGCCACAGTGCTAACATGCCAGGCCAGTCACAAGAGGACGTCGGTTTCCCCTAGCAACGCTACAACACAGCCTCGGGCTGAGCTGAGGTTGTGTTACTTAGATCTCATGCCTTAACATAAGTTCTCAGTATTTTACAGTGTAAATATTTCAACATTGTTTCCATGAGCTTCATATAAAGGTGGACAAAACAAAACACAACTGATAGCCTGAGGATACAAAATGCAGCCGCTCGTCTGGTTTTAAACCTACCCAGACGCTGTCATGTCACCCCACTCCTCATCGCCCTCCACTGGCTTCCCATCATGGCCCGCATCAGATTCAACACCCTGGTGCTGACCTTCCGGGCTGTAAACGGGACTGCCCTGACCTATATCAACTCTCTCCTCCAGCCCTATACCCCCACCCGCCACCTATGGTCATCTGCTGACAACCGTCTAGTGGTACCCCCCCCCCCCCCCAAGAGCGCCCGAGCGCAACACAAACTCTTCCACTGCCTGGCTCCCCAATGGTGGAATCAACTCCCCACCTCCATCAGAAGCACAGACTGCCTTCTCACCTTCAAAAGAAGGCTTAAAACTCACTATTTAGAGAATTTAATGGCACTTAGGAATAGTATGGCACTTCACATAATCTAATGTTGTTTAGAACTATTTGTTGGTCCCCATATGGTGACTTGCCAGTGTTGTTGTTGTATCTCTTGCTTTATGTTCACAATCGTTGCGTTATACATTTATAGTTCTTCCCTTGGCACTTATTGGTTCTCATGATGTATGATTCACAATCTAAAAAACCCACTGTGTTCGGGGTCTATCACGTTGCTATTTGCTATGCTCAATGACTGATGCTCTTTGTAAAAGCTGTCTCTTGTAAGTCGCTTTGGATAAAAGCGTCTGCTAAATGAATTTTTGGGGGGAAAAAACGTTAAATGTAAATAGCCACAAAGATGAACAGTTCAGGAAAAATTACATCTTCCAATTTCGGATTTTGTATATTTTGGGGGACTTTCGTATTTCTGAAATGCTCTGCAGTTGAGAGGTTTGACGCCTGTAGCGGTCTCTAAACCCAGTTCTTTGTTTTTTCAGGTTTTTAAAGGTGAATTTCAGCTACCTGAATTTCTAAGAGAACAGTCACAGGTACAGTAGTTATTCTGCCTGTTGTTCTGCCCCTTTATTTCCCAAATCTTTTTGTCCCGTTTTTTTCCAAATTTAATTTTGGCATGTCACAGTCTATAGCAAAATGGTGGCCAGGGTGGATCTTGTTTTTCAGTAATTTCACTGTGTGTTATTTTGGTGATGCTGCCTAGATGTCCTTGCCATCTGCTTTAACTTGTTCTCTGGTTTCATCTCTCGTCTTCTGTTCATGTTTTTTGGACGCGTCCTCTCTCATTAGTGGTCACTGTCCTTTCTGTCTCGTCACTCTTTGATTTAGATTAGAAACCCAACCAACATTTATGTCCCCAAATGTTTTTTTTGCAAAAGAACTCTACTGCCACCTTGTGTTTGTCAGTGATATTATCAGGTGATACATGGCTTCAGGTGATGCATAACATCAGATTATACACAGCATCAGGGGGGTAGGGAGCCCTAGTCTAGTCCAGGGACTGAACACTGTATGAGTATGAGCATGTGTTCTTTGTTTGTTAAATTAGTGAGTTGCGCAAATGATAATACAAGCAAAACTTGCAGCTGGACTTTGAAATTGTAAATACAAATTCAATTAGCTCACTCATTTACAGTCTCCATTGAGATTTGGCTCTTAATGTCGAGTTCTCCACTTTCATGTCAGGTGTGTCAAGTTTTCTCTTGTGTTCTTCTCTCCACCCTCTCTCCCCCCTCCCTCCCCCCTTCCCCTCTGCAGCTTCAGAAGACCCCAGACAGGCCTAACCCCAGTTAAGGGCAGTGACCAAAACCACACAGGTGAGTGACCCCCACCCCTGCATCCATGTAGCGGAGAGCTCAGCTAACGTTCAAAATTGAGTGTTACCAGCAGATGTCAGGTACTGCTGCTCACAGTGAATGCTAAGCATGTCAAAAAATAATTATTAAGGAATGTTTTAGATCAAATGCTTTCCACTTGAGTAGTTTTTTTATTTCTTTTTTTTCAGATTTGTCTTGAAGATGACTCCAGAGTTTATGCTCTCGAAGTAAGATAACTTAAATTCAATTTGATATTTTCATTCTTACCATATGAGTAAAAAAATTATACATTAACATTTTATTCTACTAGACCTAATTTCATCAATCATTTTGAACCTCCATCTATCTATTAATTAGACCATTATGTCAACGTAGTTATATTCCATTGTTTGCCTGTCTAATGCTCAGATTTGTGTGTTTCAGAGCCAGACAGGGTACAGTGGTAGAGACATCAACACATCCATCCTGCTACATGTAGGAGACCTAAAGTGCTGTTCCATGGACATACAGTGCCGCACCACCAACCCACTATAGGGTCATACTGATTGGATGGAAGCTGTTAGTCCAATGACCACCGTATTCACCTATAGGGTCATACTGATTGGATGGAAGCTGTTAGTCCAGTGACCACCATATTCACCAACTACAAAGCCCTATGATGGGGTCAGGACCACTCATGCTCCTCAGAAAACACTTCGCCTTCAATGTTGTACTGTAATAAATGCATTTGTCACAAAAAATAGTGACCAGAGAATGTTGTTGCTGTTTGTTTATTTTCTTTGTCACATCATGCTCATCTGGTAAAAAAAAAAAAAAAAAAAACTTTTCTAGCTATATGAGAAAATCTGTGATTCTGTTGTAAGAAACTGCAGTGAATTTAAATTGCAAAGTATTTATGGATGAAAGTTAGCTTTTTGAAGATGCAATATCTATTTTACTGTTTAATTTTTATCATGCCTTTGTATTGTGCAATTCCATGGGTACTGATGTTCAAGATCACAGTTTTGAGTATTGACAGTGATTAAAAACAGGCATTTTTTTAATCTGTGTTGACAGTCATTTTTGCAGGCATTCATCAGAAAATGTAGAAGTCCAAATTTGAATACATCTTACAATGGTTAGTGTGCAGATTGAACATCCAGGGGCCTACAAATCCTACATCTGAGATGATTTGATAAGGAACAACCTTTTTTATTAATACATTACATTCAAGGCAAATAATACATCCTTTTACAATACATACTCTGATTCAAATGTTGGCTCAAGTAAAATGAAACAAAATTCTGTGCACAACATTGAGAAAGAACAGTCAACGTGTAACAAAGGTTTCCAAACATTCATGTGTACACATTTTCCATCTATACAGTGGCCATTCACCAGCTCACCTCTAAAACCAACGTTAAAAAAATGTACTTCAAAATAAGTTATATGCTTACGGTCATCATAGAAATATTGGGCTTATCAGTTCCTATTTACAGCAATATAGACATACAGATATTTCATAACAGAAATTGCACAGTAGTTAATATAATTAGAGCGCTATTTTCAAAAAATATTGTTGACACCTAAGAAACAGTCTTCGAGATACAGTATGAAATTGCACATTGCAGTCATGCCAACAGGGGGAGCTCTTTTGAGGCTTTGGTACGCAAGGTCCTCGCTGGAAGAAGAAAAAAAAATCCTTAGGGTTTTCATGTTCCCATTTTGCACTTGTTTACATTTCCTCGTCAGAAACGTGATTGAGGGGCGGCTCAACACCTCAACACAACCTCCCCTGCAAGAACCGACAAGTTCTGCAGAACCTTCGCAGTTCTGGAAAACAGATGTGTACAGTACAGTCCAGGAAATGGGGGAAGACACTGGACAGTTAAATCACAGATAAAAGGTCTATCCCAATGGGACTCTGGGAAGCCATTTTGGAAAGTAAGATCAATTCTTAAAAGTTTAGTCATGACGTTTAAGGGCTTACAAGACATTGAGTTTAAAATCTCACGCCAGATACAAATCTTAGGGAGGTTATTTTTTCATTGTGCAGTTATTTTGATGCTATTATGCTGTTTTCTAACCACTAAACTATGATGATTGGAAGAGGAATCCCACCAATTCTGATAAGGTACGACAGTGGTGGGGTGTTAACAGTAGCCCTCCTGTCTCTCAGCCTAAATATACTGAAGATGGCAGTTTCATTGTGTGCGTCCTGCAAGGCGCACAATATGTTATTCCGAGCGTTTATTGTTATACTTATTCTTACGTCGTTTTTTTGGCTCGAGTTTTTGGCGCATATACACAAAAGTGGTATGAAAACGTGCAGCTCGGCCGCGACGTGTTGGAGAATGTTTGAGAGCTAGAGTGCGTGATGTCATCGCTAGAGTGGAGAGGAGAGAGAAAGGTCAGGGAAAAAATGAAACGTACTCGACTACCGTGGCCTCAAATGCACCACTACAGACAGGATTTATACATAGAAACGTAGGAAAATTTGTAGTCTAGCTCGCGTTTGCTTTACTTTATCTGTCAGATATATCGTTTTAGCTTGACACGCGAAGATTCAGCCACAGCACCCATCAACAGCCTCATAGACTCCCATGTTAAAAGTGGCGGGAAATGTTCTGGAGGAAAACAAAACTAACACTTTTTTGAATTGCACAAAATGCCTATGTAGCCATTCAGGAAGGGCTCAGCCTGCTTCAAGTTAACCTGGTTTTATGATTGGAAATACGGTTTGGCCAGAAATCCTTCCTCTTCTCTGTCTTTTCCAACTGCAACTTATTAGTTCGTTGCTAGGACAGGGGAAGACGGTGGCCATTTTATAAGAAGTAATTCATTTGACATTTAATAACTTTAATTGGAGGATATTTACTGGAGGAATCGAATTGGCTCTTTGTGTTTTGGGTGGATTTATAAACCGTACTCCAACTCAACTCTTCCTCTCTGGCTCTAAGTCTGAGGTAAGCGAACGTCTTTTTCAACTCTTTCTCTAGCATGCTATCAAAAATGTGGGTTTTTGACTTCTTTAACATTTGGGCTTATAGGTATTCATGTGCTTATCAGTCAGGATTTACAACTGACATTCCAACTAGCTGTAAAGATATGCTGTTTGCTAACATTAGCGACCAATGCTGAAATTAGCGCTTACGCTAATTGCTAGTGCATCAGCATATGTTTCGCTAGCATGCTATCAAAAGTGAGGGTTTTTGACTTCTTTAACATTTGGGCTTATATGTATTCATGTGCTTATCAGTCAGGACGGTGGTGGAGGGTTGTGGGGAGGGTAGTGGGGGGGTTATTTGTGTGGAGTTTGACCGTTTAGGGTCGTTTTGGGAGGGGGGGGGCATCCGCATTCGCGGGGGGCGGGGGGGCTCGTGCGGGGGGGTTTTAGGGGGGGTTCATGTGGTGGGGTCCATAGGAATCTAACAAGATTTTGGGGAGATGTGAGGGAGGTTGGGTTGATGAGATATGAGCCTAAATTGGAGGAGAGGTTTGAGAATCGTGATCTATTTACTTTCACTTTCAAACTGAGATTTTGACATTGCGGGGGGCTCGGGGGGGCGATTTCGGCCGGGTTTGAGGCCAGAGTTAATGTGGTGGGGTCCAGACGAATCAAATCAGGTATTGGGGAGGTGTGTGGGTGGTCGGGATCGGCAGCTATGAGCGGAAGTTGCCGCTCCATAGAGAAACAGTGGGGATTAAATATAGGTATTTTGGGAATTGCTATTTTAATTGTTGGGGGGGGGCTTGCTGTAAAACATTTATAATCATCTGGATACTGGTTGACCTTGCAAACTATTGGCTAGTGTTGTATGGGGAGTCCTGTAGTCCTGTAGTTTATAGATGATTGAACCTGTGTGTCTGCTACTAACTGATTCATTGCACTGAATGGCTTGATTGACAGTTCATCATTAAGTCATTAATGTACAGACTGCCTGTGTGTATGCACACACATATATATATATATGTGTGTGTGTGTGTGTGTGTGTATGTGCGGCGTGTGTGTTTTTCTTCATTAATGTTGCATAAAAAGCACTGTTTTTGTTAGTGTGATATCAGAACTGTGTGGCCTTGTATATATATATATGTGTGTGTGTGTGTGTGTGTGCGGCGTGTGTGTTTTTCTTCATTAATGTTGCATAAAAAGCACTGTTTTTGTTAGTGTGATATCAGAACTGTGTGGCCTTTTTGTGAATTTTGATGCTAGCCATTAATGGCATAATTCTGGCATTGGATGTATTTGGGTCATTTTACACTCAAAGTTTTTGAAAGCATTTATCACTATTATCAAATTATAACCAAACTATTACTATGCAACTGAACTGTAATGTAAAGTGCTACCTGACACAGAGTGGCCAATTGTTTACTGCTTGCTTACTATTTAAACTTAAACTGTGGCAGTGTGCTCAACTGGAGCTGTCTTTTATCCTGCTGAAATTAGTGTTTATGCTAATTGCTAGTGCATCAGCATATGAACACCTGTTGAAAGCTTGATCTGTCACATACCTAAGCAATGGTAGAAGTCATATTCTGAAAATTACTCAACAGTGTCAATGATGTGTGGGGGAGAGAGAGTCACGCACACTCAAAATGTCTTTCTTAATTTTTTTCTAGTTACTTATAGAATGCATCACTTCATCTTGATGACCAGATGGCGGAAAACAATAGAGACATTTCCAAACTGTTCATTTGTATTTGAATACTTGTTGAAGGCTGAATGGCCTCATGGATTTGAATCTGGGTTGTCACTCCTGGCACCTATCTGGGCTTAAAGGAGGAAGTTGATGGGGGAGTTGGGAGTGTGTGTGTGTGGGGGGGGGGGGGGGGGGGGTGCAGACTCTGCACAATGTTCCAACTCCTGAAGACAGCTGCGTCAGATATATGGTGGCACCTCCACGCCTGCACTGGCAAGAGCATCACAAATGCCACGAAGAGAACCTTCCAGAAGGTGCAACAACGTTTGTAAGGACTGGGACTGATAAAGGCAGCATCTGAGTCAAATCATAACATGTCTTAAAAAGGCTAGGAAACTTCCAACTGGCATGATGTGTATAAATACCTGTGAACAGGTTGGAAAGTTGGCACAGTCCATTTGGTCACAAACAAAAGCTTTGTGTTAATTTTCTTACGCTCATCTGTGTGAACTTCATTACCCCCTCTGGTGGCCTCCACCAGTATAGCAAAGAGTCACAGATAATCGTTCAGTATTTGTGCTCTTCACTGCCTGCTCATTCACGCCTCACAAAATTCTATCCTAAAGTAACACATTTGTGCATGTGCAAGTGCCATTCTTTTGTGACTGACTGACACTTTAATACTTGTGACTTGTTGCAGGGAAAGAGCATATTGTTGTTAGGGCAGTTTTGTAGGTGAGTGTGTGTGGGTATAAAAGGACACACATGCTCAGTGGAAAATAAATAGATAACTTGAATGCAATTCACAGTGTGATAAACACACAAGCATGCAGACAAAGCCGCACGTCTCAAACCATAGCATTCTGGGACAGGGTCCTTGTAAACAAATCACAACTTGGGAGTGGATCTACATCCAGGTCCGGACCTTCCATCCCTCCTCCCACCCGGTCCTTCCCCCCTTTGCTGCCTCCCAGCCTCGAGGCAGGATGATGGGTCCATCCCATCCTTTTACCCAGGGGGATTGGAGGGGGGGAGGTGAGGTTGGGTCGAGCAGTATAGGGACACAGAGTTAGCTTTAGTCTCTCTGGCTCCCTTGGCTCTCCACTCTCTGTCTGATTCTCCCTCGATGTTCACTTGTTCTCGATGAGAGCCTGGACCTTGTGCACCAGCTCTCTGGCAATCTGGAGGATGTGCTGCACATCATGACGCTCAGCCATCTCTGTGACACACACACACACATACTTATGATGATACAATACATCTTGGTAATCAATGGATCTTTCAACTTGTGGACACACAGTGAGTCAGTCAGTCAACTTAGAAATCTCACCGTTAAAGAATTTGATGATGTCGGTAAAGTCCATATTGTTGTCTCTGATGATCTCCCTGTAAACCTCCACTAGGGCCAGGGCCAGGAACAAGACAAAGTCCTGTGAAGAGATCTTAGGAGCCACCCAGATCACCTCCCACACCGCAAACACATCCTCGTACAGCAGCTCTGCGTCCAATCACACACACACACATACACAGGTTTAAGAATGTTTTCAAAGTAACAGAAATGGTCTTGTTATTAACCTATTAAATATCTAGAGGTGACACTACCTTCCACTAAAAAACATAATAAAAAATAACTTAATAAAACCAAATCATAAATCAGTGTAACACACACACACCTCTTTTGAAGTCCAACAGGAACCAGCGGTAGCAGAAGTAGAAATGAGTGTAGTCTCCATTCTGGTGCATCAGCTCAAAGAGCTCGGAGTCCAGGATCTGACATCATCAAACACAGAAAGAAACAGGAAAGGAACAGGAAATAACACGTCAAGATAAGTCATTTGGCCGGACAGGTTATCAAGGTAAGACATAAAAGCAGAGGGGTGGGGGAGCTATGGAGAAAAAGAGACCTAGCCTAAGTTCAGAGAGATGGAGAGAGCAGGAGCCATGTTAAGGTTTTAAAAAGCAGCAGATAAAGAGAGCCGTATCCACAGAGACATCAGCTGTCACCTGGATGAGGGACCTCATGTTGGCGAAGTGTGTGTCCATCGCTCCGCCATTGGGGAAGTTCTGACTCATCCTTTTCATCAGATGGGTGAAGCAGCTGTACGCCAGACACTCTGCCCCACACACACACACACACACACACACACACACACACACACACACACACACACACACACACACACAAACACACAGAACAGAACAGAGACACTCAGCACCATCAAGAGCATCATGACGTCCAGCCTAGTTACAACGTTGACGCACACCTCTCAAGGCCTCTCAGTCACGGTGAGCGAGATGCTGTCACGTCTGAGCTGCACTCCAGTCTGCCGCAGCCCAGTGATGCACAACAACAATGGAAATCAGCTTCATTCAAGTGGCTGCGTGTGTCATCAAAATAAAGTGGAAATCTGGTTTCCATCCACGTATATGAATACATGAAACAAGCCAAATGTTACATCATTATGAGTCATGTGGCTCAGCGGTTAAGGTGTTGGGTTAGCGATCGGAGTGCGAGTTTGATTCCCGGCTGTGGCTACATGATGTTGTGTCTTTGGGCAAGGCACTTCACCTTACTTGCCTCAGGGGGGGAATGTCCCTGTACTTGCTGTAAGTACCTACAGAATTTAGCTAATGATTATAGCTACAATCAAACAAATTAACAATTATTGTCAGGCTAATTGGTCACGGCTAAAAGCTAATACTGAGTTGTTAAATTTTAATGGAAAATAAATCAAGACTACGGTTGATGTATAAAAGCAAAATTAAAAAGCTAATTGTGTCTTGTGTCTAGTGTCTAGCCCCTTCTGTACAGCTATTGCCCACTTTTTATTTTATTTGATCTTATTTTTCATTATCAAGTCATTATCTTATTTAAATTCCATATACCGGTATGTTCTTTGTTGGCTCCTTCCTGCCACGGTACATTCCGTGTTTGTGCAACTTGCATGGCGAATAAAACAAATTGTGATTCTGTTTTGGCTCATGGTGTGAGCATGTGGTCGAGGCGGTTCCTACCATCGTCCAGAATGACCATAAGGGGAGCCAGCAGGTCACACATGCCCTGCACATAGCCAACCTCCAGATGCTCCCACACATAACTGGAACACAACACAGCAGTCACACATTTAGAAGAGATTTGAGGAAGAGAGAGACAAAGTTGAAGGTTATATACAAAGAGGAGGGGAGCATCCTCAGACTGGGCTTGGATTAGTATTAATGTGTAATACTATTATATATAGTATTACATATATAGTATTACACATTAATACACATTAATACTAGTAATATATTATAGTAATATAATGTTATATACTGTATATATGTGTGTATGTGTTATTTGATTCGCGACGCATGCTGATGTACCTGCACATGATGTTGCGTAACTTATCCAGGTTAGCTGTGGTGAAGTAGTAATAGTTGCGGTCACATCGCTGCACATCTTTGTCTATCCTGTGCAGGTTCAGAGCAACTGTGTCCAACAGCTCAATCTATAGAGACAGAACAAGGTGTGGAAATATAATAAGAACAGCCTGCATTTAGTTTGAGAGTGGGCAAACCCGATCGTTGAAGGTTTCTCTGCTCCAGCACACCTGATTCTAATGAATGGGTCATTATCAGACTTACACAGAGTTTGATAACAACCTGTTCATTTGAATCAGGTGGGATCGGAATTGCCCACCTCTGGTCTAGACTCAATCTACTGCGTATGTTGCCTTGTGTGTGGGTCAAATGGTTTTACAGTGTGACACTATCATCCACCTACTGTATAGGAGGACAGGGAGGGGGGGATTCCCTCTGTCCCCCCACCACTGGTCACCAGTTTATCCAGCTGACTGCACAGCCTGTCTTCACTCAGAGAATCCTGACAGCCTGCCTCTCCCAGCTCGCTGTGCCTGCGTGGGCCTGTCTCATCTCCAGGTCCCTCTTCCTCCATGCTCTGCCCGTCATCGATGCTGGATAGGATCTGGGAGTGTCCCGAAGCCACGGAGTAGTTTCTGGAGGATGGCAGGCCAGAGTCTGGGGAGTCGAACTCTACCAGGGGGCGCTCATCCGGGGCCAGGGCAGCAGGAGGAACCACCGTGGTCATGGTAGGGGTGTTGTCCTCTCCCCCGGGGGTGTCCTGGCCCCCTGCGTCAGGTTCGTCCACTGACATGAACACCTTGGAGGGAGAGAGCAAGGACACGTTGGAGGGAGGGAGTTATTTCACAGGAACGTAGTTATACTACTAAAAGTACTATAATTGTGTGTTTTTTTTCTGGAATACCAGAAATATAAGAATCGACCGAAGTGCTGTGGGTGTCAGACCTCGTTACTGATGGTGGAGTCTCGGTGGATCAGCCGCAGGACGTGACTATCTATGCTGCTGCCTGACGACAGCTTGGCAAAGATGACCGACTGCATCTCCTTCTCCCTCTGCTTGACGATCACCTCGCAGGCCTTCCACTCCTTCATCACCTGCTGGTACCGTGTGCTGATCTGCTCATCAATCTGCACCAGAGGACACCAGGAGCAAAGCAGGGGTTTGGACACGACACAAAGTAGTAAAGCTGAATCATACAGGGTACCCATGCATGCTACTTCCGTTGATACAGCCTGTGCATTATTTACAGACACTCGAGTGACTCGAGGGAGTGATGTGGCGCAGTTCGACCCAGTTCGAACCCCGAGCTGTGCCAACATGCTAACGTTGGCACAACGTTGTGTGTCTTTGGGCAAGGCACTTTACCCTACTTGCCTCAGGGAGGAATGTCCCTGTACTTGCTGTAAGTCGCTCTGGATAAGAGCGCCTGCTAAATGACTAAATGGAAATGGCCTGTCAGGAACACGGAAACACATACTAAAACCATAGCAACACCAGGGACGTGTGTACTGGAGAAGTGTGTGTGTGTGTGTGTTACCTGGCTCATGTCTTTCTTGTTCATGCCAAACTTGTAGTGTCCGAGGAGGAAGGGCCACACCTCCTTCCTGATCTCATGCTGAACCCCTCCATAATACACCAGCCTCAACAACTCCAACTCCTTATAGTTCTGCAGATAAAATGACACCAAAATACTCTTTGTTTGCATGTATGTGTGCAAGTGGGACTGAAAAAGAAAAAAAGAATGAGGAAAGAATGAAAGACTAATGGAGAAACACAGAGAGGGATAGATAGAAGGTTGGAAACAGGACGGTCGATGGAGACAAAGACAGAAATAGAGCTGGAATTAGAGTGTAAATTAGTTATGAGTATAATGTTGATAAATGATTAGATTTGCTCATCATCACCCTGGTGTGTGGCAATATCATTTCACGTGTTAAATTATTCCAGTTCAGCTCAATTCAACCATCACAATTTAATTAGCCTCAAAATGGATGCTGAAAATAGATACTAAAGATAGATCCTGACTATGAATGGATGAGGAAGTGAAGATAAAAAGTGTCAAGCACAGCTGCTAAATTAAAGAACCCATACAGAGTTCCATTTCCAAAAATACTGTTTGAAAGACTAATGCGCACACACACACACACACACACACACACACACACACACTCACTCACCTTACAGTCTTTCTGATACTTGCTCCACACATCTTTACTGAGACCCCCCGAAGCCTCACAGGGTTTGTCAGGGGGGACGATGTTGTGGTTGACCAGAGCTGACAGGTGTGTTCGTACGGTGGACAGGTGCCGACAGTAGGCCAGCCCTGGTGGGGAGGGGGGTGAGGGGGGGAGTGGGGGGGGGAGGAGGGGAGGAGGGGGCACAGCAGGGAGAGATACAACTGTAACACTTGCTCCAGCCATGTCCTCAAGTGCAATAACTGTCTATACGTCTATATGTCTACTTAACTTACTTATTTTTCTATACTGGACTTTATCGTGCTTGCCTATTGTTATTGTTATTATTGTTATATTACCCTGCAACTCTGTGTGCTGTACTTTACCCTGCTGCTGTTGTGAACTGCAATTTCCACCCCTGGAGGACAAATAAAGGTTTATCTAATCTAATCTAATATGTACTGGAAAAAAGTGACAAATTAAGACTTGACAACTGGGCCCACAATGACCAGACCCCATGCTAAATACAATGGGGTATTTTATCAAGTCAATCATTCAGAAGCCTGTACACATTTATCTCTACCACCGCAGAGATGGATCGATATAATTCCATTGAAGTCTCCATTTTTAAACAAATGTTCGATGATGACTTCTTAGCTGTCTATGGAGTGGTGTGTTGAATATGAAATTCAAATGTGATGGCTCAGAGTGGGACTGTGTATGCACACTTACATCCATAGAAAGCTCTGGAGACAATCTGCCTCTTCATGTTCTGACAGAGCATCTTGAGAGGGATGCTGGAGTCCGAACAGAGGGAGAGGATCATCACATACTGCTGTCTGTCTGTGTGTTTGTGCACTCATGCTTGTGTATGTTTGTAGGCACTCGTGCAAGTGTGAGGGTGTATAAAAAAACATACACTGACTGTGTGTGTTTGTGTGTATGTTGTGTGTGTATGTATGTATGTGTGTGTTTGTGTGTTTGTGTGTGTGTTCGTGTGTAAATGTGTGTGTACGTGTTTGTGTGTATGTATGTGTGAGTGTGTGTGTGTGCCTGTGTCTCACCGGTCGTGGATGCAGGTGCAGCCTGCTGGATAGTCGCAGGATGCTGTGCTCCCCACGGTGCAGCAAGAGAGACACGAAGACAAGTGACTGGTGCAGTCCGCCTGCTGCCATGACGACGGGCTTCCTCCGAACGCTTGCAAATCCATCATTTCTCCATGGTCTACGAAGAAAGGGAGAGAGGGAGAGGTGGAGGGAAAATAGGAAGGAGGAAAAGGATAAAGGACAGATAAAGGGGTGCTCTTAAGTTCTGTAGAGGCCAAAACCTTGAGTGCAGCCGAAATGCAACCTCAATAAAGAGTAGATTTCAAATCAAATTGGCTCTACTTAAGTGTTCCTCTCTCAAGGCCTCTTGGCTATAACCAGTCTGGAGACCTCTTTAACTTTTCTTGAAAGTGTTCTAGATTATATTTTTATCCTTTTGTCAAATTTCATCCTTCAGTCTGAAATAAAGACCTACCTATCAAGATCAGATCATGTAGCAGATCTAAAAATCAACAGTGAACTTATGTGATTAAGGCCTTCAGCTCAACCGGGAGATACACTAAGGTAGAGAATTTCTCCTTTTCTCTCTTTATTTTCAGATTAAATGGGTAAAAAATGGCGGATTCAAACCACAATATTTTAGTTTATCATACATTCTTCACGTCGATGTATGATGACACACATTTAAACGCCATAAAAATTTAAGGAGAGAAAAACTTGATTTTCGAAAAGGAGAGAAATTGGCAAAGCATTCTGGGAGATAAGGACAGGTGGAGAAAGTGCGGCGCAGCCATGCTTTGTGTAGCACAAGTCAGAGAATGCAGCAAGCCAGACAGCAGGGGCAGGTGCCACAGAGAATGATGGAGAAACAGTATAAGAGGAGGAGGAGAGCCAAGAAGGATTAGAGGAAGAGGAGCCAGAGAAAAAAGAGGAGAGAAAGAGGGGCAACAGCTCAGCATGCGATACGGAGAGAAGCCAGTACCAGACAAGAGAAAGCAATTCTTTGTTTACCAAAAAAAGATATGAAAGAAACATAAAATGTCAACATCAAATAAATGCTCTTCACCTTAATTCTTCAGGTTGGAGCTGATGACCTGTTATAAATAGGTGGTAGCTGCACTTTGGTTGTTTGAAAGTAAAAACCCAAAACAAATAAAAAATAAAAACAAAAACATAAAACTGCTGGAAGGGAAACCACATTCGGGGCTACCTTTTGGGTTATGGTATAAATTTTTTGGACTAAGCGAGTTTGCCTGGTGTCTTTTGGACTAGGTAACGCACCCCGCTTCCAGAACACTCCACGCTACAATTGCAGAACCCCACAGCACCTAACATTCGTTATGGAAGGGGGACGAGGGACGGGGGTTAGTGAAGAATTACAGTGAACAGCATTGCAGAATAACCGCACGAAACAGAACAGGAAGGACGAAAAAAATAAAGAGCGGAGAAGGAAAGAAAATGATAAAACTGAGTTTGAGAGAGAGAGAGAGAGAGAGAGAGAGAGAGAGAGAGAGAGAGAGAGAGAGAGAGAGAGAGGGAAAAAGAGATTGAGCACATCCCATCACAAATAAGCTGAAACATACATTCTGTTAAAAAAACGGAAGAAAAAAAGAAGAACGAATTAAACTGGCGCATATCTCCCATGCATAATTTGTCAAGCACGTTGCAGTTAATCAAAACAAAAGCGCAAAACCCACAGATCAAAAACAGTTAAAGTTATGAACAACTAAAAGAAAAAGGAGTGCAAAAACACAGCTAAGCACTGTTCGGTCACCAGAACCCAGCCTCAACAAATCTGAGACGTTAGGAGAGGAAAGACATCTCTCTATTCAGCTATCTAACTATTACCAACATTAACAAGTCTTCCAAACTACAGATCCCATAATGCAACGGTGTGTGAAAATACAGGATGACAACAAACTGTCCCTACTGAGGGAACTGAGAGCGAGTGTGCCTGATGATGGGCCCGTAAGCGTGTCTGTTGTATTGAGGGTGTTGAGTGGATGTGTCCATTTGTGTTAGCTTTCACAATGTGGCATCAGGTTAGAAGACCAGTGAGTGAATTAGCTCCTCCACTTGCTCTGTAATTGTGTGCATGCTCGGGCAGCAGAAGGAGAGAGAGAGAGAGACAGAGACAGACAGAGGGGGAGAGAGAGAGAGAGATGTGCAGTGGAGTGGTAAGAAAAGAGTGACATCATGATAGAGAGGTAATAACTTGATGTGGCACTTAAGTTGTATCCCCAACAGAATCACTGACGTGACCAGGCACTAATGACAGAGGGAGCCACTGAGGGCCACAATTACCACCAAGGGAACAGCCCAGCTAAGGAGAAATCTATGGTGACAACACAAGGACACCAGGATTATACCTTTTAGCAGACTGTTATGTTTCTACACTTCAGGATGAAGTACATTATACATTCATACCTGTTACACCTGATTCTGAGCATTAAGGCTGATGTATATATATGTGTGTGTGTGTGTGTGTGTGTGTGTGTGTGTGTGTGTGTGTGTGTGTGTGTGTTTGTGTTGGGGTCTTGGATGTCTGTTGGTTCTAAACTGTGATTATGCTAGGGTTGAACTAGGGTCATAATCAATACATGGGATCAATGGGGTCACATCTGCAAAAGCACCGGCTTTAACTTGAAGCATTAACTTGCAAGTGGTTAAAGTAGGTACGACACCTGTCAGTGATTAGGGAGCGTTAACTGTGATCAGCGCTTCCTAGGTTACTTATCTCATTTAGAGACATTACCTTTCATTTGTATCCTTTCAGTACTTTGAGCATGTCTCACCCTCTGTTTCCCTCTGAATCTAAACCCAGATACACTCTACAGGATGCCTGCATTGTTGGGCTAGGTTTTGGGGTGTGAAGAGAGAGGAGTGAGGGAGGGGGTGGGGGTGGGAGTACGCATGCAGGTAGAAGATGTGGGGTGTGGGGGGGGGAATGAAACTGTGTTGTGGAGAGAATGTGAGGGGCAGGAAATGACAAACAGAAAGTTGAGGAAGGGGATATGGGAAGTGGAGTTTTTTTTTTTTTTTGGGGGGTGTCAGGTGATAAAAACCTTTCATAACATTAGGGTCTGTGAGGTTCCGCGAGCAGATCATTGAGATCATAGCGTGGAGCCTATCCTCCTCTTCCTCGTCGTCGTCCAGCGAGGGCGCGCGGCTGCCCGTGGTATGGTGGTAGTTTATAGTGACTGCTCCCCCCATAGTGACATACAAGAGAAGAGGGTTATACAGCGCCACTTACAGGCCTGGGAGGACTTTCAACATCTGAGTGTTGACATGATTAAATAAAATAGGCTGGCACACATGACATCTCCCCAAGTGTAGGGAGTCTGAAGCGTAGGCCCAGAAACCATCAGGTTCACATTACTGCACACACAAAAAGCACACACACAGAGAAAAAAAAACGACATACAGCTCACTGCTCACTCACTCTCTCAAATGCAAATAAATGCAAACAACTGCACTGTACTGACACACAAGAAGAGAGAACTGCAAGCGTGTGTGGCTAAGTTACTGTATTACCTCATAGAGGAAGAAAAAAAGAACTACAACTCATTTCAAATCAATGTGATCCTCAACTGCAATATGTTACACATAGCAGCACTCACTCAAACTGGGACTGAAGTGGAATCTGTGTGTGTGTGTTTGTGTGTGTGTGTGATCACTCACTGGAGTCATGGCGGTGTCCAGGGTAAACAATGCGAAATACATAGTCAGCAGCAATCTGATCCTCCCCGTTCCCTTCCTGGTCGACCAATCTGGCTCTGCTGGTCCTCTTCCTTAGCTTGGGGAAGACCTTACCCTGCACCCCCCCGCCCCACACAAACACACACACACACAAAAGAAATTGCCTCTGCCATTAGTCTTTCTGTTCCTCTGGGGTTCCACAATTGACTTTTGTACACCATGTTTATCATCTGAGGAATATCAATACAAATAACACGGGAATTAAATGGAATTATCGACATCAGCCATCATTTGGTCTCAGCCTATAGGAAGGCAGAGTAACTGCAGTCCAGACCAGAGGGTGGAACATGAGAACCTGGGGGCCTTAACTAAAACTGAATAGTTCTGATCCAATGGAAATGATCGTATCCCTAGACAAACAGCACTTTCCTCGGTCAACATGGCATGTATGGGAGGGATCCCAGACACCCACCTTGCCTCTCTGGGACCAGAGGGGGGGCTCCAGCTGGCCCCGGGGCAGCAGGCCGGTCTCCAAGCAGGACAGGAAGGCAAGGAGGTGGCCCCCGGGGGGGAACTGGAGGGGAGGTCGCTGGATCCCATCCTGGCTGACCAGCACCAATGTTCCACCGCAGTCGGCTACAGAGTAACGGAAGAAAGAGAGACAAAGAAGGACAAATGAAAAAACGTGGATGAGAAATAATGAAGGAGAGGTATGGCGGGGGGGGGGGGAAGGAACTAACACGGCGGTCTCAGACCTCGTGCTCTGACCCACGCCCACAGATCATAAACGCAGAGCTAGAAATTACGAACAGGAACCAAACATTAGCACTTAATCAAGTCGCCTAATCAATACTGTAAAAGTGACATCGGTGACATAACAGAATGAGTATCTGTTATGAAAAGTAAACAATAAAAGTTTTTTATTGGCAGAAACAGAAGGGCAAGTCTAGTTTTTCTGCAACACTGTGTCAATATGAAGTTATGATGTTGGAAAAAGATGCCATGTAAGGAGACTGAACGACTCAGGGACTCACGTCGTTGATGACAGTGAATGCAGACGATTTGCCGGAAAGGCACAGTCAAGGCGTAATCCCAATAGATACTAGAATGAAAGAAACAGACAGAGAGAGAATAAACGATCGAGAGTGAAGAGCCACCATTTTGTTCCCTCAACTTAAACACGTGTGTGTGTTTGTGTGTGGCTCAGGGACAGGAGTGGCTACCTCTTCTCCAGATCACAGTCTCCTAGAGTGCCGTTGATCAGCTGGTTTGGGGTCCACTTGAGGGTCAGGTTGTCCCCTGCCTGATGAAGAGACAAGTAACCCCGTAACACCTCCATGTCCTTCTTCTACACGGAGGGAGGGGTGGAGGGAGCGACAGAGAGAGAAAAGAGATTGAAAAGTTTGAGGGAGGAGAGAGAGAGAGAAAGAGAGAGAGAGAGAGAGAGAGGGAGGGAAAGAGGGAGGGAGGGAAAGAGAGGGAGAAAGACATGCGTGAGCAGGATTCATTGCCTCTGTAATTTTTACGTGAGCACAGAGCAGGCGAGACAATAGAATGCAATAACTCATAAAGAGCGAAGAGGAAGGAAAGAAAAAAAGATACGAAAGAGAAAAGGATGATGCAATACGACGGGAGAGACCAGGAAACCGAAGGCAGTGGAGGCACCGCGATGGGCAAAGGGCCGACTGGATGGATGGACAAGAATAATTGCAGGGGGCGTCGGGAGAGAAGGAGGGAGGAGAGAGAAAAAAATGAAAAAGAAGAAGAAGAAGAAATAAAGGCTAGTGGAGGCTGAAAGATGGCCGTCCTCCACTGAGCTGCCAGTGGCTTTGCTGGCACAGCACCTGGTGAGCTTGTTTCCCACCCAAATCTAATTAAAGCTACATCTCCAACATGTCTCCAAGTGGGTCAGGGCTCCTTCCCCCTATTGATTGCCTTTGACTAGGGCTGGACCAAAGGAGCCATGATGGAGCACAGCAGCCTGCAGCTGAACTGCTGGCCCTAACTCTCCCTCTCTCCTGCCACTGTGACTGCTTCTGGGCCGTACTGCACAGCAGACTGTCCACAGAAAGGGTTTGTATGGAATAAAAACAAGACTGTGTTGCATGCATATGTAATCATGGTATGTGTCAAATATTCCTACTTCACACAAGGGGTACAGCAGTGTCTGTTTTGATCATTTAAATTTGTGTTGATACTGCCGTGGGTGTGGACCTTCTTCATATACACTATGGGGTGTGTGCACGCCCGCTGGTGTGTGCGTGCGCGCATGTGGGAGGGAGAGATAAATAAAAACTGTGTGTGTGTGCGCCTCTTCCTGTCACCCCCGTATCCATGCCTGCACCTTGTGCGAGGGTCAGCGCGGGGGGCAGCTACTGAGAAGAGTGGGCGATCAGTGCTCATTAAAGCTTCCCAAGCTAACAAATGTGTGATTTACTGCAGCAGCAGCCAAACTAACAGCTGAGACTTAGTAGGATACAGAAGGACATGAGGACACACACGTGTCTCGGTTGTGTGTGTCTTGTACCAATGAAGAAGAAATAGATACAGTGCATCCGGAAAGTATTCACAGCGCTTCACTTTTTCCACCTTTTGTTATGTTACAGCCTTATTCCAAAATGGATTTAGTTCATTTTTTTCCTCAAAATTCCACACACAACACCCCATAATGACAACATGAAAAAAGTTTTTTTGAAATTTTTGCAAAGTTATTAAAAATAAAAAAACTAAGAAACCACATGTACATAAGTATTCACAGCCTTTGCCATGAAGCTCAAAATTGAGCTCAGGTGCATCCTGTTTCCACTGATCATCCTTGAGATGTTTCTACAGCTTAATTGGAGTCCACCTGTGGTAAATCTGACATGATTTGGAAAGGCACACACCTGTCTATATAAGGTCCCACAGTTGACAGTGCATGTCAGAGCACAAACCAAGGATGAAGTCAAAGGAATTGTCTGTAGACCTCTGAGACAGGATTGTGTCGAGGCACAAATCTGGGGAAGGGTCCAGAAAAATGTCTGCTGCTTTGAAAGTCCCAATGAGCACAGTGGCCTCCATCATCCGTAAATGGAAGTTTGGAACCACCAGGACTCTACCTAGAGCTGGCCGGCCATCTAAACTGAGCGATCGGGGGAGAAGAGCCTTAGTCAGGGAGGTGACTAAGAACCCGATGGTCACTCTGTCAGAGCTCCAGCGTTCCTCTGTGGAGAGAGGAGAACCTTCCAGAAGAACAACCATCTCTGCAGCAATCCACCGAGCAGGCCTGTATGGTAGAGTGGCCAGACGGAAGCCACTCCTTAGTAAAAGGCACATGGCAGCCCGCCTGGAATTTGCCAAAAGGCACGTGAAGTACTCTCAGACCATGAGAAACAAAATTCTCTGGTCTGATGAGACAAAGATTGAACTCTTTGGCATGAATGTCAGGCGTCATGTTTGGAGGAAACCAGGCACCGCTCATCACCAGGCCAATACCATCCCCACAGTGAAGCATGGTAGTGGCAGCATCATGCTGTGGGGATGTTTTTCAGCGGCAGGAACTGGGAGACTGGTCAGGATAGGAGGAAAGATGAATGCAGCAATGTACAGAGACATCCTGGATGAAAACCTGCTCCAGAGCGCTCGTGACCTCAGACTGGGACGACGCTTCATCTTTCAGCAGGACAACGACCCTAAGCACACAGCCAAGATATCTAAGGAGTGGCTTCAGGACAACTCTGTGAATGTCGTGGAGTAGCCCAGCCAGAGCCCAGACTTAAATCCTATTGAACATCTCTGGAAGGATCTGAAAATGGCTGTGCACCGACGCTTCCCATCCAACTTGATGGACCTTGAGAGGTGCTGCAAAGAAGAATGGGCAAAACTGCCCAAAGAGAGGTGTGCCAAGCTTGTGGCGTCATATTCAAAAAGACTTGAGGCTGTAATTGCTGTCAAACGTGCATCAACAAAGTATTGAGGAAAGGCTGTGAATACTTATGTACATGTGGTTTCTTAGTTTTTTATTTTGAATAAATTTGCAAAAATTAAAAAAATAACTTTTTTCCTGTTGTCATTATGGGGTGTTGTGTAGAATTTTGAGGAAAAAAATGAACTAAATCCATTTTGGAATAAGGCTGTAACATAACAAAAGGTGGAAAAAGTGAAGCGCTGTGAATACTTTCCGGATGCACTGGAAATATTCTAGATTACTTGATAGGAAATTCTTAAACTGCCTTACCGGTTGCACCAGGACATTATTCTTGCCGTAGAGGAGGTGGGTACGGGAGTTCTGATGGAGGGATTCCACGTACTCTCTCGCCGACGCTGCAAACTTGTCATCCGACATGCTGCCACTGGACTGTCTCTTACGAATCTGGAGTATGGAGAGAACCAGTGAATGATACAGAAAGATCCCGGGTTAAAAGAGGGTGGTTACCTGCGTGTGTGCCCCCTGGTCCCCACCCCCCTCACCCCTAGAGCAGGTCTGCGGCTGGGGGAGGCGTCCTGGCCTCGGTGGGCGCCGTGGATACGGTGGCGCTGGACCAGCTCATTGGCAGAAGGGTCCGTCCAGAAATGGTCAGATGTCTTCAGTTTGGTGTACTCCAGGGCACAGGGCCCCACTTAGACAACAGAGGGAAGAAAGGACGGAGATTTTTTTAAAATAAAATATTAATTAGATTATATTCTCAATGAACTCAAACAATTATTGAAATTACAATATCATACTCATACAACATCCTTGATCACAATAACTAAAAAAGAACTAGGTCTTTGTTTCACAGACATTAGTAAGAACGTTCTGAGGTAACTTACCCAGCAGTGCAGCCAGGATGGGGCCAAACACTGAGTCATGCATTAGGGCCTCCTTCTCATAGTACTTACTGCTCACACAACAGACAGAGGGTAAGTGAGACAGGGACCTCAAATGCAGTGAACCACAATAGAGTATTGTCTCAAATACATTAAATAACTATTCAACAGCCCATTATGCCTCATAAGAGAACGTTCGGGCTTTCATTTTCATCAAAATGAGGGGCCTAATTGAAAGTGGAGTGGCAAAGCACTGTACAGGGTGCAGAGGACATGCACAGGACGAGGTTGTTATAAAAACACTATGGTTATATTATTCCCGAGGACAATGGTTCAAAGGAGATATGTGTGTTTTGATGTCAGGTAGCATGTGAAAGCTGAATCATAAGCGAAAGGTCACTGAACAACAACTGCTTCATCTTAAGACACACCCATGCTTGGCCTTTTGCAGAGCAGCTTGCTGGAGTGGTGTTGGTAGTGTTGATTACAGAAGCCCATTCTCACCTGGAGTTGTCGACAATATACTGGACAATCTTGTCCAGCACCTTCTCAAAGAGTGCCGTGCGTACCCAGATGTGCTTGATCGCCTGTGCTGAGAGGGGCTGAGGGGCGCGGCCGGCCGACGACGAGCCCTGCCGCTTCAGGGGTTCGTGACCCACACTCTGGGCTCTCCTAGAGGTCAGAGGTCGAGCTTAGGAAACCAGTACCAAAACAAGACACGCCAGTCTGTTTTCACCAAATAGCTGGTCTGAGATCAGAGGATATGAACTCATTAATCCAGATGTAAAAAGAAAAAACTGATCCGAGATCTGATCAAGCTAGGGCAGTTAGCCAAAAACTGTGTGTGCTTCTTCCTGTCACCCCCGTATCCATGCCTGCACCTTGTGCGAGGGTCACCGTAGGGGACAGCTACTGAGCAGAGTGGGCGATCAGTGTTCATTAAAGCCATTTAGCCAGAGATTCAGTTCCACTGATCATTAGGGGGCGATGTGGCACATACAATAAAGCTGTCCATCGCAACTCACACCAAATTTAACAGAATTGATCGGATCAGATGCGTGATGCAACTCTCTTGGACAAACTAGCTGCATTTCTCTTCACTGGGAACTGCAGAAAAAGATTATTCAATGCATGACAATTCACGAAAATGAGTTCAACCGGCAGAAAGAGAATAAAGGCGTTAGTTCATTTTACATGGACTGTTTTGAGTAGTCAATTCAAAAAACAAAACAGCATTAGTCATTTGAAAAGATGAAGCCATGCTTGGAGTATATCTGTTCTATTATGAAAGAATCTGGCACTCCCACACAGTAATGATATGAAACACCCCCTAATCACTACCAGCACCCCCACTTCTCATTATCTCTCCATCCCACCTCCCACTCAGACCCTCACTCCACTCCAGCCATCAAACATGTGTGGTGGGGAATAAGAGAAGGGGGGTGAGGGGTGACATCAGCATGAAGGCAGCAACAGGTTGACAGGGATGGATGGGAGGATGAGAGCTACAGTTGTGGTCAAAAGTTTACATACACTAGTGAAGATCATGTATGCCATGGCAATATAGGGTTTTCAATAAACTCTACAACTCTTATTTTTCTGTGATGGAATGATAAGGAGCACATATTTCTTTGTCACAAAAAACATTCATGAAAATTTTTTCTTTTATGAATTTATTATGGGTCTTTTGAAAATGTGACAAAATCTGCTGGGTCAAAAATATACATACAGCAATGTTAATATTTGGTTAAATGTCCCTTGGCCATTTTCACCTCAATTAGGCGCTTTCGGTAGACATCCACAAGCTTCTGGCAAGCTTCTGGTTGAATCTTTGACCACTCCTCCTGACAGAATCGGTGCAGTTCAACTAAATTTGTTGGTTTTCTGAGTCGGACTTGTCTCTTCAGCACAGTCCACATATTCTCTATGGGGTTTAAGTCAGGACTTTGGGAAGGCCACTCTAAGACCTTAATTCTAGCTTGATTTAGCCATTCCTTCACCACTTTTGATGTATGTTTGGGGTCATTGTCCTGTTGGAACACCCAACTACGTCCAAGACCCAACTTTCTGGCTGATGATTTTAGGTTTTCCTGCAGAATTTGGAGGTAGTCTTCCTTCTTCATTATTCCATTTACTTTCTGTAAAGCACCAGTTCCACTGCCAGCAAAACAGGCCCACAGCATAATACTACCACCACCATGTTTGACGGTAGGTATGGTGTTCTTGGGGTGAAAGGCCTCACCTTTTCTCCTCCAAACATATTTCTGGTCATTGTGGCCAAAAAGCTCAATTTTAGTTTCGTCTGACCACAGAACTTTCCTCCAGAAGGCCTTGTCTTTGTCCATGTGATCAGCAGCAAACTTCAGTCGAGCCGTAAGGTGCCGCTTCTGGAGTAATGGCTTCCTTCTTGCACGGCAGCCTCTCAGCCCATGGCGATGTAGAACACGCTTGACTGTGGACACTGACACATGTGTTCCAGCAGCCTCCAACTCATTGCAGACTTGCTTTTTGGTGGTTCTTGGTTGACTCTTGACCAACCTGACCAATTTTCTCTCAGCAGCAAGTGATAGCTTGCGTTTTCTTCCTGATCGTGGCAATGATACAACTGTGCCATGCACTTTATACTTACAAACAATTGTTTGCACAGTTGATCTTGGGACCTGCAACTGCTTTGAAATGGCTCCAAGGGACTTTCCTGACTTGTTCAAGTCAATGATGCGCTTTTTCAGATCCGTGCTGAGCTCCTTAGACTTTCCCATTGTAGTATTTCTGGCTGAGTCTAGTGAATGTGTCAAACAAGCCCTATTTACATGGACTGAAAGAAGTCACCAGCTGGAGTCAATCATAATCACTCGTAAGAAGTTAGGAGGCCATGCCAAAAAGCAAATTGGATTGAAACAACTTTTTCTACATCACCAAATTGGTAATTCAAGGTGCTGTATGTATATTTTTGACCCAGAAGATTTTGACACATTTTCAAAAGACCCATAATAAATTCGTAAAAGGACCATTTTTCATGAATGTTTTCTGTGACAAAGAAATATGTGCTCCTTATCATTCCATCACAGAAAAATAAGAGTTGTAGAGTTTATTGAAAACCCTATATTGCCATGGCATACATGATCTTCACTAGTGTATGTAAACTTTTGACCACAACTGTAATACAGAAATCCAACTAACACAGCAATACAGTATATAATTACTACACATTATAAACCCATTAAGGTGTTACTATACCCCAGGGGGGGGGAGTGGACAATGTTTCTCATGAAAATATCTGTCTGTGGATCCTATTGGTGCAGTGAGGTGGAACAGCAACCCACTCAGATAGGTGGTGAAAGTGCAACAAGCAGATCAATCAACTGCGGTTGTTTCCTGTAAATGCCCAGACGTCGGTGGAAGATCTTAACACATTTAAAATGTCAACAAATGTCAACATGATGGAGAAGATGGCATGCGCTGTGTGCGTAGCATGATTGCGTTCCACGCCGCCAGATGAACAATGCCGAGACAACACCATTTGTCTTCGATATGTGCGTGACGGGAATGAGATTTCCCGCAACCGCTTGCAAGCCTGTGGTGTGTCACCCCTCGTGGGATCATGGCCTGACAAGCCGGAGGACAGAGAGATGTGGCTGAGGTTGTAACGCGAGGAGTGGGGTGGGAGCGGAGCCACCCAGGGCCCATAACTGAGATCCACATACAGGACATCTGGCATCAAGCCTAGAATGCTTCAGGGGGTGGCAGAGGGTTATTGGGTTGGCAGGGCAGTGTGTGTGTGTGTGTGTGTGTGTGTGTGTGTGTGTGTGTGTGTGTGGGGGGGGGGGGGGGGTGGTCGTGAGTGAATAGGGAAATTTCTTAGTGTGACACCCCGGTATATGTGTGTGAGGAGGAACTCTCACAGCCTGGCTTATATGTGAGAAAACACTGGCAGAGACAAGCAGGAGTATTTAACCACACCTCAACATTAGCATTGATCAATGTTGGCCTTCAGGACAAGTGTGTGGGTGGGTGTTTGTGCGTCTGCATTTGAATATAACCAGACCCAGCATAATTAGTTACATCAATCTGGCCTAAACTGTGAGGACCTATACAGTGGGTGGACAATAGTGGGTCCATTGATGACTGTTTAAGGGAGGAGATGACTGGATGGGCGGATGAAACAAAGGAAAAAGAGAAGCTGAGAGAGAGAGAGAGAGAGAGAGAGAGAGAGAGAGAGAGAGAGAGAGAGAAGAGAGAGAGAGAGAGAGAGAGAGAGAGAGAGGGAGGGATGAGATCCTGAAACCTCTGGCCATGAGCAACATCCAGATAACCCAATTTATTCCGCAAATGATTTTGGAAAGCAGATCTGGCGGTGACTCTGTGGAGAACTGGCTGCTGGGAGCTTTCACAGATCATCCTAAGGGCCTAATTGTGTTCCAGCCATTTACCAAGACTCTCTCACCCACTAACAATGAGAGCGCAAATGTGGCCCCAATTCAGTGAGGATGTGCAAGACTGAGCACAAGACCCCTAGTTCGTCAGTATTTGAGGAATTCATTGGAGTCCCTTCAGACTACTGACCGCACTAATGAACTGTGGTGAATGGTTCCAATGATGGAGTTTAAAATGCTGATTAAAAATGAAAGACTTGGTCTTTCTCTCTTTTTCTCTCTCTCTCTCTCTCTCTCTCTCTCTCTCCCTCTCTCCCTCTGTCTCTCTCACTCGCTCTCTGCATGGCTCACTCGTGCTCTTGTGATGGTGGCGCAAAGATGTCGCCATGGCAACGGGAGTAACTGAGCGATGGAGCCCTGAGGTTGGGTAACGGGAAGGGATGTGTGTACGTCTGTGTGCGAGAGTGTGTCGGTGTCGTGTGTGTGTGAGATGCGAGTGGGGGGAGGGAATAAACAAGACCACAGTAATAGCTTTTAATTCAGTGCCTTGTCTTTCCAGGGAAATAAATAACAAATGTAATTGCGAAAACAGCTTCAACAGAAGTAATAAATCTAGCATCCATGTATCTTGTATGTTTTCCAATATTAACTATATATTACTGCATGTAACTGGAAGTGTACACAGTGACGTGTGTGTGTGTTCTACTTCCCCCCACAGTTAAAAGCATTTCCCTTCAATCAGAGAGTTACATGCAGTAGCCATGTGGTTTGGCTAATGGACAAATAATGGGCGAACAAACAGCTTGGCCTGCGCCTCAGTGCCTGCTGACAAAGCAGTTTATCATCCTGTGTACACACACACACACACACACACACGTTTGCACACAGACACACTCTTCCTTGGCATTATTGTTCAGCGCACACACAGATCTTGGGGGTATTGCACAAAACTAGGATAAGGGATTAAGCCGGGCTATGTTGGTTATCCTGGCTGAATTTAGCCTCAAGTCGGTTGCACGAAAGCCGATAAAACTTAGCCTGGCCAAGTTACCATGGTGATTTATTCTCCGCAGCTAGCCTGCTCCGGACCAGGCTAACAGCCAGGCTAAGATTAATCCTAGTGATTCACCTGCATTTCCACAGTCAATCCTGTGAGAAATTCACGTGTTTTACAGCATGTCCATGATCTTTTTAAATATGTTGCATCATTTTAATTATAATGCATTTAACATTTACACATATTTAGTATATTGTCATTTCTCATTTCAATTAAATCTACAACAGTCTTTTAATATTGATTTAAGTGGTATTATTATTACTCTGGCCAAGTGTTATATTGATATGCTGATGAAGACTGCTTGTCAAACTGCCGTCGAGGTTTCATAAATATGTTTTATTGCATTACAGTGAACCATCGCTATATCACGGTTCAGTACTGTGAACCCTCGCGATATCATGGTTCAGTACAGTGAATCCTCGCGATTTCACGGTTCACTTCACGGATTTGCCACGTGCATTGTGTTCTGCATTCTGATTGGATAAACAGTCTCTCCGCGTCTTCTCTACCTGTGCATCAATAAAGTTGCGGTTTACTGTAATATTTACTGTGTCTGTACACCTACGTAACATTCGCAGAAAAAGTTAAACTTATGGACATGCTTAATTGTAGCCCAATTATGACAGCTCCAGAGGATTGTACACTTTTTGAATACTAACGCATTAATCCGGTCCGCTATTGTCTGCCAGGCTTATTCTCTTTCTTTTATTATGGCTTGAGTATTGTCCTTTTTTAATTAATATCCTTATCCTCCTCATAAAACTCCATCAGGAGCTGTTGTTCTGCGGCCGTGAAATATGTTGCGCGACTCTTGTCCATGTTCTGATCGGTGATTCTGTGAGCGATCGCGAGGTCTATTTAAGAATGCCGTGAACACGCATTAATCCTGACTACCTACATCTGGCTTGACATAGCCGCGCCTTTTCATCCTGGTTTGGCAAACGTGCAACCAATTAAGCCAGGATACGACGGCCAGACTAGGTCAAGCCGCGCTTGCTCAGTTATTCTGGCTTTCTTTATTCTACTTTCGTGCAATACCCCCCTTATCGAGGCGTTTGTACGCAAACGCTCAACTTTGGTAAACACAAGCCTGGCCAAAGGCCACGAGTGGTGATACTTCTGATGCATGACCGGTTTGAACCGGTTTTATTCCAGTTTTTGCTCCGGAAGTGGAAAACACTTCCACAGGAAGTGAACAGGTACCTGGTGAGCTCGGCCTGTTGCTGGAGCTGCTCCTGCACCTTGCGGCACACCTCCGCCGTCGTGGCGTTGACCTTGCCGATCTTGGTGAAGAGGGCGGCGATTTTGTCGCTGCGCAGGAAGCCGGCCGCTCTCCGCTTCAGCATGTGGCTCATGCACGCCTCGATGGTGCCTGGAGAGACAGGAAGTAGGACGGAGAGAGGGAGGGAGTGGTGGAGGGAGAGATAAAAAAGGGTGGTTAGGATAGATGGAATAGGAGAAAAGTGAGGGGTAGGATGAAGTGAAAGAATAAGGAAAGGTTTAACTTGTTTGGGTGTAAAAGATATAGATTCAAAAGAGGAAGACAGGAATTGTGTAAAGTACAGGAGTGAGAATAAGTAGGCCAATGCAATCTCCCACAGGAAGCATCTCATTGTAATAACTGTTTTGTAATTCCTGTTTCAAAAATTAATTCATTATAGACGCATTTTGCCCTCCTACGCAGCCATTTTACATTTATTCATTTAGCAGACGTTTTTATCCAAAGCGACTTACAGTAAGTACAGGGACAATTTTCCCTGAGGCAAGTAGGGTGAAGTCTCTTGCTCAAGGACACAACATCATGTATCCACAGCGGGGGCTCGATCTCACAACCTTCCAATCATGAGGCCAACGCCTTAACCCGTTGAGCCATCTCTTCCTAAATGTCTCTCAAGGAGTTGGGCTTAACTAACTTCAGATGCACAGATGTCACAATAATCTGCCTGTAATCTGCACACAAGCACATACTGTGTATGAAATGAAACTGCCTGCAGTGTATTCAGAGTCAGTCACTACTTCAGAACAAGCAAAACTGTAGAATAATTGGTGCAACAAAAACGGGCTTCTGAGAAGAAAATGGTCTCTGACCGTGGTCATGGCGATAAACAAAGACTGTGAAGACTGTGAATGAAGATATGACACAAAACAGGGAAGGGAAGTCTCTGTACAGTCTAGAACTGTATAATGAATTGCTATTCACATTACTGGGAATATGGAAATGATCTCTGTGATTGACTGCTGAGGCCAGGTGGAAGTCTCTCTCAGTCTGCTTGTCTCCCCTCCAGTGATGAATGCTATTGATGCCTATACCTGGAACCAGCACACCAGTGGCAACATTAGTGTTTTATGGTTGTAATAGCTGGGTTTTTATTGCTGTGCTTGCTAAACTGGAACCAATACAGGAATATTGTGTTTTGGCTAAGGGTGAACAGTCTATGAGCAAGAAGCTGTATGAAATATTTAAGGTGTGTAGATTGAGCATCCTAAGACTATCCAGGGGATATTACATTCAGACTAGGCTAACCTAAATATTTAAAACACCGACTGTCCTCTTACAAAATATTCAACAGGTGACTTGGTTGATTTTCTTTCCAAAGTAACAGTAAATCCTCAAGTGAAAGATATACTGTCACAAACAGCAGTGTACTTTTTTAATTTGAGAAGTGTTGAGCTTTAAAGAAGGGGTTTCACCTACTGGTGAGGTAAGATATCCACAAGGCAACAACTTCCAGCTGCTGTTGTCCCCAGCTTTCTCTTTGCCCCCCCCCCCCCCCCCCCCCCCCCTTCACTCCCTAGGAGATGTGTGTTTAGCTGACGACCAGCGATGAGGTTTGTGGTTTCAGTGTGTGGCTGTGATGATTCATCTCAAAGTGGAGCCTAAGTGCTTTCTATTGAGAAAGCAGCAGGAGACAAACAAGCCTGCTAAGTGTCTTAAAAAGCTGCAAGAGGAAGGCTAACTCTGACTCTGGATTTGAATCTCAGTATAGTAGTCATGTGTGAGGGTTCATTTCCTGTATCGAGTTGTATGAGCTGTCGCCTGTCTGCAATCGCTCTGGGGGGGGGGGGGGGGGGGGGGGGGGGGGGGGGCGGTGTTTGGTATGCATGGTGAACAAATATTAGTGTATGTGTGAGAGAAGGAGAGTCAGAGTATATCAGTCACTGTTCATGAGTCCAACCTTTACAGGTGATACTTCATTGCTTCCTCTGAATTCCCAAAGTATACAAACTAGGGCTGTTAATCGATTAAAAAAATTAATCAAGTTAATCACGTCTATAATCACACAATTAAAATACTACTATTCACGGTGTTTGAGTACAGAAATGTACGACAAAGTGGTTAGGGCTTTTTAAAACAAAAACTTTTATTTTACATCTCAGCCAATTAGAGTATATTTTAGTCTTTTTTACCTGCTCATCACGGCACCTGTGTGCCACTGTAGTAAACACGCCTCCATTGGGCTCTAACAACATCCATAACGTGTCATCCTTGTCTTCAACGATGTTAATGAGTCTGCAGTCCGTTGCGACCCATTTAGTGATAACATTAGTTATTTTAGCTGTTGTCGTGTTTACTGCTGCATTCCGCCAGCCTAGTTTGACGAGCACTGCTTGAACTCGTCTCGGTTTTAGCATCTGTGTTTGCAAAGATGTGCTTTGCACGGAGATGACATTTCAGACTCGTTGTACTACGACGGAAAGACAGTTTATCACGGCAATATTTACAAACTCTGGTTTTATCTGAACTCCCATTCGAAAGCTTTTTAAATCTAAATGTGCCGTTAAGCACACCTGGGTCCATCTCCTCACTCATCACTTCGCTACAGGTCAAAGTCTCTGAGGTAAACGTCGGCGATTGAGGACTACGGCAGGAGATTGTGGTCAGATTTGGTGACGTGATTAATTTTCGTTAACAAATAAATAACGCGTTAAGGTTTCCAGATTAATCACACGCGTTAACGTTGACAGCCCCAATACATACGTACAAAACAATACAATACATCTTCAGCACATGAAGAGAGAGAGAGACAGGGAGACACTATGTGAGGTAAGGTTTATGATTTGTGCTTGTGTTTGGCCATGTCTCCGCTGAGCTCATTAGCAGATCTAATGAAGACAGAGCTAATTATGAAGGAACTGTCATGAAGGTCCCTGACAATGAAGGAACCATAATGCTTATCTGGACCAGTACAACCAGCACATCCATCTGCCTGCATGTTTCTGTCACACCCAAATACATGATGGCAAAGCTTAAGATATCTGTGTGTGTGTGTGTGTGTGTGTGTGTGTGTGTGTGTGTGTGTGTGTGTGTGTGTGTGTGTGTGACAGAGGCACCACCTGTGACTCTACAGCAGAGTCGTGATTCACAGTAATTGACAGTAATGAACTGCATAACGGAGGGAAGTGTGCAGCTGTGGGCAGGAGGAGAGGAAAAGGACGAGGAGAAGAAGAGAGAGGACGAGGAGGAGAAGAGAGAGAACGAGAGAAGAGAGAGAGAACAGGGGAAGAAACGTCAACTGTAGAAGAACGTGAGAACGTAGGGAGAGTAAACCAAGAATGGAAAAACTGTGTGTGGTCAAGACAGATGGAAAGCGATAATAAAGAGAAAACGATCTACAAATAGGTCTGTCTGGGTGAGACGAAGGAGGGATAGAGGCACCAAACTGAGACTGTGTGAAAGAGAGACTCCTCTTCAAGAAACAAAGGAAACCGAGGAAGAGTGGGGTCTGCTTTCTGACTCATCCCACTCCACCTTACCCACTCCCCCTCTACTCTGCTCCTCTCACTCTTCCTTTGGGTAGGAGGGAAAGAGAGGATGAAGAAAGCAAGTGAGGGGGGGAGATAAACACTAGAGAGAGAAATGTGAGAGAGAGAGAGAGAGAGAGAGGGAGAGAGAGAGAGAGAGAGAGAGAGAGAGAGTGAGAGAGAGTGAAAAGTAATGGGGAAGAGAAAATACTGAAGTGAGAGAGTGGAAGCTTTGTGTTGCTTTACATTCTGATCGGGTACTTCTTCTCCAGCCTCCCCCCACCCTCTTTTTCTCTTCAAATGGCACTCTGAAAGAAGACCTGCCTGTTTCACACCAGGGACTTTTCACGTGTGTACCCCTAGAAGGATGCCTGAACATCGATGACAGGAAGTGTGAAAATGAAATTCTTCAACGCTTTTCTTTCCCAAAAGAGAATTTCATGAACATTACGTGAGGTGATGGAGAGAAAGAAAGAGAGGGAATAAGGCAAAGATAAAAACACTGAATGAAAGAGAGAGAGAGAGAGAGGGAAGACAGGGAATGACAGAGAGACGGGCTGAGGTGTGTTCTTAAAAAAGGAGAGGAAAAAGAGACAAGCTTTCAACTTCAGTAACCTACGTTAAGAGTCTTCACGGAAGACAAAAAAAAAGGGATTATGTCTTGACTTTCACCTTTAAACCCACAGATCAGAGAAAGACGCTAATCAAAGTGTGAATGAGGCTAACCTTTACACAATCCTATCCACAGATCTGTTTCCTTTTCTCCTGCTTAGTGGAAGCTAAATGCCGAAGCTAACAATGCAGAGCCATGTGCAATGGTCCATTGACCTTGAGTGATCACTGCTGTACACTTTATTGCGGCCTAATGAAGTGAGTAGGTGGGTGACGCTACAATGCACCAAACCTATAATTACATTTGAATGTATTAGAATATAATATCATGCCATATCATCCTGTTGAACTGTGTGACACTGAACCTCACATTAGAGCCAGGGCCAGTTATTTGCAGTAGGAACATAAGACTACTAATTCAGTTTCATTTGGCAAATCCTGTTTAAAATGCGAACTTCAATGGGAAGCGTTGTTTAAGGACTTTCAATTTCCAGTTCATACCACTTGAAGAGGGGTCCTTGTCCTTGTGTCCTTGGGCAAGGCACTTCACCCTACTTGCCTCAGGGGGGAATGTCCCTGTACTTGCTGTAAGTCACTTTGGATAAAAGCGTCTGCTAAATGTTAATGAAAGGTCTTCACAAGTCGCTCACACATTTAGGAAGAACACGACCACGACACGATCTGTTTTTCTCTTTCATACAACACACCTTTAATTCAAAAGACTAGCTTTCACCGAATCTAAATTAGATTTGTCAACCTAATCTACCATTCCAAACCAGCATTCCACTAAATATGTTCTCAAAACAGCACAGTGGGCAGACCTGTTTAAGACAAAGAACATTTGCAACAGTTAATTATCTACACCTGTAGATAAGCTGTGCGCATTACTTGTTGTGTTTTTCATTACCCATTTATTAAGGAACATTTTGAATTTAGACTCAATACACCAGCCTTCGCCTCCATGTTATTGATCTGCAGGCTTTGAAGTGGATTGAATCGGGTTTGTTTTACGCACCAGCGTGCTCCAGTCTAGACACTAACTATCCTGATCGCACAATTAGAGCACCAAGCATAAAGCTATTTGGCAGAAACAAGGCAGTTGGCATATTCAGTTTTTTTGCCTTGGAGATGATTCTACATGCTAGGTTAAGATGGATTTAAAGGTTTTTGCTTTCAGATGCTCTTTCTTGTAGGATTTTAATGTTTTCGTTGGAATACGTTCATTTAAGCATAAAAATGCTGCATATGTGTCTGATCCATGTCTACCTCCCTTAAGACAGTAACTAGCAAGTAAAAATAACCCCTCCCATCTCGTTATCCTGTCTGTCCTCCCTCCGTCTCCCTCGTCTCACTCCTTCACCTTGTCTTTCTTTATTTTCCTCCATCTCTCAATCTCTCCTTCACATTTACTCATTTAGCAGACGCTTTTATCCAAAGTGACTTACAGTAAGTACAGGGACATTCTCCCTGAGGCAAGTAGGGTGAAGTGCCTTGCCCAAGGACACAAAGTCATATAGACACAGTGGGGGCTCGATCTCACAACCTTCCGATCATGAGACCAACGCCGTAACCGTTGAGCTATCTAACGCCCCGAGTCAAGTCACCAAGGGTCTCATTTATAAAGGAGTGCGTAGAATTCTTACTAAAAGTGTGCGTATGCCCAAAAGCGTAAATTGCATCCAAGAGCGTACGCACCCAAAAATTCAGATTTATAAAACCGTGCATACGCACACCTGTAGGCAATGTTCGCTTTATAAATCACAGCTTAACCACAAGTGTGCGTACGTAAAGTATCATTGCACCCCGCCCTGAACACGCCCATTTTTAACCATAAATGGTCAATGCAAAGGACCTCATGAATGCTAATCTAGTATCATTCTCATGAACCTGGCAGGTGATTCTTCTTCACGGTGAATTAAGGCAAACAAAAAACAACACAATAGTGCAACAGCGCCAAGTGGCAAAACCGAAGAACAAGCGGTAACAACTGCAGTAGTAAATTCCGTGTTTATGTATCTTGCATGGCGATTAAAAACTAATTCTGATTCTGAAGTGTAATGAGTGTAGTGATTGCGCGGGAGCTTAACAACTGTATTTCCAGTTTTTGACATGATATATGCACAGTATTAAATAAATATATTTAGTTATACTTTGTGTTCTGTAGTTACATGCATTTCAGCCTCCTACACTGCGGTAAAAGGACAATCTGATTGTGAGACAGACAGGGCTGAATATTGATTTAAAATTTGAGTTGCATTGTACAAGATGTGTATGGAACAATTATCATGCAGTTCAAGCTCAAATAACACTGATGTATTTAATCGTCATTATAATCATAAATTGAGTCAATGTGTGTGAGGACAACAAAATACATAAATATTACGAGTAATCGTTTCTCCGACTTTTACTTTTTGCAGTATGTGTCTCCAATTCCCACTGTCTCCAAAAAGTGCGTAGATTTACGGGAGGGTCATAGTTTGCGTGGAGGACCGCACATTCTATCGCCAAGTTAGTTTTTTATAAATCACTGACTTTGCGTGAAAACTGGCGTACGCACGTTTTCAGCCCCGTTTTGTGCGTACGCAAGCTTTATAATGGCGCTTTTCCACCGCATGAAATCAGCTCGCCTCGCCTCGCATTTTTGGCGTTTCCACCGCAGTTCCATGGTACCTGGTACCTGCTAGCAGGTACTTTTTTGGTACCTTCTTGCTCTAGGTACCAAGCGAGCTTAGTCGAGCTAAAAGGTGACGTCGGCAGACGGCCGGCCATTGATTGGCCAGAAAGTGTGACGAGTCACGAGAGCGACTTAAAGCAACAGCGCCGCAGCTTTTTACTATCAGATACAGTCCATTACACCAACAGTCTACAAGCTTTTTAAAAATCAGATAATTTACAAAAGAGTTCGTCAACATGGCTAAAATTAAGTCTTCGCCGTGGACCACATCTGAGGTGCAGACGTTTCTGTGTCTTGTGGCCGAGGATAGACTAACTCTGGTCGCGTACAAAAATACGTCACGGGCTACGTCACGCCCCTTTCGCCGATGACCAGGAAGTACTATTTGCGGTGGAAAACCACCCCAAGTTTACGACAAACCGAGGCGAGTCGAGTATAGTCGTGCTACATTTGCGGTGGAAAAGCGCCATAAATGAGATCCCAAGTCTTATTCCTTGCTATCTCTATGCATCACCCCTCCCTCCCTCTTTCTCGCTCCCTCCCTCCCTCCCTCCCCTCCCTTCTCTCCCTTCTCTCTCCTTCGTTCCCATGGCCTTTGAGGGCAGGTGTTCACACAAGGTGATTAAATATTGATTCACCTGACCTGCCCATCAGCTACCCAATCACATGGGGAAAGAAGAGGTGAAAGGGATGGAGGAAGCAGAAGACAGCAAAGAGCAGCCTGATTTTTATCTCATCTCAATGATGTGGCTCTTCAGGGGCCCAGAAAACAGACAGTTTCAAAGGAAATCAATGACGAGGCCTCCCTGTGTCCACTCAGTGGGGACTTTATCTAACACACACAATAACACACAAACATGCACACCTGTGGTTTAGAATCGTCAGTCAGAAATGTAATTGGTGATTCATTCATTTCCATCATTCAGGTAAAAGCACGTCTATGAGTTCATGGCGATGTTTACTCTCCCTGTCATAGATTTATCAGATTTTCCACCAAATGTCTATTTTAAATTCAGTCTAGCCTATAAGCAATTGACTGTTACAGTGCACACACTTAACCTTAACATAAAAAAGGCTATGCAGATTTACATAATCCAATCATGGAGATAATAAACACATGGTTTGAATTTTGCTCAGAATGATTGACTAAGGCTCTTAATTATAATGCTGTGATGGGTCCATGGTGGATTCCCCACTTCAGTGACAGGTTTAAAGGCATTAGCCTATGAAATATGCTGCAAGAAATCCCTAAACTGCAAAATGTAGTGTGTGTTTGTGTGTGTACTGTGTGTGTGTGTGTACTGTGTGGGTCAGTGTTCGTGAGAGAGACAAACGGCACGTATGAGAGTGCCGGAACTGAAAGAGTGTCTATTGTAGAGTAAATGCTAATGATCTGAAAGGTGTGTGGAATCCTTGGGATTGACCCATCATGATTCTCCTCTGACTGTCCTCTCCCCTCCCCTCCCCTCCCCTCCTCTCTTCTCCTGGCTCCACCCTCCTGTCAGCCTTCGCTCCTTCGCTTTCTCTCAGTCAAAGCTCTAACTAAAGACAACTAAATCTGATCTCCAGGAACTTAACTCCTTATCCTATTGATTTTTGCCTGAATCTCTGATATATATATATATATATATATATATATATATATATATATATATATATATATATATATATATATATTATTTTTTGTCGGAAGGGCATTCAGAGGAAATCCAGTCCTACTTCAGTGAGGTTGCCAGTGTCTCAGCTTCAGGTATCAACAATCAAAGAGGTTTTTAAAGCTCCAGTCAATGTCTTTCTTCATGATACACAGGACTTTAATTATAGAATCAGCAAATGGCACAGACATATTAGAAGGTGCACTACAGCTTGCTAAGGTGATTGCAGCATTGTTGTGGTTTGTATTTAATGGCTCATTGTCTACTAGACTGATTGAAACACCTTGTCATCAACCCGGAAAGAGGAGACAGGTAGTTGTGAAGACACCAGAGAATAAGCCCTCATTCATCTCTCTTTCACAACTTTGTTACTACTGTCTGCATTTGAAATCCTCCCCTGCACTCTCTGTTCTGTCCACTGGAAATTCTCTCCTGCACACACACACACACACACACACACACACACACACACACACACACAGAGACAGACAGACACGCACACACAGACGCCTCCCCGCAGCTCAAAGCTCAATCAGTGTAAACTCTGTGTGACAATCACCATGATTAGTGCTCTACTCCAAACATAATGAGCACATCTGCCGTCTCCCAAGCAAACCATCCATTTTCTGTAACGTGAGACCAAGTCAGGGTCGCACTGTCTCTGCAAACACTGAGCCATCCAGAGCCATTTCGAGTCTCTACAGGGCCTTTCACTGCAAGGCTCTGCTGGCTACAGATAGCCCCTTTCACTGCTGCCTGCCTACCGCAGCATAGGAAACCAGAAGTACTAAGGTTTCTATCAGATTTCGATTTCTATGCAGAGAATGTATTTTTCTTTAAGGAAGTACACCTTATTAGTGCTTATGTTTGCTTAAACACAGGTGTCCTTCTGCTTATGTTGCTTAACACAGGTGTCATGAGGGTGAGGGAAAAAAAGATTCTGCCCCAGATAGAAAAACCCTGACACTGTCTGACAGACAGATGAAGAAGGGCGGAAGGAGTTGGAGAGGTGCTGAACATGGAAGCAGGATTTATTATTATATCACATATATGTTCTATGTTTGCGCCTTTCTGCCATAGTGAATTCTGTGTTTGTATATCATTAGATAGATTCTGATTCTGAGAAAGACGAGGGGCAGGCAGAACTGATTGACTGTGAATAAAAATAAACTTAAAAAAACATGGCAGACGACGTTGGTGGTCGTGCCACAACAAATGTGCAAAAAGTTTGAAAATGTCACCTGTCAGATCCACTAAGCAGACTAAGAGCTACAAGCTGGCCTAGATAGATGCCAACAAGAGGGTTTTCTATCCTCCAGCATGAATGCTAAAGTTAATGTTCGCATTACCAGCAAATGTGCTGCTAAGTTGCAAGCCTGTCTACTTGTGGCAAGTTGTCAAAGCAAGACTTCAGAATATGAAATCAATGTAAAACATGACATCTCTTAAGACCTCCTCGTAATGGAGAGATGATTCATCTCCAAGGTCTTATCCTAATAGATACATTTCAACTACTCACAAAACAAGCAGGGAAACACTGAGGTTATCCTACAACAAGCTACTCAATACGTGGTCAGTGGCAGCCAATGGTACCTATAATATTCTTCTGCATGGGCCAAGCTAACAAATGCTAGTATATATCAAATATTATCATTCATGTATAGAATTGCCCTATAATACTGAAACTATAATAGTATTGCACCAACATAGCTAACCCTGCAACAGACAAACGCCCCCCCCCGTCTTGCTTACTCTCTCCCTCTCTCTACCCCTCCCCCTCCCTCTCCTTCTCTCTCTTCCTCCCCCCCTCCCTCCCCTTCTCTCTCTTCCTCCCCCCCTCCCTCCCTGCCTCTCCCCCTCCTCCTCCCTCCCTCTTCCCCTTCCCCTCTGTCTCCCCATCCCTCTCCTCCTCCATTCCCCTCTCCCCTCTCTCCCCCATCCTCATCTCCCTCTCCCTCCTTCCCTCCCTTCCTCTCACCCTCCTCCTCCCTCTCTCCATTCTCCTCTCCCCACCCATTCCCTTCCCCCCCATCCCCATCCCTCCCTCCCTCCCTCCCCCTCTCTCACACACCCACATACCCTTCCAGCTGAGGCCGGAGATGCAACAACATGTCTAATAAAATAAATATCAAATGAGATGTAGTGTGTATGCGTGTGTGTGTATTTGTGTGTGCATTACTGCATGCAATGTCTCTGACACACATTGTATTCTCGTGCACATTATATACAGGAACACACGTTTTGCCCATACAGGGGATCTAAATGGTCGTATGTGTGTAAAGCATAGTTGAACCTCTGGCTTTTTCAATACAGCCTGTTCACGCCGGAGCAGTATGTGTGTATTTGTTCAATGCAGTGTATGTTATTGTCTTCCACCAATTGAACACATCCATGTGAGGAGAGCTGGGTTGTCATGGAGACCAGATATAATCAGTGAAATACCTGAAGCTTTTTATCGGTCTCCGGTGACTTCCAGCTCTTGTCACTCTTAATTAGCTCCACTAGTGCCTCTAGTATGAACGTGTGGCGTGCAGATCCAGATAAATAAAATAAAAACTACATCTCCCAGGTCTCTAGTGATGTCAAGCTCTCGTCACTAAATGATCTGTCCCCATCTACACAAGCCTGAACACATGGAGACACACCTTTGTAAAGGTGTCTGGGACTTGTAGTCCCAACTGTGGACCGGTGGATGACATCATGCTGGTATCACAACAAGGTTGAATTCTTCCACCGTCTCGTGAACTGCTCAATAATGTGACAAATCAGCATTTAATCCCCCATAACTTTAATCCGCGCAAATCCACAATCCCAAATCTTTCTCCATGTTTTACAATGGAATTAAACTACCTAGCAAGGCGGCTCCCATTAAAATGCACAGTGCAAAATCTTCCCATTTAAATGCAGTGCATGTAGCGGATCGATTAGTCTGCATTATAGAAAGGATTGTCCCTCTAACCATTCTTAGAAATAATTCACCACAGCTGCCTCTTAAATGATAACACACGTGTCGGTATAAAGAAACACAAGACAAACACATTTAATCTACTACAATATAAATGTGTGAAGTTTTTTTTCATGCAGAGACCATTTGGAATAAGAGGAAAAATATGTAGTATGAATACTGAAGGGTGTTTAGCTATGTTATCGGGGTTGTCATTGTGTGAGACACCACAACACAACACAAGTATTTAAAACATGTCCACAATCACATAAGTCCTGTACACTATGCACTGGTTCAGAATCCAGCTCCTCAAATACTGTATCAAACTGATTTTAAGACTAGTCTGTAAATAGACACTATCTACTGCCCACATGCATGCAACCAAGCACACAAGCCAGCACATGCATTCATACTGAAGCCACATCCATTTGAGAGCAGCAGCTTAATTGCACAAGATCCTAGCAGAGAAACAGACAGAAGATGGTTGGTTTGCAGACATAAGTGTAGGTCTGGCTCTACTAATGGCCTCATTAGGAAACCCATGACCATGTAATGACAGTCACCCAGTGGAAGTAGCGCAGGTACCTAAACCTTGGTTGCCTGTTTCCTTTGATAATACAGACTTTAAGGTTTGCCATTTAGAAACAACAGGCAAGAAAGAAATGGCAAGAAAATTCCCTTTAGGTAACTTGAAGCAAAAGGTATGATGAAATAGCACTAGATAATCAAATAATTAGGCTGGTTAAGGACAAGATGAAGGATATTATGTAATGACAACTAGGGATCAAACCATTAAAGTGTTTTTTTACTGCTTTAGTAACTTGGCGTGACGTAAAACTAAGCTCTCAAACCCATAAATAAGTATTAATTATCACTTCATAATCTAAGCAGAGTTGCTCTTTTTACTTTAGGACAGTTCTGGAGAATAGACATGGAATAGACATGGAATAGACATGGAATAGACATGGAGGAGACATGGAAGAAACATGGAAGAGACATGGAGAACACACGGAGGAAACATGGAAGAAACATGGGAGAGACATGGAAGAGACATGGAAGAGCAACTGGTGGAGTTGATCAGTATAGCAGGTAAGAAGCTACAGGAGATGATGAAATCAGCAAGTTTCTAGTTAGTTAGTGAGACTGGATCAGCTCCAACTTGATTTTAAATCCAGACCATTAGACTTATGGTCTGATATCATAATATACAACATGGGGAGAGAGGCTAAAATGGCTCTTTTGATGGAGAAGGTTTCCAACCCCTGTCTTAAACCAATACCGCAGAGGGAGACACATGGATAACTTTGACATCATGGAACACTTGAGGAAACTAAAAGATGTAAACAGGAAGTGATGTAGGGTTAATGGAACAACACAATGCAGACTACCGGATCTCTGAATTCTGGCCAGGCTGACTGTAGTTCACTATAACTGGCCATGCAGATCACTACCGCAGCAGCCAGAAGACATACTGTAACAAAAGATGAACACTGCAACTCATCAAGAGCCTCTCGTTGTCAGAGTTCTCCCTCCAGTTATTTAAGCTGATATGAACACAAAGACTATTAACTAAACAAACACAGTACCCATGGGATTTGTCTTAATTATTTATATTACTCATTTAGATGAGAGAACAAATTAAACAAGTGCAGCCTCAAACTCTCTATCCAGTTCAGAACAGTAATTCTTTATTTATTTTTTTACACGTTTTATTTATCTCTTCCCACTGCTGTATAATAATTCTGAGATGGTAATTGCACCAACCGCCCCCTCTCACACACACACACCCTTTGCCAACTCTCCCCCAGCACCCCCCCCCCCCACCCCCACCCAGCCCCCCCCCCCCCCCCCCCCCCCCAAAAAACACCCACGCACGCGGCGGTAGGCGCCTCACTTTGGAATAATGCGGTAATGAGTCACGAGGAAGCAATTTAAACACTGACGCATTCGCGGGCTTGGGAAGCCCAACGTTGGCTGACCCCAAAGAGATCCCCCACGGTGTGGAGTGTTATGGAAATGTTGTTATCGCACGTCGACAGATTTCGCTCCGATTTTGTAATACACGGTATTTCACACATTTCAGGAGAGGAGGTACTGCTGCGTTACACTCTGGTGAAGTGTCACTGGAATGGGCGCATTTAAATCAGATGCTTTTGTTCATTTTATTTAACTAGGACACAGAATGCTGCTGTGGGTAGGACAGACTTTTGAAATGGTTTCAGATATTCGCCTGCTTCACATTATACATGTACAAAGGAGCTCCCTGCATTAGCTGCTTTATTTTCACTATCTTGTGAGAAAAAATACCGTTTACCTGACCTTCAATAATGACTGATACACAACACTGCACAAACTACACACACACATTCCACAGACGTGTTACACACGCATGTCACTCAGCTGCAAAATTATCAAATAAACTGCCTCACTGGCTCCACAGTGTGTGTGTGTGTGTGTGTGTGTGTGTGTGTGTGTGTGTGCGTGCGCGTGCGTGTGTACACACCAGTGGTCATTATTGTGCTCTACTCTGACTAATGTACCAACGTCAGAGAGGAGTCGGTACAGTGTGTTCCTAGAGTAGACCAGGGGAGGGGGGTCAAGGACCCACCCCTCCCCCAATCTCCCCCGACCTACCCTGACCTCCCCCACCCACACACAATTCTAAACTGTGATGTTTCTTGGGATAGCTTTAACTCATTCTGGAATCATTTCCATTTAGTCTTACAGAAACTAAATCTATTTAAGCCATCAAACACTATTATGCACTCCTGTGTATGCTCATGTACACCCAGCATGAAACACACACACAGACACACATCCACAGACACACACACACACACAGACACACAAACAGACACACACATGCAGACACACAGACACACACACAGACACACACAGACACACACACAGACACACTCACACACACACACAGACACACTCAGAAACACACACACACACACACACACAGACATACACACACACAGGCATCTCCTTTCCCACCTAATCCACCATTGCTTCCTGAGAGCCCCCTGTGTATTCCCTTCTCAGCTCACACCCTGCCTCCCCCTCCTTCGTCCACACCCTTTCTCCCACACACTAATAAACAAATACAGATTTTCCCACCCTACAGTCACACATAGAAACTCTCCTAACAAACTCACATGTTCAGTCGTCCGTGTACGTAAGAAGACACTCATCTATTTTTGCCATTTATCATTGAACTCAGTCCATACACTTGCTCACTGCACAGACAAACAACTTGAACAAATACAGTATGACTGTGAATTATCTAAAGACTTGGCCAGTGTTGAACACGCTCAAACAGAGTTATGTACAGACCATTTTCTCTGATGGAGAATGACTTCTGGATGGGAGTCGAAACGTGTCCAGATGACTACCTCTGAAACCTTTTCTACAGTGTTATGTACTCTTTGATATACTGGATCCACTCACTGTGACCTGAATCCTACATCGATCTGCATACAGGCCATAACGATTACGCCACAGTCGACTTTATCCACCCACAGAAACAGGAAGGAATCTGTACTGTACTGTTTATTACATTTACATTTTACATTTAGGCATTTGCCAAGTACAGGGACATTCCCCCTGAGACAAGTACATTTAGGGGGAAGTGCCGGGGGACACAACATCATGTTGCCACAACCGGGGTTTGAACCGGGTACCTTCTGATAACCAGCCCAACTCTCTAACCTGTCCTTGTGTGTGTCCATGCGTATGTACAGTATGTATGTGTCTTTAAAAGAAATGCATGGGATCTATACGTCACTAACTGTGTGTGTGTGTGTGTGTATGGATGGAAGAATGTTTGTGTTCATATTTACAGTTTTTTTATTGCTTAAACACTAAAATTAAAAGTAGTACACTATTAGCAAAACCTTACACCCAAGAAGCAAAACATCAGCCCATATTTGCACAACTATAAGCACATTGTCAACTTCACACTTGTTGCAAAACTCTACACACAGTGATTTGCAAAACACTTAACATACATACACACAAAAATCTATCATTAAGTTACTTCATTGCAATACCAAAGCACTGACTGTCAAATTACCACACCGTCCAACCAATTGGTTCAACACAGTCATCAGGTGTGCAAACACTTGTTTGCTTAATTGTAGACACACCGATCAGGTGTATAAACACCATAAAAAGCAGCAGGTGAGTTCATCGGTCTTCAAGCACAATGGAAAGAGTCAGAGAAAGACTAAAACGAGGAGGACAACAAGGAGGACGAGAACGAGGAGAAAGAGGAGGAGAACAAGACGAGGAGGAATCAACAGAGGAAGAGATGGAGGCCGTGCTGGAGGTAGAGGTAGAGGAAGACAAGAAGGTGCTCAAAGAGGACCGAATCTGACAAAAGAGATTCCTGCAGCACTGTTTGACCACGTTGTCAACCAGGGCGTCAGATGGCTCAACGTGTTAAGGCGTTGGCCTCATGATCGGAAGGTTGTGAGATCAAGCCCCGGCTGTGGCTATATGATATGATATATGATATGATATGTTATGATATGATATGCTATATGTTGTGTACTTGCCTCAAAGAAAATGTCCCTGTACTTACTGTAAGTCGCTTTGGATAAAAGCGTCTGCAAAAAAAAATAAAATGAAGGTGCCTTTTGAGCGCAATTCTGAAAGAGTGAAGCTGTATTGACTTTAGCAGTGCGATCTTGCATACTGTCTTGTAATATGTATAATAGATCTACACTGAACAATTTTGCCTGCCACTGTTTTTCAGGAGGTTTTACGAATGAATGGAGAGGAGAGCATGAGTTCATTTACGTAGATGAGGCGTAAAGTGACGTTTTGTTACAGTATTATGAATCTCCATGTCAACATTTTGGACATGTTGAGAAAGAGTGTCTTCAGTCTGCAACATTGGTCTTGTTTGGTGAATTTAGATTATATTTGTACTTTGTTCATAGTAGCCTACTGTAATCATAGGGAAATAGAAATGCTAAAAGTGTTTTAGGTGTATCACAGCAGAGTGTAACTCGTGCAAACAAGGTATAGTAATATGAAGTAATGTGTGTTTCATATGGTAACAAAGTGTGGTTTTTCAAAAGAAGTGTATAGTTTTTACAATAGTGTTTAGTTTTGCAAAGGATCTGTAGTGTTTTATTAGTTATGAGTGTGGTTGTGCTAATTGTGTGTAGTGTTTTGACAACACGGGCCCTGTTTTGAAAATCGTGCTTAAGCAATCAAAAAACTGTAAACCGCAAAGATGGAAGCTGTCGTCTCCTCCCACACCCAGATTTCTACCCACCATCTCTACATTTCTTTGTTCTTTTTCTCCCGCACTAAATCGTCTTCATCCCTCTCCCTCTCCTTTCTCTCACTCTCACTTCCCCTGTTCATCACTACCTGCCTCTCTCTCTCCCTCAGTTTCATCCATTTCTCTCTCTCTCCCTCTCCGTATCCGTTTCTGTCTGAGGCAGGGGGATGAATGCATAAGTGTTAATTAAGCAGTCCCATTCAAAATCCAAAGTAAGACACGCCCTTTCCTCCCCGCTCACCACCTCTCTTCTGCCAGCCCTCTGCTAACGTAACAAGAGAATTAATTCAGCCTTCGGTAGTGGATGTTCAACAATTAGCAGACATTAGGGGAGATGCCTGAAGGGGAGTGAGCGGCGATGAAGAGTGGCCACTGGCCACAGTATGACTCACCACCAGCTTCACATCACTGCAATCATTAGCACCTGACCTTTCACCTTTCCCAACAGCCCATCACAGAAGCCATTCAAGCTGGTGGTGAGCTGCAGATGGGAGACAAGGGATGACACGTGCGAAACGCAGAAAGACCACTTACCCCTGCCCTTCATCCCAAAATGTGCTGTGTCTCCTACATCAACAGTGTAGCCACAGGACGACTTTTTATACCAGCTCTGGTAGCGTTTTAGGGTTGTACTTTATTTTAGGAGTGTCCACACCACACAACAGATTCAACCTTTTCAGCACATTACATGTCAAATCATGCAGAGTGGAACTGCAATCTGGCTTTGATACACCGCATGCTCATCAAACCAATAGCTTTTCTATTGGCATTACAGCGTCAAGTTCATCGTTGGGCTAGGAACATGTCTTTGCTGAACAGACTCTGACAAGCTCTTTCTCACAGGTGGGGTGGCACACATGGACACACACACACAGTGTTGGGCAAGCTACTTGGAAAGTGTAGTGAGCTAAGCTACTAGTTACTCTGCATGAAATTAAGCTTCATTACACCAAAGTGAAATGTAGCAAGCTAAGCTACAGCAACATGGCAAAAGTAGTTTAACTACATCGAAGCTATTTTTTATTATTATATTGGAACAACTTAATTCCAAGGCAAAGTTATCTCAGTGATCAATAAAACTGTCAATCCGACAAATAAGCAGGCAAAATGTTACATTAAATTGTTTATTAAACAATTATTAAACTGTGCTCTCACTGCCCCAAAACCAGAACACCAAAATTTGGCCACCAAAAAAAAAACGTGCTCCACATATAACAAAAAGCAGAAAGACCTGCTCTAAACTGCTCTATTATGTTTATTTTGAACTATGCCATTAAAGACAACGTGCAACTAACTAAACGTCCTCCTCACCCTCTGCCATCTTTCCACCAAGTAACGTAACTCACTCAAGCAAGCTAGTTTGTCTGTATTCCCCTGCATCAGAGACCTAGCCAGCCCAAGGATTAGTCTGTGATGTCACCGTCATACGGAAGTGCTTCTGTCAGCTCCACCTACACGGCCTTGGCGGTAGCGTCACTGACTCCTCCTTTTATTTCAGACCGCAGCAGAAAGCTCCGCTGTGCTGAGCTTCAGAGATGTTTGTAAAAATGTAGCTTGTGTGGACGCTACTGCAAAAGCTCCCGAAAAGCTATTTGATTCAGAAAACAGCGACACTACCACCACGCTACTGAGAAATGTAAACTAGTAACGCCGCTACTTGTAGTGACGTTCCTGCCCAACACTGCAAACACCATGTTGAGTGTAAGTATACACACACACTCCAAGATGTAACACTACTGAGACAACAAACCTCAGTGGTGGAGCTGTCAGGGGCAGCAGGGGATGTCAGGAGTGTAAGAAAGGCACTGAGCTGAAGAGGCGGAAAGACAACACACTCACACACTCCCACACACAAACTCACACACAGTTCAAATCTACACGGTCAATTTTATCCCTGGGGTGATCATGTGAAGAAAAGCAACTTTTTGCTTCCTTGCTTTGTTCAATGACTCATCAGTTCGGGCTATAAATGTGAACAAGTTAGAATCCTCAAAGGAGATGACTTTCAATAGATTAATAAATTGATCCACCGACACATTTAGAGGGTCTAGATTTGGCCCTGGCCTAAATTACTTGTTGTTTCTTCCATATAGAAAGGAACATCTATAAATTTAACAATAATTTCTCATTGGGCCTTTCAAAGCAGCACCACACAGATGGAACCTAATTAGCATTAGCATGATAGGGATTAGCAGAACCATTGTATTTGAACACACTTCCTCTTCCTTCTTAAAACTGTCGTCTATTCCCTCGCATCCTCAGACAAACACATTGGAAGAAAAAAAGTGGACTGCTGAAGCTGAAAAGTATTTTGCTGGTAAAGCTAAGATGATGGAGAGCAACATATGAATTTGCTCTCGAAGCATCAGATAGCCAGACCAACGGACACTGTGGGTGAAGAAATCGGCTTGAGAAAACAACCTGTGCAGGAGTGAGATGCACGGCCAGGGCAGCTGTGGTTCTTTTCCAGCTGGTCCCACTGGTTCGAGTGAGTGAGTCAGTGTGAGTGAGTGCATGTGAGAGGGCCAACACTTAAAGGTTAAAGGTTTCACAGGCACTGGTATCCATTGACTATAATTACAGTTGAGACAGACAGTTTAATTTCCAGAAGGCATTGTTCCAAGATCAGTGATGTATGTTTGTCTGATGAGATTGAGCCAGACTGGGGGACTGCACTAGAGTGCACACCTACTGTGCAGACTTTGATGGATGGGATGTCTGTGCCCTTTCCGACAGTCTCCTCTAAACTTGTCAAGTCTCCTGTGATGTCCAACTTCACCAGGTTTGTTCTATTTGATCTATTTGTGCGAAAGATCTATTCGCCTTTCCATCGCAACTAAAGGGCATTTTCGCCTGTCAATTGCGATGCCCTACCAGTAATAAAAAACTCTACTAATATCACTGTCCTTATATCTTTCCCCACATTCCCTGTAATGTACCATTTGTCTGTGTCCTTTTCCTTTAACATCACAGCATCCGACCAGTTTAAAAGGCCACTCAATTGCCTTCCAGGTCCCACATATTGGGTTTTATTGTATTATTGGTCAGTCCTCAGGCCAGGGCCAGACATACTTTGGCCTTCTCTGGTACTACCTCAGTGAGGAGCATGCAGTAGTCACGTAGTCAAGGTGAGTCACGCTCACTGCCAGCTCACCGCTCGACCGCTAACGCACCCCTGTTCTGGACAGAAATGTCATCTTTCCCCTTCCCTGGCAGTCTTCCAGAAAACACAGTTTTTTACTAGAAGCATAACACAGTCAGGGTTGTCCTCACACACACAAACGCACAAGTACATCCGAAAGAGTGTGTTCTAGGGCTAGGCCTTAGAGAACCTGGATTTGTAAAGGGAGCATAGAATTGGTATCCATTGACTCTGTTGCGATTATTAACTTTCCATTGATTTGCTGGCACAGTCAGCAGCACCATGACGTCAAGTGGTGTCCTTCAGTCAGACTGGGTCTTAAATCACCTCCTGAAGAGTGTGTGTGTGTGTGCTCAGCAGTACAAGGAATGGACAACACAGGAGTGTGTACTCACTGCACAAGGCGGTGATGTGGCTGCTGTCTTCATGTACAAACTTCTTAGTCACGGCTTCCTCCATCATTTGTTTCACCTGCACAGGAAAGACACTGAGGGGTTAGAATCATCCTCTACATCTACACCATAGATCATTAGAATCATTGTTATCATTATCCTAATCACTAGTAGCCTCTACCATCACCTTCAGCCTCAACCATCATCCCACTGTCAACCATCTTATTAAAAATTGCAGCATCCCCTGGCTTCAACTGTTCGGTGATTATCACAGTCGTAAACATTGCACAACAGACACAAATTAGACCCTTCTAGCAATATGACAATGTTCCTAGTTTTGTGCTCTGTTGCACGTTGAAATGATCAGTAACTCTTTAATTAATCCCAGCACTGGCTGACAAGAAATGAATTGCTCTGTGGAGTGAGGTACAGCAGCTCTCAACAATTAAGTGAGGAGAGTTCAAGACTACGGACAAAACAGGAACCAACTGGATGTGTTCCATCGGAGATACTTGCTCCAACCTCAGCAAGAGGTTATGGTTTTAAATTGAACACGTGTTATAGATCTTGAATTCATCACTAGATAGGAAACTGAATCAGCCACTGTTGAGACCACCATTACATTTCTTGACTTCATGTGAATTTCTCACCAAATCATCATATGACAACATGGGAATCTTGAAGGAAACATGCAGGTGTGTGAAGGAAACTTTGCGCATCGTTTTCCCAGGACAGTGAGGAAAGGTTTAAAGAAGGTCTGGTTTAGATTTTTACTAATCTAATCATCATAGATTAGTAATTCAATCAAGTAATGGTGGCAGTAGTTTACTTTGTCCTTGTATAGATGCTTTAGAAAAGCATCAGCTGTCATTTCTTTTGAAAGGGGCCAAAGAATAGCTTCAACCATGATTGTCCCTTCAAATCAGGTACTGGATGAAAGTGAGCATCATCATCTAGAAACGGACATTGTGCAAATCGCAAGCATCCTCACACTTTTTTATTTATTTACGGAATTTGGATCGGGTAATGTGCTTTCCTGCTCTAGCGCTCTGCTGACCAAAGCAATGCAGATAGTGTCTTCCTCTGTGGGTGGAAGATCAGGATCAAGATCAAGTCTTCATACTTTGATGAGAATTCCAAGTCAACTTTTCCAAAAGGTCCTTAAATACGACAGCCACATCTCATATAGAAGGTAGAACCGGTCATCCATGTCCCCTAATCTAACACGCACACGTACCTCTCTTGTGGCTACATCTAATCTTGTGAATCATTCATATGGTCATCATATGAACACAAGATTGGATCGATGCTGTCTGGCTATATTGACCCTGTTACCGTTCATTTAGTGATGTCTGTATGCTTTTATTTGTTTTGAAATCTATCTACAAAAACCTATTTGTGTTTGATATGTAATAATCCATCTCATTTTGTGTTTATCAAAGAATCAAACATGACCATTCGGCAGGTATGACCCCACCATACAACCTAGTCAAGGTTTGAAGAGAGCTTAAAATGGAACATTCACAGTTTATGCGAGCGCATGTTTGATTTTGAGTGCAAAATCATGTAGTATAAACATCATTGTTGCATTTGTTGAAAATTACAACTCAACAATTACAAACTTGAACCTGAAACTTTCAGGGCTTCTGAGAAAACATTTGGATGTAACGTCCCTCCCTCCGCCCATGGGCAGTATGTCTTACCCTGTCAATATCTTTAATGGTCCTAATGCTTTCCTAATGCCTATGCCTACTAATGTATTAGACACTGATGTAACATATCACAGGCAGAGTAACACAGGATGACACTGAGTGTCAATATCTAGGCTTCGCAATGCTTTAAACCATTTGCATCCCTCCCTCTGTGATGTTTAGTGACAAGATGTCCCAGGTGTGTTTATGAGGGTTGGTGAGCTGTGAATATCTGTTCTGCAGATTGTTTTAATTGGTACAAATAACCCCACATAAATGCCATCGATGACGCCCCTTGACAAAACAGACAAAATGAGCTAAGGAACCCCTGCAGACCTATTTCCCCCATTCATTTGCTGATCCAGACAGAATATATATTACACTTTAAATCTTCCCTCCTTCCATTTACCGTGAGGCTTCTCTTTAGTGTCTCCAGAGTCACACTCTGCCTCTCCGAGTTTCCCTGTCACTGTCAACCAGCCATCCATCTCTTCAGGCCAAGGGCAGGGGAGTTTAGCTGATACATAATAGGGTTACAACCCATTCTGCACATCGTCAGACTACAGCGAGAGGACCAAGGCATTAATGAGGTGATTATTCATGCCTTATTAAGGCAGGGAGATAAGGACTGGAGGGGTTGTCTGTGGCTTGTCTGTGACAGCAGAGGCAGTGGGGGACTGTGACAGATCGGTGAAATCCATCTGCACCTCTGTTTGCCCAGCAGCAGCATGCTCACACATGGCAAGTTCACGTTCGCATAGAGCAGAGATAGTTTGGCGAACATCTTTTCAACACAAACTTTCAATTTTATTACGAAAGCCCCAAAAAACTCAATTTGGGAAATGGAACAAACTGGCATTACAACCAATTCCATAAGGTTGGGTGGCTTGCTACCTCATCATATACTCTTTAAGAGAGGGCAGGGGTCTTTCAGACTCACAAAGCAATCATAAGATGAGACATGCTGATGGGAAATAGATTCTGTTTTTAAAGTAGTTTGAGCCAGGCAGACTAAAACCCTACCCAATATTCCAGGATAATCAAATAATCACAGAATATTTATTTTGGGAAGCAGCCGGCTAATGTGGTTTAGCATCTCTGTTCGATATGGCAGGAAGGGGAGAGCTCATGCAGCACCAAACACAAAGCAAATGTCATAGGGAAACTCTGCAGGGATTGGCTGATGCAAGGACATATAAAGAACTGAGTCAGACGTCAAACCTGAGGTCTCCCATTTCCTACTTCACCTCCCCTAGAAAGTGGTGGATGCCATCACCTCGGGTCAGGCACTTCACATGAGCCGTGGAAGACCGTAGAGTGGTCACCATGACCGCGGAATCATCCGTTATTATGGCGTCTGTGAGGAGACTGCCTTGGTCATGCCCAATTTAATACACCACACAAAAGCAAACTGGCATTTTTCAGGTAAGTGCCTCCTCTTAGAGAAGAGCAATGGGAGGATTGGAATAACTGACTCAAATTCACGACAGTAAAATGGATCAGTGTCTATGGAGAAAAAGAAATGTATCATTTACAAATCTCATGTACAGAAACAGAAAAAAATATTGGCTATTGGATTGTTTTCAAATTGTTGGAAAATGGCGGTTTGAAAGAAGAACAGTCCTTCTCTGTTGTCGTGATAGACCACTCCTGACGAGCTAGCTCTGACAACACTGGCTAGCTGCAGTAGTATTAATGTTCAATTGATGCAATTTAACTTCTTCGGCAGCCGCTGATGCTTTCAGTTGCCAAGCAACCCCAAGGTGGCTGACTGCAGCTTAAAGAGACAGGGATCTTTAAAACCTGAACCGGTGAACAAACCTTGCACTTAGATTACACTTGGATTTGTTCTTTGTGCTAAAATGTCAATCTCATTCATCTCATCTTATGTGTTCCAAGTCAATCCTAATGACGCATTGCTTGGCTGCATTGTATTACAATGTACCATGGCTGTGGAAAATTGGAAGAACAGAACAGAACAAGAACAGAATTCACACCAATTTCAACATTTCTGGAGCCTGACTACATTTAAATGCATGACACTTGCTAACGAGTTGTAATAGACAGTTCTGGATGTCATCTAGATGTAGAAGGTGCAGTAGGTCAGTCTGACACATCAGCAAAATCTAAGATACTGATCTCACCAGACTGGAGGAGTACCTTGTGACATTTAAGTGTCTCCCATATTGGCCAATAGATCTTAACCTGTCTGGCCAGACCAAGACTGCAAAATGGGTATCTAGAGGTTGTCTGGGTGTAAGAAATTTAACTACGTAATCATTCATGTGACATGCCTACAATACATGCATATTATAGGTCACTGATTTTATGCACTGGACAGAAATCTCCCCCCATCCCCCCCTCATCCCCCCACCCATAAAACAGTTGTTGTAATACAATCTTTACTGAGAGGAAACATGGAAGGATGAATATTCACAGATGACTGAGCAACTAATCCTGATTCATCGCCCCAGTTCCCTACAAGCATAACTTCCCCTCCACCTTCTCCTCCTCTGCTCATCCTTCGGAAGAGGCGATGACACAGATACGGCAGCAGACGTCCCCCTGGCTCTATTCTGAGCTCAGCAGACGTAGTTTTTCAATTATTTATAGATTCAAAGATATAAAGATAATATCAGAGATATTTTGGAAGGCAGGGCGGAGAAACAGTAAAGTATAGGAAACACACAGGGGCTCACTAGAGGTACTAAACTTGTGTTGATGACCTCCAATATTAAGGTATCAGAGAAGATTTTAAAAGGGGCTGTTAAATTCAACTCATATACCTGTCTGACAATGTATGTATGTTATTCAGTAATCCATCTACATTGTAAACACTCTTGTTTCTAAAGGTAGTATACAACAAAATATATCTTAGATCTTGTCTAACACAAGACAGTTCATTGGGTTGATTTGCCTTTTTGTAACTGCAACTTCTGAAACAATTAAAGCTCTAAAGATGTGATTTCATTTCATGTCTATTTAACTACCTGTATCCTTACAATAAACTTCTTACTAATAAAGACATGCTTAAAATGGCTGAACAGATAGGGGTTGGATTTAATCTCTTTCCAAAGCCTATACAGAATAGAGTTTTAAAAATATTATGCAATATTGTCCATTCACCAAGAGAAGAAGAAGACGATGTTTGCAATGTATACAATGACTAGTTGCAGATGGATTATCTCCTGTGGTTCAGTTCAGAATGACACTGAAAGCTCTTAGAAAAGTTAGACCTGGTGAAGTAAAGACTGAATGACAACAGCGTCACCCATCAATGGTCTACATAGAGAGGGTGTTTAAGAAGGCCTACAGTGTAGGAACCCACAACACCTGGTTGTCTTTTCCGGTATTATTAACAAATGTACCTGAAATAACCACAGGCTACAATCCAAACGCATTTCGTTGCGCTATATGTTGTTTACTATTTATCTGGAGTAACTCAAGGAACAGACATGCCTGAACCTATTGTGCGAGTACATAAACAAAAAAACATGAATTAAAATAGCATCTCAGTACACTTTAACAGCAATGTTAAACCTATTAAAAACTGTAGAGAGCAAGTAATTAGCATATAACGTAAGCAAATGTGGTATTTACCCTCAGAGCATGATTGGAGAACAGTGCAGTAAAGCTTACAGTATGCGCACCGATATTGTGCATCTGATACCTGTACAGGCAATTATATCAATTTAGTATTTAACAAGGAAATGCAGTCAAGAAAAAAAGGGTGACTAACACCATTCATTGAAAGCACTGTATTCAGAGCTTAACAATAGTCGATGTTTAACAGAGATATGAAGAGCTGAACTCACCTCTCGTTTCACATTCCATAATAATTTCTCTTTAAATTCTTCATCTGTGGTCGAACCCATCATGGCTTTAAGATGACTGTCCGCGATAACGTGATGTGTTGCTTTCCCGTACCTTTAAAATCTACTATTTACTTTCACCTCCTTTTCTTACAGCAATGTGCTCCTTGACAGCTGGACGTTGACGCATCTGTGTGCGGTGCATTGGGAGCCATCATCTTCTTCATCATCATCTTCATCTTCAGGTCCCTCCGCATGACGCCAGCAGGATGAGACCCGCCCCTCTCCCAGTGTTGATCAATGGGGTAAAGCAGCTCCCCTCACCATTGACAGGGAGTTATTTTTAGCAACTCCCCCCTCCCCCCCTCTGCTTGAGGCTTGAGTTATTGAGGTGTTTTATGCATTTAGGAGGTAGACTCGATGTATGAGTACTAGACAGTCCTGCTCACAACCATGTAGGTAGGCTGATGTGTCTATGCTATGGCTCTGCTTACAACCAGTCTCTTACAGGGACACTGTCACACCCATACACCTGCCTATTATGGATAGATGTACACAGACACAATATTTGGAACTGTAACTGGGTTTTTAGAACACACACTCGCATCCCACAGATCTATATATAATACATATACTCTAAGCCTACTGTGCAATATTACTAATCTACTAAATCAAAACGTTATTTTGTTTATTGTAGTGACTGCTGTTGTTATTCAACTTCCCCCCAAAATAATGAAGAGCAAACACTCGGATGTTTATTATTTTATACAGGATAACTAACACTGTTTTCAGATATACAAATGATGTCATGTTTGGATGCGGTAAAAATAAGTGTGTGTGACGTCACACCATCATGATATACAGAATTACCTCCAACAGTTGGAACAGATTGGACGCTTCTGGCTGGCGCCCCCGTGTGGTGAGAAATAGCACGTTGCTCTTCCGGAATGTATTAATTTAAGACTTTTATGTTAATATATTGAATGTTACTTCCTAAAATAATAAATATATCCAATGGGTCTTGACTATAATATTATTTAAAAAAGTATTATTTTCCAAATGAAAAACAACCTTATATAGGCCATTTAATTTATTGAAACGTATCAAAATCCGCAATACATGTTTATAGCTTGAATTTATGTGATTAAGGTACATAAATAAACTCCCTGGTTTCCTCGGTTAAATATCTTGTAATTTGAAACCACGCTAGGATCATCTTGAACGTCATTTAAACTGAAGAAACTGACAATAAGAACAGCTAATCCAAGTAATTAAATTTGCCTTCTGTTGTCTAATTTGTCTATAGCCAAGTTCCCTGTACCGCTGGTCTCATGCTGAACAAGTTGGAACAAGTTGCTGTTGCCCAATATAAATAGAATCCAATCTAGCTAATGTTGCCAGCACCCAGAACAGAATACTATGAAAGGTTCATTTTAATGAAATGTGTTAGGACCTTTCCTAAAATCAAATGTTACTGAAGATAAATACAGAAAAAAAGACTTGAATGTTGAAAGGATTCAATGTGAATAGTCAACCACACACCAGGCAAGACACTAGCGATCACTGGTGCCTCGGTAAGTGCAGAGATGAGAGAATGTTTGAGTCCCCCCCCCCATGTTGATGAGGTTTTAGTGTCCCAGCGGCCTGTCGTCATAGGTGCTGTACCTCTTGACATGGATGCGCCGTACGCGCTCTCTGACCTCCGTCCCTGGCCCTGGGCCTTCATCCTCCTCACTGTGTGAACCACAGTGGGCGTGGTGGTGCCGGGTGGCCTCCAAGAGGGTGTTGTCTGGAACAGGGAGCGTCTCGTACAGCAGAGCGTTCAGGGTCTCCTCGTAGACACGTGCCTCCGGGAACTCGACCTGATGCAGACATTGAAAAGTGGCCGGTGTGTGAATGTAAAGTCAAAGTAGGCTGATGATAACTTCATCCAGAACACATGAACAAAACAAGAGTTTTAGCATGCGAGCTTTGAAGCTTTCAGCTGGGCAACAAATATGCTATGACCAGCACTGACAGTAGCAGTGGATACCTGGAGGAGACGAGAACATGGCACAATTGGATTGGTTTGGGTAATGTTCTGTTGAGCTCACCTTGGTCTGCTTCTTCTCCGTGGCGTAAACGATGGAGGTGCAGCACACTTCAGCCAGCTTGCGGCCCTGTCCGTAGAAGGACCAGCAGCAGATCTCGTCACCGATAACATCTTTGATGAAGAGCACACGGCCATTGTGGCTCAGGGACAGCCGGTCGAACAGCTCGATGTTTTTAAGCAGGTTATCATCTGAGTTACTGCAGGAAATAGGTGAGTCAAGCATTTAATTTGAATCACTCAGTGGGGGTAATGAGAACTTGCGGATTTCACAACGAGTCACTTACTAAATGAATCCCTCTGAATGAATTGTTACATCTACAGTTGTGTTCAAAATTATTCAACCCCCACTGAAATTGATTGTTTTGGTCGGTTTGACATTGATTTTGATCAGTCATCCTGCTTACAATTAAATCAAAGAGGCACGTGTAGGTCAGACAAATATAACATAACATTTACAATGAAATAACCACAAATGTCTTTTCTGAGCTCACATCATTATCAGTTTTATTCAACCCCCAAGTGACATTCAATCTTAGTACAACATCCTTTTACAGTTATAACAGCTTTTAAACGTGAAGCATAGCTTGACACATGTGTCTTGCAGCGATCTACGGGTATCTTCGCCCATTCATCATGGGCAAAAGCCTCCAGTTCAGTCACATTCTTAGGCTTGCGCACTGCAACTGCTTTCTTTAAGTCCCACCAGAGGTTCTCAATCGGATTCAAGTCTGGTGACTGTGATGGCCACTTCAAAATATTCCAGCCTTTAATCTGCAACCATGCTCTAGTGGACTTGGAGGTATGCTTGGGATCATTGTATTCTGAATCTGAATTGTCCTGTTGAAAGGTCCAACGTTTCCCAAGCCTCAGGTTTGTGACGGACTGCATCACATTGTCATCCAATATCTCCTGGTACTGAAGAGAATTAATGGTACCTTGCACACACTAAAGCTTCCCAGTACCTGCAGGAGCAAAACAGCCCCAAATCATGATTGACCCCCCACCATGCTTCACAGTAGGCAAGGTGCTCTTTTCTTCATAGGCCTTGTTCTTCCTCCTCCAAACATAGCGTTGATCCATGGGCCCAAACAGTTCTAATTTTGTTTCATCAGTCCACAGAACACTATCCCAAAACTTCTGTGGTTTGTCCACATGACTTTTGGCATACTGCAGTTGACTCTTCTTATTCTTTGGAGACAGCAATGGGGTGCGCCTGGGAGTTCTGGCATGGAGGCCTTCATTACGCAGGGTGCGCCGTACTGTCTGAGCAGAAACTTCAGTACCCACATCTGACAAATCTTTTCTCAGTTCCTCAGCAGTCACACAGGGACTTTTCTCCACTCTACGCTTCAGGTAGCGCACAGCAGTCAAAGTCAGCATCTTCTTTCTGCCACGACCAGGTAGCGTTTCAACAGTGCCCTTTGCCTTGAATTATGCGAATTATGCTTCCTATGGTGTCTCTTGGTATGTTTAACATCTTTGCAATCTTCTTATAGCCATTGCCCTTCCTGTGAAGAGTAATCACCTATTCTCTTGTCTTCCTGGACCATTCTCTTGACTTCACCATGTTTGTAACAACACCAGTAAATGTCTAGAAGGAGCAGTCATTTTAAAGCTGCCTACTTGGTGCTTATTAGGCTTTATTGCTGTTCCCTGACATCCACAGGTGTTTTCAATACCTGATTGAAAACACTTCAATGAACTCTCAATGAGTTCTTCAGAGTGGTAGTCTTTAAGGGGTTGCATAATTGTGTCAAGAAGAATTCAAAAAAAGAAACATTTACTACTGTATTACAAAACTAATTGATGTCATTTTAGTTGCATGTGGTTCTTTGTAGGATTTCATTCTGAATACAATTACAAATGTACACTAAATTCCCTAGAACCATTACAGCATTGGGGGTTGAATAATTTTGAACCCAACTGTAGCTGTCAGTAGTGGTCCACTAAATGTTTACGCCTAAAGGAATTACTTATACGTGCTTACCTGGTGTATGAATACTTGTTGTTGCTTCTGTTGTACACAAGCTTCACCACCGGCTAGAAAAGGAGAATGTTTCTAAATAATTTTCCATTTTCCAAACCATGAGGAAATGCCCTTTGTGAAATCTACTAGAACTTACCTTTGCACAAGACTGAATGAGCCTTTCTTCCTCCTTGACAGACGTGACCACAGGGATGACACACAACGCAGGCTCCTTATCGTCCTGTCATTCAAAGAACACGCTGGAGTTAAACCAGAGACCAGTAATGAAACAGTTGACAGTTACTGATACTAGCTGAAAAGACACTAATATTTGCAAGCTGAGTATCATGTGATATCTATGGTTGTGGTCAGTTCTAACAGAGTTGGTCAAATATAATGGTGCGAAACAACTGGCCTCAAAATGTTCTTCAAAAACCCTTTCATGATACATTGAGATAATACATGTAAATTATTTCCCAAACAGCAGTGACTAACAATTCCAGTCATATAATTGGTAGTATCCATGGAAACAACAAATATCCTCACAGAAAATGTTAGTGGTAGTTCACATTGAGTGCCAGTGGGGATTCCCAGAAATATTCGTCACTTAGACACATGCCTACTGCCACAGATGGCAAATAAGAGCTATTGTTTTCCAGCAGCCACAAACACACACAACAGTCCAAAGCAAATACGATTTGGACATCTGGGGAGCCCAGAGCTATACAAAATACCTGAGTAGTGTTCAACTTCAAAGACAAACAAACTTGACTTTAGACAAAGTGAGAACAGGCATTGGGAGTGCTTTGTGGAGTGCTTTTTTGTTATTGTAAAGGTAGCTTGTAGCCTACATTTCCAGAAAAAAACTTTCAATTTTAGCCTTTAGTATTCCTGTTAGCTAATCAAGACATAACCTAAGGTGCCCTTGTAACTAGGGTTAGGGGTCAACACACACAAATGCCCACGCACATGCATGCACATACACACACGCATGCAATGTTGTTTCTGAGGCAATGACCTGCAAGTTGTTCTGGCACAGCTCCACAAGCCCCTGGATGAGGTAATACTTGGCCTCTGCCAGTAGCTCCAAGATCGCCTGCTTGCCCTTTCCCAAAGTGACCATTCCCTCTCGTAAGTAGGAGAGAACTGTGCCAAAGTGTTTCCCACTGCGGTCTATCAGGATCCAGCCTGTACAGGTAGAAATAGAAACCAAGTTAAGAAAGCACATAGAAAATTAGAGACATCCATTAAAGTTAAGTAATAAAACACAAATGACTATGCTTTGGATTGCTATTTACCATTTGAACTATTCTCACCTTCCTTGTCGGTGAACACAGCTTTCTTGCCACTGAACATAGCCTTGAGCATAGAGTCTTGCTTCGTCAGCACCTGCAGTGTGGTGTAGAACAACGTCCCTCCCACGTTCAAACGAACATACTTGTTCCCCAGACCGACTGCCCCTCCGTAACTGGAAGCCTTGGTCTTGGGACATGTCAAAAGCGAGGGTGGTGGGTGGGAGCAGTGTGGGAGGGAGTGATGTTGCTGCAGGCAGCTGTCCCCAGACATGTCCCTCTGAAGGTAAATGACCACCCTGCAGATGGAGGGCCGGATGTCCCCCGCCGTGGTGACGGCTACTGGAGATGCCGCCACAACCTCTTACTGGTTGTCCCGCTCATACCTGCAACATCATCCATGCCACAAACACACAAGGTTTTGAGAAGCAAAGATCCTGACACAAAGCAACATGCAACACACCACTGATACACTGTTTCTGTACAGGAATGTGACTCTGAAAGAATTACTCAAAAAGGGGTCACACTGATGCACCGGGGTTTATGATACCCCTGTGTCAGTTTATGATAGCGTTAAAACAACTACATGGGGAGAGATACAGTTATTTCATGGCTCACACTAGCTGTCTTGTTGGATGTTAGGTGTCACTGCTATCATACATTGGTTTAGAAACGTTGCTCACGTTATCCAGTTAGATTAATGCCATATACCAGCTAGACAGCTACTGTACTTAACTCAAACTGGATTACGTCGCTGGCACATCGTAGTATTAGTTCAACACTCGATGCTTAACATGTCATGACAGTTTGCTGAACGAATTTACCACCAAATAGCTTTCTGCAACACCATGTTAGAGCTAGGTAAATCGTTACGATTACTTACCAACAACTTCCTTTGATCAACCTTTTGCTTCAACTGGTTTATTTTGAAGTGCTTCTTCTTATTTGTTGATGTTATGGCAGATTGCTACCAACGTTGATGAGGTTCAAGAGTGCTACTGTAGCTACTTCTTTAGCTAACCTAGCTACACTAGTACTACTATCACGGGAGCGTACTATTAATAACGTTACAAACTGTTGTAGTACAGTGAGAGTAATTATATACTTGCTGTTATAACATCAAACAACATTTGACATACACAAAAGTAAGCTACTATATATTCCGTAGATAAGCTTGTTAGCTATAATACAGATAGGTCTATCTCACTTCTGACGATAGTTAACTAAAAAGTTGGGACAGAGTTGCTAGCATAGCTGGTTGCTATAGCATCGGTCAAAGAGAGTGGAAGAGGACTACAAGTCCCACAAAGCATTGCGAACATACAGAATTGTTGTTAATATCATGACATCCAAAAAAACTGCTAAAAATTGTCCAAAGGGGGCACATTCATAAAACATTTAGTAATTTTTGCCATTTAAGTAATTTAGTTTTTTTTTATTCCGGAAGTAGGCAAAACCTTAACAGGAAGTGTCAAGGAACAAAGCTGTTCCCCTGGCAGCAGTTAGTTTACTGGCTATGCCACATAATCACAACCCTGTTCAATTTGACGTAAAAGAGGTGTGTATATATACATTTATGTGAAAGTTTTTTTGTAGATTAGTGCCTGTCTCCCTGTGCACGCTTCATAACGTATAAATTTTGTTGAGGATTGCGTATCTCTGACGACGTGGCTAGTTTATCTACAGTATTGTGGCTAGTTAGCTAGTCTACAGTAGCGGTACTGGGACTCAATAAAAACGTAAACCTGCAAAATAATACTCTTATGTATTAATAGCGACTACAAGCTTTGCTAAGCCTGTATAAAGATAGTCAAAGTACATCAATGTCAGTTTCTGTTATTCTGTAAATCAATTGTGTACTGGACTCTAATGGCTTTTAAAAGTAAGTTTGATGTGTAACTGTAGCGACTAATTTAGCTGATCAAATGTACCACTGGTCTTGCTTCTAAACTATACTTGTCAATCAAGGCTCAGGAGATTAGATGAGAGCAGACAGTTTTCTTAAATGCAACCCTCTGTCTTTCTACAGCCACATCCATAACCCCCCCTCCTGGAAAGGCTTGGTGGCCATGGCGAAAGATCCTTTGGCAGAAGCTGGTCTTCATTTCGATGAGCTTAATAAGTTGAGGGTCCTTGAACCAGAGGTGGCCCAGAAGACCACCGAGCTCAAGGAAGAGTGCAAAGAGTTTGTTGACAGTATGAACCATCAGTTACTGTTAATAACCCTGAAGCACCATGTATTTTCAGTGCTGTCCAATGTGTTTCTGGGAAATAGGATTGTGGACAAATTTAGCCTTATCATGCTTAAGAACGTGTGAGTCAATATTTCAACGCACCTGTTATGTTTCACAAATGTGAATTATTTTCAGAAATCGGCCAGTTTCAGAAGATAGTGGGAGGCCTTATTGAACTGGTAGACGAATTGGCAAAAGAGGCAGAAACAGAAAAAATGAAAGTAAGTGTGAAGACTTTGACCTTTAAACTTCTAATTGATTCCTTATCGGAGTAAATGAGCTGTACGATGTGTCCATACACAGGCCATTGGAGCCAGGAACCTGTTAAAGTCAGTGGCCAAGCAGAGGGAGGCCCAGCAACAGCAACTGCAGGCCTTGATAGCAGAGAAGAAGATGCAACTTGAGAGGTACAAGTGGGTTCTCTTTCCCAAAATGTGTTTTTATGAGGTCCAAGAGACGTCATTATAAATGTTTCTAATCTATTTCAGGTACCGAATTGAGTATGAAGCCCTTTCCAAAGTTGAAGCGGAACAAACAGAGTTCATCGACCAGTTTATTCTGCAGAAATGATGCTGTAAGAAAGGCCTAGAATTGCATTGCTGACTATGTTTCCAGGGTGCCTGTTCAGTGTTTTCTTTGAGTGTAATCTGCTATGGGGAAATGGCTCAAATGAAGATAGTGACTTACCTGTCCTCAAAACAATGACAATGGCTCCACTAAAACCCAAAAGGTTTACCTTTTATACTTATTAGTATAGATCATAATATATTATATCCTTGTTATGCTAAATTCATTTCACACAGGCAGGTTTAAAGTGACAACCTACCACCTAATTTTGGTGATGACAAAATGATAAAGGAAACATATTTATATACAAAGCAATTTATTTATACTATTTATACTGAATAATTAATCTGTATAGCTAGTTTTATTACCTTTTCTACTGATGGAAAAAGTACAATATTTGCATGATACTGTTAATAATGTCAAGATTACTTTAAATGTCAAATATTGTCATAATGTGCTTGTTCTTTTACATCTGCAGATGTGTTTGATTGATGTTTAATTTCATTTCTGGTAAAATGTATGTGGGACCACGTAAAAACCTATCCCTTTCAAGTGGCTTATTTGTTTTGGAGGTCAATAATCAACCAAACCATAAACATGTATTTTTGTTCATCCTATTCTGTTCTATTGACAGTATACATGTTCAGCTATTGTTTCACCAAATGCTTTCATTATCATAATGTTAATGTTTCATTATAGACTGTAACAAGGTTAGAAGACAAACTTTGTCAAAGATGAAGTATACTTGAATAAAAAGGATTTGCACATATCCTTTTGTTTTTGCATGATTCTCATTTACATTTACATGTATTCATTTAGCAGACGCTTTTATCCAAAATGACTTCCAAGAGAGAGCTTTACAAAAGAGCATTGGTCACTCCCAGAATAAGTGCATCTTGATTGGGCCTTTTCTTGAAGGTGAGGAGACAGTCAGTGTCTCTGATGGAGGTGGGGAGTTGATTCCATCATTGGGGAGCCAGACAGGGGAAGAGCTTGTGTTGGGACTGGGCACTTTACCAATGACAGCCATGCAGCAAAGTCCTGGCAGTCAGGCCGAACAGCCTTCTGATTGGCCTGTTTTGGAGCACTGTTTTACTGTAGAGCCCATCTTGTCAGCCAGACGGAAAGGATTCAGGTGGCAGTACTGAAAAAAAATGCAACACTTTATGAGTTTAACTCTATAACCCTTTTTGTCCCTCATTTATTTATTTGCTTTTGCTTCCAAGTTAGATATTGTCTGTACTACTATTATTTTGATTTGAACACCTTTAACCTACAGGTAATTTAGATTTAAATTTACACCTAAAAGGGGGCAGAAGTGGTGGCAAGACTTTATATTCTAGACTGGATTTAGCACATGTTCGCAGAAGTTTGCAGTTACCTGAGGTGTTGAATTGTGGCTTTCATCAGGACAATCCAAGACCTGGATACTGAAGTCAGAGGAAAAGCGAGAGCTTTGAAGAACCAAAGCCATCTCTGCATCCACCTCGATTGGCTCATCTTTCTGCACCGCAAAGTCACAGAAACAAACGTATAAGTGTTTAACAACAAAATGAGATCTGAAGAGTTTACATAGAAACTTGAAGCAAAGGCTAATGTAAACCCTTGTGTAGTATGAGACTCATACATTGTGAATGTACCTTAAAACAGTGTGAGGAATCAAAGTCAAGTTGGTTAGGGTGCTCTGGTACAGTCCCTTTATAGGTCACCATTGCACCGATTTTATTGGTGTTTTGGAGTAACTTGAAGAGTCGATAAGTGCCGGATGAATAATTAATATCACCTTTAAGAAAATTGGATAAGATTCAAGCTTGCGTTGATGATTATGTTTATACTATAATAACAAATTATTTCTACAAACGTGCTTAAGGGATAATACCTGCTTTTTTCTTAAGCTCACAATTGTGGACCATGATGTGACTGGCTGAGACCAGATATGGAGTGCTGAAGCCCACCTCTTGCACCAATGCGATGAAGTCTTGCCAAAACAGAGAACCGCCCATTCCTTCTCCTGTTTTATTGTCAAGGGGGTTATCATTTTGCATTTTGCTTTCAACCGATTTTGATCCGCATCTCAAAAAAAGAAGAAGAATTAATTTATTTGAAAACTCAATGTGCCCTTTTACCCCATAGAACTGGATCTTTTTTCAAGATGTCAGGGACAACTTGGCTGGCATACATGTCACTGAAGTACATTTCTCCACCGTCCTACAAAACATGCAGGAAGACAAGCAAATTTAAATATGGCGTTTCCCTAGTTGGCTGTACAGTGGTACACAAACAGCACCGTGAGAAAGATTTTTAACTAAACAATGCTCACCTTGAGGACATTGTAAGCTTCTTGAAGGACAGTTTTCTTGTCAGGGCACAAACAGATCACACAGTTGGACCTATATAAATGAGTGAAAATCTAAATCAAGAGGATATCTAATGTTGTTTAGGCTACATTGTGATGGGAAATCTGTTTTAGGATAATAATAAAAAACATACACTATAATATCCATGGTGTCCTTCTGTATCCCTGCTTCACCAAGATTTTCCATATATCCCTTCACAAATGAGGTATTAGGATTTGCATATCCAAATTTCTCCTGGTGGTGCTGGATATATTTCTGCGATGCATGAATCTACACAGAATAAAACTCATCAAGCCAAAATGCACATACAAAAGATTTGTAATAAAGGAAGCATGTTTGCGTAGACAGTACCAGATTCTCAGTCATATCAATGCCTGTGACATGGCCACGTTCTCCAACCAGTTTACTGAGTGCATAGCAGTCTCTACCAGAACCACTGCCCAGATCCAGGATTCTGCAGCCTTCCAGCTTCTCTGGAACTGGAAGACCACAGCCAAAAAACCTGAAGAAGTTTGATGCAAGAGCATTGATAGCCATTCTCAGCAATTCCCAGCCCAAAGATGCCTTTTCAAGTGGTCAGTTCCACACTGACCCCTAAGTCTAAGCAGACCAGTTGTTTCTGACATTTACAGACGTCGTTAAACGTTGCTGACTGTGCATGTACAAATTAATTAAATGCAATACCTTTTAGTAACTTCTGGGTGAACAAGACCAAGTGCATTTACTGCACTTTGGGGTATTGGTCGACAGGGTAAAGTGCAGGCAGCATTGGTTTGAAGATCACAAGATGACTCCAACCGAGTACCATAGTATTTCTGCAATAAGCAATAAAGCACTGTCATATAATAAGACAAGCATTTATGTGGGCAAATAATAGTATAATAGAATAATTATTATACCAACCTGAACATGTTCGTGCACTTCGGCAGCCATGTTGTTGATCTTTTTTTTTTTTTTTTACATAACCAGTGTGTGTGTGTGTGTGTGTCTGTCTGTATATGTGTGTATGTGCATGTGTATTTGTGTACGTGTGTTCGACTTGAGGTTGAACTCTGAACTACTGACTACATCCGGGGTTTGACGATTTAGCACGTATTTGCTTTACGTTTGCGGATCTTTCTTTAGCGTAAACCCCCTGAGCGCCCTACTGCGGAAAAGGCGCAAACGTTAAGGGAATGTGAATGGTCTCGTGCAGCGCGCCGTGTCGTTTAGTCTGCGTGCTCGAGACGACTGCAAACCAACACGCAACAGCTACAGTGAAAAGCGGTGAAACGTTATTTCAATTTTTCAAGAGAAATGCTGTTGTAATTGAGGTTGAACCAAGAGTGTTTTAATCACAAAGCGGTTGCCTTGGAAGGGAAGGAGGTGGGTTGTTTTTGCAACTAACGTTAAACTTCAACTCTGCCTTTCATTGTTGTGTAATTTTGCTGGTCGGTTAGCTTGCTAGCTATGCTATGCTACAATATGCTAATACCAGCGGAGGAAGTAACTTCTGTAGCCTAAGATAGCTAAACCCAAATTTTTGATGTTTTTATGAAATTAACTTGTTCTAAAATAATATCGTGGTACTAATACTCATTGTATTCTGCACAATTGTGTAATCAGGAAGTTCTATTCTAATGGGATTATTGTTTTCAAACTCGTAACATTGCGAGTCCTTTTCCTGATGTGCGCGCGTGCCTCATGAGATAGCAGCACCACATTTTGGAGATCAAGATTTTTATGAAAGACAGACACATCAACAGATTTTTGCACACTAGTAGTTTTCATTCATTCTGCCCAACTAGTTTGGTATGCCGTAGTTGGTATAGATACACGTTGATCTTCTCTGATCACGTATTCCTTTGTAACGTTTCTAGATTCGAGGCGCCATGGCTGCTGCCTTCCCCTACCGAGGTGTTCCCGGTGGGATGCCACCAGGGATCCCCCCTCCAGTCCAGGTCCCGGACTACATGTCAGAGGAAAAACTGCAAGAGAAAGGTGAGATAAATAACTGGGATATTTGGAGTCGTTTCCACTCATTTGCTCTATTAGTTTAGGTCTAATAACACACTGTTGTTACTTCTACAGCAAGGAAATGGCAGCAACTCCAGGCCAAGCGCTACTCTGAGAAGAGAAAGTTTGGGTTTGTGGATGCCCAGAAGGAGGACATGCCACCTGAACATGTCCGCAAAATCATCAGGGACCATGGTGACATGACTAACAGGAAGTTCCGCCATGATAAGAGGGTCTACCTTGGGTAGGATACTTTGTTGCCTTCTCAGGTTGATATTTGCCTACATTCAGACTAGCAAGACCATGTGGCATTGTCAAAACTCCCCTGATGTTTTGGTCTGATTTCCAGAGCCCTGAAATACATGCCCCACGCTGTTCTGAAGCTGCTTGAGAACATGCCCATGCCCTGGGAGCAGATCAGAGACGTGCCTGTGCTCTACCACATCACAGGAGCCATTTCCTTCGTCAATGAGATCCCATGGGTCATAGAGCCAGTCTACATCGCCCAGTGGGGGTAGGTCATGTTCGTTCAGATGTTACTGACTTGTATTGTACACATTCCTATTTTGATTTTCCCAAAGATGATCTAATTTTTATATATATATTTGTATTTTTACTCAATTTATCACTTGTTCCATTGTTCCTCATGATAACAGTGCCATGTGGATCATGATGCGCCGCGAGAAGAGAGACCGTCGGCACTTCAAGCGCATGCGCTTCCCGCCCTTCGACGACGAGGAGCCTCCTCTGGACTACGCCGACAACATCCTGGACGTGGAGCCCCTGGAGGCCATCCAGATGGAGCTGGATGCTGACGAGGACGCCTCGGTGGCAGAATGGCTGTACGAGCACCAGCCGCTCAAGGACAGCACCAAGTGAGTGAGGCTGGGAAAAAGACCTCGTGCAATATGTGCAGAGTGCATGTCCTGGATGGGTAATGCTAAACTTCATTCTCCTCCTTCCCCCCCTCCTCAAGGTATGTGAATGGCACCACATACCGGCGCTGGCAGTTCACCCTCCCCATGATGTCAACTCTGTATCGTCTAGCTAACCAGCTACTGACAGACCTGGTTGACTGCAACTACTTCTACCTGTTTGACCTCAAGGCCTTCTTCACTTCTAAGGCCCTGAACATGGCGATCCCAGGAGGACCCAAGTTTGAACCTCTTGTCAGGGATATCAACCTCCAGTGAGAACTCAAATTACTACTTAAATTACACCATTTAACGACATATCTTTGTACTAAGTATGGTGAAACAAGACAAATGTGAGAAAATTGTCCCATAGTTAACCCATGGCATTTTATCTCGACTCAGGGATGAAGACTGGAACGAGTTCAATGATATCAACAAGATCATCATCCGGCAGCCAATCAGGACAGAGTACAAGATCGCTTTCCCCTACCTGTACAACAACCTGCCGCACCATGTTCATCTCACCTGGTGAGCAGATGAGAGTCCCAAGCAGCAATGTTCATGTTCATAGAAATAATGTGACTTCCTGTTTGGATGTGTTCTTCATGGTTAATCTTGCCGCCCTGCAGGTACCACACCCCAAATGTGGTCTTCATTAAGACAGAGGATCCGGACTTGCCAGCATTCTACTTTGACCCCCTGATCAACCCCATCTCCCATAGACACTCTGTCAAAGTAAGCTTGATTATAAGCAGCAGCCTCTCCTTGATGCAACATGGTTATTTTCATGTACGTTTGCCTAAACGGACCTCCTACAAAGGCGCACTTGCATTGGTTTGCTTGCTCGTGCGTAAGAAATGGAGTAACATCAACATGAATGATGATTTGTATTACCGGCTGCATCTGCATTTGGTTGCTCAGCATTCAGACACGTCCTTCTGTTCTTAATGGTCTGAAAAGACATTGTGAAGAAGAATGACATTCAGATTACTTTATTTATCCCGCGGGAAACTCCTTCGCAGACATTCTAGCTGGGTTCCCAGTGTTAGGGTTTACCCCTCACAACCAACCTGTCCCCTCCTTATTATCAGAGCCAGGAGCCTCTGCCTGAAGATGATGAGGAGTTTGAGCTGCCAGAGTATGTGGAGCCCCTGCTGAAGGACACACCCCTTTACACAGACAACACAGCCAATGGGATTGCTCTGCTCTGGGCGCCCCGCCCCTTCAACTTGCGCTCAGGGAGGACCAGGCGCGCCATTGACATCCCTCTCATCAAGAACTGGTAGGCAGACGATTTGGACATTGGTTTGACATGAATGCAGTCATCAAATCTGGTTTCTTGTACTTATGAGACTTGGTATTTTTGTTTATGCAAATGTCTTTGACTAAAGAGTGTGCCCTTCCTGTTGAAGGTATCGTGAACACTGCCCCGCTGGCCAGCCAGTGAAGGTTCGTGTATCCTACCAGAAGTTGCTGAAGTACTACGTGCTCAACGCTCTCAAACACAGACCACCCAAGGCCCAGAAGAAGAGGTGAGCATCAATACAGCTTTTGTACATTATGGAAGTTGAAATATCAAGAGGGATTTCTAAAGGGATCAAAAAGACAACTGACAATAATAGTCCCGTCCACCATTTCCAGGTACCTCTTCCGCTCGTTCAAGGCCACCAAGTTCTTCCAGTCAACCAAGCTGGATTGGGTGGAGGTGGGCCTGCAGGTCTGCAGACAGGGCTACAACATGCTCAACCTGCTCATCCACCGCAAGAACCTCAACTACCTTCATCTGGACTACAACTTCAACCTGAAGCCCGTCAAGACCCTCACCACCAAGGTATGGCGCGATCCAGTGTTGGGCTCTTAGGTGCAGCCTGCAGTCAGTGTTGTTATTGTCATTCGTGTGTTAGGATTAGTAGCCTGGTGTAATGTAGACCTGTGTGCTTTCTTTCTGTTCTTCAGGAGCGTAAGAAGTCCAGATTTGGAAATGCCTTCCATCTGTGCAGAGAGGTGCTGCGTCTCAGTAAGCTAGTGGTGGACAGTCATGTGCAGTACAGACTGGGCAACGTTGACGCCTTCCAGGTGAGGGGCATTTCTTTACATACTGAACTGTTTTTTTTCTAAAGAAACTTTCACTGTGGTATTGAAGAAACAAATGGCTAAGGTACCCTGCCCTCATCCCTGTGCTGTAGCTCTCAGATGGGCTTCAGTACATCTTTGCCCACGTGGGCCAGCTGACAGGCATGTACCGCTACAAGTACAAGCTGATGAGACAGATCCGCATGTGCAAGGATCTCAAACATCTCATCTACTACCGCTTCAACACTGTGAGTACACACACAAACACACACTCTTCATTTGTGTTAATGCAAGAAATCTAGGGTATTCACAAGACATCGTAGTCATGGTGCACAAATACTGCTTATACAAAATTAGATGTATTTTTTTTAAATCCAGATTTCCACCATACCCATGGCAGTTTTTATGACCACCCTCATGTTAGGTGTTGTTGTTGTGTATTCCCAGGGCCCTGTGGGCAAGGGTCCAGGCTGTGGCTTCTGGGCTCCAGGCTGGAGGGTGTGGCTCTTCTTCATGAGGGGCATCACCCCTTTGCTGGAAAGATGGTTGGGCAACCTGCTGGCCAGGCAGTTTGAAGGTATGACGACTAATTTTTTTCACCTGAAGTGAGTAAGTTGAAACATTTTAGCATAGCAGCTTATCCATAACAGATGTGTGATTGGATACTTGACTACAAACCCCATGTTTCTGCCTGTAAACAGGCCGTCACTCCAAGGGTGTGGCCAAGACCGTGACTAAGCAGCGAGTGGAGTCTCACTTTGACCTGGAGCTGCGTGCTGCAGTCATGCACGACATCCTGGATATGATGCCTGAGGGTATCAAGCAGAACAAGGCCAGGACCATCCTGCAGCACCTCAGTGAGTCCTGGAGGTGCTGGAAGGCCAACATTCCCTGGAAGGTAACATGAGGCATATTCAATAGATTGTTCCAAATTCTTTTAGTTTTTTGTTTTTACATGGAAGGTTTCTCACAAACACAGACCCTGTTTTTTACCTTTCACCCTCTTTGCTCTTAGGTGCCAGGCCTTCCCACGCCCATCGAGAACATGATCCTGCGCTATGTGAAGGCCAAAGCCGATTGGTGGACCAACACAGCCCACTACAACCGTGAGCGAATCAGGCGCGGTGCCACAGTGGACAAGACTGTGTGCAAGAAGAACCTGGGCAGGCTGACCCGTCTGTACCTGAAGGCGGAGCAAGAGCGCCAGCACAATTACCTGAAGGTACAAACACATCTCCTTGTGTACTCATGCACGAGTCATAGGTGTGTTCTCCGGGGTTTTAAACGAGCCAATGTCTCCCCCTTCAGGATGGGCCTTACATCACAGCTGAGGAGGCCGTGGCCATCTACACCACCACAGTGCACTGGTTGGAGAGCAGACGCTTCTCCCCCATTCCTTTCCCCCCACTCTCATACAAACACGACACCAAGCTGCTCATCCTTGCTCTGGAGCGGCTCAAAGAGGCTTACAGGTAATAACCATCAATGGTGTTTCTTATTCTTTTATCAAACGAGAAATATACCCTCCTCCTGAATTGGGCTCTTATCGGATGCTGTGTTTGTGCTTGTCAGTGTGAAGTCCAGGCTGAACCAGTCCCAGAGAGAGGAGCTGGGTCTGATCGAGCAGGCCTACGACAACCCCCACGAGGCCCTGTCCAGGATCAAGCGTCACCTGCTCACCCAGAGAGCCTTCAAAGAGGTTGGTGCCCTTTCTTTTAGCTATACTAAAAGTTGAGAGAGAAGAGAGGAAAACATTTTTTTTTAAAGAAATCTCCAGTTTAGATCACATCCTTCACCCATGTCTCTCCCACCTGTCTCAGCCAGTCCCTGCTGTGCTCTGTTTCCCTCTAGGTGGGTATTGAGTTCATGGACCTGTACAGCCACCTGGTGCCCGTGTACGACGTGGAGCCCCTGGAGAAGATCACAGACGCCTACCTGGACCAGTACCTGTGGTACGAGGCCGACAAGCGCCGCCTCTTCCCACCTTGGATTAAACCAGCAGACACAGAGCCTCCACCACTGCTGGTTTACAAGTGGTGCCAAGGTAAGAACTGGTAGGGAACAGTGGTATGGTGACTATGCATGCTTGAGCTTTGGTTTCAATTGTATTTGTTGGGTAGTCGACACACAACAACAACAATTCAGCTGCCCTGGTGGTGATGGGTGGTGATGGGTACAAAAGGAAGAGGACTTCTTGGAACTTCTTTTTGAAAGTCATTCAACTTGTGTTTCTGTCTCAGGTGTCAACAACCTGCAGGACGTGTGGGAGACCACGGAGGGAGAGTGTAACGTGATGCTGGAGTCACGCTACGAGAAGATGTACGAGAAGATCGATCTGACGCTGCTCAACAGACTGCTGCGTCTCATCGTGGATCACAACATTGCAGACTACATGACGGCCAAGAACAACGTGGTCATCAACTACAAGGTAAGAAGAAGCAATGGATGAAGAAATACTGCATTTATACTGCCTACTTGACAAGATGTATTGGGATAACAACCGATATATCTTTTTATATAAACGATTGTTATAATTAGAACCATATTCCTCCTTTCCCCCCAGGACATGAACCACACGAACTCGTACGGCATCATCCGTGGGCTGCAGTTTGCCTCCTTCATCGTGCAGTACTATGGCCTGGTCATGGACCTCCTTGTTCTGGGCCTGCACCGCGCTAGCGAGATGGCCGGCCCCCCACAGATGCCCAATGACTTCCTCAGCTTCCAGGACACGGCCACCGAGAGCGCCCACCCCATCCGCCTTTACTGCCGATACATCGACCGCATCCACATCTTCTTCAGGTAACGTCAGATAATCCAGAAAAGTGCTGGTTCTCCATCGGAGACATGGAATCAGTCTGGTGCTCAAGAAGAATACATTGAGGAAACATTAGTAATATGTGCAAGGTAGAATATGTTCTCCATTTCCCCCTGAATAAATCAGTTATCTCCCCTCCATCATCCCAGGTTCTCTGCAGACGAGGCCAGGGATCTGATCCAGAGGTACTTGACAGAACACCCTGACCCCAACAATGAGAACATTGTTGGCTACAACAACAAGAAGTGCTGGCCTCGTGACGCCCGCATGAGACTGATGAAGCATGATGTCAACCTGTGAGTCCGACGGAACTTCTTTGTAGAACCTTCCCTTGTTTTCCTCTATTATTCCATATCTGAATGCACTGACATTTCCATGTAGTGAAAGGCGTTCCTCAATCTGTTTAACCCTTTCAGGGGCCGTGCCGTGTTCTGGGACATCAAGAACCGACTACCTCGCTCCGTCACCACGGTGCAGTGGGAGAACAGCTTTGTGTCAGTCTACAGCAAAGATAACCCCAACCTGCTGTTCAACATGTGTGGGTTCGAGTGCCGCATCCTGCCCAAGTGCCGCACCAGCTATGAGGAGTTCACCCACAAGGACGGGGTTTGGAACCTGCAGAATGAGGTGAGGGCTCACGCTCAAAGGGGTGGAACGTTGGGAACAATCTATGAATGGGAGCATTTTACCCACAGAATAGTTAGTTGTTGCCACTCTATAAGGGTCTTGTGTGTGTTTGTAGGTAACCAAAGAGAGGACAGCGCAGTGTTTCCTGCGTGTGGATGATGAGTCCATGCAGCGCTTCCACAACAGAGTGCGTCAGATCCTCATGGCCTCAGGATCCACCACCTTCACCAAGGTTAGCCTGTCTTCCATAGCACTACTGTAGGCTGTAAACATCTGGATATATATTATATAACGTCTTTCCCCCAATCACCTCTCTCCAGATTGTCAACAAGTGGAACACAGCCCTGATTGGCCTGATGACGTACTTCCGCGAGGCGGTGGTCAACACCCAGGAGCTGCTGGACCTGTTGGTCAAGTGTGAGAACAAAATCCAGACCCGAATCAAGATTGGCCTCAACTCCAAGATGCCCAGTCGCTTCCCCCCCGTGGTGTTCTACACCCCCAAGGAGCTGGGCGGTCTGGGCATGCTGTCCATGGGCCACGTGCTCATCCCCCAGTCTGACCTCAGGTAAGACCGCAAATATGCTCTCGTCATCTGGAGATAGTGATTGTTTTCTATCGCTTCTACCTGGCACTGGATCTCAAATTTGGCTGGAATTGTTATTGTTTCCGAGATGTCATTCATTGTGATCACGCCATGACACCTTCTTTGTGTGTGGATGCGCTCCTCTCTAGGTGGTCAAAGCAGACAGACGTCGGCATCACTCACTTCCGCTCAGGCATGAGTCACGAGGAGGACCAGCTGATCCCTAACTTGTACCGCTACATCCAGCCATGGGAGAGCGAGTTCATCGACTCCCAGAGAGTGTGGGCTGAGTACGCCCTCAAGAGGCAGGAAGCTATCGCCCAGAACAGGTACTGCTCAAACTATTCCTAATCATCAAACTTTGTTTTAAGGTTATATTTTACAGAAACCTGCCTAGTGTTATGGTTGGGTTCCGTAAAGAGTCGTTAACCTTCAAAGTTAATAGTGATTTGTGTATGCTTCAGGCGTTTGACTCTAGAAGACTTGGAGGACTCGTGGGATAGAGGCATCCCTCGTATCAACACTCTGTTCCAGAAGGACAGACACACCCTGGCCTACGATAAGGGCTGGAGAGTCAGGACTGACTTCAAACAGTACCAGGTAACGGGCCACATTCAAATGACAATACATGGGATATAGATAACTCACTATTTACCACAGGGAAATCTTTGATATGCAATAGGATATTTTTTGGGGGGTTGTTGTAAACTGCAGGATTACAAAGGCTAATATATTTTTATTTCTTTTCACTCAAGGTTCTGAAGCAGAATCCGTTCTGGTGGACCCACCAGAGGCACGACGGCAAGTTGTGGAACTTGAACAACTACAGAACAGACATGATCCAGGCTCTGGGTGGCGTGGAGGGCATTCTGGAACACACCCTCTTCAAGGGCACCTACTTCCCTACCTGGGAGGGGCTTTTCTGGTGAGGAGACTTAAGTGGCACCACCACTGGAGCCAGAGGCTTTCAGGGTCTTCAGTTTCTAACTTACTCAGTAGTCACTCTGAACATTATGTACTTTACACAAATTGAAATGTATTGCAGTATTAAGAGAAGTCGTTCATTATTAAACATCTTCCCATCATAATCATCGTTTTCCTCTTCAGGGAGAAAGCCAGTGGCTTTGAAGAATCCATGAAGTGGAAGAAGCTGACCAACGCCCAGAGGTCCGGTCTGAACCAGATCCCTAACCGTCGTTTCACCCTGTGGTGGTCCCCCACCATCAACAGAGCCAACGTAAGGGAGACTAGGCTGTCAGAAGGGATCTGACTTTGACCTTCCAGTTTATAAATGGAAGGGTTTGGCACCTTTAGTCTGCCAACTGTGGTGTTAATACATAATGGATTGGTTCACTTTCTGTCCCTCTTGTAGGTGTACGTGGGTTTCCAGGTGCAGTTGGACTTGACTGGTATCTTCATGCATGGCAAGATCCCCACACTGAAGATCTCTCTCATCCAGATCTTCAGAGCTCACTTGTGGCAGAAGATCCACGAGAGCATTGTGATGGATCTCTGTCAGGTAAACCTTCAGAAGAAGTTCCTCTTGTCCAAAGATTTAGTTTTCCATTGGTCAGGGATTTCATATCCAAATACACCTACTTGCCCAGTCCTTAGTTTCTTCCGTGTGTGTTTTCAGGTGTTTGACCAGGAGCTGGATGCCCTGGAGATCGAGACAGTCCAGAAGGAGACCATCCACCCTAGGAAGTCTTACAAGATGAACTCATCCTGCGCCGACATCCTCCTCTTCGCCTCCTACAAGTGGAATGTCTCTCGCCCATCCCTGCTCGCTGACTCCAAGTATGTACAAGACTTGATGCTTAACACCTACTTTGACCATTAAGTTTGTAATGCATAGAAGGATTGATAAGAGAACGAGATGCATTTGTTATCGTAACTTTTTTCTTTCTCAGGGAAGTGCAAATACCTCCCATGTTACACTGCAGTGCCTGTTTTTTCTGTCTGTGAGTTATTGAGAGCACTGTCCTCTCTCCTCTTCAGGGATGTGATGGACAGCACTACCACCCAGAAGTACTGGATCGACATCCAGCTTCGCTGGGGCGATTACGACTCTCACGACATTGAGCGCTACGCTCGCGCCAAGTTCCTGGACTACACCACCGACAACATGAGTATCTACCCATCACCCACAGGAGTGCTCATCGCCATCGACCTGGCCTACAATCTTCACAGGTTAGCAATTAGCATTTTAGCTGTGGTAGCACTACAATGCTGATCTTGCTGTGGCATCCTTTTGGAGACAGATAAATTAAATGAGTGAGAAGAGCATTCGTCACCTACCTTTATTTTTTGGCCCTTGACAAGTTGAAGAAATATTAACGACTGCTACAAATACACAAAGCATAGATATCACCGGGATTAAAATGTCTAATTGGACATTTTCTCCATGTCTCTCCTCAGTGGCTATGGTAACTGGTTCCCTGGAGGCAAGCCTCTGATCCAGCAGGCCATGGCCAAGATCATGAAGGCCAACCCTGCCCTTTACGTCCTGAGGGAGCGAATCCGTAAGGGGCTGCAGCTGTACTCCTCTGAGCCCACTGAACCTTACCTGTCCTCCCAGAACTACGGAGAGCTCTTCTCAAACCAGATCATCTGGTTTGTGGATGACACCAATGTGTACCGTGTCACCATCCACAAGGTGAGGAGAATCACCTGTCATAGGGTTCTTTTAGCCTGTAGGCATTCTGTTTTAGACTAGTCACTGTTGGCTGAAATGTTTCATTCAACACCTATAAGGTTGTCAGATTTTTATTTTCGACTACCAAGACCTGTTTTTGAGGATGCATGGGTCTGAATAATACCTCACATGCAGAAATTAATATTTAGTCATCTTACTTTTTCTCTTTCTAGACCTTTGAGGGTAATCTGACCACGAAACCCATCAACGGAGCCATCTTCATCTTCAACCCCAGGACTGGTCAGCTCTTCCTCAAGATCATTCACACCTCTGTGTGGGCGGGACAGAAGCGTCTGGGACAGGTACACCCTTTAGTCCACAAGCTAAACCCACCCTACATCTCTGTACTCATCTAATCCAAGTACTACACTGGGTAAGAGCGTCTGCTTGATGACTAAATGCACATGAATCTCTTTTTTTTTCTCCTGTGTGGCTGTAGTTGGCCAAGTGGAAGACAGCTGAGGAGGTGGCAGCTCTGATTCGCTCGCTCCCTGTGGAGGAGCAGCCTAAACAGATCATCGTGACCAGGAAGGGCATGTTGGACCCTCTTGAGGTGAGACCTGACAATTGAACAACAAAGTCAGTGTGTATTCTTATCATGTGCAGTATTCTAACCCATCCTACCCCTCTACTCTGCCTCTGTTTAGGTCCACTTGCTGGATTTCCCCAACATTGTGATCAAGGGCTCTGAGCTCCAGCTGCCCTTCCAAGCCTGTCTGAAGGTGGAGAAGTTTGGTGATCTGATCCTTAAAGCCACAGAGCCTCAGATGGTCCTGTTCAATCTGTACGACGACTGGCTGAAGACCATCTCCTCCTACACGGTGAGGGATGCCCCAGGAGCCGTCAAAGCATCGTTAGGGAAGATATATTTTTTCCACTGACATACTGTTGAACACTGCAGGATGTGTTCAAATGGAAACAGACAGGGAGAAAAAGGGCATTCTGAAGTCCCAGTCCTCCTACATTCCTTCTCAAATGGCTTTTCAAGGAACCATAGCTTTTCTATTTTTCTTCTAGGCATTCTCCCGTCTCATCTTGATCCTGAGAGCGCTCCATGTGAACAATGACCGTGCCAAGGTGATTCTGAAGCCTGATAAGACCACCATCACAGAGCCCCATCACATCTGGCCCACGCTGACCGACGAAGAATGGATCAAGGTGGAGGTCCAGCTGAAAGACCTCATCCTTGCCGACTATGGCAAGAAGAACAAGTGAGTCATGCCTTAGGGGATGTTCGTAAAACATGCATAAGGCTACATAAACATGTTATAAATGTTTTTTCTCACTAAGGTTTATAAAGGTCATGAAATGAGCTGTGTTAAAAGTGCAGTTTATGATCATGAATATACTCCTAATATAAACGTATTCTGCCGTGTCTGACATCCTCTTTCCCCCTGCCTCTTAGTGTGAACGTGGCGTCCCTGACACAGTCTGAGATCCGTGACATCATCCTGGGCATGGAGATCTCGGCGCCATCTCAGCAGCGGCAGCAGATCGCTGAGATAGAGAAGCAGACCAAGGAGCAGTCTCAGCTGACAGCCACACAGACACGCACCGTCAACAAGCACGGAGACGAGATCATCACCTCCACCACCTCCAACTATGAGACCCAGACCTTCTCCTCCAAGACCGAATGGAGAGTCAGGTGAGGAGAGGATCTTAGAGATAAGGGCACAAGACTTGGTGTATTTTTTGTTGTTTTGTTACATTATAACTTTTTTCTCTCACGCTAAAAATTGATTGGTCTCCTCCCATAGGGCCATCTCTGCAGCCAACCTGCACCTAAGGACCAATCACATCTACGTATCGTCTGATGACATCAAAGAGACCGGCTACACCTACATTCTGCCCAAGAATGTGCTTAAGAAGTTCATCTGTATCTCTGACCTGCGTGCCCAGGTCCGTATACCACCATGTCCTTTAACCAAGTTAACCTCAGCCAAGAGACAAGGCATCTGCTACTTTGAGCCATTGTTTAATGACTGTGATGTTGGGTTGTGTTTTTGTATCTAGATTGCAGGATACCTGTATGGCACCAGTCCCCCTGACAACCCCCAGGTGAAGGAGATTCGCTGCATCGTCATGGTGCCTCAATGGGGAACGCATCAGACTGTCCACCTGCCCAATCAGCTGCCTGGACATGAGTACCTCAAGGTCAGCCTCACACACACACTTACACACACCTCTGTACAATAAACACACCTGCTCTTTCACAGGATCCTTATGTTACGCTTCATATGTCTCCTCTTCCTCCCCCCCTCTGCAGGAAATGGAGCCTCTGGGCTGGATCCACACTCAGCCCAACGAGTCCCCACAACTGTCCCCACAGGATGTGACCTCACACGCCAAGATCATGGCTGACAACCCTGCCTGGGATGGAGAGAAGACCATCATCATCACCTGCAGGTAGAACTCCCTCCTCAGTTGGTCCAATTCATGTTGTATGTCTTTGTCTTTATTTAAGTTGACAGGCATCATTCAGTGTTAAGCGGTTGGCTTTAGATCTGATTTAGTATTTGACAGAATTTCTGTCCATAATCAGATCAATACCGTTTTATTATTTGTTCAGCACACAGTAACTCAGGGTTAGGGTTAACCGTAACTCTACTTTCAAACTCCCCTACACATAGTCACTCTAACTCAGTTCTCAAAAGGCTTAACCTGCGCTAACCTACGTATACGAACTGCTCCTCTCAGCTTCACCCCAGGTTCCTGCACGCTCACCGCCTACAAGCTGACACCGAGCGGCTATGAGTGGGGAAGACAGAACACAGACAAGGGTAACAACCCCAAAGGCTACCTGCCCTCCCACTATGAGAGGGTTCAGATGCTGCTGTCTGACCGCTTCCTGGGCTTCTTCATGGTGCCTGGACAGGTGTCCTGGAACTATAACTTCATGGGTGAGTAAAGGCATTGGACATCAATCTGTAGAAATATGAAATGATTTGATCAGAATCAGAATGAGGTTTAATCGCTATGCAAGGTTTACAAACATTTACCGTATTTTCCGGACTATAAGCCGCTACTTTTTCCCCACGTTTTGAACCATGCGGCTAATACAGAGATGCGGCTTTTCTATTAATTTTTCTTCTGTCCTCAGGAAGATGAATAAGTGACTTGTGGCTTCAGCGCAAGGGAGAATTAACCGACTTTAACAGTTGCGCAGTTGCGCATTACATTTATAGCAGGGTTACAGTCCCCAAGCATAGTGGGTTTACAGATTATGAAACATATATCGTGAGAAACCAATAAGAGAAAGAAAAAGTGACAGTGGTTTTGTGTTCAGTGGTTTCAGTACGCAGAAGGAAGGAAAATAAAGCAACTTGGCTTTAGTGCACAGGAGGAAGACGAATAAAATCATCGAAAAACTTTTCTGTTTTGTTCGATCAGCACTTTTACTGCTGCGTTAAGGGCACTATTCAGAAACAATCATTTCATGTATACGAATAAACAGTTATAGTACAAAATATTTCTATGTAAAAACCATTGGACCATTTGAATGAAGGAATGAATGGATATCAACGGCTTATAGTCCGGTGCGGCTTATATAAGACAAAATAGTTCAATTATAGGTGGTGCGGCTTATATTTAGGTGCGCTCTATAGTCCGGAAATTACGGTACTGAATTTACTGTGGCAGAAATGAGCAAACATAGAACACATATGAACTCATGAATTGATTTTATTAACATTGATTAATATTCATGCAGAAGATATAAATGTAACACCTGAACGGCTTTAATTGGCATATAGTGAGATTGTGCCATGACACCTTTGTCATTTGAGCTGTATTTTAAGACGCATTGTTTTTTCCCCTTTTAGGTGTTCGCCATGACCCCAACATGAAGTACGACCTTCAACTATCCAACCCAATGGAGTTTTACCACGAGGTCCACCGACCTTCGCACTTCCTCAATTTTGCTTCGCTGCAAGAGGGAGAGATCTACAATGCAGACCGTGAGGACATGTACGCCTAAGAGAGACCACACCACCCCCCCACCCTGACTGCCAGGCAACCATCTTGGTGTTGAAGATATTTGTATGGGGACCTTCTGAAAATTGGTCCATTTGTGATAGAAGCATTTGAGCATTTCTACCAATTTTATGAGACAGTTGGAAGTCAGTTTATCAACTTAGGGTCATAAAGTTGGCCTTTATGTTTGTTTTCTAATTTTTACTTGTATTTTGTTATTTACAAATGCTCTCTTTCCCCTCACATTCGGTTTTCGGCAACTGTTTACATTAGATCTGTATTCAGTCTATTTTGATTCCTGCAGCTCATTTTGGACACATGTGAACTGGTGTTTGTGTGGCTTTCCTGCTGCGTATCTCATAGTTTATATAGATGTGGATTTTCTTTTCATAGGTGATAGAAAACTCAATTTTCCCAAGTAGAAGCAAATGTAACTGAAAGTGACTATTGTCTCGTTTTTTTTACGCCAGCAATCTTTACTCGTATGCTATGTTGTGCATTAATTGTGGACACAGTAGTTGAAATGGTCGAAATAAAGAACTTTTATATTAACCATGACCTCAAGATCATTTTGTTTTGGTTAATAACAGCATAATAACTAGACTGGTAAATATCCAGTAGGCTTCAAGCTGCAGCTGAACATGAGTTTGGCACTTGAGGCCCCGTGTCTCTTTAAACACCTTTCATAATGTTTGAAGATATAAATCGCTTGTTTTACTTTCAATCACTGTTCAACTGTCGGTACATTGCAGTATCCTCATTTGCCTTTGCCTTAAGAGGAAATTCAATTTGCATTGCGCCGTCACATCCATTAAGGCACGGTTGACCTGCTAAGCCTCAGTTAGAGAACCGTCCTTATGGCAGCGCACTCATATTACATTGGTCAGAAAAGTAGGAGGGTTTTGTGATGGAAAACAAGTGAAGGGTCGTGCCTGTGCAGCAGTCTTTACCAACACCAGAACTCAATGTTCCTTTAATTCCTTCTTGGAATACAAATAATGTTCTTGGAACATAAAGTCGCGTGACAGAATCTGAAGACTGCGGAATTGGAACGTGCAGGTAGAAACACTGTAGCAAGACAAGATGTCTGCAACTGCAATAAATGCACTTGAGACAACGCGCTAATATGTTTCCAGCTCAAATGCAATTTCGTTTTCGTTTGTGTCACAGATGATATGTGCCATATGTCACTGTGACGCCGTGATTATAGTTGAGTTTCTGTTCTAACTTTGTACCTACATGGTTATAGAGCTTACAAAGCAGCATGGAGATCAAATGCGAGAGGAACGAACAGACGGATAATAAAAAAACAGAGGGTTGTTTTGAAAGGACATGTTTAACTCTAACTGTCGACGATGTGTACGAAATAGCCAAACAGATTGGGTCTGAAGTGGAGAAACTTATTGACGGTTACGGTAAAGAGAGCGCGCTGGGGCTCGTGCCTAAAATAGTGAAAGTCCTCGAGCTGTTAGAGAGCTATGCCTCGCGCAATAATGCCCTCAAATCAAAGGAAGAGGAAATGTACAAAGCATTCGAAACATTACAGGTACAGCAACAGAAAAAAAGAGTCATCAAAGAAAACGAAGATTGCAACAAGAATGAAATACGGGTGAGTAAATGAAGCAATGTTAAGCTAAAGGCATTAAAATGTAAGTGGTTGTGTCATTTGAACTTCAGTGGGCCTCCAGTTTGCGCATGTCAACTGCGTGACGAATGAACCCATATCATGTTTTTCTGCGACAGTCTTCTGTATATAGGGTAATCGTTTTATATAATTTTTTTTTAAATGTGCCGTTGTAATGATGTGTCAAGCTGTAGCCATTTGGTCAGTTGGCAAAACCTCCAGTGTGCTTGTTTGCTTGTTGTGCTTGTGCTTGTTGACAGGTCGCACATGCGGAAGGTATCGTGACTAGCTCCGTATAATAATGACAGATGACGTCATGGCAGTATCAGTATGACGTGTTGAATATGAGCAAAGAGATTGTGCCTTAGTGGCCAAAACACTTATGTCCAGTTGTGCTTTAGGCCTACTGAGTATGATCCTTAGATGCACACCACACAACGTAAACAATTACAAACTAGAGACTGGTAGATAGTTTAACCCCTCTTTGGTCTGTCCCCTTGCAGGAGGTGCTAGAGAAGGAGGAGCAGTGGAGGAGGAGGTGTGAGGAGCTGCAGGCCCAGGTGCAGCGACTCCAGGGAGACAACCAGGATCTGCAGAACCGTCTGAAGGGCAGCCATGCACAGGAAGGTTGGTTTGCGTGAAGCCTCTTAAGAGACACCTGACCATGAACACACAGACACTGATGCCCAATACACTCCCACTGCATGAAACCGCTATTGTAGGGAAAGTCACATGAACAGTGATTGTGCTGAACTGGGATTGTGCTGACGCATTTTTGTGTACATGTGATCCTGGGGAAAAAACATTAGCTGACCATGGAATACCTTTGTACTTTTCTGGTTGTCCTCTTTTGGAAGTGGGTGTGTGATTATCATGTGTTGACCCCCAGAACCAAAATTTCAATTGAACTTTTCATTGGATGTGATATATACGGTACTGTCTTGAGAATGTGATAGATTTAATGTTATATCCATTGTCAGTATTACCAGTTTATAAGAGCTCAATTCACTCTTCGAAATAGAATTGAATAGGATTGGTTGTAATACAAAGTTATGTGGCATTGTTTACAGGAATGTAAGGGTTTCCAAGCTGATAAGCACATATTTCCTTGAAGGAGAAGACGTCTGTATTTGTACTGAGAAATAACAAGATAATTCAATTCAGTTTCCCATGTTGATTTTCCCAAAGGCTGTAAAAACATAAATCTAATAAGGTTTATAAATACATTTAAGACATTTCAGAAGTTAAATCACAAGCCAGTATCAACTAAAATATATTACACTTTTTAAACCTGTAATATCTAAATGTAAATAATCAGCTTTGGAAAACTTCCTAAGTCAATTTTTGGCACATGCCTCACAAAGGTAGATTTCATTACCCAAGAGCCAGAATTAACTCACAGTATAGAAGGAGGTCTTACATACAGCCATGTGCAGGGGGGTAATCCGATATTTAAGTCATGACCTTAAGCTTGTCTTGACTGAGGTTTTTTTTACTGTGGTACTTTGTCTCAGGTGACCATTGATAGTGCTGTTTTATGTCAACCATCAATGAACCACTCCTTGTCAAACCTGACAGTGAAGAAGTCACAAATTATGCGGTTGTCTTCATGTTGACCCATGTAGGGCCACAGTGGTCGTGTCGCATTACATCTTCTGTGTTCTAGACCGTGTTCAGCGGCAGGAACGGGAGGTGATGCTAAAACTGAAGGAAGTCGTGGACAAGCAGAGAGATGAGCTGAGGGCCAAACAACAAGAAATCACCAGCGTGTCCAAAGAGGTCGAAGCGGTAAGAATAAACACACAGACTTCCTAATGGGTCAGAGTTTATCGGAGGCACAACCTGGGTGAACCATCGATGTGTTATGCAGAGGTTATAACTGAATTAGATGGGTAACTTGCTGTTTTATTACCTCACGGTAGTTTAGAAAACAATGGACATTGTGCGTTTTCATAAATGCACACACACAGACACATGCACACACAAATGTACTGTTTCAGCTGCCAAAGGAGGAAGCTGTGCTGCACAGAATACACGGTATAGACAAACACAAAAGATGAACATAATAAGCCAATAACAAACATCATTCTTAGCAAATCTGGGAAGGGCGTTGACATAAAAATAGTTAGTGTTTATGACATCAGTCAACTGAACCACACCTAAGAGACAAGAACAAGTCTAGGCAACTGCTCCACTCCTCTCTTTCAATCTGATATAATGTCTGTCTATCTACAGTCTGAACCAGCTGTGTTTGCTTACAGTGTAGGAAAGTTTTTTTTGTGCGGCTGTGGTCTAACATACGCCCTCTGTTTCTGCCTCAGTTTGATTTGCTTGTAGCCTGTGTCTGTGTCGTGTTTGTCCTATCTGTGTCCTATCATTCATTTGTGTGTGGAGGGGGGCGTACAAGTGCAGTTACACTGACCTCAACACATGTATGAATCAATTCACTCTCCCTGTGTGTCTGTGTCCCCGTATGCCTGTGTCCTTGTTTGTGGATTTCGTGCGTACTTGTCTCTGTACTGTAAACTGCATGAACCTGTGTGTGTGCCGTCCAGCTTCAGGAGCAGCTGGAGCGTTTCATGAAGATGAACGGCGAGCTGAGACACAAGCAGACCATAGTTCAGGCGCAGGTGAAGAGCGCCGTGGAGAGAAAGGCCGACATGGAGGCCGACCTGAGGGAGAAACAGAAAGAGATAGAACGCCTCAGTTCCCAGCTGGAGAAGGCTCACGCTGTTGGCTTGGTAAGGTGGTGTTTTACAGAGGGGTGTGTGTGGTTGATTTAATTAGCCGTGTTGTTATTCACATAGCAAATAGGCATTCAGCAAAGGTACATTCACTTCACCATGTTTTCTAAACAGTATTTGCTGTCTTGCACTGCTAGTTTGTGACCACCCAGCTGTGTTTTGTCATTGTTAGGAACATGATACATATATCCTGTATATTCCGCTGTATATCCTGCAAAAAACTGTAAATCCTGTACATCCTGATATAATACTGTATATTTTACAAGGACCAATACTTGTATAATTGTAATCAGATAGTCTGTACATAATCATTTATCCAAGCCTCTGCCCACCCCCCCCCCCCTAAATAAAGTATTCTGAATCTAAATCGAATATCACCATCCCTCCCATACAATAACTGTCAGACAAACTTATAATTCACCAGTGTTCTCGACAAGTCTATAACCACAGCATTCTACCCTCCTTGCACTCTATATATATTGTAGCTTATTGCTTAAATGGTGTGTTCCAAACAGGGCAGTTCATCTACGACACAGCTGGATCTGACAGACAAGATGATCATCGACATGAAGGATCCCAACAGACCCTGTTTCACCAAGCAGGAGGTCAGGGATATTCTGTCTGAGAGGAACGAGGTCAAGGCCAACCTCTTCCTGGTCCAGGAAGAACTCGCCTACTACCAGAGGTGGATTGAATGTTGAAAGTTTGTGGTCGTGCATGGGAAGGCATCATTTCGTTGTTTGTTCACATTGTTTGTGTGTGTTTGTGTCTTGAAGGGAGATTTTAAATGATGAAAGATGCCCGGGTTTCTTGTTGGATGCAATGCGGTCTGCCATTAAGAAACAGAGAACCGTTATTAAGGCCAAAATGCTGGGTGTTCCAGTGGACGACTGCAGCAGGTGAGACATGCACATACACACACACACTCCGATTCAGAATAATGAGCCATGCCCTAGGAATTTGTTGTGAATGACACAGTCAGACATGCAGAAGGCATGCAAACACACTCTGACATTGTCTCCCTGTAATGTTTCCACAGCGATGAGGAGGATAAGGGTGCCCTGTTTGAGAGGAGAGAAGCCCAGACAGAGACAGACGGTGCCGAGGAGAAACCTGCAGATTCTCGCATCAGAAACCTGTGAGTGCTGCTATGCTACAAGCGGTTCTGATTGGATGCTAAACCATATTTCGTTTCCATGTATTTATACATGAATAATGACAATAAAGTTGAGATCTAATGTACATTCATGTGTTAACAGCATTCACAGTATGTTTGTTTTTTTGGTGGAAATGGTTCCAGAGTATAATCTCCACAGCCACTTTCAGGCAATACTAAGACCATGGGTTGGTTACTCGTGACGTGAACACGTTACGACCTTATCAGACTCAAACAGGCATGTGTTAAGACTGGAATGTTTGCTATATTCTGTAAATCTTGAGCTTCAGCTATGTGTCAGCCATAGTCTTAATGCCAAGGCCTCGGATTGGTCTAAAGTTAATAAGAATCAGTGGTATGATCGGTTTGGTTGGTCGGTTGGTTTGGCAGGTTTTTCAGCTTCTACTAAAACTGCACCTTAAATAGTTTCACAAACAAACAACACCATTTATGATATTCCAGTGACAGTGTCTGACACATTAACGGGGTCACCTGCTGTCTTCCTGTATTTTACCCGTGGTTGGTGACAGACGGTCCTGACCTTTGACCTTTGTTTGTCATCTCCTCCATTGTTTTCTCAGCTTTGGCTTCCTGACACGTTCAGGCAGCAGCCACAGCCCCTCCCACCAGGGCACCACAAACTCCTCCTGGGAAATCATCGTCCCAGAGGACACAGGAGCCGAGTCAGAGCCCAGACAATCCCCCTGACCTCCCTCTTTCTCAATATACCCTTCTTGATTATACATTTGTCTTCCTGACCATTTTATCTTTGCCCTCTAGTGGACATACAGTGCTATTGGACAGCTGCAGCATGTTACCATGTGTGGTACGTGTTGGTTTTTGTTTCCAAACAAACCCAGTATACAGCTTGAATTGCAGGTCCAGCTAAATGTAACCCTAACCCACGTGTGTTCCCCCTTTCTAGTTGTACCCCCTTTTTCTTCTTCTTCTTTCTTTCTGTTCCCCTTCCCCTCAGATGTGTTCCTGTTTTCTCTGTCTTTCTCTCTCGTGTTTCCTTTGGTTCTGAAAAAAGTAATACTCTGGATCAATTTATTGCATTGATGTCAGCTGTGTTGTACTTGATCGATAGGGAACTTTCTACATAGAAAAGTATGGCACATGCCATATAAATCTACAAAGAACGGTCAAAGTATTATATTCTATAATGATCTTTACAGATGTTTTAACAATGATCATAACCAAAGTTGTTACCATGATGTATTTCTTCCCTCACAGAAATTATAATTAACTGTGGGTATACTTGTGTGCCACAAGAGGGCGGTAATCAGCTCAATCAGTTAATAAGCATGATTAGGTAATTTCCTTTGTAATTTAAACTCAGTTGTGTTCAGCATGACTTTTGCAAGACTACTCAGTAAACAATACACATTCATCCAATCAGTTTGTGGTATACATTAACAGTATGTTTTTCCTTATTTGTGATAACACTGCAGTCCTTGACCTTGATTGTATGACATAATATGTTTGGAAATCTGTTCCCAAACTATGAATCTCATTTTTTTTAAGCTTTCATCTGATCTTTAAAAAAGAATGAATGCATTTGGTGGTATCTCGAGTGGTTGTTACGGGTGTATATATGTTTTCTGCGCGTGTGCATGTTTGTAAGACTAAGACACACTAGCCTCTGTAAATTGGTCACTGCACTTAAAGAGGAATTGTTTTTTCCTCAAGAGGGAGTGGGTGGGGAAAGGTATGTGTATGTTCTCACTGTCCATTCCTCAATACGTGAACACATGCAGTACATACAAAGTATTTTAATTTCACAACTGAGTATTTTTCAAATCCCTGTTCCCGTCCACCTACAGTATATGTTAAAGATACTTGTTTTAACTTGTCTAAACCGTCTGACATTTTTTGAGATTCAACATTTTGCTTCTGGTGTAGCCTGAAGGTCCCACTCAGATTTCCTACAACACTTATTGTACATTTTATTTTTGTAAGCATACCTTTTTAAACAACAAGCCTTGTATGAAACCAAATAAAGCTGGAAAACTCCTGGGAAACGTCTACTGTCTTTGTATGTTAGCAGTATAGTCCTTCTGCTCTGTCTGAAAGTGATAAGATTCAATAATATCTGAAAAACCACAAGTTGATCGATGACTTTGGCTGCTTACCTTTTCTCAGAATCTTAGGTTGTGGTAATGTATTTTAAAAAGCCAGTGTCTGATTGAATAGGAGGAAGTGACCCTCATATCCCCAGGAAGCTGGTGGAGGAAATCCAGGGATTTGGACCACACTGGACTCACCAGACCACCGACCAACTACAGCATGAGAGGAAACAAAGGAGGAGGAGGAGGAAGAAGAGAGGAGTTGAAGGTGAAGCAGAAAGAGTTTGGTGGTGGTAAGAAAATAGAAATTCAACCTGTTCTTAACTTGGGGACTGAGGAACTAAGGAGAACAAACAGAAGTAGGTTTGGTTACTGTGGACGCTAACATCCTTGTTAGTCTCGTTCTGGTTGGACAGATCTGTGAGGACAGATTCAGGTCTATTTCTGCTGTGGAAATGGACCTTCTTCTGACAAGTCTTGGAATACTGCTCTGCTGCAACCTCTCTGCACAAAATCTGGATCCTTCTGGAAAAAATGTATGCCAGGATCTTAGGTATGACACAGCTTATTTCACCCAGAATTCTCACTTTTTGGGGTCTTAATGAGTTTCTTGGACTTGAAATATCAAGATATGTTGTATTTTACAGTAGTGTATCTTTACTTTCTCTTCGAACAGAAACCCTTCCAACCTTGTATGTTGTAATGGGTGGAGACAAGAAGAAGAGGCGTGCTCAATACGTCAGTATCATTGGCCTACATATTTACTCTTCTCAAATTCTCAAAGTCTCTCAAATCTCAAGTTCTCAAATGTATATTGTTGCCCCTTTTTGTGTCTGACAGTGTGTTGGTCTGACCAGTTTGATGAACTCTGAGCCCCTGAACTCTGTATTCTCTCTATTGTGCAGCCGTCTGCGAGGGCGAGCAAGCCTGTCAGAAAGATGAGATCTGCGTGTATCCAGGAGTGTGTCGTTGTCCAGCGGGATTTTACGGGGCCAACTGCAAGACACGTGAGTTTAGACTGAAAACACTAAGATAGCATGAACCAAACACCCTGAGACGTAAAGCAGGGATTGGCTGCTCAGTCCTCTCAGTTTATGGTTGGTAGACGCAGCTTCACTACACTTCACTACAGGACAGAACTATATTCCTCAAAGTTTCTTTTGTCTCTTGAAAAAAAGAAAAAAAAACTGATTATTTAGTGTAGAGAGTACATCAATTTGTAATCGACTACATCCTTTTGGAAATAAATGTTTGCTCTACGCATGTTTCAATATTTCTATATCTTATCTGTTTCGATAGGCTGCCCACCAGAATTATGGGCACCAGACTGTCGCAAGGTATGCCAGTGTTACCCATATGGGCGCTGCGACCCCGTCACTGGTGAGTGCACGTGTCTCCCCAACCGGTGGGGCCCACTGTGCCAGTATGCCTGCAAGTGTGCCCGCCATGGACACTGCAACCCTGTCCATGGCAACTGCACCTGTGAGGAGGGCTGGTGGACGCCCACCTGTGCCAAGACGTGTCAGTGTTCCCAGAATGCCCTGGGTGCAGCCTGTGATCAGCTGACAGGCGGGTGCCAGTGTGCCCCTCGGTTCTGGGGACAAAAATGCGCCCTGCACTGCACTTGCTATCAGTCGCCATGCCAACAGAGGATGGGCACCTGTGAGTGTGAGTCTGGCTGGTGGGGGCCAGCATGTGACCGGCGCTGTAACTGCCATGTGGAGCACAGCAGCTGTGACCCTAACAGTGGGAACTGTGTGTGCCTGCCTGGGTATAAGGGAGAGTACTGTAACCTGCCCTGTGATGCAGGGGAGTATGGGAGCAGCTGTAAACTCAGGTAAGTTGAGGTAAATCAGTAAGTGCATGTGTTTAGGACAGAGGTCGGCAACCCTGGTCCTAGGGAGGCACTTTCCTGAGGATTTTGGATGTTTCCCTGCTTTAACACACCTGATTCTAATGGAGGGTAATTATGAGGCTTCCACAGAGCTTGATAACGACCCTTCATTAGAATCAGGTGTGCTGGAGCAAGGAAACGGCTAAAGCAGTGGTCTTCAACCCTGGTCCTCAGGACCCACTGTCCTGCATGTTTTAGATGTTTCCCTGCTCCAACACACCTGATTCTAATGCATGGGTCGTTATCTAGCTCTGAAGAATCCTGGTAAACGATCATGCATTAGAATCAGGTGTGTGGGAAGGGGGAAACATCCAAAACATGCAGGACAGTGGGTCCTGAGGACCAGGGTTGAAGACCACTGGGCTAAAGTCTTTTGTCTTCTGGTTTAGGATTATATAATCAGTACTGTTTTATTTTACTTAAGAGAGCTGTGTGTTGTTTGGATTGGACTGTTAAATTCTGTGTCAAGTCTTCTTTCCTCAATTTGAATAGTTACCTTATAACCTTTTCCACTTTCTTCCCCTCTTCTTTCTAGGTGTGGTCGTTGTAGAGGTGGGCGGCCATGCTCTGTTGTTGATGGGACTTGTGTTGCCTGTGAGTCTGGATGGAACGGCACACGGTGCAATACCAAGTGCCCGTACGGTCACTATGGTGACCGTTGCCAGGAGAAGTGCCCTCACTGTAGGAACAATGAACCATGTGACCCCAGAACAGGAAAGTGTTGGCGCTGCGACCCAGGTTGGACTGGACCTTAGTGAGTGTGTGAATGTAGCATTAAGGGAAGCAACATTTGATAATTCTGACTTTAAATATTACACATTTCTGTATTTTTTGTTGTTGGAAACCTTATTCTGGCCTAAAAAAAACTAGTACTTGCAATAGTAGAATAATAGTAGAAAGTATTAGCAATTTTGTTTATTTTATTGTGTGCCTGCCTTCAGCTGTGACCAGCCCTGTACTGACAGGACGTTTGGGGATGCCTGCCGCTTCCTGTGCAGCCCCTGTTTCCATGGCCACTGTGATCATGTGACAGGAAGATGTGTCTGCGAGCCTGGCTTCCAGGGAGAGAGGTGAAATTTCAGTTTCTGCAAACAGAAATCCCTCGTTACATTTTCACCAGAACGTGATATTAAAAGAACACACCCACACAAATATAATTCAAATAAAAACAGGCATTTCTCTACCTGAAAGCCTGTTTTATGTTTTATTTGTCCACTGTATTTGTACAGTGTTTTCATGTGTATTTGAAAAGGAGAAAACATAAATATGCAAATGCTGTTTTAAAAGAAGACATAATTTTCTCTATATCTGAGTGTAGCTTCCAGTCGTTTGAGAAGGCCAGAACTGATGGTTAAATGAGTTTTATTTTCCTTTCTTCCGTGCCATTCAACCAACGTAAGAGCTAGACAAGAACAGATACATTACAGTTACATTCGTATACAGTATTGCTAGCTCAATACATTAGTACATCCGTTTTGCAAATTAAACATTTCAAATGTTACGAAAATATATTCATTTCCATAACACACCTTGTTCCCCTGTCGACTGTAGTTAGATCCGTGTGTTTTGAGTAACGCTCAACATGCTTTATCCATGTTTTTACCATTTGCCGTAGTTCACTTTACTTTACGCCTTTTTCTTTTCCTGTCAGGTAGATTTCCGTTTTACTGCTACTTCCGGTTGCACAGGAAGTTACCAAAATAAAAGCAAAACTTTATACTACAATGTAAATACGTTAAATTGACCTTTACACTGAGGTACTTGTCTCTGTGTGATGCTACCAGCTGTAACAGCACCTGTCCGGATCACCAGTTTGGCCTTAACTGCTCTTTAGAGTGTGACTGTGGAGGGGATGTCAGCTGCCACCCAGCCACAGGCACCTGTCCACACAGTAAGCTCCTGGGTGCTGGTGCATCCATGCTTTTGTTTATATTGTATACATGCCTGTGTGCTTCTGTTTGTTCAACACTGATCAGTGAACTTGTCGGTACCCTTCTGTTTGTGAGTATTCATGCAGAACAGGATTTTAATGCCACGTCTGCTTGTGCTTCTGTGTGTGTGTGTGTGTGTCAGGTGGGCGTGGGGCTCTTATTGCAGGCTTGCTGGTCCCCCTGTTTCTGTTGATTCTAGCTCTGGTCCTCTGCTGCTGCTGCTGTGGTGGAGGGCCCACAGGTGGCAAAGAAAGGTCTGTATCCAAATGTACATTTTACATTTAGTCCAATTATCAGATGCCCTCTCTTATCCAGTGGCAAATAGGGTGATGTGCCTTGCCCAAGGACACAACATATTGTTTGCATGACCCGGATTCTTTCATGACTCTCAGTCTCACTGGTTGTTCAGGGTCAACGCAGCTGATGGAGTTACTACTTCTTCTCGTATGAAACACCATGTGTACAACGTCCTGGCCAACGTGAGCTCAGCCCTGCCCTGCATCTCTGTCTGGTCTTCAGGTCTGCCCAGAGTCACAGGTGAGACTCCGGGCCATAGCTTGACATTGTGTCATATTCCCTTGTGGAACTTTATGACAGCTTAAGAAAGCTTTACAGAGATAACATTAGAATTATACAAATGCTCTGCACATAAATTTGCGTAAAGATTTATGTTTTGCCTTAACAGTTTGTCGGATCAAGTTTAGATATGACAGCTGATCTTTAAGAGCGTTTTTATCTCCTTCCAGTTTCTCACCATGATCCGGAGTTGACCTTCAACCACAGCTTTATTGAGCCTCCGTCCTCAGGCTGGGTCACGGAGGGTTCATCCTTCGACAGTGATGAGGAAGAAGGGGAGGCTCTCTACTGTGTTCCACCCAGGGAAGGTAATGACGGAAGACATTCCTGACTGTTGGGAATTTCACCCCAAAATGCATCAACCTTTACACCACCATGACTGTGAGTCATTCATATGGACTGCAGTACATGCTTTGAGGGACTTAAAATCTCCTTCTGACCTCTGGTAGATAGTAATGTTTAATTTTTTTGTATTTCTCTCTCTCTCTCTCTCTCTCTCTCTCTCTCTCTCTCTCTAACAGACATCCCATCAATGGCAGGAGGTGAGTTCCAGGAGATGAGCTCCAAGTGCAACATGTTCCTTGACCCATCTGGCTTTAGCGGTGAAGACATGTCCCTGCCCTTTGCCATCCCTCGCACCTCCAGCATTGCCAAGTCAAAGAGACCCTCCGTCTCTTTCGCAGAGGGCACACGCTTCAGCCCCAAGGAGCGTCGTAGTTCCACCCAGGACATGGCATGCCCCGGGGCCCCCCGCACCAAGCCCAAGACGGCCTGGGGGGTCCTGGCGATCTCTGCTCTCCAAGCCCAGGGAGTAGGAGGGAAACCAGGGGAAGACAGCTTGGCTGACGGGGGGCAGATGGGTGAGGACAAAAGTGTCATGTTAGACAACCAGGACTCCAACAGCAATGGAGGAGAAGACCCTGATACAGAAAGGTCCAGCTCCACCCCTCCTTGCTTCACCCTTCAAGTCCCTGGGGCGGTCGGGCGAAGACGCACCATGTCGAATGCTGCCGCCCACAAGTCTCAAACACCAACGCCTGCATCCGATGCTCAGGAGGCAGACACGGGCGCAGATACGATCACCACTGTGTATGTGACAGTGAGTAAGACTGGCAGGCCCGCATCTAAAGTGGAACACACCTCTGAAGGTCCCGTTCAGGCCATGCTGAGACGGCTAGGCAGCCTCCAGAGACAGAAAGACCAGGAGGCTGGGAGACCCAAGACCAAAGCGGTGGAGGGCATCACCAAGCCCCCCAGGAGGAAACTGGGCACCCGGGCTAGCGTTTGGGAGCAGGGCACCCCAGTGGTACCAGAGGTGACCATGAGAAAGCCCAGTAGGAGAAAGCTGACACAACCCAGCTCCTCTGGAACAACAGGCTCCACCGAAAATCTGCCACCTGATGGCACCACTCTCAAAAGGCCTCTTTCCTCCATTTTGAAACGAGTGCCTGAAGTGATGTCGGTGGCTGGGCCGGATGTAAGTGGTGAAGAGGTCATGTGGGAGGGTGCTGATGCTGGGCCGGGACAAAGCGAGAGTGGGTACCTGACTGTGGGACCTGTTACGGACACTGTTAGTTTGAGTGAGGTCATTGCTAACCAAGGCCTGGTGGTCAATGTGGAAACTGAGCCCAGTTATGAGAATGTTTTGATAAACCATTCATAACAATGCTATACTATTGCCTATACAGCTTTACGGTCAGAAACGGTTGTAAAGATAAAGGTGTCAAAGGAGATAAACACATGTATGATAAGATATATATTTTTTCTCTCCGTTACAAGTTGTCTTATATGGTTGTATATTCCCCATAATAAGAAATGTTGACGTGTATTTTAAAATAACACAGCTAATCCAAACATGGTTTCAAATGGATGGAGTAGACAAAGACCCCAGGGGGGTATTGCACAAAACTAAGATAAGGGATTAAGCCGGGATATGTTGGTTATCCTGGCTGAATTTAGTCTCAAGTCGGTTGCATGAAAGCCGGTTGCATAAAACTTAGCCTGGCCAAGTTACCATGGTGATTTATTCTCTGCAGCTAGCCTGCTCCGGACCAGGCTAACAGCCAGGCTAAAATTAATCCTAGTGATTCACCTGTATTTCCACCGTCAATCCTGTGAGGAATTCACGTGTTTTACAGCATGTCCATGATCTTTTTAAATATGTTGCATCATTTTATTTATAATAATACAAAAATGACATATATTATATTATTACATATATGCATACAAAAATTACATATATATAGTATATTGTCATTTCTCATTTCATTTAAATCTACAACAGTATTTTTATATTGATTTAAGTGGTTTTATTATTACTCTGGCCAAGTGTTATATTGATATGCTGATGAAGACTGCATGTCAAACTGCCGTCGATGTTTCATAAAGATGTGTTTTATTGCAGTACAATGAACCATCGCTGTATCACGTTATCAATACAGTGAACCCTCGCGATATCATGGTTCAGTACAGTGAATCCTCGCGATATCGTTTCAAATTTTTTCGATACTTCACGGATTTGCCTCGTGCATTGTGTTCTGCATTCTGATTGGATAAACAGTCTCCGCGTCTTCTTTACCTGTGCATTAATAAAGTTGCGGTTTACTGTAATATGTACTGCGTCTGTACACCTACGTAACATTCGCAGAAAAAGTTAAATTTATGGACATGCTTAATTGTAGCCCAATTATGACAGCTCCAGAGGATTGTACAATTTTTGAATACTAACGCATTAAGCCGGCCCGCTATTGTCTGCCAGGCTTATTCTCTTTCTTTGATTATGGCTTGAGTATTGCCCTTTTTTAATAATATTCTTCTCCTCCTCATAAAACTCCATCAGGAGCTGTTGTTCTGTGGCCGTGAAATATGTTGCGCGACTCTTGTCCATGTTCTGATCGGTGATTCTCTGAGCAATCGCGAGGTCTATTTAAGGATGCCGTGAACACGCATTTATCCGACCTGACTACCTACACCTGGCTTGCTTGACATAGCCGCGCCTTTTCATCCTGGCTTGGCAAACGTGCAACCAATTAAGACAGGATAAGACGGCCAGACTAGGTCAAGCCGCGCTTGCTCAGTTATCCTGGATTTCTTTATTCTAATTTGTGCAATACCCCCCTGGGAATGGATGACAGACATGGACTTTGTTCATGATTAACGATTGGTTGCTTAGCTGGTAGGTTGATGGTTGGTTTGTGTAGGTGAGCTGTAAAGTCTACATAGCCTCAGATACAAGCATGTTTATTGACATTGTATTTCCTATGCACAGGGAAATTATGGATTATGCCGTTTTGGTCAACAGAAAGGTCTTATGTCCATGACTGTTTCATCAATATTAAGATCTTTCATCAAAAAGAAATACCATATACTATATATACACAGTTGTAAATGTTTCAATCATTTCAGTCAAATTGTAAAGACATCATAGTCACAATACTTTATGGGTTAGGTCACCTGAGTCATCTGTGGACTAAATTAATACGATAAAATCTCGCCCGATAAAAACTATTTCTTTTCTGCCTTAGTGTTGTCAGAGCAACCAAGCCAGTACTTAGCGATGGATCTGGGATATGGGGGGTTTGCGAAGTCCACTCTTTTGGTCTTCAAATCCACTCTGTAGTATTTATCTGGGAAACACAAATAGAGGTTTCAAGGTTATTTCCACTGTGTTTGTTGCCAGGTGATTACACAATATCAATGTATGCTATGTAACGTACTGCTTCTCATTGTCAGTAGAACCTACTTACTCAACCCAATAGAATATTTTATTGTCACAGCAACTCTATTGCTGGTCATTTGAACATAGAGATTTGAGTTTACCTTGGCATCTCATTACCTGCTTTGAAGAAATAGACGCTCTGCAAGGGATGTCCCTTGCGTACAAGTTCCCAGTAGCTTCTCTCTGCAGCGGGATATCTGGAGAAATAGCTGTCACTCTCATAGTGTCTGCGATAATCGTAATCTCTCCTACGATCCCGGTCCCAGTCCTGCTCCTGACGCAGCCCCAAGTCGCTCGCCAGCCTCTCCCTCATGGCCATCTCCCGCTCGGTCAGCCTCTGCTCCATGTCCATCCCTCTCTCAGCGAATCGTTGGCCCATGTCCAGACCTCTCTCAGCAAATCGTTGGCCCATGTCCATCCCTCTCTCAGCATAGCCTTGGCCCATGTCCATTCCTCTTTCGGCCATAGATTCCCAGAAAGGGGATCTGTTTTGCCTGTGGCGACCCCGCTGTTGCCCCCATTGCTGTCCCCACTGTTGCCCCCATGGCTGGTCGGGGCGGTAGTTGCCCTCTGGGCGTCGGTCATCATTGCGAACAGGGGGAGAGATCCACGGGGCAACATAGATCCTACCCCCCATGACAGCATCTACTGGGGACTTGATGCCAACCCAGTCCTTATTGATGAAGTGGTGCCCATCATGACGGATGGGCTCTGAAAGAAGGAAAAGAGATAGAGAAGAATGTACACTGCAAGACTACAGCTGATAGTAAAACATTAAGCTGCTGGTATGAGTAGAAACGTATAGTCAGTAGTTCAACCATGTACACAGAAGGATAGACACAGGAAACATTCTCACTGCCTCCAAAGAGCTCATGGTAAAAGGATTCCCAGTTGTGGTAGTAGACATCAGTGTAGCGTCGAAAGAGGGTGGACGGAGACCTCTCTGACATGCTGATACACTCCTCATGAGACGGCTGGTGGAGGAACTCATACTGGTAATACTGGTCAGCTGAGAGATCACAGATACACAGGATGGAAGGATATAACTACAGTATTATTGCTCATTCTGTAATACAATTACATTTTAATTCTTTGAATACTGTTTATATAAAAAATACAAAAACGATTAACCTCATTGTCAGTTATGGTTAGCAACAATATCTGATAAAGAGGGTATATTTAAAGGCGCAAATGGTCTTGTCTATTTCTCCATGCTTTCAAATAAATCGGATGTGTCCAGACCTTTAAAGAAGTACACCTTCTCTTTGCCATGGTGACTGTGGGCTGGCATGGCGAAGGCAGCATCTACGTTGTCAGGTATCTTAGCAAAGCCCACAGTAATGTCTCGGGGATAGTCGTCATCCAGTACGCCATCATCAAACCTCCAGTACTGATTTCTCTATGATGAAAACATTACCTTTGATCAGCATTGATTGTTTTCGTTTGTGTGTGTATTGTGATTGTGAGTGTAGAAGTAACTCCAGTAAAGATTTAGCACCAGTCAGAAGCATAAAACTGACAATGCAGCTTTCATCTGACACAGATTATCTACCCACCTCATCCAATCTAAAGTCAAGGTAATAACATCCACAACTAAACACATATATGTAAATGTTTATACTAGTCAAATGTCCCACATAATACAGTTGAATTATTCATATACAGTAAATGTTCCACCTTAAAAATGTATGTTTTGCCCTGGCAGTTGATTCGAGTAAAGGCAGCATCAATGGGCCCCTTGATGCCCCAGACATCCTTGATGAGTTTGGGGTAGCCTGGAAGCACCGACTTTTCATCCAGCACAAAGAAGTATTCCCCTGTATGGGACACACAGCTGTAAGCAATGCAGTCTTCTCAACAACCTACTGTATTCACCACACCAATTTAAGTACAATAATATACTGAGCTTTTCGTTATGAATCAACCAATGTTTTCTTTGACCTCGATACAAAAATCTAATTTAACTGACCACCTGAATGTGAATGAATAATCAGTGTTTTTGTTGACAAATTTGCAGCCAACTATTCATTTCCCAGTCTCACCTCTGAAGGCATAGATTGAGCCATTTTTCATCTGCATGAAAGAGTCGAAGGGGCGGCCGCTACAAGGCTCCGCATCTGGGTCTGGAGCTTGGGTGGTGGTCACTCTCTCAGTGGTCGTCGCTGGTGTTGGTTCTGGTGTTGCCAGATTTGGTCCTGATGAAATGTCCCTCCCGGCATCTTTCTCTGTTGTCGGGACAGTCATGTCCAGGATGTGTCCCGTCACAGTTGTAAGGAAGTTCGGTGGATCGTGGGTTGTTAGATCTTGGGGTGACTGGGATGCCTCCTGTTCATCAGGGGCTTCCATAACTGAGGGAATGGTGGTTGCCTTTGTTACTGGGGAGGTCTGAGTGGCAGGAGTAGTAGAGATCTCGTCACGCCGTCTTGACCCACGTTGACGGCCTGAATCGCCAGGGTCAGCGGTTGGGGTGCGGTTGATGGTGGCATGTGACGTGGGGGTGCTGTCCAGAGAATCCTCATCATCTTCAGCAAAGACAAATGTGTCTCCTCGAGCTGGACAGACAAAACATCTGATTGTACACAAATTCTGGTTCTGATTCTATTGTTAACACAGCATTCTATTGAGATCAAAATGATCCAAGAGTGGATCTTTTCAAAGGTACAAGGTACTTACTTCTCATACGACATGCTGTCTCATAGTCCAGGCAGCAGCTTTTGTAATACCTACACATGGAGTCACACTGGCAGCTCTTCTGCGCATCAAAGCCATTCTCACAACGGTTCATGCAAGATTCTAAGACAGAGAAGACATGAATACATTCACTGACTAAAATGGGATTGAGACAGGGACCTTGTATACAACATGTCGATCACATCACTTGAGATTCCAGTGTATCAAACAATGAGCATAAGGGAATAATGTGTACAGTATGTGATGTATTCTAAATCAGGGGTCCCCAACCCTGGTCCTCAGGGCCCACTGTCCTGCATGTTTTAGATGTTTCATCCTTCCCACACACCTGATTCTAATGCATGTTCATTACCAGGATTATTCAGAGCTAGATAACGACCCATTCATTTGAGTCAGGTGTGTTGGAGCATGGAAACATCTAAAACAGGGGTGTCAAACTCGTGCCATCGCGGGCCAAGAGGGTGCAGGTTTTCGCGTCAACCAAGCCCCTACACCGGCTGATTTCAATAACGAGTTTGATTTCACTAAGTGGAGAAACTTGTTAGTGAAATTAGCTGGTGTAGGGGCTTGGTTGACGCGAAAACCTGCACCCTCTTGGCCCGCGATGGCACGAGTTTGACACCCCTGATCTAAAACACCAAACACCCTGAGGACCAAGGTTGGGGACCACTGCTCTAAATGACATATATTAGGAGCATCAAAGGAATCACCAAGCAATTCTTGTAAAAACCTATTTCAATAATGTAAGAGACTTTTAGAAGGAATTAACTTACCCTCTTCTGCCAAAGCAGCTGCCAGTGTGGCTAGCATCAGAATCAGCCCCAACTTCATGCTGATTCACCTAAGAGTAAGAGTGTAGTGGGAGGTGAACATGCAAGGATCCTGGACTGTGGACAACTAATCAATGGCCACTGGTCATTGAACCTTTCTGTATATTGACTTAAACGCTTTGTTTTGAAAAGGTCTGCTTAAGCAATTACTTTGTAGAATGAGAAGGGCCACAGTGAAGAGTAAAATATTTATGTTAGAATTTTCCTATTTCCCTGAAGTAGTATTTGCTCTTTTTGATTGAAGTAATTTGTTGACAAAGATAATTAGACATAATATGGTCACCCTATAGACATAATGTAGGCACTGTTTAATGCAGGATTAAGTATGATGATGGCACAGAGCAAGACTGTGATAGAGGTCTAGACTTGGTAGTAAGCAAAAACAAAATAACAAAATCATCCTTAAGCTTTCTTTTTTTTCTAACACATGACTCACTCTTAGAGTTTGAACTTATTTTCTTCCTGCGTGCTTCAATAATCAATGCCTGGTGTTGGTGCTGATAAGCAGGCTCTGCCCTAAGATTTTGGGGGGCCTAAAATTAGGGTAGGGGGCCACTTGATTGGCAAACATATTTTCAGTTTGTTTATTGGGTTGGCTGGTCCTGCTGATAAGATAGATAAGATGTTGTGAACAAAGAAACCCACTGCATGTAACTATTAAGAAAAAGCACAAGTCTTGAACATTTCAAAAGCCTTTCTGTCTGTTTCTGAGCACTGTAGGCTGCAGTGAATTTTTGCAAAGACAATAGTCATTTGTTCCTGGTGATCCACATGCAACCACAGGAGGGCAGAGTACAGCCATGGGGTACAGCTCTGTCTGCTGAGGGAGGCATACAGCTCACTGTACCTAGAGGAGATGGGCGGAGGATGCAAAAAGATGCTGATGAGGGAATGAGAAAAACGCAGTGATTATTTTAATAACATTAGGATACATTGAGAGGGAATGTGAGAGAGGCATGTTAGGATGAACAATGCTTCATATTTTTTTTTTGGCAGCCTCAATTAATGCGGACGAGGGACACAACAATCGAGCTGTTTATAATATGAGCAACTCCTCCGGAAAACGTCATCCTGTACGAATGGTCTTTCGAAAACAAGACGACTGTTTATTCTAAGCACCGGCTAAATGCATGTAACTTAGGGTGGTTTTGTGTAGGTTTTCGTGTTGAGTGTTTTGACGGTTTGATCTTTATAGGTTCTGTGAGTTGTCCGAGACTGAAGAAGAGAAGGTATTTAGAGGAATTTGCTTAAGTGTGACAAGATATGTAAGTCTGTCTCCTTTTGTTTTGAAGGACCACATCAGTGATGATGCAATTCGGTGCAAGTTTTCATAGTAATGAATGTCACGGACAGCTTCATCTCGCGGGATTAGCTTTGAGTTAGGCCTTCAACACTTATTTAATTACCCAAAAGCACATTTATCTTAAAAAACGGATCATTTACAACAGTTAAAGCGTATTGATTGGGTTCTCATACCCTCATACACTTACAAACATCTTCATTAGATGCTTATATCTTTAACCGTTTTTCTTTGGAAGCTCTATCGACATTTCTTCATGTTCAGCTCCGAGAGACTCTCAGTCCCGGAGTATGTCAGCCGTCTGCAGACCCGCAGATCTGGATCCTCAGACCCCAAAGCGGTCTCTCCAGGGATCCACGCAGACGTCCAGGCGGTACTGGATTCATCACTTCCGTCTCTCCGCTCCGCTATTAAAACATTAAAATCTGCCAAAGATACCTCGGATTTGGACGAGACCCGCAGGGCGATAGCAGAGATATACCAGTTAGTAGAGGAGGCCTGGGTTCTACCCACAGTGGGCCGTCAGGTGGCTGAGGACATGTGTAACCGGATAAGGCTGGATGGAGGACTGGAGTTACTGTTGCAGCTTCTCCTGACACCTGCTGTGGAAATCACCTACGAGTCTGCCAAGCTTCTGGAGCAGATACTGGTGTCTGAGAACAGGTGTCTAAATACATGTACTGTCTTATGTGTAGGCCTATAGTATGCTTACCAACACCTCAGCTGTTTTTTTATATGTTTACAAAAACCTGTTAAAAACCATGTTAAAAAGCCAAAATTTGGTCACCGTATGTGTTTTCTTTCTGATTCTAGAGATTATGTGGCGCGAATGGGCCTTGGGGTCATCCTCAACCTGACCCGAGAACAGGAAGACGCTCAGCTCGCTCGCAGTGTCTCCGGCATCCTGGAGCACATGTTCAAACACACCGAGGAGACGTCCGTTCAGCTGATCACCAACGGCGGCCTGGACGCTCTTCTCTTCTGGTGCCGAGGCACCGATCCCACCGTGCTTCGCCACTGCGCCGTGGCCCTCGCCAACTGTGCCATGTACGGTGGCCACCGCTGCCAGCGGTTGATGATAGAGAAGCAGGCTGCAGAATGGCTCTTCCCTTTAGCCTTCTCCAAAGAGGATGAGCTTATTCGTTTCCATGCGTGCTTGGCTGTGACCGTGCTAGCAGCTAACCGGGAAATTGAGAAAGAGGTGGTGAAGTCTGGGACTTTGGAGTTGGTGGAGCCGTTTATCGCATCGTTGGACCCGGATGAATTCGCCCGCAGCTTGCTGGACAGCGAGCACAGCATGCAGGGGAGGACGGCGGCAGACCTGCAGCAGCTGCTGCCCCTGCTGGATGGGACCAGGCTGGAGGGGAAGTGCATAGCTGCCTTCTATCTGTGTGTCGAGACCAGCATCAAGTCACGCCAGCGTAACACCAAGGTAGACCAGGTCACAAATGAAACACCTTGAAAACACACTGATACTTTTGAATAGGTGATATACCCTTTTACATAACAAGTTGTTTGTGACCCAAAAAAATTTGTCTTTTTTCCCCTCCTGCAGATATTCCAGGAGATTGGTGCGGTCCAGAGCCTGAAGAGGATTGTCATGTATTCTAGTAACGGGACAGCCTGTGCCCTGGCTAAGCGGGCCCTGTGTGCCATGGGCGAGGAAGTGCCAAGGCGTATCCTATCATCCGTTCCTAACTGGAAGAGTGGGGAGGTGCAGACCTGGCTCCAGCAAGTCGGCTTCAGTGCCTATAGTGACCGGTTCCAGGTATGTGCATGTTTCTGAGTGAGTGTTCATGTGAATGCTGCCTGTATGTAAGGACAAATATGGACAAATGAAACATTTGAACTGTGAGATTCACCCCTCCTGTTAGGCCCCAGAAAATAAAGCCAGTGCTTGATTTCCATCTAGTGGACATTTATCTAAAATGCTTGTTTTAAATGTGATCATCTAACGCCACTGCACTATGTCTGCCTATGCAGGAGCTACAGGTGGATGGAGACCTATTGTTGAACATCACAGACCAGGATCTGAGTGCTGACCTGGGCATGACCACAGGACTCACACGCAAAAGGTTCATCTCTGATGTAATCTGGAGGCTTGCCTGGGCTGTAGTCAAGGACTGATGGAGGGAGATTTCTATCTCAGAATTCCGTTACCCACCTGTGATCCTGTGTGTGTCAGTGTGGAAGATTTATTTCCAGTGTGATTTACAGTGTGTAGTTCAGTTGTGTTTCCAATTCACCCTCATCATAGACCTCTCTGTCATATCCATCAGGTTCCTCAGAGACCTGCGCGTGTTGAAGACGTACGCCAACTACTCCACATGTGACCCTAACAACCTGGCCGACTGGCTAGCGGACGTGGACCCACGCTTCCGCCAGTACACCTATGGCCTGGTGCAGTCGGGCGTCGACCGCAACAGCCTCCTCCACCTCACTGACCAGCAGCTCTCTTCTGACTGTCACATAGAGAACGGTGTCCACCGGGCCCGCATCTTGGCAACCATACATCAGCCTTTCAAACCCTGCCTTACTGACGCCCACCCCCCTGGACCAGACGTGTTCATCAGCTACAGAAGGACCACTGGCTCTCAACTGGCCAGGTTAGGACTAAGGGCTGTGGGGGGGTGGAGTGGGGAGAGCAGGAACACATGGATAGTTTCTAGGAGATCAAGGTGTGTAGGGATGAGAGGAATGAGAAGGGTTATCTGGAAGTTTCTGCAATGCCTTGCAACATTATTAACCTTTTTCACATTTACATGTATTCATTTAGCAGAAGCTTTTATCCAAAGTGACTTCCTATTTAATCTTTGTCTTGTGTCTCTCCCTCAGCCTGTTGAAGGTGCACCTGCAGGTGAGAGGATTCAGCGTCTTCATCGACGTTGAGAAACTGGAGGCAGGCAAATTTGAGGACAAGCTTATTCAGAGCGTGCAGCGAGCACGCAACTTCATCTTAGTCCTGTCTGCCAACGCCCTTGACAAATGCATTGGTGATACAGGAATGAAGGACTGGGTGCACAAGGTCAGATGCACGTCTTGACATTTTTGCATGTCTGTGGAAGCCGTCAATGTGATTGTGTGTGTGTGTAGATGTTCCATGTAACCCCTGTTGATTTACTGATTATTTGATCAATCCCGCAGGAGATAGTCACTGCCTTGGGAGGAAAAAAGAACATCGTTCCTGTCACAGATAACTTTGTGTGGCCTGACCCCAACTGTCTGCCCGAGGACATGAGAACCATTCTCAACTTTAACGGCATCAAGTAAGTCACAGAAAGATTATGAAAGGCTGATTTGGTGACTGAAATTTAATCTGTCCATTTGGGCTCAACAAATTATATAATTAAGTCGTACTTGAAGGAAGGTTTATTGCTTGAGAAAAGTCATTTTAAATGTAAGAAAAGATTATGTTTATGATAGTTATGTGATTAAGTAAAATACCACTTTCCCTCCCTAATAACATGTCAGTCTGTCAGTTACTGCTCTCCTGTCTGACTTGTCCACCCAGGTGGTCCCACGAGTACCAGGAAGCCACCATTGAGAAGATCCTGCGATTTCTTAAAGGCAATCCCAATCACAACCAGACCGACTGCCCCGAGAGCTCCAAGGGCTCCAAGCAGAAGTAGACAGAGTTACGAGGTGACATAAATCAATTGGCTGTCAAGGATTCCAAAAAGAAAATAGTCTTGGTTACCGCCACACCAAGCCCCACCCCTGTGCATGGCACAACAAAGCTGTTATATGCTCATTATATTGCACTATAGGCTTACGATGAAGAGCTATTTATAGCCACAGACCCAAATATAAATGTTACTATAGCGCAATTGAAGAAATTAATTGGTATTCAGAAGTTGTTAAATCTATATTCTAGGCCCAGAACTTGTAGACATCATGCTTTGCCCTGTGTTTTAACTGCCACTCACAAGAAAGCCGTCTGGGTAATCAGGATACAGGGACCATATAGGTTGTCTTCTTTGAGTCCTTCTGTTCACACACAACATTATGAAAATTATAAGATTTAATCAGAGTTGGTAAAAAAGTGTATGAAAAAGTCTGATCTATGGTAATAAAATATGTGCGATCAGGTAAACTGTTTTTCTCAGGAAATAATCAGTCTACTATTATGTAAGCTAACTAACTCTGACAGCCACAGCCTTTGACTCAACATTTTTTACTAATGTCATTCTGTGTAACTTTATAGATAGAAGTGTTAACTGCAAACTACTATCGCATTTCTTCATCAGTTTTTTGTGTGTTTGTCTCACACAAAAATTGCTGTGTGTGCACACGATTTCATTTAGGTTTTCATTTCATTTGTTTCCTGTCATAGTGCTGAAATTAAAGCCAGCATGGCTTCTAGGCTCATTTCTGGGATATGATGTAAAGGAAGTGGAGTCATTTTATTCAGTGACTTAGACGTTGCCGTTTGGGCATCACGGGTGGTTGCAGTTAGTTTCATCCAATAAAGTAACCTGAAGCTGTACAGAACATCCATCATAGATTCCTTATAGACTTGCGCTCATTTGCAGTTTATCGAAAGAACAAATGTACTGACAATACAGGAAGCCTAAGGCAATATAAAGTGATTAACAGTTGTATAGCTTCTTCTAGACTCTCACTGTTCCAAGAATATCTGGCTACAGAACATCTGAAGACACCTTGAGGTGTTGCTTTTCGGTATCTGTCATTCAGTCTTGTTTTAAAAAAAAGCTGCAATATGTTGTAAAACATTATTTCAGTTAACCACATAATAGTAGCTGTTCACTCGTTTATGGTGTAATTATGAGAGATCCTGATAGCTGTTAACCTACCTGACTTGCAATATCAGAGCAGCCAAGTACAGACATAACAGCCAACACTATCTCACAACAATAACTTATCAATGCAATAGCCAAACACCTGTCTAAATAATGAATGTGGTATGATGTGGACAATATCTGAAAATAAAACAAAACATCCTACTCCTTCTGTGATAAGCAGTATCTGATTAGTAGTATGTGTAGTAGTATAGTATGTGACTGAAGTATGCAAAGATTTATGGGAAATGTACATGCTAAGTCAGTGCTATGTCAGTAGGTTATCAGTTATTGTTCAGTCACATGACGTGACAGATTTACATGAATCCGGTCAAGAGCAATGCATTTGTGCAAATAAAATACATCAAACCTTTTTTTTATTTTATTATTTGAAGATATGTGCGAAAATGTTTTAACCCTGAGTATTCTCTTTGTAGTCAAATAAATTACATTAAGAACAATACATCTACAATTCTCTATAAATTATCTTTATGCTTATGAGTATGTATTATTATTATTGTTCACAGTTCAGTAAAATATTTTAAAGTCATTTAAAAATATAAAAAATATTTCAACACTTAATCAAGAAACACTGAATTAATAACATTTGATGATAAAATTACCATATGTAAACTGCACAGGAAAATACAGATCAGGAGGCTGGAATCTACAATGATTCTCGCTTGACTTTCTCTCACCAATCCAGAAAAATCATGGATGAAAAAAATACTCTGTGACAGTGTGGCCACCATTGTTAACCTATCCTCTCCCTTGAGCTGTTTAAACCGGTTATAGAAGATCACCTTCCTTCTGCTAGTGTGGGCTGACCTCGTGTCTTTGAAAGACTGTTTGTTTGCAGTGGCCTTGTGCTCCTGGGTATCCTGTGCTGTGGTTCGATAAGGATGCATCAGGGAGTTTCAGCGGGACCATCAATGTTGCTGATAGTTTGGGCAGCATGGTAATTTAGTAATCCCACAATGCAGCAGAAAGCCAGTGAAGGGCCACATTCCCCGTAAAATGAATGGTTGAGTCTGGACTTGTTTGACATAGGTTGATCTAACCTTGCAATATCATGACTGCACTATTACATTTCACATTTGTAGGGAGTTTTTTATGCTTGTTTTGGGATATTGAGTGTTTTAGGATAAAAGCCTGGGCCAGAATTATTTTCTGTCAATGGAAAGTGTGGTCATCACCTGTAAGTGATTCCCTGTGCTGTAAATGCTTCCATAATTTAGAAATATCAGTTTCCTTACTTGACATTTAATCAGTCATCCCTGACACATTACTATTTTCTTTATCCCTCGGTCTCTATATCAGGTCACCAATAAAGCTGTAGACCGTCAGACTTGCAGAACGGGTAAGTGAGAGAACATTGCATAATGATTGATTTGAAAGTATGTGCCTGTGTATTTTCCTGTCAGTACATGTTACATTGCGATTTGAGATAAAATAAATGTATAAAAAAGGCACATGATCTCTGTCTCACATTATAAGTTATACAGTACTGTTCCAGTCAATCTATATAATGTCAGTCAAAAGGTTTGGGGTATATAGTTTTCGCTGGTAAAAAATCCCCCCTTTGTGCAATCTAATAACTGTCTGCTGACCAAGAGCTACCTTAGTGAAACGACAGTTGCACGCCATAAAATGATTGGTTTTCTTTCTCTGATTTGGTTTTCTTCTTTGGTGTCTTTGATCCCTCGATTTTTCACTGTCAGGATGTTGTTGAATGATCTTGTGTGTTTCTTTTTTGACTCTTTAACTCCAGTACCCTGGATAATCATATTAAATGTGTTGTTACAAATTACTTGGAAAAGTAAAAAACAAAAACCGTATGACAACAATGTAATACAATTTTAAAACATATCATAAAACATAGATTGACACGACAAAACAAATCAGTGCAGATCTTTCTTTGTTCTGTCGTAGCCACTGCTGACACTCACCCCATGACCCCAGTTGGGATGAGGAGGAGGATGGCAGCGAAGATGAAGGGGAAGCCCTTCATGACGTGCAGGGTGGCTGGGTAGAGAGAGTTGAAGATACCGCTGGCCACCAGAGAACACAGCCCCTCCACACAGGCTACAGAGGCAAACAGAGCCCCTACCAGACAGAAACACAGCATAGAAAGATATTTTCAGCTATTCGAATGACTTATAACAAACATCTGCTACTGACTCTAATGGCAGTATCCATGTGTCACAAAAATAACTATCCATGTTACTGGTAAAAACCAGTGCATTGCAGAATTATCAATCTAGACATAAGGAAACACATGCCATTGATAATATAAGATTAGTCTAGAAACAGTCATTTTGAGACACAAAAGCAAACGTTTTATCAAGCTTACCTTGTTCTGAAGGGTCCACCAACTTGGACAACTTTGACCTGAGGACTGGAGTGGATGCCATGGCAAGGAAACATACCCCATACCCTAATAAAAGGAGAGGCACAACACTCAGCACTTTGGTGTTCCACCATAACAGCAAGAACCATTGTACTGATTACTATTAGCCTTTGGCTACAAACCTAGGTTTCATTGGTCAGTAATTTTTCGCATCCAATATCTTTGTTTTGGGGAGGGAGTGGATCATCAGCATATACAGCAACGTATACTGCTTATATCTCTACCTTTAAGCATGTGAGCTCACAGGCCCAAAGTCCAATGCAATGAGCCATTACCAGCTGAGCTAGCAATAGAGTATAGTTGTTTGTACTAAATATAAAGCTAAAGGTCAGCTACCTTTCCAACACCATATTACCTGTGAACATGAGCACTGTAGTGTTTGCTACTGAGATGACCACCAGGCCAGCCATATTGGATGCCAGACCCACCAGGGCGACCCATGAGTCCTCCAGGCAGCGTTGCATGACCTTTAACCCCAGAAGGCTGCTCATGTAGGTCAGGTGCTGGGCTGCAGATCCATATCCTATCAGAGCAGAGCCCCAGCACAGAGGAGCACTCAGCTCGTACAGCACAAACAGCTCCCTGCTGCCAAAATGCACAGTCACTACTATGAAGAAACATAGAGTGTAGAGCCACAACTTGTAGCGATGGAACTTTCTATCACCCTGGCTTGTGCTTCCCCCAGTGGAGTAGAGGCGGTACACTGCACGATGATGACGTGGGGTGAAGAGTTTAGCACTGGGGTCAAGGGTCACAGACTCCGGGACAAACAGGTAGGCGTACAGAGCAGTCGCCAAGTTGATGGCCAGGACTAGCCAGAAAGGGTTTTTGTACCTGAAAAAAGAGAGCATAGCTGCTTTTTTCCACTCCAAAAAAGGCAATTGGAGTGTAATGTTTGAGAAATCCTTCATGGACCCCTTATTTACGAATGGTACATTACACTGTAACTAAAATCTGTTGTAGTTTTACCCTTGCGCCTTCCGCCACTGTCCTCCGATGATGCTGGCTAGCATGCCTGCTAATCCCAGGCACGCCTCCAGCACTGCCACTCTAAAAGTGCGGGAGCCTCGGTCACTGGTGTCTGCCACGTAAGCAAAGCAGCCAGCCAGGATGGCGTTGAAGTCCCCTGAGAGGCCACTGAGCAGTCTGCCCAGGAAGAACCAGGCCACAGGGAGCTTTAGGTACATCACCAGCAAGTAGACAGAGGCCTGGAGTGCCAGTCCCAAGTTGGGTAGGATGAGGACAGGCCTGCGCCCTCTGAGGTCGCTCCAGGAGCCTAGCAAGGTCACCACAAACAGCCCGACAGCAAACCCCCCCAGGTTGATGTAGAGGTTCCAGTGAGCAGTCATGGCCTCCACTTCCTGATAGGAGAGAGGACAGTTAAATGACCAGCAATGCCTGACATTTGTGTGTGGAATAATCATTGTGAAATCTAACCTTCTGTTTGAAGCAGGAACAGATAAGTATTCACTGGTGTGTTGATAAAGCTACAAATTTGAAATCTGTCACTCTCCTGTCTCTGAACTGTATCATAATATATGACTTTATATTTTATTATTTATTCATAGAGTAGGCTATACCTTTTCAAGTGGATCAGGGATTCCAGACGTGTTGCCACAGCCTCCTGCCCTGGAGCCATTGTAACCAAGGTCCTCACTTATACGGTCCCACAAATACTGCGTGGATAGAGGCATCTGCAGCGCCACTGAGAACATGGAGAGAAATAACACTGGCTCTACGGAAACTGAAAGGGGGCAAGAAAACGGTGGTTTTAGACTATTCCTTTCTTCTTCAGCCTCGTTTTGATGGTTAAATGAGTCGTTGGCCGAGGTTTCATCGTTCTTGTATGATAGTTCATCATCTGGCAGAATTGCTGTGGTGTCTGAATCATCCATAACGAGTTTAACGTTTCAAATTTTTCAAAGATTAGAGTTCTGAGAAATTCGTTTGATCTTTCTGACGAAACCTACTTCTTTGAACTGCAGCCTGTATATATACGCAGTATATTAATAGGGATTTTGTAGTCAAAATCACTTTGTAAACCGTCTTCAAATTACAGCCCAAATTATACAGTTGAACAAAACCGCAACTCAGCACGTGATCCCAACACAAGGAAATGTCCGAAACCATTCAGCCTCAACCGGACAAACGTTGAACTACATTTCTTATTTATGTCGATTCCTAGACAATTTTGTCTTGGAATCGACTGTAATTTCTCATTAGTGCCCCCTTTAATAGTTTTTACGGATTTTTATTCAATAAAATAATCACAGAAACAGCGTGGAAAGGGTTAAAATGTTCTTACATTATCGATACTTTAACATGTTTTCCAGAACGTGTTGCCCACTTTAAAGGGTCTTGCTTTTTTCTAAGACGTCCTAATGACGTCTATTTTGTAAACACAAATTCAGTATCTAGGTTTATAGGAATATTTCGAAATGTAGAAAATGGGGTGGTCTAACTGTAGTTCCTCATTTTGATTTTTACCTCAGAATACCCGAGAGTGGGAAGGGCAAATGAAATACGCAGGTGAAGAGATTAAATGGATTTAATGCATTTTGCCTCTGGCAGTGTCATATATTAAACAACGTTCATATAAATTAGATCCTTAAGGCTGATGTTATCTGGCTTATCTGGCGGTCCTTTGTACTTTGTAAAAGTACTTTACTTGCACCTTAACCCACCAACCACCTTCCGGACGTTAAAACAGGACACGTGCACATTGATGGTGCATGCAAATGAAAACTAAATCTTCGCCTGTGATGCCATTCCTTTGCCTGTGATGCCATTTCTGAAAAGCTAAGGGTGAGTGGGGACGTTTAGGGGTTATAATTCATTTGGTTCAAAAAATTGGTCTATTACCTGCCCAATAACGATTGGTTTAATCGACAAGAGATGGAGGAGAGGGTGTATATGGGCGTTGCTAAGAATCCCAGGCCCCTGGATAAAATATATGCCCAGGCCCAGTCAATGCTTCAGATATAAAACCATACCCCTCCAAGACATTGGCACCATGAATCATATCCATATGGCCCAGGGCATATGTAACACAGGACATTTATGTCATTTAATTAACAAAGCACACACTATAATGTGACAGCTCTTATTATCGCCCGTTTTCATTAGACCAAGACTAAAATGAGCGAGGATTCATTTTGAAAATCAAAATGACAGGAGACCCAGTGTAACTCTGTATAATAACCAGCATGCATGCATGAGTGCATATCCAGACAAGTAAGATTGTTATTAAATAAGTAACTAAATGAAAATCCCCTAAAGTAATTTCACCTCTTTTGTACTCTTCCTATCCCTAAGCCCTCATAATAATGTTAACCCCTGTCTGGCCCCCTAGTTAAAAAGTAAAAGTTTCTATATAATACAGTTTATGCTGCTCGTGTACCTACTAACCTCTCTCTTAAACGGTGCAGTAGTGTCTCCAATTAGCTTGTTAAACGATTCTCCCCACTTCAATTACATTTTCTCCCCAATAGCTTAGCCTCTCCAAGATAGCAGGGTTTCCGTAGAAGACTGTAATCATGCCATTCTCCCTCAGATGGCTCTGGAAACATCTGAATTATCTGATCATATTTTTGACACCCTTGCTTTTTCTACCTCTACCCCTGATCATTCCCAGCTTGGTAAGATTTGTCATTGGTGTGTCTGTTTTGTATGTGTGTTTGTGTAATCTAAATAGACATCATCTCTTCATACTCTGGCATACTTTCACCACCTGAAGGATTAAAGAATTGTCTTTAAATCAACACATGTCTGGTAATGTATCACATTTATAGCACCATCCTGTTTAGGTCCAAAACTGTAAGTTTCAACGGAAATATCTATTTATACCTACATTATGTACTGCATTATGATTGTCTTTCTTTTTATACTTGGATAATACTTGGATAAAAAAAGATTAATCTGGGATTAACAGGGATCAAGTACTGTTTTAATGTGAAACACTCCACATAAGCAGCATTGACAGGTATATAGACTGAGACTATAAGATAACACTGTTGCAATACTGCAGTACTACACTTCCTTTCCTTCCAGGAATCTCGCTGTGGCTATGTGATCATCTTGATGGCTCTGTTCTGGTGCACCGAGTGCATCCCCCTGGCTATCACTGCCCTGCTGCCCGTCTTCCTCTTCCCCATGTTGGGCATCATGGAGTCAAGCGAGGTGAGCATCATCTAAGCAAATGTCACCATTTAACATTTCTGCTGATCTTCTCAAATATTGTACTTAACTGGTCAAATTTGCTGTGCAGGTGTGTATCCAGTATCTGAAGGACTCCAACATGCTCTTTATCGGTGGGCTGCTAGTTGCTATCGCTGTGGAGCACTGGAACCTACACAAAAGGATTGCTCTTCAAGTGTTGCTTTTAGTTGGGGTGAAACCGTCTCTGTAAGACCCTCTCTTAATCTGATAGCCCTTTTAAATATTGAATTACTTATTTGTCCTGGTTATTTGTAACAACAACAAAAATGTCTTCTCTTCATCTTAAAAAAATATCTAAAATGTCTTTCCTCTCCAACTATTCCCCTCATATCTCTCTTTCTGCATTGTTGCTCTCCTTTTCCTGTACCCTCTCCCTCTACTGTCCATTCCCCAGGCTGATGATGGGCTTCATGGTCACCACTGCCTTCCTTTCCATGTGGATCAGTAACACAGCCTCCACGGCCATGATGCTGCCCATTACCAGCGCCGTGCTGCAGCAGCTCTCTGATTCAGAGGCCCAGGCAGAGGAGAGGGAGCTGGACCTGGTGACTGCCAAAGCTGGGCCTGAAGGCCTTGAGAACCAGGCCTTCGAGATGGACGACACCACGGAAGACCCAGCTGACAAGCAGCCTGAAGACAGCAACATTACTATATGTATGAGAAGGGAGGGGGTTGAATGTATGACTGGGGGTTACTACACATTATTCCATAAAAGTTTAATGTTTTTACAAGCAGATAATAGAGATGATTCCAACATTGCCAAGGATATCGTCCAGTCTAAGCCTGTGAAGAATTGTGTCACTTTTGGTAAGTTAAGTTAGTTCCTTGGAAAAAACAAGTTAAGGACACTCACAAAAACAGATATTTAGAGCAGTTGTCCCCAAGCCTGGTCCTCAGGACCCACTGTCCTGCATGTTTTAGATGTTTCCTCCTTCCCACACACCTGATTCCAATAAAGGGTCATTAACAAGCTTCTGCTGAGCTTCACAACCTATTGATTTGAATCAGGTGTGTTGGAGCAGGGAAACGTCTAAATCATTCAGGACAGTGGGTCCTGAGAACCACGGTTTGGAGACCACTGATTTAGAGGATGTGCTTCCGACTTCATTGCATTTCATGCCGTTCCCCGTCCCTGTTTCTTGTCACTGGCTGCACGTGAGACTGGTTATCTCTCCACAGTGAGCTCTAAGCAGAGCCCAGAGGCAGAGAAGAGAAGGCTGAAGAGAGAGCAGAAGTATCTGAGCTTGTCTAAAGGCCTGAGTCTGAGTGTGTGTTATGCTTCCAGTATCGGAGGGACCGCCACCCTTACTGGAACCACACCTAACCTCATTCTTAAAGGACAGATTGATGAGTAAGTTCTCACGTATAACAAGGTCTGAGATATCAAATTTGAACCATTTTAACCATGAAACATCTTTAAAGACAACAAGATCTGTAATATGTTATCATGGATAAATCACGAAGCAGAAGTTGTGTAAATTGACAATTGACGCATGTTGTTCTGCACGTGAATTATGTTATAAATCCTGTTTGTGTCACAAAATGACAAATTTGAGAAATGAACATAAAGGACGCACCCCTCCTCTATCATAATAGACTCTTCCCAGGTAATGGAGACATCATCAACTTTGCTAGCTGGTTTGGCTTCTCCTTCCCCAACATGATACTGATGTTGACAGCTTCCTGGTTGTGGCTGCAGTTCATGTACTTGCGCTTCAAGTAAGTAAAAAAATATGTGCTTGAATGTGCTTAAGAATATTATAATAACGTGCATCTTAAGATGATAGGTGTTATCAATATTACATTTATAAAGTGTAATAAAGTCAATATGGTAGTGATCACTTTATGGAAACCAGAATTACATCTAACAAATAAATGTAAATGTCATTGTCACCAATATGGACAGAACAGAGAGATACTCTGAGAAGCCATCTGGCTGTGGCTCAAACAAAGATGGCGACACAGAGGCCTACGAGGTCATGAAGGCAGAGTATAAGAAGCTGGGCAGCATGAGCTTTGCTGAGGTCTCTGTGCTGCTGCTGTTTGTTCTGCTGGTTCTTCTCTGGTTCACCAGGGAACCTGGGTTCATGCCTGGCTGGGGTTCTGCCCTCTTCAACAAAGACAAACCGTGAGTGAACATTCCATTTTCTAAATTAGTAATTTATCATTAATAATTATTGATTCATATAATTTGATTTTGACTCATGCCTTTTTTCAACTTACTTCCTCAACGCTGTGCTGATTAGCGTACTCTATTATGTGTGTTGCAGCCTTGAAAACACAGTTGACTATGTTAATGAACTTGTCCTTCTCTCAAGGTATGTCACAGATGGGACGGTGGCTATATTTATGTCAACGCTGTTCTTCATCATTCCCTCTCAGATGCCTACATATGGGAATGCCTCTATTGATGGTGTGTAAGTGTGAATTATTGTATTATGATTATATTACGTGTGTGTATGGGAGTGTTTATGGGAGCATTTGATGAAGAAACCAGATCATATTACTGCCACTACCTCGGTGTAAAACACAATTCTCTACAAAACTTGATTCCTGTACTTTTCCTTTAACAAACGATGATCGATTAAATATGAATCCGTTATTTTGTCCTTGTAACCCAAGTTGAGCATAGCTACGTTAAGTTACAGAACCAATAAGCATCAAGGTCAAAACTATTCCTCAAAATGTGATGCGCTCAAGTGTTTTGTAAATAGTGTGTGTGTCACAATGATTAAAGGCACTTTGAAAGTGTTAACCCAGACTTTGAGGTGCCATGTTGTAGCCCCCCCATCGTACATGTTTCCTCCAGGAACAGAGTGGTTTTAAAGACAGTTAATGATTCATGACAATAGAACCTTGTAAAGAAGATTTAACCTCTAATCTTTAAAAAAACGACATTGTGAAAGGAATTGCTTTCAGAGCGAAATTCTTTTAAAATTTGTATTATTATTATTTTAGAAGCTATTGGAAACCGTCAGTCTACTTATATAGATTCTTACATAGATCTACACTTGCATAGATTCTTACACAGTCTACTACATAGATTCATGTGACTCCTACAGGGAGTCCCGTTAAGTCGCCTCCTGCCCTGCTAAACTGGGATGTTGTCCATGAGAAGATGCCGTGGAGCATCATTCTGCTCCTGGGAGGAGGATTTGCACTGGCCAGGGGCAGTGAGGTACAGCACATCTCAACTGCTGTTACTGCCAGTAAACTGTCAGTAAACAGAATATACTCGCTTATTTTAAACCTTTTATCTATTTGTATTAACTTTGTTGTACATGTCTGTGTCTAGACATCCGGCTTGTCTCTGTGGCTTGGACAGAGTCTGTCCCCTCTCCAGTCTATGCCTCCCATGGCCATTTCCGTCCTCTTGTGTACGATGGTGGCAGCCTTCACTGAATGTTTCAGTAATACGGCCACAGCAACACTTTTGCTCCCTGTACTGGCGTCAATGGTGAGACCGTTCACATGTACAGTACACACATACACACAAGTTTATTATTACTTAAGTCGTCCAAACACTTTTCAACTATTGACCCTTGAGTGACATTGTTCATTCCGTAGGCCACTGCAATGAAGTTGCACCCTCTGTACATCATGCTGCCTTGCACCATCTGTGCCTCTCTGGCCTTCATGCTACCCGTGGCCACACCCCCTAATGCCATCGCCTTCTCCTGTGGCAACCTTAAAGTCATAGACATGGTACGATCACTTATACATTTTATTTGTTGGCGCTTGTTGGCAAGAGCATTGGTGATCTTTTGTTGTGTGTTCATACTTCAATTAGACTAAACCTAAAGCCTTTGCATATATTGTTTAAACAAGAGATTTTTTGACAATTCAAAGGAATTTATTTGAATTGACGCTTTTTCATATTTTGTTTGGTCGTCCCATAAAGGTTAGTCGGTTCGATACATTTTACATATTTCTTTGTTCTTTCTCAAATAGGCCAAGGCTGGGTTTATTCTGAACATATTCGGGATACTGTTCATCAACATTGCCCTGCACACTTGGGGCACAGCGATGTTTGACCTGAACACGTTTCCTGATTGGGCCAACATCACAACTACCCCTTGAACAGGAGAGGGACGATACACACACATTAACCCCCCCCTGTTTTTACTGTTCTCAAACTACACTCTGTACTTCCTCTTTTTAAGCAGGGATTTACTATATAGCATGACCACTGTGGCAAAGAATTTTGTGGTTCCTCTCTGTCCGTCTATTAAATATTTTTTGTAATGATGTGGCTTAATTTGCCGTTGACAGGATTTGGACAAGGTTCTCCATTTGGTTTGAACAGAGTCAAGGGAACAAAAATAAAATCCGATCAAACCAGTAGATGGGGGGGGGGGGGGGGGGGATATGAACCCTGGCAGGGAGCCTTGAGCGATAGGGGGTTGCTGAGAGTGGTATAGAAAGGATTGGATATGGTGAACTTAAGTTGACCCTAAAAGGCTTAAGGTCATGCGAACGAGCAATGATGACATAAAATATTTTTGTTTAATCAGGCCACAACTCTACCAGTAATCTGAATATGTGTACCTCACTCAGAGGACAAGGACATTTCTTGTGGAGTCATAAATGGGTTTCTTCTGTTTTTCAATTGTGGACAGTTTCTAAGTCATCATCTGGGTGAAATGCGTGCATCAAGTAGGTGAGCTTGCATTTTGGCCTTATTGTACCAGGTAAACTACCTGAAGACTGCTGTGTTTGAACCTGCTCTGTTTCAGTTGATATAGGCTTACTCCAGTTCCAAAGTGAGACGTTTTGTCTCAAGACGGCAAATACAAATTTAGTTGTAGCAGCCATTTGTAGCATTTCATTGTAGAATAAACCCCATTAAAGGGCTCAACCTCTCCCTGTAGTGCAACCCTCCCCCCCAAAAAAAAAGATTATTTAACTTTTTGATCGCAAAGTGAAATATATCGTTAATTAAAATGCCCTGAGGACAACTTTCTCCATATTTGCTAAAAACAACTCATAAATCATTATTTTAGAGACCTAAGATGTGGAATTTGATTCTAGGATAACAGATTGTCAGTCGATTTATGTGACCGTGCTAATCACCAGCACTTATCTCTTAACAAACAACATAATGACGTTCAAATAAACAAATGTATTTCAAATGTCTTTCATTTTCAACAACATGTCTGCACTTTTGTACATGTGTAGTATCTGTGTAAAACTAAAACCACAGTCTGGCTAGTGACAATGCTGTTGTAGTCAGTCCAGCCTGTGTTAAATGCACGGTTGTAGGTGCGCTAAAATGTTCATTCACAGCAGGAAATGCAGTGTGCGTCAAGCAGTGCTGTGCTAGTGAGCCACATACAGTACATTTCTACCCAGAACGGCAGCTGTTTACTCAGTCGAGGGCAGGTGTGCCACATTGCAGCGCACGCATCACATGCAATAAGTGCTCACTGAAGATAGGCAGAGATATGTCCAGGTAACTCACTTCTATTCCCCCATCAAAGGAACATATTTAATGTAGTTTTTGTTACTGCAACTTGCCAAAAGACTATCCTTATGACATTAGTTCTGACCTTGATTTAACCCTGAACCTTTATAATGTCAGATATATCATGTAAATGCCTGTCAGTCAGTGGAGGATTTGAAAAGATGCCAAACTATGCATAATTACTGTTTGAAGAAAGGAAACTCATTCTCAAAGGTAAAAATGTGATACTTCACAGCTGATATGTACTGTTTATTTAAAAACTATTTTTATGTGACCTAAAGATACAAGTCTCAGGTCATGATTTAAGTGTAGTGACATACTTATTTCCTAAATGTTCATCTTAAAATGCCCGTCACACTGATAATAAATACTGTGTGTTCAGAACATGTTATTTTTTTCTATGGATAAAGAAAGCATTTAAGTATTGTTCTATACAATATGATATGGTAAAAGAGGATGACCCAGAGCTCCAGGCCTAATTACCCAGAAGGCAGCTGGGTTCGGTGTCATTTCAATAAAATGCCCTTCTGACTATTTCACCACATTCCAGCCTATAGAAACACATATTTCTAAGAGAAACAATATCCAGGGCTAATTCACCAGATCTTTAGACTTCTACTGTAACGTTAGAGTTTATTCAATCTGTAATTCATCCCCCAAGTCTATCTATCACCTTGCCTCACCCTCTCAGTCAAGACATGGTTTATAAAACATAACAGTGAATGGGTATTGCTTTCCTGGTTCACTAAGAGTGTAGGATAGGAATTTACCTGCATTGACACACTTCTTTTATCTTGCTCTCTCTCTCTCTCTCTCTCTCTCTCTCTCTCTCTCTCTCTTTCTCCCTCGCTCCAGTCATTCATCCAGTCAATCTGACTCTGCAAGTGTTTGGAGGAGGAGGGCCTCACCTGTTCAGAGTGCACCTCCTCTCAAAGACAGGTCTATCTAAAAAGGGGTGTGTGGCGAAGGTTTGACAACTTTCTCATGCTTTTCTGAGAGCTGAAAACAACCAAGGAGGTACCTTATCATGGGAGCCACCTGACTGTGAGAGGCACACCTGAGACTCACCTGAACCCACACCATCAAACCAGCCTGCCGCTCTATCACATCTGGGTATGGATTTACCTATTTCTTTCTTCATAATCTAGATCATATTCTTTGTTGTGGTTAGGACTAAATAGAAGTAAGCCTACTATGTATCACAAGTGCACAAGATATTTCAGAGATACTGAATGTTTATGCATTCACATTGAAAATGAAATGCAGTGTTTTTTGTTTGGATCAATCATTTGACATTTGTTATCATTGGTACCAACAATAACTAACATTTGGTAATCAGTTCATCCAAGTGGTGAGTGACCTATGTTTGGTGTTTGGGTTCATTACGGACCTCTGGTGTCTAACTGTAGCTACTTGACAGTTGCTGCCTAATCTTGTATCTGCAGATTCACTCTAGCTGTGCTGGACGTTTTATCATCAAACCTCCATAAGCAGGTTAAACAGCCTGTCATTGGACGTTTTGAACATGTTGCAGCAAGCCTCTTCCAAATCGCATACAGCTCGGTGTTAGTGTGTTCACTTCTAGTCCTTTAGCTCCTTCATTCGCTATTGCATAATTGACATAAATCATTCTGGAAAAAAATATAGACGTTTTGCTTAAAGCCATATTCCACTGTCACGTGTGTAAAGGAAAAATACCAAAATATCTTTGAAAGTCAACAGGGTCTGGTCTCAAGGTTTGGATTGATGTAATGTGTGATTGTAAACTGAACTACAGTAAAAAAGAGTACTTGAGTGAGTCACTTTTATTGCCAAACCCTCATTTGACAACTGTAAAGTCTCTGTCTCTAACTGTGACAATAATAACATAAACAACAGATTTTCAGAGAGGGTAAAAATAAAATATTTTCTTGCTGCTCTGTAAGAACCCTGTTGACAAGCTTTCTCATTGTTTTGTAAAACAACAGTTGAGCGGACAGAATAAAGAAGAGAAATTAGATCTCACTAATTACATGATGGATGAAAGTGAAAATGTAACTGTTTATAGTCCATTACATGTGTCAGTCAAACTCTCTAAGTGCAAGTTGGTTTCCTTGGGCTGTGACAACTGAGACACTTTCAGAAACAAGACAACAGCTCAGTTTAAGATAAATGGAGAGTAACACTGCTTATAAAACAGGACCTTGACACTTAGGAGGCAGAACACCAGCCTTAAACAATAGAAGACTTCCTTGTTTTTTTTTTCCTTAGGATTAAACCTGGATTTCTTTTATTTGTGTTGCAGATGCTTTTGACTATTTAGAATTTTTCCCAGTGGAGTTAGCAGAACATTGAAACCTTCCGCTATTTTGCACAAACACATTTTTACCTACACTGCAGAAAACCATATTTGTGAGACTGGTAATTAGTAGGTACTTTTTACAAAAAAAAAACTTAAGACAGTTGGCAGGTGAAACAGGTGAAATAGCGATCTGCATTCAATCCCTTCACCTAATATGAATGGTTTCCTTAGCAATGCCTGTTGGCTGTGTGAGATAAACAGAGTGGTTTGTTGGCCTTTTTAATGGGATGTGTGTTGGGATGTGGGATATGGTTTCCTTTACTGGAACCTCAGCGACGTGCCTCTCACCTTCATCACGATCAGATAACAGCACTGTAAACTGAGGAGGAAGGGGCCCTCTCTTAGCATTAACCTGTTACAGATGCTGACCTTGACCTTTACAGATGCTGACTTGGGTGAGTCATGTCCAAGGACTCAACTTCGAACTGCCCTCCTAGCTGCAAGCAGACCACAGCCACGTCCCAGGCTAACCCACACACCAACAAACATGCAGGAGCTCCCTGCCAGCAGATGGCACCGTCAAAGGTATCTGACTTCCTCTTCATCTGTTTCACCCCAAATAACTCCAGCTGTTCGCCTTGGGCAAAGCACTGCATCCTCTTGTTTTAATTCAAACCTGGGGCCCTATGCTAGCTACATCTATCTCTGTACTACGCACCTGGTGTACCCCATATACTTTGTGCTCTTTGAGTTAACCAGAAGCTGACAGCTGTTTGGTTGCCAGGAGAGATATTACAAGTCTTGAATCTTTTTCAAAGAACGTTTTTCATGGGCAAGATGACCTGAGGAAATGTGTTTTATCTCCTCATATAATCAGATTTCCATCACCAGGCCTAATTAATTACAGCTCTCAGCGATGTGATATATGACAGCAAATACTTTGGTTTGATCAGATCCTGGAAAGCCTACACATACATAGTACAGACATGTTCGCTCAAAACAGGTCTGAGAAATAAATCATGAAATTAAATTATGGTTTTGAATAATTACAAAATGTATCATTTTTTGCAGTCTTCCGTTCAAAGTTCAAATAGGTTTGTTTTTTACTCAGTTCAGGTACTTTTCCACACATCTGTATCCAAAGAAAAGAGTATAGAGCAGTCGGTCATGATACATGCTGAAACTGTACTACTGTGTCTGTCCCCCTATACACACACATGCAGGATTTAGATTGTTACTTCCAAGAACAGCACGTACAAATGAGCTGCCTGAGTAAAACTGCCTCAAAACAGTCACAATTTTCTGATTTTGGGAGTTCATCTCATCGAATCTCATCCCCCTGCTTCTGTTTGTGAACTCACTGCTCATCTTGTCTTACTTCCATCCCAGGGTGAAGAGAGCAAAGCGGCCTACTTTCCCAAGAGAGAGAGAATCCCCTTCAGTCGAAGGAACACAGCAGTAGACACCTGCAGGAGACATAGCACAGATGGAGTCACCACCTCATCTGGATCGTACCAAAGGTCAGAGCGGGGGTCAGACCAGCCTGGCAGTTTCCACCCCTATCGCCGACAGCACAGCGATGGAGGGTCTTCCGGATGCATAGCCCCCAGCTCCCACCCATTCATTTTCCTCCAAGGTTTCTCCAAAACGCACACGGGCAGCAGCCACCAAGGGGAACAGCCACCCTGGGAGACGTACCGTGGCTTCCAGGTGAACCAAATATTACTTTGCCAAGACATCTTATTTTTTGACACTGATTAAGTAGATAAAATAATCTCATAGGTATGCTCGTACAGTTATTTAAAGAGGTATGCCCACTGGCTCAATGTCTTTACCCGTGACATGAATGATAGGTTGTTAAAGCTTGCCAATTTCAAAAAGAAAACACTGTTGAATAGTGTGTCGTATGAAAGAGAACTACTGCAGGCGGATTTATGTGGAAAAAAAGGGTTGCTACAAAGAAATAAGACTTGCCAAGACATGAGTGCAATATTCCTTATTTTAGTGTGTATCTGTAGTGTCAACACTGCACATGACTGGAGGTGAGCCCATGCATAGGCAAAGCCGCACACACAGTAACACACACAAACATTCCAAACCTCCATCATGCTTGTGTCATCCCTGCCTGTATAGGATTCCCAGCACACTTACCCAGAACCACCAGGTGCACCAGAGGAGCCTTCATGCTTCCTGTCTTCCAGCCATGCCACCTACAATCCGCTAGCTCCCCTCCCACATGTGAGTGGACCATCACAGGCTGGAAGGAGCTTCGTTTGATCGATTTGTGTAATGTTATTGTGTGTTTTGTTTCCCTTCACACACTCGAAGGTTTGGCATACACTAGGTATCCCTTAGCCAAACAACCTATTTCCAAAGTGAGCCTCTCTTTCCTTCCAAAATCACATATGCCAGTGCGAAACTATGTTTTGTTAATATATATTTAGGATCGTAAAAAGCTTTCAAAAAAGGTTTATTCAAAGGACTGCTACAACTATACTGTACTTTTAGTAAACTCAAGATTCAAAAAGTATATTTCCTTCTCCTCAGCATAGAAGTATATATGTGTATATGTGTGTTCATATGTGTGTCTGTATTTGTGTCTACAGTTTTCACCTGGTTCATATTCTGCAAGTAAACAGTCAAACAACTCCCCATACTCTCTTCAGTGCCTGTCCACAACACCTCTTGAAAACAATCCTATGACCCCTCTCTTCCCAAAACCTGTGTACTCCTACAGGTAACTAACGCTCTTGACTATGCCTCTATCATGACACCTCTGCACCACCAATCATTTCATTCTCTCTCTCTCTCTCTCTCTCTCTCTCTTTCTCTTTCTCTTTCTCTTTCTCTCTCTCTAGCATTCTCATCTTTATGGCCTTGAGAAACAGCAAGACTGGAAGTCTTCCTGTAAGTGAGATCTACAGCTTCATGACTGAAAACTTCCCTTATTTTAAGGTACTTGAAAACCACATTGTGTCAATTTCATTATAGTAATAATGTAGTAATATTTAATTTCATTATATCTGTATGCTACTATACTGATGTGTTCAACATTAATACCTTTGTACTGTGTTCCCAACCCTCGCTATCTCATTCAATGACAATTACTGTACCATTTCTGTAGCGTATCATTTCATAATTGACCAGTTTTGCTTCCAGAAAAGATGCCCTCTCTCAGTTCTCATGTCACCTTCTGTCTCCCCTTTCTCTCTTCTTCATCCGTCCCCCTCAGACGGCCCCGGACGGATGGAAGAACTCCGTTCGTCATAACCTGTCACTGAACAAGTGCTTTGAGAAAGTGGAGAACAAGAGTGGAAACTCCTCTCGGAAGGGCTGCCTGTGGGCGCTGAACCCAGCCAAGGTGGAGAGGATGCAGGAGGAACTGCACAAGTGGCGTCGCAAAGATCCGTTAACCGTCCGCAAGAGCATGGCCAGACCAGGTGAGCACTCTACATGTAACCCGAGTTTCTTCATGAACCTTTGTGACCCTGGGTAATTGTTCTTCTTCTGACAGCCATTGTTTGGCTTAGTATTGGTTTACACTACACACAAATTCAGTTGTATTACTGGTCCTCTAAGTGACACTAACATTATAAACCTGTAAAATGTCTATTTAAAGGCCTGTACCGGTGCTGGTCTGTTGAAGTCACTGAATTGCCATTCAGATCCCGCTGGAAGTGACCTTGTTCCTGTGCATTTCAACTTACCGAGACATTTCCTGTCTTCTTTCTTACAGAAGATCTGGACCGTCTACTAGGAGAGAAACGAGATCAACTCAAGTCCATGTCCACCCACCACAGCCAAAACCCAACATCCCGACCTTCATCTCATTTCACCCATTCTCTGTCATCTTTTCCCGCACCCCAGCCTTGCCTGCCTCGCCAACTCCCCGAGCACTCCCACGTCCCCTCTCCCTCCCTGACCGGGCAGCATCCCCAAGAATACCTGCCACCCTCTGCCCCACACCCCTTCCCCTTCCACGCCTCTTATGGGCAGCAGCTATCCACAGGAGTCCCCTCAACCACAGGTAGCCTTGACTCCCCTCTGGTGGGGCAGATGCCACAGCTCTACGGCACCGCCCTGCAGGTGGAATACGGCGTTGGCCCCAAAAGCATGCAGGAACTGCTGATGGATGGGGACACCAGTAGCGATGTTGACACGCTCAACCCAAGTCTGACAGACCTGCAGATTCATGGTAAGGTAGAAATGTTTAGGGAGTGAGTGACTGAGAGAGAACGAGAGAGAGAAAGAGAGAGAAACAGAGACGGGGGGGGTTTATGACAGACAGTCATTTTAGCATTTTATGTGGACAGACAAACAAACGTATCTAAGCCTTGGTCCTGTGTTTTTTAATGTTTTCTTTGTGTTTTTGGTAGTTTTAAAGTCACATGTTTTTTTTCCCTTCTCTCACTCAGGTAACTTGTGGGAGCAGCTAAGAGAGGACAGTCTGGCCCCTGATTTACTGGAGGTCATGACCTCTACTAGCCCCTCCATCTCTACATTTCCTTCCTACCTTCTTCAGAGCGCCAGTTTTCCATCTAATGATCATTCATCTGAGGGGATAGCCATTGGTCGAGGTAATGCACACGAGGAAAAGAACAGGGGAGGTGACCCAGACCACCAGATTAATGGATTTTACACCCCTTCTTTCCCAGGTGTGGAAACCCTGGCTTTGTATCGCACTTCCACAGGGACCACTCCCATACCCCTACTTTGACCCCAGGAAATAGTGCTTCTCATGACCTTTCCCTCAACCTCCATGGACAGTGTAAATGCTACTGAGGTTTGCGGCCTGCAAAGGTTTAAAGTTCCCATGTGATTGTGGTAACTTATGAAGAGACACATTTTGTCCATTTTTCACATTGGTTTGAAATTTGTGTATTTGTGTTTTGTATCTCAAGGCGCAATCATTTGGTTAGTACAGCCCAGGACCCTGTGGAGGGCGGCAGTGAGCTAAACAATCATTTAAGCTGCTAGTTAAGACACATAGATACAAATGGATTTTCAATTGCATTAATTACTATGTAGCTGTCGTAAAATAAGGTATGTACCAGTTGTTATCATGTAGTTGGGCAATTTTCTACTACATGCCTACATTATTCTATCTGAATATCTTCACCCTGTTGAATAAAGCACTTGGTCATGCTCTACAAAACTGTTGTCTGCTTTGCTGAGTGTTACCTCTTTCTATTTGTGGATCTTGCTTTTGATTGGACCAGCATACTTTGGTTTGATGTCATGAAAAACTGAACTGTAGAGTTTTTGTCTGCAGTTCCCAAGTTAAGATGCCGTGTAGACGAAATAGCCATGAGCAACCAGATACTTTACCAGCTGTCTTTATTTATTTATTTACTTAATGATTGAGCACACCATGTTTGGGGGGGAATTTGTCTGTAATTGGCTTTAATCTTTCATCGCAATGTACCTGTGTAGAACGAGGTACTAAATCTTTCAATAATTCCCGCAAAAAAAATGACATATATTTATTCCCAGAGTGGCATTCAACAGTCCAAACTTTACAACTCTTTTCTTTTTTACATTTCATTTTACATTAACCGCATTCACTATAAATAATGTATATCTCTTGAGACTAAACACTGTGGGCTGGATATCAAAATGAGTTAGTTATTTTTGAGTTTCTATAAACTTAACACTTCGGTCTGACACTTTGGATGTGGCTATTTAAAAAAATACCCCTGACTGAACTACTGCATGAGAATGTGAATATACAAAAACACATTCACATGATAAATAACTATCCCACTCTATGGGCCATAATGTCATTCAAGTGGTTCACTATGATGATGACCAGTACCATCATAACTTGGTATTCCTACAGTCTTAGGAACAAATAATTCGGATCCATGGCTGGAAGAAATTCAAATGACAAAGAACACTGACTTTCTTGACAAGTAAAAAAAGTATGCCAAACCTTAGTAGAAATATAAGTCTTGTTCATCAAGAATCCTTGTTTGATACAGTAACATCAATGCATTGTTCTCTCAGTAATTGGTCCTTTGATGACTGTTTTGTGTCAGTCTATCCGACTTGTCTTAATATTCATGGTATTTCTTTCATTCTTTTTTTTGCAGATTAAAAGTTTCCATAACACTCAGCGACTCCAATCTCACTCACAGCAGCTGGTACCTACAAACTGCAACGGTTGTGCTCCTTTATCTGAAATGTACATTTACCAGACGCTCTTATACAGAGCGACTTACAGCAAGTACAGGAACATTACCCCTGAGGCAAGTAGGGTGAAGTGCCTTGCCTAAGGACACAACACCATGTTGACACAACCAGAAACCTTCTAATTACTAACCCAACACCCTAATCGGCAAATTGATCAGCCATGTCAAAGTGGAACCTCGTTAGGAATGTTAGTGAGAAGAGACAGTTTTTGTACGTTCACCTGCGTGAAGTGTATCACACTGACTGATAAACACACAGCTTCAAGGGGTGTTGTGAATTGTAATGTCCTGTAGCAAGGAAATACAGGGAAAAGGGAGACTCTTGTCTGCAGAGTGAGAGAGAGTCCACCTGTCCTGTGCTTGTGATCTGTCTGTCAGTCCATGAAACTCTGGTTCTGAGGGGCTGAGATGGGGGGGGGGGGGGGGGATGCCTAAGATGAGAGGTTGTATTCCTATGGACCCCCGCTGTAGGAGTAGTCTGCCTTGTTGTGCATTACCAGCCTGTTGTCCACAAAGTAGAAGCTGTCAGACTGCGTCTCATAGGGGTGCAGAATCATCTCTCGCACTGAGGGAATACAGATAGGATGTAAAATTATGTCAATTTCAACAGCATCTAGACGCTATCAAAATGTCATGAACTTCCTGTGTGTGAACGTGAATCGTCTGCATTCAGAACTTAGTATACAGTAGAACTCACAGGAAATCTGCAATCAGTCTGTGTGCGTGTGTGCGTATGTATCTACTCACTGATCTCCTCTGAGAGTGCGGGAAACTCATAGATGTGCTCGCATGTGTTCTTGCTGCTGGGCATGCAGAAGCCAAACTCAAAGTCAAAGCTCTTGAGGAGTTGCTCACGGAAATAATGCCTTTCGATCATCCTGAAGTTATTGATAGGTGTGTCTCCCACAGTGAACTCCACCCTGCATACAGACGAGGAGAAGGTCAGTATGCTGTCAAAAGAAAATACACACTTGACAGATAAGAGGATAACTTAAATAGGAAATAAATATGTTTGGGTTACTTGGCCTCTGGTTATACTCAGACACAACTGCTCTGCACTCAACTCATGGGAGAGCATGCTCTCTTCCTGACAAATGAACCGTATGTCCTTCAACCATCACTCTTTTTTTGTTGGTGCATTCTCTGTGACTATACTGTCGTCCCCTATACTACACCCCCCCCTTGGGTGATGCCAATGGCACAGACACATACACCCTGCTCATGCTCTGAGACATCACACCCCCTCCCCATCTGTCTCCTTGCCCATGAGCAGGGCTCTGAATCGCCCCCACATCCTTACTCAATGCTTAAGGACCCAATGTCGAATGATTTCTCTCCCTTGCCTGTCTCTATAAAAGTACACACATACCAGTCACTCTCTGAATGGTGTATGGTAGTAAAGCAGAATCCTCGGTCAGTGAAACCCCATTGCGGCATCTTGCATTACCATCATGAAAATAATTGCTGGTGGGGTGGGGTGGTGTGGGGTGGGGGGGCGGGGTCATAAATCTGCCGCCCCTTTGCTGGCTGTCCTTTTAGATGTGACTTACGTGGCTCCAACCTGACGCAGCTGCAAGAAGGCGGGTGTGAATTGGTAACGAACAAAACGTCCAGCGTTCGGGTCGAAGTCCTTCTTGTTGCCTGCTGTGGATCAGAAAGGATACCGTGTTTACACATCTTTTAACTCATTGTAGCGCTTTTGTGATGCTCTCTGTTGGAAGTCGCTTCGGATAAAAGCGTCTGCCAAATGAATAAAGGTTAATGTAATGTAAAATGTAAATGCTCTCATGGTTCTTCCCTTTCTCACTTTGGTTGGTTTTCCGCAATGTTATGCTTCGTGTTATGGCTATCCGAAATGTTTGTGGACTATCTCGCTATTTTAATCAGTGACCTATGCTCTTTAGTAAAGCTCTCTTTCGGAAGTCACTTTGGATAAAAGCGTCTGCTAAATGAATGAACGTCAATGTGCCGTCTCCATAGCAGTGTGGCAATTGGCTGTTCCTTGGATCTGACACTCACGCAGTGCTGGAGGTTTGGTGATCTCAAACAACACAGTTCCCGTCTCCATGTCCCGGATCTTGAACCTTGTGAAGTCAATCATGTGCACATTCTCGTCCGGAGAACATAAGTAGTCTGGAACAGGTAAGACAGTTTTTGATTAGGTCAAGGTTAAAGGTACGACAGGTATGTAGATCTCCCTTATGAAGATGTTGTGTGCACCAATGTGGACCTCTGAGAGATATTTAGCAACACAGAAAAAAACATGAATTGCATAATTGGCCATTTCTTTCCTTGATATACTACACATCAGCCTGAATGTTAATCTTCCTTCTACAGTGACTGGGTGCAGATGTGTTGAATGACAAATGTTTACAAATGCACTTTGAAATTATATGAAGTATCCTCTCTAAGTATGCAGCTATAGTATACTGTTAGGCAGGGTTGAACTGGGACCAAAAAATGGGACTTGGAAACGCAGACCTGCCCAGGACACTGTATTATTTTTAATTGTTTTGCATTATGCCACAGCCATTATTTTGACCAGCCGTTCAGGACATCTTACGACTGTCCCTACAGCCAGTCCCACTCTGCTGTTAGAGGAGGTCAGATGTTTTCATCAGTACGGTAGCAGTCAGCAATGTTGGCAGTGTGTGAAATTCTGAACAGGGACAGTCAGACTCACCTCCCTACAGGACTGGATTAGGTTTAAGAGGCTTATATTGTTTCACTGTCACATGGACAGATTGAGAGACGGTAAGGGGATTGGAAGATGCTATACATTTTGTTGCATAGTACCACCCCCCCCCCCCCCCCCCCCCCCCTCACTCGCAACTATACAGAGCTGCAGTGCATTTCAGCACATGGTGTCTTGTGTTGCTCAAAACAACAACAAAAAACAGGCAAGTGAACGGACACAACGTTGGAACACAGAAACACACCTTCTTTATCACCCTAAAGGGAACAGATGGACCCAAACTGGTCTTAGCCAATCGCTAGGGGACATTTATAGTCCTCTAGCTACCTGGCTGTGTCACATGGTATGTGTGTGAAAACTGTGTGCATAGGGAGGGGGGGGGGGGATACTGGACTGGGAAGGCATTCACACATCTGCTGCAGTCCTACAGCAGTATCCTGACTGTGTATTGCAGGTTCATTCATATAATTGCCCATCTGTGAAACTTCCTTGTGATAGGCTCTCACAGTACACAACATAAATACACTTCTATGATAATACTGCACACTTTCTTGCATTGTACCTAGACAGGTAACATATTATCACCGACATGATTCACTTAATAATATATTTACATTGTGTCCATTTTAATAGCCAGGCCATTTTTGCTAGGTAGATTTGAGACACATTACGTTACATTATTTGTACTGCCTGAACATATTATGACACAATTTTGGAGTCCAAGCACAGCAGAAACAAAATAGTCACCCTTAAAAAAAAACATCGTAGGAAAACAGAGAATGCATCATGTACTATTCACCACAAGTACTATTAATGATCCATATTTTAGTACTTCTTTATCACCTTATGATAAGTCTGTCTGTCTTTCAGTCTGTCTGGTTGTTTGTCAGTCTGTCTGGCTGGGCATATCTAGACCCTTGACAACCACCATAGGGACAAAAGCCACTGTTACCCAGGCAACTCTGGCACTCACAGTCTATAGCACCAACAGCATGACTTCCTGTGTTGCCCGATAAGAGCTTTGCTATCTGAATATGAGATGGGAACCAATCAGTTTTGCAAGAAAAACAATGAACAGAATGTTCTGTGTTCCCCGACTACCCAGTACAAAGGGTTTGTCTCAATTGTCCAAAGTAGCTTGTTCCTCTTGTATGGACACTTTCATCTTCACTGACCAGAAAATAGAGAGCATAATCAGGATATCTATAAGTAATAGGCTTTGACTGTGTTCCACCACATGGTCGAACCCTGAACAGGACAGGAGGGGGGACTTCAGCTCAACAACCTGGTGTGACCTTTTGTTCACATCTGGGAGTTCTTCTGCAGAATCTGATCAAAGCACATCAGTGTGTGAGAAGTTATATTAACTTATGTGGCAAGGTATTTTACCAGGAGAAAACAAATTTCTCAATTGTCTCAATGCGTACTGGTTGTGTGTGTCCTACAATGTGAACACCTGTGTTGGTATCTACTATCTCATAGCAGAGATAGCTCAAAAAAAGAATTACTGGTTCAATCAACTAGTTGCTCGATTGTCGGACAGATAACCCACAGATGGGCTGGACAGACTAGAACAAGCTTGGCGCTGTGGCAAGTTTGACAAGTTGCACAGGTGCAGCTGAACACATTTACTCTTATGTTAATGCAGAACAGCAGGCTGCTCATTATTACCAGATTTACATTCAGTAGGAAAATTCTCAGCTCTGTAATCATATGGTGTGTTTATTTGTCTAGCTTTGTCAAGTTCTTTCTGAATATAATAAGTCAAATTTAAGAGCATAGATGTTACACTTCAATTTAGTTTATTTTTCCAGCAACCTTATTGTGAAAGATTCTATCGATGAAAGATGCTAGATGCTATCTATCACATATTAATCCTTTAAAAGTGTCAGGTCTGCAGATAACACCTTAGGTCGTAAAATCCATGGGCTGAGAACTTCAGCAGAGAAAGTGTATCACAAAATAATTTAGTCAGTGTATTGTTCTGTTGTGTCAGTGTGGTGGAAGCTGCTAGAATTTAGTTCTACCAGAGGCAAGGTTGCTTTTGCTGTGGGTTTGAATCCTGGATTCTCTCTGTGTACATCTGGCTTGATGCGCTTGTCTGATACATGTAAATGGATTATAGGTAAATTGCTGTTGGGATTGTGTGTGAACCTGGGTGACACATCTTGATGGTTTCTCAGACCTGAGTGTGTATGTGTGTCATTTTGACAAGCATCAGATAGTTCTGGTGAGGGGAGGGGTGGCATCTCCTAAGCTCCTCTCTCTCACGATGTGAGAGCACCACTTCACTTCCTTTAACACTGTCACCTAGCAACGCTGCCTTCTGATCGGGTGCCAACTGTATCTTTTTTTTTTCTTCTTTTTTTTTCCGCTTTCCTTTCCACCTGGCCGTTTTACATAAACAAGGCACAGGATCTAATCAAAGAAGGGCAATGCAGCTAGGATTAGACTATAGTCAAATGTTAATGAAACACTGGTAGCCCATACTGCAACTGAGGTGGTGCAGGCTAAATGGCCACTAAGTCTTATCCACGCTGTGGATTGTGTTTCTGGTTTTACATCAGTAATCAAGGCTTTTACACTCAAAAGACATCTGCTTAATTTTGATGCTAACTGTATTTAGATGTATTGCATCATAGGCCTACTCATTCATATTTCGTCATTTGAGATGCATTTTTTTGCTCACTATAACATGTACATATGTCCCGAACAATTTCACTTGAAATTTAGTTTATTAAAGATACACATTCAAAAAAGCTATGGAGCGTAAAATAACAAACAATTGAGTAGGTCGTTTAAGATAATGTGTTTGACACAAAATGGTTGCCTGTGGCACTCATAAACAGTGAGTGCCATTTATAGCCGCTAAACCTCAAGATTAGCTGGGAAGTAGTGTTTTTTATGTATTATTATTTTGCATCAGGGCTTCACACACTTCTATTCTTTTGATTGGGCTTGAGCTGTCAATCCATGTGGAACATGGCTTGTAAATCTCATGGGAACACCTGCTTATGGCACGCCCAAAACAAATCAGGTATCCCTGCTATGCCCACAGGGGTTTAAATGCATTAGCATAGCATTTTACATGTTTGTAATGAATGTGGATATCCTGGTGTATAGATATGCTATATTTCTTCAAGTCTCATAATGATGGAGCCTGAGGTGACTGGTTGCCTGAGAGGTTCGCTGAGGTTGACACTTTGAACAGCTGAATGCAGATGAGTTGCCTGCTCTGTCTATCTACATAGTCAAAAAGCTAATTCTTGTGGCGGATATGATCGAGGGGGTTGTGGAGAGAAAATGTCTGCTTTAACAAGGTCACCATCATTTCATATGTGAACATTTTTGATGTGTAGAGTGCTGCATGAGGCTATAACCACACACAGGATCACAATCACTCCTTAAGACAATCTTAGAATGTGACATCACTTCCTGTTCAGTACACTCCTCACACAAGCCACATAAAGATGGAATCCACCCAATCAAAAGCCTTCGGAATTACACTAACAACCACAGTTTAAGCTAATCAACCCACCATGATTTATGTGATTGTATATGAAGTAAAAGTAATGAGGACTAATGAATAATGGACACTTCCTCCAATGCTGTGCAGATGGCTGCCAATGGTTCAACCAGAGTGGTTCTCAAAGTGGCAGAGGACATTTTTTAAGCCTGTCCACTGCACCAACAAAGGATTTACTAGAACTAGCATGGAGGGGGGGTTGTGTTGTTGTAGGGGTTAAATGGATTACCCCAGAAGAGATGTATGTGCGAGAGGCCCATTGACTGTGACCCCATCTACCGAGGACTACAGGACCAGAAATACAGCCCATTTCATTATTTACAGATAGACACTTACAGCTAGGTACTGAAAGCTGCAACACGTAACATTATAAAATGAATGCAACCGTAATAAACTGAGCACTCAATCTTTGTCAGAACATCCATTCTTTCCTCCAGCTCAAATTTGATTTGACAGTGGTGGGAGAAAGGCAAATGGATGGAACGGGATTTTCTAGAACATAATTGGTTGGAAAAGTGTTTTTTCTAACAAATTCTAAATTGACATTCTGCTGGCACTGAACTGTTTCTGTGCTTAACAACACTCAGATGACCTCCTTAGTTTATACTTGTATAAAAGGGACAAAATGCTTCTCTTTTACAGTACAAAAAAACACAACAAAAAACATTTTGCAGACACTTGTATACAGAGCATCTTACAGCAAGGACAGGGACATTCTCCCTGAGGCAAGTAGGGTTAACTGCCAAGGACACTACTAATTTAACTTTACATTTAGATTTACGCAGATACATTTCATCAGTGGTATTGGGGTTATGAGAGCTTCAGCCTGCAGTTTATGAGGCATATCATCAAACAAAGCCCAATGACTAGGATAGAGTGTGTGTGTACACAGTTTTAGTACATCACTCTGACAGATTTCAATTGGCTGGCAGGAAAATCCACCCTTTCACGGAGGCCTTCGGGGTCTAACTGTAACAAGTTCAAAGCATAAGCTGGGGGCTATCTTGAAATATTCTGTTGGCTGATGGGATTTTGTGCCAGAGTTGGAAAGAATGGAGCCACATTAAATCATTGGGCTATGAAGCTGTCACATAGACTACTCGTTATCTGACTGTTGTTTTCCTAAAAATGTTTTGCCATAGTGGGAATCCTCTAGTAGTCTGTCAGTGTCTTCCAGTTGAAAGGCTGAACTCAGTGTGAGCAGCAGTATGACTCAGTCGAAGCTTTAAGGCTCTGCTTAGTCTGGTCTAAATGAAAACTAGCAGCTATCACTACCAACAAAGCTGACTTCAGAACACTGTTTGAAGGACTGAAACATGATTTGATATTTATTGGAGCGTTTCAGCTAAACCCTGTAATTCGAAGAAACCAAATCTGTGACTGTACCATGATGGTTCAGTACAGCGTAAAAATAACCCTGATATTTTCATTTTGGAAAGGTATACTTGTATTTAGTTCAATACATTAGACAAGTTATAGATCATTTTTCAAGTTCATGCTCACTTAAGTGACTTAAGAATTGCTAAGGACCTGTACAATTTCATCTGAGCTGTATCAAAGGCTATGTTACAAAAACATTCACCCACTCACACACACAGACAATGACTCAATGTCTTTCTCTGACAGATCAACAATGGAACGTTCTCAATTAGCCAATTTACTCAGAGGAGAAAATGTGTACCATGATTTCTTTGTGGTGAAGAGTAATGTAGCACATAGAATAACTAAGTAATACATTACTAGGATACAACTTAGATATTCACAAGCGATCAGGACTCCTGTGCCACTATCTTCATTAGATATAGATTAGATGTGATATCTGTAGTCTCTATAAGAGACAAACCTCCCTCTTCAAGTACTCACTGTCTCAACACTGTCCCAGAATCCCTGAAAACAGCCTTGTCCCGTCGTTAAAGTGAATCACCCTCATACATCATTGACCTTGTGACAGCTTGTATAGCGGAGATTTAAAGAGTGCCACGACGATCAATTTTTAATTAAAGCTGTGGCCATTGTGGTGACAGGCCCCAAAGACTGGACATACAGTCCAGGGATTGTGTCTCTGCTCATAAGCAGGCAGGTGGTGCTTCCTGGAGTCTTCCTGGTGCTTCCTGGCCCTGAGCGAGGCTGCTCTGGATGAAGGGGTTTGGATGACGTGAGGTCACATTAATGGTTTTGCCCTGCTAATGATTTTGCCTTTGGTAAACAAATGCTCTGTGCAGGTTTCAACATTGTGGACTCTTCATCCCACCTGCACAGCCCAAAGGTAAACATATTAAGGATTAAACCAAATTACATTTAGTCATTTAGCAGACACTCTTATCCAGAACTATTTACAGCAAGTACGTAAAGATAGAGTAGATGGGTGGGAATGGATATATACTACAGGGGGAGGGGTGGCTGGGGGGTATGTACACAGTAGTGCAATTTAGGTTGACTGCAATGTGATAGACATTTGTAGAAAGTTTTATGAAATGAGATCAGCGCAAATGTAACTGTTATTACCTTCCGGTGTTAATGTGCAAAGTCATTCACTTGAACGGAATGAGTCAACCATACGGACCGTTTTGAACAGTAGCGGTTCCTTTAAGACAACAAGGGAGGCTCAGCCTCCTGTACAAATCACGGAGAATATAGTTTACAAACTGCACTGTATTGTGCAATGTTTTAGATGACTTTATAACATTGCTATTATTTCAGATATAGCACCACAGAAAAGGACATGCTCAGCGGCAGCGCAGACATTAAAGTGTTGAGTGATACGATTCAGAAATTCGGTTTCTCCCCCTCCTGACAACGTGAACTAGTCGGGCCTCACCGTACTTTAATGGCGTATGTGTGTGTATGTGTTGTTCAATGGAAAAATGCTTGAAGCGCATTGGTTAATGCCGAGGAAATATTATAATTCTGAGGCCGAGCCTCACTGGGAGTCAATGGTCATTTTTTTATAACGATGATTTCCCTGGGCGGGAGAGAGCTGGCTGAGGAGACTTGTGATTTGTTAAACGGTGAAAGGGGTTGGACATTTTTCGCTTTGCAAGGCAGCGGCAAAACTTTCTTGTTAGTCCCATGCGGATTTCTGATCTGGCAAGTCACGTAATGAGAGAGCTGTTCCATACGGTATATTCCTATTTTGTGTGTACATATTCTTGTAAATATATTGCTGTTAATAAAGTCTAAAGTGTTGTCATATTCGTTATCTGTTTTATCTTCCCATTAAAAAACGTTAATTTTAGATACTTTTGAGGGGGCTAGCTTGCAAGTAAACTGCAAAATGCCTAGCATTGTCGATTACATTTTGGCTAAGCCATTTTCTAGTCTTCCTTATGAGGAGAAAATTAAAATTAAGGATGAGGGCAGACCAAAGCCTAATATTGACTGAAAAAGAAAGAAGGGCAGAATTTTCTTACAAATAGGCATATAAATATAGGGGTGACATCTTCAATTTTCCAATTTGTTGCTAAGGGTGTGTCAAAATTGAATTGTTTCTACCCCCCCCCCCTCTCCTTTTTTTTTGGTAATCTGAAAATGTTGTTACTGACCAGCCTCCCCTGTTTGACAGACTGCCAGCCGCCACTGGTTTTGAAATGCCTGTGGTGCTTTGTATTCATCTGATAGCACCAAGGACAGATCACAGATACACATGGAGGCGGAACGTGTAATTGCACATGCATGCTACTAGTTCATAAGACATATAATTATATAGACTCCTAATATACAAGGGTATATATAGATACACATTTATACAGATTCAAGTTATTCACCTTGAACTCTGAATTAGGTGAGTATTTATTAATTATAGTCTGAAATACAGGCTTCAGGTTCGTACTGCGTCTAATAACATGACCCATTATGCTGAAAGTCTCCTTGCAGATAACCTGGAAATATTTGATCTCCTCTGTTTCTGATGAACTGCCATTTTTAATTTCCACAAACACCGTTCCTCCACGAGCCAGATTACATTTACTTCCATCCGCTCATGTCAGGAAAACAGTGGCTCCCTTATCAGCACTGAGCCACTGTGTCAGCGACAGCACATCACCCCAAAATGGATGCTTTTACTTCCCTCAAAGCTCCGCCATGGAAGTTATTTACACTGGATGGAATTGCTGTTCGCCCCGCCTGTCTTTTTTACACGATCTTTTCATATCCTGACAGTGAGAGAGTGAACGATATGATTGATACTATCTGTATGGTACGATGATTATTACTCTTTGAGTAAATAACCTCTGTGTGCAGAGAGATGTTAGGTATTGACTGGATCATTTAGAATGCTTTCCCCCTTGTGTATGAGATGGTTGAAAATGCCCATGTGCGCATGACAGCCCATGTGCAAATATATATATATATACATGGTATAATATTTGCCACTATGGCAAGACTTGTTTAATGCACATCATTACCATGCATTAAATCAGTTTGATACACGATTGTCACCACTGACAGTAGAAACCAATGACAGTTGCTTCTTTAAGAACAAACTGCTTTTTTGGATCCATTTCAGGTGTTGATGGCTAATTACCCCTTTTTAGCTGGAGGACCACAAGCAATAAAGTAAACATGAAGAAATTGACCTTCAGAATAACCTGTCTATCTTAATCACCGATGTACGGACATTTCTGATGTTTGGGTTGAATTCTGGGGGCATTAATTAACTGAAGAGTATCAGGGTCATTGCAGCTCACCACATTCCTCCCTTGTGACCTAATCCAGATTACATGTCAGTAGAGAGTAGAGATTATGTGTCATCATGAGTGATTTATGTTTTATCTTGCCCCTACAGCAGTGAGTACACTCTTTACTGTGGTTTACCCAGTAGATACATAACTGTATTCTGCAGACACAAAGTGGATACTGTACACAAGAGTATTGTGTGAGGACAAGACAGTGCCCTTTTCAATGAGGTTTGCCTTTCGCTACACTCTTATGATGTTTTTTATATTTCTTGTTACTCTGTTTATAGAACTCGTCTGATATTCAGGGTACTTTGGTGGCAATGTATCAAACAGGTGACAGGGCAGACAATTGTTTAAGTGGAAGCCATTTTTTAATGGCAGTTTTCATTCTTTACCATTCATGATTTAATGTTCTGCTTGTCCATAGCATACTGATAATAATACATCATTTAAAAAAGTGAAACAATGACAGAACAATATGTGATTGTAGAAATCTATTAAACCTATTTACCAAAAATGATCTATAAAATACAAAGAAGAAAAATTGTGACACGACAAGAAACCATTTGAAGAGTGTTAAAACTAAATTGAGAAAGAATACATCAAAATGAATGCATGCTGTAGCTGTAAGGTGTGTAACAATCTAAGATAGATCTTTAATTAGGATCTGTGTCAATCTCAGGGCAGACCTCTGACCACTGCACTGGAAAAGGATTTAGAGTTAAATTATTTTTTCATTGATGTGGACAGTGGAAGCATTAGACAGAACAAGCTACACACACATACACACACAAAACTGAAAGAAATAGCGAGAGATACAGATAAAGAGAGAGAGAGAGAGAGAGAGAGAGAGAGAGAGAGAGAGAGAGAGAGAGAGAGAGAGAGAGAGAGAGAGAGAGAGAGAGAGAGAGAGAGAGAGAGAGAGAGAGAGAGAGTTTGTCAGTATGAAATATACCTGGGCTAAGAGGTCTATTATTCTTGCATAATTATATTATTGTCTACAAGGCAATGTTGACTGTTGGCACACTTGAAACGTGGTTGGTCAATATTGCGTAACCAGCCCCCCCAAAAGTAATCAAGCAGCAAATCAATTGGCTGTTTCTCTGTCTCGCTGTCCAAGGTAAGGTGATGTGAAACCAGTTGTACAGCTAAAATAAAGAATCCATGTGGTGCCATGCAGACAACATCACAGTGATGAATTATTATTATGTTTAATATATTATTATTATTATTATTATTATTATTATTATTATTATTGCCCCTGCTGCCAAACATGACCCTCCAATATGAGAATCAGCAGGTAGGCTGGTCCACCTGCAACTGTTCTCAGGTCCTGTTTACTTATAAGCTCATATAAGTGCACTTACTCTGGGTGATCTTCTGTAACCCAAGTACATCCTCGGCCGTTATGACGGGATTTCTCAACAATTCTTCTTCCGTAGTTACTGGAAGTCCCGCGTCTGTAGAGTTGCAGCCTTTCTTCACTTTCATGGCCGAGAGCGGGTTTGTGTGATGCGGCTGATGGGAACTGGTGCTGCTGGTGCCACCGTCAGTATTATTACTGGCTGGTTCCTTATTACAGGCTGGTTCCTTATTACTGTCTGGTTCCTTTAGTACTGCAGTTAGTCCTGTCTTATTACATACAGCTTCTGTACTGGTACAAGAATAGCTCATTCTCTGTGCCTCCTCCTCCCCCTCCCCTCCCCAGGCTCCCCTCCCTGTCTCACTAAGACTCAAGGGCTCTCTCAGTCACTCGGTATTTAATCTAAATCCTTAGTTCTTTAAACCTTGGCTGCCTGTGTGTTGGTTAAAGCCTGCTGGTACTGCAGGTTCAGTATGCACTTGCATGTAGTCTGGTTAAGAAACCCCAAAATCGTCTCCCTGCAACTCGACAGACTAGCTCATTGCAAAGTAGACAAGAGGTTCTCTAAATATTTAGTCGTCACAGATCCTGTCGTCCACCGATTCAGCCGGCAGATGTCATCCTGCTTCCTCCTCGGAACAGCGATGACTCACCCAACTTCAACAGACAAAACATGCAGCCGCATAAAATGATACTGAATTGTAGTCCAAATCTGGCCATAATTAATCCAGATAACATCCACATGCCAAAATCTTTGCAGGATTACAAAAATTGGCAGGATGTTACTGCAAAAGGCAGTTCCATTCATTTGTGTCAGAAAATTAACTGAATTAAATTAAAATTAACTGATGAGGAAAAATAAAACATTTTTTCATATATGAGGTTTTGAATCTTTATTCATTTTTTATGTTTATTTCTTTCATCTGAAAGTTGCTCTTCAGATGCCAGCATCCCTGAGAAAGGTATAGGTTCATAACACAAGCCTACTGAAAAACCCCATCATGGTGATAAAGAGGGGGTCAACCAACTAGCCTGGCTAGCCTCTATAACCCCAGGTACAGCTGCCTTTTCTCCATCCATACCCTTTCCCCAGTTAATGAACCCACTGTCTGTGTTCTAGTGCCATGAGCCTTTCTTTGAAGATAGAAGTCAGCAAAAAACCTTTAGGTGCAGTGGAGATGGAAAGTCTTATGAATTTATGAGGAAACAGTGACTTCCTTTGGAAAGTTCAGTTCACTGCAGTATATGGACTGTCCAAAAGAGCTGACCATGGTTTACCTGAGACAGCAAATGGAGTGTGTCTGTACTTTCTAATATCAGCCATGTGTCAGAGGAATAGCGAGTGTTGTGAAAAGGCTTGTTGGCATCAATGTATTTATAGCTAAAAAACACATAAGCAAATATATGTATAAAATCAAGGGCTTTGCAGATATGGGAACAAACTATTGAACACAAACTACTTATTATTAAAAACCTTCTTACCCAGTCTGCTGAAAAACCCTCTATCGTGAATACCATAATGTAACTGTAGGTTTATCAGGTTTCAGGATAGCATGGTCATCACTGTGACAGGTATCATTGAGGCATGAAGGAAGGAAGCCCATATACTAGGCGTTGTAGTGTATTCCATGTTGGCGGATGAAGGCCCATAAGCACATGACTTAATTCTACCGGTAAAAATTATAGAGATGGAGCAAGAGGTTTCACTATCCATTAGCATTGTTTGTAGCAAGTGGCTACGGATGAAGCTGGGAAAGGTGTTAAGCTCCAGGACCAGCCCCACCCAATGTACTCAAGCCATAGCTGGCCGTTGCCTGCCTGGTGCCCCTCTCTAGGCGGTCATCTCAAAGCAGCCCCTGCGGTGTGTCTGCATGTCCCTGACCCTGCGGATGGACTGGATTTGGGGATGGTTGGCGCCCCACTCGTTCCAGTGCTTGAAGGGTCCCATCTCAAACACGTACTGGAAACCTCTGTATCCGGGGTATTGGTAACCCACCCACCTTTTATCAGGGGAGAAATGAGAAAGAGGAGAGAGAGAAGTAGTCTCAGTCTCTGTTACAGGAAATTTAACTCCCCCCCCCCCTCTCTCTCTCGTTAATCCAATAAGGGACTTACGTTCCACCGGTGACCTGGATGCTTCCCACACGGTCCTGGAAGCCGTAGGACCACAGGCTGGGAATGTCCTCGTCACACACCTCCATCTTGCGGCCCTCAAAGTTCATGCACTCAAAGAGGCAGATCTTGTGGTCCTGGGGGTCCTATAGGTAGAAGAAGAAGATCAGCCAATATTCTGAAAAGGAGATGGATGGACGGATGGATGAATGGATGAATGGATGGATGGAAAGGTGGGTGAAGTCTGAAGCACAAAAACAACATTAATATAACTCCCATCCATCGATAGATGAATACATTCTTACACGATTGACATTTCCTTACCATGCGGACAGGCCTGACTGACATGAAGCGGTCACATCTGTAGCTGTTGGACCAGGTGTCCCAGCGAGGGTACTCTCCCTTCTCCATCATGAACATCTCCCCAGACATGTTCTGCTGCTCATAGCCCACCCAGCTGTTTAGAGGACAAGTCACAGCAGAGAACATGTTTTATATTCTTTAAAACGTTTCAAAAGACTTCCTGAACAAAGCCAGGAATGGAGAAGATTCTCAACATAAAGTGATTTTGTCAATTGTAATTGACAGCAATGTACAGAACAACAAGATTATTGTGGTGCAAATAGCAAATGAGAGATTTATATTTCTGAACGAAAAAAACCTCTCTTCAAAAGTTGAAAAATGCTATTTTATCTCGTCACTAATAATGTTTCATGGCTTGATTTGTTGAACAAATTTCTCTGCAACTTTAAACATATTTTTGGGGTTTGAGCAACTTACGGTCCGCACTCTACCCTGATGGAGCCAATCCTTTCGAAACCCTTCTCACACAGGTTACGACACTCCCCATTCAGTTCCATTCTACGACCCTGGAAGTTCTCAAACTCAAAGAGATACATCTGGAAATTCAGACCAGACAATGTAATCAATACATCAGTTTTGTACTGCCCCACCCACACTGCTAGCAGTTAAGGTTGGCGATTAATGGTAATTGATGGAGATGGAGGACGTACTTTGTGTCTGTTCATTCCCATGCCTGGGTGGCTGCCAATGCTGCCCTGAACTCCAGTGTGAGACATGATAGAGTCTAGAGAGAGAGAGACAGAGACAGAGACAGAGAGAAATTGACAGAGGGAGATGAGACCATCGATAAGCTGCAGGGTTAGAATATTTTCATTCACTTCTGCACATACTGTAGAAACCTTAGGAAAAGTATATTCAGCAAAATTCCTCAGTCCAAGAGTGTTTAGATAAATAAAATAATGCCATGAGACAACTCAGAACATGCAAGCAATGTTTCCCTTATGGTAGATTGAGATGCAGATGATGATTAAATATATATCTTAAATGTGTTGTCACTAAAATCTACACTAGTATACTTGTAATTTCCCTATCATGAACACTACTCAATACACTGCCTTTAATGTTAAAGCTTTCCAACACAATGAATCATATTCATTAATGAATAATAGTTTTTCCGTACTTCTTATCGCTAAACCTATGTAAAATAATGTCTTTCAAAGAGTTACATGGTGATGCAACCTGGGAGAACAGACTTGTCAAGCTCCTTTACTAAGCTGACAGGAGATCAACATGAAATATGGCCATTATTCACTGATAATTGCCATCCATTAAAAAAAGTCTAATGACAAATTTATTCTTGTAACAACAGAAGAATAAACTCAAGACTAATGAAGTCAGCATCTTGCTTGACAGATCTAACCCACTGGATAAGAAGAAAATAACAACAGTCCAATGAACACTCCTTGGTTTAGAACCTAAATCTAATCTTTAGATGGTCAGAGCATACCCACCCTTTGCCCCCATATTGAAAGTCCTTAGTTCAAGCAGAGGAAAGCCCACCAAGCTCTAGATAAGTATAATTCTCACCTAAAAGCTGTAGTCAGGTTATGAAGGAAGGAATGAACAGGGAAGCGTAGCTTAGGCCTTTGGGTAAATTGTCAGAATAGGGCCCCATGAGTAGGGATACATATATACATTCCCATCCCACTATGGTCTGTTGCATCAGAATTCGCCCAGGTCATTGGATGAAAGGGATCCTTTTTTTGAGGGAGGCTTTGGGCGGGGTTAAGGGTCATGCTTATCTCTCAGTGTGCCATGCTGACTAGGCGGCCTGTTTTGTTGTCCAGCGCTACTGTGGGGACGAGGGGCAGCTAACATCATCAGCAGAAAGCCCCTACTGCTGAGCCCTGCTTCTAACACACAGGCACATGCAGGCAGCCCCTCACACAGACATGGTTGCACACTAACCCTAACTACAGCAGACTCCTTTTGCAGACACTTCTCGTACTTCTCAACGCGTACAGTATTGAAATATCTCAGGTTATTTGTTTCGTCCCTCATCATCCATCACCTTTTCCCCTTATTGTTCTTTCTTTCTAGCTTTCTCTGTATCCCCTCTCTCTCTTGCTATCTCTCTCTCAATTCCCTCTGCCTTTCCAAAATCCTGGCCATTGAGCACCAATCAGAGAAATGTGCTGACCTCAGGCTTGCTTCTTTGTGTGGACAGGCGTGTGGCTGGCGTTGGCCTATTGTTTTGATGAACCAGTAGCCTTGATTGTCACACACGTGTACATACTTCACACACACACACACACACACACACACACACAAACACACACACACACAGCCTTTCTCTGTATCAAGCAGAACCTGCTGGATCCATGATCGCATGTGACAGAATGGTGATGGTTTGACAGTAGTAATAGTTTGACCCAGTCACATCCATCAATTCTCACACATGTTCACACTGACTTGGCAACTGTGTCGATTGAGATATGAACAAACAGACACAGGCATGTACACACACATGTACACACACATGTACACACACACACACACACACACACACACACAATCATAAACACAAACACACAGCAAGACACATACACAGCTATATCTCAGTCTATGAATCATTTATATCGGAGATATCTAGATACATGTGGATTTTTTTAATACAGTTTCTCAGTGATAGGATGTTGGTTCATTGAGTGGGGAAACAAGGGGGCAGAGCACAGGTGCACAAAGGAACTTAATGTAGACAAGTGTGTGTATGTGAGTGCGTCTGCATGTGTGTGCATGCCTGCGTCCATGTCAGGCTATGAATGGGTGGTGTACTGTATGTGTGCAAGAGCGACCATGTATGTATGTGTGTGTGTGTGTGTGTGTGTGTGTGTGTGTGTGTGTGTGTGTGTGTGTGTGTGTGTGTGTGTGTGTGTGTGTGTGTGTGTATGAGCTGGTAGGTAGATGTGTGTGTAAATGAGCCAGGGTACGAGAAGAGAGGTCAGTTGGAGTTTGCACAGGTTGTCACTCAGGTGGGAAGACCTGCAGGTACCTTTGGAGAGCTCAGTAAGTACTGAATGCCTAACTTTAACTTGTTTAACCAGGCAATATTGTAACCATTTAGGCATTTGAAAATATAACGTTTTATACAAAATATAAAGATAAATGTTTGAGGAGTAAAGTTTTTTTTTGTTGGCATTCCCACTTTGTCACAACATTATTTTAATCTTTCATGGTGTGTACTTTCTTATTTTGTCTGTGAAGCTCTTGTTCCAATATCAGTGTTTTCCTTTTAGGTACAGGAAGTGCAGTATGAAGAGAGTGCAAGACTGGAAACGTATGGGCTGGGCCAGGGAGAGGCACAGCCCATGTATGTATAATAATGATGAGCATGCTGCATGAGAGCTGGTCATGGGCTGCAGCTGGCTGGAGCTCCTGTTAATCGGCACTGGGCACTGTGCCCTTGGCCCGGTCCAGCGCTGCCGGGCCAAAGCCCAACGGCTCAATCTCAAACAATAAGCGGTCCAGCAATGTGCTGACTCCTGCCCTGGTCCCCTGGCCAGGACGCCATTCACTGCTGCGGTGTATAAATAAGCCCGTTTACTCAGGGGGGTCAGGACATCGTTTTTGTGGAGCCCCCTGTGAGTGCTGCACAGCTATTTTTGGGGTAGGTCAGGTAAGCCCTCCATAGCAGCCATTTCACCTATAGGCTTTTACTGTCCATTGTCCATTTACATTTTGTGTCGGTTTTCTTTTGTTGTTTCTGCTGAGCCTCAGAATGTATAGAAAGGGGGTGTTGGGGTCACACACGTACACACATATATACACACACATCTACCAGAGATGGACTTATGGTATTGTTCCTATAGTGTATGGTCTAACTACACAGATGGCCAACACAGTTGACGTCACATTAGTATTAAATGCAGATTAAATGCAGATTCACATTTAGGATTAACCAATTACAATGCCACATACTATAGATATACCCTGTATACAGTTTTTTACACAAATGCCAAAATATAATTACAACTTCATAAACAATCTGATCACAAACTGTAATTTATTTATTTGCAGAAATGAACTGTTTTTCATCTTCTCAGACCTAGCCTGGGTACACTGTCATATTAAGTAGAGGGCACCACTTAGTTTAGGTCTGTCCAGCAGACTAAAGCATTGTGGGGTAGCCAGGCCATCTATATCATTAGAGCATCTTGTTATGGGCAGAAGCATGCCAGCATGAAACACAGGTCTAGGAAAATGTAATATTGTCTGTTCTTATTACCATATAGACTCTAGCAGAAGTTTGACTGTCTTGTCTGTCAGTAGGTCAACCAGTACTGAGATATCCAACAGAATGGCTTTGACTAATCCCAATCCTATGGGACCATGGAAGGTGAGTCAGAGGCAACTCTTTTTTTTTTGCTACAGATGAGCACATCTATTACTGCAAGAATTACTCTTATTTTGCAATGCTACGGAATAATCTTGAGTAGTTTGAGCAACTCAATGCTGGATACTATTTTAAATATATGAGGAGTGATTGGATTTAATCTCCCTCACATGCAGTCTGGTTCTTTTAAATATGTTCCACTGATTGCATCCAACATGACACTTTAAAACAAGTGTGACCCAACTGTGTTTCTGGATACACTGCATTATCCCTCCTTGAACAGGAACAGTGATGTGAGACTGAGATGGGAATTCCAGATAAATGGAATCGATTCTAAGGTCATTAAAGATTCAATAGCCAGCCAGATTGGTTTTGGGTAAAGTGAACTGCAATTCTCCCACATAATCCACTGTGTGTGCGCATTCATAGATCACAATCTATGACCAGGAGAATTTCCAGGGAAAGCGAATGGAGTTCACATCAACCTGCCAGAACATCATGGACTGTGGCATGGACAATGTTCGCTCCCTCAAGGTGGAGTGTGGAGCGTAAGTTGACATTCAAAAACCTTGTAGGGGAAAGAATGCAAAAAATAAATAAAAAACAAATGCCCCAAATACCTTTCACATGTTTGTTACAATTTAGCTATTGTTATAATGGCCACAAATATATTTATCCCCAATTATACAATCCAATGGGCCCTTTCATTACGAAATGTACATATGTGAGGGTAAGAATATGAAGCGTTATGTCTGTAAACGGAAACTGTACAAATGGAGCGCTTGTTATATGTTGGAATTAAGGTATGTGACCATCTTTATCTTCGTGCCATGTGTGTTTGGATGTGTGTCTGTGTGAGCAGTTGGGCAGGGTACGAGCATTCCAGCTACGGTGGTCAGCAGTTTGTGTTGGAGAGGGGGGAGTACCCCCGCTGGGAGTCTTGGAGTGGCAGCAACGCCTACCACATCGAGAGGATGATGTCCTTCCGCCCTGTCTGTGCTGCTGTGAGTCTGCAGCCCACCTGTCAGGACTCTGACGAAGCATCGTCCATCTCCCTGCTCATTCAAGAAATAATATGACTAGATTTGAGTATTAACCCCCACATTGCCTAGGGACTGAGAGTGACCATTTTCCCTGCACAACTCTTTTTTGACAGAACCACAAGGAGTCCAAGATCGTCGTCTTTGAGAGGGAGAACTTCATTGGACGGCAGTGGGAGATGAACGATGACTACCCCTCTCTGCAGGCCATGGGCTGGGGCAACAACGAGATCGGATCCATGCAGGTCCAATGTGGAGCGTGAGTCACATCCAGACCCTCTGTGTCCTATGCTTCTGTTTGCTAGAATGGCTAAAATTCTAATTCAAAGCATTTGTCTCATCAACATATAAGAGAAAACAAATGCAAAACATACAAGAAGGGGTATATTTAATTAAAATTAAAAACAGCTCTGGTGTGGTGACGTATTAAATTATTTTAATCACTCTATTCCCTGTATCTTGTACTTTGTACAAATATAAAATAGTATCTATTTTAACCTGTTACTCTGAGTGCTATACCGTATCCTGCCCCTGTTGTAAAATGCAATTTCCCCACTGCAGTGACAAATAAAGGATTATCTTTTCTTATTTCTCCCCAGCTGGGTGTGCTACCAATTCCCAGGTTACCGTGGCTACCAGTACATCATGGAGTGTGACCGTCATGGAGGCGAGTACAAACACTACAGAGAGTGGGGATCCCACGCCCAGACCTTCCAGGTGCAGTCGCTGCGCAGAATCCAGCAGTGAGATGGAGCGGCCCCCTCCTCCTCCTCTCCCGGTCCCTCCGTACCTCGTTCCCCCCTCCTCTCCTCTAGCACCCTTCTCCCTCTTCCACCCCATCACTCCAAGCTTGGCCAGTCCTGTCAGACCTCAGAGACCCACAGCTGACACCCCCCCCCCACCCCACCCCACCCTCCTCCCTCCCCTCACCCAGAGCTGATGTTAGCCAGCACTTTTGTTTTATTCTGACGCTCAAAGACAACAAAGAGAGCGAGAGAAAGAAAGATCACCGATATACGCCCACCACTCAGCGGAGAGTCTTGGGTGGCATGGTGGAGGTGATGTGCCTCTGGCTTAATGCTCCCTGTCAGAGTTTATACAGGGACACTCATTAGCGATCAATAAATAAGAGAAGAGAAACATCAAAAAAATAAACAGCATTGCAAGTGTCTTCTATTAGTCTAATTTGGGGGTGAAAATCTGTGTTTTTCACTGACATCTGCAAATTCCAAATGCATCCTGGGCACTGTGGCCTATCCATAATTCTAAGAATATATGTGTGTGTGTGTGTGTACAACTACCGACTACATCAGGGGCACTGTGCACTTCATAGTTATGAATCTGCCTCACCAACATATTGTTCACCAACTACATGCACTTGTCTCAATTATTTTGGATATACGGGACAGTTTGTGCAAATGTGTAGTCTATGGCAGATCAATATACTTCTTGGGGAGCTAGATGAACACATTTAGGCTATAATAGACATGCTAATTAGAGAAAATCAAGCTTTTTACAGTTTCAAACAGACAGTTTATATTATTGAACGTGCTCAAGGCAACCTCATATTCTCACCAGGTAATGAGTTCAGATATTCCTGTGCTTCCTTAACAAAACCCCGCCCCGATTTTGGCAACGTCAGAATGAAGCCCCGCCCCGATTGTGGCAACGTCAAAATGAAGCCCCGCCCCGATTGTGGCAACGTCAGAATGAAGCCCTGCCCCGTTGGAAATTACAGGAAGTTGATGGAGAAAAGCAGGCTAGCTGATTGTGGTGGTGGAGAGACGAAAGGCTAGCAATTTAGTGCTGCCATTGACTATTAAAATTCATATATATATTTTTGTATTCAATTAGCGTGAATGGTGATTAAGTAAAATGACGGAAAACATGGCGACTCTGACAAGGGTGCGTGTGTGTGTAGCGCTCAAACAGAACTTGTCACTTCTCGGTTATCTCCTTTTTGTTGTTGTTCCACTGGTCTCATGTCTGAAGGGTGGAGAAGCGAGGAGAGAAGCGGCAGAGGAGCCGGAATCCTACAATAAGTACTACAATTATGAGGAATTAACACAACTTCTCACGGACATGGCTTCAAAATACCCCGACATTGCCAACTTGTCCAGCATAGGCCAGTCAGTGGAGGGCAGAGAGCTGTGGGTAATGCGGGTTACTAAGGACCCCAATATTGACTCACCTGGGAAACCTAAAGTCAAGTATGTGGGGAACATGCATGGAGATGAAACTATCTCAAGGCAGGTTCTTGTCTACCTTGTGGAACATCTCTTGGCCAGGTATGGGGAAGATCAACGCATCACGGACTTGGTAACAGGCACGGATATCTACATTATGCCCAGCATGAACCCTGACGGGTTTGAAAGGTCCATTGAAGGGGACTGTAGTGGAGACGCCGGGGGTCGTAGAAATGCAAAGAACCACGACCTGAACCGAAGTTTCCCTGATCAGTTTCAGCAAATACGTATAAAACAAGGAGAAATACCTGAAGTTACTGCAGTAATAAAGTGGATTCTCGAGAAAAAGTAAGTGAACCAGTCTGGTTTCATTGTCAAAGGTCAGTTTAAATCCTAAACTGTACAACTGGACTTGTTTCTAATGCCATGTGGTATGCTGATGGTCTGTCTAAAATAATGATCTCACAGTCAAATAAAAATCTGAAGGATTAATGAATGAATGGCATACAAATGAATATCCCTTTACTTTCTAAAGGGGACTTGTTTCCAGCCAGTAGTTTGGATTGCCTCCTACCAACATCAGCTGCCTGCAGTTGCTGACATTTCTGCATCTCACAATAGCTTCTTTGACCAAAGAAAAAACAATCCTGTTTCTTTCCCGGATTCAATAATGAACAGCAGTAGTGGCTTAGTCATTGTCCAACTTATTCTCCCGTAAACCATCCGTTCACACTGTTGACTAATATACAGGCACTAAGAATTAGCCATTTTCATGAGTTGAGAGTCTAATTAATGCCTGATCTATGTCCCTGTCTCCTAATTGTAATTTAAACAGACAATATCATGTGACAACATGCATTTGTAACATTCCCACAGGTTTGTTTTGTCTGGGAATCTGCACGGGGGCACTGTGGTGGCTAGCTACCCATTCGATGACTCAGCCACCCACATGAGCCAGGGCCAATACAGTCGCTCTGAGGACGACAACCTCTTCCGGTACCTGGCACGGGTCTATGCCAAAAACAACCCGGTCATGAGCACGGGGGTGCCCCGGTGCCCTGATACCCCGGAGGAGATGTTCAAAGACGGCATCACCAACGGAGCTGAGTGGTATGATGTGCCAGGTAGGGAAACCTAATATTCACTCAGTGAATCATATCCTCCTCTTGTGATTCTCAGGAAATCTTCTGGACTTCTTCTGAATAGCAGAAACTCGTTATTCTGCACCACCTCTTCCACAACAATCACACAAATAGGGGGAAAGGTAGATCTAGTTCCTGGTTGCCAATACAATTAAACCATATATATATTTTTATTTTAACAAAGAAACCCAGCAATTCTGTAGTGGGTGCCTGTAACCATAGAAACAGGCTAATTAGTGTGACACCGATATCTTTCTTGTGTGTGCCTGCTTAACATGATTATGCCTTACATTCACACATTTTTACACACTTTTTTGGTGGTGAAACATTTCTCATTTTGTAATGAGAAACATCATCACTGTATGTAATGTTAGTACAATGATGTCTTGCATATAAGGGGCATGAGAATATTCAGATTTCAGCGCTTATTTTTTTCTATTCTAGGTTCTCGATATCAAGTATAAAGTGTTTGATTGCCCAGGCTTTGTAACCACGTCTTTCTTCTTGGTATATAGGTTAACAGTCTGAAGCAAATGTATATTTCTCCATCAGACTGTCTTCCGATAGAGTCAGCCACAAACCCTCAGGGTGTCAGGTTTCTCTTCTGTGTATTGTGAGCCAGACTAAACCACCTTGGCCTCATACTCAATGCTGTGTCTCCTCTGCCACCCCTCCAGGCACAGTCTTACAAAGTATCACATGACACACACATGCCATACTATGAATGTAGTGGGCTAGGGGTGCCGTACACTGTACTGTGCAGATCAGCCGGAGGGAAGGAGAGACAGATAGTAGAGTAATGCTGTGCTGAACTATTCACAGGCCATTTGTAACAATGCCTGGATCTGGAGGAATTTGCTGTTGGCAAATGTAATACCTTACCAAGAACATTCCACCTGAACATTCACCCTGTCGCAAACCCAGACAAAAACAGGCTTTCACATAGGCTTAGCTAGTTGACCTCATCTTTATTTAAACACTCTGGGGTGTAACCAGCAGCTTTTCATACATTTTGAGGTCTGCTATTTCAGAGGTATTGACCCCAGTGGCATCAGTCAAATATGCTCCTTACTGTTAAAGATTGTAATGAATTAGGATGACACTCTTGTCAGTCTGATTCGAATGAATGGTCATTATGAGGCTTTCACAGAGATCCACATTCATTAGAATCAGGTGTTCACCTGTGTGAGGGTTGCGTGGGCCTAGGGAGGACAGGATGCGTGTGTCTGTATCCTGCCTGTGTGCCGGGTATGACTGCTTTCACCCAGGACTCTGGAGCATATTTGCTCATAGCCACAGATCTGTCTGGTTCATTTACATTATTAACGTCCCATGACCTACAGTCACCCTAACTTTTTATTTCAAATGTAGTAACAGTTAAAATTCAGCAATGAAAGCGTTATGCAAAGTAGACATTTCTTTTGGAGATCATTCGATAACAGTCCACGTTTTCAGGCCTATAGAATCGGTGTTCAGAGTAGTTTATAGTTTTTTTTTTTCTTACGGGTTGTCCCAGCTGCTTCGCATGTTTGTACACAGGCAGTTTAGTGAACTGATAATACGCTTTGTTTACCTAGCGAGATCTTATGATCTTATGATCATAGAGCTACGTCATGCACACATACACCCACTAATGCAGACACATTCTACACCCACTATTACAGACACTTACACAAACCAAGGGTTAGAGGGTACTACCCTGTTGAGCTGTTTTGCCTGAAGCTTTGCACAGAAAGACTAACACCCACACAGTTGGCTAACCACATCAAACCAGAGCTGTTTTTATCAACCATCAAGAGATTTTCCCGGTCGAGCAGTAAATAAATAACTGGGTATCTCTCTTACTACCTCAGTCCTCAGCAGGCATTCTGCTCAGTTTGTGTGGGCTTGACTATCCACACTCTGAGATCTCTTGTCTGTGTGTGTTCGCTGCCTAAATGTATTAACCTCCCCCCCGGATTAAAACAGTCTTAATGATGATTGCTTTTTAGTCAGTGCATGGTGAGTAATTCCAGCGGATGAAGCTGATTGCACAGTCACCAATGGAGCAGCAACATGTCTTGTGACGCATCTTTTTGCTGTCACTTTTATCATTCTGCCATAGTGCCTGTTGAGAGTGAGTGAGAGAGAGAGTGAGAGAGAGAGAGAGAGCTATGTGTTGCCCTTGTGGGTGAATTGGAGGTTCTAGCGTCCCCCCTTCCCGCCCAGCCATGGCATCCCTCCAGGGGGGCAGCTGGCTGTGGGTGGTTGGTGAAGGAGCCCAGAGAGCAGGCAGCAGGTGGCTCTTTGCCACAGCAAACACATTCTTCCGGAATGCCTTATTGCAAGGCTGACCACAGCAAGAACACATCTGCTGTCTGCATTTCTACACTTCTCTTTAGGACTGGTCAGAAGCTAAGACTTTAGGATTCTTTAGATCAGTTGCATATTTTGTCTTTCTCTCTGCCAACCTGAAGCTGCCTTTTCCTCCTGGTATTTTACAAAAGTAAATGTAAAACATTTAGCTGAACGTAACATACTGTAACACCCCTTTCAGGGGGGATGCAGGACTATAACTACTTACATGGGAACTGTCTGGAGATCACCATGGAACTGAGCTGCTGCAAATACCCCATGGCCTCTGAGCTAAGGAGGGAGTGGGACAACAACAGAGAAGCACTCCTTGCCTACATGGAAAAGGTAGCATCTTCTGTGAATTGGTCAACAGGGCCTGTTCCACTCATGTTCAGTTCCATCTCTCTAAAACATGTTCCCCTTTTTGACCATGAACTTTAACGATTGACTCTTTATTGATTGATGAGAGGTTTAATTGCTCGACTTGCTAATTGGGACTTTGTTTGTAGGTTCACATTGGTATAAAGGGCTTTGTGAGGGAAGCCACCAATGGCACGGCTCTATCTGGTGTCAATATCGTGGTGGCAGGCATCAACCACAACTTGACAACGGGCCAGTTTGGTGACTACTACCGCCTTGTTCTCCCCGGTACCTATAACGTCTCTGCAATCGCCCCAGGGTGAGAGAAATCTGTACATTTCCTGTTACGGCTGCACCAATCCCAGCCTTAGAAAAAAAGAAAGAAAAGATTGAGGAAACACATTCCTTCAAGGGGCCTCATTGCACTTATTGATATCTTTCTTTTGTTTGGTTGTTTTTTTACTCTGTCCAAAGACTTCCTTGTGAAATACAATATAAGGGTTTAAAATGATGAATTAGGAGGTCAATTTGTGGTATTTTCCAACAGGTATACACGCATGACAGTGTCGGGTATCCAGGTAGTTGAGGGCAAGGCCACGGAGCTGAACTTCACCCTGGCACCATTGGTGAAAGTTCCCATAGGTGGCATAACTGTGCCTTCTACGCCCGCCATGACCACCCCTATCTCAACTCCCTCTCCTGACACGACTGTCACACTCAAGACCTCTAATGACAGCACCCAGTCCAGGGAGGGCTCCGGGGAAAGTGAGGCCACAGGCGCCACCGCCCAGCCGGAACACCAGCCAAGCCAGCCCCAGGATTTCCGCCACCATGGCTACAGCGACATGGAGCTTTTCCTGAGGAAGTACAGCAATGAGTTCCCCACCATCGCCCGCCTCTACACCATTGGCAAGTCTGTGGAAGATCGGGAACTTTTTGTCATGGAAATATCAAGCAACCCAGGCGTCCATATGCAAGGTAGGGATCTTATCTGTAAACTGATAACTAGGTGCAGGTTCTAATTAAAGCCCTTAAATCACTTGTTCCTTAGGTATTTTGGGCTTTGGCTCCTTTAGTTTAATAATCCTGCATCTTAACATACTATTTTTCCTACTTATCTTCTAGCAAGTTAGCTCAGTGCATTTTTGGTCTCATTCCTCCCCCTTCTCCATCAGGCAAACCAGAGTTCAAGTACATCGGCAACATGCATGGGAATGAGGTGGTGGGCCGTGAGCTGCTCCTCAACCTCATTGAGTATCTGTGCCGTAACTATGGCAGCGACCCAGAGGTCACACACCTGGTCAAGAACACACGCATCCACATCATGCCTTCAATGAACCCAGACGGCTATGAAGCGGCTAAGGAAGGTACGAGAAATTCCTGTGTTTCCTGTGCTTCTAGGTGGTCAAATCATCATCTGAGGGGTTGAAAATTAGACAGTCTACAGTCTACAGTCTATCTCACGTTTTCCGTCCAGAGAGTTTAAATAGCTGTTTGTGGAATTTATTGTTAAAATAATTAGTCTATTTGTTGCAGAGAGCTATTATTTTCAGAGCACCCATCATTTAACAGCGTCCTTCTTTTCCTCTCACAGGGGATGAACGAGGGTACAAAGGACGCAACAACAGCAACAACTTTGACCTGAATCGCAACTTCCCAGACCAGTTTGCCACCATCACTGACCCCAGGCAACCAGAGACCATCGCTGTGATGAACTGGCTTAGGAGCATCCCATTTGTCCTCTCAGCCAACCTTCACGGAGGTTAGCTTTTAGCTCAACCATCCTTTACATTGTAGCCTAAGTAGTTAAAGCTGAAGTTGAAGTGTCCTTTCCTTGTTCCTGTCACAGGGTCTTTGGTGGTCAACTACCCGTATGATGATGACAAGGAGGGCCTGACTGAGTACAGTAAGAGTCCAGATGACATGGTCTTTAGACAGGTGTCTAAAGCATACTCTCAGGTCAGTGGATTTCACAGCTTGTCATTCAAAACATTGTTGTATCGCAGGTGTGCAGTTCTAAAATGTCTGTTTGTGTGTGTGTAGGAAAACCCTCTTATGATCAAAGGGCACCCGTGCACAGACCTGTATCCAGATGAGTACTTTCAGAATGGCATCACCAACGGTGCCCACTGGTACAATGTCCCTGGTATGTTCTCCAATACAATCAAATCATATTGGTGACAGATGACAGCCTTAGAGACAGTGAAGCATCTATTGTCTGGGTAATATAGGTAGATGTAATTGACTGCATATGTGTGTGTATCTCTCTGTGACCTCTTCAGGTGGTATGCAGGATTGGAACTACCTGAACACAAATTGCTTTGAAGTGACCATCGAACTGGGTTGTATCAAGTACCCTTGGGCCAAGGACCTGCCTTCGTACTGGGAGCAGAACCGCAGAGCCTTACTGCAGTTCATCCACGAGGTCTGCTTTAAAAACACTCAACACATACTCATTCAGTGAGCTACCACGGATTACAATGAATGTAATGTACTAATTTGAATTGTGTGTGTTTGTGTGTGTTCGTGTGTGTGTGCACGAGCGCAGGTCCACAGGGGTGTGAAGGGCATGGTGATAGACATCAAAGATGGAACTGGGATTCCCAATGCCACCATCACAGTAGAGGAGATTGACCACAACATCACCACCACGCAGACTGGAGAATACTGGAGGCTGCTGGTCCCTGGAACGTACCATATGACTGCATCCGCACGGGGGTGAGAGATATAGATAAGATTTAATTTGTAGAGAAACAAGATAGATTTTTTTTTTGTTTTTGTGAAAATTAGTGCAAAATTTCCTCAAAGAAATTAAAGACTGATGACTTCTGTATACAAATTAGATTTCCAAGTAACTTAGCGAATAGTTAGCCAACAGCTAACAGCAACAAGCTTAATAACACAGTGCATGTGTGAGAAACAGAAGGGAAGACTGGGAAACACCATGTCCCTCATCTGTTCATGTAGTGACCTCCTCCCCCTCATCCCGTCCTAGATACACACCAGTAAAGATATATGCCACAGTGCCAGAGAAGGGTGTGGAAGAAGTGGAGTTCCGTCTGACACGCGTGCACTCTGAGACCAAGGGCCTGGCCCCTGAGGGCCCGCCCGCCACCCAGAACCCGCTGGAGGAGCAGTTCCATAGCTTCATTAAGGACCTGTCGCTGGGCCAGGGCCTGGAGCAACTGGTCAGGAGCACGCCCACCGAGAGCAGCTTCCGCTACAGACATTACAAGGAGATCTCCGAGTTTCTCCGAGGGCTCAAGCTCAACTTCCCCAATATTACCTCACTGCGCAGGTACGGTGAACCCTGACTCCTGACCTTTAACCTCTAACCTCTCAGAGGGGGCCACCATTCATAATAACTGAACACAACCCAGACCTGTAACACCTTAACCCTTTCCTGTTGGTGTTCCTTTCATCTGATGTGTAGCTGCACCTCAACCTCCAGCCCTAATCTCTGTCAAACTTTGCACCATAAACCCGTAAACTTTACAGCATATAGTACAAGAAATGCCATCTGCTGTTTACATTTACATTTATTCATTTAGCAGACGCTTTTATTTAAAGAAACCACACAACACAAACACTCTCAGTCAATAGTCTGGACACACCCTCCCATTGAAATTCACGGGACAATGTGTCTAAAGGTTTGACTGGCAGTGTCTGCTGCACTGTACTGTGTTGAGTGCTGACGCTTTCAGACTGAAGGTCAACTACCAGCCTAGATCATTTTTGTTCACCTTACAAAGGATGTTGGCATAGCAAAGATTCATTTCATATTCACCTTTGCATTTTAATGTGAAGACATGACTTCACTTTCATGACTTTTAAGTCTTTGTTTATACAAAATTCTATGTCTAAAAAGTGAGTAAACATATTTTATTTTATGGTGGAGCTAAATATCCCGTTTGAAATATCGACCCCATGAATATAACTTTGATTAAAAGGTCATAAGAAATGTAAACAAAGGGATAGCTAATTACCATCTCCTGTCTAGTTTGGGCCAGAGTGTCGAGTATCGAACCATCTGGGCCCTGGAGATCTCAAACAGGCCCGATGAGGCCGAACCAGCCAAGCCCAAGATCCGCTTTGTTGGTGGTATCCATGGCAACGCTCCAGTAGGCACAGAGCTGCTGCTGGAGTTTGCTGCCTTCCTCTGCATCAACTATGGCAAGAATCCAGCTATCACCCGGGTAAGAAACACACAAACACACACCCCAGCGTCCGTCTTCACCTGTGTTTACAGCCTGTGTTTAGTCCATTTGGTCCACCAGATTTTCCCACTGTAGTGAAAGATAAAGGGGCTAACCTTAATTGTGATGTGATATATCTTTTTAAATATAACTGTTCTGCTACTTAATTTTCTTTGTGCCTCATTTTAGTTGGTAAACGAGACTCGTATTGTCATCCTTCCCTCCATCAACCCTGACGGACGAGAGTTGGCCAAAGAGAAAGAGTGCACGTCCTCTAAGGGCATGACCAACGCTCACGGAAAAGACCTGGACACAGACTTCTTTGGTAGAGCGTATACTTTACACATGCCTTGTGTGCCGTGTGTTGGAGAGTGTGTTTGCATGTTAACATCCTTCCCTGTGTGTAACTGTGCCTGTATCTGCCTCAGTTCTCACTCAAAGTGTGTTGATAAATATATGTGTGTGTCTAGTTAACTCCACCCTAAGGCCTGTGCATGTGATGCTGCTGCAGGTAATGCCTCCCAGCGCGTTGTGGAGGCCCAGCCTGAGAGCCGGGCTGTGATGGACCTGATCCAGGAGCGAGGCTTCACTCTGTCTGTAGCCTTGGACGGAGGCTCCCTGCTGGTCACATATCCGTACGACAAACCTGTACAGCCAGGTATGAACACTGAACTGGAGTGGAGGGAATACCCCTGTAAATGGCACAATAAATGCTTGTGTGGTGAAAATTATTGTAATGGTAACTCTGTAAAATACTTTTTGTTTACGAACTATAATGAACTGAATTCATTGTCATGCATTTCTCTCTAAATATGATGTCACGAATTGTATGATTTTGTTAGTAAATACTGTCTTAATACAGTAGTATGATGCACTATGGGGTGTTCTTCCTTTCTATATATATGTCTTATCCTTTCCATTGCAGTGGAAAATGAAGACACTTTAAAGTACTTGGCCAACGTCTATGCCAGCAACCATCCCAGAATGCACCTAGGGGACTCCAGATGTCCAAGCAACAGCCAGAGTATGTAGCTATAGTACAATATTATTTTCCAAAAGGAAATGACATCACAGCCATGGCCCCACTGCTGATTCTTGCTCTGTCCTTCTCTGTGTCTCTCTCTCCCCTTTTGTATGATTCTGTCCCCTCTCTTCTCCAGTGGGGAACATCCCAGATGGAGTTCTCAGGGCAGCAGAGAGGCAAAGCCACATGGGCAGTATGAAGGTACTACAATTGACTTCAGTTCATCATTATGCCCTCTGCTGGTTGATTTAAGGAACTGCGCAAAACACCTCACCTGACTCCACACTCCAGCTAGCTGGTGAATAAGGGCGTTGGTGTACGGTTCATATTTGTTTATTCTCCATTTTGTGTGCTCTCTCCTTTTCCAGGACTTCAGTGTGGACTTTGGCCACTGTCCAGAGATCACTGTATATACAGGGTGCTGCCTCTTCCCCCCTGCAGAGCAGCTGCCAACACTCTGGGCAGAGAACAAGAAGTCTCTGCTAAGCATGCTGGTGGAGGTTAGTACCCCCAACCCCATGACCTCTGTGGGGGAGAAATGAGCTTCGGGGCACAAATACATATTCAACCTACTTCTTTCAACCCTAGACTTCTTAAAGAATCATTTGAATTTTAAAAAGGAGATTGATGACGTCATTATCTGATATGATCCTCTCCCTCCTGTAGGTCCATAAAGGGGTGCGAGGTGTAGTGAGGGATAAAAGCGGAAAGTACATTGAGGGAGCCATGATTGTGCTGAATGGAGGGGTGAGGGTGTTCACTTCAGCGGGGGGCTTCTTCCATGCCCTGCTGGCCCCTGGAAACCACAACATAGAAGCTGTGGCGGACGGCTATCAACAGCAGCGACAAGAGGTAGGGTGTGAGTGAGTGGGTTTGTGTTTATTTTTCGGTAAATATAATACATTTACATATTACATAAATATGACTCAATTTTGATATAATAGATTCCTTTTCATAATGTCAGTCTGGGTCTTTTGTTTGAAAGATCATGTAAGAAGTCTTGTTGTTGCAGGTGGTGGTTTCGTCATATGAAGCTGCTGTTTTCATAAACATTGTATTTGACATGGATAACCACATCTTTGGCCTGCCGAGGGAGTTTGTGGTGGCCACTGCTGGTAAGCACAGGGGGGTGGAAGGGCCCCAATATGATGAACTCTTTATAAGAGAGAATACAAACTATAATCATCTGTAAGACCTATCAACTGACCACTTTTTTCACTGTGTTTTTGTCTCTCCATGTGTCTTCACCTCTGCTTCGTCCTGTCTCCCTCCCTTCCATCTCTCTCCTCTCAGCGGCCTCCATGACCGCCCTGGTGGTGACGGCTTGCATCATCTGGTGCGTCTGCTCAGCCAAGTCTAACCGGCAAAAGGACGGCTTCCACCGCCTGCGTCAGCACCGCGACGACTACGAGGATGAGATTCACCTCACCTCCATGGGCTCCAAGAAGTCCCTCCTCTCCCACGAGTTCCAGGACGAGAGCGAGAGTGACGAGGACACGCTTTACGCTAACAAACTCTGAGAGCGCTTGCACTTAACCCCACCCCCCCCCCAGCTTTCAGTACAGTGCTGTAGCGCTGCCCCCCCCCCCCCCCCCTCCCGGCCGCCCCCCTCCCTCTCTCTCCCTGTGGTGCCGCCCTAGTGGACAAGAGGAAGGAGAGAGGGAAGCTGGGTTGGTTGTTTGGGCCTATGTGGCCTTGGTTTGTCCTCCTCAGAGATACGCTCTTGGTCTCAGAGGATCTTTTGTAGAGTATAACCGTCCTCTATGGATGATGTCCAAGATGAAATCGTCCAAATGAACTACTGCTTAGCTCTGTCCATGGTACTGGTAATGTGATAGGAGCTGCACAACTCTCTTGAGCACTCGGAAACGTATTTGACATACAGTAACACACACATGAACACACACCTAAACAAAGCACTGCTTATCCAGCTCAATCCTGTCCAAGTATTTATTAAGTACTACTTTAACTAGTACAAATGAACCAACTGATCTGTAATGCCCATGGAAATATCAAAACAGTAATCAACAGAATCGGTATTGCCACAAAGCCCTGTTCCCTTCTACAGGAAGCATCTGACACTGTGCCTTGACAGCTGTAGAATTAGACACGCCTCTCTCCTGTTGGGAGTCCACGGGTGGTGCAGAGAAAACAAAAAAATTTAGTGGATTCTACACTTTCTATTCTAGATTTAAATCGATCCATCCAGATACTCAGGTGGCATGAAAAGACATCAGTAGCAGTAGAACAGGATCAGCTGGTGGTTAGGTGAGGAGATCTTTATTTGAAATAATGCACTATTTTCTGATGAGAGGACAGACAGATGATAACCTCAGGCACTCAACTTTTAGGTGAAAATCAAGTGTAGACTAGCCGTGTGGTTGGGCTGCTTGTGTCAGTAAAGGTACTACACTGATTCACAAAGTCTGAAAACATCCTTTGTTGAGTTTCCTGAATATGTCATTGCACTAAGAGCCTCTTGTCTGTGGACATAAAAGGTAGCCTCACCACTGTGACATCATACCGAGGAATAAGGGGCACTTAAGACATGAGAGGTTGTTTCATTACCAGTGAGGATAATGCTAATGTGTCCTGCTTTGAGTTTTACCTGATGGAACTGACTGTAGGTTGAGCAGCTTGTTGTTGGACACAGTGAGTGCCATATTTGGTCATGACATATAGCTGAGTCTACCTTTTCAAAATGGTCTGAAGATAATCGTAAGGATCTTTTGTGAAACTTAACCTGTAAGATGCAGTCTAAGGCTCTATATGCATAGTGCTGACTGTACATGAGCTATTTCAGTGGTGAGGGCAAACACCCAAAGATGCAAGCAGGATTCTCTCCAGGCATGAAAGCTCAGCCGGAGAGTGTATCAATAACTATCTTTGCTTCATTTGAATGAATTCATATCTCAATAGATACCGTTTGTTACCTATCAGTTATGTTTGGATACCCACATACTTTTCAGTTACATGTGTAGTTTTAAGACTTTTTCTTTTCAGGTTTTTTACTTTCTTTTCCTCATGCTCGTTTGTTTTGTGTCTGATTTGAATTGAATCCGATTCACACTGATTCAGAAGTGTGTTTAAGCCTTTGGGGCTCAATGTCTATTCAGATTATTCTTGATACAGCCATACATTGATCTGTCAAAATATACATTAATCCATATTCTACATCTAAGAAGCCTTTTAATGGGGCCTCTTCATCAAAGAAAGTTTGTAGAGGAGGAGAAAGGCAGAATAAATATCTGCTTGGAAAAGTGAAATTAATATTTCACGCTGTCGATTTTTTTTACAAAATGGGTAAATCAAGTTTCCATCAAAACTGGAACTCACAGCTCCATAAACACACACACAAACACAACTTAGTATCAGAAATTAGACAACGCCAGCCAATCTAAAGAGTATGGAGGAGAATTGCTCACTTTTTTCAGACTTCTGAGATTCTGAATGCTTGTCAGTGTCTGGAATGTACATAGGAAATTAGAGAGAGTGATATCTGAATGAATGTCAGTGATCTGTATTGAGAATGTATGTATTTGTTTTTCTTTTATATGGAATTTAATTGATTGTAGATGATGAAATGTTGCCAGTTGTTTTTGAATGAAAAGAAAATTAAGTGCAATTCAACTCAGAATCTACACTCACAACACACATTTTTAAAACAAACCTGGTATTTGGGATGTTACTAGTAAAGATATTCTAACTTAAACACTCTACAAAACACTGATGAAATAAAAAAAAATCAAGAACTGAGATGAAGACTGATTTTTATATTGTTTGGAAGTTGCAGATTATTTTGCCATATTTGATGTCATATTGATGCTCATAACTTCTGGTGAAAACCTTGAGTGGTGATGATCTGAAAGTATAAATCTGTTGGGGTCATGTTGAAGAATTCTCCTTCAAAATAAGAGCATAACTTGGACGATAAAGTTTCATCCATTAGAAACCAACCAAACTCAACGTTGCGAAATTGTATTTCAATCATAACATCCGACGTTTATCCGAAGTTTTTTGTTCTCCTAAATGACACACCGATTCAACTTTTAATTTGCAATTGGAACATGCTTACAATCAAATTGTTTTAAAAAAGTACATTTCTCTCGATTTTATTTTGAAAATATTGGAAAAACTCAACCGGAAATGAGATTCCTTATTGAGGCTCATCCTCGCGTGGTGACGTTCGACAACAAAGATGGCAGGAGGAAGCAGCAACTACTGGGAAGGTGAGGTGGCACACTGGCGTAAACATGGCATAATCACTGGCATTGGATATCCTTTTATCAGTTATGTATCATTTATTAGATTGCTAGACTTTCCTGTTCAACTACTCTCATTTTCCAAAGCGATGGAGCACCGTGTCGTAGAGGAATTCGACTACTTAGCCAGTAGATGTTGCTTCTAAACAGCAGGAATCTAACGAATCCATGTCGCCTATATATTCTCAGTCGAGCCATTTCAGTTTGATTTTCTAGATTTAAATCTAACAACTGCCCACCACTCAATTGTTAATGACTAGTTAACTGATCAAATGACCAAATTGAAGCCGATCGTAGGGCTGAACTTCAGTTTTTGCCCTTTGGCTTGAACAAAAGCCCAGTATTCAACAAGCATTCTCCTGGGAAATCTACTTACGTGAGAAATTCTGTGCATCACCTGTCAAGCTTCAAATGTAACTAGTCTCCCTGTTGACAAATTTCAACTCACTGACATAATGATTTAGCTTCCCCCTCCAAATCACTTTCAGTATTGTGCAGTAGCCTTACTAGGCTGGTTTGATATTTGTATTATTAATTTGTTCATTTTCCATCCAAGATCTGCGAAAGCAGGCCAGGCAGCTGGAGAACGAGCTGGACCTGAAGCTGGTGTCCTTCAGCAAGCTGTGCACCAGCTACAGTACTTCTAGAGGAAACAGGTACCTCCCTGGCTCTGTTTCATACTGTGGCCCTTAGCAACTTCAAATAAAATTACTGTGGGGACACAGATGTGGAAAGTTAAAGATAAACACACTGATGGGGTATGTCTGTCCTAAATGTAAAAGCTTTAAAATGTCCCATCTGTCCTACTTTTCTTCTCCCGGACTTGTTTATGTTTACTGATGTTACTTTTCTGTCCTGTTGTCAATGTCTCCCTCTTCCTGTCCTTCAGCAGCTCAGACACAACACCCCTCCTAAACAACTCAACACAAGACAGGATGTTTGACACCATGTCGGTGGAAATGGAACAGCTCTTGGCTAAGGTAAACATTTGTCAGTCAAAAAAAGAAAAAAAGAAAAAGGATGTCATTAGTGAATGTTTAGGAGGGATGCAGCTGTATAGACAGGTGTAGGATTGTGAAGACTTCATTTGTGTGTTTGTGTTGAGAGAGAACTCTTCTGTTATGTGTGTATTATCCATTCATCTCTGTTTGACAGCTTACAGGGGTGAATGACAAGATGGCGGAGTACACAAGTACGCCAGGAGTTTCCTCTTTGAACGCAGCTCTCATGCACACTCTGCAGAGACACAGAGATATCCTGCAGGTGTGCCCCCAACCCCCCTCTCTGCCTCCTTGTCTCCCATATGCACACACCTACACACCATGAACTTCACATCACACAAATCTCCTGCTGCTGACTTTAAATACAGTATACTGCCTACAGGCTTCTTCATAATGGGCCTGAAGCTGGGCCTAAAGGAATCTGAATCTGAAAATGTCACCCTAGCAACATTATTCTGACCTCACTACCGGTTGAAAACCAATGAACAAAGTTCAGTGTTATAGCATGTATTTTGTTGTTGCAGGACTACACTCATGAATTCCACAAAACTAAAGCCAATTTCCTGGCTATCCGGGAGAGGGAAGACTTACTGGGGTCGGTCCGAAAAGACATTGAGTGAGTATCCATCTCTATCTGATATGTGCTGTTCGAAGATTGCACTTTGAGCCTTTTATTGATGTTTTCCTTTAACACAAACTAGTTGTATAAGCCTGTACTTCCAAGGAAAAAAGCATGATCCTCTACGTATTGGCTCAATAGTGAATGAAGGCCATGTTCATAAGGTTAGAGTCCCAGACTATGACTCCTCTCCCTTATAATGGCTTATTGATCTTCAGACATGGCTGGGGGGGAGGGGATCAGAGCACTATTCTTCTATCATTGATCTGTTACCCACCCTAGTCATGTCTGCAGATGACATGCCTATCTATCTATCATATGTGTGCAGGGTACAAATGTGCTCAGGGAGAATTCCCATCAACCTTTTACTTTGGTGGATTTAATTTAAAGTTTTTTTTTTAAGTGTAGGCAGGAGACAATCTGGTTGAAATGTGAGAGGCAAGGATTTGTCATGGCAGCCAGGAGGGCTAGGTGTTTCATTCTGGTTGAATTCCTCAAATACAATTTTTTTTATTTTCTTTTTTTCAAATGTAATCTGTGATTTAAAGATTGAGGCCAGGCAGTCAGTCTGTTCAGTGGCTGTTCAGGGGTTTTGAGAAGCTTTAAATTAGTCTAGGGACTCATTTGCATTCAGATGTTCTTTTATGAAAGTCATTTGATGAATTACCTCCTTCTCTCGTTTGCATGTGTGCATTTTGTTTGACTTTTCTCTCCAGCTCATGATTCTTGTGACTGGCATTGTCATTGAATCATGCTACTGATAGTATTAGAAGATATTGAAGGTATGAATTCTGTTTTTGGGTGTGGGAACCCATAGAGAACAGACTATGAAAAGTCATAAGAAATGCAACTGTGACCATCACCATGTTGTCATGGTTGAATGCTGGTTAGACATTGTGTGCTGTGCCTGTGTATCCAACTATTACATACACAAACATACTGAACGTTAACATTTTAATACATACATTAACATGTAAATAATTTTTGCACACAGTTTTATCCAATGGACACTCTTTCAGCAACATACCAGGGCAGTAGAGGGTTTGAGGTGCATCAGATATTAATAAGATAAAATTGACAGTTGTATTCAATCAACATTTATCCTACTAACAAATTCTACTAACAAGCTATGTGGTGATAGCATAATTTTTACCAATTAGCCATGTTGCCGAGCTACCCTCCTAAAATATTCCCCAATAATCAACAATGCTAGAAGACTCATTGTTGATCCAATACATATCAATGACTTGGTGTTGTTTTGCAAATGATGACCAATGAGCTTGTGGTGATGTAACAGAAGGGCTCGTCAGAGTTGAGTAAACAAACACGCTGCTTGTGTATAACATTGAAAACAAAGAGTGACTATCTCTTGTGTCCAGAGCAGTGGTGGTGGAGGACATCAATAATGTGCTTATGGGTTTACTGGAACAGCTTGGCTAATATCACTGCTTGGGGTAGGGCCATGGTAGGACTAAGGTACTTACGTCACAAAAAGTTCACATGGTACTGTTGTTATTTTGGCTTAGGATGCGAACTGGGAATTTGTGTGTTCTCTCAAATAATAATAATAATTAATTGGGATATACATTTTTTGGTACCATATTTATTTGCTTAACACATAGTTAACACACAGTTACTTTTATGCAAAGGATTTATCTTTCCCACTTCTCAATTATATACACACTACATGCTGTATACAAGTCTGATAGTTTCAAATGGTGCAGTGGTGACAAAGGTACCCCAACCCACAGGGTCTGTACAACTTTAGGACACTAGGGGGCAGTAGTACCCTCCAGTCTTGTTCAGAGGGGTCTGTAATCCCATCACTGAAACTACCTTAGTCTTTCCACCACACACACACAGATCTTTATTAGGAACCATTCAAACCCATCAATGTATCAATAATAAGTGCCCCCCCACATGCCAACAGACACCATACATACAACTCATACCCTGTCCCCCTCCCCCCACCCCTCACTTCCTGTTAGTTCTATTTGGCCCCTTCCATCAGTGTTCAGTCTGGAGAACTGAGCAGAGCTCTGAGGAGAGCTGCTACTTCCTGTCCCCAAAGTGACTTCTAAATGTCAGTAGCACAAACGAAAGCTACTGATTGGCTGCCCTATACCCTTTTAAAAAGACTTGTTTGAATGATTAAACTGGTTGTCACTTTGCCAGCGACACTTGAGTTTCAGAGACAGAATGGCCAACCTAAGTGCCCAAGGCAACTGGCTGTCAGTGCAGTGTGTATGGGTAATAGCTGGTTATATGCTAGTTCTTGGTGATAGGTGGTAGGATAGTTAAGTGCGTGTGTTGGTGTATGTATACCTATTTTACCACATCAACATTTTGCTTATAACAAGGTTGCAGGTTAAAGCAAGTTTGCAGGCTGCTTTGAAAGTCAGTATTGACCTGAGAAATAGACTGCACAGCATGGACTTTGCATTATTATTTACATAAGCCATCAATATTAGGCTGAAATCGAAGCATTGTCACTAGTACATGGAACACAGCACAGGAAATTGCACAAGTGCTGGGTTGAAATTGATTAAACATTACAGACACCGTTCTGCATTTTGTAACCATTTTGGACACGCCTAAACAATGTACCTGGATTGTGTTGACAGGAGGAAAGGTAATGCACTACTCCTACCCCCACCACCACCAACCTTCTTCCTCTCTCTATTCCTTCCCATTTTGTGAGGGAATGATAGAAGGATTGTAGAGTGCAGGAATGAAAATAGAAGGTTTTGGACCTCTGGAGAAGCAGTGCAGGTACATGATTGTAGAAAGAGTGGGTCAGATTGTAAAACGTGTCTGTTTGAGAACCAGGAGCTGTGCAGCCCTGGCAGTGAGCTAATGCCCTGAGAAGAGAAGTCTCAGGTCCCATCAGCAGGTTTACACCCCCTGTAGCTTTGGTGTTCATGTGCCAGTTCTCTCACTGAGCAGACCTCCATTTGACCTTCCTATCTGAAACTGTCTGAAAGTATAAAGTGGCTCGATTGTTTTCCTGTTTTAATAAAATGCTGTGTGGCATATTTAAATAGACTTAACTTCTCTCTCTCTCTTTCTTTTATCTTACAGGTCGTACAAGAGTAGTTCAGGAGTGAACAACAGAAGAACGGAGCTGTTTCTGAAGGAGCACGAACACCTGAGAAAGTAAGACACACACACACACACACACACACGCAAACACACTCACACACACACACAAATGTATGTGTATGTATGTCAGTTTTGATCTTGATATAAACACAAGAAGCGACTCCCCTGGATTTGATAAGATGCTCAACACGTTTGCTTGTCAGTTGGACGGATCAGATCACACAAATGTTTCATAGTACTGCACCATTTAATCCAAATTTCCAGTATCTGTCAACCCGCAAAGCTGCTGCCACTTCCCAGTAATCAGGTGGTTTAAAATTCAGCATCTGAAATCCTAGGATAACTCATCATGATGGGGCCAGTTGGCCATTTTGAATAACTCTAAAATCATTGCCTATGTGTTTGCTTGCTAAGCACCGACAGCTAGAGTAACAGATGGGGCAGCAGTTCTCTCCTTTTTACACTGTTAATAAATTGAAAAAATGGTGGTATAATTGTGGTTACGCTGCAATATCTGAACAGTTTTTGAGACAAAACCCTGATGAGTGAATTTATATCTTGTTTCATAAATTAAGGGGTGGTAGGGGGTTGAATCTTATTTGAGGTCAAGGGTAAGCGTAAGAAGTCTCCTGTCATCTAAATCCAATTAACACTAATTCATAAATCTTCAGATTTTCTTGGGATTCATTAGGCTACCAATTATAACGACGATGTTGTAAATCCTAAAGGTCAATGTCTCTGTTTAACCGTGCATTTTCCTTCCCTCACACACACAGCTGTATGGTTTTTCATGCCTGCTGTATACTTAATGGGGTATATTTAGGATCAGGACTTCAGCCATTTAACAATGTGGTGGTTGTAGATAAAGCGCATAAAAATATGTTTGTAGTTTATCTTCTCGTTCATGGAAAGTCTGGCCTGTTAAGATTTTAAAGATGCATTGTTCATGGGTCCTCTGTGTATGTGTGAGAGGAGAGATCTGCCCTGTGTGTGAGCTCAAATGGATCTCACCAGGGAACACTCCAAAAAGACACACACACATACCCGCGCACACACACATACTCACACATACACATAGCCCAACCACTCCAACAACGCAATGTGCTGGAATTACATTTATCATGGCTACTGTCTCTTGGAGAATCTCACAAATCAGGTGTAACAGAGGTCTTTAAAGCACTATCTTTGGTCTCTGTGCCATGAACCATTTTTGTCCTGTCTGCTTTCTCTCTGAAGAACTGGCCTTAATTACCCAGGATACCTGTAGGAACACCCAAGCTTCCATTTACCTGCTGTAACAAGAGAAACTGGCAGACCTTCGTCTGACACAAACACAATCAATATGGGAAACATGATAGATTACCACAGTTAGGAGAACATCTGAAGGGATATAAAATAGGATTTAAAAAAAGCCTTCCATCTTTGAAGTAAATAAGAATCAATATGTGTTACCCTTTTCTTATGTCTTTAACCTTTAAGTCTTATAATCACAGCCCATAAATATTGTAGTAGAGGAGGGGGCGGCTGTATGGTTTACACATCATTAGGGTTGGCAACTCAGAGACCAGAAGCGGAATCCTAACAAAGTAGGTTACCTCAGTTAAATAATTGTATCAGTGCCTTGTATCTGGTTAGTTGCTGATGGATGAAGGAGTGGATGGTCTCTCTATCAAAGCAGTGGAGTGGCCCTGTACAGACCTAGCAATGCCTAATGTGCAAATCACCAGACAAACAAATTGCCCACTAGCTCACAGTACTTGTCTTTCAATACAATACTGTGAGGAGGACTTAGCTAAGCTCTGCTCTATTCACTCCGTCACTTTCTCTTCTTTTTTTTATTCATTTTTTCAAAAATCGATATTTCATACTCAGACTTGCATGACCTTTGTCAAAATTGCATTATGCGTAAACGCTCTGCCAATTTCACTTTCTTTCTCTCTATGTCTCTTGAAATCGTGTGTCCTTATCGTCAAGCAAGAGAAGAACATTTCGTGTTACACCACAGACAATATAAGATGCTTCCCCAGCCAATGACAGACAGTGGAGATGAGTGCTTATGGCCGGTGCGATTGTGTTACCCATGATTCGTTCTGTTGGAGAGTGAATGAGGAGGAAAAAGGGTTGGGATGTGTTACGGACCGCTGTAATGGCATTAAGAGGTTTCCACAATCCAAAGAACCTTGCAAGGATACTTCCTCTTTCTCCACTTAATGATCATGAACATATTTAGTGATTTGTGACCTTTCTAGGGGTTATTTGGATGAGTTTTGTTCAAACATGTCAGACCAGGTTTTCAGACATGATATAGACATGTACCACCTGACCCCCAGTATCTCATCCATGCACACTCTGCATGTCCACTACAAGAACACCCCAGGACCTAAAAAACGCTGAACCAGCAGGTCTTTGCACTTTTTTCTTTTTTTTCTTTTTTTTTGTTCAGTAAAAAGAGAGAGGCTTCGTCCGTCATGTTTTTGTGAAAGGGTGACTATTTTGTGACCAACATTTCACAGTATCTGTTTGTTGCTTTTTAGGCTAGACACAGCTAATGGTTTCTGTCTGTGTACAATTTCTTCTTCTTCAAAAAAGACATAATTCGTTGGAAGGACAGTGGAATCAGCCTTAGCCTGCTTCTGATATGCACTGTTCCACTCCCTCTTCCTCATGTTCTCTGTGAGGTGGAGAACACGTGGATTAGTATTCTCCACAGACCCCTGCTGTCTGTTCAGGTATTATAGCGACCTTGATCTGGCCTGCTTTTTCTGTCAACACACACACACTGCTTTTCTTTAACACAACCCTTCTCCTCTCTTTCCGTCTCAGACTCTTTACTCAGCGACAAAGGATATCATTGTCTACTTTTTGTTGTCTTTCCCGCCTTCTCTTCCTCTCTTGCACCATTTTTCTTGGTCTGTCTCTCATTTCTGGCCATGTCCCTCCCTGTCCATCCTTTTCATATCTCCCCCTCCATCATTTCCTTTTTTTTCCTCCACCTAATACATATTATTGCCTGCAGTAATCTCTCTCTCTATCCTTTCTCCCATTGGCTCTCTCCCCTTACCGCCTAGTTTCTCTCTCTCCCCTTACCCCCTCTCTCTCTCTTTCTCTGTCTCTCTCTCTCTCTCTCTCTGTCTCTCTCTCTCTCTGTCTCTCTCCTCCCGCTCCGCCCTCAGACCACATCCATAGCTGGACACTTTCCCTGCACACCATGCTAGCTCTTGATGTATGCTAATGTAATCTCTAAGAGTGAGGGGAACCCAAGGGAACCAGATGCATGGAAGAAGCAGTGGATCTACTCTTCCTCTGGCCCATAACAGGAGCTAATGAGAGGGTGGGACAGATGGGCGCCGCTCCACTGTGATGGTGGTGGCGATGTACAGTCTGCTGCTGCTAGATCTGTAGTGTTGGTGAAAACGTTAGGGCTCTGTGATCTCTAGATGTTGGATCTCTAGTGTAGATCGGGGTCAGACCTAAACACTTCTGTCTGGTTCTCCAAGGTTCTCGGTCCATCTCTGTTGTCTATCTCACTGTTGCTCTCTCTCTCTCCCTATCTTCCTCTCAAACTAATTTTGTATTACAAATGCTCACTGTTTGTCTGTGTCATGAGTTTTGGTTTTGGTGTGGTTTTGTGCATGCACAAGAGGAATCTGACAATTAAACTAGACTGAATCCCATTCAGAAAAGACCTAACAATCTCTCTTCATCTTCTGCACACCCTCTCTCTTTCTCTTGACAGATCACATCACTCTTTCTCTTACGCTGTTCTTTTCTTTCTCAGCCCCCCCCCCCCCCCCCTCCCTTGTGTTCCTCCCTCATTTCCCTCCTGTAGTTCTTGTCACTTCCTGGTAGCTTGTACATAAATCCTCTTGTACATACCAAGGCTCTGACCAATCAGAGCAAGGCAGTGTTTGACAGTCAGCTCTCATCTGTGGTGGAGAGCCGGGGATTGGAGTCAGATATTGTGTTGAGTATGTGTGTCTGTGTGGAGTTTTCTTATCTAAATGTGATATTTGTATGGGACAAGAGGAAGCCTGACCAAGATCTAGTACGCTGATCGTCTTACAAACCCAGTCCATTAACTTCAAGCTCGCAGAGGGGAGGCCTCCATGAAGCTACTGTATAACTAGATGACGTTTCCGCCTTGAAGGAAAAAAAGTCTCCATTCGTGTTTTCATGAGTTATGCTGAACTGGTTGAGTCGTAAAGACACCAAGATAAAGAAAGCTCTGGTGGTAGAGATGTGTGGATTTGCTTTGACGATCAGCCTGCACTGCAGCAGGGTAGCGTGATTGTGGCCATCTGGGTCTGCATGCAGGTGACGTGTGTCTGTGTTTTCGATGTGTCTGAATGTGTGGTCAAGCTAGCACTTGGGGATAAATCAGAAGACAAGGGAATTAGCTTTGTGCTAATGACCAGTTTAATGACTGCAGTAGGCCGCCACTGAGACGGAAACACAAGCACACTGGACACACACACAGACACACGTTTTTCGAAACAATCAAATAAGACCGTTCACACTTTCGCACAAACATATATACGCTGTACACGCAAGCAAACACCCATCCTCCACCTTTTCTCCGTACTACTGAGGCCTCGTCGAAGGAAAGTGCGCAACAAATAAATCCTTCCTCCTGCCGTCTCATCTGCGCGTATAAAAACCCCATGAATCAGGCTACAGCGCAGCCCTCAGCATTTCCCTCCCCTCCGTCCCTCTGCAGCCAGTGATTTACAGGCCAAACGTCATCGGCAGATGGATGTGAAGGTTCACTTCTCTCTCTCTCTGCTTCCCCAGCCTTGACTTCGTTAGACCAACTGTGCTCCAGCTGTTAGATGGCTGTTGAATTACCACCCCCACCCCCCTTTTTCATTTACTAGGGTATTGCTGGTATTTTCAAGTATATTTCCCCATGTGTAGAAACGCGGCAGGTGTTCTGTCTCTTCATCAGCCAGTAGTGTTGTCCACTCCCTGCCATGCTACCACAGGTAATTGGCTTCTCAGGAACCACCTAGATTTTATTATCTTCTGTTGCTTTTGCTGAGTTCTGCCGCTCCCACCATGCGCATCGCGTGTGTGTGTTTCGCAGTTTTTGCATGTTGTTGCGTGATGTTGCACGCAGGGCACCCACATGGCTAGCAACGACACTGTTAGCTTAATAAGCGAATGCTTTATTTTGTGGTTGTTGGACCGTTTCATCTGTAAAAGGGAGTCACTTACTCAGCTACTGGTGTTTCCCTTCTGACATACAGAGCTAACTAAGCTGCAGGAGTGAGTTCACCAGAAATGTCATGCACTTTCTTTATTCAAGAATAAAGAAACTTCTCCATTTGAAATGAACACCCTTTCAAAAGTTAAACTGAGCACAGGTAGTAATTTCTTCAAGGGCACTTAACTATTCTAATTAAAAAAACAAGACAATATTAACAAATGTCCCCTCTTCATATGTATAGACCAGCTTCAGAAGGGAAAATGGGTTGACTGGCCCCAGTCAGGAACCACGACTGTGCCAGAATGTATTTGTGACCGCGTGGGTTAACCATTAGAACGGACTCGGGTCAGCTAGAGTATGTTAACCATCAAGATCACTCTGAGCCAATTAGCTGGATAACAGAACCATCACATAGACCTGGGGTCTTCAAGGACCAGGGACCATTCCCAATTACCCCCCCTGTCTTTGGCCATTAGGCTGACTGAATCCACATTCCCGTGGATTGGATTAGACCCTTTGATTGGCTCATTTATTTGTAAATAACAGCTAAAACAGCTGCACAAGGAAGCTGAATTAAACATGAATCAATTTTGAATTCCCTCTCTTGTACTTAAAAAAAAGAGAAAAAAAAGCATTGTGAATAGCTCATTACTGTGCCTACACAATGGGTCAGTAGTCACATCCTAATTAGAGTTTTTTTTCACAATTACACACAACACATATAGTTAATTAATTAACTTCTGTTGATAGCCTACAGTATCTGTTGTGATGATGAATCTGGCCTGTAATTCTTAAATGATGACCTCAATCTTTCTCCCCACCTTGGAGAAGAGTCCAACTTTTGTTGGATAAATAACTGCCAGCACAGCTCTATACCTTGACACACACACATACACACACACACACACTGGCATACAAACTCCTTGAATCGTGACGCTCCCCCTAAGCATAAAAGATGAGGGGGCCCTAGCAGAGGTCAGCTCATGAGTCACAGGGAGACCTTGCCCGTCGTAGATCTGTCTCGCTGAGTAAGCCAGGTGGCACGCGATGGCAGCGCCCACGTCCCCTGCTGCCCTGGGGAGGGCATCCATCACTGGGGAGGGTGGAGGGGGGGAGGCAGTGGTGAACAAGGTCTCTGTAGACACAGCAGTGCAAATTGACATAATAACATCATAACAAGGCAAGACCTCAACCCTGAGTCATTAGGCAAAGTAATTATTTTTGAAGTGTGATGGGCAATGTTCCAATTGGCCGATTAAAAAAAAAATATATATGCCTGTTTTTACCTTTTTTGTCAAATTAACTTTCGGCGGTTCTGTGATGTCCTGGTTTTACAAGAGCAAAGCTAAGCTAATGACTCCTAATTGGGGAATAAACTGCTGAGAGCATTGTATTTGATGTGTGTGTGTGTGTGTGTGTGTGTGTGTGTGCGCGCGCGCGTGCGTGCAAGACATGGTGTGTGTGAGAATGAGGCTGTGTGTCTTCATTTTATTAGTCACTCTGGGCCAGGCGGTCAGCTGACCACGCCCTCTGAATTGTCGGCCTCAAGCGACTCACCTGGGAAATGCCTCGCTTCATCTGTGACTCCACACAAACAAGTGATTTAGCCCTACTGCGGCAAAACCTCATTATCGCCGACATGGCTCCGATATATCTCCTCTCTATTTCATCACTATCCCAATAGCACGCCTCTATGCCATCGTTCTACCTCACTGATCAGTCAGAAATCACTCCACACTTCTCCACTGAATGCTCTCTTTTAACACCTGTGAGTTGAATGGATTTGTGCAGTTACCATGCAGTTCCTCAGCCCAACAGCGTTAAAATCTGCAGCGTGACTACTTCAGATTTACCAAAGTCATTTCTCCGTAAATATGTTGAGCATTCACAGTGTACGTTAGAATTAGCTTTGTCATATTGTCTTGATTGGATGGCATTGAAGAGCCTTTTCAGACTTCAGGCAGCGATTGCTCCAATGCAGTTATACAGCTATCCCACCCACATTCCAGACCATTAACTGCTATAATTGGGTTGTGTTAAAACTACTGCATACAGGAAGTGGAGAATCTACCAGCTGCTTTTATTGTGATGGAGTGCTGTTTTTATGTGCAGCCAGTGTCTGTATTTAACTGTTTGCTGACCTAACTTTCTGATATTTTCCATCCTCTCTGTCTCTCACACTCTCGCAATTTAGGTGACTAGTTTATGCTATGCAAACCAAGCTACAAACATGACTAATGAGCCATTCATAGTCTGCGCTAATTCGGCATCCATCTTGGAAATGATGTGGTCTTGCGCAGAAGCTGCAGTTTTAACCGTCATGGTAATATTCTCCAGCTGTCTCTGTATGACCTAGGCATCACCAATAGGCGGACTCCGGACCGCGGACCGGTTCTGTCCGCACCCCTTAGCTTTCCAATGCTACGAGAGTATTTTTTTACGGGCAAAATAGTAAACCAGCTAAACCATAAAGTTGACCACAACCGCGTCGCTTTACAACAGTTTTTTCGTGCTCAATCGCATGTAGATCCCCGAATACGATGTACTCCCAAAATACACCCACTTAATTCCCAGCTGCCTTATCACACAGTACATAAATATTGCGTGACTTGTTTGCGCAGGCGACAACCCAGACAACAACATGGCTTGTTCCAAAATACGTAAGGTAGACCTGGAAAATCGTTGTTTTAAAGATGAATGGTCCGACAAATATATGTTCATCCTACCGGCGAGCAGTTCGAAACCTGTGTGCCTCATATGCTCCGAGACCATGGCTTTAATTAAAAGCGGAAACCTGAAGCGCCACTATGGAACGAAGCACAGCTCCTTTGACGAAAACTATCCCCCGAAGTCCGAACTGTTTCTCTTTCTCTTAATCTAAAATAAAGACCTCAAATGTATTTGCCTGGTACTACTTTTATTTATTATAAAATAAATAGTTGTCGTATTTCCTCTATTGGAAATTAATGATACATTTTGTTGAAACCATTTGAAAACGTAGACATGGGGGACTTCAGTTCAGACCTTCTACTTGGACAAAATTCAATAACTGGACCCCAGTGACTTTTAATTGAATACCCCTGACCTAGACTATAACAGAAGAGGCTCACAGAAGCCTTTTTCTGGCAGTTGCAGGTGTGAACATGTGAATAGCTGGTTCGTGTTCATGATACTGCACACAAACCTTCTTTTAGAATCAATTTCATGTCACAAAGGTTTTTCCAGGCCTTCAGTCACCCCAAAAAATTCCTGGTCATGTTGGCTTGTGAAAGGTATGTGACATAGTGTAAAGGTTGATACTTTGCCCTGTCCTAAAATGGCAGCTGGATAGCAATGCGTCTCATAATGGAGGACTAACAGTGTTAAGGTAGAGAGAAAGCGCCTCGTCAGCACAGATGAGGGGACATTCATAATGGTTAGCCACACAGTGCTAATCTCACTGGCTTAATATGTCTTCATCAAGGATTTGTGCTTCAGTCTGACTGAATGAAGGAACGCCCGCTCCTGCCAAGATGCAGTTTAGAGTGAAACATGATATAAACAGCTTTTTGATTTAGTGAGGGTATTTCTTGCCGAATGCGACCAGCTTTCAGGTTACTGCAGCTGTTTCTGAGGTAAAGAATGATTGGGTTGTCTGTTGGCTCCATGGCGGCTGATGAATGATGGAATGCTGGTTACATTTTCTTTCATACCTTTGAAAATGTTTTCTCTAAGACTGAGGCACGAAAACACGTTTTCCGTAAGTTCTTTAAGGTAGTACATCTTTACCTTGTCAAAAATGGTGCCGTTTCTTCTCTCAGTTCCATCGACTGGGCTGGACACCTCTTAAGATTTTTATGCTTCATATTTTGCATATACTAACTAGGTTTAAGATATGAGCATTAGATACATCTTCTTGGTATTACATCAGTATCAGTATTTACATGTAAGAGCAGGGGTGTCAAACTCCAGTCTTTGAGGGCCACACTGTCCTGAAGGTTTTAGATGTTTCCTTGCTCCAGCACACCTGATTCTAATGAAGGAGAGTTATCAAGCTCTGCGGAGGTGTGCTGGAGCAGGGAAACATCTAAAACCTTCAGGACAGTGTGGCCCTCGAGGACTGGAGTTTTGACCGTTGTGTGTAAGAATAACTTTTACACCTCCCTGTCTGACCAGCATTAGCATACAGAGTGGACACTGCCTTGTTATTGTCTAGCCAAGGAGTGGCACTTCTCTTGGGGTTAGCTAAGAGCAGCTCTTAGCTGCACACCATCTCTCACATCTTTTCAATCTTCTGACAGGCCTGTCAATCAATGTCAACTCTGTTATGTCATCTGTGACACGCCAAAAGTTACGCTTTTTTTGTCAGTGGCACCTGTTCTGGTCTAGTCACCTGACTGTTTTCCCATTTCTATGGATTTAGGTGCAAAGAATTTTCGATTATGGAAGTCAAAAGTGAAAAGGTTATTTCAGGAACGGGACATGGATGGACATTTTCAAACCAGTGGGAATTGTTGTTTTTCTTTCATAGAGAATATCGGTTTTCAGAAGCGGGTGTTTGTGACAGTGTTTCATACTATGTGTAGAGGTAGCTGTGTATTTTCTCCTCACTGACCCTTTTAGACTCTTGCATGTTCTTTCACGTTGACTAATTCAAGACATGACTTGTAATGTATGTTTTATAGGTTCATTTGCTTGAGTGAGTGTCGTGTCATACAACCGTCATATGAGATAGGCCTGCATAATGGATGTCAGACTTGCTCGTCACAATTGATGAATAAACCCTCATCTCCATCCATGTTGAATGTGTTAACTTTTGTTATGCACAGTGGTGACTCAAAAGAATCATTCAATATGAATGAAACAAGACATTCCTCAACTATTTAGCAGAATGCTGCTATCTTGTCTTATTGTCTATGAGCCAAGTATTAGACATACATTATTATTATTGTACATTTAAGGCCTTTTCTTTTCTAATGTATACAGATGCCACGTAGCTTGATTCAGTCAACACAGTCCTTCCTAAATAGGAAATGAGCGTCAATAATAAATTAACGTTACCAATGGTTAACAATTGGGTTTTCGTCATTTTGATATTTGAACATGGAGAACAGAGGGAATCTTCACATTGTGGCAGAAACATGTGGAGGAGCTGAAGTTATTAAACTGCTCCCATTTTTACCCAGAATACCTCTCCTAAATGTTGGTCTCTCGTTGTCCTCCCTCTCTTTTCTGCAGTTCCGACCGCCTGATGGATGACACAATAAGGTAAGCACACACATCTACCTGCACTCGTACGGCATACACACAGCTTGCTTGAACATTTGTTCATGTCCTCCAAAAACGCCTGTCTGTGTGCATTGGTAAATGTGATCAGTGATCAGGCTTCCCTTGAAAGTGCTTATCGCAAATGGCATCATCAACCCTCCGCTCCCTAGAGGAAAGAGAACTTCACAGAAGTCGAGTGGTTTTCCACATTACCGTTACATCCCCTTCTCTGACACCACTCGATTGGTAGATTAGCCCAGAGATTGTTCTAAAAGCTGATCCTGTCTGTTGTAATGCTGTGAGTGTCCCCAGCTACAGTTGTGCTGTAGCTCAAGTTCATTGCTGGGGTACATTTTTTGGGGGAGTAGCTAATTGCAAGTTATGATCCTTTAAACTCGTCTTGAAACTTTAATTCAAGCTTCCCCTTATTGTCGTCAGCGGGACAATTCTTCTAAACGAAACTATAAAAACAGATGGGATCTTTCAGCAGTTGAGCTCAGTTATGGCGGTGTGTGTGTGTGTGTGTGTGTCCCCCCATGTGCTTTCTTTAGGATCTGCATCTCTGCTCCTCGTCTTCACCTCTTCTTCACCTGACAACACCAAGCCCCCACCCCCCCAACTCCCTGCTCAGCGCTCTGTCTCGGGCGTTGTTCCCAACCAATGAGTGTGCTGCTCCCGCCTGCCTCTTCCCCTGCCTGCCTCTTTCCACGCCTGCCTCATCCCACACCTGCCTCTTCCCCCGCCTGCCTCTTCTCCCAGCGCTGTTCTGGCGCCTCATCTGCTCCCCTCTTACCTCACTGTCTTCTCTCCATCCTAGCCTGTCTCTGTTCTGTCCACCCCCACCTGCTGGTTCAGTCTAGCGGAGCCATATGAACGACCCTTAGCCCTGTCCTTAGCTCCCCACCACCACCACCCAACTCTTCTGCTCCCATCCTTCCATTCCTCTGTTGCAGGGATGTCACATTGCAGGAAGTCCCAAGGGACCAGCTGGCGCCAGCGTCTTAATTAAGTGGACTTGTGAGCCGTGCCATCCCTCCCTTATTCCCTCACCAATCCTCTCCACCTCTGGTGGAGAGAGTGTCTCCATCTTGTTGTAGTCAAGCAGAAAATGAGAGGATGACACAGGCTTTTTGTAATTACTGGCTGTTCTCTAGACTTCACACATGCCTAACAAGAAAACCAAATGAGGACCCAGCTCTCTTGCTTGTTGTGCTGGTGTTTTCTGTCTGGCCAATTAGGATTTGGTTTTTAATTTTGGTAAAACAATTCAATAATAATAATAATGATGATAACCAGTTAATGCAAATTACAGTCTGTTCTCAGTTGAGTATGCAGTAGATGCATCTGAAGCCCTGAACAGGTTCTCTGACAGGGTAAAGATGGGGCCTACATCATTAGCTGGACAGTATCCAGCGTGAGGAAGCTTGTACCCAACACACCAGCTGCTCCCATTACCATTGGTGCTGAGCTGAATGCTCGCCTCGCCTGTTTCCCTAGTCAGCAGAGTTGCAAATTGGCCAGACAGCCAATACATGTTTCTCTCTGACCTTGGAGAACATGATACATAAGCGAAACCCCTGGATGTTTGTACGTCATGACCGTCCCATCTGCTGTGGGGAGATACAGTAGTATCAGTAAGGCTGATGGCAGCATATACAGTCAGATCCATAAATATTTGGACATTGACACAATTTTCATCATTTTGGCTCTGTATACCACCACAATGGATTTGAAATGAAACAATCAAGATGTGCTTTAAGTGCAGACTTTCAGCTTTAATTTCAGGGTACTTACATCCAAATCAGGTGAACGGTGTAGGAATTACACATTTTATATGCCCCCCCCCCCCTTTTTTTTTTAAGGGACCAAAAATAATTGGACAAACTAACATAATCATAAATCTAATTGTCACTTTTAATACCTGGTTGCAAATCCTTTGCAGTCAATGACAGCCTGAAGTCTGGAACCCATAGACATCATCAGACGCTGGTTTTCATCCCTGATGATGCTCTGCCAGGCCTCTACTGCAACTGTCTTCAGTTCCTACTTGTTCTTTAGCAAGTGAAATACATGCTCAATTGGATTTAGGTCAGGTGATTGACTTGGCCATTGCAGAACATTCCACTTCTTTGCCTTAGGAAATTATTTGGTTGCTTTCGCAGTATGCTTCGGGTCATTGTCCATCTGCACTGTGAAGCGCCGTCCTATGAGTTTTGAAGCATTTGGCTGAATCTGAGCAGATAATATTGCCCGAAACACTTCAGAATTCATCCTACTGCTTTTGTCAGTTCCTTCCCTTTTCCTTACTCTTCTCTTCCCATCATTCTGGTACAAGTTGATCTTGGTCTCATCTGTCCATAGGATGTTGTTCCAGAACTGTACAGGCTCTTTTAGATGTTTTTTGGCAAACTCTAATCTGGTCTTCCTGTTTTTGAGACTCACCAATGGTTTACATCTTGTGGTGAACCCTCTGTATTTACTCTGGTGAAGTCTTCTATCTCTCTGATAGGTTTGTTTAGATTTTTCAGCCTAACGATGGCTTGCTTCACTGATGGTGACAGCTCTTTGGACTTCATATTGAGAGTTGACAGCAACAGATTCCAAACAAAAAGTACCATACTTAAATTAACTCTAGACCTTTTATCTGCTCCTGTCAATGAAATAACGAACTCCCTTTATGAGGGAATAACATACACCTGGCCATGGAAGAGCTGAGCAGCCAATTGTCCAATTACTTTTGGTCCCTTAAATAGGGGGGCAGCACATATAAAATGTGTTGTAATTCCTACACCGTTAACCTGATTTGGATGTAAATACCCTGTATGTTTTATGTTTTCATCCAAAACAATGAATTCTAGAGGAATAATTTTTCTTATGAGGTTTGTTTCACTTATCGAGGCAATTTATGTACTAAAATGTTTTATTATACCAATATTCAGTTGTTTTGTCTCTTGCTGTCTGTGGGTGTGATTCCTGTTTACATTATTATGTATCCCGAGAGCGTAATCACACTATTCATTGCGGATGTGTCATTTCTACATGGAATTGAGCTAAAATCTCAGGCTGCAATGTTATGATCTCATGGTCTAACTACTCGCAAGGGAGTTAATGCTGTGTTATGCACTTTTCAATTGAAAGTTTGCAAAAAAAACACCTAATTCGAGGGAGAAAGAAAATATGTACTTTTTCAGATCAGTGCCAATTTCTTCGTAGTCGACGCTTTCATTTTGGCAAGAGGCACATGGTTTCAGGCTATAGTTTACATTACTCTCCCTAAAGCAACTGACCTCTATGATTTTGCATCAGGTTACGATAACACTGCAACTCAATATCCTCTCTCTTTTCGGCAAGCAGCCACTCAGAGTTCAACTGTAGCTGTCTACCAAGTCAAACTTCATCTACAGTGTATGAAACTTACTTGCACAGACTTGCTTTGACAGATCTTTTTACCTTGGGAGTAAATACCCAAATGAGCCTACTTTATTTAAAGTTACATTAGGCAGAGTGAAGTACATGTTGTCTTCGTTTTAAAAAGCCTCTCTTCTTTTTTACACTAATGAGAGCGCTGCTCTCTAGAGGAGAGTGGATCTGTTGCCTTAGAGGATTTTTCTCGGAGAGATGCTTGGTGACAATGGGAGAGGAGGCCTTATTTTGTCAGTGTTGGTGATGTGTGGGTGTGAGAGAGGGTGACACTCTTTGTGGGGTTGTGCTGAGGTCTCCTTTGAATCCCGTCTGACTCTCCTGAATGGGAAATCACCTTCCCCACTTTAAAGGGTAGTTTCTCCCCGTCCCGATTGCAGTCCATTTAGATGGAGAGAAGGTGTTCTGCAGCCTGGTGACAGTCAAGCTGGCCCGATGATGTTACAACGCACTTCACCGTTTTCTCTCTCTTTCTTTTGTTCTCTCTCTCTCTCTCTCTCTCTCTCTCTCTCTCTCTCTCTCTCTCTCTCTCTCTCTCTCTCGTTCTAGTATCGCCATGGCAACCAAGGAAAACATGACTTCTCAGAGAGGCTTGCTGAAGTCTATTCAGAGCAGGGTCAACACCCTGGCCAGTATCCTTTCAACTTGAACACGTTTTCAGTCAAATTTGCCAGACGTTTATACTGTTTTATAGTCATGCTGGGAATTTGCACAGATGAAGTATGTATGTGCTCTAACCTGTGTATAAATAAATACTGTACAGTCAGCTATAAATTGTAAAAACATAGTATATACAGACCACTGGTTTCAATCCATTTGTCACTGATTTATTGAGTCAATTGATCTGTTTTGATTAATCTAGAAGGTAGTTGTAGTAATTTTCATACACAACTTTATGGCAGATCCCCGAAATCAGTTTTATCACTCTTTCAATTCTATGTCGTTAAAAACGATAGAGCACACAAGTCAGCCTTTCACAGATAATCAAAAATGGAATTGGTGGAAAACCAAGGCAATTCCGGTCTGTTCAACTGATCGAACGGCGTAAATGGTCAAATTTTTCATTTCAGGCAGTTGGTTTTATGAGAAATAAATTGCAGGCAGGTTGTGTTGAGCTGTTATGTCTGTACGCTTCCTTAGTCCGACTCTCTCAAGATCGCTTTCCAACAATCAACAATCTCATCCAGCGAATCAACTTGCGGAAGAGGCGGGACTCCCTCATCCTGGGCGGAGTCATCGGGATCTGCACCATCCTCCTACTCCTATACGCTTTCCACTGACGGACAGGCCTAACCAACAGATGGCTGAAAACAGAGGAAGATCAGCTGATGCAGGCGGGCTGCTCTGCATCCATCTCATCAGAAACTCTGCAGACCAGGTTCTGTTATTGGACTGACCCTTTTGGCACCAACAGGGTCCAATCATATAACAGGATTAACCATGGCCAACATGGACTACCAATTTACCCATTTAACTCAGAGCAGGGGAGGGGGTGGTGGATTGATGGGGGACAGGAATGGCACTTTTTCCTCTTTTTTTTTTTTTTTTTTTCGCTTTTTCCCATCACAGCGATAACATCCTGGTCAGATAGGGAAAAGAGACCAAATGTACTAATAGGACTAGATTTTAAAAGTTATATTACATAACGCTTTGACATGGAATCAGGCTGAAGGTGGCCAAAAGAGACTATTTTCGGTCGAATGTCGTTTATTTCTGGGCTAGAAGGATTTTTATTTGGATTGTTTTTATGTGGCGGGAGGTGGGATATCATGGGCGGCTGTAAAATGTGCATTAATAAATTATTCATATACAGTATGTATGTAAAACAAATTGTGTGGAATTTGACACATTTAAAAACATTTTATTTTTCAAAATATAAAATTTCCACTCAGTGTGATATCCTAATTGTGTTTGTCAAAATCAATAACAACAAATTATTAAGGGAAAAGAGGTGCTATATATAGTTCTGCTTGGATGACCAATTACCATACCACTGTACTGTAAAAAACCATGACCTGGAACTGTTCCATAATAGTATTCCTCAAATATTTTAGGTAATTATATTGGATTAATATTTTGATATTGGAATGTCTTAAAACATTCTATTGAATCAAAATATCAGGATTTTTCAATACACAAAGTATTCTGGTAAGTATCACTTGTCAAGTATTCTGGTTCCATTTTGTAACTGTAATAGAAATGTTACAAATGCTAACCATTTATATCAGTTTGAACTTTTCACTTGTGCCCACAAGGGGTTATCAGTGACTTCAGAATGTTCTAGAACATCTAACCATGGAGGTTCCCTCAGGTTTGGTTCTAAACTGCCTGCAGCAAACGTGAGTGTACTAAAGCGTAAGGTTAAGAAGGGAAACTCTTTTGAACACTTCATAAATACTTGAATTGAAGAGCACATCCTTGAGATAAGAGCTATTCGAGATGTTGGGACTCGGAATTGTCAGAGAGTTTAGCAAATGCTGTAGTCTGTTTTAGAACCCAGAGTTACAAAGAACCTGGAGAGTTTTGATAAAACAGTTTTGTCTCTCCGAGTGGTTGCTCAACTGGAATGAAAAAAAGAAATATATATTTTTTTTTGGTTGATCTGATCTTTTAGTTATTCAAACGTCTTTGACCACAAAGTATGAAAAAACGAAAAAGAATCTCTCTTAACTCTCACTGTTAAGGTTGGTATGCTCAGCATGGGCTCCCTGTTGTATGAAAGGTGCATTCTGCCTGAATGGCTGGGCAGGATGGATGGATGGGCTGAATGGATGGATGTGGTGACGCCACAGAGTCGCTTAGGGAGGCTGTTGTGTGAAAACCTCTGGAAGTGTGTGAGTGAGGAAATTGACTGCAGGGGATAGATGTCTAGATGTGAAGAGCCTGTTAGTGAAAGCGTTGGGACTGAGAGATTACACAGCAGGAAACCCCTTAAGATCACACAGGAAGCTGTCATCAATCTCTTTGCGTAGGACCAGAACGGAGGTCATTTTGTCTGCTTTGATACCGAAGACTGACATGTTAACCTGTATAACCAAATGACAAAAGTAGCAAACAAGGCTATTTCATCACCCACTGTTAAATTACTTAACTGTCTTGGTTTGGGGTTGAAAATTGAATATCCGGAGTGCACCGATTACACTGTACGCTACTGTGTAACTATAGACTTCTCTAAACTATAGAGATGATGTGGTCTACGGCTCCTGAATATTTCAGACCTTTTTGTCTGGAGGTTGGCCCACCCTTGTGGAACTAACGCTTTATCTTTTTTTTTCGGTGACTCATTCTCCCTCAGCGGCTGCTCAAGTCTGGGTGTAGAAAGACTGTGCCCACTCAAGACAAGACCAGAATTCATACTTTCTGTCGTTTTATTTGACTTTTCTTTTGGCCAGATTTGCAATTGTTCTTTAATATTATTAATCTATTTGATAAGCACATTTCAATCAGAGTTGGAAACCAGTCACAGAGCAGTAGATCCAGTCATAGATCAGGAGATCAGTTTAGAAAAAGCTAATTTCTATATATAATAATATGAATACATTTCTGGCACATAAAGATTTAACTTGGTTTTAAACTTAATTTGGGGCAAGTTATGAGACATGACATTTTACTGTCTGCTATTTTGGGAGACGTACCCATACTTTTTTCGCTCTGGATAAGAGCATCTGCTAAATGACTACATTTAAATGTATTGTAGTCAGGCTATTTATTGGACTGGGCACAGGACCATTGCTTCACTGTTGTGGGCACTGATCTGAAGTACAAAATCAGCCAGCGGATCTTCCAGCAGAGCCATTTCCTGGTAAATGCATTATTCACCACACTGGCTGCCAGTATCTTAAAGGTGGAGGGTGTATGCGTGCAGAAACACTGTACAGCATGTGTGCAGAAACACTGTACAGCATGTGTGCAGAAACACGGTGTACAGCATGTGTGCAGAAACACTCTGTACAGCATGTGTGCAGAAACACTCTGTACAGCATGTGTGCAGAAACACTCTGTACAGCATGTGTGCAGAAACACGTGGTACAGCATGTGTGCAGAAACACGGTGTACAGCATGTGCAGGCTAGTATAAAATGGGTGGTGCAAGAGTTCTTTTGTATTAAAATAATCTGACAGAGAGGGTAATTGTCAAGGGGTGTGTTTGTGTCTGCGTTTGTGTGTCTGTGTGTCTGTTTGTGCGTGTCTGTGTGTGTGTCTGTTTGTACGTGTCTGTGTGTGTGTGTCTGTGTGTGTGTGTATGTCTGTGTGTCTGTGTGTGTTACAGCCTCAGTGTTACTGTCTCCTAACAGATGTTACACTCACAGGAAGGTCGTCCTCCCTGCACTCCATTCAGCAGTTAACCCCTTAAACACTCCCCTCTGCCATACCAGCCATATCAGCCCTCCAAAAACACACATACATCAATCTCTCAACAAGGCTGCGTTGACCATGCATGGTAACGTTTATTCCAGACATGCGAAACTTACAACAAGAAAGCGAAGGAAACCTGTAGTGCAGATGACATCCAATGGAACATTTTTTTTTTATGTATGTGTCTCTCGTGCAAGACATTGTTATAGGATCACCCCAACTACTACCCCAACTACACCCCCACTGCTTTTCAACAGCATAAGTCATCCCCTCAAAATAATCTTGAATGATGACGAAAGGTTTTAAAGGCATATGCTGAGCATAGGAAACATCTGTAGCTCTATCCAGACAGGTAAAAACATTGACTTTGTATCCCAGTAAGTTAGGAGTAGAAGGAGATTTTGAAAACAAACTAGACTTTGTTCTATGATGTGGGAGACAGCGGTCAAATGGGACCTTTACAAATGCAGACTTTGGGAGGAGATTCTTTGGATGTCAGCTTTTGTTACTTATTTCTAGAAGGTTTTTGTCAATATAACCCAAAGATGGTATTCAACTACAATTGATACTTTTGGTCTGCAAAAAAAACCTGGACTAATTTTCATCGAAGTGGGAGGTATTATTCTTGAACACCCAATTAATTTCTTAAGCATGTTTAGTTTTCTCTAAGCCCTTAACAAGGTAGTGAAAATGATCGATAACTTTAGAACAGTGATATAAAAATGGTTGGACTTGTGCAAACAAGCGTGTCAAATAAGCAAAGTAATAAGGTAAATGGATTACCTATACACAATTAGGCTTTAAAACTTTCAGTGATATTACTACAGTACAAGTTTTGTTGTGTGTTACCATAGTTACTGTAAACCTATACAATGGGACTTCTACCAGATGTGGGAACATGTGCTGACAGACTGGCGTGCTACAGAACACAGAGCTAATACTACTGCTGTCAATTAAAGCAATGTACCTTTAGCACAGGAAGCCTAATACAGAAACATTACCCCAAAAACATGTACTGTTTGTCCCAAAGCATGCCTATATATTGCATATATATATATATATTCTCATATAAATTCATACAGTCTCATAATACGGTTAAGCGTAGTTAGGGATTACTGTAGAGGAGATAGTGACGGTGTTTGTGTATAGTATAAAAAAACATTCAGTGAAACAATTTACATTAACAGTCAAGGTATTACAGGTTGTGTGCAGAGAAGGTCAAAGGAAGTGGAAATGTGATGTGATCAGGGGCCAATGAACTGACTGGAGGGTGGGAGGGTTGGCATGCGTGTCAATATAATCAGGCTCCTCCCAGAGCAAGGCAGGGGATTGTGGGGAGGGAGGGAGGGAGGGAGGGAGGGAGGGAGGGAGGGAGGGATGGGAGGGGCAAGAGGGGAGGAAGGGTTTGAAGTCCACACCATGACTGTTTCCATAGCGATGCATGGTTCACATGAATGTACAACTTTCTGCATTCTATCATCTGATTTCTTTAGATTTCCAGTCAGAAAAACACAGACAGGTAAAGATTGTTTACATCTCAACTGAAAACAGATATACGTACTACCTTCAAGACAAGTCATGCAGGTGATCTCATTTTTGTGAAAAGGTCTACAAAATAATAAAAAGCAAATGTAAAAATCAGCTAAATCATTCAAATTGTGTATCTTGCCTCAACTTTTTGCCATTCAAGGCAACAACCATTCTTATGCGTAACAGTCTGAATTAACCACGCTCAACCCCACATACAAACCTTATAAAAAATGCACATTTAGGTCATTGTGTAAACTACAATTGCAAACATTAGTAGTATATTTATACAGACTGTATATGTTTTTAATGCAACAAGGTAAACCAGGAATATATTAAGGTCACCATATAACCATCTGACTTCCGTGGTCCTCAGTGGCTGTTTGAAGATTTCCCACCATTCTTCATACAGAATACATCATTTTTTTCTTTCTCCATCCCTTTTTCCTTTTAGTCGTCGTCTCTATGACATTTTCAGACTCTTTTAGTCCAGAGAGAGATGCAGTAAAGTCTTTCCAACCTGAGTGTAAACCATCACTTTCATTCTTTAAACATTATATTATTTAATTTTTTCTTCTTTCAAATCAATCAAATGTTACAGAAGTCTAAAGCATGCATTTCTTAGATCTTTTTATGTTTTTTTGCTTATTGTTTCTCAGAAGGCCTAATTACAGGGAGGCATTAATGAAGATCACTTCTTTTTTGATATTTGGAATGGTCAGAATCTGTCAGATTTTTCCCATGATGCATCTTGGGGTTGGTCTTCAACATGCATGGTGGGCAGAGCTATTTACTGGTCACTGTTTGGTAGAAGATAGGAAAAAAAGAGTAGAAAGAGAATGTTGAAAACGAGAGGAAGAGGGGAACAAAAGAAAGAATGAAAGGAACAAAAACGGAGAGAGAGGTCGTCATTTCAACAGAATGATGACAAACAAACCATTTGCAAGCTTGCCAGGAAACCAGGGTATCCATGACTGCCGGCTTTAATAGCTGCAGTTCTAATCAGACCATGCAGGCAGCTCAGATGTCAGATCACTTATAAGAAATACACCCTCTCGACCTGGAACGTGTACGTGTGTGTGTGTGTGTGTCTGTGAGAGGGAGGAAGTCCGCACCGTAGATCACCACATAGACCACGATGATGAGCAGACCCAGGATGATGGACACGATGCTGAGCAGCCGAGCCAGACGTCCCAGTCTTTTAGCCCCGTCCATGTCCCCTGACTGGAGGCTGTTTCTGGACTGGAGACACACACACACACACACATGGTTTGATAAGACAGAGGACAGACAGCACACATCGCCCAGTCAAGGTGATGTGTGATTATATTCCAGTTCATCTTCAGACATTACAACAGTTCAACTTCAAACCTGAACCCACAGATGAAGGATAAATGTGATACAGCACATGACCAAAGCAGCTTCAAGAGACGTTTGCTGTCTCAACAAATCCAGTTCAACCTCAGATTTTGAACCTCTCCTTGAACACTAAAATACACTGGAGTCTTATTAAATCTGCCAGGCTGAGTGTTTTACTGTAAAATATTAATCAAGGGGAATTCCATTAATAAGCAGGAAAATGACAAGTACTGCACATGGCCATATCAGATATCAGAAAAGACTCTTGTATTTTTATAACACAAAATATTTAACCAATTGAAGCAACAAAAAAAACAACTACAAATTATCCACATTGTTGTCTAGAACTGACACATGATGGATGGATGCCCTATTGACAAATGAAACTGCATTGAAACAGTACACTTTGTATCTGCTTCCAACATACAAGATGATGTACAAGATGATGATGGACAAGAGGAAGGGCTGTGTGTGCGCGTGCCTGTGAGCACTATGGGGAAGTGGGCAGAGATCACCGCAGATCTCATGGGGGGGGACCTCTGGTTGCTCTCTAGACTAAGAGATACAAAAAAAAACAATTACAAGTCATGCCAGTATGATGTCATTCTCTTCCTATTATCCAGGGTTCCCCGGGATGCCACATCTTCCCATTAACCCCCTCCCCCTTAGTGTTCCCCAGGGTGCCACACACACACACTCACAAACATTACATTAAAGAGATCAATAACAGCATCCGATCTCAGCAGTCAACAGACATCTCATAGATGACAAAACACACAGCCACACATTAACAAACACACTCAGACACACTAACAAAGCCACTCCCTTACTCAGTGGCCAACCTCAGGGTCCTTATATCGGCTTTCTCAACTTTTTATTAATTTTTATCATAGTTCTTTCCAAAACAAATGGTCTCACACTGACCAAACTGTTACAAAGACCTTGATTGTCACTATTTACTGACATCCATGCCCAGCAAGTGCTATCCATGGTGCTGATGTGGAAAGTGCTGTCTATGGTGCTGAACCTGTCCTCGTGACATGCAAGCCACAGGAGAACACTACTCTAACAATAAAATATAGAACACTATGACTGTGTTGATGGGAAAGAAAGTGCTCCACTACATTGCTCATACCAAGGAAATGAATTCCAATCAGTGAACAAGAAAAAAGAAGTCATCTAAAAACATGATTTGGTCAGACAGGATATTATAGTGTAATTTGTTGTTACTACACAGTGTGGATTGTTCTACACTCTGGCTCCAGCACCATACCATAACAGGAAAACCTCAGTTGATACATTAAGTTGTTGTTTTGCACTGTATTGATTTCTGCTGTTTTTTGTTTTTTTTTGAAGCAAAGCTTTGATTGCAAGGGAGGCACATTTGATCATAAAGTGGACTAACAGATATGTATATGTATGATATATGGTTACGTTTAAGATCAGGTGCAGGGAAAAAAAACACTTTCAGAAATTCAGAAAACAGAATCACAGACTTTATGTAATCTGATGATCTGATCTATGCATGCTCTAGTATCTAAACTCTTGTATAGGTGACAACAGTGAGTGTGCGATTGTATTTGACAGTGCTATCACACACTATTTGTATTTGGTGGAAATCCATTGTGTGTGTGTGTGTGTGTGTCTGTGTTTTCTCAGACTGCGGGTGTGTGTGTGCTAAGTTTGCCTCATCGAGGGATTTAATTCCACTCTTAGCACCGCAGGAAAATAAACACCTCTTGCTGTTCTCACTCACCATCACTTCTCTTCTTTCCTCTGCTTTCCTATTCTCTCTCCTCCTTTGAAGTGCCTTGCCCAAGGACACAACGTCATGTTGGCACAGCCAGGGTTCGAACTTGGTACCAGCCTGACTCCCTAACCGACTGCACGACATGATTCACACAGACTCCACAACTCCCCGTTCCAGTAGAGCAGGGAGAGAGTGATAACTTAGTGGGCCTGGGCATCAGAGTTTATATTGATCAGATCACAAAGTAAAGCTGCATCAGCACCTGTAATCAATAGGAGCCCTTCAGAAACACCGCCAAGTTAAATGGAATTTGCATCTCTTCTGCTTTGTCACCAAACTGTCCTTCCTAACACCTAACACTGTGTGAGTGTACAGTACACAAGTACATACCTGTAAAAAGAACAAACCTGCTGTTGAAATGGTGTGTATTTCTTAATTGTGTGTGTTTGTGTGTGTGTATGTCTGTATGCATGTGTATGTGTATGTGTGTGTGAACCTGAGGCTTGGTGACTCGTGGTGGGAGCGAGCCCTCCCTCTGTGTGATTAATGGCCATATTGATTTGCTGGTAGAGGAAGGCCTGGATGGTATTTTCTTATGATTGTAAAATGTCACTGGTGCAGCAAAATCTCGTACACTCGCATTGTGACTGTCACTGTTCATTCCGCCCCAAAAAACCCTCAAATGCACCAATCCGCACGTGCAGACACAACACATGCACTGTAGCCTGCCTCCCCCACCCCCACCCTGTGGTTGCTCTGCATTAGAAGAAGGAGAGAGGGAGACTCTAAGTCTCTAAGTGTTCTCCCTTCTCCAGCCTTCAGTCATTAATAATGGAGAACATCGCCCCAGTGGTAGGAGCAGTGGTGGGGGGGTGGTACTGTATGGCTGGGAGCGTGTGTACGCATGCGTCTGTGCTGGTCTGTGCTCCTGCTGTATGGGTGTGAGTGTGCCTTAGAAAAGAGGAGTGTCTTGGCTTAGGAGAGACCACATTCTGACCAGTCAGATAACGTTCAGGCTTTGTCTAGTCACTCCTAACGATTGGGTAGGCTTGCCTGTGTTGATGACAGAATGCAGGTATTTTCAATGTGCAGCAGTAAATTTAGCATAGCTGCCCTCCCTGGCAGCATAACACGAGTTATGGACAGTATATTAGAAGATATGTGGGTTTGTGGGGCTAATCTACAGTATGGGGTGAACCAGTCAGGGCGATCACTAAAGCACACAGTTACGTTTCACAACATTTTAGTTTGAATTTTTAGTAACTAGACTTGATGGTTTTAATAAGACTCTTTGGTTGGCTTTGGAAACACTGAGAAGTACAGTAGTATATATCATAAAGATACATAAAGTATTCAAAAGATATTGAAAACCACAGCCAACCAGGAGCGTGATTGTTGATAGTTGAGTTGAAGAAGAACAAATGTTCCTATTCTCTAGACTGAGCTTCCAAGGATCATCCAATGGCATTTGTCGATGTGTTTTACCCCTGTGTTGTCAAATCTGCTCCTTTAATATAAATTCTATTGTTTTTGATAACTCTGTTATCTTCTGTTTTCAAAGCAGATGGATGCTCATTGTTAGGAACTGTATGTCGACTTAACTGCAATACTTTACTGCAATACTTGTGCTAATTTAATTTCTTCATTCATTATCTAGCGGTGCTGGCTCTCACGGGTGACTGGAGCCTATCCCAGTTACTTTCGGGCCTTAGGCCTTAGTTGTTATGATCAGTGACCGATGCTCTTTTTGTAAAGCTCTCACTTTGGATAAAAGCGTCTGCTAAATGAATAAACGTAAATGTCAATGCCAAATTTGAGCTTCCAGAGAAGAGATTAGTTGTGAAATACCTCAAACACCCCACATTGCAACATCAAATTGCTTAGATTGCTAATAAGACACCATTTACCACCCCTCATCTCTCACACACACACAAACCACAAACATCCACAGAAAGCACAAAGCTATCCATTCAGCTTCAAGCCACTAGGCCATATTTCACAGGCAAATCTGCCGAGCGAGCAGTAACGGTCCTGCAGTTTTGGCCTCCCTATTACCCAGAGAGGGCTCGCTGGCCAATAAAAGCCTATTACCAACAGCCTTCCCCACTCCCGGTAATTGACTCCCCATCTTCTTGCATTTCCATGCTGCAAAAACCTCAGAAGGAGCATTGGTCTCAGAGCTGTTCACTCTCTTCAGCTCACACACGGCCACACTGGATGCATGGGCCTGCTGTGCTGAGAAGATGGCACTTTCTGGATGTGAGGTTGTGGAGGTTTCAGTAGGCCTACAACTGTTCTCCACTCAAACAACACTAACTACAGTCTGATTGTTCTTTTCTCCTAATATCAGTGTAGGTTGGGTTTTTAAGACTGTTGGAGCATGTAAGTGTATCTGTTAGGTCCCTAAGATATCAGTCAGATAGATATACAATGCATTAGCTGTGTTTCCTGCGTTGATTGAGTGTTCATTCTTATCAGGGCTCTTCAGACGGGAAATGATCGACTGTCCGTCCTGTCTCTCTTGCCAGCCATCTACGTCTCCCATACAACCCAATAGGCCAGATATTGAGTTTATCTGTGTAGCGGAGCTGGCTAATAGCTTCAGCTTGCCCTCTGTAAGAAAACTAAATGACTTGTTTCACCTTCTCTTGAGTTTGAGCGCAGGTCTGGTTTCCTTTGCTTTCGCACGTCCTCTTTTACACCTCTGTCTCCTTCTCTCTCTCTACCCTTTTTAATTCTCTGTTCTTGTTTCTTTCTCTCTCATTAGTCAAACGCAGCACAAGGTGCCAGCAGTGATGTAAGAAGGAATGATCTTGGTTTTGTACTAAGTAGCATGGGGGTCTGAATTGAAGGAATAATTATTCATTTTTATTTATAATGCACTTTTACTATAACCCAATTAATTGTAGCATTACAATTGCTTTAGTATAAACGTCTGCTTGGACGAGCATCTTAGATAATATCATATGCTTCAATCTAGTTCATGCTAGATTGACTTCAACTGTTTAAAGTCTGAAGCACTGAAACACATTCCAGGATGGTCTGAGATCTGTGTGATACAACTGGAACAGGGCAGCTTTGACATTGATCCGTTAACTTCTATTTTGTTGAGTGACAACATCTGAATAAAAATCCCTTCAAGCCAGATGCAGTGAGCAGGAAAGAGAGAGAGAGTGTGTGTGTGTGTGTGTGTGTGGGTGGGTGTGAGGCATTGATGGTTGGAGAGAGGGAAGGAGTGAGGGAGGGAGGGCGAGGGAGGGCAAGGGAGGGAGGGAGGGAGGGAGGGAGGGAGGGAGGCAGAGCGAAACGGAGAGCCTACAGGCTTTATCATTACCCACCGTTGATGGGTAAAGGGTAAAGTCCTTTAAAAGCAGTGATTCACTGCTGTATCTTTCAATGTTCTTGGACAGTCCTAACCTCAGAAATGCACCAAGACTAGACCCTAACTAAGGATGCAGGCTTGGCTGAGGCAGTTCAGTGGAGAGAAGAGAAGCATAAAGTTTTGAATGATTGCTACTTGATGCCTACACTGCTTCTTTAATCAGCTGTAGCAATCTCAGGATTTCTGGACGATCCAGGGAAATAGTTTATGTAGGATTGCATTTTACTCAGCTCAGGATGACATACTGGATGCTGCTGCTCTGAATTATTGCACACATGCACACACAGCTAAATTAAAATCTCAAACTATTAGCGTAGTCTTGTAAACACTGTTGAAGTATTCGTTGATTCGTTCTTTGCTCTGGTCACTTGCTGTATCCACGTTATTTTCTGACATTTAGCTATTAAATGTGTGTGGCCTGACCCACCTACAACACACACATACACACAAACGCACACACTGATTTTCTTTTTCTAATTATTTGAGTTAGTGCTCAAACTATCTGCATGTTCTAATTGTTACTTTGGATAAAACATACTGAACCGTACCAAATAAATACATCTTAAATGAAATGTAAATGTGTAAACTACAGAACCACATTTACCCATGTCATTTACCCATGTATACCCATGTCTCATGGGTATTGATGCTCTGCTGGTATGACATCAAGTAGAAAAATGAAGGAAGCCAGAAACTGAAATCCATGTCAGTGTTCTGCTGTCCAGAACAACATAATCCATAAACAGTTGAAGTGTTTTGAAGTTAGTCTGTAGTAGTCTTCACCACAAACTAAACTAATTTGGAAACACAAATTATGTTAAATTAGCACACCTCAATTAAGTAAGCAGCACTCTAAAGTTTTAAATAGAATAATTTGATCAACAATTCATAATGAATGAGAGTATAATAGTGGAACAAATTTTATAGACCAGCAGAAGCCTTGTTATATTCACGCCCTGCAATGTGGATCCATCTGAATTTGTGGGTAAAATACGCCTTTATTAAATATGTTCTACTAAATAGCCCTACATGTTACTATTGTAATATGTAGGGCTATTTAGTAGAACATATTTACATATTTACCCCCCCAAAATCAGCTTTGACAATGATGTTATGTTATGCTCATTAAATGTTATTTGTAAGCGATAATTGTAATTGTAATCGATGCAACTGGCTCACAGCTTTTGGCAATTTATTGTTGCTTATTTTAAATTACATGAAGAAATTCTAATGCATCAGGCTGAATAAATGATCATTATAAATGTCCTGATGTTGGAAATAATAGCTGCAGCTGGTGTGATGCAGAGCTGTTTCTCTCAATGGAGCAGCCAGACCTCATGAATGACAGAGACCCACCTTATTATAACAGGACATGAGAGAGTTGCTTTCACATGAGGATCACTACCCTAGTGCGCTACATTTTACTACATCAAATTGCACTTCTGGTCTGCTTTATCAGATTAATAATGGGGTAAATGATAAACACACAAGGCTTGTGCTATAGCAGAAGCATTTCAATAAAAAACAAAAACAAGATGGGACATGTGTGGGAAAAATATCCCTGTGCTTATTCCACTGTGGGCTACAGAGTGTACAGTATCTACTTACCATGATTGAATATACCAGTGCTACGATGCTGACCGGCCAGACAGGACAGAAGCAGGACAGGATCACCAGGATCAGATAGTCTTTGGGCTTCTGGGCCTCCTGGACCCCAGCATGACCTGTGGAGGAGGTGCGGCTCAGACTGACCCTGGAGGGGGACAGAGGAGGGGGGGCGCCCAGGTGACCCGCAGACCCTGACCTGAGGGGTGCACTGTGGCCATTCTGATCCGGGTCTAGGGTCTTATCGCCTCCCACGTTGACAGTGAAGGAGCTGGACATCTTCATCCCTCCTGGCTCTGTGGTCACGGTGCTCAGAAGTTTCTCTGTCTCCTGGGACTCGCTGGGTTGAACTGCAACACTTTCACCAAGTGGAGATTTGTCAAATGCTGTGTCAGTGTTGACAGCCATATCTTCAATTCCAGGATTTAAAAAATTATTGTATTTAAGCTGTATAATTTTTGTTATGCCCTGAGAGCCACTAAACGGACATAGTTATAGGCTTTATAGGTATGTTAGACTGTAGTTTACGATACTCAGGATGCTGTACTTAACTCAGAATTTTTTTATTTAGGCTATTGTAACAGATTAACACAAAGAAAAATAATCCCAGCAATCTAAAGGTATTTGGACAATAAAACAATTTCCAGGTAGTATTTGTGCATCATTCTTCGTCTTCGTCCAAAAAGAGCGCCAACCGTCTCAAATCCGCAGTTTCATTCAATCCTCACGCGTTATCAGACAGAACTGTGCACGCGCTCTCTCCATCTCGAGCGCAAAAGAGGAACAGATCAGTCAGTGAGCCGCCTGTCGCATGCCTCTTTCCCCACGCTGCACCATTATCCACAGTGTCTGTTACAGCAAGCAGGTTAACCCTTTGTCTTGCGTTAAATAACCAAGAACTATAGAAAAAAAACTTGCGAGTCAACGTCAATAACACCTGGTGACTTTAAACCCTCTCCGTGTGTTTGATCCGCAGTAGACCTCAAGGCTCTGTCTGACTGGTGCAGCAACAAAGCAACTGGGCAGAACTTGGAGCAGAGCAGTGCGGTTCCCTCCCCATCCCCATCCCCTCCCCATTCCTCCCCCTCCCTCCCCATCCCCCTCCCTCCCTCCACTCTTCCCAACATCAGCACCAATGGAACTGAGCCAGCAGAGGGATGTAAGGCGGATTTCCAAAGCGCTGCATCATGTACACCAGGGGTGCACACACTTTTTCAGCAGCAGCACCTTCTATAAAATTGCGCAACATATAATTATTACATTATACATGTATATACATTGTACACGGAATAGCAGGATTTGGTCAAACACCAAAGCATTGATGTACTGTGTACTTTTTTGTTCCAGCTGTTTATTATTTTATTATTGAAATAACATTTAATGTACCCATCAGTTAAAAATACATACTTGTTTATACACAACAGTGGGCAACAGCCTAAGTTCTATTGTGGTTTTATTCTAAATTCCCAGGGGTGCTAAGCAGATCTTCTGTTTAGTCTTTTGTGGCTCAAACATATCAGTATTACACCCATTTACTTCCACTACTCCCTTTAACCCTCCTGTTATGTTCGTTTGTCAGGAACAGCAATAATGTTCCCGGGTCAATTTGACCCGGTGCATGTTTAAATATAAAAAAAAATTCTGAAACCCAAAAAATCCTAAAAAGCAGTGTGAATATTTAATTACTAACTCCATTACTAACTATTCTATCAATATTTAGTGCAATGGTGTTTCTTACCTCTAACAGTTAATGGTTCAATTAGGATCATTCCCTCGTTTTTCATTAAAAACATGCATGTTCAATTTTTTTTTTTATGTTTCACCACTTGAATGCCACCAGCATTTCATCCACTGTGATATTAGGGCCTGGGTTATAGAATAGTGGAAGTTGCTCTACCCACTTGTCCCACACAGTTCTAATAGCTGCCAGCTTGTCTCTCTCCCTTCTACTAGCCCTTGTCTCTCGATTATCAAATCGGATCACTCTGGAGAAAATGTGAAGACATTGTGGCTCGAAAATATAGCCCTGCCTGTCTCTGCATCCCACAGACTGGCTGTCGATTCATCCTTCGACTTATAGACCCCAGCAAGGATGAGGAGCCCCAAATATGCATCTAAATGTGTTTTGTCTAGCTCCTTCCAATTCTCCCCAAAAACACGCCTCTCTTTCAGATTAGTCATTTCCAGAATGACTGAATCTGAATCTGAATATTGAATATTGAATCTGGCATGACCAGCTCAAAAACTGACTTGATATCAGTCACGCGAGTCACTGCCATCCTAGTGGGCCCTGGCACTGTCTTCATTATATTGTCTGCAGACAGTTTTGCCTGATGTGTATCTGGGGATGAAGACCACTGTATTTCACCATTTTTTCACATGAATGTCTTGCTTGGAAGAATAGGGATAGCAATTCCCTCATCTGGTTCAAAATCAGAATCATTAGAATCAGAATTTAGCTCAAGATGGTCTTCATCTTCAGACACATCCTCCTCCATTTCACTGTCATGATCAATGATGACTTCCAGAGCCTCCTGGACTGTCATCCTTTTGCTTCCGCTGGTCATTTTGTAAAGGTTTGCCTGACAGAGTGTAATGTTGGTGGGACTCCCATGCAAAGAATGTTTTATGTTTTGCCCCTCCCCTGTTGAGTGTGTGTGTGTGTGTGTGTGGGTGTGGGTGTGGGTGTGGGTGTGGGTGTGGGTGTGTGGGTGTGTGTGTGGGTGGAGTTTTCCTGCGAGAAAACCTGCACCTTTGTGTGTGTGTGTGTGTGTGTGTATGCGAGTGAGTGAGTGATTGGAATGAAATATGTCTCACAGTTGCAAAGAAAAAAATCATAAAAAATTTCATTTCTGACACCCTTTTACCTCCAGTTTGACTGCCGGGTCAAATTGACCCTAACAGTATCTATGTGATATAAACATGCAGGGGGTGATTGCAAATATGTGACATGAACCATTTTCATATTATATGTTGATTACACTAATTAAGGCAAGCAGAAGAAGTTTCATACTGAAAAAATACTTTTAACTATTTTTCCTAGATCTTCAAACTTTAAAACGGGTCAATTTGACCCGGAACATAACAGGAGGGTTAACACACACACACGCATAAACACACCATACTCCAACCCTATATCTTTGAACATTATATAAGGGGAGTGGGGGAGTCAGGTGGCTGAGTGGTTAGGGCATCGAGCTGGTGATCAGAAGGTTGCCAGTTCAATTCCCGGCCGTGCCAACATGATGTTGTGTCCTTTGGTCAAGGCATTTCACCCTCCTTGCGTCAGGGGGAATGGTCATTGCTTCTCCATGTAACCATTGGTTCTGTTCCATGGTCAGAACATGCCCTTGTACTTCAACTTATCCTCTTCCTTTTTCTCCTCCATGCGCATGTTGAGCAGAGCCAGCTCCCTGTTCACTGCCTTCTTCATGCCAGGGTCCAGTTCCAGGACCCTGCTGAAGTCTTCCCTGGCTTCTGCCTCATTCCACACCTCCATGTGGGCTTTGCCACGCAGGTAGAAAGCCTTCTTCACTCCTAGAAAATGCACATCAGGAAGTTGTAGTTGCTTTGTTTTTAATAGTTTACGTTGTACTTAATTTTTTTATGATTTTATGTAAATGCAAGGGGCACTTGGGAGCAGCAGACATGCCTGGGTGCTGGTTGATGATGTCAGTGGTGTGCTCAATGACCTCATAATACTCTTCCATGCGCAGCAGACACTGGCAGTAGTTGAGGGTCAGAGTGTGGCTCATCTTTTCCAACTTCAGCCACGGAGCCTCCCACGCCTTCTCCTAGGGAAACCATTACTGTTACGCAAGACCCATGTGCACACGCAAGGCCCACAGACACAGCGCATTCAGAGAGTCACACATCAGAAGATCCAAGTGAAGGAGATACCTTGGTCTGAATGTTCTTGAGGCAGACAATGGCTTCTTTGTATTTGTGTGTAGCATCCTCGTAACGTCCCTGTTTGTACAGCTTGTTGCCCTGACCGTGCAGCACAGGAACACATTTCAGCCTCTCCTCGTCGTTCAAGGCCCAGGACTCCCTGTTGTACTCACTGGGCTGCTCCACCTTACAGTCCACACAAACAAACAACCACACACAAAGACACACACACACACACACACACACACACACACACACACACACACATACATACACACACTCATACACACAGAGACGGACAACCCAGAGAGAATATGTTGGTGATTAATGTAAGACTATCTTGTTGAAATAAAACAGCGTAACGGTTGTCAAACCCCATAGCATGATGTAATAGATGCAGCATGTGACACCACAACGTTGTGTTCCTTAACTCACTGGCTTCTGGCCTCTCACCTTGATCAGCTCCAACACAAAGTACAGAGGCTGGGGCTCCTTCTGCAGTTCATCCAGGTCATTGTAGCCCAGAGTGTGGTAGGCAAACATATTGGCCATGCCACAGGTATGGATGTGCCAATCTACTGGATCCTTGCCCTCCGCAATGCGCCGTAGACTCTTGGCCACTATGGGATAGAGGCCGGTGTGCTGATGGTGGTGGTGAGGGGGTGGTGGCGTTGTGTAAAGTAATTATTTTTAAACATCCTGCTAAGTAATTTTGTTTAAGTGTTACAAGTTCCAGGTAGCTGAACTGCAGAGTAATAACAAGATTGGTAACATTAATCATATAGTAAATGAACCAACATCACTCTGCTCAAAAGTGATTTTGGCTGGTGCATCTTAATAAAGAGCAAGATAAAGCAGAAACCAAAAATGTTAAAGCAGCCTACTGCATTTATCATGTTAGGAAATAGACATAGTTACATTCAAGAAAGTGTTTTTTTTATTGAATATAAAGTGTCACAACCTACCAACACAGGGTAAATACAAGTATCCCAATATCTGCACTGTTCTCTAAGGTTTCACATTGACACAGTACGAGGCAGGCTTTACAACGGTACCCTCTATCGGTTCCAGAGGGTAAACACAAGTGTTTTCACAGAACCCTGCTGGGCATACTCAATAGTATGTATAGACACCAGGCTTTGTGTGTTAGGTAATAAATGTCTGAGTGGATGTGTGGGCCCCAGTTTAAAGCTCCTTCTGAGCTAATCTACGCAAGGCCTTTGGCAGCACGCTGACTCAGCAGTAATCCCATTTGATTAGTGAAAGGTGAAGCAGTTGCAGATTAATGAACCTACCACTAAGCCCTCCCTCTATTTCTGTTGTAACACTAAGGCTAGACGCAAACATAACACATACACACCCGCGCACACAGACGTACACAATGCAACTGGACAAAACGCACTGCTCAAATTAAAGGATAAAACAACCCTATTGTTGTGAAATCTCCAATAAATCTATAATGAGGGGAAAAGTTAAATTAACATTTTGTCTTGTGTTTATAAAGACAGTGCCAGACAATAGCTTTGTAAGGCTAAATTGAGACTTATAAAGCATTATCAGTACACCAAGGCTAATCCATTTAATACAAGTTAGTAAATGGACAATAGACTGATCGGCTGCTATAAGACAGCCAAAAAACTAAATGTGTATTTCAAATGGAAGAATCAATATATTATGAGACATTTGTTTAGAATACAACTGCAATTGTTTGCCAGCCAAGTAGTCATTTAGCAGGAAGTTGAAATGTGTCCGGTAAATGAGTGAGACCCGAAAGGCTGGCCAGGGTATATTGTTCATGACAAACGGATAGATTTTACAAGGTTTATATCCTTTTATTATAATGTTATTACACTTTTTATCTGTTTTACAAAGTTGTTACACTGATATGAAGTTGTTACTAAACTTTTTACCTGTTTTTACAAAGTTGTTAAACTGTGATGAAGTTCTTTTTACATGGCTTTACATGGCTTTAAAAGTTGTTACATTCACATTACATTACATAACTTACCCAGACGCTACCATGTCACCCCTGCTCCTCATTGCCCTCCACTGCCTTCCCATCATGGCCCGTATCAAATTCAAGATTTCAATTCCTGGTGCTGAACTTCCGAGCAGTAAACAGGACTTTCCTGAGCTATATCAACTCTTTTCTTTGGCCTTATACCCCTGCGGTCGTCTGTGACTCTTCACCCTATTTGCCTCAGGTGGGAATATCTGCAATGGTGATGCATTGTGGGAGATTGAGTCTACTCACCGTGCTATCGCACCAGAACTCAGCCACCTCTCCAAGCCTCATGGAGGTGAGGAGCGTCTCCCAGATTTCCAGCTTGAACATGTTCCCGATCACCACCTCCATGGGCACGCCAACCTTCTTACTGTCATCCAATACCGTGCGCTCGTCATTGCACAGCTGGGTGCGGAAGTGAAAGATCACCTGAGGAGGGGAAAAGAAGGTGAAAATAACAGGTGCAGAAGATCTGCATTGTGTGGCATTCTCAAGACATTTACAAAAGGGAAAAAGTACATGCAAAGCCCTATTTTTACTATTTAAAATAGATAAATCTGTCAGTTCTAGAGTTAAAGTAGGAATGTACCCCAAGTAAAAGGTGCTATAACATGCACTGTTAGGATAGTGTGAGGTATTGAAAGGTATTGAAAGGCAATTCTTCAGTGTCAAAGCAAATTCAATTATTAGTGTCATCAGTCCCTGATAAGATGGATTCATTTTTTTTATTATACTTTAAACGACAAGTACAGCCATTACCCTTTACATAGAGACTATCATTACATTTCAATGTCAACATTCATAAAAATTCAGTGGAGGCAGCATTTAAGATATGTCCCCAGTGACGAGAAGAGATCTGCATACAGAGGAGCCACATCTGCACAACAAAACAACTGAATGGAATATTCCAGAAAGACATTCTGACGTTCTGTAATACAGGACTCATGTTTGGATGGCGACGAAGAGGTTGCAGCCTACCTTAGTTCCTGTGATGAATCTGGGCAGCTGATCTCCTCTTCCTCCATGTAAAATGGTCTTCTTGATGCCCTCCACCCCTAGCATCAAGGTTTCACCTAAATCAGTGGCCATCTTATTCTAATATGGGTTTGTTTTATGTCTGTGTGTGTATGGCAGTCAGCCAGCCAGATATGTGTGGTCTTGTGTGTGTGTGTGTGTGTGGAAGATTGGGAGGTGTGTGGAGGTGATGTAACATATAAATGTTGCTACTTGAAGATTAGGACTGGGATAAAGAGATTAGGAATTTGCCCCCCCCCCCCTTCTTTCATCATCCTCCTCATAACCTGTCCACCCCTCTTAGGCCAGCACCTGTCAGCACTTTGATTGATTTTGCTTGCGATAAACATCAAGAATACAGTCAGACAATGTACCATTACACTACTGTTTTTTGACACTGGCTGAAAACACACGTGATATCCATCTCTTTATTTGTGGGTAAATCATTTCAAGCTTCTGTAGAAGTATTACAAAATCAGTTGAGTCAGGGGTACATAGTTTCCTACATAGTAATCTTCAGTAGTTAGGTTGGTGCATTATTTCAGAATTATGCCACAATGATGACGCCATGCCTTACCCATTTAAGCATGCTCTACTCAGTTTGGTATGATATGGTATGTAGTTTGGAAGCTTCCAGCTCAGTAGGTGTTTTCTGCCCTCTTGTGGAGAAACATCTAACAGACAAACATCTGTGGAATGGATAAATAACAGATGTGGTCTCAATTGTATTAGTCTTGTCGGAGCAAAAATGACCTTAAGGAAGGAGGAGAATAACGTAGTGCCGAAGAATATTCAGTCAGAGCTCTAAACACAGATTACTGGTTATTAACAGGAGTACATTGTAATACATTATCTTTCATTCAAGTATTTATGGATGGGGAATGAAAATGGAAAATAGATTGTTGGATAGAGATAAAGAAGGAGATAGAGAGAGAGAGCAGTATTCTTCCAAACATGTTTGAGACGAGCGTAATCATGATTTGCTGTAACTCAGTCTCTGTGTCACAGTGACTCATGGAGCCTGCATCACACCACCCACACCTTTCTGTCTCATTGTGTGTGTGTGTTTGTGTGTATTTGTGTACTGTATGTTAGCTTGTGTTTGTGTGTCTGTATGTCTTGTGTCTATGTCATACTGTGTGTTTCTATTTGCTGTATATATAAACATTTATTAAATATAAATAGATATACAGTATATGTGTGTGCAAGTGGAAAATGTCTTGTTTAAACATGCATGCAGTACACCCTGTGCGCAGTTGTATTTAGCCTGCATGGAAACATGGTGCTGATGCATGAGTTCCCACTCCATTTGAGTCCATGTTATGTTGTTCTTGGTATAGAGACATGTGAAAAAGGAGACGTCTACTGCCTGACAGAAATCTACATTCTACATTCATACAGGAAACTACATTCATACAGGCCAAAGGCTGAAGAATCAAAAAAGGTGTATGTGTACGTGTGTGTTTGTATGTGACCAGCAAAATAACATAATCGACCGGAAAGGACAAATTCAGTGGGAGGTATAAGGGAAACACAGTGGGGTGCAGGGCCACACACACACACAGTTGAACATCTGGCCTTAAGCACTCCAGCTTCCCAGTGTGTGTTGGGGTGGGACGGGGTTCAGATCTGTCGCTAAGGTTCAGCAAATATGACAGGATGGTGTAAGGGCCTCAGTGAATCACAGGCACCCTGGCCAGTCAACTATCCTCATCCTTGTACTACGTGTAACAGAAATGGACACACACACACACCATCCCTCCTTCCTACCTATCACACATAAACACTTGCTGTCGTTGCATTTAAATAACATTCTCTTTAAAGGATAAGCAAATTTCACTGCCCTGGACCTGCTCTCTCACACAGTTTACTACAGTCAGGTCCATAAATATTTGGACATTGACACAATTTTCATCATTTTGGCTCTGTATACCACCACAATGGATTTGAAATGAAACAATAAAGATGTGCTTTAAGTGCAGACTTTCAGCTTTAATTTCAGGGTATTTACATCCAAATCAGATGAACGGTGTAGGAATTACAACACATTTTATATGTGCCCCCCCCCTTTTTAAGGGACCAAAAATAATTGGACAAACTAACATAATCATAAATCTAATTGTCACTTTTAATACCTGGTTGCAAATGCTTTGCAGCCTGAAGTCTGGATCCCATAGACATCACCAGACGTTGGGTTTCATCCCTGGTGATGCTCTGCCAGGCCTCTACTGCAACTGTCTTCAGTTCCTACTTGTTCTTGGGGCATTTTCCCTCCAGTTTTGTCTTTAGCAAGTGAAATACATGCTCAATTGGATTTAGGTCAGGTGATTGACTTGGCCATTGCAGAACATTCCACTTCTTTGCCTTAAGAAACTCTTTGGTTGCTTTCGCAGTATGCTTCGGGTCATTGTCCATCTGCACTGTGAAGCGCCGTCCTATGAGTTTTGAAGCATTTGGCTAAATCTGAGCAGATAATATTGCCCGAAACACTTCAGAATTCATCCTACTGCTTTTGTCAGCAGTCACATCATCGATAAATGCAAGGGAACCAGTTCCATTGGCAGCCATACATGCCCACGCCATAACACTACCTCCACCATGCTTCACTGACGAGGTGGTGGTATGCTTTGGATCATGAGCAGTTCCTTCCCTTTTCCATACTCTTCTCTTCCCATCATTCTGGTACAAGTTGATCTTGGTCTCATCTGTCCATAGGATGTTATTCCAAAACTGTACAGGCTCTTTTAGATGTTTTTTGGCAAACTCTAATCTGGTCCTGTTTTTGAGACTCACCAATGGTTTACATCTTGTGGTGAACCCTCTGTATTTACTCTGGTGAAGTCTTCTCTTAATTGTTGACTTTGACACAGATACGCCTACCTCCTGGAGAGTGTTCTTGATCTGGCCAACTGTTGTGTAAGGGTTCTTCTTCACCAGGGAAATAATTCTTCTGTCATCCACCACAGTTGTTTTCCGTGGTCTTCCGGGTCTTTTGGAGTTACTGATCCCACCAGTGCATTCTTTGTTTTTAGGAATGTACCAAACATTTACATTTATTCATTTAGCAGATGCTTTTATCCAAAGCGACTTACAAGAGAGAGCATTTTACAAAGAGCATCAGTCATTGAGCATAGCCAAACAGTTGATTTGGCCACACCTAATGTTTTCTCTGATACGTTTGTTTAGATTTTTCAGCCGATTTTCAGAACGATGGCTTGCTTCACTGATGGTGACAGCTCTTTGGACTTCATATTGAGAGTTGACAGCAACAGATTCCAAACACAAATACCATACTTGAAATGAACTCTAGACCTTTTATTTGCTCCTTGTCAATGAAATAACGAACTCCCTTTATGAGGGAATAACATACACCTGGCCATGGAAGAGCTGAGCAGCCAATTGTCCAATTACTTTTGGTCCCTTAAATAGGGGGGCGGCACATATAAAATGTGTTGAAATTCTTACACCGTTCACCTGATTTGGATGTAAATACCTTAAAAAATAAATGACACCTGAAAGTCTGCACTTAAAGCACATCTTGATTGTTTTATTTCAAATCCATTGTAGTGGTATACAGAGCCAAAATGATGAAAATTGTGTCAATGTCCAAATATTTATGGACCTCACTGTATATGGCTCAGCGGTAATTTTTTTTGTCTCTCGTGGTCAAAACATTTGGAAGTTTGAATTTGATCTGCAGTACCTCTACTGGCCAGTGGGAGGACTGAAAGACAGGAGTGTGTGTGTGTGTGTGCGCGTTCGTATTTGTGTGTGCATGTGCATGCATGTGTGCGTTCATGAGCTGCAGTGCAGTGGAGGGCAGACGTAGCTGTCTGGGCCTGCAGACACATCTCTCAGTAACAGTCTGCCCTGGTACAGACATCAAATGAACTATCACAACATGGTTTAATCTAGAACTAGGCCCCAGCTCCTACCCTGTCCTTCTGCAAGGCTGGCCTCTCTGGCTTGTTGCCCCATGATAGTCCAGGCCACAGCTCTCCCTGACAGGGCCCCATCCCTCCCTCCCTCTCTTCCTCTTGCCCTGCCTGGCTGTCCCCGACCTTTAGCTGCATACCTCTGTACATAGCAGCAAGTACAAAGGCCACACACTTTCGCAAACTGGGAGGTACACACACACACACACACACACACACACACACACACACACACACACACACACACACACACACACACACACACACACACACACACACTGGTGCTCACACAGTTGGCCTCAGGAACACACAGGTCAGGGGTTATTCTTTACATTTAAACACTAATGGAGGTCACCTGACCTGAACTCGTGATATTCTGGGATGGAAGATGGGACATTTGTAGTCCTTTATCCTCGGCCTACAGCAAATTATGTATTAGCATAGGAAGCTTGGGTTATGTTAGACAAGGGGTCAATTAATACTTGTGTAACTCCCACTGTGTCCATGCAAGGAGCTAATAGAGCTAATCCTAATGTTGACTTTAAACAACAGATTGAACTACAAATGCCCCCAGTAAATTTACACAACATGCTTTAACAAAGAGTGACATGAAAGTTAATCAAACTAAAATGATAATCATAAGAACATGGAAACTCAAGGAAACAAGTGTGTATGTTCACATCATAGTTCATCAAAAAAACAAATCAAGCTGGTATTTTCCCAAATCATGAAAAATATATATTTTTAATACAGATTACAATGTTTTAACTCTGTCAAACCAAGTATGGATGCAATATTGACCTTCACAGCACAGCTGGTAGGAGTTGAGAAGAGGGGGGTGATTGGAATATTGAGTGCCAATGAAGTGCAGTCAGCAGAGACAAACCAAATCGACCCAATCATTCCCCTTTGTGCTCGCCTAATCTGTGGGTCGTATCAGGTCGTGGGATTAGACCAGAGGCGTGGGTGGGGGTGGGGGGGAAGGGAGTGGGGTTACAGGGGTCCACGTTACTCGTCTGACCTTAATACACTTTTAAACCAAAAGGCCTCCTAAACCCAGACAACATTCACCTTAGCATTTCTAGGAACCAATAGGGATGAACAACAGCTTTGAACCAGGAAAACGAAGCTGAGCGTTCTGATTGGTTAGGTTTTGAAATGGCTCCTCCTCCGGCTTCTGTTGAACAGGCATGTGGATGCTGTCATCTGTTGTTCATTCATATCACATCATGTCCTAGCTTCACCCATGGTTTAGCTTAGCAACATTTACCCTCTCGCATATTTTCACAAAAATTCACAGAACTTGGAATTGTAACAGAACAGTTGTTTTTACGGAAAATGTTGCCTGAAATGGTGCGTATGTACAGTATGATTGTTATGTACATGCACGTGTCATTTTTGTGTGAGAATCGGTAATCTGGTTATAATGTCGACAATCTGTCCTTCAGGGAGCCATTGTGACACTGATCTCGTCCATGCGTTTTCTAGGCAAGCAGCTATTGACAATTTCCTCAAGTATGCATGAGCCACACGCACACACACCCTTCTCTCCATGGCAATGAGGCCAGAGCAGCCTGCTTGGATCAAAATACAGCCTCGTCTCACATTGATACTGCATGCACTCACAAACACACACTCGCTTGAAATGCACAACAGACATCCACAAACACAACCATGCACACAAGCACGTGTTCCCCCACCAGGAAGTCTTGCATCATAGGACAGCCCGAGTCCAGATTCCTGATCTTTGAATCTATCTTCGAACGTAATAGATGACACACATCCACAGGGTCACACAGTACAATAGCTGACCATATGCTACAGGAAATCAAAGCTGACTGAAGGTTTTCTCAATCGTTCTGCTGAGCCTCAGCTATCAGCCACCTCATTTCATGCTGTATAATAAGTCACTGAGCTTTATACAGAACATTATATCACACCCACACAAGATAATATTTGATTGTGTGTGTGTATGTATGTGTGTCTGTGTGTGTGTCTGTACTTATTTCTGTTCATGTGGGTTTTGGGGCTTTATGTTGTTATTGGACAGCAAACAATTTTAGCCTTCACTCTTATGTGTGTGTTTGTGTGTGTGTGCGTGTGTGTTTGTGTGTGTTTTGGTGAGTATGTATGTGTGTATCTGTGTGTGTCTGTATTCTTGTGTGTTTGTGTGTCTTTGGAAACATGTCAGTGTTTAATTTTCTCCCCCAAGTATTACAGTTTTTTTGGATTGCTTAAGCACGATTTTCAAAACAGGGCCCGTGTTGTCAAAACACTACACACAATTAGCACAACCACACCCACAACTAGCAAAACACTACAGATCCTTTGCAAAACTAAACACTCTTGTAAAAACGATACACTTCTTTTGAAAAACCACACTTTGTTACCATAATAAACACACATTACTTCACATTACTATACCTTGTTTGCACGAGTTACACTCTGCTGTGATAAACCTAAAACACTTTCAGCATTTCTACTTCCCTAAGATTAGAGTAGGCTACTATGAACAAAGTACAAATATAATCTAAATTCACCAAACAAGACCAATGTTGCAGACTGAAGACACTCTTTCTCAACATGCCCAAAATGTTGACATGGAGATTCATAATACTGTAACAAAATGTCATTTTACGCCTCATCTACGTAAATGAACTCATGCTGTATCTCCTCTCCATCCATTCGTAAAACCCCCTGAAAAACAGTGGCAGGCAGAATTGTTCAGTGTACATCTAGTATACATATTACAAGACAGTATGCAAGATCATATTGCTAAAGTCAATACATCCTTCTGCATAATCATGACACAGTAGCTTCACCCTTTCAGAATTTAGCTCAAAAGGCAATTGATCAATTTACCTCATCAATTTCACTTTCATTATTTTACTTTGGATTTTTTATCCAAAGAGACTTACAGTAAGTACATTCTCCCTGAGGAAATTTGGGACCAAAGACACAACATCACATAGCCACAGCTGGGGCTCGATCTCACAACCTTCCAATCATGAGGCCAATGCCTTAGCCTGTTGAGCCATCTGACCCCCTGGTTTACAATGTGGTCAAACAGTGTTCCAGGAATCTCACTTGTCAGATCAGGTCTTCTTTGAGCACCTTCTTGTCTTCCTCTCTTCCTCTACCTCCAGCACGGCCTCCATCTCTTCCTCTGTTGATTCCTCCTCGTCCTCCTTGTTCTCCTCCTCTTTCTCGTCCTCCTTGTTCTCCTCCTTGTTTTACTGTTTCTCGGACTCTTTCCATTGTGCTTGAAGACCGATGAACTCACCTGCTGCTTTTTATGGTGTTTATACACCTGATTGGTGTGTCTACAATTAAGCAAACAAGTGTTTGCACACCTGATGACTGTGTTGAACCAATTGGTTGGACGGTGTGGTAATTTGAGAGTCAGTGCTTTGGTATTGCAATGAAGTAACTTAATGATAGATTTTTGTGTGTATGTATGTTAAGTGTGTTTAGTGTTTTGTAAATCACTGTGTGTAGAGTTTTGCAACAAGTGTGAAGTTGACAATGTGCTTATAGTTGTGCAAATATGGGCTGATGTTTTGCTTCTTGGGTGTAAGGTTTTGCTAATAGTGTACTACTTTTAATTTTAGTGTTTAAGCAATCAAAAAAAACTGTAATAGGAAACAGCAGCTAAATCATGCTAGACGCCTCACTAACGCACCGGCCTTCACCGCTGTTTTACAAGAGATTAAGTTGTCAGGTTCCATTGAACTCTGAGCACCCTTCCACAAGACAAAAGCGTCTTAAGGTACAGTGAGAGTTATTTATAACTGTTGAGTAATCTGGAGCACAACCTTCTCATGCTGGACGATTCACCCTCAAATGGTGCATGAGCAGATGGCTCCTCCCAGTCATGGATGGTTACATGGGCAGTGCGTGTGTTTGTACATGTTCGTGTACATGAGGGTTTTTTCAGTCTACAGTATGTGTGTCCTGTGTCCTGATGCTGTTGTTGAAGTTGTTTTGTTGGTATTGCAGTCGGAATTGTTTGTCTGTCTGGACAATTTCTGTAGGGCGCACAATGAATTTCTGAAAGTACTACATTGAAAGGTGTGATGTGCCTGTTTGTCAATCTAGAGTGTTTGTGTTAGATAGGCAATGAAATATTTTGGGGAGATACAAATGATATATTTACTGTATAACAAACATGAATATAAGGCCAGTATATACTATGTCTCTCTCTCTCTATATATATATATATATATAAATGTTTCTGCATTTGTGTGAAAAGATGTCTGGCTGTTTGTGTGGGTCTGCTTCTGTGTGTGTGTCTAGCCAACGCTCCCCCTTTAACAAGATTGTCTGGCCTGTACATGTGTGTCGCTCTTGGTCAGACTTTCCAACGAATTATGTAACAAGCCCTTGGTGGAGCAGAATAGGAATGAGTGTGCGTGATGGAGACACCTATTCTGACGTCATGCCTCTCTGGTTTGAGTAAGCAAACACTGGAGCTGTGAAATACAATACTCCATTGGTTTCCTCTAACCACCTCGTTCCCTGGATCTGTTCCACTTTCTCCCTGACCTTCTCCAGCGCAATCACTCAAACATGATCGCCCTCCTCCCACAGTTTGTCTAGGAAAGTATTTTTGTAAAGCAGTACTGGCTGCTTTGGCTGAGGCTGAGGTTCTGATGTGAAACATCCATTTGGGTCGTGGGGTTTGGGGATAACTGGGTCTGAAGAGTAGTCACTGCACAGAGGAAGACTTCCTAGAGAGAGTCTCCATGTTGAACCTCTTCTTTATAGAGTTCAACCAGACTGTCTTATATTATTTATAAACAGTATCACCCCCACACCTCACCTCCCCTTTTAACCACACGTTTCCCCCCTGGGAGCACCAGATTAGGTCATCAGACCTCTCAGCAATAGGACCAGTTGCAGCAACTGTCCAAACATGGCAACAGGGACCAATCTATAGCTTTGTAGCGTTCCACTCCCTCTTAAATCACATGTGTAAACAGCCTGGTACATCTGCACTAACCATTCAGTAGTGAGACAGTGCAGAACACTCTGGTCTGGGAGCATGTCTTGCTTAGGAGCTGGTATGTGTGTGTGTGTGGGCGGGGGGGGGGGGGGGGGGCGGCGGAGAGCACTACCCAAACAAAGTTGTAGTCATATATTTGTTCAAACCCAAATCGTTGCCCTCTCCCCCTGACCAGAACATTGACCCATCCTGCTGAAGTCCACCTGTCTCCAGCTTGGCTCCCAGGGTAAAGGTCAGGGGGAGATTGTGGAAACTCACTGGTGGGGTTGTTGGGTGTTTCATCAGGTGAACTCACATTGATCCATCAGCTGGCATCAGCTGCTTTCACACGATTTCACCCAGCCAGGAATTTGGGAAAGGTCTGTAAACCTCTTCTATGGTGGCCTCGTTCCCATTTATTGGGGATCTTTGATCAGCTTTAATCTCAGAAGGACAAAATAAGGTGATGAATGCTTACAATGTTTCATCTTATATGTTGTATATGGTATCATAACTATACAGCCATTTAACCAGATGAATTGAATTTAGACTGTTTTAGTTAGGGTAGCTAACGAAGAGTGCTGACACTTGAGGGGGTCATGGGCTTTGGCTAGTGCAATGTGATCTATGACATCATCTTCTGAACATGATCTGGAGTTACCTTCTCCACATATGGTTGTTCATATACTGTACAGTACATTGCTATATGCACTCTATTAAGCCAAATTGTTAATTTACTGTAAGAAAAATAGTTGTTCCGGAATAGTTCAAGTTGCAACCAGCCATTGAAGTACATTATGGCTTAACATGATATATTCTTTGTGTTCCCTTCAGGGGGCAGACTGACCCACCACCATGTTTAATGCGCACACGCACGCACACGCGCACGCGCGCGCGCACACACACACACACACACACACACACACACACACACACACACACACACACACACTCCCACAATTGATACATTTAGAAATGCATGTGCTTGATTGAACTCAGACTAAATTAAATCATTATAATTCATCTGAAGCATGACTGCACATGAGTGCCCAACAGGGTAAAATGTAATGAACCTGCTTTATTTCAGGGTTGAAGTTGGGGTCTTTTTGACCCCCGGGACAGGGGAAGTTGCAGAATGTGGAGAGAATGAGAGGTTTCCTCTCTGTACAGGATAGGACAGGATACGATCACCTTCTAGCTACAATAGGCGTGATCTCCAGGGCTATTGCTGGTCACAGAACAGCTCAACCTTCATGAGCTCCTATGATAAGCTACTTGAGTTATTTGAGGTTTCCCCTGACACATGCGATGTAACTCATGCGATGGATGACTCTACTAAGAATGCAAAAGCCTCTTTACTGCAGGAGAGAATATTAACCCATCAACAACACTCATCAAAGCATGAAAGGACTCAGGAACATGCGTTACTACCATTCAACCTTTTTCTTAACATAAATGTACGTAACATAAAAGTGACAAGCCTTGTGTTGTATCTTTTTAATATAATTTTAAAGCACTATGATGTGAGAGCTTCTCCCACTAGGGCAATAACACCTGACAGTGATACAGCAGGTGTGCAGGTGGAGGAGGTTGGCTGTCTCTTTCTCCAGTCTTTTCATGTCTCTGTAATTGGCGTACTTTACTTTCACAAGGGTTAAATCACTTCATTCCCCTCCTTCAGGGTTACTGTAACTGTGAATTGGAGTGGTTATATCAAATGACAATTTAACAATTTAATTTAATTTACTAGCGTCATAGTGAAGTTATGGGCAGTTTCATTGAATGAGATTTGAATGAACCACCTGAAGAGCCACATGCTGCACGCAGCTCAGTCAGGTGAAGTACCTGTAGGCTTAAGCGTATGTCTTTAAGTTGAGGGCGCGACACTACCCTGCAATCTCTTAATGCACTTGCAGGCAGATCACCTCAGAGCGGATCACAGTGGCAACCTTGGCCAATGACCTGATAAAACAAAGGCACAAACACCTCTGAGATCACTGCAGGATGCCAGTATCAAAGGCTAAACTGTGATGCTTGCCAACATGGATCTTTTTAAGAAAGTGACATAATCCAACACAAAGGGGTCTGTGTGTGTGCGTGTGCCAAAAGCAGGGGGGAGATAACGAGTGAGTGCTGAGGAGACTGAGGCAAAGACGTCACGTGGCAGGATCAGACAGATCAACAGACACCTAAAAAGGAAAGATGGGCAGGTCAGACAAGAGAGGTGGACGAGAAGAAAAAGAAAGATTTTAGGGCTTACTGCCCAGTCCTTGGGTTACACAAGTTGTGTCTGTGGGGGCATCTGGTTCTGCTAACCAGCGAGAACATTCTCTACCTTTGTTCTCATCTGGCTGGGAGGTTTTAGAGGGAAGCACTCTCATATCCTGTTCTAGGCTCCACCCCCCCACCTTTGAAGTGAGATTTAGGGTGAACTAAGGGTTAGCCATTGGTGGATCTGCGGTGATATGTCTATCATTCTCTCTCGCCCTCCCTCTCTATCAAAGTGAGTAAGGGGGAAAAGTATACAGTAGTAGTCGTCATGTGCAATTACGAAATGTGAAATCTGAGCGATGAAGTGTAACAGGTCAGCAAGGTTCTGTCTGGCCTCATCACTCATTCTCTGGCAGTGCCTCCTGGGTTCATCAATAAACAGAAACACGTCAGAGGCACGTCTGGAACAGCCATGTCTCCATCTCAAAAGCTTGTCAGAGCACCGTTTTACACCTGCATACACATGAAAACCACATAGTCCCACCATCTCCCTATCCACCGTTGACATGAGGCCAAAACACAAACACCGCCAAATGGGTTACCTTCAGGCATGTCGTTTAAGCTTAATTGATGTAATAGTATGTTCTGTGTTGCTTTTCTGCAAGACACTGCCACAACTGAAGGTTTACATAGTGATTTATGTTTTATGAATTTTTTTCCAATGCAAAGAGACACAGAATACAGCCACAGAACCAAAACCAAATCCAAACATTGTCTGCCCTTATGCAGTCACAGTATCCAGGCATTGGTGTTAGCTTGTAACACGAAACACAGATGCCAACACACATGCCTCCTTCGAGTGGGAGAAGTCTTAAGGTGGGAGGAGTCTTCTTTAGGTAGGTGGAGTCTTCTTCATGTGGGAGGAGACTTCAGTTTGCGGTGCGAGCGAAGGTAAGAGCCAACCACAACAGTTCTTCAGCTGGCAGCTTTAGTTGGTACACAAAGACATAAAGCTTGCCAGTGAAGAACTCCTGCGGGTCAGCCAGTGAGCACAGAGAGTGGGCACACACAAACGCTGCTTCCACTTCTTCAGTCAGAGGCAGGATCTACACACACAGAGAGAGAGAGAGAGAGAGAGAGAGAGAGAGAGAGAGAGAGAGAGAGAGAGAGAGAGAGAGAAAGAGAGTTAGGATTCAGTCCAACCTCTACAGAATAGTCTTATACCTTCATTTATTATGCTAGCTGCTTAACACCAGCCACTAGCTTCTGCTTTCACATTCTCTGCGTTCCTTCTATAATTGAACACAGTTACTGGAGCGAGCTGAGTGAGGGTGTTGTTACAGCACCATCTCGCTTTTTAGGTTCCAAACATTCTAGAAGCCTGAAAAAGAAGTTATTAATAACACAGGTTCCCTTTAAATACTGTGCAATGTATTTTTTTATAATTCAAGAAGGAACAACAACAAAGAAAAGGATAAAAATAGTATGGTCCATGCTAAAATGAACTATGGTCAAAGGGGATTTGCCAAGCCTGTAAAAATGTACATCTTGATTTGGTATTGTCCAGTTGGTTAACACATAAATGTGTGAAAGTACATATTCTCATGGAATTAACACAGAAAGAGGTTCAAGACAATTCAAGGACGGAGCAGACTTTGGGTAAGGTAGCTTTCAGCAGTCCAGTCAACTCAATGACCCCACCAACTCAGTGAACCCCAGGCAGTGCTGAGCTCCAGTGGAAAGCTCCAGTTCTCCACAGAGCCAGCCAGACAAGGTCTGTGTACACACACATGCAAGCCTGCCAAGGTCCTTTTAAATGGAACCAATCTTTACTCATCCTCCTGGGGCCTTGTTCAGAAAAGCAGATTTCTGGACCAAATGGATGCAGTAATAGTGGATCCAGGAGAGAGAGAATAGGATTAAATATTCCAAGTCAAAGAATTCAAGCTCGAATTTGTAACAACTAGGACTATGTATGAACTTGCCATTTTCTGGTTGATCTACAGAGGTGTAAGTGCAGTGGAAGAGATAGCAGGCTATGAACAGAAAGACATGGTGATATGTACTGTCCATTACACCTCCACCCCTGCCCCCCCCCCCCTATTGTCTACTCCAACAGGCAGGTCATCATCTCCGTTCTACCACAGTGTTGCCTCAACAATGGACAGACGTCAAGGCTTGCAGCTCAACTCGAAAGATCAACACTGAGTCACCATCCAGGATCATACTGTCACCTGTGCCACGTACACACCCATACAGTACCAAGCCCGCTGGCTCAACCTCCCAGAGCGTGGAACACAGTGTACCCAAAGAGTGATTTATTGCACAATGCAGTCGCTTTCCAGGACAAATAGTCAGCCAAAGCAACAGGCTGGAAATCTCTCTCTCTCTCTCTCTCTCTCTCTCTCTCTCTCTCTCTCTCTCTCTCTCTCTCTCTCTCTCTCTCTCTCTCTCTCTCTCTCTCTCTCTCTCTCTCTCTCCTCTCTCTCTCTCTCTCTCTCTCTCTCTCTCTCTCTCTCTCTCTCTCTCTCTCTCTCTCTCTCTCCTCTCTCTCTCTCTCTCTCTCTCTCTCTCTCTCTCTCTCTCTCTCTCTCTCTCTCTCTCTCTCTCTCCTCTCTCTCTCTCTCTCTCTCCTCTCTCTCTCTCTCTCTCTCTCTCTCTCTCTCCCTCCCTCTCTCCCTCCCTCTCTCCCTCTCCCTCTCCCTCTCCCTCTCCCTCTCCCTCTCCCTCTCCCTCTCCCTCTCCCTCTCTATTTTTATTTCATCACCTGCAGCTTTTCCAGGGTCGCAAAACCCGTTACTTCAAAACAACGGTGACCTGGCGTCAAACCCTGGCACTTAGAAACGCTTTGACCACCGGCAGAAAAGGCCAAGCTGTTGGGAGGTGTGTGTGTGTGTGTGTGTGTGTGTGTGTGTGTGTGGAGGCGGATGCACACGCAATCCTGTGGTGTCCCACATTCAAATAGCAGTGGAGCACACCCAATCTGCAATCCCACTATAAATAATAGCCCTTCCCCCTCTGCCATAACTTTCTTTCAACAGCAGATCGATACACAAGTCACTCACTCACTGGGGAAATGAGTATGCATGCGTTAAAAGGGCAGAAAGGCAGCCACACCCAGTAAAACGAAGGCATCTGCTGCTCTCCAGTTTTTTTCCCCTTTCTTGTTTTTCCTTCTTTTGATTTTCCTCTCCACTCCCATTCGTCAGTGTCGCATGAATCGAAAACCAGAAAAATCATAACCAGCTGACTGAAGTATGACAGGCTCGGTTAAGAAAACCGGAGGCTTAATGTAAAGACCCACAATCCATTGCTGTAATGAAATGCCAACTGACTACTGACACATGGAAAGAGGGGAGGGGGGATATTCGGTTTTCTGGTTGTCACAGTGACCGGATGGCCTGGAAAACGTTTCATCTGTGTCTAAGTAATTTTTTGTATGAATTTGAATATCCAAGATATATTTTTCATATTGACGTACATTTGGCAAAACTGGGGTGGATAAAGGATGCTGTGGCTTATTGGAAACTCGAGACAAATTGTTATTCCAGAACAACGACGGTGCACTAGCAACAAGAAGGTTTCCATCTAATGAGGCAGAATGCCTGAAATAAGGGGCAGATTCTGAGAGAGGGGATGAAGAGGGGGAACAAAAAGGACAGAGGGATGGATAAAGAAACAGGTCATGTTTCATAATTAGAACCGAAAGAGAGAGAGGGAAAATTTGCCCAGTTTCCTTGTTAAAGTTGATCGTGTTTATCTGGCTTTGTGAGGAGGTGTTGGAGACCGCCAACAAGCACGCATGCACAAGCGCGTGCACGCTTTAAACACACACATTACCCATTCACTGCAATGTCACACAGGACCACGGTGAATTATTCATTGCACCCGGTATCATGCATATGCATGGATTCAGAACCTGCATTCACTAAAGGCTAAAGAAAGTGTGTTAGCATCTAATAACAACTAAAGCTTAACCATCCTACCAAAGCACCTCAGACAAGAGCAACCTGGTGACATTCACACCAGAGCGAGTAATCTCACACACACACACACACACACACACACACACACACACACACACACACACACACACACACACACACACACACACACACACACACACACACACACACACACACACACACACACACACACACACACACACACACACACACACACACACACACACACACACACACACACACACACACACACACACGTTGTTGATGGGCCCATACACAAGTAAGCTCAAAGTGTGCTTTGATCCAGGATCTGTGGTTGTTGAATCATAAGATATCATAAGGAACAGACAGTCTTAACCGCGAATGAAGTGATGCTGTTATTAGAGGATGGAGAATGAAATGGGAAATGACACGACAAAATGACTGCCAACAGTAAGCCACCTACGGCATGAATACTGGAAGTTTGCCATTGTGGCTGCTAGGTTGAGGGTTCGAGGCAAATTGTGTGTGTGTGTTCGTGTAGGCTTGTATGTGTTGTATCAAGGGTTGATCAAGGGTCCTGGGTTGTAAACAGGACGTGTATGTCAAGGGTTATCCTGTTTTTTTTGTTGTTTTGTTTTGTTTTTACATGAAACAGACATCCTGGTTCTCACAGCACAACAAAACACTCATGACAGTGTGGCTGTATGTTGTAAATCTCAGCATGATATTATTATTACTACTACTACTATTAATAATGTCTATAGTGCTCAGACAAATAACACAATATAATCTTAAAAACGGAAATAATGAAGAATAGAATTAGTCAGACTGTGGAAAAAGTAGAGAAAAGGCAGCATTGGATAGTTCTGGAAAAGAGAGGAGTGCGAGAGGAAGAAGTGAAGATATAATTGGCTTTAATAACTTTCATTTACCAAACAACACCATCCCCCTCTCCAAGAACTGGGACTATGTGTGAATAAATACATTGTTCCAGAATGTGGGTTTGTGTGGTGTGTGCGTGGTGTGTGTCTATGTGTGAGTGTCTGTATGTGTCTGCCTGTTCTCCAGCTCTAAGCACTCCTTTGCTGCTCCATCCATGTGAACTTTGACCTTGATTTAGGAAAACTGATTAATCTGGTTACCATCTCACTTGCAAACACGACAGTAAACAAACCGCACAGTTAGACAGTTGTGGCAGAAAAAAGAGGTGAAAAGAGAGAGGAAATTCCAGGGTCCTTATACAATGGAAAAGACTATGGGGCAACACGGACGCTGCTTCAGAAACATTAAAACACCCAAAAACAGTTCCAGTTCTAATATGTGGTGCTCCAAACCCTGGAAGAACGGTAGAACCGAGAAAGGGGTGAGAAGAGACAGAGGGGTTCCTGGGGTAGTGGGAGGGAATAGATGGAGAGGGGGATTGTTAAAAGGAGGAATGAAAGATAAATATGGCAGGCATGAGGTAGAAGAGGACGGAAGAGAGTGGAAAAGAAGGGGAAGATGGAAATAGAGGTGTGTTAATGGAAAGGTGAGGATGGGGAGGAGAGGGGAGTTAAAAGGCAGATGGGGGGGGGGGGGGGTGGTGATGAGGCAAGGGTGGGAGCTGCTGCTACTTCTTTAATACATGATGCATGAGGACACACCCTGCCCTCCAGTGCAGGACGCTGCTCACCCACTGCTCTACATTACTGTGCATTGCTGTACAACGGCTCAATCCAGGGCCCAGATCTATAAAATCAGACAATGTATACATATACACACAGATCGTTCTAAGCATCCATTTCCTAACCCTGGCATCTATCTATCCCCACATGTACTCACGGGTCAGAGAGCCTCACCAGCCTGCTCTGGCTGCAGGGTACTGGGACACATCTGGTCCACATTAGACAGCCTCCCTACTTGGTACGACAGCCACAGATACACAGTATACTGTAGCAGTGGAGTTCACATACCCACAGCTGTCCATTGTAACTCACTCTCAATCTGTACGTCACTACAGTTTGAGGACTGAACTGTATGCATGTGCACTCAGGTTTCTAAGATTACAAACTGAGAAATAGTTCATTGCCAAATCACTGACTGTGCCTTTAAGGTTATACGAGTGTTGTCTGTTTGTTAAGTGAATTACGATCAGAATGCACATTCAATTAACAAATAGCTAAATTCTTGAGTTATTCCCCAAATCTCCAGCCTTATACAAGGGGTACAACTATTTTTGGTAAACTAGCCTCTTTGAATCTTACCCTGATACACCTCTCATAACCGTACAAGAACATAATAGCAGAACTACAACCCCAGCCAATCACAGGAGAAACTATACAGTGGCGAGAAAAAGTATGTGAACCCTTTGGGATTCTTGGATTTCTGCATTAATTGGCCATAAAATGTGTTGTGATTTTACTGCAAGTCACAACAATACAATCGTACATTTTCCCAAAAAATAAATAAATAAATGTTTGATTTTCATTTATTGGGCACAAGATATTAACATTCACATCATAGGGTGGAAAAAGTATGTGAACCTTAACATTTAGTAGCTGGTTGACCCTCCTTTTGCAGCAATAACCTCAACCAAACGTTTTCTGTAGCTGCAGATCAGACCTGCACAACGGCCAGGAGGAATTTGGGACCATTCCTTTTCACAGAATTGTTTCAGTTCGGCAATATTCTTTGGTTGTCTGGTGTGTATGGCTTTCTTGAGGTCATGCCACAGCATTTCAATAGGGTTGAGGTCCGGACTCTGACTTGGCCACTCCAAAACACGCATTTTCTTCTGTTTGAACCATTCTGTTGTTGATTTACTTGTAGGTTTAGGGTTGTTGTCTTGTTGCATCACCCATCCTCATTTGAGCTTCAGTTGGTGAACCGATGGTCTTATGTTTTCCTGCAAAATGTCTTGGTAAATTTTGGAATTCATTTTTCCATAGATAACAGCAATCCGTCCAGGCCCTGAGGCTGCAAAACAGCCCCAAACCATGATGGTCCCTCCACCATATTTCACAGTTGGGATGATGTTTTGATGCTGGTGTGCTGTGCCACTTTTCCTCCACACATAGCGTTGTGTGTTCCTGCCAAATAAGTCAATTTTCGTTTCATCGGTCCAAAGAATGTTGCCCCAGAACTGCTGTGGAACATCAAGGTGGTCTTTTGCAAACTTCAGACGTGCAGCAATGTTTTTTTTTTGTCAGCAGAGGTTTCCTCCGTGGTGTCCTCTCATGAAACCCATTCTTGTTCAGACATTTACGTATTGTGGAGGTATGAACAGAAATGTTTGCATGCGCCAGAGAAGTTTGTAAGGCTTTGGCTGATGCTCGAGGATTCCTTCTCACCTCACTGACCATTTTGCGCTGTGCTCTTGCAGTCATCTTTGCAGGACGACCACGCCTGGGGAGAGTGGCAACTGTCTTGAACTCCCTCCATTTGTAGATTATTTGTCTAACTGTTTGGTGCGGGGCATGGTTCCCATCCGACAATGCTTCTTCTGAACAGCCATTTCAAAACTAGTGTGAGTTTTTAAAGGGCAGGACAGCTTGAATCAACTCCTGCAAACTCGTCACACTAATTGAACTCCATATTGGATGACACCTGACTCAAATTAGCTCTTGTAGAAGTCACTGACCTAGGGGTTCACATACTTTTTCCACCCTGTGATGTGAATGTTAACATCTTGTGCCCAATAAACAAAAATCAAAACATATTTTTTTGTGGAGTATTACTGTAGGAGAATGTACGATTGTATTGTTGTGACTTACATTAAAATCGGAACACATTTTATGGCCAATTTATGCAGAAATCCAAGAAATCCCAAAGGGTTCACATACTTTTTCTAGCCACTGTAGCTGTTTCATTCAAGATGGATGTTAAGTCTCACAGTAACTAATGAGGTGTTGACTAAAGAGGTTGACCACAGGTTGCAGATCATCCACTATGTAATCAGGGTGGGTGGGCACCTGTGTGGCTTTTGTGAGTGTTTAATAATGCAGGAACGCACAAGCAAGCATGTGACAAGAGAGAGAAGTTGCAATGTCAATGTCTTTGAATATGAAGAAAACCAAATTAGGGGGCAAGAGTGAACATTTTGTGTGTGTGTGTGTGTCCCCACCATTTTGCGTGCTAAAGCACAGGCTGCTTCCACAGATGTACACAGATGGCCTGCAAGCACATTCCACTGAAGGAACATTCTAGAAGAGCACAGACTCACAAGACAGAAAGATAACACCGTGTGCAAACTAGCTAAGACTGTAATGAATACTTACACTCTCCTCACACACACACAGAGAGTCCAACCTCAGATCACTTTGACATTCCTGCACTTTAAGTCATCATGATGACAAAGCTTTCCTTCTCTCACAAGTAGTCAGTCAGTCAGAGAGACATGCTGGTATGTGATTAAATTCTTGATTTTTATGATACATCAGAATTCCTTAGTTACTAAGTCATTTTAATTCCAAACTGAAGTTGTGCGAACATCCACTGACATGTGACACCATCCTGTCACCCATTTTTAGTGCTACATCACCACACAGTAGGTCAGTTGGCGTAATCACTGACTGCTAAGCCAAACTTACCACAACAGGCCTATGTAGTCTCCAACATGACAACATGACCCTGGATAATATCTGAAAGAAAGAACAAAAAGAAAAAATGGAGGAAAAACTTTACCATTTCCAGCAATGTAGAAATAATCACAGCATTGTAATAATAAACTACTACTACAAGTAGTTTGCTCAGAAAGACTCCACCGAAATCACACAAAGATGCCTTTACTGGATGGTGAACTCCATATATAAAAATAGGACTGACTTGAGATCCGTCTTTGTTTTTCAGATGTGACCAAAGCAGCCCTCCTTTTTTCCCCAGAAATGCATATTTCTCTGACGTAAGGAACAGCACTCAATAGGTTTCCTCCATTAGAAAGGTCAGGTATGTTTCATCTCAATCTCTGTGTCTTCCTCAGCTACACAACACTCTTCACACAAAATCCCCTCCCTCCCCCCCCCTCCCTTCACCTTAATCTTCCTCTGGCCCCCTCCTCTCTAGCCTCCTAAACTCCCCTTTTTGCACCCTCGCTCTCTCCCACATTTACCTTTACACCAACCATTCTATCTCCTTCCTTTTATTTACACCTCTCCACCCCCCCCTCCTCCCCCCTCCCCTTCTCTCAGTGTCTTTCCGTTGGTCAGCTCTGCTAGGCCAGGGTGCATTCCTGGGATGCCTGGTACATATGGTTGAAATTCCTCTCCGTCTGCAGAGGCCCCCCCGGACCTCCACACCGGCAGCCTCTGCAGCACCCCGGCCTCACATAAGCCCCGGCCCCAGCACTCCCCCTGTCTCTCCCTGCATCCCTCCTCTCAAGTCTGCCTGTACTTCCTAGTTCTCAACCTCCGAAATTCTGCACCTCCATTTAAAAACAGTCACCTCCACCAACCTTCGCCATCCTTCTGTCAACCTTTTCTTTCTTCTTCTTCTCCTCTCACTCTCTTTATTTTCATACCCCCCCCCCCCCTTCCGACCTCTCTCTTCCTCTCTGTTACCCTGCCCCCCCCCCCAGATTCTCAACATCTAAACTTGATACACGGCTCCTTTAACAAACCTAGAACGATCTAGGCCAGGCCGGGTTTAGAAACTGTATTATGCTACTGGGCCAGAGTGCAATGCTTGTCAGTCCCCCCCCCCCCCCCCCCCCGCCCACCACCCCCACCCCTCGCCATCAACCCCCCTCAACAAGCAACGGTTTTCTACGTGTATGTACATACAAAGTACCATGTCTGTACCAGCACTTTCTCTGTTATTGGGTGTGGATGACAGTATGAGAGAGCCAAGAGCACCAAGCCAACCATGGCAAGGCACAATAGCTACCGGCTCTTTAACTAGGTCACTTACACAGCTTTGTGAGAGAAGGAAGAAAGAAAAAACTACTGAACCTCACGGCCATTCAATCACAAGAGGGATCCCACAAACTGACACACTGTGTCTCAGTCCAAATGTTAGGCCAATAAAGCCAAGGTGAGGAGGAACATGCAGCCACAAGGGTTGGGCATCTCTAACGTCTGCTTTCATGCGGAAGTAGAGGAGGTCATCCCCTCAACCAGAACCAGAAGCCTAAAACCTACTTCCCCGCTACGCCCTGCTCCTTTTCCCTGCTATGGGTCCTACCAGGTTGTGGCTGCTGTGGGAGCTCTATGAGAGTCAAACCATACCGAGCAGAAGGCCAGGCAGTCTGAATACACACACACACACACACACACACACACAGTCAGCCAGGGATGCTGAAAAGTGTGACAGTGTGTGTGTGTGCGTGTGCGCGCATGACAGAGGGTACGCACAGACGGGGAGTGCGTCTGCCTGTCCTTGAGACAGCAGACAGCCTCGCAGATCCGTCTGCCCTCCCTCACACCACACAACTGGTTGATGCAGACGACCGCCACACCTTCCAAGGAGAGCGAGCGTGCACGTGCACACGTGACATATAGAAATTACTGTGCACGTCTGAATGAATCAACATCACAAGCATACACCAAGAGTAGCCAACAAATTCACACATTTTACCACGCCAAGTTCACACATTTTCTAACAAGTTCCACCGCTCTGCACATTCACTTTCCACAGCCCACTCATCTTTGTTGTACATTTTATAGTAATACTCATTTTATTTTATCTGTGGTTTATGTCAACTGCCATGGTGAGATGAGTATCCACCTTCTATTTTACTCTGATGTAAGCATGCAGCGCCCACACAGCAGAGGCCTGTAGTCGAGGGTGTGGCTGCTTCCAGACAAGCAACCTGAACCTCATTCTTCCGCACCTTCACTGCAGTTCCTCACCTCATAGGGGAATTCTCTTATAGCGCATCAATAACTGTCAATGCACCATCCAGCCTCACACAATTACTGGAAGCCGCTCAAAAGGTTGAGGATGGTTTTTGGAAAACGGAAAAAGACGGGTTACATCCATCTTTAAGCCCCCCCCCCCCCCCCCCTTGCACTTACTTGTAAATGGCCCGGCATACCTGCAAACACACGTGCGCACACACACAACTTCTGCTATGACTACAAGCATCGTAGGATAGAGAAAGGGCAGTAAGTATTCAATTGTGATCACACTTCCTGCTTCTCCCATGGTAGGACATTCTAGTCGGTATGTGCATGTGCCTGGGGAGTGGCACTATGGAATGTAACCTGTAATTGCTGTACGTCACTCTGGATAAGAGCGTCGGCTAAAATTACTAAATGTTTCTTGTACTTGCAGTAAACCTGTCATAATGAATAAGAACGCTGCATAAATAACTGACTTCCCTTAAGTGGTTTTGGATTGGAAAATAATCAGATTGTGAGGTTGAGGTCAATTTGGTGTTTACTTCAAAAAGCCTTTACAGCAGTTTAAATAATTTCATGCATTGACCCGTTTCATTTGGTTGCAACACCGAGGTAGTAGACTCACAATAGAAATGTAACCCATCTCAAAAACTGTCGAGTCATTTGTAACATTCAAATCAAAGCAAAGTTTTTTTTAAATTCTCCCAAAACAGACGTATACGTATCATATACTCTTCTTACTGTAAATGTAGGCTACAGTAACAATATGTCTTTGTATCCATGGACAATGGAGTCCTTTAAATACAACAAACACATTGGCTTGTGAGAAAATCGGTCTAAAATTACAGCCCAACTTCCCTTTGGGATGAGTAGGGAGGTTCCGTCCTGACAATTCTCCAAGAAGACCCCACGTAGCCAATGGTGCCATCCTCACCATTTGAATGTGATTGTAATGTTGTAATGTGATGTTGTATTCAGCCATTACATACCATAATTCCAACAGAGATAACAGTTGGAATTATTTGGGGGGAAAGAGCTTGGCAAGAACTTGTAGCCTGCATCCCGAGTCATAGCTTCATCTAAAGGCATCAAACTGAATTAAATAAATAAATAAATAACCATCTACATGAAAGAAGATGTCTTGTCTGCCATGGTCACACGTTTAAGTTAGCTTGTGTGAACACAGTGGGAGGTAGGAAGCCAACCAACTAGGCAACCTTTAGAAATTCCTCCCCCTGTGACAGGGATGAAGCATCAATGTCACCCTCAGGGGGGACAAGTCATTGCTTTGGATGTGTTTGCCTAGTGGACTCAGGGAAGTCGCTGTAATTTAGAGTAAATCGATTGCTGGTGGTGGAACAGTGCTGTGGATGCCAAGTAGGCAGCATCAATGCTAAATTGAATTGAATAATATCAGGTTCGCACTGTGATTATCTGTATCCGTGTTCTAACTGACACTAGTGAACCCATGCAGAGTTGAGTAATAACTAGGTTTCACAGTGCAGAGGATGTTGTGATGTGATGAGCTGACATTTTTTTTTATCGTTATTTTTTGGGGTGTTGAAATATCTTCCTGAGATTACACAAAATGTTTGTCCCAAACACTTGCTCGACAGAAGAAAAGAAAAAAAAACCCATCCAAACACCCCTTTCTAGACATCCTGAAACTTTGCCCGGATGAAAAAAACAAACCCTTGTATTTTGCATGCATTTGGATTATACAGCTTAAGTAGGACAACTCTACCTAATAAAATACTCAGCACAAAAGAATGTAGATTCAATCTTACCTTTATAGGTGGAGTTTGCTTCAATCTTGCCAATTACCTGTTGCCAACTTGACACTTTGGTTGTGCAACTTTAAACTTAAAGAACTTGAAGACTTGAAGAGAATGGAGGAGAGAGGAAGATGTCCTACAGGAACACCCTGCATCATCCATGATCTTTATGGGTGCGGCTTCATGGAATTTGCGAGTTTTTTTCCACTTGAGTCAAACTAGAATATACCGTATATATAAGCAATATGATTTTTCAGTGTCGCAAAATCAGTGAGATAGGCCACAGTGAGTCCTAAGATACACATGATAATAGCTTAATGTCATATTTCCTATGCCCTTTTAATAGACCTTCATATTAAATAGGATATTGTATCTTAACTATAGGATATGGTTAGACAAAACCTCCAACTGTTCAGATGATTGTTAACTAGGCTACATGTGCAAGTCATAGTTAACAACGTCGATAAGATAGGGTTAGGGTTACACGACAAATAACCATAGAATTAAAAACGTATACATGCATGATGACAGCCTGGCCCTAAACTTGTTGAAATAGCAAACTATGGACTACCTGGAAAAGTCTAAAATAGTCAGCGAAAGCCTCTAATTTCACTATTTAATTGCCTCGACTACGAATATTTAATTACAACAAAAGTAACCAGTCGGTCAAAAAATTTCCATTCTTACATCCGCTGTTGAGTTATGTAGTCTAATTATGTTAATTTTGTAAATCAGTGAAGTTTATCCTTATATTGGGTAACGATACGTTCTTCTAAATTAAGTCTATAACCCCATTAACTTACTTTATGTTGTAAAGATAATAGTCTCCTCCCTCGTTTTAACTTAGAATGAAGCATCAGGTTGATCAATAGGTAATAATTTAGTTGATAGATCAAGCAGCATTAAGGTCTGCAGACTAAAACAGCTTTATTCTCTATGATACTGACCAGCCTCAGTCTCCACGCCCATATGGACCCGTTGACTTTCTGGTTTTCCTGCTATAAAGTTGCAACCACAATTTAAGCCTACAAGCATACTCCACCGTACATTAGAAATGAACTATTAGTCCAAACAAACGTCTGGATATTAACAATTAAGTCGCATTTCGAAGTGATATTGACAGACTTATGATTTATGTCATCTTAACCTGAAAATGACAGGTTAAAAACGACATGCTTTATGAAGCGCCCCTTAAAAATCGAGCATTTCGTGAGGTTTTAAGATCCCTATAATGTTGACAAAGCAGAGAGAATAGTCATGAAAAAAAACATTTCAAAGACAGCCACACCTTAACTATCCTGCAAGTCTGACAGATCCGGTGCCTCGCGACGAAAACGAGTCTATATTAGACTATACTAATGCAGGAAAAATGCGCACGTGAAACAGTTAACCATCTCTCCTTTATAAACCATCACGCACTAAGAATGTAACTTCTCGAATAAAAAAAAGATGACGCCGCCCCAGTTTCACTTTCCAGTCTCCTACTTTTTCCCAGTCTCACGTCCTCCTCTGGTTCTCAGTCTTGTCTGAACTCCCTTCAAACCGGCTTCTCACTCCGATCAGCTGGCAGAGCGATGACGTCAGCAGCGACAGCTGGCCAATCAGACTGCACCTGACAGACGCTCAGATGACGCCCACCTTAGACACGCCCACCATTTATGCCCGTTGAGCGTCAGGTGAGCTGACCAATGACGTTCTTCATTGGTGCTGAACATAAGGCGGGGAACAAGAATGATTAACCAATCACGGTATCCACAAATGAGAGGCGTTTTATTCCAGACGAATAAGAACTTTTTTTAGACCACTAAGCGTTCGACATAGCTTACTGTGGTCTGTAACAGGTTTTTATTAAAGTAGTCCTAATGTAAATATTCTAAACCAGAATGCTTCTGTTAAATGTGTTATGATATATTATAGGCTGATATGCTCTAGTTTCCTTGTCACCTCTATTTCATGTCCTACACAGCCTGAGAAATAGGACAGGTGAGAGCACAGCCTCTTCATTTATCAATCCACACCGTATGATGCAGTATTCTATATACTTTTTAGCATTATGATAAGAATAGGGGTTACATAAAGAAAATATCACTAATTTAGATCAACACAGATCGATCACGAGAACAACAGTTTTAAAACGCAAAAACTGAAAATGAATTTCTTCAGAATTAATCAAATGAATTGAATAGAATCCTTTCATGAACAGCTAACAGATGTGAAAAGTCAGGGAAAAATAACCTCTTAGGCCAATTACCAAAATCTGCATTCCTGAGGTTTGGGTTGAAGTATTTGTCTGTTTTGTGGACGGAAACCTCAATTGGTGGCATGCTGAAATCTCTGGAATTTTGCTTCTGGAAGGATCTTGCATCTTGAAGGATCTCCAAATTTGAACCTTTTCCTTTGCAGAAAAAAAACATTGCATTCACGTGCCAATAGCTTGGTGGAAACTATTTAAGAGGAACAAACTCAAAACTACAGAAAATAAATTCTTGAATAACATTGATACAATTACTTATCATCACCACTCTCATAATTAAGTAGATAATAATGAAAACCCCCCAAAAAACAAAAATCTATGACACAATTTAATGTTCTGGTCAAAATCATGGTGTTGCTCCTTGACCAAAAGATGCTTAAGCAATCACATTGTCATAAGGTTTTAATGTTGCATAAGCCTATGTGTGCCTGATGTACCTTGTGGGAGTGTGCATGTGCATACATGTGAACATCACTGTGCGTCGAATAGAGGATTAAACAAAGTCATTTTAAAGTACTAATTAACATCAGCCTATTGTTGTTGACTAAGACGCAGCGCTGCTTCACAAATCTCAACCTTTCAGTTATTTTCAGACACACCAGTAAGGAGAGATGGTCTCAGCACAGTGACACAGCTTTTATTCCTCTCCTCAGTTCTCTCGAAGCATTTGGAAAGCAGGGCAGGAATGTGCTACAGGCACATATCCTACAGGAAACAAATCCTTCCTTTACACAGTGAGTCCCTGATGGCCCTGATGCAAATCACAGACTCAGTGTTACCTCTTGGTCGTTGCATTGGCTCGCTGTGAAATTCATTCCTTTTTCTTCTCTCGACCGACACAGGCAGGGCAGGGCAGGGTGTCCAGTCCCATTCCTTTCCCTGGCATCTTGCACCACCACGCCCATTTTCTTTTTGCCAAAGCGGATAAAGCTGGCTTCTGGAATCCATACCGTCTAGGAACATCATGGAAGCGAACCGCCAGAGCTAGTTTTTGCAGACTCAGCCTACAGTGAAATTCAACAGTGCCTAAGTGCAAAGCTGTCATTTTCTTGTTGAAAGATGTCCGCTTTGCTTCATATCTTGCTTGGTCTATTCTGTAGGAGATGTTTTAACAAGACTGTATGATCTGTGAAGTTCTTTATTACCAGTGATTCATTCAAAGTATCTCTTACCGAGATGAGTCACCATATTGACAAAGTAATTCAAATATCCTAATGGTTCAGGGGTTATTTTAGTTCTCGAGTAGATGGAAGCTTCTGGACTATGTCCAACAGCATTTAAACAGGACTGGAACATTGCAGCCTTATCACAATGACTCAAGTGATATACAATTGGAGGTCATCTCCGCGAGGCTGCTTTAGCTTCATGAACGAGGACAATGTTATTGAGATCTTCTCCTCCCCAACCCTCAGTGGGCCTAATCCCAAACTCCCATGTCTACAGCAACCAGAAGGAGCCTGTGTCTATTGGTCAGTGACAGGAAGATATTTGGGTTGAAGTTGAGAGCTAAAGTCAGATGTTGGGCAGGATGGATCGCAGAACTGACAGACAAGTACATTATACAGTAATGTCATAGTTGTCTCTTGTTGTTTACTGCATGAAGAACACATTGCGGTCATAATGAAGGAAAGCACCTGAAGGGTATTTTGAGTGTATTTTGTGTGTGTGCGTTTTTCATCATATTTGCTACCTTAACTTTCCATTTGCATGCAAACCTTGTAGATTAATGGAGGCAAGTCATGAGAGAGGTATTACTCTCAATCTTATTGCACAAGTTCCTCAGGCCCGGTTGTTTTCCATATTCCTCTCCCTGATCTTTCTTGATCTGTCTTATAGTGAGAGGGTACAGGACATACCACAACGATGAGGTTGGGAGAGTGTCTCCTTGACTGGGCATCTCTTCATTTCTTCATATTACGGATTATCTCAAATCTCCAAACGACTGTCTGTATTAATTGTCAGTCCCTGTTTTAAAGTGTCCTATACAACCCACCACCCTGCCATGCCCTTCTTTCTCCTGCATTTAGTTCATTCTAATTTCCTCTCTCTTCATTTAATTCAAAGCAGTCTCTCTCACTGTTCTCTTTTTCATTCAGTGTGACCCCTCCCCTGCATTCTACAGGGTCCTAGTTCAGCGCCGCAGCCTATCGGATGGGCAGTTGGCAGGAAGTTGGTGCGCTACTGTCGCTTTAAGAGCTGCCTCTGGCGAAAAAGGAACTGATTAGTAGTGCTGGCAGCCAACCAGGCAGATCCCTGCATTCACATCTGAGCCAATGAGAAGCCCTGCTGGGCGGAGGTTACAAAAGCAGCCTGAACCCAATGACTCAGCAGAATTGGGTGCGTGCGAGATGACACTTAGCAACAATTTAAAGGGCCAGCGCACGCCAGCTGGCAGACTCTTAAGGAAGCAGAAAAATGCACTTTCAAAATCAGGCCAGCTGGCCCCCTTTACAGTCTACATTACCTTTGCTGAGTTTCTTTCATGGCTTGAATGCTGTACTAGACAGGGCTTTAGGTAAGGGCGGTGACGGGTACGGTACATTTTTACTAGGATGGGGGGGTGGGGGTGGGGGGGGCACACCTCACCTTCATCCTCAAGGGAAGCACCATGCCTCAGCAGAGCCACACCCATCTGGTTAACTAATCATCCCACTGGCAACTTGTACAGCTGATACAAATTGTATAACTGCCTCAATGACTTTCGACAGGGCTTATTTGCTAAATACTTTTTTGTAGCATTTGCCGACAACTAAATACTATCAGCACAACTACAAACCGGTTACATGTTTCATTACAAAATTCTCGCATGGACATGTGACCTTCTGACAGCATGTTTTGTTAATCATGTTTGCCGTAGGGGTCAGAGGTCAGAGGACAGACTGCATTTGTATTAACAGATGTCTTATACTGCACTGTGCATATGCTACTCTTGCCTTGACACTGACATTCTCTTTCATTGGATATGACACTGATCCCTGTCTAGTACAACTGTATTATATCATAATCAGGAGCTGTAACGAACAATGCTTCAAATGTGACTTGGTCACTACTTGAATCATAGTCACTTTTATGTGGTTCAGTTGGTTTCAAAGGGGACTGTAGAAGCCCTAAATCAGAGGGAAGAAAGGTGACAATAACCTCCTGTCAAATGGCCTTGTGGCTCAGCCGAACAGTTGTTGCAATGTACTGGGAAGTCCTATTTAAGTGTTATATTGTACATCCGATGACATTGTATCATGTCATGGGACGGCAGGAGTTAGTGTGTCATCATGGAATGTTATCCACTACCAACTAAGTCCTAATGTCTTCACTTCTGGTGATGTTGTTGATGGGAACTTGTAATGATGATGATGTAATGTAATGATGATGATGATGGGTTCTGGTAATTTGACGAAATCTCTCTCACCTCACATCTTCTCTCTTCACAGTTCCCCTATGTCCCATGGCTGAACAAATGGCCCACGGTCACCTGCGAGATCATAATATAGGCCTAATCTGGGCAACATTCTCACTCGTGTTCTATGAATCTTGACAGAATGAAACAAAACAGGTCAGAACTAAAAAGTGTTCTCATGACTAGCAAGACTTCAATAAAAGACATGAATGAATCATTGAATGAACAGACCCCCATGCCCATTAACAAGTTATCCTTAAAAGGTTAAACCTGAGGTCAATGGTTTTAAGTTGGTTTGGTTGGTTTTTGATAGGCCATCCATAAGACCCATTAAAGGTTATCCTTTTTTAATTATCCTTTTAATCCTATTATGAGTATAAGTATTAGGTTTATTTTTGTAGTTGGTTTATAATTTTTTTGACTTATGCTGTTCCTTTTCAGTCAGAGACAAAAATGACAAACCATTCATATGCTACTTTTTAATTTGCTTATGAAGTAGGATATTTATGTATAGCTATGTTGAACCTTCCCTGCCCTGTCAACCTTAATCTTAGTACTTACAATCACTGTTATCCTATTTCATGTTTCCTCACTTTGCTTGTTGTGCAGAGGACTCTGACCCTGAGCATGTGAACGAGGGAAGGCCTCACTGCACCGGCCGGAACCAGAGATGAAAGTTACTGAGGTGTTTATCTAGGTTGCCACATACAGGCCCACGGCCTACTTACAGATATGATTAGCCTTGATCATGTTAGGGAACACACTTGGACCGTCTGATCGGACTTCCCTGCTTACAAAATGCCCTTATTTGTCTCTCGTAGCTTGCCACAACAGGACAGACAGACTTAATCAACTGAACTTTTTCCCTAGTCTTGAAAAAAATACAGTTGACGGTAATCAATGGAGGCGGACCAGCAAAAATGTGGCTGTTGAAAATGATGACATCACTCATTGTAGGAGACTGGAGAGTAAACGTGTCAGTGACACGTATTAGCTATTTGACTTGACGGATTGCTCTCAGGAAATCAGAGTTGCTTAATGCCATGGCAGTTGCTCTCCACGTTAACACCAACGAGTTCAGCTGAAGTTTAAACGATTGATTTATCTTACATAAAACATTGGTTGGTCCTTCCTTTAACTATAGCTGAATATTTGTAAAGCAGTATTTCCGTAAAGATTTTGATTGTCATAAAAAAATTACAATCTAAATTTACTAATTCAACTGTTGCATGGTATAGGCTTCATGTTCTGGACATTGCTGTTATGCGTTGTGTTGCTGACTTAACAGCCAAGTCAGTGAACCTATGCCCTAGTTAAAAAACATTCTGTGATGGTTCACTTGCTGATCAATAACTCGTTGCATTATGTGCCAGTTCTGTCTGGAGGTGTGAATCCAGCTGACTAGGACGTATGACAAGGATTTGGGTGTGGGCGACCCACATTCCCATCCTCTCCCTCTCTCCCTCCCTCCTTCCCTCCCATTCTGCCCTCCCTCCCTCCCTCCCTCCCTCCCTCCCTCCCTCAAGGCAGCTGAGTAGGTCAGGCCCCTACACGACTGACATGCCTGCTCATGCAGAGAGCTAGCTTTAGCTGTGTAGCATTATCTTACAAATCATAAATTTTTGTAAGTTTCTGTTTCATAGAAAGTGTCTGGCTCTGTGTTTCGCCAGACTAAATCAACCAGATAGATACCCTCCATTGCTTAATAGGCCAATGTTGTGAGTGTTTTACTCTCACATTGATCTAGGAAATACAGCTAAAGCACACAAAAGGTCAACTTCTCTTTGGTGGCTAGTCTAACTGTGAGGTAACACATTTAATACCTATACAATATGATTCAATAGTATACACAAAAAAACCTGCCTGTACCTATTATCTGCTTATGAAAAAGTGTGATGTTTGGCAGGTATCAACGAGCTGGGATGGCAAAACAGACCTGTATGTTGCTAAGTTCAGTTTCTATCAACATTATACTGTGTACTAACATGTTTCAGTGTTGTTAGAGAGGAAGCTAAGCTGTTTGGACAACACTGAACACCCTTACATCAAGCAAACTTGGACATCAGCCAAATTTAAAGTCAAAGGTGTTCAGCTCATCGTAACTACTGTACCATGGCAAACTGTTCGATTTCACTTTGAATAAAAGTATCTGCTAACTGAGTACAACACTAATACCACAACCAGGTTCAAACATACACGATGCACAAGGCTAAGGTGAAGGTCGATGACCTAGAGGTGAAGCTTGGATATTGGGTTTCTGCCAGTTCGAATTGTCTGACTCCCAATTACTTTAAGCTGATTTTAGTCAGTGCCACTAATAGCCTAAGAACCAACGTGCCTCGTTGAAGCCATCATTGAACTTGGGTTAAGAACAGCCTATCAAGGAACAGCACCCAATCAGCAGACATCATGGTCAGTCTCTTTTCTTTCAAAGAACATTTCTCCAGCCAAGATCATGCCGAACACGAAACGTAACTAAATCATCCAGACGGAGTGAGCTGTTATTATGACTCAACTTGAAAAAAATCCTGTCTGTGTGCTTTGCTGAAAACTTTGACAATAAAAGCTTGGGATCTGATTTTTTGGGGTCTTTCTTTACATTTCATATGTATTTTTTATATTGAGTTATTTACCCAATCTAAAATATATTTCGATTTGTCACACATGCAAAACACACACACACTGTCCGCTCTCTCTTGTTTCTGACAGTTTAAGGGTGAGGCAGGGCATTCAGTCAGCGTCACATGGCGTCTGTAGCTAATGAAGTACTGATGACTCATCAGAAGCTTGTTTCCTGCAGCTATAAATACATTTGAATTCTTTCTCTTTGCCAAAAGCGACTTCCAAGAAAGGAAAATATCCCACCATTCACTCTCAGGAACATCGGGTACCAGTCAGCTGACTGTATATCCTATCTGGGTGTATCCCTTCTGAAACCTGATGCTGTGTTCATTCTGCAGATGAAATGAGTGTGTGTGTGTGTGTGTGTGTGTGTGTGTGTGTGTGTGTGTGTGTGTGTGTGTGTGTGTGTGTGTGTGTGTGTGTGTGTGTGTGTGTGTGTGTGAGTGTGTGGGTGTGAGTGAGTGAGTATTGGCATAGGTGAGCTCAGGGATGGGAACCAAGATAAGGTCTTCTAGAAATGGACAGTGAACCAGAACCCTGACCTGACCATGAATGCCAAAGCCGCCACTGATGACCACATCAGAGAACATACTGTGACCACCAGGAGAACGACACACTCACACTTTGTTAACTGTGTGAGGCTTTGATACCATTAAAGTGCTGATAGATTTTTTTCCCATCTCTGTTCTTGTCTATGTGTGACTCTGCACCCTTAGCAAATCTGAACAAACAGCCAATAAAAACGAATTGAAAATGAACAATCTTCTTCAATTAAGGTGTTTCTTTGAGTTTGGTTGACTCATGCCTGCCAATATCAGGTTAAGGCTTCATTATGTATATACTGAGGGCATTGTCTTTATTGTATTTTTAATGCTCATGAGCTGGAATCTGTAGCTGTGGGCAGACATGAAGGGGACAAAAACAGGAGAGAGGGGGAATTGGGAAGTAGGATAGAGAAAGAAAGTGATAGAAGATGGAAGTAGAAGAGATGTGGACAAGCGGTCCAATTGGATGGCGATGAGACACAAAATCTTTCGGCCAGGGAGATAAGCATAGTACGGTATGGTATGGCACAGAGATCTCTCATAATGACACCCACACACCCATACACACAGTAAGCATGGCATCTGTCCATGCAGCTCTAGCTTGTCCAAGGCTTTATTTGGGGGGGGGGGGGGGGGGGGGGGGGCAGAAATTTGAAGGGCCAAGGACAAATAAAGAGGTAGAGGTCTGTCTAGGTTCAGGGCATCCTGCTGTCTTGCCTCTTCCTCTACCCTCCATCTCTCAGTTACCCCCCCCCCCCCCCCCCCCCCCCCCCCCCCCGGGCCTGCAGTCAGATTCCAGACAGACACCAAGGTCAGTCTACTCTCTGTAGATACACCAGGAACTCACTGATATGGGAGTCTAAGCTTGCAAAACAATGTGGGTGTTTGTCTGTTTTGTGATACTGTTATTATTATTGTGTGAGTGTGTGTGTGTGTGTGTGTGTTTGTGTTTGACAAGTAAATTAAGGAGGAAAGAGAGAGAGAGAGTACACGTAAAGAGAATGTGTGCTGGAATACATTTTGAAACCAGCTAGTCATGCGCTGCTGTTCTCTTATGTAATTCAGTGAATTACCAGTGCAAGAACAAACAAGGCAGAACCCTTACAGCTCATGAGCCATGTCTTTGAGGTTAAGATATGTGTGAATGTCTGTGTGTGCATGTGTGTTGGTAACTCTTTTGTGTAAGAGTCAGGTTTTTAAGTAAAGAATAATTGAAATAGTATAAAGTATGCACTGTGTAATGTGATCCCACACTTAGAGCAACAGTATACACCTGGTGGTCTGAGTGAGTCCTGTTAAGAAGGTGCTAACTTGACAGGACTGTTCCAGTTTTGTGGAAATGTGGGGTCGAGGGGGGGCTGGTTTTCCTAGGAGTCGGCCACCTCGACACCTCTGAAATATCCTCAGTCAGCAACCAAGGACCCACAGATCACTATTACACAAGACCTGGGGAATTGCACAACTAGAAAGAGAGAGAGAGAGAGAGAGAGAGAGGAGACCCACAGAAACAAGCTAACATGACAGCTGCCACCAACTGGAAAAGTGATATTGTGTAACAAGCTTTCTTTCTTTTATCTCTCTCTCTCTCTCTCTCTCTCTCTCTCTCTCTCTCTCTCTCTCTCTCTGTGTCTCTCTTTCTCAAAAGCTTCTCACCTCTCACTTGAATAATTGAGTTGATTCTGTGCGATACGGTTTCATTTGTTTTCCACAAGGTACATTCTTTAACCATAACTGAGCAAATCAATAGCATTCCATAAATGGGCCAGAAGACACAAGATTGCTAGGCAGGCCCTTAATGTAGTCATCCTAACGACAGATTTGCTTGTCTGAGACTCTGTTCAGCCTTGTCCAGACAGCGGTATGGGCAAAGCTACTGTCACATGGTGTTAGATCTCCTTGTATCCTGTCTGTGCTCTCTTTTAGCTTAGGAAAGAGGTGTTGACCCATGCAAGTATTTTAAAACCAAATCTCAGACACACATACACACCCATGTGTGGGATACACACATGTACAAGCCAAACAAGAAGTCGATGTTAAAGTGAAACGCGAACGTTAAGTCTTTCATAAACAGTCCCTTCGCAAGCTTTTTAGGCACATCAGTGGGCCCCAACCTTATGTGTCTTCTGAGGAATGTGCTGAAGGCTACCTCAAATATTTGCAGCTTGACACAGAGATACCAACACATCATCCAGGCAGCAGGGATAAGGGTTGGGAGAGTTTGGGTTGACTCACTCAGGTAGCTGAAACCGCTTGGAGAAATATGGTTAAACACCTCAAGGTTTTTTTTCTGTATTTATAATTTTGTTACATTGCTACTGTGTTGTTGACAGGTGCATTTTTGGTTTGGTTTAGCTAAAATGTACTGATTATGGGTATCTGTGAGAATATGAACAGTCGATAAGTACCTTTTTTAACTGTCAAAGGGATGACACTTTACTCTTAAGACTACCTGAAAGCTTTCCAGAAGGCTCATTGATAAAGCTTCTTGCAATGCCTTATAAAGCAACTACGTTGCCCGAACATGACACACATGAGTTAACTCATATCCTTAAGTCCATGGAGTGTGCCACCCAAATGTCATCCAAAACGATCTCTTTGACAGTGGAGCTTAATGGGATACTTTGGAAATGTGCTGAGTAAGAACCCCCGCCCCCCTTCCCCCCATCACCTCCCCTCCCCAGGGTGTCCAGTTCATAGATTCACGTCAAATATATAACCAACGTGTCGTGAGGAGTAATCCAATACCTCTTAAGGTTGAAATCAATTACCTGCTATAAGCTTAAATTGAAATGTTACATTTGAGATGGCTTACAGTTATATCAAGCCTGTCGCCTTTAGAAAAATGTGTTTCCCCCTGTGACTCATCATGAAATATGAAATCTATTTAAACTGCAGCTAAATTTGGCCTCCTCGGCTGTTGCTCTAACTTTAAATGAGCGGCCTTGCTAAATATAAAGGTACTTTCCAAGCCAGAAGAAGAGTTAGCTGTATCACTGTATCAGTCTACAAACATGGAAGGTGTCACACTGGTGTCACAGCAGTACAGGCAGACTCCATGTCAGTGCTGCTATCTACTGGTTGTCAAGAACAAAGAGAGGTGGTTGCTGTGGCAACCTCAAATGACGTGATTGAATCAAAGAATGTGATGTGACCAAGCCACATGCATCATTATACAAGTGGGTCACCAAGATAGAAGGAACTTTCCGTAGGCTGGGACTAATGTACTGTACAGTTGACATCACTGTGTACGTAGGTATACATGCCCAGAAATAGTAGCGAATATGTTTTGATGTTCCGCAAAACACCATAGAAAAGGATGCATGTAAACTATAGTTTTATGCAATTGATTTGACCTCTTTTCAGGAACGTTAAGGTTCATCCTCTTGTAATATTTCATATATAGAGAGACTCACCGGTTAGACAACTAAACAGTAGAAGCAGGTGTGGAAAATTCCAGAGTAGACACGGGTGTTTACAGTTTTTTTTGATTGCTTAAGCACGATTTTCAAAACAGGGCCCCTGTTGTCAAAACACTACACACAATTAGCACAACCACACCCACAACTAGCAAAACACTACAGATCCTTTGCAAAACTTAACACTCTTGTAATAACGATACACTTCTTTTGAAAAACCACACTTTGTTACCATAATAAACACACATTACTTCACATTACTATACCTTGTTTGCACGAGTTACACTCTGCTGTGATAAACCTAAAACACTTTCAGCATTTCTACTTCCCTATGATTTGAGTAGGCTACTATGAACAAAGTACAAATGTAATCTAAATTCACCAAACAAGACCAATGTTGCAGACTGAAGACACTCTTTCTCAACATGCCCAAAATGTTGACATGGAGATTCATAATACTGTAACAAAATGTAATTTTACGCCTCATCCACGTAAATGAGCTCATGCTCGATCTCCCCTCCACCCCCTGAAAAACAGTGGCAGGCAAAATTGTTCAGTGTAGATCTAGTATACATATTACAAGACAGTATGCAAGATCACACTGCTAAAGTCAATACATACCTCTGCATAATCATGCCACAGTAGCTTCACCCTTTCCGAATTGTGCTCGAAAGGCACTTGATAAATTTACTTCATTTGAACATGTTTTTTTTTTAGCAGACGCTTTTATCCAAAGCGATTTACAGTAAGTACAGGGACATTCTCCCTGAGGCAAGTAGGGCCCAAGGACACAACGTCATATAGCCACAGCCAGGGCTTGATCTCACAACCTTCCGATCATGAGGCCAACGCCTTGACCCGTTGAGCCATCTGACGCCTTGGTTGACAACGTGGTCAAACAGTGTTGCATGGATCTCACTTTTCAGATTCGGTCCTCTTTGAGCACCTTCTTGTCTTCCTCTACCTCTACCTCCAGCACAGCCTCCATCTCTTCCTCTGTTGATTCTCCTTGTTCTCCTCCTCTTTCTCCTCTTTCTCGTCCTCCTTGTTCTCCTCCTCGTTTTAGTCTTTGTCTGACTTTTTCCATTGTGCTTGAAGACCGATGAACTCACCTGCTGCTTTTTATGGTGTTTATACACCTGATTGGTGTGTCTACAATTAAGCAAACAAGTGTTTGCACACCTGATGACTGTGTTGAACCAATTGGTTGGATGGTGTGGTAATTTGACAGTCAGTGCTTTGGTATTGCAATGAAGCAACTTAATGATAGATTTTTGTGTGTATGTATGTTAAGTGTGTTTAGTGTTTTGCAAATCACTGTGTGTAGAGTTTTGCAACAAGTGTGAAGTTGACAATGTGCTTATAGTTGTGCAAATATGGGCTGATGTTTTGCTTCTTGGGTGTAAGGTTTTGCTAATAGTGTACTACTTTTAATTTTAGTGTTTAAGCAATCAAAAAAAACTGTAAAACACCAGTCAGCAGAGACAGGCTTCTCAGTCTAACTATGGTGGTTATAAGGCCTAATCCAAGGTCTCGCACAAAAATGTATAAAAAACAAGCAGTTTGCATGCTTGGTTGTAGCTTGGAGGAATGCTTATTCTTATCTGTATCCGTACATTATGTCTTTATCTGCAGAACTCTGGTAGTCAGTCTATGTGGCCTTAGGGGTGTCAAACTCCAGTCCTCGAGGGCCACTGTCCTGACAGTTCTAGATGTTTCCCTGCTCCACTGAACTGGAGTTTGACACCACTGCCTTAGAGGGACACATTTTCAACCTTTTTCTACTTCAAGGTTCTCTTGCGTACAGCATCCACAAGATGGTGCTCATTACCTCATAATCATAATTCTGTACGTTGGCAGGCTGCATGACAGAGCTTCATTCCTTTGGTGATTATTCATGTAGCAACACTGCCACCAGGCCTGTGGTGGAATACAATCTCCCATCGTCTGTAAGAACATCAATATGAAAACACTCTTTCCTTAATCTGTCTGGTCATCTTGGACAAAATCTCCAAACTAATTTCAAACAAATTAGAGATCCAATTCCATGTCTTTTTCACTTTCAGCAATGCTCCACTAATTCGTTTCAATTTAATTAAGGTACCAGGTGATCCATGAATGGATTTTAATGATAGATTAAGAGGTTATGAGCACAAGTTAATGAGATATAAATCGATTGCTGAGAGAAGACATTGAATCTGGAATTAAACATGTATGTGTATGTTACGGCTTGTGCCGTTATTCGTTTGTATCTGTATTTCTGTTCTTGTCTGTACCCAGGTTCGTGTGGCCGCACCAAGCCCCGGGTCTGCCTCTCAGCAGCTATGCCGATTTTTCCCGGTGGCCACTCGTGGTATTGCAACATAAAATCCCCATGGGGCCCAGAAAGCATTTTTCCCATAGTAGGGTGGACAGACCAAAAATGTCTTAAATGTTTTGAAAATATTTTTTTGCTATTCGTATGCAACATAAGCCAACTTAAACTAATCAGAAGTCAGATTTTATTTATCTTTTGCCGTTTTCTCACAAAAACCCTTTTTATGCGAGATTTTTGAAAAATTCCACCGCTTTAATCTTGGATTTTGTGGCACCGAGAATCTGTCAGGTTCTGATCAGGCTCTGCATTGTTCTACATCACATCTCTGCTTCTATCCAGCGCGCGAGCTGTTCAGACACTCCAATCCTGATGTTACAGGCTGGTAAAAAGTCTTATTCAAGAGGCCAAAACATAAAATGTATATCTTTCGATTTTTTTCAAAATTTGATAGATTGCGTATCATTGCAGGACCCAGCTATACAGAAAGTAAAAAAGTTGTGCTGATATGCTAAAATAGGTTACAAGGGAGAAAACCAACTTTTGTCATCATAGAACGTTCAGATTTCCATGCATTCCTATGGGATTTTCATCAACATGACTTCAACTTGATTTTTCTCAAAATGTATATTTTTTCAAATTGATAAAACATACCTTATTTTGAAGAAAACAACCTAAGCTTTCGTTTACAGTTTTTTTTGATTGCATAAACACTAAAATTAAAAGTAGTACACTATTAGCAAAACCTTACACCCAAGAAGCAAAACATCAGCCCATATTTGCACAACTATAAGCACATTGTCAACTTCACACTTGTTGCAAAACTCTACACACAGTGATTTGCAAAACACTAAACACACTTACAGTTTTTTTTGATTGCATAAACACTAAAATTAAAAGTAGTACACTATTAGCAAAACCTTACACCCAAGAAGCAAAACATCAGCCCATATTTGCACAACTGTAAGCACATTGTCAACTTCACACTTGTTGCAAAACTCTACACACAGTGATTTGCAAAACACTAAACACACTTAACATACATACACACAAAAATCTATCATTAAGTTGCTTCATTGCAATACCAAAGCACTGACTGTCAAATTACCACACCGTCCAACCAATTGGTTCAACACAGTCATCAGGTGTGCAAACACTTGTTTGCTTAATTGTAGACACACCAATCAGGTGTATAAACACCATAAAAAGCAGCAGGTAAGTTCATCGGTCTTCAAGCACAATGGAAAAAGTCAGACAAAGAGTAAAACGAGGAGGAGAACAAGGAGGACGAGAAAGAGGAGAAAGAGGAGGAGAACAAGGAGAATCAACAGAGGAAGAGATGGAGGCCGTGCTGGAGGTAGAGGTAGAGGAAGACAAGAAGGTGCTCAAAGAGGACCGAATCTGACAAGTGAGATCCATGCAACACTGTTTGACCACGTTGTCAACCAGGGCGTCAGATGGCTTTGGATAAAAGCGTCTGCTAAAAAAAAAAAATGTTCAAATGAAGTAAATTTATCAAGTGCCTTTCGAGCACAATTCGGAAAGGGTGAAGCTACTGTGGCATGATTATGCAGAGGTATGTATTGACTTTAGCAGTGTGATCTTGCATACTGTCTTGTAATATGTATACTAGATCTACACTGAACAATTTTGCCTGCCACTGTTTTTCAGGGGGTGGAGAGGAGATCCAGCATGAGTTCATTTACGTGGATGAGGCGTAAAATTACATTTTGTTACAGTATTATAAATCTCCACGTCAACATTTTGGGCATGTTGAGAATGAGTGTCTTCAGTCTGCAACATTGGTCTTGTTTGGTGAATTTAGATTACATTTGTACTTTGTTCATAGTAGCCTACTCTAATCTTAGGGAAGTAGAAACGCTAAAAGTGTTTTAGGTTTATCACAGCAGAGTGTAACTCGTGCAAACAAGGTATAGTAATGTGAAGTAATGTGTGTTTCATATGGTAACAAAGTGTGGTTTTTCAAAAGAAGTGTATAGTTTTTACAAGAGTGTTTAGTTTTGCAAAGGATCTGTAGTGTTTTGCTAGTTGTGGGTGTGGTTGTGCTAATTGTGTGTAGTGTTTTGACAACAGGGGCCCTGTTTTGAAAATCGTGCTTAAGCAATCAAAAAAAACTGTAAGATATGTCTCCCGGTTGTGCTGACCCTCTATGAAAGGTAGCCAAAGCTTCAAAAACTATAAGCAATATTTTCATATACTTTCTCAATGTTGATCGCAACCAACATTTGATAGAATTAAGGTGTAAGTGTCTACATGCTAACTGTCATATTTGTTTTTAATTTATTGCAAGTAGTCGCTAGTTATTGAGCTCTAAAAAGGACTTGGACCTGAAAATTCCGGTGCCATTTTCATAGGATTCGCTTTTAGCCACATTCAGGCTAAAGATGACGTCAGAGACATTCGATTCAATGTGTTTTCTACCTGCGCTCTAGAATCACTTGACAGTTGGTTAGCTTGGCAAGGAAAAACGCGTTCTATTGTCCACCCTACCCATAGACCGTAATAGTAAAAGAGAAGCCTGTAAAAAGGTTATCAGGACACCTACAGCTGTAACCACTATTAATGCATAATCATGCCACAGTAGCTTCACCCTTTCCGAATTGTGCTCGAAAGGCACTTGATAAATTTACTTCATTTGAACATGTTTTTTTTTTAGCAGACGCTTTTATCCAAAGCGATTTACAGTAAGTACAGGGACATTCTCCCTGAGGCAAGTAGGGCCCAAGGACACAACGTCATATATGGCGCTTTTCCACCGCAAATGTAGCACGACTATACTCGACTCGCCTCGGTTTGTCGTAAACACCGGTGGTTTTCCACCGCAATAGTACCCCAAATAGTACTTCTTGGTCGTCAGCGAAAGGGGCGTGACGTAGACCGTGACGTATTTTTGTACGCGACCAGAGTTAGTCTATCCTCGGCCACAAGACACAGAAACGTCTGCACCTAAGATGTGGTCCACGGCGAAGACTTAATTTTAGCCATGTTGACAAACTCTTTTGTAAATTATCTGATTTTTAAAAAGCTTGTAGACTGTCGGTTTAATGGACTGTATCTGATAGTAAAAAGCTGCGGCGCTGTTGCTTTAAGTCGCTCTCGTGACTCGTCACACTTTCTGGCCAATCAATGGCCGGCCGTTTGCCGACGTCACCTTTTAGCTCGACTAAGCTCGCTTGGTACCTAGAGCAAGAAGGTACCAAAAAAGTACACGCTAGCAGGTACCAGGTACCATGGAACTGCGGTGGAAACGCCAAAAATGTGAGGCGAGGCGAGCTGATTTCATGCAATGGAAAAGCGCCAATAGCCACAGCCAGGGCTTGATCTCACAACCTTCCGATCATGAGGCCAACGCCTTGACCCGTTGAGCCATCTGACGCCCTGGTTGACAATGTGGTCAAACAGTGTTGCATGGATCTCACTTGTCAGATTCGGTCCTCTTTGAGCACCTTCTTGTCTTCCTCTACCTCTACCTCCAGCACGGCCTCCATCTCTTCCTCTGTTGATTCTCCTTGTTCTCCTCCTCTTTCTCCTCTTTCTCGTCCTCCTTGTTCTCCTCCTCGTTTTACTCTTTCTCTGACTCTTTTCATTGTGCTTGAAGACCGATGAACTCACCTGCTGCTTTTTATGGTGTTTATACACCTGATTGGCGTGTCTACAGTTAAGCAAACAAGTGTTTGCACACCTGATGACTGTGTTGAACCAATTGGTTGGACGGTGTGGTAATTTGACAGTCAGTGCTTTGGTATTGCAATGAAGCAACTTAATGATAGATTTTTGTGTGTATGTATGTTAAGTGTGTTTAGTGTTTTGCAAATCACTGTGTGTAGAGTTTTGCAACAAGTGTGAAGTTGACATAGTGCTTATAGTTGTGCAAATATGGGCTGATGTTTTGCTTCTTGGGTGTAAGGTTTTGCTAATAGTGTACTACTTTTAATTTTAGTGTTTAAGCAATAAAAAAAAACTGTAATGTACCTTATCTGTCATCATTTTAGCAAAGGTCTTGTCAAGTCATATCAGTTGACTATCTAGTCAGTATATCATCATTAAAACTATTGCATGTTCTTTACTTCCAGGAAGGAAACTAAATGCATGAACTCAAGTCTTCAAACCCCTGTTTTCACCTCACACCTTGCAGAGGTTTCTCAAAACCCCTCAATTTAAACGGCCGGACGCCCGATAGTGATGAGGAGGCAATCAAAGAGCTGTTTATCATAACGTGTCATCCTGAAGTGCACTGAGTCAAACATATGTTTTCAAATGAATTACCTTCAAAACAATGAGAGTGATCTTTCCAAAGGAATTGGGGATGATGAGCAGAATAGGACTGGTGGAATTGCTGGAAGTTCTCCTGCGTTTGTGGTAGGACGCCCCGGCCACAGACACTGCCCTGTTCAGGGATACCAGCCCATCATCACTGAGCTGCAGGTGATCCCGGACGAAGTGGACTGGGCTGCTATAGGGCCAGCAGGTGCCATCTGGAGGAATTACTTTGCTTGCCAAGTCCATCCTGTGCATGGAGTGAAATGGCTGAAAGTCCTGCAGTGTTTCAGGCGTTAGTTGGCAAGAGCGGAGGGCTTGCAGCGACTGGGAGGACCTTCTCACCTGCCCCAGGGGGGCCACTCTGGGGGCCACTCTGGGGGGCACTCTGGAGGTCCCTCTGGGCAAGTCTCTCTGGCACCCTGTCCTTGGTTTGCCGCCCTGACATCCCGAGCCCTCAGAGGAGAGCATCAGGTTGGTTCTCGATACCAAAGTATTTCCAGCCTGGCCAAATAGTGGCAACCAGGATCACGATGCACAGAAACACCAGCCATTCCAGCATCTGCATGTCTTTGTGACGTTCAGTTGACAGTCTGGTTTCAGCAAACTAGAGTCTGCTAGGCCTCAACAGGAGGACAGTAATATTAGACATTGTGACATATTAGACATTGCTGGGACACTGATAACGTACAAGAACCCTGGTCGCTGGAAAGTATTAGGAAGGATGTAATATTATGTTGGACATGACCAATATTCTTGATCTGAGGAAAAGGATCGTCTACAGAGAGTATGGTGTCCTGAATACAGACCAGGGGTGAACCAATTAGGCGTGTGTAAATGATAATGTGTTTGAAAACCTTAGTTGAGCAGAAATCAAGATTTCTTTTTGTTTTTCGTTTTACCTATACATGTAAGTTTTATTACGTTTTGGTGTTGTTTTTTTTTTTTTTTCATTTAGACCAAGCACAGTAGGTGGGCGGTCATAATGTACTAGGGTCGAAGGCTTTGTGGGGGAGACCAATTTTTAAGGGTAAATTTGGTTTAAACAAGTTAGGGATACTTTGACATTGTCAAGGGACAGTTAGGAGGTTATTAAGTGTGTTATGTGGCATTGAACAATCAGCGAGGGACACGATCAAATACTAAGGGAAAGACAGACTGGCAGTTTATTGATGAACTCGTCTCTTTTAAGTACGAATGGTGGTCCTTTTTTGTTACCCGTGAGGTAACAGAGTTGTGTTAATTAGTGTATGTGCGTTCCCAAGGAGTGAGTCGTTGTATGCGCGTCCCTTGATCAAGCGCCTGGAAAGTGAGAATAGGCCATATTTGTAGTCCACTACCACACGATATGGTAGTTCTATTGTTCACCATCACATGCTCGTGTAGATGTGTGATTCTTCAATATTGCTATGTGCTTGATCTAGAGTGCTATGTGGGTTTGTGACTATCGTAAAGTGCTGTATGATCCTTGCTACAGAAGGCTAAAGTTCTAAGAGTTGGCCACATGCTGTTCTGAGTTATCACAGATACATTTTAATTCAGTATGGGTAATAGAGTTTTCCATCGAGGGAGCAATAGAGACATTGTTACCTGAGAATAGTCCAACCCGATGCATTGTTTCATTATGACATTGCTAAATGAATGTTGTTCAGAAAGACAATAATGTGCACTGCACTGAACCTTTCCTGTTTTGTCCTCAAAACTGCTCAAGGCTACTCAGACAGTAAACAGCCACAATCAGAATAATAACAAATCAAGAACAGGGGAGACAGAGAGCTTCCCTTTTTCAAGTAAAACACTGAGCTATTAGGTTAGGTTGAGAGATTGTATTAGTTGTATTAGTATTGTATTAGTAGTTGATGGGGTTTCTGTGGACACAAGTTAGCTCTTATTAGTGGGTCGATGGATATTTGAAGGATAAACATACATTTCTTTCAAGTATGGGGTGTCAAGTAAACCTGTTTGGAAAGGTTGTTGTACAAACTGAATTGTGACTAGTGAAACGCACTACTGACTGTTCTTATCTGTTTCTTATGAGAAGGAACACTGGCCTAGAAATCCCATACAGATGGGATGTGGAGATTTTAGCAGATGTAGCCTTGCTTAAAGCTGGGCCTGAGCTGCTGTGGTCCACACATGCTAACCATAGTGGGTGCATTGAGATGCTACTCCAGTGGTCATCATTGACTGTAGTACGACTCTTGACAAGCAAACCTCAGCATGCTCCCAGTTCCCAGTTGTTAGAGCCAGATCGACATCACGCGCTTATAATTGGCTGAGGTGTGTGACATGCGGTGTGCGTAATTAGTTTTTTGTTTTGAAGAGAGCACACTAGTTTTGAACGTGTTTAAGATCACCAAAGTTTTATTTATTAGTAATGCCAAAGGGATTTGCAATAAATCAACAACAAAGGAGAAACTGTGTGATACTTGAAGTCAGACGCGTCAACTACATCCTCACGAAAACTAGACGGAACTAGTCAAAACTAGTGTGCTCTCTTCAAAACAAAAAAACCATTACGCACAAATGTGGAGAAATTTACATCTTTCTTCAAGAAACAGAGGACTGGATTGATAAAATGTTGAGTTACCCGAAGGAAGAAAACCACGATCACAGCGGAGGTGAAGACGATATACAACCGAGTGACAGCATTTCAGAGGTTACTAGTCGCACATCCAAAAAGAGAAAAACAGGATCAATGACAAGCCGCTCCTCACTGGTTTCCAGCTCAAGTTCCATTCGCTTAAACCTAGAGGCAGAAAGAAGAGAACTGCTAGCACAAGCTGCCTTTTTAAATGAAATAAAATAAATTGAGATTGAGGAGGCACGCTTAAAGGCACGCAAGGAACGGTTGGATTTACAGTCCAAAATTGCTGCAAAAGATGCCATAATGAAGATGGTCAAGATAAAATGAAGGACTACCCAACTACCAATCAACTATCAGAGCGCATGCATAAAGCAGGCCGCAGGGACACCAGTCAATTTATAGATGAGGATGAGGAGCTGCATACCCGTGTGTGTTTTACTGCACCTATGAGTACATATCAGCCACCTCAGCTTAGTAATGTCCAGGGCCTCAAAATATCCACATATAGGCTCACAGCAATCAGCTAGGAGTGCTACTGTTCGTGTCAGGGCCTCAACTCAAGGAGCAGCCAGTTCAGAAGCACCCCCAAATCCCATGCAGCAAGCAGCCACATCGGATGTCATTTGTACAATAATGCAACGGCAAAATGATATAACAGAGATGTTAGTGAAACATCAACGCAAGTCACAACTCCCAAGGAGAGATGTTCCAACATTCTATGGAGACCCGCTCAGCTATCGCTCCTTCATAAGAGCATTTGAGCAAACGATTGAGAGTAAAACTGCCAATGAACAGGACAGGTTGCTTTACCTGCATCAGCTTACACATGGAGAACCTCGTGACCTTGTTCTTAGCTGCGAACACATGAGACCAGATGACGGCTACAAAGAAGCAAGGAGGCTCCTCCAAAAGCACTACGGGGACGAGCTGAGAGTAGCCGCAGCCTTCATGAAGAAAGCCTTAGATTGGCCTCAGATAAAAGCAGACGACAGGAAAGCCTTACATACTTATGCTTTATTCCTGGTAGAGTGTAGAATCACAATGAGTAATGTGGACTTCATGGTTGAGATGGACAATCCTAGTAATATGAAGGCTGTCATCTCCAAACTACCATTTAAACTTAAAGAACGATGGAGGAATCAAGCATACGAGATTCAAGCAAGATCAGGAAGAAGAGCCAGGTTTTCTGATGTAGTGGATTATATCAACTGGCAATCAGAGATTATCAATGATCCACTGTTTTGGGATATCTTGGACTTCAGTATTGAAGGAAAAGGGAAGCCTAAGATAAACATTAAGAAAAATAGCCATAAGAGTAGCTTCGCTATAGCTGTCTCTCCAGAAGAGCAGAGTGGTGCCCAAAGGTCACTACAAAAGGAGCATGATCCAGTCAAACCAGCCGATGCTTTTCAAGGTCCTTGCAGGTATTTTGTAAGTCGATCCTCTAGGATTCCTGGCACCCTTTGTCCTTACTGCCAAGCCGCTCCTAAGGGAACTCTGCAAAGAGAAAAAATTATGGGATGATGAAGTGTCAGAAGAACAAACAAAGAAATGGAAAAGGTGGCTGGCAGACTTCCAAAAGCTGTCATTCTCTAACAGATGCATCAAGCCTGAAAGATTTGGTATTATAAAAACAGCACAACTGCACCACTTTTCTGATGCCAGCAATGATGGCTTTGTAGCTTCTTTAATGAACGTGACTCTGTTGGCTACAAATGTTTTATAGCGTGCAGCATCATTTCCAATATACTTAAGTACTGTCACACTGTCTGTCCAGAATCTTGACTCTTTCAGCTGTAGCTGCAGCTCACACTGAAGCATCTTATCCATTTTTACGGCCATCACGGCCGCTGTCAACTCCATCCTGGGAATGATGACCAGTTTGAATGGTGCCACTCACTTTGCCTTCCCAAAGATGAATGAGATGAACTTTTGGTCCTTTTCATTAGTTAGCAGGAGATAAGACACTGTAAGCTCTGCTGTTGGGAAGGGGTCATGTAAGGAAAGGTAGTCATATTTCTAAGTTGAATCCATGTTTGAAAGATGGAGTGCTAAGAGTAAGAGGACGGCTAGGCCAATCTGCAATGCTGTTGGATGCCAGTCAACCGGTTATCTTGCACAAAGATGATTGGATTACCAAACTTATCCTCCGTCACATACACGAAGAGACTGGACACTCTGCATTCTCGCAAGACTGAGACAGAGGTTTTGGATACCAAAGGCCTGCTCAGTGATCCGAAGAATGATTTCAGCGTGTAGTACATGCAGAACATCTGCTAAGGCAGGCGAACAAAAAATGGCAAGTTTGCCAAAGGATCGGTTATTGCCAGGCAAACCACCCTTCACAAACACTGGCGTGGACTTCTTTGGCCCATTTGAAGTCAGTAGGGGGCATAGCAAAGTACGTTTTTTTACGTTTTTACATGTTTAACTACAAGAGCAGTTCACTTGGAGGTAGCACACTCCCTCTGTCACATCCGCACACAGTCGCCAGCCCCCTAGAGGGCGACACTCACCCTAGAGCACATAACACTCACCTTTTCTTCTGTCTTGGGCCACACCTGCGGTGCATTTGTAATCACCACTTCCTACTTAAGCACTGGGTACCCTTCCCCCTTCACTCTGTCATGGAGTTTCGTGAGTACACTTACCTCTTGTGGATTACCCTCTCTGGATTAAACCTCTGTTAGACTAACCAGTTGACTGTGGAATATTCTGTTACTAAAAGAGACTGTTAAGCTAGGAACCTTGCTAACCTAGAAGTGTTTGATACCATGCACATCCGGCCTATCATTAATAAACCCTTTTGCTGCAACTGACCTACCATCTGCGTGTGTGCCTGAAAACCCCAGCCTGATAGCATGACAGAGTCAAGCCAAGGCACAGCAGAGCTGCAGGAGATCAGGGATGCGATTACTCAACTGGGCACTATGCTCAGTGACCATGCACCGCGACTGGGTCGTTTAGAGCTAGCAATGCAGCAACTGAACACCACTGTTCAGGGGCTGTGTGCACGACCTCCACCTGATCCACCAACCTCAGATCCTAGCCGTGGGGCTGGACCCAACGCCCAGGCTGCCCCTGCGCTGCTTCCCACCATTTCCGTACCTCTATCCGCCCCCCAACTATTCTCTGGGGAACCCAAAGCATGCCGGGGCTTTATGCTTCAGTGCTCACAGATCTTTCTCCACCAAGCACATCTCTTCCCCACCGAGCCAGCGAAGGTGGGCTACATCATCTCCCGACTCTCGGGATCAGCCCTGGAGTGGGCAACCGCCGTCATGGACTGCCAGCTGCCCGAGGGACGTGACAGCCAGCTGTTCCTGCGTCGCCTTGGGTTGATGTTCGACACAGAGCGCACAGAAGACCAGGCAGCTCAACGAGTCCTTACCATCAACCAGGGGACTCAATCCGTAGCACAGTATGCCATAGATTTCCGCACCGTGGCAATTCGGAGTGGCTGGGAGGACCAAGCTCTGCGTTCAGCCTTTTACCGCGGGCTACAGGAGAATGTGAAGGATGAGATGGTCAACCGTGACTGGGGACAGTCGCTGGACGAGCTGATCAACTTAGCCATCCACCTCGATGCTCGCATTCAGGAACGTCGCCGAGACCGTCGTGAGAACAGGGCACCCATGACGACCTTCCTGCCAAGACCAACCACCCCCATCACCACTCCAACACCAACCCCGTTACCGGAAGTACCCATGGAACTCGGCCGCCTCCGGCTGAGTCGCGAAGAACGCAGCCGCCGTCTCCAAAGAGGCCTGTGCATGTACTGTGGGTCCTCCGGGCACCAGGTACAACACTGCCCAGACCTGCAGGGGAAAGACAGCACTCGTCAGGGGTTCCAGGGCCTCTGATGAGTGGTGGCGCTAAGACCCCTGGACCCGCCAACCGTCTCTCCATCCCCATACGCCTCCGTCACATCGGCAAGAACAATTCCATTGTCTCCCTCACTGCCTTGGTGGACTCCGGCGCGGCAGTCAACCTGATGGACATCACCCTGGCTAAACAGCTGGGGATTCCAACTACCCCGGTGGCCGTTCCCCAGGCAGTCCAGGCCTTGGATGGTCGCCCTTTGGGCTCGGGACATCTGGAGCGGGTGACGGTCCCTCTCATCATGTCCTCTCATAATGATCACCAAGAGACCATTCGCTTTTGGCTCACCACCACCCCGCAGGACCCTGTGGTGCTGGGTTACCCCTGGCTAGCTGTCCACGAGCCTCAGTTTGCGTGGGCGGTGGGCTCACTACTCCACTGGGGCCCTGCTTGCTCCACAGCAGGTCACCTCCCAGTTCACACACTGACAACACCCTGTGTTCCCCGCGTCACCACTGCAGAGGAACACTCCAGGACCCCGTTTCACCCCACCGTGGCTCCTATTCGGTCGGCTGACACCTCTCCAAGGGTGAACATCTTGGCACCGCCAGACAGAACAGACCTGACCACGGTCCCGGCCTGCTACCACGATCTGGAAGAGGTCTTCAGCAAGGAGAAGGCTACCACTCTCCCTCCCCATCGGCCATACGACTGTGCCATCGACCTCTTGCCTGGAACCTCTCCCCCTAGGGGGCGTCTCTACTCCCTTTCAGTCTCGGAGAGCCAGGCAATGAAGAACTACATCAAAGAGGCACTGCACCTTGGGCTGATTCGCCCTTCTACGTCTCCGGCGGCAGCGCCCTTCTTCTTCGTTGGGAAAAAGGATGGCGGACTGAGGCCGTGCATCGATTATCGGGGACTGAATAACATCACCCGGAAGAACAAGTACCCTTTGCCCCTCATGTCTACCGCCTTCGAACGCCTCCAGGGGGCCACTATCTTTTCTAAACTCGACCTCAGGAACGCATATCACCTGGTTCGCATGCGGGCCGGAGATGAGTGGAAGACTGCCTTCATCACACCCAGCGGACATTATGAATACTTAGTGATGCCGTTTGGGTTGTCAAACAGCCCTGCGGTTTTTCAGAACCTCATCAACGACGTGCTGCGTGAATTCTTGGAGGTGTGCGTGTTTGTATACCTGGATGACATACTCATATTCTCCAAGTCAGTTCAGGAACATGTTGGCCACGTCCGAGCCGTCCTGCAGGCCCTTCTACAGAACAAGCTGTTCTGCAAGGTGGAAAAGTGCGTGTTCCACTCTGCTTCCACCTCCTTCTTAGGGTTCGTAGTCGGGCCTCAGGGGCTCTCGATGGACTCTGAAAAAGTAAAGGCCATCATGGATTGGCCGATACCCACCACCATCAAGCAGGTCCAGGGGTTTCTAGGGTTTGCCAACTTCTATCGGCGGTTCATAAGGAATTATAGCGCCCGGGCGTCCCCTATCATCGCTCTTCTTCGGGGGGGTCCCCGCCGGTTGTTGTGGACCGAGGCTGCTCAGAAGGCCTTCGAGGACCTCAAGCAAAGGTTCTGCACAGCACCGATCCTCACTCTCCCAGACCCAGCCTTGCCCTTTGTGGTGGAGGTAGATGCTTCAGACTCGGGCGTAGGGGGGGTGCTGTCGCAACGTGCAGCAGAAAACGACAAGCTCCACCCATGTGCTTTCTTCTCCCGAGCTCTTTCCCCGGCGGAGAGAAACTACGACGTGGGGAACAGAGAACTGCTAGCCATCAAACTAGCGTTAGAGGAATGGCGTCACTGGCTCGAGGGCGCCACCAACCCATTCCTCATTTACACTGATCATAAGAACCTGGAGTACATCGGAGAGTCCAAACGACTGAACCCCAGGCAGGCTCGCTGGGCCCTTTTCTTCAGCCGTTTCGACTTCGTGGTCACCTATCGCCCTGGTTCCAAGAACGGTAAAGCAGATGCCCTTTCACGCCTCCACACGACTGAGGCTGAGCCAGCAGTGTCTGAACCCATCATTCCCTCCTCTAAGGTTGTGGCTGCCGTACGCTGTCATCTGGAGGACGAGATTCGACAGGCGCAAGGACCGTCACCGGCTCCCTCCGAGACCCCTCAGGGCCTTCTGTTCGTGCCCACATCCTGTCGCACAAAGGCCTTAGAGTGGGCACATGCCTCCCGATTGGCCGGCCATCCAGGTGTCCGACGCACCCTGGAATTACTCCGGAGACGGTTCTGGTGGCCGACACTCCGCCAGGATGTGACGGGGTATGTGGCAGCTTGCACGGTGTGCATGGTGGCTAAGCCAGATAACCGCAAACCTGCAGGACTCTTACAACCCCTTCCGGTCCCACGTCGCCCCTGGACCCATATCTCCCTTGATTTCATTACGGGGCTTCCCCCGTCACAAGGGAACACTGCCATCCTCGTGGTGGTGGATCGCTTTTCCAAGGCTGCTCGCTTCATTGCCCTGACCAAACTCCCCACGGCCAAACAGACGGCGGAGATTATGGTAAGAGAGGTGGTGCGCTACCACGGACCCCCAGAAGACCTCGTTAGCGACCGAGGTCCCCAGTTCGTGGCAAGATTCTGGAAAGCTTTCTGGGGTAACTTGGGAGCTTCAGTCAGTCTGACCTCGGGCTACCACCCCCAGTCCAACGGGCAGACGGAACGAGTCAACCAGTCGCTAGAAATTTACCTCCGGTGCTACACCTCCAAAGACCCCACCAAGTGGAGTCAGAACCTTCTGTGGGCAGAGATTGCCCACAACCAACAGTGGAGCGCTGCAACAGCTACCTCCCCTTTCGAAATTATGTGGGGATATCCCCCTCGCTTGTTCCCCTCCTCACTCGGGAATGGAGATGTGCCAGCGGCTCGCTGCTCGGTGGCTCGCCTCCGCAACCGTTGGCAGCAGGCTCGTCGGGCCCTACTCCAGTCCCAACGACAGATGAGGCAACAAGCAGACCGGCGCCGACGACCAGGTTTGACCTTGAAGATAGGCCAGCGAGTCTGGCTGTCCACAAAGGGCCTGACCCTAAAAGGGGAGACCCGGAAATTGGCCCCGCGGTACGTTGGACCATTCCGGATTCTCCGGAGGATATCCAAGACGGCTTTCCATCTGGAACTACCACGCTCTATGCGGGTTCACCCTGTGTTCCATCGGTCCGTCCTACGCCCAGCAACCTCCTCCCCTCTGTGTCCAGAGCTCCCAGCCCCACCTCCACCCAAGTTCATCGCCGGAGGTCTCGCCTACACCGTTCACCGGATTATGGATGTCCGCAGGGTCGGGAGGTCCACGCAGTACCTGGTGGACTGGAAGGGCTATGGGCCGGAGGAGCGCAGCTGGATTCCCGCCAAGAACATTGTGGACAAATCCCTTATCCAACAGTTTCGGGCCTCTTCCCCTGGGCCGTCAGGAGTCGCCCCTCGGAGGGGGGGTTCTGTCACATCCGCACACAGTCGCCAGCCCCCTAGAGGGCGACACTCACCCTAGAGCACATAACACTCACCTTTTCTTCTGTCTTGGGCCACACCTGCGGTGCATTTGTAATCACCACTTCCTACTTAAGCACTGGGTACCCTTCCCCCTTCACTCTGTCATGGAGTTTCGTGAGTACACTTACCTCTTGTGGATTACCCTCTCTGGATTAAACCTCTGTTAGACTAACCAGTTGACTGTGGAATATTCTGTTACTAAAAGAGACTGTTAAGCTAGGAACCTTGCTAACCTAGAAGTGTTTGATACCATGCACATCCGGCCTATCATTAATAAACCCTTTTGCTGCAACTGACCTACCATCTGCGTGTGTGCCTGAAAACCCCAGCCTGATACCCTCGACACCAGCTCATGCATTAATGCACTATATCGCTTAAGCAGAAGAGGACAAGTGTCTATTCTCCAGTCTGACAACGGCACTAATTTCGTTGGTGCTGCGAGGGAGTTGAAGGAGTCTCTAAAAGTCCTGGATCAGCCCAATATCTGAGAATTGATGCTTAGAAGAGGAGTTCAATGGATATTTAACACTCCTGCCGCATCTAACCACGGAGGTGTCTGGGAACGTCAAATAAGAACAGTCAGGAAAGTCCTGGGATCCCTATTGAAACAGCAGACCACTGGATGATGAGGGTCTCCAGACGCTCTTATGTGAAATGGAAAGTGTCATCAACGACAGACCCATAACAACAACCTCAAATGACCCCAATGACCTGGAGTCTTTGACCCCAAATCATCTGTTGGTAAAGAGAACACAGCCAAATATTCCCCCAGGTGTTTTCTCCAAGGATGATCTTCATGCACGTCGCCGCTGGAGACAAATCCAATATATGCTGGCAGACATTGTCCTAATCGTGGACTCCTCTGCACCATGGAATTCCTGGTTGCTAGGAAAATTTGTCATGACATTACCAGACTCAAAATGAAGTCTGCAACGTCCAGACCAGCACGTTAGAGAGACCCATTAGCAAGATATGCCTCTTGGAAGAGTCATCATGAAAATTAAGAGCCTGAATAAGATGAAGAACTTTGTTGTTTTGAAATGTAAAAAAAAAAGGTTTATTGTTTAGACAATGACTCTATGTTCTATGTTTGGTAAATTGATATGTTGTTAACCTAACAATTTAGGGGCAGGGTATGTTAGAGCCAGATCGACATCAAACGCTTATAATTGGCTGAGGTGTGTGACGTGCGGTGTGCGTAATTAGTTTTTTGTTTTGAAGAGATGAGGAGAGCACACTGGTTTTGACCGTGTTTAAGATCACCAAAGTTTTATTTAGTTGTAATGCCAAAGGGATTTGCAATAAATCAACAAAAAAGGAGAAACTGTGTGATACTTGAAGTCAGACACGCGTCAACTACATCCTCACAAAACCTTTTGCTACTTGATTGACATTAGATGGCACACACACAACATGACAACCATTTTGTCCTCCCGTTGGTAATGCCAGCAATTTCATAAAAGGAATATGTTTTGCTATTAAGTGTTGCTCAAGTGAATTTAAGCATTGTAGCTGGGAAGGAATGGGTTCCAAATGCAAATTATTGGCCACAATTTCTTGAGGCATTTTACCCAGACTTATTTTGCGATGACATGTCTGACATATCCACAGGTTAGACGATTGAATATGGACAGTGCAGTTAATATCACATTTCTACATGTATCTGTAATGCACTTTTTAGCCAAAGAAACAACCGTTGGACTAGTTCTATAGCGTTCATGTTTACATTCAATTACTTGATTTGAAAAAGCTGGCGATGACACACTAAAGAAACAAATTTAGGGCCTGTTTGGACATTTTTCCGAAAGGATTCAATGACAAAATCTATGCAATATCTTTGAGTTTTCTTATCAACATAATTTAGCTTGCTTCGTTTTTTGACATTGCTTTGGAAATCTGCGTCACAATTGTATTTCTTCATGCTAAATTCTTTAACTGCACTTTGAAAGTGTGGATCACATTTGTATTTCCTTTGGCTGTATAATTTTACATTATTTTGAAAAAGTGCATCCGTTCGGTATTTCATTTGACTGTATTGCTTAACTTGAGACTGAAAGTCAGCTTCAGTTCGGTATTTAATTTTATTGCTTTTTTGAGAGGCACCTGGCTGCAGTCCTCCAAAGTGGGGCACCTCTACGGTGCGGCAGCTCTACAACAGGGCAGGAAGTGAATTTAAAAATAAAAACGCGAAATTTAAAAATAAAAGTGCAAATGCATATAAAAGCGCATTTCCGGTTTTCCTCCCAAATGCATTAATTAGTAAACACATTAAATGACGTTAAATCTATTAATTCCTTGTCTATAGGTTAAATCGTTATATCATATTTATATAGTAAACTAGACAAGAAGCCAGACTAATATACACTGCGTAATTTTACAACTTAGTCATTACGAAAAATAAACGGTGGGTGATATGACTCGGGGCTCAATAATGTATTTGTAGCCTACTACAAAGCTGAGGATCGTGAAAAGGTCAAAATGCTGATCACTGAAAACAATGGAGGTTAGGAATAACATAGCTCAGTGCAAGTTATGACTCGTATTCATCAGCCTACATTTCGTAAGACGTCATAAGCCTATACATTTTATTGTGTACTATACAATACTTCACTGCCTTTTCATTATATTAATAATAAATTGTCATTGAACCTTATGGCACTGCTGTTTTTCATGTTTGGCTCTATATCTATGCCAATTATGTTCTTGTGCTGATATGTACAGTGTAATCCAAGCCAATAATTAAATGATCAGTGATAACACGTAAAACACACCAAGTCACAACATGATTAGACTTTATTCTTGCATACAATAAACTCATTCATCTGTTTGACATTCAGAATAGGCCAAATATTTTCTTTGGTCCATTATTTCTGCACAGAATTGCAACATCTTCTGTGTTGTGAAATATGAACTTGAAGGGCTCCAGGATTGTTTCCTTTTCAAGGTCATTCCACACCCTCCCATACTACCTTAGCCTTGTTCTCTTCCCCCATGCCCAGGATGCCAGGCAGGTCCACTTTGACAGAGAACAGTTCTTAAAATCAACCCACTCATATTCAGAATCTGTTGTAATGGCTATGCAAGTTAAACAAACACAGAATTTACATTAGCAGGGAAGAGCAACATAGAACATACAGTAACATGTAACATGATAAGAACATAATATAATACAATAAAAATATGGTGTAAAAATGTCAGGGGGGTATATACACAGCATTGCAAAACAGTGGTGCAAACACAGCAGTAAGTTATTTTAAGGTGTCAAAAGGGGTTTTGAGGTGTTGTGTGCAAAAGAGGCTTGTGCAGTGGGATGCTGGATGGGGGTGTTGGAGTTTGTGGCAAAGTCATTCTGACAGAGTCCTTGGCCCTATTGAAGAGTGCAATGGCTGAAGAGTAGAAGCTGTTCTTATGGCGAGAGGTTTTGGTCCTGGTGGACCGCGAGGGGAGCAGCTGAAGCAGAGGGTGTCCTGGGTGGGAGGAGTGTGCAGTCTGACTGAGCCAGATGTTTCCTGAAAATATATATAGATAAGCAAAATGGTCAGTTGTAATATACATAATGTGGAAGAAATTAGATTTCCTGTGCACTTATATTACATATATAACATATATAGTTATACATATATAACTATAAGCACATTGTCAACTTCACACTTGTTGCAAAACTCTACACACAGTGATTTGCAAAACACTAAACACACTTAACATACATACACACAAAAATCTATCATTAAGTTACTTCATTGCAATACCAAAGCACTGACTGTCAAATTACCACACCGTCCAACCAATTGGTTCAACACAGTCATCAGGTGTGCAAACACTTGTTTGCTTAATTGTAGACACACCAATCAGGTGTATAAACACCATAAAAAGCAGCAGGTGAGTTCATCGGTCTTCAAGAACAATGGAAAGAGTCCGAGAAACAGTAAAACGAGGAGGAGAACAAGGAGGACGAGAAAGAGGAGGAGAACAAGGAGGACGAGGAGGAATCAACAGAGGAAGAGATGGAGGCCGTGCTGGAGGTAGAGGAAGAGAGGAAGACAAGAAGGTGCTCAAAGAAGACCTGATCTGACAAGTGAGATTCCTGGAACACTGTTTGACCACATTGTAAACCAGGGGGTCAGATGGCTCAACAGGCTAAGGCATTGGCCTCATGATTGGAAGGTTGTGAGATCGAGCCCCAGCTGTGGCTATGTGATGTTGTGTCTTTGGTCCCGAATTGCCTCAGGGAGAATGTACTTACTGTAAGTCTCTTTGGATAAAAAATCCAAAGTAAAATAATGAAAGTGAAATTGATGAAGTAAATTGATCAATTGCCTTTTGAGCTAAATTCTGAAAGGGTGAAGCTACTGTGGCATGATTATGCAGAAGGATGTATTGACTTTAGCAATATGATCTTGCATACTGTCTTGTAATATGTATACTAGATGTACACTGAACAATTCTGCCTGCCACTGTTTTTCAGGGGGTTTTACGAATGGATGGAGAGGAGATACAGCATGAGTTCATTTACGTAGATGAGGCGTAAAATGACATTTTGTTACAGTATTATGAATCTCCATGTCAACATTTTGGGCATGTTGAGAAAGAGTGTCTTCAGTCTGCAACATTGGTCTTGTTTGGTGAATTTAGATTATATTTGTACTTTGTTCATAGTAGCCTACTCTAATCTTAGGGAAGTACAAATGTTGAAAGTGTTTTAGGTTTATCACAGCAGAGTGTAACTCGTGCAAACAAGGTATAGTAATGTGAAGTAATGTGTGTTTATTATGGTAACAAAGTGTGGTTTTTCAAAAGAAGTGTATCGTTTTTACAAGAGTGTTTAGTTTTGCAAAGGATCTGTAGTGTTTTGCTAGTTGTGGGTGTGGTTGTGCTAATTGTGTGTAGTGTTTTGATAACACGGGCCCTGTTTTGAAAATCGTGCTTAAGCAATCCAAAAAAACTGTAATCACTACTGAATACACCTTCTCTGAAGACTGTTGTAACGTCATTACCGCTTGACTGTCACTATCTATGTTTACATTATTGTGCCCTATAAAAGAATGCTCTCTTGCCTTCGTCCAGGAGAGAGCAATCTGCAGGTTGTTAAATACTTATATTTAATCCAGAACTCAACTGAACCGTCACTCCATCTTTGATAATAACACAAGCTCCAGAAAGAAAATATCTCATCAGTGCCCTCCTTTAATATGTCCATCTGTATATATTAAAGCGTTTTTTTGTTAATTTTCCAATCAAAGGCACACCTTTCAGTGGCCAAACCACTCTTTGGAGATTGTGATCTGCAGGGGGTGGAGGCATGCATTTTAACATAGTGATCAAACTGGGACTAGACATCCTTTGATTAACTGGTGTTACGCAAATGTGTATCTACAGGATTTAGGAGACAGACAGGAATCAACATTTACATCTGGAGGTCAGATGGGGTCAGAGGGCCCTTCTAAATGTGAAATTCCTTCCACAGTATCAAAAAATAAAAGTACTGATGGTGCAAAAGCTATTTGTATTTGTTTAGTTTATATACTGTAGTATACAACATAGGTAGAAACATTTAAAAAGTAAAAATGAACCATGTACTCTGCCACATTTTGTACCCTGTATATTCTGATTATACTGCTCATACTGTGTATATTCTGAGTATACAACTACAATGATATTCTGTTGTAATAACTGTTTTGCACTTCTGGTTGGATGCTAACTGTATTTCGTTACCCTGTACTTGTACCTGTGTAATGACATTAAAGTTTAATCTAATCTAATATAATTTTGTGACGATACCCAGCTAATGCAAGGAGAGTTTACAAAAATGTATTATAACGTTACATACAAACAAATGCGAACAGTTACTTTACGTTATGCACTATACATTTATTAGTTATGGAATTTAGCTTCATAACAACTACCCAAGTAGACTTGTAACATTCGGTAATTATTCAGTAAATCATTAATTACTTCTATAACATTATTATTTTACGGCACTTATACTGACAAGAAATCATGCATTTACTTTCTGTGGATAAAAATCAGCAACTTACCGCAACTCGGAACAGACGCACTGGTCTGTGTCGGTGAAATCCAGGTTTAAATGTCCTCACTTCCTCCCGCCCCCCGACAAAAAAAATTGCGTCACTCCTTGCCTCACAGTGCAGCTGCCTCATGGTGGTCGGGCGCTCTTGAGGGGGGGTACCACTAGACGGTTGTCCGCAGATGACAGTAGGTGACGGGTGCGGGTATAGGGCTGGAGGAGAGAGTAGGTAGGTCGGGGCAGTCCCGTTTACAGCCCGGAAAGTCAGCACCAGGAGTCTTAAATCAGGGTCTTCAATCTTATGCGGGCCATGACGGGAAGCCAGTGGAGGGCGATGAGGAGTGGGGTGACATGACAGCGTCTGGGTAGGTTGAAAACCAGACGAGTGGCTGCATTCTGTATCCTCTGAAGGGGACGGATTGCATTTGCAGGAAGGCCGGCTAGTAGCGAGTTGCAGTAATCCAGCTTTGTGAGGACAAGGGCTTGGACTAGCAGTTGGGTGTAATGATGAGAGAGGTATTTTCTGATTTTCCTGATGTTGTAGAGGGTGCATCTACATGACCAAGAGACTGCGGCAATGTGAGCTGTGAGGGAGAGCTCGTCGTCCAAGGTGACCCCCAGGTTCCTGGCAGAGGATGAAGGGGTCACTGTTGAGATCGTGGGTGATTGAGGGTTTGGCAGGGATGATGAGGAGTTCTGTTTTGGTGAGGTTCAGCTGGAGGTGAACTTAATACTTGAGTGTTAAGGTTAGTGTTGGGGGTTAGAGGTATCTCAATTCTGAATTGAAGTGAAAGGTCAGGCCCCACTAGTATAGAGGAACAAACTTGTGTGAATTTGTGTATTTGTGTTAGCAGAGGCTGTCAAACTACACACTCTCCAGACCCACCTCAGTCCAGCTGCTCTCACTCCTCTACTTTGACTGCCCTGGTTAGATATAGATCTGTATATACATTACTCGTGTGTATGCATGTGTGTGTGAGAGAGAGGGCGAGGAGAAGTTTCCATAAGGACCACAGTGGCTTGTCTTACTGACTTTTTTATACTTTAGAGTGAACTGGAAGTGAATGAAATATTGACAATGAACTGTTACAGGAGGAATCACACAGTATTCAATTTGATTCAGTTATTCAGATCTTAAATTGAGTGAAAAAAAGAAAAAGAAAGAAAAGGGTGAGTACTTTCTATGACCAAAACAGGCAGCACGGTTGGAAAAAGCTTAAACAGGAAGCAGGTAATGTAGTGACATAGTGGACCAGGATGTGTTTTCATAGCTTCTCCCTCACTCTCCCAACCTGTAAAGTTGCTTATACTCTGAAATTAAGACAGTTAATGAAGGGTAACCATTTTTACCAGCAAACAAGATCCATGAATCCCATAACTCTTGGTGAGCAGGCCCATATAACGTTTACCCGCATTAACATGCATACACACCCTTACCCACACACAACATTGCAGTGTGTTCAGGAAACTCCTGGTTATGTGATAGTCTTGACGCAGCCATGTTGGTGCCAGACCAAGCAGGTCCTTCCCTCCTCACCCCCTGCATACAGTATGACCTACAGTCTATAGTAGCAGTATAGATGACCTGAACTAGATATAAATACACACACATATGCACTGTTTAACAGTCACAAATGGAAGTGGTGCATTTGAAAATGGCCCTGTCATCCTGCAATTAGCACTGGTGTGGTAGAGAGGCCTCACATTTCAGTTGGTTTTGTACTTGCTGCTACAGTGATCATGTCTATACATTTTTTGATGATATTGACATTTATCACACCACTCCCGTGTGCTACATCAGTAAATTGTGATTGTAAAAAGGAGAGGGTGGGAGAGAGTATTTGGACACAAAATACAAACAAAAAGGAATTCAACAGTTGAATGTTGTGAATGTAGATGTGAAAATCTAGTTAAAATAAACGAAATATTGCATGACATTCAAAGTGATTCTTTCTAGATCGAGCAGGCGATATTTGATAGGGTCTTCCAGTGTGTTTTGGGTCAGGGTGACCGAAGATGAGGGTGATGTGGCCTCTTATGTGGAGCAGTGAGCGAACACCAAACTTGCCTGCCCACATCATGTTCTAGTTAGCAGTGCCCAGAAACAACTTTACAACACTGAGCTGCGTAAGTGATTCATGTTGTAACCCCCTCTCTCCCTTACTCCCCAAGTCCTACAAGCCTCCTCTTTGCCCTGTTAAACTCCTCACTCCCACCCATAGCCTCGCGCCCCAGAGAACCAATAACAGATGACCACTCTACTCCCAGTGTCCTCCTGTCCAGGAAGGGGGTGACGTAATGGGGTTCGGTGAGGTCAGGGGGTGCAGGGTGCTGGTGGTTAAGCTGTTTGTGTGCATGCCTTAAAGTGAAGGTGGCCAAATAAATTTTCTATGCAAAGCTTAACGTCAACTGTTAGTGTTAGCGTCAACTGTGTTTTACACAGGGTTATACTTTTTTTGCAACTTTCTTTAATGTCAGAGAGGTAGGGCGACTGTTGTGTGTGTGTTGGGGGGGGGGGGGAGGGGGGCTGGTAGTACAGGAAACGAACAGCAGGTTGCAATGTTAAAGGTTTACAGTAAACCCCATGACTTATCAGACACACATACAAACACATATGGACTGTCCACATATGGATTCGATACAGTTAAACCTGTCTTTAGGTTTTGTAGTTAGGAATACTATTGCGGCAGGAGTGGACCTCCTGTTTCATCTGATTCTAAACACAGAGACTTCATCTTAGTTCACAGACAGAGATCTCCCTGTCTCCAGCAACAATCCTCCAGATGAAAATTGTAATCAAGTCAGTACTAAAAGCATATCATCCACTAAAGCTATTTACTGTAACTGGTTGTTTTATTTGCCACTCCTTCTCAAATCAATATTATGCAAAAGAAAAAAATATGCATTACAAATTTATGTACAATATACATTCATTTTTTACTTCTCAACTGGAATCCCAATGTACTGTATGTTATGACACAGGTTCCACAACATGAACAGAAGATGAATGTAAAAGACTACGTAAACATTGTCCACAGTTTCACCTTTCAAATCGTTCCACAGCAAAATGAATGGGTCGCCCAATTGTGCAAACCATCACAAAACACCACATAGAATCACATACTTGTAATAAAACCTAAAATGTATGTTTTAAAAAAAGAATAAAATAAAATAAAAACATGGGGGAATGCACTGCTAAATCGATTTACCTTGTCATTCTAGATTAACGGCAGTTTGGGGTTAAAATGGACAAACAGTGAATCTCACAGCCCATTGACACCTCTGTGCTATGTAAATCTCACATTTTGAAATTCCTCCAGTAAAATCTTCGGTTTCATAAAAGCAAAGTTAGTGACCTTTGTTATGCCCAAAGTTTTTCATTCAGACCAGCCCATGGTGTTCTGGCCCATGAACGTATATTGAATTTGTGTAAACCTCAGACTAACTGCACACTGCTGTTTACTACCACAGGAAAACAAACTAGAATGTTTTAAATAGTTCCAAGAATATTTCAAATGGACCGCCATTGTAAATGCAGTCCATTTGAAATAGTTTAAAGAATATTTCAAATCGACCGCCATTGTAAATGCAGTGTTCCGTCTGCAAAGGGATTGACTTTCCATACTTGTCCCAAAGAACCAAACAGGCATAGCTGATGTCTGTCTATGAGAAGATCCCTGTGAAGCCTGACACAAAATTATTCATTTGCTTGAAGCATTTCACAGATGACAGTTATGGAAACCTGGGATAGGATTTGCAAGAAGCTGTTGCTGAAGAAAGGTGCTTTTCAACTGTGTGTTCATCTCACTCGCAAGTTGTAAGTATATTTTTGCCGCTAACGATCAATACTAATGTGTTTAGATCATTTTGATCTCATTCACTATACATTTTACAAAGTTAATAGGTAATTTGGCAGCTAATCAATTCAAGAAAAAAGTTGATCAGGGCAGCTTTCAAGAGATATGGTAGTTCTGTATTTAGCCAGGTAGTACAATTATTTTTGTGATTAGTGGAAAAACTGGAAATCTGAGTGAGACTGCATCTCCGTTACACTGTTTTAACACCACAGTCAGACTGTACACATGCATTTTTGGCTGTCTTTGGGTCTGCAGCTTTGCTCATTGTACATCAACCAATTAATCTAAATATTAATGAGTATTCCATATATGGAGAGAACAGCCTATTTCAATGCATTAGAGGTTGCATTAGAGTGCATTTTCTTCCCAACCAACTTTACATCTTCTGTAATTTGAACAACTTAACTCTGGCAAATATTTGCAGGGGCGGTAATCAATCAAGGACTCAGCTTTTGGTAGTGATGTATTGTGACTTGTGACGTGACCTGATCAGCGGGACCAAGAAGCAAGCTCTAACAAGCTGATCGTAGTGGTGTGTTGCCACCCTGAAATAAGTTTTTAGTTCAGCCCAACGGTGCATGTAAATCAGCATCTGAATAAAAATGAGATGGTAAATAGCAAGTGTAGTCTCTGAAAATTTGCTTATTTCACTGATAAAATGGCTAAATTGTATCTTTGCTCCCAAAAAAATATAACCTAGCTAGCAGTACTGCATTGCAGTACAGTTTAGACAAACTAATTTGCAACTTTGAAAATTTGCGTCTGAACACACTTGGGTAACTTAAAACATTCCCAAGCTAGATGTAAATTTGTGTCAAACTGTGTGTCACAGTCAGTCCCTTCTCCATTTTGCCACCAATGTCTGGTTACTTGCTATCAGTTTTTACAATGATAAAGATAAGGATGATTACGATGAGAATGAAAATAAGGATTAAGATAAAGATGAAGATTCAATTGTTAGTACCATGGCAACATTTCAGGTGCTGTGGCGATCATAATATTTGTATAATAATGATGTTGATAATGATGATGTCGAAGACTAATAATACGAATTAGTTGATAAATTGTACGCCACCATGTGGCACCATCTCTGTGGTGCCCCAAGCAACCACATTCCCCCTCTGCTGGCAGCCGTCACCCTCCAGCAAGGCCTGATGAGAGATCTCCTCCTCTGCCAGCACTCTGTCCCACATATTTACTCCTGTCATCTTCCCGGCAAACGCCAGCTTGGCATCCGAGGTATTCTCGATCCAGCCCTGACCTTGAACGCTCTTCTCCTGCCCAAGCAGCAGAGGGCCTCCGTCAGACAGGACCTGCCCCTCGGCAACCCCAGAGGTAGAAGCCACCTTTCTCCCATCGGCCCATAGGGATGCCAGGCCCTGCTTAGAACTCCACGCCCCGCACAGGTGTGTCCATCCCGGAGCCCCACTCTCCTTTAACACGCCCTGCCCCTCCACCAGGTGTGCCTCCCCTGCTACTGTGAAAAGGGCAGAATTTCTGCTGAGAAGGAGCTGGATCTGGTAGGGGTTCTTGCGGGTACCATAAGAGAACAGTACAGTTCTGTTGGACAGGCTGATGGGCTTAGCCCACAGGCAGATGGTGAAGGAAGAAAGGGAGAGAGGGAGTTCGGGGGTGATGGAGGTTTGGATCCGACTGGAACGCATGGGGAAGAGAAGGGCTGTCTCACATCCTAGATGGAGATGGACAGAGGGAAGGTGAAACCGATTAAGTTGATCATTTGCTTATTTTATTTTACTGACAGCATTTTAAGCAACAAATTCAAAAAGGAAAAGTGAAAGAAAGACAGCAGAACAAAGAAAGAAAATGCACTGAGCTCTCATTTGGCCTCTTTAAACAGGAGGAAGCAAGAGAATTAGAGAGTGAGCGGTCTTACACACCTTCCTTCTACCTTCCTCTCCTCTCTCCCCTCCCTGTCTTTCAGAGAGTTTGACTGATTGATCATGCATGTGGGTATGTGGTTCCTCTGTGTGAGGCCTGAACATGTATCAAGTTGTCATGAGGTAATGCATCAACCTGAAGAAGTTAGAGACGGAAAGTAATGACTTAAGGCTAAGAAATTCCCAAGTTGGTCGGAATCAGTGTTCAGTCCAGGGGCTTAGGTATGGGGTGGGGGTGTTGGCAGGGTGTTTTGTGGGTACAGAGGGGATAATCAGTTTGGAGGAATCTCTAAATCTCCAGCCTTTGTGCAACACGATATGATAACTCTTCTATGACACACAGACATGCGCAAACACACACATGAAAATAGACACACAGACAAATACACACACAGCATTTCTCTTTCCCTACCAGAGCCTAAATATTGACGTTACATTTGTCTCTGGTTTCCACTTCTACCATAGTAATGGTGAAAAAAGTATTGCACAGAAAACAGGCTCCCATCTGGTTCTGCTTTCCCAGTGTGCTTTGGTGTGGTTGGCGTGCCGACCTGCTAATGATTATGCCTCTCTTTTCAGGGTTTAGGCAAGATTTGCCTTAAGGGCTGAGGGGGGTGCTGTATTGTGAATAGTGTGTGTGTGTTTGTATCTATGAATGTGTACATAATTCATATTATGTACTTCATTATTCATTTAAATTAATATTGGAAACTGGAGTGCCGCTCTGACAGGACTGGCGGCTTTTGAGTGAAAGGTTCTCTTCTGCTGAGCTCAACAATACTTTTGTGTTCATTCTCTCTTTCTTTTTTATGGTTGTCTCCTTCTCTCTGGATACGTACTCTAGTCCCAGGGGGGGCCCAGGGTACAGAGTATTTCCCACAAAAATGTGTTCTCACCAGCAGGGAGATAACTCCGCCAGTTCATCTTCTGCACCAGCGCAAGCTCCGCCCTTGTCTGCTTCAGCTCCGTCACCACGGCCGCCAGTGCTCTTTCGAGTGGCACTACCCCTTCCTCTGACATCACTTTCTGTTGCTGAAGCCTCCCAGCAGCTACTGGAGCATGGGGATGGAATCCCTTGGTCTCCAGGGATGTTCCCAACCCTGGGTACATTCCTGCTCCTGTACGGTGACCCAGGCAGCTGATCTCCAGCTTAGAGAGACGGGTGGTCTGCATCCGCACTGCCGAGAGTAGCTGCTGCATTACTCCCAGGTGGTCCTCCTTGTGGACTTCCCTCAGGTTCAGGCGCTCCAAGGTGTCCCGGAGACGAGACTCCATCTGCAGGGACATCCTCTGCCCTGCTGTCTCCACAGCAACCCTGCAGGCCCCCGCATTCTGTGCTACAAAGCTAGAAATTAGACATTTATTAAGCAACACAATGTCAACAATGGGGTCATTCAACCCTAGAGCAGTTTATACTTTGAAAGTTGGTCCTTCTCTACAGCCCTCCCTTCTCTCCCTTTGATACATCCCTCTGCCTACCTGAGCATCTCCCCGCGAAGTGCACCCATCTCCACTTTGATAATGTCATCAGCATACTGCAAGAGCATGTTCTCCCTCATCTGGGAGTTCTCCAACATGGAGAACAGCTTGTCCCACTTGGTAATTTCTGGAAATTTGCAGGGGACCATTGGTATTGGTGTGGGCGTGGCTGTGGGGGGGAGTGAAGGGTGTGAACAGAGAAGACAGTTAAAGCATGTTGTAAAAGATTGATACTGTGAAGTAAAAGCGGAATGAAAAAATAGGGCAAAAACAAGTAAAAGGAGAGAAATTGAACAATTTGATACATCTGTCTGTCCTACCTCTTGATACCGCTTGTACCTCATTTCTTACCACTCCCTGTGTTTCCCTTTGTCTGGTTCTCTTTCTCAGCTAAGAATCAGTTGTTCTAGAAGTTATTGTCTCTCTATCGATCAAACATGCATTACTTAAATATACCATCACAGGCATTGAATGCGACACAAAGAAACGCACACACCTTGTGTGTTATCTTCCAGGCAATAGATAAATAATACTTCAGTTAAAGACCATTTGTTTGATCGATGACAAGTCAGTGGGTTGTGATACACACCAATAACAGCTTCAATCTCTCTTACTCAACTTGTTCTCTAGCCCCACACATGTCCTCACACACTTTACTAGTCATCTAAAAGATGTCCAGAGGACTGTCCTAGCCTCACACCCAACCACCTTGACACAGTAGAATGCTGCTGTGCTGCTGTGAATAGACCTGTCCAAGTGCCTGAATGCCCACTGTAACCAGACCTATCTGACTTGGAGTGCACGACAGATGGCTCAGTCATGTCTTGTTCACTTGATTGGTAACACATGCAGAAGACAGAACCCCACAAAAACAGACTTTTGTGACTTAACCATGATCATTGTACTACCTTTTTAGTATCTACTGTACGCACAGTTACTAATATTATTTACATAATCTATTTATGTTTTGTTGAAAAATATGGTAATTTACCAGTGACTAGTTTCCACATTCATGTCACACAGTACAGATTGAATGTACACAACGAGTCTATTTTCCCAACAGATAATTAATTATACTGTGCATTTGTTAAACAGCGTTCAGTCAGTCGATCAAGTACACACATATGTACACCATCCGCAATTGACTGTTCCGTTCAATTAAGTTTCGTAGACACACATACATACACATTTGACTTACGTTCCAGCGACTCTCCTTCAGATATTTCATTATAGAAGGTATCTGCGTAGTTCACCTCAATTTCATCCTCATAGCCCTGTGTCCCAGACACACACACCAACAGCAGCCAGAGAGTTTGGAGTGTCCTTAAAAACATACTGCCGTGCAAGTGGATGTGAGGGAGAGTTTGTGTGTTTGTATTGGATTCAGTGTATATTGCTGTTTCTGTGTCTGAATGTTTTATATTTCAGACTTAGCTTCTCTCTCCTCTCTTTTTCTTTCTCTGTCTCCTTTTCCCTTTCTTCTCTAAACACGAAAGCAAAAGAACACCACGCTCTTTTTCAATCTTTGGCTCTCTCTGTGTCCCTCCTCCCCTGTCTCTCCACCCCTCGCTCCCTGTTTTTCTTCCCCCCACTCGCTATCTTTGAATGCTGAGCAATCCCTTGGCAGTGAGCCTGATAGTGTCGTGCTTTCTGTCTCACACATTTTTGTCTCACACACACACATCCATGCATACAAAGTCTTGTACGTCTTGCTGTAAGATCTATAACAGCAATATATCTTAGCCAAAAACTCCAATCTAACCAGGGGATCAAGGCAGTGAATAAATGCTTCATTGCAGGCAGCATGTGTGTTGTAACCAAACCTCTGCTGCTCCTGCAACTGGGGATGGAGGAAGGGAATGAAATGAAAAAAGTGGGAAGGAAAGGCAAGATTCATCTGGGATTAAGGTTTGGAAGGGTGTGCGTGTGGGTGAGTTTATGTGTTTTGTTGGAAACCAGACTTTTGGGAGGCTTCTGAATAGGGAGAATTTTCTATTTCTCTCTCGCTGCTAAGTTCATTTATTTATCAGTTAAACAGACATATGTTTGTGTGTGTGTTCAGGTGATTTGCTGTTTAGGATTTGCCTCCACTCCTATTTCTGAAAACATCTTGAAATTCCCTGTCTTCAACCATACCACCACCCCTACCTTTCTTTCTTTCTTTCTCTCTCTCTTTCTCTCTCTCTCTCTCTCGCCCTTTTAAACAGAGATGCCACAGTATTGCGACAAAGAAGACCCCTCATTATCCCATCTTTGCTTTGCAAAGGTAAATCCAGCTCTGTGACTACTTCCACTGATTATTGTTGGTATAGTAATTACCCTCTCATTCTGTGTTTTTAACTAATGCGAACTGTAAGGCAGCACAAACACACAATATTTGTGCCTTGAACATCTGCTTACCATCCTGATACTGTGTTGAGTATCTATTCTTTATTGCAAAACCCAACATGTACTAGCAGGCCTCCTTTCAGTCCTTATTTTCTCTGGCGACATGCATACATACACAGACATCCATCCTGCATACATGCACAGACATCCATCAGTTAGGATGATTTGTGGAGTGTACACCCTATCATATTTAATGTCCAACGTTGTACTTTGTAGAAAAGTACTATATGAGGACAGCATGTGTTAGTCCTGTGTTTTTCTTGTGGGACTTAACAAATTCTGATAGTCACCATCTGAGGTGTGTATTAGCCCAACAGGAAAAACATCATGTTTTCCTGTCCAGTGGGCATGCAGACAAATCTGTGTGTGTATGTGTGTGTCATCGATTCATACAGTGACTGGTCACTTTGCTGGGGAACATTTCAGGAATGCCTCAAAGATACATTAGTATAGGTTTAGACAGAGAAGGTATTTTAAAAGTGCCTCAGGGGAGGTACATTATATGTTCCAGAAACATGAACAAAATGTTGGATGAGGAGAGAGATTTTTTTTTGTTAGTGAGACAGAGTGAAAGAGACAGGGCACCACAGAGAAAAAGAGGCAGAGTTGAGGCAGAGAAAAAAAATATTCCCTGGTTTCTCTAACTGGTTGTAAATTATTACTCAGCTGTTCATTTGCCACTGAATGTGTTATCCCTCCAGAGTCACTCTCATACCTGCATAGGTTAAGGGTCAGCACTGACAAAAAAAGAAAATAGTTAAATATTTTGTTCCCTGTCTGACGTTCACAGGATCTATTGAAGGGAGGATGTAGGTGAAGGGTCACAATGCGCTGACTGTTGTATATTCACTTCAGGTAGTGGTAGTTTTAGTTATGATACACTATGTGAGGGACAATAAAGAAAGAGTTTATTTCTTACTAATACAACCCAGGTCAGCTCTTTTTTAGGGTTTTCACGGTTGCCCCTTTTGTCTCTTTTGAGTTCATGGCTACACGTATGTTAACATTAGTGTTTTTCCCTCCTTATGCTTCATCAACTGTCACTGTCCTCACCAAAAGTACTTTTATGACATCTATACTTTAAGATACTTAAAGGTACTTGCACAACTGGCATCAATCCCAAGCAGCTCAAGAATCTTGACCCTTCTTCAGAACTAAAGAGTGGAGCAGAGCTGTTCCCTGAGTGTGGCATTAGGGATGGCGGTGGGGGGCATATCGATGCAACTTAAAGATGCATGTAACCCATAGATTACACAATAGTTTATCAAATATTTGACAAGTGTTGAGTATCTATTCTTTTGATAGACATTGTGATATAGAAATGGAAAAAGGGGGGGCTTTATTGCAAAACCCAACATATACTGGCAGGCCTCCTCTCAGTCCTTATTTTCTCTGGTGACATGCATACATACACAGACATCTGTCCTGCATCTAAGAATTGTGGAACAGCAGTCCGCCAGATTCCTTAGTCACATAGCCAAGATCCGTGGAGTGGTCGGCATTATTAATGAGGTAAGACCAAGGGCGTAGGTTTGGTGTCAGCATTGGTGGAGACCTAATCATCACCCCCCCCCCCCCCCCCCCCCCCCCCAGCCGCCGCTACCATGAATGAGACGTTTACCGATCGTTTCTTTTTTTTGGGAGTGATCAAATAATATTGGTGGGGACATAACAATGATTGCTGGATATTGGCTGGATATTGGCTGGATATACACCATCCATGCCAAATATACGCCCTTGTGTAAGACCTACACATACACCGTTACAACCTCACTGACTTCCATCGGTTAGTACCTACCTGTTGCCAAGTAGATTTGTGGAGGGTACATACTATCATATTTTATGTCCAACGTTGTACTTTGTAGAAAAGTACTATATGAGGGCAGCATGTGTTCTGACTAAAGTCTAAACCATGGCATTCTTTCTGACCTTAACAATTACAATTTTTCTAATGACTAAGATACTGACTGTGATTAAAGAGAGATCAGAGAGAGATAAAGGATGGAGTCAGAAACAGAAAGTAATGGAAGTAAAGGAAGTACAGATGTGTGTGTTTTTTGGCACTAGAAAAAGTGTTACAGAGATGGCACTCAGGCAGCCTCAAAGAGAGAGACAACAACAGAAGCTATTGTGACTGGTTTTGGTCCAAGCAGGTCCTCCCAGCACACATAATGAACTGAAAGTAACAAGGATTGAGTTTAGCCAGTCAGTCTCACAGCTCGCCTTTTCAGTCCCATCTAACTGAACTCCCGACCGAAGGTTACATCCGTCTGGAGAACCCCTGACACACCAAGATGCGTCACCAGGGTGCCTGGTTGGTATGGAGTTTTTGGTGGTCATGTGATTGAGTCGTTTGTGAAGAGAACCATTTACAGTAGGTAGGGTAGGGGACAGTTTGAGGTGTCTGTCACAGATACATCTTTTTTTAAATGTACACTTTCCCTTTTTTCTCTTCAATTGTTTGTTTGTCCCAGACCTTGTTTCTGCAGTTCCCATCTACCCTGTTCTGTACATGCTCTCTCTCTTTTTCCAATCTCTCTTTCTCTCTGCTCAGTCTCTTTTCTGAGAGACTTCAGTTCTCTGCAGTTCTGTCCTGCCTTCAGTTCACCTTTTTGCATCTTATTTTTCTTCTAATGCCTTCAACAGCTTCTATAGATCTTTAAAATGTTTCTCTGAAAATATACACTGGTATTGACAAACTGAATGATATGTAACATTATAAACATTTTCCGTGTGTTGTTAGCTTACCATCTAATTGACTCAAACCTTGACATGCCATTGTTTGGAGTTGATTAACGTTTTGCGCTTCACCTGGGAGTGGCCTTGATGTTTTGTCTCATTGATGCATAATACATACAAATATGCATAATAATATTGTGTCCTTCGATCTTCCAGATACTATGCCCCCATGTCCCTGTTCTGGTTGGTTACTTAGGCAATCCATCTCTGAATGAGGCAGTGCTGGGCATGCTTTTAGATATCTCGCAGGCTAGCCCCTTCTCCTTGGTCAGCTTCATGCCCATCCTAAGAATTGTGGGACAGCAATCCCCCAGATTCCTTTGTCACGTAGCCAAGATCCATGGAGCGGTCGGCATTATTAATGAGGTAAGACCTACACATACATCGTTACAACCTCACAGACACACACAGATACATACTGATACTGTCATCTTTCCCTTTTATTTTTCCTTCCTTTCGTCTTTGTCCTTGGTGCTGCTGCTCTCCATTCTTTCTCTGCTCCATTTTCTTTATCCCTTTACTGTATTTGTTTCCTCTCTATCAATTTTCTTACGGACAGGACTGTGGTGTTGACTTAGACGGCAGAATTCTTCATATCATTTTGACTTAGTCTGCTTGGCAAGTGCGGTTTTGCTTACCACACACTCTGTATCTCACTCACATACACTCAAACACGTGCACACACAATTACATACCCTCACAGGATGTGATTAATTTCACTGATACACACTGACCCAGCACTGGTCCACCACACATACTCATTTAACTCTCTCCATTTAGCCACCAAAGCAGTACCCTTGTTGGGTAGAGCTACAGTCACAGCACCTACTGTAGGGATTATACAAACCAAGATGCATTTGGTATCGTCCTGTATACCATGACCTCACGCACACACTGTCCTTCATATGTCAGCATGAATAACACAACATCAGGTTACTTTATTAGGGTGTCCCTGCCTTTGTCATTAACAAAATGAGCGTCTGCAGTGATGCAGTCTCTGTACTGGACTGTCGTGGTGAAGAAGGAGCTGAGCCATAATCAGAATCAGAATCAGAATGGGGTTTATTCACTATGCAAGATTAACAAACATAGAATTCACTGTCCTCTCCGTGAATCGCTACCTTAACGTGGTGGAGGGGTTTGAGTGCTTGGATGATCCTAGGAGCTATGTTGTCAGGGGCTTTATGCCCCTGGTAGGGTCTCCCAAGGCAAACAGGTCCTAGGTGACTAGCCAGACCAAGAGCGGTTCAAAAAACCCATATGATGACAAAACCATACATACATACACAGACATCTGTCCTGCATCTAAGAATTGTGGAACAGCAGTCCGCCAGATTCCTTAGTCACATAGCCAAGATCCGTGGAGTGGTCGGCATTATTAATGAGGTAAGACCAAGGGCGTAGGTTTGGTGTCAGCATTGGTGGAGACCTAATCATCCCCCCCCCCCCCCCCCCCAGCCGCCGCTACCATGAATGAGACGTTTACCGATCGTTTCTTTTTTTTGGGAGTGATCAAATAATATTGGTGGGGACATAACAATGATTGCTGGATATTGGCTGGATATTGGCTGGATATACACCATCCATGCCAAATATACGCCCTTGTGTAAGACCTACACATACACCGTTACAACCTCACTGACTTCCATCGGTTAGTACCTACCTGTTGCCAAGTAGATTTGTGGAGGGTACATACTATCATATTTTATGTCCAACGTTGTACTTTGTAGAAAAGTACTATATGAGGGCAGCATGTGTTCTGACTAAAGTCTAAACCATGGCATTCTTTCTGACCTTAGCAATTACAATTTTTCTAATGACTAAGATACTGACTGTGATTAAAGAGAGATCAGAGAGAGATAAAGGATGGAGTCAGAAACAGAAAGTAATGGAAGTAAAGGAAGTACAGATGTGTGTGTTTTTTGGCACTAGAAAAAGTGTTACAGAGATGGCACTCAGGCAGCCTCAAAGAGAGAGACAACAACAGAAGCTATTGTGACTGGTTTTGGTCCAAGCAGGTCCTCCCAGCACACATAATGAACTGAAAGTAACAAGGATTGAGTTTAGCCAGTCAGTCTCACAGCTCGCCTTTTCAGTCCCATCTAACTGAACTCCCGACCGAAGGTTACATCCGTCTGGAGAACCCCTGACACACCAAGATGCGTCACCAGGGTGCCTGGTTGGTATGGAGTTTTTGGTGGTCATGGGATTGAGTCGTTTGTGAAGAGAACCATTTACAGTAGGTAGGGTAGGGGACAGTTTGAGGTGTCTGTCACAGATACATCTTTTTTTAAATGTACACTTTCCCTTTTTTCTCTCCAATTGTTTGTTTGTCCCAGACCTTGTTTCTGCAGTTCCCATCTACCCTGTTCTGTACATGCTCTCTCTCTTTTTCCAATCTCTCTTTCTCTCTGCTCAGTCTCTTTTCTGAGAGACTTCAGTTCTCTGCAGTTCTGTCCTGCCTTCAGTTCACCTTTTTGCATCTTATTTTTCTTCTAATGCCTTCAACAGCTTCTATAGATCTTTAAAATGTTTCTCTGAAAATATACACTGGTATTGACAAACTGAATGATATGTAACATTATAAACATTTTCCGTGTGTTGTTAGCTTACCATCTAATTGACTCAAACCTTGACATGCCATTGTTTGGAGTTGATTAATGTTTTGCGCTTCACCTGGGAGTGGCCTTGATGTTTTGTCTCATTGATGCATAATACATACAAATATGCATAATAATATTGTGTCCTTCGATCTTCCAGATACTATGCCCCCATGTCCCTGTTCTGGTTGGTTACTTAGGCAATCCATCTCTGAATGAGGCAGTGCTGGGCATGCTTTTAGATATCTCGCAGGCTAGCCCCTTCTCCTTGGTCAGCTTCATGCCCATCCTAAGAATTGTGGGACAGCAATCCCCCAGATTCCTTTGTCACGTAGCCAAGATCCATGGAGCGGTCGGCATTATTAATGAGGTAAGACCTACACATACATCGTTACAACCTCACAGACACACACAGATACATACTGATACTGTCATCTTTCCCTTTTATTTTTCCTTCCTTTCGTCTTTGTCCTTGGTGCTGCTGCTCTCCATTCTTTCTCTGCTCCATTTTCTTTATCCCTTTACTGTATTTGTTTCCTCTCTATCAATTTTCTTACGGACAGGACTGTGGTGTTGACTTAGACGGCAGAATTCTTCATATCATTTTGACTTAGTCTGCTTGGCAAGTGCGGTTTTGCTTACCACACACTCTGTATCTCACTCACATACACTCAAACACGTGCACACACAATTACATACCCTCACAGGATGTGATTAATTTCACTGATACACACTGACCCAGCACTGGTCCACCACACATACTCATTTAACTCTCTCCATTTAGCCACCAAAGCAGTACCCTTGTTGGGTAGAGCTACAGTCACAGCACCTACTGTAGGGATTATACAAACCAAGATGCATTTGGTATCGTCCTGTATACCATGACCTCACGCACACACTGTCCTTCATATGTCAGCATGAATAACACAACATCAGGTTACTTTATTAGGGTGTCCCTGCCTTTGTCATTAACAAAATGAGCGTCTGCAGTGATGCAGTCTCTGTACTGGACTGTCGTGGTGAAGAAGGAGCTGAGCCATAATCAGAATCAGAATCAGAATGGGGTTTATTCACTATGCAAGATTAACAAACATAGAATTCACTGTCCTCTCCGTGAATCGCTACCTTAACGTGGTGGAGGGGTTTGAGTGCTTGGATGATCCTAGGAGCTATGTTGTCAGGGGCTTTATGCCCCTGGTAGGGTCTCCCAAGGCAAACAGGTCCTAGGTGACTAGCCAGACCAAGAGCGGTTCAAAAAACCCATATGATGACAAAACCAACGAAGTCAGCTACGTTGCCCGGATCGGCGAAACCGGGGGAGCCAGGCCCAGAGTGGGAGCTCGCAGGCGAGCGCCTGGTGGCCGGGTCTTTTCCCATGGGACCCGGCGGGGCCCAGTCCGAAAAGGCGACGTGGGACCACCTTCCCGCAGGCCCACCACCCGCAGGAAGGACCGTAAGGGGCCGGTGCTGTGTGATTTGGGCGGTGGTCGGGGGCGGGCGCCCGGACGACCAGGGCCGCGCACACAGTCTCTAGCGCTGGGGACATGGAATGTCACCACGCTGGTGGGGAAGGAGCCCGAGCTTGTGCGGGAGGTCGAGCGTTACCGGCTAGATATAGTCGGCCTCGCCTCCACGCACAGCTTGGGCTCTGGAACCATTATCCTTGAGAGAGGCTGGACTCTTCATTTCTCTGGCGTTCCCCGCGGGAAGAGGCGGCGGGCTGGTGTGGGTTTGCTTATAGCTCCACAGCTCAGTCGCCACGTGTTGGAGTTTACTCCGGTGAACGAGAGGGTCGCGTCCCTGCGCCTAAAAGCCGGGGACAGGTCTCTCACTGTTGTGGCGGCCTACGGGCCGAACAGCAGTGCAGAGTACCCGGCCTTCTTGGAGTCTTTGGGAGGCGTACTGAACAGTGCACCGACTGGGGACTCCGTCGTTCTACTGGGGGACTTCAACGCCCACGTGGGAAATGACAGTGACACCTGGAGAAGGGTGATTGGGAAGAACACCCCCCCCGATCGGAACCCGAGTGGTGTTACTGGACTTCTGTGCTAGTCACGGTTTGTCCATAACAAACACCATGTTCAAGCACAAGAGTGTCCATCAGTGCACGTGGCACCAGGACACTCTAGGCCAGAGGTCGATGATCGACTTTGTTGTCGTGTCTTCTGACCTGCGGCCGTGTGTCTTGGACACTCGGGTGAAGAGAGGGGCGGAGCTGTCAACCGATCACCACCTGGTTGTGAGTCAGATCCGCTGGCGGGGGAGGAGGTTGGACAGACTTGGCAGGCCCAAGCGTATCGTGAGGATCTGCTGGGAACGTCCGGCGGATCGCTCTTTCAGCGGGGTCTTCAACTCACACCTCCGGGAGAGCTTCTCACAGATCCCAGGGGAGGCTGGGGACATTGAGTCTGAATGGACCATGTTCTTGACCTCCATTGTCAATGCAGTCCGGAGTTGTGGTCGCAAGGTCTCTGGTGCTGGTCGCGGTGGCAATCCCAGAACCCGGTGGTGGACACTGGAAGTAAGGGATGCTGTGAAACTGAAGAAGGATTCCTATCGAGCCGTTCTGGCTTGTGGGACTCCCGAAACAGTTGACCGGTACCGGCAGGCCAAGCGTGCCGCGACTCGGGTAGTCACAGAGGCAAAAACTCGGGTCTGGGAGGAGTTCGGGGAGGCCATGGAGGAGGACTATCGGTCGGCCCCAAGGAAATTCTGGCAAACCGTTCGTGCCTCAGGAGGGGGTAGCAGTGCTTCACCAACACTGTTTACGGTGCGGGTGGGGAGCTGTTGACCTTGACTGGGGATGTCGTCGAACAGTGGAAAGAATATTTTGAAGATTTCCTCAATCCTGCCGTCACGTCTTCCGAGGAGGAAGCAGAGACTGGGGACTCCGGGGCGGACCCGCCTATCACCCGGGCTGAAGTCACTGAGGTAGTCGATGAGCTCCTAGGTGGTAAGGCTTCGGGGGGTGGACAAGATCCGTCCTGAGTACCTAAGGTCTCTGGATGTTGTAGGACTGTCCTGGTTGACACGCCTCTGCAGCATCGTGTGGCGGTCTGGAACAGTGTCTATGGATTGGCAGACCGGGGTGGTGGTTCCCCTATTTAAGAAGGGGGACCGGAGGATGTGTTCCAATTACAGAGGAATCACACTCCTCAGCCTCCCCGGTAAGGTCTACGCCAGGGTACTGGAGAGGAGAATCCGGCCGATAGTCGAACCTCGGATTCAGGAGGAGCAGTGTGGTTTTCGTCCTGGCCGCGGAACACTGGACCAGCTCTACACCCTCTACCGGGTGCTCGAGGGTTCATGGGAGTTTGCCCAACCAGTCTACATGTGTTTTGTGGATCTGGAGAAGGCATTCGACTGTGTCCCTCGTGGTGTCCTGTGGGGGGTACTTCGGGAGTACGGGGTCCGGGGCCCTTTGTTAGGGGCCGTCCGTTCCCTGTACAACCGAAGTAGGAGCTGTGTTCGCATTGGCGGCAATAGGTCAGACCTGTTCCGGGTGCATGCTGGACTCCGCCAGGGTTGCCCTTTGTCACCGGTTCTGTTCATTGTTTACATGGATAGAATTTCTAGGCGCGCCCAGGGGGCGGAGGGTTTCCGGTTCGGGGAGCACGGGATCTCATCTCTGCTGTTTGCGGATGATGTTGTCCTGTTTGCTTCCTCGAACCGGGGCCTCCAGCATGCTCTGGAGCGGTTTGATGCCGAGTGTGAAGCGGCTGGGATGAGGATCTGCACCTCCAAATCCGAGGCCATGGTACTCGACCGGAAAAAGGTGGCTTGCCCCCTCTGGGTGGGTGGGGAACCTTTGCCTCAAGTGGAGGAGTTCAAGTATCTCGGGGTCTTGTTCACGAGTGACGGAAGGACGGAACGTGAGATTGACAGGCGGATCGGTGCAGCGTCTGCAGTGATGCAGTCTCTGTACCGGACTGTCGTGGTAAAGAAGGAGCTAAGCCGCAAGGCGAAACTCTCGATTTACCGGTCAATCTACATTCCTACTCTCACCTATGGTCATGAGCTTTGGGTCATGACCGAAAGGACAAGATCGCGGATACAAGCGGTCGAAATGAGTTTCCTCCGCAGGGTGGCTGGGCGCTCCCTTAGAGATAGGGTGAGGAGCTCGGTCACTCGGGAGGAGCTCGGAGTAGAACCGCTACTCCTCCACGTCGAGAGGAGCCAGTTGAGGTGGCTCGGGCATCTGTTTAGGATGCCTCCTGGACGCCTCCCCCGGGAGGTGTTCCAGGCATGTCCCACCGGGAGGCGGCCCCGGGGAAGACCTAGGACACGCTGGAGGGACTATGTCTCTCGGCTGGCCTGGGAACGCCTCGGGATCCCCCCGGAGGAGCTGGAGGAGGTGTGTGCGGTGAGGGAAGTCTGGGCTTCCCTGCTCAGACTGCTGCCCCCGCGACCCGGCCCCGGATAAGCGGAAGATAATGGATGGATGGATGAATTCACTGTGGCAGGAATGAGCAAACATAGAACATATATGTGGCATACTTATAAAATAAAAAATGAATACAATGTAAAATACACTACAGATATGATACACTACAAATAATACAAATGATACAAATAATACAAATGATGCAAATAGTACAAACGATACAAATAGCATGGAAGTACAAATAACATAGGTACAGAGTTGAATGGGTATATATAGTACGTGGGGGGGGGGGGTATATACACAGTAGTGTAAAAAGTGGTGCAAAAATCACAGTAGTACGTTTTTAAAGTTTAAAGTGTTGTGTGCTAAAGTGGCAGAGTGCAGTGGGATTCTGGAGGGGGGTGTGGGGTGTTGGTGGATGTGTCATACTGAGTCCTTGGCCCTGTTGAAGAGGGCAATAGCAGAGGGGTAGAAGCTATTCTTGTGGCGAGAGGTTTTGGTCCTGATAGACCGCAGCCTCCTGCCAGAAGGGAGCAGCTGAAGCACAGAATGTCCAGGGTGGGAGGAGTCGGCCGCAATCTTCCTCACCCGTTTTAGAGACCTTGCCGTGTGCCGTGGGTAGAATTGCACCATCATTGTCTTTGGCAGGCTGAATTTCTTCAGTTGCTGCAGGAAGTACATCCTCTGCTGGGCTTTCTTTGTGAGTGAGCTGATGTTAAGCTCCCACTTAAGGTCCTGGGAGAGGGTGGTGCCCAAAAAACGAAGGGACTCCACACTGTTCAAGTCAAGTCAAGTAGTTTATTTGTCATTTTCTTTACATATACACGACACCTAAAGAAATCAAAATTACGTTTCCCACTATCCCATGCAGACAGACAAGTCAAGGTGATCAACATGACAGGACAGGACAAACAATAAAAATATAAAAACAGCAGCAATATATTCTATTTTAAGACTCTAAAATAAAAATGTAAATGTAAAATAATTAAGACCATGATAAAAAGATGCTGCCTCAAGTGGAGGAGTTCAAGTATCTCGGGGTCTTGTTGACGGAAGGACGGAACGTGAGATTGACAGGCGGATCGGTGCAGCGTCTGCAATGATGCAGTCTCTGTACCGGACTGTCGTGGTGAAGAAGGAGCTGAGCCGCAAGGCAAAGCTCTTGATTTACCGGTCAATCTACATTCCTACTCTTACCGTGAGCTTTGGGTCATGACCGAAAGGACAAGATCGCGGATACAGGCGGTCGAAATGAGTGTCCTCCGCAGGGTGGCCGGGCGCTCCCTTAGAGATAGGGTGAGGAGCTCGGTCACACGGGAGGAACTCGGAGTAGAACCGCTACTCCTCCACGTCGAGAGGAGCCAGTTGAGGTGGCTCGGGCATCTGTTTCGGATGCCTCCTGGACGCCTCCCTCGGGAGGTGTTCCAGGCATGTCCCACCGGGAGGCGGCCCCGGGGAAGACCTAGGACACGCTGGAGGGACTATGTCTCTCGGCTGGCTTGGGAACGCCTCGGGATCCCCCCGGAGGAGCTGGAGGAGGTGTGTGCGGTGAGGGAAGTCTGGGCTTCCCTGCTCAGACTGCTGCCCCCGCGACCCGGCCCCGGATAAGCGGAAGAAAATGGATGGATGGATAAAAAAAAAGTGCCATTGATAATAATTTAGCGATAGTATAAAAAGTGCAGCGATAATATTAAAAATAATAAAGTGTCAGCAGTTTTTCATTGTCATTTGTGTGGGTCCAGTCCAGAGTAAAGACCTTTTTGTGTGTGGGGTTGGGGGCAGATTCCAGGCACTGTTGGCAGGGGCTGAGGATGGGGGGGGTGGGGGGGGTTGGGGAGAGAGTTCAACAGTCTCACAGCCTGGTGACTGAAGCTGTTGGTGAGTCTGGTAGTGCGGGAGCGGAGGCTTCTATACCTCTTACCAGAAGGCAGGAGGTTAAACAGGATGTGTGCTGGGTGGGTTGCATCACTCACAATTGAGAGTGCTTTTCGGGTGAGGCGGGTGGAGTAAATGTCTTGCAGGGATGGGAGTGATGTGCCAATTATCCTCTCAGCTGTTCTCACGATGCGTTGTAGAGCTTTCCTGCTGTAATCCGTGCAGCTCCCGCCCCACACAGTGATGCAGCTGGAGAGGATGCTCTCTATGGTTCCTCTGTAGAATGTGGTCATGATGAGTGTAGTGTCGTCCGCAAACTTCACAAGGTGATTGGAGCTGTAGGTGGGCGTGCAGTCATGTGTCAGCAGGGTGAAGAGCAGTGGACTGAGAATACAGCCTTGTGGGGCCCCTGTGCTCAGTGTGATGCTGCTAGAGATGTTGTTGCCAACACGCACCGCTTGAGGCCTCTGGCTGAGGAAATCCAGGTGCCAGTTGCAGAGTGAGGTGCTGAGGCCCAGTTTGTCCAGTTTGCAGATGAGTTGAAGTCTATGAACAGCATTCTCACATATGAGTCTTTCTTGTCCAGGTGAGTGAGAGCTGGTTGGAGGGCAGAGGAGATTGCATCCTCTGTGGACCGTTTTTCTCTGTATGCAAACTGGTATGGGTCCAAGGTGGGGGGCAGGGCGGATTTGATGTGTGACAAGACTAGACGTTCGAAGCACTTCATGATGATGGGAGTCAGTGCAACAGGACGGTAGTCATTGAAGCAGGATGGGGATGGTTTCTTTGACACAGGTATGATGGTGGCTGCTTTGAAGCCTGATGGAACAATGGCTTGCCTCAGGGAGTTGTTAAAGATGTCTGTAAAGACATCATTCAGTTCCTCTGCGCAGTCTTTCAGCACACAACCTGGGATGTTGTCTGGCCCTGCTGCTTTGCGGGTGTTGATGGTGGAGAATGTCTTCTTCACGCTGACAGCAGACAGGCACAGGGGCTGGTCGTGCGGAGGTGGTAAAGCTTTCTATGGACAGGTGTTGTTCTGCACTTCGAAGCGTGCAAAGAAGCTGCTCAGGTCGTTGAGCAGGGTGGTGTCGTTCTCACAGCTTTGTGGCGTAGGCTTGTAGTCTGTGACGGCCTGGATGCCCTGCCAGTCTGTTGACCTGGGAGTGGCACAGTGTGATGGGGGGGAGTGGGGCTGGGTCCTTCCTAAAGTCCACAACCATCTCCACTGTCTTAAGAGAGTTGAGCTCCAGGTTGTTCTGGCTACACCAAGTCACCAGGTTGTCCACTTCCCACCTGAAGTCAGACTCGTCCCCATCAGAAATGAGCCCGATCAGGGTGGTATCGTTTGAAACTTCAGGAGCTTGACAGATGGGTGACTGGAGGTGCAGCTGTTTGTGTACAGGGAGAAGAGCAGGGGGGAAAGGACGCAGCCTTGAGGGAATCCGGTGCTGATGGACCGGGAGTCAGAGACTTGCGTTCCCATATTAACGCGCTGCTTCCTGTCGGACAGGAAGTCTGTGATCCACCTGCAGGTGGGGTCGGGCATGTTCAGCTGGGAGAGCTTGTCCTGAAGCAGAGCCGGGATGATGGTATTGAAGGCAGAGCTGAAGTCCACAAACCTGGCGTAGGTGTTTGCAGAGTCCAAATGCTGGAGGGTGAAGTGGAGGGCCATGTTGACTGCGTCGTCCACAGACCTGTTGGCTCTGTAGGCAAACTGCAGGGGTCTAGGAGGGGGTCTGTGATGTTTTTGAGGTGTGCCAGCACCAGGCTTTCGAAGGACTTCATTACCATAGATGTCAGGGCGACGGGTCTGTAGTCATTCAGTCCTGTTGGTCTAGGCTTCTTGGGCACAGGAATGATGGTGGAGGATTTGTAGCAGGCTGGCACATGGCATATCTCCAGGGAGGTGTTGAAGATGTTGGTGAACACCGGAGACAGCTGGTCAGCGCAGTGCTTCAGTGTGGCAGGGGAGACAGCATCCGGCCCTGCAGCTTTGCGAGGGTTCTGTCCCTTGAACACTTTGTTAACTTCCCTCTCATGGATGGAGAGAGTCAGAATTGTGTTGGTGTTGATGGGTGGGGGGGTAGGGGGTGGGGTGATGGTTGGGGAGGAGGGGGGTGAGAACCAAATCCAACAAGAAAGAAAAAAAGACCCCCCCCCCCCCCGCTCCCAAACCAATGACCAAAGCAGGCAAAATTAGCGATACTTTAATTAGCTATGGTAGTGTAGGCTTCAGGGTGAGTATGGCCCAAAACAACAAACAAAACACTCTGACAGAAATGAACTTGCCTAACCAAAACAAGGAAAACAAAATACAGGTTTCTAACCTGCCTCTATACCAAACACAGAGGGCAAAATAACCCCCCCCCCACTATTGTTATTATTGTTATATCACCCTGCAACTCTGTGTGCTGTACTGCACCCTGCTGCTGTTGTGAACTGCAATTTCCACCCCTGGAGGACAAACAAAGGTTTTATCTAATCTAATCTATCTAATCTACACTGGAGCAACAGGGGCCACACACTCTGGGGCCAGTGCAGAGTAGCAGCGATGCGCTCAAACGCAATGAAATACGAGTCCACTTCAGACTCTCTGAATGGAGGAACCAGCGCAATGTGCCTGCTCACATCAAAGCCATCGTGAGAACTGGGTGTGGATGTCTGCATGGAAAAAGGACTGGCAGTTACAGCAGCTCCCCGCTCTAACTCCAGAGTCCTTAATTTTAGGTGCATGGTTTTCACCTCCAACTCCCGCTGTCTCACCTCCACCTCCTTTATACGGAGGGTGAGCCTCAGCTCCTCGGCATTCATTTAGGAGCGTGCTAGGAACACCAGCTAGACCCCCCCAGCTCAACTCCATCCGTGGGAGCTGGCTCACCAACCCATCCCCTGTCCGCAAACATTTCATTAAGCAGATCATACAACTCTTCCTTCTTTGCACTAGAAGACACATGAACCCCGAATGAACCAGCAACAAGAAACAAATCAGCCCTTTTACACTGTCTCAACACCTCTGGGGTAGGATTAGCCACAAACTCAGACAATTTGAAAACTGCCAAACAGACAAGCAGCGACTACAAGCAGGACACAAAGCGAACAGACACCAAGCAGAGAAAGAACGAACAAGCCCCCACTTTGTTATGTCTAGCCTAGGGGAACTGAACACAACAATAAAAAAAAAAAACCTTCCCCTCTCCCCCCCCCCTCCCTCCCCCCCGCTCCCAAACGACCACACAACTACAGGCAAAATAAGCGATACTTTAATCAGCTATGGTAGTGTAGGCTTCAGGGTGAGTATGGCCCAAAACAACAGACAAAACACTACAACTAACCAAAATGACGAAAACAAAATACAGGTTTCTAACCTGCCTCCATACCAAACACAGAGGACAAAATAAAACAGAGATTAACCAAAAGAGCTACTCACGCCTACCACTACCTAGACCAGGGGTGCTCAATACGTCGATCGCGAAGGTACTACTGGTAGATCGCATGGCATTAAAACGTAAACGCCCTTATTTTTTATTTTTTTTACAGATTTCTTGAAATATATATAAAATCAAGTTTAACAAGACTTACAAACAGCAAGATCAAATCTTATATGGATAGACAAAATGCAAACGTAGACGTCAGCCAATTATCCTCACTATGACATTTGTCACTCACTCGGTTTGACCAATCTGACCTCTGCGCATGTGCTCATATTGGCGAGTTATCTTCCAATTTACGACTTCTAAACTTAAGAGTATAAAAATTAGTGGGGAAGCTGGACCAAATAAATAGACTAAACTTACCATTTCCATATGGAATGGGAGTTGGAATTTTTTTTCACTATGTCATTTTCAAAGTGCGTTTGCCTCATCTGCCAGACTGCAATCACTATACCGAAAAAGGGAAATTTTCGGAATGTACTTAAAAACGACACTAACTTCCATACGAAAAGTGAGTTGAGAAGGAGAAAGGTTAAGGAACTAAAATCCCAGTTGTCAGGACAGCAGTCAAGACTTTGCTTTATTCGAGCTTTATTCGCTACGTTCATGTGCTAGTACTCTTTTCGGGAAGATGCTGATGTTGTTTCACTCGCATAAAAAATTACAACACTGTTTCATCTGAACTCTTCTGGAGTGGAAGATGAGATTTTGACACTGCAAGTCGACATTGAGCTGAAGGCCAGAGCTCATGGACAATTCTGGAGCTTACTCACAGAGGAAAAGTACTCCAACATAAGGAAATGTGCAACATCCTTGACTGCATTATTTGGCTCCACTTATTTATGCGAGTCAGCCTTGAGTGAGGCTTGGCATCTAACGTCACGTAGGTTTACCTGTTGTTACAACCCTAGGTTAGAATGAGCACCACCCACTGTATTTATGGGTGCTTAGCACCTGTCAAGGGGGGGGTGGGTTATTATTTATTTCTTTCATTTGGTGCCACTGGCAGTCCTCCTTGATCCCTGTGTTGTATTTTGGAAATAAACGTTATTGATTTGTAAGATGATTTCCTTATTTTGTGTCGGGGTTGTAACAAGATTAGATTAGATTAGATTAGATTCAACTTTATTGTCATTACACAGGTACAAGTCCAGGGCAACGAAATACAGTTAGCATCCAACCAGAAGTGCGAAACAGTTATTAACAACAGAATATAATAATATGGATATACTCAGAATATACATATTATGAACAGTATAGACAGAATATACAGGGTATGTACAGATTCAATCAGGGTATGTACAAGCAGAAAGCAAGGTATACTAACATATATGGTTCTTATAAAGAATTTTCAATATATTTCTGAATAATTATATGTTGCGCAATTTTATAGTAGGTAGATCACTTTGACTCGGTCATTTTGTAAGTAGCTTGAATGCTGAAAAAGTTTGTGCACCCCTGACCTAGACACCTAGGCTCACGTCTGCTAATGCAGACAAGTTCAAGTTAGCCGAGTGCAAATTCAAACAAGAACAATTTCACAAGCAAGGACAGTGTCACAAACACAGTCTGGGAGTGGGTGACGAGAAGAGGCCGAATGTCTCCAGGAGCACCCCTTTTATAACTCCACCAGTCCATCACCCAATCGGCAGGCAGCACCTGGAGAGAAGAAGAGAGACCCAGAGGGGGGGGTAGCAGGGAGGAACAACAGTACACAAAAAATAACCCCTTACCCATACCTATACCTCAACACATTTTAACTTATGACCCTGAGTCATAACAGTCACCAATTCTGATCCTTACCCGCTACCCAGAATGGAGGACTGTCACAAAACTTGATTTATAACTCCTCGTGCTTCTGAAATCTCTGCATTTGTGACCCCTGATAGTGTCCTGCAGTACACCATCATGCCTTTTGGTCTTCGTAATGAACCTGCCACTTTTCAACGATTGATGCACTTAGTATTAGCAGAGGTAGACAATTGTGAAGTCTACCTTGATGATGTTGTTGCCTACACTGACACTTGGCACCTGAGAACCCTGAGGAAAATATTTGAGAGGTTAACCCCCTGTTTACACGTACACGGGTATTTTGAAAAACGGAGACATTTCCCTTTGTTTGTACCTATCGTTTACACGCAAACGGTGAATTCACCTCTGAAAACTAATATTTCAAAAAATTTCGGCTAACGTGGAGATTCTTTGCGTTTGCGTGTAAACTGAGAAAACAGATATTTAGGCAGCTGATGCTTGATGGCTTGCAGAGCATTCTCCATCTTCCTACACTGCCGCCTATCATCTTGGTGTTGCATACTTGAAAGAATAAGAATGTCCTCAATAGTGTGCTGCGTTTTATAGGGTTTGTTTCTTTATTTTTTCTTTCTCAGTCCATTACAACTCATCTCACTACTGCTTTCCGTTCTGTCCTTCTTTTTCTGCGCTCTTTTTCTCGCATCCTGTGCCATATACAAGCTACTGCTACCCACTGGTACTAAAATGCAACAGCAATAAACCCAAACAAAACACAGGTCTGAACAGGGCAACAAAAAGACAACAGATGAAAACAAGCGAACAACCAAAAAGACACCAAAATTGGGGGGGTACCCTACATTGGCGTAGTTATGATGGCGCTCGAAGGCGTATTTATGCGGGTAAATGTAAACGAAAACCTTTTGCAAAACGGAGGGAGGGAAATATTTGTTTCTCAACATACCCGGCTACCTGGGCATTCATGAGGAGATTAATGTTTTTAAGGGGGAGGGTGTTACGGCTTGCGCCGTTATTCGTTTGTGTATGTGTTTAGTTGACATTATCTGTACACAGAATTGTGTGTCCCGCACCTAATTGGTTCCGCATCCCGGCTGTGGAGAGAGTGATTCGCTGATTGGGTGCTCCAGGAGGCGGGGATTATAAAAAGAAGGAAATGCCAAAGGAGGATGGCTCACGCCAGCCTCGTTATATAATATAATGTGCCTCGTTATACCACTGTTGCTTTGTCCCAGGACACTTCGACTCTGTTTGTGAGCGCGAGTGCGAGAGAGATTGAGAGAGTGGGTATGATTAGAGAAGCAGTATGGGTGAGCTGCCTGTTTTTTTACTTCCTCAGTTGTCTCCTGTTTTTGATTTGGTTAGGGAGGTTCAGTATTTGCAATTTTGTCTTCTTTGCTTTGAGAAGGGCTTAGATAGTTCCGGACCCCTTGAGTTTAGATCGTTGTTTTGTTTGTTGTTTTAGGCCTAAGCTCATCCCGAACCCAGCTTCATCACTTGTATATAGAGCACTAACCATTTTGTAAATATTGTAATAAATTGTTTGTCGCATCCCTCGCCTTGCGTTCTCTATGTTAGCTTGGTTCCCTATGTCGAGCGTAACACAGTGACAAAGATATTACACTTAAGATTGAAAAGAGTTGAGAAGGCTACATTTCTGAAAATTTCACTATAAGGAAACAACTTAAGGCACGTTTAAGTCACAGAGGTCAGGACCATTTTTACACCGGTTTGTTCAACTTACTTGTTTGATAGGGAGTCAGATGGCTCAGCAGGTTAAGATGTTGGCTTCATTAGCGAAAGTTTGTGAGCTCGAACCGTGGTGTTGGCTGTGAAATGTTGTGTCCTTGGGCAAGACACTACTTGCTTCAGGGAAATTGTCCCTGTACTTACTGGAAGTTGCTTTGGATAAAAGCGTCTGCTAAATGAATAAATGTAAATGATTTGACTATGAGGCTTCTACAGCTGATCACCATTTCTTCTTGCAGGGGAAATAGAAAACTTAAATTATACTCGTCACTTTTTGTATTTAGAGTTGTAAATGAACAGCAACAAATGCGGGCAAATGCATATTATATGTTATAACTAGAAAAAAAATCCTAAAGAAATTTTGAGTGTGCGTGACTCTGGCCCGGGACTCTCCCCCATACATCACTGACACTGTTGAGTAATTTTCACAATATGACTTCTACCATTGCTTAGGTATGTGACTGATCAAGCTTTCAACAGGTGTTCATATGCTGATGCACTAGTAGTAGCGTAAACACTAATTTCAGCAGGATTAAAGACAGCTCCACTTGAGCACACTGCCACAGTTTAAGTTTAAGTAGTAAGCAAGCAGTAAACAATTGGTCACTCTGTGTCAGGTAGCACTTTACATTACAGTTCAGTAGCATAGTAATAGTTTGGTTCTAATTTGATAATAGTGATAAATGCTTTCAAAAACTTAGAGTGTAAAATGACCCAAATACATCCAATGCCAGAATTAGGCCATCAATGGCTATGACTTTGGTATTAGAAATACACCTTTTATCAAAATGATACCGCATTATAAATATCAGATAACATTATAAAGTTATACAGCTGTGTTAAATGTCAAATCAATCCACATGCAATCAAACATGTAACAAATCAGGATTCAGCAATAAGCTAGCACTAGGTCACACAGTTCTGATATCACACTAACAAAAACAGTGCTTTTTATCCAACATTAATTGAGAAAAACACACACGCACATACACATACACACACGCACATACACACACACACATATATATATAGATACATATATGTGCATACACACAGGCAGTCTGTACATTAATGACTTAATGATGAAATGTCAATGAAACCATTCAGTGCAATGAATCACTTAGTAGCTGACACACAGGTTCAATCATCTATAAACTACAGGACTCCCCATACAACACTAGCCAATAGTTTGCAAGGTCAACCAGTATCCAGACGATTATGAATGTTTTACAGCAAGCCCCCCCAACAATTTAAATAGCAATTCCTAAAAGACCTGTATTTAATCCCCACTGTTTCTCTATGGAGCGGCAACTCCATTAACTGCCGATCCCGACCTCCCACACACCTCCCCAATATCTTGTTAGATTTCTATGGACCCCACCACATGAACCCTGCCCTCAAACCTCCCCGCACGAGCCCCCCCGCCCCCCGCGAACGCCGATCGCCCCCCCCCCCCCCCCCTCCGAAAACAACCATAAACGGTCAAAATGCACACAAATAACCCTCCCCACAACCCTTCACCACCGTCCTGACTGATAAGCACATGAATACATAAGCCCAAATGTTAAAGAAGTCAAAAACCCACATCTTAGATAGCATGCTAGCAAAACATATGCTGATGCACTAGCAATTAGCTTAGGCGCTAATTTCAGCATTGGTTGCTAATGTTAGCAAACAGCATATCTTTACAGCTAGTTGGAATGTCAGTTGTAAATCCTGACTGATAAGCACATGAATACCTATGAGCCCAAATGTTAAAGAAGTCAAAAACCTACATTTTTGATAGGATGCTAGCGAAAGAGTTGAAAAAGATGTTTGCTTACCTTAGAGACTTAGAGCCAGAGAGGAAGAGTTGAGTTGGAGTACAGTTTATAAATACACCCGAAACAAAAAGAACCAATTTGATTCCTCCAGTAAATATCCTCCAATTAAAGTTATTAAATGTGAAATGAATTACTGTTCGTAAAATAGCCACCGTCATTCGTGGCCACCGTCACTCCTCTTTCAAGCACGTTGCTAAGTAACGAACTTCGCAACTGTTGCAACGGTCATAGCAGTTGGACAGAGAGAAAAGGCTTACAGCACCCCTCGAACAGGAAGGATTTCTGGCCAAACCGTGTTTCCAATCATAAAACCAGGTTAACGTGAAGCCGGCTGAGCCCTTCCTGAACGTCTACATAGGCATTTTGTGTTGACAAGTGAAGAAATGTGCTCTTGGGAGCAATTCTAAAAAGTGTTCGTTTTCTATCTTTTCAGTTACAGCCCCGCCTCTCTTAACATAGGAGTCTATGAGGCTGTTCATGGGTGCTGCGGCCGAATCTTCGCATGTCAAGCTAAAACAATAAATCTGACAGATAAAGTAAAGCAAGTGTGAGCTAGAGGACACATTTTCCTACGTTTCTATGTATAAATTGTGTCTGTAGTGGTGCATTTGAGGCCATGGTAGTCAAATACGTTTTATTTTTTGTACACAATTCTCTCTCTTCTCCACACTCTAGCGATGACATCACCACTCTACCTCTCAAACATTCTCTCCATTGACACCTATTCATTTTTTTGGTGTGGTTTTTGGCCATTTTGGGGCAAAATTGTTTGCCAAAAGTCTTAGATAAATCATAGCACACATGTCGGGGCCGAGCCGCACGTTTTGATATAACTTTTGTGTATATGCGTCAAAAACTCTGGGAGATGTTTTGAGCCAAAAAACGGCGTAAGAATAATAATAATAAACGCTAGTAATAACATAGTGTGCGCCTTGCAGCACGCACACAATAATAAACGCTAGTAATAACATAGTGTGCGCCTTGCAGCACGCACACAATAAACGCTAGTAATAACATAGTGTGCGCCTTGCAGCACGCACACAATTATAAATAATAAGCATGCATTTTGTACAAAAAAATAAACAAAAATATCAGTTGTACAATTTGCGTTCATAAAAAATGCATGCATCTGCAAGTGAGGCAAGCACACCCCACAATTTCTCCATATTTCTCCACACTTTCTAGTATAGTGCAACACAGATAATTCTTGTAATAATTTATTTGCTAAAAAGGTGGAAGAGCATAAAAAGGAGTACTTGTCACATGTTGAAATGCTCTGAAAAGTACCCCACCAAAATATTCCCTGCTAGAAGTAATTAGTAGAATAACTGGAGCATGCTTTTAGGCGTAAACACTGTTTGCCGACAGAGAAGTTTTCTCATTCACTCTATACAAGGTCAAAGCTTGATTGAGCTCCCTGGTTACCAGACATACTTTCACACACTCACTTGGGTATACACACACATAACATTGCGCACACTCACTTATACAGACAGGTTTGAACAGACTGACAAATTGATGGAGAGCAAGAGAAAAAACAAGAGGACAGTATGAGGGATCCCAATCTCTCTCCAGTAAAGTGGCCATTTAAGTCTGGTAAATGATAACTGAGGAAAATTATTTGATTAGTTCTGACTTTGTGTGCAGAGATGGTGCCTTGGATCCCCTTTACAGAAACATGCATGCACACAAAGACTCACACACATACATTTACAAACGCTGTCCTGTTCTAGATCTTAGCCAATAATTAATTTCCAAATCTCATGCCATCGACAACAGAATGTGCCTTCTGCCATCCACCTGGCCCCCACAGTGTCCAAACTTTGTCAATGTAGAGTAGGTTGCAAAGATAAAACAAGGTGACCTTTAAGGATTACAAACATTGCCTAGATTTCCTCAGATAACAATATGTAGTATGACACACACAAAAAGATAAGTGTGCTGGTTTGTATTAGAGCAGCCACGTGGAGCTGAAGAAACCCAAGGCTGAAAATAAGAGAGAGAACCAACAAAAAAACTAAACAATAACTTTATTTTAAAAGGCTTTGGCTTACCACTGGTGCTTCTTCTGCTAGGAAACACTTGATGTAAATGTGAAAATACACAAAAGAGGCTACACTGACATAAAAAGACACTTCTGCTGATGAAGCAAAGCAGTTTGGAGGCTTTCGTGGAGTAATTGTTTGCTTCCTTCATTACATTTACATTTATTCATTTAGCAGACGCTTTTATCCAAAGCGACTTACAAGAGAGAGCTTTACAAAAGAGCTTCAGTTACTGAGCATAGCAACTTGATAGACCCCAACATAGCGGGCATCTAGGTTACAAAACATACATCATAAGAACCAATAAGTGCCAAGGGAAGAACTATAAGGGCATTCAGCTGAACATTATACAAGTTTTGAGGTGAGCCTCCGCCAAGCAGTAGTCTACCTGTGGCGCGAGTCATAAAGCAACAGCACAACGATAGGGAGTTTATGGGCGGAGCCAATTCAGGTATGACACTGGGGTTGCCCGCGTCATCACTCATTCACACGCTTAGTATGCACATCATTCATTCGCACACCTCAGTATACACATCATTCATTTGCACACCTGAGTATACATCAACACTCATTCACACACCTCAGTACACGTCATCACTCAAGAACACCACCGGACTTAGCTAGTGCAAGTCCATTGGGCCTTGTCCGGGAAGACAGTCTTTAAAGGCCGCGTGGATATTCAAACACTCACCCTGACCGTCTAATGATCAGTGTTGCTGCCGCCCACCACCATCCCCTTTCTCCTCCTGTTGTCGGTATGTATGTCTGTCTGTCTGTCTATCAGGGGGATTATATGTCTATCGCTCCATCAGAATCAGAATCAGGTTTAATCGCTATGCAAGATTAACAAACATAGAATTCACTGTGACAAGAAGAGCAACATAGAACATGTATAGGAGTAAAAATAAACATGTACAAGGTGGAAAGTGGGCACTAGATGTACGGGGGGGGGGAGATATAACTATAATGAGTTAGTACAAGAAGGATGGGTATATATCGTACGGGGGGGGGGGGGTGTATATACGCAGTAGTGCAAACGGTGGTGCAAAGTACAGTAGTAAGTTAGTTTTAAGGTGTCATGTGCTAGGCTGCATAGTGCAGTGGGACAAGTCAAATCGACATTTGTTTGCATAGTCACTTTTTACAAGCAATGTCACTAAGGGCTCACACACCCATAGAACTGCCCCTCAACCAACCAGAACCCTCAAGGAAGACAATGGAGAAAAAAATGGAAGAAACCTTGGGAGGAGCAATTCAGTGAGGGATCCAGGGTCGGTTGGAGATAGTGAGGAACAGAACACAGGCTACATCTTATCTCTGGATAGAGATACACAATGCCCAACTTGGGGCTGAGGTAGCACCAAAGTCAGTTTAAGCAGCCACTGTGCTTGGGCCCGTGATTGGCGCAGCCTCACACGCAGGGAGGATGAGAAGGGGACCGGGATGCCTCTTGTATGCACGTATGTATCGCTTTGAGGCGGTATGGAGCGCTCCCCTTTTAGACATTCCACTCCGCCAAAGTCAAACATATTGCCAAGTCATGGTTATCAATAAATCATCCTATTATCAAATCAATCACGTGAGTGTCTTGACTGAACTGAACTACGGCAACAACAACAAGTGATATTTCTGAGTTTGAGTTAATTCTAATGTTTCTAAGTAGACTTTACAAGTAGACTACTCCCCGTCAGAGGCGCCTACCTTAAATTTGTAAACTCTTTGGCTGAATGCTATAATAGCTCTTCCCTTGACACATATTGGTCTCTCACGATGTATGTTTCATAATCTACAAGCCTGCTAGGTTTTGGGGTCATGTTGCTATGCTCAGTAACAGATGCTCATTTGTAATGCTCTCTTGTAAGTCACTTTGGATAAAAGCATCTGCTAAAGTCAAACATGGTGGGCTTGGGCTTTAGTTTTAGTCTAGTACCAACACACGTGGTTCTTCTAAGACTTAAGTGAACCTGATGATGATCTTGAACAAAACTGAGTGATTCTGATTTGTCTGAGGGCGCAGGATGTTGCGTGTCTTGTGTCGGTTCTGTGGAGAACTTGATGGGCCAGCGCGTGTTTGTCAGTGAGGGAGCATGACCCCTATCTCCCAACCTCCACCGCCCTGCCTCTCCATTCATAAACCTGACAGGAGTTGCCCATCTACAGTATGTAGATAGAGGCATTCCTCCTGGTCCTTCCTAAGGGCATGGGAAGGCACATAACCATTAGGCACTCCTTGTTCATCTGGCTGCCTCTAAGGCTGTCAGCCCATCCTGATTTATCTGCAGAGCTGTCTGAATGAACCCCCAAAAACAGCTGTGGTCGGAACGATGAGAGCACAAGGGCTGCCGGCTTCGCTCAAGATCACACATCCCTCCTTTCTATAGGTTGAGTTGTCGGGCTTATGATGCATTGTGTCACAAAGGTTGTACAGATGAACTGGCGAGATAGAAGTTCAGTTCAGTTCAGTTTAAGTTTATTGTCCCCCAAAGGAGGAAACTTGACTTGCAGCAGGTAAAAAAAAATAAAAATAAACATACAGATAGCACAACAGTTAAAAAGGCACATCCACATACACATAACACAGAAGGGGATGGCAAGTGGAAAAAGAGAGGGAGAAAGATGACAAAACTGAGGGGCAGAGGCAGAACTGATGAGAGGAGGTACGAGTTGTTGTTCCTATAATCATCCCATTATCTATTATCATTTTATCAGTCTCCAAAGAGTTTCTCCTAAGTTTGACCCCCATGTCCAATTTCACCTTCATCAAGATTTTAATAAGAGGCTAAGTTAAACCATATGGAGAGAAGAAACACTGCTGTACCTCAAACATCGGTATGAAAGCCAGAGTGTTAGTGATGGCTTGTTACCAGTACATACACGTCTGCTGGCTCAGGACCTGTTGATAAATAAATCAAATAAATACACTTGAAAATCTGACAGAGATTGGACTCACAAATAAACATAAACTAACATATTAATGTATTAATTAAAAAAAAATGCATCCCCGTTGCCATGTGTTTATGTGTATTGTTTGTATACTGTATGTGCTTATGTGCTGAGGTTTTTCATTCATTCATTTTCTTCCGCTTATTCCCGTTAGGGGTCACGGGTGACTTGTACGGGTGACGGGTGACGGGAGCCTATCCCAGTTACTTCCGGGTCGTAGGCAGGGTACACCCTGGACTGGGGCCAGCTAGTCGCAGTGCTGAAGTGTTTTTTTCAAATGTTCAATGTTCCCTAACTGGGGGTTACTTTTTTTCCTCTCTCCTCCCCTCTTCTCATGTTATGCTGAAACTCCCTAGATTGCGCTGTAAATGGCTGCCTTGGCAGTTTGTCTGTGCAAATTTTCATGGCAAATAAAAACCATTCTGATTCTGATTAGTCCTAATAATGGACGGTTTTTCTTCTTCCTTCAATTCTTTCCGGAATGGGGTGAGTTAGTGGAACTACAAGTGAGCTAGCGTTGATTAGCTTATGTGTAAATGTGTCACTCAGTCTCACCCCCCCCACCTCCACCCTGGTTTTTAAAGTAATCTTAACCTGTCTCCACCCCCCACACACACATTCATGAATACAAAGGAAATGTATGCCTGTACAGTATACACAAACACAACACATACTACATGTATGAACACAAAAATCCACACATATATAAATACACACCCAACACAGACACACATACATGTACTTGCATGGGCAGGTACGGGTGTGCATAGTCACAAACCAATGTTCACACACTTACACATGAATATATACACAGGCCTGCATACAAAAGAAAGAAGAATCTGTTCCAAATCCTTGTAGACTATTCATTCCATGATGAGGTTTATTAGACCAATGTAACCTTTGTATAGACTTACAAAAAAATATAAAGGGTAAAACCCTTATAAAGGGTAAAATATTATCCTATCCACTCAGACAAGCCTAACCAAACATTCAAAACCATCATGTCCTTTTGTTGAAATCAATACTTTTACCTCATAAAAATACCCCTTAAAGTAAGCGGGGACCCCCTGAAAATGAAGCAGTGTGTTTGGTGTCTGTTGATGTGTTTCAGAGTCTCTATAACTAGCTGGAAGTTGACTGGCTGCGCTGAAGGCATGCAGCCTCAGGCCAGCACTCAGGCCAGCTTTCTATACACACATAACATTGTGTGCAAGTTGCTCCCCTGAGCTTCGCTTGGGGTTCCGGTGGAAACCGAGGACACAGGAACAAAGGAAGTATAGAAAAAGAACAGGAGTGACGAAAAACAATTGAGTGGAAAGTTGTCTGTTCTGAATGAGTAGAGGGAGTCATAGTTTTGACTTTGTTGACCTCTGGTGGTCTTTTTTAGTTAATTTCAGCCTTCGAATAGGTATTTGTGTGTTGTATGTTCTTGATTTGATCCCAAAAGAGTAGGCCATGGATGAATAGCAAAACTATTATCTGCAACTTCTAGTTCCGTCATGGATTCTGAGCGTATAATGGCTGCTCTCCACAACTATAGTTCTACAATTGGACACAAATGGGTAAGCCTTCACCAGGCAATTGGAAGTATTTGCCAGACATGGAGAAATGCATCATCAGCTGTGCAAAGCTTGGCAGCAGCTCCAGATCTTCTTGCACTAATCCCCAAGTCAGCTACTCATTGCACTTAACTGCTTCACCTAGTGTGCTCTCCCAGTCTTCTAAGCCACAGCTTCCAGCTCCCCTGGATTAAATTTGCATGTATTAATTTAGCAGACACATTTATCCAAAGCGACTTACAACAGAGAGCATTACAAAAGAGCATCGGTCACTGAGCATAGCAACGTGATAGACCCTAAAACATAGCGGGCTTGTAGATTATGAAACATACAATGTGAGAAACCAATAAGTGCCAAGGGAAGAGCTATAACAGCATTAAGCCGAACAGTTTACAAATTTAAGGTAGGAACCTCAGACGGAGAGTAGCCTGCTTGTAGGAAGCGAACAATAACAAAGCAACAACAACAGCTGATATTTCCAAGTGCCATGAAACTCTTGGAACAAGTGAGTCTTGTGACAGATCAAGCTTTCAACAGGTGTTCTATGACTTTGGTATTAGAAATACACCTATTATCAAAATGATAATATAAATATCAGAAAACATTATAAATTTATACAGCTGTTGCAGTGTTAAAACTCAAATCAATCCACATGCAATTAAACATCCTAACAAATCAGGAGTTAGCAAGAAGCTAGCGTCAAAAATCCCGTAAAGCACTAGGCCACACAATTCTGCTATGTCACTAACAAAAACAGTGCTTTTTTTGCAACATTAATGAAGAAAAACACACGCACATACACACACACACACACATATATACACTATATTACCAAAAGTATTTGGTCACCCATCCAAATGATCAGATAGATAGATAGATAGATAGATAGATAGATAGATAGATAGATAGATAGATAGATAGATAGATAGATAGATAGATACAGATATATTTGCATACACACAGGCAGTCTGTACATTAATGACTTAATGATGAACTGTCAGTCAACCCATTCAGTGCAATGAATCAGTTAGTAGCAGGCACACAGGTTCAATCATCTATAAACTACAGGACTACTAACAGGAATCTCATCAAGGTCCCCATACAACACTAGCCAATAGTTTGCAAGGTCAACCAGTATCCAGACGATTATTAATGTTTTACAGATTGTTTATGTTCTTGAAATGTTAATTATTAGGGACCTCAACTTTTAGAAAAAGTCACAAAACTGTAGGAAGAAAATGTATGGATAACCAGTACTTTGGTCAAAACTGAAATGACTCAAATTGACCCATAACATAGTACAAGAGTTAAGACATTCCTGGTTGTGCTGACCCTCTATGAAAGGTAGCCAAAGGTGCAAAAACTATAAGCAATATTTTCATACACGTTCTCAATGCAACCTGCAAACCTGAAAATCAATATGATCAGGAAATATACGTCTACAATGCAGCACACCAACACGGGAGAAAAGACACGCGGAAAACGTTCATATAACCCTTGCACAACTCCCAGGGCAGAAGCACAGCTCCCAGCAAACGAGCCAAACCCCATGAAATTAAGGAAAAGCATTAACACCACAACGGGAGAAAAAAAAAAAGAATTAAAACATCTATCTAAACACCCATCTACAGGGCCTGCTCTCGTTCCCATTCGCCCCGATCTGAAAGTAAAAAAATGTCAAAGTAAAAAAATCGCTTTTCACAAACCTCTATGGCAACTTATGCTCATATCTCCCGAAACCGACCACCCACCCGCCTCCCCAATACCTTGTTCGATTTGTCTGGACCCCACCACATGAACCCTGCCCTCTAAACCCCCCGCACGAGCCCCCCCCGCCCCCCGCGAACAATGATCCCCCCCCCCCCATTTTTTGATAGCATGCTAGCGAAACATATGCTGATGCACTAGCAATTAGCGCAAGCGCTAATTTCAGCATTGGTCGCTAATGTTAGCAAACAGCATATCTTTACAGCTAGTTGGAATGTCAGTTGTAAATCCTGATGAAGCATAGGGTGGACAATAGAAAGCGTTTTTCCTTGCCAAGCTAACCAACTGTCAAGTGATTCTAGAGCGCAGGTAGCAAACACATTGAATCGAACGTCTCTGACGTCATCAGCCTGAATGTGGCTAAAAGCGAATCCTATGAAAATGGCACCGGAATTTTCAGGTCCAAGTCCTTTTTAGAGCTCAATAACTAGCGACTACTTGCAATAAATTAAAAACAAATATGACAGTTAGCATGTAGACACCTACACCTTAATTCTATCAAATGTTGGTTGCGGTCAACATTGAGAAAGTATATGAAACTAGAAAAAAAGTCCTAAAGAAATTTTGAGTGTGCGTGACTCTGGCCCGGGACTCCCCCCATACATCACTGACACTGTTGAGTCATTTTCTGAATATGACTTCTACCATTGCTTAGGTATGTGACAGATCAAGCTTTCAACAGGTGTTCATATGCTGATGCACTAGTAGTAGCGTAAACACTAATTTCAGCAGGATTAAAGACAGCTCCACTTGAGCACACTGCCACAGTTTAAGTTTAAGTAGTAAGCAAGCAGTAAACAATTGGTCACTCTGTGTCAGGTAGCACTTTACATTACAGTTCAGTAGCATAGTAATAGTTTGGTTGTAATTTGATAATAGTGATAAATGCTTTCAAAAACTTAGAGTGTAAAATGACCCAAATACATCCAATGCCAGACTTAGGCCATCAATGGCTATGACTTTGGTATTAGAAATACACCTTTTATCAAAATGATACCGCATTATAGATATCAGATAACATTATAAAGTTATACAGCTGTGTTAAATGTCAAATCAATCCACATGCAATCAAACATGTAACAAATCAGGATTCAGCAATAAGCTAGCATCAAAATTCACAAAAAGCACTAGGTCACACAGTTCTGACATCACACTAACAAAAACAGTGCTGTTTATCAAACATTAATTGAGAAAAACACACACGCACATACACATACACACACGCACATACACACACACACACACATATATATATATAGATAGATACATATATGTGCATACACACAGGCAGTCTGTACATTAATGACTTAATGATGAACTGTCAATCAAACCATTCAGTGCAATGAATCACTTAGTAGCAGACACACAGGTTCAATCATCTATAAACTACAGGACTACAGGACTCTCCATACAACACTAGCCAATAGTTTGCAAGGTCAACCAGTATCCAGACGATTATGAATGTTTTACAGCAAGCCCCCCCCAACAATTTAAATAGCAATTCCTAAAAGACCTGTATTTAATCCCCACTGTTTCTCTATGGAACTGCCGATCCCAACCACCCACACACCTCCCCAATACCTGGTTTGATTCGTCTGGACCCCACCACATTAACTTTGGCCTCAAACCCCTCCGAAATCGCCCCCCCCGAGCCCCCCGCAACGTCACAATCTCCGCTTGAAAGTGCAAGTAAATCAATCGCGATTCTCAAACCTCTCCCCCAAATAGGCTCATAGCTCATAAAATCAGATTAGATTAGATTCAACTTTATTGTCATTACACAGGTACAAGTCCAGGGCAACGAAATACAGTTAGCATCCAACCAGAAGTGCAAAACAGTTATTAACAACAGAATATAATAATATGGATATACTCAGAATATACATATTATGAACAGTATAGACAGAATATACAGGGTATGTACAGGGTATGTATAAACCCGACCTCCCACACACCTCCCCAATATATTGTTATATTCCTATGGACCCCACCACATGAACCCTACCCTCAAACCCCCCCGCACGAGCCCCCCCCGCCCCCCGCGAACGCCGATCGCCCCCCCCCCCTCCGAAAACGACCCTAAACGGTTAAAATGCCCACAAATAACCCCCCCCCCCCACTACCCTCCCCACAACCCTCCACGACCGTCCTGACTGATAAGCACATGTATACATATAAGCCCAAATGTTAAAGAAGTCAAAAACCCACATCTTAGATAGCATGCTAGTGAAACATATGCTGATGCACTAGCAATTAGCTTAAGGGCTAATTTCAGCATTGGTCGCTAATGTTAGCAAACAGCATATCTTTACAGCTAGTTGGAATGTCAGTTGTAAATCCTGACTGATAAGCACATGAATACCTATGAGCCCAAATGTTAAAGAAGTCAAAAACCTACATTTTTGATAGCATGCTAGCGAAAGAGTTGAAAAAGATGTTCGCTTACCTTAGAGACTTAGAGCCAGAGAGGAAGAGTTGAGTTGGAGTACAGTTTATAAATACACCCGAAACAAAAAGAGCCAATTTGATTCCTCCAGTAAATATCTTCCAATTAAAGTTATTAAATGTGAAATGAATTACTGTTCATAAAATACACCGTCATTCGTGGCCACCGTCTCTCCTCTTTCAAGCACGTTGCTAAGTAACGAACTAATGAGTTGCAGCTGGAACTGTCATGGCAGTTGGACAGAGAGAAAAGGCTTACAGCACCCCTCGAACAGGAAGGATTTCTGGCCAAACCGTGTTTCCAATCATAAAACCAGGTTAACGTGAAGCAGGCTGAGCCCTTCCTGAACGTCTACATTTTGTGTTGACAAGTGAATAAATGTTCTCTTGGGAGCAATTCTAAAAAGTGTTTGTTTTCTTTCTTATTAGTTACTATCCCACCACTCTTAACATGGGAGTCTATGAGGCTGTTAATGGGTGCTGCGGCCGAATCTTCGCATGTCAAGCTAAAACAATAAATCTGACAGATAAAGTAAAGCAAGTGTGAGCTAGAGGACACATTTTCCTACGTTTCTATGTATAAATTGTGTCTGTAGTGGTGCATTTGAGGCCACGGTGGTCGAATACGTTTTATTTTTTCACAGATTTTTCTCTCTCCACTCTAGCGATGACATCACGCACTCTAGCTCGCAAACATTCTCTCCATTGACACCCATTCATTTTTTTTGTATAGTTCTTGGCAATTTTTGGCAAAATTGTTTGCCAAAAGTCTTTGAAAAATCATAGCAAACGTCGCGGCCGAGCCGCACGTTTTGATACCACTTTTGTGTATATGCGTCAAAAACTTTCGAGCCAAAAAAACGGCGTAAGTATAATAATAAACGCTAGTAATAACATAGTGTGCGCCTTGCAACACGCACACAATAATAATAAACGCTAGTAATAACATAGTGTGCGCCTTGCAGCACGCACACAATAATAATAATAAACACTAGTAATAACATAGTGTGCGCCTTGCAGCACGCACACAATAAATCACCATGGTAACTTGACCAGGCTAAGTTTTATCTGCTTTCATGCAATCGACCTGTGGCTAAATTCAGCCAGGATAACCAACATATCCCGTCTTAATCTCTTATCATGGTTTTGTGCAATACCCCTCTGGAGGACAAATAAAGGTTCATCTAATCTAATCTATTCATCACTTTTATTCTAGTTGACAGATAACCTAAATACTACTAATCCAAAGCAACAGAAAGATGACCCTTAGTAACCAAAAGGTTACGATGGGATAACCATATGGATATGTTATTCAAAACACATGTTTTACCTTACAAGACAATTGTGTGAAATGTCTCAGAATATAATTCCATCAAATTCACAGTCTCCTCCAAAAGTATTGGAACGGCAAGGTCAATTCCTTTTCTTTTTTTTTGTATACTGAAGACATTTCAGTTTCAGATCAAAAGGGGGAAAAAATGGAAGGTCTTGTTTGGCCACCAACTGTCCTCAGCTGTCATGGTGAACTTCTACCGCTGTGCGATCGAGTGCATCCTGACCAACTGTGTTACAGTATGGTATGAAAACTGCACAGTTGCAGAGCGCAAGGCACTACAGTGGGTGGTGAAAACTTTCCAGCGCATCACAGGGACTTCTCTTCCAACCATCGTGGACATCCAGAGGAAGCACTGTCTGCGAAGAGCTCACACTATCCAGAGGGACTCCTTCAACCCCACCCACAAACTGTTTGCCCTCTTGCCCTCCGGATAAGACCAGTAGACTGAGGAACAACTTCTCCCCCAGGACTGTTTCACTTTTGAACTCCACTCCCGCATCTGCACATAGTACCATTTTGCACTATCTGTACATACAACAATGTAAATACTGAAGGTGTACAATACAGCTGTATATTTGTTCTTCCAGATCACTTTAATACCCTGTACATACTCTGTTTATTCCGCTTATGCTACCTGTTTGCCCTTCTGGTTGGATGCTAACTTCATTTTGTTACCCTGTATTTGTACGTGTGTAATGACATTAAAGTTGAATCCAATCTAATCTTAAAACAAATGTTATCAATCCTATCGTTGGAAAGAATTACTTACAAGAGAAGCATATTGTTCGTTTTGTGTTTTATTGTGATTGTTTTGTTTTAAGATGTGTTTTTGTTATATTTGGCAGCTAACCTACAAGAAATTACATACGGCCATGGCTAGGCTATACGTCACAATTGTTTGTACTGTGATTATCTTGTGCTGCTATAAAACTCAAATAAAGATATTGTGGGAAAAAACAGACATACACACTACTGAAACTTCGTTCACGTTTAAACAATAATATTTTTTGCTCTATAAATCCTGGGGGGTATTGCACAAAACTAAGATAAGGGATTAAGCCGGGCTATGTTGGTTATCCTGGCTGAATTTAGCCTCAAGTCGGTTGCACGAAAGCCGATAAAACTTAGCCTGGCCAAGTTACCATGGTGATTTATTCTCCGCAGCTAGCCTGCTCCGGACCAGGCTAACAGTCAGGCTAAGATTAATCCTAGTGATTCACCTGCATTTCCACCGTCAATCCTGTGAGGAAGTCACGTGTTTTACAGCATGTCCATGATCTTTTTAAATATGTTGCATCATTTTAATTATAATGCGTTAAACATTTACACATATTTAGTATATTGTCATTTCTCATTTCATTTAAATCTACAACAGTCTTCTAATATTGATTTAAGTGGTATTATTATTACTCTGGCCAAGTGTTATATTGATATGCTGATGAAGACTACTTGTCAAACTGCCGTCGAGGTTTCATAAAGATGGGTTTTATTGCAGTACAGTGAACCATCGCTATATCACGGTTCAGTACTGTGAACCCTCGCGATATCATGGTTCAGTACAGTGAATCCTTGCGATATCACGGTTCACTTCACGGATTTGCCACGTGCATTGTGTTCTGCATTCTGATTGGATAAACAGTCTCTCCAAGTCTTCTCTACCTGTGCATCAATAAAGTTGCGGTTTACTGTAATATGTACTGTGTCTGTACACCTACGTAACATTCGCAGAAAAAGTTAAACTTATGGACCTGCTTAATTGTAGCCCAATTATGACAGCTCCAGAGGATTGTACACTTTTTGAATACTAACGCATTAATCCGGTCCGCTATTGTCTGCCAGGCTTATTCTCTTTCTTTGATTATGGCTTGAGTATTGCCCTTTTTTAATAATATCCTTCTCCTCCTCATAAAACTCCATCAGGGAGCTGTTGTTCTGCGGCCGTGAAATATGTTGCGCGACTCCTGTCCATGTTCTGATCGGTGATTCTGTGAGCGATCGCGAGGTCTATTTAAGAATGCCGTGAACACGCATTTATCCTGTGCAGGTGGCTTGTGCAGAGTGCAGTAGGATTCAGGATGGGGGGTGTGGGGTGTTTATTGTTAGTGGCAATGTCATTGTGAGTCCTTGGCCCTGTTGAGGGCAATAGCAGATGAAGGCAGTGTAGAATTGCACTATTATTGTCTTAGGCAGGCTGAATTTCTTCAGCTGCCGCAGGAAGAACATATATATTAAATATAAAAATATAATAGTGGTGAAGTGTAAATCTAACATATGAAGAAACTCGTTACACTCCCACAAAAAAAAAACACATGAACACACATTGAACATAACCCAACTCAAATTACTTCACACTCAACTCTTTTATGTGCCCCCTACTGAGCTGTGCCCCTAGACCCTGGTCCATCACCACGGCAATTTTGCTCAGTGAGTAGTCCAGGAGTGTGCAGGCCTGGAAAGACAGTGTTGCTCTCTTCCATCCTGTTACTATGACTTTTGGGGGTGTAGGGAGTGGGAGAGACCTAGACTGCTGTACACATACATGTATACATGCATTTACAGGATGCATACACACTGTCTATGTACACACACATAAATAATGAGTAAACTAAGTTAGAAAGCCATGGAGTGGAGATGTGGTAAAGAGTTTGATTGACAGCATAGGATGTTAAGATAGCATAGCATAGCCTCAAATCACACACACACACACACACACACACACACACACACACACGTTTCAACAGGAGAGCATGTTATGAACCATTGGTCTCAGCCAGTCAACAGACAAACACACACAACTTTCCAAATATGTGTCCCTTCATTCATAATCTCATCAAAGCCACCATGACATCACCCCCCAGGGGCCATGACACCAGCAGAGAAGCGGACATCCCAGCTTGACGATGTCATGCTGTCAGTTGAAGTTCAGTGACCCTCGCAACACCAAGCCAGGCTAACATACGATAGCACACAATCAGATATGCGTGTGTTTGACACACTAACTAAAACATGTAAGCCCTACCTTACACGCACAAATCCACTGAAAAAACACAAAAGGCAAAGACACCTGGGGCCCGTTCTTCATACGTCGCTTATTACATCCGAGATCAAATGACACATCCAAGATGATATCATTGTGCTAATCATGATCTGGCTAATTGGGGTCATCAAACACACATGTTGTGTATGATTAGTATCGCTGGATTGAGTTATCTGAGATAATTGCATGTTTGTGTGTTTCTTAAAAGGGGATATATATCGATAGTAGAAACATTGATCAGCAACGCTGCTATTGGCTGTTCAGCATGGCCAAAGAACGTGCCAAATCTTTCTCCAAATCAGAACAAGAGCTTTTAATGGAAGGTTATTAATTAATAAAAGGTTGTTAATTAAAACAACAGGGAACACCTCAAAGTCTACAAAAGCCAGGAGAGTGAGCTGGCAGACAAATGCGTAAGTGCTGTCCATAGTAGATGTTTCTATCATATTCTACAGTATGTGTCTTTACATTTTAATAATTTAATATTTACTTTTTAAATGTCAGAACCACCACTGGACCCACTAGAACATGGGAACAAGTAAAAGTGAAATACAAGAATATTCTACAAAATGGTAGCCTTTAATGCATACTGTCTTTATTTTTTAACACTTATTTTTCCTCTTTTTTAAAAAACCACTGTTAAATTACGTGTTTGTCTATTTATAACAGCCACAAAGAAAAAAAAAGGTATCTCTCAACAATTACACTTTCATGCGGGGCTAAAGGATGCTGTCTATCCCGCAATACCCGATTCATTTGAAAAGCTCTGCAAATTATTCTCCCACCTTCTGCAAGAGGTTGCTCGCGTATGGCTGCGACATACTTCCGTATCTCCTCCGTTTATGAAACCTCAATCTAATCTTGTTTACATGAAATAAGCCTGTTCCCGAGCAGGTTTGAGCTTACGGACCTGTTGCTATGACAGCAAGTCTAGGATGAGCTTTGAAGAACCAAACGATCCAAGATTATGCCAAATCGTCAACAATCAAATCCAGCTAACTGAGTTAGCGACATACGAAGAACGGGCCCCTGGTGACAAGTGTCAAACAACATGGTCAACAATGAAACACAAGAAATATAATCTTTACATTCAACAAACGCACTACCATTACACCGTAGACACAAACCGTGCACGCACACATACAGTGGTCTTGATTTTGGGTTCATAAGGCATTTGGGGCTTGTTAATCTTGGGAGTTTTGGCTGAACTGTGGGAAGAACAGTGTAATATGTGTCAAAGGTAGCAGCGCTACCCTAAAACCTGCTTAACTCCGGGTGCCTGAGCTAAATAAGTGAAGGTATTGTTCCTCAATGTGCATGCTTTCATGTGTGTTTGCATGCATGCTGTAGACTCAAACCGCAGTTGTGTGGCCAAACTCATTCACCTGCCCACTGAAGGGCCACTACTCCCTATAAGACGGGCCCTGCTTCAACCTAACCAGCCACTAGCCTCACCTGTGGATCAATATCATGCTGCTTCACCTGCAGGTAAGCTGGGGGAGAGAGCCAGGTGAGAGACCTGACGGAAAGACCAAGGAGAAGAAGAAGACCAGAAGGAGAGGTCTAAAAGACCTGTTGTAGCACAGAAGGATAACCAGGGTTTAAAAAGGTCACAGAAAGGCTATGAAAAGCGCAAGTAAACGCATACATATTTGTAATACACCTGCATACCTACCTTTCTCCAACTTTCTCTCTACCACACAATTATCTTTGATGAGAAAATCAAGTTTGCTGCCAAAAGAATAATAGAATCAGATCTGCTATATAGCCATACTTTGCATTTCTCCTCGTCCCTCAGAGGAAGTACAGTTCTAGCCTGTCTTCCAGGGAGCCGAGTGTGCAGAGGCCGTTTTTAAAATGGTTATTTACTTAAGTTTCTAAGATAACATGAATGTAAGAAACAGTGTCCTTATCCTTGGGATGTAAGTTGGTTTGCACCAAACGTCCAGTGATTTCTCCGGTGGGTGGCTCAATGGGTTCTCATTCAACACAAAAGCTGGGAGGTTTTCCAGCAATGTTGATTAAGGAAAAGGCAGGCTTATGTCGACAAGTCTCGCTCTCGAGAGTTCAGCTCCATTACTTTTTAATTTATTCATTTAGCAGACACTTCTATCCAAAGCAACTTCCAAGAGAGACTGATTATAACAAGGATAGCCCCAAACACTGAGGTTAGCCAGAACATGAAGTGTGGGTGCCAAAAGAAAAAAAACACAGGAGCATTCAGTTAATTTACGATTAAACAGCATGAAACTCAAACATGCCGGAGTGTACCTGTAGGAAAGCAAGCAACAATAAAATATCTTACAGTGAGTACAATAATTTCAAATCGGTTATGACTGGCTAACAAGAGCAACAAGTCCCTTGAAAAAAGAAATTGTGATCTTGGAGGTAACTAACATCAGCTCCTGCCATTCATTCCTAAGTACCGTTGTACTCCTGAAATACGTGTGTCTTTAGCCTTTTCTTGAAGGTGAGAGACATTCAGTGTCTCTGACAGAAGTGGGGAGTTGATTCCACAATTTAGGGGCCACAGGGGAAGAGCTTGTGTTGGGACCGGGTGCTCTTGAGTGATGGGACAACCAGATGATTGTCAGAAGAATTGTAGGTGGCGGGTGTGGGTGTAAGGCTGGATGAGAGACTTGATGTAGTCGTGGGCAGTTCTGTTCATCACTTGGAAGGTCAGTACCAGGGTCCTGAATTTGATACAGGCCGTGATGGGAACGTCTGTGTAAGTTGAAGACCAGTCAGGCTTTTTATTTCCTTCAAATGTCGATGGATAGTTTGCGCTTACACCGATGCACCCTGAGCCTGTAGGACCACTTTACTTTTTTGGGAAATTCTTTGGCGCTGCTTATCCACCATCCAGACTATCCAGAATTGCAAACTTTCATCAATTGTTTTTATTCCATCCACATCCAGGGAGATTACCTACAGTGACATGGGTTGCAAACCTCTAGATCCTATTGCACACTGTGGACAAAGGAACAGCTAGATCTCTGGAGATGGGACATGTAACCTTGAGATAGTGTTGATAATTTTCCACTATTTTGGTTCTCAAGTCCTTGTGTGATGTGTTGGTGGTAGTGGACCCAAAAATGCAGCGGGACTTGTACGGTTGAGTCCAAGGAGTCAGTAGAGACAGACAAAGCGCCCGTAACGGAGGGGGAAAAATAACATAAATCAATACAGAAGGTTGACGCACTCAGGTAGGTGACGTTAGTCCAAACAATAGGGATAATACAGGAGGGTAGGAAACATGCTACGATCTGACAGTGGGTATGCCGGAGGCCAGCCTCTAAATACTGCCAGGGAAAATGATTGGATTCAGGTGTGCGCAGTTAGCTTCCCTGCAAACCACACCCATGCCTGCAGAGAGAGCACAGAGAGAAGGCCCAACCCCGAGCCTATACACATCATAGACAGTTCTCTTTCTGTTCTCCATGCTTAGTATAGCACACACAGACACAATGCAGTTTCAACTTCTCTCCTTTTTGATATGCTTTAAGGTGTATTTTTTATATTGCCCACATCTATTACTTGCCCCAGGTGAGTTTAAACGAGCATCGCATACAAAATAAACATCTGTATAGCAAAATGTGTAATTGCAAGAGTTTTCTGTGAGATATTTTTTGTGGAATATTGTGGATATTTTCTGGAAAAATTTCCGTTTTGCCAACAAATTTTGACATATATTTTAACATACATATTTAAACCAACCAAGAAAAAAGCTAACTAATGGCTGGCTTTTAAAAAGCAGCAGGCACACAGACAGGAATGTGATTTGGCAGAACTGGGATCTGGCCCTATGATGATGGAGAGGGAGGGGTCAACACAACAAGAACGAATGGAGCTCTACCTGACAGTAACAGAAGTGAATTTGTCCGATTCAGCGTGGACAGAGAGCGTCCGATGCTACACGACAGTCGTATGCTTGCATCCAATTAGGAGATAGTGAAACTGGCTGGCTTATTTTATCTTTGGACAAAAATTGTCCGCTAAATTAGTATTTATTTATTTAGTTGGTTGTTGACATTTTCAGCTAGTTTAGTTGGAGCTAGTTTCTCTTCTTATCTTGAGAAGGGTTTCTTTTATACCAGTACTGTATAATAGAAGGTTATTTAAAGTATTTTATTCATGTTTTTAGAGCTATTTATTCTGTCTCACTCTTTGGTCAAATTTTTGATTATTTTTAAGACCTTAATTTTTGTTGTGGCCACTTCTCTAGAATGGAACTTGGAACCCTCCCTTCCTCCTTCTCCCTCTTTGTTTCTCTCTCTTCCCCCCTGTTCTCCTGCTCTCACTGGTCTAAATGTATGCTGTATAACTGTCAGTGAAGACTCAGCAATTGCAGTCCCATCTGGATTCTATTTAAACCACCACTTCTGACTACGTAAACTCTCCTTAACTCCTCTGTAGCACGTATTCCATGTTACATTAGTACACTTCCTACCACACTACTTCTGGTATACTGCAGATAGGTAGTGAATGGAAGAGATGAAGTATCTCTCACTCTTCTTTGAGCTGTTGGTCTAATTAAAAAGGTTTCTTCCATCCCCTCTGAAGGTAGTAAAACCACTCAAAGTGTGGTAATGGCTGACATGAGAAAGCAGTGCCTGTCTTTTTCACCTGTGATGTGTTTGAGGTAGACTGCCACCAGTTCACTAACCCACAACTTGGAGTGAGTGTGTGTGTCTGGCGTTGATAGCCAACGAAGCTGCTCTCAACGAAACTGCTCTCTTAAACCATCTCAAGCAGTACTGTTTTCCCGCAGCAATGGAAGAAATGGCGTGTGTGTGTGTAACTCAGACGTTCTGCTGGGGGTGGTTGCCACTGGAGCGAGTCTTCAGAACGATCCATGGAACTCTTTATTTCCCTCCCGTGTCTTGTGTGGAACACACCCAACTCTGTGAGAGGGCATCATTGAGGAGATGGAAAAAGAGAGATTTAGAATGAGAGAAGAAAAGAGAGCAGGAAACAAGTATGAAGAGTGTAAGAGAGAGAAACTGAGACCCTGGGTGAATAAATTGTGTGTGAGTGAGAGACTAGGAGAGGTAGAGAGACAGAAAGGCCTTGTTCAGAGGGAGAAGAGGGAGAGAGAGTCAATCATTTCCACCTGGATGTGGAGGGATTTTGTCCTGTGGTGCAGCAACTTTCCAAAAATACTCCTCCTGTCTACTTTCTTGCCTTCCTCCTCCTTTATTCTCGCTCAGTTTACATAGCAGAAGTTGCAGAGGTCTTGGTGGAATCCCTGCATCTTGTTCACATTAGAGCTATGTTCCCTTTTCAATGATAGATAGTACCATTTCGGCGCCGGGGCGAGTTGGCTGCTGATCACAACTTACTGTAATTCTCCACAAGTGCAATACATTTTTTTTATACTGGACCACTTAACCAGACTACTTAAATTACTTAAATTACTTGAATTACTTAAATTACTTATTTTCTTATTTTTTATATCTGACTTCATCGTGCCCGCCTATTGCTATTGCTATTGTTGTGTTATTGTCATGTATATTACCCTGCAACTCTGTGTGCTATACTTTACCCTGCTGCTGTTGTGAACTGCAATTTCCACCCCCTGGAGGACAAATAAAGGTTCATCTAATCTAATCTAATCTAGTAGATAGTAGCAGTAGACCGCTTGAAAGAGAGAAAGGGAAAGAATAAGAAGAGAATCCTTGATGAATTATGCAATTTGGGAGTTGAGAATACCGGGTTCAGAGCATATTAAGATACATACAATTGAGTTTGACTGGGAAAGACTGCTCCACGAGAGCAAAAGCCATCAGTCATTTATTTAAAGATTGGCTTCATCTGGTGTGCTGATGTCAATAGGAGGGCACATTCAAGAACAATACATTTTCAGCAGTTTAACATTGGGTGTGCTTTTCTTTTGGCAAAAGAACCACTTATTGTTATCGCACATATATTTAGGGTGTGTTTGCCTTTGGCAATAGCACAACCTATTGTAATCTCATATATAGGGTGTGCCTGCGTTTAGCAGTAGCATAACCTACTGTAATGAGTATATAGTGAACCCTCACTATATCACGGTTCACTTTTCACGGTTTCGCTACTTCACGGATTTGCATTGTGTTCTGCATTCTGATTGGCTAAACAGTCTCTAAAAACACAAACCTGTGCATCAATAAAGTTGCGGTTTACAGGATACAGTACTTTTATTTGTTAAACAAATTATTGGGCCTGTAGAAAGGGGTGGTTCTTTGGTTTTAATATATAATACCACAGGAATGTGTGCTCAGCCCGTTCCTCTACTCCCTCTTCACCCATGACTGCAAGCCAATGTATGGATCCAACTCCATCATTCAGTTTGCTGATGACACCACGGTGATTGGCCTCATCACCAACAACGATGAGACAGCCTACAGAGAGGAAGTACAGCACCTGGACATGGTGTGGTGACAATAACCTGCTCCTTAATGCCACAAAGACCAAGGAGCTTATCATGGACTTCAGGAAGAAGAGGGGAGACACGCACGACCCCATTCAAATCAACGGGATGGCCGTTGAGCGTGTCTCCAGCTATAAGTTCTTGGGGATCCACATCTCGGATGACCTGTCCTGGATTGCAAACACCTCCAGCCTGATCAAGAAGGCTCACCAGCATCTCTTTTTCTTGAGAACACTGAGGAAACAACACCTGTCCTCAGCTGTCATGGTGAACTTCTACCGCTGTGCGATCGAGTGCATCCTGACAAACTGTGTTACAGTGTGGTACGGGAACTGCACAGTCGCAGAGCGCAAGGCACTGCAGCGGGTGGTGAAAACCGCCCAACGCATCACTGGGACTATTCTTCCATCCATTGAGGACATCCAGAGGAAGCGCTGTCTGCGTAGAGCTCACAGCATCTGAAAAGATTCCTCACACCCCGCCCACAAACTGTTTGCTCTCCGGCAGGCGCCTCAGGAGTCTCCGGTCTAAGACCAGCAGACTGAGGAACAGCTTCTTCCCCAGAACTGTGACACTCCTGAACTCCACCCGTACTAGACCCCGCCCCCCTATATAACCCCCGTCCTCCTATATAATCCACGCCCCCCCATAGAACCCCCGCCACCCTATATTTGCACTATTATTTCTGTTTGTTCATTTTGCACCATCTGCATCATTTAGGTTGTTAGATTTAGTTTGTTATTTGATATTTGTCATTTTGCACATCTGCACATTGCATCATTTGCACTAACTGTACATACATGCAACTCTGTAAATTCTCTTAAACACTGTGGCATCTTGTACAATACAGCTGTACATTTGTCTTAAATCACTTTAATCTGTACACACCCTGTATATTTTGATTATACTGTTCATACTGTGTATATTCTGAGTATACTATTATATTCTGTTGTGCATTTCTGGTTGGATGCTAACTGTATTTCGTTACCCTGTACTTGTACCTGTGTAATGACATTAAAGTTGAATCTTATCTAATCTAATAGAGTATTTAATTGTATAATAATTGTAAAAAAAAGAAAAAGGTTTCTACTTCACAGATTTTGCTTATCACAGGTTTTTTTTGGAACGTAACCCCCGTAAAAAATAAGGGTTCACTGTATTAGGGTTAAGATTATCCTGACATGGGATATGTTTTACTATGGCGGAATGGAATGTCTAAAAGGGGGGCACTTCCGTGGCCGCGAGCGACGCAAGCGTGTGTACATGTATGACGAGAGCCATGGAGCAATAGAGATATATAATCCCCCAACATACTACTACTCCGCCGGACTATGTGTGAGCGGAGCACACTAATCCTGAGCCCTGACATCCCACTTGATACTAGTGGTGAAAACAAGTGTTTTCGGGATGCGTGGGTAATGCTAGCATTAAAGATGACTAAGGCTATGTGAGGCATATGTATCTATCGTGTTGCATACCATCTGATGTGCGGTTTACCTAACCGTCCCAAGCGGCTAGCCAGATCCACTGACCACCTTCCCAGTACCCTTCTCAACCGACCTTGGGCAGACAGCGGTCTCTAGGGAGCTGCCCCTCTTGCGCTCGTCAGCGACCCATATGGATGTACGCGAAGGCAGCTGAAGTGCTGGAACACGAAGATATATTATCTAGTGAGACGGTCAAGTGTCAGCAGAGCGTCTGCATGCTAGTGCATGTGAGGGAATGAGTGGTGACGTGTACTGAGGAGTGTGGATAAGTAATGATGAATACTGAAATGTGTGGATGAGTGATGATATGATATTAACTCAAACCACAGTAGTAAAAAAATAAAGACCTGCTCCAAACTGCTCTATTATGTTTGGACGACTCCCTCGGGATCAGTTCGTCTCCGTCCTCCTCACCCTCTGCCATCTTTCCATCAAGTAATGTAACTCACTCAAGCAAGCTATCTTGTCTGTATTCCTCTGCATCAGAGACGTTGTAGCCAACCCAAGGATTGGGTTGTGAGGGAATGAGTGATGACGTGTACTCAGGTGTGTGAATGGGTGTTCATGTATACTGAGGTGTGTGAATGAATGATGTGTATACTGAGGTGTGTGAATGAATGATGTGTATACTGAGGTGTGTAAATGAATGATGATATATACTAGCGTGTGAATGAGTGATGACAGGGTCAGCTTGAGTGTCACGCCTGAACTGGCTCCGCCCATTTCAGTCACACACTCACGTGATTGATTTGATAATAAATGGATGATTTATTGATAACTGTAGCTCCTCTCGGTAGTAAAGCATGATGCCCGAGATCTTTTTATAATACAGGGTTTATTCAGTCATCAAGTGACCCAGACAGACCTGTGAGAACTGAAGCAAAAGAGAATAAAACAAACAATCACGTGAATTAATTAGCTGATGCAGAGCTTGTAGCTTAATGTAATTACACAATACACCAATAAAACACACCTCGTAGGCTGCACACTACCAAAGGGCTGAATCTTGTCCTTTCTTCTTTCTTCATCGTCTTTGTTTACATTTAACATTGTAACTCTTTATATTACTTTACTTGTGTGTATGGAGATAATTTGCCGTGTGGTTTGCCTCTGCCCTGCTCTGTCAGGTGGTGTATCATTAAAATGGGTACCGATAATAAGCCCGGGTATCAATGGGTACCAATAATAAGCCCGCTTCACTGAAAAGGTAGGTAGGAACCAAAAATAAATAAATAAGAGTGGATTGTAGCATGTAATTGTAATTGGTGGAATGTAGCACCTCTGGATCTTCACCCCAGCCAGGTTTTTCAGGTCTAGGAGCCATGATTCCCACAGAGGTTGCAGGTCGTCAGGTAAGGTGTCATCCCAACTCAGCTTGTTGCGACACATCTGCTGGACAATCCTCTTCCCGACCAGAATGAACGGCGCCACAAATCCGAGCGGGTCAAATATGAGGCAACAGTGGACTTCTCGTGAGTGGGTTCTCCTTGACGACTACTCGGAACTGGAACTCATCTGATGTCACACACCACTGAACGCCAAACGCTCTTTCCATATGATGCTCACCCAACGCCATGTTCAGATCTTTGGCAGCCTAAACACATTCCTTCTTAGGAATGGTGGCCATAACTTCCTCACTATTTGAGATTAACTTATGCAGCCGGAGTTTGCCTCTGCTGCAGAGTTCTCTTGATTCCTTAACAAGTTGGATGGCTTGGCTTTGAGATGTGACACTTGCTAGCCCGTCATCAATGTAAAAATTCCTTCTGATGAACTGAATCTTCCCCGTCCTTCATCAGCAAGATGTCTTAGTCCAAAGTTGGCGCTGCCTGGGGAAGAAGCCGCACCAAACAGGTGAACTTTCATTTGGTAGATAGATGGTTGAGCTTCCACCAAAGGAAACGTAGTTCTAACATAGTTCTATACTTTGACATAGAACTGGTGAAACATGCGCTCGATGTAACACATTATCGCCACAGGACCTCTACGAAAACGACAAAGGACTCCGACTAAGTTGTTTGTCAACTCAGGACCGGTTAGTAGGTGGTCGTTCAAGGAAATCTCCTGAAACCTTGCAGAACAGTCAAAGACGGTGCAGATCTTTCCAGGCTTCTGCGGATGATACACTCTGTGATGTGGAATGTACTACGCAGGAGTCTTGTTGATGTCGTCTTCAGGAACCCTTTCGGCGTCTCCACGAGCAATGATGTCATCCATGAAAGTTTTGTAGTCCTTGTAGTACTGTTCGTTTCTTTTCAGCTTCCTTTCTAGGCATCTGAGACGATGGACGGCACATACCTTGTTGTTTGGTAAGTTAGGTTTCTCCTTCTTGAAAGGTAGCAGCATCTCATAGTGACCGTCATCATTGAGCCTGAAGCTCCCTTGCATCTGTGACAGGAATCTGAGGTCTTCTTGAGAGATGCTTGTATCTCCTGAAGTTCTTTCCACAAAGTCAGACTCCAGGACCTTAATGACATCTACAGGTGAGACTACTTCCTTGATCAGTGTTCTACAGACATAATGTATTTCACTTGGTACATCTGAAGCCAACTGACAATCTGGAATGACTTATTTCACCACAACTTGGTTACTTACTCCAATTGCATCTCCATTATCAAGACGGAGGTCGCCATAGCCTACTATGCTCCAGCCCAGGTCTGTTTTCAGTCCGAATGGCTGATTTCCTTCACCAGGCACCACCTGTCTTGGCACGAGAGCTTGAGGGCAGGTGTATTAACAATCTGACGTCACAACTTTGTTGAGGAGCCATCTCAGCTGCGATGTTTTCAAGGTGAGGCCAACCCTTAGCTGTCTCTGGTGTAGGAATATGTTCTCTTGTATAAAGTCTCTTGTATATGTCACCGGCAGAGGTATTACCTTGTCTGAGTAGAATCCTCTTACTTGCAGACCAGTAACTCTTCGGCATGGCACAATGATGTTCCTTGAGGCCATGGTGGAACTGAACTGGCTCATTTTTTGCGTGCAAAGCCTTTGCAGTTTCTTCAAGGAGGAAGGTTGTGTCACTCTGTATCTAGGAGTGCGTACACAAGAATTTCACAATCAGGCTCACTTGTGGCTGACACCCACACTGGGATGATAGTGGATGTATGAGTGACTGCAGGTCTGTGTCCTTTCACATTCTTTCGAGCGATGACCGGATTGCAGACTCGAAAACACAACTTGTTTTCCTGGACAGAGACAGTTTTACAACATAACTTGTGTGTATGGAGATAACTTGCCGTGTGGTTTCGCCTCTGTTCTGCTCTGTCAGGTGGTGTATCATTAAAATGGGATCCGTGTAGAAACAAACAAACCAATAATAAGCCCGCTTCACTGAAAAGGTAGGTAGGAACCACAAATAAATAAATAAGAGTGTATTAACTGACGTGGGCAGTTACAATAACCATGACATGGTAATATGTTTGACTTTGGCGGAGTGGAATGTCTAAAAGGGGAGCGCTCCCTACCGCCTCGCCACGTGCATATGTATATGACAAGAGGCATGGAGCAATAGAGATATATATAATCCCCAAACATACAAACACTCCGCCAGACTATGTGTAAGCGGAGCATCACTGCTCCTGAGCCTTGACATCCCACTTAGTACTAGTGGAAAAAACAAAGCGTTTTTCTGGATGCGCGGGTCATGCTATCATTACGGATGGCTAAACTATGTGTGCATATCTGTCGTGTTGCCAGATCCACCGACCACCTCCCCGGTACCCTTCTCATCCGACCTTGGGCAGATAGCGACCTCTAGAGAGCTGTGCCCCTCTTGCGCTCGTCTGCGACCCATCATGGATGTACGCAAAGGCAGCTGAAGCGCTGGAACATGAAGATATGTTATCTAGTGTAAGTCAATGTGTCAGCAGAGCATCTGCTGTTCCCCAGCTGGTATCCAGGGTATCTCCGCAGATATCTCGGCTTGCACGCTGATTCTGATTGTTAGTGAACGAATCAGAACACATCTTTGTATCACCAACACCAAGCTCAAGATCTCACGGAGACATTCTAACATGAAGTTGATCTGGTATCCTCTCAACCATACAGGGCAGGCAGCTGTAGAGACCCAACCTCTAGCACCCGAAGGCGACCCCAAAGTTGTACGCAAGGCTGTGTATGCACCCAATGTAACTATATGAGAATCAGAATTAACAATGAAATGTGTCAGCAGAGCATCCACCGTTCCCTGTAGTATAGGGCATCTCTAGAGATATCCCAGTTCAGAACTATGGATTCTGATTGATAGCGACCAGATCAGAGCACACCTGCGGATCACTATGTCCGAACCAGGATCTAAAGAGATATTCTACCTTTATGGGTTACAAAGCCAACCCAACCACCATCTGCAATACACTTATTTTTACACTGCCATCATTACTTGGCCGCATGGCCGTGAGTTTCGTTCATAAGCTCGTACACATCTGAGCTCCCATTATGTCCATTGCATTGGGGCGTACATGCTCGTAAGCTGTAGAAGACCAATGTCTAGTCGCTTTTAGCCTGGTTGTAGGCACTTTGGATGATGCCCGGGTGGCTGCCCCGATCCTAAATCAGTGAGCTGTAGACTGCTCCGGGGACAATCCACAGTGAACATGCTGAGCGGAGCCGGCATCTGTGATGGACAGGTGCTCGGAGGGCATCGCCGGTAGGCGACATAGAAGCAAGTGGGCAAAAAACGCAATTAGTTAGAGCAATCATGATATGAGTACCTTTGCATGCAACAGGACAACGTAAACATATTGCTGGCAGACTTGGTGGTGAATCCCCGCACCTTAAACCTGTGAGAAACACTGACTCAAGAAGTATCAACGTACGTCCAAGCACCCTCGTCTAAACGAGACAAAAATAGCTCTTTTAGTGCCATATGGGTAAGGTTAAAGGTAGCAGTTTATCTGTACTATCGGGACGCTGCTTCTCGAGCCCCTTCATCAGCAGGCGTATACAGGGGCTCCAGAGCAGCTGCTCACTGACAGCCCCCAACGCTGGAAATTTAATAGAATGCACGACGCCAGTGTTTTGATGGTGGATGATAAAGCTTCTGTGATTCAAACCATGAACGATGAGCACGTTCATTGAACCTACAGGTTCACATGCATAGAACTGAAGCCAATTCAAAACAAAGCTTGATGATTGAAGCCATGTGCTGTCATATGATTTTTTATGTTGAGGGGCAATCTTAAACCTCAAAAACATCACAGACCCCCTCCTAGACCCCCTGCAGTTCGCCTACAGAGCCAACAGGTTTGTGGACAACGCAGTCAACATGGCCCTCCACTTCACCCTCCAGCATCTGGACTCTCCAAACACCTACGCCAGGATCCTGTTTGTGGACTTCAGCTCTGCCTTCAATACCATCATCCCGGCTCTGCTTCAGGACAAGCTCTCCCAGCTGAACGTGCCCGACCCCACCTGCAGGTGGATCACAGACTTCCGACAGGAAGCAGCGCGTTAATATGGGAACGCAAGTCTCTGACTCCCGGTCCATCAGCACCAAATCCCCTCAAGGATGCGTCCTTTCCCCCCTGCTCTTCTCCCTGTACACAAACAGCTGCACCTCCAGTCGTGCATCTGTCAAGCTCCTGAAGTTTGCAGACGATACCACCCTGATCGGGCTCATTTATTTATTTATTTATTGTGTGCGTGCTGCAAGGCGCACACTATGTTATTACTAGCGTTTATTATTGTGTGCGTGCTGCAAGGCGCACACTATGTTATTACTAGCGTTTATTGTGTGCGTGCTGCAAGGCGCACACTATGTTATTACTAGCGTTTATTGTGTGCGTGCTGCAAGGCGCACACTATGTTATTACTAGCGTTTATTGTGTGCGTGCTGCAAGGCGCACACTATGTTATTACTAGCGTTTATTGTGTGCGTGCTGCAAGGCGCACACTATGTTATTACTAGCGTTTATTGTGTGCGTGCTGCAAGGCGCACACTATGTTATTACTAGCGTTTATTATTGTGTGCGTGCTGCAAGGCGCACACTATGTTATTACTAGCGTTTATTATTCTGCTTATTCTTACGCCGTTTTTTGGCTCAAAACACCTACCAGAGTTTTTGACGCATATACACAAAAGTTATATCAAAACGTGCGGCTCGGCCCCGACATGTGTGCTATGATTTATCTAAGACTTTTGGCGAACAATTTTGCCCAAAAATTGCCAAAAACCACACCAAAAAAATGAATAGGTGTCAATGGAGAGAATGTTTGAGAGGTAGAGTGGTGATGTCATCGCTAGAGTGTGGAGAAGAGAGAGAATTGTGTACAAAAAATAAAACGTATTTGACTACCATGGCCTCAAATGCACCACTACAGACACAATTTATACATAGAAACGTAGGAAAATGTGTCCTCTAGCTCACACTTGCTTTACTTTATCTGTCAGATTTATTGTTTTAGCTTGACATGCGAAGATTCGGCCGCAGCACCCATGAACAGCCTCATAGACTCCTATGTTAAGAGAGGCGGGGCTGTAACTGAAAAGATAGAAAACGAACACTTTTTAGAATTGCTCCCAAGAGCACATTTCTTCACTTGTCAACACAAAATGCCTATGTAGACGTTCAGGAAGGGCTCAGCCGGCTTCACGTTAACCTGGTTTTATGATTGGAAACACGGTTTGGCCAGAAATCCTTCCTGTTCGAGGGGTGCTGTAAGCCTTTTCTCTCTGTCTGTTCAACTGACATGACCGTTGCAACAGTTGCGAAGTTCGTTACTTAGCAACGTGCTTGAAAGAGGAGAGACGGTGGCCACGAATGACGGTGGCTATTTTACGAACAGTAATTAATTTCACATTTAATAACTTTAATTGGAGGATATTTACTGGAGGAATCAAATTGGTTCTTTTTGTTTCGGGTGTATTTATAAACTGTACTCCAACTCAACTCTTCCTCTCTGGCTCTAAGGTAAGCAAACATCTTTTTCAACTCTTTCGCTAGCATCCTATCAAAAATGTAGGTTTTTGACTTCTTTAACATTTGGGCTCATAGGTTTTCATGTACTTACCAGTCAGGATTTACAACTGACATTCCAACTAGCTGTAAAGATATGCTGTTTGCTAACATTAGCGACCAATGCTGAAATTAGCGCTTAAGCTAATTGCTAGTGCATCAGCATATGTTTTGCTAGCATGCTATCTGAGATGTGGGTTTTTGACTTCTTTAACATTTGGGCTTATATGTATTCATGTGCTTATCAGTCAGGACGGTGGTGGAGGGTTGTAAGGAGGGTAGTGGGGGGGGGGGGGTTATTTGTGTGCATTTTGACCGTTTATGGTCGTTTTCGGAGGGGGGGGGGCGATCGGCGTTCGCGGGGGGCGGGGGCGGGGGGGCTCGTGCGGGGGGGTTTGAGGGCAGGGTTCATGTGGTGGGGTCCATAGGAATCTAACAAGATATTGGGGAGGTGTGTGGGAGGTCGGGATCGGCAGTTAATGGAGTTGCCGCTCCATAGAGAAACAGTGGGGATTAAATACAGGTCTTTTAGGAATTGCTATTTAAATTGTTGGGGGGGGCTTGCTGTAAAACATTCATAATCGTCTGGATACTGGTTGACCTTGCAAACTATTGGCTAGTGTTGTATGGGGAGTCCTGTAGTTTATAGATGATTGAACCTGTGTGTCAGCTACTAAGTGATTCATTGCACTGAATGGTTTGATTGACAGTTCATCATTAAGTCATTAATGTACAGACTGCCTGTGTGTATGCACATATATGTATCTATCTATAGATATATATATGTGTGTGCGTGTGTATGTGCGTGTGTGTATGTGTATGTGCGTGTGTGTTTTTCTCAATTAATGTTGGATAAAAAGCACTGTTTTTGTTAGTGTGATATCAGAACTGTGTGACCTAGTGCTAGCTTATTGCTGAATCCTGATTTGTTACATGTTTGATTGCATGTGGATTGATTTGACATTTAACACAGCTGTATAACTTTATAATGTTATCTGATATTTATAATGCGGTATCATTTTGATAAAAGGTGTATTTCTAATACCAAAGTCATAGCCATTGATGGCCTAATTCTGGCATTGGATGTATTTGGGTCATTTTACACTCTAAGTTTTTGAAAGCATTTATCACTATTATCAAATTAGAACCAAACTATTACTATGCTACTGAACTGTAATGTAAAGTGCTACCTGACACAGAGTGACCAATTGTTTACTGCTTGCTTACTACTTAAACTTAAACTGTGGCAGTGTGCTCAAGTGGAGCTGTCTTTAATCCTGCTGAAATTAGTGTTTACGCTACTACTAGTGCATCAGCATATGAACACCTGTTGAAAGCTTGATCAGTCACATACCTAAGCAATGGTAGAAGTCATATTGTGAAAATTACTCAACAGTGTCAGTGATGTATGGGGGAGAGTCCCGGGCCAGAGTCACGCACACTCAAAATTTCTTCAGGAATTTTTTTCTAGTTATATATATGTTTATTGAATGAAGGGTACATTGGGGTTGTACAGAACAAGATTACAAAGGTATCCTTCATGTTTTCTGATATTTTACAAGAACATAAACAACAAAAGCCCCACCCCCCACCCTCAAGAAAATAAAAATAGGTTAAAAAAAAGAAAGAAAAAGAAAGCACAATCAAAAAAATAATAATAATAATAATACAAAATAAAGGAATAAAGGCAAGCATATGGGGTAACAACATCTTGACAACATTATGCACAAGACTAGTTCAGGAAGAAGAGAAAAGTTGTGGATTCAAGTGCTAGAAGTTGCTCATTGGGCCTGTTTTTTCTCGCTGGCGGCTGCCCATTTGTCCAGCAGAGGTTGCCATGTGTTTCGGAAGTGTCTATCTTTGTTGGTGATCGTATAGCGGAGTCTTTCATATGCAATATATTGCCCAACTCCCTAAGCCACTGTTGGAATGGGGGGCCAGCGTCTGACATCCACTGTTGCAAAACTAGGCGCCTGGCCAACAGAGTACAGAGGGAAATGGCTCGCCCTTCATAGCTTGTAATGTTGGGGTCATATACCACTGAAACAAAGATGGCAAGGAGTGGGTCTGGTGTAATAGTTTTATGGAAAGCCTTTGAAATGTAGTCAAATACAAGAGACCAGAAGGAAGTTAACTGAGAACAGGACCAAAACTGATGTGTTAGAGTACCGGTTTGTTTACATTTATCGCATAGAGGAGAAATGTTGGGGTATATGTCATGGAGCCTGGCTTTCGAGTAATAGAGTCTGTGAACTACCTTAAATTGAATTAGAGAATGCCTAGAGTTGATGGAGCTGCTGTGAATTCTATCCATAATTCCCTCCCCATTTATTGACATTTCCATGTTAAGTTCCTGCTCCCAATAGTTTTTCAACTTGTCATTGGGCACCACTTCATGGGTCCTTAGCATATCATATAAAAAAGAAACTGTGCCTCTACTACCTGGTGTAAGACGCCGAAGGCTGTCTAGCGTGTCGTGCTTGGGCATGTGCTCATAGCGTGGTATATGAGTCTTGATGTAATCCCTAATCTGGAGGAACCTGAAGAAGTGTGTGGACGGTAAATCATATGTCTGTTGTAGGTGTTGAAATGACATTAGGTTACCCTCAAAGTACAGATCCCTTACAAAGACAATATTTTTGGCTTTCCATCTGGAAAAGGCTGGATCCATCAAAGCAGGTGTGAAAGCATGGTTGTGACAAATTGGACTGTCTATGTAGACTTTGGGTAAATCAAGAAAATATTGAATTTGTTTCCAGATTCTTAAGGAGTGAAGGATAACAGGGTTGTTTATATAGGGAGGTGTTTTTGTTTTCGCCGGGTTATTAAGAAGTGCTGGGAGGGAGGTGGCACCACATGCAGATATTTCTATCTGGAGCCGTGAGGGCACGCCCCCTTGACTACTGACTGTTGGCATACCATGTTGCCAGTGTAGTAGCGCATTCAGATTAGCGCCCCAATAGTATACCTTAAAGTTTGGCAACCCAAAACCACCTTTTGCCTTACACTTCCCTAGGTGTTTTTTGGATATTCTGGCTTTTTTATTGTTCCATATAAAGGTAGATATGATTAGTCCAGCTGTTTAAAATAGTAGAGGGGAATGAAGACCGGGATATTTTGGAAGATGTATCAAAATCTAGGGAGGACAACCGTTTTTATGGCATTAATGCGACCCACCATAGAAATGGGCAGAGTGTTCCAAAACTGGATATTCTGATTCAACTGTTGTATTTTAGAATCCCAGTTGCTGCTGAGGAGTTTCCCATGCTCCCTTGTTGCAATGATACCCAAAGTTCTGAATTGGTCTCTTGTTATTTTAAAAGGAGTGGTGCGTATAAAGTTTAGATCTACTTTGTCTGATATAGGCATCAGTTCACTTTTTCCCCAGTTGATTTTATAGCCAGAAAAACTGCTAAAAGTATCAATTAGCTGTAATAAAGGTGGAATGGATGATTTGGGGTGTGCCAAGAATAGTGTGATGACATCTGCAAATAGGGATATCTTATTCTCTATATTGTGAGTTTTAATTGGAGCAATGTCCCTGTTCAACCTAATTTGACTAGCTAGAGCCTCGATGGCTAGGTTAAACAGATGAGCAAGAGCATCCCTGGCGAACACCCCTATGGAGATGGAATGGTTGTGAGATGTCACCGTTAGTGATAATTGAAGCTTTAGGTTGAGCATAGATGATCTCAATACATTTGATAAACTCTAGGCCAAAGCCAAAGTATTTCAGGGCAGTCAACATGTATCTCCATTCAATGTAATCAAAAGCCTTCTCGGCATCCAATGCGATAACCACAGACTCATCCTCTTGTTTCTGGTAAATTATGTTAAAAAGATGACATAGGTTGAAATATATGTCTCCCCGGGACAAAGCCAGTCTGGTCAGAGTCTATTAAGCCGTCTATGTATTTACACAATCTATAAGCTATTGGCCAACACTTTGCTGAGTATTTTTGTCTCCATCTGGAGAAGAGAAATTGGACGGTATGATGACATATCCCACGGATCCCTGTCTTTTTTGAGGATCAAAGCAATGTTTGCATTGTAAGTTTTGCGTAGCAAGTGTGGGGGGTAGTACTGAAGTTTCCTTAGCATGGGTGAACATGCGCAAAAGCAAAGGGGCGAGTCTAGATGAGTAAATGGTAAACCCATCCGGGCCACCGGGTTTGTTGTTAGGGAATTGAGAAATAGCTGTTACAATCTCCTCCAACGTTATGGCGGCGTCCATTGCCTTAGCTGCTGTTTCGTCTAGTGTAGGGAGCTTGCTGTTCTCTAAAAAGTGATTCATTATCTGTGGATCTGTGGGTTTGACTTTAGACTGGTACAGGTCCTCATAAAAGGATGCAAAAGCCTTGTTTATTTTGACTGGATCTGTTGTGAGGTTACCCTGTTTGTCTCTTATTTTGTGAATGGCGTGTGTAGCCTGTGAATGTCGCAGCTGTCTTGCAAGAAGTTTGTGAGGCTTGTCACCCAATTCAAAATATTTCTGTTGTGTTTTAGCAAGAAGTGAGCCAACTCTATGAGAAAGTATAGTATTATATTCATATTTTAAGTTGGTGATTGTCTCTAGAGTGGCGTCATTGGGATTATTCTTATATGAATCTTCTTGAAGAGATAGGTCACGTTCTATAGCTTTTAGTCTGCTGCCCTCAATTTTCCTTTTACTGGAGACATAAGCTATGACAGCCTTCAGTGTTTCCCACAGGATGGAGTCATTGACGTCGCCAGTGTCATTCTCTGTGATAAAGTGAGAAATCCGTTCTTGAAGGTGGTTAGTAAACTGTTCGTCTGCTAATAGTGTGGGGTCAAAGCGCCAACGACTGCCTCCAGCCCTACCTACCCTTTTTTAAGTACCATGGACAATGGAGCATGATCTGATATTACAATAGGTTGGTATGTTACAGTTTCCACAGTCAATGGCAGTTTTGAGTCCAGTAAAAAATAATAAATCCGGGAGTACGACTTATGAACTGCAGAGAAGAAAGAATAGTCCCTCACTGTTGGATGCATAAGCCTCCATATGTCCACTAGGTTGAGATTGTCCACCAAAGTAATTAGAAGAATACAGGAGTTCGATTTTTGAAGGGATTTGGAAAACTGTTTATCCAGAAGAAGGTCTAACACGCAGTTAAAGTCCCCCTCTAGTATAATATTAGTACTGGAGATGTCTGGAATCAAATGAATTACCTTCTGAAAGAAGTCTGGGTTGTCAAAATTAGGTGCATAAAGGTTGACAAGTGTTATTGGCACAGAGTTTAGGGTTCCAATCACTACTAGAAACCTACCATTGGGGTCATTAATTGTAGAGGACTTAATGAAAGGGACATTTTTTCTAATTAGGATCGCCACCCCCCTAGCATTAGTAGTTAAATTTGCTTCATACTGTTGGTCTACCCAACTGACCTTAAGTTTACCTTTGGTGGTATGTTTAATGTGCGTTTCCTGCAGAAACATTATGTCTGCAGACAAGGATTTCAGATATGCAAATACTTTAGCACGTTTCATAACATGACCAAGACCCCTCACATTCCAACTGACAAACTTATAGCCACTTCCATGCACTTTAGTTGTAGAATTATGATGTGCTATTATCTAGCTTAGTAAAGAAAATATACACTGTCAAGAGAAAAACTAAAGATATATATATCAGCTGGCAAATAAAAATCAAATGAAAATGAAGCCCATAACCAATAACCCACCCCCCTCCCCCCCTATAGTTTGGAGACTACCACCGTGGTAGCTCCTGCTGCTGCATGGCATCTCGTGGGCTCTCATGTCTCGAACTCACAACCCACCAGGCTATGGGTCTGCCCCTTCCTACTTTATAACAGTAACAACAAAACAATAATGTTACAATAAACTCTTTGTTAACACACTACACATTTTAGACGCTACCCCTTCAGATAGTGTTATTGTAAAGCCAATGTCTCAGGAGACTAATAATAGAAAAAAAAGGGGTTTAGCCTAATTTTTAAGTGGCAACATATATGCTGATGGCTATAACCACACAAAAAATCGCTCACCATAATAACATTCACTTTTAAAGAACCATTAGCGATAACCTCAGAAAGGAACATGTAAGCAGCCAAGGTACAGGCATGATATTGAGCTTAATAGACAGTTAGCATAACAAGCTACAAAAGACAAACAAACTGCTGTCCTCTTTAACTCCGAAACTCACAGATGGTGCAGTTGACCGCCCCCGTTGGATCCCGTCGCCTAAAGTTTGTGATGTGGTTTGGCTGTTGAAATTTCTGTATCCGTGCTGTACATCTATTCGTTCGGCCGTGGACGTTTTAGCGAAGACACAAACTCTTGAGCCTCTTGGGGAGCGAACAGCCGTTTCCTGCCGTTATCAAGCGTGACAAAAAGCTTAGCTGGGTAGTGCAGAGTAGGTTTGAGGCCAATGTTGTAGAGATCCTTCATGACATCTCGGTATTCAGAACGCTGATTCAGTACATCCGGACTGTGATCCTCAAAAATATGAATTGGATTGCCACGATATTGGAGTTTACCTCTCATCTTGCGGGATTCACGTATCACCCGATCGCGGATTTGGAACTTGTGAAAGCAAATGACAACTGACCGGGGTTTATCCTCTGGTTTCGGCTTAGCGGTGAGGGCACGATGAGCACGGTCTAAATCTGGTGTTGAAGGCAGGGCATTTTCCCCTAACACCTCCACCAGTAGCTCAGCAAAGAATTCTGTGGGACGAGAGCCCTCGACTGACTCAGGTAAGCCAATGATACGTATGTTATTCCTTCTGCTGCGCCCCTCCAAATCCACCACCTTCGCCTGTAGCTTAGCATTGTCGTTGGCTAGGGCTGAGCAGCTAGTTACCAATTCCCTAAAGCTATCGCTGACCGCATTGGCATTGGCCTCGAGAGATAGCAAATGAGTGTCCTGGTCATCTACTTTTGCTTGCATCGTGTCAAGTTTAGTCTAGAGGGTTGAGAAAGCAGATCTGAATTCAGTCGAAAGGGCCGCTCTATGTTCTTCTAGCATGGCGGCTATGGTGGCCATATCAGAACGGCCAGCAGCTACGCTATCTTTGGCAGTAGTGTCTTCCTTTCTTTCTTTAATTCTGCTGTTTTTCTTGGCCATCTTCTCACAGGATCGATTATTAGGGGTTATAGGTTGTAAGTATTCGTAGGGTAGGAAAAAGGGCTAAATTCTATACATTTATAAAGTAGGTGGGAGCGTGGAGTAAATGTGTCTACTCCATGTTCACGACGACCGGAACTCTTCATCAGGCTCATTTCTGATGGGGACGAGTCTGACTTCAGGTGGGAAGTGGACAACCTGGTGACTTGGTGTAGCCAGAACAACCTGGAGCTCAACGCTCTTAAGACAGTGGAGATGGTTGTGGACTTTAGGAAGAACCCAGCCCCACCCCATCACACTGCGCGACTCCCAGGTAAACAGGGTGGAGTCCCTTCGCTTCCTGGGCACCACCCTCTCCCAGGACCTTAAGTGGGAGCTGAACATCAGCTCACTCACAAAGAAAGCCCAGCAGAGGATGTACTTCCTGCAGCAACTGAAGAAATTCAGCCTGCCAAAAACAATGATGGTGCAATTCTACACTGCCATCATCGAGTCCATCCTCACCTCCTCCATCACCGTCTGGTACGCCGCTGCCACTGCCAAGGACAAGAGCAGACTGCAGCATATCATACGTGCCGCTGAGAAGGTGATAGGCTGCAACCTGCCATCCCTTGAGGACCTGCACACGGCAAGGTCTCTAAAACGGGTGAGGAAGATTGCGGCCGACTCCTCCCACCCTGGACATTCTGTGCTTCAGCTGCTCCCCGCTGGCAGGAGACTGCGGTCAGGACCAAAACCTCTCACCACAAGAATAGCTTCTACCCCTCTGCTATTGCCCTCTTCAACATGGCCATGGACTGTCTGGCCCCCTCCAGAATTCCACTGCACTCTGCCACTTTAGCACACAACACTTTAAACTTTAAATTTTGCACCACTGTTTACACTACTGTGAATACACCCCCCCCCCCCCCCCCCCCACATACTATATATACCCATTCCACTCTGCACCTATGTTATTTGTACTTCCAGGTTACCTGTATTATTTGTACTACTGCATCATTTGTATTATGTGTATAATTTGTATAATTTGTTTCTATGTATCATATCTGTAGTGTATTTTACATTGTATTCATTTTTATTTTTATTTTATTAGTATGCCACATATATGTTCTATGTTTGCTCATTCCTGCCAAAGTGAATTCTATTTTTGTTAACCCTTGCATAGCGGGGTTAACAAACATAGGCTTAGGGGGTATGATGTGAATATCAAAATTGAGATGCCCCGGCAATGAAGACAGGTCACATATGACAGGTCACATATGACCAATTAAACAGCTCCTGAAGCCGCCCTCAGGACACGCTCCAGTATTTATATAGATTCCTGTAGCAGACGCCTTCATCCTTAGCAATTTACAAGAGAGAGCACCACAAAAGAGCATTGGCTACTGAGCAGAGCTGGTGAGAGACCACAAACACATAGCGGGTTATAAAGTATGAAACATGCATCGTGAGAAACCAATAGTGCCAAGGGAAGAACTAGAAGAGCATCCGGCCGAACAGTTTACAGTTTAAGTTAGGCACCTCCAACGGACGGTAGCGAACAATAACGCATGACAACTAATAATGCTTAATTTAGCTTTTACCCAAAGCAGCTTACATTTTAAGTACAGGGACAATCTCCATGAGACTATAGACTATCAGACTAATAGTCTGACACAACTTCTGTAACATAACTACATATTTGGCAATATTCTGGTACAACTGTATATAACCATGTATATTCTGCTAATAACCTGCAAATCCTGTATATCCTGTATATGCTGCAAATAACTGTAAATCCTGTACATCACAATTACTTGCATAATTGTAATTGAGTTGTATAGATTATAAGGGTATAGTCTGTAACCTGCACTTTATCCTGGACATCCTGTATATTCTGCTGTACATTCTGCACATTCTGTACAAAACTGAAAATCATGTACATTCTAATATAATACTGTACATTATACAAGACCAATACTGTATAATTGTAAATGTATAGCTTCTGTACATAATCATTATGCTCCCTGGGGGGATTCACCTCACCCACCATTTTTTTACTTTTACTTATTGTTATTGACCCCACCCCCTATCCCTGTGTACACTTTCTAATCTTTTACCCCACACCCTTACCCTTGTGTGCTTTGCGGGACTGTGTGCCGTTGATACAAAGGAGTTTCCCTCGGGATCAATAAAGTAATCTGAATGAGAGACAAATAGGGTGAAGTGCCTTGCCCAAGGACACAACATCACATGACCACAGCCGGGGTTCGAACTCACAACCTTCCGTACACAAAGCCAACGCCTTAACTCGCTGAGCCATCTGACTCCCTGTTCCCCTCACCAACAAAGCAACAACAGCTGATATGTCTAAGTGCCATTAAACTCACGTATATCCGAAGGAAAGATGCCTGCATGGAAACGCTGCCAGTTTAATGGCGAGAAACCCAGAGGGGGTTAATGTGCCGATGGTTTTCTCCGAGGACAACGAAATGCCTGACACCCATAAGGTCCATCAAACCGAAATGCAACGCTGGGCGGGGATGACGGAAATCCATCACCAAAATATAATTGAGCAGATGCAGTACGAACGGTAGCCTGTGTACATTAATAAGGATCAAAACACCGCTCATCCGACAGCTTGTCGATGATGCGGGGGCTGCTGCTGTGGCCTATAGCCAACCTGCTGCTGCGGCCTATAGCCACCTGGAGGAGAAGTACAGCTTGCCGCCCCGCAGTATTACTTTTCTTCGGGGCCGAGTGGGTCCAACAAGGGCCAGAACTGGGATGAGCATCCCCACATGAGCTTCCTACCACCAATCGAGCAGCTGCGGTGGAGGTACTGGAAGCCGAACCCTCCTTTTTAACCGGCTGAGCGAATACTGTCCTGGGACATACATTCATAACTGTACTATGCACCCTCCTCCATACACTATACTCCTCAGTTTATGCTCATACTTAACGCAACGAGGATCCACGCAGCTCATCCGACAGCTTGTCGATGATCATGGGCTGCTGTGCAGCCGAAGTTTGACTCACTGAGCAGTACAGCTTACCCTTCGCGAGGACACAGAACGGGGATGAGCGTCCCCACAAAAAACTGCAAGCATGCAGAACGACAGTTAGAAAAGCGATACACGCTGTCATTGAAATTAAAGCACAAGGGATAAAGGCACCTGATTAGACAATCACCTTCCTTGGATTGGACATGGCAAGCCCTGACGCACCCACGGAAGTTTAAAGTGTTGTGTGAAGTGGCAGAGTGCAGTGGGATAACAGGGGTGTGGGGTGTTGGTGGATGTCTCAAACTGAGTCCTTGGCCCTGTTGAAGAGGGCAATAGCAGAGGGGTAGAAGCTATTCTTGTGGCCAGAGGTATTGGTCCTGATGGACCACAGCCTCCTGCCAGAAGGGAGCAGCTGAAGCACAGAATGTCCATAGTATGACTATATAGGAAGTGGTGCTAGCTATTTATGGTGATGCCACTGTGTTTCGAAAGGAGACGGTTTAGGAAGAGGACAACCTTCCTGCCATTATTTTCTTCTACTGCTTCTGCCACAGCTGTTTCCGCTCCATGTGCTGCATATTTCTTCCAGGACACAAATATCTGCCAGCAACCCAACCACTTGTTAGTGCAGTGGTTCTCAATTCCGGTCCTCAGGGCCCACTGTCCTGCATGTTTTAGATGTTTCCCTGCTCCAACACACCGGATTCAATTGAATGAGTCACTATGAAGCTCAGCAGAAGCCTGATAATTACACTTCATTTGAATCAGGTGTGTTGGAAGGGGGAAACATCTAAAACATGCAGGACAGTGGGCCCTGAGGACCAGGATTGAGAACCACTGTGTTAGTGCATACCTCACAAGTGCATGAATAACAGGCTGTGAGGAGCGTTTCTGAAGTGGGTGAGCAATCACCATTTAGAACTGGAGCAATCAGTTGCATTTACAGTCCCCTCCAAAAGTATTGGAACGGCAAGTTCAATTCCATAGTTTTTTTTTTTACACTGAAGACATTTGGGTTTCAGATCAAAAGATGAATATGAGACAAAAGTTCAGAATTCCAGCTTTATTTCATGGTATTTACATCTAGATTTGTTAAACAACTCAGAACAGAGCACCTTTTCTTTGAACTCCCCCCCCCACTTTTCAACTGAGCAAAAGTATTGGAACATGTGACTGATGGGTGTTTCTAGATGCTCAGGTGTTGCCTTTTAGATTGATTGCTGAACCATTAAATAATTCATGGTTTTGGCATTGGGTTTGACCTGTGAAAACTGTATTTGCTGCTGAGCAAACATGAAGACCAGAGAGCTGTAAATGGGAGAAAAGCAAACCATTTTGAAGCTGAGAGAAGAGGGAAAATCAATCAGAGCTATTGCACAAACATTGGGCATAGCTAGTACAACAATTTGGAATGTACTGAAAAGGAAAGAAACAACTGGTGTACTGAGCAACAAACATTGAACAGGTCAGTCAAGGGCAAAAACAGCTGTGGATGACAGAAACATTGTGAGAGCTGTGAAGAAACACCCAAAGAACTCATTAACCTGGCAGGTGATTCTTCACGGTGAATCAAGGCAAACAAAATAGTGCGACAGCATGCCAAGTGGCAGAACTGGAGAAAAAGTGGTAAGTAAATGGTAAGTAAATTCTGTGTTTGTGTATCTTGCATGGCGATTAAAAACAAATTCTGATTCTTAAGTGTAATGAGTGTAGCGATTGCGTGGGAGCTTAATGACTGCAGTTCCAGTTTTTGACATACGATGATATATGCACAGTATTAAAGAAATATATTTAGTTATACTCTGTGGTCTGTAGTTACATGCATTTCAGCCTCCTACACTGCCGTAGTGGACAATCTGACAGACAGCGCTGAATATTGATTTAAAATTTGAGTTGCATTGTACAAGATGTTTATGGAACAATTATCACGCAGTTTAAGCTCAAATAACACTGATGTATTTAATCTTCATTATAATCATAAATTGAGTCAAAAAACGTGTGTGAGACAACAATATACATAAATATTACGAGTAATCGCTTTTCCGACCGGTATGACTACAGTACGGTCATCTGTGTCTCCAAAAATTGCGTGGTTTATGGGAGGGTCATAGTTTGCGTGGAGGACCGCACATTCTACCGCCAAGTTTGCTTTTTATAAATCACTGACTTTGCCTGGAAACTGGCGTACGCACGTTTTCAGCCCCGTTTTGTGCGTACGCAAGCTTTATAAATGAGACCCCTGGAACAGCATTTCAAATTAAGAATGCAACAGCTTGTTGGAAGTCAATGGGTCGCAGGCTTAATGCAGTAATTGCAAGTAAAAGTTATGCTAGTATATGTTCCAATACTTTTGCTCACTTGGTGGGTGGGTGGGGGTTCAACAAAAAGGTGCTCTGTCCTGAGTTGTTTAACAAATCTCCATGTAAATAGCATGAAATAAAAGCTGAAATTCTGAACTTTTGTCTCATTCATCTTTTGATCTGAAACCCAAATGTCTTCAGTGTACAAAACAAAAACAAAAAAATTCACCTTGCCGTTCCAATACTTTTGGAGGGGACTGTACATTCAGTAGACTTACAGCACATACATTCCCCCTGAGGCAAGTAGGGTGAAGTGCCCTGCCCAAAGACACAACATCAGGTTGCCTTAGCCACTAATTGAACTTGCGATCACCTGTCCAACGCCCTAACCACTCAGCCACATGACTCCCCCAGTTAATAAGAGGGTTAGTATAGTACAAACACACAGACACACATAGTTGAGTGATAGTATACTTATTTAAAAGTGTGTGAGTGTGTGCTAAGTCAGGACTGTAACTGCAGAGTTGCAAACTGTGTCATTAACTGTGTAAACTGGGATCACTTCCACAAACTGAGGAACTGGGATCACATCACTTTCTGAATGGCATCTACTCACACATGCATATACGTCTAGTCACAGTAGAGAAAGGGATTCCTTCAAGAGAATGAATTAACTTAGAAAGACAGGAGCCAAGGTAGGAAGGATTGTGTGCGGGGTGGAGGCATTGTGTATAGTCTTTGTGCTTGGCCTGGCCAGAGATACTTTGTCAAAGAAACTTGTTGGTATAAGTCCTCTTTACTCTTGGCAGCTCATGCATTAACAGAGGTTCCAGCATAGTGTTCTGCTGGAACATAATGAAAACAGCAACATAATCGTTAAAACCTTGAGAGCCACACATTAACAGCTATCTCCCATGAAAAAGTTTGTGTGACATTTTCTTATAATACTATCTCATTTAGCAGACCCTTTTATCCAAAGCAACTTACATTATGTACAGGGATATTTTCCCTAAGGCAAGCAGGGTGAAGTGCCTTGCCCAAGGTAACAACATTACATAGCCACAGCCAGGGTTCGAACTCACAACCTTCCGATCATGAGGCAAACGCCTTAACCCAGTGTTTCTCAAATGGTGGGGCGCGACCCCCTGGGGGGTCGCGGTGGGGTCTCAGGGGGGTCGCGAGCGGCAGGGGGGATTTAGTGTTTTTTTTTCTTCATATATATATATATATATATATTTTAAATAAACATTATACCAAGGGTCAGAAGTGTAACAGAATTTAGATCGTACAAAGTCATGACAGAAGGACTCGGTTTCTTTATTCAAGCTCGAAAGATGAACAAGTCTCCAGTCACTAGGTGGCAGCAGGGCTCAAACTAATAAACCCAGTAGAAGAAGTATACCTACACTGAAATGTGGGTGTGATGCTAGCGGACCTTTAAAGAAACAGAGCTGACAGAGGAGGAGAGATGGAGAAGTTTCTGACAGGAGGAAAAAGAAAAACGGTGGAGGCATCAGAGGGGGGAAAAAGTGATGGTAACCGGCAAAAACTCAATAAAACCAGAAAATACGATGAAGCCTATTTAGCCCTTGGATTTACCGTGAAAACGGTCGCAAATGAAGACAGACCTGTGTGTTTACTGTGTCTCAAAACTCTGTCAGCAGAGAGCATGAAACCAAACAAATTAAAGCGGCACCTGGAGACTTTACATCCCAGTTGTATAGATAAGCCACTGGAGTTTTTTCACCGAAAACTCAATGAGTATCGCCAACAGGCCGGTACTTTTGTGAGCGCAGTATCAGTCAACAAAAATGCACAATTTGCCTCTTACAAAGTTGCCTACCACATCGCAAGGTGCAAAAAACCTCACACGATCACAGAGGAGCTTATACTCCCGGCAGCATTGGACATGGTCACAATCATGCTGAGTGAGAAAAGTGCTGGGACACTGAAAACTATCCCTCTTTCCAATGACACGATTGGGAGACGTATATCTGACATTTCACACGACCTCCAAGAACAACTCACAGAACATCTAACTGACAAACGTTTTGCCATACAAATGGACGAAGCCACTGACAGCAATAGGGACTGTTTGTTTATTGCTTATGTCCGTTTTGACATGTCAGGGTCAATGCATGAAGACCTGGGGGGTATTGCACGAAAGTAGAATAAAGAAAGCCAGAATAACTGAGCAAGCGCGGCTTGACCTAGTCTGGCCGTCGTATCCTGGCTTAATTGGTTGCACGTTTGCCAAGCCAGGATGAAAAGGCGCGGCTATGTCAAGCCAGATGTAGGTAGTCAGGATTAATGCGTGTTCACGGCATTCTTAAATAGACCTCGCGATCGCTCACAGAATCACCGATCAGAACATGGAAAAGAGTTACGCAACATATTTCACGGCTGCAGAACAACTGCTCCTGATGGAGTTTTATGAGGAGGAGAAGGATATTAATTAAAAAGGACAATACTCAAGCCATAATAAAAGAAAGAGAATAAACCTGGCAGACAATAGCGGGCCGGATTAATGCGTTAGTATTCAAAAAGTGTACAATCCTCTGGAGCTGTCATAATTGGGCTACAATTAAGCATGTCCATAAGTTTAACTTTTTCTGCGAATGTTACGTAGGTGTACAGCCACAGTAAATTACAGTATTACAATATAACAGTAAACCGCAACTTTATTGATGCACAGGTAGAGAAGACGCGGAGAGACTGTTTATCCAATCAGAATGCAGAACACAATGCACATGGCAAATCCGTGAAGTGAACCGTGATATCGCGAGGATTCACTGTACTGAACCATGATATCGCGAGGGTTCACAGTACTGAACCGTGATATAGCGATGGTTTACTGTAATGCAATAAGACATATTTATGAAACCTCGACGGCAGTTTGACAAGCAGTCTTCATCAGCATATCAATATAACACTTGGCCAGAGTAATACAGTTGTGGTCAAAAGTTTACATACACTAGTGAAGATCATGTATGCCATGGCAATATAGGGTTTTCAATAAACTCTACAACTCTTATTTTTCTGTGATGGAATGATAAGGAGCACATATTTCTTTGTCACAAAAAACATTCATGAAAATTTTTTCTTTTATGAATTTATTATGGGTCTTTTGAAAATGTGACAAAATCTGCTGGGTCAAAAATATACATACAGCAATGTTAATATTTGGTTAAATGTCCCTTGGCCATTTTCACCTCAATTAGGCGCTTTCGGTAGACATCCACAAGCTTCTGGCAAGCTTCTGGTTGAATCTTTGACCACTCCTCCTGACAGAATCGGTGCAGTTCAACTAAATTTGTTGGTTTTCTGAGTCGGACTTGTCTCTTCAGCACAGTCCACATATTCTCTATGGGGTTTAAGTCAGGACTTTGGGAAGGCCACTCTAAGACCTTAATTCTAGCTTGATTTAGCCATTCCTTCACCACTTTTGATGTATGTTTGGGGTCATTGTCCTGTTGGAACACCCAACTACGTCCAAGACCCAACTTTCTGGCTGATGATTTTAGGTTTTCCTGCAGAATTTGGAGGTAGTCTTCCTTCTTCATTATTCCATTTACTTTCTGTAAAGCACCAGTTCCACTGCCAGCAAAACAGGCCCACAGCATAATACTACCACCACCATGTTTGACGGTAGGTATGGTGTTCTTGGGGTGAAAGGCCTCACCTTTTCTCCTCCAAACATATTTCTGGTCATTGTGGCCAAAAAGCTCAATTTTAGTTTCGTCTGACCACAGAACTTTCCTCCAGAAGGCCTTGTCTTTGTCCATGTGATCAGCAGCAAACTTCAGTCGAGCCGTAAGGTGCCGCTTCTGGAGTAATGGCTTCCTTCTTGCACGGCAGCCTCTCAGCCCATGGCGATGTAGAACACGCTTGACTGTGGACACTGACACATGTGTTCCAGCAGCCTCCAACTCATTGCAGACTTGCTTTTTGGTGGTTCTTGGTTGACTCTTGACCAACCTGACCAATTTTCTCTCAGCAGCAAGTGATAGCTTGCGTTTTCTTCCTGATCGTGGCAATGATACAACTGTGCCATGCACTTTATACTTACAAACAATTGTTTGCACAGTTGATCTTGGGACCTGCAACTGCTTTGAAATGGCTCCAAGGGACTTTCCTGACTTGTTCAAGTCAATGATGCGCTTTTTCAGATCCGTGCTGAGTTCCTTAGACTTTCCCATTGTAGTATTTCTGGCTGAGTCTAGTGAATGTGTCAAACAAGCCCTATTTACATGGACTGAAAGAAGTCACCAGCTGGAGTCAATCATAATCACTCGTAAGAAGTTAGGAGGCCATGCCAAAAAGCAAATTGGATTGAAACAACTTTTTCTACATCACCAAATTGGTAATTCAAGGTGCTGTATGTATATTTTTGACCCAGAAGATTTTGACACATTTTTAAAAGACCCATAATAAATTCGTAAAAGGACCATTTTTCATGAATGTTTTCTGTGACAAAGAAATATGTGCTCCTTATCATTCCATCACAGAAAAATAAGAGTTGTAGAGTTTATTGAAAACCCTATATTGCCATGGCATACATGATCTTCACTAGTGTATGTAAACTTTTGACCACAACTGTAATAATACCACGTAAATCAATATTAAAAGACTGTTGTAGATTTAATTGAAATGAGAAATGACAATATACTAAATATGTGTAAATGTTAAATGCATTATAATTAAAATGATGCAACATATTTAAAAAGATCATGGACATGCTGTAAAACACGTGAATTCCTCACAGGATTGACTGTGGAAATGCAGGTGAATCACAAGGATTAATCTTAGCCTGGCTGTTAGCCTGGTCCGGAGCAGGCTAGCTGCGGAGAATAAATCACCATGGTAACTTGGCCAGGCTAAGTTTTATCGGCTTTCGTGCAACCGACTTGAGGCTAAATTCAGCCAGGATAACCAACATAGCCCGGCTTAATCCCTTATCCTAGTTTTGTGCAATACCCCCCTGCTCTTTTGTAAATATGTACGAACAAGAGCAACAGCTGATGAGCTATTCAAGCTGCTGGATGAGCACCTAAATGAGAACGGGCTCAAGTGGGAGAACTGTGTCGGAGTGTGCAGTGATGGAGCGCAGGCCATGGCGGGAATGCGGAACGGGCTGCAAGGCCTCATCAGGCGGGAATCGCCGAATGCGAAGTGGACACACTGTGTCATTCACAGGGAGGCACTTGCGTCCCGGCAGCTCAGCCCCGAACTAAATGAGGTTTTAACGCACGTCATCAGCGTTGTAAACTTCATCAAAACAAGACCACTGAAAGCACGACTCTTCTCTGCTCTCTGTGAAGACATGGGTGCAGACCACAAAGCTGTTCTATTTCACTGCGAAGCACGGTGGCTGTCGCGAGGCAAAGTTTTGTCACGAGTGTATGAGCTCAGAGACGAAATCAGGATTTTTTTGGAGCAGGAGCGCACGTATCAAGAGGAAAACAAGTTCGGTGAAGAAGACTTTCTGCTGAAACTGGCCTACCTGAGTGACATTTTTGGAAAGCTAAATGAGCTAAACTTACAACTTCAAGGCAGAGACAAACACCTCCCAGACCTCACAGACAAAATCAGTGCCTTCACTCGCAAGCTGGAGACGTGGGGCAAGCGAATTGACCAGGGAAATACTTCTCCATTTGAGAACATGAGTGAGTTTGCTGGACTTAATGACTGTGATGTGACTACAGTGATTCCATGTCTGAGGCAACACATCACATCCCTAAATGGATTCTTTAAAAAATACTTCCCTGGTGACAGCTCTCAGTATGACTGGGTGAGGGATCCATTCAGCGCGACAGCTCCTGCTGAATTCAGCTCTGCAGAAGAGGACCAGCTGATCGACATGTCTTGTGACTCCACCCTGAGGCTGAAGTTTGCATCGCAGACACTGAGTGAGTACTGGCTGGGTGTGGAAAGGGAGTATCCACTCATTGGACAGAAGGCTGTCAACATCTTATTACCCTTTGCCACATCCTATCTGTGTGAGATGGGCTTTTCCACTGTTGCTGCACTCAAGACAAAGTACAGGTCCCAGCTTAACATTGAGCAAGAGCTAAGAGTAGCAGTATCAAGTTTGAAGTCCAGATTTGGAATGATGTGCTCTGCAAAGAGGGCTCACTGCAGCCACTAAAATACAGAGCAAATTGTATTTGTGTGTATTATAAGCAGAATGTGTTCATATAAAACAGACAAATAGAGAAATAAGTTCAAAATAATTGTGAAGGTGAATTTAGTTATATTAAAAAAGCTCAAACTGATGTAGCTGCCAGTTTCAAATAGTTCAGGGTTCAAGGCTTTTTTAATGTCTTGTGTTATGTTCAGGGCAAGTTGCAAATTGTACATTAAATATTGTTGCAAATGTTGCACACAAAGAGTAATATTTATTTTTAAGTCATATATATATTTGAAAGGGAATAAGCTGATGAAGCTGACTGGCAAATGACCAATGTTTACTGTTTAAAAATGTTATTAATTAAAAGAAAACCCCAGTGAATCATTTGCTCTTGTTTCTGTGTTTTGAGATTCACACAGACTGAACGGTCTTGTTTAAATGTTACAAATTGAGTTAATAAACTTGGAAATTGTTTTAAGATGTTGCAGATGTCAGCAAATTTTATTAATCTATTTTAATAATAAGGTGATTGTATGCAGAATGCTGGTGCTAGCAACTCAAACTCATATATAACTCTTATACAGATAAATAAATAAATATTAGCAGGTTCTCAATAGTATTTCAATTTAGGGGGGGCGCGAAAAAAATTCAGTCTCCTAGGGGGGGGTTTACATACACTAGTGAAGATCATGTATGCCATGGCAATATAGGGTTTTCAATAAACTCTACAACTCTTATTTTTCTGTGATGGAATGATAAGGAGCACATATTTCTTTGTCACAAAAAACATTCATGAAAATTTTTTCTTTTATGAATTTATTATGGGTCTTTTGAAAATGTGACAAAATCTGCTGGGTCAAAAATATACATACAGCAATGTTAATATTTGGTTAAATGTCCCTTGGCCATTTTCACCTCAATTAGGCGCTTTCGGTAGACATCCACAAGCTTCTGGCAAGCTTCTGGTTGAATCTTTGACCACTCCTCCTGACAGAATCGGTGCAGTTCAACTAAATTTGTTGGTTTTCTGAGTCGGACTTGTCTCTTCAGCACAGTCCACATATTCTCTATGGGGTTTAAGTCAGGACTTTGGGAAGGCCACTCTAAGACCTTAATTCTAGCTTGATTTAGCCATTCCTTCACCACTTTTGATGTATGTTTGGGGTCATTGTCCTGTTGGAACACCCAACTACGTCCAAGACCCAACTTTCTGGCTGATGATTTTAGGTTTTCCTGCAGAATTTGGAGGTAGTCTTCCTTCTTCATTATTCCATTTACTTTCTGTAAAGCACCAGTTCCACTGCCAGCAAAACAGGCCCACAGCATAATACTACCACCACCATGTTTGACGGTAGGTATGGTGTTCTTGGGGTGAAAGGCCTCACCTTTTCTCCTCCAAACATATTTCTGGTCATTGTGGCCAAAAAGCTCAATTTTAGTTTCGTCTGACCACAGAACTTTCCTCCAGAAGGCCTTGTCTTTGTCCATGTGATCAGCAGCAAACTTCAGTCGAGCCGTAAGGTGCCGCTTCTGGAGTAATGGCTTCCTTCTTGCACGGCAGCCTCTCAGCCCATGGCGATGTAGAACACGCTTGACTGTGGACACTGACACGTGTTCCAGCAGCCTCCAACTCATTGCAGACTTGCTTTTTGGTGGTTCTTGGTTGACTCTTGACCAACCTGACCAATTTTCTCTCAGCAGCAAGTGATAGCTTGCGTTTTCTTCCTGATCGTGGCAATGATACAACTGTGCCATGCACTTTATACTTACAAACAATTGTTTGCACAGTTGATCTTGGGACCTGCAACTGCTTTGAAATGGCTCCAAGGGACTTTCCTGACTTGTTCAAGTCAATGATGCGCTTTTTCAGATCCGTGCTGAGCTCCTTAGACTTTCCCATTGTTGTATTTCTGGCTGAGTCTAGTGAATGTGTCAAACAAGCCCTATTTACATGGACTGAAAGAAGTCACCAGCTGGAGTCAATCATAATCACTCGTAAGAAGTTAGGAGGCCATGCCAAAAAGCAAATTGGATTGAAACAACTTTTTCTACATCACCAAATTGGTAATTCAAGGTGCTGTATGTATATTTTTGACCCAGAAGATTTTGACACATTTTTAAAAGACCCATAATAAATTCGTAAAAGGACCATTTTTCATGAATGTTTTCTGTGACAAAGAAATATGTGCTCCTTATCATTCCATCACAGAAAAATAAGAGTTGTAGAGTTTATTGAAAACCCTATATTGCCATGGCATACATGATCTTCACTAGTGTATGTAAACTTTTGACCACAACTGTAATAATACCACGTAAATCAATATTAAAAGACTGTTGTAGATTTAATTGAAATGAGAAATGACAATATACTAAATATGTGTAAATGTTAAATGCATTATAATTAAAATGATGCAACATATTTAAAAAGATCATGGACATGCTGTAAAACACGTGAATTCCTCACAGGATTGACTGTGGAAATGCAGGTGAATCACAAGGATTAATCTTAGCCTGGCTGTTAGCCTGGTCCGGAGCAGGCTAGCTGCGGAGAATAAATCACCATGGTAACTTGGCCAGGCTAAGTTTTATCGGCTTTCGTGCAACCGACTTGAGGCTAAATTCAGCCAGGATAACCAACATAGCCCGGCTTAATCCCTTATCCTAGTTTTGTGCAATACCCCCCTGCTCTTTTGTAAATATGTACGAACAAGAGCAACAGCTGATGAGCTATTCAAGCTGCTGGATGAGCACCTAAATGAGAACGGGCTCAAGTGGGAGAACTGTGTCGGAGTGTGCAGTGATGGAGCGCAGGCCATGGCGGGAATGCGGAACGGGCTGCAAGGCCTCATCAGGCGGGAATCGCCGAATGCGAAGTGGACACACTGTGTCATTCACAGGGAGGCACTTGCGTCCCGGCAGCTCAGCCCCGAACTAAATGAGGTTTTAACGCACGTCATCAGCGTTGTAAACTTCATCAAAACAAGACCACTGAAAGCACGACTCTTCTCTGCTCTCTGTGAAGACATGGGTGCAGACCACAAAGCTGTTCTATTTCACTGCGAAGCACGGTGGCTGTCGCGAGGCAAAGTTTTGTCACGAGTGTATGAGCTCAGAGACGAAATCAGGATTTTTTTGGAGCAGGAGCGCACGTATCAAGAGGAAAACAAGTTCGGTGAAGAAGACTTTCTGCTGAAACTGGCCTACCTGAGTGACATTTTTGGAAAGCTAAATGAGCTAAACTTACAACTTCAAGGCAGAGACAAACACCTCCCAGACCTCACAGACAAAATCAGTGCCTTCACTCGCAAGCTGGAGACGTGGGGCAAGCGAATTGACCAGGGAAATACTTCTCCATTTGAGAACATGAGTGAGTTTGCTGGACTTAATGACTGTGATGTGACTACAGTGATTCCATGTCTGAGGCAACACATCACATCCCTAAATGGATTCTTTAAAAAATACTTCCCTGGTGACAGCTCTCAGTATGACTGGGTGAGGGATCCATTCAGCGCGACAGCTCCTGCTGAATTCAGCTCTGCAGAAGAGGACCAGCTGATCGACATGTCTTGTGACTCCACCCTGAGGCTGAAGTTTGCATCGCAGACACTGAGTGAGTACTGGCTGGGTGTGGAAAGGGAGTATCCACTCATTGGACAGAAGGCTGTCAACATCTTATTACCCTTTGCCACATCCTATCTGTGTGAGATGGGCTTTTCCACTGTTGCTGCACTCAAGACAAAGTACAGGTCCCAGCTTAACATTGAGCAAGAGCTAAGAGTAGCAGTATCAAGTTTGAAGTCCAGATTTGGAATGATGTGCTCTGCAAAGAGGGCTCACTGCAGCCACTAAAATACAGAGCAAATTGTATTTGTGTGTATTATAAGCAGAATGTGTTCATATAAAACAGACAAATAGAGAAATAAGTTCAAAATAATTGTGAAGGTGAATTTAGTTATATTAAAAAAGCTCAAACTGATGTAGCTGCCAGTTTCAAATAGTTCAGGGTTCAAGGCTTTTTTAATGTCTTGTGTTATGTTCAGGGCAAGTTGCAAATTGTACATTAAATATTGTTGCAAATGTTGCACACAAAGAGTAATATTTATTTTTAAGTCATATATATATTTGAAAGGGAATAAGCTGATGAAGCTGACTGGCAAATGACCAATGTTTACTGTTTAAAAATGTTATTAATTAAAAGAAAACCCCAGTGAATCATTTGCTCTTGTTTCTGTGTTTTGAGATTCACACAGACTGAACGGTCTTGTTTAAATGTTACAAATTGAGTTAATAAACTTGGAAATTGTTTTAAGATGTTGCAGATGTCAGCAAATTTTATTAATCTATTTTAATAATAAGGTGATTGTATGCAGAATGCTGGTGCTAGCAACTCAAACTCATATATAACTCTTATACAGATAAATAAATAAATATTAGCAGGTTCTCAATAGTATTTCAATTTAGGGGGGGCGCGAAAAAAATTCAGTCTCCTAGGGGGGGGTTTACATACACTAGTGAAGATCATGTATGCCATGGCAATATAGGGTTTTCAATAAACTCTACAACTCTTATTTTTCTGTGATGGAATGATAAGGAGCACATATTTCTTTGTCACAAAAAACATTCATGAAAATTTTTTCTTTTATGAATTTATTATGGGTCTTTTGAAAATGTGACAAAATCTGCTGGGTCAAAAATATACATACAGCAATGTTAATATTTGGTTAAATGTCCCTTGGCCATTTTCACCTCAATTAGGCGCTTTCGGTAGACATCCACAAGCTTCTGGCAAGCTTCTGGTTGAATCTTTGACCACTCCTCCTGACAGAATCGGTGCAGTTCAACTAAATTTGTTGGTTTTCTGAGTCGGACTTGTCTCTTCAGCACAGTCCACATATTCTCTATGGGGTTTAAGTCAGGACTTTGGGAAGGCCACTCTAAGACCTTAATTCTAGCTTGATTTAGCCATTCCTTCACCACTTTTGATGTATGTTTGGGGTCATTGTCCTGTTGGAACACCCAACTACGTCCAAGACCCAACTTTCTGGCTGATGATTTTAGGTTTTCCTGCAGAATTTGGAGGTAGTCTTCCTTCTTCATTATTCCATTTACTTTCTGTAAAGCACCAGTTCCACTGCCAGCAAAACAGGCCCACAGCATAATACTACCACCACCATGTTTGACGGTAGGTATGGTGTTCTTGGGGTGAAAGGCCTCACCTTTTCTCCTCCAAACATATTTCTGGTCATTGTGGCCAAAAAGCTCAATTTTAGTTTCGTCTGACCACAGAACTTTCCTCCAGAAGGCCTTGTCTTTGTCCATGTGATCAGCAGCAAACTTCAGTCGAGCCGTAAGGTGCCGCTTCTGGAGTAATGGCTTCCTTCTTGCACGGCAGCCTCTCAGCCCATGGCGATGTAGAACACGCTTGACTGTGGACACTGACACGTGTTCCAGCAGCCTCCAACTCATTGCAGACTTGCTTTTTGGTGGTTCTTGGTTGACTCTTGACCAACCTGACCAATTTTCTCTCAGCAGCAAGTGATAGCTTGCGTTTTCTTCCTGATCGTGGCAATGATACAACTGTGCCATGCACTTTATACTTACAAACAATTGTTTGCACAGTTGATCTTGGGACCTGCAACTGCTTTGAAATGGCTCCAAGGGACTTTCCTGACTTGTTCAAGTCAATGATGCGCTTTTTCAGATCCGTGCTGAGCTCCTTAGACTTTCCCATTGTTGTATTTCTGGCTGAGTCTAGTGAATGTGTCAAACAAGCCCTATTTACATGGACTGAAAGAAGTCACCAGCTGGAGTCAATCATAATCACTCGTAAGAAGTTAGGAGGCCATGCCAAAAAGCAAATTGGATTGAAACAACTTTTTCTACATCACCAAATTGGTAATTCAAGGTGCTGTATGTATATTTTTGACCCAGAAGATTTTGACACATTTTTAAAAGACCCATAATAAATTCGTAAAAGGACCATTTTTCATGAATGTTTTCTGTGACAAAGAAATATGTGCTCCTTATCATTCCATCACAGAAAAATAAGAGTTGTAGAGTTTATTGAAAACCCTATATTGCCATGGCATACATGATCTTCACTAGTGTATGTAAACTTTTGACCACAACTGTAATAATACCACGTAAATCAATATTAAAAGACTGTTGTAGATTTAATTGAAATGAGAAATGACAATATACTAAATATGTGTAAATGTTAAATGCATTATAATTAAAATGATGCAACATATTTAAAAAGATCATGGACATGCTGTAAAACACGTGAATTCCTCACAGGATTGACTGTGGAAATGCAGGTGAATCACAAGGATTAATCTTAGCCTGGCTGTTAGCCTGGTCCGGAGCAGGCTAGCTGCGGAGAATAAATCACCATGGTAACTTGGCCAGGCTAAGTTTTATCGGCTTTCGTGCAACCGACTTGAGGCTAAATTCAGCCAGGATAACCAACATAGCCCGGCTTAATCCCTTATCCTAGTTTTGTGCAATACCCCCCTGCTCTTTTGTAAATATGTACGAACAAGAGCAACAGCTGATGAGCTATTCAAGCTGCTGGATGAGCACCTAAATGAGAACGGGCTCAAGTGGGAGAACTGTGTCGGAGTGTGCAGTGATGGAGCGCAGGCCATGGCGGGAATGCGGAACGGGCTGCAAGGCCTCATCAGGCGGGAATCGCCGAATGCGAAGTGGACACACTGTGTCATTCACAGGGAGGCACTTGCGTCCCGGCAGCTCAGCCCCGAACTAAATGAGGTTTTAACGCACGTCATCAGCGTTGTAAACTTCATCAAAACAAGACCACTGAAAGCACGACTCTTCTCTGCTCTCTGTGAAGACATGGGTGCAGACCACAAAGCTGTTCTATTTCACTGCGAAGCACGGTGGCTGTCGCGAGGCAAAGTTTTGTCACGAGTGTATGAGCTCAGAGACGAAATCAGGATTTTTTTGGAGCAGGAGCGCACGTATCAAGAGGAAAACAAGTTCGGTGAAGAAGACTTTCTGCTGAAACTGGCCTACCTGAGTGACATTTTTGGAAAGCTAAATGAGCTAAACTTACAACTTCAAGGCAGAGACAAACACCTCCCAGACCTCACAGACAAAATCAGTGCCTTCACTCGCAAGCTGGAGACGTGGGGCAAGCGAATTGACCAGGGAAATACTTCTCCATTTGAGAACATGAGTGAGTTTGCTGGACTTAATGACTGTGATGTGACTACAGTGATTCCATGTCTGAGGCAACACATCACATCCCTAAATGGATTCTTTAAAAAATACTTCCCTGGTGACAGCTCTCAGTATGACTGGGTGAGGGATCCATTCAGCGCGACAGCTCCTGCTGAATTCAGCTCTGCAGAAGAGGACCAGCTGATCGACATGTCTTGTGACTCCACCCTGAGGCTGAAGTTTGCATCGCAGACACTGAGTGAGTACTGGCTGGGTGTGGAAAGGGAGTATCCACTCATTGGACAGAAGGCTGTCAACATCTTATTACCCTTTGCCACATCCTATCTGTGTGAGATGGGCTTTTCCACTGTTGCTGCACTCAAGACAAAGTACAGGTCCCAGCTTAACATTGAGCAAGAGCTAAGAGTAGCAGTATCAAGTTTGAAGTCCAGATTTGGAATGATGTGCTCTGCAAAGAGGGCTCACTGCAGCCACTAAAATACAGAGCAAATTGTATTTGTGTGTATTATAAGCAGAATGTGTTCATATAAAACAGACAAATAGAGAAATAAGTTCAAAATAATTGTGAAGGTGAATTTAGTTATATTAAAAAAGCTCAAACTGATGTAGCTGCCAGTTTCAAATAGTTCAGGGTTCAAGGCTTTTTTAATGTCTTGTGTTATGTTCAGGGCAAGTTGCAAATTGTACATTAAATATTGTTGCAAATGTTGCACACAAAGAGTAATATTTATTTTTAAGTCATATATATATTTGAAAGGGAATAAGCTGATGAAGCTGACTGGCAAATGACCAATGTTTACTGTTTAAAAATGTTATTAATTAAAAGAAAACCCCAGTGAATCATTTGCTCTTGTTTCTGTGTTTTGAGATTCACACAGACTGAACGGTCTTGTTTAAATGTTACAAATTGAGTTAATAAACTTGGAAATTGTTTTAAGATGTTGCAGATGTCAGCAAATTTTATTAATCTATTTTAATAATAAGGTGATTGTATGCAGAATGCTGGTGCTAGCAACTCAAACTCATATATAACTCTTATACAGATAAATAAATAAATATTAGCAGGTTCTCAATAGTATTTCAATTTAGGGGGGGCGCGAAAAAAATTCAGTCTCCTAGGGGGGGGCGCGACAGAAAATAATTGAGAAGCACTGCCTTAACCAGTGAGCCATCTGACTCCCATATTGAACTCACATATTAAATAACCCCACGACCGATTTGTTTGCAGACTTGAGAATTTGTGTTGTTATTGTCAACGTTGTTCGTCAACCCTCTCCCTATTTTTTTACCTGCCACCTGGTGGACACACAGCAGGCCTACCACCGAGGAAGCTTTAGGACCCGAGGGGACTCATCCTGGTTCATAGCACCACTGACATTGTCTTCCAGGTGAAATATAAATGCTTACATATAATGTTTTCATACAACTGCCCAACAAGTTCAGTTTCATTCACAGGAAGTGAACCATGACTGTGTTCAATTATTTCAAAACAGAGACCAAAATGGCCTATTTTTGTGTAGGAAATTGACAGCGAGAGAGCAGCAAGAGTTAGGCAGTCTGTTTGTCTGGTCGTTTTTTGCTAATTTTGAAATCAATCTGAAATGGGTAAACTAGCGTTCCCATTTTTTCAAGAAAAGTTGCATGGAAAATTGCTTGCAGGTATGAACAGGGCACAAGCACAAAGGGCTGATTTACACACAGAGAAAGTGCTTGATCATCCACAGTTGCCCTGCCCTGCTGTAGCCAGTTTGACAAATGGTTGCAAACATTCATGATGGTTGGTTATTAAGATTCCTCCGGAAGGAGGTAACCCTTCGGTAATTGATGTTTTTTTTCATTATAATTAAGTCAAAGGCAGCCCCTAGATCAGAAATGTAAAAAGTTGTGAAGTTTGGCAGGTTGAAACTGCAGAGCATTTTTACTCCTTCTCCTAAAATATTTGTCTAATCTTCTCAGAATTGGCAAGGGTCAGAGGAACCCTCACAAAAAAATAGGAATTTGCATTTTCCAAATTGTTTGTCTAGTACAGCCAATCAAACTCGGCAGTAACACAACCAAACAGGAAGTTGGATCATACCTCAGCAAATTCAGATTCAGAATACTTTATTAATCCCAGAGGAGAAAATCCTCAGCAACAACGGCACAGTCTCGTCAAAACACACGGGTAAGGGTGTGAGGTAAAAGAGTAGAAGAGTGCACACAGGGATAAAGTTCAGTCAAGACACTCACGTGTTTGATTAGATAAAAAATGTATGATTTATTGATAGCCATGACATGGAAATATGTTTGACTTTGGCAAAGTGGAATGTCAAAAAGGGAAGCGGTCCCTACCGCCTCAAAGCGACAGATACGTGCATACATATATGCCAAGAGGAATGGATTAATAGAGATATAATCCACCTGATAGACAGACATACAGTGTCAAGAAAGTATGTGAACCTATTGGAATTGCATGGTTTTCTGAATAAATTTGTCATAAAATGTGATCTGATCTTCATCTAAGTCAAGGGTATTGACAATACATAATGTGTTTAAAATAATAACACCACATTTTTTGGACCTTTCATGTCTTTATTGAGAACGACCCAAAAAACTTATTTAGAAAGTTATTTAGAAAACCTTGAAATTCCAATAGGTTCACATACTTTGTTTTGCCACTGTACATGCATATAGACAGACAACAGGGGGACAAAGGGGATGGTGGTGGGCAGCAGCAACACTGATCATGAGACAGTCGGGTGAGTGTTTGAATATCCGCGTAGCCTTTAGAGGCCGTCTTCCTGGACGAGTCCCAATGGGCTTGCGCTAGCTGAGTAAGGTGTGTTCATGAGCGATTACGTGCGCTACCTTAGTGCCTGTGCTGCTATTGCATGTGAGGGAATGAGTGATTATGTGTACTGAGGTGTGTGAATGAGTGATGACATATACTGAGTTGTATGAATGAGTGATGATGTATTGTATACTGAGGTGTGTGAATGAGTCATTACGCATGCAGCCCAGGTATCATGCCAGAACTAGCTTCGCCCATGAATGGGGTTAAAAAAATAAATGCACACAAGGATAAAGGAATGGGGGTAAAGGCTGGGATCAAAATAGAGTACTGAGATACAAAATATATAGATCTTGAGGTAAAAATTACAGAGCCGGTATTACAGGCAACCTGCGTTTTCACGTAAGTGCAACATCTTAAATCTTTGAGATATCAACACCAAATTTTATTTGCCACAAAGAAGTCACAACATAACCCTGTTCAATAGCAACTTGTAAGATATAAGAAAAGCCTTCATTTCTCCCGAGTGGGGTCATTTCTCTTTGCAACCGCAAGGTACAGTACAGCACTCAAGAGTAACAATGTCAAATATAAAAAATACAAGAAACAGGAAAAAAGGGATGTGATCTAAGAAAAAAATTGCAGAGACACATTTTTTCAGAGCTTGAGGTAGTTTGTGAGGCTTAAGGGACAGGTATAACTGGCTGTCATCTGCACAGCAGTGAAAATGTACATCAAAACTTGTAATTATATTTCTTAAATGCAGCATGTATAGAGAAAATAGAGAACCCTGTGGTACAAGGGGACCTCCTGGATGAGCAGCCATCAAAGTGAACTATTAAAGGTGATCTATCGGATAAATACCATCTAAAGTGAAGTACAGAAATGCCAACATAATTTTCTATACGTTCCAGGAGAATTTGATGATCGAAAGTGTTGAATGCCGCACGTAGGTCAAGGAGAATCAGGACAGAGATAGAGCCTGCATCAGAGGCTCAGTGATTTGTGGCCATGATACAAGGCTGTACTTGAAGGATCTTTTGGGTCATCTACATGAATATTAAAGTCACCCATAAGATATTATCAGTGAATGTCACAAGATCAGCACTAAAATCTTCAAATTTCTCCAAAAAAGGGAATAAGGGCGGTACAATGGGCAGAACAATGTGACTATATTGTATCCCAGCACTCTAATTTCACTCCCAGCCTTTACCCCTTGTGTGCATTTACTTATTTTACGCCATTCCGTTATCCCTGTGTGCACCCTTCTACTCTTTTACCTCACACCTTTACCCCTGTGTGCTTTGACGAGACTGTGCCGCTGTTGCTAAAGTGTTTCCCCTCCCGGATTAATAAAGTATTGGTTCTCACGATGTATGTTTCACAATCTAAAAGCCCACTGTGTTTGGGGTCTATCACGTAGTTATGCTCAGTGACCGATGCTCTTTGTAAAAGCTCTCTCTTGTAAGTTGCTTTGGATAAAAGCGCTTGCTAAATGAAAAAATGTATATGGATGAGAATGGGTATATACTACAGGGGGAGCGGGGGTAGGTACACAGTAGTGCAATTTCTTGAGTGATAAAATGTAAAAGTTGCTTGTGCAAAAGTGACTTGTGCAAAGTGCAGTGGGATTGACTGGAGGGGTGTGTGGGGTGTTGATTGTTTTTTTTTTTTATAAATCTCTTTATTAGAGGAGCAAGCATGTTACCTTGTACAGGAAGTAAGACAGTTTTCTCTCAACCAAAATCTTACAAACAAACAACAACAAAAATAATAATAGCAAATAGAACGTTGCTAAGTATCATCCCCCCTCCCAACAAAAGTATCCCACACGTCCCACCCCACCCCCTTCCCACCCCCCCCCCCCCCCCCCCCCCCCCCCCAATATTGACAACATTCTGGGAAGCTTTTTTTCCTGTTTGGTACACATTTCTTCAAAAACATTTAAGGGTCTACACACTGAAAACAAGCACGCGTCCGCATGTCAACATATCTACACAAATGGTTTACAAGGTTATAAACTCACGTTATTACAATTGTCAGTCAGGCTAATCAGTTCCCACCCCATCTGGGTAGATGATCGTTGATTTGGATACAAATACATAAAAATAAATAAACCAGTGGTTCTCAACCCTGGTCCTCAGGGCCCACAGTCCTGCATGTTTTCGATGTTTCCCCCTTCCAACATACCTGATTCAAATGAATTGTCATTATCAGGCTTCTGCTGAGCTTCATAGTGACTCATTCATTTGAATCAGGTGTGTTGGAGCAGGGAAACATCGAAAACATGCAGGACAGTGGGCCCTGAGGACCAAGGTTGAGAACCACTGAAATAAACAAAGGAAACAGATAATACATGGAAAAATATAAAAGTATATCATTATTCAGGCATTACTTTAAGATTCTCAAAATATGTCACAAAAGGTTGCCATTTTGCATGACATTTTTGGACTGAGCCTTTCACCGTGAATTTAACCTTTTCTAGTTTAACCCTTTAGGCGCCAGGGTTTTTTCAAGAAAATATAAAATTTTGATATCAAGATTTCAAAAGGCTATAACTTGAAAGTGGTTTGAGATAAAGGTATACTGTCAATGAGTAAGTTGTTCAGTATGACTCAAAGTTTGTGATGGGAATTATTTTTTTTTCATCTAATTTGCATATGATGACGTCACAAGGTGGCGGCTATAATGGAAAATGGAAACCTCAACTTGGAGGTTTCTAAACGCTATAACTTGAAAGTAGTTTGAGATAAGGGAATACATTCAACATTCAATGTGAAATATCTTTAGTATGAAACTAAATTTGGGATAGAAATACGTTTACTGATCCAACTTGTATAATCAATTGGCGCGTTGACCACACTGATGCTCAGAACCGCATCTAAAATGCAGTTGTACTATTTCCTGGATCTGTGTGGAAACAGGCATGTTTTCATCCGTGGTTTCCACCCATATTTGCGGTGTTATGAGCCCCCCTGCCACCTCGAACATGTCCCCTTTTTGGCATTCGCAGAATGCTTCCACCCCGGCCACGCTGAGGTGAAGCATCCGCTATACAGTGTACTGATTGTGGACTTTGTGCACGGACGCGCAGTCACTACTAACGTCAGTTTATGCTTCACTAGACAGACTGCATGTCATTCCTCGAAGGAATCGGAGTTATCTAATATCTGAATAAATACTTTGTTGACGGTAAATCAACCTCTTGGTATCGTGAGTAACTAAAAAAAACACTCTTTCGCTCTACTCTGCTGTTGCTCCGCTCAGCCCTTCTATCATTGATTAGCAGCGTCTAAGCAGAGCTGCGTCACTGGTTGGGAGGGGGTTTTACAAACTCGTTTTTCTCGAAAACTTTTAATAAAAACATGTCCATAAATGATGATTATATTAAAGGAACACATGTCCACTATCACCTGGTGAAAAGTAAAAACAAGATTCAGCCCCACATTTATAGCTACAGCCTGTTTTAGTCAGCAATGTTGCTAGTCACAATTCTGCGACTTTGGCGCCTAAAGGGTTAAGAAAAAAATAAAACATCCTGTAACCATGCGGCCACTGCTGGGGGAGCAGGGGAAGTCCAGACCAATAAGATTCTTCTACGGGCAAGAAGTGATGTAAAAGCAATAATGTCCGATTGATTCCGGGTTAAGGTTAAACTCTCGTTTGGAATACCGAATATTGCAATCAACGGGCAGGGCTTAATTTTAATTTTCATGGCTTCAGATAAAGTTTGAAAAACAGATGACCAATATTGATTTAAACGGGGACACAACCAAAACGTGTGTGTTCAATCAGCTGGGGAGAGGGAGCATCTGCTGCTCGAAGACAGCTGCTGTCTGTTCCTGGATACATATCTGCTAACCTAGCCCTACTGAAATGAGCCCTATGCACTACTTTAAACTGAATGAGCCCCAAGCGTGCACATGATGAGGATGAGTTAATCCTTTGTAGAGCATCCTCCCAGTATTTGTCGAACAACTCAATCATCAACTCGCCCTCCCACCTGATCTTAATTTTTGAAAGGTCATGGTTTTCTAGAGACATTAGTTGCGAATATAACAATGATATCAGTCCTTTTTTTGGACAGAGGAGGGTCATTTCTTCCCATGCTGCCTCAGCAGGGAGGACAGGGAAAGAGGGAAGCAGGGTTTTAACACAGTGGCGTACTTGGAGTTACCAAAAAAAATTACTGCGTGATAAATCATATTTTTGGCATATATTTTCAAAACTATCGAACCCTTCTTTACAGTACAAGCTTTTAAAACGGGAAAGCTGCTTCCTGCCCCACTGAGTAAATGTTAAGTTGAGAGAAGAGGCTGGAAATAAATGATTCTTACAAATAGGACTTAGAGGGGAGGGAGAAGTAAATTTATAATGATTTCGGAACTGTGCCCAGATTCTAAGGGTGGACAGTACTACAGGATTGGAGGTAAACCTGGACCACTTTGTGGGCAGGGAGGAGTACACCAATGCAGGGAGGGATGACGAGTGGCAAGAATGTGCCTCAAGTTGTACACCAATCTGCATCTGGCACATGGAGCCAGAATAAAATTTTCTGCAAATTGGCTGCCCAATAGTAGTGAATAAAACTGGGGAGAGCTAGTCCCCCCACATTGCGTCCCCGCTTAAGTAAGCCTTTATTAACTCTTGGGACTTTATTATTCCAGATGAAGGAGGTAATGGATGTGTTAATTGACTTAAAATGATTTAGTCAGGAATAACAGTAGGCATTGGAACAAATACAAATACTTTGGGAGTATGTTCATCTTCACCGATTGTACCCTCCCTGCAATAGTCAGAGGTAGACTGCTCCACCTTTGAAAGTCAGATTTCATTTGATTCTTTAGGGGTGTAAAATTAGCTCCAAGAAGAGAGGTGAAGGAACGTGTGATGTTTATTCCAAGATATTTGAATCCAGAGTGTGTTAAGTGGAAGGGGAATGACTCTTGCTTAATTTGCATTGCCAACTCATTAATGGGGAAGCATTCGCTTTTCTGATAATTAAGTTTGTAGCCAGAAAAAGACCCAAAATTGTTTAATAGAGATACGATTACAGGGGCGTTAGCTTCTGGATTGCTTACATAGATCAAGAGATCGTCTGCATACAGAGAGACGCGATGTTCCTCACTCCCACGGCCCACCCCCCGTAGCAACAACGATGACCTCAATGCAATCGAAAGAGGTTCAATTGCCACTGCAAACAGGAGCGGGGATAACGGACATCCTTGACGTGTCCCACGTGACAGGGGGAAAAATTTGGAATGAGATTGATTAGTTTGAATACATGCTTGTGGGGACGAATAGAGCAGACGGATCCATGCCAGAAATATGTCACCAAACCCAAACCTTTGCAATACGGCAAATAAGTATTTCCACTCCACCCGATCAAAGGCCTTCTCCGCATCTAGAGAGATAACAGCCTCTGCAGTCAAGGAAGAACCGGGGGAGCAGATTACATTAGCAAGTCGGCGAATATTTGAAAAAGAGTGGCGACCCTTTATAAAGCCCGTCTGGTCCTCAGAGATTACTTAAGGGAGAACAGATTCTAAACAATGTGCCATCAACTTAGCCAAAATTTTTATATCAACATTTAGGAGGGAGATAGGACGGTAAGAGCCACACTTGGTAGGGTCCTTGTCCTTTTTGAGCTAGCTTGTGTGAGGGTTGGGGGCAAAGAACCCTTTTCCAAAGATTCGTTAAATACTTCTAGCATAATGGGTGCAAGTTTGTCTTTAAATTTCTTTAAAAATTCAGGGGGGTAACTGTCGGGTCCTGGGGTCTCATTTATAAAGCTTGCGTACGCACAAAACGGGGCTGAAAATGTGCGTACGCCAGTTTTCACGCAAAGTCAGTGATTTATAAAAAACAAACTTGGCGGTAGAATGTGCGGTCCTCCACGCAAACTATGACCCTCCCGTAAACCTACGCACTTTTTGGAGACAGTGGGAATTGGAGACACATACTGCAAAAAGTAAAAGTCGGAGAAGCTATAACTCGTAATATTTATGCATTTTGTTGTTCTCACACACATTGACTCAATTTATGATTATAATGAAGATTAAATACATCAGTGTTATTTGAGCTTGAACTGCGTGACAATTGTTCCATACACATCTTGTACAATGCAACTCAAATTTGTAATCAATATTCAGCGCTGTCTGTCTCACAATCAGATTGTCCTTTTACCGCAGTGTAGGAGGCTGAAATGCATGTAACTACAGAACACAAAGTATAACTAAATATATTTCTTTAATACTGTGCATATATCATCATATGTCAAAAACTGGAAATACAGTTGTTAAGCTCTCGCGCAATCACTACACTCATTACACTTCAGAATCAGAATTTGTTTAATCGCCATGCAAGATACTTAAACATGGAATTTACTTCTGCAGTTGTTACCGCTTTTTCTCCGGTTCTGCCACTTGGCGCTGTCGCACTAGTGTTGTTTTTTGTTTGCCTTGATTCACCGTGAAAAAGAATCACCTGCCAGGTTCATGCATGATAATGATACTAGATTAGCATTCATGAGGTCCTTTGCATTGACCATTTATGGTTAAAAATGGGCGCGTTCAGGGCGGGGTGCAATGATACTTTACGTACGCACACTTGTGGTTAAGCTGTGATTTATAAAGCGAACATTGCCTACAGGTGTGCGTATGCACGGTTTTATAAATCTGAATTTTTGTGTGCGTACGCCAATTTACGCTTTTGGGCGTACGCACACTTTTAGTAAGAATTCTACGCACTCCTTTATAAATGAGACCCCTGGAGATTTACCAGTTCGCACGTCCCCGATGGCTGCAGTGATCTCTGACTGTGTAAGAGGTTGGTCTAACCCTTCCCTATCTCCAGGCTCAATAGTAGGTATATCCAAATTATCTAAGAAACGGTTCATATTTGTAACATCTGGTGGGAATTCAGAGGTGTAAAGTGTAGAGTTAAATTTTGCAAAAGTATTATTAATTTCCTTTGGGTTGGTGACTATATTCTGATCCTGATCTCTCACTTGGGGTATGAGCCGTGACGCAGCCTGGTGTTTCAGCTGATGAGCCAGCAGTCGACTAGCTTTTCCTCCGTACTCATAATAAGTGCTCCGGGTCCGCAGTAACAAATACTCAGCCTGGTTGGTGGATAAAAGATTGAGTTTAGACTGTAAAGCAATCCGTTCTTTATATAATTCAGGGGAGGGGCTTTCCGAGTAGCTGCGGTCCAAATTAAAAATTAGATCCGTCAAGTCTTGTATTTGTTTACGCCGTTCCTAATTGGCATGCGCTACATAGGAGATAATTTGTCCTCTTAAGTACGCTTTTAGAGTTTCCCAAAGTAGGGAATATGATATACCCTCCTTCTTGTTTACTTCCAGAAAAGAATCTAGAGAGTAGTCACATGTTCGCAAAATGTCTCATTTGAAAGCAGCAAGGAGAAGGATCTCCAGAAGGATTGCTCTCTAACGTTCAAAGAAAAAGAAAGGTCTAAGATGAGTGGTGCATGATCTGAAATGATGATGGCCAAATATTCAACAGATTCCACTGCAGGGATGAAAGAGCTATCTATAAAAAAAGTAATCTATATTTGAGAAAGAGTGGTGGACATGAGAAAAGAAAGAAAATTGTTTGGAGGTTGGATTTTGAAACCTCCATGGGTCTACACAGCCATTTTGTCTCATAAAATCTAAGACCCTTGACATTGTAGATGGTGAGGCAGATTTAGGGCTAGATTTATCGAGCAATGGGTCAATTGTAAGATTCAAATCTCCTGCAAGGATTAATCTATGTGTATCCAAATTAGGAAGGGATGACAGAAGCTTATTGGCGAATTCAGCATCGTCCCAATTAGGGGCGTACACGTTTACCAAAAGAACAGGTGTTCAAAATAGGAGGCCTGAGACAACGACATATCGACCATTGGGGTCAGCAATTACAGCAGTTAGTGAGAATTGAGTTTGTTTATTAATCAAAAGTGCCACGCCTCTTGATCTGTTTTTAAATTTGGAATGGAAGATATGATTAATCCATGCTTTACGAAGTCTGGTGTGGTCTTCTAACCGTAAATGTGTCTCTTGTAGAAACAAAACATCAGTTTTCAGTTGTTTAAGATGAGAAAAAATCCTAGACCGTTTCACAGGACTGTTCATCCCCTTAACATTCCAGGACAAAAACCTAACTGCAGCTCCCCCTATTGGGCCTGTACCCCCTGCATTATTTATCATAGCAGACATCCAAAGTGGGTATGATTAGCTCGAACCACATGGTGTATAAGTACATGTATGGTCATAAGTGATGTCCAGTTATGTACAAGTAGTAAGAAATAGATAAAAAAGAAGTATCAATGATAAACTAGAAAAAAATTCCTAAAGAAATTTTGAGTGTGCGTGACTCTGGCCCGGAACTCTCCCCCATACATCACTGACACTGTTGAGTAATTTTCAGAATATGACTTCTACCATTGCTTAGGTATGTGACAGATCAAGCTTTCAACAGGTGTTCATTTGCTGATGCACTAGTAGTAGCGTAAACACTAATTTCAGCAGGATTAAAGACAGCTCCACTTGAGCACACTGCCACAGTTTAAGTTTAAGTAGTAAGCAAGCAGAAAACAATTGGTCACTCTGTGTCAGGTAGCACTTTACATTACAGTTCAGTAGCATAGTAATAGTTTGGTTCTAATTTGATAATAGTGATAAATGCTTTCAAAAACTTAGAGTGTAAAATGACCCAAATACATCCAATGCCAGAATTAGGCCATCAATGGCTATGACTTTGGTATTAGAAATACACCTTTTATCAAAATGATACCGCATTATAAATATCAGATAACATTATAAAGTTATACAGCTGTGTTAAATGTCAAATCAATCCACATGCAATCAAACATGTAACAAATCAGGATTCAGCAATAAGCTAGCACTAGGTCACACAGTTCTGATATCACACTAACAAAAACAGTGCTTTTTATCCAACATTAATTGAGAAAAACACACACGCACATACACATACACACACGCACATACACACACATATATATATATAGATAGATACATATATGTGCATACACACAGGCAGTCTGTACATTAATGACTTAATGATGAACTGTCAATCAAACCATTCAGTGCAATGAATCACTTAGTAGCTGACACACAGGTTCAATCATCTATAAACTACAGGACTCCCCATACAACACTAGCCAATAGTTTGCAAGGTCAACCAGTATCTAGACGATTATGAATGTTTTACAGCAAGCCCCCCCAACAATTTCAATAGCAATTCCTAAAAGACCTGTATTTAATCCCCACTGTTTCTCTATGGAGCGGCAACTCCATTAACTGCCGATCCCGACCTCCCACACACCTCCCCAATATCTTGTTAGATTCCTATGGACCCCACCACATGAACCCTGCCCTCAAACCTCCCCGCACGAGCCCCCCCGCCCCCCGCGAACGCCGATCGCCCCCCCCCCCCCCCCCCCCCTCCGAAAACAACCATAAACGGTCAAAATGCACACAAATAACCCTCCCCACAACCCTTCACCACCGTCCTGACTGATAAGCACATGAATACATAAGCCCAAATGTTAAAGAAGTCAAAAACCCACATCTTAGATAGCATGCTAGCAAAACATATGCTGATGCACTAGCAATTAGCTTAGGCGCTAATTTCAGCATTGGTTGCTAATGTTAGCAAACAGCATATCTTTACAGCTAGTTGGAATGTCAGTTGTAAATCCTGACTGATAAGCACATGAATACCTATGAGCCCAAATGTTAAAGAAGTCAAAAACCTACATTTTTGATAGGATGCTAGCGAAAGAGTTGAAAAAGATGTTTGCTTACCTTAGAGACTTAGAGCCAGAGAGGAAGAGTTGAGTTGGAGTACAGTTTATAAATACACCCGAAACAAAAAGAACCAATTTGATTCCTCCAGTAAATATCCTCCAATTAAAGTTATTAAATGTGAAATGAATTACTGTTCGTAAAATAGCCACCGTCATTCGTGGCCACCGTCTCTCCTCTTTCAAGCACGTTGCTAAGTAACGAACTTCGCAACTGTTGCAACGGTCATGTCAGTTGAACAGACAGAGAGAAAAGGCTTACAGCACCCCTCGAACAGGAAGGATTTCTGGCCAAACCGTGTTTCCAATCATAAAACCAGGTTAACGTGAAGCCGGCTGAGCCCTTCCTGAACGTCTACATAGGCATTTTGTGTTGACAAGTGAAGAAATGTGCTCTTGGGAGCAATTCTAAAAAGTGTTCGTTTTCTATCTTTTCAGTTACAGCCCCGCCTCTCTTAACATAGGAGTCTATGAGGCTGTTCATGGGTGCTGCGGCCGAATCTTCGCATGTCAAGCTAAAACAATAAATCTGACAGATAAAGTAAAGCAAGTGTGAGCTAGAGGACACATTTTCCTACGTTTCTATGTATAAATTGTGTCTGTAGTGGTGCATTTGAGGCCATGGTAGTCAAATACGTTTTATTTTTTGTACACAATTCTCTCTCTTCTCCACACTCTAGCGATGACATCACCACTCTACCTCTCAAACATTCTCTCCATTGACACCTATTCATTTTTTTGGTGTGGTTTTTGGCAATTTTGGGGCAAAATTGTTCGCCAAAAGTCTTAGATAAATCATAGCACACATGTCGTGGCCGAGCCGCACGTTTTGATATAACTTTTGTGTATATGCGTCAAAAACTCTGGGAGATGTTTTGAGCCAAAAAACGGCGTAAGAATAATAATAACTAGAAAAAAATTCCTAAAGAAATTTTGAGTGTGCGTGACTCTGGCCCGGGACTCTCCCCCATACATCACTGACACTGTTGAGTAATTTTCACAATATGACTTCTACCATTGCTTAGGTATGTGACTGATCAAGCTTTCAACAGGTGTTCATATGCTGATGCACTAGTAGTAGCGTAAACACTAATTTCAGCAGGATTAAAGACAGCTCCACTTGAGCACACTGCCACAGTTTAAGTTTAAGTAGTAAGCAAGCAGTAAACAATTGGTCACTCTGTGTCAGGTAGCACTTTACATTACAGTTCAGTAGCATAGTAATAGTTTGGTTCTAATTTGATAATAGTGATAAATGCTTTCAAAAACTTAGAGTGTAAAATGACCCAAATACATCCAATGCCAGAATTAGGCCATCAATGGCTATGACTTTGGTATTAGAAATACACCTTTTATCAAAATGATACCGCATTATAAATATCAGATAACATTATAAAGTTATACAGCTGTGTTAAATGTCAAATCAATCCACATGCAATCAAACATGTAACAAATCAGGATTCAGCAATAAGCTAGCACTAGGTCACACAGTTCTGATATCACACTAACAAAAACAGTGCTTTTTATCCAACATTAATTGAGAAAAACACACACGCACATACACATACACACACGCACATACACACACACACATATATATATAGATACATATATGTGCATACACACAGGCAGTCTGTACATTAATGACTTAATGATGAACTGTCAATCAAACCATTCAGTGCAATGAATCACTTAGTAGCTGACACACAGGTTCAATCATCTATAAACTACAGGACTCCCCATACAACACTAGCCAATAGTTTGCAAGGTCAACCAGTATCCAGACGATTATGAATGTTTTACAGCAAGCCCCCCCAACAATTTCAATAGCAATTCCTAAAAGACCTGTATTTAATCCCCACTGTTTCTCTATGGAGCGGCAACTCCATTAACTGCCGATCCCGACCTCCCACACACCTCCCCAATATCTTGTTAGATTCCTATGGACCCCACCACATGAACCCTGCCCTCAAACCTCCCCGCACGAGCCCCCCCGCCCCCCGCGAACGCCGATCGCCCCCCCCCCCCCCCTCCGAAAACAACCATAAACGGTCAAAATGCACACAAATAACCCTCCCCACAACCCTTCACCACCTTCCTGACTGATGAGCACATGAATACATAAGCCCAAATGTTAAAGAAGTCAAAAACCCACATCTTAGATAGCATGCTAGCAAAACATATGCTGATGCACTAGCAATTAGCTTAGGCGCTAATTTCAGCATTGGTCGCTAATGTTAGCAAACAGCATATCTTTACAGCTAGTTGGAATGTCAGTTGTAAATCCTGACTGATATGCACATGAATACCTATGAGCCCAAATGTTAAAGAAGTCAAAAACCTACATTTTTGATAGGATGCTAGCGAAAGAGTTGAAAAAGATGTTTGCTTACCTTAGAGACTTAGAGCCAGAGAGGAAGAGTTGAGTTGGAGTACAGTTTATAAATACACCCGAAACAAAAAGAACCAATTTGATTCCTCCAGTAAATATCCTCCAATTAAAGTTATTAAATGTGAAATGAATTACTGTTCGTAAAATAGCCACCGTCATTCGTGGCCACCGTCTCTCCTCTTTCAAGCACGTTGCTAAGTAACGAACTTCACAACTGTTGCAACGGTCATGTCAGTTGAACAGACAGAGAAAAGGCTTACAGCACCCCTCGAACAGGAAGGATTTCTGGCCAAACCGTGTTTCCAATCATAAAACCAGGTTAACGTGAAGCCGGCTGAGCCCTTCCTGAACGTCTACATAGGCATTTTGTGTTGACAAGTGAAGAAATGTGCTCTTGGGAGCAATTCTAAAAAGTGTTCGTTTTCTATCTTTTCAGTTACAGCCCCGCCTCTCTTAACATAGGAGTCTATGAGGCTGTTCATGGGTGCTGCGGCCGAATCTTCGCATGTCAAGCTAAAACAATAAATCTGACAGATAAAGTAAAGCAAGTGTGAGCTAGAGGACAAATTTTCCTACGTTTCTATGTATAAATTGTGTCTGTAGTGGTGCATTTGAGGCCATGGTAGTCAAATACGTTTTATTTTTTAAACACAATTCTCTCTCTTCTCCACACTCTAGCGATGACATCACCACTCTACCTCTCAAACATTCTCTCCATTGACACCTATTCATTTTTTTGGTGTGGTTTTTGGCAATTTTTGGGCAAAATTGTTCGCCAAAAGTCTTAGATAAATCATAGCACACATGTCGGGGCCGAGCCGCACGTTTTGATATAACTTTTGTGTATATGCGTCAAAAACTCTGGTAGATGTTTTGAGCCAAAAAACGGCGTAAGAATAATAATAATAAACGCTAGTAATAACATAGTGTGCGCCTTGCAGCACGCACACAATAAACGCTAGTAATAACATAGTGTGCGCCTTGCAGCACGCACACAATAATAAACGCTAGTAATAACATAGTGTGCGCCTTGCAGCACGCACACAATAAACGCTAGTAATAACATAGTGTGCGCCTTGCAGCACGCACACAATAATAAACGCTAGTAATAACATAGTGTGCGCCTTGCAGCACGCACACAATAAACGCTAGTAATAACATAGTGTGCGCCTTGCAGCACGCACACAATAGTATTAAACGCTAGTAATAACATAGTGTGCGCCTTGCAGCACGCACACAACTAGAAAAAATTCCTAAAGAAATTTTGAGTGTGCGTGACTCTGGCCCGGGACTCTCCCCCATACATCACTGACACTGTTGAGTAATTTTCACAATATGACTTCTACCATTGCTTAGGTATGTGACTAATCAAGCTTTCAACAGGTGTTCATATGCTGATGCACTAGTAGTAGCGTAAACACTAATTTCAGCAGGATTAAAGACAGCTCCACTTGAGCACACTGCCGCAGTTTAAGTTTAACCCTGTAAGCCCTGAACTATGAAACAATGGTCAGAAAATTCTAATTTTGTGCCATAAATCTAAATTTTTTATTCATTTTTTACTCATTTGGTCCAAGGGCTGCCATATACTTCCACTTTACAAGAACAATGTAATTGTCGTGTAATTCAAAGTGCACCATTTAAGTTTGGTGTGGCTATGTCAAAGAGTTGCTGAGATACAAGACAACTACCAGTGTCATGATCCATCCAGCAGCCAATAGCAGGGTGAAGGTGGGGGCTTAAGCCTAGTTTATGCTTCCGCGATGCGTCGCCCGCCGCATGCGCCGCATGCGCCGCTCCTCCCGCACTGCCCCTCCGCGCACCTCCAAAAAATCCTGACTCCGCGTTGCGTTGTCGGCGGCACAAGCGCTGTGATTGGTCCGCTCAGAACGTCATTTCCGGCAGCTGCTTTTTCTGTTTTGGTCTTTCGTTCTACCGCGCCATTTTTAAAGTTCTTCTGGACCGGTAAAATCGATGGACCAAGGAGACGAGCGGTTAATCGAGGAGGTCAGAAAATATGACCATCTATACAACTCCTCTATGAAAGATTACAAAGACTACCAAATGAGTACGAACTCATGGAGGGAGATTGCGCAAAACATGGGGCTGGAGGTCGCCGAGTGCATGAGTAGCAATATCAGAAGCCGAGTGCTACATCATCAGTCATGTGCGTGCTTAAATGTGTTAATTATTTAATACAGAAGAATAAAACACACAAGTTTGTTTTCAAAGAGTTGTTTTGATATTTATTTTCAGAACAACACAGTTTGCACACCATGTATAGTTCACAGTTAACCGATGAGCTCCCACTCCAAAAACAGCAGCTCCTGCTCGGTCTCCATTGCTTGCAGTTGTTTATTGTTGGTACCATAAACATTATAAAGTTAAATGTTATAAATAAATTATAAAGTTAAATGTCTATGGTTGGTACCATATGGCATAGACATTATAAACGAAAGGACCGGAAGAAAGAGCAAGGATTGAAACCACACAGCCACACCCCCCTGGCGGCATGCCAGTGAATTGCAGAGTAAACGCGGACCCTCGACGCGGAACTTCGAATGCTCAACAACCGCGCCACGCCCCCGGCGTAGGGAGTGACGCGGGAGCATAAACTAGGCTTTACTCAGCCCACTGTGTCAACAGACTCTTGTGCGTGTGAGTTTTTTTGCAGCCACTGGGTCTGGCATGACAGAGAGAGGATTTGCAAGACAGCCTTAGCCTTTAGCCAAGCAGTCACATTTCAAATATTCATCATTAATCAACTTTTCATCTTACATTCAACTTTTTCTCAGATTTGTATACAACACATTGTCAAGAGTCTACATATGAACTTGTGATTGATTCGGACTATCAGTTTTTGATTGCCACTTGTATACAGCAGTAAAATAGTCTTAGCCTTAAATCAGATGACCATTATTTACATCATTTTGGAAGTTAAGAACTTAGCTGTTAAACTGGGTTGTATTTTGTAGTGTGGTCTTCATGCATATATAGTGATATTGATATCTCAAAGATTTGTTGACTTTAATAATATTATAAGACGAACGTCTGGTTTAGTTAGTTTTAAATGGCAGTAGCGAACAAACGGTTTGAAATATAAAAAATCTTTTGATAACGTATGTCAGGCTTTGTCTGAAGATGTTACTATAGAAACATGGGGAAGATCGGACAAACATTGTAGGAATAGTATCAAAAATACATATTTTATTTATGTATATTGTACAGAAAAATGTAAAGATTTGCCATTATGAGTTGTAGAGGCTTTTTTGTTTGTCATGAGGAATGAGGCACATGGAATGAATTTCAAGATTATAGGACGAAAGACATACAAGTGGCATCACTTAGAAACAGAACGATTTGGGGTGTGGCCCTTAGCGCCCTCTTGACTCTAGCTGACCAACAATAATGAAAATCAAAAATCGTATTAATAACTTTTGTGAGGGTTCTTCTGATGATGATAATTGGCAAGGATGAAGAAGATTGGACATTCATTGTGACAAATAAGGAATCTGTAATGAATTTCAGGCCTTTAGGACAAAAGGACTACAAATGACATCACTTTGAAAAAGGACACAAATGGTTGGTCAAATTGGGGCGTGGCCTGTAGCGCCCCCGTTGGTCTCAAGGGAACCAAAATGGGTGTGGTATCTTATAATGTGGTATTGTTTCACCATGCCAAAAATCTCAACTTTTTACCGCTGTGATCCAAGGGCTGCCATCAAACCCATGTTACAATGGGAATAATAATAATAATACCTGCAAAAACAATAGGTTTCCTCCTGACGCAAGGCAATGGTGTGAATACATCCAAGACTGTAGTGACCTCTGTGCTGCAAGGGACAAAGGATTTCATATGTGAATGAGAAATATTTGCATGGTCTAGTAAAAACTAGTAATCTGTTTGTCACTCTGTGGAAATACAACATTTATTACAATAGAAAAAAATACAAAAATAAGGATGTCTTTTGAAGTAATATGGTGCAAAGTCAAATGGCAGTGTAACAAGTTGCCAAGGTAAACTGGTAATCGGTTGTTCACTTAATGAAAACACAACCTGTATCACAGTTGAATAAATACCCAAAGTAAGGTGGTTTGAAAGAAGGTGCAAAGAACAATGGCAAAATGAACACAAGAAAGAAGAGAGGAAAACAAAGCAATATTTTGAAAGAGTGAAGAAGTATGAACATTATGTGGCACAAATTAAAAGAACAGTAATATTCATTTGAAAAGTATTTGTAGTGCTGTCAACAGATAGTGCTAACAATTTCAATAAGACACATGATTACAAGTCTGGAGGGTACAAAATGCTTGTCCAACTTCAATTGAAAAAACAACATGATGCAGCACGTGATGCTGGCAAATCACTTACCAAAATATGATGAGAGTATAGTTTACATGATTGCAATTCTGCACGGATGTGTAAAGCTAATTTCTGTTTAATAGAATATTATCAAGGCCACTACTTTCCCATGTGCATACATCTTTAAGTTTGTTCATCAATATTGCTGTCACACATTGTGCACAAGCAGTATATTTACACATCACATGTCCTTGATGGAAAGATCCAGAGGTGGGATGAGGAGGAAAATCCTAGTAGTTCAAGCTTGTGGTTGGGTTTGAGTTCTTCTTTGGCATCTGAAAAACACAGAATAGTTATTCAGAAATTAAAAATATACACATCAGCAGTACTGATCATGAAACTACATTAATGTTTTTCTCAAGTGTACATTATTGCTATTACAAGTGACAACACATTTGGAAATGTTGTTCATCAACAACAAGAACCAACCTGGGGGGTATTGCACAAAACTAGGATAGGGATTAAGCCGGGCTATGTTGGTTATCCTGGCTGAATTTAGCCTCAAGTCGGTTGCACGAAAGCCGATAAAATTAACAGCCAAGCTAACATTAATCCTAGTGATTCACCTGCATTTCCACCGTCAATCCTGTGAGGAATTCATGTGTTTTACAGCATGTCCATGATCTTTTTAAATATGTTGCATCATTTTAAATATACTGCATAAATAATGTACATATAGTATGTTGTCATTTCTCATTTCATTTAAATCTACAACAGTATTTTTATATTTATTTATTTAAGTGGTATTATTATTACTCTGGCCAAGTGTTATATTGATATGCTGATGAAGACTGCTCGTCAAACTGCCGTCAGAGCTTTCATAAAGATGTGTTTTATTGCAGTACAGTTTTTTTCGCTACTTCACGGATTTGCATCGTGCATTGTGTTTTGCATTCTGATTGGTTAAACAGTCTGTCCGCTTCTTCTCTACCTGTGCATCAATAAAGCTGCAGTTTACTGTAATATGTACTGTACACGTACGTAACATTCGCAGAAAAAGTTAAACTTATGGAAATGGACTTCCGTTCGTTCCATAAATAAGGAGGAAAATAATACAGTAATTGTAAAAAAAATAAATAAATAAAGGTTTCTACGTATTTCGCCTATCACGGGTTCTTTTCGGAAGGCAACACCCGTGAAAAAGAGGGTTCACTGTAATTGAGATTACAGAACGCAGCTGATGAAGTTGCAATGGTGATTTCAATTAAGTCTGTGATGAGGGCAATGTAGTATATATAGGTTCATCTCCTATTAACCTGTTTCCTATTAATAATGGCGTGTCCTTTTCTGGATGACATTTTGGATGAAGAAGCCCTAATCCTCAGAAGGGCATTTAGATGTGAGAGAGTCTTCAGGGACAGGTCAGACCCATTGGCCTTTGGAGATGAATATCTCCTTGAGAGATATAGATTCTCTGCCAATGGGTTAAGATATTTATGTAGATTGCTGGGTCCAAAAATCCAGCATCAGACGGCACGGAGTCATGCGCTCACTGTACCGCAGATGGTCTGCGTTACATTGAGATTTTTTGCCAGTGGGAGCTTTTTGTATTCCGTTGGTGATGCAAAGAACCTGAATAAAGGCACAATTTGCCGAACAATACGACGCGTATGTCTGGCAATTAAGTCCGTTATTCAGGTTTTCATTAACTTCCCTGGCCACAGAAGACCCCACTACATCAAGGAGGAGTTTTACAAGATAGCAGGTAATGTCAATTTCAACGTGCAACCATTTGATATGTCAAAGTTGGATACTCACTATTTTTTGTTACAGCTTTCCCTAACATCATTGGTGCAGTGGATTGCACACACATCCGAATCAAATGCCCCTCAGGGGAACACGAGGGAGACTACATTAACAGGAAATCCTTCCACAGTATCAATGTTCAGGTACGAGTAATTTGTGGTTACTGTGACATACATTAATTATGTGCATTAAATGACCTAAATAGGTTACAACTTAACATTTCAGATGATCTGTGATGCTGACTGCCTTGTCAGCAATTTGGAGGCAAAGTGGCCTGGGTCAGTGCATGACTCCAGAGTCTTTCGGGCCAGTCCAATTTACCAGAAACTCTCACAAGGTAAGCCACACATTTTATTTGTGCTGTAAGCACCTTGGACATCATGAGTGTTTTCTGCTGTGTAGTTTTCTAAATGATATCTTGTATTATCAGGTGAATTCTCTGGTGTGCTGCTGGGAGACAAAGGCTATGCCTGTGAGCCATTTCTCCTGACTCCCCTCATGGACCCCCAAACCCCACCACAGCAGGCCTACAACCAGGCACACAGCAGGACAAGGGCACGCATAGAGATGACCTTTGGCCTTCTGAAATCCCGGTTTCAGTGTCTGCACCACCTGAGGGTTTCCCCGGACAGGGCCTGTGATATAATTGCTGCATGCGCAGTACTGCACAACATTGCAGGCCTAAGAAAAGAGAGGCCTCCCCGAGTGGCTGTTGATGTTGACTGGGAAAATGCTCCCATCTTCCCAGACAACATTAATGGCAGACTCGTCAGGGAACAATATATTACTAACTTTTTCACCTAATTTTTGGATTTAACATATCTTTAGTTAATAAAAACACTTTAAATGTTATTGTTTACTGTGTGTGCATTTTGTTTAGCATTAGTGGTTCTCTTTTAAATTGTACTTCACAGACATGAAAAAGGGAGGCCACCACAATGTTTTCTAATTTTTAGTATTTTTGGGGGGGGCAGTCCGCATTTGCAGTGGTTGCTTGGATCTGGAACAGAGAGAGCAAAAGCAACAAAGATTAAAACACTGTAGTGCAGTTATGATTACTGTGTGCACTGAAATACTCACTTCTCTTTCTAGTTTCTGGATTTCCAGGTCCAGTTTCCTGAGTGTCTGCTGTTTGATTTGTAGATCCAGATCCATTTCTTTAAGTTTTTTTTTTTACTTTGATTTTAATGTCTGCCAGCTCTATTTGTCTTGCAAGGTGCTTGCCATATAGATTTCTGACAGTCTGTGAATTCTGTAAAAGAAATGTCAATTAGCACAGCAGGGTTTGTGCATAATATAGATTTAATTTAGGCAATACTCACAATGCTAGCAGGCTGCTGAGGAGACTGTGCAGCATCTGGGTCCTATTACACAAATGTATTCTTAGCACCACATCACTGACTTCATATTCTTTAATAAGCAGGGTTTCTCCACAACACTGACATACCTCAAACCTTCTGGACTCCACTGACAACGTCTCCTCATCTGCAGAAGTGCATTCTGCAGCTGCAGATGTGCCTAATTCATTCACCTCAATTTTTCCACTACATTAAGTCACTTACCAGCCTGCAAAATGTTCTTATATTTAATTTTTACTTGCTGCCAGGTCCTTTTATGGCCCGACAAGTTAGTTCTTTATGAAGGATACAGATAAAACATGGGGAAATGATATTAAATGACACACATTGTGGATAATTGTTTGCCCTTATTTGTACTCTACAGTATATTCCCTGAGTAACGTGCGCGTCTAATTGCCACAGTTAAAGCAAAGTGTACAACAGTTAATTAGAAAGACTTGAAAAGCTGCTTTAGCCCTTAAATTGTAGCCGAATTATGACAGCTCCAGAGAAGCACTATTAATTGTAAAAAAAATTAATACTAACGCATTAAGCCGGTCCGCTATTGTCTGCCAGGCTTTTTCTCTTTGTTTGTTTATGGCTTGAGTATTGCCTTTCTTTTTATAATATCTTTCTCCTCTTCGTAAAACTCCATCAGGAGCTGTTGTTCTGCGGCGGTGAAATACGTTGCGCGACTCTTGTCCATGTTCTGATCGGTGATTCTGTGAGCGATCGCGAGGTCTATTTAAGAATGCCGTGAACACGCATTTATCCTGACTACCTACATCTGGCTTGACATAGCCGCGCCTTTTCATCCTGGTTTGGCAAACGTGCAACCAATTAAGCCAGGATACGACAGCCAGACTAGGTCAAACCGCGCTTGCTCAGTTATTCTGGCTTTCTTTATTCTACTTTCGTGCAATACCCCCCTGAACTCACATGCACATACTTCAAAACATGGGTTTATAACAGTAACCCTTAAAAATGCTTCATCACTCATAACAGTAACCCCTAAAAATGCATAAGTTTGAATAACGTAAGATTGAATTTTCAGACCTCAACATTAGACAAGGTCTTATGGTCCTCTGCTTGTTTTACTTAGACTCGAGTCGCGATTACAACGAAACAAAAGCTTCGACAATTACAGGGCCTTGCGCCGGGGAGATCGTCACAAACATTACCAAAAAACAGTACAGAACCGTTCGGTACAATACACTGAAATATAGAGAATATCAAATACTGTTCGCTCAAATAAAGTAAGTGTCTTAAATACACCTTGAGTCCCGCTTTAAAGGCAGGTTATATTTCTGACTAGCCTAGCCTCAATAGAGGAAAATGGCCATTGATTGCTGTGTTATTCTTTGCAAACGTATTGACAAGCTATTTCGTGTTAACAAATTAAACCAGCTGAGTACGTTTTACTTATTTTTAAATACAAGAACTTGCAAAACACTCTTTAAACATTTACATTACACATATATTCATTTAGCAAAAGCTTTGATCCAAAGCGATTGACTACAAACAATAAACCTCGGTCACTGTAGCAACGATCTAAACTCAAAACAAACCATGACAGTATAACATTTTAACTATAAAATTGTGTTCAAGTCATCATACAAACTGTAGTGATTAATTACATTGTCTTTGTACTTACAGTCACAATGAAAAAGAATACCTTCAGTCCACGAAAAGACGAAAAAGAAGGCGGACTCCCGTTGTTGAACTTAGTTCAGACTCTCTGACTCTCTTTCTGTAAATGGCTGGATGATGAATGATTTATCTCACCTCCCACCGCTGACTGAAACATTTGATCAGCCATTGGCTGTTGTAAGTCAACCTGCCGAGTGGCCTGCCACGGTGTAACAAATCAAAGACACCCGATTGCTTGAAGCTAAAAGCTACTTGTTTATAGCAGTAAAATAGTCTTAGCCCTAAATTAAATTACCATTATTTACATAATTTTGGAAGTTATGAATTTAGCTGTTAAACTGGGTTGTATTTTGTAGTGTGTTCTTCGTGCATATATAGTTTGATATGGATATCTCAAAGATTTGTTGACTTTAATAATATTGTAAGACGAACGTCTGGTTTAGTTAGTTTTAAATGGCTGTAGCGAACAAACGGTTTGAAATATAAAAAATCTTTTGATAACGTATGTCAGGCTTGGTCTGAAGATGTTACTATAGAAACATGGGGAAAATCGGACAAACACTGTAGGAATAGTATCAAAAAAACATATTTCATTTATGTATATTGTACAGAAAAATGTAAAGATTTGCCATTATGAGTTGTTGAGGCTTTTTTGTTTATCATGAGGAATGAGGCACATGGAATGAATTTCAAGATTATAGGACGAAAGACATACAAGTGGCATCACTTAGAAACAGAACGATTTGGGGTGTGGCCCTTAGCGCCCTCTTGACTCTAGCTGACAAACAATTATGAAAATCAAAAATCGTATTGATAACTTTTGTGAGGGTTCTTCTGATGATGATAACTGGCAAGGATGAAGAAGATTGGACAAAAATTGTAGGAGGAGTGGTAAAAAAAGCATGTCTCATGAATTTATGATGTACAGAAAAATCTAAGGACTTGCCATTATAAGTTGTTGAGACTTCTTTGTTCATTGTGACAAATAAGGAATCTGTAATGAATTTCAGGACTTTAGGACAAAAGGACTACAAATGACATCACTTTGAAAAAGGACACAAATGGTTGGTCAAATTGGGGCGTGGCCTGTAGCGCCCCCTTTGGTCTCAAGGGAACCAAAATGGGTGTGGTATCTTATAATGTGGTATTGTTTCACCATGCCAAAAATCTCAACTTTTTACCGCTGTGATCCAAGGGCTGCCATCCAAACCCATGTTACAATGGGAATAATAATAATAATAATACCTGCAAAAACAATAGGTTTCCTCTTGACGGAGGAATCCTAAATAGTATTTTGTTACGGACATATGTGGATAATATATGCTGCTTCGGATAAAAGCGTCTGCTAAATGAAGCATTGTTAATGTAACATTTTTAATGGTCCAATTCTGAAGATCTCATAGGCGCATTCAATTATCAATTGGCAAGGTCTTCATTATCGAAATTCTTTTGTACATTCTGGTCAGTTAAAAATTGAAAATCAGCATGGGATAATATACATTTTATTTATCACATTAACTGTGTCTGCACAATTTCATTGATAGGTTCCCAGTGACAGATTGTTGCTAACAATGTGTAAAAATGTTGTTTTGTTACCTGGATTGATTGATGTATTTCCTTCACAACTGGTATAACAACCAAATTGATGATGAGGCAGTGTGTATGTTCCCTGCCGATTGCCAGTTTGGTCCTATTCTGATGTCATTAACAGAGTTTACTCAACAGGAAACTAACCAGGGTGCATGGTGAAAGATATGGGTGCTGACCAATTGGTCCAAATAAATTACCAGATGGATTTTCTCATATTTTTTCAGTTCTGTCTACACAGCAAACATCACCATCACAACCTATAATTTGCATACCTAAATCAGTCATAAAACATTTCTTTAAAATAGAGCAGCAAATATTGAAACTATGGAAATTATATAAATTGTTTGCTAGTTCCATAAAAGGGTTAAACAAACCTAAAAGTTTGGAGTTTATACAATTACGTTAACATTTCACAGAGAGATGTGTGTGTCAGTATTTTCACTAATTGCACTTGCGGATGGAAAATCTGTATTTGGCATCGATATTCAGTATATTTCTGGGATGTTTTACAATACACATCACAATAACCATGACTGTACAAATAAAATTGAATTTGATGTTGTCATCAACATATAAATAAGGAATTATGGATACAACATTAAAATACTAACACTAAAACAATATTTACAGATTTAACTCACTGATAAAAAGGTAACAAATGGCATTTGTTTTTCTCCATTCATTTGTAAAAATCAATTATCTAGTTTACCTTTTACAGTTAGTTATATGGTGTTAGTACCATTAATAACTCTAAAAGAAAATGTAGACATTCTTTTATCTTCAGTCAGAAGCAATGTATTTTTCTACGGCTTCTATTAAAGGCGCCTTCTTAAGGTGACAAAGAGCCCAAAGTGTGGGGTGGGGGGGGGGGGGGGGGGCGCGGTTGGCCAGTGTGGGAAATATAAAACCAAGAAGGCTTATTATTCAAAGAGAAGGTGCTATGGTGAGGAAAATATTTAGAAACTCAGAAGAATTTGTCATCAATGCGAAAGTGTGGCCGGGTGACATCATCAGGGTTAATGAAGACAGAGATAGATTTCCCAGGGTTTTCTGTTACCAGCTGTTGCAGCTTCTTAGCTAGGCGATCATCTGGCTGGTGTTCTCCACCTGCATCCGACTGGGGAGAGGGAAGGTTTGAGGCACTACTGCGCCATTGCAAGTCCAGGGTCAGACAGTTTGCAGCTTTGGCATGCTCAATGGTGGTACGCAGGTGTTCAGCAGGGTCAGAGCGCACCGAACAGATTTTACGGGCATGCAGAGTTGCTGTCTCATCTGACAAGTGCTCCAACATATTACATTGTGGGATGAAGTAATTAGGACACATCTTGTTAACCAAGCAGTGCTGTAGGTCATCAATAAGCCCAAGCAGGAAGTGGGCTGAAAAGTCATCCTGGGCAAGATAGTTTGCTGGCAGTCGGTCACAGGCCCACAGCATTATACTGCGCAGGTGGTAGGGATTAATGGCCTTTGGCCTGGACAGCAGCTTGATGATAATGGCCTTGCACGCCTGGTATGCTTGCATCAGACTGGCAGAGATGCATTTCTTCAACTGCACCTCACTGCGGGCAAAAGAGAGGCGCCACTCATTTTCCTTACGGCCTTTAAAGGAGCAGGCAGGCACTAGGTAGAAGCCACTAATAACCTCCTCCTCTGTGATCTTTCCATCCCAGAAATGATTCTCCATCAGCCAGCTCTGTGCCACAGCTGGCCAGCCCTTAAAAGACACCACGGGCACAATATCATACAGCATGCGACTGCTGCCCACACCAAGAATGACTGATATGAGGGTGCCATTCCTCTCCACCTTCTCCACTTTTGGCATGCCACGCTGGGGCTTCTTCTGGATCTCCACCAGTACCATACTGATGGACTCGTAGAACCAGTCTGCTACCAGAGTGGGTGAGAAGAAGTAATTTGTGGCTCCATTGATGTGGTCCACAATGGTGCAACAGTCTTTCCACTTGTTAATGGTTACCTCATCAAAGAGCCGCAAACTGAGCCAGGAGTGGCACAGTGCAGAGTGGCGCATATCCAGAGTAACAGGCTGGTTGCGGTCATGAAGTTTGAGTGCAGGTACCAGCAGGGTGAAGTCCATGTCGTAATCTGTTCCACGGGCGTAGACACTTAAGTCATCGAGGTCCATGTCAACCACTCCTTCCCGTACCCCACCAGACAAGAGAAGGTACTCGTTAGCAACAGGAAGCTTCTGGTCCAGTTTTTGCACCATACCTGTTTGAAAGAGAAACAAAATTAGTATACAAATACATACCACAGTGGAGTTAGATTTCTGCTGAACAAGAATAATGTTATTACAAAACAAAAGACATAATATAACAAACAATTTACAAATATTATAAAAATCAGTGTGATGACTACAACCGACACCATACACCAGAGGTCACTAACTGGCGGACCGTGATCTGGGTCCGGACCCAGAAGCTGTCTCATACGGACCCGGACCTACAGCCCAAACAGAGGGTTAGGTTTAAAATCGGACGGAGTGCTTCTGTTTTAACCGGCGCAACTTTCATCGTCTTTACGGTAGTCGGTTTGTGGATGGGAAAACGCACAGGCCAATTGCATACGAGTTAAGCCATCAGACTTGATTAGGAGGAGTGAGACAAAAAGGGAGAGACACGGAGGAGTGAGACAGAAAGGGAGAGACACGAGACAGAAAGCGAGAAAAAAGTATGAGGAAAATGGCTCTCAAAAAAAAGAAAAGTGGACAGCAAAAATAGGGCATTTAATCCAGAATGCACAGACTCCTTTCTGTTCATACTACTTTTAAATGGGTAAATGTTAGGCTTCTCCAAATTCAATTGGTTGATCTCAAAGCTGTAGCCCTGAAAGAGCAGTTTGTAAGAACTGACCCTTCTACTTTCTGGCTCCAATCGCTGAGACAGCTTTCCCAGGTCTGAGGAAAGTAGCCCTCTTGACAATTTTCGGCTCCACACACGGCTGTGAGGCAGCATCCTCCACGATGAACATAATCAAAACAAAATATAATTCCAGGCTCACAAATGAGCACCTCCACATGTGCACGGGAATGGCCCTGACTTCATTTAAGCCCAGGTTTAAAATACTGGCAGGACAAGCTAGAGCTCAATTCTCCCACTGAGCCAAAAAGTGGGGGAGTTGAATATAAGCAGGGAAGATTGTTAAGTTAAATAGTTCAATGGTTAAGATATGTTGAGATTTCTTATCTGAATTGGTTCAATTAAGAGTAACAGAATATGCACATTTGTAGAAATTCAAACTTAAATACGTTTTTTATTTTTTTAAATCATGCGCTTTATTTTTAATGTGCACATTGTGCACATTCTTTTATTTACTAAGTTCAGTTCTGTGTTACATTACAATAAATATTGTCAGAAAGTTTTGAATTCTACCTAAATAATTTTATTTACAAGGCAGGTATTGATTAGATGCAGATATTCATAAAAGTACTACGCCACTTAAATATATATCACACTAAGTTTTGTTTTGATCTTCCGGACCTTTGTTTCATGTCATTTTCCCGAACGGGGGCCCGTTCTTCGTACGTCGCTTAATACATCCGAGATCAAATGACACATCCAAGATGATTTCATCCTGCTAACCATGATCCAGCTAACTGGGTTCTTCGAACAAACCTGTTGTGTATGATTAGTATCGCTGGATTTAGTTATTTGAGATAATTGCGCGATCATGTGTTGGCTTAAAAGGGGATATGTATCGATAGTAGAAACATTGATCAGCAACGCTGCTATTTGCTGTTCAGCATGGCCAAACAACGTGCCCACTTTTTCTCCCACTAAGAACAAGATCTTTTAATGGAAGGTTATGCCGAACTTGAGTCGTTATTTAAAACGACAGGGAACACCTCAAAGTCTGCAAATGCCAGGAGAGTTGGCTGGCAAAAAGTAGCAGAGAAATTAAAGTAAAAGTGAAATACAAGAATATTCTACAAAATGGTAGCCTTTAATTCATACTGTCTTTATTTTAAAAAGCCACTTATTTTTCCTCCTTTTTAAAAAACACTGTTAAATGATGTGTTGTCTACTGTATTTATAACAGCCACAAAGAAAAAGGCTGAAAAAAACGGTAACTCGCAACAGTTACACTTTATCCCGCAATACCCGATTAATTTGAAAGGCTCTGCGAATTATTCTCCCACCTTCCGCAAGAGGTTGCTTGCGTATGGCTGTGACAGACTTCCCTATCTCCTCCGCTTATAAAGCCTCAATATAATCTTATTTACATGAAGTAAACCTGCTCCCGAGCAGGTTTGAGCTTACGGACCTGTTGCTATGACGACAAGTCTAGGATGAGCTTCGAAGAACCAAACGATCCAAGATCATGCCAAATCGTCAACAATCAAATCCAGCTAACTGAGTTAGCGACGTACGAAGAACGGGCCCCAGGACCTCTTTAAATTTTAGTTGAATACCCATGCCATACACCATCATCAATTCTCATAATTTTTGAATCCACAGATTTTTCAGTCAAATGTGATTCTGTAGACACATACAGTTTTCTCATTTTGGAAAAAACAATTCACCTCATCTGACTTTTTGATGAGAAAAGTGATAGTATAAGAGATAATGTGTGTGAGAGACTGAGTTTGTTGAAATATATCACTGCTGAAACAATATGTCCATAGTCCATGGCCTGTTGTTAAGCTATTTGATGTAGTAAAAGAATGTTTACTTCTTATATTTTACCTCTCGTATTTTATTTATTTATTTTCAATGTAGAATAAAATGTGTACTTTATGTATAAATTAATGTTGCAAAAAGATGTTTATATTAAAGTAGCTAGTTGCAGCCCTGAAGTATAGGTAGCTACAAACATATAACAGCTTGAAACTTCATACAAAGTAAAATACCCCTCATTGAGTCACAACCTTAACATGGAGGGGTTTGAGTGCTTGGATGATCCTAGGAGCCATGTTGTCTGGGGCATTATGCCCCTGATGGGGTCTCCCAAGGCAAACAGGTCCTAGGTGACTAGCCAGACCAAGAGCGGTTCAGAAAACCTTACGAAGACAAACAAAAGAACCAAAAAAGTCTGCTACATTGCCTGAATCTGCGATATCGGGGCCCCACTCTGGAGCCAGGCCCGGAGTGGGTGTTCACAGGTAAGCAGCTGTTGGCCGGGTCTTTGCCCATGGTACATAGCCCAAAAAAGTAGCGTGGGACCACCTTTCCGCAGGCCCACCATTTACATTTACACATTTAGCAGACGCTTTTATCCAAAGCGACAAGGGAGAGCTTTAGAAAAGAGCTTCGGTCATTAAGCATAGCAACGTGATAGACCCCAAACATAGCGGGCATCTATATTACAAAACATATATCATGAGAACCAATAAGTGCAAAGGGAAGAACTGTAAAGCATTCAACTGAACATTTTACAAGTTTAAGGTAAGCCTCCATGGACAGTAGTCTACCAGTGGCGCGAGTAATAAAGCAACAACACAACAACAGCGAGTTTCTGAACAACAACAGCAACAAGTGGACTCTTAACTCTTAACATATAACTAACTGTAAAAGGTAAACTAGATAATTGATTTTTACAAATGAATGGAGAAAAACAAATGCCATTTGTTACCTTTTTATCAGTGAGTCCCATACTATTTGTAATATTTCTAAGTGCAATTAAATTCTCTGAATGTACAATAAGATGTATGCTGATTACTAAGACATTTACTTTAGAAAACAGTAATACATTTTTGCTTGTTGAAGGACTTGTTAAAGTAATTAGCTTCTGCTGGACTACATATACAACGAAGGTATGTCTGTAATTAGCCGAGTGGTCTTTACACCCTTGGCGAATAACCTTAACTTCAATACCACTCTTCAGAACAGTGAAACACTCTACATGACTGAAAACCGCTAACGTTTTCCAGTTTAGACTTTTGTTATGAGTTTATGCTAATTAAATTAAGTGAATTTTTGAGCTTCAGGGTTGCCTAACAAAAAAAGACTACGTTTGGCGTGGAGGGCGTTTTAGAATTGTTAATGTGATGTGTTCCCATAGTATTTAAGACTGCATATTTAAAAAACAAAAGGTTTGTTAACTGTATACAGATCTACCACGTACTGGCTAACTGAAATATGTAAGTAAGCTGCATCTGAAGTTGCGTGAATCTAGCCTCCTTTCCACAAATAGTGTCTATATTTTATTGTGCACGCGCGTTTCAGTGTAGTTACTATGTAATTCAATTCCATATTTTCCCCAGGAATAACTATTCACGTATTTCTGAAAAAAATGCTTAAACGGGTAGTTCCTCCTTACAGCGAGTACAAATATTACAAATCTGGTTAGAACTACAATAGTGTTGCAACAAACTGTACCTGCTAGCTAGGTATCCACATCATCCGCAACCCTGATTGGCAATAACGCTTACTGTAATCCGATTACCTTTTTCAGGTAACGAGAAAAGTAATACACATATTATAATTGTTAAAAAAAGGATTTTGAGTATAGTTATTTTCCTGCAAGCAGGCTGCGTTACTAAACCGTGATTTTGTTTGTGTGAGTGTCATGACAACCAAGTAGACTCGTTTTGATGCCGTACTGGATAGCCAAGGACTTCTTGCTGTCCCAAGTTCAAACTTTGATTGGCTAAGACATACTGTAGGTGTTAAACTCGCGAAAAGCCGCAAGGCTATACCAAATGACTACTAGAGCTGGCCCACCGGTATTATACAGCGCATTCATTCATCGCTAATACTACAAATCCCATAATGCCTTGCTGTTGTTTCGGCACGTCAATCGGGACAGGTCCCAGAAACGCCCTCTCATCTGTGACAGAAGTCACAGCGATCTCAAGCTACAACTGTCACTGTGGAACCCCTTCCCAAAAATGGCTAAAAGAAAGGCAGACAACAGGAACTTTCTGGACAGGTGGGAGATAGAATATCTGTTTACATATGTGAAAGACAGACCTGTCTGATTTGTGGAGTCAACGTGGCTATAACTAAGGAGTACAACATTCAACGACACTATGAAACAAAACACCATGACAAGTACAAGGACCTGGACATGACTCAAACGAGCCAGAAAGTGCAGGAGATGAAAACAAGTTTGCTTTCACAACAGAAAATGTTCCAAAAAAGCCACATTAACAAGTGAGGCTGCTGTAAAAGCTAGTTATTTTGTGGCAGCAGAGATCGCAAAAGCAGCCCGGCCCTTTAATGAGGGAGAGTTTGTGAAAAAGTGAATGTTGAAAGTTTGTGACATCGTCTGCCCAGAGAAAAAGCAAGCCTTTTCTCAAGAGAAAAGGGCCTGAGCAGAAACACAGTAGCTGATCGCACATGTGATCTTGCCACCAATCTGTACGACCAGCTTTTGGAAAATGGAAAATATTTTGTTGCATTTTCCCTTGCTGTGGATGAGAGCAGCGACCCGTCTGATACTGCTCAGCTGTCAGTCTTCATCCGTGGAGTGGACTCCAATATGTGTGTTACGGAGGAGCTATTGGGAAAGGAAACCACAGGAAAGGAAATCTTTGAGGAGGTTTCCAAATGCGTAACTGAATTAAAGCTGCCGTGGGATAAACTCGTGAGATTAACGACAGATGGTGCGCCAGCGATGTGCGGTAAAACAAAAGGACTGGTGGGCAGGGTCCGGGAGAAGATGCAGGAAGAGAACTGTGCAGGTGAACTAACTGTTTATCGCTGCATCATACATCAGGAATCACTGTGATCTTCATGTTTTTTTGTTGTTAATTATATTCCTATTATACATTACTACCAAATATGTGGTTTTGTCTTTGTAATTTGAAAGATTTGTAGTCATCTGGCTGCAAGGTTGAAGATGTCTCCAATGCAACAGGCTGCCTTCACGCGTTCCCTGGTCACAGAGTCAGGTGGTGATTTTACGCATATCTCTGCATCCTATGCAACAGCTGACCGAGCAAGATGCCAAGTGTTGGAGACTGTCAGTGAGGAGCGTCTTACAGTGGTGGTTGGGGACTCAGAGCGGGTGAAACTGCTTGGTGTCCCTGTGTATAAGAAGCAGACCAATGAGGCATGTGGAGCTATTATTGCCTGGTTGACATGCAAGTTGCTGGAAGACCGGTGCTGCACTGACCAGGTTGTCAACATGGCATTTGATACGACATCATCAATCACTGGCCATCTGACAGCTGCCTGCATTGCAATACAACAGGCGAGACGCTTCCCCTGATTTTCTTCAGCAGCAAGGTGCCCATCAATGACAAGCATGCACTTGCCATTGCAATCTTGGAGCAGAAGCCTGCTGATCTTCCGATGCATGTCCCCCAGCAGTACTTTGGAACTGGCTTTGGCAGCCAAAGTTTCCCACCCTCTTGTCAACAACCACCTTGGCTGACCTCGCCAATGCAGATTGTTGGTTTGGGATGCACCAGCTGCAAATTGATCCAGCATTCCTGTCTCTGGATGTGAAAGAATGGACTACCAATGCTGCGTTAAAAAAAGGGAGGTCAATGTCCGTGCAATGAATGTGGTGAATGACTGTGCCGAGCGTGGAGTCAAGCTCAGATCTGATTTTGTCTCAATGGCCAAGAAGGAGCAGAATGTGCTGCAGGTGGTTGAACATGACCGTAGCCAACACCCAAACCTTCGTCACTGCAAACGCAAGCTGATCCCTGAATAGGAGGGTTACTCTTGGGTGGCAGGTAGGATGACAAATCTGGGGTTAGACACACTGGCGAGGTTCAGTTCAGATTTGCCCTGTCTCCCTGGTGATGTTGCTCAGTAGAGCAGACTCTGGCACAGTAGACTGAGCAAGTAAGTTTGAAGTTTTAGTTTAGTTTGTTCTTATCCCTGTGATTTTCTAGTGAGCTTGCCACTAGTTTGTTATTTAAATGTGTCACTATTGCCCCTTGTGTTTAACAATCAATTGTTTAAACTTTATATGTGTGTCCGATATCCATCACGGCTACATAAAATTCAGGGTAAGTCCACCTGAACATGTCCCATTGACTGCCATTCATTTTGTCAATATTAATTATTTTAATGGAGAATTAACGGAGAATCTTGAAAGTTGAATTCTGAGAAATACCATATCTGCCCAAAGGGCAGACAAATATATTTACTTTGATAACCCTGTAGAGAATGTTGTTGTATAAGAGTTCACTGTACTTAACATTTCCAGGTCAACTTTTTGGCAATTAAGGCTAGAAATTTCACATTTTCCAAAAATGTACAAAAGTTTACGTGTGAGGTGGCACCCCTAAATCTCAATGGACTTCCTCAAAACTGAAAAAAACTTCTGAAAAAACTGCAGAAGACATTTTTATGTTCATTGGAAAAAAATGAATGCCAGCCAAATTGATATTATTAAATAAAAAATGTCCCATTTAAATTTTATGCACCCTAATATATATAGGTAGAATGATGGCCCTGATTTATTTACTGTGTGTGAATATTATTAATACGATGGATGCAGACCTGTCAATCTAATATAAGCGCATATTATATTTACTTATTTATTGCAGGTGCAAAAGGTCCTTAAACCCTTTAAAGTGGCAACAGAAGCACTTCCAACCGACATATATCCAACTGCGTCGGCTGTACTGCCTTTAAAACATGTTCTGCTCGCTCAACTGAACAAGACACCAGCAGAACCACCTGCATTGTCCGAGCTGAAGGCAAAGATCATCACAGATCTGGAGAAGCGATATAGCGAGGGAAATTATGCATTTATGCTGCTTAACAATGCAAGTTATCTGGATCCACACTTTCATCGCCTTGTTCATTTAAAAGAGGAGCAGAGACGGCAGGTGCAAGTGGCTATACTGGAGGAGATGAAAACAGTGACAGGCAGTGAGGCCGCTGCCGAACAACCCTGTGATCAGCAACCCACTGAGAAAACCGCTTTAACTGCTATGGGGAGTCTCTTTGGAGACATGTACAAGAACCGCCCAGGCCAGGACATCAATCTGCAGCTTCAAAAAGAGATGTTGATGTATGAACAGGAGTCTCCAATACCTGCTCAACAAAATCCTCTCGTGTGGTGGAAAACTTTGGGCTCTGGGAGATACCCTCACGTCGCCCAGATGGCAAAGAAATATCTTTCCATCCCCGGATCCTCAGTGCGCTCTGAGCACGTCTTTTCCTCCGCTGGGAATATAGTAAATAAAAAGACATCAGCACGGGCCCCTTCAAATGTGGACTGTCTTGTGTTTTTGGCAAATAACCTGTAGGGCTTCAGGCGTAAGACCCGACAGTGACGTGCATTGAAAGTTTCTGTAATAGTTCCATTAATAAATTGCAGTCATTTTTCCCCCTTTTTTTATACAAGCGCCAAAAATGTAGCCTCTTTCGTTTTTAATAGCACTTCATTTTTTATGAACCTCAGGGTAAAAGTTATTTGTTGTCACATTTATTTTGTTTACGTTACTAGATGCTGCTGTACTGACTGTATATTGATGAATAAAAGACACTACAACAGCCTCATGCACTTGGTTGATTTTTTGCCGTTTCATGCCAATGAAAAGTTCCATGAGCAAAAGAATTCCAAAAGCACAGCTCGCTCGGAGCGTTCAATGTCTGGAGCGTTCTGTACTGTAAAACTTCAATTGATGTTAATAATATTTGTTTAAATCACTGAATGAAGCCTGCCATATTTGGGACAACAATCGCAACCTTAAATTTCTTGCACAAAACTCTTGATCAACACTCAGCATTTATTTACTGTTGTCGTTCATTTAAACCGCAGAGAGCGCGACAGTGCGGGAGAAAGAAAAAGTGCGTGTGTGCGAGCGAGAGGCCAAGGTCTGCGGTCTTGGCCATTAGTTCATCTACTTATTTTTGTTAGGTAATATATTGTTAAATATGTTTAAGCTTTAATATATTACCTATACAAGTAGTATAGGGGTCGGTAATTAAGTTTGGCCTCGGGCCAGATATTTTCCAAGCCATTACATGGCGGGCCACAACCGAAACAATGGCTAATATAATGAATTAATAGGAGAAGGGGTGATAATGAAAATTATAGGTGCTCTTGAAATGACAGCGCAGACGCACTGAGACATTCAAGAGGGCTGATAGGTTAAATTTGTGGACTGACCATTGGGGGCGCTATTAATTATATGCCGCTTGGTAAAAAAAAAAATTTACACATAATTTCCACTTATTGCTGTTAGCTGTCCGAAAATGGCATTAGCAAAAAATCTCTCGATTCAGATTCAGTGGATTTGTTCCTTTTTTGCTCTGATTTGCTCCGATTTGACAGTGCAATGCATTGTTATCAGTTTACATTTTTGGTGCCACCAGTCATATATAAAGGCCTAAATAACACGCACGCTATGTTTGAAACTCGTGTTTTACTTTTCAGTTTTATGTACGTAAATGCTTATGTTTGATGTCTGGCCGTTTGAAGGAAGCCCTGTTTTAATTTTCACAATAATATGAAGCCTATGCGCTTTTTTGTCCAGTGAAAACTTGTGATTTAGGGACTAGTTTGGAACTTCAGCACCAGGCACTGTCCACTGACTTCATTAGTTTTTCCATATGTTTACCGTTCACGCTGCACCTCGCTGATGTTCTTATTCACTCTCGTATCCAGATAAAACAAATAAGCATTTAGATTGAGGACATTTTTCTGTTCTGGAAAATGATGTTTCCAAATAAAGAGCATTTTTGAGACTGGCAGTCCGATTTTTTAAAAGTATATTTTATATTTTAATTTTCATTGTCTAGTTCAAACAATCTCACGGGCCAGATGTTCTTGCTTGCGGGCCACATCTTGCCCGCGGGCCGCCTATTGCCGACCTATGCCCTAGATGCTGCACAACTAAAGGGAATGTCAACAAAACAGTCAGATAAAGTCTAACTTTATTAAGCGTTCTGACAACTCCGTTCACTCCCACGGTAACGTTGTTCAAACGTTAATGTGCATATTAACAATATCTTAAGAAGGACCGCTTCCAAATTAATCAATGTTCATATCCCGTGCAAGTGCTGTTCCCTTCATTCAAATAGTGAATGCAGAGACGCTTTTACTTGCTGTTCAACAACCCACTGTTCGAGTTTGTCATTTAATTGTGGACGTCTCGCTTTGTTCCCTCGGAAAATCTGTTTAGTCTTCTTTACTTGCCACAGGTCATCTTGTTGCTTCCTCCACTTCCTTTGTGTGGTGTATTTAACATAATTTGGTGTTCCTATGCAAGGCTTTATAATTATAATTAATCAAAGTAATAATGTGATTTTACTGAACATTAACTATTTACAATATAACGAACATAAAATAACAAAAACAACAGACTTGTGATAGAAGGGGTGAACAGTGTTCCCGAGACACAGCGGGACCGTGCTTGAGAGTGCACGCACACAGCTGTGACGTCACCATAGAAAATGAGACTTTGGGTGGGCTTTTCTGGCCTTTAGAAAACATTTTGACGGTTTAAAAGTCCATGACTTAAAAATATGGAATAAAAAGATTAGCAATTAATAGTGGTTACAGCTGGAAGTGTCCTGAGAACCTTTTTACAGGCTTCTCTTTTACTATTACGGTCTATGGGAAAAATGCTTCGGTTTCGCCACTACTCATATCCGGACCAACAGTACAATTGAATTCAATATTTGCCTTTATTGACAGACAGCAATAGCCTACTATTTTTATAGAAAGTGTTTGAGTGTTCATCTTCACTAACGGAACTAAAGTAAAATGTAAAGTTCTGACTGTCTTGTCAAACTTCAGACGGAGTTGCACTTAGCCGAAGAGAGTTTAACGTAGGCCAATACATAAAACTACACATTTCAGTGCACTGGTGGGGGTACCTTTTATAGACGTGTATAACTCCTATGCAAGTGCATGGCAAAACAATTCGCTACCATGCAGTTAGTCAGCGATAAAGTAAACCGCGCTCGCTCGGCCATGGCTGACGTCAACGCAGCAAACCACAAGAAGCAGGGATGTCCGGCTTTGCAGAGCCGTTTATAACTCATCCCCGACTGCAAGCTGCAACTCTTACTGGTCGTCTCATGCAACCGCAGTCGAACGTACCTACCCTATGGGTCACGTGATCTATGCACAAACTAAACCAAAATGTCTTCTCACGCTTGTTGACATGCAAAAAATGACCGATTGTCTAAATTCTACAGTAGCCTATTAAGTGTGCATGGTCAGTTTATCAACTGATGACAATGTAATCGCATGTAATGAGGTGTGTGGCATTATGCAGAAATGACGAACCACAAGCGATTGTTATGCAGCGGTGCCTGCCAATCTAAGTCCATTCGGGAAATATTGATACATTTTTAGTATTAAAAACACTGGCATTTCTTAATTTAAATGATTTCTTGAAAGCTTCTTCCTTACCGAGCATAGAAAAAATGAAATCCTTGGCGGTATGGATCTCCAGAGCTCGTTGGTCGTCATATTCACGCTGATCGTGTTTACTAAATTCCTGAATCAATTTGTTTAAATCATCGATAGTGGCTCCGGATCTAAAATCGAGCTCTGGGTAGATTGGGGTTTTGTTGTTGTTATTTGTCGAGGGTGTTGCAGTAGGGCTGCTTCCCAGACTGTTCACGGATCCCGCCCGGCTGGTTAGAGCAGGCGTCGCCATCATTACAAGGAAAAAAACAGCTGTTTGAACGCATGCGCGTTAAGCCCTGGTTACTCGTGCCATCTCGGACCAAGAGGGTGCAGGCATAGACATGTATGGGTTTTCGTGTTAACCAAGCCACTACACCAGGGGCCCGTTTCAGAAAGCGGGTTAAGTGAAAACTCTGAGTAAGTTAACTCTGAAATGAGGGAAACTCTGGGTTTTCGGTTTCAGAAAGGGGGGTAAGCTAAACCCGAAAAAATAGGTTAAATTAAGCCCGTTTCTGAAAGAGAGGTAACTTATACTCAGAGTCGGTTACCATAGTACCATGGTACATGGTCAGTACCATAGTAACTGACTCTATGAACCTAACCTGGTCGGGAGCAGGTTTTCTTTGTTAAACTTCAGTTTAATTCAGTTTATTTCAGTCTCCTCCCCTTGTTGAAGACGAGGCGATGTTTAAACACCTCATTCGTTGAGCACGTTTGTTACGAAGAAAGCAGCAAAGGGAATTAAATGTTCTTTTATTGACAATCCTATAGATGAAGAGGCTGTATTAGTTCGTCGAGAGTTACATTTATATTGGGAGAGATTTTTGAGGCCCAGAGTGAATGTTTTGTCACTCCCATCTCCATTTTTATCTGAGCGGTACCGTTTTTCTTTGGAGTCAATAAGATACATCCACAATATCATCCATTCTTACTAGAAAATACTAGTAAGGCTACTGTTTGCAGAGCGGTCAGCAAAGTGTACCTTGCACTGAAGCACTTTCTGACCATTTAGTGTTGTTTCCTGGGCACAAACCAGTGAGTCATCAAAGGAGTTCTACAGGATTGCAGGTACGTGGTGTATAAATTGGTTTAAATAACGCTAACCTGATAAATAACATTCAGTTAAGAATATCTTGCTGCGACCCCTGGAAGTAACCTAATAATGGCACACATATTCCGATCATTGCACCCTCTGAAAATGAAGCAGATGATGTCAATAGGAGGTCCATCCACTGTATTAATGTACAGGTACACTGACAGCTTACTGTTTCTAATGGTCAAAGACATCACAATACTGTACATGTCTCAGTCTTTGCACTGTCCACAGATCCTATGTGATGCTGCACATATAATCGTAAATGTGGAGGCCAAGTGGCCTGGCTCTGTTCATGACTCAAGAATTTATCGGGTGTCAACCTTGAGTAAAAGACTGGAATGGGGTAAGTAAATGTATGTCCTATATATTTCAATGTATGCACTACACACTTACAGGGGAAATTATGTGCAGCTCTAAAGCAATGTGAACTTTCTTACAGGAGAGATGGATGGCTTTCTGCTGGGAGATAGGGGTTACCCATGCTGGCAAACTCTGATTACCCCTTACCCAGAACCTGAACCACCCCTGAAAGGGCCTGTGACATTATTGTGGCATGTGTGTGCCATAATTAGAGGGGAGAAACACCCTGCCCTAAAGTTACAAGATCCTGAGGACGACCCCATCAACTCTGCAGATATCCAGGATGGAAGGATATGATATTTCACATTAATAATGATATCCACCACAAAACAAAATTAATAAACACAAAATCACAGCAATTTATATGGTGTCTTTTATTTTCTACAACAAAAAAAACACATATAGTTTCAATACTTCCCAGAATTCACCTATGACAATACACTCACTTTTAGCTTTTCTTTCAAAATGTTGATTTCCAGATCTGATTTTAGATTTTTTTAATAAGAAGAATTCTACACAACTCTTTAATTGGCAACTGAAAATACAGTAGATTTAGGGTTACATAATGTCATTCTAAAATTCTACAGAATGAAACTGTGGCAACTCAGTAGGCTTCTGTGGCAGCACAGATTCTTCATCCCCATCATCCTGTAAAGATGAGCATTCCATAAAGTACACTTCATAACACTATTTGTAATAATTTATGGTATATTGAGTAGGCTACTTACAACTGTCAGGGGTTCTGTTGGGACAGGAGGCTCCAAGAGACAGATATTACCATGTGAATCTGTTCACATGAATCAACAAAAAACCCAACCCAAAGTAATATAAATGGAAATATCATTCTATATGGAAACAATTTAAACATACTGTTAGACCGCTTACATTTTATGTAGGCAGTTAAATCTATATATATATATATATATATATATATATATATATATATATATATATATATATATATATATACAGTATATTGTTTTATATTTCATCTTAATCTGCTGCAACATTATTTTAATGCCTGCAGGATTGTACCTATACATGAATATTAAATTAATATTAAATTAATAGGTTTAAAACAATTCTGTTCTTCTAGTTTCACCTCAGATTTTGTAACAGTTGAGAATGTACGGTAAAACAGTTCTTGATTACTAACTACAAATGACATCCTTAACCAGTCTATTCAGGTTGATGTAATAATTATGATCTCTAGAAAGTATTGGTCTACTTTCTAATTTGGTCTACTTACATTTGATGTTACATCCACTCTTGTTTTATACAAAACATTTTTCAAGGCTTTAAATTACAGTATGTAGATTACTTAGTAATTAATCACACCCAACACTGTATCATTTCTTTTTTCATATTTGCCATAAACTTGGATAAGCACTTCCGGTTCTGTTTGGGAGAAATACGCTTCCCTTATGCCGTTTCCATTGTGAATCCTTATATCTACTCTCCATTGATAATGGCTTTTTATCGTTGCCGAGCACACGCTTAAGTCAGAGTCAGCCAACTCAGAGTTAAAACTAATAATAATATGTGTAATAAACAGATACAACTAATTATTTTCAGCTGTTCTGAAACCGAAAACCCAGAGTTTCCCACCTTGGGGTTTGGCAACTCAGAGTTCAAGTTTAAACTCAGAGTTAGTTGAACCTCCTTTCTGAAATGGGCCCCAGCTGAATTCACCAACGAGTTTCTCCACTTGGTGAAATCAAACTCGTTATAGAAATCACCAGGGGCCCAGAACTCCTCATCATCCCTGCCAAACCCTCAATCACCCACGATCTCTCCATCACTATGGGATCTACAGTGCCCCTTTCATCCTCTGCCAGGAACCTGGGGGTCACCTTGGACGACAAGCTCTCCCTCACAGCTCACATTGCCGCAGTCTCTCGGTCATGTAGATTCACCCTCTACAACATCAGGAAAATCAGAAAATACCTCTCTTAACATTCCACCCAACTGCTAGTACAAGCCCTTGTCCTCACAAAGCTGGATTACTGCAACTCGCTACTAGCCGGCCTTCCTGCAAATGCAATCCGTCCCCTTCAGAGGATTCAGAATGCAGCCGCTCGTCTGGTTTTCAACCTACCCAGACGCTGTCATGTCACCCCACTCCTCATCGCCCTCCACTGGCTTCCCGTCATGGCCCGCATCAGATTCAACACCCTGGTGCTGACCTTCCGGGCTGTAAACGGGACTGCCCCGACATATATCAACTCTCTCCTCCAGCCCTACACCCCCACCCGTCACCTATGGTCATCTGCTGACAACCGTCTAGTGGTACCCCCCCCCCCCCTCAAGAGCGCCTGAGCACAACACAAACTCTTCCACTGCCTGGCTCCCCAATGGTGGAATCAACTCCCCACCCCCATCAGAAGCAGACTGCTTTTCACCTTCAAAAGAAGGCTAAAAACTCATCTATTTAGAGAATTTAATGGCACTTAGGAATAGTTTGGCACTTCACATAATCTAATGTGCTTTAGAACAATCTGTTGGTCCCCATATGGTGACTTGCCAGTGTGTTTGTTGTATCTCTTGCTTTATGTTCACAATCGTTGTGTTATGCATTTATAGTTCTTCCCTTGGCACTTATTGGTTCTCATGATGTATGATTCACGATCTAAAAAAAACGACTATGTTCGGGGTCTATCATGTGGCTATGCTCAATGATTGATGCTCTTTGTAAAAGCTCTCTTGTCAGTCACTTTGGATAAAAGCGTCTGCTAAATGAATAAATGTAATTGTTACATTCACCCGAATAGACTGGTTAAGGATGTCATTTGTAGTTAGTAATTAAGAAGTTTTACCGTAAATTCCCAACTGTTCAAATCTGAGGTGAAACTAGAAGAACAGTATTTTGTTAAACCTATTAATTTAATATTAATGTATAGGTGCAATCCTGCAGGCATTAAAATAACGTTGCAGCAGATTAAGATTAAATATAAAAATCAGGTAAGTCAGGTAAGCCTTGAGCGTATCATAGGTGTAGGCTAGCATTTGGTGTAGGTGTAGGTGTAGGCAAACATTTGACATATGAAATAACCAGGGGTGAAAGTAGATTTAAATTCTTGCCGGTACTATTACCAAAACCATCATTGTCTCATAGAGTTCTCTCTCTCGCTTCATGCATTTAACCCTCCTTAAATGCTTGTGTTCCGGTCAAAAGTGACCGATTGAAATGTTTTCTCTCTAAAAAAATGTATTGAATTCATTCTGATTGCCATGAGATTCTGTGAGACTTAGTCCACACAGCCCAGATTTTTTTTTCGGAATTTCATACAAATCTGGGTGTTTTATTTAACTTTGTTACACCTGTGGTGTTCCCGGTGAAAACTGACCGGTCATTCAAATGAATGGGTAAATAAAAAATAAAACTAACAAATAACAAACAACAAATAAAACTCATATACACTCATATACTTTTTGTATATTATAATATATATATATATATAATATTTTGTTCAGGCACACACCCATTCAACAGATGGACACACTTACACTCCCAGCCCCCAACATGCATATGTGTTTGAGTACACATGCACACACATAGGGTGGACAGACCAAAAAAAATCTTAAATGTTTTGCAAAAATATTTTTGGCTTTTTGTATGCAACAGAAGCCAACTTAAACTAATCCGAAGTCAGATTTTAGTTATCTTTAGCCGTTTTCTCACAAAAACCTTTTTTATGCCCGCTTTTTGAAAAATTCTACCGCTTTAATCTTGGATCTTGTGGCACCGAGAAGCTGTCAGGTTCTGATCAGGCTCTGCATTGTTCTATGTCACATCTCTGCTTCTAGCCAGCGCGTGAGCTGCTCAGGCACTCCAATCCTAATGTTACAGGCTGGTAAAAAGTCTAATTCAAGAGGCCAAAACATAAAATGTATATCTTTCGATTTTTTTCCAAATTTGATAATTTGCGTAATATTGCAGGACCCAGCTATACAAGAAGTAAAAAAGTTGTGCTTATATGCTAAAATAGGTTACAAGGGGAAATCCAACTTTTGTCACCACAGAATGTTCAGATTTCAATGCATTCCTATGGGATTTTCATCAACATGACTTCAACTTGATTTTTCTCAAAATAAATATATTTTTAAATTGATTAAACATACCTTATTTTGAAGAAAACAACGTAACCTTTGGTTTAAGATATGTCTCCCGGTTATGCTGACCCTCTATGAAAGGTAGCCAAAGCTTCAAAAACTATAAGCAATATTTTCCTATACTTTCTCAATGTTGATCGCAACCAACATTTTAAAGCATTAAGGTGTAAGTGTCTACATGCTAACTGTCATATTTGTTTTTTAATTTATTGCAAGTAGTCGCTAGTTATTGAGCCCTGAAAAGGACGTGGACCTGAAAATTCCGGTGCCATTTTCTTAGGATTTGCTTTTAGCCGCATACAGGCTAAAGATGATGTCAAAGACGTTCGATTCAATGTGTTTGCTACCTGCGCTCTAGAATCACTTGACAGTTGGTTAGCTTGGCAAGGAAAAACGCGTTCTATTGTCCACCCACTACATACGTACACACATTACTCTCCTTCTTGGCTTCCATGGCTACCCCCACGGGAACCTTGCCCAAATAGAATCTTTCACCCACGGGAACCAAACCTGTTGGATTTGCTCATAATTCATGCTATGGCATAGGGCTGGGCGATTCTGGAAAAATGGTGTGTCACGATTTTCTTGATAAAAATTAATATTGATAAGTTAAATCTTTATTGAAATCCAAAATTTGCATATTTGCAGTTAGCATTACAAAAATGATTTAACTACTATTGAGCTACTTTACATTAAGTGCAAAACAAGCTTTTTCAAAAAAGCACAACGGGCTTAATATTGAACAGGAACCTTTTCCAACTTTTCCAACTTCTCACAAATGTTCGGGACCACTGACCCAATAAACAATACAACTCGAATACGTAAATCGTTAACAGCAAACATAAATATTGCAGGCATCTGCTTTTCATGGTGAAGTCATTCAGATGGCCTGTCAGACTCATAAGGTTCCATGGTCCGATGTTGCTGAGAAATTTCTACTTCTCTTAATTCAGACAGCTTTGTAGGTATTGCAGGTATTTGCAACATTTGAAAAAATAGTTGCGTGAAGGCATCGAGTACCGGTTATCCAATGTTTTGATCATTTTCTTAAATCCGTCATGCTCTACCGTGTAAACGGGGGCCAGATCTTTAGCGATATTCATGATTGGCAGGAGAGGGAAACTAAAGCATGATGCGGCTCACGATGAGAAAAAAAACGTATCATGTGTAAGGGTGTATCGATATCGCATTTTTTTTACGATATATCGCCCAGCTCTACTATGGCAGCACGATGACCAAAAGGTATTCTGTATGTGAGGCTACTGATCACATCTTTGATACTGATAAGTGTCAGTGGTGAGTTTCAGAATGTGAGTTTGTCCTGGGGTTCATCACCACCTGAGAGGAGAGGTCATCAGAGTAATCATGATTACCCCAGGGCCAACCAGATAGGCCATGGGTGTCCAATCCTGGTCCTCGAGGGCCACTGTCTTAAAGGTTTTAGATGTTTCCCTGCTCCAGCACCTGATTCTAATGAATGGGTTGTTATCAAGCTATGTGGAAGCTTGGATAATTACCTTTCATTTGAATCAGGTGTGCTGGAGCAGGGAAAAATCTAAAACCTTCAGGACAGAGGCCCTCAAGGCCCAGGATTGGACACCCATGAGATAGGCCCTCTCCCGGGTTGATGACATCAAATCCTGCTTAGAACTGTTCAGAATCCATTGAAATGATAATCATGTCCTTGTAAGACCTTTATACAAAGTAGTCTATGATAAATTGAACAATATTTGTTATATTAAAAATAATCCAAAATTTGGCTGCTTTCACTCAACAACGAGTAATGAGGTCAATGAGGCCTAGAGACCATAAAGGGCAAACAGAATTATTGTAATATTAACAAGAACTTAAGTTGCTTAAAACATCTAACACAACATTAGTTGATAATATATGTATCATAATGGAATTATAGTCAGCTATAATGAGGCGGTCACTTTTAATCGGGAACACAAAAGTAGTGAACAAGAAACGATTACAACAATCTAAATAAAAACACAAACAAATAAAAACATTTCTATATTTTAGTGTAGGCTACCTGTGTGGAGAAGACAGAAATTAGAAACACTTGACAATATGATCAAATGCGCATTCACATACTGCTGTGCGAAATCTCTGGTCATTAGCTCATAAGCAGTTTTCTTTTCTAGTTCTGTGTCGTTGAAATTGAATATAATAACATGAAACACAACTGTTTACTCTCCTACTGATTTTAATAGGGACATTTTACAACGAACGGAAAGACATTAAACGTAGTTCACATTTCGAAGGCACCGCGTTCTCTCCGAGGGGAGGAGAGAAGCAGTGCATGAGCCGTGAGGAAGAGAGGGAGATGTCCGGCCAAGGCTCCGTCCAGCATGGACCAAAACTTAGCACGGATAGTTCGGAATGAGTTAAAAGCAGTTCATAAACAGACATAGTAGTGTTCAAGACTGCATATTGCTAGCAGATCTATTTTATGACCTAAAGTGCAGCCGTGACTGGTTCTGATTGAGGGCTTCAGCAGGCAGCCGCTCTCCCCCTCTTCCTGGTACTCCGTACCGCCACTGAATCTTTTAGTGGTACGCAGTACCGGACCGTACCGGCTTACTTTCACCCCTGGAAATAACTAAATAACATTCATTGTCTACTAGTGCAGCAGCATTTTTATTATAGGTCTAAATGTTCACTCTCATTTGACTACTCAGCCAACAGAAAAAAGGCAGAGGCTTGCAAAATAGGGGGATGACAAATGCAGAGGAGATGGTCCTGAGCCTTAATGCTGGAAGGCCAATGGCTGAGGGAATTCCTGGAGGGACTTCATCAGAACAATTCACCCCAGAAGATTTAACTGCCTACATAAAATGTAAGAGGTGTATGTTACACTACAGTATGTTTAATTTGTTTCCATATAGAATGATATTTCCATTTATATTACTTTGGGTTGGGTTTTTTGTTGATCCCAAAAGATTCACATGGTAATATATGTCTCTTGGAACCTCCTGTTCCAACATAATCCCTGGCAGTTGTAAGTAGCCTACCCAATATACCATCAACTATTGAAAAAATAGTGTTATGAAGTGTACTTTATGGAATGCTCATCTTTACAGGATGATGAAACTGTTAATTAAACTGTAATTCATATTATGTGTCTACACATCAAACAATGTACACGTTCACATTTAATGTGGAGAAGCCTATAGATCCTAAATTTTTATCTATAAATGGACGTTCTGATCTCCGTGAGTCGTGGGGCGTGAGTCCACTGTAGTCCGATGCGAGCGAGCCAGCGATTCCCAAAGACGTCCGTTCTTTACTCGTTTTTCAAACTCGTGGGTTACTGTCCTGGCAGATTTTGATGTTCCATAGTTGTACGGTCAGATTGTTGAATTCTATAAGTTGGATTGGTGTTTTTCAGAACCAATGCAAATGATGCGCTCGTAGACAGAAGGTCTGTGAGACCACTCTCCTTTGGAGGTGCTAATCAACTGGCAAAGGATGCTCCTCGCACCCACAGTGGATTGGAGACAAAGAACGGCTGGGAGACAACAGGTCCCCCCCTTTTCCCCCTTTGGAGATGTGGATTCCCCTGGACAACTTCAAACAAACTGTCTCCACCCAGAGGCCCATTTGGTTTTGGCCTTCCCACTCCTCCCAGACCAGGACAATGGGCTGGGGAAGGGGGGGGGGGGTTCAACGGTTGGCCAATATATACAGGCGCTGAAGAAGGCTCGGGGCCTTCTTTCTAGAGCAGCCAATGTCTATTGAAACCAGGTCACAGAGCTCTCAGCATCCGGTAATTTTTCTAAATAAAATAGTTATTAATTAAAGTATTTCTTCGGCGGACCGATAATAATCCCCATAATTATTTAGGGGGGCTGAAAAACATTTTGTGTAACATATGTTTGACTTTGGCGGAGTGGAATGTCTAAAGGGGGAGCGCTCCCTACCGCCTCGAGCGACACATACGTGCATACATATATGACATGAGGCATGGAGCAATAGATATATAATCCCCCTGACAGACAGAAGACAGATATACATATAGTCAGACAGACAGACAACCGGGGAAGAAAGGGGATGGTGGTGGGAGGCAACAGCACTGATCCTTAGCCGGTCCGTGTGAGTGTTAGATATCCGCGCAGCCTTTAAAGGCAGTCTTACAGGACGAGGCCCAATGGGCTTGCACTAGCCGAGTCAGGTGTGTTCATGATTGATTGCTTACACTACCTGAGTGCTTGTGCTGCAAGTGCATGTGAGGGAGAGAGTGATAACGTGTACTGAGGTGTGTAAATGAGTGATGATGTATACTGAGGTGTGTGAGTCATGATGTATACTGAGGTGTATAAATAGGTAAAGTATACCGAGTTGTGTGAATGAATATGTACTGGCAACCCAAGTGTCATGCCAGAACCGGCTTCGCCCATTTGTGCTAATCAATAAAAAACATGTATATAACATTTTTCTGGACCTTCCACAGATTCCCAGATGAAATACTATCTCTAGGTCTTAAAAATTACTTGAATTTCATTGGCTGGGTTTGTGCTCTGAGATACACTGTCTGTTATGGAACATTACATAGACGTGTGTGCATTTCCAAATCAAGTCCAGTCAACTGAATTTGGACTCCAGTCAAGTTATATAAACTCAAACAGGATGCACATAAAACGTAACAGAAGGTGAAAAAAGTAATGCTCTTTGAATACTTTCCGGATGCACTGTATGACAGTGTAGTACTAAGCACTTACACATCTGTGTATTTCCATTTTGGTCAAGTAGAAGAAGAAGAATATGTTCTCATAATCTTATATAGTTTATTGGGATGGCATAGATTAAGTTTATACTTTCAGCTGTATTTACAAAAACAATTACTTTTGAAAATCATTCAAATAAACACTCGTACAGATGCACAGAATATATTACATTCAGCCATCAGAAAGTGGAAAAATTACGAACACACTATGAACAGAATGGAACACAATCCTCTCATTACCCATTGTAGTGACCTTTACAAGCTATCTATCTACAGTCAGGTCCATAAATATTTGGACATTGACACAATTTTCATCATTTTGGCTCTGTATACCACCACAATGGATTTGAAATGAAACAATCAAGATGTGCTTTAAGTGCAGACTTTCAACTTTAATTTCAGGGTATTTACATCCAAATCAGGTGAATGGTGTAGGAATTACAACACATTTTACATGTGCCCCCCCCTTTTTTAAGGGACCAAAAATAATTGGACAAACTAACATAATCATAAATCTAATCGTCACTTTTAATACCTGGTTGCAAATCCTTTGCAGTCAATGACAGCCTGAAGTCTCGAACCCATAGACAGTTTCATCCCTGGTGATGCTCTGCCAGGCCTCTACTGCAACTGTCTTCAGTTCCTACTTGTTCTTGGGGCATTTTCCCTTCAGTTTTGTCTTTAGCAAGTGAAAAGCATGCTCAATTGTATTTAGGTCAGGTGATTGACTTGGCCATTGCAGAACATTCCACTTCTTTGCCTTAAGAAACTCTTTGGTTGCTTTCGCAGTATGCTTCGGGTCATTGTCCATCTGCACTGTGAAGCGCCGTCCTATGAGTTTTGAAGCATTTGGCTGAATCTGAGCAGATAATATTGCCCGAAACACTTTAGAATTCATCCTACTGCTTTTGTCAGCAGTCACATCATCGATAAATACAAGGGAACCAGTTCCATCGGCAGCCATACATGCCATACTCTTCCCATCATTCTGGTACAAGTTGATCTTGGTCTCATCTGTCCATAGGATGTTGTTCCAGAACTGTACAGGCTCTTTTAGATGTTTTTTGGCAAACTCTAATCTGGGCTTCCTGTTTTTGAGACTCACCAATGGTTTACATCTTGTGGTGAACCCTCTGTATTTACTCTGGTGAAGTCTTCTCTTAATTGTTGACTTTGACACAGATACGCCTACCTCCTGGAGAGTGTTCTTGATCTGGCCAACTGTTGTGTAGGGGAAATAATTCAGGGAAATAATTCAGGGAAATAATTCAGGGAAATAATTCTTCTGTCATCCACCACAGTTGTTTTCCGTGGTCTTCCGGGTCTTTTGGAGTTACTGATCCCACCAGTGCATTCTTTCTTTTTAAGAATGTACCAAACAGTTGATTTGGCCACACCTAATGTTTTCACTATCTCTCTGATAGGTTTGTTTTGATTTTTCAGCCTAACGATGGCTTGCTTCACTAATGGTGACAGCTCTTTGGACTTCATATTGAGAGTTGACAGCAACAGATTCCAAACACAAATACCATACTTGAAATTAACTCTAGACCTTTTATCTGCTCCTTGTCAATGAAATAACGAACTCCCTTTATGAGGGAATAACATACACCTGGCCATGGAAGAGCTGAGCAGCCAATTGTCCAATTACTTTTGGTCCCTTAAATAGGGGGCGGCGCATATAAAATGTTTTGTAATTCCTACACCGTTCACCTGATTTGGATGTAAATACCCTGAAATTAAAGCTGAAAGTCTGCACTTAAAGCACATCTTGATTGTTTTATTTCAAATCCATTGTAGTGGTATACAGAGCCAAAAAGATGAAAATTGTGTCAATGTCCAAATATTTATGGACCTGACTGTATATATGTCAGCATTTTGGTGACATGCTTTCACAAAAACCAAAGCCATTTCCAAATTGTGAAGAAATACTTTTGATGTGGCAGTCTAATAAGTACATAGAATAGTTGAAAAATATGCAAAAGCTCAGAGAGGGGGAAAAACTGGACTATACAACTGTGTCACAGTTCTTCCATTGCAGGCCCACCAGAGACATGTTACAGTACATAAAGGATAGTAACTTTTTACAATATGTTGGTTAACTGGTATCTCCATGGCTGGTTAAACGGTACGTGACTGTCCTTGGTTGATCGTATCGTCTTTGCTGTTATCGGAGCATTCTGATGGGATGAAGCACCCAGAGTCTCTGGGACAGTCACTCTTCTCTTCCTCCAGACTGTGTGATGACAAGGACTTGCGCTCCTTGCCCTCTTTCACATCCGCACCTGAGTGGTTGAGAACAGCACAGAACAACAGAGAGCACAGAGAACAGTCTGGTTAGAAGCTGAAGCCAATGCTAGTCCATCTTTGGCTCAGTCTAGTCAGTTCAGTTAGGATGCAATTCTCACACAATAGCCTAATGTATTTAAGCTTGATTAAATGACTGAATCCCTCTCTGGCTGATAACTTCAGCTGGTGTCAGCCAACAAGCCTGTGCATTAGTGAGCACCATCTGTTTTGTCCAGCCCGACTCCAAACACATTCTGACCGTGTGTAGACCAAAAGTGTTATTTATCTGCTATTTTGATAACAAATGTGTTGAGTTGCATATATAGAGATATCGGCGATAAAAAATTAAATGCATTGGGGTCAACTCTACATAAATGGAGAGTTGACCATGGAGATCTGGAATACATCCTGATTTAGATGTTCACATTTGCTGTGGCTTGAGTGTCATGTTCTGGCTGTGAGAACTGTTGTCTTACTGTTCTGACACTCACTCTCAATGTAGCAGTAGTCTGCTGCAGCCAGCAATCTGTGTCTGTGTTCAGGGTCCATCATGTTGAGTTCTATCAGGTGGTTCTCCTGCAGGTGTGTCAGATCCTCCACAGTCTGGTAACCATTAAGAAGCAACGCAGAAGCATATTCCTATAGGAGACAGGATCGTTGTTTATGTCAGTTATCTCATGTAACAGCTGACATCACATTGTCAGTTGACATCAACTGCTTCGTGTATTTTTTAACAAGGGCTAAGTTCCTTGTTAAAACCTTCATGTCATTATTGTACAATTGGTAGCTTTAAATCAATACTTCCCTGGTTAATCTTGTGTTTTGTGTAATTTCATAGTTGTGTATAGGAATAAAAGAACATCATGTTCAGACATTTTGCGGCTTTTTTGGCTTTTTGATCAGAATCCTCACCTCCAGCTGAAGCTGCTCAAGTAGTTCCAGTAGTGTTTCAGTTTGAGGTCTCCTGCACACATTCTGAGGTTGGATCTTAGGGGCTTCTTCTTCTTTCTCTTTCTCAACCAGAACATCAACGTAGATGAACTTGAAGTTGCCCACCTTGTTGTTCAGCTTACCGGTCCAAATGCCCATGGGAGGTTTACTAATGATACTTATAATGTCACCAACCTTTCAAGAAATAATATGACTTTCAACACCTGTACCTGTTTCTATACCTGTACTTGTTCCTAAGGCAATATACTTAACCAAAAATGCATTCATTACTGCAATCCTAATTATTGGCTATCCTACCTACCTTAAGTTTTAGAGAATTGGTGTCATATGGGCTTGGGACAAAGTCTGTGTGGACCCGAGCTTTTCCACAGAACTGTCCATGGTAGGACCCATCCTCATCCACCCTTAGACTGTCTCTGGTACTGGAACCTTCCGAAGCACTGGTCACACCACCTAAGCCCACAGGTGACAACACAATAAAGTATGATTACACTGCTCCACAAGTGTGTGTGCATTTACATTTTACATGTATTAATTTAGAAGACACTTTTATCCAAAGCGACTTTCAAGAGAAAGCTTTACAACAACAAAAAATCAGGAATCTTACCTTCTCAACCCCTTTGAATCTTAGTGTAACAATGTTGTCACTGGATTAACTACGATTCAAACTGTGCCATTTGCTAACTGAAAATATCCCTCCCCCAAATGTAGATAAGCTTGACAATTATTTAGGGGTGAAGTGCTCATTCCAAAAAGGTTCACTGGTAGCGATCATTGTAAGGACCGCCAACATTAGCAGTCAATTCCTTGAACCCACCCTTCCTACTCACTCTTCCACAACTACGTGTCTTAACTCCTTCTCTCCCCTGTCCAAGGTTGATATATCTCAACTAATTTTCTCCCATCATCCTACCTCCTGTCCCCTTGATGCAGTCCCCTCCCTTTTCTTTCAAACCTCTCCCCCCAATAAGTTTTCTTCTCCATGTCTCTCAATTCCAGCACTTTTCCCTCTGCTTTAAACACACCATAGTTAGACCTCTACTCATGAAACCCTCTCTTAACCCAGTCATCTTCCAGAACTATAGACCAGTATCACTGCTACCCTTATTTTCAAAAACAATTGAACATGCCGTGTCCAACCAGCTGTCAAACTTTCTCTCCGAAAACAACCCACTTGACCCTAACCAATCAGGCTTCAAGACCGGCCATTCCACAGAAATTGCCCTCCTGTCATTCAACACTGCCTTCCAGTCTGCCAGTGCAGCTTCAAGGTCTGTTGTCACTCTGCTGGACTGCAGCATCTGATACGGTCAGCCATCACTGGCATGATGGGCATCACTGGCACTTAACTTCAATGGGTCTCATCCTACCTGATGGGAAGATCCTACCAGGTATCCTGCCCAAGCACCGCACTTGGACCAATCATCACCTCCCATGGCTTCTCCTACCACTGCTGATGACATAACTGTACCTGTCGTTCTCCCTGACCGATTCAGGGATCTCAGCTAGGATCAAGGCCTGCCTCACAGACATCTCCGCCTGGATAACCAAGCACCACGTATAGCTGAACTTTGCAAAAATTGACATCTCATCATTCTCATCATCCCAACTAAACCCTTTATCTCCCACAATCTTTCAATTACGCTGGGATTTGCGACAGTGACCCCTTAATCCTCTGCCAGAAACTTGGGGGTTACCTTGGCTGACAAGCTCTCCCTTTCAGCCCACATTGCCGCAGTCTCCCAGCCATTTAGATTCACCCTCTACAACAGGGGTGTCAAACTCATGCCATCGCGGGCCAAGAGGGTGCAGATTTTCGCGTCAACCAAACCCCTACACCAGCTGATTTCACCAACGCGTTTCTCCACTTAGTGAAATCAAACTCGTTATTGATATCAGCTGGTGTAGGGGCTTGGTTGACGCGAAAACCTGCACCCTCTTGGCCCGCGATGGCACGAGTTTGACACCCCTGCTCTACAACATCTGGAAGATCAGAAGATACTTGTATGAGCATTCTACCCAGCTGCTAGTCCAAGCACTTGTCCTCTCAAAATTGGACTCTATCATGTCACCTCACTCCTCATTGCCATTGACTGGCTTCCCACTATGGCCCATATCAGATTCAAAATCCTGGTAGTGACCTTCCGGGCAGTGAACGGGATGGAGACTTCTGGGCAGTGAACAGGAAGAGCTTGTGTTGGGACAGGTTCTTGAGGGTTGGGACCACCAGACGGTTGTCAGAAGACCATATGTGGCAGTGGGGGTGTAAGGTTGGAGGAGAGACTTGATGTAGTCTTGTGTAGTCCTGTTCACCACTCGGAAGGAATTCGGTCATGAATCTGATACGGCCCAGAGAGAATAGAGAGAAGAGAAGCCATTAAAGGGAGATGGATGGATGACATGGGAGCACCTGGAAGACCAGGCAGGCTGCTGCATTCTGAATCATCTAGACGGGGCGGGAGACTGCAAGCAGCGAGTGAAAGTAGTCCAACTGGTCGACAGGTATCTTCTGATCGTCCTGTTGTTGTAGAAGTTGAATCTACATGACAGGGAGACTGCAGCAATGTGGACTGCGTGGGAAAGCTCATCATCCATGGTAAAATTCAGGTTCCTGGAAGAGGATGAAGTGGTCATTGTCGCAGATCCCAGGATGATTGAGAGATCAAAGGAGCTGGAGGGTTTGTTCGGGATGATGAGAAGTTTTATTTTGGTGAGGTGCAGCTGGAGGTGGTGCCTGGTCATCCAGGAGTAGACACTTTGCCATTTACCCTCCCCAGGAGACCTGGTAGGATCTTCCTGACAGGTGGGATGAGATCCACCGAAGTGCAGTACTAGTGATGGGTGAGTGTGTGTGCGAGTGCATGTGTGTTTACTGGAGGAGCTCTGGCCACTGTAAAGGCTCTCCAAAGAGTTGCTGGTCTTCTCAGAGCCTTTGTCCACAGTAGGACTGCTCTCTGCTTCTACTTCATGGTCTCTGTCTGTCTCATCCCACTGCAAAGGATAGCAATACACATTATAAGGATGTTACTAAGGAACACAAGTACAGCCATCCCAACCAAGCCACGTCTACTCTTGTGAATTAATCCTAAAACGTAACCTGAAGTGAATTGTTGGCGGGATAGGTTGGATGGAGAGGAGGGGTGTTAGTGGATGTTGGAAACTAAACTAAATTGTGATGAAATTGCGAATACGATATTGTTACAATATGTACTGCTCTTTAGTTACATTGTAGTTAAAGTAATCTTAATATAAAGTGTTACATCAAATAAGAGTAGCGAGAAGTCCCCTAGATGCGTGCCCCAATTGCAAGACAGACATTGTCGGTACATCTTAAAACATCTCTCAGCCAGCTAATAAATGTTGTGCTGCAGGATGTGAGGATGGCAAGGTAGTCTACATACTATTCAAAGGCTTCTTGAGAAAAACAACATACACAGGTTTAAGGTGCATGTGACTCACAATTTCCTCTGAGAAGGATTTTACATGCTTCTTGCCCATCCTTCTGCGCATGGTCAGAGAGATTGTCTTCATCTTCTTCCCCAGGCCGGATGACTTTGATGGATCAATACGATCACTGCTAGACTCTTCTGCACCCTACACACACATATACATACAGTATATATGCATTGAAACACACATACACTTAAATTAGTTTTAGTGCAAAATGTTTTCATTTTTGCCATTTATTCACTTAAAGTCTGCCACAGTTGCATACAGTTTACAGTATAGTGCTCCCCCTCCGCACCACATACTCCCCCACCCGCCACCTACGGTCTTCCTTTGACAACCGTCTGGTGGTCCCACTGCTCAAGAGCGCCTATTTCCAATGTGAGGTATAATAGTAGTATTCTTACTCGCTTTCCTACAGGTACACTGTTGCGTGTTTGACGTTTATGTTATTTAATTGTAACAACGATTAATACAAAAGAGCATCAGTCACTGATCATAACAACGAGATAGCCCTAAACATTGCAGGTAGTCATATTATGTAATTCAGTCAATGCTCTTGTGGCTCTTCCCTTTGGCACTTGCTTGTTTTCCCATAATGTATGCTTCATAATATGACTACCCGCAATGTTTAGGGCTATCTCGTTGTTATGATCAGTGACTGATGCTCTTTTGTAAAGCTCTCTCTTGGAAGTGATATAAGCATCTGCTAAATGAATAAATGTAAATGTAGTCTGGTATGGTGCTTTACCAATATAACTCCATTTTCTTCTAACTTGGCTGTTGATGGCTGTTGTTGATTGCTCTCAAACCTTCCAAAACTAGTTGAGCGCTGTATGGAGAAATGGTAGATGGCAGACTGAGCAATGTGTTTACCAAACTGTACCATCTGATTAAACCTGGCACATTATTATTTCCAACTCCCGGCGGTGTTCCAATAAAGATACACATTAATGTCTACACAATTGTTTTTTTGGACTCAATATTATCTTGCTCTCCAACAACGTCTGAAGTTTGAAATCCTTCCACAACGGCTACTTTAATTAATTAGATGGAAAGGAATACTGCGAACAGATTAGAGTTGCATGTGTATACTTTAAAAATAACAAGTTATTTTCTCCTCTGAGAATAAATTATATATTTTTCATATTCTGAAACTCTACTAAACCTCTATCTCTGCTTCGGAACATCCATCAATTATATTAATCAATAATCTCTGAAAATCCTTGACATCCCAGACAATTTTGGGGCTCTTGGCTAGACAGTATATATATATACCTTAGACTTCAGAACATTTATTAGTTACCTACCACCTACCTACCACCCATTCAAAACATGTATGAATCAAATAAGTTTAACATATTCTATACACAGTTTAAATCAATCTCTCAGTATTTTTATCTTTCAATTGAACTTCTGCATTTGCACATGCTGTTTGCTCTTAAAAATGTCCTTGTTCTTGTCTCTACACAAAACCTACCTTTGGTTTGCTCTTTGGTTTGTCAGAGACATTTGAAGCAGCACGGTGTAGCATTTTATAATTGTTTTCTGCTCGTTTTTCAACCTTAATTTTGGATTGCTTCTCTTTTTCACGTCTCGGACTACCTTCATTGACACCAAACTTCCTCAAGTTACAGGATGTAAGGCAATTTACATTCTGTCTATTACAGCAGTATCGGTTTCAAAGAGAATTACAATTTCTGTCTAAACAAGCATTTCTGTGGAGTATGTTTAATAGTCACTGCCAGGAAAACCTTGTTGGTGTTTTTCTTCCTCTTATGAATGTTGTGTAAACGTGTTCCTATTGGTGATTGACCTGATCATGTAAAACCTAATATGCAGTCCCATTAGGTCATAGGAAGACCTATGAAGATATATATATATATATCTATATATCTATAGATATATAGATATTTTTTATGACAAATAAATAACATTTTTTTTAAAAGGTTTTGCACAAGTCATGACTGATCTTACTTCCTTTTACATTTCAAAATGTTGGAGGAATCATTTTGAGGAAGTGATGAAAGGGGTAGACAGAGGATGTCACACCTCGATCACTGGCCCTTCCTCACGTGTCTTCTGTCTGATTGTCTCTCCCAACCCTGATTGTTTGCACCTGTTCCCCATTACCCTCATGTGCTTATAGTCTGCGTTCTCCCCTTGTCTTGTGCCAGAGTGTTTGTGTTTTCCCCGCAACCCAGCCCACGACCACAGCCTTGATCAAGTAATCCTGAAGCGTTTGTAAATCTAGATTTTTGTTTCCTCCAGTGAGAGAGTCTTTTGTTTAAAGTTTATAGTGTCGAGTTTTGTTTCCTCCAGTGAGAGAGTCTTTTGTTTAAAGTTTATAGTGTCGAGTTTTGTTTCCTCCAAAGAGAGAGTCTTTTAGTTTGGAAAGTTTTTTGTTCATCTACGTCTCAAATAAAGATCTGGTACTGCTCAACTTTTTTGTATCCTGAGTCCTCTTCCCGGTCCAAGCCTGACAGGATGAACTGAAGATGGTAACACTGACATTTTGAAATATTTTCAACCACTACTGACATTGTCATTGTGGATAGTATAACAGGTCTTTATTTATTTTACTGTAATTAACATCAGAATCTAATTTCCATTTGACTAAAAAAAACAAAGTTGATTGTAAAACAGCAGTTAATGCTACAGTTTACATCTTCACAAACTGGCCTTTCATGCACTTGGTTGTCAACCATTAAACCAACTACAATCGACCAATGACAAACAAGCAAGCACCGTTGACAATAACATAGCCTAATCCCACTGCCTGCAATCAGCGGTGCTGGTCTCAATCCAGGATTAGAACTTCTAATATACATCTTCAGACCCCATGCACCCTTTAAAGATTGAGCCCACTACAGCTGTTTATTTCTTGTGCCAGAAACATGTTGTTCTCAATTGTACTGTACATTTAACAGTTGTAGGCCAAAACAACATGGTTTTGTTTCACACACATCATGAACACGCATGCTGGGCACCGGATATCATTTCAGCCTGTTTCATCTGAAGCCTGCAATTCATATTTGTAAGTAGTCTAAATTATTACAAATATTTGAGTCAATACTACAATTACTAACGGCGAGAATACAATGCTTATAACACTGCACAAAACAGTTATGTATAGAAAATTGTTATTTTCTATTCTTCTACACACTTTAACCATTTTCCACACTACTGATGAGCAATGGGTCATGATCCCTCTCTAGGAATGAAAGAAGTGCGTTAAGCTACAGTATAGGAGTCTGCACAATAGGGGTCATGTAATCTTGAATAAGCTGCTCGGGTGTCACATGACACTCATAGAAAAGCTTTTTGGCCTATGCAACCCTTAAGGAACATGTTCACTGGATGTCAGGGACTGCATCAACTAAATCTTTAACAGTTATAACAAATGGATCCCATTCTCTTTTAATACCACTTTGAATCAGCCTTATCAGTCTTTATCATTCATGAATACGAAACATTAATATGGAAGGACTTTGTCTCATCCCGTCACCGTTTGTGGCAGAGACTTGGGTTTTTGGTGTGGTGTTTGTGTTTGTTGCAGAGGTGCTTGGAGAGGCTGGGCGGAGCCGAGCAGCTGAGACCGACACACCTGCAGCAGATTGGATAATCGGCGCCTGCTTATAAGCCCTGCTCCCTGTGTTACTCGCTGCCAGATGATTTCGTCTTCTGACGTGCCGCCCAACTCTCTGCACCTCCCCAGCCGGCTCCCACTGCTGTACCCCAGAGGATTCCACCCTCGCCCTTCCGGACCCTTCATCGCCTGCTTTTCCCTTGTTTCCCAAAATAAAGCACCTTATACCCCACTCCCTGCCTCCGCCTCTGCATCTGGGTCCACCTACTCAAGACTGGTTGTAACAGACTTTTTACAAAAGGGAATTTATAGGATGTCAACTATAGTATATATGTCACCTATTTTTGCGACTTACATTGGGGTCGGAGAGATCCACATCAGTGACAGACCGTTGAGGGAGCCCATGGGATAACTGAATTTGTCTCATGCTCCCAGCGTGGGCCGGATCCTGGACCTGGTCCCAGTCTTTCCCCCTCGGCAGGGTGAAGTCATGGGCGTAGGGGCAATAGTCAGTGAGGGGCCGCTGGCAGGTGTGGTAGGAGGTACACCAGGCCGGGGTGCTCTCTTCTGGGTTGCTCCAGCGCTGGCAGCTGGGATTGGAGCTGGTGGATCCTCCATGGCCTTTCCTTAGATCCAGGACCCCAGGAGTGGTGTTCTCCCGGGCAGGGAGAGTTGAAACTCGGTTTAGGATCGGTATCCTGGCTGGTCCCTGGGCTATGTCCAGATACTGTCCCACAACTAGCTTGGGGTCTGGTGGAAGGTGATCTAAAAGAGAGATCCTCATGTTATTCCGAATGAACAGAAAACAAAATTTGCATTTCCACCCTGAAACCTCTGGCAACGCAGAAAAGAATTAAAAATGAATTATGAATACAATAATCTGTGTCAACCTTTGGAATCGTGGCTTTTATTGGTGCACTCTTTTCCATTCTTTCCATTTGCTTTCTTCCCAGTCTTCTGGCTCCTTTTAACTGTACTTGTAGGCTCTGCCACACCACCATTGGAGTGAACAATCTGGAACATCACATAAGTAGCAGACTTACACAGCACCAAATCATGGCCTGTTAGTAGTCTGCCTATTAAAGTTTCTCACAGTTGGTAGTGCATCTTTTTGAATGTACAATAATCCTAAAACTACTGGCACTGTTGACCAGCCCCAATCAAATTTTCAGATATTATTAGTACTTTGCATTAGTCTTGTTAGCATCTGTGTAAAGTTGGCACCATGTTCTCCCCAGTAGAAATAATTCACACGTGCATACACACACTGTCCACCATGTGTTCCAGAGATTATAGAGGAAGTAGTAGTACCTCGGTCTACACCATCTGTCCTGTATTAACACTCCATAAGCATTTGTTTTAAGTGATTGCTCCATTTAGGACTAGAGGCTGTTTGAATATATTTAAATCTAGCATCAGGATGGAGCCCTGATGAAGGATGATCCGGTGCCATCCAGAGGCTCACTCACCAGGTCCCGCTGCCTGCTGTTGGGCCGATCTGTTGGAGGTGGCCACACTTCTGAACCTCCACTCTGAGAGCAGCAACAGAAATGGTACTTAATTGACTGAACTTCCAAAAGGGCCTTATTTTGGGAAATATTGATCAAGCACAGATCATATTTGCCATGTTGTCATCAGACTAAACAGTTAAAACTACATTTCAATAGATTTCTGTGATACTTCTGAGATTCCGTCCAGTCCCAGTAGTTACATTTTACTATACTGAGATTTTCGAGTTTTCAAAGCATTTCAAACCAAATGAAAATCTGCATTCACATTGTTTTGAAACTGGCAAATCCTAACCTGTGATGGAGACTTGTCTTTCTTTCTGGTGCTTGACTGGTGTCCTCCTCTTCCTGCCTTACCCTGGCCTGCTGTTCTGTAAGCTGTATTGATAACATTGAACAAACTCTTCTGACTCATGCAGTCTTTCCCAGGCAAAGGCAACAGTCAGCCATAATGGTACTTTTGAATTTAGGTATAGACGCAATTTGCCCATGCTCAGGTGTTTATGCTATAAACCCATGTTAAAGCTTCCAATAAATTGTTATCAGGTAGACCTGGTAGGCTACAACTTCCAAGCTGCCTTAAGCTATTGCTTTCAAAGACGGTCTTGACATATTGTCACCCTCCCACTTACACTTACTCACTCTCTGTTACTAATTAAAACCCTGTTGGCACTTAATTAATCCCAAAACTGACAGCGTCAAGTGTTTCAAGAAAAGCCCTCTAGCTAGTCCAACAGTAACACTCTCTATCGACCTTCTTTACTCTCCAGACAAACGCTGCAATTTCCACCAAAGCATTAGTTTATCTCACAGCGCCTGTGGAGAGTCTCAAATGAGCACAAGCAGTCCCAAATCTCTCAATATTTTACCTTTGTTTTGATTGTTCTTTGTGTGGACTAAATCTTCTGGGTTGTTGGCGGTCAGCCAGAGAATAGTATTGGAGCTAGCATGAGCTGAGCAGAGTGAGAAATCAAAACCATTAGTGAGATTTATCTGGGTCAACATCAGTTATAGCTAAATTAAAATGAGAGTCACTGTTGCAGGGACAAATAGGTAGGTTCAAGGGAAGTTTAAGACGAGGTTTAAAATTGTCTCTTTTTCCCAGTGTCACACGTAAGAGGTGGATTATTTCATTACAATAACAGAGCAGAGGGACAATTTGTAGGAAAAGTCCACTACTGTTATGACCAAGCTTATCAGAATAGTAGGCCATAGATGAAACTATTTGATAATGCATCATGGGAGATTACAGACTTGGCATTGCCATTAGTAAAACCTACTTGAGTCCAAATGCTAAAGCTAGTGTTTAGTTTGTGACGTCGTTGTGCATGACTCCTAGATCAGAATTTATATCTGAACACCAAGCATGGGCTGTTCAGTACATACCCAGAGCTTCATTGTATGACATCGATTTTGATAAACGTGTTCTGAAAAACAAAATGGAGACATTAAAATATGTTAATACTCATATCCATCTAATTTCTGAAGGCATAGCAAAGTACGAACAGCTGGACTGATTGGATTTTCATTTAAACTATACTTTGTTTGTTGAAAAATTATACAGGTGAAGGATAGTATTCTGAGGTAGTTAATGTCATGGTGCACATCATATTACAGTAAATACAAAAAACGATTCAAACTGAGTATCTCTAGAGAAGGAGAAGATGAACTGGGGGTTTATAGCATAGCATAAGCCCAAGTGAGAAACACCGGAGGTAAACATACTGACATATAGTTATCAATAAATATTTAAATGTAAAAATATATGAAAATACAGAAATATATGTAATATAATAATACATACGAATATTTGTTGAACTATCATTCTCTTTTTCGCTTGGTTAAAACACCTGGTAAACAGCTACGAGATGAATGCAAGCTGCTGCAGTGTTATGCTGTTTTAAGACGGTCACAGATATGTATGTATTTTAATTGTAAAATAATGCTACGTACACATTCAGCATTGTAGCTAAACTTGTTTGGAGTCAGCCAGAAGCTCCATACTGCTCTAAAATGTTGTCCTTGCAGCATTTAAAGGAGCACACCTGATCTAAAGCACTAGGAGGTCAGAGTGGGCAGGAAACACTATGTGGATGGACAGAAATCCACTTAGTCCCGAGAGCACAAAGCCCCTTCATTCATTCAACCAATGGGATGTCTTCTTTGTAGCATGCAACATTCACTCAATCTCAATGGGTTATGATATGGCACCAGCAGCAAAATAAATTAAAGGAACTTCCTTTTACAGTAACTTAATTACTATGTATTTACATGGTAAATAAAGGGTACTTTTTGTGAGTTCACAAGCTGTGGCTATGTGATGTTGTGTCCTTGGGCAAGGCACTTCACCCTATCCTCCCAGGGGGATTGTCCCTGTAATTAATGTAAGTCACTTTGGATAAAAGCGTCTTTTAAATGAGGTATTATTATTGTGTGCGTGCTGCTAGGCACACACTATGTTATTACTAGCGTTTATTATACTTATTCTTACGTCGTTTTTTTTCCGCATTTTTTTTAGTTTTTTGAGTTTTTCAGAATCAGAATCAGAATGGGGGTTTATTCGCTATGCAAGATAAACAAACATAGAATTTACTTTGGCAGGAATGAGCAAACATAGAACATAAATGTGGCCTACTAATAAAATGAAAATGAATACCATGTAAGATACACTGCAGATATGATACATATAGACAAGGAATACAAATGTTACAAATAATACACTAATAATACAATGAAGCGAGTAGTGCAATTATACAGGTACCATGGAATGCAAATGTTACAAATAATACAAATGATGCGAGTAGTGCAATGATACAAGTAACATGGAATGCAAATGTTACAAATAATACAAATGATGCGAGTAGTGCAAATGATACAGGTAACATGGGATTGCAAACCCCAGTTGACGCATATACACAAAAGTTATATCAAAACGTGCGGCTCGGCCCCGACATGTGTGCTATGATTTTTCTAAGACTTTTGGTGAACAATTTGGCCAAAAATTGCCAAAAACCACACCAAAAAAAATAATGGGTATTAATGGAGAGAATGTTTGAGAACTAGAGTGGGTGATGTCATCGAGTGTAGAGGAGAGAGAGAAATCTGTGAAAAAATAAAACATATTCGACTACCATGGCCTCAAATGCACCACTACAGACACAATTTATACACAGAAACGTAGGAAAATGTCTCCTCTATCTCACACTTGCTTTACTTTATCTGTCAGATTTATTGTTTTAGCTTGACATGCGAAAATTCGGCCGCAGCACCCATGAACAGCCTCATAGACTCCCATGTTAAAAGTGGCAGGAAAATTTCAGGAGGAAAACAAAACTAACACTTTTTAGAATTGCTCCCCAGAGCACATTTCTTCACTTGTCAACACAAAATGCCTATGTAGACGTTCAGGAAGGGCTCAGCCTGCTTCACGTTAACCTGGTTTTATGATTGGAAACACGGTTTGGCCAGAAATCCTTCCTGTTCGAGGGGTGTTGTAAGCCTTTTCTCTCTGTCTTTTCAACTGCCATGACAGTTCCAGCTGCAACTTATTATTTTATTATATTAGTTCGTTACTTAGCAACGTGCTTGAAAGAGGAGAGGGGAAGATGGTGGCCATTTTATGAAAATTAATTCATTTCACATTTAATAACTTTAATTGGAGGATATTTAGTGGATGAATCAAATTGGCTCTTTTTGTTTCGGGTGTATTTATAAACTGTACTTCAACTCAACTCTTCCTCTCTGGCTCTAAGTCTCTAAGGTAAGCAAACATCTTTTTCAACTCTTTCGCTAGCATGCTATCAAAAATGTAGGTTTTTGACTTCTTCAACATTTGGGCTCATAGGTATTCATGTGCTTATCAGTCAGGATTTACAACTGACATTCCAACTAGCTGTAAAGATATGCTGTTTGCTAACATTAGCGACCAATGCTGAAATTAGCGCTTAAGCTAATTGCTAGTGCATCAGCATATGTTTCGCTAGCATGCTATCAAAGATGTGGGTTTTTGACTTTAACATTTGGGCTTATATGTATTCATGTGCTTATCAGTCAGGACGGTGGTGGAGGGTTGTGGGGAGGGTAGTGGGGGCTACTAGTACAAGTAGTACTAGTAGTACTAGTAGTAGTACTGGAGGTAGTTGTGTGCATTTTGACCGTTTAGGGTCGTTTTCGGAGGGGGGGGGGGGGCGATCGGCGTTCGCGGGGGGCTCGTGCGGGGCGGTTTGAGGGCAGGGTTCATGTGGTGGGGTCCATAGGAATCTAACAACATATTGGGGAGGTGTGTGGGAGGTCGGGTTGATGAGATATGAGCCTATTTGGGGGAGAGGTTTGAGAATCGCGAATGATTTAGTTTCACTTTCAAGCGGAGAATGTGACGTTGCGGGGGGCTCGGGGGGGCGATTTCGGAGGGGTTTGAGGCCAGAGTTAATGTGGTGGGGTCCAGACGAATCGAACCAGGTATTGGGGAGGTGTGTGGGTGGTCGGGATCGGCAGTTATGAAGTTGCCGCTCCATAGAGAAACAGTGGGGATTAAATACAAGTCTTTTTGGAATTGCTATTTAAATGGATGGGGGGGCTTGTTGTAAAACATTCATAATCGTCTGGATACTGGTTGACCTTGCAAACTATTGGCTAGTGTTGTATGGGGAGTCTGTAGTCCTGTAGTTTATAGATAATTGAACCTGTGTGTCTGCTACTAAGTGATTCATTGCACTGAATGGGTTGATTGACAGTTCATCATTAAGTCATTAATGTACAGACTGCCTGTGTATATGCACATATATGTATCTATCTATAGATATATATGTGTATGTGTGTGTGTGTGTGTGTGTGTGGGTGTGTGTGTGTGCGTGCGTGCGTGTGTGTGTGCGTGTGTGTGTGTATGTGTATGTGCGTGTGTGTTTTTCTCAATTAATGTTGGATAAAAAGCACTGTTTTTGTTAGTGTGATATCAGAACTGTGTGACCTAGTGCTTTTTGTGAATTTTGATGCTAGCTTATTGCTGAATCCTGATTTGTTACATGTGTGATTGCATGGTGATTGATTTGACATTTAACACTGAAACAGCTGTATAACTTTAAAATGTTATCTGATATTTATAATGCGGTATCATTTTAATAAAAGGTGTATTTCTAATACCAAAGTCATAGCCATTGATGGCCTAGTTCTGGCATTGGATGTATTTGGGTAATTTTACACTCTAAGTTTTTGAAAGCATTTATCACTATTATCAAATAATAACCAAACTATTACTATGCTACTGAACTGTAATGTAAAGTGCTACCTGACACAGAGTGACCAATTGATTACTGCTTGCTTACTACTGCTCAAGTGGAGCTGTCTTTAATCCTGCTGAAATTAGTGTTTACGCTACTACTAGTGCATCAGCATATGAACACCTGTTGAAAGCTTGATCTGTCACATACCTAAGCAATGGTAGAAGTCATATTCTGAAAATTACTCAACAGTGTCAGTGATGTATGGGGGAGAGTCCCGGGCCAGAGTCACGCACACTCAAAATTTCTTTAGGATTTTTTTTCTAGTTATTAAATACAGAGAAAGTATTTACCCATTAAGTACATGTTAATATGTTGGTTGTCACTTGTAGTGCGGTTTATGAATTGTCTCCATAAATTGTGCTACGAAAGGAATGGATGTATCTCATATCTTGTTGGATATCTAATAGACAGGGCACCACCTCGATATTTCAGAAAGGAATTGAGGAAACCTTGTGGGGGAATAAGGTATGAATAGCCTCTTAATGATCAGTCTCATAATCTGGAGTCATGTGTTCCCTTAGAATTAGCGCAGATCCGATAACGGAGAATTTTATACAAAAAGGTTGATTTAAAGCAAATGAAAATGACAGACAGGAGAAGACAAGGGCAAAGGGGAAGTATTGGCCTGGAAGAAAAAGGACAGTTATGCTAAGATATGCTAACGACAGGAAGACTAAACTTAAATCAAGTTACATTTCACCACACTATGCCAATGTCTACGTGTAAGAAATTAGCTAGTCACAGTTACTTTGTCCGTTGAAGAAAGGTAGAGTTGATCTTCCTTGTGGTGTCTAAGAAATAACAGGAAGTGTTCCTTAAATTCCGTGATAGTTCTTGGTTGTTGAAAGGTTGTGGCTCAATGTAACAGATCACTCCAAGGTTGTTCCTTAGAATAATCCGAACGAAAGACGGGGAATAATTCTAGGTTTGAGGCTTTTATACTAGGTAAGGTAAGGGGGGTTTGGTCTCCCTTATCTGAAGATGGTCCCATGCTGGGATTGGCATGTAGGTGTGAAAGGGTCTTTTGAGTGGGTATATTTCCAATGTCAGTGGAAGCTCTTGACTTCAATAACTAACCATGTAACATTCAGAAATGTCATTGTTAGTTTTGCACAAACATCTGGGTACCAAGAATGAGTTATTTGTAACAAAGGGGAAGGGAGTTACATTAAACATCACATTACATCAAACACAGCATTTAAAGAGAAATTCACACAGTGTCCAAGAAGCAGTATTGTCTTTGTGAGATGTTTGTAATCCATTAAATGTCTGTTTTGGGGATAAATCCTCTCTCAGACTTGTGAACCAGTTATTCCAAGGCCTGCCTGGCCTTTCAGCGCTGGTTTGGAAATCCATTACCCTGGTTTTGTCAGTGTGTCTCACTGACAAGGGAATGGTGTGGAGACTCACACACTGGATAATTTTTACTGGTAATAATTGGGTAAAGACAGAAAACAAAACTTAGTAATTACCTGGAAACTTACAAATGTAACCATTTTAATACCACTTGTTGAAAGTTGGTAACTACAGGAGATATATGGGGCAAATTCTATTTCCAATAATTCATTTAGCAGACGCTTTTATCCAAAGCGACATTCTCCCTGAGACAAGTAGGGTGAAGTGCCTTTCCCAAGAATCATTAGTAATCATTGACAAAGTCCTATTCTTTACAAAAGACATGGTAAGCGCTTGGTAACACCACAGAAACAAACACAGCTTCCTTTTACAGTAAAATGTCCAAACAATCTGCTTGAATTTGGCTTTACCTACTTAGTAGTAGTAGTTTTTACCTAATAACACATTGGGTTTACCACATATATCTCCTGTAGTTACCAACTTACAGCCAGTGGTATTAAAATGGTTATATTTGTACATTTCCAGGTAATTACTTTTGTTTTGTTTTCTGTCTTTACCCATTTATTACCAGTAAAAATTACCCAGTAATAACCAACATGTTAGCATGTATTTAATGTGTAAATACTTTGAATTATCTCTGTATTTACCACATTGGTATCAAAAGGTAATTACCTATTAATACACAAAAAGTACCCTTTATTTACCATGTAAATACCTACACTGTAAAAAATATCTGAGCTTATTTACACAAAAAATTGTGGCAACAATTTCCACTTAATTTTTTAAAGTAAATTCTTACCTAGATTTTCCTTCCTGATTTTCCTTCCTGAAGTATCTTTCACTATAATATTTCATGTAAAGCTTACACATTTTTTACATACATTTTTCTAGCTTTCTGAATGTAAATAAATCCTTAAAAAAAATTTTTTTTCTACTAATCTTTTCCTGTTTTCAAACCTAACATGCTTCAAATTTTGTCAACATGAATCTGTATATCTGTATAACACATTTCATTAGTGTAATAACATGACACCATACAATTTACTTAACAACTGGTTTAATTAAGCATTTTATAAAATACATCACATTTTATCAACAACACATACATGCCTTTGTTTTGTTTCCACATTTACTGAGCTTTTCAGCACCATCGATTACAAGTGCAACATCCACTGGATCATCTTGGGAGTAGACAAGAAGGATCTTCATAGGTTGAGACTGGCTGCTTCGGTCATTCTCCTTGATTAAAGAAAAACACAACATTACATTAACAAATGAGACACTCCACTATGATGCTCTAGAAATCCAGAGTTCTCATGAGAACACAGTTTGAATTTGCTCTGCAAGTCACTCTTGGAATAACTAATGATGCTCATAACTCATGCTGCCAGAGTCAAGATGCACCAATCACAACCATGTACGCAAATATGAGTTGGGCTATTTTTAGTAATCATAGCCAGACCTTAAATCTTTCTGGACTTGGGTCTGGATTTCCAGGTTAAAATCTTGGTAAGATAGCTGAGAAGTTACATTTGGCACTAAACCATGTAGTTAGAATACCCCACACATTTTCTTCCTGGCAGTGTCAAATACCCAGAGAACTGTACAGACAGGATGGAAGGAATGGCTGTCATATGTCAACACAAATAACCATATAATTACAAATGGGTATACCTGGCACTTGAGAAACAGGTCATCGCTGCTTTCTCCAAAGTATTCTATGAGGCTGCAGATGACAGCATCTCTTTGATGGTCGATACTATGGAGCTGTTAGGAGACACATTGGTTGCACATTTGTACATGGCATAATAAAACATACCAGTCGAAAGTTTGGACAGACCCAACACACATAAGGTTATGCAGTGAACGAACAAAACAGAGCATTAATTAATTAATTTTCTAATCAGAGATTACCAGTTTGGTGTTGTTGTCATATCTTTACAATGGCTGTCAATGATGGTTGTCAATGCTGTAAACTGAAAAAATACAGGTTAGCCTATATTACTGACAAATGACTGACAACTACATAACTGACAAAACATTACTAACAACAATGTTGACACAAAGACTACAGGTCACTGCAGATATTCAGAGTAAAATTTTAGATTCAACAAGAGAGGAGTAAGTTAGCCGTTAGCACATTACTTAGACGATTGGCACTTAGCAACCCCTAAAACAAAAAACGGTTTAACCCATAGCTGCAATGCTAATTTAGCTTGTATTACCTTCCAAAAAGATTAGCAGCGGGGCTGTGGTTATTTTTTTTTTCATAACGCGTTGGCTCTGGTGCTACAGAGGTTGACAGTTTGATGACACAATCCACAAAATCAACCATTGACCGAAAGTAACAGCTCTGTCTGGGATGACGATGAACAAACGTAGACCGTAACGTTACTGCTAGGCCTGCTAGCATTGTATGTTGCCAGGGTAGGCTAACTGACATTCACAAAAAAATGTGTTGGATTCAGGCAAAAAATTCCTACATAAATCCCACAACACTTACACATTTTATAGGTTTCATAAATGATCCTCGTCGGTTTCATATGAACGGTGTTGGATTCATGCCGCGCAATTTATGATCATGTAATTCCAACAACTTTTTTTGTGTTGGAGCTTCATGAGTTGGAGCTTAAATACCATATTTTTTATCATGTTTACAACCAAGACCTTAAACCAAACCTTAAACCAACCAAGACCTTAAAAAAAAGACTAAATGTAAGACCTTACCTCATGAAGATGAGTCGAAATGAGCCTTGAGCACGTTGTCTTGAGATGATTCAAAGATCCGCTTCGCAACAAACCTCGTGGCCAAGTTCAAGTAAAATGCGCATGCCTACTGATTACTACATTTTTTGGGATATGTTTCACCGGACACTTTTAACATTCCACATAGATCTTGCCAAAAATCTTACTAATAAATAACGTGTGTGGTTCCAAGTATGTTTTACATAATAACATTAAGTAATTGAGTGTTGTTTATCTAATATTATAGTGAAATTGACAGAATGTTGTAATGTTATGTATAATGTACACATTTAACTATAGCTTATTTACAACACCCCAAAGTCATTTTTTACAGTGTAGTAATTAAGGGACTGTAAAAGTAAGTGTTACCAACTTTCACTTGCATGGGAAGACTTCTGATTTAGTCATGAACTGGATGTGTCCTCTAACGACAAACTACAGGTCAGATGGCTAGAGAAAAAAACACACCTTCTTTTCTTCTTCTTCAAGTTGGTACTCTGCATTTGGGATATCTCCTGGAACACAACAAAACATTTAATTCTGTGGTGGGGCATTTGACTGCAGTGAAAGAGGTTGCAGGTATAAAACCTCCTCTGCACATTGATTTGGATAGAATGGTCTGTCACATGATTAAATTACCACATCGTTACATTGTCTTTCTAGTTATTTTGTTCTTCATGTTGTAGCATAGTGAATTACAGTAATAGACACTGTTGTGTATTGATCATGACATTGTCAAACCAGACAGGATCATTCTGTGACTGACTTGATATTTGCATTTTAGGGACAGCTGTCACTGTACTGGTTTCATTCTAATAATTTTATAATCAGCTTTATTGTGTGGACACAAGAGGTTCTGAAAGCTCTATTCCACAGAGAACCAACCAAACCCAACAGTTTTAGTCCAGATGGCTACACCTTATTGCACACCCATGGCTTACAGTTTTTTTTTAATTGCTTAAACACTAAAATTAAAAGTAGTACACTATTAGCAAAACCTTACACCCAAGAAGCAAAACATCAGCCCATATTTGCACAACTATAAGCACATTGTCAACTTCACACTTGTTGCAAAACTCTACACACAGTGATTTGCAAAACACTAAACACACTTAACATACATACACACAAAAATCTATCATTAAGTTGCTTCATTGCAATACCAAAGCACTGACTGTCAAATTACCACACCGTCCAACCAATTGGTTCAACACAGTCATCAGGTGTGCAAACACTTGTTTGCTTAATTGTAGACACACCAATCAGGTGTATAAACACCATAAAAAGCAGCAGGTGAGTTCATCGGTCTTCAAGCACAATGGAAAAAGTCAGACAAAGAGTAAAACGAGGAGGAGAACAAGGAGGACGAGAAAGAGAAGAAATAGAGGAGGAGAACAAGGAGAATCAACAGAGGAAGAGATGGAGGCCGTGCTGGAGGTAGAGGTAGAGGAAGACAAGAAGGTGCTCAAAGAGGACCGAATCTGACAAGTGAGATCCATGCAACACTGTTTGAGCACGTTGTCAACCAAGGCGTCAGATGGCTCAACGGGTCAAGGCGTTGGCCTCATGATCGGAAGGTTGTGAGATCAAGCCCTGGCTGTGGCTATATGACGTTGTGTCCTTGGGCCCTACTTGCCTCAGGGAGAATGTCCCTGTACTTACTGTAAATCGCTTTGGATAAAAGTGTCTGCTAAAAAAAAAAACATGTTCAAATGAAGTAAATTTATCAAGTGCCTTTCGAGCACAATTCGGAAAGGGTGAAGCTACTGTGGCATGATTATGCAGAGGTATGTATTGACTTTAGCAGTGTGATCTTGCATACTGTCTTGTAATATGTATACTAGATCTACACTGAACAATTTTGCCTGCCACTGTTTTTCAGGGGGTGGAGAGGAGATCCAGCATGAGCTCATTTACGTGGATGAGGCGTAAAATTACATTTTGTTACAGTATTATGAATCTCCATGTCAACATTTTGGGCATGTTGAGAAAGAGTCTGCCTCAAAGAAAGAAAGAAAGTCAAAGAAAGTCAAAGAAAGTCTTTCTCCTCAAAGAAAGTCTGCCTGAGAAAGAGTCAGCCTCAGTCTGCAACATTGGTCTTGTTTGGTGAATTTAGATTACATTTGTACTTTGTTCATAGTAGCCTACTCTAATCTTAGGGAAGTAGAAACGCTAAAAGTGTTTTAGGTTTATCACAGCAGAGTGTAACTCGTGCAAACAAGGTATAGTAATGTGAAGTAATGTGTGTTTCATATGGTAACAAAGTGTGGTTTTTCAAAAGAAGTGTATAGTTTTTACAAGAGTGTTTAGTTTTGCAAAGGATCTGTAGTGTTTTGCTAGTTGTGGGTGTGGTTGTGCTAATTGTGTGTAGTGTTTTGACAACACGGGCCCTGTTTTGAAAATCGTGCTTAAGCAATCAAAAAAAACTGTAATATTATGCAAAAAAGTTGTAATAAACCTTAGGTTGGATTTTGTGTTTTCTTTTTGGCAAATGGATATTTTTGTGTGGGGGACTTTTTTTCTGTAGTATGTGTGCTTTCAGTGATTGTGTGTGCATGTGTGTGTAAGTACCATAGAGATAGAGCGCCCTGAGCTGCTCAACTTGCCGTTGTTTTCGAGCAGGACAGCTGGGCTGCAGGAGCGGCCGCAGGAACGGCTGGAGGAGCTGCTGGGGATGGTGTACACCGGGGCATCATTTGAGACCTGCACAGCCTCATACAGGCTGTCCATGGAACCCTCCTACACACAAAAGCATGTGTATTTACACATATTCATGTATATCTTGTCAAACATACACATATTTAAATACACACATACAATACATTCATTTATACGCACACACATTCATACACAAGTATGAACAACACAGATTCATCCAAATGTGGATGCTCTTTTGGAATGCAGTATCTAGGCTACATTGTATTATTGCAACCTAGCACTCTTAAATTATTAGAAATGTAATAGATGCATATTATTGTCCAACCACAGTCATAGTTATAATCTAGCACAGTTTGCTTAAAATTTAGGGTTAAGAAAAAACCTTTTGCTATAATCGATCTTAAAGCTCTTTTCCATTTCCTTGCAAGGTAAACAAGGATTCTTTCATAGGCTTACATCTGATAGCTTTGCGGATTACAATTTAATTCAACGTGATTGGATTCTTTCAAAGAAAATAATCTGATCAGATTTATTCTTCAATTATTCGTTGACCTTCGCATCTGGACAATGACCATTCAACCGTTCACAACTGTGAACCTCCATATTGGAAAACATGGCCTGGATTCATGAATCTGAAAAAAAATAGAATACTTCTAATGCAATATCTAGGTCTGTATATATTTCTAGTTTCTCTATGTGATTTAGTGGGATATGATGTTTAGAAGCACATCCTTTTGAAACACAATAACAGATCTGAACTGTGATATATTGAGATCTTAGTTCAATTGGTCGGTAGTCCTGAACTGAACTGTCACCAGGATCTAGTGTAGGAGTGAGGACTTCACAGTCACACATATGACTGACTCTGTGAAGGATTTGCTTTCTATGAAATCTTCACGATCCACGCGGGCTATCAACAACCATAACACACACCTCTGATAACTGATAAGACTGACAAACATTACATAAAGACTGAAAAAAAGTGAAAGGGAAATTTACCAGTGAGAAACAGAAAAGGTTCATCTCAGCAAAAGCGGTCCCTCTGTCATTCGTCACTCTGGTGCCAGTGAGGAGCAAAGCCAGCAGTGTAGTAGGAGGAGTGGAGGACCCAGACTCAGACTGACAGAGAGACATAGCTCTCACCCTCTTTCTCTTTCTCTCTCTCCAGCCCTGCCCTGTTCCAATCAGATTAATACCACATGAAATCCCTCCCATAATCCAATAGATGGACACGAACATCTCTCTGAGGCAGACCTCACAACACCACCAAAACCCTCCCACCACCCCACACCCTCCTTTGCCTGAGTGGTGGTGGATTAGAGAGAAGAAGAAAATACTGGGTACTGTGATTGCCTATGTTGCCTATGCCTGGCAAGGCCTCTGACTGTAAATGTTAATCCTATTGTTGTGCTGCGGACTAACTAACTCTAGTTAGTTAACTCTAACTCTGTTAGAAGCAACATGATAAGGGATGATGGTGTTTTGGTTGCTGGTTGCTAGCTTGCTGGATGAGAGTTGGTTATTAGTTGTTAGATCTATTAGGATGAGCACAAGAGGATGTATAGATGTATAGTGTTTGGTTATCTGAAATTGATTGTGGACATTGTCATTCTTCTGCATGAGTTGCATAGATAACATAGTGTGATTTGCTTTACAGACTTAATGGGATGCCATACAATTTATGTGTTTCTTACATCTCCAATTTATATTCTAGGGGGAACATACACATACAGAGATTATGTTGTGTTCTCCTAAAATAACACTTGGTTAAATAATCTATATCACAATAGGGTCAGGAAAATTCTATGTCATGTCACAATGCCTCTCTGCAAGCCCCCTACCCTACTCTTTCTTTCTCTCACACCAATCTCACCTTCTCAGCCCCCTCTTTTTTATCTTTGAGTGTTCAATTCCTTCCACATCAGAAAGCAGCCAACAGAAATCCAAACCCATCATGCATACCGTGGAACCCCCTTGGGAGCATCAACAACTGGCTTGTGGACATAGTTGTGTTATTGCAAAAATACAAATCTTGCTGTGAAGTGATCAAGGTCAAGGCTGCGGACTGTGTGTGAGCATGTGCGGAAACAGAGAGGGGGAGAGAATTGAAGAGAAGCGTGCCCACATACAGCATATGCTCTTGCAGTTCTGTTCCAGTGAAGTGCCCTCAAGTATAACCTCCCAGACACCATCCATTCAACACAGTAGGGTGAGGTGACTTACAGGGTTATGCTGAACATATTTGTCAATATTATGCTGTTTTAAACTATGTGCACAGTAGACAGTGTGCACACAGTGGTTCTTACTGTAAGTGTTATGGCAATCTCAGTACCCAGGGTTATGAAACTATACAGTGTATGGTACACTGTACTTACTCTCCAAAAGCCTAGAATAGAGATTTTAGAGGGCAAAAAAGTATTTAGTCAGCCACCAATTGTGCAAGTTCTCCCACTTAAAAAGATGAGAGGCCTGTTATTTTCATCATAGGTACACTTCAATTATGAGTGACAGAATGAAAAAAGAAATCCATAAAATCACATTGTTTGATTTTTAAATAATTTAAAAGCATTTCTTACATTCCTTAATACAAGAATTCAGTTACATATCCTCAAGGTACACTTAAATGCCCAGTGTGACACTTTAGAATGCACTTATGAATGCAATTTGTAACCAAAACCCCCTCCGCCTTTAAAAAGAGGAAAGGATTTCTATAATCCAGAACTACCCAGATTCCTGTTGCATCCTTGTCCCACAGTCTGGCGACCCATATCCGTGATGGTTGTCATAGTGATGAGCCACTCACTTTGGAACATCAGGGGATGGGATTAGGTGTTATTGTGTGACCAGCTTCTTAGTATTAATTGATATAAAACATTATACATTATACATTGTCTGCCTAGACATTGGTAATAACCATATTGAACGTCAAACCAAGGGCAACACTGGTGTGTATGAGTATGTATGTATTCATCAGTATTATGCTGCTATCTATCCTATGAATCTATCCTTTCCATTTATTATAGATATAGTTGTCAGCTTTGCCAGGACTCGTCTGTCACCCACCACCTGCACTGAGTCCAGAGGGCAGCCGAGGACTGAGCTGGACTTCTTGATGACCTTGTCCAGCTTCTTCCTTTCCCTCTCAGTGATGCCGCTGCTCCAGCAGACCACACCGTACATGATGGCTGAGGCCACCACTGAGTCATAGAAGGACTTTGGAGGTGCCCCCTGCACTCGGAAAGACCTCAGTCTCCTCAGGAGGTAGAGCCGGCTCTGACCTTTCCTGTACAGTGTGTCAGTGTGGTGAGTCCAGTCCATTTTGTGGTTCAGGTGAACACCCAGGTACTTATAGGACTCCACTCTCTCAATATCCATTCCCTGGATGTTCACCGGTGGGGGGGAAGGTCGGCGTCTGCGGAAATCCACCACCATCTCCTTCGTCTTGCCCGCGTTGGTGGTTCGGCTGACACCAGTCTACGAAGTCCTGCGTCAGTTGCCTGTACTCCATGTCATCGTCGTCGCTGATCAGGCCGACGATGGCGGAGTCATCGGAAAACTTGAGCAGGACGCAGCCCTCCGAGTTGTGTCTGAAGTCAGCAGTGTAGAGGGTGAAGAGGAAGGGTGCTAGCACCATCCCCTGTGGGGCCCCCACACTGCAGGACAGGAGATCAGACACACTGTTCCTGGTTCTCACAAACTGGGGTCTATTCGTGAGGTAGTCCAGGGACCAGTCGGCCAGGGGTACATCCACACCAGCCCGCACCAGCTTGTCCCTCAGAAGCACTGACTGAATGGTGTTAAACACGCTGGAGAAGTCAAACAATGTAATCCTCACAGCGCTGCCAGGCCTCTCCAGGTGGGTGAGAGCACGATGAAGCAGGAAGATCAATGTGTCGTCCACCCCGATTCCTGGTTGGTAAGCGAACTGCAGTGGGGTCCATCTCTGAGCTCACCTCAGAGCGGAGGTGGCCCAGAATCAGCCTCTCCAGTGTCTTCATCATGTGTGATGTGAGAGCCACTGGCCTGAAGCTGCTGAGGTCCTTAGCCCGCGGTGTCTTAGGCACTTGTAACAAGCAGGAGCAGTCCAGAGCAGTGGTACCCTGCTCAGCTTGAGGCTGAGATTGAAGACCTGCCCCATGATCCCGCACAGTTTGTCCGCGCAGGATTTCAGGAGCCTGGGGCTGATACCATCCGGACCGGCTGCTTTTCGTGCAAGCATGTTGTGGTCAGCTCTGCCAAGGGGAGGCAGGGGGGATGCAGAAAATGCCTCCTTAGTGTTGGCATAAAACAAGTCCAGAGTCTTATTGTTCCTGGTAGTGCAGGTGACGTACTGTGTGAATGTAGGTAACACAGACGAGTTGGTGCATGGTTAAAGTCTCCAGAGATGAGGAAGAGGGCCTGTGGGTGCTGTGTCTGCAGTCTGCTGGTAACTGAATACTGCTAGTAACTGAATACTGAATACTGTTGACGTATTCATCGCATTGTGAAAAAGTTATGTCACTGCTACAAATAAAAGCATTTATATGTTTGCATAGGTATCATTAACTTGAATTTCAAGTAAATATGGTTCTGTATATTGTTACTATTATTGTTTCTTTTTCCCCATTATCTCCAACTTGTATTTTACAGTTTCTCTTCTATGGAACAGTTTTCATGTTTCAACAGAGGGGGCTATAGCTGTCTTAATATCTAGGGATGCATCAAATACTCTTTTTGGTCTGCTAAATTACAGCTCTAGTCCACACTTGACCAGTGAAAAACTTATTGTTAATATTACTGTTATTTTCTCCTTGCATGATCTAATTCCTGCTCTCCTCTCTCTCTTCCCTCCACACGTCCCCTGTGGTGTGGGGAGTTTGAGCTTTCAGCATTTACCCGGTCCTCAGTTTGCCAATTTTAGTAATGTTGGATGTTGGGATGAGGGAAAACTCTATGCGTGCATGTGAAGAAAGTTTTTATTTTATATTTGTCGATTTTGATTGCGATTCATATAATGTCCATAGCGAGGCATGGGCGAAGCTAGTTCTGGCAACGGCACTCGGGCTGCCCGCGTCATCACTTAGTCATCAAGTACATATCATCATTCATTCACATAACTCATCATACACTCAGCATACACTTCACTCATTCAGTACACCATTACTCAGCACACACCGCAGTTCACATACAGTAACAGTTCAAGCACACAGGTAGCGCAAACAATCAATCATGAACACACCTGACCTGGCTAGTGCAAGCCCATTGGGGCTCCGCCCGGTAAGACTGCCTTAAAAGGCTGCGCGGATATCCAACACTCACACAGAACGGTTAGGATCATTATTGTTGCCAGGATCATTACTGTTGCCAGGATCATTACTGTTGCCAGGATCATTGCGGGCGGTTCTGTGTTGCTATCGTGTGGGGGTCGTCATTACTACCGTGTTTTGTTCTTGTTGCTGAGGTATTGGGTTTGTTACTTCGGCTGTGTTTCATGGTTGCATCGGGGCTTGCCATAGACAATCCCTCAAGATCTGCAGTGGAGTGTTCTGTAACTATGCTAGCAGCCAGGTTCCAGAGTAAGGTCTATCGAATTGCTGACTGCTCATACGGACAGGGTGCTTACCTTAGCGGATGCAACTTTAGGGAACTTGTTTTTCATGGAGTACGGCGAGCGTTTCTTTCTGCTAATCCAGCCGCCCCGGTGGGGACAACCAAAGACCGAAAAGGCCCGAGTTCCGGCGGGACGCAGTGTTTCGAAGCTGCTGGATGTTAGGACTTCATGGCAGAAGAATCAAATCAACATTTATTTGTATAGCCCTTTTTACAAGCAATGTCACAGAGGGCTTCACATATGCCCCTAGAACTGCCCCTCAACCAACCTAAACCCTCAAGGAAGACAAGGAAAAACTCCCAGAAAAACTCACTAGGTAGAAAAAATGGAAGAAACCTTGGAAGGAGCAATTCAGTGAGGGATCCCCTCCTCCAGGGACGGTTGGAGAAAGTGAAGAGCGGAACACAGGCTAAAACAGTCATAACTCTAGAGAGAGTTAACAAGTTGCTGAAACATCAATACTCAATGCTCAACGTGGGTCTTAGGTTGCACAACGTCAATTTAGGCAGTCACTGGGCTTGGGCCCATGATTGGCGCAGCATCACAGGCAGGGGGATGAGGAAAAGGACCGGGAACTCTCTCCTTGTCCATCAGGGAGACTGACGTCCGACTGGCGACCAGATCCGGGGTTGGAAGACCATCTCGGATCAATGTCCACTGGCACCAGGTCCAACATTGGCCGATGACCACGCAAGTGCTGAGAGCTCAGTCCCCCCATACCAAAGGGAGGTATGGAGGGGAGGACAGTGAGACGGAGTAGAGGAGATGTTAGAGAGTGCAAGGAACAGCTAACAGTTATAGCAATATTCAGAATGAGGTCCCCACCGGTCAATGTGGGCTAATGCAGCAATTTAAAAAAGGGGCTATTGACACAGCCTTAGACATCAAGACAGCACCAGCCCCCCTCAATTGGAACATAAATCTGTTCCATGAGAGAAAACTCTAAGATATATATACATATATATATATATATATATATATGTATATATTATTATTATTTATATATATATATATTTTTTATTTTTTTTTGAAAGATAGTATCTTTTGAAAGCCAAGTCTCCTGTCGTCTCTAACTGTACGGTTTTAGAATCAGAATGGGGGTTTATTCGCTATGCAAGGGTTAACAAACATAGAATTCACTCTGGCAATAATGTGCAAACATAGAACATATATGTGGCATACTAATAAAATATAAATAAATACAATGTAAAATACACTACATATATGATACATATAAACAAATAATACAAATAATACAAGTGATGCAATAGTACAAATGATAAAGGTAACATGGAAGTACAAACAACATGGGTACAGACTGGAATGGATATATATAGTACGTGGGGGGGGGGGGGGGGGTATATTCACAGTAGTGTAAACAATAATACAGAATTCACAGTAGTAAGTTTTAAAGTTTGTTAAGCTAACTACACTAGCCTAATAACTCCCACCGTAAACTGAGTTCTTTCTACCACAAGAGATCGCTGTCATATTACAACAAATATTGAATAACTTCACAGTACAACATATATCAAATAACTTCACACTAACTAACCCAGCACATCCACACACTTTAACAGTCGTAGTACTGACTGAATAAAAATGTTTTCAACCTAACTTTGAATGTCGAGACGGTATCAGCCTCCTTGACTGAAACCGGTAATTTGTTCCAGAGAAGAGGCGCTCAATATGAGAAAGCCCTACCTCCAGCAGTTTTTCTGTTAATTTTGGGAATCACCAAATAGCCAGCATCTTTGGATCTTAGTGTCCTTACAGGGTGATAAGGTACAAGAAGGCCAGAGAGGTACAGTGGTGCTAATCCATGTAAGGATTTGTAGGTTAGTAGTAGAACCTTAAAATCGGCCCTGGCTTGGATAGGGAGCCAGTGTAGAGAGACAAGAGTAGCTGTTATGTGATCATACTTTCTAGTTCTGCTCAGTAGCCTAGCAGCGGCATTTTGCACCCGCTGTAAGTTTAGTACGCAGGTATTTGGGAGGCCTGAGAATAATACATTGCAATAATCCAATCGGGATGTAACAAAGGCATGTATCAATTTTTCAGCATCATCCTTTGAGAGGAAGTTTCTTATTTTAGCTATGTTACGGAGATGGAAGAATGCAGTTCTGGTAATTTGCTTGATATGATGCTCAAATGAGAGATCAGGATCCATTGTGACACCTAGATTTTTTACCAGCTGGCTTTGAGAGACTTTGAAGCCATTTAAGTCTAGGGTAAAATCGGATAGATTGTTCCTGTACTTCTTTGGTCCAAAGATTTGAACCTCTGTTTTATCAGAATTCAGAAGTAGAAAATTTGCTGACATCCAATTTCCTATCCCGGAGACACATTTTTCCAAAGCATAAGGCAGTTCGTCAGGCTTAAGGGAGAGGTATAACTGGGTGTCATCTGCATAGCAGTGAAAATGTACACCAAAACTTCTAATTATATTTCCTAAAGGTAACATGTATAGAGAAAATAGCAAGGGGCCTAAGACAGAACCCTGTGGCACTCCATATCTCACAAGGGAGCTCCTGGATGAGTGGCCATCATAGTGGACAAACTGTGATCTATCAGATAGATATGATTTAAACCACTGAAGTGAAATTCCAGAAATTCCAACATAATTTTCCATACGTTCCAGGAGAATCTGATGATCGACAGTGTCAAATGCTGCACTTAGGTCAAGAAGAATCAGGACAGAGATAGAGCCTGCATCAGAGGCTAATAGAAGATCATTGACTACTTTAGCTAGTGCAGTTTCAGTGCTGTGATGAGAACGGAATCCAGACTGGAGAGGTTCATATAGCTGATTTACGGTAAGATGTTCAGTAAGCTGATGTGCCACAACTTTCTCAAGAATTTCTCAAGAATAGGGCACCGCTCCCATTTCCCGCTGCAACATTTACGCCCTTCTGCGTGGCCAAATCCTCACAGGTACGGATGCAGATAAGACTTCTATTTTGCTGTGCTCCTCCGACTTGGTCGGTCGCGGGGACCCGTGCATGTTCCTCTAAGACAATGAACCCCGGATGCCGACCTTGACTCTTGCCGAGTTCTGCGTGGCTTCAGTGTACCGTGATACGCTCCGCTTGCCCAGATCAACGTGTGAAGCTGGATGGACGTCTGGCTCCGAGTTCCGTTTAGCCATGCGGTGTGGCGGGACGTCGTTTGGAGTTTACGAAACTGTTTCTGCCAAGGAAGCGTTGTCTTTGCACAATTTCAGATTAGGAGTTCATTGCCATGCAGTTGCAGGCAGGATGGTGTGCACAGAGACTGTATACTGAAGCTAAGTAGGTAGCTACAAAGCTAGACCTACAGGTAAACCTATAGGCGGCGAATACGTCTGCTTTCTCAAATGTTGATTGCAACCAGAATTGTTAGCATTAAGGTGTTAAGGTGTTCCTGTCTACGCACTAACTGTTGCGTTTGTTTTGATTTATTGCAAGTGGTCGCAAGTATTGAGCTATGAACAGGACGTGGAACCGACGATCCGGTGCCATTTCTTAGCGTTCACTTGCCATATTCAGGCTGATGATGACGTCACAGAGTCGGCTCTAGTGTTGTTACCTGCGCTCTGGAATCGTTCGACAGTTGGTTAGGTGGCAAGGTAAAATTTGTTCATTGTCCGCCCTATAGATGGATCTTTATTGTCATTGTCACAAGGTAAAAAGAAATTGTAAGGAATTTCGAAAGTATTTGCGGGTGTTTGGAGGGATTAAAGTGATGTGGCAACAAATGTACAGCTGTATTGTTCGAAATATTACAGTATTTTATTGAATTTACAGAATCTTATATACGGTAGCGCACATGATGCTATGTGCTAAATGAACGGATGGGGCAAATAACAAATGATGCAGTCGTACATGTACAGATGGTGCATGTAAATATAGGGTGGCAAAGTAACAATAGTGATATGCAGATGGTGAAAAAATAGGGTGGCAGGGGTTATAAGTTTCATATATATAAGTTTTATATATTTATATGGTATAGGGTATAGGTTATATATATTGTGTTAGCCTGGTTACATCTGTTCTGTTATAATGAATGGCGTTCTTTTGTGTAGTTGTGCCTTTAAAGGAAGCTGGGAAGTGGGAGGTGCGCATGCTTGAGTTTTTGGGGTGAAGGTGCATGCGAGGGGGATTGAGCGGGAGTTTGTTGAAGAAGGTTGTTAGAAGTCGGACTGTTGTTGAAGTGCTAATAAAGCGTGAGTTGTGGCTAGAACAACAGCTCAGGTGGTGTTTATTAATAAAGTAATAAAGCGAGCTTGGGAGAATTACAAGCTTGGGAGTTTTAACCGCTATGTGTCGTGGTCTATCATGTTGTTCTGCTCGGTGGCCGATGCTCTGTTATGGTGCTCTCTTTTGTCAATTGCGTAGGATGACAGTCTGCAGGATAATATCGGAGCGCGTCCGTGGTATCCTGAGGGTGGTTTCAGACGCCGTTTCAATGGGTAACTGTGACCTGCTTCTGGCCGGGGCATTTCAAATTGCATGCGCGTCATAAGCCTAGGCAGAACATTCGTTTCCCATCTGTCAAACATAGCCAAGAGGTTACCTAATCTCACCGATGGTGTCCTGCTGGTCAGATTGGCTTCCTAGGGATCATCGTGCATCTGTGGAGCGGCATGGGTTTCTATCTGTTGGGTTTGAGGGATATTACGGGGACTAATGGTTCACAAGTGGCCAGCTCTGACTCTGGACCCAGAGTCTTTGCCACAGCGCTCCACGAGCTGTATCGCATTGTGGGGTTGTCTGCTTGTTTACTAGGACTGTGCAAGACTAGGCCCATGTGCCCCAGAAAGGTATGTAGTGTTGGTTGGGGAATACATGCGAAAGGGGATTGCCCCTCCACCTAAAAAATCATATGACAGCGCATGGTTTCAATCATCAAGCTTCGTTCTGAATCTGGAATCAGTCCTATACATGTGAATTGTAGGTTAAATGATTGTGTCATTGTTCGTGGTTTGAATCAGGAGCTGCATCGTCCAGCATGGAAACACTGGTGTTGGGCATTCAATTTAACGTCCAGTGTTGGGTCCGTCTGCGAGCAGCTGCTTGGGAGCCCCCGTATACGCCTGCTGATGAAGGGGCTACTGAAGCAGCGTTCCGTGGCTAAGGATAAACGACTACCAATAACCCTACCTATTTTGCACTTACGGTGTCTAGTTTAAGACGAGGGTGCTTTGGGCTCTATGTTGACACTCTCCTCGTGTCGGTGTTTCTCACGGCTTACTATGGGTTTTTGAGGTGCGGGGAATTCACCACCAGGTGTGCTACTTTCGATCCCTGTCGTGACCTCTCCATGTCTGATGTTTTTATGTCTAATATATGTTTACTGTGGTCCTTAAACATTCTAAAAGGGGCGCACGTACGGCAGAAGAGTGTGGCAACTACCGGTTGGTCCTTTCCTTCCCTTTCGTTTTCCACCTCGGTGGATTGTCGAAGTTGGTGCTGTATGCACTCCTCTAAAAAAGGATGCATTGTACTATTAAACAGTGGGTGAAGAGAACAGGCACCGCTGGCAGACCCCTTACTGACGTTTCGCGGGTTTCAGGACAGAGGCTCCTGTCTGCCGTTTCTCCTTCCCCCCACTTGTGGTGTGGCGTAGGTTCGGGCGCGGCTGCCTGTGGACACTTGTGTCTGCTCGCTGCCCGCGTTAGGGATGCGCCATGCCGTTAAGCAAGCTGGGGAGTCTGGGTGCGGCAGCAGTCCTCTGTCTGTTGAGCGTTGCGCCGGCATCGCTTCCCGTCTTCTCTAAGAAAGGATGTTGCTAATTGCTCTGTATACGCTGCTTATGAAGGTGCTAAAGAAGCAGCGTCCTGATATTAAAGATAAACGGCTACCTATAACCTCGCATCTTGAACTAATAAGGCTGTATGTCTAGTTTAAGACGAGAGTGCCCTGGACGTACATTGATACTCTTGAGTCGGTGTTTCTCAAAGGTCTTAATGGGTGGGGAATTAACCAACAGGCATGCCACTATTGATCTTTGTTGGGACCTCACTATTCTGATATAGCTGGTCTAGCATCCAGCGACATGTTCACGTTGTCCTGTAACATTGCAACTGATGCTGTTTCTACGGTACTCATATCGTGATTGCTCAAACTCATTTTGCCCACTTCTTCTATGTCACGGGACCTGCTATGTTGCTCCCGGGCGACGCCATCTGAGCCCCTGTCCATCACAGATGCAGTCAGGCCATGACGAGATCCTGGTTGGCACAAGGACTCCGCTCTGCACGCTCGCCGTGGATCGTTCCCGGAGCCGTCTACAGCTCGCTGATTCGGATTGGGGCGGCAGCTTCGGCATCATCCAGTGTGCCCACAGCCACGCTAAAAGCAACTGGGCATATTTCTTCGGCAGCGTGCGAGCGCATGTACGCCCCAATGCAATGGACATAGTGGGAGTTTGGATGTGTATGTGCTATGAAAGAAGTGCGGCCATGCGGTAATGAAGCATTGCATATTGGTGGTTGGGTTGGCTTTATTAACCCATAAAGGTAGAATATCTCTTTTGATTCTGGTTCGGACGTGGTGATCCGCAAACGTGCTCTGATGGTGGCTCCATCAGAATCCATAGGTCTGAATCAGGATATCTCCAGAGATGCCCTGTACTACAGGGAACGGCAGACGTCTGTCGACACATTGTTCGATCATTTACATTCGAGACATACCCCTCGTGTACATCCTGGGTCATCGACGGGTGCTAGAGGATGGCCTCTAGAGGTAGCAGTAGACCTGCCCCTTTGGATGAGAGGGTTACACATAATGGTAGGATATTTCTGTAAGATCTCAGCTTAGTTCTGGTGGTCCGCAGACGTGCTCTGATGCAGTAGGTTACGATCAGAAGCCAGTGTTCGAGTCGAGATATCGGCAGAGATACCTCGGGATACAATGGGGATCGGTGGATGTCTGCCGACACATTTTGTAGTCCATTCTGATTTTCATATAGTTACATTGGGTGCATACACAGCCTTGCGGACATCCTTGGGGTCACCAACGGGCGCTAGAGGTCGTGTTTTTAAAGGTAGCTGTAAACCTGCCCCGTATGGTTGAGAGGCTACCGGACCAATATGTAGTAGAATGTTTCCATTAGATCTTGGGCTCGGCACTGGTGATTCGCAGACGTGCGTCTGATGCAGTAGCAACGATCAGAAGCCAGCGTGCGAGTCAGGATATCTGCGGAGATACCCTGGTTACCGGCGGGGAACAGCAGACGCTCTGCTGACACATTGACTTCACACTAGATAACATATCTTTTGTGTTCCAGCACTTCAGCTGCCTTTGCGTACATCCATGGTGGGTCGCTGATGAGCAAGAGGGGCAGCTCCCTAGATATCAGCGATATCAGCCCAAGGTCGGATGAGAAGGGTACCGGGGAGATGGTCGGTGGATCTGGCTAGCCGCATGTTCACCTTCCGTCCAGCAATAGTCTGGACGGAGTGTGTTCTTGGGACGGTCAGGTGAACCGCACATCAGATGGTATGTAACACAAAAGTTATGCACCCTTGGTTTAGTCATCGTTGATGCTAGCATGACCCAAGCATCCAGAAGAACACTTGTTTTTCGCCACTAGTACCAAGTGGGATGTCAAGGCTCAGGAGCAGTGGTGCTCTGCTTACACATAGTCTGGCGGAGTGGTCGTATGTTGGGGATTATATATCTATTGCTCCATGCCTCATGTCATATATGTGTGCACATATGTGTCGCTCGAGGCGGTAGGGAGCGCTTCCCCTTAGACATTCCACTCCGCCGAAGTCAAACATATTCCATGTATGGTTATCAATAAATATTCTTTATATCAATCATCACGTGAGTGTCTTGATTGAAATGGGCGAAGCAAGTTCTGGCAACGGCACTCGGGCTGCCCGCGTCATCACTCAGTCATCAAGTACATATCATCATTCATTCACATAACTCATCATACACTCAGCATACACTTCACTCATTCAGTACACTATTACTCATCACACACCGCAGTTCACGTACAGTAACAGTTCAAGCACACAGGTAGCGCAAACAATCAATCATGAACACACCTGACCTGGCTAGTGCAAGCCCATTGGGGCTCCGCCCGGTAAGACTGCCTTAAAAGGCTACGCGGATATCCAACACTCACACAGAATGTTTAGGATCATTACTGTTGCCTCCCACCACCATCCCCCTTTCTCCCCCGGTTGTCTGTCTGTCTGAATTTATGTATATCTGTCTATCAGGGGGATTATATATCTATTGCTCCATGCCTCATGTCATATATGTGTGCACGTATGTGTCGCTCGAGGCGGTAGGGAGCGCTTCCCCTTAGACATTCCACTCCGCCAAAGTCAAACATATTCCATGTATGGTTATCAATAAATATTCTTTATATCAATCATCACGTGAGTGTCTTGACTGAAATAATGTAGATATTGTAATAATCCCAAACTTGCTTTATGACTTTTTTAATAAACACAAACTGAGCTGTTGTTCGAGCCACAACTCACGCTTTATTAACAACGTATCAAACAACAGTGCAACTTCTTCCAACAACCTTCTTCAACCACTCCCGCTAACTTCTTCACGCATGCGCCCTGGCTCCCAAAACTCAGGTGTGCGCACCTCCCACTTCCCAGTTTCCCTTAAAGGCACAACTACACATAAGAACGCCAGTCAACATCAACCGAACACATTTAACCAGGTTATCACACTGCGCCCCCCTTTATGAGGCCCCTCGCCCTGGAAGGGTCATGCAAAAGTCCTGAAACCGTGGTGGCCTCTGCCTCTTTTTTCGTGGCCTGCTACAACCTGGTTCCGGGCTGCCTGGCTGTGCAGCCGGGGTGACAGCAGTGGGGAAGTCTGTAGCACTTGGTCCAAGGGGCGTTTGGGAGGGGATGGTCATGGTGTTTGAGTTTGCTGGGGTCCTGTGGTCGGTCTTTATGTCCACATCCATGAAGGGATTGGCCATAAATGTCACACAAGGCTCAAGTTTCTCAAAGTCACTGAATCTCTGCAAACTCCTGCCCGAGCCTTTACAAGAGCTCACAGTACAGTGAACCCTCGCTATATCGCGCTTCATTTAATACGGCTTCGCGGATTTTTTTAACAGTGTTTTTTAACAGTGGTTTTTTTACAGTGTTTGTTTTACAGCAAATTGTGCTCTGAATCCTGATTGGCTCAGGGGCTTTACCGTTTAGAAGTGAAACTAAGACCCACGTTCTTCTCTCGGGCAAAGCCTCCTGCGCAGCCGGGCGGACTGTGAAATACGCGAGACAATATTTCCTGTTTTACAAAACCGTTCTTTAAACTATCAGAGTTTTTGTTAAAAACGTTCATATCTGTATTTATTTTGGGCCTGTAAACAAGTTTTGATGTTTTGTTTCATTCTATAGTACAATATTGCATTGTAAAATAATTGTAAAAATAAAGCTATCTACTTTGCGGATTTCACTTACTGCGGTTTATTTTTGGAAGGCAACTCCCGCGATAAACGAGGGTCACTGTACTTGAAAACATTTAAAACACTAGCTGCGCCTGTGTGACTTCCCAACATCTTTGAGACAGAGGGGAAGTGCTGAAACCTTTTGTTTTTAACTTACAGAATGTACAATGACAATTTTGCACTAAACGCCTTCACAGCACTTATCATGTCAGATATGTTTTTACCTTTGCCTTGTAACTCTAAGTTCAAGTGGTTAATTTTCTCCGTTACATCTGTCAGAAAAGCAAGATCGAGTAGCCACTCTGCATCAGTTAATAGGGTGGTGTCTTCCCCCCCTCGTTTCCATAAAAGCCTTGATTTCAGCCAGCAAATACAGAAAACGCTGCAGTATCTTGCCGCGACTGAGCCATCTCACCTCAGTATGGAGCAGGAGATCCCTGTACTCAGCAGAGCATTCCTCCAGGAACAGTTTGAAGCTCCGGTGTTGCTTTGCCTTTGCTCGAATGGAGTTGATGATCTTAACAACAGGTGCCATGACATGGTCAAATCCCAAAATTTTTGCGCATATAGCCTGTTGATGTATGATGCAATGATAGTTCAGAAACGTAGGTAAGTCCGGATCCGCTTTGCAGTGCTCAATAAATCCCGAGTGACGACCCGTCATGGCAGGTGCTCAGTCAGTTGTCACAGACACAAGTTTTTGAACAGGGACGTTTTTTTGTACAAAGTACTCTTTCACTGCATTATAAATGTCAAGTCCTCTGGTTGTGGTTTTCAGTGGAAGTAAGGTCAAAAACTCTTCTTTGGTTGAAAAGTCATCAAACACCATGCGAATGAACACAGCTAGCTGAGCTGTATCACTGGAGTCAATTCACTCATCACACTGAATTGAAAACCATTTGCACCTTTTCATGTCCGATTCCAGCTGGTTCACTGCATCCACAGACAGCGCAGACACTCTTCTTGCCAGAGTGTTTGCACCAAGTTGTACGTCGGCAATAGCAAATACTTTTATGGTCCCTGAATAAGGTTTCAGCCACTGCGGCCATAGCCTCCTTTACAATCCCGCCATCGGTGAAGGGCTTTTTGTGCTTTGTCAAGATTAACACTTTAAACGAGGCCTCTGTTGCTGCACTGGCCTTCTTCGTAGGTCTGGTGAACAGTGATTGTTGTCTTTGAAGCGTGGCTTTAAGCTCCTTTATCTTCTCCTTTCGTAGACTGCTACCCTCAGGAAAGTCCCGTGAGAAGTTGTTGTGGACCTTGGTGTAATGATGCTCCACGTTGCATCTTTTACCGACTGACACGCTGGCACCGCAAATCAAGCATACACACTTAGCGTTTACAATTGTAAAACAAAACTCGGTTTCCCACTTTTCATTAAAATAGTACATCTTCGGGCTCTTGTGGGTACCTGCCGCCGAGGTCATGATTACTCTCCACCTGGCATCACTCTGACTCATCAGGCTTGACAGCAGCGCAACTAATTGATTGACAAGTAACAGGCAAATAATGGTTTAGTGTAAGAAGGTGGCGGGACATCAATGAATTTGATTGGATGCAAGTTAGTTTTCCGAGTGACTAATATAAAATTTGACTTGACAAGATTTAAAATGTATGCAGATTCATTAACCCTTTGGCAAGCTACTCGGAGAGAGGCCGCGAGCTACTGGTAGCTCGCGAGCGACGTGTTGGAGACCCCTGCTGTAGACCACCTCGCCAACCCACTCAAGGACCCTGCACGGCCCGTCCCAGTGAGCATCCAGTTTGGGGCTCCGCCCCTTCTTCCGCTTGGGCGTGTAAACCCAAACCAGGTCCCCAGCCTGGAAGTCTCTGCCCTTACTCCTCACATCGTAGTTCCGCTTTTGCCACATGCTTGCCTCCTCGAGCTGTCCTCTGGCAAAGGCATGGGCCTTTTCGAGTCGGTCCTGCAGCTTCTGGGCATTCTCCAGGCCCGGATGTTGCTCGGCGTCTGGTGGCCGGCCAAATGCCAGCTCGACAGGGGTCCGGATCTCTCTGCCAAACATTAGCAGAGTGGGGGTGCTGTAGGTGGAACTTTGCACGGCTGAACGGTAGGCCATTAGGACAACGGGGATGTGTCTGTCCCAATCCCGCTGGTGGTCAGCTGTGAGTATGGCTAGCTGCTGTCATATTGTCAAGTTAAAACGCTCCACTAGCCCGTCACTCTGCGGATGCAATGGTGTTGTGCGTGTTTTTTCCATGCTGCCGAAGTGGCCCGAGCCAGGGCTTCCATGACAGGCCCCCAGCACAGCTTCTCTGAGGCGTTCAGGCACCACGACTTCCACGCCCGTTGTAGGACTCCATTGGACAGGCGCAGCACCCCAAACTTGCTCTACAGCCCCTTTCACACAAGGCCGCGAAAACCCTTGATTCAACATTGCGACCCTTCTCGCTGTGGATGGATTCTGCTGCTCCGAACCGGCTGAACATGCCCTCTATTAGAGCATTGGCCACTGTCTCTGCATCTTGGTCTGGGATCGCATAGGCCTCAGGCCATTTTGTAAAGTAGTCCATCGCACACAGCACATACTTGTTCCCCTTGTCCGTTTCTGGGAAGGGCCCCATTATGTCCATCCCCTCCCTCTCCATCGGTGCTCCAGATGGTTGCTGTTGCAGGGGTGCTTCGTGTGCCGCACATGCAACGCCGGCAGAAATCTTCCACATCCTGGTGGTGTTGACCCCAATAGAACCCTTGGCGTAGCCGACGGAGTGTTTTGGAGCTGCCGAAGTGACCCGAGCCAGGGCTTCCATGACAGGCCCCCAGCACAGCTTCTCTGAGGCGTTCAGGCACCACGACTTCCACGCCCGTTGTAGGACTCCATTGGACAGGCGCAGCACCCCAAACTTTCTCCACAGCCCCTTTTGCCTACCGACAGGCCCGACACTGCCTCCCATGGTGGTCTCTGTCCGTCGAGGATCCATTGTTGAATGGGCCTGAGGTCTCTGTCTTCCTCTTGGCGAGTCACCCACTCCGTTGCATCCACCACTTGCAGTGCACAGCAGGTAGGTTCACAGGCTACCTCCTCCCCTCGCAATTCTCTCTCTCTGTTGTCCCTCGTTTCACAATAGCTACAGCCATCCACAGCACAAGGGCGTCTGGACAGGGCATTGACATTGCCATGCTAGGCCCCTGGCCTGTGCACCACAGTGAAGTTGAATGACTGCAGCTCCTTGAGCCAGCGTGCTACTTGTCCTTCGGGTTCTCGGAAGGACATTAGCCACTGCAGTGCTGCATGGTCCATCCTGATAGTAAAGGGTACTCCGCAGAGGTAGTACTTGAAGTACCTGGCAGCTGAAACGACAGCCAACAGTTTGCGCCTTGTCACGCAGTAGCGTCACTCACTTTTGTTGAAGACACGGCTGAAGTAGGCCACTACTCTCTCTCTTTCAGCCCCTGCCTGCGACAGCACAGCCCCCATGCCCACGTTGCTGGCATTCGTGTCTAGCACAAACGGGTCTGGGGGAGTGAGAACTGGTGCATGGGTAAGGGCTTGTTGAAGTGAGGTGAATGCCTGCCGGCAATCCAACTACCATGTGAATGGCTGGTTTTTCTGGAGCAGGTGGAAGAGTGGTGCAGCAATGCAAGAAAACCCCTTCACAAATTTCCTATAGTAGGACGCCAGCCCCAGGAAACTTTTCAGTTCTGTTTGGTCACCAGGGACAGGCCAGTCCCTGATTGTGCGGACTTTCTCCTCCAGCGTGCTGAAGCCCTCACCGCTCACCCTATGGCCGAGGAACTCCACTTCCCTCCGCATGAGGTAGCATTTCTCAGGATACAGTTTCAACCCCGCTCCAGCTATTCTGCCCAGCACCAGCCTTAGGGAGTCAAGTGCTGCCTGTGTTGAAGAAAGTGTTTTGTCCGTCTCTTCATAACAGTTCAGTTGAGTTCTGGATTAAATAAGTATTTAACAACCTGCAGATTGGGAGAGAAATGACCAGACCTCTGGCAACAAAATGAAGACAGTACAAAGCTTAGGTCTCAATCATGGCCCTCTCCCGGACGAAGGCAAGAGAGCATTCTTTTATAGGGCACAAGAATGTAAACATAGATAGTGACAGTCAGGCGGTAATGACGTTACAACAGTCTTCATAGAAGGTGTGTTCAGTAGTGATTAATATAAGTACACAGGAAATCCAATTTCTTCCACACCTGAAAGGTTCTTCCATCGTCCAGGTACACAAGGCACTCTTCACAGGGAATACCGGCCAACACATTGTCCATAAGCCTCTCAAAAGTCCCCGGCGCATTGCACAGTCCAAAAGGCAGGACTTTGAACAGCCAGTGCCCCCTGTTCGTACTAAAAGCAGTCTTAGGTCTCGACTCCGGGGAGAGGGGAACCTGCCAGTACCCACACCACAAGTCGAGTGATGAAAACCACACCGACCCAGACACCAGGTCCAGTGTCGATTCGGGGAATGGGGTAGCAATCTTTCCTGGTCACGTTATTCAGCAGCCTAATGTCCATGCAGAACCTCCACTTTGGGCTGTTTTTCTTGGGGACCATGACCACGGTTGACGACCAGGGGCTGTCGGAGGGTTCAATGACACCTGCATGGCTCGAACCTCCTGTCCCGCAGCTTCCTGTTTCACCCAGGGTAGGCGGCGGGGGCGCAATCTGATCGGCCTCGCTGTGCCTGTGTCGATGTGGTGCTCCACCAGGTGAGTGAGCCCCACCTCATCCTCGCTGAGAGTGAATATGTCCTTAAACTCCCCCAGCAGCTGCCACAGCTGCATCTTCTGTTGGTCATCCAGACCGGCACAGTTTCTCTCCCAGATGCCTCTGATTGCCTGTAGTTGATCATCCATGTCCATAGGCTGATGTTGTGGGGTCAGATCTGCCTGGCCTGCCGGAAAACTTGTTTGGCCAGGCTGTCCCCCCAGCGTATGAGAACCTGCCACTCCAGGGTTTGCCTTCAAACTGCAGGTGGGTGACTTGTGTCACCTGCTGAGATGGCGACATGAGCTGAACTCGCTGCCCCCCTGGTAGGACTAAAACCACAGCCCCTAGGTCCAGTGAACACCCTGTGAGTCTCAGAAAGTCAAGGCCAAGGTAGGGTGGACAATAGAACGCGTTTTTCCTTGCCAAGCTAACCAACTGTCAAGTGATTCTAGAGCGCAGGTAGCAAACACATTGAATCGAACGTCTCTGACGTCATCTTTAGCCTGAATGTGGTTAAAAGCGAATCCTATGAAAATGGCACCGGAATTTTCAGGTCCAAGTCCTTTTTAGAGCTCAATAACTAGCGACTACTTGCAATAAATAACAAATATGACAGTTAGCATGTAGACACTTACACCTTAATGCTATCAAATGTTGGTTGCGATCAACATTGAGAAAGTATATGAAAATATTGCTTACAGTTTTTGAAGCTTTGGCTACCTTTCATAGAGGGTCAGCACAACCGGGAGACATATCTTAAACGAAAGCTTAGGTTGTTTTCTTCAAAATAAGGTATGTTTTATCAATTTGAAAAAATATACATTTTGAGAAAAATCAAGTTGAAGTCATGTTGATGAAAATCCCATAGGAATGCATTGAAATCTGAACGTTCTATGATGACAAAAGTTGGTTTTCCCCCTTGTAACCTATTTTAGCATATCAGCACAACTTTTTTACTTTCTGTATAGCTGGGTCCTGCAATGATATGCAATCTATCACATTTTGAAAAAAATCGAAAGATATACATTTTATGTTTTAGCCTCTTGAATAAGACTTTTTACCAGCCTGTAACATCAGGATTGGAGTGCCTGAGCAGCTCGCACGCTTGATAGAAGCAGAGATGTGACATAGAACAATGCAGAGCCTGATCAGAACCTGACAGATTCTCGGTGCCACAAAATCCAAGATTAAAGCGGTGGAATTTTTCAAAAATCTTGCATAAAAAGGGTTTTTGTGAGAAAACGGCAAAAGATAAATTAAATCTGACTAAATCTGCCCTGTGACAGTTTGTAGTCTCACAGAAGTCTGTTCTAAGATGGTTCCAGCTGGAACAACATCAGGTCTTACTAATGTGGCTGTGGACTCTGTATCCACCAGAGCTGAGCAGGACACGTTACCCACCTGCACTGGAACATGGCATAAATTGCCCACTACAGTCCAGCCCACTTTATGACAGTGTCCGTGGGTGTGGCCCTGTCCGTGCGCCTCCCCCTCTCCCCCTCTCCAATCATACAGTCCCTATGGAATGGCTGAGGGGGTCCGAGGTTTCGGGGCTACCGGGACCCACTCCCGTTTCCCTGCTGTCCTTTCACCAAGGGGTAGTGGCGCCGTAGGTGTCCATGCTTGCTGCACCCCCAGCAGGCCATAGGGCGGCGTCTGGTGTCGCTCTCAGGGGTATGCGCTATTGGGGCTCGGACAGCGCGCACCAGTTTGTCCACCCACGCCGGCTTCTGGCCCATCACCTCCGTTGCAACCGCCACCGAGACAGCAGCAGGTGAGGGTTGCTTCACAGCACAGACAGCTGTCTCTCTTTCAATGGGCAGTTCTAGCGCCTCGCCCAGAGTGGCTGGACGGGCAAATTGAACATGCAGTCGGAGCTTGTCAGGCGACAGGGCTTGAACAAATTGATCACGGGCCAGCTCACTCTGAATGGCAGGTGGCATGTCAGCATACGCGCGTCTGCCAAGACTCTCAATGTCACTGCCTGGAGCGATGCTTGAATTCACAGTGAAGCGAAGTGCCTCTGCTGGGCCCCCACTAGCGTTTTGTAATTACCTCTCTCTACCGGGCTTAAGTCAGTTTCAACGCTAGCTGAAGGGCTTTAGTTGCCTCAGACGAGCCAGCGGCTGAAGCCAACAGTTCAAACTGTGCCTGGCAAGCTTCCCAGCTTCCCCTCCCATTGAACTTCGGCGTCTTGAGGCTGGCCAGTGCGAAGTGCTGGGCTCCGCCATGTTCGTTTACCTCCGCTGGTTCCTTGCGGTTGTGACGGCGAGAGGACGAGTCATTATCAGGGTGGCTGTGGCGGGAAACTGCGACATCCGAGCGCAGACCGTGGTTGTCATCCTGCCATTCGAGTCCAGGAAATTCAGGCAGCTCGATATCGAATACCTCCTCCTTCACTTTCGGGTGCGCGTGTTGTGTAAAATTTGATAAAGTGAACATGTCCCAATTATTTATTGTGTGCGTGCTGCAAGGCGCACACTATGTTATTACTAGCGTTTATTATTATTCTTACGCCGTTTTTTTGGCTCAAAACACCTACCAGATTTTTTGACGCATATACACAAAAGTTATATCAAAACGTGCGGCTCGGCCCCGACATGTGTGCTATGATTTTTGACGAACAATTTTGCCAAAAATTGCCAAAAACCACACCAAAAAAATGAATGGGTGTCAATGGAGAGAATGTTTGAGAACTAGAGTGAGTGATGTCATTGCTAGAGTGTAGAGGAGACAGAAAAATCAGTGAAAAAATAAAACTCATTCGACTACCATGGCCTCAAATGCACCACTACAGACACAATTTATACATAGAAACGTAGGAAAATGTGTCCTCTAGCTCACACTTGCTTTACTTTATCTGTCAGATTTATTGTTTTAGCTTGACATGCGAAGATTAGGCCGCAGCACCCATGAACAGCCTCATAGACTCCCATGGTGAGAGTGGCGGGAATGTAACTAAAAATAAAGAAAAGGAACACTTTTTTGAATTGCTCCCAAGAGCACATTTCTTCACTTGTCAGCACAAAACGCCTATGTAGACGTTCAGGAAGGGCTCAGCCTGCTTCACGTTAACCTGGTTTTATGATTGTAAACACGGTTTGGCCAGAAATCCTTCCTGTTCGAGGGGTGCTGTAAGCCTTTTCTATCTGTTCAACTGTCAGCTGCAACTCATTAGTTTGTTACTTAGCAACGTGCTTGAAAGAGGAGAGACGGTGGCCACGAATGACGGTGGCTATTTTATGAACAGTAATTAATTTCACATTTAATAACTTTAATTGGAGGATATTTACTGGAGGAATCAAATTGGCTCTTTTTGTTTCGGGTGTATTTATAAACTGTACTCCAACTCAACTCTTCCTCTCTGGCTCTAAGTCTCTAAGGTAAGCGAACATCTTTTTCAACTCTTTCGCTAGCATGCTATCAAAAATGTAGGTTTTTGACTTCTTTAACATTTGGGCTCATAGGTATTCATGTGCTTATCAGTCAGGATTTACAACTGACATTCCAACTAGCTGTGAAGATATGCTGTTTGCTAAAATTAGCAACCAATGCTGAAATTAGCGCTTAAGCTAATTGCTAGTGCATCAGCATATGTTTCGCTAGCATGCTATATAAGATGTGGGTTTTTGACTTCTTAACATTTGGGCTTATATTAGGGTGGACAGACCAAAAATTTCTTACATGTTTTGAAAATATATTTTTGCTATTCGTATGCAACATAAGCCAACTTAAACTAATCCGAAGTCAGATTTTATTTATCTTTTGCCGTTTTCTCACAAAACCCCTTTTATGCGAGATTTTTTTTAAATTCCACTGCTTTAATCTTGGATTTTGTGGCACCGAGAATCTGTCAGGTTCTGATCAGGCTCTGCATTGTTCTACATCACATCTCTGCTTCTATCCAGCGCGCGAGCTGCTCAGGCACTCCAATCCTGATGTTACAGGCTGGTAAAAAGTCTTATTCAAGAGGCCAAAACATAAAATGTATATCTTTCGATTTTTTTCAAAATTTGATAGATTGCGTATAATTGCAGGACTCAGCTATACAGAAAGTAAAAAAGTTGTGCTGATATGCTAAAATAGGTTACAAGTGGAAAAACCAACTTTTGCCATCATAGAACGTTCAGATTTCAATGCATTCCTATGGGATTTTCATCAACATGACTTAAAACTTGATTTTTCTCAAAATGTATATTTTTTTAAATTGATCAAACATACCTTATTTTGAAGAAAACAACCTAGCCTTTCGTTTAAGGTATGTCTCCCGGTTGTGCTGACCCTCTATGAAAGGTAGCCAAAGCTTCAAAAACTATAAGCAATATTTTCATATACTTTCTCAATGTTGATCGCAACCAACACTTGATAGAATTAAGGTGTAAGTGTCTACATGCTAACTGTCATATTTGTTTTTAATTTATTGCAAGTAGTCGCTAGTTATTGAGCTCTAAAAAGGACTTGGACCTGAAAATTCCGGTGCCATTTTCATAGGATTCGTTTTTAGCCACAGTCAGGCTAAAGATGACGTCAGAGACGTTCGATTCAACGTGTTTGCTACCTGTGCTCTAGAATCACTTGACAGTTGGTTAGCTTGGCAAGGAAAAACGTGTTCTATTGTCCACCCTACTTATATGTATTCATGTGCTTATCAGTCAGGACGGTGGTGGAGGGTTCTGGGGAGGGTAGTGGGGGGGGGGTATTTGTGTGCATTTTTACCGTTTAGGGTCGTTTTTGGAGGGGGGGGGCGATCGGCGTTCGCGGGGGGCGGGGGGGCTCGTGCGGGGGGGTTTGAGGGCAAGGTTCATGTGGTGGGGTCCATAGGAATCTAACAAGATATTGGGGAGGTGTGTGGGAGGTCGGGTTGATGAGCTATGAGCCTATTTGGGGGAGAGGTTTGAGAATCGCGATTAATTTACTTGCACTTTCAAGCAGAGATTGTGACGTTGCGGGGGGCTCGGGGGGGTGATTTCGGAGGGGTTTGAGGTAATGTGGTGGGGTCCAGACGAATCGAACCAGGTATTGGGGAGGTGTGTGGGTGGTTGGGATTGGCAGTTCCATAGAGAAACAGTGGGGATTAAATACAGGTCTTTTTGGAATTGCTATTTAAATTGTTGGGGGGGCTTGCTGCAAAACATTCATAATCGTCTGGATACTGGTTGACCTTGCAAACTATTGGCTAGTGTTGTATGGGGAGTCCTGTAGTCCTGTAGTTTATAGATGATTGAACCTGTGTGTCTGCTACTAAGTGATTCATTGCACTGAATGGTTTGATTGACAGTTCATCATTAAGTCATTAATGTACAGACTGCCTGTGTGTATGCACATATATGTATCTATTTATATATATGTGTGTGTGTGTGTGTGTATGTGCGTGTGTGTATGTGTATGTGCGTGTGTGTTTTTCTCAATTAATGTTGGATAAAAAGCACTGTTTTTGTTAGTGTGACCTAGTGCTTTTTGTGAATTTTGATGCTAGCTTATTGCTGAATCCTGATTTGTTACATGTTTGATTGCATGTGGATTGATTTGACATTTAACACAGCTGTATAACTTTATAATGTTATCTGATATTTATAATGCGGTATCATTTTGATAAAAGGTGTATTTCTAATACCAAAGTCATAGCCATTGATGGCCTAGTTTTGGCATTGGATGTATTTGGGTCATTTTACACTCTAAGTTTTTGAAAGCATTTATCACTATTATCAAATTATAACCAAACTATTACTATGCTACTGAACTGTAATGTAAAGTGCTACCTGACACAGAGTGACCAATTGTTTACTGCTTGCTTACTACTTAAACTTAAACTGTGGCAGTGTGCTCAAGTGGAGCTGTCTTTAATCCTGCTGAAATTAGTGTTTACGCTACTACTAGTGCATCAGCATATGAACACCTGTTGAAAGCTTGATCTGTCACATACCTAAGCAATGGTAGAAGTCTTATTCTGAAATTCGGTGTCAGTGATGTATGGGGGAGAGTCCCGGGCCAGAGTCACGCACACTCAAAATTTCTTTTGGAATTTTTTTCTAGTTAATAATATCCTTTGAAAGTGGTAAAAGTCCAATTGTTCTACTTTTTAGAGGAAAATGCAGTAAGTCCAACTTAATGCCTTTAGATCCCAAAGATTGGAAATTTTCTAAGTCTTCAGGCTGATATAGATTGTAAGTATCCAAGCTGGTGTAGAATCTAAGTCAAAAACCAGAGTTTCTTCCAAGTTTGATGCAAAGTGTTTTATTGGAGTCAAGTCAAGTCAAAAAGTCCAACAAAACAGTGAGTGTTTTCCCGGGATCAGACTGACGGTTTCTGGCCGTGCATCATCTTTTATAGTGGGTGTTTCTCTGTTTATTAAAATTTCACCTTGGTCATCACCTACGTAACCTTAGGCAATTGGCCCCTCTCACTGATAAAGTTACCATTTGTTACAATGCGGGTGATGTACAGTGTCTTATCAACCATATTCTAAGCAATGGCAGTTTTCTCCCCTCTTATGGCTGCACGGTTTCCTGTCAACCTTGAAATGCCCAAGCACAGATAACAGTCTGTGTTTTGGGCCTACATGGGAAAGATTTATGGCCTTCCTTCCCAGTCTCACTGCATGATTACCACACTCACTTGATTATAAGAGTTTTTACTACATTCTACACAATTGATTCTGAAAAATATATGTAAAACAATCAAATTAAACAATTAACATGGGTTTCCCATCAATCCGGATGTCATAGTTTCCACCTCACACGCTCGCGTATTCCTCCATAATTTCCTCGCTGGTCCGAAACAGCCCACTCGGAGTGAATGTAGAATTCCGATCTTCTGACACCAGTGTAATAATCCCAAGATCACTTTATGACTTTTTTAATAAACACAAACTGAGCTGTTGTTCTAGCTACAACTCACGCTTTATTAACAACGTCTCAAACAACAGTGCAACTTCTTCCAACAACCTTCTTCAACCACTCCCGCTAACTTCTCCACACATGCGCCGTGGCCCCCAAAACTCAGGTGTGCGCACCTCCCACTTCCCAGTTTCCCTTAAACATTTAACCAGGTTATCACAATATATTGGACAGTTAAGTGTGAGGAAGTAAATAAAAACACCACTCTACCTGCCTGACTTGCCCTGTGAGTGAGTGAGTGAGTGAATCCACGGGGGGGGGGGGGGGGGGGGGGGGGGGGGGGTGAGTGAGAGAGAATACAGGTGTAGTGTTACTCAATGACCTGCCTCTCTTCACTCAGTGTGATTGTGTGTATGGTTGTGTGCTTGTGTATGTGTGGCATTGTGGGAATGTTTACACAGTGACCTCTTGTTTAACCTGTTTGATACGTGAGCTGACTCACTAAGCCTCTGCTAAGGTATGTGTCAGTGCAGCCTCGTTAGCGACAAAGAACAGACTCTCACAGAGAAGGAAGAACGATCCGAAAAATCAAGAAAAGTGACAAACTCTTTTGCGAAAAACTACAAAGTTCCCACCTCTATTGTGGGAAAAAAGAAGACAAACAGGCAATGCTGGAGTGAGGAGTAAGGAGAGAACTGTGAAAGCGAAAGTCCCAGAATGTGGAAGAACCCAGTAGAATTTCCATCCTGGCGATAAACCCATGGGTCTGCCATTCTGATGTGGCCTGCTCTGAAACTTTTTGGCGTTCAGGACGTTTCTCTGTTTCTCAGCATCACAGTCTGTGTGTGGAATATAGGTATGTAATCTACAGGAACTCTAAGCATTGCCAGCATATCACTGCAAGTTCTTGTTTGACAAAGGAGTTTCTGTACGGTGTACTGCCTTTTAAGGCATGTAAAAGTATTTCTCTGCTTATGTGTGCTTGAATAGACATGCCTATGTTTGCCCAAGGGTGAATGTGCTTTGTCTATAGAAGCTCTCAGCAGTAATCTCTGAGATCCACGTTAGAACTGCAGATGGGGTCTCTGGACAACAATACATTTGTTGATATTGTTTAACCAGGGGGCCAGTTGAGAAGTAGTATCATAGGCGTACACAGACACCTTGATTCTTTTAGGCATAAATAGGAGTGGAATTGTCTTCCTCAAATTGTTTCATAGCATACCTTTTCCACTCCCCTGTTAAGTTGTTTTGTTTGTGATTTGCCTGATTCACCCCCACACCCTTGATTGGACAGGTGCAGCATGTAAGTAATGTTAGCTCACATTGTGACATTTCCTGAAACTCTAAAGCAAGCGTCTTGATGCAAAAAGGTGGCTGTTGGCAAGAAACTAAATTGGAACTTTCCAGCTTGTCAGGCAGGTTTCACTGCAACTTTAAAACTAGCATTCCATAGCTCAACCTACCTGTTCTGTAGAGTTAATCCCTTAATCTTCCTCCTTGTATTATCTCAGAGAGTTGGAATCAACACAAGTTTAGATTAATTTATCAGACATGTGCCATAAAAAGGCATGTGAAACATTTACTTAATTTCTGAATCTGAATGTCTCTTGAGACAGGGTTAGGAAAACATTTTTGTGAATCATTCCAGATAAAACAGTATTACATGCCCATTTATCATAATCTGTAAATGTTAAAAGGGTAGGGCTATGATTGATTGCAGTTCATGTCTTTCAGGAAAAAGGTTGAACATGAACTAGGACATGAATCGACGGACCATCAGTATTTAATTACCCTTTTGCAGTTGTAGTTGTCATAGGTACTTCAGTGATCCCCAAAAGGGATATTACGGCATTGAAGCAGGCAAGAACTAGAAAATATACAAAATACACAGATTCAAACGTGTCTTGACTCTATGTTAATCCTAATTAAACAAAGAAACCAGATTGTTTTACACTTTAACTTTTGAATACATTTGAATCATATTAGCAGTAACCAAATTATCTTATACCAGCAGTTGGGGCCATCTCCATAGAGTCTCCTCAGAAGAGCCTGACAAGGTCGGTGCAGGACCACGTGTTTTTCTCTGTGGATGTTACCTGCCTTGGGATCCCCACAATACAATGGACCTTCATGTCAGGCATTGTGAGCCGGGGCATAGGGATCTGGCAACCTGGGGTTTTCACCAATGTGACGGTGGATTACATAGACAGAGTGCAGACTTACACCAATGGGTCCATGGGACTGGCAGATCTGCGTCTACAGGATGCAGGCTACTATGTTGTCACAGTGACAGACGTCTCTGGGAGCAGCAAGGATGCTGTCTTCGTCTTGAAAGTGAAAGGTGGGTTCTATCGGTATTTCCGTGCATCTCACAAGGTCACACCGTTCTTATTCTTATGTATTTACAATAAAGAAATGCAGAATTTAGGATTCATTCTCTAAATGGTTTTTGAAACAGCAGACAAGCTGAGCTGGCTAGTATGAGGGTGAATGTTTACATAGGTGTCTGAATCAAGCGGTTATGTCCTGGTTCCCACATAGCTGTGGGTACTGATATGGTCTCTTGTCTGTGTGTTGCAGAGATTCTGTATGAGGATTTGCAATACCTCTCAGTCTCCATCGTGGTGCTGGTCATCCTGGCAGGCATTCTGATGTTCTCCATGTGGCTCATAGACAAAGCCTTCCGCCACCTCCAGGCATGTAGAAGCAAGCAACAAATGCCAGGTATGTTGAGATATCACAAAGCCTCTGGAACATTCTGCCTACCTTCCTGATGTGACATGACGGGTTTTTTTATGGGCAGTTCACTGATTCAGCCTGTATAGTGAACATCTCTCACGGAACAGTGAAACTAATATTTTACATTTCGCAACCAGATTATTTGCAAACTATGAAGTTTAATGCTTGCCAATACTTCCAAGATGTGGAAACAACGGGAAGCTGACCTACTAAACAACCCACCATTTTCTTTGTTTTTCAGAAAATTACGAAACTGAGCTACAACATCTTTGATGTTTGATCTTTGATGCATCTGAACTCAGGATTTTATGTCCCAAACATCACTGAAAACAGCTACAAAAGTATTGTCACTGGGAACAAATGAAGACTGGCAATGAAAAACCCCTTTTCCTAAATTATATTCTCTGTAAATACGGTGTTTTGTGATATTTCACTGTCTAAAAATTAATCAAATATACAAAGGGAAACAAATTATATATTTATTTTCAGTTTTGAGGTTTCCAAAATTGTTTTTTTTGCGTTCAGCACTACGAACTGTATAGAGCTGTCCGCTTTTGAAATCAAATCTTTACAATATTTAGGTCATCATTCATTCTAGAGAAGAAGTAAGTAAGCTTTCCCCAATCCATAGCAACATTTCTACAATTAATCTAATTAGAGAATACTATCCATACACAATCAGTGCTATCCTTCCATCCAGGAAGATACACAAGGTCTGTCCATTTCTAGAGAGGGAAACCGCTGACAAGGTATCAATGGCTTTTTATTTACAAAAAAAGGCAAGAAAAGCATGAGGGAGAGGTGAGGAGAGCGGCCTGTCTAAGACAGAGTGAGGGCAGCCATGAGCAGCTCCATCTTGTAGACAAAGTTGCGTCCCTCCATTTTGCTCCAGTTGACCTCCTTGTAAGGCCCTCGCAGGTGATTCCACTTGGCATCCTGGATCACGTCGCTCTTGGGGAGCTCCTTGCTCTGGCTCCGGGGGAACTGGACCAGTACTTTACACCCGCTCTCTGGCCCATTACGCACTGGGTGACATCACAGAGGGAAGAAAATAACTGAATTCTTTACGAGTTAATTTATCAAACAAAGAGCAGTGTCTATTTAGCTAGTCAGGTATTCTAATTTGTATTTCAATGACATTTGAAATAAATAAATCCTTATTCGATACTAGTCACATCTTTTAAGATAAGATCCTTTATTAGTCTTGAAATTGAGACATTTTGCAGTCAATATATAGTCTGTTAATCTTTCCTGACACTGGCAACACCTTTAATCTGAAAGAGCCCCAAATGGTTGTCCGTACCTGAGATGGCGTACTCTCCGTTGGACGAGGCGACGGTGATGGCGGACGCGTTGCCGATGCTCTCCACGGAGCCCAGGCCCACGTGGTTACCGAAGCTGAGCACGTGCCAGCCCATCACCTTGGCCAGCTGCTGCACAGCGTGGACCTGGTGCTGGGACATCTGCAGGGGTAAAGCCATGGGAAGACATGCACAGACACAAAGATCGGATAGACCAAGGGGTCTAGGTCAACCCTGATTCAGAAGGTTTCTTACGGTGTGTTATGTTGAGGCAAAAAAAGAAAACTCTCCTCATTTTGTACTTAATAATTTGATTGAGTGACTCACTAGTGACTCATCATGCACAGAGAAGACCTTTCTTTCAAGTAAAAAAATTGTGGTAAGTGTTCCGGTTCACGGATGTATGCACCCTAGTGTGATGCCGTGTGAAGGAGGTACAATCTAGAGCGGTGGAGTAGACAGTGCTGGGGGCCCACCTGGGAGAGAAGGAAGTCTTGCAGCTCCTGCTCCTGGTGGGAGAGGGTGATGACTCGGCCGTCCCTGTGTACCACCCGGATCTGCTCCACACCAATGTTCAGCTGCAGCTGGATGGATCTGTGTAAAAGGAGCAACCAAGTCAGAATACCCTCTCCCTCCCCTATTGGTTTTATACTTTAAGGGACGCATGCTGACTATAACCGATGCAAAGGAGATTGATCAATCATGTCGCTAAAAGGTATCTATAGAATTTAGCTTATTTCTCCACTTGATTGAATGCTTGATCTAACTTCCAACAAGTCCAAAAAGAGAATTAGAGACTACGCACATCCCTGTCTAACCCACCAATCGTACAGATCGTTTGAAGTTCGGTTCTCCGCTGCTTGGGTCTAGTTCCACCACTGGGCTCTTCCACTCACTTGCAGATCTGCTCGTAGCCCTGGGAGGTGATGAGGACCTTGACGCTGGACTCATACACATCGTTTATGTTGGACCAGTGGGCCTGGATCTGGGGGTCTTCGATACGGCTGGCCAGGCTGTCGATGGTTCTCGCCGTCCTGAATGACACGCTTATTTCTGAATTACATCTTAACTTAAAAAATCTGAAATGTGTACCTAGGGACGAGATGGAAGGAGACGATGACAAGAGGGACAAGCCTGAATGAGGCTAAATCCATAAGCGGTGGCAGGAAGGGGTGCATGAACTAACGTACCGACTACATGAACAACTGCAGCACCATCAGGCCCCCGGTCTGGGGGGCAGGAGGGGGTGTCTGAGACAGGGGTTGAGGGGACTGTTGGCTACATACCTACAACGGAGGAAGATGTGCTTGGCCTGCTTGATGATCTTCTCCAGTAGGCCCTCGTTCTGCTGTAGCGAGGAAATCTCAGCCTTGTCATAGGCCATCGGCCCGGCCAGACGCATTCGCTTGTGGCCAAAGGGGGCGCTGGCGGGGTGTGGCATCACCACCGAGCTGAGCTGCTGCTTGTGGAACTGGAAGTGAGAGGTATTCTCAAACAAGAGCTGTGACTAACTATTTGTGAATATTTACACACAGATACAAGTCCAAACTTCATAAACATTCCAGAAAATACTAGAGTGTACAATTTCTGTGGAAAATGTGAGGGTGTGCTTGCAGCTGCCCAGCGAGTCCTGTTATTTTATTCATTTAGCAGGCGCTTTTATCCAAAGCAACTTACAAGAGAGAGCTTAACAAAAGAGCATCGGTCACTGAGCAGAGCAACGTGATAGACCACAAATAAGTGTTGAAGGAATCATGAAGAAAGATTAAGAAAACCTCAAGCAGACAGCAGCAAAACAGGTTCTGGGTCGTCACTTTGTTTTCCAACATGACAGCGACCCAAAACATACGTTGCTCCTGGTGAAGAGCTACCTCCAGAAAACCAAAGTGAATGTTATTGACTGGCCTGCACAAAGCCCTGACTTGAAACTCATTGAAAATATGTGGGGTGCACTGAAGACAAGTGTCCATGCCAGAAGATCATCAAATTTGGAGGAGCTTGAAAGATTTGCCAAAGAAGAATGGGCTGAGATTTCTCAAGAGATGTGCCACAGACAACAAACAACAGCATGCTGTTATCCAGCAAAAATTATACACAATTGACTATTAGCATCAGAGGGTTAATAATTTTCACCCTGGTAGTTTTAGTTTTTTTGTGAAATAATTTTGTTTCTGTGTGCAAAGGAAAATTATGTAAGGATCCAAAATCAAACTAGGATGTTTGGAAAAGCTAGGTTAAAAATGTATTGATCTTTTTAACAGCACTTGAGAAATTTTTGAAAAATATAAATAAAATTCAGAAGGGGGCTAATCATTTTTACCTTAACTGTATGTTAACAGATTTTGAAGTAGATCCGATGAAATGGGCGAACACAAGACACGTTTGTCCATTATTTGTTAGTAAAGCCGGTAGATGAATGCTTGTTGTGGTGTGGTTCAACGCTTGTTGTGGTGTGGTGTGGACATAGTGAAGTTCAGGTTAGTAGCCGATGGCACAAAGGCCTCTCAACCAATTACAGACGTCTTAAAATGGGAAAACCTCATTGCCACATACAGGATGGTATTCACACAGGGGTTGGCTAAAAATTGAGTGGCAGGTTGGCTCACCAATTGAGAAACTCATCCGGAATATAGATTTTTGTAAGGGGAGTGCCGAGATTTTACTGTGGTTGTTTGGCTTCCTAAACAGCAGTAGAATTTAGTGTTTCTAAGCTGTGTGGCGTATAGCGTTACAGGTAGCTGCACTGGCTTAAAACTACAGGTTTCACTGGCCAAAAGTTCACTGGCAGCAGTCATTGTGTGCGTGCTGCAAGGCGCACACTATGTTATTACTAGCGTTTATAATTGTGTGCATGCTGCAAGGCGCACACTATGTTATTACTAGCGTTTATTATTGTGTGCGTGCTGCAAGGCGCACAATATGTTATTACTAGCGTTGTGTGCGTGCTGCAAGGCGCACACTATGTTATTACTAGCGTTTATTATTGTGTGCATGCTGCAAGGCGCACACTATGTTATTACTAGCGTTTATTGTGTGCGTGCTGCAAGGCGCACAATATGTTATTGCTAGCGTTTATTATACTTATTCTTACGCCGTTTTTTGGCTCAAAACTCCTACCAGAGTTTTTGACGCATATACACAAAAGTTATATCAAAACGTGCGGCTCGGCCCCGACATGTGTGCTATGATTTTTCTAAGACTTTTGGCGAAAACCACACCAAAAAAATGAATGGGTGTCAATGGAGAGAATGTTTGAGAACTAGAGTGAGTGATGTCATTGCTAGATTGTAGAGGAGACGGAAAAATCTGTGAAAAAATAAAACTCATTCGACTACCATGGCCTCAAATGCACCACTACAGACACAATTTATACATAGAAACGTAGGAAAATGTGTCCTCTAGCTCACACTTGCTTTACTTTATCTGTCAGATTTATTGTTTTAGCTTGACATGCGAAGATTCGGCCGCAGCACCCATGAACAGCCTCATAGCCTCCCATGTTAAGAGTGGTGGGATAGTAACTAATAAGAAAGAAAACGAACACTTTTTAGAATTGCTCCCAAGAGAACATTTCTTCACTTGTCAACACAAAATGCCTATGTAGACGTTCAGGAAGGGCTCAGCCTGCTTCACGTTAACCTGGTTTTATGATTGGAAACACGGTTTGGCCAGAAATCCTTCCTGTTCGAGGGGTGCTGTAAGCCTTTTCTCTCTGTCCAACTGCCATGACAGTTGCAACTGTCAGCTGCAACTCATTAGTTCGTTACTTAGCAACGTGCTTGAAAGAGGAGAGACGGTGGCTACAAATGACGGTGGCTATTTTATGAACAGTAATTCATTTCACATTTAATAACTTTAATTGGAGGATATTTACTGGAGGAATCAAATTGGCTCTTTTTGTTTCGGGTGTATTAATAAACTGTACTCCAACTCAACTCTTCCTCTCTGGCTCTAAGTCTCTAAGGTAAGCGAACATCTTTTTCAACTCTTTCGCTAGCATGCTATCAAAAATGTAGGTTTTTGACTTCTTTGACCCTGTAAGCCCTGAACTATGAAAGAATGGTCAGAAAATTCTAATTTTTTGGATATGAACTATTTATTTGGCCCTTTGACAAAATGTAAAAAGAAATTTGACAAAAAGAAATGCTAAAAAAATATATTTTTGTATCACATTTGATACAACAGGTATTAAAAAAATGACTGGTGATCAGTGATCAGCCAATATGGATAGTCTAAGTGAAATTCTTGAACCCATTTCAATCTATAAATTGTGTATTTATCTCATCCAAACACTGCATGATGGCCTATGGAAGACATAATCCATGTAAAACACTGGACAGATATACCCATAACAATTGTTGATTTTTGGCCAAATACCGAAAGTATCAAATTTGATACACCGACTTTCTGCTCGATATAACTACAAACTGTAATTATAAAACTGAGTAATACAACGTTTTAAGGACAAACTAACTGTCCATTTAAAATTATTGCTAAGTAATTTAGAGAAATTCTGACCATAAAACTATGAAATGGCTAAGTTTCTTGATGGTGAGTATCACAGATGTGCGCTCGCACGATGCGACCCACTTTGAATGACAGAAAAAGCACACATCCAAACATTGGGAAAGCGAAGTATGTCCACTACGGGGAAGCATACATGTAAAAGAGTTCATGCAAAAGGGTTTCATGCAAAGTTTACGTTTGATGGTGATGCAATGAGCTCCAGAAATGTATGTATCAAATATGATACGTACGGGCTCACAGGGTTAACATTTGGGCTCATAGGTATTCATGTGCTTATCAGTCAGGATTTACAACTGACATTCCAACTAGCTGTAAAGATATGCTGTTTGCTAACATTAGCGACCAATGCTGAAATAAGCCCTTAAGCTAATTGCTAGTGCATCAGCATATGTTTCACTAGCATGCTATCTAAGATGTGGGTTTTTGACTTCTTTAACATTTGGGCTTATATGTATACATGTGCTTATCAGTCAGGACGGTCGTGGAGGGTTGTGGGGAGGGTAGTGGGGGGGGTTATTTGTGTGCATTTTGACCGTTTAGGGTCGTTTTCGGAGGGGGGGGGCGATCGGCGTTCGCGGGGGGCGGGGGGGCTCGTGCGGGGGGGTTTGAGGGCAGGGTTCATGTGGTGGGGTCCATAGGAATATAACAAGATATTGGGGAGGTGTGTGGGAGGTCGGGTTTATGAGCTATGAGCCTATTTGGGGGAGAGGTTTGAGAATCGCGATTGATTTACTTGCACTTTCAAGCGGAGATTGTGACGTTGCGGGGGGCTCGGGGGGGGCCATTTCGGAGGGGTTTGAGGCCAGAGTTAATGTGGTGGGGTCCAGACGAATCGAACCAGGTATTGGGGAGGTGTGTGGGTGGTTGGGATCGGTGTCAGTGATGTATGGGGGAGAGTCCCGGGCCAGAGTCACGCACACGCAAGAATTTTTTTCTAGTTATTGAAAAACAATTATGTTCTTGATGAACCCAAAAGACTATTTGTGGAAGTTGGAGTAGGGCTTTTTTAGTTTTAGCTATCTTAGGAGGATATCTGTGTGTGCAGGTGACTATAACTGTGCAGAATTATTAGGCAACTTAACAAAAAACAAACATATACCCATTTCACTCATTTATTTTCACCAGGGAAACCAATATAACAACTCAGCATTCACTAATATACATTGCTGGCATTCAAAATAATAATTTAAAAAAATCAGTGACTAATATAGCCGCCTTTCTTTACAAGGACACTCAAAAGTCTGCCATCCATGGATTCAGTCAGTGTTTTGATCTGTTTGCGATCAACATTGCGTGCAGCAGCAACCACAGCCTCCCAGACACTGTTCAGCGATGTGTACTGTTTCTCCTCCTTGTAGATCTCACATTTGATGAGGGACCACAGGTTTTTTATGGGGTTCAGATTGGGTGAACAAGGAGGCCACGTCATTAATCTTTCTTCCTTTATACCCTTTCTGGCCAGCCATGCTGTGGAGTACTTGGATGCGTGTGATGGAGCATTGTCCTGCATGAAAATCATGTTTTTCTTGAAGTATGCTGACTTCTTCCTGTACCATTGCTTGAAGAAGGTGTCTTCCAAAAACTGACAATAGGACTGGGAGTTGAGCTTGACGCCATCCTCAACCCGAAAAGGTCCCACAAGCTCATCTTTGATGATACCAGCCCATACCAGTACCCCACCTCCACCTTGCTGGCGTCTGAGTCATACTGGAGCTCTCTGCCCTTTGCTGATCCAGCCACGAGCCCATCCATCTGGCCCATCAAGACTCACTCTCATTTCATCGGTCCATAAGACCTTAGAAAAATCAGTCTTGTGATACTTCTTGGCCCACTCTTGACCGTTCATTTTGTGTGTCTTGTTCAGTGGTGGTCGTTTTTCAGCCTTTCTTTCCTTGGCCATGTCCTGAGTATTGCACACCTTGTGCTTTTTGACACTCCAATGATGCTGCAGCTCTGAAATATGGCAAAACTGGTGGCAAGTGGCATCTTGGCAGCTTCACGCTTGACTTTCCTCAGTTCATGGGCAGTTACTTTGCGCCTTCTTTTTTCAACACGCTTCTTGCGAACCTGTTGACTATTTTGAACGAAGCGCTTGATTGTTTGATGGTCACGCTTCAAAAGCTTGGCAATTTTAAGAGTGCTCCATCCCTTTGCAATATATGCCACTATTTTTGACTTTTCTGAGCCCGTCAAATCCATGGATGTATAAATTAATGGATACCAGACAGAAAAATGGCGGCCGTTGATTTCAATGAAGTTGCTCACCTAGCGCATGTGCCGAAAAAGTTTTTTGACTTCCTGGTTTACTTCCGCGGTATGGGGAATGGAATGATGGGAGGCTGATGACGCTCTGTGGCAATGAGAACGAGCAAGTCACGTTCTGGACTGGACAAGTGCTGCGCGCTCCTGAGTGCTTGTGGAAGAGTTTAACCGATAATGACGAATCTACACAATCAAATGATGGATTTATAGGACACATAAACGGATTATGTTTTCATAGTCATGGTTATAGAATATACGAGGTTAATTCGTTTTGTTTAAGTTTAAGGATAAAACGAGTCATTTTTATTAAGGTTAATCTAAAATAAAAATAAGGGATTCTCCACAATACAAGCTGTCATATTTATCAACCAAATGCCGGTAGTCAAATCTGTTTTGTCTATCAATGATCCCGTATGTGATATAGCCTACGAATTCTTGTCAGATTAAGTTCTTATCGTTTTAGAGGCTATATCGGCACATTCAAAACAGGCAAGTCTTTCGTTAGCGTTATGCAGCTTCTCTGTTTCTTTTACAGCTACGTGATATAGTTTGAAGGAAGGACCTCCTGGACATTAAGTGTAATTCCTAGCCTGATATATTTTTATAGTCCACCCTAAAACACTGTTTTCTCCTGTAGTGAGATGTCAGAACCTATACTGAGCCACATGTTACTGAATAAATAAATACAAATTCCGTTGTGTGGTCTATTTAACATAATTTGGTGTTCATATGCAAGGCTTTATAATTAAATAGTTCAACACTTTTCAAAGTAATAATTAGATTTTACTGAACATTAACTATTTTCAATATAACGAACATAACATAACAAAACTAAAAAAAACAGACTTGTGATAGAGTGGGTGGACAGTGTGATGAAAAAAAGGCACAAAAAAGAGAGGCCAGCTTCACTTTGCCTGGTATATTCGTGGGCTTAAATATATTTAGACCAAAACAATAAAAGGATATTGAACTTCAGTCAAGGTGAGACCGAGACCCTGGTGACACATCACCTAAAGTATCACATGCATGGTAAATAACTCAAGTGCAATAACTGTATATGTCTAGTTAACTTACCTATTTTGTATTTGTTATACTGGACTTTATCGTGCCCCCCTATTGTTATTATTGTTATGTTACACTGCAACTCTGTGTGCTGTACTTTACCCTGCTGCTGTTGTGAACTGCAATTTCCTGGAGGACAAATAAAGGTTTATCTAATCTAATCTAATTTTATATTTTTACACAGCGGTGACACTGGCAGTAAGTGAAAATTCCATTACGCGTGTAATTCAACGCCAATATACATTTAAAATAGCATTTAGAAATACATGCCGTTCAAATATGAAACTTGTATCACAACTCTGTCTCGAAATAAACTCACACTGGAGTCATTTAATTCACTTTTCCGACCACGTTTAGCCCTGTTCAGAGCTGTCATTAAGCCAACAGGCATCCTCGTTCCCGAGACACAGCGAGACCGTGCTTGGGAGTGCACGCACACAGCTGTGACGTCACCATTAGAATAAGACTTTACGGGGGCTTTTCTGGCCTTTAGAACAATTTTTGACGTTTTAAAAGTCCATGACTTAAAAATATGGAATAAAAAGATTTGCAATTAATAGTGGTTACAGCTGTAGGTGTCCTGAGAACCTTTTTACAGGCTTCTCTTTTACTATTACGGTCTATGGGAAAAATGCTTTCTGGGCCCCATGGGTATTTTATGTTGCAATATCATGAGTGGCCACCGGGAAAAATCGGCACAGCTGCTGAGAGGCAGACTCGGGGCTTGGTCAAATCCCTCTTATGACCCATTTTGCCAAAGGAAAGGAAGTTGCCTAATAATTATGCACACCTGATATAGGGTGTTGATGTCATTAGACCACACCCCTTTTCCTTACAGCGATGCACATCACCTGACATGCTTAATTGGTAGAAGGCTTTCAAGCCTATGCAGCTTGGAGTAGGCCAATATGCATAGAGAGGGTAATGTGGTCAACATACTCATTAGCCTAATAATTCTGCACTCCCTGTGTATATATATATATATATAGATATAGATACAGTTGTGGTCAAAAGTTTACATACACTAGTGAAGATCATGTATGCCATGGCAATATAGGGTTTTCAATAAACTCTACAACTCTTATTTTTCTGTGATGGAATGATAAGGAGCACATATTTCTTTGTCACAAAAAACATTCATGAAAATTTTTTCTTTTATGAATTTATTATGGGTCTTTTGAAAATGTGACAAAATCTGCTGGGTCAAAAATATACATACAGCAATGTTAATATTTGGTTAAATGTCCCTTGGCCATTTTCACCTCAATTAGGCGCTTTCGGTAGACATCCACAAGCTTCTGGCAAGCTTCTGGTTGAATCTTTGACCACTCCTCCTGACAGAATCGGTGCAGTTCAACTAAATTTGTTGGTTTTCTGAGTCGGACTTGTCTCTTCAGCACAGTCCACATATTCTCTATGGGGTTTAAGTCAGGACTTTGGGAAGGCCACTCTAAGACCTTAATTCTAGCTTGATTTAGCCATTCCTTCACCACTTTTGATGTATGTTTGGGGTCATTGTCCTGTTGGAACACCCAACTACGTCCAAGACCCAACTTTCTGGCTGATGATTTTAGGTTTTCCTGCAGAATTTGGAGGTAGTCTTCCTTCTTCATTATTCCATTTACTTTCTGTAAAGCACCAGTTCCACTGCCAGCAAAACAGGCCCACAGCATAATACTACCACCACCATGTTTGACGGTAGGTATGGTGTTCTTGGGGTGAAAGGCCTCACCTTTTCTCCTCCAAACATATTTCTGGTCATTGTGGCCAAAAAGCTCAATTTTAGTTTCGTCTGACCACAGAACTTTCCTCCAGAAGGCCTTGTCTTTGTCCATGTGATCAGCAGCAAACTTCAGTCGAGCCGTAAGGTGCCGCTTCTGGAGTAATGGCTTCCTTCTTGCACGGCAGCCTCTCAGCCCATGGCGATGTAGAACACGCTTGACTGTGGACACTGACACATGTGTTCCAGCAGCCTCCAACTCATTGCAGACTTGCTTTTTGGTGGTTCTTGGTTGACTCTTGACCAACCTGACCAATTTTCTCTCAGCAGCAAGTGATAGCTTGCGTTTTCTTCCTGATCGTGGCAATGATACAACTGTGCCATGCACTTTATACTTACAAACAATTGTTTGCACAGTTGATCTTGGGACCTGCAACTGCTTTGAAATGGCTCCAAGGGACTTTCCTGACTTGTTCAAGTCAATGATGCGCTTTTTCAGATCCGTGCTGAGCTCCTTAGACTTTCCCATTGTAGTATTTCTGGCTGAGTCTAGTGAATGTGTCAAACAAGCCCTATTTACATGGACTGAAAGAAGTCACCAGCTGGAGTCAATCATAATCACTCGTAAGAAGTTAGGAGGCCATGCCAAAAAGCAAATTGGATTGAAACAACTTTTTCTACATCACCAAATTGGTAATTCAAGGTGCTGTATGTATATTTTTGACCCAGAAGATTTTGACACATTTTCAAAAGACCCATAATAAATTCGTAAAAGGACCATTTTTCATGAATGTTTTCTGTGACAAAGAAATATGTGCTCCTTATCATTCCATCACAGAAAAATAAGAGTTGTAGAGTTTATTGAAAACCCTATATTGCCATGGCATACATGATCTTCACTAGTGTATGTAAACTTTTGACCCTAACTGTATATATATATGTGTGTGTGTGTGTGTGTGTATGTGCATGTGTGTTTTCTTAATTAATGTTGGATAAAAAGCACTGTTTTTGTGTGATATCAGAACTGTGTGACCTAGTGCTTTTTGTGAATTTTGATGCTAGCTTATTGCTGAATCCTGATTTGTTAGATTGCATGTGGATTGATTTGACATTTAACACTGAAACAGCTTTATAAGTTTATAATGTTAATGGCCTAATTCTGGCATTGGATGTATTTGGGTAATTTTATCACTATTATCTAATTATAACCAAACTATTACTATGCTACTGAACTGTAATGCAAAGTGCTACCTGACATAGACAGTGGCCAATTATTTACTGCTTGCTTACTACTTAAACTGTGGCAGTGTGCTCAAGTGGAGCTGTCTTTAATCCTGTTGAAATTAGTGCTTACGCTACTAAAAAATAAATGAATAAATGTAAATGTACTACTAGTGCATCAGCATATGAACACCTGTTGAAAGCTTGATCTGTCACATACCTAAGCAATGGTAGAAGTCATATTCTGAAAATTACTCAACAGTGTCAATGATGTATGGGAGATAGTCCCAGGCCAGAGTGACGCACACTCAAAATTTCTTTAGGATTTTTTTTCTAGTTGTTAGTAACAATGCAAAATACAACAATTTGTTCTCATTTAGGTGACTGCACGAAGAAGCTGACCCCATTAACTTGTCCTATGAGCTAGTAATATAGTAGAGCTAGGAAACAATGCTAATGCTAACTATTTAGCTGCTCCTCAGTTCCATGACATAAAGTGGGATCAAAAAAACAAAATGAAAACCCATTTGTTGAGCAGATTAAGACATGTTGTAATAGGCAACAAAATATCCTAGATTTATAGGTGCGAAGCGAAAAGTAGGTAAGGTAGTAACACTGAGGTCTCACTGACATCTTTGTGTAGCTTATGGCGCTTTTCCACCGCATGAAATCAGCTCGCCTCGCCTCGCATTTTTGGCGTTTCCACCGCAGTTCCATGGTACCTGGTACCTGCTAGCGGGTACTTTTTTGGTACCTTCTTGCTCTAGGTACCAAGCGAGCTTAGTCGAGCTAAAAGGTGACGTCGGCAGACGGCCGGCCATTGATTGGCCAGAAAGTGTGACGAGTCACGAGAGCGACTTAAAGCAACAGCGCCACAGCTTTTTACTATCAGATACAGTCCATTAAACCAACAGTCTACAAGCTTTTTAAAAATCAGATAATTTACAAAAGAGTTCGTCAACATGGCTAAAATTAAGTCTTTGCCGTGGACCACATCTGAGGTGCAGACGTTTCTGTGTCTTGTGGCCGAGGATAGACTAACTCTGGTCGCGTACAAAAATACGTCACGGTCTACGTCACGCCCCTTTCGCCGACGACCAAGAAGTACTATTTGGGGTACTATTGTGGTGGAAAACCACCGGTGTTTACGACTAACCGAGGCGAGTCGAGTATAGTCGTGCTATATTTGCGGTGGAAAAGCGCCATTAGAATGTCCCATGTGCGGACATATTGACATGGGTGTTGTCTATGTAGTCTACATACTGACGAAGCCATAGGGGTGGAAGATAATAACAATAAATAATATATATGTGAGATTACAATAGGTTTCGCTAACTATATTATGCCCTAATTATATTGCAACATGAGAGTGTTTATTAGGTGTGGCCTGGAGATTGGTGGAGAGTGGAGACAGTGGAGATTGGTGGAGAGCAGAGACGATTCGATAAATCTGAGAAAGAACCAAACATGGTCCTAGAAGGTGAGGAGAAGCATCCATACAGTTCCATGTCAACAGTTGGAATACCGGCTGAGATTTAACCCTTTTTTCCTGGGACCAGTTCTATGGCCTCACCTCTCTCATGAGCTGGTGCAGGTTGTGCTCAAGCACGTAGAGGTGGTCGTCAGGCTTGGCTTTCTCTGAAAAGGCCCGCTGGTTCTTCTTCTCTCCCGTTGAGTGGCACAGAGATATGGACAGCTGCAGACCTGCACGCACCCACCCACCCACACACGCACACGCACACACACACGTGATGTGATGTGTTTGACGTGATGAAATATTCCTCACAGAGGAGCCACCACTTGATCTGCTGCAAACCTAGTTCCAACTTCAAAGTCTAAGGCCATCAAACAGCTGGCCAATGTTCTAACCATTACTGATATGTGGTCTCATTTATAAGAGGGAGGCGTAGGATTCGTACTAAAACACCCAAAAGCCTAAAATGACCCACGCACAAACCCCCCCTAAAAATCTCATTTATTAAACCATGCGTAAAAAAATACCCAAAAGGTTTGACAGCGCGCAGTGGTAGAACTTGAGGAAACGGTGGTAACGAGGACGTAGTGAAGCGATTGTGCGGGATCTTAACAACTGTATATCCAGTTTTTAATATGGTATTATCCAGAAATATATTTAGTTATACAACATGCTATCTGAAGGTATATGCAATGTTATCCTGTATTCCATGCAGTCGGGCATCTCCCCCTCCTACACTGCTGTAGTGGAAAATCAGATTGCGAGACTGACAGCGCTGAATTTTGATTTCAAATTTTCAGCCCCATTTTGTGCAAAACGCAATGTTTATAAATGAGACCCCTGGTGACTGCTTTAGTGCCAACTGGAAGCAAAGCTTTTGGACTAAACCAAAAGCTTTCTGGATGGGTGAAGGATATTTTGTGTCTGTGTAAAAACCTGGGAATGGTTGTGAGATGATTTGGTTTTTCACAACAATGTGCGGGATCTGGGACTTGATCTGGACGGCCTCTCTGGACAGCTGGGCAAAGATCTCCTTACACAGAAGAACGTTCTGGGCTGCCTCCAGCTTCACATGCCACGGCTGGGTACCTGAGACGACGTGGACACATTGATTCAAGCTGCTATTCAATAACCCTTGTCTTGCAGACAAGCACTGCATGCATTTAATCAATTGTTTAAGGAACGATCTTCTGTTGGTCAGCTGAAGTCAATGGTTATTAATGTGTAAGCTATCTGTGTGTACTTGTTTTACTTTTGGGTTGTCTCTTGAAGAGATTCACTGTGCCCAGGTCCCCAATATCTGGCGCCTGTTTCTGGATGGACACCTAACAGACAGGATGTCCCAAGGATTATTATAACTCAAGAGTGAATCACCATCTTTCGTGAGTTATTTATCAAACAATCTGGAGCAGAGGTGAGCCTACACAGTCTCAGAATTTGAATACTCTGCACTCACCTTGAGGGAGGCGGATCCCTCCAGATCACTGGGGATCTGAACGTTCAGTGGGCAGTAATCTTCTGGGATCTTTTTGTCCAGGTCGATGTCTGTGTTCTTGATCACCTCAAACGTGCCCTGATGAGGAAATAAGGAGCCTACCAACGGCAATGATGAAAGCTAAACTCCTTAATCAGAGTCATGCGAGCATCAACAGATCATATAATCTACAGCGTGACAATGTCAACATATACAATTCGGGGGACATCAAATTCAGGTACCTGCACTCCGGTAACTGAGGTCTCCCAGGATCTTGTCACCAACTTTTCGTAACTTCCACTGCGAGCGCAGGCGGAGCAGCTCAGAGTTGAAGTCCCTCTGCCTCCGGTTTTCCTGGTTCTCTGCCACAGACTTGTTCAGCTTCTCCGCCCCCTTCAGCAGCATCTGGGCTGCTGTGGCCAGAGACTTCTTCTTGCTGATCAGCTGGAACACCTGCGGGGTCTGCAAATTTCTCTTTTGTAAAAGATACAATTTCCAGAAGTTTTCCTTCTGTGGTGCAGAAGCTTTCTCTCTATTTGTGCTCCTCTGATAAGGGTTGCTTTCAACTTCATTTACAAATTTGACTGGTTGTTTTTGGTTAGGAACTTTGAAAAAAACATTGTTGGGTGCCTAATCCAGAACATACACAGTGACAGCCAGTGTAATGAGTTGTGTGTTTTGTAAGATTTTGACAACAGAGCTGAGTGTGACGACACCTTGCCAGCTGCAGGGTCCTGGGACACAGGGTCCAGGGCCATGTACTTCTTCTCTTTCACCACATTCAGGACGTCGTACAAGACGCACATCTCTGTGAGGGAGCTGCGCAGGTTGTTGCGTACTGAGTCCCATGGCCACAGAGACGGCTGGAACTTCACCGTGGCTGTGGGAATGTAGAGGTAGAGCAGGTAAAGGATTCACTTTACTCTCTTTTGTGAAGTGCAATTCAGACAAAACCACAGTGTGTCAACAGTGAATGTACGTTTATTTTTTTACTACGTTGTACCAAAGAATAAGTTAACCCACCTTCATCCTCCTCGTGTTCCTGCTTGCCCCACTCTTGATCCCTGGCCTCTCCCTCTGACCGCTCTCCGTCTGAATCAGATCCCTGGCCAAAGTCAATCCTCTGGGCCAGTTTGGCCAGGTTCTGGGACATAGAGAGAGGAGGGACGTACGTCTCCATCCCGTCCAGCGAGACCTCCTGCACTTGCTTCTCGCAGGAGGACTCGATGCTGACGCGCACCGCTGGACCACCACCCAACATGATGACGACTGAGAGGATACAGTCCTAGGCTGCAAAGGACTATTGTCAGGTGGACAATATGATGTGTCTTTATTGGCAAAGATAACTAACTGTGAAGTTATTCTACAGTGCAGATAGCAAACACATTGAATCTCTGACGTATACATTAGCCTGAATGAGGCTAAGAACGCAGCCTGAAAATATGGCACCAGTCATTTTATTACCTCAGTAACTTTGGAAGAATAAAGGGGGCAAATCTAAATACATAAACTAATTAAAGGTTAGATACTGAATTTAAAAATATATATCACGAAGACTAAATAAATGACCAATAATATAATGTAATGTCTAATTGACATACAAAATGTATGAATTCCAAAGCCACTTTTTTTATACCTGCAATTATTTATTTATACCTGCATTTATTTATTTACACCTGCACTTTGTTGGCGGTGTAACTTGCTGCAGCAAAACAAATCTTTTCGTCACCTGTCAAAGATGGTTTGGTGGCTCAATTTGAATTACCTGCTTTTGACTAATTCAAGAAGGCAGCAGCCAGTACAGATTTCATCAGTTGATGAAATATTGCATGTTACGTTGGTCAAAATGTTGTCAGGGCTAACGTGCATTTGTAAAAAAAAAAATCAGTTGGTTTAGTCGGTTCAGTCAAGACACGTGATTGATTAGAGAATTTATTGATAACCATGACATGGTCTATGCAGGGTACTGGAGAGGAGAATCTGACCGATAGTCAAACCTCGGATTCAGGAGGAGCAGTGTGGTTTTCACCCTGGTCGCGGAACACTGGACCAGCTCTACACCATCTATCGGGTGCTTGAGGGTTCATGGGAGTTTGCCCAACCAGTCCACATGTGCTTTGTGGATCTGGAGAAAGCATTCGACTGTGTCCCTCGTGGTGTCCTGTGGGGGGTACTTCGGGAGTATGGGGTCCGGGGCCCTTTGTTAGGGGCCGTCCGTTCCCTGTATGACCGGAGTAGGAGCTGTGGTCGCATTTCTGGTAATAAGTCAGACCTGTTCCAGGTGCATGCTGAACTCTGCCAGGGCAACTCTTTGTCGCCAGTTCCGTTCATTGCTTATATGGACAGAATTTCTAGGCACAGCAGGGGGCCTGAGGGTGTCCGGTTCGGGGAGCACGGGATCTCATCTGCTCATCAGCTGTTTGCAGATGATGTTGTCCTGTTTCTTCATCAGACCAAGGCCTGCAGCATGCACTGGAATGGTTTGCAGCTGAGTGTGAACCGGCTGGAATGAGAATCGGGTACTCGAGGCCATGGTACTCGACCGGAAAAAGGTGGTTTCGCCCTCTGGGTGGGGAGCCCTTGCCTCAAGTGGAGGAGTTCAAGCATCTCGGGGTCTTGTTCACGAGTGACGGAAGGACGGAACGTGAGATTGACAGGCGGATCGGTGCAGCGTCTGCAGTGATGCGGTCTCCGTACCGGACCGTCGTAGTGAAGAAGGAGCTGAGCCACAAGGTTGATTTACCGGTCAATCTACATTTCTACTCTCACCTATGGTCATGAGCTTGGGGTAGTGACCGAAAGGACAAGATCACAAATACAAGCGGTTGAAATGAGTTTCCTCCGCAGGGTGGCCGGGCGCTAGCTTAGAGATAGGGTGAGGAGCTTGGTCACACGGGAGGAGCTCGGGGACCCAGGACACGCTGGAGGTACTATGTCTCTCGGCTGGCCTGGGAATGCCTCGGGATCCCCCTGGAGGAGTTGGAGGAGGTGTTTGTGGATAGGGAAGTCTGGGCCTCCCTGCTCAGACTGCTGCCCCCACGGAAAATGGATGGATGGATGACATGGAAATGTGTTTGATCTTAAAGGAGTGGAAGATCTAAAGCGAAGCGCTCCCTACCTCCTTGATGCAGCACATACGTAGCACACATATATGAGGTAGGGAGCAATAGATATATAATCCCCCTGATAGACAGACAAACGGGGGGATAGTGAAGGGTGGCAGCAGCACTGACCATAAGACAATCGGGGTGAGTGTGTGCATATCTGCACAGCCTTTAAAAGCTGTCTATTGGACTTGGCCGAATGGGCTTGTAATAGCTAAATCAGGTGTGGTACTGTGTGATGATTTGGGCTGCCCTGCCAGAACTAGCTTCACTTATACGGTGGAAGGTGTAACCTTTGCATTTAGGTTAAAATTAGCCCCAGGGCCTGGACCAAACTGCGATGGGGTACTGACTTTGCTAGAAGACTAGTAGATGAGTTGAGGGCCTTTTGAATTAATGTTGCAGCCTCATGCAGTAGTTGAGGGTATATCTTCTGGGTCAGGATAGACATTCTGGTGTCAATCTGTCTCAATAACTTTTGTTTTACATAGTAGACCTGTTAAATTGTAAGGCCATTTTTACCCATATATGTAGCAAAAAAAATGTGTCATCCCTCTGGTACACCCTGTAACTTAATCGACTGGCCTAACTGATGTGTAATACTGTTCATTCACCAATCAGAGGCTTGAGCCCACCCCCTGACTTCAGGCAGGAGATGAAAGATTTATTTTGCTACAGGGTGGACAAAATACAGGTAAAAAAAATGCAGTTATAAATAAATGGGACTTTGTAATGTATACATTTTGTATGTCATGTAACCTATTTTAGCATGCCAGCACAACTTGTTCTCTTCCTGTATAACTGGGTCCTACATCATCTATCAAATGAATCCATATTTACATATTTACAATATATTCCATATTTTACATACTTTTGTCCTTGTGAATGCGTTTGATGTCAACTTTAATTTTCCAAGTTAGGGTGGACAACAGAACGCCTCTTTTCTGGCTAAGCAAACCAATTGCAAGTTATTCTTGAGCGCGGGTAGCAAACACATTGAATCGAATGTCCCTGACATCAACATTAGCCTGAATGTAGCTAACAAAGCAGCCTAAAAATATGGCACCGGAATTCAGGTCCACGTCCTTTTCCTACTTCAGTTTGATGGCATCCCTTACTTCCGGTGTCCACCACCGGGTTCTGGGATTGCCGCCGCGACCAGCACCAGAGACCTTGCGACCACAACTCCGGACTGCCGCGTTGAGCCATTCTAGCTTGTGGGACTCCCGAAACAGTTGACCGGTACCGGCCAAGCGTGCCGCGGCTCAGGTAGTCACAGAGGCAAAAACTCGGGTCTAGGAGGAGTTCGGGGAGGCCATGGAGAAGGACTATCAGTCAGCTCCAAGGAAATTCTGGCAAACCGTTCGGCGCCTCAGGAGGGTGAAGCAGTGCTTCACCAACACTGTTTACGGTGCGGGTGGGGAGCTGTTGACCTCGACTGGGGATGTTGTCGGACGGTGGAAGGAATACTTTGAGGATCTCCTCAATCCTGCCGTCACGTCTTCCGAGGAGGAAGCAGAGACTGGGGACTCAGGGGCGGACCCGGCTATCACCCGGGCTGAAGTCACTGAGGTAGTCGATGGGTTCCTTGGTGGTAAGGCTCCGGGGGTGGACGAGATCAGTCCTGAGTACCTAAGGTCTCTGGATGTTGTGGGACTGTCCTGGTTGACACGCCTCTGCAGCATCATGTGGCGGTCTGGAACAGTACCTATGGATTGGCAGACTGGGGTGGTGGTTCCCTTATTTAAGAAGGGGGACCGGAGGATGTGTTCCAATTACAGAGGAATCACACTCCTCAGCCTCCCCGGTAAGGTCTACGCCAGGGTACTGGAGAGGAGAATCCGGCCGATAGTCGAACCTCGGATTCAGGAAGAGCAGTGTGGTTTTCATCCTGGCCGCGGAACACTGGACCTCTACACCCTCTACCGGGTGCTTGAGGGTTCATGGGAGTTTGCCCAACCAGTCTACATGTCTTTTGTGGATCTGGAGAAGGCATTCGACTGTGTCCCTCGTGGTGTCCTGTGGGGGGTACTTTGGGAGTACGGGGTCCAGGGCCCTTTGTTAGGGGCCGTCCGTTCCCTGTACAACCAAAGTAGGAGCTGTGTTCGCATTGGCGGCAATAAGTCAGACCTGTTCCGGGTGCAAGCTGGACTCCGCCAGGGTTGCCCTTTGTCACCGGTTCTGTTCATTGTTTATATGGACAGAATTTCTAGGCGCGCCCAGGGGGCGGAGGGTTTCCGGTTCAGGGAGCACGGGATCTCATCTCTGCTGTTTGCGGATGATGTTGTCCTGTTTGCTTCCTCGAGGCGGGGCCTCCAGCATGCTCTGGAGCGGTTTGATGCCGAGTGTGAAACGGCTGGGATGAGGATTAGCACCTCCAAATCCGAGGCCATGGTATTCGACCGGAAAAAGGTGGCTTGCCCGGATGGGTGGGGAGCCTTTGCCTCAAGTGGAGGAGTTCAAGTATCACGGGGTCTTATTCACGAGTGACGGAAGAACGGAACGTGAGATTGACAGGCGGATCGGTGCAGCATCTGCAGTGATGCAGTCTCTGTACCGGACTGTCGCTTTGGGTCATGACCGAAAGGACAAGATCGCGGATACAAGCGGTCGAAATGAGTTTCCTCCGCAGAGTGGCCGGGCGCTCCCTTGGAGATAGGGTGAGGAGCTCGGTCACACGGGAAGAGCTCGGAGTAGAACCGCTACTCCTTCACGTCGAGAGGAGCCAGTTGAGGTGGCTCGGGCATCTGTTTCGGATGCCTCCTGGACGCCTCCCTCGGGAGGTGTTCCAGGCATATCCCACCGGGAGGCGGCCCCGGGGAAAACCTAGGAACGCTGGAGGGACTATGTCCCTCGGCTGGCCTGGGAACGCCTCGGGATCCCCCCGGAGGAGCTGGAGAAGGTGTGTGCGGTGAAGGAAGTCTGGGCTTCCCTGCTCAGACTGCTGCCCCCGCGACCCGGCCCCGGATAAGCGGAAGATAATGGATGGATAATGGATGGATGGATGGTCCTTTTCCTAGCTCAATAACTAGCGACTACTTGCAATAAATTACGAACAATAACAACAGTAAGCATGTAGACACCTACACCTTAATGATATCCAATATTGGTTGCAATCAACATTGAGAAAGTGTATGAAAATACTGCTTATAGTTTTTGTAGCTTTGGCTACCTTTCATAAAAGGTCAGCACAACCGGGAGACATCTTAAACGAAAGGTTAGGATGTTTTCTTCAAAATAAGGCATGTTTTATCGATTTAAAAAATATATACATTTTGAGAAAAATCTAGTTAAAGTCATGTTGATTTAAAAAAAAAACATACAATGCATTTAAATCTAAACATTCTATGGTGACGAAAACCATATTGTTGCACATGATCAACACAACTTTTTTCACTTCCTGTATAGCTGGGTCCTGCAATGATACGAGTGTCTCCACTTCTCCACTCCACAACTCGTTATTCATGGGTGTCCAATCCTGGTCCTCGAGGGCCGCTGTCCTGACGGTTTTAGATATTTCCCTGCTCCAGCACACCTCCACAGAGCTCGATAACAACGCTTCATTATAATCAGGTGTACTGGAGCAAGGAAACATCTAAAACCTTCAGGAAAGCAGCCCTCGAGGACCAGGATTGGACACCTCTGCAGTAGAGGGACCGTTTAAGTTCTCGTTTTTGTTGTCAAGTCTCCCTTTTCAAAGTCATATCGATCATATGAATCCACGAATATTATGTTTGCATTGTCGTACTGCTGCGAGTGTAGGGTATTGCGCAAGGGCCAGGGAAAGACAACGTTTGGCGTTGCAGGCACTTTATAACTTGTTATTAATAACTTATAATAATAATAGTAAGAACTGTTAATAGCTGTTATGTAAGACTAGACATTTAACAAAAAAAGAGGTTTGTTAACGTAACTATACAGATCTACCTCGTATTGGATAACTAACTGAAATGTGTGTAAGTACGCTACATCCAAAGTCGCTGTCGTGAAACTAGTAGGGAGGACAAACCCGTTTGAGCGTTTTTTCCAAAATACGTTTTAATAGTTATTTCTGGGGAAATTATGGAATTAAATTACATAGTAACTACACTAAAATATGTGTGCATAATAATATCAACAAAATTTGCGAAATGTTGACGTTCTTAAAGGTTTTTAATTTGACCTCGAAACTACTTCCGTTAATCAGCTGTTTGTGGTAAAGAGGCTAGTTCCACAACAGCGACTTTGGATGTAGTTCACTTCCACGTTTTAGGTAGTTAGGCAGTAGAAGATAGATCTATATACAGTTACGTTAACAAAGCTCTTGATTGTTAAATATCTAGTCTTAAATACAATGGTAACACATCAAATTAACAGTTATAAAACGCTCGCCACGCCAAACATTGTCTTTTTTTGTCAGGTGTCCCTGGAGCTCAAAAAATCAGTCGGAAATCCGTTGTAGAGCGGGCTTAAATTAAAATATCTCAAAAGTCACAACTGGAAAACGTTAGCGGTTTTCACAGTCATGTAGAAGAGACTTTCCTGAACAGATTGATCAAGTTAAGGTTGTGGAATTGAAGTTTAGGTTATTTGCCAACAATATGAAGACTACTCGGTTAATTCCAGACGTTTTAAACTGTTAAAACCCAAATGCCACATACGGGACGGTATTCAGACAGGGATTGGCTACAATGAGTGAAAGTTTGTGTCATTAATTGAAAAACTGATCTGGAAATATTAATTTTAGTGCGGGGAGTGCCGAGATTTCACTGTGGTCGTTTTGGCATCTTGAGTTCCATGTTTGTGTTTGTAACTGCAGTGCTGGGAGCTACAGTTTGCTTGAATTAAGCTCCAAAACAAGGGCACTCCTCAGACAAAAGGTCGATTTAAAAAAATACCCCATCTCAGAATTTGGAGCCACTGCACAGTCTTGTAGGAGACTCTCATGTACATGACTATATCAAATTGGAGCTGTGGCATTGATGTTCAGACTAGTAGCCGACAGTACAAAGGGCTCTCAGCCTAATACAGAAGTCTTAAAAAGGGAAAACCTTATTGCCACATACAGGATGATATTCACACAGGTGTTGGCTACAATTAGAGTGGCAGGTTGTCTTACTAACTGAAAAATTCATCTGGGAATATTAATTTTAGTGAGGGGAGTGCCGAGATTTCACTGTGGTCATTTTGGAATCTTGAGTTCCATGTTTGTGTTTGTAACTGCAGTGCTGGGAGCTACAGTTTGCTTGAATTTAGCTCCAAAACAAGGACACTCCTCAGACAAAAGGTCGATTTAAAAAAATACCCCATCTCAGAATTTGGAGCCACTGCACAGTCTTGTAGAGGAGACTCTCATGTACATGACTATATCAAATTGGAGCTGTGGCATGGATGTTCAGACTAGTAGCCGACAGTACAAAGGGCTCTCAGCCTAATACAGAAGTCTTAAAATGGGAAAACCTCATTGCCACATACAGGATGATATGCACACAGGTGTTGGCTACAATTAGAGTGGCAGGTTGTCTTACTAACTGAAAAATTCATCTGGGAATATTAATTTTAGTGAGGGGAGTGCCGAGATTTCACTGTGGTCGTTTTGGCATCTTGAGTTCCATGTTTGTGTTTGTAACTGCAGTGCTGGGAGCTACAGTTTGCTTGAATTTAGCTCCAAAACAAGGGCACTCCTCAGACAAAAGGTCGATTTAAAAAAATACCCCATCTCAGAATTTGGAGCCACTGCACAGTCTTGTAGAGGAGACTCTCATGTACATGACTATATCAAATTGGACCTGTGGCATTGATGTTCAGACTAGTAGCCGACAGTACAAAGGGCTCTCTGCCTAATACAGAAGTCTTAAAAGGGGAAAACCTCATTGCCACATACAGGATGATATTCACACAGGTGTTGGCTACAATTTGAGTGGCAGGTTGTCTTAATAACTGAAAAACTCATCTGGGAATATTAATTTTAGTGAGGGGAGTGCCAAGATTTTACTGTGGTCGTTTTGGCATCTTAAACAATTATGTAGTTTCACGTTTGAGTTTGTAACTGCAGTGATGGGAGCAACAGGTTTCTAAGGTTTAAAATGTGTCTGTTTTAAGACACAAGACAGGGGTTGTCAACATGCTGTAGAATTTGATAAATGTGTTACCTAAAGAAAGTTTGCCGCTAATAAGTGTTCCCCTCCCCCCACCTGTCACTGGGACAGGCTGCTGCAGCTCGAAGTTTCTAGCTTCTGTAAATTTACTGAGGAGAACATTTGAACGCTTGGGATTTTTTTTTAATATCTTTATGTATATTCAAGATCACATATTCGTAGGTGTATGTTTACACTATATGTTAACAGATTATGAAGTCGATCTGATTAAAGGGGCGAACACAATACACATTCGTCCATATTTTGTTAGTGAAGCAGGGAGATGAATGCTTGTTGTGGCGCTAACAAGCTACATAGAGCATGGAGTTTACTAAAGCTCAGAATTTTGCTCCAAAACAAGGGCACTCCTCAGACATAAGGTCGATTTAAAAAAATACCCCATCTCAGCATTTGGAGCCATTTCAGTCTTGTAGAGGAGACTTTCATGTACATGACGATATCAAATTGCAGCTGTGGCATTGATGTTCAGGCTAGTAGCCGATGTTACAAAGGGCTCTCAGCCAATTACAGACGTCTTAAAATGGGAAAACCCCATTGCCACATACAGGATCGTATTCAGACAGGTATTGGCTACAATTTGAGTGGCAGGTTGGCCCACCAATGAAAAAACTCATCTGGGAATATTGATTTTAGTGAGGGGAGTGCCTAGATTTTACTGTGGTCGTTTAGCTTCCTAAACAGCTGTAGGATTCTAAGTGTTAGCAAACAGTTATAGCGCGTATAGCGTTACACTGAGCTTCACTGGCTTAAAACTACAGGTATATAAGGACACTTTTACCCACAAATTGTTTACTAGTAATATTAAGTCACAATAAATCATAAAATATTCAGTCATATGTGAGGCACATTTATCATTTTAATGATTGTTAACCGATGTATCACACACCTTCGTCGTATATGTCGTCCAACAGAGGCTAATTACATTAACGACTCGTCCAACCAGCAAATATGTACTACAGTTTTCGAAAATAGAGGTACTAATAATATCAGCGTACATCTTATTGTGTGCGTGCTGCAAGGCGCACACTATGTTATTACTAGCGTTTATTATTATTCTTACGCCGTTTTTTGGCTCAAAACACCTACCAGAGTTTTTGACGCATATACACAAAAGTTATATCAAAACGTGCGGCTCGGCCCCGACATGTGTGCTATGATTTATCTAAGACTTTTGGCGAACAATTTTGCCCAAAAATTGCCAAAAACCACACCAAAAAAATGAATAGGTGTCAATGGAGAGAATGTTTGAGAGGTAGAGTGGTGATGTCATCGCTAGAGTGTGGAGAAGAGAGAGAATTGTGTTTAAAAAATAAAACGTATTTGACTACCATGGCCTCAAATGCACCACTACAGACACAATTTATACATAGAAACGTAGGAAAATGTGTCCTCTAGCTCACACTTGCTTTACTTTATCTGTCAGATTTATTGTTTTAGCTTGACATGCGAAGATTCGGCCGCAGCACTCATGAACAGCCTCATAGACTCCTATGTTAAGAGAGGCGGGGCTGTAACTGAAAAGATAGAAAACGAACACTTTTTAGAATTGCTCCCAAGAGCACATTTCTTCACTTGTCAACACAAAATGCCTATGTAGACGTTCAGGAAGGGCTCAGCCGGCTTCACGTTAACCTGGTTTTATGATTGGAAACACGGTTTGGCCAGAAATCCTTCCTGTTCGAGGGGTGCTGTAAGCCTTTTCTCTCTGTCCAACTGCTATGACCGTTGCAACAGTTGCGAAGTTCGTTACTTAGCAACGTGCTTGAAAGAGGAGAGACGGTGGCCACGAATGACGGTGGCTATTTTACGAACAGTAATTAATTTCACATTTAATAACTTTAATTGGAGGATATTTACTGGAGGAATCAAATTGGTTCTTTTTGTTTCGGGTGTATTTATAAACTGTACTCCAACTCAACTCTTCCTCTCTGGCTCTAAGTCTCTAAGGTAAGCAAACATCTTTTTCAACTCTTTCGCTAGCATCCTATCAAAAATGTCGGTTTTTGACTTCTTTAACATTTGGGCTCATAGGTATTCATGTACTTACCAGTCAGGATTTACAACTGACATTCCAACTAGCTGTAAAGATATGCTGTTTGCTAACATTAGCGACCAATGCTGAAATTAGCGCCTAAGCTAATTGCTAGTGCATCAGCATATGTTTTGCTAGCATGCTATCTAAGATGTGGGTTTTTGACTTCTTTAACATTTGGGCTTATGTATTCATGTGCTTATCAGTCAGGACGGTGGTGAAGGGTTGTGGGGAGGGTTATTTGTGTGCATTTTGACCGTTTATGGTTGTTTTCGGAGGGGGGGGCGGGGGGGCTCGTGCGGGGAGGTTTGAGGGCAGGGTTCATGTGGTGGGGTCCATAGGAATCTAACAAGATATTGGGGAGGTGTGTGGGAGGTCGGGATCGGCAGTTAATGGAGTTGCCGCTCCATAGAGAAACAGTGGGGATTAAATACAGATCTTTTAGGAATTGCTATTTAAATTGTTGGGGGGGCTTGCTGTAAAACATTCATAATCGTCTGGATACTGGTTGACCTTGCAAACTATTGGCTAGTGTTGTATGGGGAGTCCTGTAGTTTATAGATGATTGAACCTGTGTGTCAGCTACTAAGTGATTCATTGCACTGAATGGTTTGATTGACAGTTCATCATTAAGTCATTAATGCACAGACTGCCTGTGTGTATGCACATATATGTATCTATCTATATATATATGTGTGTGTGTGTGTGTGTATGTGCGTGTGTGTATGTGTATGTGCGTGTGTGTTGTTCTCAATTAATGTTGGATAAAAAGCACTGTTTTTGTTAGTGTGATATCAGAACTGTGTGACCTAGTGCTATCTTATTGCTGAATCTTGATTTGTTACATGTTTGATTGCATGTGGATTGATTTGACATTTAACACAGCTGTATAACTTTATAATGTTATCTGATATTTATAATGCGGTATCATTTTGATAAAAGGTGTATTTCTAATACCAAAGTCATAGCCATTGATGGCCTAATTCTGGCATTGGATGTATTTGGGTCATTTTACACTCTAAGTTTTTGAAAGCATTTATCACTATTATCAAATTAGAACCAAACTATTACTATGCTACTGAACTGTAATGTAAAGTGCTACCTGACACAGAGTGACCAATTGTTTACTGCTTGCTTACTACTTAAACTTAAACTGTGGCAGTGTGCTCAAGTGGAGCTGTCTTTAATCCTGCTGAAATTAGTGTTTACGCTACTACTAGTGCATCAGCATATGAACACCTGTTGAAAGCTTGATCAGTCACATACCTAAGCAATGGTAGAAGTCATATTGTGAAAATTACTCAACAGTGTCAGTGATGTATGGGGGAGAGTCCCGGGCCAGAGTCACGCACACTCAAAATTTCTTTAGGAATTTTTTTCTAGTTGTACCTTAAATCTCACAAATGTGTTTTCAATCAGTTTGAAATTAGCAAAAAGTTCGTTTTTGCCTTTGTTGACGCCTGGAACTCTCCGTTTGATTACATTTGGCGCTTTTCCACCGCATGGTATCAGCTCGCCTCGACTCGCATTTTTGGCCTTTCCACCGCAGTTCCATGGTACCTGGTACCTGGTAGCGGGTACTTTTTTTGTACCTTCTTGCTCTAGGTACCAAGCGAGCTGAGTCGAGCTAAAAGGTGACGTCGGCAGACGGCCGGCCATTGATTGGCCAGAAAGTGTGACGAAGTCACGAGAGCGACTTAAAGCAACAGCACCGCAGCTAATACTTATTACTATCAGATACAGTCCATTACACCAACAGTCTACAAGCTTTTAAAAAGTCAGATAATTTACAAAAGACTAGTTCGTCAACATGGCTAAAATTATAATGTGGGTTCTGTCCACTTGTGGGTTGCGTTGGTGTTATTTACGTCGCGTACAAAAATACGTCACGGTCTACGTCACGCCCCTTTCGCCGACGACCAGGAAGTACTATTTGCGGTACTATTTGCGGTGGAAAACCACCCGTGTTTACTACCAATCGAGTAGAGTCGAGTAGTGCTGCATTTGCGGTGGAAAAGCGGCGATTGGGAGCAGACCGTTTGTCCTCCCTAAAACTAGCCTCTTTTCCACAAACGGAAGTAGCTTCGAGGTCGAATCAAAAACCTAAAAACGTCTAAATTTGGCAAATATTGTCTATTTTACAATGCACACGTATTTTATTATAGTTACTATGTAATTAAATTCCATAATTTCTCCAGGAATAACTATTAAAACGTATTTCGGGGAAAAAAAACGCTCAAACACGGGTTTGTCCTCCCGACCCTAGACACTAGGGTAGGGTAGTAGTACTAGGCAAGGGGATATTGTCAGCTACCGTCACAGCAGTTAAGTCACATTAAGGAATCCCATTGTACAAGTAATCAATGAATAGCTAGAAGCTATAGTTAAATAAGACCGTTAAGTACAGTAACTTTTCGCGCAGAACAGTGGAAAAACGAAAACATACGGATTGATGGTTTGCTGATGCATGCTATGCTAGTTAAGGTTAGCTACAGTGGTCACCTAGAAAGTAAACAACTGACAGAAACTTACTTTCTCCACAAGCGGGGATATCGGGGAAAAATGATAATGAAGCTGCTTTCAAATACTTGAAATACCTGTACGTAGTTTAGTTTTTTTTTTTGGGGGGGGGGATGTATTACGTTAGCTAGTTAACACACGAACCGTCCACACTCTTCTTCGTTCACGTCCCCCTAGAACAGTGTGTACCACCAGTCGTACACGTCTGACACCCTTTGGAGTTTCGTGGAATTACAAGTTCTGTTAATATCATCAGTTGCAGAAACGCCAAACATCAATGCCTGAATACGTTGACTGGTTTATTGCTTATAAACACAAGTAAAACGTTAAGAGTAAATGTTATAAGAAAAATGTCAAAGCAGAGCTGCACAAAATCGTTGTTGAAGAGAGCATATTGCATCATTTTTTCTATGGCGCTGATAAAACCAACGACGCGGGCCCATGGACCTATAATATTAACGCGGGCCGTTTAAAACAGGATATGACGAGGGATGACAAATGATTGCCTTCATGCGGTTGTTGGCATGGATTCCAGCTATTAAACAAAACTTTAGGACGTTTTTAAATCAAAGATTTGCTCTGCCTCTTCACACATTTGATGAACATTATGAACATTTTTTCGTCTTCCTGATTCTGGTAAATTGTATTTCCTGCTCTTGATTGCTTTCGGTACACTGCAAGCTAACAAACGACATAGTTACGCTGCTAGCTCGTAAGCAGCTCCCTACCTTTTGGCCTTGGCCTTTTTATGTCTTCGTCAACTAATCAGCAACATACATTTGTGAAAGATGAAGAGGAAGGTGGCTCGATTACGGCTAAGTCCAAATGAAGAGGCTAAACTTATACGAGAAGAACACGAAAGGAGAAGGAAACTGCGAATACAACAGGTAAACGTTGAGCTAAGTCGAGAGTATATCAGTGGTCAGGCAAAAAATGCACGTCATGACAGCCTAGCTATAAAGTTATGCGATTCTGTAGGCAACAAATCTCTCTCCAAACTGGTCTGTTTCCTGTGCAGGTGCGTGAACAGGAACGTTATATTGCACTTCAGATCCGCAGAGAGGTCAATCGCAGACGGGAAATCGAGATTCAGATCCTGGCGGAGGAGTTAAAACATGATTGGGAAAGACAGCAAAGAGAGAAACTGGAGACGCTACATAAATTGTATCAGGAGAGCCTCCAACTTTTGGGAGAGGGATATAGAAGTGCTAAAGAAAACGTAAGTTGGGTATTTTCACAAGCAAAGCCCAACAAACGGTAATCTCCAGACCCATCTCGTCCTTTAATGACTCGTCAAGTTGTCTAATTTTTGTGTGTTTATTTCCAACACTTGGTCAAACCAGCACTGTACTCCCCTACAGAAAAGGGTTACTCATAGTTATCGTTCCTGATCTTGTGTTCCCCAGAAACCTGATTGGGAAGCCATAGCACAGAAACATGAGGAGAATCACAATAGGGCAGCAGAACGTTACCACAACGCCCTGAAAGAGCTCAAATCTCAGAGGCAGAAGGAACAAGAGGCGCAGAATCGGTGGGGGCATGTCTTTGTTTTCGAACAGGATAATAAAGCACTGAGGCATTCTACATTTTAATTTTAATTTATTATCACTTTAGTTTCATCCAGGCCAGGAAAAAAGCTATTCAGGTTGAGAAAATGAGAGCTGCTAAATTGGCCAACCTGCCACCCCATCCACCAAATCCTATTGAGGTATGTGGCAAATACAATATCTAGAGAATAATTACCATCAAATAAATAGAACCAAATCACTTAATATTAGACCATTGGAGAACTGTTCTCGGGTAAAACACAGGGTTAATTCATGGTATAACATATACAAAAAAATATCATATAGGTGACACACTGGGGTAACACATTATATGCAGTGGTATGAAAAAGTTTGGACCTGCCTACCTTTGTTTAAGTAATTATTGCACACTTTCTGTTAATCCTATAAACTTAATTTCACTTCTTAAATATCACTGTGTTTGTCTGCTAAATTATGTATTTAATTTAAATTGCTGTTCCGAACAACCAGTGATGCGTAAAGGAAAATCTTGAAAATGATCAGGCGTGCCAAAACCTTTTCATATCACTGTATATTTAAATATTCACACACAACAATTTATAAAATAGCTCACTATAAATTTATAAGTAAACTAATCTACTTTATCAACTCCTCCATCCAAAAAGAGTATTCAGTCCAAGAAGGTTGTAGCAGTGAATAAATCGGACGTGGATGCTTTCTCTGTTACCCACTATCACATGCCAGAGACTGCAGTGGACAGGGAGGTGGACACAGGACAAGTAAGAACTTTCTGATTGACATTGAGCCATAGTTTTGATTTCCCTTTTAGCTCAACCAGGCTAATAATGTCTTAGTATTTGCATGGAAACATAAAAATAAATTTTGGGGTGGACTGAGAAGCATGTCTATGCCTATGGTTTTAGTTTGTTCTGTGATCGGTAGGTTTGTGGTCAAGATCCCACTATAGCTGTATTTGAATGTGCTTTACAGCCCAACACAATTCTGCGTTGGAATGTAAAAATGGTTGCATTTGTCTTTTGTTCCTTGGGTTGCTTCAACTCAGCCCAGCGCCCAGCAGCTTGCGGAGCAGGAAATGAGGCGTCTGCAGGACCTAGCGCAGGAGGAGCAGGCAGAGCGCCAGGAGCAGCTGGAGAAGGCGCGACTGAGAGGAAACCATGCTCTGAAGATGGAACAGCTCACACAGGTTGGTGACAATGCATACAGTAGTGTGTAGTGTATACACACTGGGTATTGGATAATATCCTGTGTATTTGACCAAGCCATTGACAATGTGAATTTTGTGAAGTTATACAGTATTTAGGTTTTAGGTGATACTGTCTGTATTGTCTTAAATTGTGTGTGTGTCAGGACCGAGTTCGCTTCTTTGTGGAGCTGGAGCACATGCAGCAGACAGAGCTGCTTAGAAGGAGGCAGGTGGCATCCCAGATGCCTGCTCAGATTTTCCAGCCTCTTTACAAGAGGCAGGAGGTGAGGGAGGACTGGCAGAGGGGTATGGAGTTCGCCTTTGAAGACATTTACACTGGAGAGAGATGTACGTTTGGCACTAGGCTGCTTCCTAGTTTTCTTCTTTCAGATCACTTGTTTTGTGAGGAATTTGAGAATATGCATGGCTCTCAATACGAGTAATTCATATTATTTTCTAGTAATTTATATGAATTTCCCCGTCTTTTGTTCCTAGGTGTGAAAGGGGACCTGGTCCTCCAGCTGGTTCCAGAGCCCCTCCCAGCCATGTCCACAGACAGCCAGGACCAGGAGCTGGATCTCACTCTAGAGGACGTCCCCTCCGTGACCACACACCTTGAAGTCAAGCCCGGGGACCAGCAGGGACACGACCATGACTCAGACCACCAGGTCCCAGCTGCTCAGAGACAAGGTAAGGAGAAGGCTGATTTCTACTTTCCCATGTATTTGGCATGGCCAAAACCTGAAGGCCACAATAATATGGGCCTGTCAAATTCTCCCAAATGATGAATTACAATGTTTGTTACATTTTCAGTACTTGCACAATTATTCGTCAGGTGAATATTCAGATCTTGTCATTACTTCTGTTTATGTTTTGCTCACCTCTGAACCAAATTGAATGAAGAAAAATCCATCTGATATGCATTTATTATAATGAGGGAAGGTGTGGTCTGGATTTCTTAACACCTTGGGCGTGCACAATTATTAAGCCACTTCAGTAGCCGCTTTGTTGCAAATAATCAACAAGGTCTCATGAGAAAGAAAAGGCGCAAAAGACGTAAATGCAAGGCTTCCAAGATCCCGTCACCCTTCAGTGCCACCATATTCCGGCTTTGGTTGCTTCTCAGTTGACTGTGATCAAACCAAGAAACAGAAAAAACTATATGGATGGAAGGATCATGGTAGCATAAGGCTTGGTGTCACTCTACCTCCACCTCCCATATGTAAAAATCTGGAATTGCTGGACAGAGTATCTGCTTGATAGGTCTCACGCCTCATTGTGTAATTTACTGTTTTATTGCTAATCTTATGTTGATAAGGGTCAAGATGGGATTGGTTGTTTGTGGGTATAAAAGGAATTATGAAGCATTGTTCATCTCTAAAGGCTTCTCCTCAGCTCTGGCAAGTAGGGTGAAGACAGTCTCCAGTTGCCTTAGCTGGGAATCAAACTGAGAAGCTTCTGATCACCAGCCTGACACCCTAACCACTCAGCCACCGCCATCCCCATATACGTTCAACAACAAATTCTGAGAAATACAACTTGCCTTACGATTACGCATGCATCGTAACTGGAATTTGTTAGCATTGTAAATGTTTTTATTTATTATTGTTGCAGAAGAACCCTCCAGTCCAGGAGGGGGGGTGCGTCAGCAGGCCCTGAGGAAACTCCTCAACCGCATCAGGTCCCAGAGAGGTCAGTGTGGCCCTTGCGGCGTCCGCGACCTGCCCACCCAGCGTGAGACGTCCGACCAGGACATGACCATTGACACTGGTTCCCTGGGCAGCGAAGGGAAGGAGCGCGCTGTTACCACAAGCGTCCAGCCTTCTTATTTCCATCAAGCACGGCCTCATGGTCAGTTAGTCTTCGTGTTATAGGGTGGATTCATGGACTCCGCACTGGAATAGGCAAAATGTTAATCGCTGTGTGTCATTTTGTGTGCCTAGTGTTGGAGACAACCGAGGAGTCCATTGTGGCTGGCACCTTGCTCGATCCTGATATGCAGGCCGACAGAATCCACACGTTCGAAGTAAACAGGAAGATACGGGTATGAATTGACCTTACGGCCCCACAACTATGCCAAAGTCATCGTTTAAAGTGAGAATACATTCCACCAAGTCTCAAATCGAAACAAACAGCTAAATAATGTTTCCTTTTTGTGTATTATTTTGACGTTGCGGTCCAGGGGGAGGAGCTGAAGAGGCAGAAACAGGAGCAGCTGGTCCTGCTGCAGGAGCTGGAGGAGCAGAAGGCCAAACTTGAGCTGCTGCTGCTGGAGGCCCACCAGGAAAGACGGCAGTTACAGACTGTTGTGGAGCGACAGGATGCTGCTGTGGGTCCTAGACAGGAAGTACCCATTCACAACCAAGAAGTGACGTCTGGTACTCCTCCACCAGCTGTAGATGTAAGTCCTGTTATATAAGTCCTGTTATATAGCGTGTGTGTGTCACTTGGGTTTGTTACAGCTAGTGTTCTTGAACTGGTTTGCTTTCCTCATAGCCTGCAAGCAGCGTAGGCGAGGATGCGCAGTCCCGCAAAATTCGAGAGTACCAGCAACGTCTACTAGAACAGAACAGGTGTGAATCTATCAAATGTGTTTGTACATGTGTGTTCATCCCCTTTCTAACTTGTTTCACTGTCGTCTCTCATGGTTCAGACTCCATAAGCTGTCAGTAGAACAGGCTCACCTGCGTCTGGAAGATTACCAACGCGCTCTCCAATACCGCTACAACAGCACTATGACAGCAACGCAAGCTGCTCGAGGACCTTTAATTCCCATCTGCTCCCCCTCTCTCAATACTGGCCGAGCGCTGCAACCCTCAATCTCAGTAGAACTCCCCTCTTGCTCTGCAATGCCTCTTTTCCCAGCAGCACATGGCACCCATTCTAGAATCCACTCACCTATGGAAATCCCTAATCAAGAGTCAGACATTTTGCGTCAACCTTTCATTCTTTCTGTTCCTGGGATCCATACAAGATCCGGCACAGGCTTTGCCACCAAGGTCTCATCAGTGCCACTAACAGTCACTACAGAAAGCTCTAGAAACCAACACCCCAAACGTACTGCTTGGCTGACTGATCAATTCCTTCAAAGAGTTTCTGCCCACCTTCCAGATGGGCTCCACCCCCCCTTGACACCCTCACACCCCACATCCTACAGACCGCCTGCCACCTTAGGCATCCCAGTCTCACCTGTGGCGGACCCTGCCCTTGCCTTCCACCCAGCCGTATTTCCAGCAGAGGCCTCAGCGAAGCAAGGGTTTTTCCCGACCAGGCAACTTTTCAGGGAGGAGATGGAGTTGGAAAGGCAGAGGCAGGAGGTGCAGGAGACACAGTGTAGGGTGCAGGGCCAGAGGGAGGCTCTCTTGCTGCAGCAGAGGGAGAAGGAGGCGGACCTGAGGGTCCAGTGGAGGAGACAGAAGGAGGCCTTAGATGCGCTACTTGGTGCTGACACACGGGTAACAAGGATATTTATTTACCTCTACAATACACAAATTGAGATTGCTACATATTTTTAGTTTGCTCGATTTGAAGCCTGTAAATAGTTTAATAATGTTTTTAATAGGACTATTATTTAGAATTTATTCCTTGAGACAACATAAACAGTGCCGATATATATATTCTTCCTCACAGCCAAACCCAGAGAGCGATGAAGGTGTAACAGGGTTAGAGAACATTGAAACCCACCGCCTCACTCTGATGGCGACTCTGGTCAGGACCATCGAGCAGTCCGATAGCCACAGTCCGCCATCTGTAGAGGCCCATCAGAATAAAGAAAAAACAGCCCATCTCCGTGCACTGGCCAAGGGTAAGACACCAGCAGGGTAGATTTCATGACTAATTGTGTAGTTGCTTAGATGTGGTCTAGTGATGAAGCACTATGGTAGGCGATGTGTGCAATATGTATTTTGTGTGAACTTCCACAAAATTGCTTTGTTTTTTGTTCCTTCCTATCTTTCATAAGACCCCACCTGCCAGAGCGACCATTGCCATGGGCTCGCCCCTCCCCTGCATCCCCACGCCCCACAGGCACCCAAACCCCTTGTGTCCCAGGCCAGGCCAGGTGTCGTGGAGATGATGAGGATGGAGCAACACGAGCTCAGCGCCATCCAGGAAGTGGAGACGCCAGCCAATGGCAGTCTGGTCACAGGTCAGCAACACCTCCAGGCGGCGCAGCACCTTTTTGACACTCTCCTTTTTCATGTTTTTTTTTTACATTTATTTTTGCGGATCGTAAATCCCTGACAGAGAATGTGTTATTTTTCTTAATTAAATTACTGATAATATTTTCTTCCCCAGAGGAGACCACCAGACTGTCTCTCCCAGGAGCAGTAAGAGCCTCCCAGGAGCTGGAACCCCCAGCTCCTCCAGACAAGGGCCATCACAGCAGCACAGAAGAGCTTTTGGCTGGGATTGGGACAAGCAGTGGAACTGAGACTGGGAGTGGTAGATCCAGCAAGCTGTCCTGGAGAGATAGACTGAGGCTAGAGGCAGGGGCCTTTCCAGAACCTGGTGAGAGGATGGGGGTTGTGGGTGGAAAAATGAATGAATGGATGGATTGATGTATTCAGTCCTTCTATAAATGTTTAGCGGGGGAGAGAGATGTATAGACTAAATTTGACACGAGAGGTTTCCTCCATTCTCCAGATCTTGGATTGGCTCTCCCAGAACAAATGTCCCAGAATACTTCTGATTCTGGCAGAGGTGGTGTTGGATACTTTGGACCAGGAACCTCCAGCTTCAAACACAATCCAGAGGTGGGGCCTGTCACATACAGGAAATCCAGTCACGTGAAGCTTTGGGTTATGTGATTTTTATGTAGATATTGTTATTCTGAGATTCACTGTGTTGTGGATCAATGATGAAAGTTAGCCAAATCTGAGGTGGTGAGGGGGTCTGGCTCCACACTGCTTATGATTATGTCTGAGAAGCTTTTTTTATTGTTTGTGTGACTGTTTGTTTGTCTCACTTTCTATTGTTGTAAGAATGGTTGTGTGTGTGTGTGTGTATGTGCGTGCGCACGCTCTGAGCAATGATTTAAACACAATTTTATCTGAAGTGTATTTGAAAGTACACATTCATGATGGTTTCTACACTTGAACTGAGCTCAGTGTGTGTGTATGTCTGTGGTGTGTGTACGTCTGGTGTGTGTGTGTGTGCTTGCAAGGCTGTGTAATATGAGCTATGATGTAAATCCATTCTCCCTGAAGTATATGAAGTACATATACTCCATGATGGTTTCTACACTTGAACTGAGCTCTTTTACACCATAACAGAATCAGTATAACAGTATACAGGAAGTATCCAGCAATCCTGTTATTTTACAGACGTCCCCTCTATCTTTGTGTCCCGGTGCTGTCCAGGAGGAGAGCGTATCCCTCCACTCAGTCCACAGAACCTTGGAGCCTGACAGTCTGTCCTCCATCACCATCTCCTCTGGAAGCTACGTCACTACTGAGCCTGACCACAGCTCCACCCACATAGGTTAGGGAGCTGTGCGCCTTTGATAATACAGCAAAAAACATCCCAAATGCTTTCTAAATAGTTAAATTAAAGAAATATTGTGTGTTCTTTTTTAAGATATGTCTATGTTATTTGCTGGATTTGGAGAAGGCTTGTCAGGAAGGCAAGGAGCTACACTGGATGGTTCCAACTACAAGAAAGTGTCTCCTCCTCCAGCTTCACCTGCAACCTCACTATCTCCTCTGCACAACAGCAGCGTCCAGCGCATCATAGACAAGTATACCAGGGAACTCAACATCTCCCTCAACACAACAGGCAGCCCATCCGGTACACATTTTGTCTTTTGTCTTTTTTTTCTTTTTTTTACTCACTCAAACACACACCTGAACGTTTAATAAAAAAACAGAATGTAATAGTTTATTTTCTCTCCACTAAACTCTCTCAGTGTGTGAGAGGGCATCACTGGAGGACCCCAGCTCCCTGCTATCCCAGCAGGCTCTCCCTGTAGATGAGGAGGGGGCTATTGACGATGTTGACAACACCTGCATATGGCTGGTTGGCTCTCGCTCTCTGCCCCGAGACATGGAGTCAGTGCTGCAGGGGCCCCAGGTGTGTGAATGTTCATATTGCCTTCACACCCCCTGCTGCTGTTAGAGGTGAGTCTGTCAAGACACTATTTGAACTAATTTGATATGTCATTTTTTAGGAATGGGATGAAACTGTCAGCCGGATCTTTGCACGCATCTCAGACCATTCATCCAGGCCATCCCGTCCTAGCCAAACTACCAGCCTGCTCTCAGACTGGTCATCCTGCACAGACATGGACAAAGGGGTTGATTCTGACATAAACCGTGTGATTGGCCACCCATCAGCTCAGTCCTCGTCTCTGGGCGATAACCTCGAACCTGACTCCACAGCCAGACAGATTATTGGCCAGTTTTCTGGTCAGACAACTTCAGTGGGGGGCAGCCAAGGGTGGGATTCCACTTTGAGCAGGATGATTGGTCGGCTGTCTACCCAATCAAGCTATCAGTGGCTGAGCGGAGGGAGGGACTTCTATGCAAGCCAGTTGATTGGTCAGACGGGCTTGGAGCAGTCATCTCTTGGGCTGGATGAAGGGCAGGAAGAGAACCAGATGAGGCCCCTGGTTGCTGAACTGGATGAGTCAGCCACCCAGGGGAATAAGAGCTCAGGTAAGAGTCAGTGTATTTCAGAAGGAGGAATGAGCTGTGATGCATAACAAGCTGATCCAGAGGTGTGTTGGATTCTAATACACTCATGATGGTTTCACACTTTTGCTTTATACTTCTGCTGTATATATGTGTGACTACGAGTCAAAGGTTTGGACACACCCTCCCATTCAAATTAATAAGACAATGTGTCCAAACATTTGACTGGTAGTGTATGTTTGTATTGTATGCGCTTTGATTTTAATCAACCTGAGTGTCTTTGATATACACACTTATAATGGTTTGTACACTTGAAATGAGCTCTGTGTTTGTAGGGGTGTTATGTTTAAAGCTATTTCTACAGTTTTCCCCACCAGCCATGAACGTGCCTACTTGTCTCTCTCAGGAGGTTATGGATCAGGTGCAGCCCACGCCCCTACTCCTCCTAGTCCAGGAAGGCCCTCTGAAGCCCAGGTAGACAGCTCCGCTCTCTCTGCTCCAGAGTCCCTTAACCGGGTTCTCCAACCCTTAGGCTGTCGTCATGAACACGATAGAACCGGAAGTGAGTCACTCCACCCAAGAATGAAAAATATACCCTTACAAGAATAATAATGTCTTGTGTCTGAACACATAAAAGCTGACTTGCAGTGTATGTTCAAAAGAAATTGTTTCTAACTATAATTAATTGTTGTGGACCCTTCTTCAGACTCCTTCTACCCCCTCCTGCCAGAGATCACTCACAATGAAACTGGCGAACACTCCCTTAACTTTCACCTTCCTCAAGAAGAAGAGCCCAGCTCCTCTGAAGAAAGCCAGCCATCCTCACATGTGAGGCAACTCGATTTCTCGCAGCGCACTGTGGTTCCCTCTGATGGAGAGCTGAATGCACAGGATTCCGCATCGCACATCTTGGACCACTCTTCTGAGCACATGAGAACAGAGGAGCTTTCCCTTCCCCAGACTCTCCCGCAAGACTCCTTGTACCAGCTGACCTCCTCACAGTGCCACCCCCATGACTCCGCATTAGTAGTTTCTCCTGCTGCCGAGGTGGCGGGGCTTTCTGTTCTCAGCCTATCAGCTCTCAGGCTCTTTGCAGAGGAGCCTGCTGTGGACCTACCGCATGAGAAGACTGATGTACACATGCAGAACATTCTCGCACCTGAGAAAGTTCCAGAAGTATTTAAATGTACTGTCATGGATGAAGTCATTGTCAAAGAAGAAGGTACAGGCAAGCTTTTGTCTGACACAATGGCCAATCCTCCAACTTGGGAAAGACTCATGGTATACAATTAATCATTGTTGGGTAGTATGGATGTGAGTGTAATGCGTTTAACCATCTAATGAAGGCATCTCCCTCCATATCTAAGGACACTGGAGGAGATAAGGGGATTCTAGAAGAGTCCCAGCTGACACTGGTAAGCCTGACAGACACCACACTACAAGACCAGGAGCTCATCATCACCGAGGAGGATGAGGGTGCATGTAAGAAGGAAGAGGACCCTAATAAAAACGAACAGGTTGTCAAAGCCTCTTGGGTGTATGGTAAAGAGAAAGAGTGACTGAGATCAGCTCCATAATTTACCATAGACATGTTGTTAAATATTGGAACTGTCCTTTAGGAGTCAGAAACAACTCTGTTGCCCGAGGAGGAAACCTGTTCAAAGACATCCTTTGCACCCTTGCATGCAGGTGAGGATGCATCACAAGAGCCATACTTTTGCTTAGTCCACTACAAGCACCCTCTTACCTGTCCTTGCGTTTCCGTCTAGTGATGCTCCTGGAGATTCAGGGCCCTGGGGACGCCCTCCAGCAGAACCGCAAGGCCCTACTGCAGCAGAGGTCAAACCGTAGAGTGGAGGAGATCAAGGCCAGGAAGGCAGGTGGAAGAGATCAGGCGAACTCCGGGAGTAAAACAATGAGCCAGTTAACCTCCGCTCAAGCCAATAGAGAGAGCAAAAACTTGGCTGGAGGTGATACCAAGCCACTAAAACCCCAGGCTGCTCTTCCTGGTAAAAACGCACAGGCACACTTCTGCCACAAACCAAATATTTGATGAGTTGGTCAAAGTGGGTCTAAACTCGCTCCTCTCTTCCTCAGCATGTGAGGCGAACTTGAAGGTGAAGGTGGTGAGGATCTGTACACCTGAGCAGAGGAAACTGGACGTAGCTGAGATGCACCAGAGAACAAAAAGGTGAAATCCACGCTCCAGCTCCGCCTATCTCTGTGGTGGGGGGTGGGGGGGAGGGGGATTACTTTCAAAATCTTGAAGTAACCCTAACCTTCGTTTGGTTTATCTGCAGATTGTACAATCGTCTGGAAGAGGTGAAGCAGCTCAAAGAGATCAGGAGCAGACAGGAGTTGTATGCCAAGAACAGAGAGAAGGCCAAGGACTTCCATAAAGTAATCCACTAATACCTAGACATTATACTTCAGGCAGGATATACGATTTGTGTGTTCAGAAATGTTTTCTAGATTTGAATGCATGCTCTTTCTCTTCTGCAGAAAACTTTATTGAAGCTAAGAGCCAAACAGACTACGCATTGATTCTACACTGGTTTTCAACGAGTGCCTTTGCTTTTTGTGTTTGTATACTTCTATTTATACTTGAATAATATTTGATTTATTATATTTTTGTCTAACTTTAAAAAAAAGATTATCATAGTTTTATTTGTAATAAAGTGTCCTTACCAATCAACAGCCTGTCCCTGTTTTACTATTTTTCTGACCCTTACATTAGAGTTCTGGGGATGATTTTGTTCAAAGTGTCTATGCTGTGCATTGTCATGACATTTCACATTAACGCTTTTGACAAGAGCACATCGGTTTTGTGCTCTCCGCCGGTTTTTATGTAAGGCATTCTAGAAGAGTCACTGGTAAGCCTTATAGACACCAAACTACAGCACCAGGAGCTCATCATCACCGAGGAAGATGAGGATGCATGTGAGAAGATGAGGACCCTACTGAAAATGGTCGTCCAAGCCTCTTGGGTGTATGGGAAAGAGAGAGTGACTGAGATCAGCTCCATAATTTACCATAGACCTACCATGGACGTTGTTCAATCTTGGAACTTTTTGTGCTACCCACTTGGTATTTAGTAATGTAAACTTATTGTAGGTGTAAAATAAGACTCAGATTCACCACATACAGTACAGGCCAAAGGTTTGGACACACCTTTTCATTCAATGCGTTGTCTTGATTTTCATGACAACATTGTATATTCTCACTGAAGGCATCAAAACTATGAATGAACACGTGGAATTATGTACTTAACAAAAAAAGGTGAAATAACTGAAAACATGTCTTAAATTCTAGTTTCTTACTCTCTTTTGTAAATCTCTTGTAATAATCGCTAAATGAATAAATGTGAAATGTAATGTACATGGGATAGGCTCCAGACCCCTGTGCGCCCTAACGGAAATAAGCGGCACCGCTAATAAGCAGTAGATAATTAATGAATATATGTAATGTCAACATATGGTGCACAACAATATAGAATATTAATAAAGGTTGATTGTCTTCATTTTCAACAAATTAATCGATGAACATAGTCCTTCCTTATTAGCTACAGAAGTATGATATAATTTTCCACATCACCTCATTTCTTCCACCAGTGGTTCCTACAGCCTCCTCTGCTTAGTAAAAAAATCTGCCTTTCACAGTTCAAGTTTATTTTTCATTCTTTTTATGTTTTGAATTCTAGTATTAAGCATTCTCCTCTCACCTCCTGGTATCGTATGCTCCCAAACCAGCATTATATCGATGGCAACTTTAGCCGTTTCTCCAGAAGAGTCATGTGGACATTATAGCCTTCAATACTGATACAGTTTAGACAGTCACAACTTCTCCAATGTCTTCAGCCTCCTGGATTGCTGCATCAACTTTCTGCTCGCAAGTGATCCGCTACAGCTGGGGTGTCCAATCCTGGTCCTTGAGAGCCTCTGTTCTGACAGTTTTAGATGTTTCCCTGCTCCACCACACTTGACTGAATGAATGATCATTATGAGGCTTGAGCTTCATGAGCTCGATAATGACCAACATGGGAAGGATATCAACGAGCAGATGACAAGCCGCTGATTACTCCTGACATCAAAGCTCTCCTGAAGGAGAAGAATAGAGCTTTCAAGTCAGGGCACAGGGAGGAGCTCAGGACTGTGCAGGAGCTGAGAAGAAAAATCAGGGAGGGCGAGGCCAGCTACAAGAGGAAGATGGAGGACCAGCTGAAGAACAACAACATCATGAATGGAAGAGTCTGAAGACAATTTCTGGCTTCAAGGCACCCCTCCCCCAGGCTGAGAAGGACCTGCAGTGGGCGAACGACTTGAACCAGCACAACAGTAGGTTAAACGACTCACCCATCACCTCTCCCAGGCTGCAATCTCTCACCTCGTCATCTGAACAATTCCCCACCCCATCAGCCCTGCATGCCCTTGGCTTGGCACATTCCATGCCTTCCCAGCCTATCACAGCCCCAAGGACTTACCTCAGCCATTCCCCGAGCATACCCCTCACTTTCACATCTGCCCAGGTGAGGAAAGAGCTTAGGAAGATCAATGCAAAGCAGCTGGACCAGACAGCATCAGCCCCAGGCTCCTGAAATCATGTGCTGACAAACTGTGCAGGATCATGGAGCATGTCTTCAACCTGAGCCTTAAGCTGAGCGTGGTACCACTGCTCTGGAAGACCTCCTGCTTGGCACCACTGCCCAAGACACCGCGCACCTCAGAAGATTCAGGCCGGGGGCTCTCACGTCACACGATGAAGACACTGGAGAGACTGATCCTGGACCACCTTCGCTCAGGTGAGCTCAGAAATTGACCTGCTGCAGTTCACCTACCAAATTGGAATTGGTGTGGACGATGCTGTGATCTTCCTGTTACATCGTGCTCTCACTCACCTGGAGAAGCCTGGCAGAAGTTGATGTAGCTAGTTATGTTGTCTGTGATGGCGTTGATATCCTCCCCATGTGGGTTGTAGCTCAAGCCTCATAATGATCATGAGGCTGTGATGATCATGTTCTTTGATTTCTCCAGTGCTTTCAACACCATCCAGCTGGTGCTTCTGAGGGACAAGCTGGTGCGGGCTGGTGTGGATGTACCCCTGGCCGACTGGACCCTGGACAACCTCACAAATAGACCCCTGTTTGTGAGAACCAGGGACGGTGTGTCTGATGTCCGTCTGATGTGTCTGATCTCCCTAACCCTAACCCTGTATAATGACAATAAATGTATCCAAATCCAAATGCAGTGTGGGGGCCCCCCAGGGGACGGTACTAGCCGCCATTCCTCTTCACCCTCTACACTGCTGACTTCAGACACAACTCGGAGGGCTGCGTCCTGCTCAAGTTCAGAGCAGGCTCTTCCTCCTGAGGAGACTGAGGTCTTTTGGAGTGCAGGCGGTAGCCCTAAGGACTTTCTATGACTCAGTGGTGGCCTCAGCCATCCTATCCCTATGTGCACACGTAGCCGGGTATTTTTTTTAAACTGAGACATTTTCCTTCGTTTACACGCAAACGGTGAATTCGCCTCTGAAAACGAATCTTTCTAAAAAAAAAGCTGATGCCCCGAAATGAGGATTCTGATTGGCTTGCAGAGCACCTAGACCCGACCGCTCAGGCTTGGTGTAGTTATGATGGCGCTAGATGGCGTATTTATGCGGGTTGATGTAAACAAAAACTTATTGGAAAACGAAGGGAGGGGAATATTTGTTTATCAAAATACCCAGCTATGTGTGCACATAGGGTATAACTATTGCTTCAAGAGGATCTTTGCAACTGTTCACTCCTTTTTTGAGCTGAATGGCCTTTTCTACAGCCATTGTTTGACCTTGAGCTCACACACTTGGAATTTTGAAAGCCGTTTATCTCTGCTTGTCCTATATTGTAGTGCACATTTGGTTTCCAACTGTCAGGTCATTAGTTTAACAATGCTGGTCCACTTGATAAGACCCAGAAGACCACAGAGACACAAGGTTAAACTCGGCTTTAGTACTTTTAATTGGGCATTAATTTTCTGTAGTAGCAAGTTGAACCCATTGAGAAAATAAATTGATTTAAAGTAATCCAAATATTTATTAATTATCCCTACCAATGCAATTTGGACTAGCACCCTCTAGTGTTACAAACTATTCAATATAGTAATTGAACAGTAATATTACATTTACATTTATTCATTTAGCAGACACTTTAATCCAAAGCAATTTACAAGAGAGAGCATTACAAAAGAGCATCGGTCACTGATCATAGCAATGTGATAGACCCCAAAACACAGCGGGCTTGTAGATTATGAAATTTACATCGTGAGAAACCAATAAGTAACAAGGGGAGACCTATAAGAGCATTCTGCCGAACAGTTTACAAATTTCAGGTAAGCACCTCCGACGGAGTAATCTACTTGTAGGAAGCGAACAATAACAAAGAACAACAGTTGATATTTATATGATTTATATGTGAGTCTTGAGCCTTTTCTTGAAGGTGATGAGTCAGTGTCAGTGTGTTTCTGATGGAGGTGGGGAGTTGATACCACCATTGGGGAGCCAGACAGGGGAAGAGCTTGTGTTGGGCTCTGGCTCTCTTGAGGGGTGGAACCACTAGACGGTTGGCAGAGGAGGACCGTAGGTGGTGGGCAGAGGTGTAAGGCCAGAGGAGAGAGTTGATTTAATTGCTCGGGAGGTCAGACACAGTTATTATAAACATTTAGAAATAAGGAAAATGTAAAACCTATATATAAGAACATAAGGCAAGAGTTTGAGGTTGCCTCTTTTTGGCAAAACAGTAGTATTGTAGGGTGGGGGAGGAATGTGTGTTAGATATAAAATCCGTTGGGGATGAATAGGAGGTTTTATATAAACACAATCGAGGCATGTGCAGTCTGAAACCATTTTGATTTATCTTGAGTTTAACACATGAACATTATAAAATTCTACATATTCAACATTAAACACATGAAAATCACTGAGCAGAACGTCGCCTTGCGTCATAATTAAAGGCAACATTCTGCTCAGTAAGCCAGAGACTACATGTTTCATGACAGAGAAAGTTTGCGTAATTCCAGACTTGTATCCCAAGTACCAGAAGGAGACAGAAGGTTCCTCCAAAGCTGCTAATGGGCAAACTGTCTATCTGTAGTGCTCCAAAAAAACAACTAATTTAAAGTGTCCTTACAAACGTCAACATGCAGAAATTACATATATTAAAAGTTGTTAATAAGTAATATGTGAATACACAAACAATCCACTTCCAATTCTGTCTAAAACTAATACGTAATCAAAATGCATTTAATAAATTCAAACATGATGTTTAAATACACTATTTTATATGCTTAGGAGCCCTGCGACTAGCTGGCCCCAGTCCAGGTTGTACCCCACCTAAGGCCCGGAAGTAACTGGGATAGGTTTCAGTCACCCATGACCCCTAACGGAAAAGAACAGCACTGCTAATAAGTGATAGATAATGAATGAATTAATATTTATATTTGTTTCAAACCTGCAACTACCCCCAAACTTCTTTGCTAAGTCTGTCCTTCTGTCTTGCATTCCTCATACTCAAAGCGCTCCTCGTGTCCGGTGAGGTAAAAGGGGAGTGTCATCCTTATCATCATTCTGAATCTACAGCTTCCTCATTCGAACCAGACCCAAGCAGAAAGATGACGGATGTTTGATTAGTTCCAATGTCATGTCCCTTCATGGATTTCCTGCCATTCTCTAGCCTTGGGGGAGGGGGGGGGGGTAGTTTCCTCTCCCCTGAGGGAGGAGAGGAGTTTGGTCAGAATACTGTCGGACTGCAGTGTGTGGGAGGTGTGTGCGGGTGGGTGTTTGTCTGATGAGACGTCCTCTGCCTCATGTGAGGTAGCTGTCTGACTTCAGAGGAAGGTCTAAAGGGTTTCCTGCCTTCAGCGCCCCCACACCTCCCCTCCCTTCCTACCAAGGAGTTCTTCTCATCAGACCGCCAGACAAGAGATGATCAGATGAACCTCACGTCTCCTTCTGCTCCTCCTCTTGCTCCTGGTCAGACTGCATCGGCTCCACACTGCTCCTCCTCCGCTCATATCTCTCGCTCTCAGTCCCATTTGGAAGTGTGTCTGGATGTTGTTCATCAGTCCAGTCTGACCATCCATCAGGCTCATCAGAAAGAGAGATCCAACAGTTCCCGTGGCCTCCAGCCTCTGGGTGCATTTGTATCCCTGTGCTGTTGTTTGGTGAGTGTGTCAGTATTTGTGTTCCTCTGTTTGTGTTTGTACAAGAAAGACATTACTTTAAGTAACATATCAGGGTTAACTGATGCGATGTTCTGAGGTGGAGTTACTGTTTGATTTATGTAACGCAGCATCTGAATGTGCCAGTGTGCCAAAATTGCGTTCAAGATTGCTTAGACTGTGAGAAACTTGCTGGTATTGAAACTGTCTAAGAGCACAGATATTCTCCATCTGTATATTTCTCCAAGGAAAGGAGAAAATTACTCACTGTTTTTTCCCACCAGTCCAGAAAAGGAGGGCTTGGCTCTCCAAGATACCATGATGATGATAACAATGATAATGATACCAATGATAATGATAACAGTAATCCATACTGTATTAAAGAATAATTTCTGCTGAACATATTCTGAGCAGTTGAAAATTATATTTTGTATTTCTATTCTATGCCTCTGTCAGCCATGAATCTGAACTCCACCCAGCTCTCTTCCCCCTCCTCCTGGCCCCCGACCCCAGCCAATCACACCAGCAGCTTCAGCAGCCTGTTCACGCAGCAGGTCCTCCCTGCTCTCTACATGCTGATCTGTGGCATTGGTCTGGTCCTTAACATCCTGGCCGCCTGGATCTTCTTACGGGTCCCCAGTGACTCTGGCCTGGTCGTGTACTTGAAGAACATGGTAGTGGCGGACCTCCTGATGCTGTCCACGTACCCATGGCGCGTGGCTAGTGAGATGGACCTTGGCAGTTGGCGTCTGAGAGTGGTGGTGTGTCGCTATACGGCCGTGCTCTTCTACTCTAGCATGTACGTCGGCATCGTGTTCATGGGTCTCATCAGCCTGGAACGCTACGTAAGGATTGTCCGCTCATCCTCTTCCTCTATCTCCTGCAGTTCCCTGCTCCTCCAGAGCGTGGGGTTTGCCCGCGGCCTAGCTCTGCTCACCTGGGGCCTGCTGGTTCTGTCTGTGCTCCCTAACGTGGTGCTCACCAGCCAGCCTGGACACGAGGAGAACTCCAGGGACTGCATGAAACTGAAGAGCCCACTGGGGGTGCAGTGGCATCAGGCGTCCAGCCTATTCAGTGTGGGGCTCTTCTGGGTGACCCTCCTGGTGCTGGGCTTTTGCTACTCTTCCATCGCCTGTCGAATTTACCGCTCTTACCGCCGCGTGCGGCAGGACGCTGGTGAGGTATATCGGAAATCAAATCGTAGCATCCTGAGCCTTCTGGCAGTATTCTTTGTGTGCTTCGTGCCGTACCATGCCTGCCGGGTTCCTTACACCCTCAGCCAGATGCCCGGCGCTGGCTTCAGCTGGCACAGCCGCTTCCTCCTGTTCCAGATTAAGGAGGGAACGCTGTTCCTGTCGGCGCTCAATGTGTGCCTTGACCCCGTCATCTATTTCCTGATGTGTCGGACATTCAAAGAGTCGCTGCTCAGGAAGCTGGCGGGGGGCGTGGGCAGGAGGAGGAAGAGGTCTCTAACCACAGCACAGAGCCTCAGCAACATCTGAGCCTGACTGAGGAGGGAGGGGGGTGGGGGGGGTGGAAGGAGGCAGGGACGTATGGCAGGACTGAAATGGAGAGATGGAGAGGAAAAGAGCGGGGGAGATGGAGGGAGAGAGACTAGCAAGACATTCAAGAGAAATCCACAAATCCACTATTAAAAGTTAATTTTCTATTGTGAACTTCATCTACACAGATATATACTGTATTGGCTCTCTGTTTAGATGGGTATAATGTGTAAGAGATTAAATCTGAATTTTGTGCTCATGCTTAATTAGATTACACAGCAGGCACCTCACAATAATACTGATCTAGCATCAGTTGTCTAACACTGTTGCATGTAATCTGTGTGTCTTGTTCTGTGGTCATGCTAGACCGATAGTAGATTCAACCACAATGAGCCCAGCCAATGATGGAGAGATGTACACCTACATGTTGATGGTTTGTGTATGTGTGTGTACGTACACCTACACGCTGATGGTGTTGGTGATGGTGTGTGTGTATACCTACATGTTGATGGTGTGTATGTTTATGTGTGTGTGTGTACACCTACGTTTTGATAGTGTGTGTATACATCTACATGTTGATGGTGTGTATGTATGTGTGTACGCCTACATGTTGATGGTGTGTATGTACATCTACATGTTGATGGTGTGTATGTATGTGTGTACGCCTACATGTTGATGGTGTGTGCGTACCCCTACATGTTGATGGTGTGTGCGTACCCCTACATGTTGATGGTGTGTGTGTACACCTATATGTTGATGGTATGTTTGTATGTGTGTGTGTGTACACCTGCATGCTTATGGTGTGTGTGTGGTGTATGTGTGTACACCTACATGTTGATGGTGAGTAAGTGTGTGTATTCCTACATGTTGATGGAGTGTGTGAATGTGTGTGGTGTGTACACCTGCCGTGCTGGACTGGAACGCTGCGTAGAGGCAAACAGATAGAAACACGCACACAAACACACGTACACGCTCATCCTGGACTCTGTGATGAGTCTCAGTGTGATACAAAGCGGAGAGGCAGGCTCAGACCAGCCAATGACAGCTCTGAGGAGCCCACCCTGATCCCAAAGCCGGTAAGACCAACACACGCACACACATCTTAGAATGACAACGATTTAGATCCCATGTTGTGTAAAATGATAAATGTATGATGTATTGACTGAAGGGAGGACTGAAATGAAGTGAAGAGTTGTTCTGTGCTTTGAATGTAAGTGAGGTGATCAGGCTTGCATAGCGATTAAACCTGATTCTTCTGATCACTTACAGTTTGAACCAAGATGAACCAGTGTCATATGGAGATGAGTGTGGCTCAGGATATGAGTGTTTAACTTTAGACCAAGAGGTCATAACTTCAGGTTCTTTCCCTGTTAAAAAGTCATAGGTTAATAGGCCAAGCTCTACATGTATGATTGTTTTTTAGGCAAGTTGATATATATTTCTGACTATAACTTGCTGATCTGTGGGAATCTATGAATCTGTGACACTGCTAGTAAAAATGCTATGCTATGCTTGTAAATAGGTAATTACAATACGACTAAGAGTACACATGCATACACACCACACACACATACACACACACTATCAACATGTAGCTGTGCATACACACATACCATCAACATGTAGGAGTACACACATATACATACATAAAAAACTGTCATATTCTGTGTTATAGTAGACAGATGCAGCCGGGTGATCCAGTGAGGTGGGGCAAGGCAAACTTCAGGAATGGAGCTTGTCAACTCCTCAACTCCAGTAAACAGCAGCCGAGGGAACAGCTACATCCAGGACACCACGCAAACATTCTTCATTGCCACCTACGGATTGTTGTTCCTTCTGGGCTTGGTTTTGAACAGCATCACGGTTTTGAACAGCATCACGGTTTGCGTCTACTTCTGCCAAGCCCAGAAGCATCGCTCCAGTGTAACAGTCTATCTGAAGAATCTCGCCGCTGCTGACCTTCTTCTCAGTTTCTGTCTCCCGCTGCGGATTGCGAACTTCGCTAGCGGCTCTATTCAAATGCGAAACGTATACTGCTCTTTCGGGGCGTCCGCTTTTTACCTGAACATGTACGCTAGCATCCTCTTCATGGAGTACATCGCTGCCAACAGGTACGAGCGGGAAATAATTTTTAATGAAGTTTAAGTGAAAGGCTTAAATGTTTGTGTGTTTGTATTTGAGTAGGCGCACAAAGTTAAACGGATGTAAGAGTTAAGTTAACTCAATCACAGTGATTCAGTTCAGTATATATTTATAATATGAGTCCAGAAGGCCAGAGATTACCTATGTGTTCCCTGTTGCACCTCCTGCCCCATTCCTGTCTACTTTCTGTCGCCTTCCTGTCCTCTTCCTCCCAGGTACCTAAAGATCGTCCGCCCGCTGGAGAACCACGCCCTTCAGAGCGTCCGCTCTGCCCACCTTGTCTCCATAGCAACCTGGTCCATCCTGGTGACCACCACGTGTGTCTAAGTGACTCTAAATCTCATCACCAATCAAGTGGCAGCGCCAACCTGTGAGGTCATGGGTTGTGATGCTGTGCACAGCCCTGAGGTGCACCTCTTCTACAGAATCCTCCATTCCTGCCTGGCAGTCATCTTCCTGCTGGTCCTAGTGTCCCTAGTGTTGCTGTACCGAAGTACCTCCTGGAGGCTGAAGCAGGCCCAGTGTGTCCGCAGGACCGTCTGCCGCAAGCTCAGCAGGTCCAGGAGCAACATGCGTGTTCTGGTGAGCGTGTTCTGCCGTGTTTTTCGTTCCCTACCACCTGGTGCGTGTGCCCTACATCTTGCTCAAGCACAGGTGCGAGTGGGCATGGCTTTTCTACTACCTGAAGGAGGGGACTGTGCTGCTGTTGGTCCTCAATGTGTGCCTGGACCCATTCATTTACTTCATCTTCAGCAAAGCCTTCAGAGAGCAGCTACGTGTCATGAGAGATTTAAACATCCCCCCAACCCCGGTGGAGATGAGAGAGCCTCGAATGTCAGCCAGACCTGGCAGGAGATGAGGAAAGCCTTGAATGCCACCCAGCTGGAGATGAGAAAAGCCTTGAATGCCACCCAGCTGGAGACTACGAGAGCCAGCACAGGTCTCCTGATACTCCAGAGAACGGAGAGAAAACTACTGTCACCATGTCTGGACGGACGAGAGTAATTTAGCACACTACTCCACTACTGGTCAGTAGAAACTGACTATTAGAAGGGAACTCTTTCCAAGGAACAATGCAATACTAAGTTAAATATGTGTTCTATTATAAGTTATTTTGTGACTGTATTCTTTACTGCAGAAGTTTTGTATTTATGTTTTTTCATCAGATAGCTGTTTCTAAAAATGACTACAATCTGCTGTGAAAAGTCACAACCCCCTTCGATGATTCTGACAAATATGACTTATAACACAAGGTCAACAGTAGGAGGTGGGGGAAATGTAAAGTTTGCATTAAGATCAATGATGGGTGTCACCTTGAAAACCAGTTCCTCATCACAGTTCCTGAACACAGGACAGCTGCTGTATGCCAGTTCCATAAAATTAAAGTTTCAACCCCAGGGTCCTAAAACCAGAAAATGGCATGTAAACACACACACCTACACATTTCAGGCAGGTCTCTTTGACAGAAGAGCTTTGTGGTTATGACAGATCAACAAACCCTGTGGAAAAATGATCTTTGCACAATGATAATACTGGCAGGAAGTGATAAGATAAGACGTGCAGGTGCAGAGCTCGCAAGCAGCTACTGGAAAATACAATGATCAACGAGCACATGACTATGAACAGAAAGAACCTTCGCTGTTCTAACGAAGGAGGTGGAAGAAGAGGAGAACACCTCGATGAAACAGCAACGCTGCTACACGTATCATTCTGTCCAGATAGCTTCCGCTCAAAATCAAATCTATAACTTCTCTCTATTTCTTAAAACTGTTACGGGGATCGGGTCGATTATCATTGTTGTACCATTGCAGAGTCACGCAGACAGTGTGGTTTAGCTGACAAAATTTCTAATAGTTGAGATGTTACGTAGTTTGAACCTCACGCGATGTTCTCTTTTCCACGCGCCCCTGCTCTCATTACAAACTCTTTTCTATTACTAACGGACCAGAGCCGGAGCGTTCATTAAAATCATTAAACGTAATATTTACTAAAGCAACATTTATCATGTCAGAAGAGAGAGCGGGTTTGTTCCTTTTAGTGTTAAAACTAACTGAACCATTTCCAGTTGAGGCGATTGACATTTCACTACAAAGATTCATGTTTGCAATGTGTGTTTAATTTAATTAGGGAAACTTTACAGCAAATGTACAAAACCAACACGTGTGTGTGTGTGTGTAAATGCCAAGGGAAGAGCCATAAAGAAGAAACTATAGAACGAGGATAGAGGATAGGGAACAGCAGGCTTATATTTAGGTGCGCTCTTATAGTCCGGTTTTTACGGTACCATACAAAGTAAGTCCAAAATAAACCTATTCCTATATAAAGTTATCAATATCCATTCATCCATTTTCTGCCACTTATCCAGGGTCGGGTCGCAGGGGCAGCAGTTTGAGCAGGGAGGCCCAGACTTCCCTCTACCTCAGTGGTTCTCAATAGGGGGGATCGGAAGGGGGGCGCCATTCACGTTACAAGAAAACATTACATTTAGAGAAAGCATATTTTGTGTACCTCTCCGTGAATCGCCACATTAACGTGGTGGAGGGGTTTGAGTGGTTGGATGATCCTAGGAGCTATGTTGTCTGGGGCATTATGCCCCTGGTAGGGTCTCCCAAGGCAAACAGGTCCTAGGTGACTAGCCAGACCAAGGGCTGTTCAGAAAACCCCTATGATGACTACACAAACGAAATCCGTTACGTCGCCCGGATTGGCGAGCGCCTGGTGGCCGGGTCTTTTCCCATGGGACCTAGCCGGGCCCAGCCCGAAAAGGCGATGTGGGACCACCTTCCCGCAGGCCCACCACCCGCAGGAAGGACCGTAAGGGGCCGGTGCTGTGTGATTTGGGCAGTGGTCAGGGGCAGGCGCCCGGACGACCAGGGCCGCGCACACAGTCTCTAGCGCTGGGGACATGGAATGTGACCACGCTGGCGGGGAAGGAGCCCGAGCTTGTACGGGAGGTCAAGCGTTACCGGCTAGATATAGTCGGCCTCGCCTCCACGCACAGCTTGGGCTCTGGAACCATTATCCTTGAGAGAGGCTGGACTCTTCATTTCTCTGGCGTTCCCCGCGGGGAGAGGCGGCGGGCTGGCGTGGGTTTGCTTATAGCTCCACAGCTCAGTCGCCACGTGTTGGAGATTACACCGGTTAACAAGAGGGTTGCGTCCCTGCGCCTAAAAGCCGGGGACAGGTCTCTCACTGTTGTGGCAGAGCACAGTGCAGAGTACCCGGCCTTCTTGGAGTCTCTGGGAGGCGTACTTAACAGTGCGCCGACTGGGGACTCCGTCGTTCGACTGGGGGGCTTCAACGCCCACGTGGGAGCTTGGTCAGAGATGCTGTACCTTCATCATTTGATGAGAGATACCACCTTCTAGCCCTGATAAACAATGGTGGCTTAGTGATTCCATCACAAGGCACAGTAAAGGTGCTGAGAGCTGCAGAGGGTGATTCGCCAAGCTTCAGCAAGGCGAGCTCCAAAGGTGTCGACAGTTACCTACATCGTCCGGGAGGAGATTGGAACAGAGGATGTTTTTCAGCTTGGGGAACACATTGAGGAGACACAGTTTGGCATCGACAATCATTATTTCAATTTGTTGTTGTTAGTAGTGTCTGTCTTTCTGAAAATAAGGCTACACCACATTGACAAACTCACCTCTCTTGACCTGCAGAAAGGTAGCACGAGAAAGAAGCTCTGCAAAACAGTCCTCTTTCTGGGCTTTTAGCTCATTTAGACTCCCATGAGCAACTTAAAATCATCTATCTGTCTTCATTTTTTCTTCATTCAAATAAAGCCAATTTGAATCAATCTTGATATAGATATATTCTGATATATAACTATTGTGATTTATTTATATATGGATGTATGATGTATTATTGTTCTTTGATTTGTCAACTTATTGAAATCGTCGAGTAGTACACAATCTGCTTCTTTATCATGTATTAGTGTTTGTGTGTTATATAACATGTCTACATAAATGCCTACATAAATGACGTTTGCAGAAAAAAATCCAGTGAAAATCAGTTTAGTATTGAGCGACTTCAGATGGATTAAATGTGATGATGCTTCATTTCTCCTGTCAAACAGATTAGTAGAGCGGGGGACCACTCCAAGATGGCGGTCCCACGGCTCGTCAGCACCAATAGGCAGCAGCGGCCGATGAGGCGTCTATTCTTTATACATGTCTACAAGTAGAATGAGGAACAGCTTCTCCCCCAAACTCACTTTTGAACTCCACCTCACGCTAACCTCCGCCCCCTATATTTTCACTATTGTCTACATCAGTGATTCTTAACCATAGGGCCGCGGCCCGAGCACTACCTTGAGGGCCGCAAGAAACTTTCAGTTTTGCACCTGTGGGCCGCTTGGGCCGTGGGACTACATAGGTTATCAACTGAATATACCAGAGATGTTACATTTACATTTATTAATTTAGCAGACGCTTTATCCAAAGCGACTTACAAGAGAGAGCTTGTAAATCGCTATGTTAATTAATGTGTACGCGCGGATTCGGGTGACGCCAGAGCTACTATGCTATGTTGTCCATGAGATGATCAGTTATAATGCAGCCTCCAACCACATGGTGGCGGTAATGCGTTTATGCAGTTTAACAAGCTCACAGAATAACAGAAGAAGATCGACATTCAGCTAGTTAGTGATGGAGAAGTTTTTAAAGAGGAAAAATGAAGACAAAAGTGGTGCTGGACACCCCCAAAAGACTAAATGTGTGCGAAAATACAATCCCGACTTCATTTCGTATGGATTTGTGAACGTGGGTAGTGAGGAAGAGCCGAGAGCCCAGTGTGTGGAGTGTGGGCTGACGCTATCTAATGAAATTTTGATGAAATTGTTAATGAAAGCTTAATAAAAATCTTTGTGGTGATCACATTTCATCATGTCATTGTTTTATTTATTTAACTTAGGTTTTAGCTTGTTAGCATGTTAAACTGCACATGGATTTGATCTATTATTGAATACAAATGAGTGAAATCAATTAATCTCTACAGTATTCATATTTAATGGGCCCCGGGCCACTCTGCACTGAGAAAATTGGGCCTCAGGGTCAAAAAGGTTAAGAACCTCTGGTCTACATTTTGCACTATCTGTACCCTTTTGCACTATATGTACTAGGTATGCATTTTTTTTGTATTCGTACTGTTCGGTACGCCCAGCACGGTTCGGTACGAGTAGGTGAACCGCTGTATTTCAGTAAGCACAACATTAAACTTGCATTTTTAATACAAAGTCATTGATCATGTTTTCTGTTTCCCTTGAGCCTATCAGCACTGACGCCAGGTAAGTAAAAGAGGAATGCGTGTGTTTTAGTAGCACTTGGAATCATGGCGAGTGGACAAGACAAGTGATTCAACTTTGAAGAGGCACCATCTTTGTTCAAATCCACAGTGTGGAGTCATTTTGGCTTCGATGTTAAGTATGACAAACAAAGCACATAGACAGTCAGCAAGTAAAAACTCTTTTGCAACGCTTGGCTACTCATCAGGTAACACATCCAACATGATGGCACACCTGCATCGCAATCATCGAGTTTTCTCTACTGCAGGTGATATTGTGAATGCAACCTGTTCCCGTCGTTGCCCAGGAGGGAATGTTGACATGCTGTTATTTTTACAGAAGAACATGAAAATAAAGGAACAGGGCATTCTTCATAGGATATTCACTTGATATTGCATTTTTTATTTGAAAGTAGTGGCCAGTCTGTGATAGTTTCTTTGTCTTAAGTTGTGTGGGTGACAGTATACAGGTGACTTTACTAGATTGCTGCCCTTTACTGTATTTTATTACCTATTTATGAGGGCAAGTATGATAAGAAACTCCATGTTTATAATAAAACCCCTTTGTCTTCATCAAGGCCTTTAATTATTTGACATTTTACACTTGTCAACCCCAATAGAACGCCCGCCACCCTATATTTGCACTATAATTTCTGTTTGTTCATCTTGCATCATTTCGGTTGTTATTTGCACTATCTGTTCATTTTGCACATCTGCACATTGCATCATTTGCACTAACTGTACATACAAACTCTGTAAATTATGTTAATACTGTAGTATCTTGTACTATACAGCTGTACATTTATCTCCAATCACTTTAATCACTTTAATCTGTTCATACCCTGTATATTCTGATTATACTGTTCATATTGTGTATATTCTGATTATACTGTTCATATTGTGTATATTCTGAGTATACTATTATTATATTCTGTTGTAATAACTGTTTTGCACTTCTGGTTGGATGCTAACTGTATTTTGTTACCCTGTACTTGTACCTGTGCAATGACATTAAAGTTTAATCTAATCTAATCTTAATATTGTACCTTGTCTTTCAAAAAAAAACAACAACAAAAAAACTACTGCATGTTAGAGCAGAGACAATATTGACATACCAAAACCAAACCAAAACCGTGGCCCATAAACGTGAACCGAACCGTGGTCACACTCTACCATTGCATCCCTAATCTGTACCATTTTGCACCATCTGCACCATTTTGCACCATTTTTTCTATTCATACCAGCACTCTAAATACTGTAAATGTTTGTACAATACAGCTATATTTGTACTACCAAAATATCGTTAATACCCTGTACACTCTCACTATATATTCCGCTTCTGCTGCCTGTTTTGCACATCTGGTTGGATGCTAACTGCATTTCATTAGCCAGTACTTGTATGTGTGTAATGACAATAAAGTTTAATCTAAATCTGAATCTTGTTCACTTTGATCAAGTCAGACAGGGTATATTTTTATAAATCCAAAAATATGTTTATTTGATTTTTAAATTCATTCTTTTTTTGACACAATGGGGGGAAGAAGAGTGAGAGTACGTTGGTAAAACATTTGGCTTCATGTCATGCGGTTGCTGGTTCTATTTTTCTATGAACGAGAGAATGGTAGATCCAGAAGGTTCTATTCAACCCCTGGGGAGCACGCCCTAACGCACGATCAGTCCTTCTATTGGTTCAGAAATCTTTACAACGTTATTGACCCTTGTGTCACGTGACCAGTTAAGTTCCATCAATTATGTGTTCAAGCGCAATTAATTTGACATTTATGACGAATTAGACAACTGGATAGGACAGTCCCTGCGGCTGCTGTCTGAGCGAGTCAATATCGAATCCATCAGACGTTCCGTTTTTTTTCTTCCCAGGGTGTTTTTCTTCCCATAGCTGTCCTCGAGGAGAGCTCCCCGAAATGTGAAACCCTAGTTACTTGGAGACGACCAGCAGATGAACCGTCAATGTAACTGAATACTCATCGGACATTTTTAAACGAAACACTGTATTTATCTCGATAACTCGATTATCTCGACTTGATCAGTCAGTAAACAAAAGTCATGATTGGGACTGGAAGATCTTTGCCGTTACCGAGGTCCCAGACCGGGGAGAGAGTCAACGGGAGATGAACACCTTGCTCGAGATTCAAACGTCCCCTCACTATGCCAAACCGACAAAAGAAGATCATATTTGGCATCGCTGGTGTGCTCAGTTTTGCCTCCGTTCTCATTGTTGCTGCAGCAATGGGAACGCCGTTTTGGGTGAACGGGACCGTTCTGTGTAAAACAGGAGCTCAGCTTGTTAACGCTTCTGGACATGAACTAGACAAATTTATCGGAAGGATAAACTACGGCCTGTTTCACGGAGAGAGAGTGAAACAGTGTGGACTTGGAGGAAGACCCTTCCGGTTTTCGTGTGAGTAGGCAAAGTTTATTTTACAATAAGAAATTGGTTGACTTGTGTGTATTTAAAGATATTGTTTGCCTACTTGATCATTTATCAAATCGAAAAACAAAGAACGTTTGTATTGGAAGGAATGAAATACAACGAAAGTGACATGGAGAACTGACACTTTCTCTCGGTTATTAAAACAACAGTCCAGCAGAGTAAAAAGACTGCCTATGCTGTAAATCTTTTGGAAAATATTTGGCATTTGCTGTAGAGCCAGCACAGCCTCCTTTCAGAGCACGTTAGCATGTTTTTAAAGTGTTATTTGAGTTTTACATAGGTCCACTTGGACCTGAGCTATACTATATAAACACTTAAGGGGAAAAAAACACTGGATGAAACTCGATGTCGAACTAGGGTTGCCACATCTGAGTTGTCAAAAACCGGGACACATCGGACGGCGGCTATCGCACTATCGCACGCGCGCGCTTACGTGTGCGGGGGTTGAGAGCTGCGGACACGCATATTCACAATACCATGTGAATGTTCATGTTTAAGAATAAAACAGTTCAACCAGAGAGAGTAGAGAGAAAGAATCTCTGGTTCAACTGGTGCAATTAGGCGTTAAGTTCAAATATTTTTTTCCTTAACCCAAATGGGCACTATAAACATTATTACACAAAAATAAGGATATAATGATCTTATTTTGATGCAAGTATTTTTTAACAATATTTTACACCTGTAGGCTATCTGTGTTTGTGTATGTGAGAATCATATAGGCCTATGATGTGAGATGATAAAGATACGTAGGCCTAGGCCTAAGTGTTTCACTGAAGCCCACTATTGCAGATTTTCAAGAATTCTCAGAAATGAACATGAAAGTTTCTGCATCAGAGACTTAGTAAAAGGTTGAAAGGAAATGAATGCTTAGGTGTCTGAGGGTTAGGGTTACTACACTCCTGACTTTACTTTTAAAAAGTTAGACTTCCTACCGTATAATACGAAATAGCCCTAATCATTAATCACACGAGAGAGGTGCTTTTGTTAGACTATTGGGACAGCCTACACGTCAATGTAGGGCATTCTTGTATTTATGTATTTATTTATTTATGCCTATTTATTTATTTATATGAATAATGTATTGATGAAATTGACCCAGGCTGAGGCTTTAGAACCAGCCTTTATCAGAATCCGAACATAAAAAGTAGACAGCCAGCTCTCGCACACCAGCCAAGGGAACTTTGGTATTACGGTATTCCTTTGGATTCTCGCGCGGCCGGCCGCCGTTGTATTGATGACCACGATCACCTAGCAACGGCGACTGGCTGCGTGCGCATTCATTCAGTGAGAGTGAGGCCACTCTGCCATAGTCTGTCGTAGTTGCTTATGAGTCTAGCTTCGTTTAGACTATTGCAACGGGAGATGATGTGAGGAAGTAAAAAAAACGGGACAAAACGTGTCCCGGAAAGGTTATTCCATTTTCCTGGACAGACCACAACAAATCGGGACAATCCCGGAGAAATCGGGACAATCCCGGAGAAAACGGGACGTGTGGCAACACTAGGTCGAACACCTCGTTTTCAATCTACCCAGACGCTCCCATGTCACCTTGCTCCTCATTTCCCTCCACTGGCTTCCCGTTGCAGCCTGTATCAGATTGCCCACCTCCATCACAGACACTGCCTCCCCACCTTCAAGAAAAGGCTCAAGACGCACCTGTTCCGAGAGTACAATGGTAGTTAGGAATGACTTCTGGACCTGATGTTAGTTTCCTCGAGGATCACAATTACTCTTATTGAGGGACTTTTTGCTCTTGTTACCGATTTGACATTCCTGAACTCACTGTGAGGTTACTTGCTTTCCTACAGGTACACTATTGCACGTTTGAGGGTCATGTTATCTAATTATAACATGTTTAACTGAATGTTCATGTGGAACTTCCCTTTGGTACTTGTCTGGGTTCCCACAATGTATGCTTCATAATATGACTACCTACAATGTTTGGGATCACAATCTCGTTGCTATGACCAGTGACCAATGTTCTTTTGTAAAGCTCTCCGTTGGAAGTCGCTTTATATAAAAGTGATAAATGCAAAGGTAAAATGTAATCCAAACATGCAGGTGGAGTGGATTGTTCACCAAATTGTCTTCTCACCCTCTCATTAGTCAAGAGGAAGGGAGATCTAATGTGGCAGTTAGAGCTTTCCTGAAATAATAACACATTGGCGAACAGAGGGAGTCTTTGTTGAACAACGTGACATAAGCATTTTTGCACTAATGAGGGTTGGACTACGTAGAGAAACTTTCTGCTTGACTAGACAGCCCCTTAGTTCTGATAAACAAAACCAATTTGTTCACTTACAGGCCGTCAGTCTTTATGTTACTACTGTATAGGTTTGATTTCCTCTAAACAATTTGATCTATTTTAGAAAACACTCTAGTGTCATTTACCGTTAAGATTCAAATTACAAAAATAACAATCCCATCAGTTGTACAGAACATGGTGTCCTCACCCTCTCTCCTTGTCTCTCCTCCCACCACTTTTCCTTCCTCTTACCCCTCTATGCTGCCCTCCCATCCTTCTCCTCCCACCCTCCCCTCCCCTGCTCTCCCACCCCTCTCCACACGCCCCATCTTCACGCTTTCTTCCACCTCAGTTTTTCCAGACATGCTGGATTTTATCCCGGCCAGCATCCACGTGACAGTGATCTTCTTCTGTGGTGTGCTGATCCTGTTCTCTTCCGCGGCGATGGCGTTCTTCATGTTCAATGCCTTCGGGAGTCCGTATGAGACCCTGCATGGCCCGCTGGGCCTCTATCTCTGGACCTCTGTCTGCTGTGAGCTTACATCCTATATGTCTGGCCTGTCAAATCCTGGTCCTAAGGGGCTACTAACCTGAAGGTTTTAGATGTTTCCCTGTTCCAATACAGCAGATTAAAATATTCAATGATTCGGATTCAATGATAAAAACGCATTCATTAGATTCAGGTGTGATGGAGCAGGGAAACAAATCAAACTTACAGGACAGTGGCCCCTGAGGACCAGGACTTGATACCCCTGCCCCTGTTTCACTGACACTGATAAATATTCAGGCCTGTTACCAGTGTAAATTTTTTAGCTAGGTCTAGCTACTAAACAGTAGCTCTGGGAATTGTTTCTGTGAATCTTAGAGCCCTCTCTTAAATCAGGATTAGACCATTTCTGAACATGGTAATAAAGTAGAAATCCCTAGGTTATAGTACAGTGATGTTCCTAGGTTAGCGTAGTAATGTCCCTTCCAAAGTGGGCCTCTTTCCAGACAGTTCCTAAAACATGTATCAGGTGTGTCTAATTAAGGCAGTGCAGGAGGTGGACATTCAACCACTGAAAACAGACCCAATTAAGAAACTCTGCACCAGAGTTACTAAAGATTTATTTCCTTAAGGGGAAGGTGGGGGGTTAGTTAATTAATGTTGTTGCCAAGTACCGAGAGCCAAGACAAATTCAGTTTGGAATTCTGTTAATGAAAGTCACTAGTGTGAAATTATAAAAAAAAAAATTTTGGTGCTATAAGATGATGAATTTGAATTAAATGTTGTGTACCCTGCCTACAGCCCGGAAGTAACTGGGATAGGCTCCAGTCACCCGTGACCCCTAACGGGAATAAGCGGAAGAAAATGAATGAATGTTGTGGAAAAGCGCTAGACAAATAAAATACGATTCAACTGAATTTAATTTTAGTAGAGTTGTCTGAAGCTTGCTCTCCTCGCTGCATTCTCACCTCACACCTGCACTCAGACTTCACTTGAAATGAACAAATGACCAAATGAAGCATTAAATATGCACCGATATATCTGTCCTGTTGTCTTTTCCACAGCCTGTATTTTCTTTCATGGCAGGTTTCTGCAGCTGCCTGGTGATGACGCTGTTCGCGTCCGAGGTGAAGATCCATCACCTGTCCGACAAGATTGCCAACTTCAACGAAGTCAACTTCGTCTACAAGACGTATACGGAGCACTACGACCATTCCTTCTGGATCGTCTTTCTCACCTTCCTTCTCCATTGCCTCAACATCCTGTTGATCCGCGTAGCTGGGATCCAATTCCCGTTTCAAGAGGCCAAAGAGTTAGCAGTAAACTCTGGCGCAGTGGATCTGATGTACTGACTATACTGCTACATTGTTTAGTTTGACCCCCCTCTTAGTGACACTGACACTATTACCTGTCCTAGACTCTCAATAGAGAGTCTTGAGGGTTGTGTTTACCTATTTGAGCACTGTTGAAAGGACCAAAGCTAATCGGAGTGTCTCAAGCCTGTTTGTGTCAGTGACAAGCTATAGCTGTCTTTCCTGTGAGAATAAGGCCATGTACACATATATGCGGATATTTTTATAAACGCACATCCACTACCCTCCATTTCATAAAAAGTCTTGCGTACACACGTAATCCTTTACAATATAATTGTAATAATTGTAATAATCCACACAAACGTGCGTGTGTCTTTTAAAAAGTATTACAAGTTTTGTTTGCTAATAGGATATATGCACACTCTCTAAGACGTAAGATCAGGACGTGTTAACATGCCCTTAGCATGCATGCAACTAATGCCAACTATGCTAACGCACCAGATGTACAGTATCGGGCTGTGTCTACTATTAATAATGAATCTTTTAGTATAATTCATTCATTCTAAATCAAATCAAGTCAACATTTATTTGTATAGCCCTTTTTACAAGCAATGTCACAGAGGGATTCACATATGCCCATAGAACTGCCCCTCAACCAACCTAAACCCTCAAGGAAGACAAGGAAAAACTCACTAGGGAGAAAAAATGGAAGAAACCTTGGAAGGAGCAATTCAGTGAGGGATCCCCTCCTCCAGGGACGGTTGGGGAAAGTGAGGAGCAGAACACAGGCTAAACAGTCATATCTCTAAAGAGAGTTAGTACGTTGTTGAAACATCAATACTCAATGCTCAACTTGGGTCTGAGGTAGCACAAAGTCAGTTTAGGCAGCCACTGGGCTTGGGCCTATGATTGGCGCAGCATCACACGCAGGGGGATGAGGAAAAAGACCGGGAACTCTCTCCTTGTCCATCAGGGAGACTGACGTCCGACTGGCGACTAGATCCAGGGTTGGAAGACCATCTCAGATCGATGTCCACTGGCACCAGGTCCAACAAATTCTATCGCTGATTAGCAGTGCCGCTTATTCCTGTTAGGGCTCACGGGTTACTGGAACCTACCCTAGTTACTTTCAGGCCTTAGGTGGGGTACACCATGAACTGGGGCCAGCTAGTCGCAGGGATATCAGTTACAGACTCACTGATTCACTTTCACAGTCATTCACTAGGGGCAATTTCCAGGGTGTCCAATTAACCTACCACATGTATGTCTTTGAACGGTGGGAGGAGTACCTGGAGAGAACCCACGGTAATATGGGTAGGACATGCAGACTCCACCCAGAGCGATCATTGTCAGGCCCGAGATTTGAGTCGGTTCCGGGTGATACAATTTTTACATATTTGGTTCTGCATGGACCCGGGTCCAACTTTCAAAATAATAGACGGGTCTAGGTCGGTTCAGTGTAGCACATTAGCGGTCTCTTCGAGTTCAAGTACGAATCTTCACAAATGTTCACTTTGGCCGGGGTTTTCCACAAGCTTTGTTGTGAATGACGTAATCCTGCAGGCCAAAACATTGAATTTTTTTTCCTTTCACCGGCTAGGTGTGGACAAGGCCTAAGAGACACGCTCGGGAACTCCCGGATAGAAAACCGTCTTGAATCTCCTTGGATTGGTGGGGTTGTATCTTTAATTGCCGTGTCTTGTTTAGCGGAGATAGTGGAGGAAAGAGAAGGTGAATGATTACTTTTCCTTGTTTTCATTGTTCATGTGTTTTTATGCTCTCAGGTGGCCTTGACTGCCTTGAAAGACACCTGAAAAGTAAAGGTATCATTAGGGTGTGCTTGTCATGGGCAAAAGAAAAACCTATTGTAATCTCATATTATTTTTTTTACACCCCTGAGGCTTTCTCAATATTAGGACCACATAGACAATGCTAGTGTAAAAAATGTTTGTCTTGCTTTCGATTGCCTTGCATGTATTTTTATTTACGTTCTGTTGCACAGTTTTAGAGCAGATAACGTTGTTCTGCCCAAAAGACACGCTTTTATGCATCTGGGAACTCACTGCTTGTGTAACTAGGTCGGCACACCTTAGCAACGATGCATATGGGACATTCTAGTCAGCCACACAACAATGTCAGTGAGACCTCAGCATTACTACCTTACTATTCGCTACGTAGGCTACCTATAAATCTAGGATATTTTTGGCTATAACAACACGTATTAATCTGCTCCACAAATGAGTTCCCCTTTTTTTATGATCCTACTTACCTGGCATCATGAAACCAAGCAGCTAAATAGCACTAGAGTTGTTTGCTAGCTCTACTAGATTGCTAGCTCATAGGACAATTTAATGAGGTCAGCTTCTTCATGCAGTCACCTAAATGAGACCAAATTTTGCAATGTAACTGGCAATGACTGCTGCAAGTGAAACTTTTAGGATTGAATAAGCCTATTTACGTTATGGGGAGCATTTTCCAGCTCTATGCGATTCTATCAAGAGCTACTTTTACCAGCTGCAGCTTCTGTGAACTGCCAGCAAATGGATGTGAAAGGATCCTATCAAAGTTGACAATTTGATAATTTGAAACTATTTAACATCAAGACTAGCCAACCATTCATTTCCCTGTCTCAAAATGAAATAAAGATTCATACAAAAAAATAATCAGTAAGCCTTTGTCTTCTTGGCCGCGGCGTAGACTGAAGAGAAGCACTAGCCTACTTCAGTAAGCTGGCTAGCTAGCTCTAGAAGATTGACTTGCGAGGTGTTACTGTTGTGTAAAATTTGATAAAGTGAATGGGTCCCAATTATTTAATAATATCCTTTGAAAGTGGTAAAAGTCCAATTCTTTTAGAGGAAAATGCACTAGGTCCAACTTACTGCCTTTGGACCCCAAAGATTGAACATTTTCTAAGTCTTCAGGCTGGTGTAGATTCTAAGTTTCCAAGCTGGTGTAGATTCTAAGTCAAAAACCAACAGAGCTTCTTCCAAGTTTGATGCAAAGTGTTTTATTGGAATCCGTGGTGGCATTACAAAATCCAAGAAAACAGTGAGTGTGGTCCGGGGATCAGACTGACAATTTCTGGCCATGCATCATCTTTTATAGAGGGTGTTTCTCTGTTTATTAAAATTTCACCTTGGTCATCACCTACGTAACGTTAGGCAATTGGCCCCTCTCACTGATAAAGTTACCATTTGTTACAATGCGTGTGATGTACAGTGTCTTATCAACCATATTCTATGCAATGGCAGTTTTCTCCCCTCTTATGGCTGCACGGTGTCCTGTCAACCTTGAAATGCCCATGCACAGATAACGGTCTGCGTTTTGGGCTTACATGAGAAAGATTTATGGCCTTCCTTCCCAGTCTCATTGTGCATGATTACCACACTCACTTTTAACTGAATAATATATGTAAAACAATCAAATTAAACAATAAACATGGATTTCCCATCAATCCGGATGTCATAGTTTCCACCTCATTACTGTATAGTGAATGGGATGTGGGATGAGCAGTTACGTGATACTGACACAGTAAATTCAGAAAAAGTTAGACTACATTTTCCAAGTTAGTTTCATATAAGACATTCATCTTACATTAAGGCTGGATTGCACCAACAAGGTTTAATTTAATCTAAGATTAACCCCTAATCATACGCCTAACAGACGTCCTCACCGCACTGAGCCGGATCAACTTGCGCAAGGCCCATACGGCATCCCTGGCCGCGTGCTCAGAGCATGCGCTGAGCAGCTTGCAGGAGTTTTTACGGACATTTTCAACCTGTCCCTTGCTCAAGCAGCTGTGCCGGCATGCTTCAAATCCACCTCCATCGTTCCGGTGCCGAAGAACTCCAGCCCGTCGTGCCTGAACAACTATCGCCCTGTGGCACTGACACCCATCGTCATGAAGTGCTTCGAGCGACTGGTCCTGGCACACCTGAAGACCAACCTTCCACCCACACTTGACCCTCACCAGTTTGCCTACCGCAGCAATAGGAGCACAGACGATGCAGTTTCCTCAGCGCTGCACTCTGTGCTGACACACCTAGACAATAATAACACTTATGCCCGTATGTTGTTTGTAGACTTCAGCTCTGCTTTCAACACCGTCATCCCCTCCAAGCTGATCACCAAACTTGGAGAGCTGGGCATCAACACCTCCCTCTGCCACTGGATTATGGAATTTCTGACCAACCGACCACAGCATGTTAGGTCAGCCCACTCCTGCTCCTCCACCATCACACTCAACACAGGTGTACCACAGGGATGTGTGCTCAGCCCGTTCCTCTACTCTCTCTTCACCCATGACTGCAAGCCAATGTATGGATCTAACTCCATCATCAAGTTTGACGATGACACGACGGTGATCGGCCTCATCACTAACAACGATGAGACAGCCTACAGAGAGGAAGTGCAGCACCTGGCCATGTGGTGTGGTGGTTATCGTGGACTTCAGGAAAAAGAGGGGAGACACGCACGACCCCATTCAAATCAACGGGATGGCCGTTGAGCGTGTCTCCAGCTGTAAGTTCCTGGGGATCCACGTCTCGGATGACCTGTCCTGGATTACTAACACCTCTGGCCTGATCAAGAAGGCTCACCAGCGTCTCTTTTTCTTGAGAACACTGAGGAAACACCACCTGTCCTCAGCTGTCATGGTGAACTTCTACCGCTGTGCGATCGAGTGTATCCTGACAAACTGTGTTACAGTGTGGTACAGGAACTGCACAGTCGCTGAGCGCAAGGCACTGCAGCGGGTGGTGAAAACCACCCAACGCATCACTGGGACTATTCTTCCATCCATTGAGGATATCCAGAGGAAGCGCTGTCTACGTAGAGCTCACAGCATCCGAAGAGATTCCTCACACCCCGCCCATAAACTGTTTGCCCTCCTGCCCTCCGGCAGGCGCCTCAGGAGTCTCCGGTCTAGAACCAGCAGACTGAGGAACAGCTTCTTCCCCAGAACTGTGACACTCCTGAACTCCACTACACCCCCGCCCCCCTATATAACCCTCGCCCCCCCATAGAACCCCCGCCTCCCTATATTTGCACATTTCTGTTTGTACATTTGCACCACTTGCATATGTGAGTTGTTATTGCACTATCTGTCCATTTTGCACATCTGCACATCTGTTACTGCACCACCTGCACATTTTGTTCACTTGCACATCTGTTCATTTTGTTCGGTTGCATAATTTGCACTTACTGTATATACATGCTACCCGGTAATTTCTGCTTGTCTAATTTGAATCTGTACATATCCTGATTGAATCTGTACATACCCTGTATATTCTGATTATACTTTTCATCATATGTATATTCTGAGTATACCCATATTTATTATATTCTGTTGTTAATAACTGTTTTGCACTTCTGGTTGGATGCTAACTGTATTTCATTGCCCTGGACTTATACCTGTGTAATGACAATAAAGTTGAATCTAGTCTAATCAGAGATTAGTAAAACTAGGTTTAAAATGAGTCAATCCTGGTTTAAAATTAAACGGATGAACAGTTTAAACTGATTTAAATCAATAGGGATAATTGTGGATATCGAAATTAATAATTAAATATGCAATTAAATGTATAGGCTACATCATAAGTGTGTTGTCAGGACCCCGGATTTATATATAAAAAAATAGAGGGAGACTGTTTCAATGGACGCTTTTTCGATTAAACGTTACATTGTTGCTAGCTAGCAAAAACGTTAGCAGCTCCAGGAGAAACAAGCAACCTTTTTAGAGGAGAAAATTTAAATGGAAATCGGAAATGCCATATCACAGAAGGAAGTATTAAAGCTGCTGCTGCAAAAAAAAGATGCTTACTTATAGTTTCACCCTTGATGCCACTTTTTTATCATAAAATGAGAATATTCTACAGTGATTTAACATGTAGCCTACCTCAATTGTAAAATTAATGGGAATTTAAAATATATAGCTATTTGCACTGAAATATTTTGAAGAAAAAAAAACAAGAAAAAAAACAATGTCAATGTGTATCTTCTCTATGCTTCACAGTTTGAAAAAGGCACTTGTTGATAGGTCAAGCTACTATTAGTTTATTGATATTGCTTACAGCAGTATTCAACCAGATATAGTTGGCAGTAATTCAATTATTATGTGGAAATAGACTTATCACCACAATGTCAGCAATTATTTACAAAAAGATGTATTAATATCATTATTCAGAAAAGTGGTTCTGTATTAGAGTTTGCCTCACAGCATTCCCACTTGGATTGGCATTGTGCTCCTGGTCATCCTCTCTGTCCTCTCTGTCCTCATCGGCTTCAAAATGTAGCTCATCTCCACGCCTCTTTTCAAAGTTGTAGAGAACTGCAACTGCGACAATGACGGCCAAGGTCAGCTTTGTGCGCAGTCAATCTTTAATGCAGGGAAACATTCTTTTCCATGCTCCAAAGAGTCATTCTATCACTCCTACCACCATTCTACCACTCCTACCTCCTCCTATCACTGGCTACAATGTGACGGGAGTTGTACCTTCTCTCTGCTGGTGTTTGAGGGTTCATAAGTGGAGTCATCAAGTATGAGCAACATGGATAACCATTATCCCCAAGAAGATGGCCCTCAAAAGCTTGGTTCTCGAGGATGGCACAAAGCTGACTGTTGTCAAAGATCCTGCTGTCATGACTGGATCCTGGCCAACGTGCTACAATGTTCCGAATTTTCAGATTTTTTATCACACACCATTTGAACATTGATGGAGCAGTATCCCTTACAATTGCGGAAAAGCTCTCCATTCACACCACCAGGATTCTGTATCGGGATATGTGTGCAATCAATACATCCAGCAACCTCAAATGACACAACGTCATTTGGCAAGGCACTTCACCCTACTTGCCTCGGGGGAATGTCCCTGTACTTGCTGTAAGTCACTCTGGATCAGAGCACCTGCTAAATGTAGGCTATACGTCATGCAATGTTGTGAGTCCAGGGCCAGGGTTGCACAGTGCCTAAAAAGTATTCTTAGCGTCTTTTGCCAATAAACAGCCATTGTTTGTGTAGATTGGCACTTCCTGTCAAACTTCTGAGAAAGTAGGCAACGTGAGAGTGCATTAACACCGGAAATGTAGGCTAGGCTGTTTGTGGATAAAATTTGTATGAATTACTGTCTAGCTAACATGTTTAACTCAAAGTTAGGTTAACTGAGTATTTGAGTATTTAAGTGTTATCATATTCCGTTTTGGGCATTTAATAGCCTAATGTATGATCAATTCAGAGGAACATTTTACAAGTTTAAGCTGAGCCTCCGCCGGACAGTAGTCTACCTGTGGCGCAAGTAATAAAGCAACAACAACACAACAATAGTGAGTTTAGATTAGATTCAGATTAGATTCAACTTTATTGTCATTACACAGGTACAAGTACAGGGCAACGAAATACAGTTAGCATCAAACCAGAAGTGCAAAACAGTTAATACAACAGAATATAATAAATATGGGTATACTCAGAATATACATAGTATGAACAGTATAATCAGAATATACAGGGTATGTACAGATTCAAGTGATTTTAGACAAAGCAGAAATGAGCAGAATTTCTTGTTGTTTCTGAACAACAACAGCAACAACTGTCAAAAAGTGACATTTCTGGGTGCCATACAGGGGGAGGAAGGGGAAGGCCAAAGCCAGGGGATGGAGCTGTGGCCAACCCCCTCCACCTTTTGGGTGGAAACCAGTTCGTTTGAAGTTGACATGGGGTGATCCACATCTCCAAAGGGGGGTTGTTGTCTTCCAGGCGCTATGTCTGCATGGGTGTTACAGCAACACTCGCCAGATGGTCAGGACCGTCTGTGAGTGCATCATTTGCATTGACAGAATCAGCAAGCCACCTAGCTACATCGTCCTGTCTGGGCGGAGGTGATAACTTTTGGTGGGAACCTTCACTCTGAAATATCTGTCCCCCATCAACTCTCTCCTCCGGCCTTACACCCCTGCCCGCCACCTACAGTCCTCCTCTGACAATCGTCTAGTGGTCCCACCCCTCAAGAGCGCCAGGGCCCTACACAAACTCTTCCCCTATCTGGCTCCCCAGTGGTGGAACCAACTCCCCACCTCCATCAGAAACACAGACTGTCTCCTCACTTACAAGAAAAGGCTTGAGACTCACTTGTTCCGAGAGTTTAATGGCACTCTCAATATCAGCTGTTGTTGTTGTTGCTTTCTTATTGTTCGCTTCCTACAAGTAGACTACTCCCCGTCGGAGGTGCCTACCTTGTATAATTTGTAAACTGTTGGGCTGAATGCTGTTCTAGCTCTTCCCTTTGCACCCTCCAGTGTGTGTGTCAAGAGCCGGTGCATGTGAGAATTTGGAGCTGCGCAGCTTGGAGTGACAGAGAGAGGCTTTGGCAAAAATGCAAAAAATCAAATATTCACTGTTAATGTTAATCTTACATACAACTTTTTCAGATTTGTGTACAAAACATTGTCAAGAGTCTTCAAATGAACTTGTGATTCAGACTATCCGTTTTTGATTGGCACTGTTTGCCCTCTTGCCCTCCGGCAGGTGCCTCAGGAGCCTCCAGTCTAAGACAGTAGACTGAGGAACAGCTTCTTCCCCAGAACTGTGTCACTTTTGAACTTCACCCCGTGCTAACCCCCGCCCCCTACATTTGCACTATTCATTTTTCAGCATCTTTACCATTCTGCACTATCCGTACCATTTTGCACATCTGCATATAGTACCATTTTGCACTATCTGTACTACAGCTGTATATTTAGGATAGGATACATTTGTTGTCATTATACAGGTACAGGTACAGGTACAGGTACAGGTAAAACGAAATTGCAGATACAGAGCCGCAGCAAATTAACGCGCCGCCACTGACTTCTGAAATGTTAGCATAACATGAGGACAGGAGAGAGCAGATAAGCAAATAGTAACACATGTTTGTGTGTGTGCATGTGTGTAACAATACAGTATAACAACAACAAGCTGGTGAAGGCGTTGGGACACTTTCAAATAAGCAGGACCACACTAGTGTACTTCATATAAAACACTACATTTTTTTTGCTTCTATTTTCATTGTCATTTTCTGAGAGAGTCTTCTGCAAACCTCAAAAGTACAATTTCTGCAGTAATCAAACATGTTTTTTTGCTTGAACAAAATTACAAACATTATACAGAAATAAAGAAAAACAGAATTATAAATCATCATCATCTGACTCTCCTTGCTTACAAAGTTCTCAAAATGGCTCAACTGAGGCCTATTTGTGATTGACTTACAAAATTGATCACCAGTCAGACAGTGTTTTAAGGCATCTGTGTAAGTGTTTTAAATCACCCAATGTGTTTTGTATTTTAAATAGATGTGTTTTCCCAATGGTACCAATGACATTTCATTTATGAACGTCTTATGTATGAAATAGTGTGTAGTGCGCAGGAGCAGGTGTGTTGCAGAATTGCAACCTAAGTGCAAAGCAGTTTGTTTAAAGTATGGTTACACTGTGTGTAAGGTATGGTAACAAAAGCTTTTTTCTTTTGTAACCTTGGTCTAAGCATGTGTCTACAGTGTTCAAACAATAGGCAAAAACTGTTGTTATATGCAGGGTCACCATGCCAAAAATCTCAATGTTTTATTGTTGTGGTCTAGGGGCTGCCATTGACTCCCATGGAACAAACATAATACAGCCTAAAATACCAATAAGTTTCTTCCTACCAGAGGAATCCTAAAAAGAGCAATCTTATCTGCTAAACAGAGAAAAAAACAGCAGTAAACCGTTTTAATAGTTGCCATGGTAGCCTTGTGAAACATAACTGACAAATATGATAGGCTGCATTTAAATAGGCCACTCCTGCTTGTGCACACTCCTATGCTACAGGGATCCTCAAAGTTGTTTTGAGGTGGCAGTATCTTAGTAACCTACGGAGCCCCTAAAGTCCCAAAAGTTTGATTTTTTAATCTTGTGCGCACAAGTTATTATCTTGTGCGCACAAGTTATTATCTTGTGGGAACAAGATAATTATCTTGAGGGAACAAGTTATTATCTTGTGCGTACAATCTTGTGGGAACAGATTACTATCTGTCCAGTAAAGGCATGATAGGCCTATGCTTTGAAGAATACGGGGGTAAGTTGCGTTTATAGCTTTTAATAGTTTGTTGATTTCTCACATGGCGGTGTTCATTGCTGTATTTGAATAGTCACTTTGTATGGTTTTGGTTGGTGAGCTGGTTGAAGATGGCTTTCATTTATTCATTTGAATTTTAAAATGTTTTGGTCATGGGGCTAGCCTCAATGAGCGAACACAATTTGTTCTACAATATCGATCTCTGTACTCTTTCATTGTTAGGGAAATGGAGTCTTCTAATCTTTTGGATTTTCTTCGTAAAAGGAAGATTGAGGAGGCAATCATCTCGAAAATGGTTGAGGACAGTGTAAGTTTGGTTTAAATTGATAAATAAGAACTCGTGCAGACATACAAAGAACTAACAGCACAAAAAATGTTACAAATGAAAGTAACTGTCTATATCCTGGTAATGAGTATTTTAAAACTTTATTAACTTTTTTAAATCCCCTCTTCCCCTTCAGTTGCTGATAGCAGGACTAATCTATATGATCTAGCTGCACAAAGGCTCATTTTCTTTTCCATTTTTATAACATCTGTTTTGTTACTTCAATAAAAACGCTATTGTTGTTCTGTTCTCTAAATGTTATTCATTTGTACTACAAAAACACAAAACAAACAAATTATATTAGATTTGATTAGGATCACAAAGCATATTATTGTTCATGTAATACAGTCATACAGTCATAACAATAGTAATAGTTTTGACTTTTCGCAGCAGATAATGTCTATGCAAGCAGTTGCTGTTTAAAGTACTTTAAATTGACTGCATTTCAAAATAGGCCTAATCTATTTAATGATTTTTCAAATAAAACAGATTACTGGTAAAATTGATGATTTGCTACTGATGACATACGAGTGAGAAAGGTATAGCTTGAAGGCTAAAACTACAACAACAAAAAAACTAGTCATCACTTAATTGTATGTTGATGGCATTCCTTAGTGTTAAATATAGATCAATAGCTTCAAGAGGGCTTTGACTGGGAAACTGTAAGCCCAGTTCCTCCACAAGTATCATGCAAAGATCAAATATATCTTCATCACAAGGAACACAACTGCGAAACACACATTGTCCTTTGGACATATCCAGCTCCTCTTGATCAAGTGGCATGGCACAGTCCTCAGTGTCCCATAACTCTGGGGTGGAGTACATCACATTTGGAATTCCATAGGGTACATTTGGGTTGGACACAGGTCAGATTCGGTGTGCATTCCAGACATCCTTAATGCTATTCAGCTCTTCCTAAAAACAAACATAAAATGTCAACTATAACGAGCAAAATGAAACAACATACTGGATAATCACATTCATCACTGAATAAGTCATAGTCATGTGTCATTTTAATTGCCTGATGTAATGTTTTGCAAATAGTCCTTGTGTGACCACATTAATCATCATACCTGAATTATTTCCATTACACACAGCTGAAGTATTGCCTTGTCCAGTAAACCTCCATCAAACCCTCCTTCATCCCGTAGCTCCCCAAGAAGCTGGATCCAATATTCCATACCCTCTTTCCGGAGGATGCCCCACCAACTCTCAATGCGTTGATTTGCTGTACTCACTCCAGCGAGGTAGCTTCGCTCTCCCGACAAATCATCCTCATGGTTTGTGCGTAAATGTTTCTGCAGCTCTCGTACAAGACAGGTTTCTGTGCCACGGTCAGTGCGCACAAGTTTGGGACAGATACTTAGTTTTTCTAAAGATTCTACAAAATAGCCTCCGATAACTCTCGGGTCACTGCTGGTTTTGTAGGCATTCAGCCAAATTATTTTCAGAGAGAAGCCGTCGATACACCCATTAATACACACACCAAAAGGTTTTAACTTGTCATATGAATCGATGTGCCAGAGGTAATTGGGTCCCTTTGAGAAGTACTGTCTCCTATGAAGTCTCCGTTGCTGTCTGTATGCTGACCCTTCGGGATCAAGCTCAGATAATATAACTCTAACTTCTTCTTTTTTGGCTTTAAGGCCATTTTCTCGGCACTTCGTAAACATCCATCTATACCCATGCATCTTTCCCGGACCCTGTAGTTGTTCCTTGACGAAGTCAATGACACGGCCTAAATCTGCATAGTCCTTCCGTCGGCTGAGCCTGTTGTCCTTCAGTATGCGGAGCAAATAATTCCTGCTGATAACAATCCCATGTTTACGTGCAAGAGCAGCAATAATGTCACTGTATGACATTCCAAGATGAAAATAAAACTGGATTAGCTCAGTTCTCTCCATTATATCGTGGCTGTGTACATCGGAAGTCGTTAGAGATGCATGAGTTCATAGTAAATTATCTTGTGCGCACAAGATAATAACTTGTTCCCTCAAGATAATTATCTTGTACGCACAAGATAATTATCTTGTTCCCACAAGATAATAACTTGTGCGCACAAGATAATAACTTGTTCCCTCAAGATAATTATCTTGTTCCCACAAGATAATAACTTGTGCGCACAAGATAATAACTTGTGCGCACAAGATAAAAAAAATCAAACTTTTGGGACTTTAGGGGCTCCGTACTACAAGGTTACAAAGTACAAAGACTTATGTGAACAGTCCTTATTTTTGGCCTTCTTAGCTTTGTCCTTAACTACTGAGAAACACGGTAAGATTTCATGCTGTCTGGTTTTGGTTGTATAGTCTCGTGGCGGTCAAGGCGTTGGGCTCGGTAGGTTGCGAGTTCTATTCTCGGCTGTTGCTACATGATGTTGTGTCACTGGGCAAGGTGCTTCACCCTACTGGCCCCAGGGGGAATGTCCCTGTACCCTAAATTGCTCTGGATGAGAGCGTCTGCTAAATATAAATGTGAATGGATTTAAGAGTGAGTTCATAAATTATTTGTTGACTCTGTAGTAGCCCTCATCTTGTTTTTATGTTGAATTTTGCTAGTTGTGATTGATTCATATATTTGTTGTTGAAAAAACTTTTTACAGGACTACATTATGATGTAATGTAATGTAAAAGGCTCAAAACCCACTTATTTCGAGAATTTAATGCCACTTAGAAATATGAAGGCACTTAGAAATATAATCTGTTGTTGTCCATAATTACTTGTTACTCCCCGTGCGGAAACTCGCTAGTGTGGTTGCTTTATTGTTGTCCGTCGGAGACTCACCTTAAATTTGTAATTTGTTCGGCTAAAATCCCTCTTCCCTGGGCATTTATTGGTTCTCACGATGTATGTTTCATAATATACAAGCCTGCAATGTTTTGGGGTCTATCACGTTGCTGTGCTCAGTGACCGATGCTCTTTTGTAAAGCTCTCTCTTCTAAATCGCTTCTATTTAGCGTCTGCTAAATGAATAAATGTAATGTAATCTACAGCAGCCAAGAAAAATATATTTTCACAGCTGATATCTGAGTTGTGGATTGTGTTTTACAGTGTGTTTGGTCATATTATTCCCCCCAAAACGGTTTCAGTCTTAGATGACAAAACAATAAAAAATTCGCACATATTTGCCAACTTGTTCCTTGAACATTTTGGTATTGCCTAGCCTGAGAAAAACTATAACCTACAACCAGAGATGGCAGAAGTACACACATGCAGAAGTACATCACGTACAGATACCCATGTTGAAAAAAACCTAAAAATTTAGTTAATTACTACTACATGTAGCCTTTTAAGTAAAAGTTGTCAAAATCGAGTTATGTACAGTGACAAAGTAATAATAACAGTATATAACAGTAGACAGAAATAATCTGATCATGCCACCACATACTGATTAAAGAGCCTGGTTTGAAAAACTAAGTAGAAAGTACAGATTTATGCACAAAAAAATAATCATGAGTGAAAGTACAAAAGTTGTTAGATGTTTAAGGCCATTATAACATGTGCCTATAAACTAGCCAAACTTCTCGGGTCATTAACAACTAGTTACTTAAAAGATTAATAGGTTAATAGCAATCGAACCATCACAGACAGCCTATTCTTAATTGGCGAGAGCAATTTTCTCACAATTTCTAGCAGATGAAAATGCAGTCCAAAGTCGACTAGACTCCGGAGTTAGTGGTGTACTGTTCATTCGATAAACTTTCCATTCGGAGTGATCCGCTGTTGAAAATCTTCTGAACACCATGTGACTGGATACCAGACAGGGTGTTCGTCGTCGCGGGTCCAATCTTGCTGACTTAATATGTCCCTCTCTATACATCCATGGTCCCTCTTAGATGGACGAGGACTCAGACGAGCTGGACCGGAAAGCCGAACTGGACGATATTCTCAGTCAAATTGCTGACCTCGACAGATGGAGGCAGATCTTCAACGCTCGCCGGTAACTGGTTAACATCAAATTTGTTTTTTTTTTATTCGTCATCTTAGATTACGTTTGTTTTTTTTCTCTCCAGAAACAACTGCAAAACGTCCTATTAAAAACGTAAGCGGTGCACGGCGTTAATTCACAATGGCTAAGTAATTGTATAATTTTTCCACAGGTTGGAATTACAACATTGTATCATGAAAGTGAGTGCTAAATTTTACTTATATAATCCCCATTCACTTGTGCAGTCGTGGCTACTCATATTTGTTTTTTGTTAGTTTATGTTTCCTTTCCTCACGCTTAAATATCAATATCAGCCCAATATCACCGGACAGCAACAGAAAGCTTATCCATTATGGACTGGACAACTAACCATTTCTGTCCAATGAGAACACGTAACTGTGCGGGGGGTGGGATTCCAAGGTGTACTGGTACATAACTTGATCTGTCTTCGTGAAATACCTGGCTACTCTCTCGAAACCTCCAGATATAGTTACTTTATGTCGCGGTAAGTCGCTATCGCTATCTCTGTTCCGGTCTCTCTCCATCTCGCCGGCTCTTGAGCAACGCAACCTTACGCTGGCCGGTAGCATGTCGGATGTGTAGCTCCTGTGTGTGGTTAGATCTGAGCTCCAGCGATGACAGACTACGCAGAGCTTCTTCACAGCATCAGGGTCCTGCAGCCCTCCAAGCTCGGCTACATAGAACTCCTGCAAGAGGAGGTCAGGAAAAACCCAGACGTGAGTGATGCACGTGATTCCACCTTCTCCTCTAGCTCTCCAGCTCCATCAAGTCTCTCTGTGTTGAGGTGTGGGATTTGGCTATGGCTTGGTGGTTAGAACATTTGCCTGCAGATCAACAGGTCACTTGTCTGACATGTTTCCATTTAGATATAAAAAACAAGTTTTGAAATGTATGTTAGCCTGTAATGATTGTGTAGACTGGAAGACAAGGAAGGGAAAACCCCCAATATGGTTTTGTATGTCTCTAAATCGTTGGTCAATGTTACCACGTTCATTCTTGACTACTGATAATGATACGGTTGTGTAAAAAAGGAAACGTATAAACACAAGTGTAGATCTGTTAGCTCTCAGGTGTGTACTCTCTCTTACGCTTCCTTAAAAAAAATATTTCTGTCTCTTTCCATCTCTCTATCTCTCCCTCTGTCCCTGTCTCTTTTTGTCTCTTTCTCCGTCCCTGTCTGTCTTTGTCTCTCTCCCTTCCTCCAGAGGCCTGAGGAGGAGAGTGGGGAGGAGGGATCAAGGCGGTCTTCCTCCAGTGTCCAGCCCCCTCGCCGTCATGCCGGCCTGCTGTCCGCCCCCTACTCCATCCCCCAAGCCCTGGCCGTATCAGCCCGCCTTGGGGGACTGCCTGTTACACCTGAGCTAGCAGCGGTGAGTCTGTGGACGTACTTTCTGTCACAGCCAATCTACTTCCTGTCACATCCGAGCTAGCAGCTGTGAGTCTGGGGACGTAGTTCCTGTCAGAGCCGAGCTACTTCCTTTGACAGCCAAGCTACTTCCTGTCAAAGCCAAGCTACTTCCTGTCAAAGCCGAGCTACTTCCTGTCAAAGCCAAGCTACTTTCTGTCAAAGCCAAGCTACTTCCTGCCACAGCCGAGCCAGCCGTAGTGAGGCTGGGAACCTGAGCCAGGGTCACCTGACACCTGCTCTCTGTTTACTGCCAGCCAACACCACAGCAGAGCTGATGCTCTGTAAACAAAAGACTGGCAATATGGCCTCCTCATTTATTGATGTGGCTCTTAAGCAGCAGAGAGACTGAGTTTGCAGGTGTGGTTTTTGGAAAGCAGTAGAATAAAGACAGCTTTTACATCTTAAACAGATTCTTTCAAGATTAGCATTAAAGTTGGATTTAGAGAATACATACCTTACCTTTGATTATATTTATCCCTCATCCTGTGTAAACTTGAAAGAAATTGACTGTAAAACAGCTTGGTATTGAAATTGTGAGGATTAATAAACAACTAAAGTGCTACGTTTTTGCTAAGTCTGTGTTTGCATTCTTATTTGTCAGAACCTGAGGAAGATATTATTCGGGAACACGTTTCATGTCTTCAATTACGAGTGGAAGAAGTCCTTCTTCAAGTTCCGGGAGCCGTACTCAGATCTGTCGTACGCCCTGGAGGCAGAGAGGGTGAGAGAGACGCAGTATGACGTGATGATCATCCTGAGGTCAAACAGTATCCAACTGGACTGGGAAAGAGATACTGGTTAAGAGAGACAGGGAGAAAGAGAGACTGGGAGGGAGACACAGAGACTGGGAGAGAGAGAATCAGTTTAATAGTCAATTCAACTTAAAATTATTTATTGTTTTTAACTTGACAATATTATCGACAGAGAATTTAAGGCTTTCCTGATCAGAACACACACCAGCACCCTGGAAACGATTACGTAACCGCAGTGAATTGAGGAGGCTGTCTTAAAGGCAGTGTAGATTATACTTGACATTACCCACCTCTAGAAGGATCCAGTTTCCCAGATCATTCATGTCTGTTTTCCTCTGAACTGACACTGAGTAGACATCCAACACCAACGTAGCGATCACCTGGCCTCTCTGCCGTTCGATATGCTTGTGTTATTGTCACGGCATGACCAACGGTCAGGCTGAAAACACAAAGCCGTGTCACTGTTATGTCACAGCGGGGCCTCCTAGGTGTCTGTGTAACGAGTACCAGCTAGTACAGGGGTGCACACACTTTTTCAGCATGTGAGCTACTTACAAAATGACCGAGTCAAAGTGATCTACCTACTATAAAATTGCGCAACATATAATTATTCAGAAATATATTGAGAACTAGAAAAAAATTCCTAAAGAAATTTTGAGTGTGCGTGACTCTGGCCCGGGACTCTCCCCCATACATCAATGACACTGTTGAGTAATTTTCAGAATATGACTTCTACCATTGCTTAGGTATGTGACAGATCAAGCTTTCAACAGGTGTTCATATGCTGATGCACTAGTAGTAGCGTAAACACTAATTTCAGCAGGATTAAAGACAGCTCCACTTGAGCACACTGCCACAGTTTAAGTTTAAGTAGTAAGCAAGCAGTAAACAATTGGTCACTCTGTGTCAGGTAGCACTTTACATTACAGTTCAGTAGCATAGTAATAGCTTGGTTCTAATTTGATAATAGTGATAAATGCTTTCAAAAACTTAGAGTGTAAAATGACCCAAATACATCCAATGCCAGAATTATGCCATCAATGGCTATGACTTTGGTATTAGAAATACACCTTTTATCAAAATGATACCGCATTATAAATATCAGATAACATTATAAAGTTATACAGCTGTGTTAAATGTCAAATCAATCCACATGCAATAAAACATGTAACAAATCAGGATTCAGCAATAAGCTAGCATCAAAATTCACAAAAAGCACTAGGTCACACAGTTCTGATATCACACTAACAAAAACAGTGCTTTTTATCCAACATTAATTGAGAAAAACACACGCACATACACACACACACATACATATACATACATACATACATACATACATACATACATACATACATATACATATATGTGCATACACACAGGCAGTCTGTACATTAATGACTTAATGATGAACTGTCAATCAAACCATTCAGTGCAATGAATCACTTAGTAGCAGACACACAGGTTCAATCATCTATAAACTACAGGACTACAGGACTCCCCATACAACACTAGCCAATAGTTTGCAAGGTCAACCAGTATCCAGACGATTATGAATGTTTTACAGCAAGCCCCCTCAACAATTTAAATAGCAATTCCAAAAAGACCTGTATTTAATCCCCACTGTTTCTCTATGGAACTGCCGATCCCAACCACCCACACACCTCCCCAATACCTGGTTCGATTCGTCTGGACCCCACCACATTAACTCTGGCCTCAAACCCCTCCGAAATCGCCCCCCCCGAGCCCCCCGCAACGTCACAATCTCCACTTGAAAGTGCAAGTAAATCGATCGCGATTCTCAAACCTCTCCTCCAAATAGGCTCATAGCTCATAAACCCGACCTCCCACACACCTCCCCAATATCTTGTTATATTCCTATGGACCCCACCACATGAACCCTGCCCTCAAACCCCCCCGCACGAGCCCCCCCGCCACCCGCGAACGCCGTTGGCCCCCCCCCCCTCCGAAAACGACCCTAAACGGTCAAAATGCACACAAATAACCCCCCCCACTACCCTCCCCACAACCCTCCACGACCATCCTGACTGATAAGTACATGAATACATATAAGCCCAAATGTTAAAGAAGCCAAAAATCCACATCTTATATAGCATCTCAAGCATCTCAAGCTAAAACAATAACAAAACAGTGCTTTTTATCCAACATTAATTGAGAAAAACACACACGCACATACACACACGCACATACACACACGCACATACACACACACACACACACACACACACACACACACACACATATATATATATATATACATATATGTGCATACACACAGGCAGTCTGTACATTAATGACTTAATGATGAACTGTCAATCAAACCATTCAGTGCAATGAATCACTTAGTAGCAGACACACAGGTTCAATCATCTATAAACTACAGGACTACAGGACTCCCCATACAACACTAGCCAATAGTTTGCAAGGTCAACCAGTATCCAGACGATTATGAATGTTTTACAGCAAGCCCCCCCAACAATTTAAATAGCAATTCCTAAAATACCTGTATTTAATCCCCACTGTTTGCACCACATGAACCCTGCCCTCAAACCCCCCCGCACGAGCCCCCCCGCCCCCCGCCCCCCGCGAACGCCGATCGCCCCCCCCCCTCCGAAAACGACCCTAAACGGTCAAAATGCACACAAATAACCCCCCCCCACACTACCCTCCTTACAACCCTCCACCACCATCCTGACTGATAAGCACATGAATACATATAAGCCCAAATGTTAAAGAAGTCAAAAACCCACATCTTATATAGCATGCTAGCAAAGCATATGCTGATGCACTAGCAATTAGCTTAAGCGCTAATTTCAGCATTGGTCGCTAATGTTAGCAAACAGCATATCTTTACAGCTAGTTGGAATGTCAGTTGTAAATCCTGACTGATAAGCACATGAATACCTATGAGCCCAAATGTTAAAGAAGTCAAAAACCTACATTTTAGATAGCATGCTAGCGAAAGAGTTGAAAAAAGATGTTCGCTTACCTTAGAGACTTAGAGGAAGAGTTGAGTTGGAGTTCAGTTTATAAATACACCCGAAACAAAAAGAGCCAATTTGATTCCTCCAGTAAATATCCTCCAATTAAAGTTATTAAATGTGAAATGAATTACTGTTCGTAAAATAGCCACCGTCATTCGTGGCCACCGTCTCTCCTCTTTCAAGCACGTTGCTAAGTAACGAACTTCGCAATTGTTGCAACGGTCATGGCAGTTGGACAGAGAGAAAAGGCTTACAGAACCCCTCGAACAGGAAGGATTTCTGGCCAAACCGTGTTTCCAATCATAAAACCAGGTTAACGTGAAGCCGGCTGAGCCCTTCCTGAACGTCTACATAGGCATTTTGTGTTGACAAGTGAAGAAATGTGCTCTTGGGAGCAATTCTAAAAAGTGTTAGTTTTGTTTTCCTCCTGAAGTTTTCCTGACACTTTTAACATGGGAGTCTATGAGGGTGTTCATGGGTACTGCGGCCGAATTTTCGCATGTCAAGCTAAAACAATAAATCTGACAGATAAAGTAAAGCAAGTGTGAGCTAGAGGACACATTTTCCTACGTTTCTATGCATAAATTGTGTCTGTAGTGGTGCATTTGAGGCCATGGTAGTCAAATACGTTTTATTTTTTTTACACAATTCTCTCTCTTCTCCACACTCTAGCGATGACATCACCACTCTACCTCTCAAACATTCTCTCCATTAACACCCATTCATTTTTTTGGTGTGGTTTTTAGCAACTTTTGGGCAAAATTGTTCGCCAAAAGTCTTAGAAAAATCATAGCACACATGTCGGGGCCGAGCCGCACATTTTGATATAACTTTTGTGTATATGCGTCAAAAACTCTGGTAGGTGTTTTGAGCCAAAAAAACGGCATAAGAATAAGCAGAATAATAAACGCTAGTAATAACATAGTGTGCGCCTTGCAGCACGCACACAATAAACGCTAGTAATAACATAGTGTGCGCCTTGCAGCACGCACACAATAATAAACGCTAGTAATAACATAGTGTGCGCCTTGCAGCACGCACACAATAATAAACGCTAGTAATAACATAGTGTGCGCCTTGCAGCACGCACACAATAATAATAAACGCTAGTAATAACATAGTGTGCGCCTTGCAGCACGCACACAATTATTTATAAGAACCATATATGTTAGTATACCTTGCATAATTGTGTGAACCCATATAGCTTGTTACAACCCCAACACAAAATAAGGAAATCAGCTTACAAATCAATAACGTTTATTTACAAAAAAACAACACAGGGATCAAGGAGGACTGCCAGTGGCACCAAATGAAAGAAAGAAATAATAACCCACCCCCCTTGACAGGTGCTAAGCACCCATAAAGACAGTGGGTGGTGCTCACTCTAACCTAGGGTTATAACAACAGGTAAACCTACGTGACGTTAGATGCCTAGCCTCACTCAAGGCTGACTCGCATAAATAAGTGGAGCCAAATAATGCAGTCAAGGATGTTGCACATTTCCTTATGTTGGAGTACTTTTCCTCTGTGAGTAAGCTCCAGAATTGTCCATGAGCTCTGGCCTTCCGCTCAATGTCGGCTTGTAGTGTCAGTAGATGAGGCAAACACACTTTGAAAATGACATAGCAGAATCCTTCTTCAGGCAGCTGCTGTGAGTCTCAGCTAGATTAAGATTTAAGATTTAGATTAAGATTTAAAGGGAGAATGGAATTTTTTTGTTTGTTTGTTTGTTGTATTTAAAGTGGATACTTCTGTTTAGGTAGCCGGCTCACTCGTGTGTTAATTTTCCTGTGTTTACTTCCGGCAACATTGAATGACGACAGACGGTCAATACCAAGGTTGAATGTAGGGAGGGGGGATTTTACGAGATGGTGACGATAGTCCGGTTTTAGTTATGGTACACCCCCCCCCCCCCCCTTCCCGTCCATTCGAATATCACGAGTATACGAGTGGTGATCGATGCCTTCCTTTTCTTTTTTCCATATTGTTCTTGTTTAATTTTACTTGTTATATAAAATATCAGAAAATGGTTCCCTCACTTACCCTTATGTTTAGGGGGAGATGTAGATGAGATTATTTAGGAACACTGAGGAAGGAAGCTCCAAGATGCCAATACCATAAGTTGTTTCTCTTATGCCTACTATGAACAAGGTAGATGTGTTACCGTGGATTATAAAACCACGGCTGGGTTGGGTTGATGTACGTTTTTTGTGGGTTAACATTTTTTTTCGTTTGTTTATATTTTTTTATTTTGTTACTTATCGAAAGCAATGATAAGCTCTCTGTTGACCAACTACAAATTTGAAATGTTATTTGTTTTTAATGTGCAGCAGTAACCATGTCAGAAATGAAAATACATTCATGGAATGTTAAAGGCTTGGGGAGGGCATTTAAAAGGAGAAAAATACTAAGAAATACTAAGAAATACTACTATACTAAGAAATTCTTACACTCTTCTTAAAAAAGACAAAGTGGATGTCGCTTTTTTACAAGAAACATATCTGTCAGACAATGACCATAAGCAATTAAAGAGGGACTGGGTCGATCAGGTTTACTTCTCTTCATACAAAACTCATAGTAGAGGAACTGCTATTCTGATAAGTAAAAACATCCCATTCAAACTGCAAAAGTCAATCACAGACCCAAAGGGTAGATATGTTTTGATATTGGGTTCTATCTATGGAAAATCAATAACTTTTTAAAATGTCTATGCCCCTAATATCGATGTTCCAACATTCAAGTCTGACATGGTTCTGCTCTTCAATGAAAATTGTAATGGATTTGGAGTGATAGGAGGAGATTTCAACTGTACATTGGATCCTTCTTTAGATAAATCTCATCAAACGAAAGGCTACAGCTCCAAATCCTCAAAGGTCCTTAATGGGTTATGTGCAGAATGTGGCCTTACTGATGTATGGCGTGAACAAAATAAGAATGTTAAAAATTATACTTTTTTCTCAAATGCTCATAATTCATACTCACGAATAGATTATTTTTTTATACACTCAAAATACATGCATATGGTAAAAGAGTGTGGAATAAATCCAATCATAGTTTCGGATCATGCTAGAATTCATTTAACTATTCATTTGGAATATGAAAAAAAAACATTTTAACCGATGGACATTTGACACTTCTTTGCTTAAGAATAAAGAATTCAAATCTAAAATGCAAGGGAGGATTACCAATTACATAAAGGAAAATAAGGATCCCCTTATAGAGCCCAATATTGTATGGGAAGCTGCAAAAGCCACTTTAAGGGGACTAATAATTTCATATGTTTCTTTCATAAAACGGGACGAACGGAAGCAAAGACAAGAACTTGAAAGAGAAGTAGGTAGATGTGAAGCACTCCATAAGACTGCCTCCACAGAATACAATTGGGGACAATTGGCTATGGCTAGAGTGAAACTAAATCTTAACATTTCAGAGGAAATTACCAAACAAATGAACTATATTAGACAGAAGCACTATGAATTTGGCAATAAACCAAGTAAATTACTTGCCCATCAACTTAGGAAAAAACAGTCAGAAAGGGTTATATCTGCAATTCGCTCAGAGGACAATAATATAAATCATCATCCAAAAGAAATTAACAAAGCTTTTTATGACTTTTATAACAAACTCTATGAATCCGATAGCAACTACACTCAAGTAGAATTGGAAAATTATCTCAAAAGCATACATTTACCTAAACTATCTGAATTAGACCAACAACACCTTAACTCTCCATTCACAGAAGCAGAAGTTTGGGCTACAGTTAATTCGATGCCGACAAATAAAAGCCCAGGTCCAGATGGTTTTTCAGCCGAATTTTATAAAACATTTTGGACTGATCTTCAGCCAATTTTTATGCCAATGATCAATCACTTCTGTCTTAAAAAAATACTCCCCAATTCAATGAATTATGCACATATAAGTGTGTTACATACAAGTGGCAAGGATCCCTTAAATTGTTCCTCATATAGACCGATTAGTCTTCTTGACCATGATTATAAGATTATTACAAAACTACTAGCAAAAAGACTTGAATCTAATCTACCTAAATTAATACATCCGGACCAATCAGGGTTTATAAAAGGGAGATATGCTGCAGATAATATAAGGAGACTGCTGAATACAATAAATAAATTGGACACCTGCCGGGAGCCTTCTCTGCTTCTATCCTTAGATGCAGAGAAGGCTTTCGACAGGGTTGAATGGAATTTCCTTTTCACTGCTCTTCATGGTTTTAATGTGGGCCAGAATTTCATTGAATGGATCAAATCAATTTATAAAAACCCTAAAGCATCTGTCATCACCAATGGTACCTCCTCGGAGTACTTCTCTTTGACCAGAGGGACAAGACAGGGATGCCCACTCTCACCCTTGCTTTTTGCACTGGTGGTTGAACCATTAGCATCATGTGTACGAGACAATATTAACATTAAAGGATTAAAGATTGATGATAACGAACATAAGATATCGTTATATGCAGATGATATAATTGTATATATGACAGACCCAAAAAATTCAACAGCACATTTATATAGTACAATAGAACAATTTGGAAAATATTCCGGATATAAAATCAATTTTAACAAATCTAACGCTTGCCTCTTGCATATGACTCCAACAGAAAGCATGTGTAGATCATATTCTTTCCAATGGACGCCTGGTAGCTTTAAATACCTTGGAATAATTATCACTCCAAAATTAGACAACTTGTTCAAAGAAAACTACACTCCTCTCATTGATAAGATTAAAGCAGATCTGTGGAAGTGGTCAACTTTACCATTATCCCTGTTAGGGCGAATAAATGTTATAAAAATGAATATTTTACCAAGATTGAACTTTCTTTTCCAAATGCTACCCTGTTATTTATCCGCATCATTTTTTAAACCTATAAACAGAGACATTTCTAAATTTATCTGGTGCAATAAAAAACCAAGAATAAGTCTGTCAAACCTCATGAAACCAGAAAACATGGGGGGCCTTGGTCTCCCCAATCTCCAGTACTACTTCTGGTCAGCGCAATTACGTAATTTAATATCATGGTCACTGGGTAGACAAGACTCATTGTGGGTCCAGATGGAGGCCAAATTTGTGGATCCCTTACCGCTGGATTCCCTCATATTTATAAAACAATTTAATTTGATAAAAAACATGGATCAGTACTTCACTGTTTACAATACACTTTTAGCATCGACGGACTGTATTAGGACACTTGGCTTCCCTAGCTGTACTTCGATGTATTCTCCTATCTATCAAAATCCTGATTTGAAAAAACATTTAAAACCAATTAATATAGGTAAGTGGACAAGTTTGGGTATAAAACAATTTAGAGATTTATTCCATAAAAACTTGCAACCAAAATCATTTATTGATTTAAAAAGTGAATATGGCATCCCGAACACAGATTTTTAAAAATACTTACAGATTCGGAATGTTGTAGGATCACTATTCAAAGAAAAAAAGTTCCGTTTTGGATCATCGGAAATAGAGGATTTATTAATTTCCTCAATCACAATTCAAGGTAAAATCAGTGAAGTGTATGGTGTCCTATCAATAAAGGGTAATTCATGTTTTCAAACTCTACTAAAGATCTGGGAAGAGGACCTAGGGTTGGTTTTAAATGAAAATTCTTGGTCTAATATTTGTGAAAGAATACATTTCCCATATACAAGTAATAAAATCAAAGAAGCTAATTGGAAGTTCATTCACAAATTCTACCTCACACCAATAAAAATGCATAAAATCTCAAAGGATAACTCATCAAAATGCCCTAGATGCAAAAAGGAGGAGGGATCTTTCCTACACGTTTTGGGAATGTCAGTTCTTGAGTGATTTTTGGAATTGTATTCATAATTTTACAAAATCTGTTTTGAAATTGGAATTTAATTTAAACCCCTGTTTTTATTTATTAAATGAGTCCCTAGACTTTCATTTAGATAGGAAAAAATCCAGAATACTGATACTCATAACATATTTCGCAAAGAAATGTATTTTATTATTTTGGAAAAATGATTCACCACCAACCTTTAAGATGTTTTTGGAACAAATGTCCACCTTTTTACCTTTAGAGAACCCTGGAAAAATGCGATCGCGGCCATATCTTCCATGAATTTTGGACCCCATTACTTAGTTGCTTAGAGGAATTTTCTACAGGAGGTTGTCAACAATGACAAGGAAAATATGTTATGATTTCTAAAGATATATATATATTTTTTTTTTGTTTTGTTGTTATTTTTATTTATTTTTATTATTATTATTATTATTAGTGTTGGTGTAAGGAAGGGTTACATAAACATTAACATTATGAAAATGACAGTGAAAAAAAATCCAACTCCCATTCCGTATGGAAATGGTAACTTTCATGCCGGGTCTGGCCCGTAACTGATCATTGCGTGTCTGGCCCGCTTCCACACCTTTACTTTTTCAATTAAATTTAATGTACAATTATAGAAAATGCGAAAATACGATAATCTCAATACTTTTTTTTAAATGTTTGTAAAGAAATGATCTCATATACACCACATTATTATGATGATGTCTGGCCTACTTCCACAACCTTTACTTTTTCAATTAAGTTTAATATAAAATGATAGGAAATGGCTAATCTCTAAAAATAGCATCCAAAACAATTTTAGGGGGTTGGTGATTTTATTGATAAGATTAAGTGTGTGGAAGTAGGCCAGACAATGGGTTAAGCATGGATGTATTATATTAACCTGGATACTGTGTCGCCTCTCAGCAGACGCACCGTTTTTCCCAGTGGCCACTCGTGGTATTGTAACATAAAATCCCATGGGGCCCAGAAAGCACTTTTCCCATAGACCGTAATAGTAAAAGAGAAGCCTGTAAAAAGGTTCTCAGGACACCTCCAGCTGTAACCACTATTAATTAATAATCTTTTGTATTTCATATTTTTAAATCATGGACTTTTAAACTGTCAAAAAGTTTTCTAAAGGCCAGAAAAGCCCCCCCAAAATCTCATTTTCTATGGTGACGTCACAGCTGTGTGCGTACACTCCCAAGCGCTGTCCCCCCCCCCCAAGCGCTATGTCTCGGGAACATCACACTGTTCACCCACTCTATCGCAAGTCTGTTGTTTTTGTTTTGTTATGTTCGTTATATTGTAAATAGTTAATGTTCAGTAAAATCACATTATTACTTTGAAAAGTGTTGAACTATTTCATTATAAAGCCTTGCATAGGAACACCAAATTATGTTAAATACACCACACAACATAATTATTTTATTTTTATTCAGTAGCATGTGGCGAAGTATAGGTTCTGACATCTCACTACAGGAGAAAACAGTGTTTTAGGGTCGATTATAAAAGATATCAGGCTAGGAATTACGCTTAATGTCCAGGAGCTCCTTCCATGACTCAGGTAATATACAAACTATATCACTTAGCTCTAAAAGAAACTAAAAAGAAAAGAAGCTGCATAATGCTTAATAACAAAAGACTTGCCTGTTTGAATGTACCGATATAGCCTATAAAACGATAAGAACTCTAAACTTAATCTGACAAGAAGTCATTAGCTATATCATACGGGATCATTGATCGACAAAACAGATTTGCCTACTGCATTTGGTTGATAAATATGACAGCTCGTTTTATCCTTTGTGATGTAGCGAGAGGCTAAATAGTTCTTAGCGGGGCAGTTCAACCAGCACACGGACACAAATCTCAAAATTATGGGTCTTTAATTAGTTGCTCAGGTCAACAAACAAGGATTTCAACAAAAGTAAGCCTGAGTGGTAACCAAACAAAAAAACAATATTTAGTATCCAATCCTTACATTCAGGTTCCTTGGATTTCCAGTGTCCATAAAACCAACAGTTCCTCAATATACAGTATTCCAACACGAGTTAGTCCAGCCCAGCAAGTCTCCCGGTCCACACTATCCGCTCCACCATACACAGCCCACCCCCCCTTTGTCTCTGTCATGCTTTTATAGGCCTTCCCGCCATCCAATAATAAGTCATGACCTGCAGGTGTGCTGGGTTGTTAGGATTGGTGAGGAGAAGTGTGGCTTGTAGCTCCACCAGCAGGTGGAGCCCTGAGTGGTTGGGGTTGGAGCCATTTTAGGGGGATGTAGCGCCCCTCCAGGACCCAGCCTCTCGTGACATCACATATCCTCCCCCTCAGGACCGACGCCCTCGTCGGGTTAGAGAAAGCGAAAAGGGCCTCCCGCCGGGACAGGGCATCCGCATTTCCATGACGCTTGCCCGCTCTGTGAACGACAGTAAAATTAAAAGCTTGCAAACTTAAAAACCATCTGGTTATCCTACCATTCGTTTCCTTGTTCCTAGCCATCCACTGCAGGGGTGCATGGTCTGAAACCACTGTGAAGCGCCGGCCAAGGAGGTAGTAGCGCAAAGATTCCAGAGCCCAAGTAATAGCAAGACATTCCTTCTCCACTGTTGAGTAGTTTTTCTCTCTTGGAAGTAATTTCCTGCTTAGGTAGAGAACTGGGTGCTCCTCACCTTCATGGACTTGGGCAAGAACAGCCCCAAGGCCTACCTCAGAAGCATCGGTCTGGACGATGAAGTCTCTCTTAAAGTCTGGGGCCACCAAGACCGGGCTTGAGCATAGGGCTTGCTTTAGCTCCACAAATGCCGTCTCTGCTGCAGGGTTCCACGTCACCATCCTTGAGTGACGTTTGGTTGTCAGGTCTGTCAGGGGTGCTGCAATGGTAGCAAAGTTTGCGATAAAACGGCGGTAATATCCCGCTAGACCTAAAAAGGATCTCACCTGTCTTTTGGTGATGGGCCGTGGCCATTTTTGTATGGCCAGAAGCTTGGCCTCCTGCGGCTTAACTAGTCCTTGTCCAACGGTGTATCCCAGGTAGTTTGTCTCACTGAAACCCAGCCTGCACTTCTTCGGGTTTGCTGTGAGACCTGCCTCCCTTAGAGCATCAATCACAGCCTGCACCCTTGGTAGGTGACTGGCCCAGTCAGGACTTTGAATGACCACATCATCTAAAAACGCTGCGGCGTACCTTTTATGGGGAGCAAGGATTTGGTCCATCAACCGCTGGAAGGTTGCTGGCGCCCCATGAAGCCCAAAAGGGAGCCGCGTGTACTGGTAGAGCCCTTCTGGGGTGGCAAAGGCGGTCTTTTCTTTAGATGCTGGGGTCAGGGGTACCTGCCAGTAGCCTTTTGTGAGGTCCAGGGTAGTTAGGAAGCGAGCATGTCCTAAGGAGTCCACCAGATCATCGACACGGGGCATTGGGTATGCATCAAACTCTGATACCTCATTCAACTTCCTGTAGTCGTTACAAAACCGCACTGTGCCATCTGGTTTGGGAACCAGTACAATGGGGCTTGCCCAGGCACTCTTACTCTCCTCAATTACTCCAAGTTCCAACATCTTCCTCACCTCCTCCTGGATAGCCACTTTACGAGCCTCAGGCACCCGATATGGACGTTGGTTTACCGTCCGACCAGGGATGGTGCGTATCGTATGCTGGACTACCTCTGTGTGTCCGGGGAGGGGTGAGAAGACATCTCGGTTCTGGTCAACCAGCTCCAGGACCATCTGACGTTGATGGGGGGAAAGGTTTGGTCCTACCTGGACTTCCTCTCTCGCAGGTTCCTTTGACTCTGTGGGGGGTAGACAACTAAGCAGCGACTCCCTGGCATGCCATTTTTTAAGGAGATTCACATGATATATCTGTACCGGTTTTCTTTTATTATTTTGCCTCACCTTGTAATTTACCTCTCCCACCCGTTCTATGACTTCATAGGGACCCTGCCAGGTTGCCAGGAATTTGCACTCTACCGTGGGCACCAGGACCAGTACTCTATCTCCAGGCTTGAATTCTCGAGGCTGGGCGGGTCGATTGTAGGAGGCTTGTTGTTGTCGTTGAGCAGCCTCCATGTATTCCCGCAATATGGGGTATATGGCCTTCATTCGCTCTCTCATGGCCCCCACATGTTCAATCAGGGTCCTCTGTTGACATGGCTGCTCCTCCCACGCTTCTTTGGCGATGTCAAGCAATCCTCTCGGTCTATAGGAAAGTAAAAGCTCAAATGGTGAAAAGCCAGTGGAAGATTGGGGAACCTCTCTTACCGCAAAAAGCAGGTATGGAAGCAGCTGGTCCCAATCGCGGCCGTCCTCTGCTATGGCCTTCCGCAGCATTGACTTTAGGGTCTTGTTGAAGCGCTCGACCAACCCATCCGTCTGAGGGTGGTACACTGATGTTCTCAGCTGGGTGATTTTGAGCAGCGCACAGAGGTCTTTCATAACCCTGGACATGAACGGGGTTCCTTGGTCTGTTAGGATCTCCTTCGGAATGCCCAAACTCGTGGAGAGGAGGAACAATTCCTTGGCTATCTGCTTGGAGGTAGCCTTTCTCAGCGGGATAGCCTCAGGGTATCGGGTGGCGTAATCTAGGATGACCAGAATGTACTGGTGTCCCCGAGCACTCTTTGGTAAGGGGCCCACAATGTCCAGTCCTATTCTTTGGAAAGGAGTTTCAATAATGGGCAATGGGATGAGGGGGTTCCTATAGGAAGGTCTGGGTGCTACTTGCTGGCACTCGGGACAACTTCGGCAGTAGTTTTCTACCTCTTTGTGCACCCCTGGCCAAAAGAAGCGCTGCAAGATTCTCTCCTTTGTCTTTTCTACGCCTAGGTGGGCCCCTAGGGGGTGACTGTGAGCCAAGTTCAGCACAGTGGCCCGATGCGGCTGTGGTACGAGCAGCTGCTCCTGTACAGTATTGTCCTTTTTCACAACTTGATATAGCAGTCCCTTGCTTACTGCAAAATGGGGGTAAGTGGGGCTTGCTCTATCCCCCAGCACTACTCCCTCCAATACCTGAACATTCTTTAATGCATTAGACAGGGTGGGGTCCTGTAACTGCGCAGCACCATACTGGCCTGTGAGGGGGGGCAGCTCTGTGGTTGCTGGGCCATCTTCCTCACTGAGGTTTGAATCGCTTCCGGGCAGCACATCCTCCTCTCTGGTGTCAGGGTCTGTCTCTGTGTCAGCCCGGGTGCGAGCCATTCCTGCAAGGGCAGAATCAGGGTTTTTTTTTTTGGAAGTTTGCAAGAGGGTATTTTTTTTCTCTGCTTACTGGGTTCGCGGGTCCGCCGCTCCTGTGTCTCCCTCCACAGTGCGTAGAAGGCCGGACAGTCTCGTCCAATTAAGACCGCCACTGGGAGCGATTCCACCACGCCCGCCATCACCTGAAGGGTTCCCCGGGTGGTGGTCATTGTCAGCCCTGTGATGGGGTATTCTCGGGTGTCCCCATGGACACAGGAGACAGGCAGGGTTTTCCCTGTGGTACGGCACGATGGACCCATCAGGTCCTTCCGCACTAGAGTGATTCGACTCCCTGAATCCAGCAATGCTTCTACATCATGGTTATTCACTGTCACTGGGCAGGTGGGAGGACGGTCTGGGTTACTGCCGGTAACCCCCACAAGCGACGCATACAGGTGGGCTGCTGGTGAGCTGGAGGTCTCTGCGGTGGGCATGGGCTCATCCAACAGTTTACCGCACTGCCAGGAGAGATGCCCTCTCTCTCCACACCGATAGCACTGCCTCGTTCCGCTCTCTTGGGACATTCTTCCCGGCTCAGGCTTGCTCTTGGTACCCCCGGGAACATAGCGAACCCCTGTGGTGGCTGGGTTAGGGGCCTTTAGGTTCCTGGCGTATCCTCCTGCATTCGATCCAGCTGCCCTACCGGGCTCCTTCCTGGTAGCCTGGAGCATTTCTGTTGTGGCCTGGTATTTCTCCACAGCCTCGACCGTTAGGTCGGCCGTGGTCAGAGCCTGTTGGCTGAGGAACCGCTTGGCATCGTGTGGCAGAGCCCGTAGGTAGCGGTCCACCACAATAGTCTCTACTACAGCGGCGGCTGTATTTTTCTCTGGCTCCAACCATTTCCTTGTAATCCGGACAAGTTCATGCATCTGGGCCCGAGGAGCTTGGTCTTGTCGGAAGGTCCAGCTGTGGAAACGTTGGGCCATGCTAAATCTCGTAATCCCATTTCTGCTCAGGATCTCGGTCTTCAGTGCATCATAGTCCATTGCCTTTTCCGGGGGCAGGTCCTGGACTGCATGTAGGGACTCCCCTGTCAAAAAAGGGGCTACCAGTCCAACCCACTGTGCTTTGGGCCATCTTTCTCTGGTGGCTGTGGCTTCAAAGGCATGCAAATAGGCCTCAACATCATCCGTTGGCCCCATCTTGGTGAGTAAATCCCCAGCCCTTATTGGGCGAACATTTTGGCTGGCCAACTGTTTCTGTAGATGCAGCTCCTCCGCCTTTAGCTGGTTGGCCTTCCTTTGCTCCTCTAGAAGGGCTGCACTGGCTTGCATCTGAGCCTGCTGTCCAGCAACAAGGGCTCTGAGAATATCCTCCATTTTGTCTTTGGGGTTTATAGTTAGATTGGACAATTGTGTGGTTAAAATTTCGGTGTCCTCTCCGTACATGTGCTGTCAAAGTGTGAACATGCCCGCATTCTCCACCATATGTGATGTAGCGAGAGGCTAAATAGTTCTTAGCGGGGCAGTTCAACCAGCACACGGACACAAATCTCAAAATTATGGGTCTTTAATTAGTTGCTCAGGTCAACAAACAAGGATTTCAACAAAAGTAAGCCTGAGTGGTAACCAAACAAAAAAACAATATTTAGTATCCAATCCTTACATTCAGGTTCCTTGGATTTCCAGTGTCCATAAAACCAACAGTTCCTCAATATACAGTATTCCAACACGAGTTAGTCCAGCCCAGCAAGTCTCCCGGTCCACACTATCCGCTCCACCATACACAGCCCACCCCCCCTTTGTCTCTGTCATGCTTTTATAGGCCTTCCCGCCATCCAATAATAAGTCATGACCTGCAGGTGTGCTGGGTTGTTAGGATTGGTGAGGAGAAGTGTGGCTTGTAGCTCCACCAGCAGGTGGAGCCCTGAGTGGTTGGGGTTGGAGCCATTTTAGGGGGATGTAGCGCCCCTCCAGGACCCAGCCTCTCGTGACATCACACCTTACTTAAAAAAATAAACAAACAACGCAAATTTACCATGTATAATCTATAACCATGACTTGACATGACATGAGAAGATCATCGGTGGATGTGTCCTATAAATCCATCATTTTATTTTGTAAATTCGTCATTACCGGTCTAAAGCTAGGTTTATGCTCCCGCGTCAAACCTTACGCGTGGGGCGTGGCGCGGTTGTTGAGCATTCGAAGTTCTGCGTCGAGGGTCCGCGTTACTCTGCAATTACCGCCATGGTAATTGCACCCCAGGGGGTGTGGCTGTGTGGTTTCAAGGGTTATAGCCGAATCCTTGCTCATTACTGAAGAGCAAATGCTTATATTGCAAATGATGTGGAAGCGCAGGCGACAGAGAAGACGTTTGCAGAGGTTCTGTACGATCACTAAACTGGTCGAGGCTGGAAACGGGTGAATTTGCAACACTGGTTCACCCACTGAGGGACCTGGATGAACAAATGCACTTTCAATACTTTCGAATGTCAGCGGGCCGATTTGACAAGCTTCTTCGCCGTATACAGCCTGGCGAGTGGAGAAAAGTGGTGGCCGATGATTCGAACTTCACGATGGTGTCCCGAAGCACACTCAATCTGTGATAATAAACTGTGAACTATGCATGGTGTGTAAACTGTGTTGTGCTGTGTGTGTTGAAAATAAATATCAAAACAACTGTTAGAAAACAAACTTGTGTGTTTTATTCTTATGTATTATGTAATATAAAAAGTCACATTTAAAAAATCACGGCCAAAAGTGCACTCAAACGATACAACACACGTATCTCAACTATTTACAAAACTACGTCACGTTCTGAGCGGACCAATCACAGCGCTTGCGACGCAGACAACGCAACGCCTAGTTAGGATTTTTTGGAGGTATAATTGGCTGTGTCCGAAACCACTCCCTAAAGCTCGATTCATGCTTCTGCGATTTGTCGCCCGCATTGCTCCGCCGACAACGCGGACCCTCCTGCATTGCCCATCGCGCGCCTCCAAAAAATCCTAACTGCGCGTAGCGTTGCGGCGTCACAAGCGCTGTGATTGGTCCGCTCAGAACGTGACGTAGTTTTGTAAATAGTTGAGATACGTGTGTTGTATCGTTTGAGTGCACTTTTTGCCGTGATTTGCCGCAATTTTACTTTTTATAATACATTTATACATACTACAATGCATATTGTTGTTGTATTGTTTTAGTGTTGTGATTTTTTAAATTATACTTTTTGTATTACATAATACATAAGAATAAAACACACAAGTTTGTTTTCAAGCAGTTGTTTTGATATTTATTTTCAACACACACAGCACAACACAGTTTACACACCATGCATAGTTCACAGTTTATTATCACTCAATGAGTGTGCTTCGGGACACCAATCTGAAGTTCGAATCATCGGCCACCACTTTCCTTCACTCGCCAGGCTGTATACGGCGAAGAAGCTCATCGAATCGGCCCGCTGACATTCGAAAGTATCGAAAGTGCATTTGTTCATCCAGGTCCCACAGTGGGTGAACCAGTGTTGCAAATTCACCCGTTTCCAGCCTCAAACAATCGTATAGAACCTCCGCAAACGTCTTCTCTGTCGCCTGCGCTTCCACATCATTTGCAAAATAAGCATTTGCTCTTCAATAATGAGCAAGGATTCAGCTATAACCCTTGAAACTACACAGCCACACCCCCCTGGTGGCATGGCGGTGAACTGCAGAGTAACGCGGACCCTCGACGCAAAACATAGAATGATCAACAACCGCGCCACGCCCCACGCGTAAGGTTTGACGCGGGAGCATAAACCTAGCTTAACCCCTATATGGGGTACTATATAGGGATCACGCCATTTTGTAGTGGTGTCCGAAACGTTAGGGATCACCAGGTGATCACAATATAGTGCCCTGAATGTAGCCCACAATTCACCGCGAAAAGTAGTGAACATCTGATGGTCACTAACGCTGTGTCCGAAATCATTCACTCATTCCCTCTATATAGGGAAATAAATGTAGTTGACTATATAGTGAGCTCAACAGAAAAAACGTTCGGACACTTCTTTTGGCGCCCGTAATTACGTCATCTATGTCGCACAATTAAAATGTACCACATTAATGTTGTCTCACGTTATACTTGTCCATTTACTACTGCATTTTTAGTTTAGTTTTCGTATTTTGTTTTGTTTTCTATTTAAGCATTAAATATATATATATAATTAATATATATATATAATTAATGAATTCAACAAACTATCCTCCGTCAAACTACACCACCTGATGACTCCCAGCTGGAGCCAATTGGTTTTCTTTCTGTGCCCAGAGAACTTCTGGCAATGCATGATGGGTTATCTAGCGATTATTATTAATAATCTGGTGTATATCTCGTTAATATTATAGATCAATGGTGTATATTTAAGACTTTTTGACAAACATTTGAAAAGGTATTGAGGTTAGGGTGTGTTTGATGCTATTTTCAGAGATTGGCCATTTTCTATTGTTTTATTTTACATTTAATTGAAAAACTAAACGCTGTGGAAGTTGACCAGACATTATCAGAATAATGTGGTGTATGTTTCAGATTTGTATAATCAAATAAATATTAAGAGTCATTAGGCCTATATAACTTGACGCTGGGAACTAGCGTTTTCCGAACGTGAGACGAATGCCTAATATGAAAGTAACTTCACCTCGCTATGTTATAGACTGTTTACATATGAAGACGTACGAATAAACCCCCATTCTGATTCTGAAGACGTAGCCTACTGTACTGTATAAACTGGGATTAGAGGATGATAGAAAAAGGTTGGTCTGCACTGAGGACCAGTGGTAGAACATGAATCTGCTCCCTTTTAAAACATACATAACAATAGTTTATTTATTTTATTCAGGGGGGATCCCGTGCCATTCAAATGATTGTCCAGGCAAATATAATCAAATACCTGCTTTTCACACGACATCCCCACTCAGAAACCTGCAGAATGCAGAGGTGAGAAACACAAGGTTTCTACCACAGTTCCGTTTTATAAACATGTTAAACTAACGTGGAGTCCATCAAAGTAGATTTATATGAGAAGCTACTGGGCGTAAATGAATACGCAAACTTCCTTGTGTCCAGTTTGAGCGAGGCCGGAGAGAAGGACCAGGAACGCGCTTTGGCGGCGGCGCTCGCGGACATCCTGTGGGCGGCGGGCGAGGAAAGCAGCACTGTCGTCTCCTTGGTAACTGCAGACTACTGCATCACGCCTCACTTGGACTACAAATTAGACAACTTCACCGAACGAGTACGACGATCTTCTCCTCCCTACTGAACTTCACACCACAAATAAAATGTTATTTGTTTAGCTCGTTTTACGTCATGTAAGAGGGCTTCACAGACAGCCCCTAAACTGACATGTCAACAATCAGTGCTAAAATATTTTAAAGGCAACGAAGAAGCCTACGTAATAATGGAATTCGACTCTTGAGAAGTAATTTTTTTGATGAATTGGCTTTTATGTTTTTACAAATTTGCAGCTACAGCTTTTCAGTTTCGACAAGAAAGAAGATGTCAGGACATTCCTCTATGAACACATTCAGTGTGTGAGTTATGCTTGAATATGAAAATACTGGAATGTCTGTTTTTAAAGCACATCAAACTTTATTTGTAAAGTCCTTTTGACAAACAACATCACCATAGGATTAAACACATTAATATTAGTGTCATCTTGTCTGCCCCTGCAGTTTAAAGAAGAGGGTTGCCATGGAGTCATCCTGTTTCTCTACAGTCTGATCTTTTCAAGAACTATTAGCAGGTAGACATGTAGTGTTATAATACTGTAGCATTCACTATGCACTGTGCTGTGAGATTCCCTATGTTAGATAAACACTGTCCTGTGTCCCAGGTTGCGTGAGGACCTGGATGGAACCACAACCCACTTGTTGTACCTGAGCCTTGGCAACTTCGTGTGTCGTCAGGTAAGGCATCTTGTGGCAGAAATGTGCCGCTTCGCTCCAGAACAATACCTCCAGGGTAATGGTTACTGTTTGCCCCTCTGCACCTGTGGGACTCAGATCCTATCTTCCCCTCATCTCCTCCCCTCCCTCCCCTCAACCCCCCCCAACCCCCCTCCACCCCCCACCTCCTCCCCTCTTCCATACACCCCCCATCCCATACTGTCCCCCTTCTCCCATCCTCCCAGGCCTTGTTGAACCTGCTCCTGACCGGCAGGGCCAGTCCCCAGGTCTTTAACGGCACCCTCCAGTCCGAGGAAGACGGCAGCTTGCTTGAGCAGCCCCTCCACGGGGTCTTGGCCCGCAGCGACGTGGGCTACCTGTACTGGAGCCGAGAGGAGGTGGAGCGGGCCAAGATGCCCCTGGTACAACACCTCGCACACACCTCACACACTCATCTCTCTGTAACTTGTTTCTGCATCCAGTCATCCAGCTTCACATCTCTGAGTCAGTAAGCCAGCCTCCTTACCCTTGTAGACTCTCCAGGGAAAGGCAGCAGAGCCTGGGTAGACATAAGTACAAGGTTGAGCCCCGTCAGGTCCAAACACTGTCAGGCAGTCCTGCATGTCCTAAACACACTTGATTCAAATGAATGGTTCTTATCAGGTTTCTATCAGTAGCTTGGTAACAACCCATTCATTTGACTCAGGTGTGTTCTAAGAGCAGTGTAGCACAAGGGGTCTCAGGGTTAAAGCTGTGTTCAGAGTGTGACAGTCTGGCACCCACAGGTGGGCAGTATGCTGAAGACGCCCCGCTGGCCTATCTGGGTATGCAGCATCAACAGCACCTACAGTGTTCTGTTCAGCCCCCAGCGCTCCCTGCTGTCTGACTGGAAGATGGAACACCTCTTCCACATGTACTTCTACAACGGCCAGGCCTCGCAGATGACCACTACGCTGCTCACCATCGGTACGCTGGGCACCACAAGACACAACATAGGTATTCATCAGGTCACTGGTTATTAATCTCCTGTATTTTCATCCCTATCCCTCCTGCTACTCCTCTCCCTTCATCCTCCTCCTCCCTATCCCTTCTACCTCCCCCTCCATCCCCAGACACCCACTCCCACCACTGGGAGGTGGGCTCGGCGTCCAGCCCAGGAGACCTGGAGAGGAGGTTCCCCTCAGTGGAGATGCTCATCAGGACCAAGTGGGAGGGGGCCGCCATCGACTGGAACGGCACTGTGCCGTTCTTCTGACGCATGTTCGAGTCTGGGCGTGTGGAACGCTACTTAACTGTATAAATAAAGGCAAATTAAACCTAACTGTATGTCACAGATGTGTTTTATCGCATCTGCTCAATCGCTGGTGTCGATACTAAAGTTCAGGCAAGATGATGTCACTCAGAAAAGAGACAGATCACCTTATGACTGAATCACACAAACTGTACAAGCCTGTTTCTGATGTGGTATCGCCCCTTGTGGGCTGGCAGGAGATCGACACCACAGCAGTGACCGCACCCTCCCAGAGACTACAATTCCAGTCCATTGATTCCTGCTGTCTAGGAATTTCCACAAACGCAGCCTCTGACACAAGGTTTGATATCAGACAGTCTGGCAGTCCATACACAGTTCCGTACCATGGTTCTAGATCATTCTGCTCCACTGCAGAGACGTGTACGCCACCTTGTCCTTTGCCGGAGAACACAGCAACACAGTCTTCTTCACGTTGGAGCCAAGCCGTGCCACGGTTAGGATGTTGCTGAGAGGAAGACAGTCGTCCAGGGTAAGGCACACAGCGATGAAGTGGGCGTGGAAACACAGAGGGTCACCTAACAAGAAACCGACAAGAAACACAGATGCTTTTCAAACAGACGTGGGATCTGCAACCTCTTCAGTCTGCAGCTTTAGAAGCTCTAACCCAGGGATGGGCAATCCTGGTCCAGGAGGGCCACTGTCCTGAAGCTTTTAGAGCCTGATTATAACCCATTCATTAGAATCAGGTGTGCTGGAGCAGAGAAACATCTAAAACCTTAAGCAAAGTGGCCTTCAAGGACCAGGATTGCATAGAAACAAAACCCACCAGGATACACTAGGAAGTCGCCTCCAAACTTGCCAGCAGAAGTGAGGCAGAAGCCTCGCCGTCTCAGGTCCCTGAAGACCAGGAACCTGGTCTCCGAGCCTAGTCCTAGGGGGACGGGCGGGACAGTGGACAGGAAGTCCCTCTCCTCCGGGCCGTAGTGGAGACCAGCAGCGGCGGTGCACAGTTGAACCATCATGGCCGCCTGAGGGAAGGAGAATTTGTGCTGCAAGACGTCCAGACGGGAGAGGAGGGAGCCGTCTGTAGGGGCTGCCGAGAAACAGGAAGAGTATCATCTCACAACAGTTTTCAGTTCAGTTCTTCTGATATTTCAGTTCAGTATTTCAATGTACGTCTTTTCTGAGAAAAGGGGGGACATAAACTAGTCATCTTTCAACATGAATAGCATGTACAGTACAAGCCAAAAGTTTGGACACACCTCATTCTTGGGGGTGAAATAACTGGAAACATGTTTTATATTCGAGTTTATTCAAAATAGCCACGCTTTGCTCCGATTACTGCTTTGCGCACTCTTGGCATTCTCTCGATGAGCTTCAAGGCATGAAATGGTTTTCATATTTTTTTGTTAAGTACATAACTCCACATGTGTTCATTCATTGTTGTCATGCCTTCAGTGAGAATGTAGTAATGAGAATTAAAAAAAACACCCAAACTTCTGGCCTGTGTACGTGACATGGAAGCCGCCTATCAACTCATATTTCTGAACAACAGCTCTTTCTGGACTTTAACAGTGTGTCGCTGTACCATTTTGTTTCTCGTTCATAGCTCTTAGCAGACAGGCCTTCCTGTCCTCTAGCGCCAGGTTCTTCTGTTCCTCAAAGGCTCGCTCATGTTCTGCGTGGTACTGGTCCACGCGCTCCCGGTTCACTTCCCCGTCCTCAACCTGGCAAAAGTAACAACGTGCACACACTTCAAAGGAATTATAGAAATGCCACTGCGCTACACTGAGGTAAATCTAGCAGATTGAGTCATGGAATTTATCTTCAGGTAAAAGCTTTACCTGTTGGTAAATGGGAGGGATTTGAACAGCTTCGCCAATCTCCACCAACAATCGTTCCTCTTCTGCCGTTAGCTCCAACGGTCTCCCCAACCTGCAGTTCTGCCGGGGCTGTCGCGCTAAAGAACCGACCAATGATCCGATGATACCCCTCTCCCGAGCAGCCTGCACCTCAGCTGCACGCCACACTAGCGGCGTGGATTCACAGAAGTTAATACCAATAACCGGACGACTGCGTTTAGGGTAATTTCCCGTCGTCTCTCCTCCCTCCTTGTCGAAGTTACTCTTTAGAATTTCTAGAGCTGTAGAATTGCTATGCTCTGCCATTTTTGTCTCTGAAAGGAGCATCTTACCGCTTGTAAGTCCCTGGTCTCAACATACGCGTAATTTTGGAGACCATTACGAAAACATCCTAAACTTCCTTTGTCCACTGACTGTCAGAATGATTCACCAACGCAACACGTGTATGAAATAATAAGAGTTTCTTGTCAACATGAATTTAACTTTGATGGGTAGACAGTCTCGTGTTTTAGAAGTGACTAAACAATGCTGCAACACTTCCGGGTGTGTAAACGGAATAGGTGATTGGCAGGCATATTCTTGACACACATTCTTGTTTTTGTTTTACGGCGGTTGGCAACCAATTTAAAGGAGCATTACCGCCACCTACTGTTCCGGAGTATGAATCCGACTCAAGGCTTACAATCTATTGTAAAAAAAATATAATAATAATAATTATATTCTATAATAAACACCAGTGTCCTTTAAAAATCCCACAACTGCTCCCGCTTGAGCTTTGCCCTTGCAACCCAAAACACTTTTCATAGTGAACTCTCCAACCCCCAGTTCCTCAAGTCTGTCTTTCAAGGTGGCCCTTTCCACATCATAGCACCTACACCTCAGCAGCACATGCTCCACTGTCTCCTCCTCCTCCTCACACACATCACACCTCCCTGTCCCATGCTTCCCTATCATATGCAGTGTCTGGTTTAAAGCACAGTGTCCAATCCGGAGTCGCGAAAAAATGATTTCTTCCCTCCTATGCCTCCCCCGCACACTGCATCCTCCTGTCACCTCTTTTGAAATTGAATGAAGATGCCTTCCTTTAGACTCGTCATCCCACTGCCTCTGCCATTCCTTAATCAATTTCTGCCAAATCAAACTCTTAGCCTCACACTTGCTGCTTTTAATGCTCATCTCAATGTTCCTTTTATTTAACGCTTCCTTTGCCAGTCTGTCCACTTTTTCGTTCCCAATACCAATATCGTTTCGCAATACCAACATGGGCTGGTACCCAAATAAATCGCACTTGACTTCCACACTGACACAACCCAGTCACACTCATAACAATGTCATACATGATATCTTCCCTCGTCTTTGACCGAAAAAATTGAATACTTGTTAGAACTGATACAGAATCAGAACATAACAGTACCTGCTTCACTTTTGCGACCTCTGCCCATTTTAATGCCACCAACAGTGCCACCATCTCAACAGTGTACACTGCCAAAGCATCCGAGGTCCTTCTATTTATGCCAATATTCTTTGCAGGTACAGGTACCCCAAAGCCTGTCACACCTGATTCCGTTTTTTTTGCTCCATCAGTGAATATGTGGGTGAAATCAGAATACTCTTGCTGAACATGGAAATGAAACGCTGCCACAAGATCTACTTTCCCTTTTCTCTCTCTCTTTAGGTCCAGCAGGTACCAGTCAATATCTGGTGACACAAGTAACCAGGGAGGTACTGCAGGGAACACAATAGCAGGACCGAATCACAGGTCAAACACTTGAACATCTTTAGCTAACTGGTTTCCCACCTTACCAAAGTGCCCCCTCTGGCTTTTCCCATACTCCCAGCAATCTAGCAGAATTTCCTTACTAGGGTGCGACTCATCATGACAACTGAGATGGACCCAATAGTTGACAGCCATTTGCATCCTCCTCAAAGCCAGAGGCATTTCTCCCATCTCCACCTGCATTTATTGCAGACGTTTTAAAAGCTCCACAGCAAATCCTCAGGGCCTGTGCCTGTAACACATCCAAACGTTTTAAGATGGAAGGTGCAGCTGAACCAAACGCCACACACCCATAATCAAAAACAGATTTTGTTAATGCCACATACACCCACTTTAGTGCTTGGCAACTAGCTCCACACTCTCTTCCAGCAACACATCTCATAACATTAATCACATTTTTACATTTTTTATCAACCTTATCACTGTGAGCCTTCCACGTCAGGCGTGCATCAAACACAACCCCCAAGAACTTGAAAGAACACACTCTCTCAATTTCCTCACCATAAAGCGTCAACTTTAAACCCTCACTCACTTTCCTGTTGGTAAAGAACATCAATTTAGTCTTTTCCACTGAAAACCGGAAACCCCAATCAAACCCCAATCAAATCTCTCTCTTCACCCACGACTGCAAGCCAATGTATGGATCTAACTCCATCATCAAGTTTGCTGACGACACCACGGTGATCGGCCTCATCACCAACAACGATGAGACAGCCTACAGAGAGGAAGTGCAGCACCTGGCCATGTGGTGTGGTGACAATAACCTGCTCCTCAACGCCACAAAGACCAAGGAGCTTATCGTGGACTTCAGGAGGAAGAGGGGAGACACGCACGACCCCATTCAAATCAACGGGATGGCCGTTGAGCGTGTCTCCAGCTATAAGTTCCTGGGGATCCACATCTCGGATGACCTGTCCTGGATTACTAACACCTCCGGCCTGATCAAGAAGGCTCACCAGCGTCTCTTTTTCTTGAGAACACTGAGGAAACACCACCTGTCCTCAGCTGTCATGGTGAACTTCTACCGCTGTGCAATCGAGTGCATCCCAACAAACTGTGTTACAGTGTGGTGTGGGGAACTGCACAGTCGCTGAGCGCAAGGCACTGCAGCGGGTGGTGAAAACTGCCCAACGCATCACTGGGACTATTCTTCCGACCATTGAGGACATCCAGAGGAAGCGCTGTCTACGTAGAGCTCACAGCATCCGAAGAGATTCCTCACACCCCGCCCATAAACTGTTTGCCCCCCTGCCCTCCGGCAGGCGCCTCAGGAGTCTCCGGTCTAGAACCAGCAGACTGAGGAACAGCTTCTTCCCCAGAACTGTGTCACTCCTAAACTCCACTAGACCCCTGCCCCCCTATATAACCCCCGCCCCCCCATAGAACCCCCCCCCTTCCTATATTTGCACATTCTGTTTGTACATTTGCACCACTTGCATATGTGAATTGTTATTTGCACTATCTGTCCATTTTGCACATCTGCACATCTGTTACTGCACCACCTGCACATTTTGTTCACTTTGCACATCTGTTCTTTTTGTTCAATCGCATCATTTGCACTACCTGTATATACATGCTACCCGGTAATTTCTGCTTGTCTAATTTGAATCTGTACATACCCTGATTGAATCTGTACATACCCTGTATATTCTGTCTATACTGTTCATAATATGTATATTCTGAGTATACCCATATTATTATATTCTGTTGTTAATAACTGTTTTGCACTTCTGGTTGGATGCTAACTGTATTTCGTTGCCCTGGACTTGTACCTGTGTAATGACAATAAAGTTGAATCTAATCTAATCTAATCAAATCCCCACTCCACCACATCATTTATCGCATCTTGCGATAACCCCCAACCAACCCCCAGTCTGTGTAGCTTGATTTACAGACCCTCTCTCCACATCATGTCATACGCCTTTTCGATGTCAAAGAACACAGCCAATACAGATTCTTTATTTGCCTGAGCTTTCCTGACAACATTCTCAAGTCTAACCACTGCATCCATTGTGTTCCTCGCTTTCCTAAATCCGCTCTGACAAGTGGCTAAAACACATCGTTTTTCTAGCTCAAAAGACAGCCTTGCAGTTATCATGCGCTCCATCAGGCTCCAGCTTGCACAGGTTAGAAGTTAACGCTATAGGCCTATAGCTGCCTGGCTTAGCGGCGTCCTTACCGGGCTTCCTGATTGGCACAATTACAGCTTCCTTCCAATCACATGGAATCTCTCCTCAAATCCAAATTCTGTTAAGTAAACACAACAACTTCTTTAGCACTCCCTTACCCAGGTTCTTTAGCATTAGGTAACATATCTGATCTTTACCTGGTGCCGTTGATTTTGCGTTTTTTAGCGCCCTCATTCCCTCACTAGTAAAAACAGCTTCCAGACTGTCACCTGTCAAGCTCTTCCTCACTAATGCTTCATGGTACTGTGCCTTAGTTCGTCCAATCCTCAATTTTCCCATATCTGATAAATTATCAGAGCTGTGGACCGTAGCAAAATGTCTGGCCATAATTTCAGCTTTTTCTTGGTCTGAAACAGCAGTCTCCTGCCCTGAAACTAAGACTGGGTAGTCCCATTGGCGCCTGTCTCCTCTCATTCTCTTTACCATTCCCCAAACATCTCCTACTGGAGTAGTTCTCTCTATCTTAGAACAGAAATTTCTCCAGTTTTCCCTCTTTGCACGTTTTATTACTTTTCTGGCCAATGCCTGGGCCTTCTTGTACTGGATGAGTTTTTGCATAGTAAGTGTTCTTTTATGTAATCTTTGGGCTCTATTCGCTCCTTTATTGCCTGCTGACACTCTTCTGTCCACCAGGGTACTAATACTTTGCACTGTTTGTTTTTGCTTATTGGTATGGAGGACTGAGCTTCCACCAGCATTACTTCAATTGATTGAGTATTCATTTGATCAATGCTGCTTAATTCATCAATGCAGTCCACAGCCTCTTCACATAATTTCTGAAACCTGTCCCAGTCAGCTTTGTGAAAAAAAACACAGCTTTGTGATACCCACTCTGGATACTATCGGTGCCTTACCCCCGACCGAGCAGAAGACAGGATAGTGATCACTCCCCAAGGTAGTGTCTGTTCTGATCGTCCATTGGGCAATTCCTGCAAGAATATTGGATACCAAGGTTAGGTCCAGTACTGATTCTGTTCCGTTCACAATGTTCCACCTGGTTCCTCTTCCATCACTCATACACACAAGCCCTCTCTCATCCATCAGTTCCTCAATAACACTACCATTGGGATCTGTATGTGTCGCTCCCCATACTGTAGTATGGGCATTGAAATCCCCACACCAAACAACTCTGCACTGCCCTTGACCCTCATCACAGAGAAGACTTTGTAGATCCAATCCATTGCATGGGTTATAGAAATTAATAATTACAACAGGGTCTTTTTGGTCCCAGACCTCCACTGCTACATACTCCAGCTCATTACCCTTCCCTATGAGCCTGTACGGGATGTCTTGTTTGACAAATGTAGCACATCCCCCACCTCCTCCATGTTCCCTGTCCCTTCCAATCACCGAATAACCATACATCAAAAATTCTAAAGAAGGCTTTAGCCAGGTCTCCTGTATACAGATAACATCAGGCTTAATAGAAAGTTCTTTAATGAAATGCTTTAACTCCTGTCCATTCGCCAGTAAACTTCTTGCATTCAACTGAAGAAGAAAGACCATGATTAAGAAAATAACCATTATGTGTCCTTACTCGACTGATGATTGAGGTTATCCCTCACTTCTTCCCACGTCAGTCCTTCTAGTCCTAGATGATTAACAGCTGCCTTTATAATCAATTGAATCTTCTAATTTTTTGACTGGATGCCAGCTGTAGTATTTATCACCCCTGCAATGAAAGTAACCAATGCCATTTTGTCAACAACAAGAACATTTTTATTTGTCTGGGGAGGTCTCTGAGCCTCATTCACCGCCTGTGCATTCACCACCTCCTGTACCCTCTCTCTTGTAACACTCACTGCTTCAGCATATGAGATTTTTCTTTCCACTCTTACCTTCTGAATGATACGCTCTTGCTTCATACGTTCACACCCCACATATGCGACACTATGGGCTCCCCCACAACTACAACATTTTGGTTGCACCGCTGAGCCACATTTCCCATACTCATGGTCCCCATCACACCGAGCACATCTTTTCTTCTCATTGCAGTTTTTTGCCAAGTGTCCAAAACATTGTAGCACCTCAGTGGCTTTGGCTCATACGCTTTAACAGAGAAACTAATAAATCCAAGAAAAACTTTTCTCGGAAGATTTTCTTCCTCAAAATAAATCAGAACGCATTCACTGTCAACTTTAACTCTATTTCTTGTGCATTTCATCCTTTCAGCTGCTGTAACTTTGCCTCCTTTAATATTATTTTAAGATCCTCCATATTCACAATTACTGGCACCCCTTTAATGACACCCCTGCACCCTCCTTGCTGTGCACCCACTTGCCCCACACTGTCAATCTTCAACTTTCCAAACTCCTTTAGGCTCAACGCTTTCGTAAATTGTTCTTCATTTGCGCAACGCACAAGCAGATTCCCATCCGCAAGGACCTTTGCTGACAGAATGTCTCCCAGTTTATTACTCAGCTCCATGGTCAAAATAAACGGGCTAAGTTTCTTAACACTAGCCTGTGTTTTCTCATCAAATCTCAGCACAACAATCAAAGACTTTACTCTCTGCCTCTCTACTGGTGACAATACATCAATTTCATTTCCGCTGCTGTCATTCCTCACTCTTTTGTTGCACCCATGCGTTTTGCTATCACTATTCATTTCACTTCGCTCCATACTGCTGTCATCCTCTTCCCCTAGCTCAAGAAGATCACCCCAACTGCCACGTCCTGACCCACTCACGGAACAGTTGTGCACAACCACCAAGATTTGAATTTCCCATGCTCTTCCGCACATTTCCGTTTGTTCTACCAGCCAATGACGCCGCCATCTCTTTCCAAGAGCATTCGTGTATCGACCGACAGGCATATCCTCCAATGAAAACGCTAAATTCATGCAATCACGTCGCCTGTAGAATGTTGTCTGACCAATGAGCACAGAGGCACCTGGCTGCAGTCCACCACCGTGAGGCAGGAGCGTTGCAGGCATAGACATTAACATACTACAGACAGACATTACAACTATGGTTGCAAGCCCCACCGCGAGGCAACTGCACTGCCGTGAGGCAAGGAGTTTCCGGAGTTTTTTTTTTTTGGTCGGGGGGCGGGGGGGAAGTGAGGACGTTTAAACCTGGATTTCACCCACACAGACCAGTCAGTTCACATCTGTTCCGAGTTGCGGTAAATTGCTTATTTTTATCCACAGAAAGTAAAAGCATGATTTCTTGTCAATATAAGTGCCATAAAATAATAACGTTATAGAAGTAATTAATGATTTACAGAAAAATTACTGAATGTTACAAGTCTACTTGGGTAGTTGTTATGAAGCTAAATTCGATAACGTCAAAGATTACTTTCACCGATAGCGGTTAGCCTCAACAAATGATCAGGGATTATTAAATGTATAGTGCATAACATAAAGTAACTGTTCAAATTTGTTTGTATGAAACGTTACAATACATTTTTGTAAACTCTCCTTGCATTAGCTGTTATCAGGGATTATTAAATGTATAGTGCATAACGTTAAGTAACTGTTCACATTTGTTTGTATGTAACGTTATAATACATTTTAGTAAACTCTCCTTGCATTAGCTGGGTATCATCACAAAATTAGATAAGATTCAACTTTAATGTCATTACACAGGTACAAGTACAGGGTAACGAAATACAGTTAGCATCCAACCAGAAGTGTGAAACCGTTATTACAACAGAATATAGTTGTATACTCCTTGCCTGTTCTTTTCATGTTACATATATGTTCTATGTTGCTCTTCCCTGCTAATGTAAATTCTGTATGAACAGTATAATCAGAATATACAGGGTACAAAATGTGGCAGAGTACATGGCTCATTAGGATTCCTCCGTCAGGAGGAAACCTATTGTTATTGCAGGTATTATTATTATTATTATTATTAGGATTCCTCCGTCAGGAGGAAACCTATTGTTATTGCAGGTATTATTATTAGGATTCCTCCGTCAGGAGGAAACCTATTGTTATTGCAGGTATTATTAGGATTCCTCCGTCAGGAGGAAACCTATTGTTATTGCAGGTATTATTGTGTGCGTGCTGCAAGGCGCACACTATGTTATTACTAGTGTTTATTGTGTGCGTGCTGCAAGGCGCACACTATGTTATTACTAGCGTTTATTATTATTCTTACGCCGTTTTTTTGGCTCAAAACACCTACCAGACTTTTTGACGCATATACACAAAAGTTATATCAAAACGTGCGGCTCGGCCCCGACATGTGTGCTATGATTTTTCTAAGACTTTTGGCGAACAATTTTGCCAAAAATTGCCAAAAACCACACCAAAAAAATGAATGGGTGTCAATGGAGAGAATGTTTGAGAACTAGAGTGGATGATGTCATCGCTAGAGTGTAGAGGACAGAGAAAAATCAGTGAAAAAATAAAACATATTCGACTACCATGGCCTCAAATGCACCACTACAGACACAATTTATACATAGAAACGTAGGAAAATGTGTCCTCTAGCTCACACTTGCTTTACTTTATCTGTCAGATTTATTGTTTTAGCTTGACATGCGAAGATTCGGCCGCAGCACCCATGAACAGCCTCATAGACTCCCATGTTAAGAGTGGTGGGATAGTAACTAATAAGAAAGAAAACAAACACTTTTTAGAATTGTTCCCAAGAGCACATTTCTTCACTTGTCAACACAAAATGCCTATGTAGACGTTCAGGAAGGGCTCAGCCGGCTTCACGTTAACCTGGTTTAATGATTGTAAACACGGTTTGGCCAGAAATCCTTCCTGTTCGAGGGGTGCTGTAAGCCTTTTCTCTCTGTCCAACTGCCATGACAGTTGCAACTGTCACCAGCTGCAACTCATTAGTTCGTTACTTAGCAACATGCTTGAAAGAGGAGAGACGGTGGCCACGAATGACGGTGGCTATTTTAGGAACAGTAATTAATTTCACATTTAATAACTTTAATTGGAGGATATTTACTGGAGGAATCAAATTGTTTCTTTTTGTTTCGGGTGTATTTATAAACTGTACTCCAACTCAACTCTTCCTCTCTGGCTCTAAGTCTCTAAGGTAAGCGAACATCTTTTTCAACTCTTTCGCTAGCATCCTATCAAAAATGTAGGTTTTTGACTTCTTTAACATTTGGGCTCATAGGTATTCATGTACTTACCAGTCAGGATTTACAACTGACATTCCAACTAGCTGTAAAGATATGCTGTTTGCTAACATTAGCGACCAATGCTGAAATTAGCGCTTAAGCTAATTGCTAGTGCATCAGCATATGTTTTGCTAGCATGCTATCTGAGATGTGGGTTTTTGACTTCTTTAACATTTGGGCTTATATGTATTCATGTGCTTATCAGTCAGGACGGTGGTGGAGGGTTGTAAGGAGGGTAGTGGGGGGGGGGTTATTTGTGTGCATTTTGACCGTTTATGGTCGTTTTCGGAGGGGGGGGGGGCGATCGGCGTTCGCGGGGGGCGGGGGGCGGGGGGGCTCGTGCGGGGGGGTTTGAGGGCAGGGTTCATGTGGTGGGGTCCATAGGAATCTAACAAGATATTGGGGAGGTGTGTGGGAGGTCGGGATCGGCAGTTAATGGAGTTGCCGCTCCATAGAGAAACAGTGGGGATTAAATACAGGTCTTTTAGGAATTGCTATTGAAATTGTTGGGGGGGCTTGCTGTAAAACATTCATAATCGTCTGGATACTGGTTGACCTTGCAAACTATTGGCTAGTGTTGTATGGGGAGTCCTGTAGTTTATAGATGATTGAACCTGTGGGAGTCTATCCTGTAGTCCTGTAGTTTATAGATGATTGAACCTGTGTGTCTGCTACTAAGTGATTCATTGCACTGAATGGTTTGATTGACAGTTCATCATTAAGTCATTAATGTACAGACTGCCTGTGTGTATGCACATATATGTATCTATCTAGATAGATATATGTGTGTGTGTGTGTGTATGCGCGTGTGTGTTTTTCTCAATTAATGTTGGATAAAAAGCACTGTTTTTGTTAGTGTGATATCAGAACTGTGTGACCTAGTGCTTTTTGTGAATTTTGATGCTAGCTCATTGCTGAATCCTGATTTGTTACATGTTTGTTACATGTTTGTTACATGTGGATTGATTTGACATTTAACACAGCTGTATAACTTTATAATGTTATCTGATATTTATAATGCGGTATCATTTTGATAAAAGGTGTATTTTTAATACCAAAGTCATAGCCATTGATGGCATAATTCTGGCATTGGATGTATTTGGGTCATTTTACACTCTAAGTTTTTGAAAGCATTTATCACTATTATCAAATTAGAACCAAACTGTTACTATGCTACTGAACTGTAATGTAAAGTGCTACCTGACACAGAGTGGCCAATTGTTTACTGCTTGCTTACTACTTAAACTTAAACTGTGGCAGTGTGCTCAAGTGGAGCTGTCTTTAATCCTGCTGAAATTAGTGTTTACGCTACTACTAATGCATCAGCATATGAACACCTGTTGAAAGCTTGATCTGTCACATACCTAAGCAATGGTAGAAGTCATATTCAGAAAATGACTCAACAGTGTCATTGATATATGGGGGAGAGTCCCGGGCCAGAGTCACGCACACTCAAAATTTCTTTAGGAATTTTTTTCTAGTTATTGTGTGCGTGCTGCAAGGCACACACTATGTTATTACTAGCGTTTATTGTGTGCGTGCTGCAAGGCGCACACTATGTTATTACTAGCGTTTATTGTGTGCGTGCTGCAAGGCGCACACTATGTTATTACTAGCGTTTATTGTGTGCGTGCTGCAAGGCGCACACTATGTTATTACTAGCGTTTATTGTGTGCGTGCTGCAAGGCGCACACTATGTTATTACTAGCGTTTATTATTCTGCTTATTCTTATGCCGTTTTTTTGGCTCAAAACACCTACCAGAGTTTTTGACGCATATACACAAAAGTTATATCAAAATGTGCGGCTCGGCCCCGACATGTGTGCTATGATTTTTCTAAGACTTTTGGCGAACAATTTTGCCCAAAAATGGCCAAAAACCACACCCAAAAAATGAATGGGTGTTAATGGAGAGAACGTTTGAGAGGTAGAGTGGTGATGTCATCGCTAGAGTGTGGAGAAGAGAGAGAATTGTGTAAAAAAAATAAAACGTATTTGACTACCATGGCCTCAAATGCACCACTACAGACACAATTTATGCATAGAAACGTAGGAAAATGTGTCCTCTAACTCACACTTGCTTTACTTTATCTGTCAGATTTATTTTTTTAGCTTGACTTGCGAAAATTCGGCCGCAGCACCCATGAACACCCTCATAGACTCCCATGTTAAAAGTGTCAGGAAAATTTCAGGAAGAAAACAAAACTAACACTTTTTAGAATTGCTCCCAAGAGCACATTTCTTCACTTGTCAACACAACATGCCTATGTAGACGTTCAGGAAGGGCTCAGCCGGCTTCACGTTAACCTGGTTTTATGATTGGAAACACGGTTTGGCCAGAAATCCTTCCTGTTCGAGGGGTGCTGTAAGCCTTTTCTCTCTGTCCAACTGCCATGAAAGTTCCAGCTGCAACTTATTAGTTCGTTACTTAGCAACGTGCTTGAAAGAGGAGAGACGGTGGCCACGAATGACGGTGACTATTTTATGAACAGTAATTCATTTCCCATTTAATAACTTTAATTGGAGGATATTTACTGGAGGAATCAAATTGGCTCTTTTTGTTTCGGGTGTATTTATAAACTGTACTCCAGCTCAACTCTTCCTCTCTAAGTCTCTAAGGTAAGCGAACATCTTTTTCAACTCTTTCGCTAGCATGCTATCTAAAATGTAGGTTTTTGACTTCTTTAACATTTGGGCTCATAGGTATTCATGTGCTTATCAGTCAGGATTTACAACTGACATTCCAACTAGCTGTAAAGATATGCTGTTTGCTAACATTAGCGACCAATGCTGAAATTAGCGCTTAAGCTAATTGCTAGTGCATCAGCATATGTTTTGCTAGCATGCTATATAAGATGTGGGTTTTTGACTTCTTTAACATTTGGGCTTATATGTATTCATGTGCTTATCAGTCAGGACGGTGGTGGAGGGTTGTAAGGAGGGTAGTGGGGGGGGGGGGTTATTTGTGTGCATTTTGACCGTTTAGGGTCGTTTTCGGAGGGGTGGGGGCGTTCGCGGGGGGCGGGGGGGCTCGTGCGGGGGGGTTTGAGGGCAGGGTTCATGTGGTGGGGTCCGTAGGAATCTAACAAGATATTGGGGAGGTGTGTGGGAGGTCGGGTTGATGAGCTATGAGCCTATTTGGGGGAGAGGTTTGACAATCGCGAATGATTTAGTTTCACTTTCAAGCGGAGTTTGTGACGTTGCGGGGGGCTCGGGGGGCGATTTCGGAGGGGTTTGAGGCCAGAGTTAATGTGGTGGGGTCCAGACGAATCCAACCAGGTATTGGGGAGGTGTGTGGGTGGTTGGGATCGGCAGTTCCATAGAGAAACAGTGGGGATTAAACACAGGTCTTTTAGGAATTGCTATTTAAATTGTTGGGGGGGCTTGCTGTAAAACATTCATAATCGTCTGGATACTGGTTGACCTTGCAAACTATTGGCTAGTGTTGTATGGGGAGTCCTGTAGTCCTGTAGTTTATAGATGATTGAACCTGTGTGTCTGCTACTAAGTGATTCATTGCACTGAATGGTTTGATTGACAGTTCATCATTAAGTCATTAATGTACAGACTGCCTGTGTGTATGCACATATATGTATCTATCTATATATATATATATATATATATATATATGTGTGTGTGTGTGTGTGTGTGTGTGTGTGTATGTGCGTGTGTGTATGTGCGTGTGTGTATGTATGTGCGTGTGTGTTTTTCTCAATTAATGTTGGATAAAAAGCACTGTTTTTGTTAGTGTGATATCAGAACTGTGTGACCTAGTGCTTTTTGTGAATTTTGATGCTAGCTTATTGCTGAATCCTGATTTGTTACATGTTTGATTGCATGTGGATTGATTTGACATTTAACACAGCTGTATAACTTTATAATGTTATCTGATATTTATAATGCGGTATCATTTTGATAAAAGGTGTATTTCTAATACCAAAATCATAGCCATTGATGGCCTAATTCTGGCATTGGATGTATTTGGGTCATTTTACACTCTAAGTTTTTGAAAGCATTTATCACTATTATCAAATTAGAACCAAACTATTACTATGCTACTGAACTGTAATGTAAAGTGCTACCTGACACAGAGTGACCAATTGTTTACTGCTTGCTTACTACTTAAACCTAAACTGTGGCAGTGTGCTCAAGTGGAGCTGTCTTTAATCCTGCTGAAATTAGTGTTAACGCTACTACTAGTGCATCAGCATATGAACACCTGTTGAAAGCTTGATCTGTCACATACCCAAGCAATGGTAGAAGTCATATTCAGAAAATGACTCAACAGTGTCATTGATATATGGGGGAGAGTCCCGGGCCAGAGTCACGCACACTCAAAATTTCTTTAGGAATTTTTTTCTAGTTATTATTATTATTCTTACGCCGTTTTTTGGCTCAAAACATCTACCAGAGTTTTTGACGCATATACACAAAAGTTATATCAAAACGTGCGGCTCGGCCCCGACATGTGTGCTATGATTTATCTAAGACTTTAGGCGAACAATTTTGCCCAAAAATTGCCAAAAACCACACCAAAAAAATGAATAGGTGTCAATGGAGAGAATGTTTGAGAGGTAGAGTGGTGATGTCATCGCTAGAGTGTGGAGAAGAGAGAGAATTGTGTTTAAAAAATAAAACGTATTTGACTACCATGGCCTCAAATGCACCACTACAGACACAATTTATACATAGAAACGTAGGAAAATGTGTCCTCTAGCTCACACTTGCTTTACTTTATCTGTCAGATTTATTGTTTTAGCTTGACATGCGAAGATTCGGCCGCAGCACCCATGAACAGCCTCATAGACTCCTATGTTAAGAGAGGCGGGGCTGTAACTGAAAAGATAGAAAACGAACACTTTTTAGAATTGCTCCCAAGAGCACATTTCTTCACTTGTCAACACAAAATGCCTATGTAAACGTTCAGGAAGGGCTCAGCCGGCTTCACGTTAACCTGGTTTTATGATTGGAAACACGGTTTGGCCAGAAATCCTTCCTGTTCGAGGGGTGCTGTAAGCCTTTTCTCTCTGTCCAACTGCTATGACCGTTGCAACAGTTGCAAGTTCGTTACTTAGCAACGTGCTTGAAAGAGGAGAGACGGTGGCCACGAATGACGGTGGCTATTTTACGAACAGTAATTAATTTCACATTTAATAACTTTAATTGGAGGATATTTACTGGAGGAATCAAATTGGTTCTTTTTGTTTCGGGTGTATTTATAAACTGTACTCCAACTCAACTCTTCCTCTCTGGCTCTAAGTCTCTAAGGTAAGCAAACATCTTTTTCAACTCTTTCGCTAGCATCCTATCAAAAATGTCGGTTTTTGACTTCTTTAACATTTGGGCTCATAGGTTTTCATGTACTTACCAGTCAGGATTTACAACTGACATTCCAACTAGCTGTAAAGATATTGTAATAATCCCAAGTTTCTAGCTTGCTTCTATTGTAAGAACGGCACTGAGCTGCTGTTTTAGCCACAACTCACGCTTTATTTTAGCACTTCTCAACACAGTCGTCCAACTCTTCATCAGTAATCCTTTCAACAATCTCTACTATAACTCCCGCTCTTTTTCTCCTCCGCATCCGCCCTCACCCCCAAAACTCAGGTAAGCCCCCTCCCACTTCCCAGTTTCCCTTAAAGGCACAACTACCATAAGAACAACAGTCAGAATACAGAACACACAACAGAACACGTTAACCAGGTTATCACACTGCCCCCCCCTTTATAAGGCCCCTCGCCCCCGAGGGGTCATGCTAAAGTCCTGAAACCGTGGCGGCCTTCGCCTCTGTCTTCGCGGCCTGCTAAGACCTGGTTCCGGGCTGCCTGGCTGCGCTGCCGGGGTGACAGCAGTGGGGAAGCCTGTAGCACTTGGTCCGAGGGGAGTTTGGTAGGGGTTGGCTATGGGGTTAGAGTTTACTGGGGCCCTGTGGTCGGTCTGTGCAGGGGACCCTAGTTCAGACAGAGGGACAGCATTCCCTCTGTAGGGTGCTAACCTATCCCGATGAAGCACCACATTCCTACCCCTAGGTGGAACCTGGACCCTGTAGACCACCTCCCCCACCCGCTCGAGGACCCTACACGGCCCGTCCCAGTGAGCATCTAGTTTGGGGTTACGCCCCTTCTTCCGCTTGGGCGTGTAAACCCACACCAGGTCCCTAGCCTGGAAGTCTCTGCCCTTACTCCTCACATCATAGTTCCGTTTCTGTCTCATACCAGCCTCCTCGAGCTGTCTTCTGGCAAAGGCAGAGCGTACTCCGGGCCCGGAGGTTGGTCGGCGTCTGGTGGCCGGCCAAATGCCAGCTCGACAGGAGTCCGGATCTCTCTGCCAAACATTAGCAGAGCGGGGGTGCAGCAGGTGGAACTTTGCACGGCTGAACGGTAGGCCATTAGGACAAGGGGGATGTGTCTGTCCCAATCCCGCTGGTGGTCAGCTGTGAGTATGGCTAGCTGCTGTCGCATTGTCAGGTTAAAGCGCTCCACTAGCCCGTCACTCTGGGGATGCAATGGTGTTGTGCGTGTTTTGTCCATCCCTAACCGCTCACACAAGGCTGCGAAGGCCCTCGATTCAAAATTGCGACCCTGGTCGCTGTGAATGGATTCCGCTGCTCCGAACCGGCTGAACATGCCCTCTATTAGAGCATCGGCTACTGTCTCTGCATCTTGGTCTGGGATTGCATAGGCTTCAGGCCATTTTGTGAAGTAGTCCATCGCACACAGCACATACTTGTTACCCTTGTCCGTTACTGGGAATGGCCCCATTATGTCCACCCCCACCCTCTCCATAGGTGCTCCAGATGGTTGCTGTTGCAGTGGCGCCCGTGATTGGTCTAGGGGTCCTTTGTGCGCTGCACATGCATCACACCGCCGGCAAAAATCCTCCACATCTCGACGGTGTTGACCCCAATAGAACCCCTGGCGTAGCCGACGGAGTGTTTTGGAGCTGCCGAAGTGGCCCGAGCCAGGGCTTCCATGACAGGCCCCCAGCACAGCTTCTCTGAGGCGTTCAGGCACCACGACTTGCCACTTCTCCTCTCCCGTGGCTGGCTCCTTCCACGCCCGCTGTAGGACTCCATTGGACAGGCGCAGCACTCCAAACTTGCTCCACAGCCCTTTTATGCCTACCGACAGGCCCGACACTGCCTCCCATGGTGGTCTCTGTCCGTCGAGGACCCATTGTCGAACGGGCCTGAGGTCGCCGTCTTCCTCTTGGCGGGCCACCCACTCCGTTTCATCTACCACTTGCAGTGCACAGCAGGTAGGTTCACCGGCTACCTCCTCCCCTCGCTGTTCTCTCTCTCTATTGTCCCTCCTGTCACAATAGCTACAGCCATCCACAGCGCAAGGCCGTCTGGACAGGGCATCGGCGTTGCCATGCTGGGCCCCTGGCCTGTGCACCACAGTGAAGTTGAATGACTGCAGCTCCTCGAGCCAGCGTGCTACTTGTCCTTCTGGTTCTCGGAAGGACATTAGCCACTGCAGTGCTGCATGGTCCGTCCTGATGGTAAAGGGTACTCCGCAGAGGTAGTACTTGAAGTACCTGACAGCTGCAACGACGGCCAACAGTTCGCGCCTTGTCACGCAGTAGCGTCGCTCACTTTTGTTGAAGACACGGCTGAAGTAGGCCACTACTCTCTCTCCTTCAGCCCCTGCCTGCGAGAGCACTGCCCCCATGCCCACGTTGCTGGCATCCGTGTCTAGCACAAACGGTAAGGCCGGGTCCGGGGGAGTGAGAACTGGTGCACGGGTAAGGGCTTGTTGAAGCGAGGTGAATGCCTGCTGGCAATCCGACGACCATGTGAATGGCTCGGTTTTCTGGAGCAGGCGGAAGAGCGGTGCAGCAATGCAAGAGAACCCCTTCACAAACTTCCTATAGTAGGACGCCAGCCCCAGGAAACTTTTCAACTCTGTCTGGTTACCCGGGACAGGCCAGTCCCTGATTGTGCAGACTTTCTCCTCCAGCGTGCTGATGCCCTCACCGCTCACCCTATGGCCGAGAAACTCCACTTCTCTCCGCATGAGGTGGCATTTCTCAGGGTGCAGTTTCAACCCCGCTCCAGCTATTCTGCCCAGCACCAGCCTCAGGGAGTCAAGTGCTGTCTGAAAAGTTCTCCCATGTGCCAGTACATCATCCAGGTACACGAGGCACTCCTCACGGGGAATACTGGCCAACACATTGTCCATAAGCCTCTCAAAAGTCCCTGGTGCATTGCACAGTCCAAAAGGCAGGACTTTGAACTGCCAGTGTCCCCTGTTTGTGCTAAAAGCAGTCTTTGGTCTTGACTCTGGGGAGAGAGGGACCTGCCAGTACCCACTCCGCAAGTCGAGTGATGAAAACCACGCCGACCCAGACACCAAGTCCAGTGTCTCATCGATTCGGGGAATGGGGTAGCAATCTTTCCTGGTCACGTTATTTAGAAGCCTAAAGTCTATGCAGAACCTCCACTTTGTGCTGTTTTTCTTGGGGACCAGGACCACAGGTGACGACCAGGGGCTGTCGGAGGGTTCAATGACGCCTGCCTGTAGCATGGCTCGAACCTCCTGTTCTGCAGCTTCCTGTTTCACCCAAGGTAGGCGGCGGGGGCGCAGTCTGATCGGCCTCGCTGTGCTTGTGTCGATGTGGTGTTCCACCAGGTGAGTGAGCCCCACCTCATCCTCACTGAGAGCGAATACATCTTTAAACTCCCCCAGCAGCTGCCACAGCAGCATCTTCTGTTGGTCATCCAGACCGGAACAGTTTCTCTCCCAGATGCCTCTGATTGCCTGTAGTCGATCTTCTTCGTCCATTGGCTGATGTTGTGGGGTCAGATCTGCCTGGCCCGACGGGAACCTTGTTTGGTCAGGCCGTCCCCCCAGCGCAAGAGGACCTGCCACTCCAGGGTTTGCAGTCGAACTGCAGGTGGGTACAACTTGTGTCACCTGCTGAGATGGCGACATGAGCTGAACCCGCTGCCCCCCTGGAAAGGCTAGAACCCCAGCCCCCAGGTCTAGAGAACACCCTGTGAGTCTCAGAAAGTCCAGGCCAAGGATGCAGGGGTCACGCACCTCTGCCACCCAAGCCGTAAAGGTCACTGCTACCCCGCCCACCGTGAAAACAAAAGTCCCCCTGCCTTTCATGGCGGCGGTCTGCCCTGTGACAGTTTGTAGTCTCACAGAAGTCTTTTCTAAGATGGTTCCGACTGGAACAACATCAGGTCTTACCAATGTGGCTGTGGACCCGGTATCCACCAGAGCCGAGCAGGACATGTCACCCACCAACACTGGAACATGGCATAAGTTTCCCACTACAGTCCAGCCCACTGTTATGACAGTGTCCGTGGGTGTGGCCCTGTCCGTACGCCTCCCCCTCTCCGGCGTATCATACAGCCCCTTGGAAATAGCAGAGGGGGTCCGAGGTTTCGGGGCTACCCGGACCCACTCCCGTTTCCCTGCTGTCCTTTCGCTGAGGGGCAGTGGCGCCGCAGGTGTCCATGCTCGCCGCATCCCCAGCAACGCCTGGTGTCGCTTCCGGGGGTGTGTGCCACCGGGGCTCGGACAGCACGCACCAATTCGTCCACCCACGCCGGCTTCTGGCCCATCACCTCCGTTGCAGCCGCCACCGAGACAGCCGCAGGTGAGGGTTGCTTCGCAGCACAGACAGCCGTCTCTCTTTCGATGGCCAGTTCTAGCGCTTCACCTAGAGTGGCTGGATGAGCAAATTGAACATGCAGTCGGAGCTTGTCCGGCGACAGGGCTTGAACAAATTGATCACGGGCCAGCTCGCTCTGAATGGTAGGTGGCATGTCAGCATACGCGCGTCTGCCAAGACTCTCAATGTCATAAGCGAGGGAGCGGAGTGACTCCCCCAACTGCCTGGAGCGATGCTTGAATTCACAGCGAAGTGAGTCTCTCAAATTACATTGCCCAAAGCGCCTCTGCAGGGCTCCCACTAGCGTTTTGTAATTACCTCTCTCAACCGGGCTTAAAAGGAGCAAGCAAGCTGAGGCATCCTCTGTCAGTGACAACGCTAGCTGAAGGGCTTTAGTTGCCTCAGACCAGCCAGCGGCTGAAGCCAACAGTTCAAATTGTGCCTGGTAAGCTTCCCAGCTTCCCCTCCCATTGAACTTCGGCGTCTTGAGGCTGGCCGGCGCGAATATCCGGGCTCCGCCATGTTCGTTTACCTCTGCTGGTACCTCGTGGTTGAGACGGCGAGAGGGCGAGCCATTACCCGAGTGGCCGTGGCGGGAAACTGCGCCATCGGAGCACAGACCGTGGTTGTCATCCTGCCATTCGAGTCCAGGAAATACAGGCAGCTCGATATCTAATTCCTCCTCCTCCTCCTTTACGTTTGAGCGCGTGCTCGCGTATTCCTCCATACTGTCCTCACCGATCCGCAACAGCCCCCTCAGCGTGAACGTCGAATTCCGATCTTCTGACACCAGTGTAATAATCCCAAGTTTCTAGCTTGCTTCTATTGTAAGAACGGCACTGAGCTGCTGTTTTAGCCACAACTCACGATTTATTTTAGCACTTCTCAACACAGTCGTCCAACTCTTCATCAGTAATCCTTTCAACAATCTCTACTATAACTCCCGCTCTTTTTCTCCTCCGCATCCGCCCTCACCCCCAAAACTCAGGTAAGCCCCCTCCCACTTCCCAGTTTCCCTTAAAGGCACAACTACCATAAGAACAACAGTCAGAATACAGAACACACAACAGAACACGTTAACCAGGTTATCACAATATGCTGTTTGCTAACATTAGCGACCAATGCTGAAATTAGCGCCTAAGCTAATTGCTAGTGCATCAGCATATGTTTTGCTAGCATGCTATCTAAGATGTGGGTTTTTGACTTCTTTAACATTTGGGCTTATGTATTCATGTGCTTATCAGTCAGGACGGTGGTGAAGGGTTGTGGGGAGGGTTATTTGTGTGCATTTTGACCGTTTATGGTTGTTTTCGGAGGGGGGGGGGGGGGGCGATCGGCGTTCGCGGGGGGCGGGGGGGCTCGTGCGGGGAGGTTTGAGGGCAGGGTTCATGTGGTGGGGTCCATAGGAATCTAACAAGATATTGGGGAGGTGTGTGGGAGGTCGGGATCGGCAGTTAATGGAGTTGCCGCTCCATAGAGAAACAGTGGGGATTAAATACAGGTCTTTTAGGAATTGCTATTTAAATTGTTGGGGGGGCTTGCTGTAAAACATTCATAATCGTCTGGATACTGGTTGACCTTGCAAACTATTGGCTAGTGTTGTATGGGGAGTCCTGTAGTTTATAGATGATTGAACCTGTGTGTCAGCAACTAAGTGATTCATTGCACTGAATGGTTTGATTGACAGTTCATCATTAAGTCATTAATGTACAGACTGCCTGTGTGTATGCACATATATGTATCTATCTATATATATATATATGTGTGTGTGTGTGTGTGTGTGTATGTGCGTGTGTGTATGTGTATGTGCGTGTGTGTTTTTCTCAATTAATGTTGGATAAAAAGCACTGTTTTTGTTAGTGTGATATCAGAACTGTGTGACCTAGTGCTAGCTTATTGCTGAATCCTGATTTGTTACATGTTTGATTGCATGTGGATTGATTTGACATTTAACACAGCTGTATAACTTTATAATGTTATCTGATATTTATAATGCGGTATCATTTTGATAAAAGGTGTATTTCTAATACCAAAGTCATAGCCATTGATGGCCTAATTCTGGCATTGGATGTATTTGGGTCATTTTACACTCTAAGTTTTTGAAAGCATTTATCACTATTATCAAATTAGAACCAAACTATTACTATGCTACTGAACTGTAATGTAAAGTGCTACCTGACACTTGCTTTACTTTATCTGTCAGATTTATTGTTTTAGCTTGACATGCGAAGATTCGGCCGCAGCACCCATGAACAGCCTCATAGACTCCTATGTTAAGAGAGGCGGGGCTGTAACTGAAAAGATAGAAAACGAACACTTTTTAGAATTGCTCCCAAGAGCACATTTCTTCACTTGTCAACACAAAATGCCTATGTAGACGTTCAGGAAGGGCTCAGCCGGCTTCACGTTAACCTGGTTTTATGATTGGAAACACGGTTTGGCCAGAAATCCTTCCTGTTCGAGGGGTGCTGTAAGCCTTTTCTCTCTGTCCAACTGCTATGACCGTTGCAACAGTTGCGAAGTTCGTTACTTAGCAACGTGCTTGAAAGAGGAGAGACGGTGGCCACGAATGACGGTGGCTATTTTACGAACAGTAATTCATTTCACATTTAATAACTTTAATTGGAGGATATTTACTGGAGGAATCAAATTGGTTATTTTTGTTTCGGGTGTATTTATAAACTGTACTCCAACTCAACTCTTCCTCTCTGGCTCTAAGTCTCTAAGGTAAGCAAACATCTTTTTCAACTCTTTCGCTAGCATCCTATCAAAAATGTAGGTTTTTGACTTCTTTAACATTTGGGCTCATAGGTATTCATGTGCTTATCAGTCAGGATTTACAACTGACATTCCAACTAGCTGTAAAGATATGCTGTTTGCTAACATTAGCAACCAATGCTGAAATTAGCGCCTAAGCTAATTGCTAGTGCATCAGCATATGTTTTGCTAGCATGCTATCTAAGATGTGGGTTTTTGACTTCTTTAACATTTGGGCTTATGTATTCATGTGCTTATCAGTCAGGACGGTGGTGAAGGGTTGTGGGGAGGGTTATTTGTGTGCATTTTGACCGTTTATGGTTGTTTTCGGAGGAGGGGGGGGGGGGCGATCGGCGTTCGCGGGGGGCGGGGGGGCTCGTGCGGGGAGGTTTGAGGGCAGGGTTCATGTGGTGGGGTCCATAGGAATCTAACGAGATATTGGGGAGGTGTGTGGGAGGTCGGGTTTATGAGCTATGAGCCTATTTGGGGGAGAGGTTTGAGAATCGTGATCGATTTACTTGCACTTTCAAGCGGAGATTGTGACGTTGCGGGGCCTCGGGGGGGCGATTTCGGAGGGGTTTGAGGCTAGAGTTAATGTGGTGGGGTCCAAACGAATCGAACCAGGTATTGGGGAGGTGTGTGGGTGGTTGGGATCGGCAGTTCCATAGAGAAACAGTGGGGATTAAATACAGGTCTTTTAGGAATTGCTATTTCAATTGTTGGGGGGGCTTGCTGTAAAACATTCATAATCGTCTGGATACTGGTTGACCTTGCAAACTATTGGCTAGTGTTGTATGGGGAGTCCTGTAGTCCTGTAGTTTATAGATGATTGAACCTGTGTGTCTGCTACTAAGTGATTCATTGCACTGAATGGTTTGATTGACAGTTCATCAATAAGTCATTAATGTACAGACTGCCTGTGTGTATGCACATATATGTATCTATCTATAGATAGATATATATATATGTGTGTGTGTGTGTGTGTGTATGTGCGTGTGTGTACGTGCGTGTGTGTTTTTCTCAATTAATGTTGGATAAAAAGCACTGTTTTTGTTAGTGTGATATCAAAACTGGGTGACCTAGTGCTTTTTGTGAATTTTGATGCTAGCTTATTGCTGAATCCTGATTTGTTACATGTTTGATTGCATGTGGATTGATTTGACATTTAACACAGCTGTATAACTTTATAATGTTATCTGATATTTATAATGCGGTATCATTTTGATAAAAGGTGTATTTCTAATACCAAAGTCATAGCCATTGATGGCCTAATTCTGGCATTGGATGTATTTGGGTCATTTTACACTCTAAGTTTTTGAAAGCATTTATCACTATTATCAAATTAGAACCAAACTATTACTATGCTACTGAACTGTAATGTAAAGTGCTACCTGACACAGAGTGACCAATTGTGTACTGCAATTGTTTTCAACTTTTTGCTTTTGTGTGGTTTGCAGATAGGAAATACGTGCTTTGAAGCTATTGAGCAAATTGCTCAATCACAGGTCATCTCTCATCTAAAGCCCTCTTGCGAGGTGAAGTTTCGCCAGTGTTTAGGCTGATGAAAATGAAGGTGGATAACATTACTGAGGTAAAATTGTTAATTTGTTTGGGTTCCATCTGAGTTTTTCTTTCGTTTCAGGTCAGAAACCAGCATTTTCATTTCCCTATTTATATAACTTTAACAATGTCTAGATGGACATATTAAATGAGGGCACTGATGAGATTTTTTCTTTTTGGAGCCTGTGTCATGTATATTACTAACCATTTTGCTTATCTATACAGTGAACCCTCGCTATATCGCATTTCATTTAATACGGCTTCGCTGCTTTGCGGATTTTTTTTACAGTGTTTTTTTACAGTGTTTTTTTTTACAGTGTTTTTTTTTACAGCGCATTGTGCTCTGAATCCTGATTGGCTCAGGGGCTTTACCGTTTAGAAGTGAAACGTTCTTCTCTCGGGCAAAGCCTCCTGCGCAGCCGGGCGGACTGTGAAATATGGGAGAGACAATATTTCCTGTTTTACAAAACCGTTCTATAAACTATCAGAGTTTTTGTTAAAAACGTTCATATCTGTATTTATTTTGGGCCTTAAAACAAGTTTTGATGTTTTGTTTCATTCTATAGTACAATATTGCATTGTAAAATAATAGTAAAAATAAAGCTATCTACTTCGCGGATTTCACTTACTGCGGGTTATTTTTGGAACGCAACTCCCGCGATAAACGAGGGTTCACTGTATATATTTAAAAAAATATATATAAAAATCTGGCTGAGGTCTCAGTCAGACTTGCCTCCCACCCAGGACACCCTCTGCTTCAGCTGCTCCCCTCGCGGTCCACCAGGACCAAAACCGCTCGCCATAAGAACAGCTTCTACCCTTCAGCCATTGCACTCTTCAATAGGGCCAAGGACTCGGAATGACTTTGCCACAAACACCCCCATCCAGCATCCCACTGCACAAGCCACTTTTGCACTCAAAACCCCTTTTGACATCTTAAAATTACTTACTGCTGTACCACTGTTTTGCAATGCTGTATATATACTCCCCTGACCTTTTTACACCATATTTTTATTGTATTATATTATGTTCTTATCATGTTACATATATGTTCTATGTTGCTCTTCCCTGCTAATGTAAATTCTGTGTTTGTTAAACTTGCATAGCCATTAAAGATTCTGATTCTGATCATGAGTGGGTTGATTTTAAGAACTGTTCTCTGCCAAAGTGGACTTGCCTGAAATCCTGGGCATGGGGGAAGAGAACCAGGTTAAGGTAGTATGGGAAGGTGTGGAATGACCTTGAAAAGGAAACAATCCTGGAGCCCTTCAAGTTCACATTTCACAACACAGAAGATGTAGATATTCTGTGCAGAAATAATGGACCAAAGAAAATATTTGGCCTAATCTGAATGTCAAACAGCTAAAAGTCAAATCATATTGTGACTTGGTGTGTTTTACATGTTGTCATTGATCATGTAATATTCGCTTGGATTATACTGTACATATCAGCACAAAAACATAATTGGCATAGATATAGAGCCAAACATGAAAAACAGCAGTGCAATAAGGTTCAATGACAATTTATTATTATTATAACAAAAAGGCAGTAAAGTATTGTTTAGTACAAAATAAGGCCTATGACATCTTACGAAATGTAAGCTTATTAATAACAGTAATAACTTTATTGTTATTCCTAACCTCCATTATTTTCAGTTATCAGCATTTTGACCTTCTCTTTTCAAGATCCTCAGCTTTGTAGTAGGCTACAAATACACTATTGAGCCCCGAGTCATATCACCCACCGTTTGCTTTTCGTTATGACTAAGTTGTACAATTACGCAGTGCAGTGTATATTAGTCTCGCTTCTATCGCATTTTTTTGCGCTTTTATTTTTAAATCTATCGCATTTTTTCGCGCTTTTATTTTAAAATCTATCGCATTTTTTCGCGCTTTTATTTTGAAATGTATTGTGCGTGTATTGTGCGTCACTCCTTGCGCGTCTGACTTGGAAAAAAAACAATTCCGGAAACTCATCATCTCACGGCGGTGCCGGCGCCTCTCTGTGGTGCCTGCAACGCTCCCGCCCCACGGTGGTGGACTGCAGCCAGGTGCGTCTCGCACCTGTGTGAAGTTGGCCCCCCGTCTTGTTCAAAATAAAAAAATAGCACTGCTGTTTGTTTGTGCTGTTTGTGCTGTGGTGGGCTGTATCAGTGACGGGGAGGAGGCCGAGTACAGGACTGTGGTGGGGAACTTTGTCGCATGGTGTGAGCAAAATCATCTGCACCTTAATGCGGCTAAGTGCAAGGAGCTGGTCATCGACCTGAGAAAGACCAGGACAACAGTGACCCCTGTCCACATTCAGGAGGTCAGTGTGGACACCGTGGAGGATTACAAGTACCTTGGTGTTCACTTGGACAACAAACTGGACTGGGCAAAGAACACTCAAGCCGTCTACAAGAAGGGCCAAAGCTGCCTCTACTTTCTGAGGAGGCTGAGGTCCTTCGATGTCTGCCGGACAATGCTTAGGATGTTCTACGAGTCTGTGGTAGCCAGTTTGCGAGACTGTGTGCCGTTGATACAAAGGAGTTTCCCTCAGGATCAATAAAGTAATCTGAATCTGAATCTGAATCTGAATTAAGGGTTTTGAGTAATTCAAAATTAAATGTTCTGGCCAGTGACGTCACTCAGCCCCCCGTCAACGTCCAAATCGAGTCAAAATGGTCTGTATGGTTTGTGCTAGGTTTGTGCTGGTTTGTGCTGTTAAAATAAATTATTTTGCAATTATGGTTTGAGAGATATTCCCGTTTTATTTTTTCACACGTGATGTCACTCAGCCCCCCATAAACCTTCAAATCGAGTCAAAATGGTCTGTATCGTTCATGCTAGGTTTGTGCGGGTTTGTGCTGTTAAAATAAAGTATTTTGCAATTATGGTTTGAGAGATATTAAAGTTTTATTTTTCATACGTGACGTCACTCAGCCCCCCGTCAACCTTCAAATCGAGTCAAACTGGTCTCTATCGTTTGTGCTAGGTTTGTGCTCGTTTGTGCTGTTAAAATAAACATTTGTGCTACTATAGTTTTTAAGTTATTCTTAAAACTTTATGTTGCCCACTTGTTATGTAACCAGCCCCCCGTCAACGTCCAAATCGCTTCAAAACGGTCTATATGGTTTGTGCTAGGTTTGTGCTGGTTTGTGCTGTTAAAATCAATTGTTTTGCAATTATGGTTTGAGAGATATTAAAGTTTTATTTTTCATACGTGACGTCACTCAGCCCCCCGTCAACCTTCAAATCGAGTCAAACTGGTCTATATTGTTTGTGCTAGGTTTGTGCTTGTTTGTGCTGTTAAAATAAACATTTGTGCTACTATAGTTTTTAAGTTATTAAAACTTTATGTTGCCCACTTGTTATGTATTTTTTACTCCACCTGCAGTGCTTTTCAGTTAGGGGCTTTAATCATATCCAACATGTTTACTTTACTTTATCCAACTGTTTATTTTAACAGCACAAACCCGCACAAACCTAGCACGAACGATACAGACCATTTTGACTCGATTTGAAGGTTGACGGGGGGCTGAGTGACGTCACTGGCCAGAACATTTAATTTTGAATTACTCAAAACCCATAACAGCACAAACGATAATTTTTACGGCACAAACCAGCACAAACCTAGCACAAACGAAACAGCAGTGCTATTTTTTTATTTTGAACAAGACGGGGGCCAACTTCACACAGGTGCCTCTCGCTTTGCTAGGACTCGTCCGTCACCCACCTCCTGCACTGAGTCCAGAGGGCAGCCCAGGACTGAGCTGGACTTCTTGATGACCTTGTCCAGCTTCTTCCTTTCCCTCACAGTGATGCCGCTGCTCCAGCAGACCACACCGTACATGATGGCTGAGGCCACCAATGAGTCGTAGAATGACTTTAGGGGAGCCCCCTGCACTCCGAAAGACCTCAGCCTCCTCAGGAAGTACAGCCGGCTCTGACCGGCTCTGACCGGCTCTGACCGGCTCTGACCGGCTCTGACCGGCTCTGACCGGCTCTGACCGGCTCTGACCGGCTCTGACCGGCTCTGACCGGCTCTGACCGGCTCTGACCGGCTCTGACCGGCTCTGACCGGCTCTGACCGGCTCTGACCGGCTCTGACCGGCTCTGACCGGCTCTGACCGGCTCTGACCGGCTCTGACCGGCTCTGACCTCTATTATTTATAATAATAAATATAGCTGCAAACAGCAATAGGGGATTCCTCCTCAATATTGCAACAATTTCTGAAATTGATACGTGAGTCATGGTGCACTCTGCAAGTTTGGTGTGAATACATCCAACACTGTAGCATCCCCTGTGCTGTACCGGGGGGATAAGTTTTCGATAAGTTTTGTGAGAATTGGTCTGAAGCTATTGCCTGCCAAATTTGAGGAACATTTGACAAGAATTGTTGAAGAAGTGAACCCATTTACATCATTTTTAGGAGAAGTAGAGAAAAGAACGTTTTATTTCACTGTTCACTGGAAATATTTGCGTGATCTTTGTTGCCACATATGGCTGCAAATGTGTAATTTATGGTTCAATGTTGCGCAACGTGAATGGTTTGGCTGATGAATGAACCACATTCTTCCACATTTTCAATTTCAAAATCGCTACGAAACACCAATATGGAGATGTTAGAATAGTAAGAGTTTATTAAAAGCCGTTGATTCAAAAGTAATTTCCAAAAGATGCAGATGCCTTCAAAAACTTTTTTTTTATGATGTCTTACTTATTACTTCAGCTCTCAGTAGCTTTTTCAATGAATCTTTTGTTTTTGTATGAAACTTCCTAATATAAGGTTTCTTTTCAAGTTTACTATTCCAACATGTTCACATTAGGTGGGAGAATGGTTTAGGCACTGAAAATGTATATTACTGGAGAATTAAAGCCAGTTTAGTTTATTATTGCCTTAAAGTGATTTTCGGCCTTCAGTAGGTATTTCAATACCTTTTGTTTTGTATGAAACATATAAGGTTTCTCATCAAGTCTTATTATTCTAACATGTTCAGATTAGGTCCATCCATAGGAAAATAGTTAAGGCACTGATTTTGTGTATTACTTGTCAGTTATAGCAACCTCGGTTTTTTATTGCCTTAAAGTGATTTTCAGCTCTCAGTAGCTTTTTTAAATTAATCTTTTTGTTTTGCAAGAATTTCCTAATATAAGATTTCTTATCAAGTCTTACTAATCTACATGTTCATTTTAGGTGGGTGTACATTGAAGAATGGTTAAAGCAATAAAAATGTGTATTACTGGAGAATGATAGCCAGTTTCGTTTTTTAGTGCCTTAAAAGTGATTTTCAGCCTTCAGTAGCTTTTTCAATGCATTTTTTTTGTTTTGTATGAAACTTATATAAGGTTTCTTATCAAGTCTTATTATTCTAACATGGTCACATTAGGTGAATATACGTAGGGAATAGTTAAGGCACTGATTCTGTGTTTTACTTGTCAGTTATAGCAATCTCAGTTTTTTTTACTGCTTTATGTGACTTTCAGCTCTCACTAGCTATTTCAATGAATCTTAATTGTTTTCTGTGAAACTTCTTAATATAAGGTTCCATATCAGGTCTTACCATTCTAACCTGTTCAGATTAGGTTATTATCCATAGGAAAATACAGTAGTTAAGGCACTTGTCACTATAGCAAGCTAGCAAGGTATCAGTTCAGTGGGGTCACCTAACCCTAACTTTGTAGATCTTGGACTTGAGAATTGTTTGTGACAGCAAGCATTAAAAACTTCAGACAACTTTGACACCACAACTCAAACGACCATTGGTCAATGGTCAACGACCATTAACGATTTATTATACGACCTAACACCAAAGAATCATTTTTATGTTGGGTGTCTAAGATCCATGATAAAAGCCTCAGGGTGGTTGGAAGAGGTGACGGAATAACCAAGTGACACATTTCATTGAATTGATTTCATTGAAATTAAGAAAAATATGTAATCGTGCAGTGCACAGTGAAATCTTAAAATGTCACTAGGTAGCAAAGTTAGTTTGATAATGTGTGGGAGAAAACCTTAAAGTGGAACAATGTTGTCATAATTGCTAGGTTTTCCGTGCAAAAGTACTGGTTAGCAGAGTTTAGCCTGATTTAGCCAGTCTCTGTTAGAAAACCATGCCCTGATTTAGATTTACATAAAAATAAACAGAAGGGATTCGAATAGTTTGTGATTGTAACGTGTCAAAATTGTGCATTGTCAAGGTTTATTGCTATTTAGAGCTTGTTGAAATGTATCCAAGGCTGGTGGTTTTACCTAATCAAACAGGGAAGGGTCAGGCCTGTCCGACACTCGGATGTATGTGTAAACCAAATTCTCTGATTAGCAATCTTCAGCGCAAATGTACAGCTGTGATACCATGTTTTTTTTGTAGGACTTGATCAACGTCTGGATCGTCATTGAACCTGCACCATTTTCTCTCAGCTGCCTGGAAGGTGGAATGCTCTTTCCGAACAACATCTGTGAGCCACGGGCAGGCGGGAGAGGATCGTGCAGGTGTCCAAAGTTGTGGTCGCAAGATCTCTGGTGCAGGTCACGGCAGCAATCCCAGAACCCGGTGGTGGACACCATGATCACATCTTAATTATTGACTTTGACATTCACGTAGATGACCCAAAAGATCCTTTAAGTAAGGCCTTCAATGCCCTCATAGATTCTACGAGCTTCACACTGGTAGTTTCCAAACCTACCCATCTTCATTCACATACTTAGTGTCCTCACACGGGGTATTGAGATTACTAATCTCACTGTTCATCCTCACAATCCTACATATTCAGATCATTATCTTGTTACTTTTAGAATGGACCTTTGGTAGAACCTAGGAGGTGCTATGAACATTTCTAGTAGCCGTCACATAACTCTAACTACAACTCTGGAAATGGCGAGTATTCTGTTCTATGGTTTAACCCCTCGAGAGGTAACAATTAATAGCATAATTTGAATGATTAATTTCACTCCATAATTGTAATAACTATTATGAACAGGATTTATTTACAGCTATCCACAACAATTGGTGTTACTTGTTGCAGCAAGGTGTCATACATCCTTCATGGGGATAACATGTTCCTGATCCTTGCTTTTAGGTCAGGAAGTTTGCATACCAGTTGGCAGGACAATAACTGCAACCCCATTCATGGGTGGAGGATTTCTTCATCTTTCTGAATCACTTTGTAAAGCATACAAAAGTTAATCCTTAGAAGGAGGTGTTACTGTTGTTGGACAACCACAGTTCTCATCTTTCAGTGAAGGCAGTCACTTACTGCAAAGAAAATTGGCTAGTTCTCCTTTATTTGCTAGTTCTCCTTTATTTGCCACCCCACTGCTCTCATAAGCCCCTCGAAAGCGCCCATGCTCCTTTCAAGAAGTTGATCAACACAGCTAGTGATAAGCTAGTCATTTCCTGAATGAAAATTAATCCTGCAAAACCAATAACAATCTATGACATCCCAGGTCTGGTCAGGATTGCATTTCCCCAATGCTGCTACGCCAAGCAAAGTCCCAGCTGGTTTTAGATGTACAGGCATCTTGCCTTTCAATACAGACATTTTCCAGGAGATGGACTATCACAGGTCACAGTTCGCCCTGAACCATCTGCCTCTCCGGTCTCCATCTCTGCTGAACCCGGCCAAGCCTCCTTTTCAGATGACTAGGCAGGTCAAGCCTTTTCTCAGACTCAGTTGTACCTTTCAACTCAAACTACTCAAAAAGATTTCAACCTGCTCTTCGTCCATTTCCCAAAGCAGGACCAAGGATGATTGCAAAAAAAGAAAAATGTCAATCGGAAATCCTGACCGAAACACCACCAGGCACTTGAAGAGGACCTTTAAAAAAAGAATAATCCTGCCTATCTGTTATTGTTGACTGGTCTGTGATTCAGGACAGATAAGTTCAGGCTGCATACAACATTGTATTTCAGTTGGAAAATAGGAAGCAAACTGACTTTATTACATTGGCAAAGTAGTCACTTGGTACTTGACATTATATATCAGACATGTCAATCATACCCAAGGCAATGCAGTAATCATCAGTCTTGCTTGCTTTTGTCTTTGGCTTGATTTGGGCTACCACCCACAATCTTACTGGCAGTCTTCAGAGAGCCTACTGCTACTGCACTCTCCACAACACGCCGTAGACAATTTCCAAGCACAAAAGCACAATCAGCACAGCAACAGTTAAATTGCCCAATCCAGTGATTCCCTGTTAACTGCTGATTCAAAAGAAACCCCCCACATAGGTCAGTCAATCAGCAAAATTCCAAGCTTCAGGTTCTTCCAAAGCTAAAATTATCTTTTAATGTGAGCAGGCATGTTTGTAATATAGCATATAGGTATGCAGCAATGATTAGCAAGTACAACAGTTATGACCTAACAGCACATATAACTCCCTGACGACAGATAATCCAATACCATATATGGTTCTATAGCCATCAACAAGGACCATCAAGGTGTGGCCTGCAGGAGCTGACTTTGCACTCCAGGACAGATTCCAACACACGGACTGGAGTTTGTTTGCTTCTCAGGCTCAACACAGAAACGGATCACCACGTACCCTAATCAAAAGCCATGGATGAACAAGGAGGTTCGGCTCCTGCTGAAGGCTCGCAAGGCCGCTTTCAGGCCGCTTTCAGGCCGCTTTCAGACCTACAGTGCATCCAGGGCTGCCTTGAAGAGGGGCATCAAAAAGGCCAAGCACTGCTACAAGCTGAGGATCGAGGAGCACTTTGACAACTCCGACCCCCGGCGCATGTGGCAGGGCATCCGGATCATCAGTGACTTCAAGTCGAACACCATCACCCCGCCATCCACAGACGACTCCTTTCTGAACGACCTGAACAACTTGTACGCTCGCTTTGACAGGAACAACAGAGAGACTGCCACCCCAATCACTCCATCTACAGACCACCAACCCCAAACACTCAACCCAACATATGTCCTCACCGCACTGAGCCGGATCAACGCGCGCAAGGCTGCTGGCCCAGACGGCATCCCTGGCCGCGTGCTCAGAGCATGCGCTGAGCAGTTTGCAGGAGTTTTTACGGACATTTTCAACCTGTCCCTTGCTCAAGCAGCTGTGCCGGCATGCTTCAAATCCACCTCCATTGTACCGGTGCCGAAGAACTCCAGCCCGTCGTGCCTGAACGACTATCGCCCTGTAGCACTCACACCCATTGTCATGAAGTGCTTCGGCGACTGGTCCTGGCACACCTGAAGACCAACCTCCCACCCACACTTGACCCTCACCAGTTTGCCTACTGTGAAGGGAACTTTTTGGTTTCGGACGTTGTAAGGACACAAAGTTTGTTAAGTTTGTTAGTTACAAATTTATTGAACAGAGTATTGCAATAGGAACACATGGAACATAAAACAGACAATACACACAAGACACACACATAAACAGAGCTCTGTGACTGGGCCTCGCAGACACTTTTAGTTCTGGAGGGACCGGCCACGAGTCTAGTCCAGATTTTCCTTATATATCGTTGAACTCCCCCCCTCCCCGCCCCATGGTCCTGGTGAGGGGAGGGGTGGGAAGACCAAAAACCAAATGGCCTCTTCCAGACGTCACAATGGGTGTGGGTGCCGGTTTGGCCAGGTATCTCCATTTGCATTGATCAAACTAGCAAGTCCTGTTTGGTTTCATTGTCCTGTTTGGGGGAGTGCATCATTTGCACTGGTAGAATTAGCAAGTCACCTGGCTTCATTGTCCTGTCTGGCCAGGTATCTCCATTTGCATTGATCAAATTAGCAAGTCCTGTTTTTCAAAACATCAACACAACTTATAACAATCTGATAGTACAACTATGGAACATATCAACACAACTTATAACAATCTGATAGTACAACTATGGAACATCAAAATATTCCATCACACTACCGCAGCAATAGGAGCACACACGATGCAGTTTCCTCAGCGCTGCACTCTGTGCTCACACACCTAGACAATAATAACGCGCGTATGTTGTTTGTAGACTTCAGCTCTGCTTTCAACACTGGCATCCCCTCCAAGCTGATCACCAAACTTTGAGAGCTGGGCATCAACACCTCCCTCTGCCACTGGATTATGGACTTTCTGACCACCGACCACAGCATGTTAGGTCAGCCCACTCCTGCTCCTCCTTCATCACACTCAACACAGGTGTACCACAGGGATGTGTGCTCAGCCCGTTCCTCTACTCTCTCTTCACCCATGACTGCAAGCCAATGTATGGATCCAACTCCATCATCAAGTTTGCTGATGACACCACGGTGATCGGCCTCATCACCAACCAAGTACAGCACCTGGCCGTGTGGTGACAATAACGTGCTCCTTAACGCCACAAAGACCAAGGAGCTTATCGTGGACTTCAGGGAGAAGAAGGGAGACACGCACGACCCCATTCAAATCAACAGGATAGCCGTTGAGCGTGTCTCCAGCTACAAGTTCCTGGGTAACCACATCTCGGATGACCTGTCAGCAACTCTTTTCCCATGTATACAACTCCAAAATGAACATATTAAAATGGTAGTACATGTTTAGAAAATGGTCATTCAGAAGTTAAATACAATTCTTTGCCGTTGCTTTGAAAACGTTACAAAGGCGCTGAAAAGCACTTTGAGGCAATAAAAAACTGAACATACTTTGATGTATTTGTATTGGACAATTCCAGTGACAAAACAACTTTCCAATGTGTAAACCATCTTAAGACCATGTTAGATTAGTAAAACTGATTAAAAACTGATCGCTGAAAGGTTACATACAAAACTTTTCAGTTGCATTGAAAATGCTACTAAGGAAGCTGAAAAGCACTTTAAGGCAATAAAAAACTAAACATACTTTTATGTACTTGAATTGGACAATTCCAGTGCCAAAACAACTTTCCAGTATATACACCATCTATGAGCCCATGTTAGATTAGTAAAACTGATTAAAAACTGATCGCTGAGAGGTTACATACAAAACTTTGCAGTTGCATTGAAAATGCTACTAAGGAAGCTGAAAAGCACTTTAAGGCAATAAAAAACTAAACATGGTATTACTGACTAGTAAAGACATGATTTCAGTGCATAAACTCTTTTTCCATGTATACAACTCCAAAATGAACATATTAAAATGGTAGAAAAGGTTTAGAAAATGGTCATTCAAAAGTTAAATACAATTCTTTGCCGTTGCTTTGAAAACGTTACAAAGGCGCTGAAAAGCACTTTAAGGCAATAAAAAAACTAAACATACTTTTATGTACTTGAATTGGACAATTCCAGTGCCAAAACAACTTTCCAACGTGTAAACCATCTATAAGACCATGTTAGATTAGTAAAACTGATTAAAAACTGATCGCTGAGAGGTTACATATAAAACTTTGCAGTTGCATTGAAAATGCTACTAAGGAAGCTGAAAAGTACTTTAAGGCAATAAAAAACTAAACATACTTTTATGTACTTGAATTGGACAATTCCAGTGCCAAAACAACTTTCCAGTATAAACACCATCTATGAGACCATGTTAGATTAGTAAAACTGATTAAAAACTGATCGCTGAGAGGTTACATACAAAACTTTGCAGTTGCATTGAAAATGCTACTAAGGAAGCTGAAAAGCACTTTAAGGCAATAAAAAAACTGAACATACTTTTATGTACTTGACTTGGAATATTCCAGTGCCAAAACAACTTTCCAACGTGTAAACCATCTATAAGACCATGTTAGATTAGTAAAACTGATTAAAAACTGATCGCTGAGAGGTTACATACAAAACTTTGCAGTTGCATTGAAAATGCTACTAAGGAAGCTGAAAAGCACTTTAAGGCAATAAAAAACTAAACATGGTATTACTGACTAGTAAAGACATGATTTCAGTGCATAAACTCTTTTTCCATGTATACAACTCCAAAATGAACATATTAAAATTGGTAGAAAATGTTTAGAAAATGGTCATTCAAAAGTTAAATACAATTCTTTGCCGTTGCTTTGAAAACGTTACAAAAGCGCTGAAAAGCACTTTAAGGCTATAAAAAAAACTGAACATACTTTCATGTACTTGAATTGGACAACTCCAGTGCCAAAACAACTTTCCAACGTGTAAACCATCTATAAGACCATGTTAGATTAGTAAAACTGATTAAAAACTGATCGCTGAGAGGTTACATACAAAACTTTGCAGTTGCATTGAAAATGCTACTAAGGAAGCTGAAAAGTACTTTAAGGCAATAAAAAACTAAACATACTTTTATGTACTTGAATTGGACAATTCCAGTGCCAAAACAACTTTCCAGTATAAACACCATCTATGAGACCATGTTAGATTAGTAAAACTGATTAAAAACTGATCGCTGAGAGGTTACATACAAAACTTTGCAGTTGCATTGAAAATGCTACTAAGGAAGCTGAAAAGCACTTTAAGGCAATAAAAAAACTGAACATACTTTTATGTACTTGACTTGGAATATTCCAGTGCCAAAACAACTTTCCAACATGTAAACCATCTATAAGACCATGTTAGATTAGTAAAACTGATTAAAAACTGATCGCTGAGAGGTTACATACAAAACTTTGCAGTTGCATTGAAAATGCTACTAAGGAAGCTGAAAAGCACTTTAAGGCAATAAAAAACTAAACATGGTATTACTGACTAGTAAAGACATGATTTCAGTGCATAAACTCTTTTTACATGTATACAACTCCAAAATGAACGTATTAAAATTGGTAGAAAATGTTTAGAAAATGGTCATTCAAAAGTTAAATACAATTCTTTGCCGTTGCTTTGAAAACGTTACAAAAGCGCTGAAAACCACTTTAAGGCTATAAAAAAAAACTGAACATACTTTCATGTACTTGAATTGGACAACTCCAGTGCCAAAACAACTTTTCAACGTGTAAACCATCTATAAGACCATGTTAGATTAGTAAAACTGATTAAAAACTGATCGCTGAGAGGTTACATACAAAACTTTGCAGTTGCATTGAAAATGCTACTAAGGAAACTGAAAAGCACTTTAAGGCAATAAAAAACTAAACATGGTATTACTGACTAGTAAAGACATGATTTCAGTGCATAAACTCTTTTTCCATGTATACAACTCCAAAATGAACATATTAAAATTGGTAGAAAATGTTTAGAAAATGGTCATTCAAAAGTTAAATACAATTCTTTGCCGTTGCTTTGAAAACGTTACAAAAGCGCTGAAAACCACTTTAAGGCTATAAAAAAAAACTGAACATACTTTCATGTACTTGAATTGGACAACTCCAGTGCCAAAACAACTTTCCAACGTGTAAACCATCTATAAGACCATGTTAGATTAGTAAAACTGATTAAAAACTGATCGCTGAGAGGTTACATACAAAACTTTGCAGTTGCATTGAAAATGCTACTAAGGAAGCTGAAAAGCACTTTAAGGCAATAAAAAACTAAACATGGTATTACTGACTAGTAAAGACATGATTTCAGTGCATAAACTCTTTTTCCATGTATACAACTCCAAAATGAACATATTAAAATGGTAGAAAAGGTTTAGAAAATGGTCATTCAAAAGTTAAATACAATTCTTTGCTGTTGCTTTGAAAACGTTACAAAGGCGCTAAAAAGCACTTTAAGGCAATATAAAAAACTGAACATACTTCTATGTACTTGACTTGGACAATTCCAGTGCCAAAACAACTTTCCACGTATAAACCATCTATAAGACCATGTTAGATTAGTAAAACTGATTAAAAACTGATCGCTGAGAGGTTTCATACAAAACTTTGCAGTTGCATTGAAAATGCTACTAAGGAAGCTGAAAAGCACTTTAATAGACATGCTGCCGTAGCTAGCACAAAAAATGCAGCGGTCGCGCCCCCTATTTACAGGGCACACCCCTGTGGTGGTGGTCCGGGGGTGGTCGGGCCTTTGCCTGCTCCCATCCTTGAACCTTGGCCAGCTTCCTTTCTGAAGACCTTCCGGCTTTGTTTTTTCGTTCCAATGTTGTTTTCCGACCTTGATCCAGCGTTGAGCCACGACTAGGAGGGGAAAATGTCACGTGTTTACACCACCCCCCAAAAAAAAAAAAGGAGGGGAAAATCTGACATCATAGGTTTACCATTGGCACCTAATGCTAGTCTTCTCTGTATCGATCCAACTTTAATAGACCTGCTGCCGTAGCTAGCACAAGAAAGGCAGCGGTCGCGCCCCCTATTTACAGGGCACACCCCTGTGGTGGTGGTCCGGGGGTGGTCGGGCCTTTGCCTGCTCCCATCCTTGAACCTTGGCCAGCTTCCTTTCTGAAGACCTCCCGGCTTCGTTTTTTCGTTCCAATGTTGTTTTCCGACCTTGATCCAACGTTGAGCCACGACTAGGAGGGGAAAATGTCACGTGTTTACACCACCCCCAAAAAAAAAAGGAGGGGAAAATCTGACATCATAGGTTTACCATTGGCACCTAATGCTAGTCTTCTCTGTATCGATCCAACTTTAATAGACCTGCTGCCGTAGCTGGTACAAGAAAGGCAGCGGTCGCGCCCCCTATTTACAGGGCACACCCCTGTGGTGGTGGTCCGGGGGTGGTCGGGCCTTTGCCTGCTCCCATCCTTGAACCTTGGCCAGCTTCCTTTCTGAAGACCTCCCGGCTTCGTTTTTTCTTTCCAATGTTGTTTTCCGACCTGGATCCAACGTTGAGCCGACTAGGAGGGGAAAATGTCACGTGTTTACACAACCCCCCCCCAAAAAAAGGAGGGGAAAATGTGACATCATAGGTTTACCATTGACACCTAAAGCTAGTCTTCTCTGTATCGATCCAATTTTAATAGACATGCTGCCATAGCTAACACAAGAAAGCCAGCGGTCGCGCCCCCTATTTATAGGGCACACCCCTGTGGTGGTGGTCCGGGGGTGGTCGGGGCTTTGCCTGCTCCCATCCTTGAACCTTGGCCAGCTTCCTTTCTGAAGACCTCCCGGCTTCGTTTTTTCGTTCCAATGTTGTTTTCCGACCTTGATCCAACGTTGAGCCACGACTAGGAGGGGAAAATGTCACGTGTTTACACAACCCCCCCCAAAAAAAGGAGGGGAAAATGTGACATCATAGGTTTACCAGAGGCACCTATTGCTAATCTTCTCTGTATCGATCCAATTTTAATAGACATGCTGCCGTAGCTAGCACAAGAAAGGCAGCGGTCGCGCCCCCTATTTACAGGGCACACCCCTGTGGTGGTGGTCCGGGGGTGGTCGGGCCTTTGCCTGCTCCCATCCTTGAACCTTGGCCAGCTTCCTTTCTGAAGACCTCCCGGCTTCGTTTTTTCGTGCCAATGTTGTTTTCCGACCTTGATCCAACGTTGAGCCACGACTAGGAGGGGAAAATGTCACGTGTTTACACCACGCCAAAAAAAAAAGGAGGGGAAAATGTGACATCATAGGTTTACCATTGGCACCTAATGCTAGTCTTCTCTGTATCGATCCAATTTTAATAGACATGCTGACGTAGCTAACACAAGAAAGGCAGGGGTCGCGCCCCCTATTTATAGGGCACACCCCTGTGGTGGTGGTCCGGGGGTGGTCGGGGCTTTGCCTGCTCCCATCCTTGAACCTTGGCCAGCTTCCTTTCTGAAGACCTCCCGGCTTAGTTTTTTCGTTCCAATGTTGTTTTCCGACCTTGATCCAACGTTGAGCCACGACTAGGAGGGGAAAATGTCACGTGTTTACACCACCCCCCCCCAAAAAAAGGAGGGGAAAATGTGACATCATAGGTTTACCATTGGCACCTAAAGCTAGTCTTCTCTGTATCGATCCAATTTTAATAGACATGCTGCCGTAGCTAACACAAGAAAGCCAGCGGTCGCGCCCCCTATTTATAGGGCACACCCCTGTGGTGGTGGTCCGGGGGTGGTCGGGGCTTTGCCTGCTCCCATCCTTGAACCTTGGCCAGCTTCATTTCTGAAGACCTCCCAGCTTCGTTTTTTCGTTCCAATGTTGTTTTCCGACCTTGATCCAACGTTGAGCCACGACTAGGAGGGGAAAATGTCACGCGTTTACACCACCCCAACAAAAAAAAGGAGGGGAAAATGTGACATCATAGGTTTACCAGAGGCACCTAATGCTAATCTTCTCTGTATCGATCCAATTTTAATAGACATGCTGCCGTAGCTAGCACAAGAAAGGCAGCGGTCGCGCCCCCTATTTACAGGGCACACCCCTGTGGTGGTGGTCCGGGGGTGGTCGGGCCTTTGCCTGCTCCCATCCTTGAACCTTGGCCAGCTTCCTTTCTGAAGACCTCCCGGCTTCGTTTTTTCGTTCCAATGTTGTTTTCCGACCTTGATCCAACGTTGAGCCACGACTAGGAGGGGAAAATGTCACGTGTTTACACCACGCCAAAAAAAAAAAGGAGGGGAAAATGTGACATCATAGGTTTACCATTGGCACCTAATGCTAGTCTTCTCTGTATCGATCCAATTTTAATAGACATGCTGACGTAGCTAACACAAGAAAGGCAGGGGTCGCGCCCCCTATTTATAGGGCACACCCCTGTGGTGGTGGTCCGGGGGTGGTCGGGGCTTTGCCTGCTCCCATCCTTGAACCTTGGCCAGCTTCCTTTCTGAAGACCTCCCGGCTTCGTTTTTTCGTTCCAATGTTGTTTTCCGACCTTGATCCAACGTTGAGCCACGACTAGGAGGGGAAAATGTCACGTGTTTACACCACCCCCCAAAAAAAAGGAGGGGAAAATCTGACATCATAGGTTTACCATTGGCACCTAATGCTAGTCTTCTCTGTATCGATCCAACTTTAATAGACCTGCTGCCGTAGCTGGTACAAGAAAGGCAGCGGTCGCGCCCCCTATTTACAGGGCACACCCCTGTGGTGGTGGTCCGGGGGTGGTCGGGCCTTTGCCTGCTCCCATCCTTGAACCTTGGCCAGCTTCCTTTCTGAAGACCTCCCGGCTTCGTTTTTTCTTTCCAATGTTGTTTTCCGACCTGGATCCAACGTTGAGCCGACTAGGAGGGGAAAATGTCACGTGTTTACACAACCCCCCCCCAAAAAAAGGAGGGGAAAATGTGACATCATAGGTTTACCATTGACACCTAAAGCTAGTCTTCTCTGTATCGATCCAATTTTAATAGACCTGCTGCCATAGCTAACACAAGAAAGCCAGCGGTCGCGCCCCCTATTTATAGGGCACACCCCTGTGGTGGTGGTCCGGGGGTGGTCGGGGCTTTGCCTGCTCCCATCCTTGAACCTTGGCCAGCTTCCTTTCTGAAGACCTCCCGGCTTCGTTTTTTCGTTCCAATGTTGTTTTCCGACCTTGATCCAACGTTGAGCCACGACTAGGAGGGGAAAATGTCACGTGTTTACACAACCCCCCCCCAAAAAAGGAGGGGAAAATGTGACATCATAGGTTTACCAGAGGCACCTATTGCTAATCTTCTCTGTATCGATCCAATTTTAATAGACATGCTGCCGTAGCTAGCACAAGAAAGGCAGCGGTCGCGCCCCCTATTTACAGGGCACACCCCTGTGGTGGTGGTCCGGGGGTGGTCGGGCCTTTGCCTGCTCCCATCCTTGAACCTTGGCCAGCTTCCTTTCTGAAGACCTCCCGGCTTCGTTTTTTCGTGCCAATGTTGTTTTCCGACCTTGATCCAACGTTGAGCCACGACTAGGAGGGGAAAATGTCACGTGTTTACACCACGCCAAAAAAAAAAAGGAGGGGAAAATGTGACATCATAGGTTTACCATTGGCACCTAATGCTAGTCTTCTCTGTATCGATCCAATTTTAATAGACATGCTGACGTAGCTAACACAAGAAAGGCAGGGGTCGCGCCCCCTATTTATAGGGCACACCCCTGTGGTGGTGGTCCGGGGGTGGTCGGGGCTTTGCCTGCTCCCATCCTTGAACCTTGGCCAGCTTCCTTTCTGAAGACCTCCCGGCTTAGTTTTTTCGTTCCAATGTTGTTTTCCGACCTTGATCCAACGTTGAGCCACGACTAGGAGGGGAAAATGTCACGTGTTTACACCACCCCAAAAAAAAAAAGGAGGGGAAAATCTGACATCATAGGTTTACCATTGGCACCTAATGCTAGTCTTCTCTGTATCGATCGAACTTTAATAGACCTGCTGCCGTAGCTGGTACAAGAAAGGCAGCGGTCGCGCCCCCTATTTACAGGGCACACCCCTGTGGTGGTGGTCCGGGGGTGGTCGGGCCTTTGCCTGCTCCCATCCTTGAACCTTGGCCAGCTTCCTTTCTGAAGACCTCCCGGCTTCGTTTTTTCGTTCCAATGTTGTTTTCCGACCTTGATCCAACGTTGAGCCACGACTAGGAGGGGAAAATGTCACGTGTTTACACCACCCCAAAAAAAAGGAGGGGAAAATGTGACATCATAGGTTGACCATTGGCACCTAAAGCTAGTCTTCTCTGTATCGATCCAATTTTAATAGACATGCTGCCGTAGCTAACACAAGAAAGGCAGCGGTCGCGCCCCCTATTTATAGGGCACACCTCTGTGGTGGTGGTCCGGGGGTGGTCGGGGCTTTGCCTGCTCCCATCCTTGAACCTTGGCCAGCTTCCTTTCTGAAGACCTCCCGGCTTCGTTTTTTCGTTCCAATGTTGTTTTCCGACCTTGATCCAACGTTGAGCCACGACTAGGAGGGGAAAATGTCACGTGTTTACACCACCCCCCCCCAAAAAAAGGAGGGGAAAATGTGACATCATAGGTTTACCATTGGCACCTAAAGCTAGTCTTCTCTGTATCGATCCAATTTTAATAGACATGCTGCCGTAGCTAACACAAGAAAGCCAGCGGTCGCGCCCCCTATTTATAGGGCACACCCCTGTGGTGGTGGTCCGGGGGTGGTCGGGGCTTTGCCTGCTCCCATCCTTGAACCTTGGCCAGCTTCATTTCTGAAGACCTCCCAGCTTCGTTTTTTCGTTCCAATGTTGTTTTCCGACCTTGATCCAACGTTGAGCCACGACTAGGAGGGGAAAATGTCACGCGTTTACACCACCCCAACAAAAAAAAGGAGGGGAAAATGTGACATCATAGGTTTACCAGAGGCACCTAATGCTAATCTTCTCTGTATCGATCCAATTTTAATAGACATGCTGCCGTAGCTAGCACAAGAAAGGCAGCGGTCGCGCCCCCTATTTACAGGGCACACCCCTGTGGTGGTGGTCCGGGGGTGGTCGGGCCTTTGCCTGCTCCCATCCTTGAACCTTGGCCAGCTTCCTTTCTGAAGACCTCCCGGCTTCGTTTTTTCGTTCCAATGTTGTTTTCCGACCTTGATCCAACGTTGAGCCACGACTAGGAGGGGAAAATGTCACGTGTTTACACCACGCCAAAAAAAAAAGGAGGGGAAAATGTGACATCATAGGTTTACCATTGGCACCTAATGCTAGTCTTCTCTGTATCGATCCAATTTTAATAGACATGCTGACGTAGCTAACACAAGAAAGGCAGGGGTCGCGCCCCCTATTTATAGGGCACACCACTGTGGTGGTGGTCCGGGGGTGGTCGGGGCTTTGCCTGCTCCCATCCTTGAACCTTGGCCAGCTTCCTTTCTGAAGACCTCCCGGCTTCGTTTTTTCGTTCCAATGTTGTTTTCCGACCTTGATCCAACGTTGAGCCACGACTAGGAGGGGAAAATGTCACGTGTTTACACCACCCCAAAAAAAAAAGGAGGGGAAAATCTGACATCATAGGTTTACCATTGGCACCTAATGCTAGTCTTCTCTGTATCGATCCAACTTTAATAGACCTGCTGCCGTAGCTGGTACAAGAAAGGCAGCGGTCGCGCCCCCTATTTACAGGGCACACCCCTGTGGTGGTGGTCCGGGGGTGGTCGGGCCTTTGCCTGCTCCCATCCTTGAACCTTGGCCAGCTTCCTTTCTGAAGACCTCCCGGCTTCGTTTTTTCGTTCCAATGTTGTTTTCCGACCTTGATCCAACGTTGAGCCGACTAGGAGGGGAATATGTCACGTGTTTACACAACCCCCCCCCAAAAAAAGGAGGGGAAAATGTGACATCATAGGTTTACCATTGGCACCTAATGCTAGTCTTCTCTGTATCGATCCAATTTTAATAGACATGCTGACGTAGCTAACACAAGAAAGGCAGGGGTCGCGCCCCCTATTTATAGGGCACACCCCTGTGGTGGTGGTCCGGGGGTGGTCGGGGCTTTGCCTGCTCCCATCCTTGAACCTTGGCCAGCTTCCTTTCTGAAGACCTCCCGGCTTCGTTTTTTCGTTCCAATGTTGTTTTCCGACCTTGATCCAACGTTGAGCCACGACTAGGAGGGGAAAATGTCACGTGTTTACACCACCCCAAAAAAAAAAAAAAAGGAGGGGAAAATCTGACATCATAGGTTTACCATTGGCACCTAATGCTAGTCTTCTCTGTATCGATCCAACTTTAATAGACCTGCTGCCGTAGCTAGCACAAGAAAGGCAGCGGTCGCGCCCCCTATTTACAGGGCACACCCCTGTGGTGGTGGTCCGGGGGTGGTCGGGCCTTTGCCTACTCCCATCCTTGAACCTTGGCCAGCTTCCTTTCTGAAGACCTCCCGGCTTCGTTTTTTCGTTCCAATGTTGTTTCCCGACCTTGATCCAACGTTGAGCCACGACTAGGAGGGGAAAATGTCACGTGTTTACACCACGCCCAAAAAAAAAAGGAGGGGAAAATGTGACATCATAGGTTTACCATTGGCACCTAATGCTAGTCTTCTCTGTATCGATCCAATTTTAATAGACATGCTGACGTAGCTAACACAAGAGAAGCAGCGGTCGCGCCCCCTATTTATAGGGCACACCCCTGTGGTGGTGGTCCGGGGGTGGTCGGGGCTTTGCCTGCTCCCATCCTTGAACCTTGGCCAGCTTCCTTTCTGAAGACCTCCCGGCTTCGTTTTTTCGTTCCAATGTTGTTTTCCGACCTTGATCCAACGTTGAGCCACGACTAGGAGGGGAAAATGTCACGTGTTTACACCAACCCCCCCAAAAAAAAAAAAGGAGGGGAAAATCTGACATCATAGGTTTACCATTGGCACCTAATGCTAGTCTTCTCTGTATCGATTCAATTTTAATAGACATGCTGCCGTAGCTAACACAAGAGAAGCAGCGGTCGCGCCCCCTATTTATAGGGCACACCCCTGTGGTGGTGGTCCGGGGGTGGTCGGGGCTTTGCCTGCTCCCATCCTTGAACCTTGGCCAGCTTCCTTTCTGAAGACCTCCCGGCTTCGTTTTTTCGTTCCAATGTTGTTTTCCGACCTTGATCCAACGTTGAGCCACGACTAGGAGGGGAAAATGTCACGTGTTTACACCACCCCAAAAAAAAGGAGGTGAAAATGTGACATCATAGGTTTACCATTGGCACCTAAAGCTAGTCTTCTCTGTATCGATCCAATTTCAATAGACATGCTGCCGTACCTTACACAAGAAAGGCAGCGGTCGCGTCCCCTATTTATAGGGCACACCCCTGTGGTGGTGGTCCGGGGGTGGTCGGGGCTTTGCCTGCTCCCATCCTTGAACCTTGGCCAGCTTCCTTTCTGAAGACCTCCCGGCTTCGTTTTTTCGTTCCAATGTTGTTTTCCGACCTTGATCCAACGTTGAGCCGACTAGGAGGGGAAAATGTCACGTGTTTACACAACCCCCCACCAAAAAAAGGAGGGGAAAATGTGACATCATAGGTTTACCATTGACACCTAAAGCTAGTCTTCTCTGTATCGATCCAATTTCAATAGACATGCTGCCGTACCTTACACAAGAAAGGCAGCGGTCGCGTCCCCTATTTATAGGGCACACCCCTGTGGTGGTGGTCCGGGGGTGGTCGGGGCTTTGCCTGCTCCCATCCTTGAACCTTGGCCAGCTTCCTTTCTGAAGACCTCCCGGCTTCGTTTTTTCGTTCCAATGTTGTTTTCCGACCTTGATCCAACGTTGAGCCGACTAGGAGGGGAAAATGTCACGTGTTTACACAACCCCCCACCAAAAAAAGGAGGGGAAAATGTGACATCATAGGTTTACCATTGACACCTAAAGCTAGTCTTCTCTGTATCGATCCAATTTTAATAGACATGCTGCCGTAGCTAACACAAGAAAGCCAGCGGTCGCGCCCCCTATTTATAGGGCACACCCCTGTGGTGGTGGTCCGGGGGTGGTCGGGGCTTTGCCTGCTCCCATCCTTGAACCTTGGCCAGCTTCCTTTCTGAAGACCTCCCGGCTTCGTTTTTTCGTTCCAATGTTGTTTTCCGACCTTGATCCAACGTTGAGCCACGACTAGGAGGGGAAAATGTCACGTGTTTACACCACCCCAAAAAAAAAAAAAGGAGGGGAAAATCTGACATCATAGGTTTACCATTGGCACCTAATGCTAGTCTTCTCTGTATCGATCCAACTTTAATAGACCTGCTGCCGTAGCTAGCACAAGAAAGGCAGCGGTCGCGCCCCCTATTTACAGGGCACACCCCTGTGGGGGTGGTCCGGGGGTGGTCGGGCCTTTGCCTGCTCCCATCCTTGAACCTTGGCCAGCTTCCTTTCTGAAGACCTCCCGGCTTCGTTTTTTCGTTCCAATGTTGTTTTCCGACCTTGATCCAACGTTGAGCCACAACTAGGAGGGGAAAATGTCACGTGTTTACACCACCCCAAAAAAAAAGTAGGGGAAAATGTGACATCATAGGTTTACCATTGGCACCTAAAGCTAGTCTTCTCTGTATCGATCCAATTTCAATAGACATGCTGCCGTAGCTAACACAAGAAAGGCAGCGGTCGCGTCCCCTATTTATAGGGCACACCCCTGTGGTGGTGGTCCGGGGGTGGTCGGGGCTTTGCCTGCTCCCATCCTTGAACCTTGGCCAGCTTCCTTTCTGAAGACCTCCCGGCTTCGTTTTTTCGTTCCAATGTTGTTTTCCGACCTTGATCCAACGTTGAGCCGACTAGGAGGGGAAAATGTCAGGTGTTTACACAACCCCCCCCAAAAAAAGGAGGGGAAAATGTGACATCATAGGTTTACCATTGACACCTAAAGCTAGTCTTCTCTGTATCGATCCAATTTTAATAGACATGCTGCCATAGCTAACACAAGAAAGCCAGCGGTCGCGCCCCCTATTTATAGGGCACACCCCTGTGGTGGTGGTCGGGGCTTTGCCTGCTCCCATCCTTGAACCTTGGCCAGCTTCCTTTCTGAAGACCTCCCGGCTTCGTTTTTTCGTTCCAATGTTGTTTTCCGACCTTGATCCAACGTTGAGCCACGACTAGGAGGGGAAAATGTCACGTGTTTACACCACCCCAAAAAAAAAAAAGGAGGGGAAAATCTGACATCATAGGTTTACCAATGGCACCTAATGCTAGTCTTCTCTGTATCGATCCAACTTTAATAGACCTGCTGCCGTAGCTAGCACAAGAATAGCAGCGGTCGCGCCCCCTATTTACAGGGCACACCCCTGTGGTGGTGGTCCGGGGGTGGTCGGGCCTTTGCCTGCTCCCATCCTTGAACCTTGGCCAGCTTCCTTTCTGAAGACCTCCCGGCTTCGTTTTTTCGTTCCAATGTTGTTTTCCGACCTTGATCCAACGTTGAGCCACGACTAGGAGGGGAAAATGTCACGTGTTTACACCACCCCAAAAAAAAAAAAGGAGGGGAAAATCTGACATCATAGGTTTACCATTGGCACCTAATGCTAGTCTTCTCTGTATCGATCCAACTTTAATAGACCTGCTGCCGTAGCTAGCACAAGAAAGGCAGCGGTCGCGCCCCCTATTTACAGGGCACACCCCTGTGGTGGTGGTCCGGGGGTGGTCGGGCCTTTGCCTGCTCCCATCCTTGAACCTTGGCCAGCTTCCTTTCTGAAGACCTCCCGGCTTCGTTTTTTCTTTCCAATGTTGTTTTCCGACCTTGATCCAACGTTGAGCCACGACTAGGAGGGGAAAATGTCACGTGTTTACACCACCCCCAAAAAAAAGGAGGGGAAAATGTGACATCAAAGGTTGACCATTGGCACCTAAAGCTAGTCTTCTCTGTACCGATCCAATTTTAATAGATATGCTGCCGTACCTAACACAAGAAAGGCAGCGATCGCGCCCCCTATTTACAGGGCACACCCCTGTGGTGGTGGTCCGGGGGTGGTCGGGCCTTTGCCTGCTCCCATCCTTGAACCTTGGCCAGCTTCCTTTCTGAAGACCTCCCGGCTTCGTTTTTTCGTTCCAATGTTGTTTTCCGACCTTGATCCAACGTTGAGCCACGACTAGGAGGGGAAAATGTCACGTGTTTACACCACCCCAAAAAAAAAAAAGGAGGGGAAAATGTGACATCATAGGTTTACCATGGGCACCTAATGCTAATCTTCTCTGTATCAATCCAATTTTAATAGACATGCTGCCGTAGCTAGCACAAGAAAGGCAGCTGTCGCGCCCCCTATTTATAGGGCACACCCCTGTGGTGGTGGTCCGGTGGTGGTCGGACCTTTGCCTGCTCCCATCCTTGAACCTTGGCCAGCTTCCTTTCTGAAGACCTCCCGGCTTCGTTTTTTCGTTCCAATGTTGTTTTCCGACCTTGATCCAACGTTGAGCCACGACTAGGAGGGGAAAATGTCACGTGTTTACACCACTCCAAAAAAAAACAAAAGGAGGGGAAAATGTGACATCATAGGTTTACCATGGGCACCTAATGCTAATCTTCTCTGTATGGATCCAACTTTAATAGACATGCTGCCGTAGCTAGCACAAGAAAGGCAGCGGTCTCGCCCCCTATTTACAGGGCACACCCCTGTGGTGGTGGTCCGGGGGTGGTCGGGCCTTTGCCTGCTCCCATCCTTGAACCTTGGCCAGCTTCCTTTCTGAAGACCTCCCGGCTTCGTTTTTTCGTTCCAATGTTGTTTTCCGACCTTGATCCAACGTTGAGCCACGACTAGGAGGGGAAAATGTCACGTGTTTACACAACCCCCCCCCAAAAAAAGGAGGGGAAAATGTGACATCATAGGTTTACCATTGACACCTAAAGCTAGTCTTCTCTGTATCGATCCAATTTTAATAGACATGCTGCCGTAGCTAACACAAGAAAGCCAGCGGTCGCGCCCCCTATTTATAGGGCACACCCCTGTGGTGGTGGTCCGGGGGTGGTCGGGGCTTTGCCTGCTCCCATCCTTGAACCTTGGCCAGCTTCCTTTCTGAAGACCTCCCGGCTTCGTTTTTTCGTTCCAATGTTGTTTTCCGACCTTGATCCAACGTTGAGCCACGACTAGGAGGGGAAAATGTCACGTGTTTACACAACCCCCCCCCAAAAAAAGGAGGGGAAAATGTGACATCATAGGTTTACCATTGACACCTAAAGCTAGTCTTCTCTGTATCGATCCAATTTTAATAGACATGCTGCCGTAGCTAACACAAGAGAGGCAGCGGTCGCGCCCCCTATTTATAGGGCACACCCCTGTGGTGGTGGTCCGGGGGTGGTCGGGGCTTTGCCTGCTCCCATCCTTGAACCTTGGCCAGCTTCCTTTCTGAAGACCTCCCGGCTTCGTTTTTTCGTTCCAATGTTGTTTTCCGACCTTGATCCAACGTTGAGCCACGACTAGGAGGGGAAAATGTCACGTGTTTACACAACCCCCCCCCAAAAAAAGGAGGGGAAAATGTGACATCATAGGTTTACCATTGACACCTAAAGCTAGTCTTCTCTGTATCGATCCAATTTTAATAGACATGCTGCCGTAGCTAACACAAGAAAGCCAGCGGTCGCGCCCCCTATTTATAGGGCACACCCCTGTGGTGGTGGTCCGGGGGTGGTCGGGGCTTTGCCTGCTCCCATCCTTGAACCTTGGCCAGCTTCCTTTCTGAAGACCTCCCGGCTTCGTTTTTTCGTTCCAATGTTGTTTTCCGACCTTGATCCAACGTTGAGCCACGACTAGGAGGGGAAAATGTCACGTGTTTACACAACCCCCCCCCAAAAAAAGGAGGGGAAAATGTGACATCATAGGTTTACCATTGACACCTAAAGCTAGTCTTCTCTGTATCGATCCAATTTTAATAGACATGCTGCCGTAGCTAACACAAGAAAGCCAGCGGTCGCGCCCCCTATTTATAGGGCACACCCCTGTGGTGGTGGTCCGGGGGTGGTCGGGGCTTTGCCTGCTCCCATCCTTGAACCTTGGCCAGCTTCCTTTCTGAAGACCTCCCGGCTTCGTTTTTTCGTTCCAATGTTGTTTTCCGACCTTGATCCAACGTTGAGCCACGACTAGGAGGGGAAAATGTCACGTGTTTACACAACCCCCCCCAAAAAAAGGAGGGGAAAATGTGACATCATAGGTTTACCATTGACACCTAAAGCTAGTCTTCTCTGTATCAATCCAATTTTAATAGACATGCTGCCGTAGCTAACACAAGAAAGCCAACGGTCGCGCCCCCTATTTATAGGGCACACCCCTGTGGTGGTGGTCCGGGGGTGGTCGGGGCTTTGCCTGCTCCCATCCTTGAACCTTGGCCAGCTTCATTTCTGAAGACCTCCCAGCTTCGTTTTTTCGTTCCAATGTTGTTTTCCGACCTTGATCCAACGTTGAGCCACGACTAGGAGGGGAAAATGTCACGTGTTTACACCACCCCCAAAAAAAGGAGGGGAAAATGTGACATCATAGGTTGACCATTGGCACCTAAAGCTAGTCTTCTCTGTATCGATCCAATTTTAATAGACATGCTGCCGTAGCTAACACAAGAAAGGCAGCGGTCGCGCCCCCTATTTATAGGGCACACCCCTGTGGTGGTGGTCCGGGGGTGGTCGGGGCTTTGCCTGCTCCCATCCTTGAACCTTGGCCAGCTTCATTTCTGAAGACCTCCCAGCTTCGTTTTTTCGTTCCAATGTTGTTTTCCGACCTTGATCCAACGTTGAGCCACGACTAGGAGGGGAAAATGTCACGTGTTTACACCACCCCAAAAAAAAGGAGGGGAAAATGTGACATCATAGGTTGACCATTGGCACCTAAAGCTAGTCTTCTCTGTATCGATCCAATTTTAATAGACATGCTGCCGTAGCTAACACAAGAGAGGCAGCGGTCGCGCCCCCTATTTATAGGGCACACCCCTGTGGTGGTGGTCCGGGGGTGGTCGGGGCTTTGCCTGCTCCCATCCTTGAACCTTGGCCAGCTTCCTTTCTGAAGACCTCCCGGCTTCGTTTTTTCGTTCCAATGTTATTTTCCGACCTTGATCCAACGTTGAGCCACGACTAGGAGGGGAAAATGTCACGTGTTTACACCACCCCAAAAAAAAAGGAGGGGAAAATCTGACATCATAGGTTTACCATTGGCACCTAATGCTAGTCTTCTCTGTATCGATCCAACTTTAATAGACCTGCTGCCGTAGCTAGCACAAGAAAGGCAGCGGTCGCGCCCCCTATTTACAGGGCACACCCCTGTGGTGGTGGTCCGGGGGTGGTCGGGCCTTTGCCTGCTCCCATCCTTGAACCTTGGCCAGCTTCCTTTCTGAAGACCTCCCGGCTTCGTTTTTTCGTTCCAATGTTGTTTTCCGACCTTGATCCAACGTTGAGCCACGACTAGGAGGGGAAAATGTCACGTGTTTACACCACTCCAAAAAAAAACAAAAGGAGGGGAAAATGTGACATCATAGGTTTACCATGGGCACCTAATGCTAATCTTCTCTGTATGGATCCAACTTTAATAGACATGCTGCCGTAGCTAGCACAAGAAAGGCAGCGGTCTCGCCCCCTATTTACAGGGCACACCCCTGTGGTGGTGGTCCGGGGGTGGTCGGGCCTTTGCCTGCTCCCATCCTTGAACCTTGGCCAGCTTCCTTTCTGAAGACCTCCCGGCTTCGTTTTTTCGTTCCAATGTTGTTTTCCGACCTTGATCCAACGTTGAGCCACGACTAGGAGGGGAAAATGTCACGTGTTTACACAACCCCCCCCCAAAAAAAGGAGGGGAAAATGTGACATCATAGGTTTACCATTGACACCTAAAGCTAGTCTTCTCTGTATCGATCCAATTTTAATAGACATGCTGCCGTAGCTAACACAAGAAAGCCAGCGGTCGCGCCCCCTATTTATAGGGCACACCCCTGTGGTGGTGGTCCGGGGGTGGTCGGGGCTTTGCCTGCTCCCATCCTTGAACCTTGGCCAGCTTCCTTTCTGAAGACCTCCCGGCTTCGTTTTTTCGTTCCAATGTTGTTTTCCGACCTTGATCCAACGTTGAGCCACGACTAGGAGGGGAAAATGTCACGTGTTTACACAACCCCCCCCCAAAAAAAGGAGGGGAAAATGTGACATCATAGGTTTACCATTGACACCTAAAGCTAGTCTTCTCTGTATCGATCCAATTTTAATAGACATGCTGCCGTAGCTAACACAAGAAAGCCAGCGGTCGCGCCCCCTATTTATAGGGCACACCCCTGTGGTGGTGGTCCGGGGGTGGTCGGGGCTTTGCCTGCTCCCATCCTTGAACCTTGGCCAGCTTCCTTTCTGAAGACCTCCCGGCTTCGTTTTTTCGTTCCAATGTTGTTTTCCGACCTTGATCCAACGTTGAGCCACGACTAGGAGGGGAAAATGTCACGTGTTTACACAACCCCCCCCAAAAAAAGGAGGGGAAAATGTGACATCATAGGTTTACCATTGACACCTAAAGCTAGTCTTCTCTGTATCAATCCAATTTTAATAGACATGCTGCCGTAGCTAACACAAGAAAGCCAACGGTCGCGCCCCCTATTTATAGGGCACACCCCTGTGGTGGTGGTCCGGGGGTGGTCGGGGCTTTGCCTGCTCCCATCCTTGAACCTTGGCCAGCTTCATTTCTGAAGACCTCCCAGCTTCGTTTTTTCGTTCCAATGTTGTTTTCCGACCTTGATCCAACGTTGAGCCACGACTAGGAGGGGAAAATGTCACGTGTTTACACCACCCCAAAAAAAAGGAGGGGAAAATGTGACATCATAGGTTGACCATTGGCACCTAAAGCTAGTCTTCTCTGTATCGATCCAATTTTAATAGACATGCTGCCGTAGCTAACACAAGAAAGGCAGCGGTCGCGCCCCCTATTTATAGGGCACACCCCTGTGGTGGTGGTCCGGGGGTGGTCGGGGCTTTGCCTGCTCCCATCCTTGAACCTTGGCCAGCTTCCTTTCTGAAGACCTCCCGGCTTCGTTTTTTCGTTCCAATGTTGTTTTCCGACCTTGATCCAACGTTGAGCCACGACTAGGAGGGGAAAATGTCACGTGTTTACACCACCCCAAAAAAAAGGAGGGGAAAATGTGACATCATAGGTTGACCATTGGCACCTAAAGCTAGTCTTCTCTGTATCGATCCAATTTTAATAGACATGCTGCCGTAGCTAACACAAGAGAGGCAGCGGTCGCGCCCCCTATTTATAGGGCACACCCCTGTGGTGGTGGTCCGGGGGTGGTCGGGGCTTTGCCTGCTCCCATCCTTGAACCTTGGCCAGCTTCCTTTCTGAAGACCTCCCGGCTTCGTTTTTTCGTTCCAATGTTATTTTCCGACCTTGATCCAACGTTGAGCCACGACTAGGAGGGGAAAATGTCACGTGTTTACACCACCCCAAAAAAAAAGGAGGGGAAAATCTGACATCATAGGTTTACCATTGGCACCTAATGCTAGTCTTCTCTGTATCGATCCAACTTTAATAGACCTGCTGCCGTAGCTAGCACAAGAAAGGCAGCGGTCGCGCCCCCTATTTACAGGGCACACCCCTGTGGTGGTGGTCCGGGGGTGGTCGGGCCTTTGCCTGCTCCCATCCTTGAACCTTGGCCAGCTTCCTTTCTGAAGACCTCCCGGCTTCGTTTTTTCGTTCCAATGTTGTTTTCCGACCTTGATCCAACGTTGAGCCACGACTAGGAGGGGAAAATGTCACGTGTTTACACCACTCCAAAAAAAAACAAAAGGAGGGGAAAATGTGACATCATAGGTTTACCATGGACACCTAATGCTAATCTTCTCTGTATGGATCCAACTTTAATAGACATGCTGCCGTAGCTAGCACAAGAAAGGCAGCGGTCTCGCCCCCTATTTACAGGGCACACCCCTGTGGTGGTGGTCCGGGGGTGGTCGGGCCTTTGCCTGCTCCCATCCTTGAACCTTGGCCAGCTTCCTTTCTGAAGACCTCCCGGCTTCGTTTTTTCGTTCCAATGTTGTTTTCCGACCTTGATCCAACGTTGAGCCACGACTAGGAGGGGAAAATGTCACGTGTTTACACCACCCCAAAAAAAAGGAGGGGAAAATGTGACATCATAGGTTGACCATTGGCACCTAAAGCTAGTCTTCTCTGTATCGATCCAATTTTAATAGACATGCTGCCGTAGCTAACACAAGAAAGGCAGCGGTCGCGCCCCCTATTTATAGGGCACACCCCTGTGGTGGTGGTCCGGGGGTGGTCGGGGCTTTGCCTGCTCCCATCCTTGAACCTTGGCCAGCTTCCTTTCTGAAGACCTCCCGGCTTCGTTTTTTCGTTCCAATGTTGTTTTCCGACCTTGATCCAACGTTGAGCCACGACTAGGAGGGGAAAATGTCACGTGTTTACACCACCCCAAAAAAAAGGAGGGGAAAATGTGACATCATAGGTTGACCATTGGCACCTAAAGCTAGTCTTCTCTGTATCGATCCAATTTTAATAGACATGCTGCCGTAGCTAACACAAGAGAGGCAGCGGTCGCGCCCCCTATTTATAGGGCACACCCCTGTGGTGGTGGTCCGGGGGTGGTCGGGGCTTTGCCTGCTCCCATCCTTGAACCTTGGCCAGCTTCCTTTCTGAAGACCTCCCGGCTTCGTTTTTTCGTTCCAATGTTATTTTCCGACCTTGATCCAACGTTGAGCCACGACTAGGAGGGGAAAATGTCACGTGTTTACACCACCCCAAAAAAAAAGGAGGGGAAAATCTGACATCATAGGTTTACCATTGGCACCTAATGCTAGTCTTCTCTGTATCGATCCAACTTTAATAGACCTGCTGCCGTAGCTAGCACAAGAAAGGCAGCGGTCGCGCCCCCTATTTACAGGGCACACCCCTGTGGTGGTGGTCCGGGGGTGGTCGGGCCTTTGCCTGCTCCCATCCTTGAACCTTGGCCAGCTTCCTTTCTGAAGACCTCCCGGCTTCGTTTTTTCGTTCCAATGTTGTTTTCCGACCTTGATCCAACGTTGAGCCACGACTAGGAGGGGAAAATGTCACGTGTTTACACCACTCCAAAAAAAAACAAAAGGAGGGGAAAATGTGACATCATAGGTTTACCATGGGCACCTAATGCTAATCTTCTCTGTATGGATCCAACTTTAATAGACATGCTGCCGTAGCTAGCACAAGAAAGGCAGCGGTCTCGCCCCCTATTTACAGGGCACACCCCTGTGGTGGTGGTCCGGGGGTGGTCGGGCCTTTGCCTGCTCCCATCCTTGAACCTTGGCCAGCTTCCTTTCTGAAGACCTCCCGGCTTCGTTTTTTCGTTCCAATGTTGTTTTCCGACCTTGATCCAACGTTGAGCCACGACTAGGAGGGGAAAATGTCACGTGTTTACACAACCCCCTCCCAAAAAAAGGAGGGGAAAATGTGACATCATAGGTTTACCATTGACACCTAAAGCTAGTCTTCTCTGTATCGATCCAATTTTAATAGACATGCTGCCGTAGCTAACACAAGAAAGCCAGCGGTCGCGCCCCCTATTTATAGGGCACACCCCTGTGGTGGTGGTCCGGGGGTGGTCGGGGCTTTGCCTGCTCCCATCCTTGAACCTTGGCCAGCTTCCTTTCTGAAGACCTCCCGGCTTCGTTTTTTCGTTCCAATGTTGTTTTCCGACCTTGATCCAACGTTGAGCCACGACTAGGAGGGGAAAATGTCACGTGTTTACACAACCCCCCCCCAAAAAAAGCAGGGGAAAATGTGACATCATAGGTTTACCATTGACACCTAAAGCTAGTCTTCTCTGTATCGATCCAATTTTAATAGACATGCTGCCGTAGCTAACACAAGAAAGCCAGCGGTCGCGCCCCCTATTTATAGGGCACACCCCTGTGGTGGTGGTCCGGGGGTGGTCGGGGCTTTGCCTGCTCCCATCCTTGAACCTTGGCCAGCTTCCTTTCTGAAGACCTCCCGGCTTCGTTTTTTCGTTCCAATGTTGTTTTCCGACCTTGATCCAACGTTGAGCCACGACTAGGAGGGGAAAATGTCACGTGTTTACACAACCCCCCCCAAAAAAAGGAGGGGAAAATGTGACATCATAGGTTTACCATTGACACCTAAAGCTAGTCTTCTCTGTATCAATCCAATTTTAATAGACATGCTGCCGTAGCTAACACAAGAAAGCCAACGGTCGCGCCCCCTATTTATAGGGCACACCCCTGTGGTGGTGGTCCGGGGGTGGTCGGGGCTTTGCCTGCTCCCATCCTTGAACCTTGGCCAGCTTCATTTCTGAAGACCTCCCAGCTTCGTTTTTTCGTTCCAATGTTGTTTTCCGACCTTGATCCAACGTTGAGCCACGACTAGGAGGGGAAAATGTCACGTGTTTACACCACCCCAAAAAAAAGGAGGGGAAAATGTGACATCATAGGTTGACCATTGGCACCTAAAGCTAGTCTTCTCTGTATCGATCCAATTTTAATAGACATGCTGCCGTAGCTAACACAAGAAAGGCAGCGGTCGCGCCCCCTATTTATAGGGCACACCCCTGTGGTGGTGGTCCGGGGGTGGTCGGGGCTTTGCCTGCTCCCATCCTTGAACCTTGGCCAGCTTCCTTTCTGAAGACCTCCCGGCTTCGTTTTTTCGTTCCAATGTTGTTTTCCGACCTTGATCCAACGTTGAGCCACGACTAGGAGGGGAAAATGTCACGTGTTTACACAACCCCCCCCAAAAAAAGGAGGGGAAAATGTGACATCATAGGTTTACCATTGACACCTAAAGCTAGTCTTCTCTGTATCAATCCAATTTTAATAGACATGCTGCCGTAGCTAACACAAGAAAGCCGACGGTCGCGCCCCCTATTTATAGGGCACACCCCTGTGGTGGTGGTCCGGGGGTGGTCGGGGCTTTGCCTGCTCCCATCCTTGAACCTTGGCCAGCTTCATTTCTGAAGACCTCCCAGCTTCGTTTTTTCGTTCCAATGTTGTTTTCCGACCTTGATCCAACGTTGAGCCACGACTAGGAGGGGAAAATGTCACGTGTTTACACCACCCCAAAAAAAAGGAGGGGAAAATGTGACATCATAGGTTGACCATTGGCACCTAAAGCTAGTCTTCTCTGTATCGATCCAATTTTAATAGACATGCTGCCGTAGCTAACACAAGAAAGGCAGCGGTCGCGCCCCCTATTTATAGGGCACACCCCTGTGGTGGTGGTCCGGGGGTGGTCGGGGCTTTGCCTGCTCCCATCCTTGAACCTTGGCCAGCTTCCTTTCTGAAGACCTCCCGGCTTCGTTTTTTCGTTCCAATGTTGTTTTCCGACCTTGATCCAACGTTGAGCCACGACTAGGAGGGGAAAATGTCACGTGTTTACACCACCCCAAAAAAAAGGAGGGGAAAATGTGACATCATAGGTTGACCATTGGCACCTAAAGCTAGTCTTCTCTGTATCGATCCAATTTTAATAGACATGCTGCCGTAGCTAACACAAGAAAGGCAGCGGTCGCGCCCCCTATTTATAGGTCACACCCCTGTGGTGGTGGTCCGGGGGTGGTCGGGGCTTTGCCTGCTCCCATCCTTGAACCTTGGCCAGCTTCCTTTCTGAAGACCTCCCGGCTTCGTTTTTTCGTTCCAATGTTGTTTTCCGACCTTGATCCAACGTTGAGCCACGACTAGGAGGGGAAAATGTCACGTGTTTACACAACCCCCCCCAAAAAAAGGAGGGGAAAATGTGACATCATAGGTTTACCATTGACACCTAAAGCTAGTCTTCTCTGTATCAATCCAATTTTAATAGACATGCTGCCGTAGCTAACACAAGAAAGCCAACGGTCGCGCCCCCTATTTATAGGGCACACCCCTGTGGTGGTGGTCCGGGGGTGGTCGGGGCTTTGCCTGCTCCCATCCTTGAACCTTGGCCAGCTTCATTTCTGAAGACCTCCCAGCTTCGTTTTTTCGTTCCAATGTTGTTTTCCGACCTTGATCCAACGTTGAGCCACGACTAGGAGGGGAAAATGTCACGTGTTTACACCACCCCAAAAAAAAGGAGGGGAAAATGTGACATCATAGGTTGACCATTGGCACCTAAAGCTAGTCTTCTCTGTATCGATCCAATTTTAATAGACATGCTGCCGTAGCTAACACAAGAAAGGCAGCGGTCGCGCCCCCTATTTATAGGGCACACCCCTGTGGTGGTGGTCCGGGGGTGGTCGGGGCTTTGCCTGCTCCCATCCTTGAACCTTGGCCAGCTTCCTTTCTGAAGACCTCCCGGCTTCGTTTTTTCGTTCCAATGTTGTTTTCCGACCTTGATCCAACGTTGAGCCACGACTAGGAGGGGAAAATGTCACGTGTTTACACAACCCCCCCCAAAAAAAGGAGGGGAAAATGTGACATCATAGGTTTACCATTGACACCTAAAGCTAGTCTTCTCTGTATCAATCCAATTTTAATAGACATGCTGCCGTAGCTAACACAAGAAAGCCAACGGTCGCGCCCCCTATTTATAGGGCACACCCCTGTGGTGGTGGTCCGGGGGTGGTCGGGGCTTTGCCTGCTCCCATCCTTGAACCTTGGCCAGCTTCATTTCTGAAGACCTCCCAGCTTCGTTTTTTCGTTCCAATGTTGTTTTCCGACCTTGATCCAACGTTGAGCCACGACTAGGAGGGGAAAATGTCACGTGTTTACACCACCCCAAAAAAAAGGATGGGAAAATGTGACATCATAGGTTGACCATTGGCACCTAAAGCTAGTCTTCTCTGTATCGATCCAATTTTAATAGACATGCTGCCGTAGCTAACACAAGAAAGGCAGCGGTCGCGCCCCCTATTTATAGGGCACACCCCTGTGGTGGTGGTCCGGGGGTGGTCGGGGCTTTGCCTGCTCCCATCCTTGAACCTTGGCCAGCTTCCTTTCTGAAGACCTCCCGGCTTCGTTTTTTCGTTCCAATGTTGTTTTCCGACCTTGATCCAACGTTGAGCCACGACTAGGAGGGGAAAATGTCACGTGTTTACACAACCCCCCCCAAAAAAAGGAGGGGAAAATGTGACATCATAGGTTTACCATTGACACCTAAAGCTAGTCTTCTCTGTATCAATCCAATTTTAATAGACATGCTGCCGTAGCTAACACAAGAAAGCCGACGGTCGCGCCCCCTATTTATAGGGCACACCCCTGTGGTGGTGGTCCGGGGGTGGTCGGGGCTTTGCCTGCTCCCATCCTTGAACCTTGGCCAGCTTCATTTCTGAAGACCTCCCAGCTTCGTTTTTTCGTTCCAATGTTGTTTTCCGACCTTGATCCAACGTTGAGCCACGACTAGGAGGGGAAAATGTCACGTGTTTACACCACCCCAAAAAAAAGGAGGGGAAAATGTGACATCATAGGTTGACCATTGGCACCTAAAGCTAGTCTTCTCTGTATCGATCCAATTTTAATAGACATGCTGCCGTAGCTAACACAAGAAAGGCAGCGGTCGCGCCCCCTATTTATAGGGCACACCCCTGTGGTGGTGGTCCGGGGGTGGTCGGGGCTTTGCCTGCTCCCATCCTTGAACCTTGGCCAGCTTCCTTTCTGAAGACCTCCCGGCTTCGTTTTTTCGTTCCAATGTTGTTTTCCGACCTTGATCCAACGTTGAGCCACGACTAGGAGGGGAAAATGTCACGTGTTTACACCACCCCAAAAAAAAGGAGGGGAAAATGTGACATCATAGGTTGACCATTGGCACCTAAAGCTAGTCTTCTCTGTATCGATCCAATTTTAATAGACATGCTGCCGTAGCTAACACAAGAAAGGCAGCGGTCGCGCCCCCTATTTATAGGGCACACCCCTGTGGTGGTGGTCCGGGGGTGGTCGGGGCTTTGCCTGCTCCCATCCTTGAACCTTGGCCAGCTTCCTTTCTGAAGACCTCCCGGCTTCGTTTTTTCGTTCCAATGTTGTTTTCCGACCTTGATCCAACGTTGAGCCACGACTAGGAGGGGAAAATGTCACGTGTTTACACAACCCCCCCCAAAAAAAGGAGGGGAAAATGTGACATCATAGGTTTACCATTGACACCTAAAGCTAGTCTTCTCTGTATCAATCCAATTTTAATAGACATGCTGCCGTAGCTAACACAAGAAAGCCAACGGTCGCGCCCCCTATTTATAGGGCACACCCCTGTGGTGGTGGTCCGGGGGTGGTCGGGGCTTTGCCTGCTCCCATCCTTGAACCTTGGCCAGCTTCATTTCTGAAGACCTCCCAGCTTCGTTTTTTCGTTCCAATGTTGTTTTCCGACCTTGATCCAACGTTGAGCCACGACTAGGAGGGGAAAATGTCACGTGTTTACACCACCCCAAAAAAAAGGAGGGGAAAATGTGACATCATAGGTTGACCATTGGCACCTAAAGCTAGTCTTCTCTGTATCGATCCAATTTTAATAGACATGCTGCCGTAGCTAACACAAGAAAGGCAGCGGTCGCGCCCCCTATTTATAGGGCACACCCCTGTGGTGGTGGTCCGGGGGTGGTCGGGGCTTTGCCTGCTCCCATCCTTGAACCTTGGCCAGCTTCCTTTCTGAAGACCTCCCGGCTTCGTTTTTTCGTTCCAATGTTGTTTTCCGACCTTGATCCAACGTTGAGCCACGACTAGGAGGGGAAAATGTCACGTGTTTACACCACCCCAAAAAAAAAAAGGAGGGGAAAATCTGACATCATAGGTTTACCATTGGCACCTAATGCTAGTCTTCTCTGTATCGATCCAATTTTAATAGACATGCTGCCGTAGCTAACACAAGAAAGCCAACGGTCGCGCCTCCTATTTATAGGGCACACCCCTGTGGTGGTGGTCCGGGGGTGGTCGGGGCTTTGCCTGCTCCCATCCTTGAACCTTGGCCAGCTTCATTTCTGAAGACCTCCCAGCTTCGTTTTTTCGTTCCAATGTTGTTTTCCGACCTTGATCCAACGTTGAGCCACGACTAGGAGGGGAAAATGTCACGCGTTTACACCACCCCAACAAAAAAAAGGAGGGGAAAATGTGACATCATAGGTTTACCAGAGGCACCTAATGCTAATCTTCTCTGTATCGATCCAATTTTAATAGACATGCTGCCGTAGCTAGCACAAGAAAGGCAGCGGTCGCGCCCCCTATTTACAGGGCACACCCCTGTGGTGGTGGTCCGGGGGTGGTCGGGGCTTTGCCTGCTCCCATCCTTGAACCTTGGCCAGCTTCATTTCTGAAGACCTCCCAGCTTCGTTTTTTCGTTCCAATGTTGTTTTCCGACCTTGATCCAACGTTGAGCCACGACTAGGAGGGGAAAATGTCACGTGTTTACACCACCCCAAAAAAAAGGAGGGGAAAATGTGACATCATAGGTTGACCATTGGCACCTAAAGCTAGTCTTCTCTGTATCGATCCAATTTTAATAGACATGCTGCCGTAGCTAACACAAGAAAGGCAGCGGTCGCGCCCCCTATTTATAGGGCACACCCCTGTGGTGGTGGTCCGGGGGTGGTCGGGGCTTTGCCTGCTCCCATCCTTGAACCTTGGCCAGCTTCCTTTCTGAAGACCTCCCGGCTTCGTTTTTTCGTTCCAATGTTGTTTTCCGACCTTGATCCAACGTTGAGCCACGACTAGGAGGGGAAAATGTCACGTGTTTACACCACCCCAAAAAAAAGGAGGGGAAAATGTGACATCATAGGTTGACCATTGGCACCTAAAGCTAGTCTTCTCTGTATCGATCCAATTTTAATAGACATGCTGCCGTAGCTAACACAAGAAAGGCAGCGGTCGCGCCCCCTATTTATAGGGCACACCCCTGTGGTGGTGGTCCGGGGGTGGTCGGGGCTTTGCCTGCTCCCATCCTTGAACCTTGGCCAGCTTCCTTTCTGAAGACCTCCCGGCTTCGTTTTTTCGTTCCAATGTTGTTTTCCGACCTTGATCCAACGTTGAGCCACGACTAGGAGGGGAAAATGTCACGTGTTTACACAACCCCCCCCAAAAAAAGGAGGGGAAAATGTGACATCATAGGTTTACCATTGACACCTAAAGCTAGTCTTCTCTGTATCAATCCAATTTTAATAGACATGCTGCCGTAGCTAACACAAGAAAGCCAACGGTCGCGCCCCCTATTTATAGGGCACACCCCTGTGGTGGTGGTCCGGGGGTGGTCGGGGCTTTGCCTGCTCCCATCCTTGAACCTTGGCCAGCTTCATTTCTGAAGACCTCCCAGCTTCGTTTTTTCGTTCCAATGTTGTTTTCCGACCTTGATCCAACGTTGAGCCACGACTAGGAGGGGAAAATGTCACGTGTTTACACCACCCCAAAAAAAAGGAGGGGAAAATGTGACATCATAGGTTGACCATTGGCACCTAAAGCTAGTCTTCTCTGTATCGATCCAATTTTAATAGACATGCTGCCGTAGCTAACACAAGAAAGGCAGCGGTCGCGCCCCCTATTTATAGGGCACACCCCTGTGGTGGTGGTCCGGGGGTGGTCGGGGCTTTGCCTGCTCCCATCCTTGAACCTTGGCCAGCTTCCTTTCTGAAGACCTCCCGGCTTCGTTTTTTCGTTCCAATGTTGTTTTCCGACCTTGATCCAACGTTGAGCCACGACTAGGAGGGGAAAATGTCACGTGTTTACACCACCCCAAAAAAAAAAAGGAGGGGAAAATCTGACATCATAGGTTTACCATTGGCACCTAATGCTAGTCTTCTCTGTATCGATCCAATTTTAATAGACATGCTGCCGTAGCTAACACAAGAAAGCCAACGGTCGCGCCTCCTATTTATAGGGCACACCCCTGTGGTGGTGGTCCGGGGGTGGTCGGGGCTTTGCCTGCTCCCATCCTTGAACCTTGGCCAGCTTCATTTCTGAAGACCTCCCAGCTTCGTTTTTTCGTTCCAATGTTGTTTTCCGACCTTGATCCAACGTTGAGCCACGACTAGGAGGGGAAAATGTCACGCGTTTACACCACCCCAACAAAAAAAAGGAGGGGAAAATGTGACATCATAGGTTTACCAGAGGCACCTAATGCTAATCTTCTCTGTATCGATCCAATTTTAATAGACATGCTGCCGTAGCTAGCACAAGAAAGGCAGCGGTCGCGCCCCCTATTTACAGGGCACACCCCTGTGGTGGTGGTCCGGGGGTGGTCAGGCCTTTGCCTGCTCCCATCCTTGAACCTTGGCCAGCTTCCTTTCTGAAGACCTCCCGGCTTCGTTTTTTCGTTCCAATGTTGTTTTCCGACCTTGATCCAACGTTGAGCCACGACTAGGAGGGGAAAATGTCACGTGTTTACACCACCCCCCCCCAAAAAAAGGAGGGGAAAATGTGACATCATAGGTTTACCATTGGCACCTAAAGCTAGTCTTCTCTGTATCGATCCAATTTTAATAGACATGCTGCCGTAGCTAAAACAAGAAAGGCAGCGGTCGCGCCCCCTATTTATAGGGCACACCCCTGTGGTGGTGGTCCGGGGGTGGTCGGGGCTTTGCCTGCTCCCATCCTTGAACCTTGGCCAGCTTCCTTTCTGAAGACCTCCCGGCTTCGTTTTTTCGTTCCAATGTTGTTTTCCGACCTTGATCCAACGTTGAGCCACGACTAGGAGGGGAAAATGTCACGTGTTTACACCACCCCAAAAAAAAAAAAAGGAGGGGAAAATCTGACATCATAGGTTTACCATTGGCACCTAATGCTAGTCTTCTCTGTATCGATCCAACTTTAATAGACCTGCTGCCGTAGCTAGCACAAGAAAGGCAGCGGTCACGCCCCCTATTTACAGGGCACACCCCTGTGGGGGTGGTCCGGGGGTGGTCGGGCCTTTGCCTGCTCCCATCCTTGAACCTTGGCCAGCTTCCTTTCTGAAGACCTCCCGGCTTCGTTTTTTCGTTCCAATGTTGTTTTCCGACCTTGATCCAACGTTGAGCCACAACTAGGAGGGGAAAATGTCACGTGTTTACACCACCCCAAAAAAAAAGTAGGGGAAAATGTGACATCATAGGTTTACCATTGGCACCTAAAGCTAGTCTTCTCTGTATCGATCCAATTTCAATAGACATGCTGCCGTAGCTAACACAAGAAAGGCAGCGGTCGCGTCCCCTATTTATAGGGCACACCCCTGTGGTGGTGGTCCGGGGGTGGTCGGGGCTTTGCCTGCTCCCATCCTTGAACCTTGGCCAGCTTCCTTTCTGAAGACCTCCCGGCTTCGTTTTTTCGTTCCAATGTTGTTTTCCGACCTTGATCCAACGTTGAGCCGACTAGGAGGGGAAAATGTCACGTGTTTACACAACCCCCCCCAAAAAAAAGGAGGGGAAAATGTGACATCATAGGTTTACCATTGGCACCTAATGCTAGTCTTCTCTGTATCGATCCAACTTTAATAGACCTGCTGCCGTAGCTAGCACAAGAAAGGCAGCGGTCACGCCCCCTATTTACAGGGCACACCCCTGTGGGGGTGGTCCGGGGGTGGTCGGGCCTTTGCCTGCTCCCATCCTTGAACCTTGGCCAGCTTCCTTTCTGAAGACCTCCCGGCTTCGTTTTTTCGTTCCAATGTTGTTTTCCGACCTTGATCCAACGTTGAGCCACAACTAGGAGGGGAAAATGTCACGTGTTTACACCACCCCAAAAAAAAAGTAGGGGAAAATGTGACATCATAGGTTTACCATTGGCACCTAAAGCTAGTCTTCTCTGTATCGATCCAATTTCAATAGACATGCTGCCGTAGCTAACACAAGAAAGGCAGCGGTCGCGTCCCCTATTTATAGGGCACACCCCTGTGGTGGTGGTCCGGGGGTGGTCGGGGCTTTGCCTGCTCCCATCCTTGAACCTTGGCCAGCTTCCTTTCTGAAGACCTCCCGGCTTCGTTTTTTCGTTCCAATGTTGTTTTCCGACCTTGATCCAACGTTGAGCCGACTAGGAGGGGAAAATGTCACGTGTTTACACAACCCCCCCCAAAAAAAAGGAGGGGAAAATGTGACATCATAGGTTTACCATTGACACCTAAAGCTAGTCTTCTCTGTATCGATCCAATTTTAATAGACATGCTGCCATAGCTAACACAAGAAAGCCAGCGGTCGCGCCCCCTATTTATAGGGCACACCCCTGTGGTGGTGGTCGGGGCGTTGCCTGCTCCCATCCTTGAACCTTGGCCAGCTTCCTTTCTGAAGACCTCCCGGCTTCGTTTTTTCGTTCCAATGTTGTTTTCCGACCTTGATCCAACGTTGAGCCACGACTAGGAGGGGAAAATGTCACGTGTTTACACCACCCCAAAAAAAAGGAGGGGAAAATGTGACATCATAGGTTGACCATTGGCACCTAAAGCTAGTCTTCTCTGTATCGATCCAATTTTAATAGACATGCTGCCGTAGCTAACACAAGAGAGGCAGCGGTCGCGCCCCCTGTTTATAGGGCACACCCCTGTGGTGGTGGTCCGGGGGTGGTCGGGGCTTTGCCTGCTCCCATCCTTGAACCTTGGCCAGCTTCCTTTCTGAAGACCTCCCGGCTTCGTTTTTTCGTTCCAATGTTGTTTTCCGACCTTGATCCAACGTTGAGCCACGACTAGGAGGGGAAAATGTCACGTGTTTACACCACCCCAAAAAAAAAAAGGAGGGGAAAATCTGACATCATAGGTTTACAATTGGCACCTAATGCTAGTCTTCTCTGTATCGATCCAACTTTAATAGACCTGCTGCCGTAGCTAGCACAAGAAAGGCAGCGGTCGCGCCCCCTATTTACAGGGCACACCCCTGTGGTGGTGGTCCGGGGGTGGTCGGGCCTTTGCCTGCTCCCATCCTTGAACCTTGGCCAGCTTCCTTTCTGAAGACCTCCCGGCTTCGTTTTTTCTTTCCAATGTTGTTTTTCGACCTTGATCCAACGTTGAGCCACGACTAGGAGGGGAAAATGTCACGTGTTTACACCACCCCAAAAAAAAGGAGGGGAAAATGTGACATAATAGGTTGACCATTGGCACCTAAAGCTAGTCTTCTCTGTATCGATCCAATTTTAATAGACATGCTGCCGTACCTAACACAAGAAAGGCAGCGATCGCGCCCCCTATTTATAGGGCACACCCCTGTGGTGGTGGTCCGGGGGTGGTCGGGGCTTTGCCTGCTCCCATCCTTGAACCTTGGCCAGCTTCCTTTCTGAAGACCTCCTGGCTTCGTTTTTTCGTTCCAATGTTATTTTCCGACCTTGATCCAACGTTGAGCCACGACTAGGAGGGGAAAATGTCACGTGTTTACACCACCCCAAAAAAAAAAAAAAGGAGGGGAAAATCTGACATCATAGGTTTACCATTGGCACCTAATGCTAGTCTTCTCTGTATCGATCCAACTTTAATAGACCTGCTGCCGTAGCTAGCACAAGAAAGGCAGCGGTCGCGCCCCCTATTTACAGGGCACACCCCTGTGGTGGTGGTCCGGGGGTGGTCGGGCCTTTGCCTGCTCCCATCCTTGAACCTTGGCCAGCTTCCTTTCTGAAGACCTCCCGGCTTCGTTTTTTCGTTCCAATGTTGTTTTCCGACCTTGATCCAACGTTGAGCCACGACTAGGAGGGGAAAATGTCACGTGTTTACACCACCCCCCCCCCCAAAAAAAGGAGGGTAAAATGTGACATCATAGGTTTACCATGGGTACCTAATGCTAGTCTTCTCTGTATCGATCCAGTTTTAATAGACCTGCTGCTGTATCTAGCACAAGAATGGGAGCTGTCGCACCCCCTATTTACAGGGCACACCCCTGTGGTGGTGGTCCGGGGGTGGTCGTGCCTTTGCCTGCTCCCATCCTTGAACCTTGGCCAGCTTCCTTTCTGAAGACCTCCCGGCTTCGTTTTTTTGTTCCAATGTTGTTTTCCGACCTTGATCCAACGTTGAGCCACGACTAGGAGGGGAAAATGTCACGTGTTTACACCACCCCCCAAAAAAAAAAGGAGGGGAAAATGTGACATCATAGGTTTACCATGGGCACCTAATGCTAATCTTCTCTGTATGGATCCAACTTTAATAGACATGCTGCCGTAGCTAGCACAAGAAAGGGAGCGGTCTCGCCCCCTATTTACAGGGCACACCCCTGTGGTGGTGGTCCGGGGGTGGTCGGGGCTTTGCCTGCTCCCATCCTTGAACCTTGGCCAGCTTCCTTTCTGAAGACCTCCCGGCTTCGTTTTTTCGTTCCAATGTTGTTTTCCGACCTTGATCCAACGTTGAGCCACGACTAGGAGGGGAAAATGTCACGTGTTTACACCACCCCCCCCCAAAAAAAAAAAAGGAAGAAGAATGTCAATGCATATTTCACAGTTTATTATCACTCAATGAGTGTGCTTCGGGACACCAATCTGAAGTTCGAATCCTCGGCCACCACTTTTCTTCACTCGCCAGGCTGTATACGGCGAAGAAGCTCGTCAAATCGGCCCGCTGACTTTCGAAAGTATCGAAAGTGCATTTGTTCATCCAGGTCCCTCAGTGGGTGAACCAGTGTTGCAAATTCACCCGTTTCCAGCCTCAAACGATCGTATAGAACCTCCGCAAACGTCTTCTCTGTCGCCTGCGCTTCCACATCATTTGCAAAATAAGCATTTGCTCTTCAATAATGAGCAAGGATTCGGCTATAACCCTTGAAACTACACAGCCACACCCCCCTGGTGGCATGGCGGGTAACTGCAGAGTAACGCGGACCCTCGACGCAAAACTTCGAATGCTCAACAACCACGCCACGCCCCACGCGTAAGGTTTGACGCGGAAGCATAAACCTAGCTTTAGGATTTTTGGGAGGTGCGCGGAGGGGCAATGCGGAAGGGTCCGCGTTGTCTGCGGAGCAATGCGAGCGATGCATCGCGGAAGCATAACCAAAGCACACGCGCAATACGGCAAGGAGTGACGCGCAATCAAGCCCCGGGTCTGCCTCTCAGCAGCTGTGCCGATTTTTCCCAGTGGCCACTCGTGATATTGCAACATAAAATCCCCATGGGGCCCAGAAAGCATTTTTCCCATAGACCGTAATAGTAAAAGAGAAGCCTGTAAAAAGGTTCACAGGACACATACAGCTGTAACCACTATTAATTGCAAATCTTTTTATTCCATATTTTTAAGTCATGGACTTTTAAAACGTCAAAAATTGTTCTAAAGGCCAGAAAAGCCCCCGTAAAGTCTTATTCTAATGGTGACGTCACAGCTGTGTGCGTGCACTCCCAAGCGCGGTTTCGCTGTGTCTCGGGAACGAGGATGCCTGTTGGCTTACAGACATGACATGACAGCTCTGAACGGGGCTAAACGTGGTCGGAAAAGTGAATTAAACGACTCCAGGGTGAGTTTTTTTCGAGACAGAGTTGTGATACAAGTTTCATATTTGAACGGCATGTCTTTCTAAATGCTATTTTAAATGTATATTGGCGTTAAATTACACGCATAATGAAATTTTCACTCACTGCCAGTGTCACTGCTGTGTAAAAATCTAAAATTTGATTAGATTAGATAAACCTTTATTTGTCCTCCAGGGGTGGAAATTGCAGTTCACAACAGCAGCAGGGTAAAGTACAGCACACAGAGTTGCAGTGTAATATAACAATAATAACAATAGGGGGGCACGATAAAGTCCAGTATAACAAATACAAAATAGGTAAGTTAAGTAGACATATACATTTATTGCACTTGAGTTATTTACCATGCATGTGATACTTTAGGTGATGTGTCACCAGGGTCTCGGTCTCATCTTGACTGAAGTTCAATATCCTTTTTATTGTTTTGGTCTAAATATATTTAAGCCCATGAATAGACCAGGCAAATTGAAGCTGGCCTCTCTTTTTTTGTGACTTTTTTTCATCACACTGTTCACCCACTCCATCACAAGTCTGTTTTTTTTTTTTTTTGTTATGTTCTTTATATTGAAAATAGTTAATGTTCAGTAAAATCAAATTATTACTTTGAAAAGTGTTGAACTATTTAATTATGAAGCCTTGCATATGAACACCAAATTATGTTAAATACACCACACAACGGAATTTGTATTTATTTATTCAGTAACATGTGGCTCAGTATAGGTTCTGACATCTCACTACAGGAGAAAACAGTGTTTTAGGGTGGACTATAAAAATATATCAGGCTAGGAATTACACTTAATGTCCAGGAGGTCCTTCCTCCAAACTATATCACGTAGCTGTAAAAGAAACAGAGAAGCTGCATAACCCTAACGAAAGACTTGCCTGTTTGAATGTGCCGATATAGCCTATAAAACGATAAGAACTTAATCTGACAAGAATTCGTAGGCTATATCACATACGGGATCATTGATAGACAAAACAGATTTGACTACCGGCATTTGGTTGATAAATATGACAGCTTGTATTGTGGAGAATCCCTTATTTTTTATTTTAGATTAACCTTAATAAAAATGACTCGTTTTATCCTTACTTAAACTTAAAAAATCGTATATTCTATAATCATGACTATGAAAACATAATCGGTTTATGTGTCCTATAAATCCATCATTTGATTGTGTAGATTCGTCATTATCGGTCAAACTCTTCCACAAGCACTCATGAGCGCGCAGCGCTTGTCCAGAACGCGATTTGCTCGTTCTCATTGCCCCAGAGCGTCATCAGCCTCCCATCATTCCATTCCCCATACCGCGGAAGTAAACCAGGAAGTAAAAAAACTTTTTTCGGCACATGCGCTAGGTGAGCAACTTCATTGAAATCAATGGCCGCCATTTTTCTGTTCAGTATCCATTCTTTAATACATCCATGCGCGCAATACACGCGCAATACATTTTAAAATAAAAGCGCAGGCAAAGAGTGACGCGCAAAACACGCGCAATACATTTCAAAATAAAAGCGCAGGCAAAGAGTGACGCGTAATACACGCGCAATACATTTCAAAATAAAAGCGCGAAAAAAAGCGCGAGAAGCAAGACTAATATACACTGCACTGCGTAATTGTACAACTTAGTCATAACGAAAAACAAATGGTGGGTGATATGACTCGGGGCTCAATAGTGTATTTGTAGCGTACTACAAAGCTGAGGATCTTGAAAAGAGAAGGTCAAAATGCTGATAACTGAAAATAATGGAGGTTAGGAATAACATAGCTCAGTGCAAGTTATTACTGTTATTCATAAGATTACATTTCGTAAGATGTCATACTCATAGGCCTATACATTTTATTGTGTACTATACAATTCTTCACTGCCTTTTCATTATAATCATAATAATAATAATAATAATACAAAATTGTCATTGAACCTTATTGCACTGCTGTTTTTCATGTTTGGCTCTATATCTATGCCAATTATGTTTTTGTGCTAATATGTACAGTATAAACCAAGCGAATTATTAAATGATCATGTAAAACACACCAAGTCACAAATGATTTGACTTGATTCTCGCAGACAATAAACTCATTTAGCTGTTTGACATTCAGAATAGGCCAAATATTTTCTTTGGTCCATATTTCTGCACCGAATTTCCACATCTTCTTGTTGTGAAATGTGAACTTGAAGGGCTCCAGGATTGTTTCCTTTTCAAGGTCATTCCACACCCTCCCATACTACCTTAACCTGGTTCTCTTCCCCCAGCCCAGGATTTCAGGCAGGTCCACTTTGGCAGAGAACAGTTCTTAAAATCAACCCACTCATAATCAGAATCTGTTTTAATGGCTATGCAAGTTAAACAAACACAGAATTTACATTAGCAGGGAAGACCAACATAGAACATATATATGTAACATGATAAGAACATAGTATAATACAATAAAAATATGGTGTAAAAATGTGCTTGGCCCTGTGGAAGAGTGCAATGGCTGAAGGGTAGAAGCTGTTCTTATGGCGAGATGTTTTGGTCCTGGTGGACCGCGAGGGGAGCAGCTGAAGCAGAGGGTGTCCTGGGTGGGAGGCAAGTCTGACTGAGACCTCAGCCAGATTTTTCCAGAAAATATATATAGATAAGCAAAATGGTCAGTTGTAATATACATAACACAGGCTCCAAAAAGAAAAGATCTCATCAGTACCCTCCATCTGTGCCCTCCTTTAATATGTCCAGGGATCACCAATCCTGGTCCTCGAGGTTCGCTGTCCTGACAGTTTTCAATGTTTCCCTGCTCCAGCACACCTGATTCAAATAAAGGGTCATTATGAGGCTTCCACAGATTTGATAACGACCCATTCATTAGAATCAGGTGTGCTGGAGCAGGGAAACATCGAAAACTGTCAGGACAGCGGACCTCGAGGACCAGGATTGGTGATCCCTGATCTAGACATTGTTAAAATTAAATAAATAGGGAAATGAAAATGCTGGTTTCTGACCTGAAACGAAAGAAAAACTCAGATGGAACTCCAAAAAATTAACAATTTTACCTCAGTAAAATACATGAGAAAAGAGTTTAATATACATGAGAAAAGAGTTTATGCACTGAAATCAAGACTTACTCGTCAGTAATAGCATGTTTAGTTTTGTATTGCCTTAAAGTGCTTTTCAGCTCCTTAGTAGCATTTTCAATGCAACTGCAAAGTTTTGTATGTAACCTCTCAGCGATCAGTTTTTAATCAGTTTTACTAGTCTAACATGGTCTCATAGATGGTGTATATATTGGAAAGTTGTTTTGGCACTGGATTGTCCAATACAAGTCCATAAAAGTATGTTCAGGTTTTTATTGCCTCAAAGTGCTTTTCAGCGCCTTTGTAACGTTTTCAAAGCAACGGCAAAGAATTGTGATTAACTTCTGAATGACCATTTCCTAAACATTTTCTACCAATTGAATATGTTCATTTTGAAATTGTATACATGGAAAAAGACTTTATACACTGTCAGTAGTCAGTAATAGCATGTTTAGTTTTTTATTGCCTTAAAGTGCTTTTCAGCTCCTTAGTAGCATTTTCAATGCAACTGCAAAGTTTTGTATGTAACCTCTCAGCGATGAGTTTTTAATCAGTTTTACTAGTCTAACATGGTCTCATAGATGGATTATACATTGGAAAAATGTTTTGGCACTGGAATTGTCCAATACAAATACATCAAAGTGTGTTCAGTTTTTTATTGCCTTAAAGTGCTTTTCAGCGCCTTTGTAACGTTTTCAAAGCAAAGGCAAAGAATTGTGATTAACTTCTGACTGACTTTTTCCTAAACATTTTCTACCAATTTAATATGTTCATTTTGGAGTTGTATACATGGGAAAAGACTTTATGCACTGTCAGTAGTCAGTAATAGCATGTTTAGTTTTTTATTACCTTAAAGTGCTTTTCAGCTCCTTAGTAGCATTTTCAATGCAACTGGAAAGTTTTGTATGTACCTCTCAGTGATCAGTTTTTAATCAGTTTTACTAATCTAACATGGTCTTATAGATGGTTTACACATTGGAAAAATGTTTTGGCACTGGAATTGTCCAATACAAATACATCAAAGTACGTTCAGGTTTTTATTGCCTTAAAGTGATTTTCAGCGCCTTTGTAACGTTTTCAAAGCAACGGCAAAGAAATGTATTTAACTTCTGAATGACCATTTCCTAAACATTTTCTACCATTTTAATATGTTCATTTTGGAGTTGTATACATGGGAAAAGAGTTTATGCATTGAAATTATGTCTTACTAGTCAGTAATAGCATGTTTAGTTTTTTATTGCCTTAAAGTGCTTTCAGCTCCTTAGTAGCATGTTCAATGCAACTGCAAAGTTTTGTATTTAACCTCTCAGCGATCCGTTTTTAATTAGTTTTACTAATCTAACATGGTCTTATAGATGGTGTATATATTGGAAAGTTGTTTGGGCACTGGAATTGTCCAATACAAGTCCATAAAAGTATGTTCAGGTTTTTATTGCCTCAAAGTGCTTTTCAGCGCCTTTGTAACGTTTTCAAAGCAACGGCAAAAAATTGTGATTAACTTCTGAATGACCATTTCCTAAACATTTTCTACCAATTTAATATGTTCATTTTGGAGTTGTATACATGGGAAAAGACTTTATGCACTGTCAGTAGTCAGTAATAGCATGTTTAGTTTTTTATTACCTTAAAGTGCTTTTCAGCTCCTTAGTAGCATTTTCAATGCAACTGCAAAGTTTTGTATGTACCTCTCACTGATCAGTTTTTAATCAGTTTTACTAATCTAACATGGTCTTATAGATGGTTTACACATTGGAAAAATGTTTTGGCACTGGAATTGTCCAATACAAATACATCAAAGTACGTTCAGGTTTTTATTGCCTTAAAGTGCTTTTCAGCGCCTTTGTAACGTTTTCAAAGCAACGGCAAAGAAATGTATTTAACTTCTGAATGACCATTTCCTAAACATTTTCTACCATTTTAATATGTTCATTTTGGAGTTGTATACATGGGAAAAGAGTTTATGCATTGAAATCATGTCTTACTAGTCAGTAATAGCATGTTTCGTTTTTTATTGCCTTAAAGTGCTTTTCAGCTCCGTAGCATTTTCAATGCAACTGCAAAGTTTTGTATTTAACCTCTCTGCGATCAGTTTTTAATTAGTTTTACTAATCTAACATGGTCTTATAGATGGTGTATATATTGGAAAGTTGTTTGGGCACTGGAATTGTCCAATACAAGTCCATAAAAGTATGTTCAGGTTTTTATTGCCTCAAAGTGCTTTTCAGCGCCTTTGTAACGTTTTCAAAGCAACGGCAAAAAATTGTGATTAACTTCTGAATGACCATTTCCTAAACATTTTCTACCAATTTAATATGTTCATTTTGGAGTTGTATACATGGGAAAAGACTTTATGCACTGTCAGTAGTCAGTAATAGCATGTTTAGTTTTTTATTACCTTAAAGTGCTTTTCAGCTCCTTAGTAGCATTTTCAATGCAACTGCAAAGTTTTGTATGTACCTCTCACTGATCAGTTTTTAATCAGTTTTACTAATCTAACATGGTCTTATAGATGGTTTACACATTGGAAAAATGTTTTGGCACTGGAATTGTCCAATACAAATACATCAAAGTACGTTCAGGTTTTTATTGCCTTAAAGTGCTTTTCAGCGCCTTTGTAACGTTTTCAAAGCAACGGCAAAGAAATGTATTTAACTTCTGAATGACCATTTCCTAAACATTTTCTACCATTTTAATATGTTCATTTTGGAGTTGTATACATGGGAAAAGAGTTTATGCATTGAAATTATGTCTTACTAGTCAGTAATAGCATGTTTAGTTTTTTATTGCCTTAAAGTGCTTTCAGCTCCTTAGTAGCATGTTCAATGCAACTGCAAAGTTTTGTATTTAACCTCTCAGCGATCCGTTTTTAATTAGTTTTACTAATCTAACATGGTCTTATAGATGGTGTATATATTGGAAAGTTGTTTGGGCACTGGAATTGTCCAATACAAGTCCATAAAAGTATGTTCAGGTTTTTATTGCCTCAAAGTGCTTTTCAGCGCCTTTGTAACGTTTTCAAAGCAACGGCAAAAATTTGTGATTAACTTCTGAATGACCATTTCCTAAACATTTTCTACCAATTTAATATGTTCATTTTGGAGTTGTATACGTGGGAAAAGACTTTATGCACTGTCAGTAGTCAGTAATAGCATGTTTAGTTTTTTATTACCTTAAAGTGCTTTTCAGCTCCTTAGTAGCATTTTCAATGCAACTGCAAAGTTTTGTATGTACCTCTCACTGATCAGTTTTTAATCAGTTTTACTAATCTAACATGGTCTTATAGATGGTTTACACATTGGAAAAATGTTTTGGCACTGGAATTGTCCAATACAAATACATCAAAGTACGTTCAGGTTTTTATTGCCTTAAAGTGCTTTTCAGCGCCTTTGTAACGTTTTCAAAGCAACGGCAAAGAAATGTATTTAACTTCTGAATGACCATTTCCTAAACATTTTCTACCATTTTAATATGTTCATTTTGGAGTTGTATACATGGGAAAAGAGTTTATGCATTGAAATTATGTCTTACTAGTCAGTAATAGCATGTTTAGTTTTTTATTGCCTTAAAGTGCTTTCAGCTCCTTAGTAGCATGTTCAATGCAACTGCAAAGTTTTGTATTTAACCTCTCAGCGATCCGTTTTTAATTAGTTTTACTAATCTAACATGGTCTTATAGATGGTGTATATATTGGAAAGTTGTTTGGGCACTGGAATTGTCCAATACAAGTCCATAAAAGTATGTTCAGGTTTTTATTGCCTCAAAGTGCTTTTCAGCGCCTTTGTAACGTTTTCAAAGCAACGGCAAAAATTTGTGATTAACTTCTGAATGACCATTTCCTAAACATTTTCTACCAATTTAATATGTTCATTTTGGAGTTGTATACGTGGGAAAAGACTTTATGCACTGTCAGTAGTCAGTAATAGCATGTTTAGTTTTTTATTACCTTAAAGTGCTTTTCAGCTCCTTAGTAGCATTTTCAATGCAACTGCAAAGTTTTGTATGTACCTCTCACTGATCAGTTTTTAATCAGTTTTACTAATCTAACATGGTCTTATAGATGGTTTACACATTGGAAAAATGTTTTGGCACTGGAATTGTCCAATACAAATACATCAAAGTACGTTCAGGTTTTTATTGCCTTAAAGTGCTTTTCAGCGCCTTTGTAACGTTTTCAAAGCAACGGCAAAGAAATGTATTTAACTTCTGAATGACCATTTCCTAAACATTTTCTACCATTTTAATATGTTCATTTTGGAGTTGTATACATGGGAAAAGAGTTTATGCATTGAAATTATGTCTTACTAGTCAGTAATAGCATGTTTAGTTTTTTATTGCCTTAAAGTGCTTTCAGCTCCTTAGTAGCATGTTCAATGCAACTGCAAAGTTTTGTATTTAACCTCTCAGCGATCCGTTTTTAATTAGTTTTACTAATCTAACATGGTCTTATAGATGGTGTATATATTGGAAAGTTGTTTGGGCACTGGAATTGTCCAATACAAGTCCATAAAAGTATGTTCAGGTTTTTATTGCCTCAAAGTGCTTTTCAGCGCCTTTGTAACGTTTTCAAAGCAACGGCAAAAATTTGTGATTAACTTCTGAATGACCATTTCCTAAACATTTTCTACCAATTTAATATGTTCATTTTGGAGTTGTATACGTGGGAAAAGACTTTATGCACTGTCAGTAGTCAGTAATAGCATGTTTAGTTTTTTATTACCTTAAAGTGCTTTTCAGCTCCTTAGTAGCATTTTCAATGCAACTGCAAAGTTTTGTATGTACCTCTCACTGATCAGTTTTTAATCAGTTTTACTAATCTAACATGGTCTTATAGATGGTTTACACATTGGAAAAATGTTTTGGCACTGGAATTGTCCAATACAAATACATCAAAGTACGTTCAGGTTTTTATTGCCTTAAAGTGCTTTTCAGCGCCTTTGTAACGTTTTCAAAGCAACGGCAAAGAAATGTATTTAACTTCTGAATGACCATTTCCTAAACATTTTCTACCATTTTAATATGTTCATTTTGGAGTTGTATACATGGGAAAAGAGTTTATGCATTGAAATCATGTCTTACTAGTCAGTAATAGCATGTTTAGTTTTTTATTGCCTTAAAGTGCTTTTCAGCTCCGTAGCATTTTCAATGCAACTGCAAAGTTTTGTATTTAACCTCTCTGCGATCAGTTTTTAATTAGTTTTACTAATCTAACATAGTCTCATAGATGGTGTATATATTGGAAAGTTGTTTTGGCACTGGAATTGTCCAATTCAAGTACATAAAAGTACGTTCAGTTTTTTTATTGTCTTAAAGTGCTTTTCAGCGCCTTTGTATAGTTTTCAAAGCAACGGCAAAGAATTGTATTTAACTTCTGAATGACCATTTTCTAAACATTTTCTACCAATTTTTATGTTCATTTTGGAGTTGTATACATGGAAAAAGAGTTTATGCACTGAAATCATGTCTTACTAGTCAGTCATAGCATGTTTAGTTTTTTATTGCCTTAAAGTGCTTTTCAGCTCCTTAGTAGAATTTTCAATGCAACTGCAAAGTTTTGTATGTAACCTCTCAGCGATCAGTTTTTAATCAGTTTTACTAGTCTGACATGGTCTTATAGATGGTTTACACGTTGAAAAGTTGTTTTTGCACTGGAATTGTCCAATTCAAGTACATAAAAGTACGTTCAGTTTTTTTTATTGCCTTAAAGTGCTTTTCAGCGCCTTTGTAACGTTTTCAAAGCAACGGCAAAGAATTGTATTTAACTTCTGAATGACCATTTTCTAAACATTTTCTACCTATTTAATATGTTCATTTTGGAGTTGTATACATGGAAAAAGACTTTATGCACTGTCAGTAGTCAGTCATAGCATGTTTAGTTTTTTATTGCCTTAAAGTGCTTTTCAGCTCCTTAGTAGCATTTTCAATGCAACTGCAAAGTTTTGTATGTACCTCTCACTGATCAGTTTTTAATCAGTTTTACTAATCTAACATGGTCTTATAGATGGTTTACACATTGGAAAAATGTTTTGGCACTGGAATTGTCCAATACAAATACATCAAAGTACGTTCAGGTTTTTATTGCCTTAAAGTGCTTTTCAGCGCCTTTGTAACGTTTTCAAAGCAACGGCAAAGAAATGTATTTAACTTCTGAATGACCATTTCCTAAACATTTTCTACCATTTTAATATGTTCATTTTGGAGTTGTATACATGGGAAAAGAGTTTATGCATTGAAATTATGTCTTACTAGTCAGTCATAGCATGTTTAGTTTTTTATTGCCTTAAAGTGCTTTTCAGCTCCTTAGTAGCATTTTCAATGCAACAGCAAAGTTTTGTATTTAACCTCTCTGCGATCAGTTTTTAATTAGTTTTACTAATCTAACATGGTCTCATAGATGGTGCATACATTGGAAAGTTGTTTTGGCACTGGAATTGTCCAATTCAAGTACATAAAAGTACGTTCAGTTTTTTTATTGCCTTAAAGTGCTTTTCAGCGCCTTTGTAACGTTTTCAAAGAAACGGCAAAGAAATGTATTTAACTTCTGAATTACCATTTTCTAAACATTTTCTACCTATTTAATATGTTAATTTTGGAGTTGTATACATGGAAAAAGAGTTTATGCACTGAAATCATGTCTTACTAGTCAGTCATAGCATGTTTAGTTTTTTATTGCCTTAAAGTGCTTTTCAGCTCCTTAGTAGCATTTTCAATGCAACTGCAAAGTTTTGTATGTAACCGTTCAGCGATCAGTTTTTAATCAGTTTTACTAGTCTAACATGGTCTTATAGATTGTTTACACATTGGAAAGTTGTTTTGGCACTGGAATTGTCCAATTCAAGTACATAAAAGTACGTTCAGTTTTTTTATTGCCTTAAAGTGCTTTTCAGCGCCTTTGTAATGTTTTCAAAGCAACGGCAAAGAAATGTATTTAACTTCTGAATGACCATTTCCTAAACATTTTCTACCATTTTAATATGTTCATTTTGGAGTTGTATGCATGGGAAAAGAGTTTATGCATTGAATTTATGTCTTACTAGTCAGTAATAGCATGTTTAGTTTTTTATTGCCTTAAAGTGCTTTCAGCTCCTTAGTAGCATTTTCAATGCAACTGCAAAGTTTTGTATTTAACCTCTCTGCAATCAGTTTTTAATTAGTTTTACTAATCTAACATGGTCTCATAGATGGTGTATACATTGGAAAAATGTTTTGGCACTGGAATTGTCCAATACAAATACATCAAAGTATGTTCAGTTTTTTATTGCCTTAAAGTGCTTTTCAGCGCCTTTGTAACGTTTTCAAAGCAACGGCAAAGAAATTTATTTAACTTCTGACTAACCATTTCCTAAACATTTTCTACCATTTTAATATGTTCATTTTGGAGTTGTATACATGGAAAAAGAGTTTATGCACTGAAATCATGTCTTACTAGTCAGTCATAGCATGTTTAGTTTTTTATTGCCTTAAAGTGCCTTTCAGCTCCTTAGTAGAATTTTCAATGCAACTGCAAAGTTTTGTATGTACCTCTCAGTGATCAGTTTTTAATCAGTTTTACTAATCTAACATGGTCTTATAGATGGTTTACACATTGGAAAAATGTTTTGGCACTGGAATTGTCCAATACAAATACATCAAAGTACGTTTAGTTTTTTATTGCCTTAAAGTGCTTTTCAGCGCCTTTGTAACGTTTTCAAAGCAACGGCAAAGAAATGTATTTAACTTCTGAATGACCATTTCCTAAACATTTTCTACCATTTTAATATGTTCATTTTGGAGTTGTATACATGGGAAAAGAGTTTATGCATTGAAATTATGTCTTACTAGTCAGTAATAGCATGTTTAGTTTTTTATTGCCTTAAAGTGCTTTCAGCTCCTTAGTAGCATGTTCAATGCAACTGCAAAGTTTTGTATTTAACCTCTCAGCGATCAGTTTTTAATTAGTTTTACTAATCTAACATGGTCTCATAGATGGTGTATATATTGGAAAGTTGTTTGGGCACTGGAATTGTCCAATACAAGTCCATAAAAGTATGTTCAGGTTTTTATTGCCTCAAAGTGCTTTTCAGCGCCTTTGTAACGTTTTCAAAGCAACGGCAAAGAATTGTGATTAACTTCTGAATGACCATTTCCTAAACATTTTCTACCATTTTTTACGTTCGTTTTGGAGTTGTATACATGGGAAAAGAGTTTATGTATTGAAATCATGTCTTACTAGTCAGTAATAGCATGTTTAGTTTTTTATTGCCTTAAAGTGCTTTTCAGCTCCGTAGCATTTTCAATGCAACAGCAAAGTTTTGTATTTAACCTCTCTGCGATCAGTTTTTAATTAGTTTTACTAATCTAACATAGTCTCATAGATGGTGTATATATTGGAAAGTTGTTTTGGCACTGGAATTGTCCAATACAAGTCCATAAAAGTATGTTCAGGTTTTTATTGCCTCAAAGTGCTTTTCAGCGCCTTTGTAACGTTTTCAAAGCAACGGCAAAGAATTGTGATTAACTTCTGAATGACCATTTCCTAAACATTTTCTACCAATTTAATATGTTCATTTTGGAGTTGTATACATGGGAAAAGACTTTATGCACTGTCAGTAGTCAGTAATAGCATGTTTAGTTTTTTATTACCTTAAAGTGCTTTCAGCTCCTTAGTAGCATTTTCAATGCAACTGCAAAGTTTTGTATGTACCTCTCAGTGATCAGTTTTTAATCAGTTTTACTAATCTAACATGGTCTTATAGATGGTTTACACGTTGGAAAAATGTTTTGGCACTGGAATTGTCCAATACAAATACATCAAAGTACGTTCAGTTTTTTATTGCCTTAAAGTGCTTTTCAGCGCCTTTCTAACGTTTTCAAAGCAACGGCAAAGAAATTTATTTAAATTCTGACTGACCATTTCCTAAACATTTTCTACCATTTTAATATGTTCATTTTGGAGTTGTATACATGGAAAAAGAGTTTATGCACTGAAATCATGTCTTACTAGTCAGTCTTAGCATGTTTAGTTTTTTATTGCCTTAAAGTGCTTTTCAGCTCCTTAGTAGAATTTTCAATGCAACTGCAAAGTTTTGTATGTAACCTCTCAGTGATCAGTTTTTAATCAGTTTTACTAGTCTGACATGGTCTTATAGATGGTTTACACATTGAAAAGTTGTTTTGGCACTGGAATTGTCCAATTCAAGTACATAAAAGTACGTTCAGTTTTTTTATTGTCTTAAAGTGCTTTTCAGCGCCTTTGTAACGTTTTCAAAGCAACGGCAAAGAATTGTATTTAACTTCTGAATTACCATTTTCTAAACATTTTCTACCATTTTTTTTATGTTCATTTTGGAGTTGTATACATGGAAAAAGAGTTTATGCACTGAAATCATGTCTTACTAGTCAGTCATAGCATGTTCAGTTTTTTATTGCCTTAAAGTGCTTTTCAGCTCATTAGTAGCATTTTCAATGCAACTGCAAAGTTTTGTATTTAACCTCTCTGCGATGAGTTTTTAATTAGTTTTACTAATCTAACATGGTCTCATAGATGGTGCATACATTGGAAAGATGTTTTGGCACTGGATTTGTCCAATTCAAGTACATAAAAGTACGTTCAGTTTTTTTATTGCCTTAAAGTGCTTTTCAGCGCCTTTGTAACGTTTTCAAAGAAACGGCAAAGAAATGTATTTAACTTCTGAATGACCATTTTCTAAACATTTTCTACCTATTTAATATGTTCATTTTGGAGTTGTATACATGGAAAAAGAGTTAATGCACTGAAATCATGTCTTACTAGTCAGTCATAGCATGTTTAGTTTTTTATTGCCTTAAAGTGCTTTTCAGCTCCTTAGTAGCATTTTCAATGCAACTGCAAACTTTTGTATGTAACCGTTCAGCGATCAGTTTTTAATCAGTTTTACTAGTCTAACATGGTCTTATAGATTGTTTACACGTTGGAAAGTTGTTTTGGCACTGGAATTGTCCAATTCAAGTACATAAAAGTACGTTCAGTTTTTTTATTGCCTTAAAGTGCTTTTCAGCTCCTTAATAGCATTTTCAATGCAACTGCAAAGTTTTGTATTTAACCTCTCTGCGATCAGTTTTTAATTAGTTTTACTGATCTAACATGGTCTCATAGATGGTGCATACATTGGAAAAATGTTTTGGCACTGGAATTGTCCAATACAAATACATCAAAGTATGTTCAGTTTTTTATTGCCTTAAAGTGCTTTTCAGCTCATTAGTAGCATTTTCAATGCAACTGCAAAGTTTTGTATTTAACCTCTCAGTGATCAGTTTTTAATTAGTTTTACTAATCTAACATGGTCTCATAGATGGTGTATATATTGGAAAGTTGTTTGGGCACTGGAATTGTCCAATACAAGTCCATAAAAGTATGTTCAGGTTTTTATTGCCTCAAAGTGCTTTTCAGCGCCTTTGTAACGTTTTCAAAGCAACGGCAAAGAATTGTGATTAACTTCTGAATGACCATTTCCTAAACATTTTCTACCATTAATTAATATGTTCATTTTGGAGTTAAATACATGGGAAAAGAGTTTATGCACTGAAATCATGTCTTACTCGTCAGTAATAGCATGTTTAGTTTTTTATTGGCTTACAGTGCTTTTCAGCTCCTTAGTAGCATTTTCAATGCAACTGCAAAGTTTTGTATGTAACCTCTCAGCGATGAGTTTTTAATCAGTTTTACTAGTCTAACATGGTCTTATAGATGGATTATACATTGGAAAAATGTTTTGGCACTGGAAATTGTCCAATACAAATACATCAAAGTGTGTTCAGTTTTTTATTGCCTTTAAGTGCTTTTCAGCGCCTTTGTAACGTTTTCAAAGCAATGACCTCGTCGCCTTTGTAGACAAGCAGGCTAAGATCGCCACAGACCCTCTCTTTGGAGATTTACAAGGCGCCTTAAATGAAAAGAAGGAACAATCAAAGTTTCAGGAGGGAAGAAAGCATGAAAGACTAAAAAGGAGCAGCTTTGCTACTAATGGAGCTGCATCAAAACAGGAGGAAAATTACCATTCAAAAAGGAACACCAATGGAATGCCAATCTTTGCTGCCCTCAATAGGCCATGTTTGTTCTGCAAAAGGAATCATGCACTAGTGGACTGCCATGGCATCGCAGAAAAACCGCATAAGGGAAAGCTGGATTTCATCAAGAAGGCTGGTCTCTGCTTTGGATGCCTAGTTAAGGGGCATGTAAATAAGGACTGTAAAAGGAGAATGACATGTCAGGTATGTTCACAAAAACATCCGAACATGCTGCACATTCAAAGATCGGATGCTGTTTCCCAACTGGCAGGTGCAGAAAGTCAGGAGGAGGCCTGTTCAGAACAAACAGTGGTGTCAAGCGCACTGGTAAGTTTAAATCAGAAGAAAATTACCTGTGATGGGGCCGGAGACAAGTGTGTCCTTGCTATTCTTCCAGTCTATGTCAAAGCAAAGAGAGGAAGCAAAGTTGTGCAAACATATGCATTTGTAGACCCTGGGAGCTCTGCTACATTCTGCACGGACTCCTTGGCAAGGCAGCTGAATCTTCAGGGAAAGAGTACTGAGCTCGTCTTAACTACAATGAGTTCAACTAAACATGTGAAAAGTTGCCTTCTCAGAGACTTGGAAGTCAGTGGACTTCAGGAAAATAACTTCATCGACTTGCCTAAGGTTTTCACCCAAAAAAGCATCCCGGTAACAAAGGAGCACATACCGTCCCAGGAGGATGTGGGAAAGTGGCCATATCTTCAGGAAGTGAAGTTGCCATGCATTGATGCTGAAATAGGGCTTCTCATAGGTAATAATGTTCATGAAGCTTTTGAGCCATGGAATGTTATCCACAGCCAAGACAGCGGCCCATATGCTGTGAAAACCGTTCTTGGTTGGACTGTTAATGGCCCGCTTAGAGAACACAGAGACAGTGAGTTAGACAACAGTAAACTGCATCCAGTCACAGTCAACAGGATCTCCCTAGAGTCAGTGGAAGAACAACTCATCCAGCAATACAATGCAAATTTTCCTGAGCATAATTGCAACGACACTCTGGAAATGTCACAAGAAGACAAGCGGTTTATCAGCTCTGTGTCCGGGTCAGTACGTTATACAGATGGGCATTATTACATCAACCTCCCCACGAAGAAGCCTGTGATCAATGTGCCAAATAACGAGAGGCACCTGCCTGCAGTCCTCTGTTGGGAGGCCGCTCCGCTGGGAGGCCGCTCGGCTGGGAGGCCGGAAGTACATTTCAAAATAAAAGCGCAAGATTTCAGAATAAAAGCGCAAATTTATATAAAAGCGCATTTCCTCCCAAATGCATTAATTAGTAAACACATTAGATTACGTTAAATCAATGAATTCCTTGTCTATAGTTTCAATCGTTATATCATATTTATATAGTAAACTTTAGACAAGAAGCCAGACTAATATACACTGCACTGCGTAACTTTGTCATTACGAAAAATAAAGGGTGGGTGATATGACTCGGGGCTCAATAATGTATTTGTAGCCTACTACAAAGCTGAGGATCGTGACAAGATAAGGTCAAAATGTTGATAACTGAAAACAATGGAGGTTAGGACTCCTATTCATCAGCCTACATTTCGTGAGACGTCATAAGCCTATACATTTTATTGTGTACTATACAATACTTCACTGCCTTTTCATTATATTAATAATAAATTGTCATTGAACCTTATTGCACTGATGTTTTTCATGTTTGGCTCTATATCTATGCCAAGGCAGGTCCACTTTGGCAGAGAACAGTTATTAAAATCAACCCACTCATGATCAGAATCAGAATCTGTTTTAATGGCTATGCAAGTTTAACAAACACAGAATTTACATTAACATGGAAGAGCAAGATAGAACATATATGTAACATGATAAGAACATAATATAATACAATAAAAATATGGTGTAAAAAGGTCAGGGGGGTATATATACAGCATTGCAAAACAGTGGTACAACAGTAAGTAATTTTAAGGTGTCAAAAGGGGTTTTGAGTGCAAAAGTGGCTTGTGCAGTAGGATGCAGGATGGGGGTCTTTGTGGCAAAGTCATTCCGAGTCCTTGGCCCTATTGAAGAGTGCAGTGGCTGAAGGGTAGAAGCGTTCTTATGGCGAGAGGTTTTGGTCCTGGGTGAAGCAGAGGATGTCCTAGGTGGGAGGCAAGTCTGACTGAGACCTCAGCCAGATTTTTCCTGAAAATATATATAGATAAGCAAAATGGTCAGTTGTAATATACATTACAGGCTCCAAAAAGAAAAGATCTCATCAGTGCCCTCCTTTAATATGTCCATCTAGACATTGTTCAAATTACATAAATATGGAAATGAAAATGCTGGTTTCTGACCTGAAACTAAATAAAAACTCAGATGGAACCCAAACAAATTTATAATTGTACCTCAGTAATGTTATCCACCTTCCTTTTCATCAGCCTAAACACTGGCAGTACTTCACCTCGCAAGAGGGCTTTAGATGCATCCGTCCAGTGGGCGAACACCTTTCCATGGCTGAAAAAATGATTCAACAATAGAAAACCCCCAAAATGTTTTTCTAAAAACATTAAGTCGTTCAAATATCATATCATCATTTGCGGTCTCACCTTCCAAGGTCAAAATTTTCCATGAGGATTATACACCACCACCGTCGCAAAAGTGGCATGTCCAGCTGAAAAATTAACAACCCCCCCACAAAAAATAAGCTCATTATGTCATAATGTATGTTTTGTTGTAGTAATTTTGAGCTTACTTTGATTGCATGAATCAACTTACAATAGAAAAGTCAAAGGGAGCATCCAATGTGGTGTAAAGGGCATTCTAGGAATAAAAGATAGTAATTTTTAAGTAATTGTGATATCTTTGAACACACATAATTACAGAAATAATGTGTACTACCATCAACATGAAGATACCACAGTCAATCCCATATGGTTGATGTGGAAAATCCTACATATCAGAAAGAAGTGAAATATTAAATTATTGTTTAGCAGTGTATTTAAAAAAATATATACATTCACATACGTATTTATATATTCTACTACCTGGAATTGTAATCCTGTTTTTTCGGTCCAGTGGCCAGGATTTAGTGACTGGGAAAGGTTTCTACATGAAGACAGTTGCATTTAAGAGAAATGGTCATTAAAATAATCAATATGGGCTCTTTTCATGAACATGCGTCACTGGTTCCGGTTCAGGGCAGAAGATCCATGCATTCTTTCCATGCAGTCAAACTCCACACATCATTTCAACAGCCTTTTTATAGTGCAATTTTCTTAACTAACATTGTATGAAATATGTTTTTAGGCCATCATGTTAAAATTGTCAAACAGAATCAAAATTATAGCCATTATTTGATACACAAAACTCAAAAGACTTATGTTGCACTATAAAAAGACTGCTACACAGATCTGAACATGATCTGGAAAAAAAAGGAACTCTTTTGAACACGAACTCCAAAATAAAGTTTTCAAGTGACCTCAGGAGTTCCCTCATCTCGTTATCCCCAAATCCCAATGGTGCCTGAGCACATTGGGAGTCAAGAAAGACTATTTCTCTCTGTGTTGGTTTCAAAACCTGTAATTCCAGTTAGTGACATTTGAACAACATTGTGTGAAAGGACAACACCAAGTACTGCAATAGAAAATGAATATAGTTTAGTTAACATTTCAAATTTTCTGTGACATGCAAACCACCCGTCACAGTAAGCATCTCTACTTACAGAGAGCAGGAAATGACCAGGTTTCCACACAGGAATGACTATGGCATCTCTGATTGAAGCATCATTCTAATAAAGGAAAAGTTAACAAGCAAACTGGTCAAATAAAGAAATATAATCTGAAAAAATAAAATACAATCAGCAGGACCAGTTGTACTTACAGGTAAGCTTGCAAGTGGATCACACATTGTCGGTTTTCGCCATGTTGGAACAACGTAGAGGTCGGCCACAAAAATTTAACACAAATGTACAGCTGTTGAGTACAAGATGCTACAGTATTAAACATAAATTACACAGAGTATACAATAATATTCTGTTGTAATAACTGATTTGCACTTCTGGTTGGATGCTAACTGTATTTCGTTAAATAACTGATTTGCACTTCTGGTTGGATGCTAACTGTATTTCGTTAACCTGTACTTGTACCTGTGTAATGACATTACATTGAATCTAATATACGATACCCAGCTAATGCAAGGAGAGTTTACAAAAATGTATTATAACGTTACACACAAATGCGAACGTTTAAGAATCCCTGATCATTTGTTGATGAAAGTAAACTTAGACGTTAAGAAGACTTGTAACATTCGGTAATTATTCTGTAAATCAATAAAGACTTCTATAACGTTATTGTTTTACGGCACTTATATTGACAATAAATCATGCATTTACTTACTGTGGAAAATATGCAACTTACCGCAACTAGGAAGAGATGTGATCTGTGTCGTGAAATCCAGGTGAAATCCAGGTTTTAATGTCCTCACTTCCCCCCGCCGCCCCCCGAAAATAAATTAAAATAAATTAAAATAAATGCGTCACTTCCGGCCCTGGAGCAGAGCGGCCTCCCAGCCGAGCGGCCTCCCAGCCGAGGACTGCAGGCAGGTACTCTTGGAAATAACAGGAGTGCTGCAGTGCAGCGTGCGCTGAATCTCAAGAGGAAGCTCAGCAAAAACAGTGGTTTTCACCAAGAATACACACGCTGTATAGGTGACATGCTGAAAAAGGGGTACGCAGTCAAGGTACCAGAAGTTCAGCTGACCCGACAGGACGGGAGATTGTGGTACATCCCGCACCATGGGGTGTACCATCCACAGAGGAAGAAGCTGCGTGTGGTCTTTGACTGCGCTGCTAGTTTTCAGGGGACTTCACTAAATAAAGAGCTGCTTCAGGGTCCGGACCTGACTAATTCCCTTATTGGAGTGCTGGCACGCTTCCGACAGGATTATGTTGCTATGATGGCTGATGTGGAAGCCATGTATCACCAAGTGAGAGTTCCAGAAGAAGACACAGACCTTCTGCGCTTTTTGTGGTGGCCGGAAGGGGATCTGGAGCAGAAGCTGACAGAGTACAAAATGGTTGTCCACCTCTTCGGGGCCACCTCTTCTGCTAGCTGTGCCAACTTCGCTTTAAGGAGAGCTGCGGAGGAGAACAGAACTGGGGCCTCATCCGAAGCAGTAGCCACTGTTCTCAAGAATTTTTACGTCGATGATTGCTTGAGGTCAGTCAGTCACGACGCTGACGCCATCGCGCTGTATAATGACCTGACAACCTTGTGCGCCTCAGGAGGTTTTCACCTGACAAAGTGGACGAGCAATAGCCGCGCCTTTTTGATGGAGATTCCAGAGAGTGAGAGGGCCAAGGAGGTAAAAGACCTAGATCTGGCTAAAGACGTGCTTCCTGTCGAAAGAGCGCTAGGCGTTCTCTGGTGTATCGAGTCTGACTGTTTCAAGGTCAGAGTCAACATAAGCAAGAAGGCAAATACAAGAAGAGGAGTCTTGTCAGTCGTAAGCTCCATATACGATCCACTAGGGCTCCTTTCTCCAGTTGTGCTTCCAGCCAAGATCTTTCTCCAGCAGTTGTGCAAGGAAAAGCTTACATGGGACGAGGAAATACCAGACCACCTTGCACGTTACTGGAACGCTTGGATTAATGAGCTGTCTCAGCTTACCACCTTTCAAGTAAGGAGATGCATTAAGCCAGAGACATTTGGACCTGTAGTTACTGCACGGCTGCATCATTTCTCGGATGCAAGCGAGACTGGCTATGGAACAGTGGCATTCCTGAAACTGACAAATGGTGAAGGACATGTGCATTGTGCCTTCATGATGAGCAAGGCGCGGGTGGCTCCGCTAAAGCAAACCACCATTCCACGCATGGAGCTAACTGCTGCTGTGGTAGCTGTCAACATGGACAAAATATTAAGAAAGGAGCTCCAGCTGGAGTTGCAGGACTCAGTCTTCTGGACCGACAGCACCGCTGTGCTGAAATATATAGCAAATGAGTCACTGCGTCTTAAAACCTTCGTTGCCAACAGGGTGGCTACCATCAGAGGGGCAACTGCAGTGGAGCAATGGCGGTACATCAGCACCACAGACAACCCAGCTGACTGTGCCTCCCGTGGACTATCTGCAAAGCAGTTTATGGCCAAGCAGAGCTGGATTGAAGGGCCGTCAGTCTTAAAGGTTCCAGACGCTCAATACTCAGAAGTGCTTGACTCGGAGAAGCTTTCTGAGGATGATGATGAGGTGAGAAAGGCTGTCAACGTGCACCGCACTGCGGTCACCGAAGGCATTGATTCTGTGGACAGGTTAATGAACTACTATTCCAGCTGGCATTATTTAAAAAGAGCAATAGCATGGATGCTCCGACTCAGAGACAATCTGCTGCTTTTGAGCAAAAAACGTCAAGAGTTGGAGGTTGCAGCTACCCAGGATGATGCTGGCTCAAGCAAACATGTGAAGGATAAGAAAACCAAGATGCAACATTACAAGTTGTCATTGAACAAGGGGCCACTTATAGTGGAGGACTTGAACAAAGCAGAAATGGAGATCGTCAGTTACTGCCAACGCCGCAGGTTCCAGACAGAAATCTCCACACTGGAACAAGAGAAAGGGCTCGTTAAAAGGAACAGCCCAATCCGCAAGCTGGACCCAGTGCTACAAAATGGCATTCTGAGAGTCGGGGGTCGCTTCGGTAAGTCAGCTATGCCTGAGGAATCAAAACATCCAATTATCATGCCAAATGACGTGCATCCCACAATGCTGCTCCTGCGGGACATACATGAGAAGATTGGACATGCTGGGAGAAACTTCATGCTTTCTCGCCTACGCCAGAAATTCTGGGTCCCAGCAGCTAACTCGGCAGTGCGAAAACTCATATCCAGGTGTGTCACATGCAGAAGGTTGCAAGCAAAGGCTCTTGGGCAAAAAATGGTAGATTTACCACCAGATAGACTGCGAGCAGACAAGCCACCTTTCACCAACGTGGGCGTGGACTATTTCGGGCCTATGGAGGTCAAAAGAGGTCGCAGTATCGTTAAAAGATACGGTGTGCTGTTCACTTGTTTGACAACCCGTGCTGTGCACCTAGAGGTCTCTCACACACTAGACACAGACTCCTGCCTCAACGCCCTACGTCGCTTCATGTGCAGGAGAGGTCAAGTTTCCATCATGAGGTCAGACAACGGCACAAACCTAGTCAGTGCAGACAAAGAGTTGAGGGTTGCTATGCAGCAGTGGAATCAAGACAAAATGCAGGATGCTCTTGCACAAAAAGGTGTGCAATGGATTTTCAACCCGCCTGCTGGTCCTCACTTCGGAGGAGTATGGGAGAGGTAAGTAAGATCTGTAAAAAAAGTCATAAAGTCAGTGTTGCATGAGCAAACAATAGATGATGAGTGTCTAATGACACTGCTATGCGAGGTCGAGAGCATAGTTAATGACAGACCACTGACTACGTCTTCGGGAGACCCAAATGATCTGGAAGCGCTCACGCCAAATCATCTGCTGCTACTAAAGAAACAGCCCTTGCTTCCCCCAGGACTGTTTAACAAAGATGACAACTACTCACGTCGCAGATGGAGGCAGACTAGGTATCTTGCCGACCTGTTTTGGAAGAGGTGGGTGCGTGAGTACTTGCCCAGCATACAGGAACGCCAAAAATGGTTTAAAGTCAAACAAAATCTTGTACCAGGAGACATAGTGATGATCCTGGATGACAACGCACCCTGGAGCTCGTGGCTTCTGGGAAGAGTGGGTGCAAACCACATCAGACGCTAGAGGACTTGTTCGTCGAGTGCTGGTCAAAACCAAGTCCAGTACATTGGAAAGGCCCGTGGACAAGCTTTGCCTCAAATGTGAAACGGACAATTGATTGATGTGCTAAGTTAAAGTACACTTTAGGGGGTTAGGCATATTGCTGCCTCATATGTAAATGTATTTTGAATTTTCAATGTGTAAAATGGCTCTTGTTGTTTAAGTTGCATTTTGTATAATTATCAGTCCTATTGCCTCATAATTAGGGGCCGGAAATGTAAGAGCCAATTTTAGTGTAGTTCCTATTTGTAAATATGTGTTATTTTTCTTGTTATATTTTTATGTAAGGAAATATTTTTCAGTAATACTTATAGTTTTACTGAAATCAAGACTTACTCGTCAGTAATAGCATGTTTAGTTTTGTATTGCCTTAAAGTGCTTTTCAGCTCCTTAGTAGTATTTTCAATGCAACAGCAAAGTTTTGTATTTAACCTCTCAGAGATCAGTTTTTAATTAGTTTTACTAATCTGTCATGGTCTCATAGATGGTGTATATATTGGAAAGTTGTTTGGGCACTGGAATTGTCCAATACAAGTCCATAAAAGTATGTTCAGGTTTTTATTGCCTCAAAGTGCTTTTCAGCGCCTTTGTAACGTTTTCAAAGCAACGGCAAAGAATTGTGATTAACTTCTGAATGACCATTTCCTAAACATTTTCTACCATTTTAATATGTTCATTTTGGAGTTGTATACATGGGAAAAGAGTTTATGCACTGAAATCAAGACTTACTCGTCAGTAATAGCATGTTTAGTTTTTTATTGCTTCAAAGTGCTTTTCAGCGACTTTGTAACGTTTTCAAAGCAACGGCAAAGAATTGTATTTAACTTCTGAATGACCATTTTCTAAACATTTTCTACCAATTTAATATGTTCATTTTGGAGTTGTATACATGGAAAAAGACTTTATGCACTGTCAGTAGTCAGTAATAGCATGTTTAGTTTTTTATTGCCTTAAAGTGGTTTTCAGCTCCTTAGTAGCATTTTCAATGCAACTGCAAAGTTTTGTATGTAACCTCTCAGCGATCAGCTTTTAATCAGTTTTACTAATCTAACATGGTCTTATAGATGGTGTATATATTGGAAAGTTGTTTTGGCACTGGAATTGTCCAATACAAGTCCATAAAAGTATGTTCAGGTTTTTATTGCCTCAAAGTGCTTTTCAGCACCTTTGTAACGTTTTCAAAGCAACGGCAAAGAATTGTATTTAACTTCTGACTGACCATTTCCTAAACATTTTCTACGTATTTAATATTTTCATTTTGGAGTTGTATACATGGAAAAAGACTTTATGCACTGTCAGTAGTCAGTAATAGCATGTTTTGTTTTTTATTGCCTTAAAGTGCTTTTCAGCTCCTTAGTAGCATTTTCAATGCAACTGCAAAGTTTTGTATTTAACCTCTCTGCGATCAGTTTTTAATTAGTTTTACTAATCTAACATGGTCTCATAGATGGTTTACACATTGGAAAGTTGTTTTGGCACTGGAATTGTCCAATTCAAGTACATAAAAGTATGTTCAGTTTTTTTATTGCCTTAAAGTGCTTTTCAGCGCCTTTGTAACGTTTTCAAAGCGACGGCAAAGAATTGTATTTAACTTCTGACTGACCATTTCCTAAACATTTTCTACCATTTTTTTATGTTCATTTTGGAGTTGTATACATGGAAAAAGAGTTTATGCACTGTCAGTTGTCAGTAATAGCATGTTTAGTTTTTTATTGCCTTAAAGTGCTTTTCAGCTCCTTAGTAGCATTTTCAATGCAACTGCAAAGTTTTGTATGTAACCTCTCAGCGATCAGTTTTTAATCAGTTTTACTATTCTAACATGGTCTTATAGATGGTTTACACATTGGAAAGTTGTTTTGGCACTGGAATTGTCCAATTCAAGTACATAAAAGTATCTTCAGTTTTTTTATTGCCTTAAAGTGCTTTTCAGCGCCTTTGTAACGTTTTCAAAGCAACGGCGAAGAAATGTATTTAACTTCTGAATGACCATTTTCTAAACATTTTCTACCTATTTAATATGTTCATTTTGGAGTTGTATACATGGAAAAAGAGTTTATGCACTGAAATCATGTCTTAATAGTCAGTCATAGCATGTTTTGTTTTTTATTGCCTTAAAGTGCTTTTCAGCTCCTTAGTAGCATTTTCAATGCAACTGCAAAGTTTTGTATTTAACCTCTCTGCGATCAGTTTTTAATTAGTTTTACTAATCTAACATGGTCTCATAGATGGTGTATATATTGGAAAGTTGTTTTGGCACTGGAATTGTCCAATACAAGTCCATAAAAGTATGTTCAGGTTTTTATTGCCTCAAAGTGCTTTTCAGCGCCTTTGTAACGTTTTCAAAGCAACGGCAAAGAATTGTGATTAACTTCTGAATGACCATTTCCTAAACATTTTCTACCATTAATTAATATGTTCATTTTGGAGTTAAATACATGGGAAAAGAGTTTATGCACTGAAATCATGTCTTACTCGTCAGTAATAGCATGTTTAGTTTTTTATTGGCTTACAGTGCTTTTCAGCTCCTTAGTAGCATTTTCAATGCAACTGCAAAGTTTTGTATGTAACCTCTCAGCGATGAGTTTTTAATCAGTTTTACTAGTCTAACATGGTCTTATAGATGGATTATACATTGGAAAAATGTTTTGGCACTGGAAATTGTCCAATACAAATACATCAAAGTGTGTTCAGTTTTTTATTGCCTTTAAGTGCTTTTCAGCGCCTTTGTAACGTTTTCAAAGCAATGACCTCGTCGCCTTTGTAGACAAGCAGGCTAAGATCGCCACAGACCCTCTCTTTGGAGATTTACAAGGCGCCTTAAATGAAAAGAAGGAACAATCAAAGTTTCAGGAGGGAAGAAAGCATGAAAGACTAAAAAGGAGCAGCTTTGCTACTAATGGAGCTGCATCAAAACAGGAGGAAAATTACCATTCAAAAAGGAACACCAATGGAATGCCAATCTTTGCTGCCCTCAATAGGCCATGTTTGTTCTGCAAAAGGAATCATGCACTAGTGGACTGCCATGGCATCGCAGAAAAACCGCATAAGGGAAAGCTGGATTTCATCAAGAAGGCTGGTCTCTGCTTTGGATGCCTAGTTAAGGGGCATGTAAATAAGGACTGTAAAAGGAGAATGACATGTCAGGTATGTTCACAAAAACATCCGAACATGCTGCACATTCAAAGATCGGATGCTGTTTCCCAACTGGCAGGTGCAGAAAGTCAGGAGGAGGCCTGTTCAGAACAAACAGTGGTGTCAAGCGCACTGGTAAGTTTAAATCAGAAGAAAATTACCTGTGATGGGGCCGGAGACAAGTGTGTCCTTGCTATTCTTCCAGTCTATGTCAAAGCAAAGAGAGGAAGCAAAGTTGTGCAAACATATGCATTTGTAGACCCTGGGAGCTCTGCTACATTCTGCACGGACTCCTTGGCAAGGCAGCTGAATCTTCAGGGAAAGAGTACTGAGCTCGTCTTAACTACAATGAGTTCAACTAAACATGTGAAAAGTTGCCTTCTCAGAGACTTGGAAGTCAGTGGACTTCAGGAAAATAACTTCATCGACTTGCCTAAGGTTTTCACCCAAAAAAGCATCCCGGTAACAAAGGAGCACATACCGTCCCAGGAGGATGTGGGAAAGTGGCCATATCTTCAGGAAGTGAAGTTGCCATGCATTGATGCTGAAATAGGGCTTCTCATAGGTAATAATGTTCATGAAGCTTTTGAGCCATGGAATGTTATCCACAGCCAAGACAGCGGCCCATATGCTGTGAAAACCGTTCTTGGTTGGACTGTTAATGGCCCGCTTAGAGAACACAGAGACAGTGAGTTAGACAACAGTAAACTGCATCCAGTCACAGTCAACAGGATCTCCCTAGAGTCAGTGGAAGAACAACTCATCCAGCAATACAATGCAAATTTTCCTGAGCATAATTGCAACGACACTCTGGAAATGTCACAAGAAGACAAGCGGTTTATCAGCTCTGTGTCCGGGTCAGTACGTTATACAGATGGGCATTATTACATCAACCTCCCCACGAAGAAGCCTGTGATCAATGTGCCAAATAACGAGAGGCACCTGCCTGCAGTCCTCTGTTGGGAGGCCGCTCCGCTGGGAGGCCGCTCGGCTGGGAGGCCGGAAGTACATTTCAAAATAAAAGCGCAAGATTTCAGAATAAAAGCGCAAATTTATATAAAAGCGCATTTCCTCCCAAATGCATTAATTAGTAAACACATTAGATTACGTTAAATCAATGAATTCCTTGTCTATAGTTTCAATCGTTATATCATATTTATATAGTAAACTTTAGACAAGAAGCCAGACTAATATACACTGCACTGCGTAACTTTGTCATTACGAAAAATAAAGGGTGGGTGATATGACTCGGGGCTCAATAATGTATTTGTAGCCTACTACAAAGCTGAGGATCGTGACAAGATAAGGTCAAAATGTTGATAACTGAAAACAATGGAGGTTAGGACTCCTATTCATCAGCCTACATTTCGTGAGACGTCATAAGCCTATACATTTTATTGTGTACTATACAATACTTCACTGCCTTTTCATTATATTAATAATAAATTGTCATTGAACCTTATTGCACTGATGTTTTTCATGTTTGGCTCTATATCTATGCCAATTATGTTTTTGTGCTGATATGTACAGTATAATCCAAGCGAATTATTCAATGATCAATGATAACATGTAAAACACACCAAGTCACAATATGATTTGACTTTATTCTGGCAGACAGAAACTCATTTAGCTGTTTGATATTCAGATTAGGCCAAATATTTTCTTTGGTCCATTATTTCTGCACAGAATTTCCACATCTTCTGTGTTGTGAAATGTGAACTTGAAGGGCTCCAGGATTGTTTCCTTTTCAAGGTCATTCCACACCCTCCCATACTACCTTAGCCTGGTTCTCTTCCCCCATGCACAGGATTTCAGGCAGGTCCACTTTGGCAGAGAACAGTTATTAAAATCAACCCACTCATGATCAGAATCAGAATCTGTTTTAATGGCTATGCAAGTTTAACAAACACAGAATTTACATTAACATGGAAGAGCAAGATAGAACATATATGTAACATGATAAGAACATAATATAATACAATAAAAATATGGTGTAAAAAGGTCAGGGGGGTATATATACAGCATTGCAAAACAGTGGTACAACAGTAAGTAATTTTAAGGTGTCAAAAGGGGTTTTGAGTGCAAAAGTGGCTTGTGCAGTAGGATGCAGGATGGGGGTCTTTGTGGCAAAGTCATTCCGAGTCCTTGGCCCTATTGAAGAGTGCAGTGGCTGAAGGGTAGAAGCGTTCTTATGGCGAGAGGTTTTGGTCCTGGGTGAAGCAGAGGATGTCCTAGGTGGGAGGCAAGTCTGACTGAGACCTCAGCCAGATTTTTCCTGAAAATATATATAGATAAGCAAAATGGTCAGTTGTAATATACATTACAGGCTCCAAAAAGAAAAGATCTCATCAGTGCCCTCCTTTAATATGTCCATCTAGACATTGTTCAAATTACATAAATATGGAAATGAAAATGCTGGTTTCTGACCTGAAACTAAATAAAAACTCAGATGGAACCCAAACAAATTTATAATTGTACCTCAGTAATGTTATCCACCTTCCTTTTCATCAGCCTAAACACTGGCAGTACTTCACCTCGCAAGAGGGCTTTAGATGCATCCGTCCAGTGGGCGAACACCTTTCCATGGCTGAAAAAATGATTCAACAATAGAAAACCCCCAAAATGTTTTTCTAAAAACATTAAGTCGTTCAAATATCATATCATCATTTGCGGTCTCACCTTCCAAGGTCAAAATTTTCCATGAGGATTATACACCACCACCGTCGCAAAAGTGGCATGTCCAGCTGAAAAATTAACAACCCCCCCACAAAAAATAAGCTCATTATGTCATAATGTATGTTTTGTTGTAGTAATTTTGAGCTTACTTTGATTGCATGAATCAACTTACAATAGAAAAGTCAAAGGGAGCATCCAATGTGGTGTAAAGGGCATTCTAGGAATAAAAGATAGTAATTTTTAAGTAATTGTGATATCTTTGAACACACATAATTACAGAAATAATGTGTACTACCATCAACATGAAGATACCACAGTCAATCCCATATGGTTGATGTGGAAAATCCTACATATCAGAAAGAAGTGAAATATTAAATTATTGTTTAGCAGTGTATTTAAAAAATATATATACACATACGTATTTATATATTCTACTACCTGGAATTGTAATCCTGTTTTTTCGGTCCAGTGGCCAGGATTTAGTGACTGGGAAAGGTTTCTACATGAAGACAGTTGCATTTAAGAGAAATGGTCATTAAAATAATCAATATGGGCTCTTTTCATGAACATGCGTCACTGGTTCCGGTTCAGGGCAGAAGATCCATGCATTCTTTCCATGCAGTCAAACTCCACACATCATTTCAACAGCCTTTTTATAGTGCAATTTTCTTAACTAACATTGTATGAAATATGTTTTTAGGCCATCATGTTAAAATTGTCAAACAGAATCAAAATTATAGCCATTATTTGATACACAAAACTCAAAAGACTTATGTTGCACTATAAAAAGACTGCTACACAGATCTGAACATGATCTGGAAAAAAAAGGAACTCTTTTGAACACGAACTCCAAAATAAAGTTTTCAAGTGACCTCAGGAGTTCCCTCATCTCGTTATCCCCAAATCCCAATGGTGCCTGAGCACATTGGGAGTCAAGAAAGACTATTTCTCTCTGTGTTGGTTTCAAAACCTGTAATTCCAGTTAGTGACATTTGAACAACATTGTGTGAAAGGACAACACCAAGTACTGCAATAGAAAATGAATATAGTTTAGTTAACATTTCAAATTTTCTGTGACATGCAAACCACCCGTCACAGTAAGCATCTCTACTTACAGAGAGCAGGAAATGACCAGGTTTCCACACAGGAATGACTATGGCATCTCTGATTGAAGCATCATTCTAATAAAGGAAAAGTTAACAAGCAAACTGGTCAAATAAAGAAATATAATCTGAAAAAATAAAATACAATCAGCAGGACCAGTTGTACTTACAGGTAAGCTTGCAAGTGGATCACACATTGTCGGTTTTCGCCATGTTGGAACAACGTAGAGGTCGGCCACAAAAATTTAACACAAATGTACAGCTGTTGAGTACAAGATGCTACAGTATTAAACATAAATTACACAGAGTATACAATAATATTCTGTTGTAATAACTGATTTGCACTTCTGGTTGGATGCTAACTGTATTTCGTTAAATAACTGATTTGCACTTCTGGTTGGATGCTAACTGTATTTCGTTAACCTGTACTTGTACCTGTGTAATGACATTACATTGAATCTAATATACGATACCCAGCTAATGCAAGGAGAGTTTACAAAAATGTATTATAACGTTACACACAAATGCGAACGTTTAAGAATCCCTGATCATTTGTTGATGAAAGTAAACTTAGACGTTAAGAAGACTTGTAACATTCGGTAATTATTCTGTAAATCAATAAAGACTTCTATAACGTTATTGTTTTACGGCACTTATATTGACAATAAATCATGCATTTACTTACTGTGGAAAATATGCAACTTACCGCAACTAGGAAGAGATGTGATCTGTGTCGTGAAATCCAGGTGAAATCCAGGTTTTAATGTCCTCACTTCCCCCCGCCGCCCCCCGAAAATAAATTAAAATAAATTAAAATAAATGCGTCACTTCCGGCCCTGGAGCAGAGCGGCCTCCCAGCCGAGCGGCCTCCCAGCCGAGGACTGCAGGCAGGTACTCTTGCAAATAACAGGAGTGCTGCAGTGCAGCGTGCGCTGAATCTCAAGAGGAAGCTCAGCAAAAACAGTGGTTTTCACCAAGAATACACACGCTGTATAGGTGACATGCTGAAAAAGGGGTACGCAGTCAAGGTACCAGAAGTTCAGCTGACCCGACAGGACGGGAGATTGTGGTACATCCCGCACCATGGGGTGTACCATCCACAGAGGAAGAAGCTGCGTGTGGTCTTTGACTGCGCTGCTAGTTTTCAGGGGACTTCACTAAATAAAGAGCTGCTTCAGGGTCCGGACCTGACTAATTCCCTTATTGGAGTGCTGGCACGCTTCCGACAGGATTATGTTGCTATGATGGCTGATGTGGAAGCCATGTATCACCAAGTGAGAGTTCCAGAAGAAGACACAGACCTTCTGCGCTTTTTGTGGTGGCCGGAAGGGGATCTGGAGCAGAAGCTGACAGAGTACAAAATGGTTGTCCACCTCTTCGGGGCCACCTCTTCTGCTAGCTGTGCCAACTTCGCTTTAAGGAGAGCTGCGGAGGAGAACAGAACTGGGGCCTCATCCGAAGCAGTAGCCACTGTTCTCAAGAATTTTTACGTCGATGATTGCTTGAGGTCAGTCAGTCACGACGCTGACGCCATCGCGCTGTATAATGACCTGACAACCTTGTGCGCCTCAGGAGGTTTTCACCTGACAAAGTGGACGAGCAATAGCCGCGCCTTTTTGATGGAGATTCCAGAGAGTGAGAGGGCCAAGGAGGTAAAAGACCTAGATCTGGCTAAAGACGTGCTTCCTGTCGAAAGAGCGCTAGGCGTTCTCTGGTGTATCGAGTCTGACTGTTTCAAGGTCAGAGTCAACATAAGCAAGAAGGCAAATACAAGAAGAGGAGTCTTGTCAGTCGTAAGCTCCATATACGATCCACTAGGGCTCCTTTCTCCAGTTGTGCTTCCAGCCAAGATCTTTCTCCAGCAGTTGTGCAAGGAAAAGCTTACATGGGACGAGGAAATACCAGACCACCTTGCACGTTACTGGAACGCTTGGATTAATGAGCTGTCTCAGCTTACCACCTTTCAAGTAAGGAGATGCATTAAGCCAGAGACATTTGGACCTGTAGTTACTGCACGGCTGCATCATTTCTCGGATGCAAGCGAGACTGGCTATGGAACAGTGGCATTCCTGAAACTGACAAATGGTGAAGGACATGTGCATTGTGCCTTCATGATGGGCAAGGCGCGGGTGGCTCCGCTAAAGCAAACCACCATTCCACGCATGGAGCTAACTGCTGCTGTGGTAGCTGTCAACATGGACAAAATATTAAGAAAGGAGCTCCAGCTGGAGTTGCAGGACTCAGTCTTCTGGACCGACAGCACCGCTGTGCTGAAATATATAGCAAATGAGTCACTGCGTCTTAAAACCTTCGTTGCCAACAGGGTGGCTACCATCAGAGGGGCAACTGCAGTGGAGCAATGGCGGTACATCAGCACCACAGACAACCCAGCTGACTGTGCCTCCCGTGGACTATCTGCAAAGCAGTTTATGGCCAAGCAGAGCTGGATTGAAGGGCCGTCAGTCTTAAAGGTTCCAGACGCTCAATACTCAGAAGTGCTTGACTCGGAGAAGCTTTCTGAGGATGATGATGAGGTGAGAAAGGCTGTCAACGTGCACCGCACTGCGGTCACCGAAGGCATTGATTCTGTGGACAGGTTAATGAACTACTATTCCAGCTGGCATTATTTAAAAAGAGCAATAGCATGGATGCTCCGACTCAGAGACAATCTGCTGCTTTTGAGCAAAAAACGTCAAGAGTTGGAGGTTGCAGCTACCCAGGATGATGCTGGCTCAAGCAAACATGTGAAGGATAAGAAAACCAAGATGCAACATTACAAGTTGTCATTGAACAAGGGGCCACTTATAGTGGAGGACTTGAACAAAGCAGAAATGGAGATCGTCAGTTACTGCCAACGCCGCAGGTTCCAGACAGAAATCTCCACACTGGAACAAGAGAAAGGGCTCGTTAAAAGGAACAGCCCAATCCGCAAGCTGGACCCAGTGCTACAAAATGGCATTCTGAGAGTCGGGGGTCGCTTCGGTAAGTCAGCTATGCCTGAGGAATCAAAACATCCAATTATCATGCCAAATGACGTGCATCCCACAATGCTGCTCCTGCGGGACATACATGAGAAGATTGGACATGCTGGGAGAAACTTCATGCTTTCTCGCCTACGCCAGAAATTCTGGGTCCCAGCAGCTAACTCAGCAGTGCGAAAACTCATATCCAGGTGTGTCACATGCAGAAGGTTGCAAGCAAAGGCTCTTGGGCAAAAAATGGTAGATTTACCACCAGATAGACTGCGAGCAGACAAGCCACCTTTCACCAACGTGGGCGTGGACTATTTCGGGCCTATGGAGGTCAAAAGAGGTCGCAGTATCGTTAAAAGATACGGTGTGCTGTTCACTTGTTTGACAACCCGTGCTGTGCACCTAGAGGTCTCTCACACACTAGACACAGACTCCTGCCTCAACGCCCTACGTCGCTTCATGTGCAGGAGAGGTCAAGTTTCCATCATGAGGTCAGACAACGGCACAAACCTAGTCAGTGCAGACAAAGAGTTGAGGGTGGCTATGCAGCAGTGGAATCAAGACAAAATGCAGGATGCTCTTGCACAAAAAGGTGTGCAATGGATTTTCAACCCGCCTGCTGGTCCTCACTTCGGAGGAGTATGGGAGAGGCAAGTAAGATCTGTAAAAAAAGTCATAAAGTCAGTGTTGCATGAGCAAACAATAGATGATGAGTGTCTAATGACACTGCTATGCGAGGTCGAGAGCATAGTTAATGACAGACCACTGACTACGTCTTCGGGAGACCCAAATGATCTGGAAGCGCTCACGCCAAATCATCTGCTGCTACTAAAGAAACAGCCCTTGCTTCCCCCAGGACTGTTTAACAAAGATGACAACTACTCACGTCGCAGATGGAGGCAGGCTAGGTATCTTGCCGACCTGTTTTGGAAGAGGTGGGTGCGTGAGTACTTGCCCAGCATACAGGAACGCCAAAAATGGTTTAAAGTCAAACAAAATCTTGTACCAGGAGACATAGTGATGATCCTGGATGACAACGCACCCTGGAGCTCGTGGCTTCTGGGAAGAGTGGGTGCAAACCACATCAGACGCTAGAGGACTTGTTCGTCGAGTGCTGGTCAAAACCAAGTCCAGTACATTGGAAAGGCCCGTGGACAAGCTTTGCCTCAAATGTGAAACGGACAATTGATTGATGTGCTAAGTTAAAGTACACTTTAGGGGGTTAGGCATATTGCTGCCTCATATGTAAATGTATTTTGAATTTTCAATGTGTAAAATGGCTCTTGTTGTTTAAGTTGCATTTTGTATAATTATCAGTCCTATTGCCTCATAATTAGGGGCCGGAAATGTAAGAGCCAATTTTAGTGTAGTTCCTATTTGTAAATATGTGTTATTTTTCTTGTTATATTTTTATGTAAGGAAATATTTTTCAGTAATACTTATAGTTTTACTGAAATCAAGACTTACTCGTCAGTAATAGCATGTTTAGTTTTGTATTGCCTTAAAGTGCTTTTCAGCTCCTTAGTAGTATTTTCAATGCAACTGCAAAGTTTTGTATTTAACCTCTCAGAGATCAGTTTTTAATTAGTTTTACTAATCTAACATGGTCTCATAGATGGTGTATATATTGGAAAGTTGTTTGGGCACTGGAATTGTCCAATACAAGTCCATAAAAGTATGTTCAGGTTTTTATTGCCTCAAAGTGCTTTTCAGTGCCTTTGTAACATTTTCAAAGCAACGGCAAAGAATTGTGATTAACTTCTGAATGACCATTTCCTAAACATTTTCTACCATTTTAATATGTTCATTTTGGAGTTGTATACATGGGAAAAGAGTTTATGCACTGAAATCAAGACTTACTCGTCAGTAATAGCATGTTTAGTTTTTTATTGCTTCAAAGTGCTTTTCAGCGTCTTTGTAACGTTTTCAAAGCAACGGCAAAGAATTGTATTTAACTTCTGAATGACCATTTTCTAAACATTTTCTACCTATTTAATATTTTCATTTTGGAGTTGTATACATGGAAAAAGACTATGCACTGTCAGTAGTCAGTAATAGCATGTTTAGTTTTTTATTGCCTTAAAGTGCTTTTCAGCTCCTTAGTAGCATTTTCAATGCAACTGCAAAGTTTTGTATGTAACCTCTCAGCGATCAGTTTTTAATCAGTTTTACTATTCTAACATGGTCTTATAGATGGTTTACACATTGGAAAGTTGTTTTGGCACTGGAATTGTCCAATTCAAGTACATAAAAGTACGTTCAGTTTTTTTATTGCCTTGAAGTGCTTTTCAGCGCCTTTGTAACGTTTTCAAAGCAACGGCAAAGAAATTTATTTAACTTCTGACTGACCATTTCCTAAACATTTTCTACCATTTTAATATGTTCATTTTGGAGTTGTATACATGGAAAAAGAGTTTATGCACTGTCAGTAGTCAGTAATAGCATGTTTAGTTTTTTATTGCCTTAAAGTGCTTTTCAGCTCCTTAGTAGCATTTTCAATGCAACTGCAAAGTTTTGTATGTAACCTCTCAGCGATCAGTTTTTAATCAGTTTTACTATTCTAACATGGTCTTATAGATGGTTTACACATTGGAAAGTTGTTTTGGCACTGGAATTGTCCAATTCAAGTACATAAAAGTACGTTCAGTTTTTTATTGCCTTAAAGTGCTTTTCAGCGCCTTTGTAACATTTTCAAAGCAACGGCAAAGAATTGTGATTAACTTCTGAATGACCATTTCCTAAACATTTTCTACCATTTTAATATGTTCATTTTGGAGTTGTATACATGGGAAAAGAGTTTATGCACTGAAATCAAGACTTACTCGTCAGTAATAGCATGTTTAGTTTTTTATTGCTTCAAAGTGCTTTTCAGCGTCTTTGTAACGTTTTCAAAGCAACGGCAAAGAATTGTATTTAACTTCTGAATGACCATTTTCTAAACATTTTCTACCTATTTAATATTTTCATTTTGGAGTTGTATACATGGAAAAAGACTATGCACTGTCAGTAGTCAGTAATAGCATGTTTAGTTTTTTATTGCCTTAAAGTGCTTTTCAGCTCCTTAGTAGCATTTTCAATGCAACTGCAAAGTTTTGTATGTAACCTCTCAGCGATCAGTTTTTAATCAGTTTTACTATTCTAACATGGTCTTATAGATGGTTTACACATTGGAAAGTTGTTTTGGCACTGGAATTGTCCAATTCAAGTAAATAAAAGTACGTTCAGTTTTTTTATTGCCTTGAAGTGCTTTTCAGCGCCTTTGTAACGTTTTCAAAGCAACGGCAAAGAAATTTATTTAACTTCTGACTGACCATTTCCTAAACATTTTCTACCATTTTAATATGTTCATTTTGGAGTTGTATACATGGAAAAAGAGTTTATGCACTGTCAGTAGTCAGTAATAGCATGTTTAGTTTTTTATTGCCTTAAAGTGCTTTTCAGCTCCTTAGTAGCATTTTCAATGCAACTGCAAAGTTTTGTATGTAACCTCTCAGCGATCAGTTTTTAATCAGTTTTACTATTCTAACATGGTCTTATAGATGGTTTACACATTGGAAAGTTGTTTTGGCACTGGAATTGTCCAATTCAAGTACATAAAAGTACGTTCAGTTTTTTATTGCCTTAAAGTGCTTTTCAGCGCCTTTGTAACGTTTTCAAAGCAACGGCAAATAAATGTATTTAACTTCTGACTGACCATTTCCTAAACATTTTCTACCATTTTTTTATGTTCATTTTGGAGTTGTATACATGGAAAAAGAGTTTATGCACTGTCAGTAGTCAGTAATAGCATGTTTAGTTTTTTATTGCCTTAAAGTGCTTTTCAGCTCCTTAGTAGCATTTTCAATGCAACTGCAAAGTTTTGTATGTAACCTCTCAGCGATCAGTTTTTAATCAGTTTTACTATTCTAACATGGTCTTATAGATGGTTTACACATTGGAAAGTTGTTTTGGCACTGGAATTGTCCAATTCAAGTACATAAAAGTACGTTCAGTTTTTTATTGCCTTAAAGTGCTTTTCAGCGCCTTTGTAACGTTTTCAAAGCAACGGCAAATAAATGTATTTAACTTCTGACTGACCATTTCCTAAACATTTTCTACCATTTTTTTATGTTCATTTTGGAGTTGTATACATGGAAAAAGAGTTTATGCACTGTCAGTAGTCAGTAATAGCATGTTTAGTTTTTTATTGCCTTAAAGTGCTTTTCAGCTCCTTAGTAGCATTTTCAATGCAACTGCAAAGTTTTGTATGTAACCTCTCAGCGATCAGTTTTTAATCAGTTTTACTATTCTAACATGGTCTTATAGATGGTTTACACATTGGAAAGTTGTTTTGGCACTGGAATTGTCCAATTCAAGTACATAAAAGTACGTTCAGTGTTTTTATTGCCTTAAAGTGCTTTTCAGCGCCTTTGTAACGTTTTCAAAGCAACGGCAAAGAAATTTATTTAACTTCTGACTGACCATTTCCTAAACATTTTCTACCATTTTAATATGTTCATTTTGGAGTTGTATACATGGAAAAAGAGTTTATGCACTGAAATCATGTCTTACTTGTCAGTCATAGCATGCACTGTCAGTAGTCAGTAATAGCATGTTTAGTTTTTTATTGCCTTAAAGTGCTTTTCAGCTCCTTAGTAGCATTTTCAATGCAACTGCAAAGTTTTGTATGTAACCTCTCAGCGATCAGTTTTTAATCAGTTTTACTATTCTAACATGGTCTTATAGATGGTTTACACATTGGAAAGTTGTTTTGGCACTGGAATTGTCCAATTCAAGTACATAAAAGTACGTTCAGTTTTTTTATTGCCTTAAAGTGCTTTTCAGCGCCTTTGTAACGTTTTCAAAGCAACGGCAAAGAATTGTATTTAACTTCTGAATTACCATTTTCTAAACATTTTCTACCATTTTAATATGTTCATTTTGGAGTTGTATACATGGAAAAAGAGTTTATGCACTGAAATCATGTCTTACTAGTCAGTCATAGCATGTTTAGTTTTTTATTGCCTTAAAGTGCTTTTCAGCTCCTTAGTAGCATTTTCAATGCAACTGCAAAGTTTTGTATGTAACCTCTCAGCGATCAGTTTTTAATCAGTTTTACTAATCTAACATGGTCTCATAGATGGTGTATATATTGGAAAGTTGTTTTGGCACTGGAATTGTCCAATACAAGTCCATAAAAGTATGTTCAGGTTTTTATTGCCTCAAAGTGCTTTTCAGCGCCTTTGTAACGTTTTCAAAGCAACGGCAAAGAATTGTATTTAACTTCTGAATTACCATTTTCTAAACATTTTCTACCATTTTAATATGTTCATTTTGGAGTTGTATACATGGAAAAAGAGTTTATGCACTGAAATCATGTCTTACTAGTCAGTCATAGCATGTTTAGTTTTTTATTGCCTTAAAGTGCTTTTCAGCTCCTTAGTAGCATTTTCAATGCAACTGCAAAGTTTTGTATTTAACCTCTCTGCGATCAGTTTTTAATTAGTTTTACTAATCTAACATGGTCTCATAGATGGTGTATATATTGGAAAGTTGTTTTGGCACTGGAATTGTCCAATACAAGTCCATAAAAGTATGTTCAGGTTTTTTTTGCCTCAAAGTGCTTTTCAGCGCCTTTATAACGTTTTCAAAGCAACGGCAAAGAATTGTATTTAACTTCTGAATGACCATTTTCTAAACATTTTCTACCTATTTAATATTTTCATTTTGGAGTTGTATACATGGAAAAAGACTATGCACTGTCAGTAGTCAGTAATAGCATGTTTAGTTTTTTATTGCCTTAAAGTGCTTTTCAGCTCCTTAGTAGCATTTTCAATGCAACGCAAAGTTTTGTATGTAACCTCTCAGCGATCAGTTTTTAATCAGTTTTACTAATCTAACATGGTCTCATAGATGGTGTATATATTGGAAAGTTGTTTTGGCACTGGAATTGTCCAATACAAGTCCATAAAAGTATGTTCAGGTTTTTATTGCCTCAAAGTGCTTTTCAGCGCCTTTGTAACGTTTTCAAAGCAACGGCAAATAATTGTATTTAACTTCTGAATTACCATTTTCTAAACATTTTCTACCTATTTAGTATTTTCATTTTGGAGTTGTATACATGGAAAAAGACTATGCACTGTCAGTAGTCAGTAATAGCATGTTTAGTTTTTTATTGCCTTAAAGTGCTTTTCAGCTCCTTAGTAGCATTTTCAATGCAACTGCAAAGTTTTGTATGTAACCTCTCAGCGATCAGTTTTTAATCAGTTTTACTAATCTAACATGGTCTCATAGATGGTGTATATATTGGAAAGTTGTTTTGGCACTGGAATTGTCCAATACAAGTCTATAAAAGTATGTTCAGGTTTTTATTGCCTCAAAGTGCTTTTCAGCGCCTTTGTAACGTTTTCAAAGCAACGGCAAAGAAATTTATTTAACTTCTGACTGACCATTTCCTAAACATTTTCTACCATTTTTTTAATGTTCATTTTGGAGTTGTATACATGGAAAAAGAGTTTATGCACTGTCAGTAGTCAGTAATAGCATGTTTAGTTTTTTATTGCCTTAAAGTGCTTTTCAGCTCCTTAGTAGCATTTTCAATGCAACTGCAAAGTTTTTTATGTAACCTCTCAGCGATCAGTTTTTAATCAGTTTTACTATTCTAACATGGTCTTATAGATGGTTTACACATTGGAAAGTTGTTTTGGCACTGGAATTGTCCAATTCAAGTACATAAAAGTACGTTCAGTTTTTTTATTGCCTTAAAGTGCTTTTCAGCGCCTTTGTAACGTTTTCAAAGCAACAGCAAAGAAATTTATTTAACTTCTGACTGACCATTTCCTAAACATTTTCTACCATTTTAATATGTTCATTTTGGAGTTGTATACATGGAAAAAGAGTTTATGCACTGAAATCATGTCTTACTAGTCAGTCATAGCATGTTTAGTTTTTTATTGCCTTAAAGTGCTTTTCAGCTCCTTAGTAGCATTTTCAATGCAACTGCAAAGTTTTGTATGTAACCTCTCAGCGATCAGTTTTTAATCAGTTTTACTAGTCTAACATGGTCTTATAGGTGGTTTACACATTGGAAAGTTGTTTTGGCACTGGAATTGTCCAATTCAAGTACATAAAAGTACGTTCAGTTTTTTTATTGCCTTAAAGTGCTTTTCAGCGCCTTTGTAACGTTTTCAAAGCAACGGCAAAGAATTGTATTTAACTTCTGAATGACCATTTTCTAAACATTTTCTACCTATTTAATATTTTCATTTTGGAGTTGTATACATGGAAAAAGACTATGCACTGTCAGTAGTCAGTAATAGCATGTTTAGTTTTTTATTGCCTTAAAGTGCTTTTCAGCTCCTTAGTAGCATTTTCAATGCAACTGCAAAGTTTTGTATGTAACCTCTCAGCGATCAGTTTTTAATCAGTTTACTAGTCTAACATGGTCTTATAGTTTGTTTACATATTGGAAAGTTGTTTTGGCACTGGAATTGTCCAATTCAAGGACATAAAAGTACGTTCAGTTTTTTTATTGCCTTAAAGTGCTTTTCAGCGCCTTTGTAACGTTTTCAATGCAACTGCAAAGTTTTGTATGTAACCTCTCAGCGATCAGTTTATAATCAGTTTTACTAATCTAACATGGTCTTATAGATGGTTTATACATTGGAAAATTGTTTTGGCACTGGAATTGTCCAATACAAATACATCAAAGTATGTTTATTTTTTTATTGCCTTAAAGTGCTTTTCAGCACCTTTGTAACGTTTTCAAAGCCACGGCAAAGAAATTCATTTAACTTCTGACTGACCATTTCCTAAACATTTTCTACCATTTTAATATTTTCATTTTGGAGTTGTATACATGGAAAAAGAGTTTATGCACTGAAATCATGTCTTACTAGTCAGTCATAGCATGTTTAGTTTTTTATTGCCTTAAAGTGCTTTTCAGCTCCTTAGTAGCATTTTCAATGCAACTGCAAAGTTTTGTATTTAACCTCTCTGCGATCAGTTTTTAATTAGTTTTACTAATCTAACATGGTCTCATAGATGGTGTATATTTTGGAAAGTTGTTTTGGCACTGGAATTGTCCAATACAAGTCCATAAAAGTATGTTCAGGTTTTTATTGCCTCAAAGTGCTTTTCAGCGCCTTTGTAACGTTTTCAAAGCAACGGCAAAGAATTGTATTTAACTTCTGAATGACCATTTTCTAAACATTTTCTACCTATTTAATATGTTCATTTTGGAGTTGTATACATGGAAAAAGACTTTATGCACTGTCAGTAGTCAGTAATACCATGTTTAGTTTTTTATTGCCTTAAAGTGCTTTTCAGCTCCTTAGTAGCATTTTCAATGCAACTGCAAAGTTTTGTATGTAACCTCTCAGCGATCAGTTTATAATCAGTTTTACTAATCTAACATGGTCTTATAGATGGTTTATACATTGGAAATTTGTTTTGGCACTGGAATTGTCCAATACAAATACATCAAAGTATGTTCATTTTTTTATTGCCTTAAAGTGCTTTTCAGCACCTTTGTAACGTTTTCAAAGCCACGGCAAAGAAATTTATTTAACTTCTGACTGACCATTTCCTAAACATTTTCTACCATTTTAATATGTTCATTTTGGAGTTGTATACATGGAAAAAGAGTTTATGCACTGAAATCATGTCTTACTAGTCAGTCATAGCATGTTTAGTTTTTTATTGCCTTAAAGTGCTTTTCAGCTCCTTAGTAGCATTTTCAATGCAACTGCAAAGTTTTGTATGTAACCTCTCAGCGATCAGTTTTTAATCAGTTTTACTAATCTAACATGGTCTCATAGATGGTGTATATATTGGAAAGTAGTTTTGGCACTGGAATTGTCCAATATAAGTCCATAAAAGTATGTTCAGGTTTTTATTGCCTCAAAGTGCTTTTCAGCGCCTTTGTAACGTTTTCAAAGCCACGGCAAAGAATTGTATTTAACTTCTGAATGACCATTTTCTAAACATTTTCTACCTATTTAATATGTTAAATTTGGAGTTGTATACATGGAAAAAGACTTTATGCACTGTCAGTAGTCAGTAATAGCATGTTTAGTTTTTTATTGCTTTAAAGTGCTTTTCAGCTCCTTAGTAGCATTTTCAATGCAACGGCAAAGTTTTGTATGTAACCTCTCAGCGATCAGTTTTTAATCAGTTTTACTAGTCTAACATGGTCTTATAGATTGTTTACACGTTGGAAAGTTGTTTTGGCACTGGAATTGTCCAAGTCAAGTACATAAAAGTATGTTCAGTTTTTTATATTGCCTTAAAGTGCTTTTCAGCTTCCTCAGTAGCATTTTCAATGCAACTGCAAAGTTTTGTATGTAACCTCTCAGCGATCAGTTTTTAAGCAGTTTTACTAATCTAACATGGTCTTATAGATGGTTTATACATTGGAAAAATGTTTTGGCACTGGAATTGTCCAATACAAATACATCAAAGTATGTTCAGTTTTTTATTGCCTTAAAGTGCTTTTCAGCGCCTTTGTAACGTTTTCAAAGCAACGGCAAAGAATTGTATTTAACTTCTGAATGACAATTTTCTAAACATTTTCTACCATTTTTTATGTTCATTTTGGAGTTGTATACATGGAAAAAGAGTTTATGCACTGAAATCATGTCTTACTAGTCAGTAATAGCATGTTTAGTGTTTTATTGCCTTAAAGTGCTTTCAGCTCCTTAGTAGCATTTTCAATGCAACTGCAAAGTTTTGTATGTAACCTCTCAGCGATCAGTTTTTAATCAGTATTACAAATCTAACATGGTCTTATACATGGTTTATACATTGGAAAAATTTTTGGCACTGGAATTGTCCAATACAAATACATCAAAGTATGTTCAGTTTTCTTTATTGCCTTAAAGTTGGATCAATACAGAGAAGACTAGCATTAGGTGCCAATGGTAAACCTATGATGTCACATATTCCCCTCCTTTTTTTGGGGGGGTGGTGTAAACACGTGACATTTTCCCCTCCTAGTCGTGGCTCAACGTTGGATCAAGGTCGGAAAACAACATTGGAATGAAAAAACGAAGCCGGGAGGTCTTCAGAAAGGAAGCTGGCCAAGGTTCAAGGATGGGAGCAGGCAAAGCCCCGACCACCCCCGGACCACCACCACAGGGGTGTGCCCTATAAATAGGGGGCGCGACCGCTGCCTTTCTTATGTTAGCTACGGCAGCATGTCTATTAAAATTGGATCAATACAGAGAAGACTAGCATTAGGTGCCAATGGTAAACCTATGATGTCACATATTCCCCTCCTTTTTTTTGGGGGGGTGGTGTAAACACGTGACATTTTCCCCTCCTAGTCGTGGCTCAACGTTGGATCAAGGTCGGAAAACAACATTGGAACGAAAAAACGAAGCCGGGAGGTCTTCAGAAAGGAAGCTGGCCAAGGTTCAAGGATGGGAGCAGGCAAAGCCCCGACCACCCCCGGACCACCACCAAAGGGGTGTGCCCTATAAATAGGGGGCGCGACCGCTGCCTTTCTTGTGTTAGCTAAGGCAGCATGTCTATTAAAATTGGATTGATACAGAGAAGACTAGCATTAGGTGCCAATGGTAAACCTATGATGTCACATTTTCCCCTCCTTTTTTTTTTTTTGGGGTGGTGTAAACACGTGACATTTTCCCCTCCTAGTCGTGGCTCAACGTTGGATCAAGGTCGGAAAACAACATTGGAACGAAAAAACGAAGCCGGGAGGTCTTCAGAATGGAAGCTGGCCAAGGTTCAAGGATGGGAGCAGGCAAAGCCCCGACCACCCCCGGACCACCACCACAGGGGTGTGCCCTATAAATAGGGGGCGCAACCGCTGCCTTTCTTGTGCTAGCTACGGCAGCAGGTTTATTAAAGTTGGATCGATACAGAGAAGACTAGCATTAGGTGCCAATGGTAAACCTATGATGTCAGATTTTCCCCTCCTTTTTTGGGGGGGGGTGGTGTAAACACGTGACATTTTCCCCTCCTAGTCGTGGCTCAACGTTGGATCAAGGTCGGAAAACAACATTGGAACGAAAAAACGAAGCCGGGAGGTCTTCAGAAAGGAAGCTGGCCAAGGTTCAAGGATGGGAGCAGGCAAAGCCCCGACCACCCCCTGACCACCACCAAAGGGGTGTGCCCTATAAATAGGGGGCGCGACCGCTGCCTTTCTTGTGTTAGCTACGGCAGCATGTCTATTAAAATTGGATCGATACAGAGAAGACTAGCATTAGGTGCCAATGGTAAACATATGATGTCAGATTTTCCCCTCCTTTTTTTTGGGGGGGGGTGGTGTAAACACGTGACATTTTCCCCTCCTAGTCGTGGCTCAACGTTGGATCAAGGTTGGAAAACAACATTGGAACGAAAAAACGAAACCGGGAGGTCTTCAGAAAGGAAGCTGGCCAAGGTTCAAGGATGGGAGCAGGCAAAGCCCCGACCACCCCCGGACCACCACCACAGGGGTGTGCCCTATAAATAGGGGGCGCAACCGCTGCCTTTCTTGTGCTAGCTACGGCAGCAGGTCTATTAAAGTTGGATCGATACAGAGAAGACTAGCATTAGGTGCCAATGGTAAACCTATAATGTCACATTTTCCCCTCCTTTTTTTGGGGGGGGGCTGTGGTGTAAACACGTGACATTTTCCCCTCCTAGTCGTGGCTCAACGTTGGATCAAGGTCGGAAAAAAACATTGGCACGAAAAAACGAAGCCGGGAGGTCTTCAGAATGGAAGCTGGCCAAGGTTCAAGGATGGGAGCAGGCAAAGCCCCGACCACCCCCGGACCACCACCACAGGGGTGTGCCCTATAAATAGGGGGCGCAACCGCTGCCTCTCTTGTGCTAGCTACGGCAGCAGGTTTATTAAAGTTGGATCGATACAGAGAAGACTAGCATTAGGTGCCAATGGTAAACCTATGATGTCAGATTTTCCCCTCCTTTTTTTTGGGGGGGGTGGTGTAAACACGTGACATTTTCCCCTCCTAGTCGTGGCTCAACGTTGGATCAAGGTCGGAAAAAAACATTGGCACGAAAAAACGAAGCCGGGAGGTCTTCAGAAAGGAAGCTGGCAAAGGTTCAAGGATGGGAGCAGGCAAAGCCCCGACCACCCCCGGACCACCACCACAGGGGTGTGCCCTGTAAATAGGGGGCACGACCACTGCCTTTCTTGTGCTAGCTACGGCAGCATGTCTATTAAAATTGGATCGATACAGAGAAGATTAGCATTAGGTGCCCATGGTAAACCTATGATGTCACATTTCCTCCTCCTTTTTTTTTTTTTTGGGGTGGTGTAAACATGTGACATTTTCCCCTCCTAGTCGTGGCTCAACGTTGGATCAAGGTCGGAAAACAACATTGGAACGAAAAAACAAAGCCGGGAGGTCTTCAGAAAGGAAGCTGGCCAAGGTTCAAGGATGGGAGCAGGCAAAGGCCCGACCACTCCCGGACCACCACCACAGGGGTGTGCCCTGTAAATAGGGGGCGCGACCGCTGCCTTTCTTGTGCTAGCTACGGCAGCAGGTCTATTAAAGTTGGATCGATACAGAGAAGACTAGCAGTAGGTGCCAATGGTAAACCTATGATGTCAGAATTTGCCCTCCTTTTTTTTGGGGGGGGGGTGGTGTAAACACGTGACATTTTCCCCTCCTAGTCGTGGCTCAACGTTGGATCAAGGTCGGAAAACAACATTGGAACGAAAAAACGAAGCCGGGAGGTCTTCAGAAAGGAAGCTGGCCAAGGTTCCAGGATGGGAGCAGGCAAAGCCCTGACCACCCCCGGACCACCACCACAGGGGTGTGCCCTATAAATAGGGGGCGCGACCGCTGCCTTTCTTGTGCTAGCTACGGCAGCATGTCTATTAAAATTGGATCAATACAGAGAAGACTAGCATTAAGTGCCAATGGTAAATTTTTGATGTCACATTTTCCCCTCCTTTTTTTGGGGGGGGGGGTGTAAACACGTGACATTTTCCCCTCCTAGTCGTGGCTCAACGTTGGATCAAGGTCGGAAAACAACATTGGAACGAAAAAACGAAGCCGGGAGGTCTTCAGAAAGGAAGCTGGCCAAGGTTCAAGGATGGGAGCAGGCAAAGCCCCGACCACCCCCGGACCACCACCAAAGGGGTGTGCCCTATAAATAGGGGGCGCGACCGCTGCCTTTCTTGTGTTAGCTACGGCAGCATGTCTATTAAAATTGGATTGATACAGAGAAGACTAGCATTAGGTGCCAATGGTAAACCTATGATGTCACATTTTCCCCTCCTTTTTTTTTTTTTGGGGTGGTGTAAACACGTGACATTTTCCCCTCCTAGTCGTGGCTCAACGTTGGATCAAGGTCGGAAAACAACATTGGAACGAAAAAACGAAGCCGGGAGGTCTTCAGAATGGAAGCTGGCCAAGGTTCAAGGATGGGAGCAGGCAAAGCCCCGACCACCCCCGGACCACCACCACAGGGGTGTGCCCTATAAATAGGGGGCGCAACCGCTGCCTTTCTTGTGCTAGCTACGGCAGCAGGTTTATTAAAGTTGGATCGATACAGAGAAGACTAGCATTAGGTGCCAATGGTAAACCTATGATGTCAGATTTTCCCCTCCTTTTTTTGGGGGGGGTGGTGTAAACACGTGACATTTTCCCCTCCTAGTCGTGGCTCAACGTTGGATCAAGGTCGGAAAACAACATTGGAACGAAAAAACGAAGCCGGGAGGTCTTCAGAAAGGAAGCTGGCCAAGGTTCAAGGATGGGAGCAGGCAAAGCCCCGACCACCCCCTGACCACCACCAAAGGGGTGTGCCCTATAAATAGGGGGCGCGACCGCTGCCTTTCTTGTGTTAGCTACGGCAGCATGTCTATTAAAATTGGATCGATACAGAGAAGACTAGCATTAGGTGCCAATGGTAAACATATGATGTCAGATTTTCCCCTCCTTTTTTTTGGGGGGGGGTGGTGTAAACACGTGACATTTTCCCCTCCTAGTCGTGGCTCAACGTTGGATCAAGGTTGGAAAACAACATTGGAACGAAAAAACGAAACCGGGAGGTCTTCAGAAAGGAAGCTGGCCAAGGTTCAAGGATGGGAGCAGGCAAAGCCCCGACCACCCCCGGACCACCACCACAGGGGTGTGCCCTATAAATAGGGGGCGCAACCGCTGCCTTTCTTGTGCTAGCTACGGCAGCAGGTCTATTAAAGTTGGATCGATACAGAGAAGACTAGCATTAGGTGCCAATGGTAAACCTATAATGTCACATTTTCCCCTCCTTTTTTTGGGGGGGGGCTGTGGTGTAAACACGTGACATTTTCCCCTCCTAGTCGTGGCTCAACGTTGGATCAAGGTCGGAAAAAAACATTGGCACGAAAAAACGAAGCCGGGAGGTCTTCAGAATGGAAGCTGGCCAAGGTTCAAGGATGGGAGCAGGCAAAGCCCCGACCACCCCCGGACCACCACCACAGGGGTGTGCCCTATAAATAGGGGGCGCAACCGCTGCCTCTCTTGTGCTAGCTACGGCAGCAGGTTTATTAAAGTTGGATCGATACAGAGAAGACTAGCATTAGGTGCCAATGGTAAACCTATGATGTCAGATTTTCCCCTCCTTTTTTTGGGGGGGGTGGTGTAAACACGTGACATTTTCCCCTCCTAGTCGTGGCTCAACGTTGGATCAAGGTCGGAAAAAAACATTGGCACGAAAAAACGAAGCCGGGAGGTCTTCAGAAAGGAAGCTGGCAAAGGTTCAAGGATGGGAGCAGGCAAAGCCCCGACCACCCCCGGACCACCACCACAGGGGTGTGCCCTGTAAATAGGGGGCACGACCACTGCCTTTCTTGTGCTAGCTACGGCAGCATGTCTATTAAAATTGGATCGATACAGAGAAGATTAGCATTAGGTGCCCATGGTAAACCTATGATGTCACATTTCCTCCTCCTTTTTTTTTTTTTTGGGGTGGTGTAAACATGTGACATTTTCCCCTCCTAGTCGTGGCTCAACGTTGGATCAAGGTCGGAAAACAACATTGGAACGAAAAAACAAAGCCGGGAGGTCTTCAGAAAGGAAGCTGGCCAAGGTTCAAGGATGGGAGCAGGCAAAGGCCCGACCACTCCCGGACCACCACCACAGGGGTGTGCCCTGTAAATAGGGGGCGCGACCGCTGCCTTTCTTGTGCTAGCTACGGCAGCAGGTCTATTAAAGTTGGATCGATACAGAGAAGACTAGCAGTAGGTGCCAATAGTAAACCTATGATGTCAGAATTTGCCCTCCTTTTTTTTGGGGGGGGGGTGGTGTAAACACGTGACATTTTCCCCTCCTAGTCGTGGCTCAACGTTGGATCAAGGTCGGAAAACAACATTGGAACGAAAAAACGAAGCCGGGAGGTCTTCAGAAAGGAAGCTGGCCAAGGTTCCAGGATGGGAGCAGGCAAAGCCCTGACCACCCCCGGACCACCACCACAGGGGTGTGCCCTATAAATAGGGGGCGCGACCGCTGCCTTTCTTGTGCTAGCTACGGCAGCATGTCTATTAAAATTGGATCAATACAGAGAAGACTAGCATTAAGTGCCAATGGTAAATTTTTGATGTCACATTTTCCCCTCCTTTTTTTGGGGGGGGGGGGTGTAAACACGTGACATTTTCCCCTCCTAGTCGTGGCTCAACGTTGGATCAAGGTCGGAAAACAACATTGGAACGAAAAAACGAAGCCGGGAGGTCTTCAGAATGGAAGCTGGCCAAGGTTCAAGGATGGGAGCAGGCAAAGCCCCGACCACCCCCGGACCACCACCACAGGGGTGTGCCCTATAAATAGGGGGCGCGACCGCTGCCTCTCTTGTGCTAGCTACGGCAGCAGGTCAATTAAAGTTGGATTGATACAGAGAAGACTAGCATTAGGTGCCCATGGTGAACCTGTGATGTCACATTTTCCCCTCTCCTTTTTTTTTTTTTTTGGGGGGGTGGTGTAAACACGCGACATTTTCCCCTCCTAGTCGTGGCTCAACATTGGATCAAGGTCGGAAAACAACATCGGAACGAAAAAACGAAGCCGGGAGGTCTTCAGAAAGGAAGCTGGCCAAGGTTCAAGGATGGGAGGAGTCAAAGCCCCGACCACCCCCGGACCACCACCACAGGGGTGTGCCCTATAAATAGGGGGCGCGACCGCTGCCTTTCTTGTGCTAGCTACGGCAGCAGGTATATTAAAGTTGGATCGATACAGAGAAGACTAGCATTAGGTGCCAATGGTAAATTTATGATGTCACATTTTCCCCTCCTTTTTTTGGGGGGGGGGGTGGTGTAAACACGTGACATTTTCCCCTCCTGGTCGTGGCTCAACGTTGGATCAAGGTCGGAAAACAACATTGGAACGAAAAAACGAAGCCGGGAGGTCTTCAGAAAGGAAGCTGGCAAAGGTTCAAGGATGGGAGCAGGCAAAGCCCCGACCACCCCCGGACCACCACCACAGGGGTGTGCCCTATAAATAGGGGGCGCAACCGCTGCCTTTCTTGTGCTAGCTACGGCAGCATGTCTATTAAAATTGGATCGATACAGAGAAGACTAGCATTAGGTGCCCATGGTGAACCTGTGATGTCACATTTTCCCCTCCTTTTTTTTTTTTGGGGGGGGGTGTGGTGTAAACACGTGACATTTTCCCTCCTAGTCGTGGCTCAACGTTGGATCAAGGTCGGAAAACAACATCGGAACGAAAAAACGAAGCCGGGAGGTCTTCAGAAAGGAAGCTGGCCAAGGTTCAAGGATGGGAGCAGGCAAAGCCCCGACCACCCCCGGACCACCACCACAGGGGTGTGCCCTATAAATAGGGGGCGCGACCGCTGCCTCTCTTGTGCTAGCTACGGCAGCAGGTCAATTAAAGTTGGATTGATACAGAGAAGACTAGCATTAGGTGCCAATGGTAAACCTAAGATGTCACATTTTCCCCTCCTTTTTTTTTTTTTGGGGGGGGTGGTGTAAACACGCGACATTTTCCCCTCCTAGTCGTGGCTCAACATTGGATCAAGGTCGTAAAACAACATTGGATTGAAAAAACGAAGCCGGGAGGTCTTCAGAAAGGAAGCTGGCCAAGGTTCAAGGATGGGAGCAGGCAAAGCCCCGACCACCCCCGGACCACCACCACAGGGGTGTGCCCTATAAATAGGGGGCGCGACCGCTGCCTTTCTTGTGCTAGCTACGGCAGCAGGTATATTAAAGTTGGATCGATACAGAGAAGACTAGCATTAGGTGCCAATGGTAAATTTATGATGTCACATTTTCCCCTCCTTTTTTTTGGGGGGGGGGTGGTGTAAACACGGGGGGGGGGTGGTGTAAACACGTGACATTTTCCCCTCCTAGTCGTGGCTCAACGTTGGATCAAGGTCGGAAACCAAAATTGGAACGAAAAAACGAAGCCGGGAGGTCTTCAGAAAGGAAGCTGGCCAAGGTTCCAGGATGGGAGCAGGCAAAGCCCCGACCACCCCCGGACCACCACCACAGGGGTGTGCCCTATAAATAGGGGGCGCGACCGCTGCCTTTCTTGTGCTAGCTACGGCAGCAGGTCAATTAAAGTTGGATTGATACAGAGAAGACTAGCATTAGGTGCCAATGGTAAACCTATGATGTCACATTTTCCCCTCCTTTTTTTTGGGGGGGGGGGGTGGTGTAAACACGCAACATTTTCCCCTCCTAGTCGTGGCTCAACATTGGATCAAAGTCGTAAAACAACATTGGATTGAAAAAAACGAAGCCGGGAGGTCTTCAGAAAGGAAGCTGGCCAAGGTTCAAGGATGGGAGCAGGCAAAGCCCCGACCACCCCCGGACCACCACCACAGGGGTGTGCCCTATAAATAGGGGGCGCGACCGCTGCCTTTCTTGTGCTAGCTACGGCAGCAGGTATATCAAAGTTGGATCGATACAGAGAAGACTAGCATTAGGTGCCAATGGTAAATTTATGATGTCACATTTTCCCCTCCTTTTCTTGGGGGGGGGGGTGGTGTAAACACGTGACATTTTCCCCTCCTAGTCGTGGCTCAACGTTGGATCAAGGTCGGAAAACAACATTGGAACGAAAAAACGAAGCCGGGAGGTCTTCAGAAAGGAAGCTGGCCAAGGTTCAAGGATGGGAGCAGGCAAAGCCCCGACCACACCCGGACCACCACCACAGGGGTGTGCCCTGTAAATAGGGGGCGCGACCGCTGCCTTTCTTGTGCTAGCTACGGCAGCAGGTCTATCAAAGTTGGATCGATACAGAGAAGTCTAGCATTAGGTGCCAATGGTAAACCTATGATGTCACATTTTCCCCTCCTTTTTTTGGGGGGGGGGTGGTGTAAACACGTGACATTTTCCCCTCCTAGTCGTGGCTCAACGTTGGATCAAGGTCGGAAAACAACATTGGAACGAAAAAACGAAGCCGGGAGGTCTTCAGAATGGAAGCTGGCCAAGGTTCAAGGATGGGAGCAGGCAAAGCCCCGACCACCCCCGGACCACCACCACAGGGGTGTGCCCTGTAAATAGGGGGCGCGACCGCTACGTTTTTTGTGCTAGCTACGGCAGCATGTCTATTAAAGTTGGATCGATACAGAGAAGACTAGCATTAGGTGCCCATGGTGAACCTGTGATGTCACATTTTCCCCTCCTTTTTTTTGGGGGGGGGGGTGTGGTGTAAACACGTGACATTTTCCCCTCCTAGTCGTGGCTCAACGTTGGATCAAGGTCGGAAAACAACATTGGAACGGAAAAACGAAGCCGGGAGGTCTTCAGAAAGGAAGCTGGCCAAGGTTCAAGGATGGGAGTGTGAAGGGAACTTTTTGGTTTCGGACGTTGTAAGGACACAAAGTATGTTAAGTTTGTTAGTTACAAATTTATTGAACCTTTAACATGAACAGAGTATTGCAATAGGAACACATGGAACATAAAACAGACAATACACACAAGACACACACATAAACAGAGCTCTGTGACCGGGCCTCACAGACACTTTTTAGTTCTGGAGGACACCGGCCCAGCGGCCCAGGTGGGCCAAGCATTTATCCTCTAAGAACCCCTCCCCCTCCCCACATTCTTGTCACAAGCGGTTCCAAAAGGGGGGGAAAAGGGGGGGGGGTGAGGAGTTTCCAGACCTTATGTCTACACAATGGCATTGATAGAATACAGTTGACAACAGTTGATTAGCATTTTCAAAGGAGGGTGATCTTCCAGGCCTTTTGTCTTACACAACTGCATTGATAGGATAAACTAGTTGATTAGCACTTTCAAAGGAGGGTGGTCGCCCAGGCCTTCTGTCTTACGCAACTGTATTGATAGGATAAACAAGTCTGTGCTATGTCCTGTCTGTGGGGGAAGTGTAGCATATATGGTGCATTTTCAAAACATCAACACAACTTATAAAAATCTGATAGTATAACTATGGAACATCAAAATATTCCATTACAATCGGTCATTTTTTATTTTATTTTTTATTTTTAACCAACACCATAGAAATATTACAGTCACACTACATTACTAAAGGTAATTTCATTAAACAAAAACCATAGGAAAAAATTACAGTCATAATGCATCAATGAATGTTCTAGTGGAAGGCTGTTGTGTGGACCTCCGCTTCAAAGCATGTCCTCCATGATCCTGTAAGACAATCTTTAAAACGCATACAAACGCTAGCCAGTCATGAATTATATGAAAGTTGTAAGAGATCAGCATTAAACATTTCATCATTACTGTCTGGAGCATCTTCGTGCTGTAAAAGTGGAAAAAGCTGAGCTACTTTGTCTTCCATAGGAGAAATAGCTGCGTTAATCAGATGAGTAGTTAGAGAACGTAAGCAAGGAATACAACAACAAATTAAACTTAATATCCAGTTCTAGGTCAGGCGTCATGGCTCTGTGATCTCTGTCTCACGTCTCTGTCCTGTGAATCTCACAGAGCAGGCTACAAAGTTGCACAGTGAATCAATCTAACTTGTTAATGCTAAAAACAAAAATGTAAACTGGAAATAATACATCACAGATATATCGTTCACAAATCCATCTCAGTTCTGGTTTGGCAACCCGCATGTTGTCAATTTGGTTAGGATTTTTAAAATTGACCACCAAGCTAAGAATTCATCACAATACACATATATCTCAGTAAAATAACAGCTAAATAAAAAGCGGTTAAAATGAAATTCAACTCTTAAACATTAACTAGAAGTATACATCAGATATGTCGCTTTCAAACTCATATTAGTTCTGGTCGGTAACTACATTTACCATTTGGTTAGGATTTACAACAAACTTTTTAGCAATTTATCCACCACCAAACCAATGATTAGTCAAAATACACACACATCTCTCAGTTAAACTAAAAGCTAAGCAAAAAGTGGTTAGCAACTCTTACATTTGTACAAAATAAAAGTATTTATACAATATTTACACTCGAGTTATTTCAGTTTCGCTCCCACGCTGAAACTTTTTCTGCAACCTTGCAGAAGGCGTACGCTCAGACCCTCTAATAGCGCCCACGCATATTAGGAATATTAACCGGTATAAATCCTCTATTGGCGCCCACGCACAATAGGAACGTCTGCACCCACGCAAGACGTGGTTCAAATCTTCTAACAGCGCCCACGCTTATTAGGAATATTAAATCACAAATTCTTGGTAATAACCTCTCAACAAACTTCATCCTTTGTGACCTAACAACGTCGTCAATCCCAAAAAAAATCCTTGCTCACCTCAGATTCTAACCCGCCGTCGGCAGCTGAAGCGACCGAACGTGGATCCCCGGACTCGAGCCCCCAACTGTGAAGGGAACTTTTTGGTTTCGGACGTTGTAAGGACACAAAGTATGTTAAGTTTGTTAGTTACAAATTTATTGAACCTTTAACATGAACAGAGTATTGCAATAGGAACACATGGAACATAAAACAGACAATACACACAAGACACACACATAAACAGAGCTCTGTGACCGGGCCTCACAGACACTTTTTAGTTCTGGAGGACACCGGCCCAGCGGCCCAGGTGGGCCAAGCATTTATCCTCTAAGAACCCCTCCCCCTCCCCACATTCTTGTCACAAGCGGTTCCAAAAGGGGGGGAAAAGGGGGGGGGGTGAGGAGTTTCCAGACCTTATGTCTACACAATGGCATTGATAGAATACAGTTGACAACAGTTGATTAGCATTTTCAAAGGAGGGTGATCTTCCAGGCCTTTTGTCTTACACAACTGCATTGATAGGATAAACTAGTTGATTAGCACTTTCAAAGGAGGGTGGTCGCCCAGGCCTTCTGTCTTACGCAACTGTATTGATAGGATAAACAAGTCTGTGCTATGTCCTGTCTGTGGGGGAAGTGTAGCATATATGGTGCATTTTCAAAACATCAACACAACTTATAAAAATCTGATAGTATAACTATGGAACATCAAAATATTCCATTACAGGAGCAGGCAAAGCCCCGACCACCCCCGGACCACCACCACAGGGGTGTGCCCTGTAAATAGGGGGCGCGACCACTGCGTTTTGTGTGCTAGCTACGGCAGCATGTCTATTAAAGTTGGATCGATACAGAGAAGACTAGCATTAGGTACCAATGGTAAACTTATGATGTCACATTTTCCCCTCCTTTTTTTGGGGGGGGGGGGTGTAAACACGTGACATTTTCCCCTCCTAGTCGTGGCTCAACGTTGGATCAAGGTCGGAAAACAACATTGGAAGGAAAAAACGAAGCCGGGAGGTCTTCAGAAAGGAAGCTGGCCAAGGTTCAAGGATGGGAGCAGGCAAAGCCCCGACCACCCCCGGACCACCACCACAGGGGTGTGCCCTGTAAATAGGGGGCGCGACCGCTGCGTTTTTTGTGCTAGCTACGGCAGCATGTCTATTAAAGTTGGATCGATACAGAAAAGACTAGCATTAGGTACCAATGGTAAACTTATGATGTCACATTTTCCCCTCCTTTTTTTTGGGGGGGGGGTGGTGTAAACACGTGACATTTTCCCCTCCTAGTCGTGGCTCAACGTTGGATCAAGGTCGGAAAACAACATTGGAACGAAAAAACGAAGCCGGGAGGTCTTCAGAAAGGAAGCTGGCCAAGGTTCAAGGATGGGAGCAGGCAAAGCCCCGACCACCCCCGGACCACCACCACAGGGGTGTGCCCTATAAATAGGGGGCGCGACCGCTGCCTCTCTTGTGCTAGTTACGGCAGCAGGTCAATTAAAGTTGGATTGATACAGAGAAGACTAGCATTAGGTGCCAATGGTAAACCTATGATGTCACATTTTCCCCTCCTTTTTTTTTTTGGGGGGGGGTGGTGTAAACACGCGACATTTTCCCCTCCTAGTCGTGGCTCAACGTTGGATCAAGGTCGGAAAACAACATTGGAACGAAAAAACGAAGCCGGGAGGTCTTCAGAAAGGAAGCTGGCCAAGGTTCAAGGATGGGAGCAGGCAAAGCCCCGACCACCCCCGGACCACCACCACAGGGGTGTGCCCTATAAATAGGGGGCACGACCGCTGCTTTTCTTGTGCTGATTACAAACTGATCGCTGAGAGTTTACATACAAAATTTTGCAGTTGCATTGAAAATGCTACTAAGGAGCTGAAAGCACTTTAAGGCAATAAAAAACTAAACAGGCTATTACTGGCTAGTAAGTCATGATTTCAGTGCATAAACTTTTTTCCCATGTATACAACTCCAAAATGAACATATTAATATGGTAGAAAATATTGAGAAAATTGGTAATTCAGAAGTTAAATACAATTTTTTGCCGTTGCATTGAAAACGTTACAAAAGTGCTGAAAAGCACTTTAAGGCAATAAAAACCTGAACATACTTTTATGGACTTGTAATGGACAATTCCAGTGCGAAAACAACTTTCCAATGTATAAACCATCTATGAGACCATGTTAGATTAGTAAAACTGATTAAAAACTGATCGCTGAGAGGTTACATACAAAACTTTGCAGTTGCATTGAAAATGCTACTAAGGAAGCTGAAAAGTACTTTAAGGCAATAAAAAACTAAACATACTTTTATGTACTTGAATTGGACAATTCCAGTGCCAAAACAACTTTCCAATATATACACCATCTATGAGACCATGTTAGATTACTAAAACTGATTAAAAACTGATCGCTGAGAGGTTACATACAAAACTTTGCAGTTGCATTGAAAATGCTACTAAGGAAGCTGAAAAGTACTTTAAGGCAATAAAAAACTAAACATACTTTTATGTACTTGAATTGGACAATTCCAGTGCCAAAACAACTTTCCAATATATACACCATCTATGAGACCATGTTAGATTAGTAAAACTGATTAAAAACTGATCGCTGAGAGGTTACATACAAAACTTTGCAGTTGCATTGAAAATGCTACTAAGGAAGTTGAAAAGCACTTTAAGGCAATAAAAAACTAAACATGGTATTACTGACTAGTAAGACATGATTTCAGTGCATAAACTTTTTTCCCAAGTATAAAACTCCAAAATGAACATATTAAAATGGTAGAAAATGTTTAGAAAATGGTCATTCAGAAGTTAAATACAATTCTTTGCCGTTGCTTTGAAAACGTTACAAAGGCGCTGAAAAGCACTTTAAGGCAATAAAAAACTGAACATACTTTTATGTACTTGAATTGGACAATTCCAGTGCCAAAACAACTTTCCAATATATACACCATCTATGAGACCATGTTAGATTAGTAAAACTGATTAAAAACTGATCGCTGAGAGGTTACATACAAAACTTTGCAGTTGCATTGAAAATGCTACTAAGGAAGCTGAAAAGCACTTTAAGGCAATAAAAAACTAAACATGGTATTACTGACTAGTAAGACATGATTTCAGTGCATAAACTCTTATATACCCCCCTGACATTTTGACACCATATTTTTATTGTATTATACTATGTTCTTATCATGTTACATATATGTTCTATGTTGCTCTTCCGTGCTAATGTTAATTCTGTGTTTGTTTAACTTGCATAGCCATTAAAACAGATTCTGATTATGGTGGGTTGATTTTACGAACTGTTCTCTGCAAAAGTGGCCTGCCTGAAATCCTGGGCATGGGGGAAGAGAACCAGGCTAACCAGGCTAAGGTTGTATGGGAGGGTGTGGAATGACCTTGAAAAGGAAACAATCCTGGAGCCCTTCAAGTTCACATTTCACAACAAGAAGATGTGGAAATTCGGTGCATAAATATGGACCAAAGAAAATATTTGGCCTATTCTGAATGTCAAACAGCTAGATGAGTTTATTGTCTGCTAGAATCAAGTCAAATCATATTGTGACTTGGTGTGTTTTACATGTTATCATTGATCATTTAATAATTCGCTTGGTTTATACTGCACATATCAGCACAAAAACATAATTGGCAATAGAGCCAAACATGAAAAACAGCAGTGCAATAAGGTTCAATGACAATTTATGATGATGATTATTATTATTATTATTATTATTATGAAAAGGCAGTGTATATACAGTATACAGTAATATATAGTATAGTACACAATAAAATGTATAGGCCTATGACATCTTACGAAATGTAAGCTTATGAATAACAGTAATAACTTGCACTGAGCTATGTTATTCCTAACCTCCATTATTTTCAGTTATCAGCTATTTGACCTTCTCTTTTCAAGATCCTTAGCTTTGTAGTACGCTACAAATACACTATTGAGCCCCGAGTCTTATCACCCACCGCGATGCGTCGCCCGCATTGCTCCGCAGACAATGCGGACCCTCCGGCTACGTCCCGCTAACTACGCGTCGCGTTGTCTGAGTCGCAAGCGCTGTGATTGGTCCGCTCAGAACGTGACGTAGTTTTGTAAATAGTTGAGATAGTTTTTTTTGTTTTTTTTTACTTAAATTTTTATTTCAAAGTTCACATAGACAGTTCACATTCAAAGACAATATTGTAAATGTGGTACTCTCAAAACTACCACAAAACTGTTAATTTTATTTAAATTAGCCCAAGGTAATTTTCTTGAATTTTAAGGGTTTCAGGATATTGTTATACATTTATGAGAACAGTACATTAATTGATTCGCCACATTCGATGTGAGAGGAACTTAAAATGTAAGCAGCACTCAGGTGGAACTGTTGACACTATAGTAGTTGCGTTACGGGTTGTTGTCATTGGGGAGCAGGTGCCGTCCGCATCCTCAGATGCAACTTGGATGACAAACTGACCAGCCGTGTCTTCATTGCTTCTCACCTTTTCTGTATATTACAGGTCAGTAGTTGGTATAAAATGTCAACCTTCTAAAGCCTTGCTTTATATGTATAACTGTTGAAGAAGTTCGGGTCATGTTTTTGAGTGTTTTAGCGAACTTAAAGAGATTTTGAGAGAAAAGACTGTAAGGCACGTGGCCTTCTGCTCCGCCGAATATGGGTTTATTATTCGCCCTACGTAATGTCTTGCAGGCGTGCCGCTTGATGTAAGGTTTATTGTGTGTATTTTGCACCGTGTTATTTTGATGTGTGTTCTCCCGCACACACAGCAGCTTAAAGGGGAATTTGAGTAAATGTTAAAGGTTCATGGTTACAGTTTTACAAGTTATGAAGAATTTATGATATTTATATTAATGCATACTGTTTAAAGATAAGAGTGTAACTGTTACATCCAGAGTCACAACTGGGGTTACCTTGTATTGAAAACATTTAGCTTTCTCTGAGAGATACTTTGTGTATGTTTAAGTGTGTGTGAAGCTAGAATAATTGCAACTGACATGTTGCATTCAAGTACAGTAGATAAATGCTGTAATTTGCACTGTATGATTACTGATGCCTTAACTCACTTATACAGGTGAATGTGAATTAGAATTAGAATAGAATGTATGTGAACTAGATGTAATACACTTATACAGTTGAAGACTGAACAAAAGAGAAACTCAGAGAAATGTATTGTATTTCGTTTGTGAATTTGAATACAGATGCAACTTGGATGACAAACTGACCAGCCGTGTCTTCATTGCTTCTCACCTTTTCTGTATATTACAGACATCTCTATTGTCACGTGGCACCCCAATCCTGGGACCCGTAACAAATTGTGGGGGCTCGTCCGGGATCTGCCTCCAACACAACTGTCCAGGGGAGCAGATCCAGTGATAAACAAAAGAACCACGAGGCCAAGGCGAGGTGACGTGACTACTACCGAGACGACAGCTGGTGGGTGTCCACGAGGGGAGATCGGAGCCAGAAGAGGGTCTTCATTCTTCCAAGGGGAACCGAACTATCATCGTCAGGTCCACAGACGTCATGTCTACAGTGCGCAAAGAACTCGTTTGGAACATCAAAAAGAACTTGTACTGACTGTCAGGAGATGATGTCTACAAGTTAACGAAGGACATTGCCGGCGACAGCAGCCAAGAGTTGGAGTCAACTGATGAAGAAAGTTGTGTCAACTATATCCTTAACTATATGCAGTCTGATACCTTACTTAAATCAGAAGATATGGGGATGTCTGATTTATTAATGTTAAATGACCTGGTTAAGAGTATCATTGATAATTCTGTTGCAGCTGTCATTACACATGGTGTAACACAGAAACATACACCACTCACAACCATGATAGATGGCCACACTACATTTTCACACGTTAATGATGACACGTCAACCACCTCACACTTTACTGCCCATACAACCACGACAGAACACAACACACAACAATATGCTAACCTAGACACAGACATTACCACTCAAAGTGTTGACCAGCTACAAGCCATGCACGAAGACCTCGGCAAAAAGCTTCAATACTATAAAGATATGGCTAGCAAAGCACACGGTGGGCCCATCAGCCTAGGTGAGCCACCACAACACCAACTCCCACATCACATCCCACTACATGTCGAGAAAGAGAAAGTGGTCTCCCTAAAGCACCTGTCTTACCTGCAACGGAGGGAATTCAAACTCCATGGGGGACAAATTGGGGACCAAAGTTCAGATATCACATATTACAGTATCAGCAAACAAATAGACGAAGGAGACAGAGAGGGCTTCACAGAGACAGAGGTCATCCGAGGGGTGCTAAAGTGTGTAAAACCAGGTGCTTTTAAGGACATGCTCACCAACAAAGATGACATTACAACCTGTGAACTTAAGGGTTTTCTCCGATCTCATCTGTGTGAAAAGGCAGGCACAGAACTGTTTCAGGATCTAATGTGTGCAAAGCAAAATGAACATGAACCCCCCCAGCAGTTCCTCTATCGCATGATAGGCCTCAAACAGAAAATCCTGTTCCAGTCAAAGCAGGCACACACAGACATTCACTATGATCCCAAGACCATCCAGCAAGTTTTCCTGCACTCCATCTACCAGGGCCTAGGGTCCAAACACACAGACATTCGACAGCAGCTGAGGCCACTCATCACAAACAACCAAATTTCTGATGAAGAGATAGTCAGCCGGGTAATGAAAATAATCAATTCTGAAAATGAACACCAACATAGATTGGGTAATGCCTCCCGACAGAAGGCAACACACACAAATAGTGTTCGAGCTGATGGTGGTGATCAGACGTCAGACAAAAAAGAACAGCAGACAATACAGCAGCTCAGTGCTCAAGTGGAGACTCTAACCAACATGGTTGCAGCTTTAATGGACCAGCAAAAAGCAGTGGTATACGCAACTCACTCACAGACTCTACCCGTCCAAGCCCAAGGCCAACCTCATGTACAGTCACACGCCCCTCCTAGGTCTTTCCCAGGCCAGCTCTCTCACCCAAGGAAGGGTAAAATGCCTGTCTGCACAAATTGTTCACATCAAGGTGCTGAGGAGTGTAACCATTGTTTTGTGTGTGGTGAACCAGGACACCGGGCTGTGGGCTGTTTAAAGAGAACCAGGCAGCAGGGAAACGGGAACCGGTCTTTGATAAGGGACAACCAGAGGCCATTCCACAGCCCCAGTCCCACTCAGTAACTTCCATACTAGAGCAGCAACACCCAAAACAAGGTAAAAATCGTAAAAGAGCCTGTGACCGCTACTCTAGAGTGACACCAGTACCCCCTGAAGATTCCATTGTCACAGCACCGCTGGTTGGTAGAAAAAGCATGCTCAAATGTTTTATAAGCGGTTATGCAGTAACAGTGCTTTTTGACTCTGGCTCACAAGTGAGTATGATTGACCGGCCCTGGAGAGAGACATTTATCCCCAATCACCAAGTAAGACCATTGCACGAGCTTCTTGACACAGATGAAAGCCTTGCCCTGTATGCAGCAAATGGACAGCCAATCCCGTATGATGGATGGGTGGAGCTAACAGTCAATCTCCCCGGAAACGACAATCCCAACCTTTCAATACAAACCCCTTTTCTAGTCAGCCAGCTCCCCCTCCAACAGCCTATAGTGGGTGCTAATGTTCTCCAAGTGATGATGAATGGGCATGAATCCTCCGCTGGTGCACATGACATGGTTATTGGCCTCCTCAAAGAAGCATTGGGTGTTGAAGAGGAACAAGCAACAGCTATGGTAAACTTCGTACAGGTCCAAAGGACACCCAACTACAGCATGGCCACGATCAGAGTTGGAAAAGAGGATGTGAGCATCCCAGCTGGAAAAACAGTGCATGTGCGGTGCAGAGTACCACCTACCTTTGACACGTCCAACCCTGTTGTCCTTTATGAGCCCGCAGAAGAGAGCGTTCCCTTGGAACAGTTAAGTGTCGGGGAGGGTATCCTGGGAATTAGTAACAGCAGATGGCCACTTGTTAACGTGCCTGTTTCTAACCATACTAAGCATGAAGTCATTCTCCCAAAAAGAACTCAGTTGGGCTCCATCCAGCACGTAGCCAAAGTAATTGAAATGAATATGACAGAGACACAACATGTTGAGAAACCACAGGGTAAAACAGTTAAGGCTGAAGTACACAATGTCACCACCCCTGAAACCCCCCTAACTGAGCCCTGGCGTCCACCTGTTGACCTCAGTCATCTTAATATTGAACAGCAGCGGATGGTTGAGGAAATGCTGTATGAGGAGGCTGCAGCATTCGCCCACGACGGCGATGATGTAGGGTGTATCCCCTCTCTCCAGATGTCAATCAGGCTTAAAGACGACATCCCCGTTCAGAAGTCTTATGCTTCCATCCCAAAACCACTGTACAAGGAAGTAAAGGAGTACATCCAAGATTTGATATTGAAAGGATGGATCGTGAAATCACACTCACCGTATGCGGCACCTATTGTGTGTGTCAGGAAAAAGAATGGATCATTGCGCCTTTGTATCGACTATCGTCTGCTCAACAAAAAGACAGTGCCCGACAAACATCCTCTTCCCCGCATACAGGACTTAATCGACTCACTTGGTGGCTATGGCTGGTTTTCCATCCTAGATCAGGGCAAAGCCTACCACCAAGGCTTCATTGCAGAGGGGTCCAGACACATGACAGCCTTCACAACCCCTTGGGGTTTTTACAAATGGGTCAGAATACCCTTTGGTTTGTCTAATGCCCCAGCCGCTTTTCAGATTCAGATTCAGAATACTTTATTAATCCCCTTGGGGAAACTCTTTGGCAGGACAGTGCCCACCGTGGCAACACGACAAAGTACATTATCGGCGCACAAGCCTTCTGAAATTGGGAAAACACAAATAGATTTTCGAGGAGAAAAAAAGGATACATGCCAGAGCCTGTAACCAAAAAAAACCACCTCAGCAGACAGATAAGCAACAACAACAAGCAGGTGGAGGCGTTGGATGAGTCTGTGTTCGTAGCCAAAACACAGAACAATCTGCCTCATGGCCTTGAGGTCAGGACATCTTGTTCCAGCCAGACAACTCTCACAGAATGGGGTGAGGGGTGTGGGGTTGGGGTGGGGGAGGGGGTGTAGAGAGACGTCGTACCTCAATCTTGCAAGACAGAAACAGGTAGGGGGAGGGGTAGCCCTGCACGGTACCAGGCACAGCCGTACAGGAATTTGGAGCCGAAAACATATACTCATGTCGTTGCTCGTAGAGTTAGTTTACACCCTACAAACAAGTCTCACTCAATGTCTCTCAAATGTCTCTCAAATGCCTCTCAATGTCTCTCAAATGTCTCTCAAATGTCTCTCAATGTCCCTCAATGTCTCTCACTCTTCCATTTTGTTGGTCAATACGTTCCTCTGTCCCCTGCAGAGCCATCGGTATCCCGCGATGCGTGTAAAGTCACACTTTGGCCACCAACAGCCCTGCCCATCACATCAATCAAGTGGGGCAGCTTAAAGGGGCCGTTAGCGGCTGCCTCAGTTTTTATAATTTGCCAATGTCCCATGGCACGCTTAATCCAATCAGCAGAAGCCCGGCCATCATAAATCCCAATATGTAGAGATCCTCAAAGTCCTCGACGGAAGGTTCCCACAGGCACACGACACGCCTCTTATCCCACGCGTCCATCATGTATCCCGCTGGAGACGATCCCATGCGGGGACATGCTGGGTCCCCCCAGCCCCAAGATCTCTTTAAATATATGGTGTCAATAGTACTTGACCAGCTAATCAATTCCATGTTTCAGCTTAAAAGGGTGATGCAGTTAGTCTCTCCAGCAGACAGGCAGACGATAGAGCAGGAAAAAGATAAGGGAGCGAAAAAGTTTGCGACCGCCTCCACGAGAGCAAGGACAAGAAGGCATGGAAGCATGGAGGAGATGCTTGACACGCTGAGGGATGAGTGCTGCATCCCTTATCTAGACGATGTCCTCTGCTTCTCAAAGTCCTTCGAACAGCATGTTGAGGTACTCCGCCGTGTACTTCAAGCCCTGCAGCGCCATGGAGTAAAGTTAAGGCCTGAAAAGTGTGAACTGTTTCGCAAAGAGGTCAGGTATGTGGGTCGGCTGGTGTCTGCAGATGGTGTGAGGGTGGATCCGAAAGATGTGGAAGCAGTGCAGGCCTTAAAGGCGAAAACTCCAAGAACAGTGGGGGATGTAAGGAGACTCTTAGGGTTTCTGAGCTATTACCGATCATACGTACAAGACTTCTCACGGATAGCGAGGCCCCTATACGAGCTGCTCCAGATAAAAAACAGTCCACCACCACCACAGCCTGCTAAGGGAAAAACACAAGGCCCTCAACTACATTCACGTACCCCAGTGAAGTGGAACAGTGAGCACCAACAGATTCTTGAACGCCTGATAAACGTCCTAACAAACCCACCAGTGCTGGGGTACCCAAATTTCAATCAGCCATTCATACTCCACACTGATGCCTCTCAACAGGGCCTTGGGGTGGTCCTCTACCAAAATCAGGACGGAAAAATGAGAGTGATCGGCTATGGGTCCCGCACACTAACACCAGCGGAGCAAAGTTACCATCTTCACAATGGCAAGCTCGAGTTTTTGGCTTTGAAGTGGGCAGTGTGTGAAAAGTTCAGGGATTACCTATTTTATGCCCCCCATTTCATTGTCTACACCGACAATAATCCCTTGACATACATGATGAGCACAGCTAAGCTTAATGCAGTGGGCCATCGCTGGGTAGGGCAGCTTGCGGACTTTGACTTCGAAATAAGGTACAAACCAGGGAAATTGAATGTTGTTGCAGACATCCTATCCCGCTGTCCCCTTGACATCAATGCCTACATGAGTCAGTGTTCTGAGAGACTGTCAGAAGAGGCAGTGTGCGCAACCTGGGATGGCAGCAGGACAGCCCAGCATGGAGAAGTAGCATGGGTGGCAGCCCTCAACATCTCATCCCAACAGCAAACTCACACAGAACCTTTCCCAACAATTGACCACCATGAACTGGCAAGTGAACAGCGAAAAGACCCCGTCATTGGGAAAATCTTGGAATTAAAGGAGAAGAATACTGAACTGACGGAAGTGGAACGCAGAGCAATGGACAAACCAACAAGGAAACTCTCAAGAGAGTGGAGCAAACTGCATGTGGAAAATTATATTCTGTATAGGAAAACCCTTGGTCGCAAACAGCTAGTCTTGCCAGCCACATATAGACAGACAGCCCTTACCTACCTGCACGACAATATGGGACATGTTGGTGTAGAACGAGTGTTGAGCCTTGCAAGAGAGAGATTCTATTGGCCATATATGAAAGATGATATTGAGGAGTACATCACCAGGAAGTGTCGTTGTATTAAACAAAAGAAGCCAGCTGTACATGACCGGGCGCCAATGGGCAGTATAACATCAAGCTCACCCCTCGAACTAGTCTGTATTGACTTCCTCCACCTTGAAACCAGTCGTGGTGGATACGAGTATATCCTGGTGGTGATCGACCACTTTACCCGGTTTGCCCAGGCATACCCTACCAAAAACAAGGCCGGCAAAACAGCTGCTGACAGAATTTTTAATGACTTCGTCCCTCGGTTCGGGTACCCGGCCAAACTCCACCATGATCAGGGCCGGGAGTTTGAGAATGAACTGTTCAGAGCTCTCAGACAGTTCGCGGGCGTGAACCACTCAAGAACATCCCCTTACCATCCCCAAGGTAATCCCGCAGAGAGGTTCAATCGGACTCTGTTGCAAATGCTCCGAACTTTGGGCGAGAGAGAGAGAGAAAGCTGGAAGGATCACCTGCCTCACATTATCCATGCATACAATTGTACCAAACATGAGGCAACAGGCTATTCCCCATACTACCTGTTATATGGTCATCATCCACGCCTTCCTGTTGACCTTCTATTCGGTTTGGTAGCAGAGGAAGAAAAAAACACAGCAAGTAGCTATGCAGAAAAGTGGGCAGAGAAAATGATCGAAGCATACAAAATAGCTAGCAACAACAGCCAACAATCAAGTGCAAAAGGCAAACAGTACTATGACAGGAAAAACAGAGGTGTCACCCTACAGCCAGGAGACAGGGTCCTCGTTCGCAACGTTTCTATAAGAGGAGGTCCATGCAAACTGACACCCTACTGGGAAAAGACAATCTACATTGTACAAGAGCAGCTCGGCGAAAACCCAGTCTATAAGGTGAGCCCTGAGACAGGAAACCGTCCCATGCGCACTCTCCACCGAAACCTGTTGCTCCAAGTGAATGACTTACCTGTAGAGCCACCAGTCACAAATGCACCTGTCAAGTCACAAAGGCGAAGTGGAAAGCCAACCAAACCCACAAGAACAATCGAACAGACGCAGAATGAAGACTCAAGTGAATCAGACGACGAAGACGATCAACCAAGATATTGGTTGCGAATACCAAGGGAAATGCAAAGAATCGAAAATTCAATACCTCATCAAAGTGTTACCAGTGAGACACAAAACAATACCGAGCAGATTGAAACTTACCGTGAGGAAACAGTTCATGTTGAGCCTGCACCTGAAAGAGAAAGTAGCAGTGAGGAAGAACATGAAAGACAAAATGAAAGTGTGCCTTGTGCTGAGGAACACCAGCCTCAAAACAACCAAGAACTGGCTCAGGTTCAAAGTCCAGACAGAGATACCCAAGACATTCAGCTTGACGCTCAGCCTGAACTAAGAAGGTCTACCAGAGACAGACACCCAGGCCAGATGCTCACATATACAGCCCTTGGGCAACCAACATACCAGCCACGTCACTTTGTGAATGTAATAGAGACACAGCCCACAGTTTACACTCCTCAGTACCCACAGTACTTCCATCCATTCCAAATTAGCCTTCCTCCATACATGCCAGTTTATTACCCTATGCATTGCTATTGATGTGTAAACATCGCACATGTACACATTTAATAACACAACCACAGACACTTTTTTTTTTTACACTTTGATTTATCAAGTTTTTAAGTTAAGCTATTACAAGCAAGTGTCGGGAGCCACTTTTGTTGGTGGGGGAGTATGTGGTACTCTCAAAACTGCCACAAAACTGTTAATTTTATTTAAATTAGCCCAAGGTAATTTTCTTGAATTTTAAGGGTTTCAGGATATTGTTATACATTTATGAGAACAGTACATTAATTGATTCGCCACATTCGATGTGAGAGGAACTTAAAATGTAAGCAGCACTCAGGTGGAACTGTTGACACTATAGTAGTTGCGTTACGGGTTGTTGTCATTGGGGAGCAGGTGCCGTCCGCATCCTCAGATGCAACTTGGATGACAAACTGACCAGCCGTGTCTTCATTGCTTCTCACCTTTTCTGTATATTACAGGTCAGTAGTTGGTATAAAATGTCAACCTTCTAAAGCCTTGCTTTATATGTATAACTGTTGAAGAAGTTCGGGTCATGTTTTTGAGTGTTTTAGCGAACTTAAAGAGATTTTGAGAGAAAAGACTGTAAGGCACGTGGCCTTCTGCTCCGCCGAATATGGGTTTATTATTCGCCCTACGTAATGTCTTGCAGGCGTGCCGCTTGATGTAAGGTTTATTGTGTGTATTTTGCACCGTGTTATTTTGATGTGTGTTCTCCCGCACACACAGCAGCTTAAAGGGGAATTTGAGTAAATGTTAAAGGTTCATGGTTACAGTTTTACAAGTTATGAAGAATTTATGATATTTATATTAATGCATACTGTTTAAAGATAAGAGTGTAACTGTTACATCCAGAGTCACAACTGGGGTTACCTTGTATTGAAAACATTTAGCTTTCTCTGAGAGATACTTTGTGTATGTTTAAGTGTGTGTGAAGCTAGAATAATTGCAACTGACATGTTGCATTCAAGTACAGTAGATAAATGCTGTAATTTGCACTGTATGATTACTGATGCCTTAACTCACTTATACAGGTGAATGTGAATTAGAATTAGAATAGAATGTATGTGAACTAGATGTAATACACTTATACAGTTGAAGACTGAACAAAAGAGAAACTCAGAGAAATGTATTGTATTTTGTTTGTGAATTTGAATACAGATGCAACTTGGATGACAAACTGACCAGCCGTGTCTTCATTGCTTCTCACCTTTTCTGTATATTACAGTCACGTGGCACCCCAATCCTGGGACCCGTAACATAAACAAAAAACAAAACAGAAACCAAACAAAAAATTTGGCTTGGGAGTTACATTTCTCACAGTACTTCTTTTCTCCTCATGTCTTCATCTAAATAATTTGTTCCTGTCCATATTCCTCGTCGCCGGTTTTGGTTCTGTATATTGTCCATTTCTCCCACTTTTCTTCAAACTGTGCTTGTTGTAGTCTTAAGCGGTGTGTCAATTTCTCCATTACATAGAGTTCTTCTACTATGTCTACCCATTCTTTCTTACAAGGGGGCTCCACTTTACCCCATTTCCTAGTTATAGCCTTCTTACTAGCTATCAGTAGTATTTTAATCAAATATTTATCCCTCACTCTTATACTCTCCTTGATAAAATTGAAATTACAAAGGTACAGTACCATATAGCTCATTGAAATATCATAACCTAGTACATTTTGTACAGTTTCATGTACAGTTCCCCAAAAATTGAACACTTTATTACATTTCCAAAATATGTGTGAGTGGTCTGCAGCATCCTTTACTCCACACTCTCTCCAACATAGTACATTTGTGGTATTATACTTGCTCTTGACCTTGGGCGTGATAAAAAAACGGACCAGATTTTTCCAAGAGAACTCCCTCCATATCCGCGAATTAGTGGTTGTCTGATGTGTTTTCCACATGTCTTGCCAATCATCATCCGAAATTTTCATATTAAACTCTGATTCCCATTTTTCCTTTATGTATTTAGTTGAATGTTTAGTTGTTGTAAATGTTTGATATAAAGCAGATATGATTCTCATTTTCTTTCCTTTGTATGTATTCATTATAATTTGGATCACACCATTCGCTTCTGTAGAGGGGTCTATCTCAATTTCTTTTTTGTAATAATCTCTTAGTTGTAAGTACCTGTAGAATTCCTGTTTATCCAAGCTATATTTATCTTTCATGTTTTGGAAACTCTCCAGTGCCCCGTCCTTCTCTAGAGTACACCATGCCGTGACTCCCTTGTCTGCCCACTTCTTGAATCCTTTATCATATTCAGCTGGTTTAAAATTACTGTCAAATGCTACCCATCAGGACTTTTGTTTCTTTCTTTATCTTATAATTTTTAATAACTCTATACCATAGTTCAAGAGTAAATGTTGTAATTGAATCTATATTGTTTTTAATCCTTTTGTATATTTCTTGATCTCCAATAAGGCTCTGGATGGGATATTTTACAAATTCTATTTCCATGTCTTTCCACTTAGCCGTGTAATCTGGCATGCACCAGCATATAATATGCCTAAATTGGGCCGCGTAGAAGCACTCTTTCAGTTTTGGGAGACCCATACCTCCTTTATCTTTTGGTAACTGGAGAGTTTCGTACCTAACCCTTGGTTTTTTGCCTCCCCAAATAAACCGAGATATTATCCTGTCCCAGGTCGTAAATTGGGTTTGGGGGACTTTTACTGGTAGGGCCTGGAATAAGTAAAGAAGTCTTGGTTGTACGTTCATTTTGATAATATCAACTCTTGAGTTAAGATCTAGTGGTAAAGTAGACCATCTTTCCGTGTCTTTTTGTATCTCCTGGCTTATCTTATCATAATTGGCTTTATAAAGTTTAGATAATCCTTTTGTAATGGTAATTCCTAGATATTTAATTTTCTTTAGGTTCCAATTTAAGTGGAATGCTTCCTGAATCTCCTTTGGTGGAGTGTAGTTAAGTGTTAAAATTTGTGTTTTTGATACATTTACTTTATATCCCGAAAGGCGTCCGTACATTTCCAGCAGTTTCATCAATACAGGTAGTGATTTATTTGGTTGTTCGAGGAAAGCTACAACGTCGTCTGCGAAAAGACCTATTTTATGTTCCTTGCCATTTACTGTAACTCCATGAAGCTCTGCATTTTGGCATACTGCTTGTGCCAAAGGTTCGATAAAAAGCGCAAAAAGAGTGGGTGATAAACAACAGCCTTGCCGAGTTGATCTCTGTATACTAAATTTGTCAGTAAGATTTCCATTTATTTTGATTCTAGGAGTAGGCTGGTGGTATAATGTCTTTATGCACTGTATTGACTTACTATTGAATCCAAATCGTTCTAATACTTTATATAAGAATTCCCAATTTACCAAATCGAATGCCTTTTCTGCATCAAAATTTCTGCGTTTCGCCAGCAATTTAGTCGCCTTTGAACCTGCTTCGTAATAATTTTGTTTGGAGAATTTGTTCCTTTTTTCAACCTCGTCTAATAATATGTCATTTATCTTTTTCTTTACTTCCTTGATTTGTTGGTATACCTTTGGATCTACTGTTCTTTGATATCCCTGTTCTAATTCCCTCAGTTTCCCAGTATGCGTTCTATATGACTTCAATTGAATTCGTTTTGCATGCGCTGTTTCCGCTATCAATTTCCCCCTTATCACCGCCTTCATGGCATCCCATAATATTGTTGGGTCTACTGCTCCATTGTTATTTTCCTCTATGTACCTTTTTATTTCTGCTTTTACCTTCTCTTTTCGTTGCTCATTGTTCAGTATTCCTACGTTCAATCTCCATACAGTATTTCGTTTCCTGTTGCTTAAACATAATTTTAAATAGAGTGGATTATGGTCAGACACGTCTGCCCCTCCTATTTCACATTCCGTCACTCTGTGTTTATCCCCTGTATTCAGTAGAAAGTAGTCTATCCTTGAATGAACTTTATGTGCAGCTGAATAGTGCGTAAAGTCTTTTTCCAAAGGGTGCAGACTTCGCCATATATCTGTCATCCCCATCTCTTCTAGTGACGTATTGACAAATCTTGTTAAAGGCATTTTTGTTCTCTTGAGACTTGTTGTATCCATATTGTGATTCATGACTACGTTTAAATCGCCCCCACAAATAAGAATTCCTTCTGTTTCTACTGCTATGACGTCGAAAAGGGACTTGAAAAAGTATTTGTCGCTTTCTGGGGGTGCATATAGATTTACCAGAGTGATTGGTTCATTTTCCATTCTACCTTTTACTATTATATACCTGCCTTCTTTGTCTTTGATTTCCTTTTCGTAATTAAATTGTGTTGTGTTTGGTATTAATGTTGCAACTCCCCTCCTGCGTCCCTCTTTATATGTACTGTAGTATAAGCTCCTGTAACCGTACCTTTTCAGTTTTTCATGTTCTAATCCAGACAGATGTGTCTCCTGTAGGAATATAATTTGTGCTTTCTCCTTTTTCAATTTTCTCATCATCCTTTCTCTTTTCATCGGTACATTTAACCCATTTATATTCAGCGACATTATTTTGATGTTATTAGTCATTTACTGCTCTCTGAAAATATCCTCCCAAACCATTACAAACTACATAAACATGAACATATAATAACTGAACACAAACCAAATACCTCCCGGACTTCCAAACATGGAGTATTCTTTCACTCCTCCCCGCATCCCCGTTGGTGGGTGAAGGGGATATCCTCATCTCTAATAAGGGCCCCCCCCTAGACCTAGGTACGCGCCCAACTTGTGGGGTACCACAGCGCCTACACATGTCCAACTCAAATGCCTCGACCTCTCCCAGTCGGTTCTTAATATGTTGTGCAAATTAAAGAAGTCCGAAAATGTTCAGAGACTCTCACTGTGGATGTATTCTTCGGTCAGTCTTTTTTTCTTTTAGTTCGTTTATCCACTTAGTTCCGTACAGCGTTTATTAATTAGTATTTTTATTCCAGTCTGTTGTTTTGATTCCTTCTTGTCCCATTTCTTAAGCAGAACTAATTAGGATTTCCACTGGTAGTTGTGTAGCTTGTCTCTTGCTCGTTGCACCGGGTCGGGTCCCCGGTCTTTCCCTCTCACTCGCTGCCACTCTGCCGCTCCTCGCATCCTTCCCTCGGCCACGGCTCCGGTGTCTCCGCCTGGTACGTCCGCAGTGTAGCCTCTTTCCTTCATGTCCCGCGCCGCTTCAGCGGCACTGTCGTATGTCCTCACTCCATCGTTCCAGTGTATTCTCATTTTGGCGAGCGGCGTCTGGAAACGAATTCCTTTCTCCCTCAGTACTTTTTTAATGTCCGCGTATGCCCTACGTTTCTGAACAATTTCTGTAGGATAGTCATGATCAAAGAAGATTTGTTTACCTCCTACTTTTATCTTTTTCTGCCAGGCTCTTTTCAAAATCATTTCCTTCGTCTCGAACTGTAGAAAGTTGGCAATAATTGACCTGGGCGCAGCGTTCGGGGTCGGTTTCTGGGCTAGGGCTCGGTGGGCTCGCTGGATCTGGAGGTTGGTCCCCTCCGGGAGCTCAAGTTCGGCTTTTAGAAGCCGCTCCATGTATATGGCTGCCGAGTTCCCCTCCGTGTCTTCTGGTAGCCCGAATATTCTGATGTTGTTTCTCCTTGATCTCCCCTCGAGATCGGTTATTTTATCTTGCATTCGGCGTGTATGAGCCATCAGCTCCGACAGCGCGGTACTGGCCTCCGTTTTCCACTCTTCGACTTCTCCAATTCGCTCCTGAGCCTCGCTGATGTTCACCTGTTGTGTCTTTAGCTCGGTGTTGTTCTCCTTTAGCTGACGGTCTATTTCTTGCCGGAGATTGGTGATTTCCTCCTTCATCTCTCTCTTCAGCTCGTCTTTAAATGTGGTCAGCTCATGGCGTAGTTCTTGTTTGAGTTCCTTAATGTCCTTGCTGATAGTAGCAAAGCCCACTCTTAGCGTCTCCGCGCTGTCCATTTTCTCGATTGTCTCTTCTTCGTGTTCGCTAACTTCGTGTTCGCTAGCCTCGTATTCAGAAATTTCCTCCATTGCAGATTGCTCCTCTGTTTTTCCTCGCTGTCTGTTGTTTCCTTGACCTCTTCTCTTTCTTGTCCCACCCATACTCCAGCTTTATTCGTCGAGTTATGTCTGAATAGTGGGAATATTTTACCGACTCTGGGGAGCTAGATACCTATGCGTCTACTCTCTCCGCCATCTTTTTCCGGAAGTCAGTTGAGATAGTTTTTGACGTGATTTTTTAAAATGTGACTTTTTATATTACATTTATACATACTACAATGCATAATTGTTGTTGTATTGTTTTAGTGCTGTGATTTTTTATAATACTTTTTGTATTACATAATACATAAGAATAAAACACAAGTTTTTTTTTCAAACAGTTGTTTTGATATTTATTTTCAACACACACAGCACAACACAGTTGTGAAGTGAAGTTCGAATCATCGGCCACCACTTTTCTCCCCTCACCATGCATAGTTCACAGTTTATTATCACTCATTGAGTGTGCTTCGGGACACCATCGTGAAGTTCGAATCATCGGCCACCACTTTTCTCCCCTCGCCAGGCTGTATACGGCGAAGAAGCTCGTCAAATCGGCCCGCTGACATTCGAAAGTATTGAAAGTGCATTTGTTCATCCAGGTCCCTCAGTGGGTGAACCAGTGTTGCACATTCACCCGTTTACAGCCTCGACCGGTTTAGTGATCGTACAGAACCTCTGCAAACGTCTTCTCTGTCGCCTGCGCTTCCACATCATTTGCAATATAAGCATTTGCTCTTCATTAATGATTCGGCTATAACCCTTGAAACCACACAGCCACACTTCCCTGGTGGCATAGCGGTAATTGCAGAGTAACGCGGACCGTCGACGCAAATCTTTGAATGCTCAACAACCGCGCCACGCCCCACGCGTAAGGTTTGACGCAGGATCAGCCTGACGGCGGTGTGCTGCCTCGCAGTGGTGCCTGCAACGCTCCTGCCTCATGGTGGTGGACTGCAGAGACGTTTGATTCATTGTGTTTGCTACCTGCGCTCTAGAATCACTTGACAGTTGGTTATGTAGAATAAATTATATTTCCTGTGTACTTATATTAATCACTACTGAACACACCTTCTCTGAAGACTGTTGTAACGCCATTACCACCTGACAGTCACTATCTATGTTTACATTCTTGTGCCCTATAAAAGAATGCTCTCTTGCCTTTGTCGGGGAGAGAGACATGATTGAGACCTAAGCCTTGTACTGTCTTCATTTTGTTGCCAGAGGTCTGGTCATTTCTCTCCCAATCTGCAGATTCTTAAATACGTATTAATCTTAGAACTCAACTCAACCGTTTATGAAGAGACGGACAAAAAACGTGTTCTATTGTCCACCCTAACAGTATTTAGATTATATTTTTTTCAGTGTAGCACTCATATTCGTAAACTCGCTAGAGTAACTATAGCAGAATCAGAATGCGTTTTTATTTGCCATGCAAGTTACACAAACGTGGGTCATCTCATGTTGAAATTGTAAAATGAAGGTATGATAACCTGAAAGTATGAAATATTGACAATGAATGTTTAAGATTTTGGATGGGTGTTTTGTAGATGCCGAGATCCGGCAAGAGCTCGAGTGCAGCAAAAAAGAGGCTTGGTGCTGCAGAGGCTTTACTGTTGAGATTAGACTTTTGAAAAAATGCAAACCTATGTTACGTAAATTCATTCAGGAAAAGGGAATGTGAATGGGTGATGAAGCATTATTAAGAGTTACTGTTATAAACTAATGTTTGTAGTATGTGCATGTGAGTTCTGGTTAGTTCTGGTTTTTGATGACCAATATTTTCAAATGTGATGTCACTTGTAATAGCAATAATTGACACTGGAGAAATAACATTAATGGAGGTTTATGACCAGTACTGCTGATGTGTATATTCTTCATTCCTAAATAACTATTCTGTGTTTTTCAGATGCCAAAGAATAACTCATGCCAGGGGCACAAGGTTGCTGATGCTGATGGCTTCTCAGATTTTTCTCCCATCTCCCTCTTCATCCTCAACCCCAAGCTTGAAGGTGTGCTGCCATCTCAGTCATCAAGAAAAAACACTTGATTAAAAACTTGCAACTTGAAATTGAACATCATACAAACGTTAAACCACAACCTATTAACAAAAACATTTATCAAAGTCTGTTGAACATGTGGAAAGTGGGGAACTGTGCTACACTGTGCGTTCAAGCTGTCGTAACAGATATATACAAGGATCTTTCCATCAAGGACATGTGATGTTTAAAGATAATGCTGGTGCACAATGTGTGACAAACAGTTTGACAGCAATATTGATGAACGAACTGAAAGATGTATGTACATGTTCTACGAAATTAGCTTTACACATCCGTGCGGAATTGCCATCATGTAAACCAAATTCATCTTTTGGTAAGTGATTTGCCAGGATCACGTGCTGCATCAGGTTGATATTTCAGTTTAAGTTGGACAAGCATTTTGTGGCACTGTAGGACAACATGACTACCCTCCAGAGTTGGCAAATACGGTATGTCAGTGAGCTTATATGAAGCACTGCAGAGAGCACTACTAGGACATGGCAGCTGTTATTTGTCATTGAATGATTGTACTTGTGCCATTATTGAACATACTACGGGTTATACAGTGTTTGATTCCCACTCACGTAGTAAAGATGGTCTTGTTCATCATCCAAACGGGAGAAGTGTGGTGTGTCTCTTCCAGTCATTTGCAACACATTAATAAGCTTGCAAATTCAATGAATACCTTTGAAAAACCTTTTGAAATAACTGGAATTAGAGTGACAATGAAATCTGAAGACAGCAACAACGTAAGCAGCAAACTACTACACGGGCCTAGTAGACTGAAACTGACAACGGACTGCGTGTGCAAGTTCTTTTGGAGCCACAGGTCTGTAATGACAGAGACAGTATTTGGAAGAGTATTTCAGTCTTTAAAAAAAAATATTTACTGTTAATCAACTTTTCATCTTACTTTCAACTTGTTCTAGATTTGTACCCAACATATGAACCTGTGATTGAATCGGACTATCAGTTTTTGATTGGCACTTGTAAAAAGCATTTTCTATTTCTATTCTAGTTCCATTTATTTGCCTATACAATCATAATAGATTAGATTAGATGAACCTTTATTTGTCCTCCAGGGGGTGTAAATTGCACTTCACAACAGCAGCAGTACAGCACACAGAGTTGCAGGGTAATATACATAATGACAATAACATAACAATAGCAATAACAATAGCAATAGGCGGGCATGATAAGGTCAGATATAAAAAAAATAAGCCATTTAAGTAGTCTGGTTAAGTAGTACAGTATAAAAAATAAGTAAGTTGAGTAGACATATAGACAGTTCACTTGAGGAGAATTACAGTATTGCAAAAGAAATAACTAAGATAGGTCGACATGTAGGCAGTTATTGCACTTGAGGAGTTACAGAATTACAGTATTTTGCAAAGAGTATGATAAAAAATAAGTTAGGTAGACATATAGACATATAGACAGTTATGGAGAATTACGCATTACAGTATTGCAAAAAGTAAGCAAGTTAAGTAGAAATATTGCACTTAGTACAGAATATGAATATAACATGAGTATTGCACGTGAGTAAGGTAAGTAATAAAAGCAAAAAAATAAAATTAAAATAACGATACAATAAAAGAGTAATAAACAGTAATACTGCACGGTGGTGAGGTAGTGATGGTAATAGTTATAATAATGGTAAAGGTGTAGCACATGATAGTGGCTATGGACAGCAGTATTTAGTCATTATTGTTAAACAGTCTGACAGCAGCAGGAAGGAAGGACCTGCGGAATTTCTCCTTCACACTGCGGAATTCAGATTCAGATTCAGATTACTTTATTGATCCCGAGGGAAACTCCTTTGTATCAACGGCACACAGTCTCGCAAAGCACACAAGGGTAAGGGTGTGAGGTAAAAGATTAGAAAGTGTACACAGGGGTAGGGGGTGGGGTCAATTACAATAAGTAAAAAAAATGGTGGGTGAGGTGAATCCTCCCAGGGAGCATAATGATTATGTACAGAAGCTATACATTTACAATTATACAGTAATGGTCTTGTATAATATACAGTATTATATTAGAATGTACATGATTTTCAGTTTTGTACAGAATGTGCAGAATGTACAGCAGAATATACAGTATGTCCAGGATAAAGTGCAGGTTACAGACTATACCCTTATAATCTATACAATTCAATTACAATTATGCAAGTAATTGTGATGTACAGGATTTACAGTTATTTGCAGCATATACAGGATATACAGGATTTGCAGGTTATTAGCAGAATATACATGGTTATATACAGTTGTACCAGAATATTGCCAAATATGTAGTTATGTTACAGAAGTTGTGTCCGACTATTGCCTAATGTCCATTGTTATATCCCTGGATGTTATGCTATTTCACAGGATATACAGTTGGCTTACAAACTACTAGTGTGGGAATTGTAAAGTTTGATGGCCACAGGCAGGAATGACTTCCTGTGGCGCTCCGTGGTGCATTTCGGGAGGATGAGTCTCCCGCTGAAAGTACTCCTTTGTCCGACCAGCACATTGTGGAGTGGGTGGGAGGTACTGTCCAGGATGGCGTTGAGTTTGGCCAGCATCCTCCTCTCCGACACCACTGCCAGAGAGTCCAGCTCTACCCCCACAATGTCACCGGCCTTCCGGATAAGTTTGTTGAGCCTGTTGGCATCCGCTGCCCTCAGCCTGCTGCCCCAGCAGGCAACAGCATAGAGGATAGCACTGGCTACCACAGACTCGTAGAACATCCTAAGCATTGTCCGGCAGACATCGAAGGACCTCAGCCTCCTCAGAAAGTAGAGGCGGCTTTGGCCCTTCTTGTAGACGGCTTGAGTGTTCTTAGCCCAGTCCAGTTTGTTGTCCAAGTGAACACCAAGGTACTTGTAATCCTCCACGGTGTCCACCCTGACCTCCTGAATGTGGACAGGGGTCACTGTTTTCCTGGTCCTTCTCAGGTCGATGACCAGCTCCTTGCACTTAGCCGCATTAAGCTGCAGATGATTTCGCTCACACCATGCGACAAAGTTCCCCACCACAGTCCTGTACTCGGCCTCCTCCCCGTCACTGACACAGCCCACTACAGCAGAGTCATCAGAGAACTTCTGAAGGTGGCAGGACTCTGTGTGGTAGCTGAAATCCGTGGTATAGATGGTGAAGAGGAAGGGGGAGAGGACGGTTCCCTGGGGAGCCCCAGTGTTGCTGACCACACTGTCCGACACACAGTGCTGTAAGCGCACATGTTGCGGTCTGCCAGTCAGGTAGTCTACAATCCAGGAGACCAGGGAGTTATCCACCTGCATCGCTGCCAGCTTCTCACCCAGCAGAGTTGGCCGGATGGTGTTGAAGGCACTGGAGAAGTCTAGGAACAGGATCCTCACAGTGCTTGCCGGCTGGTCTAGATGAGTATAACAGCGGTCGAGCAGGAAGAGGATGGCATCCTCTACTCCCAGCCGGGGCTGGTAGGCGAACTGAAGGGGGTCCAGGAAGGGTCCGACCATGGGCCGCAGTTGTTCCAACACCAGTCTCTCCAGGGTCTTCATAACGTGGGAGGTCAGTGCCACCGGTCTGTAATCCTTGGAGCCGCTGGGGCGCGGCGTCTTCGGAACAGGGACGAGGCAAGATGTCTTCCACAAGACAGGGACTCTCTGGAGACTCAGGCTCAGGTTGAAGATGTACTGCAGCACTCCACACAGCTGGGGGGCACACGCTTTCAGCACCCTAGGGCTCACGTCGTCAGGGCCAGCAGCCTTGTTTGCATGGAGTTTCAGCAGTTGTCCTCTAACCTGTTCCACAGTGAGAGACACAGCTGGGGTCGTAGGGGGGGGATGGGGGTCGTTGTGGCTTCACACACCAACTGTCACCCACCTCCTGCACTCCTGAGTCCAGAGAGCAGCCCAGGACTGAGCTGGACTTCTTGATGACCTTGTCCAGCTTCTTCCTTTCCCTCTCAGTGATGCCGCTGCTCCAGCAGACCACACCGTACATGATGGCTGAGGCCACCACTGAGTCGTAGAAAGACTTTAGGGGTGCCCCCTGCACTCTGGCTCTGACTGGCTCTGACTGGCTCTGACCAGCTCTGACCTCTATTATTTATAATAATAAATATAGCTGCAAACAGCAATAGGGTATTCCTCCTCAATATTGCAACAATTTCTGAAATTGATACGTGAGTCATGGTGCACTCTGCAAGTTTGCTGTGAATACATCCAACACTGTAGCATCCCCTGTGCTGTACCGGGGGGATAAGTTTTCGATAAGTTTTGTGAGAATTGGTCTGAAGCTATTGCCTGCCAAATTTGAGGAACATTTGAGAAGAATTGTTGAAGAAGTGAACCCATTTACATCATTTTTAGGAGAAGTAGAGAAAAGAACGTTTTATTTCACCGTTCACTGGAAATATTTGCGTGATCTTTGTTGCCACATATGGCTGCAAATGTGTAATTTATGGCTCAATGTTGCGCAACGTGAATGGTTTGGCTGATAAATGAACCACATTCTTCCACATTTTCAATTTCAAAATCTCTACGAAACACCAATATGGAGATGTTAGAATAGTAAGAGTTTATTAAAAGCCGTTGATTCAAAAGTAATTTCCAAAAGATGCAGATGCCTTCAAAAACTTTTTTTTTTATGATGTCTTACTTATTACTTCAGCTCTCAGTAGCTTTTTCAATGAATCTTTTGTTTTTGTATGAAACTTCCTAATATAAGGTTTCTTTTCAAGTTTACTATTCCAACATGTTCACATTAGGTGGGAGAATGGTTAAGGCACTGAAAATGTATATTACTGGAGAATTATTAATTAATTATTATTTTTATTGCCTTAAAGTGATTTTCGGCCTTCAGTAGCTATTTCAATGGATCCTTTTTGTTTTGTATGAAACTTATATAAGGTTTCTTATCAAGTCTTATTATTCATCATAAGTGACTCATGGTCACATTAGGTGAATATACGTAGGGAATAGTTAAGGCACTGATTCTGTGTTTTACTTGTCAGTTATAGCAAGCTCAGTTTTTTTACTGCTTAATGTGACTTTCAGCTCTCACTAGCTATTTCAATGAATCTTAATTGTTTTGTGTGAAACTTCTTAATATAAGGTTCCATATCAGGTCTTACCATTCTAACATGTTCAGATTAGGTTATTATCCATAGGAAAATACAGTAGTTAAGGCACTTGTCACTATAGCAAGCTAGCAAGGTATCAGTTCAGTGGGGTCACCTAACCCTAACTTTGTAGATCTTGGACTTGAGAATTGTTTGTGACAGCAAGCATTAAAAACTTCAGACAACTTTGACACCACAACTCAAACTTGTGTCCTTGCCGGCAAGCATGGAAACTTCTTTTGATTCAACGACCATTAATTAATTATTATTTTTATTGCCTTAAAGTGATTTTCGGCCTTCAGTAGCTATTTCAATGGATCCTTTTTGTTTTGTATGAAACTTATATAAGGTTTCTTATCAAGTCTTATTATTCATCATAAGTGACTCATGGTCACATTAGGTGAATATACGTAGGGAATAGTTAAGGCACTGATTCTGTGTTTTACTTGTCAGTTATAGCAAGCTCAGTTTTTTTACTGCTTAATGTGACTTTCAGCTCTCACTAGCTATTTCAATGAATCTTAATTGTTTTGTGTGAAACTTCTTAATATAAGGTTCCATATCAGGTCTTACCATTCTAACATGTTCAGATTAGGTTATTATCCATAGGAAAATACAGTAGTTAAGGCACTTGTCACTATAGCAAGCTAGCAAGGTATCAGTTCAGTGGGGTCACCTAACCCTAACTTTGTAGATCTTGGACTTGAGAATTGTTTGTGACAGCAAGCATTAAAAACTTCAGACAACTTTGACACCACAACTCAAACTTGTGTCCTTGCCGGCAAGCATGGAAACTTCTTTTGATTCAACGACCATTAACGATTCATTATACAACCTAACACCAAAGAATCTTTGTCATTCTTACGTTGGGTGTCTAAGATCCATGATAAAAGCCTCAGGGTGGTTGGAAGGGGTGACGGAATAACCAAGTGACACATTTCATTGAATTGATTTCATTGAAATTAAGAAAAATACGTAATCGTGCAGTGCACAGTGAAATCTTAAAAAGTCACTAGGTAGCAAAGTTAGTTTGATAATGTGTGGGAGAAAACCTTAAAGTGGAACAATGTTGTCATAATTGCTAGGTTTTCAGTGCAAAAGTACTGGTTAGCAGAGTTTAGCCTGATTTAGCCAGTCTCTGTTAGAAAACCATGCCCTGATTTAGATTTACATAAAAATAAACAGAAGGGATTCAAACAGTTTGTGATTGTAATGTGTCAAAATTGTGCATTGTCGAGGTTTATTGCTATTTAGAGCTTGTTGAAATGTATCCAAGGCTGGTGGTTTTACCTAATCAAACAGGGAAGGGTCAGGCCTGTCCGACACTCGGATGTATGTGTAAACCAAATTCTCTGATTAGAAATCTTCAGCACAAATGTACAGCTGTGATACCATGTTTTTTTTGTAGGACTTGGTCAAGGTCTGGATCGTCATTGACATTTTCCAGGAGATGGACTATCACAGGTCACAGTTCGCCCTGAACCATCTGCCTCTCCGGCCTCCATCTCTGCTGAACCGGCCCAAGCCTCCTTTTCAGATGACTAGGCAGGTCAAGCCTTTTCTCAGACTCAGCTGTACCTTTCAACTCAAACTACTCAAAAAGATTTCAATCTGCTCTTCGTCCATTTCCCAAAGCAGGACCAAGGATGATTGCAAAAAAAGAAAAATGACAATCGGAAATCCTGACAGAAACACCACCAGGCACTTGAAGAGGACCTTTAAAAAAAGAATAACCCTGCCATCTGAAAGTGGCCAAAAAAAAGAAAGCAAAGCAAACAATTTATGAAGAAAGTGTTTTGTCCGTCTCTTCATAAACGGACACAATAAGTACTTAACAACCTGCAGGTTGGGAGTGAAATGATCAGATCTCTGGCACAAAATGAAGACATAGATAGTGACAGTCAAGCAGTAATGACGTTAGTGCTTCAGAGAAAGGGTGTTCAGTAGTGATTAATATAAGTATGTGTACTTATAAGTATAAGTATGTGAAATCAAATATCTTCCACAGTTCCCACCTTTTTACATTTAACGTCAACAAAACATGTATTTATCACTCATTATCTGGGGCCTGTGCCTCATAGAACTCAACAATCTAACAATACATGATGTTATTGTTGAATGCTCTACTTAGTACAGCATACCTGATTATAGGATTGTGATTGTGATAAGATAGAACCCAATTTCTTTGAAAGTATCAGGTCAATTAAGTGAATAGCTCTTGTTTAGCTCACTTTATAGGACTCCCAAAAATTGTCAATTTTCCTCGTTTAAGGTTGCATGGCATTATACACTTTGGAGATTTTGCGACCACTGTACCTGTCCTAGTGTCACAAGCATTTCCTAGTCAGACCCCACAGAGAACTATCTAATAGCCATTCACATCATGAGCAAACATCATGACAGTTTATCAATGACACAAGAAACATGAGCATATCTCTTTCCCGGACATAACCAAAAGTCCTGTTCACGTGAGCTCAACACAACCGTGTAGATCCAAACACCATTCATACAATTCAGATTATTTCAGACAGCATAACGGTAATGATGTCACCTTTATCTGTTATTGTTGACTGGTCTGTGATTCAGGACAGATAAGTTCAGGCTGCATACAACATTGTATTTCAGTTGGAAAATAGGAAGCATCTTTATTACTTTATTACATTCATCTTTATTACATTGGCAAAGTAGTCACTTGGTACTTGACATTATATATCAGACATGTCAATCATACCCAAGGCAATGCAGTAATCATCAATTGTGGGCTACCACCCACAATCTTACTGGCAGTCTTCAGAGAGCCTACTGCTACTGCACTCTCCACAACACGCCATAGACAATTTCCAAGCACAAAACCACAATCAGCACAGCAACAGTTAAATTGCCCAATCCAGTGATTCCCTCTTAACTGCTAATTCAAAAGAAACCCCCCACATAGGTCAGTCAATCAGCAAAATTCCAAGCTTCAGGTTCTTCCAAAGCTAAAATTATCTTTTAATGTGAGCAGCCATGTTTGTAATATAGTATATAGCTATGCAGCAATGATTAGCAAGTACAACAGTTATGACCTAACAGCACATATAACTCCCTGACGACAGATAATCCAATACCATACGGTTCTATAGCCATCAACAAGGACCATCAAGGTGTGGCCTGCAGCAGCTGACTCTGCACTCCAGGACAGATTCCAACACACGGACTGGAGTTTGTTTGCTTCTCAGGCTCAACACAGAAACGGATCACCACGTACCCTAATCAAAAGCCATGGATGAACAAGGAGGTTCGGCTCCTGCTGAAGGCTCGCAAGGCCGCTTTCAGACCTACAGTGCATCCAGGGCTTGAAGAGGGGCATTAAAAAGGCCAAGCACTGCTACAAGCTGAGGATCGAGGAGCACTTTGACAACTCCGACCCCCGGCGCATGTGGCAGGGCATCCGGATCATCAGTGACTTCAAGTCGAACACCATCACCCCGCCATCCACAGACGACTCCTTTCTGAACGAGCTGAACAACTTGTACGCTCGCTTTGACAGGAACAACAGAGAGACTGCCACCCCAATCACTCCATCTACAGACCACCAACCCCAAACACTCAACCCAACATATGTCCTCACCGCACTGAGCCGGATCAACGCGCGCAAGGCTGCTGGCCCAGACGGCATCCCTGGCCGCGTGCTCAGAACATGCGCTGAGCAGTTTGCAGGAGTTTTTACGGACATTTTCAACCTGTCCCTTGCTCAAGCAGCTGTGCCGGCATGCTTCAAATCCACCTCCATTGTACCGGTGCCGAAGAACTCCAGCCCGTCGTGCCTGAACTACTATCGCCCTGTAGCACTCACAACCATTGTCATGAAGTGCTTCGAGCGACTGGTCCTGGCACACCTGAAGACCAACCTCCCACCCACACTTGACCCTCACCAGTTTGCCTACCGCAGCAATAGGAGCACACACGATGCAGTTTCCTCAGCGTTGCACTCTGTGCTCACACACCTAGACAATAATAACACTTACGCGCGTATGTTGTTCGTAGACTTCAGCTCTGCTTTCAACACTGGCATCCCCTCCAAGCTGATCACCAAACTTGGAGAGCTGGGCATCAACACCTCCCTCTGCCACTGGATTATGGACTTTCTGACCACCGACCACAGCATGTTAGGTCAGCCCACTCCTGCTCCTCCACCATCACACTCAACACAGGTGTATCAGAGGGATGTGTGCTCAGCCCGTTCCTCTACGCTCTCTTCACCCATGACTGCAAGCCAATGTATGGATCCAACTCCATCATCAAGTTTGCTGATGACACCACGGTGATCGGCCTCATCACCAACCAAGTACAGCACCTGGCCGTGTGGTGACCATAACCTGCTCCTTAACGCCACAAAGACCAAGGAGCTTATCGTGGATTTCAGGGAGAAGAGGGGAGACACGCACGACCCCATTCAAATAAACAGGATGGCCATTGAGCGTGTCTCCAGCTACAAGTTCCTGGGGATCCACATCTCGGATGACCTGTCCTGGATTACAAACACCTCTGGCCTGATCAAGAAGGCTCACCAGCGTCTCTTTTTCTTGAGAACACTGAGGAAACACCACCTGTCCTCAGCTGTCATGGTGAACTACTGCTGTGCGATCGAGTACATCCTGACAAACTGTGTTACAGTGTGGTACGGGACTGGTGCAGTCGAAGAGCGCAAGCCACTGCAGCAGGTGGTGAAAACCGCCACTGAAGCTGAGGACATTCTTCCGTCCATTGAGGACATCCAGAGGAAACTTAGAGCTCACAGCATCCGAAAAGATTCCTCACGCCCCGCCCACAAACTGTTTGCCCTCCTGCCCTTGGGCAGGCACCTCAGGAGTCTCCGGTCTAAAACCAGCAGACTGAGGAACAGCTTCTTCCCCAGAACTGTGACACTCCTGAACTCCCCTAGACCCTGCCCCCCTATATAACCCCTGCCCCCCCATAGAACCCCCTGAGTATACTCATATTTATTATATTCTGTTGTAATAACTGTTTTGCACTTCTGGTTGGATGCTAACTGTATTTCGTTACCCTGTACTTGTACCTGTGTTAAAGTTGAATCTAATCGAATAGCACTACCTGCCTCATGGCCTTCATCTCAGAAGCAACCACAGTTAACATGTTGGCTGTCTCATCACCAATGGACTCCAACTCTACTGCTGGGCTCCTAATATCTGCAAAGGCAGTGATAACACAGGCGAATTCCAGCTGATAAACATGAAACGTGACTGTATACTATAGAATCCAAGCGATAAGATCCAAGCTTCTTAGCATCTGCATTAATGCCTACGTCTCTTGTAGCTGTGCGGAAGGGTGCAGGAACAACCCATCTACAGGTCCGAAGGCTCCCTACGATAAACCCAAGGTAACATTGTCCTGACCAGTTGGCTGGCAAGACATGCGCAAACGCTCGAGGGCTCCATGGCCATTTACACATGCCTAATTGGTTCCCCCCTGGTCTGTATTAAGTAAAAACCTTGGCATTCAGTCACATTTCAAATATTCATCATTAATCTACTTTTCATCTTACATTCAACTTTTTGTCAGATTTGTATACAACACATTGTCAAGAGTCTACATAGGAACTTCTGATTGATTCGGACTATCAGTTTTTGCTTGGCACTTGTATAAACATTAAACTAGCCTTAGCGATTTTTGATTTTCTTAGGAATCACAAGATGAACGTCCTGTTTAGTTGTGTTATTGCCAAATTAAAAAGGCTTAGTAGACAAACGGTTTGGAATATAAAAATTATTTTACATCTTTTGTGAGGCTTGGTCTGACTACCAAAAAGTGCACTATGGGTTCTGCTTTACACTGGTCTCTCCTTGCTTTACCATAGGCCTTGATTTGGTGTTGCAGTCCTGCTGCCGACACCGCCAACTGATGTAGAAAGTGTTTTGTCCGTCTCTTCATAAGATCAGCTCAGTTGAGTTTTGGATTGAACAGTAGTGATTAATATATTTACACAGGAAATCCAAATTCTTCCACACAAGAAAGAGTTTTAACTTAGATTATTCAAAACAAATGGTTCCACAAATTCTTATGAATCCATATTCATCAATGCGTTTCTTGTATACATTTATATTACACTATAGTGGATCTTATTTGAGCAAATTACCACTCATTGTTACAACCATCCCCAGCTGGTGTTACATCTCCCCCCAGTTGTGGGTGAGATTGTAACAAAGGAACTTTGTATTTGACACTAACTCACATAATATGTGATTGTTAAAAGATGTAAAATTTGTAGAAAACATTTTTGAACAGTGAAAGTTGATTAGAAACTGTTAATTCAGAGGTTCACTGAAAAGCCTTTGAGACAATAAAAAAACTAAGCATGGGTTTACTGACTAAGTCAATATTTCAGTGCAAATATATATAAATTATAATAAATATATATATATATATAAATTCATTAATAAAAATATTAAATACATTAATATTATTGTAATATTATATAATAAATAAAAATATTTTCCTATGTAGAAAACAACAATACGAACATATTAGAATGGTAGAAGTTGATTAAAAACTGGTCATTCAAATTTACAGGCAACACTTTGTCGTTGCAATATCAAACGCTACTAAGGAACTGAAAAGCACTTTAATGCAATAAAAAAACTAAACATGGTATTACTGACTAGTGCACTTTGGTAGAAAATGATTAGAAACTGCTCAGTCAGAAGTTACATACAAAAAGTTTGTTGTTGCTTTGAAAACGTTACAAATGTGCTGAAAAGCACTTAAAGGCAATACAAAATTGAACGTACTTTTTTGGATTGTAATGAACAAAACAACTTTCAAATGTATAAACCACCAATGAGAACATGTTCACGTTAGAATAGTAAAAGTTTATTACTTTTACACTGAGAGGTTACATACAAAACTTTGTCGTTGCATTGAAAACGGCGCTGAAAAACACATTAAGGCAAAAATTGAACAGTGAGCAGTGACTAGTCAGTCATGATTTCAGTGCATAAACTCTTTTCCCATGTATACAACTCCAATATGAATATATTCGAATGGTAGAAAATGACTGGTAATTCAGAAGTTGAATACAACATTTTGCAGTTGAATTGAAAACAATACAAAAGCGCTGGAAAGCACTGCAAGGCAATAAAAACCTGAACATACTTTTATGGACTTGTATTGGACAATTCCAATGCCAAAACAACTTTCCAATATGTAAACCATCTATGAGACCATGTTAGATTAGAAAAACTGATTAAAAACTGATCGCTGAGAGGTTACATACAAAACTTTGCAGTTGCATTGAAAATGCTACTAAGGAGCTGAAAAGCACTTTAAGGCAATAAAAAACTAAACATGCTATTACTGACTAGTAAGACATGATTTCAGTGCATAAATTCTTTTCCCATGTATACAACTCCAATATGAATATATTCGAATGGTAGAAAATGACTGGTAAGTCAGAAGTTGAATACAACATTTTGCAGTTGAATCGAAAACAATACAAAAGCGCTGGAAAGCACTGCAAGGCAATAAAAACCTGAACATACTTTTATGGACTTGTATTGGACAATTCCAATGCCAAAACAACTTTCCAATATGTAAACCATCTATGAGACCATGTTAGATTAGAAAAACTGATTAAAAACTGATCGCTGAGAGGTTACATACAAAACTTTGCAGTTGCATTGAAAATGCTACTAAGGAGCTGAAAAGCACTTTAAGGCAAAAAAAAACTAAACATGCTAACTGACTAGTAAGTCATGATTTCAGTGCATAAATTATTTTCCCATGTATACAACTCTAAAATGAACATATTAAAATGGTAGAAAATGTTTAGGAAATGGTCATTCAGAAGTTAAATACAATTCTTTGCCGTTGAAAAGGCAATTATGTATGGGTGATGAGTTGGCAACAATCCAATCAAACATGAGTTTACAAAAGAAGGAATGCGTTTGGGTCAGGAAAACTAAGAACTAAAACGTAATCCAACATGAGAACCGTTCTATGGTTCCAGGAGGTTTAGCTAAGGTGCGTTAAGGAGGGTACACGGTTTAGCTCTAAAGCTCCATCTAGACACAGCACACTGGGCCCTCGTTCAACTCTTGACATGTCACTGGAAAACACTGCAGCAGGTAAATGCAGTGCAACACTCCAACCCCTGGTCAAGTTAGCGAGGTGAGAGAGGCCGTTGCAAAGGCGCTGAAAAGCACTTTGAGGCAATAAAAACCTGAACATACTTTTATGTACTTGAATTGGACAATTCCAGTGCCAAAACAACTTTCCAATGTGTAAACCATCTATAAGACCATGTTAGATTAGTAAAACTGATTAAAAACTGATCGCTGAGAGGTTACATACAAAACTTTGCAGTTGCATTGAAAATGCTAATAAGGAGCTGAAAAGCACTTTAAGGCAATAAAAAACTAAACATGCTATTACTGACTACTGACAGTGCATAAAGTCTTTTTCCATGTATACAACTCCAAAATGAACATATTAAATTGGTAGAAAATGTTTAGAAAATGGTCATTCAGAAGTTGAATACAATTCTTTGCCGTTGCTTTGAAAACGTTACAAAGGCGCTGAAAAGCACTTTGAGGCAATAAAAACCTGAACATACTTTTATGGACTTGTATTGGACAATTCCAGTGCCAAAACAACTTTCCAATATATACACCATCTATGAGACCATGTTAGATTAGTAAAACTAATTAAAAACTGATCGCTGAGAAGTTAAATACAAAACTTTGCAGTTGCATTGAAAATGCTACTAAGGATCTGAAAAGCACTTTAAGGCAATAAAAAACTAAACATGCTATGACTGACTAGTAAGACATGATTTCAGTGCATAAACTCTTTTTCCATGTATACAACTCCAAAATGAACATATTAAAATGGTAAAAAATGTTTAGGAAATGGTCATTCAGAAGTTAAATAAATTTATTTGCCGTTACTTTGAAAACGTTACAAAGGCGCTGAAAAGCACTTTAAGGCAATAAAAAACTGAACATACTTTGATGTATTTGTATTGGACATTTCCAGTGCCAAAACATCTTTCCAATGTATAAACCATCTATAAGATCATGTTAGATTAGTAAAACTGATTAAAAACTGATCGCTGAGAGGTTACATCCAAAACTTTGCAGTTGCATTGAAAATGCTACTAAGGAGCTGAAAAGCACTTTAAGCCAATAAAAAACTAAACATGCTATTACTGACGAGTAAGTCTTGATTTCAGTGCATAAACTCTTTTCTCATGTATATTAAACTCTTTTCTAATGTATTTTACTGAGGTAAAATTGTTAATTTTTTGGAGTTCCATCTGAGTTTTTCTTTCGTTTCAGGTCAGAAACCAGCATTTTCATTTCCCTATTTATTTAATTTTAACAATGTCTAGATCAGGGATCACCAATCCTGGTCCTCGAGGTCCACTGTCCTGACAGTTTTCGATGTTTCCCTGCTCCAGCACACCTGATTCTAATGAATGGGTCGTTATCAAGCTCTGTGGAAGCCTCATAATGACCCTTTATTTGAATCAGGTGTGCTGGAGCAGGGAAACATTGAAAACTGTCAGGACAGCGAACCTCGAGGACCAGGATTGGTGATCCCTGGACACATTAAAGGAGGGCACTGATGGAGGGTACTGATGAGATCTTTTCTTTTTGGAGCCTGTGTTATGTATATTACAACTGACCATTTTGCTTATCTATATATATTTTCAGGAAAAATCTGGCTGAGGTCTCAGTCAGACTTGCCTCCCACCCAGGACACCCTCTGCTTCAGCTGCTCCCCTCGCGGTCCACCAGGACCAAAACATCTCGCCATAAGAACAGCTTCTACCCTTCAGCCATTGCACTCTTCCACAGGGCCAAGGACTTGGAATGACTGCCACAAACTCCAACACCCCCATCCAGCATCCCGATGCACAAGCCACTTTGCACACAACACCTCAAAATCCCTTTTGACACATTAAAATAACTTACTGCTGTGTTTGCACCACTGTTTTGTAATGCTGTATATATACCCCCCTGACATTTTTACACCATATTTTTATTGTATTATACTATGTTCTTATCATGTTACATATATGTTCTATGTTGGTCTTCCCTGCTAATGTAAATTCTGTGTTTGTTTAACTTGCATAGCCATTAAAACAGATTCTGATTATGAGTGGGTTGATTTTAAGAACTGTTCTCTGCCAAAGTGGACCTGCCTGAAATCCTGGGCATGGGGGAAGAGAACCAGGTTAAGGTAGTATGGGAGTGTGTGGAATGACCTTGAAAAGGAAACAATCCTGGAGCCCTTCAAGTTCACATTTCACAACAAGAAGATGTGGAAATTCAGATTAAAACAGATTCTGATTATGAGTGGGTTGATTTTAAGAACTGTTCTCTGCCAAAGTGGACCTGCCTGAAATCCTGGGCATGGGGGAAGAGAACCAGGTTAAGGTAGTATGGGAGTGTGTGGAATGACCTTGAAAAGGAAACAATCCTGGAGCCCTTCAAGTTCACATTTCACAACAAGAAGATGTGGAAATTCGGTGCAGAAATATGGACCAAAGAAAATATTTGGCCTATTCTGAATGTCAAACAGCTAAATGAGTTTATTTTCTGCGAGAATCAAGTCAAATCATTTGTGACTTGGTGTGTTTTACATGATCATTTAATAATTCGCTTGGTTTATACTGTACATATTAGCACAAAAACATAATTGGCATAGATATAGAGCCAAACATGAAAAACAGCAGTGCAATAAGGTTCAATGACAATTTATTATTATTATTATTATTATGATTATAATGAAAAGGCAGTGAAGTATTGTATAGTACACAATAAAATGTATAGGCCTATGAGTATGACATCTTACGAAATATAATCTTATGAATAACAGTAATAACTTGCACTGAGCTATGTTATTCCTAACCTCCATTATTTTCAGTTATCAGCATTTTGACCTTCTCTTTTCAAGATCCTCAGCTTTGTAGTACGCTACAAATACACTATTGAGCCCCGAGTCATATCACCCACCATTTGTTTTTCGTTATGACTAAGTTGTACAATTACGCAGTGCAGTGTATATTAGTCTTGCTTCTCGCGCTTTTTTTCGCGCTTTTATTTTGAAATGTATTGCGCGTGTATTACGCGTCACTCTTTGCCTGCGCTTTTATTTTGAAATGTATTGCGCGTGTTTTGCGCGTCACTCTTTGCCTGCGCTTTTATTTTGAAATGTATTGCGCGTGTTTTGCGCGTCACTCTTTGCCTGCGCTTTTATTTTAAAATGTATTGCGCGTGTATTGCGCGCATGGATGTATTAAAGAATGGATACTGAACAGAAAAATGGCGGCCATTGATTTCAATTAAGTTGCTCACCCATGGATGTATAAATTAATGGATACCGGACAGAAAAATGGCGGCCGTTGATTTCAATGAAGTTGCTCACCTAGCGCATGTGCCGAAAAAGTTTTTTGACTTCCTGGTTTACTTCCGCGGTATGGGGAATGGAATGATGGGAGGCTGATGACGCTCTGGGGCAATGAGAACGAGCAAATCGCGTTCTGGACTAGCGCTGCGCGCTCATGAGTGCTTGTGGAAGAGTTTGACCGATAATGACGAATCTACACAATCAAATGATGGATTTATAGGACACATAAACCGATTATGTTTTCATAGTCATGGTTATAGAATATACGAGGTTAATTCGTTTTGTTTAAGTTTAAGGATAAAACAAGTCATTTTTATTAAGGTTAATCTAAAATAAAAAATAGGGGATTCTCCACAATACAAGCTGTCATATTTATCAACCAAATGCCGGTAGTCAAATCTGTTTTGTCTATCAATGATCCCGTATGTAATATAGCCTACGAATTCTTGTCAGATTAAGTTCTTATCGTTTTATAGGCTATATCGGCACATTCAAAACAGGCAAGTCTTTCGTTAGCGTTATGCAGCTTCTCTGTTTCTTTTACAGCTACGTGATATAGTTTGAAGGAAGGACCTCCTGGACATTAAGTGTAATTCCTAGCCTGATATATTTTTATAGTCCACCCTAAAACACTGTTTTCTCCTGTAGTGAGATGTCAGAACCTATACTGAGCCACATGTTACTGAATAAATAAATACAAATTTGTTGTGTGGTCTATTTAACATAATTTGGTGTTCATATGCAAGGCTTTATAATTAAATAGTTCAACACTTTTCAAAGTAATAATTAGATTTTACTGAACATTAACTATTTTCAGTATAACGAACATAACATAACAAAACTAAAAAAACAGACTTGTGATAGAGTGGGTGAACAGTGTGATGAAAAAAAGGCACAAAAACGAGAGGCCAGCTTCACTTTGCCTGGTCTATTCGTGGGCTTAAATATATTTAGACCAAAACAATAAAAAGGATATTGAACTTCAGTCAAGGTGAGACCGAGACCCTGGTGACACATCACCTAAAGTATCACATGCATGGTAAATAACTCAAGTGCAATAACTGTATATGTCTAGTTAACTTACCTATTTTGTATTTGTTATACAGGACTTTATCGTGCCCCCCTATTGTTATTATTGTTATGTTACACTGCAACTCTGTGTGCTGTACTTTACCCTGCTGCTGTTGTGAACTGCAATTTCCACCCCTGGAGGACAAATAAAGGTTTATCTAATCTAATCTAATCTAATTTTATATTTTTACACAGCGGTGACACTGGCAGTAAGTGAAAATTTCATTACGCGTGTAATTTAACGCCAATATACATTTAAAATAGCATTTAGAAATACATGCCGTTCAAATATGTTCAGAGCTGTCATTAAGCCAACAGGCATCCTCGTTCCCGAGACACAGCGAGACCGTGCTTGGGAGTGCACGCACACAGCTGTGACGTCACCATTAGAATAAGACTTTACGGGGGCTTTTCTGGCCTTTAGAACAATTTTTGACGTTTTAAAAGTCCATGACTTAAAAATATGGAATAAAAAGATTTGCATTTAATAGTGGTTACAGCTGTAGGTGTCCTGAGAACCTTTTTACAGGCTTCTCTTTTACTATTACGGTCTATGGGAAAAATGCTTTCTGGGCCCCATGGGTATTTTATGTTGCAATATCACGAGTGGCCACCGGGAAAAATCGGCACAGCTGCTGAGAGGCAGACCCGGGGCTTGTGCTCAGCTAGCGCATGTGCCGAAAAAGTTTTTTTACTTCCTGGTTTACTTCCGCGGTATGGGGAATGGAATGATGGGAGGCTGATGACGCTCTGGGGCAATGAGAACGAACAAATCGCGTTCTGGACAAGCGCTGCGCGCTCATGAGTGCTTGTGGAAGAGTTTGACCGATAATGACGAATCTACACAATCAAATGATGGATTTATAGGACACATAAACCGATTATGTTTTCATAGTCATGGTTATAGAATATACGAGGTTAATTCGTTTTGTTTGTTTTTTAAGTTTAAGTAAGGATAAAACGAGTCATTTTTATTAAGGTTAATCTAAAATAAAAAATAAGGGATTCTCCACAATACAAACTGTCATATTTATCAACCAAATGCCGGTAGTCAAATCTGTTTTGTCTATCAATGATCCCGTATGTGATATAGCCTACGAATTCTTGTCAGATTAAGTTCTTATCGTTTTATAGGCTATATCGGCACATTCAAACAGGCAAGTCTTTCGTTAGCGTTATGCAGCTTCTCTGTTTCTTTTACAGCTACGTGATATAGTTTGGAGGAAGGACCTCCTGGACATTAAGTGTAATTCCTAGCCTGATATATTTTTATAGTCCACCCTAAAACACTGTTTTCTCCTGTAGTGAGATGTCAGAACCTATACTGAGCCACATGTTACTGAATAAATAAATACAAATTCCGTTGTGTGGTGTATTTAACATAATTTGGTGTTCATATGCAAGGCTTTATAATTAAATAGTTCAACACTTTTCAAAGTAATAATTTGATTTTACTGAACATTAACTATTTTCAATATAACGAACATAACAAAACAAAACAAAAAAACAGACTTGTGATGGAGTGGGTGAACAGTGTGATGAAAAAAGGCACAAAAAAAGAGAGGCCAGCTTCACTTTGCCTGGTCTATTCATGGGCTTAAATATATTTAGACCAAAACAATAAAAAGGATATTGAACTTCAGTCAAGGTGAGACCGAGACCCTGGTGACACATCACCTAAAGTATCACATGCATGGTAAATAACTCAAGTGCAATAACTGTATATGTCTACTTAACTTACCTATTTTGTATTTGTTATACTGGACTTTATCGTGCCCCCCTATTGTTATTATTGTTATATTACACTGCAACTCTGTGTGCTGTACTTTACCCTGCTGCTGTTGTGAACTGCAATTTCCACCCCTGGAGGACAAATAAAGGTTTATCTAATCTAATCTAATTTTAGATTTTTACACAGCAGTGACACTGGCAGTAAGTGAAAATTTCATTATGCGTGTAATTTAACGCCAATATACATTTAAAATAGCATTTAGAAAGACATGCCGTTCAAATATGAAACTTGTATCACAACTCTGTCTCGAAAAAAACTCACCCTGGAGTCGTTTAATTCACTTTTCCGACCACGTTTAGCCCCGTTCAGAGCTGTCATGTCATGTCTGTAAGCCAACAGGCATCCTCGTTCCCGAGACACAGCGAGACCGCGCTTGGGAGTGCACGCACACAGCTGTGACGTCACCATTACAATAAGACTTTACAGAGGCTTTTCTGGCCTTTAGAACAATTTTTGACGTTTTAAAAGTCCATGACTTAAAAATATGGAATAAAAAGATTTGCAATTAATAGTGGTTACAGCTGTATGTGTCCTGAGAACCTTTTTACAGGCTTCTCTTTTACTATTACGGTCTATGGGAAAAATGCTTTCTGGGCCCCATGGGCATTTTATGTTGCAATATCACGAGTGGCCACTGGGAAAAATCGGCACAGCTGCTGAGAGGCAGACCCGGGGCTTGATTGCGCGTCACTCTTTGCCGTATTGCGCGTGTGCTTTGGTTATGCTTCCGCGATGCATCGCTCGCATTGCTCCGCAGACAACGCGGACCCTTCCGCATTGCCCCTCCGCGCACCTCCAAAAAATCCTAAAGCTAGGTTTATGCTTCCGCGTCAAACCTTACGCGTGGGGCGTGGCGCGGTTGTTGAGCATTCGAAGTTTTGCGTCGAGGGTCCGCGTTACTCTGCAGTTCACCGCCATGCCACCAGGGGGGTGTGGCTGTGTAGTTTCAAGGGTTATAGCCGAATCCTTGCTCATTATTGAAGAGCAAATGCTTATTTTGCAAATGATGTGGAAGCGCAGGCGACAGAGAAGACGTTTGCGGAGGTTCTATATGATCGTTTGAGGCTGGAAACGGGTGAATTTGCAACACTGGTTCACCCACTGAGGGACCTGGATGAACAAATGCACTTTCGATACTTTCGAATGTCAGCGGGCCGATTTGACGAGCTTCTTCGCCGTATACAGCCTGGCGAGTGAAGAAAAGTGGTGGCCGAGGATTCGAACTTCAGATTGGGGTCCCGAAGCACACTCAATGAGTGATAATAAACTGTGAACTATGCATGGTGTGTAAACTGTGTTGTGCTGTGTGTGTTGAAAATAAATATCAAAACAACTGCTTGAAAACAAACTTGTGTGTTTTATTCTTATGTAACCCTTGAAACCACACACACGGCCACACCCCCCCTGGTGGCATGGCGGTGAATTGCAGAGTAACGCGGACCGTCGACGCAAATCTTCGAATGCTCAACAACCGCGCCACGCCCCACGCGTAAGGTTTGACGCAGGAGCATAAACCTAGCTCACTCCTTGCCTGACGGCTGTGCGCTGCCTCGCGGTGGTGCCTGCAACGCTCCTGCCTCACGGTGGTGGACTGCAGCCAGGTATTCTTGAATGAGCATGGAAGTACACTTCCCTGCCTTTAACATAGTGCTCAAACTGAGACTAGACGTCCTTTGATTAACTGGTGTTGCGCAAATGTGTGTCTACAGGATTTAGGACACAGACAGGATTCAACATTTACATCTGGAGGTCAGAGGGCCCTTCTAAATGTAAAATTCCTTCCTCAGTATCAAAAAATAATCGTATTTGTTTAGTTTATATACTGTAATATTGACCCTTTGCACCTATGTCACATGATCACGTGGGTGCGCCATGCTGGACAGCAAGAGTGGGTGAACGAAGCATTGCAGGGAGCGCAAAACTTACAAAACTGTAAGTTTAGTCTCTCTAAACTTACAGCGATCGCAATTATTTTTGTCAGCAAGCATGACTTCTTCTAGGGCATGTTCAGTTTGGTTGTCAGTGGAAGTAAATCTAAATTTAGTTGTTCACAAAGCGATATTTGGAAAAAGTCAAGATCGATAGCTTAAAAACTGACCTGTACCTTCTCCCTCCGTTCATATTCACCGATTTAATCAAATCGCCAAATTTCACCCCCCAGGATTTGTACCAACTCCCAGGCATGAATACATATTTTTATTTAATCATAAACTGTTGATGTACAATACAAGTCGACTTTTTGCTCATGTGCTTGTTCAATCAATCCCATTATCAAAAAATAAAGTTATATTCATAAAACATACAGGATATAATTACATTCAGAAATAATCAAACTGAAAACATTTGAAAGCAAACGTATTGTTGCTAATCAAGCAAACTTTTCAGGGCTCAGTTTTTAATTGTAACTCCCATCAGATGGGAGGTATCCTTTGTGAGATCATGAGAGGCTGGTCATCAGTAGGGCAGTATTTATAGGGCACTATTTCTTAAGGATGAATTAACAAACAAAGGGTTGAACTAAAAAATTACCCACTGGTTGAAAAGACTAACTTAAATCTTGGCCCTTGGCTCTTGTAAGGAAACTAAAAGTATTCTTCTCTAAAAAATTCAAAACAGAAATCTTCTCTTGCTCAGGTTCACTCACACCTTCTTCCAGGTATGGTCAAACGGTCAGTGTTTCTCTCCACAGTTCTCCTGATACGTATTCCTCTCGGTTGCGGTAAGTATTCCTCCAGATGCGTACTGTCCAGGCACAGAAAGCTCCCCCAAACTGCACTCCCACTCAGGCAGACTGACCCTCTTAAATGCCTCCAGTCAATCAGGCAGTCATCAGTCTTCATTCCCACCCACCTTCTCGCAATCACCAGGCACATAATCAGGTGATAAGGGGTCATCACTCTTCTCTCCTGGAAAAAGAAATTAATGCCTTTTATAAATGATATCTAAAACAAACCAGACAATCAGATACTTAGTAATACTAGTAGTAGGCCTACTCTCCTAAAATCTTATGTGGAATACTACTAAAATATACAATTGTATTCACAAATAATTTTTCTACCCAAGTTTTATTTATGAACTAGAAAAAAATTCCTGAGTGTGCGTGACTCTGGCTCGGGACTCTCCCCCATACATCACTGACAAATAAATAAATGACTTCTACCATTGCTTAGGTATGTGACAGATCAAGCTTTCAACAGGTGTTCATATGCTGATGCACTAGTAGTAGCTTTAACACTAATTTTAGCAGGATTAAAGACAGCTCCACTTGAGCACACTGCCAAAGTTTAAGTTTAAGTAGTAAGCAAGCAGTAAACAATTGGTCACTCTGTGTCAGGTAGCACTTTACATTACAGTTCAGTAGCATAGTAATAGTTTGGTTCTAATTTGATAATAGTGATAAATGCTTTCAAAAACTTAGAGTGTAAAATGACCCAAATACATCCAATGCCAGAATTAGGCCATCAATGGCTATGACTTTGGTATTAGAAATACACCTTTTATCAAAATGATACCGCATTATAAATATCAGATAACATTATAAAGTTATACAGCTGTGTTAAATGTCAAATCAATCCACATGCAATCAAACATGTAACAAATCAGGATTCAGCAATAAGCTAGCACTAGGTCACACAGTTCTGATATCACACTAACAAAAACAGTGCTTTTTATCCAACATTAATTGAGAAAAACACACACGCACATACACATACACACACGCACATACACACACACACATATATGTATATATATATATAGATAGATAGATAGATAGATAGATAGATAGATAGATATATAGATAGATACATATATGTGCATACACACAGGCAGTCTGTACATTAATGACTTAATGATGAACTGTCAATCAAACCATTCAGTGCAATGAATCACTTAGTAGCTGACACACAGGTTCAATCATCTATAAACTACAGGACTCCCCATACAACACTAACCAATAGTTTGCAAGGTCAACCAGTATCCAGACGATTATGAATGTTTTACAGCAAGCCCCCCCAACAATTTAAATAGCAATTCCTAAAAGACCTGTATTTAATCCCCACTGTTTCTCTATGGAGCGGCAACTCCATTAACTGCCGATCCCGACCTCCCACACACCTCCCCAATATCTTGTTAGATTCCTATGGACCCCACCACATGAACCCTGACCTCAAACCCCCCCACACGAGCCCCCCCGCCCCCCGCGAAGCCCAAATGTTAAAGAAGTCAAAAACCCACATCTTAGATAGCATGCTAGCAAAACATATGCTGATGCACTAGCAATTAGCTTAGGCGCTAATTTCAGCATTGGTCGCTAATGTTAGCAAACAGCATATCTTTACAGCTAGTTGGAATGTCAGTTGTAAATCCTGACTGGTAAGTACATGAAAACCTATGAGCCCAAATGTTAAAGAAGTCAAAAACCTACATTTTTGATAGGATGCTAGCGAAAGAGTTGAAAAAGATGTTTGCTTACCTTAGAGACTTAGAGCCAGAGAGGAAGAGTTGAGTTGGAGTACAGTTTATAAATACACCCGAAACAAAAAGAACCAATTTGATTCCTCCAGTAAATATCCTCCAATTAAAGTTATTAAATGTGAAATTAATTACTGTTCGTAAAATAGCCACCGTCATTCGTGGCCACCGTCTCTCCTCTTTCAAGCACGTTGCTAAGTAACGAACTTCGCAACTGTTGCAACGGTCATGTCAGTTGAACAGACAGAGAGAAAAGGCTTACAGCACCCCTCGAACAGGAAGGATTTCTGGCCAAACCGTGTTTCCAATCATAAAACCAGCTTAACGTGAAGCCGGCTGAGCCCTTCCTGAACGTCTACATAGGCATTTTGTGTTGACAAGTGAAGAAATGTGCTCTTGGGAGCAATTCTAAAAAGTGTTCGTTTTCTATCTTTTCAGTTACAGCCCCGCCTCTCTTAACATAGGAGTCTATGAGGCTGTTCATGGGTGCTGCGGCCGAATCTTCGCATGTCAAGCTAAAACAATAAATCTGACAGATAAAGTAAAGCAAGTGTGAGCTAGAGGACACATTTTCCTACGTTTCTATGTATAAATTGTGTCTGTAGTGGTGCATTTGAGGCCATGGTAGTCAAATACGTTTTAATTTTTTTACACAATTCTCTCTCTTCTCCACACTCTAGCGATGACATCACCACTCTACCTCTCAAACATTCTCTCCATTGACACCTATTCATTTTTTGGTGTGGTTTTTGGCAGATTTTGGGCAAAATTGTTCGCCAAAAGTCTTAGATAAATCATAGCACACATGTCGGGGCCGAGCCGCACGTTTTGATATAACTTTTGTGTATATGCGTCAAAAACTCTGGTAGGTGTTTTGAGTCAAAAAAACGGCGTAAGAATAAGTATAATAATAATAATAACTAGAAAAAAATTCCTAAAGAAATTTTGAGTGTGCGTGACTCTGGCCCGGGACTCTCCCCCATATATCAATGACACTGTTGAGTCATTTTCTGAATATGACTTCTACCATTGCTTAGGTATGTGACAGATCAAGCTTTCAACAGGTGTTCATATGCTGATGCACTAGCAGTAGCGTTAACACTAATTTCAGCAGGATTAAAGACAGCTCCACTTGAGCACACTGCCACAGTTTAGGTTTAAGTAGTAAGCAAGCAGTAAACAATTGGTCACTCTGTCAGGTAGCACTTTACATTACAGTTCAGTAGCATAGTAATAGTTTGGTTCTAATTTGATAATAGTGATAAATGCTTTCAAAAACTTAGAGTGTAAAATGACCCAAATACATCCAATGCCAGAATTAGGCCATCAATGGCTATGACTTTGGTATTAGAAATACACCTTTTATCAAAATGATACCGCATTATAAATATCAGATAACATTATAAAGTTATACAGCTGTGTTAAATGTCAAATCAATCCACATGCAATCAAACATGTAACAAATCAGGATTCAGCAATAAGCTAGCACTAGGTCACACAGTGCTGATATCACACTAACAAAAACAGTGCTTTTTATCCAACATTAATTGAGAAAAACACACACGCACATACACATACACACACGCACATACACACACACACACACATATATATATATAGATAGATACATATATGTGCATACACACAGGCAGTCTGTACATTAATGACTTAATGATGAACTGTCAATCAAACCATTCAGTGCAATGAATCACTTAGTAGCTGACACACAGGTTCAATCATCTATAAACTACAGGACTCCCCATACAACACTAGCCAATAGTTTGCAAGGTCAACCAGTATCCAGACGATTATGAATGTTTTACAGCAAGCCCCCCCAACAATTTCAATAGCAATTCCTAAAAGACCTGTATTTAATCCCCACTGTTTCTCTATGGAGCGCCAACTCCATTAACTGCCGATCCCGACCTCCCACACACCTCCCCAATATCTTGTTAGATTCCTATGGACCCCACCACATGAACCCTGCCCTCAAACCTCCCCGCACGAGCCCCCCCGCCCCCCGCGAACGCCGATCGCCCCCCCCCGCCCCCCCTCCGAAAACAACCATAAACGGTCAAAATGCACACAAATAACCCTCCCCACAACCCTTCACCACCGTCCTGACTGATAAGCACATGAATACATAAGCCCAAATGTTAAAGAAGTAAGAAGTCAAAAACCCACATCTTAGATAGCATGCTAGCAAAACATATGCTGATGCACTAGCAATTAGCTTAGGCGCTAATTTCAGCATTGGTCGCTAATGTTAGCAAACAGCATATCTTTACAGCTAGTTGGAATGTCAGTTGTAAATCCTGACTGGTAAGTACATGAAAACCTATGAGCCCAAATGTTAAAGAAGTCAAAAACCTACATTTTTGATAGGATGCTAGCGAAAGAGTTGAAAAAGATGTTTGCTTACCTTAGAGACTTAGAGCCAGAGAGGAAGAGTTGAGTTGGAGTACAGTTTATAAATACACCCGAAACAAAAAGAACCAATTTGATTCCTCCAGTAAATATCCTCCAATTAAAGTTATTAAATGTGAAATTAATTACTGTTCGTAAAATAGCCACCGTCATTCGTGGCCACCGTCTCTCCTCTTTCAAGCACGTTGCTAAGTAACGAACTTCGCAACTGTTGCAACGGTCATGTCAGTTGAACAGACAGAGAGAAAAGGCTTACAGCACCCCTCGAACAGGAAGGATTTCTGGCCAAACCGTGTTTCCAATCATAAAACCAGGTTAACGTGAAGCCGGCTGAGCCCTTCCTGAACGTCTACATAGGCATTTTGTGTTGACAAGTGAAGAAATGTGCTCTTGGGAGCAATTCTAAAAAGTGTTCGTTTTCTATCTTTTCAGTTACAGCCCCGCCTCTCTTAACATAGGAGTCTATGAGGCTGTTCATGGGTGCTGCGGCCGAATCTTCGCATGTCAAGCTAAAACAATAAATCTGACAGATAAAGTAAAGCAAGTGTGAGCTAGAGGACACATTTTCCTACGTTTCTATGTATAAATTGTGTCTGTAGTGGTGCATTTGAGGCCATGGTAGTCAAATACGTTTTAATTTTTTTACACAATTCTCTCTCTTCTCCACACTCTAGCGATGACATCACCACTCTACCTCTCAAACATTCTCTCCATTGACACCTATTCATTTTTTGGTGTGGTTTTTGGCAGATTTTGGGCAAAATTGTTCGCCAAAAGTCTTAGATAAATCATAGCACACATGTCGGGGCCGAGCCGCACGTTTTGATATAACTTTTGTGTATATGCGTCAAAAACTCTGGTAGGTGTTTTGAGTCAAAAAAACGGCGTAAGAATAAGTATAATAATAATAATAACTAGAAAAAAATTCCAAAAGAAATTTTGAGTGTGCGTGACTCTGGCCCGGGACTCTCCCCCATATATCAATGACACTGTTGAGTCATTTTCTGAATATGACTTCTACCATTGCTTAGGTATGTGACAGATCAAGCTTTCAACAGGTGTTCATATGCTGATGCACTAGCAGTAGCGTTAACACTAATTTCAGCAGGATTAAAGACAGCTCCACTTGAGCACACTGCCACAGTTTAGGTTTAAGTAGTAAGCAAGCAGTAAACAATTGGTCACTCTGTCAGGTAGCACTTTACATTACAGTTCAGTAGCATAGTAATAGTTTGGTTCTAATTTGATAATAGTGATAAATGCTTTCAAAAACTTAGAGTGTAAAATGACCCAAATACATCCAATGCCAGAATTAGGCCATCAATGGCTATGACTTTGGTATTAGAAATACACCTTTTATCAAAATGATACCGCATTATAAATATCAGATAACATTATAAAGTTATACAGCTGTGTTAAATGTCAAATCAATCCACATGCAATCAAACATGTAACAAATCAGGATTCAGCAATAAGCTAGCACTAGGTCACACAGTGCTGATATCACACTAACAAAAACAGTGCTTTTTATCCAACATTAATTGAGAAAAACACACACGCACATACACATACACACACGCACATACACACACACACACACATATATATATATAGATAGATACATATATGTGCATACACACAGGCAGTCTGTACATTAATGACTTAATGATGAACTGTCAATCAAACCATTCAGTGCAATGAATCACTTAGTAGCTGACACACAGGTTCAATCATCTATAAACTACAGGACTCCCCATACAACACTAGCCAATAGTTTGCAAGGTCAACCAGTATCCAGACGATTATGAATGTTTTACAGCAAGCCCCCCCAACAATTTCAATAGCAATTCCTAAAAGACCTGTATTTAATCCCCACTGTTTCTCTATGGAGCGCCAACTCCATTAACTGCCGATCCCGACCTCCCACACACCTCCCCAATATCTTGTTAGATTCCTATGGACCCCACCACATGAACCCTGCCCTCAAACCTCCCCGCACGAGCCCCCCCGCCCCCCGCGAACGCCGATCGCCCCCCCCGCCCCCCCTCCGAAAACAACCATAAACGGTCAAAATGCACACAAATAACCCTCCCCACAACCCTTCACCACCGTCCTGACTGATAAGCACATGAATACATAAGCCCAAATGTTAAAGAAGTAAGAAGTCAAAAACCCACATCTTAGATAGCATGCTAGCAAAACATATGCTGATGCACTAGCAATTAGCTTAGGCGCTAATTTCAGCATTGGTCGCTAATGTTAGCAAACAGCATATCTTTACAGCTAGTTGGAATGTCAGTTGTAAATCCTGACTGGTAAGTACATGAAAACCTATGAGCCCAAATGTTAAAGAAGTCAAAAACCTACATTTTTGATAGGATGCTAGCGAAAGAGTTGAAAAAGATGTTTGCTTACCTTAGAGACTTAGAGCCAGAGAGGAAGAGTTGAGTTGGAGTACAGTTTATAAATACACCCGAAACAAAAAGAACCAATTTGATTCCTCCAGTAAATATCCTCCAATTAAAGTTATTAAATGTGAAATTAATTACTGTTCGTAAAATAGCCACCGTCATTCGTGGCCACCGTCTCTCCTCTTTCAAGCACGTTGCTAAGTAACGAACTTCGCAACTGTTGCAACGGTCATGTCAGTTGAACAGACAGAGAGAAAAGGCTTACAGCACCCCTCGAACAGGAAGGATTTCTGGCCAAACCGTGTTTCCAATCATAAAACCAGGTTAACGTGAAGCCGGCTGAGCCCTTCCTGAATGTCTACATAGGCATTTTGTGTTGACAAGTGAAGAAATGTGCTCTTGGGAGCAATTCTAAAAAGTGTTCGTTTTCTATCTTTTCAGTTACAGCCCCGCCTCTCTTAACATAGGAGTCTATGAGGCTGTTCATGGGTGCTGCGGCCGAATCTTCGCATGTCAAGCTAAAACAATAAATCTGACAGATAAAGTAAAGCAAGTGTGAGCTAGAGGACACATTTTCCTACGTTTCTATGTATAAATTGTGTCTGTAGTGGTGCATTTGAGGCCATGGTAGTCAAATACGTTTTATTTTTTGTACACAATTCTCTCTCTTCTCCACACTCTAGCGATGACATCACCACTCTACCTCTCAAACATTCTCTCCATTGACACCTATTCATTTTTTTGGTGTGGTTTTTGGCAATTTTTGGGCAAAATTGTTTGCCAAAAGTCTTAGATAAATCATAGCACACATGTCGGGGCCGAGCCGCACGTTTTGATATAACTTTTGTGTATATGCGTCAAAAACTCTGGTAGGTGTTTTGAGCCAAAAAAACGGCGTAAGAATAATAAAAAACGCTATTAATAACATAGTGTGCGCCTTGCAGCACGCACACAATAATAAACGCTAGTAATAACATAGTGTGCGCCTTGCAGCACGCACACAATAATAACTAGAAAAAAATTCCTAAAGAAATTTTGAGTGTGCGTGACTCTGGCCCGGGACTCTCCCCCATACATCACTGACACTGTTGAGTAATTTTCACAATATGACTTCTACCATTGCTTAGGTATGTGACTGATCAAGCTTTCAACAGGTGTTCATATGCTGATGCACTAGTAGTAGCGTAAACACTAATTTCAGCAGGATTAAAGACAGCTCCACTTGAGCACACTGCCACAGTTTAAGTTTAAGTAGTAAGCAAGCAGTAAACAATTGGTCACTCTGTGTCAGGTAGCACTTTACATTACAGTTCAGTAGCATAGTAATAGTTTGGTTCTAATTTGATAATAGTGATAAATGCTTTCAAAAACTTAGAGTGTAAAATGACCCAAATACATCCAATGCCAGAATTAGGCCATCAATGGCTATGACTTTGGTATTAGAAATACACTTTTTATCAAAATGATACCGCATTATAAATATCAGATAACATTATAAAGTTATACAGCTGTGTTAAATGTCAAATCAATCCACATGCAATCAAACATGTAACAAATCAGGATTCAGCAATAAGCTAGCACTAGGTCACACAGTTCTGATATCACACTAACAAAAACAGTGCTTTTTATCCAACATTAATTGAGAAAAACACACACGCACATACACATACACACACGCACATACACACACACACACATATATATATAGATACATATATGTGCATACACACAGGCAGTCTGTACATTAATGACTTAATGATGAACTGTCAATCAAACCATTCAGTGCAATGAATCACTTAGTAGCTGACACACAGGTTCAATCATCTATAAACTACAGGACTCCCCATACAACACTAGCCAATAGTTTGCAAGGTCAACCAGTATCCAGACGATTATGAATGTTTTACAGCAAGCCCCCCCAACAATTTAAATAGCAATTCCTAAAAGACCTGTATTTAATCCCCACTGTTTCTCTATGGAGCGGCAACTCCATTAACTGCCGATCCCGACCTCCCACACACCTCCCCAATATCTTGTTAGATTCCTATGGACCCCACCACATGAACCCTGCCCTCAAACCTCCCCGCACGAGCCCCCCCGCCCCCCGCGAACGCCGATCGCCCCCCCCCCTCCGAAAACAACCATAAACGGTCAAAATGCACACAAATAACCCTCCCCACAACCCTTCACCACCGTCCTGACTGATAAGCACATGAATACATAAGCCCAAATGTTAAAGAAGTCAAAAACCCACATCTTAGATAGCATGCTAGCAAAACATATGCTGATGCACTAGCAATTAGCTTAGGCGCTAATTTCAGCATTGGTCGCTAATGTTAGCAAACAGCATATCTTTACAGCTAGTTGGAATGTCAGTTGTAAATCCTGACTGGTAAGTACATGAATACCTATGAGCCCAAATGTTAAAGAAGTCAAAAACCGACATTTTTGATAGGATGCTAGCGAAAGAGTTGAAAAAGATGTTTGCTTACCTTAGAGACTTAGAGCCAGAGAGGAAGAGTTGAGTTGGAGTACAGTTTATAAATACACCCGAAACAAAAAGAACCAATTTGATTCCTCCAGTAAATATCCTCCAATTAAAGTTATTAAATGTGAAATTAATTACTGTTCGTAAAATAGCCACCGTCATTCGTGGCCACCGTCTCTCCTCTTTCAAGCACGTTGCTAAGTAACGAACTTCGCAACTGTTGCAACGGTCATAGCAGTTGGACAGAGAGAAAAGGCTTACAGCACCCCTCGAACAGGAAGGATTTCTGGCCAAACCGTGTTTCCAATCATAAAACCAGGTTAACGTGAAGCCGGCTGAGCCCTTCCTGAACGTCTACATAGGCATTTTGTGTTGACAAGTGAAGAAATGTGCTCTTGGGAGCAATTCTAAAAAGTGTTCGTTTTCTATCTTTTCAGTTACAGCCCCGCCTCTCTTAACATAGGAGTCTATGAGGCTGTTCATGGGTGCTGCGGCCGAATCTTCGCATGTCAAGCTAAAACAATAAATCTGACAGATAAAGTAAAGCAAGTGTGAGCTAGAGGACACATTTTCCTACGTTTCTATGTATAAATTGTGTCTGTAGTGGTGCATTTGAGGCCATGGTAGTCAAATACGTTTTATTTTTTAAACACAATTCTCTCTCTTCTCCACACTCTAGCGATGACATCACCACTCTACCTCTCAAACATTCTCTCCATTGACACCTATTCATTTTTTTGGTGTGGTTTTTGGCAATTTTTGGGCAAAATTGTTCGCCAAAAGTCTTAGATAAATCATAGCACACATGTCGGGGCCGAGCCGCACGTTTTGATATAACTTTTGTGTATATGCGTCAAAAACTCTGGTAGGTGTTTTGAGCCAAAAAAACGGCGTAAGAATAATAATAAACGCTAGTAATAACATAGTGTGCGCCTTGCAGCACGCACACAATAATAATAAACGCTAGTAATAACATAGTGTGCGCCTTGCAGCACGCACACAATAATAATAATAAACGCTAGTAATAACATAGTGTGCGCCTTGCAGCACGCACACAATAAACGCTAGTAATAACATAGTGTTCGCCTTGCAGCACGCACACAATAATAATAATAATATTAAACGCTAGTAATAACATAGTGTGCGCCTTGCAGCACGCACACAATAATAAACGCTAGTAATAACATAGTGTGCGCCTTTCAGCACGCACACAATAAACGCTAGTAATAACATAGTGTGCGCCTTGCAGCACGCACACAATAATAAACGCTTGTAATAACATAGTGTGCGCCTTGCAGCACGCACACAATAAACGCTAGTAATAACATAGTGTGCGCCTTGCAGCACGCACACAATAAACGCTAGTAATAACATAGTGTGCGCCTTGCAGCACGCACACAATAATAATAAACGCTAGTAATAACATAGTGTGCGCCTTGCAGCACGCACACAATAAACGCTAGTAATAACATAGTGTGCGCCTTGCAGCACGCACACAGTAATAATAAACGCTAGTAATAACATAGTGTGCGCCTTGCAGCACGCACACAATAAACGCTAGTAATAACATAGTGTGCGCCTTGCAGCACGCACACAATAATAATAAACGCTAGTAATAACATAGTGTGCGCCTTGCAGCACGCACACAATAATAAACGCTAGTAATAACATAGTGTGCGCCTTGCAGCACGCACACAATAATAATAAACGCTAGTAATAACATAGTGTGCGCCTTGCAGCACGCACACAATAAACGCTAGTAATAACATAGTGTGCGCCTTGCAGCACGCACACAATAATAATAAACCCTAGTAATAACATAGTGTGCGCCTTGCAGCACGCACACAATAATAAACGCTAGTAATAACATAGTGTGCGCCTTGCAGCACGCACACAATAATAAACGCTAGTAATAACATAGTGTGCGCCTTGGAGCACGCACACAATAATAAACGCTAGTAATAACATAGTGTGCGCCTTGCAGCACGCACACAATAACTAATATGTGCAATAAGTTTGTGAATGAATGCAACTTTAATGCAACTTTAATGTAAGTACATTTTCAGTCACTTGGCACCCTGTAAATAGATTGCCAAAGACGTGACACGCAAAAAACACAACGGTCACATTTTGCGACGATACCCAGCTAATGCAAGGAGAGTTTACAGAAATGTATTATAACGTTACATACAAACAAATGCGACTCAGTTACTTTACATTATGCACTAAACATTTAATAGTCCCCAATAATTTGTTGATGCTAACCGCCATCGGTGAAAGTAAACTTTTACGTTATCGAATTTAGCTTCAAAACAACTACCCAAGCTGACTTTCACATTCGGTAATTATTCGGTAAATCATTAATGACTTCTATAACGTTATTATTTTAAGGCACTTATATTGACAAGAGATCATGCATTTACTTTCTGTGGATAAAAATCAGCATTTTACCGCAACTCGGAACAGATGTGGACGCACTGGTCTCCGTTTTCGAGTGAAAAGACCCGTGAAATTCAGGTTTAAATGTCCTCACCCCCCCCCCCCATAAAAAAAATTATGATAAAAAATGCGTCACTTCCTGCCCATTTGTGAAGTTGCCCCACTGTGCAGGTCTGCAGCCAGGTAATCTTGTTTTTTTCACAAAACCCCTTTTTAATGCGTGATTTTAGGTCATTTTTTGAAATCACCGCTTTAAGTATTGAGTTTTGTGGCACGGGGAAACTGTCAGGCTCTGCATTGTTCTACGTCACATCTCTTTTTTGGGTGCAAAAATTGATAGATTGCGTATTATTGCAGAACCCAGCTATGCAGGAAGTAAAAAAAGTTGTGCTGGGAAAAAACAACTTCACCACCAGATTTCAATGCATTCCTATGGGATTTTCATCAACAGGACTTCAACTAGATTTTTCTCAAAATGTATACCTTATTTTGAAGAAAACAACCTAACTTTTCGTTTAAGATATGTCTACTGGTTGTGCTGACCCTCTTTGAAAGGTAGCCAAAGCTGCAAAAACTATAAGCAGTATTTTGATACTTTCTCAATGTTGATAGCAACCAACATTTGATAGCATTAAGTAAGTGTCTACATGCTAACTGTCATATTTGTTTTTAATTTATTGCAAGAAGTCGCTAGTTATTGAGCTATCAAAAAGGTGTGGACCAGAAAATTCCAGTGCCATATTTTTAGGCAGTGAGCCTCATGGCCTGGACAGGACCAGCCAGAGTTCCATAATAGCTTCCTGACCCTGACCTGCAATGTCCATACACAAACTGAAACTTCCTTCAGTGTGAACCACAAAACATTTGGTAGCAGCATTCTTCCCCACGGCTTCTCCCCGTTGCTAGAGAGGAAGGCCTTGCCAATGTTCTTCTTGGCTTGTTGGTTGCGGTACTGCCGGGCCAGCTTCACTGAGTCAGACAAGGAGTCTGAAAAAATCGAAATGAGAATCGAAATAGCCTGCCTGCAGACTGGACCAGCTCTTAGGGTTAAACATTTTCTTAAAAAGCGGTAAAACTTCTTATTCATTTATATTTTTTAAGAACCTTTAACCTACCCTTTCATATAAAAAAGAAAGAAATGATGTCCAATCAGGCCTATGTTAAAAATCGTATTTACCTTTGCTTCAATGTAAGAAAGCATTTAGGCCTAGGTTATCATTTACATTACATTTACATTTATTCATTTAGCAGACACTTTTATCCAAAGCGACTTACAGTAAGTCAATGTATGTCAATGTATCATAGACATTGAGATATTGAGTCTGTATGAATTGTATAGGTAGCATACAGATCTTGCATTTCAGGGAAAGATCCTTAGACCATGGGTGTCCAATCCTGGTCTTCAACGGTTTTACATGTTTCCCTGCTCCAGCACACCTGATTCTAATGAATTGTCATTATGAGGCTTCCACGGAGCTTGATAACGACCCATTCATAAAAAACTGGTGTGCTGGAGCAGTGAAACATCTAAAACCTTCAGGACAGCGGCCCTCGAGGACCAGGATTGGACACCCAAGCGGTAAACTGTAACAACTGTCGTTGCCATTTCCTGTCTTTCTGGACAAGCTTGTCTCAGGGAAGAACACAATTCCTGCTCTCCATATTGAGCGGAGGACATTTTTTCGCCCCACTAAGCCACAGCCTTGATCTCTCTCCATCCAAGATGGAGATCCCAGAATACAGTACACTGTTATTTCTGTCACAGACTATCATTTGTCTTTGTCTTAGTGTGGATCGCAGTTTATACTTTCCTATTCAGGTAACAATGCGCTGTCTATGTAAAAGTAAATGTCTAAAATCCAAGCACGTTGCTAAATGTTTTATACAGATATGTATGATGTGTATTTGCAGTATGAATGTCATTCCGTTTCAGCTTAATTGGTCAATTAAGCACCAGTAAAAAGGCAATTTCTACAGCATTGTATTTTCAGGCTTGGTAGTGACTGGAAAGCGATAGGAAACCTTTAAGATAAAGGGCTCAAATTAGACAATATTAATGGACTATGCAAACATGACTGTTACTCTTTCACTTTCTTTAAATTTATTTTTCAAACAGAAGAGGCCTTAATTCCATAGGGAATGGTGTGGGGGGTGGGGCAGGTGGTGGTGAGTTTTGAGGTGGAGGGGGGCTGGGTGGGAGGGCAAGGGAGGGAAGGAGAGTTTTCGTTTAAGATTCCGTCTTCAGTCTTGTTTAATCTGAGGACTCTCTTCTGCCAGATGGTCATTCTCTTTTCTCTTCTTCCCTGATCCTGAAAGCCTCCTTCCGCTCGGCACGCTTCGTCTGGTACTGGTTCCAACACCCATTGATCTTTTGCCGCTGTTCCTCGGTCACCATCAGCTTCTCCCTCTTCTCTCTCTTGCGGGCTGCCACACATGGAGAACATGGCTCTCACTAGCGGGAGGTAGGGGTAACTCCCGTCCTTTGCCTCCCTTTGGAAGGTCCGCTTAATTTTCTTGAGGTTGCACTTTTTAACTTTCTGATTGATTAAGTTGAAGGCCTTTTGTTGGATGCTCAGGTCCTTCTTTTTCTTGGATAATGGCTCCTCAGCAGCCTCTTCAGCGATCTACCATTCTTCAACCTGATCATCCTCATGCTCGGCCCTGCTGAGAGAGCTCTTGCTCCGGGTGATCTGTCTAGTTTCGGTCAGGTTGTTCCCAAACAACTCTTTTCTCCCCATCTCCTCCAGCAGACGCGCCTCTTCCTCCTCCTCCTCCGAAGAGTCTCCATACTTAGGCTAGTCCTCTGTGGTTGAGTTTCTCGACCTCAACAGAACATTCCTCTTGCCTCCTTCGGTCCTCTTACCATCTCTGTTCTTTCTTCTTGTCTTCCAAGATCTACCCCTACCACCGTAATTCATTGAGTCGATTGAACAACCTTTTCACCACATCACTCTGCTCCTCTTCTTTCCTTAAGAGGCCCCCCTGCTCAGCTTGCCCCCCTTTCTCCAGTTTAGTTGTTTCGATCTCCAGCTCTTTGTGGGAGCAGGGGGAAGTGACAGCACTTTCTGCCTCAGATTCTTACCAAGTCTCATCACTCTTCCAGTATCATTCGCTTTGCTTTTCTCTTTCTAAATCTTCTCCTAGTTTTCTCTCCAGGGCTCCATATAACTTTCCTCTTGCCTCCTTCTGTCCTCTTCGCTGTGAGTGATGTCCATTCTTAAGACAGACATAAAAACATGTTACTTGCAAGAATGAAAGTACAAATCATGACTGAAACCCATCTTAACATATTACGTCCTGCATATTATTTTCATCTAACAAAGTCTAAAATGCTGCTGCCTCCACTTCACTTGACAGCCCCTGCTTTGGAAAACATTTTAAATATCTGTTCACCAAAGTCCCATGTAAGATGTTACCTGGTTAACAGATATTCATATTTTATTTTATTCATAAATGCAGCAAGTGTACTGTAATGTATCTATGATGTTAGCTAAGGCCAGGTTAAATTAGGGATTGAATGCAGGGATTTGTAACTTGTGTTTTCCGATTCGCAACTACTGTTCTCCGAATCATAACTTGTGTTTGACAGGTTGCAACCGAATGTACATTTACATTTATTCATTTAGCAGATGCTTTTATCCAAAGTGACTTACAGTAAGTACAGGGAAATTCTCCCCGCGGCAAGTAGGGTAAAGTGCCTTACCAAAGGACACAACATCACATAGCCACAGCCGGGGTTCAATCTCACAACCTTCCGATCATGAGCCACCGGCTTAACCCGCTGAGCCATCTGACCCCCTAATGGGTCATTTATTTGTGAATCGCGTTACATTTATTTGTGAATCAGAAATATATTTGTGAATCATTACATTTGCTTGAATTATGAAACTAATCTAACTCAACTAACTCAAAATAATGAAGATGGTTATTTTTGCAGATGATACAAATTTATTTTGTTCTGGAAATGATATCACTTAATTTTACAAGTTAAAAAAGAGTTAATGCTATTTAAAAATTGGTTTGATCTGACTAAATTATCATTGAATGACAGGAAAACTAAATTTATGATTTTTGGGTCTTGTAAGGCAAATTCAAATGTGAAGTTGGATTGGAATGGGATTGAAATAGAACGGGTCTACGAGACCAGGTTTCTGGGAGTGATTATTGACCATCAGATCTGTTGGAAACCACATATACAATACATCAAGAGTAAAATATCCAAAACAGTTGGTATACTTCATAAAACAAAACCTTTTTTAAATAAGAAATGTCTGCATATATTATATTAATCACTTGTGCTTCCTTATTTATTTTACTGCTCAGAAATGTGGGGAAATGACTGTAAAACATACCTAGATCCAATAATTAAACTACAAAAAAGAGCAATACGAATTATTAATAAAGCTGGATTTCCTGATCCCACCAATGAACTTTTCATAAAATCAAATATATTAAAATTTATGGACATAGTTAGGTTAAAAATATTGGAAATTTTGTTTCGTGTTGTGAGCAAGGACCTTCCTATAGGGATTCAGTCTTTCTTTAAATTAAGAAATAGTCGTTATAACCTCCGAGGTTTACTCCAATCTGAATTAAAAATAGTAAGAACAAATCATAGGCAAAGATGTGTGTCAGTTCAAGGAATTAAACTTTGGAATCATCTCAGTGATGAATTTAAGTTAATACTCTGTCAAAATTTAAAAAAACTTTAAAACATGAAATTATTAACACATATAAAATGTTGTTATGAACTAAAAGACTTATAAACGAGGGAAAACATTTTTTTTTCTTTATGTTTTTTTGGTTTTGTTTTTGTTTAGGAAACCGAATTAAAATTGATACTGTTATATTGTTGAGTAATCTATGGTGTATTTATTTTGTACGATTTTTTTTTCCTTTTTTTAGGATGGGCTTATATAAGCAAGTTGCTTCAGCCCAATCCTTTTTGGTTGCATCCATCACAGTGGTAATTGTTACTATCTTCTGTGTGAGTATGTATATATATGTAAATTAATGTGTATATCTGTATATGTATTTGTATATGTATATCTGTATATGTATATATTTATGTATTTATATATTTATGTGTATATCTGCATATGTATGTGTGTATGTATATATATACAACTCTTGTAATGGACAACCAAATAAACCTATTCATTCATTCAATTCCATTCTATGGGGGTTAAATTTCATCGAGCACAAACATTTATATGTCACCATATGTATTAACATATGGTTCAAGTTTTATGAAATTTTTATTTAAAATCATCACAAACAAAAACAACCTTTGCCTTCAGGAAATGTGAACTATTTATTGTGTTCAACAAGCGTTAATGTAGTTTTCAATTTGGCTGGAAAAAGAAAACACGTTTTAAATGGATATGTACAATCCAATTCTGAACAACAGAGCCTTGTTGGCTTGTAAATCTGTACATACATTACATACATACATTACATACGGAAAGTTCTACACTCCCAACTCAAGATCCTCCAGTTCCTTCAACAAATGCGCCTCCTTCTCCATCTTCTCAAGCTAGAGGATGAGGAAAGAAAAACAAGAATGAGTTTTCACAGAAGAAAGAATAACAGTTGAGTTTTCACAAAAGCCTTCCATAGACGCTTCTTTCACAAAATCCCAAAAGTTTCACTATGTTGACTTTTCTATTTGAAATCATATAATTGTATATATTCATATGTATTTTATAATTGATAATGAATACAAGTTACTGTTATAATTATTGAGAGGTATGGGTATAGCTCAGTGGTGAAGTATTTCCCTGTAGATCCACACTACACGTTGCTTTGGATATAACCATCTGCTAAATTAATATTCTTTTTATTTATCATTAAATTCTGTAGCAGTATTATCCTGCATCAGTAAACTTTCATACCTGATTCTTCTGCATTAGTTTTCCAGATAACTGCTGTTCTTTCAGTTCATCTATAGCTCTCAGTTTCTGAAATAAAAGCCAACATGATGTCATTCCCAAGCCTTTCATAACACTCATCCAGCACAAAGCAGCATGTGGCCCAACCTGCCCTGTACTGGGACCTGCAACAGGCTGGATAAAATGTTCAGACAGAACAGCTGATCTGGTGTGACCAGGGAAAGTACAGAGGAGGGAAGTTATAGAGAATCAGTATTGAAATACAATTGGACAGTCCTGTAACACCCCCCATACCACCGCAGGCCCCCTCCCCAACCCCCAACACATTACCCATCAACATCAACACAACATTGACTCTCTATATTGGGAGAGGGAAGTCAACAAATTGTTCAAGAAACGGAACCCCCGCAAACCAGCTGGGGCCGGATGCTGTCTCCCCTGCCACGCTGAAGCACTGCGCTGAAATGAATGGAATGGGGATGAGTCTGACTACAAGTGGAAAGACGGTTGTGGACTTCAGAAAGGATCCAGCCCCACTCCCCTCAGAATGAATTTCCACTAACAATTAACACCGCACACCCCCATTCAGCAATCCCAATGAAACTCTGCACATGACACTTTCGCACAAGACACCTTTTAAGTAATTAATACTAATACTAAATTTACCCCCCCCGTACTGTATATATCCATTCTCCTCCATTTTCTATACCCTTGTTTTATCATTTATACTTGTACATTTCTACAGTTATATGCCCCCCACCTGTACAAATAGTGCCCACTTTATTTTTTAATTTCTATTCTATTTTGACCTTTTTATATTTATCACATCTTGTTCAAGTCCATAAATGTTCTATGTTTGCTCTATCCTGCCACAATAAATTCCGTGTTAATACTAACTTGCATGGTGAATAAAACAAATTCTGATTCTGAGAAGGGAAGTTACAGAGAAGGCCAAGTTACAGATGAGGGTAGTTACATAGGAGGGAAGTTACAGAGAAGGCCAAGTTACAGATGAGGGACGTTACATGGGAGCAAAGTTACAGAAGTGGGAAGTTACAGAGGAGGCCAAGTTAAGGAGGACAGGACAAAAACATCAGGGGAAGTTATCAGCTCAGTGTCCAAAGATCAACACATCTGAACTTGGATGCAGCAAACAGCCATGAGAGGTCCAGGCAGACTCTTTACTCTTCACGCCCTGTGAAGTACCACAGGCTGACATCTCTCCTCTCTCTCACCTTCTTTAGGTTTTTGATCTTCTTGTCCAGCTCAGGGTCTCCAGAGGTAGCCTGGGTGTTGCTCGCTGGGAAGAGCTCAGAGTTGGAGTCAGGATGGGCTTCTGGGAGCTCTGGCTTGGTTTCCTGTTAGCACAGAACACTAAAGTTTAACTGCTTGTTCTGTTCACTGACATACCTTCCTAACTCTATACAGTAATCCCTCGTTTTTCACGGGGGTTATGTTCCAAAAAGCACCCGTGATAAGTGAAATCCGTGAAGTAGAAACCTTTATTTTTTTTACAATTATTATACTGTACGATTAAATTTAAATAAAAGATTCATGCATTCCATAATACCGACCTACAGCCGCACAGATTTTACCCTCCTTTACATGTCCAAAAGTGTAACTTTTTCTACGACTGTTAACATCTTCCTCTGCCTTTTGGGCCAGACCGCAGGTGCCTTTGTCGGTGCAGAACGTTTTGTCGACATTATTGGTTAAGAGAATTTGCTTGTACAAGAGACATTTACGTGTATTTTATTTGGCTAGCTGTTTTGCACGCGTACAGTACATACAGTATTACAGTAAACCGCAACGTTATTGACGCACAGGTAGAGAAGAAGCAGAGAGACCGTTCAGCCAATCAGAATGCAGAACACAATGCATGATAAAAAAACATGAAGTAGCGAAACCGTGAAAAGTGAACCGTGATATAGCGAGGGATTACTGTATTCTAATTTTGTTTCCACTCTCCTCCCTCCCTCCCTTCACCTCCCTCCTTCCCCAAACCCATCACCTCCCTCCCCTCTCACCTGTTTGGCTGCTTTCTTGGCCTCTCGTTTCTTCTGGTTCTTCAGAGCTGTCTTAGAGAGAGGTTTGTCTCCCGTGGCTCCTGGCCTCATGTCCTGGGGAGGCTCTTCCTCATGCTGTCAGACATAACCGGGGAATAACCAGTTATCATGCTGTCAGAAAACCTCAATATGAACCAGCTGTCTATCATGCTGTCAGAAACAACGTTAGTATGAACTAGAGCTGGGCGATATATCGTAAAAAAAACCTGTGATATCGATACACCCCTACACACGATACGCTTTTTGATGAGAGACGGTTTTTCTTTTCTTTTTTTCCCATCGTGAGCCGTGTCACGCTTTAGTTTCCCTCTCCTGCCAATCATGAATATTGCTAAAGATCTGGCCCCCGTTTACACGGTAGAGCATGACGGATTCAAGAAAATGATCAAAACATTGGATAACCGGTACTCGATGCCTTCACCTAACTATTTTTCAAATGTTGCAAATACCTGCAATACTTAACCCTGCCATGTACAACGAGAAGCGGGCAGCTGTCTGAATTAAGAGAAGTAGAAACTTCTCAGCAACATCGGACCATGGAACCTTATATGAGTCTGACAGGCCATCTGAATGACTTCACCATGAAAAGCAGATGCCTGCAATATTTATGTTTGCTGTTAACTATTTACATATTCGAGTTGTATTGTTTATTGGGTCAGTGGTCCCGAACATTTGTGAGAAGTTGGAAAAGGTTCCTGTTCAATATTAAGCCCTTTGTACTTTTTTGGAAAAAGTTTGTTTTGCACTTAATGAACAGCTAAGTAGCTCAATAGTAGTTCAATCATTTTTGTAATGCTAACTGCAAATATGCAAATTTTGGATTTCAATAAAGATTTAACTTTGTTAAAAAAAAATCGTGCAGAAAATTGCAATATCAATTTTTATCAAGATACACAAGATACAAATCGTGATACACATTTTTTCCAGAATCGCCCAGCCCTAGTATGAACCTGTTATTATGTTGTCACAGACAGCCTCAGTATGCAGTTAGACATAGTCAGTCCTTCAGACAGACAGGTAGGTAGACAGACAGGTAGGTAGGTAGACATACAGACAGGTAGACAAGTAGACAGTCTCAGCTACGCACCAGTTTAGAGCTTGCAGTGACAGGCTTGTTCCGCAGGGCCGGCGGTCTGTACGCTTGAGCTGGTTTGGTTTCTGTGGTTCCCAGCTCGCCTGGCGCCGCCTGGTACTTCACTGGCCTCTCAGGAAATACACCATCGGGAAACGGTTGCCATAGCACCTCCCAAAGCTCCACCCCGGTGGGTGTGTCCTGCTTGTAGACCACGGCACCCGTGTAGTGCCAGATCTTGTACCCGTTGCTGACCCGCAGCCTGGGGGAGCAGGTTGCCGTGATGACATGCTCGCCGTCGGGGCACCAGGAGAAGTGGGTGGAGTTTGCCGCCTGGGGTTTGCACACTTGCTTGTACTTCTTGACGTCCCACACCTCCATCTGGCCCTGGAGGTTCCCGAAGCCGGCCAGCACCATGATGTGGCCCTGGGGGCTGTAGAATACTGCGTTCCTGGGGCCCGTGCCAAAGTCGAACACAGGGTCGCACTTCTGGTTGAAGACAGTGGCTTTGGCGGGCATAAAGCCATACACCACGCAGAAGTCAGAGGAGGAGGGGCTCCATGCCACGTCATAGATGGGTCCATTCTTAGCTAGGTGACACATGATCATGTTAGCTTATCCTGCGGGTGTGTTGAAACGACTGGGGAAGGTTAGGGTGGGAGAGGTATAGAAGGAGGTACTGGAGTGGTAGGTCTGCGGGTTAGAAGGGAGGTACTGGGGGAGGTTAGGGTGGGAGAGGTATAGAAGGAGGTACTGGTGTGGTGAGTCTGGGGGTTAGAGGGGAGGTACTGGTGTGGTGGGTCTGGGGGTTAGAGGGGAGGTACTGGGGGAGGTTAGGGTGGGAGAGGTATAGAAGGAGGTACTGGTGTGGTGGGTCTGGGGGTTAGAGGGGAGGTACTGGGGAAGGTTAGGGTGGGAGAGGTATAGAAGGAGGTGCAGGAGGAGGAACTCACGCAGCTGCACAGCGGCCGTCTCTCCGTTCACAGCCAGGTAGTGCAGTGTCTGCTCCCCGTAGTACGACGCTCCGGTCTTATCAACCTCCGTACTGGCTGTGACCAGCACTGCAGTGGCTATGGATCACACACAATATCAGAAACACACAGAGAACCACACACAGCATTAAAAACACACACGCATATATTCTGATTATGACCAACCTTTTCTGTTCCACAGCATAGCAACTCTGTCTGACTTGAAGAAGCTCTTGTTGGCAAGTGCTGAGGTGGGCCCTCCAAAGTTGGGGTACTGGTAGAGCCGTACAAAGGACGGGGCCCCCTTACTGCCAGGGACGTAGACGGCCACCTGAGACACAGGGAGACATTTAAACGCACACTCTAACAGAGTCTCTCAACATACACACACGGACCTCAGACACAGAAACACACAGTGAGAAACTGGTACCTTGCTGGGCGGAGGTCCTGGAGACAACTCAAACTCAGAAACCTTCTGCAGGTGAAGTTTATTGGTGATAGTTCCTGCAGAAACACAAAGTCATCATTATATTAGTTCCTGCAGAAACACAGTCACCATTATATGTGTGCCATTCAGGAGTACAGCAAGTTACAGTAGAAACTCTACTTGTGAAATTAATTTGTTACGGAAGCCGTTTCGTAAGATGAACATTTTGTAAGTAGGAACGCATTTTACACTATAAATGCCTAATCCGTTCCAAGAACACACAAAACTCTGACATAATATTTGTATAAATTATAAATAAAGGTTAAAACCTGTAACAAATACATGTTAGAATTAGATTACTGCATAATAAAGTAAACAGAAAAAGTACACATGGAAAGAACAGAGAAATATATTTTTTTTATTTCATTTTGTTTTGTTTTAACTGCTACACGCATCATCGTCTTCTCTCGCTTTCTTTGGTTCAGGTTCACTCAGCAGTGGCTGTTGACTGACATTTTGTGAAGAATCGATCTAAGGATGTTTGCTTTTGTTAGAAATGAACACTAAACCACAAACGAAAACAAACACTTGTCGTTCACTGAATTTCGCAGCAACTGAAACTGAGTGAGACGCATAGAGACACTACTACTCACTCTCTCTCTCTGTACCCGAGCAGCTCAGGCGCGCCACATCTGAACCGAGCTGCCCATCACACGGCCAGCAGTGCGTTTTTAAATGTTTTGGGTTTTCGGCCTTTCGTATGTAGAAGCATCTTTCGTTAGTCGGAGCAATATTTCGTAACTTGGAAATTTCGTTTCTACTGTATTTACCAAAGTCATTGTTTTCAAAAAAGTGCAGTTCGTTGTTGACACTCCTGGCAACTATCTTCTCGTCATCTGTCCAGCTGGGACACCTGGGAACCAAAGCAAAACAAAATCCAAGTGATGGAATTCAAAACGCGAAGCGATGACAAACTGTATTTTCATATTAGTTCCAAACATTAGATTAGATTCAACTGTATTGTCATTACACAGGTACAAGTACAGGGTAACGAAATACAGTTATAGCATCCAACCAAAAGTGCAAATCAGTTATTACAACAGAATATAATTGTAATTGTATACTCAGAATAAACACAGTATGTACAGTATAATCAGAATATACAGGGTAGGTACAGATTAAAGTGATTTAAGACAAATGTACAGCTGTATTGTACAAGATGCAACAGTATTTAACAGAATGTACAGAGTTACATGTATGTACAGGGGGGCGGGGTCTAGTGCGGGTGGAGTTCAGGAGTGTCACAGTTCTGGCTGTTCCTCAGTCTGCTGGTCTTAGACCGGAGACTCCTGAGACGCCTGCCGGAGGGCAGGATGGCAAACAGTTTGTGGGCGGGGTGTGAAGAACTTTTTTGGATGCTGTGAGCTCTACGCAGACAGCGCTTCCTCTGGATGTCCTCGATGGATGGAAGAATAGTCCCAGTGAGGCATTGGGCGGTTTTCACCACCCGTCTTGCGCTCTGCGACTGTGCAGTTCCCATACCACACTGTAACACAGTTAGTCAGGATGCACTCGATCGCACAGCGGTAGAAATGACATGACAGCTGAGGACAGGTGGTGTTTCCTCAGTGTTCTCAAGAAAAAGAGACGCTGGTGAGCCTTCTTGATCAGGCCGGAGGTGTTTGTAATCCAGGACAGGTCATCCGAGATGTGGATCCCCAGGAACTTATAACTGGAGACACGCTCAACGGCCATCCCGTTGATTTGAATGGGGTCGTGCGTGTCTCCCCTCATCTTCCTGAAGTCCACGATAAGCTCCTTGGTCTTTGTGGTGTTAATTAGCAGGTTATTGTCACCACACGGCCAGGTGCTGTACTTCCTCTCTAAGCTGTCTCATCGTTGTTGGTGATGAGGCCAACGATGAGACAGCCTACATTAATAACCACAGCAACCGCAGTGATGGTTTGAGGCACTGCAGCGGGTGGTGAAAACTGTTCAACGCATCACAGAGACTCCTTTTCAAACCATCGAGGATATCCACAAACAACGATGAGACAGCCTACATGTGAGCTCTTCGCTGTCTGCGAAGAGCTCACAGCATCCAGAAGGACTCCTCCCACCCCGCCCACAAACTGTTTGCCCTTTTGCCCTAAGGCAGGTGCCTCAGGAGCCTCGGGTCTAAGACCAGTAGACTGAACAGCTTCTTCCCAGTCAGACAGTGATTTCTTGGACACACGTAAAGTGCATATTTTCATGTATTTTTATGTTTAAAATAGATTTCAAAACAGGTTTATCATGTTTTAATACTTATTTTTGAACAACTAAAGCTGAAATAATATATAAAAACATGTATTTTATTGTTAAGTTTTAAGAGCAAACATTTAAGAATTCGGACAGCACAAAACAGCAAATTCCAATATATAATTAGCATTTTTTCCAAAATAAATCATGGAACCTGTTAAATTTTAGGAATATCATCCAATATCAAATTGGTCAGTTTGAAATAATGACCAGTAATATTTGGTAAAATTGACAAATACACCCCATGGACTTGAAATGTACCCCTAATTATAGAATCACTCAAATATTAACACTGTAGAGATTAATTGATCTCACTCATTTGTATTCAATAATAGATCAAATCCATGCACAGTTTAACATGCTAACAAGCTAAAACCTTAAGTAGTTAAGTTAAGTAAATAATACAATGACATGATAAAATGTGATCACCACAAATATTTGTATTAAGCTTTCATTAACTAGGTGCCGCTGTCCAGCACCACTTTTGTCTTCATTTTTCCTCTTTAAAAACTTCTCCATCACTAACTAGCTGAATGTCGATCTTCTTCTGTTATTCTGTGAGCTTGTTAAACTGACTAACGCATTACCGACAGCATGTGGTCGGAGGCTGCATTATAACTTATCGTCTCATGGATAACATAGCATAGTAGCTCTGGCGTCACCCGAATCCGCGCGTACACATTAATTAACATAATATTTAGCAAATATTAGCTCTCTTGTAAGTCGCTTTGGATAAAGCGTCTGCTAAATTAATAAATGTAAATGTAACATCTCTGGTGTATTCAGTTGATAACCTATGCAGTCCCACGGCCCAAGCGGCCCACAGGTGCAAAACTGAAAGTTTCTTGCGGCCCTCTAGGTAGTGCTCGCGGCCCATACCCTATGGTTAAGAATCACTGATCTATACCATTTTACATACCAGCATTGTAAATACTGTAAAATTATGTGAAAATGTGCACAATACATCTGTATATTTGTAATACAAAAATACTGTTATACCGTGTACATACTCAATGTATATTCGGCTTCTGCTGCCTGTTTTGCACTAACTGCATTTTGGACGCTAACTGCATTTCATTATCCTGTACTTGTGTAATGACAATAAAGTTTCATCTAATCTTATCTCTGGTTGTTTGACAGGATACAAGACAGTGACTTTGGAAGCCGTACTCACCATCCCTGTACTTTCTTCTGGTAGAAGGCCTTGAGGCAGGCTCCATTTTGCAGATCCCACAACTGCAAATTAGCGTCTCCTTGAGGGTTATCCTGGCTTTCTACAAGCACAACATGAGACTCATTCCTGCACATCAAGATGTTTAATCATGTTTTTTATTGACATAATCTAAAACAACGCGTGTTTTAGAAAAGGTTTCAGAGTTAGTCATCTGGACACTGATGAAGGTTTCGATCCCCAACCAGGCACAATTCTCAATATAAAATGAGACAGATAATCCCTTTGCAGAGCTAGTTAACTGCTGTTCTGTGCACACCAGCGTAATTTCCTTGATCACCGACAGTGTGTCGGATGTTAGGACTCTACACATAACCATTTGAGATCCCAGATCCAATCTAACAAGGTGTTGCTAAACTTACTACTGTAGGGTTGCCAGGTGGCCAGGACAGAGCCGAGAGGAGAAAATGCCAACATGGACGTCTTGGGAAGATCAAACGAGAAGACTGGCAAGCCGTCGGAAGTTTTCACCACGCTCACCCTGGGAGGAAACGAGTTAGGAATTGTATAGATCTAAACAAAACCTACTTTTATTACCGCGTACATTTGTAATATGATTTAATTCAGGATTCCACCTTGTAGTATTGTAAGAAATGTACTTACTTTTCGCCATTGCACCAAGCAAACAATGTCCCATCTTTACTGAAATCCTGGTATTTACCTGAGCGGGTGTCCCTGATAATTGAAGGTGTGCAAAAAAAAAGATATACACATTAACTACACATGTGTAATGACGGTGTGTAACTCAATGAATAAGGGTGCAAGTTGAATACTTTGGGGAAATAATGAACGTATCGTTGCCTTTCAAAACAACCGTTCTCTTCGCAGACAGGCGGTCCACGGAGCAGAGACGTCCCGTTCGATCCCCGGACTAAGATCACAAACAGCAATATTTTAAATGCAAACAGTAGTACCATGACTTTGTCTCGTATGGAGATGTAGACCACAGGTGTCAAACTCCAGTCCTTGAGGGCCACTGTCCTGACAGTTTTAGATGTTTCCCTCCTCCAGCACACCTCCACAGAGCTTGCCAACGACCATTCATTAGAATCAGGTGTGCTGGAGCAGGGAAACATCTAAAACCTTCAGGACAGAGGCCTTCCAGGACTGGAGTTTGACACCCCTGATGTAGACAGTCAAAAGCACGGGTACAACTCGGCATTCCCAACTTGAAATACTGACTAGCAGACAAATCACTCTGACCTGCGCCGTTTATCAACAACCAATTAGCCACGTAGGCGTGGCTATAGATTAAGAACTACATTCCAAGCTAGAAGGACACCCTTTATATACATATTTCATACATACATACTTTAGGTTGAATCATAGTTGAGCGTAAACTACTAGCTGGCTCTGTGACTAACAGCTGACTGGCTAAAGAACTAACTACAGACTGTAGAGCATGAGGTTGCATCAGCTTCTAACTCAACAACGCAGATCTTTAGATTTGGTGACATTCGTAAAACTATGTTTTTGTGCGCCAAAACAATGTTCACATTTGAAGAAGTTCGTAAACATGAAATAGAGTGAGCTAACGGTTCTATGAGATATCCCACCTGCTAAAAGAGGAGTTGGGGGCGCCATGTTGTACCGGAAAAGGAATCTGCTGAAGGAAATGCGGAAAATGAAGAGGCGTGTGCTTTCTGGCATTATCATAACCACGTAAACAAAAGGGATTTATTAAATTAGCGTTTATTTGGAAATTTGTTATTATTCCACTCCCTCAGAAATGTGTTATGCTCTGAAAAGCGGTATGGATTTGAATAATTAGTGGGGAAAAAATGTCCATTGGACATTCACCACTGCATCTCAACAATGTACGCAGTACTTGTACAACTTTATATCCTGTATTTTCTGTAACATAACACTGTATATTATGCAAAAGTCCTGTATGTTCTGTAACATAACATCCTGTAACATAACACTGTATATTCTGCAAAAAGCAATACTTGTACAATTGTATAGTCTGTACATAAAAACATACACTGCATGTCGATTGTGAATATTACACATTACAACTAGTATTAGTATGTATGACCCTAAATCAATAGGGTTGTATCTCCCAAGTATTTATTTCCTGATTATTTTAATCTCAAGAATCGTACACAGAACTCTATTTTGATCCTAGCCTTTACCCCATGTGTGCACTCTCCTACTCTTGTAACATGTGTGCTTTGACGAGACTGTGCCGTTGTTGCTAAAGAGTTTTCCCTCGGGGATTCTGAAGAAAGCTGATACTATTGAAGGAATTTCAAATCAAGTGTGGGGTTGTGAGTGTCGCTGCACCGTCATCTAGTGGAGGCAATCCCAACTGCATTGCCAGTGTCTTCAGATAAATATTAATTTGATATAATTTAATTTGAACAGCAGCAGGTAGCCTAACACAATACCTACCACAGCAGCAGAGTTTAGGAATGTGTCTGTTAGGAAACTGGCCTAGTTCTTAAATAGATAAAATGCCCTCTTATTGGGCAAATAATTGGATTTAGCCGCGATTACGAAATCGCAGTGAAGATGGGGAGACCACAAGCCCCGGGTCTGCCTCTCAGCAGCTGTGCCGATTTTTCCCAGTGGCCACTCGTGATATTGCAACATAAAATCCCCATGGGGCCCAGAAAGCATTTTTCCCATAGACCGTAATAGTAAAAGAGAAGCCTGTAAAAAGGTTCTCAGGACACATACAGCTGTAACCACTATTAATTGCAAATCTTTTTATTCCATATTTTTAAGTCATGGATTTTTAAAACGTCAAAAATTGTTCTAAAGACCAGAAAAGCCCCGTAAAGTCTTATTCTAATGGTGACGTCACAGCTGTGTGCATGCACTCCCAAGCGCGGTCTCGCTGTGTCTCGGGAACGAGGATGCCTGTTGGCTTAATGACAGCTCTGAACGGGGCTAAACGTGGTCAGAAAAGTGAATTAAACGACTCCAGGGTGAGTTTTTTTCGAGACAGAGTTGTGATACAAGTTTCATATTTGAACGGCATGTCTTTCTAAATGCTATTTTAAATGTATATTGGCGTTAAATTACACGCATAATGAAATTTTCACTTACTGCCAGTGTCACTGCTGTGTAAAAATCTAAAATTAGATTCGATTAGATTAGATAAACCTTTATTTGTCCTCCAGGGGTGGAAATTGCAGTTCACAACAGAAGCAGGGTAAAGTACAGCACACAGAGTTGCAGTGTAATATAACAATAATAACAATAGGGGGGCACGATAAAGTCCAGTATAACAAATACAAAATAGGTAAGTTAAGTGGACATATACAGTTATTGCACTTGAGTTATTTACCATGCATGTGATACTTTAGGTGATGTGTCACCAGGGTCTCGGTCTCACCTTGACTGAAGTTCAATATCCTTTTTATTGTTTTGGTCTAAATATATTTAAGCCCACGAATAGACCAGGCAAAGTGAAGCTGGCCTCTCTTTTTTTGTGCCTTTTTTCATCACAAGTCTGTTCTTTTTGTTTTGTTATGTTCGTTATATTGAAAATAGTTAATGTTCAGTAAAATCAAATTATTACTTTGAAAAGTGTTGAACTATTTAATTATAAAGCCTTGCATATGAACACCAAATTATGTTAAATACACCACACAACGGAATTTGTATTTATTTATTCAGTAACATGTGGCTCAGTATAGGTTCTGACATCTCACTACAGGAGAAAACAGTGTTTTAGGGTGGACTATAAAAATATATCAGGCTAGGAATTACACTTAATGTCCAGGAGGTCCTTCCTCCAAACTATATCACGTAGCTGTAAAAGAAACAGAGAAGCTGCATAACGCTAACGAAAGACTTGCCTGTTTGAATGTGCCGATATAGCCTATGAAACGATAAGAACTTAATCTGACAAGAATTCGTAGGCTATATCACATACGGGATCATTGATAGACAAAACAGATTTGACTACCGGCATTTGGTTGATAAATATGACAGCTTGTATTGTGGAGAATCCCTTATTTTTTATTTTAGATTAACCTTAATAAAAATAACTTGTTTTATCCTTACTTAAACTTAAAAAAAAACAAACAAAATGAATTAACCTCGTATATTCTATAACCATGACTATGAAAACATAATCGGTTTATGTGTCCTATAAATCCATCATTTGATTGTGTAGATTCGTCATTATCGGTCAAACTCTTCCACAAGCACTCATGAGCGCGCAGCGCTAGTCCAGAACGCGACTTGCTCGTTCTCATTGCCCCAGAGCGTCATCAGCCTCCCATCATTCCATTCCCCATAACGCGGAAGTAAACCAGGAAGTCAAAAAACTTTTTCGGCACATGCGCTAGGTGAGCAACTTCATTGAAATAAACGGCCGCCATTTTTCTGTCCGGTATCCATTAATTAATACATCCATGGGAGACCACTTACAGGTGTAACAAAGGGATGGTTGTAACACTTTAGTTTCCTCAAATCAGAAACAAACTAGAGCGATGACACACACTCCACACATTATCAATAACATTATTTTTCTTCTTTCAAAAATAAAGCTGCATTTCTAACTGCCAGAGAAAGTTGCCAGTAAATTTTAGGTAAAAATGTAACCAACAAATGTTTTTACAGATGTGTTCCAGCATCAAAAATCCAAATATATACATATTTTATCACTATTTTAGTAGACCGTACTACAGAGCCCCTAAAGTCCCAAAAGTTGGATTTTTTTTTAATCTTGTGCGCACAGGTTATTATCTTGTGCGCACAAGTTATTATCTAGTGGGAACAAGATAATTATCTTGAGGGAACAAGTTATTATCTTGTGCGTACAAGATAATTATCTTGAGGGAACAAGTTATTATCTTGTGCGCACAAGATAATTTACTATGAACTCATATGAATCTCTAACGACTTCCGATGTACACAGCCACTATATAATGGAGAGAACTGAGCTAATCAAGTTTTATTTGATGTATTATTATGTATTTATGTATTTATCACGTATTGCATTTTCATTCCAAGATGAAAATAAAACTTGATTAGCTCAGTTCTCTCCATTATATCGCACACACAATCACCCACAACACAACACAATCGTTGTGTTATGCATTTATAGTTCTTCCCTTGGCACTTATTGGTTCTCATGATGTATGATTTACAATCTAAAAAACCGACTGTGTTCGGGGTCTATCACGTTGCTATGCTCAATGACTGATGCTCTTTGTAAAAGCTCTCTCTTGTAACTTTGGATAAAAGCGTCTGCTAAATGAATAAATGTAATGTAAAATGTAAATGTAAATATCGTGGCTGTGTACATCGGAAGTCGTTAGAGATGCATATGAGTTCATAGTAAATTATCTTGTGCGCACAAGATAATAACTTGTTCCCTCAAGATAATTATCTTGTTCCCACAAGATAATAACTTGTGCGCACAAGATAAAAAAAATCCAACTTTTGGGACTTTAGGGGCTCCGTATTAAACAGAATAGACTCAAATGTATAAAAAGCGCAGCCAGGGGCCGGAAGGTGTCCGGTTTGAGAAGCACATCATTTCATCTCTGCTGTTTGCATCGGCAGGGCCGGCTCTAGGCATAGGCAACATAGGCGGTCGCCTAGAGCGCCATCGGCTGGAGGGGCGCTGCAGGGGCGCTGGAGGGGCGCTGCAGCTTTAATCGATAATTAATAATATACTTTTCTTTTGAAAATTTACCGGATGCTCTCGGTTAAATCCGGTTAAGTCTGCAAACGATTAAAAAACTGTCCTCTTTTGGAATCGCTCGCGCTCCCCCCCCCCCCCGCTCGACAGAAAAAGACAGGGCTGAACTTGGGTCCGGGGGGGTGGGGTGCTGCGAGCGATTTCCAAAGACGGGGGGCGCACGCAGTTAATCTCGCCTAGGGCACTAAATTAGGTAGAGCCGGCCCTGTGCATCGGACATCGGACCGGGGCCTGCAGCTCTGGAATGGTTTGCAGTGTGGTTTAGTGTGAAGCGTTTAAGTACTTGACAAAAGCTCATAATATATTAGATTGGCCAGGCCATTGTAAACGCCTTTTGATTTATTCTGAAAAGTGCAAGACAGAAAGTGTTACAACTGTCCCTGGTCTCCTCTACCTGTACGTTCGTTAGGTCACTTTGTCCGTTTGAGTGAATATAGAAGAGTTGGAAATATAATGTGTGACTAGAATGTGATTTATACTCAATTTAACAAAGTATAAATTTACTCTTTCTTTTTATTTCAGTTTTTTTTCATATAGGACAGGTGATCGTTTTTTTTTTGTTTAAACAAAGATTCACACATTTCAATAACAATGACTATATTGTGAAAGACAAAATGAAAACAAATACACAATATAAAATACTAATTGACTCGACAACACCAATAAGAAAAAACGTGAAAACCACAAATAAAATGTACATGTAAATAAAATAAAAACAATCAGTTAGAAGCAGCTGGTGTTTCAGATAAAATTCCCAACCACTGCCAGGTATATTTCCGATGCAGACTCCAAAAAAAAAAATTAAATGAATCCAAAAAGTTTTTGGCAAAAACCAACAACCGAGACTTATCTTTGTGCCCGCGTTGGTGGACAGTCAAGTCACCTTAAGTGTCAGAAACGCATGGTGAGCGAATGGCATTGGACTGGGGGGAGAAGTTAAGGTTTATGGCAGTGTAAAAAGTGCTGATTGATTTTTATGCGATGGGACAGGTCAGGTCAGTCTCACATTCATATTGCTTAAGTTCTGTTACTGCGGTGTGGTTAAAACCAGACGGTCTGTAAAGGAAACCGTCATTTCAGGATCGTACGTAGCCTATGTTTCAAAAACATACGTGCTGTTTCTCAACTTTGGTTGATAGAAAAAAAGCCTAGACCTGTTTCTCTGTTCCATGTGTGTATATATGTGCTCTTTTAACTGAGATCTGAACGCCTTGCACTGAAGTTTTCTGTTACTTTAAAAAATAAAATTGTAGTTCCCATTCCATCGTTTCTCGCGATATGTTTGTTACTGCTTTGGGAACTTTGTGGGATTTACAAGTGTAGCATGCTGTTCACTGACGGGTTCAATCAGCTGTCAATCAGAGATACTGAGGTTATTACAGTAGGAAGTCTAAGGTGCATTTGTGCCTCTCCTTTCTCACTTACAGTCTAACCATTCATCAAGGCTGCTTTGGGAAATATTATCGCTGTTTCAGTGTGTGTGTGTGTGTGTGTGTGTGTGTGTGTGTGTGTGTGTGTGTGATAGGATAGAGAAAAAGGTCTTCAGGCAGTGTGTATTTCTGGAGGGTGTTTGCAGGGTGTGGAGGACTCAGATAGATGGAAGATAAGGGAGGAAGGAAGGTGTTACAGCTAAGGGCTTCAACCGCATCTAATCACAAAAATCAATCACCTGAACACAGACTCTCCAGTGTGCTGCTGGCTGTCTTCACAAGAGCTTCTGTGAGTTAAGCTGAGCACAAACAGAAGAGACTAATGGCGCTTTTCCACCGCATGAAATCAGCTCGCCTCGCCTCGCCTCGCATTTTTGGCGTTTCCACCGCAGTTCCATGGTACCTGGTACCTGCTAGCGGGTACTTTTTTTGTACCTTCTTGCTCTAGGTACCAAGTGAGCTTAGTCGAGCTAAAAGGTGACGTCGGCAGACGGCCGGCCATTGATTGGCCAGAAAGTGTGACGAGTCACGAGAGCGACTTAAAGCAACAGCGCCGCAGCTTTTTACTATCAGATACAGTCCATTACACCAACAGTCTACAAGCTTTTTAAAAATCAGATAATTTACAAAAGAGTTCGTCAACATGGCTAAAATTAAGTCTTCGCCGTGGACCACATCTGAGGTGCAGACGTTTCTGTGTCTTGTGGCCGAGGATAGACTAACTCTGGTCGCGTACAAAAATACGTCACGGGCTACGTCACGCCCCTTTCGCCGACGACCAGGAAGTACTATTTGCGGTGGAAAACCACCCCAAGTTTACTACAAACCGAGGCGAGTCGAGTATAGTCGTGCTACATTTGCGGTGGAAAAGCGCCATTAGACGAAGGGGTAAAACTAAGAGGTAGGGAATAAAAGAGAATTGGGATTGGCCCTAAATACCAATAAGTATCTCTCTCCCCCCTATCTCCCCTCCCCCCAATCTCTCCCTATCTCCCCCTCGCTCCCCATCTGGTCAGGCTTATGATTATAAGGGCAGATTCAAGTTTCTAGTTTGAGGTGCGTGGGTGACAACATTAAGCAGTACCTCGATATCACAGGGGTATTTAACGTATCATTAAATATAAAGTGGGAGTCCGATGGCTCAGCGGGTTGAAGTGTTGGTCTTGTGATCGGAAGGTTGTGAGTTCAAACCCCGGCTGTGACTATGTGATATTGTGTCCTTAGGCAAGGCACTTCACTCAACTTGCCTCAGGGGGATTGTCCCTGTTCTTAAATGTAAGTTGCTTTGGATAAAAGCATCTGCTAGGTGAAGCATTATTATAAAGTTGTTGGATGAGATCTGATCAAATAATGTGGTATTTATATCTATAAAGGTGGTTACCAAATCCCAGTTCTTTTAGACTGGGTATAATACTGTATATGTATATAAAAATACTGATACCTACCAGGTTACATTATATTCAAATGCTAAGTAAATACCCTCTGATAAGGTACAGTGACTCAGTAAATGCCCTGTAAATTATCCTCTCATTTAAGAGCACCTTTGTTGATAAAATGTCACAGTGTACAAAGATACATTCTTGCACTGTTTGAGTGTGAGTACATGATCTCTGTGTGTGTGAGAGAGAGAGAGAGAGAGAGAGAGAGAGAGAGAGAGAGAGAGAAAGAGAGAGAGAGAGAAAGAGAGAGGCGGGAAAACCAAGATGTTCTCAGCCCTTTCACAGAAGGTGAAGAGAAACCAGATTAACCTGGATCTCCATTTCCGAGTCTCTCTTCCAAACACATCATCCTCCACCACCTCTCCTGGCCGGCTAGCTACAAACGTCATCATTTAACCGGGCAAACTGTTCTTGTAACACTACACAACATTTGCCACTGGTAATCAGTATTGCAAGTAAATGCAGTTGTACAACCAGGCTACCTGATGCAATATAATCTGTTAATCTGAAGACATTTATAAAACAAACCCTCGGTCAAGACATACTGCCACGACGAGTCAGTGTGTGTGTGTTAACAGAATAATGTGCGCGTGCGTATGTACTGACAGTATGTGTGTGTGCTGATACAGTATACAGTAACATGCATTGCTGATTCATCACCCTGCCTAGCAGTGCGCTATGTCTGCTCACTGTGGCCACATTATTGCTGGTAACATCAGCTCATCTCTGCATGCGTGTGGAGCCTCAGAGCTGAGGCATAGAGTCGGGGAGAGCTGCAACAAAGGGACGACACAGGAAAATATCTCTCTGTCTGTCTGAGTCTGTCTCTGTCGGCCTGCCTGCCTGCCTGTCTGTCTGAGTCTGTCTGCCTGCCTGCCTGCCTGCCTGCCTGCCTTCCTGCCTGTCTGTTTGTCTGTCTGTATGTGTCTGTTGAGTCTCTCCATCCAGCCTCTCCCAGACTCCACACCTGGAGGTTGGACAAGGGCAGGTGTCTCCTGGGTTTGGAGAGTGAGCTTCCTGTTGCTAGTCTGTGTTTGAAAGGTTTGGAGTGTCCAGTCCTCTGGCAGTCCCAGGATGACTGTGAGGCTGGAGGGGACAGCGTCAGATGGACACGAGACACTAGAGGACAGCTTGTCCTTGTCCTCCGTCTTGCTTTCTCATCGCTGCCTGTCCTCTGACCTGGAGGGTGTCCCCATCACACCCCTGTGGGATCCGTGCCTCTCCCTAGACAAGTGAAGTCTCGTGTTTTATTATCGAAGCAGCCCTTCCACAGGTGTTTTTTGAAAGCACCATTATCACTCAAAGGGCTGCCACAATGGCACGGGGGCAACTGTGAACTCAGAGATCTGATTGGAAGTCCATGGCGCAAGGAGGGACCGACGCAAACCAATCAGGAACTGAGGCGTCAATCAGAGAACGTCAACGTTGTTGCTGTCGTTAAACACTTTGGAGAGCCACAGGTAAACTGTAACTGTTGGACTTGGCATCTCCACCAATGGCACTGTCCACTTGTGGACGCTAGTGGAGTAGCAGAATTGGTAGACGACTAGAAAGAGTCTTGCATTGTTTACCACAAGAAATGTTTTTCCATGATGACACAGTCATGGTTCTCCATGAACACACACCCATGTTTCTCCATGATCACACGGTCATGTTGCGGATGAGATCCTGGCTGACAGTCGACCTTCAGATCCAGTGTCTCGTGTGTTGGTGTGTGCCACAGGAGCTTCACAGTGCAGACGGTCCCAGAGGCTGTGTGTGTGTGTTTAGGATGTGTTAGAGTGGCATTGATTGGCAGTGCACATGTGTGTGTATGGGGAGAATGTATGGGTCCAGGAGTCTAATAAACTTTAGTCTGAGTAAGTGTGTGAGTGTGTGTTTGCGCAGGGGGAATGTACAACCCCTGGAGTGTGAGAGAATCGTCAGCTACGCATCATCATCTAAGAGGAGGGGAGGAGTCAGCCACGCATCATCATCTAAGAGGAGGGGAGGAGTCAGCCACACATCATCATCTAAGAGGAGGGGAGGAGTTAGCTACGCATCATCATCTAAGAAAGGGGAGGAGTTAGCTACGCATCATCATCTAACCCCCTCTCCTCTACCCCTCTCCCCTCTCTGCTCCTCCCATCTTCTCCTCTTCTCTTCTTCTCCTCTTTTCCTCCTTTCCAGCTGTCCTCCTCTCCTCCCCTATTCCTTTCCTCCTCTCCCGCTCGCCTCCTCTCTCTTCTTCCTCCCTCCTCCCAGTCTAGACGGAGGCCTCAGGTTTGCTGCCAGCATTGATCTGGACGTAGATCTTGGGGTCCTCACTGCGCTCCTGTTGCAGGCGGCGCAGGTGTTGGCTGTGACAGAGCAGGTAGAGCGGCAGGCAGAAGCCCAGCATACTCAGCCCAAGCAGGGCCACATTCACCTGCACACATGGGACAGTAAGCAGGAAATGACATCAGCAATCAGGGACAAATGGAGGAAAGAGTAAGTTAAAGGAGGATAGATGAGGTGTGAGGAGGGGTGAGAGAGGATGAGGAGGGGTTAGGTAAAGGGGGGTGAAGAGGGGTGTGTTAGAGTGATGATGGGGAAGGGAAGGTGAGGAGGGGTATGTGAGGGTGAGGAGTGGGGAGGAAGGTTGAGTCTCACCCATAGGGGGTCACCCTCTAGGGGTCCCACCATGGCCATGAAGAGGGGCTGCTGCAGCAAGGCGAACAGGGCGCTGATCAGAGACTGCATCCCTGTTAGACTACCGAACTGGGAGGACGGGTACCTGGGACACACACACAGCACTGTCAGTATACATACACACACACAGGATACATGCACGCACAGGGTACACACACACAGGGTACACACACACACACAGGATACACACACACACAGGGTACACACACACTCAAAGGGTACACACACACACGGTAAACACACACACACCCACAGGGTATACACACACACACTGCCAGTACACACACTCAGGGTACACACACACACGTACACTGAGACACTTACACAGCGGCGTAGAGGCCTCCGACAGCAGAGTGAATGAACCCTCTCACGATGGTGTGAAGGATGAAAGACAGGATCTGAGAGGAGGAGAAGAAAGACAGGATGGGAGAGGAGGAGAGCTATGTTACTCCTGCTCTGCAACCCTGCTCCTCATCGTACCTGGACCTGGGCCTACTCAACCCTGACTCAGACCACAACACAGTCAGAACATGCGCTTTGAATGCCTGTATTTATTGATCAATATTACATTCCGTCTGTGTATGTCACTAGATGTAATCATTGGGAACATGAATAGTGGTGATAATGTCCGATGTTCTTCCACAGCAGCTGATAAATGTTTTGTGTCCACTAGGTGTCAATGTAGTGCTTCCCTCCCTCCCTTCCTCTCTACCTGCAGAGGCAGGCTGGGTACGAGGCAAGTGGCTCCGAAGCAGACCAGCAGCAGGTTGGTGAAGATGAATGCTCTTGTGGCATTGGTGATCTTCTGAATGTTTCTGTCTCTCTTCTTAGGAGCTCCAGGCTCCCTGGCAACCAGAAGGTGGGGGGACATGAAGTCAACAGGAAGTGACAACTCTGTGCTTCAGCTGCTCCCCTCTGGCAGGAAGCTGTGGTCCATCAGGACCAAAACCTCTTGCCACAGGAACAGCTTCTATCCTACTGCCATTGCCCTCTTCAACAGGGCCAAGGACTCAGTGTGTGACATTGCCACAAACTACCAACACCCCACACCCCCACCCAGACTCCCACTGCACTCTGCACAAGCCACTTTAGTACACAACACCCTAAAACTTACCACTGTGATTTTGCACCATTGTTTGCACTACTGTGTATATACCCCCCCTCCCCCTGTACTATATATATCCATTCTTCTCTATACTCTCTCACTTACTATATTTATATTCCATCCATCTGTGTATGTGTGTGTGTGAGTGTGTGAGCATGTGTGTGTGATTGACTCACTGCTTGAAATCCTTGCTGTCTCCATCCTCACAGTCTTTGAGTTTCCAGTCCATAATGTAGCCAATCACAGGAGAGGTGATGAGACACAGCAGCTGCAGCACACCAAAGATGGAGGTGTACACGCTCACTAGGGTTGAGGAGGAGAGGGTAGGAGAGGGAAGGAGGGGGGAGAAGAGAGGGGAGGGGGAAGGAGAGAGGGGATGAAAGAGGGGGGACGAGAGAGGGGAGGAAGATGGGGGGAGGAGAGAGGAGAAGGGGGGAGAAGGGGGAGGAGAGGCGAGGAGAGAGGATAAAGTTCATCAGAACACTCAGTTATAACAATGCCGTTTAGAAGAAACACAGTTATGGAGAGGAGCAGAGAAGGGCAATGAGGAGGAGAGGAGATGAGAGGGGAGGAGGGTAAAAAGAATGTGGTGCTTGTACAAGACAGAATTGATCTTTGCCAGAAACAGAGGAGGAGAAGGGAATGATGATGTCAGAGCTCATCTAGCTTGAACTCTTACCCACTTCCATCCTTTGCACTGCACAGGAAACAGGAAGCAGGAAGGAGGAAGCAGAAAAGTTAGACTGAAGCAACGCAGTGCCACTCACTCACATTAGGAAGAGCACACATACAGACACAAACACACACACCGACACACACTCACACTAACACACTCACACACAAACACACAGACACAAACACACATACTGACACAAACACACACACACAGACAGACACACACTTACACACACACTTACCTGTGGTGAGGTCTCCGTCTGTGAGAGCCTCTAGAATGTTGTTCATGGCTCCCATGTAGAAGATGAGACGCAGCTGGGTCACACACATGGTGATGAGGCTCAGCATGAAGATTGGACTGAAGATGCTCTTCATGAAGGACTGGGCTGGAGGGAGGGATGAGAGGGGGTGGAAGGGGAGGGAGGAGACAGGGGGAGGAGGGAGGAGAGAAGGGAGGGGGGAGGGACTGGAGTTAAGACCATGTTAACTGGCACAGCTGGTACAGCGCTGCATGATCATCTGCAGAGACCAGCACACACCTGTCTGTACTGACAGCCACATGTAGAGACCAGCACACACCTGTCTGCACTGACAGCCCCAACTAACACCTCCACAGTGAGTATGTGTGTGAGCACATGTGGCTGTTTATGTGTGTTTGTTTCAGTGTGTGACCTGTGTGTCAGTTTTCTATGTGTGTGTATGAAGCATGTGTGTGTATGTGTTGTGTGTGCGTATGTGTGGAACATGTGTATGTGTTGTGTATGTGTACTAGGCCAAAGGGCCTCCCAGTACCGTATTTTCCCAACTATAGAGCACACCTAAATATAAGCCGCACCGCCTCAAATGTAAAAGAAATATATATTTTGTCATATATAAGCCGCACCGGACTAAAAGTCGCCAATATCCAGGCTGAGAAATAAGACATTTAAAAAGAAAGACTTTGTACCATAAGTGTTTATTCATTTTTTTATCCGAACAGTGCCTTTAACGCGGCAGTGAAAGTGCTGATCAAACAAAACAGAAAAGTCGTTGATAGTCCTGTGCACTAAAACCGAGTTGCTTTAATTTTCTTCCTCCTGCGTACTGAAACCACTGAACACCAAACCACTGTCACTTTTTCTTCCTGCGCACTGTTGAAACGCAACTGCGCAATTATTAAAATCGCTTCATTCTCCTGTGCACTGAAAACACAAGTCACTTATTCAACTTCCTCCTGCGCACTGAAGCCACTGAAGTCGGGGTGAAGAAAAATGTATAGAAAAGCCGCATCTCTGTATAAGCCGCATGGTTCAAAGCGTGGGGAAAAAGTAGCGTCTTATAGTTCGGAAAATATGGTAATAACCCTTGGTAGAAGTCAAGCTGATGCCGCTACTTCCTTAACGACCTCCTGCTGCCTGCAGATTGCCTGCGGCAAATGACCCCTGACCACCGCACCCCCTCTCAAACCTCCCAATGACCTGGCCAGCCAAGCAGGGATTCTTGGAAAGCGGTCCAAACCGATTCCACGGTTGGCTACTTCCCAAAGAGCCCCTGTGGGGTTTCCTGACCCGCTTGACCCAAGTTCATTACCCTGAGAGGGTGACTGGGGTGCAGAGGGGCTGTTTCAGGACAGTCGGGTGTCTCTGGGGATAATTGTATCGTACGGATCTGGGTTAGTACAGGCAAAGGACACGGCACAGGGGGCTATGATGGTGGGGGGTGGGAGGCTGGCAACTCTCTGAACAAAATGTTGGACTCGTTGACCTCTCAGCCAATGACAGCTCTCCTCAGACAAGCTGGCGTCGAAGACCAAAAAAATGTCTGTACTCAGAGATTCTTCTTCTCTCTGACTGTATCAACACAAGGTACAGGGGAGTAGAGACTTGGCTGAGCTACACTTCACACACGACCAACAAGGCAGAGCAGGATGTACATGTATGTTGCTGTGTGTTTGCCAGCCACTCACTCTCTTCCTCTGCCTGGCATTTCACCTCCAGGTCAATGGTGGACAGGCACAGCTTGTTGCCCTCCTGCACAGCCAGCTCCCGTGGGTGCTGCTTCATGGAGTGGCCCACACTCAGCCGCCGTCCCACAGTCGTCACCTGCCGGTAGAACTGCTTCCCTGTGATCTTATGGTCAAAGCCCAGCCAGCTGAACTTGATCTTTACACTGAGAGAGGGAGAGAGGGGGGAGGAGAGGGGGAGGAGAGAAGAGGAGAGAAGAGGAGAGAGGAGGAGAAGGGGAGGGGAGGGAGGAGGGAGGGAGTAGAGGTGAGAGGAGAGAGTGGAGGGAGGGGCAGGGAGGAAAGAGGGGGTGGGGGAGGGAGATAGGAAGGGGAAGAGAGGGGAGGAGAGGAGGGGAGGAGAGGGAGGAGAGGAGGTGTGGGGGAGAGGGGGGGTGAGAGGGGTCGGGGAGTGAAAGAAAGGGGAGAGAGGAGGAGCGGAAGGAGATGAGAGTGGAGAGACAGAGGACAAACAGAAGCAGAGAGGGAGAGAAAAGTAAGAATAACATCCAGTAAAACCAGGTGAATCAGAACAAAGCCTCTGGATCTGTTGCTTTAGTACTCCTTCCTGCTCGGAAGGCCGGGGCTACCCTGGGGGCGAGTGTGTGTGTGTCCTGCATGTGTGTGTGTGTGTGAGAGTCCTATATGTGTGTGTGTGTCACATGCGTGTGTTTGTGTCCTGCATGTGTGTGTGTGTGTGTGTGTGTGTGTGTGTGTGTGTGTGTGTGTGTGTGTGTGTGTGTGTGTGTGTGAGAGTCCTACATGTGTGTGTGTCATGCGTGTGTCTGTCCTGCATGTGTGTGTGTCATGCGTGTGTGTGTGTCCGGTATGTGTGTGTGTGAGAGTCCTGCATGTGTGTGTGTCATGCGTGTGTGTGTGTCCTGCATGCGTGTGTGTGAGAGTCCTGCATGTGTGTGTGTGTCGTGTGTGTGTGTGACTCCTACGTGTAGTCCATGTCCTCTGGGCTAGGGAAAGGCTCCAAGGGCCAGTTGAAGAAGCAGTTGAGGAAGACGAGGCCAGCACAGCCAGCCCACACCAGCAGGATAGTGATGAACGAGACGCCAAGGTCATAGATCACCTGTAGGGACACCACACATGTAAAACACACACACAAACGTAAGACACACACACACATGTATGACACCCACACACACCTTGATCCCAGGAAAGGTGACGGCCGAGGAGGCGTAGGAGCCGATCATGAGGGCGATGAAGGTGGAGCGCAGGTCTCCAAACATGCTGGGAAGCTGAAGGGGAAGGGGGTGTTGGGGGGCAGAGAAAGATGAGACATCAGACTTGTTAGGAAATGCGACTTCAGTGCACAACATTCGTAAACAAATTTCAACATCAACAAACTCAAATGTTTTCTTTTGCACTTTGGGACAGTAATCTATCCTGTATATCATGTAACATAACATCCTGAAACATAACATGTATATTCTGCAAGAGCAATACTTGTAAAAGTCCGTACATAATAACCCACACTGCATTTAAATTGTGAATATTACACACTACAACCCCTAGTAGTAGTATGTATGACCCTATATCAACAGGGTTGTATCTCCAACTATCTCCTGAGTATTTTTCATCTCAAGATCCGTATATATTGTAACCCAGCAAACTATTTTGATCACAGCCGTTATCCCTTGTGTGCATTCACTTACTTATTTTCCCCCCACTCCTTAGCCCTGTGGGCACTCTTTGAATCTTTTACCTCACACCCTTACCCCTGTGTGCTTTTACGAGACAGTGTGCCGTTATTGCTAAAGAGTTTCCCCTCGGGGATTAATAAAGTGTTCTGAATCTAAATCTGAATCTCTGTTAATACCATGTCAGAAATGTTGACATATTCAGATTACTTTATTGATCCCCAAGGGGAAACTCTTTAGTACAACGTCACAGTCTCGTAGAGGTAAAAGAGTAGAAGAGAAGAGTGCACATGGGAATGCAGGAATAGGGAACAAATAAAATAAAGTAATGCACACAAGGGGTAAAAGCTGGGAGTAAAATCTGAGTTCTGGGATAAAATTTACACAGATTGTGAGATAATCTTAAAAGTTGTAATGTATAATAATCACAATCTACCTTTACCAGCTGTGGTAACATAACGTTGTGTCCTTGGGCAAGGCGAGTGTTTTTATGTGTAGCAGAGACCACAACGTCATACCAACCAGGAATGACAAACCCAGGCCTGACCAGGCCTGGACACAACTGGTCCAATGTCTGAACAAAGGATTTCCCTAACACAGACAGTGAAGGAATTACAAGCCAACGCTCACAGGCCGTGGCATAACTTGTTCACAGTCTGAACAAGAGGATTTCCAAAAAGACAGACATTTAACGGATTACAAACATCTCACAAGGACAATATAACTCAATGGATACTAAAAGAACTTCAGGAACTGTGTGACCATTTAGAACTTAGCTGTGTTGATGTAATGTGATGTTTTAATGTAACTTCCTTCCCCTTTGCCACAAACAGGTCATTCTTAGTATCCAAATAATCATGCATAACTAAATCATTTCTGAATGTTGTATTGTCAGTTATTGAAGTCAAGAGCGTCCACAGACATCTGGAATAATTCAACAATGAACATTCCACACCTCAATGAGAAACCGCAGGACAGCATGTCAGTCAAACACCTGAACCAATAAGGAGGGGTCCCTCAGAAAGAGACGCATCCCCTTTGTTACAGTATAAAGGCTGATCAAAGACATTTACATTCCTCTTCACGTACGATACCTTAGAACATCAGTTTATTCGTATTTTTGAGCCAGAACCACACCAGAACCTTGAGGAAATATTCCGTGCTTTCCCTGACTGATCACCTGAGGAAAACTCGACCCTGCCTTTCTTCAACTGTTACAAAGTAACTGACTAACTAATTTCTTACTAAGTGAACATTGGCACTGTTTGTGAACTGTAAATGTTGTGTTAAGTAGTGAATATTTTACCCTTGTGCTAGCATAGCTTAGCATCATCGTCCCTTTGTCTTTGCACTAGGCCAAGACTTTAATCTCTTCCCCCTTTATCCTTGTCTGCCCCTGTCTGTCACTTTCGGTATAAATCCCTGTATCGTTATACAACTAACCTACATAAATTCTGGTATTTGTTTCATCAATTAATTTGCTTTAAATAAACCTTTTTTGTATAAAATTCTCTGTCATCGGATCTGCGCTAATTCTAAGGAACTACATTACTTCAGATAGACTGATCATTAAGAGGCTATTAACTATTTTAGATTAGATTAGATTAGATTCAACTTTATTGTCATTACACAGGTACAAGTCCAGGGCAACGAAATACAGTTAGCATCCAACCAGAAGTGCAAAACAGTTATTAACAACAGAATATAATAATATGGATATACTCAGAATATACATATTATGAACAGTATAGACAGAATATACAGGGTATGTACAGATTCAATCCGGGTATGTACAGATACAAATTACACAAGCAGAAATTACCGGGTAGCATGTATGTACAGGTAGTGCAAATGATGCGATTGAGCAAAAGAACAGATGTGCAAAGTGAACAAATGTGAACAAAATGTGCAGGTGGTGCAGTAACAGATGTGCAAAATGGACAGATAGTGCAAATAACAATTCACATATGCAAGTGGTGCAAATGTACAAACAGAATGTGCAAATATAGGAAGGGGGGGGGTTCTATGGGGGGGCGGGGGTTATATAGGGGGGCGGGGGTGTAGTGGAGTTCAGGAGTGACACAGTCCTGGGGAAGAAGCTATTCCTCAGTCTGCTGGTTCTAGACCGGAGACTCCTGAGGCGCCTGCCGGAGGGCAGGGGGGCAAACAGATTATGGGCGGGGTGTGAGGAATCTCTACGGATGCTGTGAGCTCTACGTAGGCAGCGCTTCCTCTGGATGTCCTCAATGGTCGGAAGAGTAGTCCCAGTGATGCGTTGGGCGGTTTTCACCACCCGCTGCAGTGCCTTGCGCTCAGCGACTGTGCAGTTCCCGTACCACACTGTAACACAGTTTGTTAGGATGCACTCGATCGCGCAGCGGTAGAAGTTCACCATGACAGCTGAGGACAGGTGGTGTTTCCTCGGTGTTCTCAAGAAAAAGAGACGCTGGTGAGCCTTCTTGATCAGGCTGGAGGTGTTGGTAATCCAGGACAGGTCATCCGAGATGTGGATCCCCAGGAACTTATAGCTGGAGACGCGCTCAACGGCCATCCCGTTGATTTGAATGGGGTCGTGCGTGTCTCCCCTCTTCCTCCTGAAGTCCACGATAAGCTCCTTGGTCTTTGTGGCGTTGAGGAGCAGGTTATTGTCACCACACCACATGGCCAGGTGCTGCACTTCCTCTCTGTAGGCTGTCTCATCGTTGTTGGTGATGAGGCCGATCACCGTGGTGTCGTCAGCAAACTTGATGATGGAGTTAGATCCATACATTGGCTTGCAGTCGTGGGTGAAGAGAGAGTAGAGGAACGGGCTGAGCACGCATCCCTGTGGTACACCTGTGTTTAGTGTGATGGTGGTGGAGCAGGAGTGGGCTGACCTAACATGCTGTGGTCGGTTGGTCAGAAAGTCCATAATCCAGTGGCAGAGGGAGGTGTTGATGCCCAGCTCTCCAAGTTTGGTGATCAGCTTGGAGGGGATGACGGTGTTGAAAGCAGAGCTGAAGTCTACAAACAACATACGGGCATAAGTGTTATTATTGTCCAGGTGTGTCAGCACAGAGTGCAGCGCTGAGGAAACTGCATCATCTGTGCTCCTATTGCTGCGGTAGGCAAACTGGTGAGGGTCAAGTGTGGGTGGAAGGTTGGTCTTCAGGTGTGCCAGGACCAGTCGCTCAAAGCACTTCATGACGATGGGTGTCAGTGCCACAGGGCGATAGTCGTTCAGGCACGACGGGCTGGACTTCTTTGGCACCGGAACGATGGAGGTGGATTTGAAGCATGCCGGCACAGCTGCTTGAGCAAGGGACAGGTTGAAAATGTCCGTAAAAACTCCTGCAAGCTGCTCAGCGCATGCTCTGAGCACGCGACCAGGGATGCCGTCTGGGCCAGCAGCCTTGCGCGCGTTTGTTCACCCAAGGTTTCCCTCAATTCCTTTCCAAAATATTGAGGTGGTGCCCTGCTTATTAGATATTCAACAAGATATGAGATACATCCATTCCTTTCGTAGCACAATTAATGAACAATTCATAAACCACACTACAGATGGAAGTGTAACATTCTGACATGGATGTGAGTTGTTAATCTCCAAGTGTGTTAGATTCAAAGAGGAGAAAGACAAAGTACATAAAAGCAATATAAAACCATAAAACAATAATAATGTTGACAATGAAGCAAGGATACAATTTGACACAGAGACAGAGACAAACATGGAGAGAACAGTCAGACAGAGATGCACTTTTGCAATCTTCCCTCCTGCTATTTCCTGGAGATAACAGTCAGACAGAGACACCCCCTGCTCTGCCTGCTCTCCCAAAGTTAATCTCTGAAGCTCCTCTTTTTATTAGGAAGCTCACAGTTCATTTACATAGTTCACAGTTCAGCATCAGGTATAGTGTGGACAACACTTCCAAAGTTCATCAATCACACAAATGTCATTTAAGAATGTGCTTGTCGAAGCCTTATGGCTTGATTGAGTTTGGTTCTGGGTTTTAGGACACAACCCCCATCTTGCAGATAATCAACCCAAATGGTTATCTCCACTTAAAAGCACGTCCTTCTCTGCAAGACAAATTCAAAAGCACATACAAAAGCTAACACTCTGTATTAATTCTATGAAAGTTGTAACAGCAAATATGGGATTACTAAAAATGACTCTAAGTGCTAAGTCTATTTGGCGTGTAGAGTTTTGACATATTGAGCCAAATTCTGCAAAACATTTGTAAGCAATAGGCAAAAACTGTAATTTGGGTAAATGTGTACGCTAGATCTACACTACTCTTTTTCACATCCTCATGGAAACCACAATGATTTCCCCCGTTTGGGGAACATTTTTCCTTGTAAGAATGGGAACTGTCTGTGGATGAGAGAAGTAAAGTGCGTGTGCGTTGTGCACAAGCTACATTATGGCCAAGCCTGCGCCTTTAAAATACCATTTAAATGACGCGCCACTTTCAACCACGCCTCCTTTTTTCGCCGAACGGCCTCCTGAAGCGCAAATTCATTCCCTTATTTAGAGACGTCTGCGCCGAAAAAATCTGCTGTGCGTCGGGTGCAAAATAATAATGATACATGCATTGGTATACAACGTCAATTGCGATGGGTGCAAGATAGGACCCCTGGGGGGTATTGCACGAAAGTAGAATAAAGAAAGCCAGAATAACTGAGCAAGCGCGGCTTGACCTAGTCTGGCCGTCGTATCCTGGTTTAATTGGTTGCACGTTTGCCAAGCCAGGATGAAAAGGCGCGGCTATGTCAAGCCAGATGTAGGTAGTCAGGATTAATGCGTGTTCACGGCATTCTTAAATAGACCTCGCGATCGCTCACAGAATCACCGATCAGAACATGGAAAAGAGTCCCGCAACATATTTCACGGCCGCAGAACAACAGCTCCTGATGGAGTTTTATGAGGAGGAGAAGGATATTAATTAAAAAGGACAATACTCAAGCCATAATAAAAGAAAGAGAATAAACCTGGCAGACAATAGCGGACCGGATTAATGCGTTAGTATTCAAAAAGTGTACAATCCTCTGGAGCTGTCATAATTGGGCTACAATTAAGCATGTCCATAAGTTTAACTTTTTCTGCGAATGTTACGTAGGTGTACAGCCACAGTAAATATTACAGTAAACCGCAACTTTATTGATGCACAGGTAGAGAAGACGCGGAGAGACTGTTTATCCAATCAGAATGCAGAAAACAATGCACGTGGCAAATCCGTGAAGTGAACCGTGATATCGCGAGGATTCACTGTACTGAACCATGATATCGCGAGGGTTCAACCGTCACCACGGACCAGCTGTCAACATGAACCAGCCGTCACCACGGACCAGCCGTTAACATGGACCAGCCATCACTACGGAGCAGCTGTCAACACGGACCAGCTGACGCGCTAGTTTTCTTGGAAAGTGGTTTCCACATCTTAACTTTCTGTCTCAACATGTCTCGTAAACTAGATAGTAGCACAGCTCCTGACCTCTCTCTTCCTTCACAACAGCTTCTTATGTAGGGGTGAAGGGGGACCTCTGAAATACAAATGTGTATATATATATAATGTGTATATATATATATATACATATACATGTTTATTTATAGATACATACAACCCCTAGCAAAAAGTATGGAATCACCAGTCTTGGGCAAGCACTCACTCAGACATTTTATTCTGTAGATAAAACTCAGATCACAAACATGAAACAATCATAAGGTAATTCCCAAGTGCAACATCTTGGCATTGAGAAACACTAAAAGAAATGAAGAAAAAATATTGCAATGGTCAGTAAATGTCACTTTTATAGAGCAAGTGCAGGGAAATAAATATGGAATCACTCAATTCTGAGGAAAAAAAAATTGAATCACTCCATTTTGAGTAGAAAATAAGGACACGCCCAGTCAATTTCCTTTCCTTAATAAGGCACCTGCCTCAGATTAGATCTGCTCGTTAGTCAGCAGTTAAAAACAGTGCAGTTATCGCACCTTGGAGGGCTGCTGGACCAAGTGGATTGGCAAGAATCATGGCTCCAACAAGAGAGATGTCTCTTGAGACCAAAGACAGGATCAAAAAAGTTATCAAACTTGAAGAAGGTAACTCTACACGTACGGTTGCCAAAGATGTGGGCTGTTCACAGTCAGCTGTATCGAAGATCTGGACCAAGTACAAACAGCATGGGAAGGCTGTTAAAGTCAAGCGTACTGGTAGACCAAGGGAGACATCTAAGCGTCAAGACAAACAACTAAAGGCCATATGTCTTGAAAACAGAAAATGCACAACAAGACAAATGAAGAAGAAATGGGAGGAAGCTGGAGTCTGTAATCTTGGAGTCTGGAGTCTTGTCTGTAACAAGACTGCAATGGGCTAAGGAGAGGCAATCACGGACTGTGGATGACTGGATGAAGGTTATCTTCAGTGATGAGTCACAAATCTGCATTGGACAAGGTGATGATGCTGGAACTTTTATTTCGTGCCGTTCCAGTGAGATTTACAAAGAGGACTGCCTAAAGAAAACATCAAAATTCCAACAGTCCTTGATGATATGGGGCTGCATGTCAGGCAAAGCCACTGGGGAGATGGCTGTGGTTAAATCTTCAATAAATGCACAAGTTTACATTGACATTTTGGACAGCTTTCTTATCCCTTCAATTGAATTTTTTTGGGGGGATGATGAAATAATTTTCCAAGATGACAATGCATCATGCCACAGAGCAAAAACTGTGAAAGCATTCCTTGGAGAAAGACACATCCAGTCAATGTCATGGCCTGCTAATAGCCCAGATCTCAACCCAATTGAAAACCTGTGGTGGAAATAAAAAAAAAATTGTCCACAGCAAGGCTCCGACCTGCAAAGATGATCTGGCAACTGCAATCAAAGAGTTGGCACCAGATTGATGAACAATACTCTGTCTGTCACTCATCAAGTCCATGCCTCAGAGACTGCAAGCTGTCATAAAAGCCAGAGGTGGTGCAACAAAATACTAGTGATGTGTTTTGATTGTTCTTTCTTTGTGTTTTTCATGATTCCATATTTTTTTCCTGTAAAAGTAACATTTGCTGACCACCACTATGTTTTTTATTCATTTGTTTTAGTGTTTCTGAATGCCAAGGACTTGCACTTTTGAGAAACGTCATCATTTTTTCATGCTTTTTATCTGAGTTTGTTCTACAGAATAAAATGTCTGAGTGAGTGCTCGCCCAAGACTGGTGATTCCATACTTTTTGCTAGGGGTTGTATTTACCTGGGGTTGAATCACATTAAGGAACTAGAAACAAATTCCTAAAGAAATTTTGAGTGTGCGTGACTCTGGCCCAGGACTCTCCCCCATACATCACTGACACTGTTGAGTAATTTTCAGAATATGACTTCTACCATTGCTTAGGTATGTGACAGATCAAGCTTTCAACAGGTGTTCATATGCTGATGCACTAGTAGTAGCGTAAACACTAATTTCAGAAGGATTAAATACATCTCCACTTGAGCACACTGCCACAGTTTAAGTTTAAGTAGTAAGCAAGCAGTAAACAATTGGCCACTCTGTGTCAGGGAGCACTTTACATTACAGTATTTCGTTACAGTATTTCGTTGCCCTGTACTTGTACCTGTGTAATGACAATAAAGTTGAATCTAATCTAATCTAATCTACAGTTCAGTAGCATAGTAATAGTTTGGTTATAATTTGATAATAGTGATAAATGCTTTCAAAAACTTAGAGTGTAAAATGACCCAAATACATCCAATGCCAGAATTAGGCCATTAATGGCTATGACTTTGGTATTAGAAATACACCTTTTATCAAAATGATACCGCAGTATAAATATCAGATAACATTATAAACTTATACAGCTGTTTCAGTGTTAAATGTCAAATCAATCCACATGCAATCAAACATCTAACAAATCAGGATTCAGCAATAAGATAGCATCAAAATTCACAAAAAGCACTAGGTCACACAGTTCTGATATCACACTAACAAAAACAGTGCTTTTTATCCAACATTAATTAAGAAAAACACACACGCACATACACACACACGCACACACACACACACACACACACACACACACATATATATATATAGATAGATACATATATGTGCATACACACAGGCAGTCTGTACATTAATGACTTAATGATGAACTGTCAATCAACCCATTCAGTGCAATGAATCAGTTAGTAGCAGACACACAGGTTCAATCATCTATAAACTACAGGACAACAGGACTCTCCATACAACACTAGCCAATAGTTTGCAAGGTCAACCAGTATCCAGAGGATTATGAATGTTTTACAGCAAGCCCCCCCAACAATGAAAATAGCAATTTCAAAAAGACCTGTATTTAATCCCCACTGTTTCTCTATGGAGCGGCAACTTCCGTTGGCCCTAACCCTGCCGTCACGCCTGCCTCCCTTTAGAGAGTGGATCTTCTGTAAGAACAGGAATCACAGGTGTGATAAAAGAGAATGAAAGACAAAGAAAGTCGACAGACTAGGAGAGAGATGAGAAACAGAAATGGAGATCCCAGAGCTGGAGTGGTCTGAACCGGACCCACTCTGACTGGACGAACAATCCATCAACACTGCCGGTCAGTGGAGACAAGAGTAATCGTGACAACCATCCTCTGACAAAATACAGACAGCAGACCTACTTTTCTTTCTCTCGCTCTTTCATGTATATCCTCATTTCTCTCTCTCCTTTCTTTCATGTATCTCTCTCTCTCTTCCATCTCTTAACTGACACACACAACAACACCTAAACCAGACTCACCAAAAATACCCCTCAGTCCGGGAACAGACACAGAGAGAGAGAGAGACAAAGAACAATACACAGAGAGAGGGAGAGTCTCAGTAAATAAATGTTTACAGCTGCACGTGCCAGGGTGAAAGAAAACAGAGGGAGGGGCCTGGTGTGTGTGTACAGGATGTGTGTGTGTACAGGGTGTGTGTAAGAGAGAGACACAGAAGGAAAAGTGAAAGAGAGAGAGACGGATGGAGGGTGATAGATGGAAGGAGGGAGGGACAGATAGAGGGAGGGGGGAGATGGAGGGCGAGGGAGGGAGGGAGGTGTTGCAGCAGTCAAGACTGGTGAGAACAGGCTGTTCCCTGAGCTTCAGGTTGATCACTGCAGCTGTAGCAGAGTGTGCTGAGTGTGCAACCAGAGAGAAAGAGAGAGGAATGGTGAGAGAGGAATGGGGAGGGAAAGAGAGAGAGGAATGGAGAGAGGAAGGAGAGATAACGAAACAGGGAGGGAGAGAGAATGAGAGAGGAGAAGAGAGGAGAGAAGGGAGAAGATAGGGGCCACACAGATGTTAAACAAACTGTTATTCACAACTGTAGAGCTACAGCAGTAGTAACCCAAACTCACAGCGGCTAGGTCACTGGCCGTGTACAGCTGTAGCAGCATACACACACCCACACACACACCCACAGGCACACACACCCACAGGCACACACACAAGCTGTTGAGCTGGTTTATGCCCCACCCTCTCCAGGATAGGTGGTCACTTGTCTGTGCAGAAATTGTCTGTGTCTGCACCAGCATGTATGGGTGTACGCCTGTGTGTGCATATGTTGTGTGTCCCAGCATGTGTGTGTGTGCCTGTATGTGTGTGTGTGTGTGTGTGTTTATGTATGCCTGTGTGTGTACCCCTAGCATGACTGCTCAGACAGGAAAACAAGAACAGAAACATCCACTAGTTGCTCTGTTCTTCAGGACAGGAAGTTCATCAGCAGCTCAGAGTCCCAAACACACAAACAACAGGAACTGCAACCCCTGCACACGACACCCCCCCCCCGCCCACCCCCTCCAACACACATACAAACACAACCTTCTAAACCCTGACACAGTGTGAAAGTGAACTCTCATGACCTTTCTGTGTCAATAAATCGTTTTTTTTTTTCTATTCCATTCAAAGAGGAAGTTAACAAACTACCAGCCAGCCAGCAACCACAGTTATGAGCAGGAACATCGAACAGACCAATCAGAGCAATGCTTCCTGTCAGTTTCGTCTGAGTCTGATCAATCACAACCGAGCATCATGGTTACATGGATTATTCATGAGGAGGGTCTTTTTTGGCTCCTGGTTGGAGCAGAGCATGGATGAATAATTGATCTGTAATGCAGTCTCCCTCCCTCCCGCCCAGCCTCTCCCCCTCTCTTTTTGTCTCTCCCTCTTTTTGTTTTTCCCTCTCCCTTTGTCCCTCACTCTCTTTCTTTATCACTCTCTCTCTCTTCACTGTGATGCTGAGATCAGCTTCTCCACCTCCCCTCTTTCATCCTCTCTCCTTTCCTCTCCCCTCATCCCTGTCCACCCATCCCTCGGTCCCACCTCTCTCCTTGGTTCTCTTTCATCTCCACACTGCACCCTGTCTGTAAACTCCTCACCTAGATCAAGCCAGATCCCTCTCTTTCCACCCTCACTCCCCCTTCTCTCCTCCTCCCCTCCCCTCCTACTGCTACTCCCAGGTACTCACCGTCAGAGAGGTGAAGGTCATACACATGCCTCCGAAGCCGTTCATCGCCAGAGCGAAGAAGATTAAGATGGACAGATCTGCCGGAGGAAGAAAACAAGGGATGAGAGAGAGAAGGAGAGAGGCAAGAGAGAAGAGTGTAGAATGGACAGGCTGTGAGGACCCTTTAGGGTGTCTGCGGGGGTCCGTACTTTTGGGGTCACTGGCTCCGTAGGCGATCAGCACACAGGAGAAGGCAAAGCAGGCGCTGAAACACACATCTGGGGTTCAGGAAGACTGACTGCATCTCAGGGAGGGATAATCGTACCCACACAACAATAGCCACAAACACACTCTCTGGTCTCCGTGGCAACCTACCTGCCCAGCAGGCGGAGCTTGCGTGGACCGTACTTGTCCATAACGATGCCGAGGGGCAGGGTGATGGCACTGAGGAGGAAGGAGCCCACAGTGAAGGCCAGGTTCAACATCTCATCTTGACCCTTACAGATGGACCAGCCGTTCATCTGCAGGAACTCCTCCTCCTCATCCTTCAGTTGGCTCTCCTCCACACCCCCGTCCTCCCACGACAGATTGTGGTTGGAGCTGTTTCCTGTGGACGTGAGAGAAGAAGTAGGAGACAGGAAGTGGGATAGAAGGTTTGGTCAGTGATCCATATCTAATAATAATAATATACATTTTTCATACAATCAGAAGAAGCTTTTGAAACAACCCAAGCAGGTTTTCTAGCCTGTGTGCCTTTCCCCTCTCCCCGTTCTCTCCCCCTTTCTCTCTCCCCTCTCCCCGCTCTCTCTCCCCTACCCCTCTTCACTCTCCTCTGTATCATACCCTTTACAGTGTGTATCCTGACAGGCCTTCTGAGAAGATGTAAAGATAACCATCCATCTATATCTGTCCCTCCTTTCCAGATCAGACCAGTGAAAGGTCAGGTAAACACCCTGAAGAGGTAAACAATCAGAAATAGCAGGGATCTAGTAAACCCAGTGATCAGGGGAACTCTGGCTCTACGCAACACACACACACACACGGGTACACACATGGGCACACATGCGCACATGGGCACACACATGGGCACACACACACATGGGCACACACACACATGGGCACACTCACACACTAGTTAATTTAAGTCTTCCAGAAGCCAAAGACAGTTTCGGAGCAGGACATTAGTTCTGTATCTGTTACAGATTGTCTGGTGCCTTACTGACTGCTTATACGGCCTCCTGACTGACTGCTGTGAGACTAGCTGTTATTGCGGTCTGACTGGTTCTGTCAGAAGTGAGAGCATGAGGAGGGCCTGTCATGCATACCTGTGCTCAGAGAAAATGTCCTCTCTCACACAGCACCTTTAAACAGCCTGTCCCTCAGGAAGAGGCTCCTCACAGCTCATTCGGTCAGCTGTTTCTGTGTCAGTCAATTCCTCAAAATAGCTGTCTGTCCCTCCAGAGTGAAGTCCTTTTCTCTGGGAGAGATATCCTGTTTCTGAGAGCGCCTGTACAAGCAGCGGTCAGTGGGAGGGGGGTGAGAGTTCAGCCGGGCCTGTGAACACTGACGTATGTCTGGAGACAGAACGTGACTTCTGCAATCAAACCGGTCTGAAGCAGAATGACACCAGCGAAAGGTGTGCTGGGGATCACACTGGATTTTGGAAACAGTGTCTAGATGACTACCTCTGAAACCTTTCTAAAATTGATTCTGTGATGTTTCATGGACAGCTTCTGTGTGTCGTTTGGTCAGTGTGGCGTATCTAACGGCAACATAGGGCCATCTCTCCAGACGGGTTCAGGTGTGCTGTAACGGCAGCAGAGTAATCTCTCTGCATGACTGGGTTAAACTGAACACAAACACCAGCTGGCATTCAGAGACTCCGCTGACTAATCAGGATCTTCTGAGTGGACCAGAGTCAATATGGGGAATTGCTCTGAGCACACACAAATAGACGCACACGTTTACACACACGTTTACACACACACATTCACACACACACACACAAACACACACAGACTCACATATTTTACATACACACACTCGTTTACACACACACGTTCACACATACGCAAAGACACACACTGATAACACTGCAGTTCTACCTTCAACAAGCACAGTCTTAGCTTCAGGCACATTGGAGTGTTGACTACTCAGCTAGAACATACTGTCCTTTCACCGCATGCAGCTCTAACAAGCTAATATCTTCCTCAACAGGTTCACTGTACAGTCAGGTGTGTGAGCACGCTATAAAGCAACAAGGTTTCAGTGTGGGACATCGGTTTGAACAATGCAGAGTGTTTCTCCATCTTCTATGTACACAACACACTCACACAGAAAACAGACTACTCCCTCACCATTCTTCAATCAGGCTAATGATTGACAAGATGCTTGGTAACCAAACCAATAGTTGCCATGGGCGATGGCTAGTGAAGGTTGAACTTTTTCACCCTGGTTGTTGTGTCAATGGGCCGTAAAAACAGCGGATGTAGTGAGGTGGAACTTTGATAAATTCCAATTGCATTATTGTCATCATGTTTTGTACCAGTGTGGCCCTGAAGTTAAGATGTCTCCAGGAACGCTGAGCTCCTTCATCTGCTCTGACTCTTACTGCGAACAGCAGAGGAGAGAGGACAGACGGTAAATTCACCACGCTCCCTAACTCACACGGTGAGAGAAGAATACAGATGAGTCATACAAGACCTACACACGTGCTGCACTCCCTCTCTCTCCCCCTTCTCTCCTCCCTTTCTCCCTCTTGACCTATCTCTCTCTACTTCTCCCTCTCCCTGTTTACCTCTCCCTAACCCCTCCATCCCCTCTCCCTCATATTTCACACAGTCCTCTGACAACATCTAAAGTTCAAGGCCAGGAAGCCAGCTGATGGCACATGCATCTTGCAGAGATTAAACACTTTTACGCTGTGGAATGCTGACCAGGCAGAATCAGCTGCAGAACTTCCAGGACATCTCACCTTCTCCTCAACAACAAACCTAGGACTTAAACTGCAGGAACAGGAACGTGATACTCAGGCAGAAACACTCAGCTCACTAATCTAGAAGCCTGCTATGTTTGGAGCCTATCACGTTGCTATGCTTAGTGACCAATACTCTTTTGTAAAGCTCTCTCTTGTAAGTCGCTTTGGATAAGAGCGTCTGCTAAATGAATAAATGTAATGTAAAATGTAATGTACTCTGAGAGGTGAGGGAGGGAGGAGGGGAAGATGTTGGGCAGATCATAAAAGACTGTCTCAGTCACCGTCTTGTAAGTTGATGTGAAGTGAAGATGACTATGACAGTTCGTGACTATAACAAAAAAGAAAGAAAGAAAACTGACTATGGCTAATTGTACACTCTCACGTGCATTAGGTGGTGGTATAGTGGCGGTATGCACCCGTTTAAGCCAAGTAAACAGGCACTTCCTGTTTTCAGCCAGGCATACATTTTGAATCAAATTTGCCCCTTCCCGCTCTAGTGTGCATCACTGTGACCTTTCTGACTTGTACCTTTCCACCTGCGCTAACAAAAAATGTCTCTCCCCACCTTAAAAAAAGAAACATCCATTGAGGAGTTGGTAGCAGATGAGAAAACACGCGTTATGGATTCCATTAAGCAAGTTCCGATATCTGACACATCAAATATGAGGAGAGTGGAGTCACTTGCACAGTGATGTTGTCTAAACTGGACACACTCCAGGTGGTTATTCTGGGATACCTACTGTCCAAAATGGCAGCCTTTTCACAAAAAAAGGACAAATATATTACAGGAGCTGGCAAACAAAAGTTAAGTGCCTGAGCCATTGTAACGATGGAATGTCCATGGGGTTCATGAAGTCAGGGAGGTCGTGAAGAGGGTGGAGATTCTACCTGCATCCTCAACTGGCTGGGAATCTTCTGCCAGAGACTCAAATCAATACCCAAAACTGATAGTGTGTCAGGACTGCATCCAAGCATCTATGTGCAAATTCTTGATGGGGAATGCTTTCACAAGGATCTGCTTGGACTAATTCCCATGGACCTCTCCGTGAATCGCCACCTTAACGTGGTGGAGGGGTTTGAGGTAGGGTCTCCCAAGGCAAACAGGTCCTAGGTGACTAGCCAGACCAAGAGCTGTTCAGAAAACCCTGATGATGACTAAAACAAAGTCAGTTACGTCGCCCGGATCGGCGAAACCGGGGCCCCACTCTGGAGCCAGGCCCAGAGTGGGAGCTCGCAGGCGAGTGCCTGGTGGCTGGGTCTTTTCCCATAGGACCGGGCCAGGCCCAGCCCGAAAAGGCGACGTGGGACCACCTTCCCGCAGGCCCATGTCAAGGAAATGTTTGACCAATGTTTGTACAATTAACATTTCTTGAACAAGAGGTCTCCTGCATTCTTTAAGAGCCATTTGCTCTGATGAGTGACGATGCTCTTTTGTGAAGCTCTACTGATTGAAACACGTAAATGTTGCTTTTGTCAGGAGGGGGGGTTGTGATCCTTCCTACCAACCAGACAACACAGCATTTTGGGCAGATACCTCCTGAAGCATTTAACTTGGAGATGTGAAGTCTGCAGATAATGTGGATTCAACCTACTCTATTGTCTTTGGAGATTTAACCAATCAGAGAACAGACATGGGACAAACTGCATGTCTGTGATAGACCAATGACTTCTGAGACTATAAAATGGTCTGTAGAAAGTATGTTTGGGGGTTTAGGGCGATTAGCTGCGTAGTGCTGGTGGTCCCTGGACCTCTCCAAGGTTTTGGAGATGTAGACCAGGGTTCCATGCTAGAATGCTAGCTGGAACAGTATGGTATTGTCTTTGTGTAACTTTTATGTGTTTGTGCATTGTGTGTGAATATGTGTGTAACGTTGCTTCAATATTCCTCATACGTTTTCCTGTTTTGCTACTTGTAATAAACATTAACAAGTTACTTCACCCAACTTTAGTCGAGCGGATTGATTCTCAGAAAATTCCCACCACACCCACCACCTGCAGGAAGGACCGTAAGGGGCCGGTGCTGTGTGATTTGGGCGGTGGTCAGGGGCAGGCGCCCGGACAACCAGGGCCGCGCACACAGTCTCTAGTGCTGGAGACATGGAATGTCACCACGCTGGCGGGGAAGGAGCCCAAGCTTGTGCGGGAGGTCGAGCATTACCGGCTAGATATAGTCGGCCTCGCCTCCACGCACAGCTTGGGCTCTGGAACCATTATCCTCGAGAGGCTGGACTCTTCATTTCTCTGGCATTCCCCGCGGGGAGAGGCGGCGGGCTGGCGTGGGTTTGCTTATAGCTCCACAGCTCAGTCGCCACGTGCTGGAGTTTACACCGGTGAACGAGAGGGTCGCGCCCCTGCACCTAAAAGCTGGGGACAGGACTCTCACTGTTGTGGCGGCCTACGGGCTGAACAGCAGTGCAGAGTACCCGGCCTTCTTGGAGTGTCTGGGAGGCGTACTTAACAGTGCGCCGACTGGGGACTCCGTCGTTCTACTGGGGGACTTCAACGCCCACGTGGGAAATGACAGTGACACCTGGAGAAGGGTGATTGGGAAGAACGGCCCCCCTGATCGGAACCCGAGCGGTGTTCTGTTATTAGATTTCTGTGCTAGTCATGGTTTGTCCGTAACTAACACCATGTTCAAGCACAAGAGTGTCCATCGGTGCACATGGCACCAGAACACTCTAGGCCGGAGGTCGATGATCGACTTTGTTGTTGTGTCTTCTGACCTGCGGCCGTGTGTCTTGGACACTCGGGTGAAGAGAGGGGCGGAGCTGTCAATCGATCACCACCTGGTTGTGAGTCAGATCCGCTGGCGGGGGGGGAAGTTAGACAGACTTGGCAGGCCCAAACGTATCGTGAGGGTCTGCTGGGAATGCCTGGCGGACCCCTCTGTCAGAGTGGTCTTCAACTCACACCTCCGGAAGAGCTTCTCCCAGATCCCGGGGGAGGCTGGGGACATTGAGTCTGAATGGACCATGTTCTCGACCTCCATTGTCAATGCGGCAGTCCGGAGTTGTGGTCGCAAGGTCTCTGGTGCTGGTCGCGGCGGCAATCCCAGAACCCGGTGGTGGACACCGGAAGTAAGGGATGCCGTCAAACTGAAGAATGAGTCCTATAGCGCCGTTCTGGCTTGTGGGACTCCCGAAACAGTTGACCGGTACCGGCAGGCGAAGCGTGCCGCGGCTCGGGTAGTCACAGAGGCAAAAACCCGGGTCTGGGAGGAGGTCGGGGAGGCCATGGAGAAGGACTATCGGTCGGCCCCAAGGAAATTCTGACAAACCGTTCGGCGCCTCAGGAGGGGGAAGCAGTGCTTCACCAACACTGTTTACGGTGCGGGTGGGGAGCTGTTGACCTCGACTGGGGATGTTGTCGGACCGTGGAAGGAATACTTTGAGGATCTCCTCAATCCTGCCGTCACGTCTTCCGAGGAGGAAGCAGAGACTGGGGACTCCGGGGCAGACCCGCCTATCACCCGGGCTGAAGTCACTGAGGTAGTCGATGGGCTCCTTGGTGGTAAGGCTCCGGGGATGGACGAGATCCGTCCTGAGTACCTAAAGTCTCTGGATGTTGTGGGACTGTCCTGGTTGACACGTCTCTGCAGCATCGCGTGGCGGTTTGGAGCAGTGCCTATGGATTGGCAGACCGGGGTGGTGGTTCCCCTATTTAAGAAGGGGGACCGGAGGATGTGTTCCAATTACAGAGGAATCACACTCCTCAGCCTCCCCGGTAAGGTCTATGCCAGGGTACTGGAGAGGAGAATCCGGCCGATAGTCGAACCTCGGATTCAGGAGGAGCAGTGTGATTTTCGTCCTGGCCGCGGAACACTGGACCAGCTCTATACCCTCTACCGGGTGCTCAAGGGTTCATGGGAGTTTGCCCAACCAGTCTACATGTGTTTTGTGGATCTGGTGAAGGCATTCGACTGTGTCCCTCGTGGTGTCCTGTGGGGGGTACTTCGGGAGTACGGGGTCCGGGGCCCCTTGTTAGGGGCCGTCTGTTCCCTGTACAACCAAAGTAGGAGCTGTGTTCGCATTGCCGGCAATAAGTCAGATCTGTTCCGGGTGCATGCTGGACTCCGCCAGGGTTGCCCTTGTCACCGGTTCTGTTCATTGTTTATATGGACAGAATTTCTAGGCGCGCCTAGGGGGCGGAGGGTTTCCGGTTCGGGGAGCACGGGTTCGGTTCGGGGGCTGTTTGCGATGATGTTGTCCTGTTTGCTTCCTCGAACCGGGGCCTCCAGCATGCTCTGGAGCGGTTTGATGCCGAGTGTGAAGCGGCTGGGATGGGGATCAGCAACTCAAAATCCGAGGCCATGGTACTCGATCGGAAAAAGGTGGCTTGCCCCCTCTGGGTGGGTGGGGAGCCTTTGCCTCAAGTGGAGGAGTTCAAGTATCTCAGGGTCTTGTTCACGAGTGACGGAAGGACGGAACGTGAGATTGACAGGCGGATCGGTGCAGCATCTGCAGTGATGCAGTCTCTGTACCGGACTGTCGTGGTGAAGAAGGAGCTGAGCCGCAAGGCAAAGCTCTCGATTTACCGGTCAATCTACATTCCTACTCTCCCCTATGGTCATGAGCTTTGGGTCATGACCGAAAGGACAAGATCGCGGATACAAGCGGTCGAAATGAGTTTCCTCCGCAGGGTGGCGGGCGCTCCCTTAGAGATAGGGTGAGGAGCTCGGTCACACGGGAGGAGCTCGGAGTAGAACCGCTACTCCTCCACGTCGAGAGGAGCCAGTTGAGGTGGCTCGGGCATCTGTTTCGGATGCCTCCTGGACGCCTCCCTCGGGAGGTGTTCCAGGCATGTCCCACTGGGAGGCAGCCCCGGGGAAGACCTAGGACACGCTGGAGGGACTATGTCTCTCGGCTGGCCTGGGAACGCCTCGGGATCCCCCCGGAGGAGCTGGAGAAGGTGTGTGCGGTGAGGGAAGTCTGGGCTTCCCTGCTCAGACTGCTGCCCCCGCGACCCGGACCCAGATAAGCGGAAGATAATGGATGGATGGATGGATAATTCCCATGGAGGGACAGACTACCGGTGAGATTCTTTTCACCAAAATCGCTTCATTCTTTGACGAACAACCTGGATTTGGCGTGCGTCAACATGTTGGTGACTGATGGTGCACACTCCATGGCCGGCAGGGAGCAGGGATTAGCTGCGAGGATGGCAGCCGTGGCTCCGCAAATGAGATCACTTCATTGTCTCATCCACCAGAGCCTCCTGTGTGCCAAGCTCAGAGGTGAGTTGAAAGCGGCCATGGACTCTGTCATATCATAAATTTTATCCGGTCAACTTCCAGTTTACAGCACTGCCTTATCCGCAAGCTATTGGCTAACATGTCTGCTGACTATAAAGATTTGTTCATTCACAATGACATTAGTTGGCTTAGCAAAGGAAATGCATTGAACCGTTGTTGTGAGCTACGAGAGGAGATTTTGGTGTTTCTCCGGTCTTCAAAATTAAAAACGGCTGGCAAGTTTCTGTCTCTGATGGAAAATGATGAGTTTAATGCCACTGTTTGCTTTTTGAGCAACGTTTTCCACCATTTGAACAAACTCAATTTGGAGTTGCAGGGCAGGGATAACACAGCCGCGGAGCTTGTGGAGAAGCTTCATGCTTTTCAAAGGAAGCCCTCACTTTTCTCTGTTGTTCTTTGTCCGGGGAGGATGCTCCACTTCCCCACATTGAGGAGTTCTGGCCTACAAATTACAGAAATTACGTCAGGCATCTCTTCATTCGTTCAATCTGACTTTGCATGAAGTGGCTGAGGGTGTTGCTCACCGTTTGCAGTGCATTGTACTGCTGCTGTAGCAAGTACATTTCCCCATTGTGGGATGAATATAGTATATCTTATCTTATCTTATTAGAACGTTGTTTTCAAACTGCATCCGCACTTCATTTTATAAATGTATTGTTTGCATATTGTGGTGTTTACAAACAATGTTAATAGATTGTGGCCAGGGACAAAACCAGCCTGCACAGTCGTATCTCCATATTTGTGTTGTCTCTGTGTTGTTTACTCGCTTTTCCTCTTCTGTTGGAATTTCACCACAGGTCAATTCTGACCAATCGAAAAGCAGCATGGATGTGTCATGTGACTGTGTTTTGGTTCGTTTCAACGCGTTCGGAACCAAGCAATCAGAATAATAAAAAAAACATACCGATTTGTATCATTTGCATTATTTGAAGAGTTTGGTTCCAAAACGCTATAAATCCATTTTGATCAATTTCAGTTAAAATGTGTTTTCTTTACCAAGAAAGTACAAAGATGAAAACCACAATTTTTCTGTTTCAATCATTCACATAGCATATTGAGGTTATAATAACATAAACAATTCAAATCCAGATTTTGTAGATGCTGAGTAAAAAGACTGAAAGTTTTTCCATAGATCCCCTGGGGTCAATGTGTCTGCGTGACATAAGTTAGTGGCCTTCTTGTGAGAACAAGTAACTGCCGGCATTTTTCCTCCTCCCGAGTGCCTCATTTTCTTATTTTTTTCACGTTGATGATTCGATTTTGATGGCTTCCGTTTTTTCCCCACCGCAGAAACCATCACAGGTTCATCCATACCGTCAAATTGATTCATGTTGTATTGTTTGTTTATTGTCTGTTTTATCAATAAGATGAAGAGCACTAGGATGCCAGCTGCATTCAGTAAGACGCGTCTACTGTTTACATGGAATGGTGCGCGTGGAATGGTGCGCTGTGATTGGTTGAGCGGATGTATCGCATTCTGCAGAGAAGGGAGACTGGCGTTTGTCGCGGTTTGGAAAGAAAGGGAGAAAACTAGGTAGAATAACACGGCCGATATCGCGTTTTGCGTAAAATCGAATATGGACTTTTCAATACCGACGAAATACAATATTGATTTAGGTGGAAACTCATTTTTTTCAAAAGTGGCGTTTATAGCGTTTTGGAACCAAACTCTTCATTTGTTTATATGTATCATATCTGTAGTGTATTTTACATTGTCTTCATTTTTTTTTACTAGTATGCCACATATATGTTCTATGTTTGCTCATTTCTGCCACAGTGAATTCTATGTTTGTTAATCTTGCATAGCGAATAAATCCCATTCAGATTCTGGTATTTTTGGATTATAAATCAGTTTTTTTCATATTTTGGCCGGGGGTGCGATTTATACCCTGGAGTGACTTAGGTATGAAATTATTAACACATTTGTAGCTGCCATGAGAGAGGCCACGCATGTTTAGATTTATTTACTAGATAAGAATTAATCAATATTTAGAAATTCTTGCATGAGTATTGAATGAATGATAAATGTATATTCTGTTGGTGTATGTTGGTTAATTTCTTGTTATTTAAATGTACAAAGGGGAGAACCTATTTTTTAGTTCCGCTTTTGAATTGTTTTTGTTGCTGTCAGGATGGGGTTGTAGGTGCACTACATATAAGAGACACACAAGGCACTGTGCTGGTGGCACACAAGGTATTTGGAGAGCAATTAAGCAGAAACATACAAGAAGTTGAAAAAGAAGTTTGTTATCCAAGTCATCCAAGTTTATTCCTCTTGAGTAAAAGAGGCCAATGAGGTATGTCTGCAGTGTTGCTTTTCTGAATTTGAACATGTGTTGAATATGCACTATATCATTTGTTTGTGTGTACATTTAATTTATTCTGTGGAAACACTGTTTAGAAAGCTAATTTAAGTTTATGATCTTACTTTTCTAGTTCTGACGGCATTGTTGGAGAATTTAAACCCTCAATAAATGTCTGTTGAAACTGAAGAACAATTTTGCCTTTGATTAAACTCGAGTGGAGTAACAACATTGTTATTTCATTCAGTGTTGGGCAGTAGTGTCTCTACAAGTAGCGGCGTTACTAGTTTAACTACCGTTTTTTTGCACTATAGGGCGCACTTAAAAGCCTTTAATTTTCTCAAAAAACGACAGTGCGCCTTATAATCCGAAGCACCGTATATATGGATTAATTCTGGTTTTGCTTACTGACCTCTAAGCAATTTTGTGTGGTTCAAGGCGCTCACGGCGCTAAATCAAAATATTTTTGTACGACTTTGGTCATCTACAAAGCCGCACCGCTTGCAGCATTACGGCTACCATAGCCAGGAGGGTCGAGGAGTAATACATACTGTGCTTCCCCATAAAGTTTAATCGACTGACTTATCTGACTGTTTTTTTCCGCTTAATGCGCCTTATAGTCCGGTGCGCTTTATATATGAAAAAAGATCGAAAATAGACCATTCATTGACAGTGCGCCTTATAATCTAGTGCGACCTATAGTTCCAAAAATAAGGTACATTTCTCAGTAGCGTGGTGGTAGCGTCGCTGTTTTCTGACTCTATTAGCTTTTCAGAAGCTTAGCTCTTTTATTTATCTGCTGCGATCTGAAATAAAAGGATGAGTCAGTGACGCTACCGCTATACATGGCCGTGTATATGGAGCCGACAGAAGCACTTCCTGAGGCTGGGGATGCAGGGGAATACGGACAAGTTAGCTTGCTTGAGTGAGTTGCGTTACTTACGGAAAGATGGTAGAGGGTGAGGAGGACGGAGACTAATTGATCCCGAGGGAGTCGTCCAAACATAATAGAGCAGTTTGGAGCAGGTCTATTTGTGTGCGTGCTGCAAGGCGCACACTATGTTATTACTAGCGTTTATTGTGTCCGTGCTGCAAGGCGCACACTATGTTATTACTAGCGTTTATTATTGTGTGCGTGCTGCAAGGCGCACACTATGTTATTACTAGCGTTTATTGTGTGCGTGCTGCAAGGCGCACACTATGTTATTACTAGCGTTTATTATTATTTTGCTTATTCTTGCGCCGTTTTTTTGGCTCAAAACACCTACCAGAGTTTTTAACGCATATACACAAAAGTTATATCAAAACGTGCGGCTCGGCCCCGACATGTGTGCTATGATTTATCTAAGACTTTTGGCGAACAATTTTGCCCCAAAATTGCCAAAAACCACACCAAAAAAATGAATAGGTGTCAATGGAGAGAATGTTTGAGAGGTAGAGTGGTGATGTCATCGCTAGAGTGTGGAGAAGAGAGAGAATTGTGTTAAAAAAATAAAACGTATTTGACTACCATGGCCTCAAATGCACCACTACAGACACAATTTATACATAGAAACGTAGGAAAATGTGTCCTCTAGCTCACACTTGCTTTACTTTATCTGTCAGATTTATTGTTTTAGCTTGACATGCGAAGATTCGGCCGCAGCACCCATGAACAGCCTCATAGACTCCTATGTTAAGAGAGGCGGGGCTGTAACTGAAAAGAAAGAAAACGAACACTTTTTAGAATTGCTCCCAAGAGCACATTTCTTCACTTGTCAACACAAAATGCCTATGTAGACGTTCAGGAAGGGCTCAGCCGGCTTCACGTTAACCTGGTTTTATGATTGGAAACACGGTTTGGCCAGAAATCCTTCCTGTTCGAGGGGTGCTGTAAGCCTTTTCTCTCTGTCCAACTGCTATGACCGTTGCAACAGTTGCGAAGTTCGTTACTTAGCAACGTGCTTGAAAGAGGAGAGACGGTGGCCACGAATGACGGTGGCTATTTTACGAACAGTAATTCATTTCACATTTAATAACTTTAATTGGAGGATATTTACTGGAGGAATCAAATTGATTCTTTTTGTTTCGGGTGTATTTATAAACTGTACTCCAACTCAACTCTTCCTCTCTGGCTCTAAGTCTCTAAGGTAAGCAAACATCTTTTTCAACTCTTTCGCTAGCATCCTATCAAAAATGTAGGTTTTTGACTTCTTTAACATTTGGGCTCATAGGTTTTCATGTACTTACCAGTCAGGATTTACAACTGACATTCCAACTAGCTGTAAAGATATGCTGTTTGCTAACATTAGCGACCAATGCTGAAATTAGCGCTTAAGCTAATTGCTAGTGCATCAGCATATGTTTTGCTAGCATGCTATCTGAGATGTGGGTTTTTGACTTCTTTAACATTTGGGCTTATATGTAATCATGTGCTTATCAGTCAGGACGGTGGTGGAGGGTTGTAAGGAGGGTAGTGGGGGGGGGGTTATTTGTGTGCATTTTGACCGTTTATGGTCGTTTTCGGAGGGGGGGGGGCGATCGGCGTTCGCGGGGGGCGGGGGGCGGGGGGGCTCGTGCGGGGGGGTTTGAGGGCAGGGTTCATGTGGTGGGGTCCATAGGAATCTAACAAGATATTGGGGAGGTGTGTGGGAGGTCGGGATCGGCAGTTAATGGAGTTGCCGCTCCATAGAGAAACAGTGGGGATTAAATACAGGTCTTTTAGGAATTGCTATTTAAATTGTTGGGGGGGCTTGCTGTAAAACATTCATAATCGTCTGGATACTGGTTGACCTTGCAAACTATTGGCTAGTGTTGTATGGGGAGTCCTGTAGTTTATAGATGATTGAACCTGTGTGTCAGCTACTAAGTGATTCATTGCACTGAATGGTTTGATTGACAGTTCATCATTAAGTCATTAATGTACAGACTGCCTGTGTGTATGCACATATATGTATCTATCTATATATATGTGTGTGTGTGTGTATGTGCGTGTGTGTATGTGCGTGTGTGTTTTTCTCAATTAATGTTGGATAAAAAGCACTGTTTTTGTTAGTGTGATATCAGAACTGTGTGACCTAGTGCTAGCTTATTGCTGAATCCTGATTTGTTACATGTTTGATTGCATGTGGATTGATTTGACATTTAACACAGCTGTATAACTTTATAATGTTATCTGATATTTATAATGCGGTATCATTTTGATAAAAGGTGTATTTCTAATACCAAAGTCATAGCCATTGATGGCCTAATTCTGGCATTGGATGTATTTGGGTCATTTTACACTCTAAGTTTTTGAAAGCATTTATCACTATTATCAAATTAGAACCAAACTATTACTATGCTACTGAACTGTAATGTAAAGTGCTACCTGACACAGAGTGACCAATTGTTTACTGCTTGCTTACTACTTAAACTTAAACTGTGGCAGTGTGCTCAAGTGGAGCTGTCTTTAATCCTGCTGAAATTAGTGTTTACGCTACTACTAGTGCATCAGCATATGAACACCTGTTGAAAGCTTGATCAGTCACATACCTAAGCAATGGTAGAAGTCATATTGTGAAAATTACTCAACAGTGTCAGTGATGTATGGGGGAGAGTCCCGGGCCAGAGTCACGCACACTCAAAATTTCTTTAGGAATTTTTTTCTAGTTGTGTGCGTGCTGCAAGGCGCACACTATGTTATTACTAGCGTTTATTATTATTCTTACGCCGTTTTTTGGCTCAAAACATCTCCCAGAGTTTTTGATGCATATACACAAAAGTTATATCAAAACGTGCGGCTCGGCCCCGACATGTGTGCTATGATTTATCTAAGACTTTTGGCGAACAATTTTGCCCCAAAATTGCCAAAAACCACACCAAAAAAATGAATAGGTGTCAAGGGAGAGAATTTTTGAGAGATAGAGTGGTGATGTCATCGCTAGAGTGTGGAGAAGAGAGAGAATTGTGTACAAAAAATAAAACGTATTTGACTACCATGGCCTCAAATGCACCACTACAGACACAATTTATACATAGAAACGTAGGAAAATGTGTCCTCTAGCTCACACTTGCTTTACTTTATCTGTCAGATTTATTGTTTTAGCTTGACATGCGAAGATTCGGCCGCAGCACCCATGAACAGCCTCATAGACTCCTATGTTAAGAGAGGCGGGGCTGTAACTGAAAAGATAGAAAACGAACACTTTTTAGAATTGCTCCCAAGAGCACATTTCTTCACTTGTCAACACAAAATGCCTATGTAGACGTTCAGGAAGGGCTCAGCCGGCTTCACGTTAACCTGGTTTTATGATTGGAAACACGGTTTGGCCAGAAATCCTTCCTGTTCGAGGGGTGCTGTAAGCCTTTTCTCTCTGTCCAACTGCTATGACCGTTGCAACAGTTGCGAAGTTCGTTACTTAGCAACGTGCTTGAAAGAGGAGAGACGGTGGCCACGAATGACGGTGGCTATTTTACGAACAGTAATTAATTTCACATTTAATAACTTTAATTGGAGGATATTTACTGGAGGAATCAAATTGGTTCTTTTTGTTTCGGGTGTATTTATAAACTGTACTCCAACTCAACTCTTCCTCTCTGGCTCTAAGTCTCTAAGGTAAGCAAACATCTTTTTCAACTCTTTCGCTAGCATCCTATCAAAAATGTCGGTTTTTGACTTCTTTAACATTTGGGCTCATAGGTTTTCATGTACTTACCAGTCAGGATTTACAACTGACATTCCAACTAGCTGTAAAGATATGCTGTTTGCTAACATTAGCGACCAATACTGAAATTAGCGCTTAAGCTAATTGCTAGTGCATCAGCATATGTTTTGCTAGCATGCTATCTGAGATGTGGGTTTTTGACTTCTTTAACATTTGGGCTTATATGTAATCATGTGCTTATCAGTCAGGACGGTGGTGGAGGGTTGTAAGGAGGGTAGTGGGGGGGGGGTATTTGTGTGCATTTTGACCGTTTATGGTCGTTTTCGGAGGGGGGGGGGGCGATCGGCGTTCGCGGGGGGCGGGGGCGGGGGGGCTCGTGCGGGGGGGTTTGAGGGCAGGGTTCATGTGGTGGGGTCCATAGGAATCTAACAAGATATTGGGGAGGTGTGTGGGAGGTCGGGATCGGCAGTTAATGGAGTTGCCGCTCCATAGAGAAACAGTGGGGATTAAATACAGGTCTTTTAGGAATTGCTATTTAAATTGTTGGGGGGGCTTGCTGTAAAACATTCATAATCGTCTGGATACTGGTTGACCTTGCAAACTATTGGCTAGTGTTGTATGGGGAGTCCTGTAGTTTATAGATGATTGAACCTGTGTGTCAGCTACTAAGTGATTCATTGCACTGAATGGTTTGATTGACAGTTCATCATTAAGTCATTAATGTACAGACTGCCTGTGTGTATGCACATATATGTATCTATCTATATATATATATGTGTGTGTGTGTGTGTGTATGTGCGTGTGTGTATGTGTATGTGCGTGTGTTTTTCTCAATTAATGTTGGATAAAAAGCACTGTTTTTGTTAGTGTGATATCAGAACTGTGTGACCTAGTGCTAGCTTATTGCTGAATCCTGATTTGTTACATGTTTGATTGCATGTGGATTGATTTGACATTTAACACAGCTGTATAACTTTATAATGTTATCTGATATTTATAATGCGGTATCATTTTGATAAAAGGTGTATTTCTAATACCAAAGTCATAGCCATTGATGGCCTAATTCCGGCATTGGATGTATTTGGGTCATTTTACACTCTAAGTTTTTGAAAGCATTTATCACTATTATCAAATTAGAACCAAACTATTACTATGCTACTGAACTGTAATGTAAAGTGCTACCTGACACAGAGTGACCAATTGTTTACTGCTTGCTTACTACTTAAACTTAAACTGTGGCAGTGTGCTCAAGTGGAGCTGTCTTTAATCCTGCTGAAATTAGTGTTTACGCTACTACTAGTGCATCAGCATATGAACACCTGTTGAAAGCTTGATCAGTCACATACCTAAGCAATGGTAGAAGTCATATTGTGAAAATTACTCAACAGTGTCAGTGATGTATGGGGGAGAGTCCCGGGCCAGAGTCACGCACACTCAAAATTTCTTTAGGAATTTTTTTCTAGTTATACTTATTCTTACGCCGTTTTTTTGGCTCAAAACACCTACCAGAGTTTTTGACGCATATACACAAAAGTTATATCAAAACGTGCGGCTTGGCCCCGACATGTGTGCTATGATTTTTGGCGAACAATTTTGCCAAAAATTGCCAAAAACCACACCAAAAAAATTAATGGGTGTCAATGGAGAGAATGTTTGAGAACTAGACTGGATGATGTCATCGCTAGAGTGTAGAGGACAGAGAAAAATCAGTGAAAAAATAAAACATATTCGACTACCATGGCCTCAAATGCACCACTACAGACACAATTTATACATAGAAACGTAGGAAAATGTGTCCTCTAGCTCACACTTGCTTTACTTTATCTGTCAGATTTATTGTTTTAGCTTGACATGCGAAGATTCGGCCGCAGCACCCATGAACAGCTTCATAGACTCCCATGTTAAGAGTGGTGGGATAGTAACTAATAAGAAAGAAAACAAACACTTTTTAGAATTGCTCCCAAGAGCACATTTCTTCACTTGTCAACACAAAATGCCTATGTAGACGTTCAGGAAGGGCTCAGCCTGCTTCACGTTAACTTAGTTTTATGATTGGAAACACGGTTTGGCCACAAATCCTTCCTGTTCGAGGGGTGCTGTAAGCCTTTTCTATCTGTTCAACTGTCAGCTGCAACTCATTAGTTCGTTACTTAGCAACGTGCTTGAAAGAGGAGAGACGGTGGCCACGAATGAGGTGGCTATTTTACGAACAGTAATTCATTTCACATTTAATAACTTTAATTGGAGGATATTTACTGGAGGAATCAAATTGGCTCTTTTTGTTTCGGGTGTATTTATAAACTGTACTCCAACTCAACTCTTCCTCTCTGGCTCTAAGTCTCTAAGGTAAGCGAACATCTTTTTCAACTCTTTCGCTAGCATGCTATCAAAAATGTAGGTTTTTGACTTCTTTAACATTTGGGCTCATAGGTATTCATGTGCTTATCAGTCAGGATTTACAACTGACATTCCAACTAGCTGTAAAGATATGCTGTTTGCTAACATTAGCGACCAATGCTGAAATTAGCCCTTAAGCTAATTGCTAGTGCATCAGCATATGTTTCACTAGCATGCTATCTAAGATGTGGGTTTTTGACTTCTTTAACATTTGGGCTTATATGTATTCATGTGCTTATCAGTCAGGACGGTCGTGGAGGGTTGTGGGGAGGGTAGTGGGGGGGGTTATTTGTGTGCATTTTGACCGTTTAGGGTCGTTTTCGGAGGGGGGGGGGCGATCGGCGTTCGCGGGGGGCGGGGGGGCTCGTGCGGGGGGGTTTGAGGGCAGGGTTCATGTGGTGGGGTCCATAGGAATACAACAAGATATTGGGGAGGTGTGTGGGAGGTCGGGTTTATGAGCTATGGGCCTATTTGGGGGAGAGGTTTGAGAATCGCGATTGATTTACTTGCACTTTCAAGCGGAGATTGTGACGTTGCGGGGGGCTCGGGGGGGGCGATTTCGGAGGGGTTTGAGGCCAGAGTTAATGTGGTGGGGTCCAGACGAATCGAACCAGGTATTGGGGAGGTGTGTGGGTGGTTGGGATCGGCAGTTCCATAGAGAAACAGTGGGGATTAAATACAGGTCTTTTAGGAATTGCTATTTAAATTGTTGGGGGGGGGGGGCTTGCTGTAAAACATTCATAATCGTCTGGATACTGGTTGACCTTGCAAACTATTGGCTAGTGTTGTATGGGGAGTCCTGTATTCCTGTAGTTTACAGATGATTGAACCTGTGTGTCTGCTACTAAGTGATTCATTGCACTGAATGGTTTGATTGACAGTTCATCATTAAGTCATTAATGTACAGACTGCATGTGTGTATGCACATATATGTATCTATCTATAGATAGATATATATGTGTATGTGTGTGTGTGTGTATGTGCGTGTGTGTTTTTCTCAATTAATGTTGGATAAAAAGCACTGTTTTGTTAGTGTGATATCAGAACTGTGTGACCTAGTGCTTTTTGTGAATTTTGATGCTAGCTCATTGCTGAATCCTGATTTGTTACATGTTTGATTGCATGTGGATTGATTTGACATTTAACACAGCTGTATAACTTTATAATGTTATCTGATATTTATAATGCGGTATCATTTTGATATAAGGTGTATTTCTAATACCAAAGTCATAGCCATTGATGGCCTAATTCTGGCATTGGATGTATTTGGGTCATTTTACACTCTAAGTTTTTGAAAGCATTTATCACTATTATCAAATTAGAACCAAACTATTACTATGCTACTGAACTGTAATGTAAAGTGCTACCTGACACAGAGTGACCAATTGTTTACTGCTTGCTTACTACTTAAAAGTGTGGCAGTGTGCTCAAGTGGAGCTGTCTTTAATCCTGCTGAAATTAGTGTTTACGCTACTACTAGTGCATCAGCATATGAACACCTGTTGAAAGCTTGATCTGTCACATACCTAAGCAATGATAGAAGTCATATTCAGAAAATGACTCAACAGTGTCATTGATATATGGGGGCGAGTCCCGGGCCAGAGTCATGCACACTCAAAATTTCTTTAGGAATTTTTTTCTAGTTTCTTTTACTACCGTGGTTTGAGTTAAGTTTTTGAGTTTAGAGTTAACTTGCAGTTCGTCCTGCAAATGTGCCCAAGTTATTGAGCATACCCATGCCAGCGCAGGTTTTGTGTTCTGGTTTTGGAGCAGTGAGAGCGCAGCGTATTGAATGTAACATTTTTGCCTGCTTATTTGTCTGATTGTTTTATTGATCACTGAGATAGCTTTGCCTCGGAATGAAGTTGTTCCAATAAAAATAAAAAAGCTTTAATGTAGTTAAACTACTTTTGCCATGTTGCTGTAGCTTAGCTTGCTACATTTCTCTGGGGCTTAGCTTCGGTGTAGTGAAGCTTAATTTAATGTAGAGTAACTGGTAGCTTAGCTCACTACACTTTCCAAGTAGGTTGCCCAACACTGATATCATTTCACATGTTATTTTCACACTAAACCACATGAGTGAAACTGATGGTTTGGTAAACTTATTAGCATATTAACATCAGTAACCCTTCTACACATCTCAGATCATTTCCTTATCCAACTCTCCGTCTCACTCCCTCCAACCCCTCCCACTGCACCGCCACTTGTGACCTTCCGCCGCAACCTTTGCAGCCTATGTCCCTCTTGCTTCTCCTCTGTGGTAACATCATCCCTGGGTCCCATCGATGAGTTCACCTCTCATCCAACGGATGCAGCCACTGATGCTCTGCTATCAACTCTAACTACGTCCCTTGACACCCTCTGCCCCACGGCAACTAGACCTGCTCGGCACTCTCCCCCCTGCCCGTGGCTATCTGAGGTCATTCGGAAAGAGCGCTCCTCCCTCCGGGTTGCAGAGAGGTTGTGGCACCAGGATCCAGTCCAAGGATAATCAAGACCTCGACAAGTACCACTCCCTTCTCAAGACCTTTTCCACTCACATAATGGAGGCAAAAACGAACTACTTCTTGAAACAGGTGAACAACGCTCCTAACCCCCACAAACTGTTCTCTACCTTTTCCTTACTCCTCAACCCTCCTCCCCCTCCTCCGACCTACTACCTTGACAGCAGACGACTTCTCTCGCTTCTTTGGGGATAAAATTGCAGACATCAGCAGCCAATTCCCTGAACCCTCCCTGCCTAACCACTCCCACACCTTGTCTGAACCCTCTACTTGCCTCTCCTCCTTTTCCCCCTTATCTGAAACAAGCATGTCTGACCTCATTCTCTCCCACCGCCCCACCTCTTGCCCCCTTGACCCGATCCCCTCCCCTCTTTTCCAAACTATTTCTCCTTCTATTACTCCATTCCTTCTCCATGTCCTCAACTCCTCACTCACCTCTGGCACTTTTCCCTTAGCATACAAACAGGCTATAGTCAAACCCCTACTCAAAAAACCCTCTCTTAACCCAGCCGTCCTCCAGAATCACAGACCAGTCTCACTGCTACCCTTCTTCTCTAAAACAATTGAGCGTGCTGTAGCTAACCAACTGTCAAGCTTTTTTCCCAGAACAACCTTCTGGACCCTAACCAGTCAGGCTTCAAGACCGGCCACTCCACTGAGACTGCCCTCCTGTCGGTTACCACGGCCCTCCAGTCTGCCAGAGCAGCCTCAAGGTCTTCTGTTGTAATTTCGCTAGACCTCTCTGCAGCATTCGACACAGTCAACCACCAGATCCTGCTCGACACACTCGAAGAGATGGGCATCACTGGCACTGCGCTTAAATGGATCTCATTCTACTTGACAGGAAGATCCTATCAAGTCTCCTGGGGAGGAAAAACATCTGGTACCCCTCTGCTCTCCACTGGGGTCCCACAGGGTTCCCTCCTTGGTCCGCTCCTATTCTCCCTATATACCACCTCACTCGGGCCAATTATCGCCTCCCATGGCTTCTCCTATCACTGCTATGCTGACGACACTCAGCTATATCTATCCTTTCCCCCAACTGATCAAGGGATATCGACCAGAATAGAGGCCTGCCTCTCTGACATCTCAGCCTGGATGACCAGACATCACCTCCAGCTGAACCTCACCAAAACAGAACTCCTCATCATCAGAATCACCCTCTACAACATCAGGAAAATCAGAAAATACCTCTCTCAACATTCCACCCAACTGCTAGTCCAAGCCCTTGTCCTCACAAAGATGGATTACTGCAACTCGCTACTAGCCGGCCTTCCTGCAAATGCAATCCGTCCCCTTCAGAGGATACAGAATGCAGCCGCTCGTCTGGTTTTCAACCTACCCAGACTGTCATGTCACCCCACTCCTCATCGCCCTCCACTGGCTTCCCGTCATGGCCCGCATCAGATTCAAGACCCTGGTGCTGACCTTCTGGGCTGTAAATGGGACTGCCCCGACCTATATCAACTCTCTCCTCCAGCCCTATACCCCCACCCATCACCTACGGTCATCTGCTGACAACCGTCTAGTGGTACCCCCCCCCCCCCCCCACAGACTGCCTTCTCACCTTCAAAAGAAGGCTTAAAACTCACTTATTTAGAGAATTTAATGGCATTTAGGAATAGTATGGCACGTCACATAATCTAATGTTGTTTAGAACTATTTGTTGGTCCCCATATGGTGACTTGCCAGTGTTGTTGTTGTATCTCTTGCTTTATGTTCACAATCGTTGTGTTATGCATTTATAGTTCTTCCCTTGGCACTTATTGGTTCTCATGATGTATGATTCACAAACTAAAAAACTCACTGTGTTCGGGGTCTATCACGTTGCTATGCTCAATGACTGATGCTCTTTGTAAAAGCTCTCTCTTGTAAGTCGCTTTGGATAAAAGCGTCTGCTAAATGAATAAATGTAAATGTAAATATTATTTATGCTATAGTTATCTGAATAACTTTTAGTATGTTACTTTAATATACCAGGCAAGTTCTCAGTTCGTTGTTTATGCGTCATGTAACGTTAGTATACCGTGCACTTATTCAGCCTGTTGTTCTGTTTTATTTTAAATTGCCTTTCAAGATGACATGTCTGTTTTTGGTGTTGGATTTTATTAAAAAAGAATCCCCCAAAAATGTGACTTATACGCCAGTGCGACTTATATATGTTTTTTCCTTCTTTATTATGCATTTTTTGGCTGGTGCGATTTATAATCCGGAGCGATTTATGATCTGACAAATCACAGTACAGTGATCCCTCGCTATATCACGATTCACTTTTCACGGTTTCGCTACTTCACTTTTTATTTATTCATCGTGCATTGTGTTCTGCATTCTGATTGGCCGAACAGTCTCTCTGCTTCTTCTCTAACTGTGCGTCAATAATGCTGCGGTTTACTGCAATACTGTATGTACTGTAAACGTGCAAAACAGCTGGCCAAATAAAATACACGTAAATGTCTCTTGTACAAGCAAATTCTCTTAACCAATAATGTTGACAAAACGTTCTGCACAAACAAAGGCACCTGCAGTCGGGCCCAAAATGTCAGTTTTTTACTGGTTTTTCCAACTTGTGGGTTAAATTTTAAAGTCAAAAGTGACCGACATTTAACCGAGAGCATCCGGTAATTTTTTTCTAATTAAAATATTGTTATTAATTGTCATATTTCTTCGGCGGCCCGATAAAAATCCTGATAATCATTTAGGGGGGCTGAAGAACATTTTAGGGGGGCTTTTTGGAACGTAACCCCCGTGAAAAACGAGGGATTACTGTAATACCAAACGGCAACATGGCTGGCAGCAAATCACTTATTATTGATTATAAATAATATTCAAAATGGTTTTCATGAAGGGCACAAATTATCAATTACCTACAACGTAATGTTGACACAGCCAGGGTTTAAACCAGGGACCTTCAGATTACTAATGCAGCACCTTAACCAACTGTGCTCTATGACACCACAGTTATGACACCCCACTTAAAACACATTGATCTACGCGTTAAAATATTTTCTTACCAGGTTCCTTGCAGAGGTAGGAGTAGAAGCCCTCAGACTTGAGCATGATGAGCAGAGAACCCCAGCCCAGGAGAACCGCGGAGAACAGCAGGTTCTCTATGACAGCTGTCACGGCCATCCACCAGCGTCGAGCAAAGGCCGTGGCCAGGGACGGAGCCATGATGTCTGGGTAGCAGGCGTAGAGGAGGGAGCCTGGAGGTGTGGAGGGGAACAGAGGAGGGGTGGCGGATTAGGGGACAGGGGACAGGAGAGGAAGAAAATGTCTTAAAAAGTGTGATGGATTATTTATATTCTGCTAAATCAGTGTAGTAAACCCTCATACGTCCAGGACTGTTTCATTGTAGAAAAGGTTTCATAGTGGTCATCTGGACACTATTCAAAATCACTCTTCGCTCTTGTATGGTTGCCAAAACGTCTTGATTTTGACATTTCCAGATGACTACATCTGAAACCTTTATACTTTATTCTGCTAACTCACTCAGTATGTGCCACACTGGCTGCAAGAATTACTGTACCCCCCCCCCCTCCCGTTATACAGATATTGATTCTACCTGAATGATGCTTTGTGACTGTAAATTATTTCTCATGTTTTAATGGCCATCTACAAGGGGTTTCTAAATGTCCTTTGTTCTTGGCTGCGGATGATTTAAGGGAGAGATTCTCTCTAACAGGAAACAGTTGAAGCCCAACAGTCGCGTGCCTGGGCATCCAAACCCCTCCTACATATTCATAAACCCCGCCTCGCCTCGTTGTGGTTGGCGAAGCTTTTTTCTGTACCGCCCCCATTGGTTGTCTCAGATACAGCTCCGAAGAGTGACTCCACGTGAGGCCAAATTTCAGCCGGTTCGAACCAGTGCCGCGCGAGATTCTACCTTTTCCGTATCTTTTTGTTCACCCGTCGATCATTGCACCCGCATCCTGTTCTCACCCCTCGCGTGGACCTAGGACTCAAACTGTCTCTTTAAAGTAATATTCTTCGATATATACTAATAGAAGCCTTTACGCCCGACAAACGCATTGTTAATGATAATTACACCAGGTAGACCCAAACTGGTTTATTAACAGATAACTATATTATGCAAATAAAAAGTCGTGTATCTTAAGTTTTTTTTCATCGCCTGACTCCATATTGAAGTCCTCCCTTGACATCATATTTTGCATCCAGTCTATCCAGACATAATCTGCTAAATGTATAAGTGTAAAAAGTAAGTCAAACGTTTTGTCTTGTCGTGTCAATCCTCCTGTCAAATGCTGAGCTAACGCCTTTCTAAAAACAATAACATACTTCTGTACTGCGGGAAATTAACGGCTCTCTAAAACTGGTCTGAACTGGACTGAAAATCGTCACACGCACAATGCGCCGCCTCTCCCCCCTCCTCTCTCCATCTCTACCCCAGCTGTTCTGTATCAACAACACCAAGACCGCAAACACACCAGCAGCAATATTCAACACCGGCAACAAAAGCGCCAATGACACCACCCGGATTGAAGCAGTCTGTTTTCTTTGTCGGAACCGTTTCGTCAACACGTCAACTTCGCGACATTAAGCTTTCGAATTAAGTAAAAAAAAAAAAGACAAGCTACATCCTCTTGTCAGACAGACCCTTGAGATAATTTCCTCTCAGAAATAAACTACATAACACCCCACTGATTCATTATTGTGAACTATACAGTTTAAACACCTAGCATATATTGTTGACACTGAATTCAGTCGGAAGCTTCCGAGAAAGTTGCAGCTCACCCCTTCCCCAGTATATGAAAAAACAATGTCCACACATTTAACATTTTATTCGTTGTGGTCTTTGACAGAGAAATACAGCACAAAGGACTGACAGCTACTGAACTAAACTGACTAAATAAAATACATGGTTTTGAATGCTGCTGTGATCGTAATACCTCATTTATTTGCCTGACTAACAATGATGTTTTACGCTATGTTAACTACCAACCAACGATAGCAAGTAAGATTCTCCACCGTCCTCGAGCATCCTCCTCAACGCTACTTACCTGAATATCTTGACTCGCGAACAAGGTCGCCTTGTCTTTTCTTCTGAGGCTGTTCTGCCTCTAAATGGTCTGCTCTTCAAAACACATTAGAGTCAGTAGAGATGTAGAAGCAATCTTAGGTTTCTGTGCATCGATATTTGTCCCATCATCTAAAAATCCTTGTTTTATATTTGCCCTGAACGTTGCACAAACAAGCCCGCTTCTCCATTGGCTAGATCCTGAGCTAGAAACCTCTTTAAACCAATCACAGGGTGCAGAAATGGTTAAAAAAATCATAAATAGTGCACTAACCGTGCTCATGTTTTGACACTAGAAATGGAGTTTTAACAATTACTGGTGACGAGGAAAGAAATCAACTAAAATGAAAATTCGATGACGGAAACAAAAAACTAGGCTCTGTATTTAGCTGATGGCTCTGATAAGTTCAATAAAAAGATGCTTTGTGGAAATTTGTGGAGATTTTCAAAGATAAGTTGCACGTAAAAGTGAATTAAATGAATTTAACTGAAGAGTGTGTTTGGGGTTCAGAATCTTTGAAAAACAATGACACTAAGTAGATGTTATCAGTGTCGTGCCCGCCATGTGAATATAATTCAACAAAAACATCCGCTGATAAAAAATAAATTTGGCCTTGTCGTTTGTACATGTTTAGATAGCAGCTATGCTTCCTTGGAATATAAAAAGCCAGCTAAGGACTGGATGTACTACAGTACTAAATATTGGCCTTGGCTGTCTGGCGGAATGGACACAAAAACAATTCCTCCAAAAGAAAAAGTTTATGAAGATGGCGACACCAGGTGGCGGAAGGGGGTACATTACATATAGACATTTAGCAAACACTTATCGCTTATTCAGAGTGAATTACAGCAAGTACAGGGACATTCCCTCGAGGTAAGTATGGTGAAGTGCGTTGTCCAAGGGCACAACATCATCTGGCACAGCATGGAATCGAACCTGCAAACTTCTGATTACTAGCCCTAGTAGGACTACTGCAATCCTCATCGCCCTCCACTGGCTTCCCATCATGGCCTGTATCAGATTCAAGACACTGGTACTGATCTTCCGAGCAGTGAACGTGACTGCTCCGCATTATATCAACTCTCTCCTCCAGTTTTACACCTCTGCCCGCCACCTACGGTCCTCCTCTGACAACCGTCTAATGGTCACGCCCCTCAAGAGCGCCCGATCCCAACCAACACAAGCTCTTCCCCTGTCTGGCTCCCGAATAGTGGAACAACACCCCACCTCCATCAGAGATACTGTCTCCCCACCTTCAAGAAAATGCTCAGACGCGTTTATTCCGAGAGTTCAATTGTATTTTGGAATAACTGCTGGACCTAATAGTAGTATTTCCCCCAGGGTCATAAGGATTCCTACTGGGGGACCTGTTGCCCTTTTTGACCGGTTCTAACCTGCGTAGAATGTTTGGTACTCGCAGTCAGGTGCATTGTTATTGTTTGCTTTCCTACAGGTACACATTGCCCGTTGGAGATGCTTGCCTTATAATTGTAACTTGTTCGGCTGAATGCTCTTATAGCTCTTCCCTTTGGCACTTGTTTGGTTTCTCACAATGTATGTTTCATAATCATAAACCCGCTATGTTTGGGGACTATCAAGTTGCTATGATCAGTGACCCATGCTCTTTTGTAATGCTCTCTTGGAAGTCGCTTTGGATAAAAATGTCTGCTAAATGAATACATGTGATGTAGCCTGATTCCCTAACAGCTCATTCACTTGAATCCTGGCTACTGTAAGCTAAAACATTTTTTCCCAATCACCATATTTGATAAGTAACGACGCTGACTAAATGAATGCAGGTTTTTGATTTATTTTTTGGTATATTAGTCTGTTTGCGTAATTATACATGGCTGTCCACAGTTACCCGGGGGGAGAAAACTATCTTTGTAAATCAGAGTATAACAGGATTTGATAGAAGGCTTGACAGAGAAATGTAACAAAACAGAAGTCTGCTTGGCGCTGCTTACATAAAAATGGATGAGTTCTGGGGAAGCAGCTACGACGGTTACGGAGGTGTCGGTCCCTGTCACCACATACAGAGGTGTCTGTCTCCGTGGTTACGGAGGTTGCCATCACCACAATTACACCACGTTCCCACCGGATCTCCGTTTCCACACACACACACACACACACACACACACACACACACACACACACACACACACACACACACACACACACACACACACACACACACACACACACACACACACACACACACACACACACACACACACACACACACACACACACACACACACACACACACACACACACACACACACACACACACACACACACACACACACACACACACACACACACACACACACACACACACACACACACACACACACACACACACACACACACACACACACACACACACACACACACACACACACACACACACACACACACACACACACACACACCTTCTGCACTTGGCTCAAAGCTCTTTGGTGGAACAGACACACTAGATCAAACATCTGCCTAGCAACAGCCAACACCATCCTCTGAGTGTCAAAGTTTAATAAGGAGTAATATTACTAACACATAAACAACCCATTAACAATAACTTAGTAAAGGGAGAAGGCACATGTGTTGGGAACAAACAAGACAAAATTAGATTCTATATTTTATAGTAATTCAAGCCCTTTTCCTACAGTCATTTGTCACTTCCTTGTTCTTCTTGTTTGTGCTTCACTCCACTGCCACCACGGTGCCACACTGCCCCCTACTGGAGGCTTCTTGGATTGGAAGCCTCAGACAGGTAGGTATGATAACAATATGAGAAATAACAGTATTCTGTGTCTCTTAACCTTCTTTCCTATAGTCTCCAGGCTGCCCCTAGCCTACGTACTGTCACCTTCTAGAATTCTCCCTGTTCTGGATCTACATCTGGTTTTAGAAAATTCTTTTCCTAGAGCCCTCCATGTTCTACATGTCACGTTTCAGATCTGTGGTCTGGTCCGGTGCTCCAAGTTCTAGCTGTCTTTGGTGTTCTAGATCTTGCTCTCTTTGCCCCAGAGCTTGTTCATGTTCTAGATCTCTACATGTTAAACACATGCTCCCCCCCACCCCCCCTCACACGCTGTTAGACAGAACACCCTACGAGGTCATGTGTACCCCCCCCCCCCCCTCACACGCTGTTAGACAACACGCTACCAGATCATGACTAGGTGTTAAACATACACTTGCCCCCTCACATGCTATTAGACAGAACACTATGAGATCTTCAAAGGAACAACTATGAAAATATCTTAGCGAATGAAGGAAAAAAGTTAAAGAAAGTACTAAAAGATGAAGGCTGATCTTCATGGACCACACCAGATCTGCGATCTCCATCACTCTCATCCAATACATCAATACATTTGCTTGTTCCCAAATTAAAGCATCACACTACAGAGCATGAAAAAATGCACCTTAATATTGTTATTCCTTGGCTTCATATATAAAATCATAATATCCAAATAGCAACAGTATTAACCCCGCCCCCCCTTCAAAAATATATATGAACATAAATATCAATTAGTTTGACGGACTTTCTTAATCGGAACCACAAGCCAGGGCTGGTATTTGATTGGCTTATAGGCAGGAACCGGCTGTGGTCTTCTGTCATGTGATTGGTGTGTCGGCGAAGTCTTTCAGGAAAGTGTATTTCAGACAGGTGGGCGTGGCCATCATCTGGAGTTAAGCCTGGGAGCCGTCTAAAACACAGGTAGGGTTAGGGTCAAGAATGAGGTGTGTATGTGTGCGACCATGTGTGTACAGGCATGTGTATGCACAAAGCTTATGGGTGAGTGTGTGCATGTGCATGTGCGTGTGTATGTGTATGTTTACTGCAATTTCCACCCCCTGGAGGACAAATAAAGGTTTTATCTAATGTGTGTGTGCTGCAGTACTGCTCACCACAGAAAGGTGTCCATTCTTAGCCTTTGCCACCAGCATCTCTGAGCCAGACGTGAAGTCTATTATCCCCTCCTTCCCCTGGGACAGGTTGAACTTTATACTGGGGGAGAGGGCACAAAGGGGGTAGAAGGAGGGGGAGCAAGAGAACAGTCATCACTGCATTTACATTTGTTTGCTTATCTGTTTGCTGAGGTGTTTTTTTCAGGCCTTAGGGCTTGTTGTTTTTTTCTCCTCTCCTCTCCTTATGTTATTCTGATATTTCAGAAGCCTGTGGGCGCCGATAACTTTGTCTGGCTGCCTCGGTAGGCACAGTCCTGCCAAATAGTTTCCCCATGGTGATTAATAAAGTATTCTGATTCTGATAAGCAGACGCTCTTATCCAGAGCGACTTACAGCAAGTACAGGGACATTCCCCCTGAGTCAAGTAGGGTGAAGTGCCTAAGTGACTATTTGCATTAAAACCATATTAGACTTGAAGTATGAGACTCTGTATCTCTTTTAACAAACACGCTGGGAAAAAGCCTTAGGCATACTTGGATATTTTGACAATTTAGAGGAGAGTAGATAAAAGGCTATTTTGCCAACACAGACACATGGATTTGTCCAGAGAACACCACACCTCCAGCTGCTCTCTCCATCAACCACTCCTTCTCTCACTCAACCCGCTCAACTGGGCAAGGTAGTGGGATAGGTTTGCTTATTTCCCCATATATTATATACAATACTGCCAAATCATTTGAACACCATTATGTGACGCTAACTGATCCTATCAAAGCATTCTTGGTTGTCCTCTATCGCCCACATTGTGGAGAAGCTGGACATGATCTTCAGCGTCCTCCTGGATGATGGAACACCACTGATAATCCTTGGGGTCTTCAAGATCCACCTCTAAAGAACGCAGATCGTCAACTTCCTGTCTCTTCTGATTTCCTTCAACCTGACGCTGCTGAACACACCAGCGACCCATGAGGCAGGAAAACAGCATGACCTCATCCTGACTCATAACTGTATCACTGAATTAACCTATATAAATGTTAGAATTATTTTTTTAATCCCATATTTGCTGTTACAACTTTCATATAATTAATACAATTGTTAGCTTGTGTGTGTGCTTTTGAAGTTTGTGTTGCAGAGAGAGAATCTGGGAGATATCTGCAGGATGGGGGTTGTGTCCTGACACCTTGGGCCCAACACAAACAAGCCATAAAACAAGCTTCCCTGAGAACATTCTTAAATTAAATTTGTTTTAAATGATGAACTGTGACTGTGTGACTGATTTGTAAAGACTAACCATTTGTAACTGATGTAATAAAAAGAGGGACCAGAGAGATGTGGGCCAGATCAGATTTTGAGATAAGCACATCTTTGCTGGTCTCCTCATGAGTAGATTTGACCGTTGTCTCCTTTCTTATGCTGATATAGATTTAGATTGAACCCAACAATAACCCCACTATACATTTCTAATCACTTCTTTATCCAAGTCTCTGTCTCTCTCCCTATAATTCCTCCTAGCTCCCATCCCCTCGTAACTTTTTGTCACAACCTCCAATCTCCCTCCCATTTCTCCTCTATTGTAACATCCTCCCTCCGATTGATGATTTAATGTCCCAGCTCACCGACACTGCCACCAACACCCTATTATCCACATTATCTGCATCACTTGACACTCTTTGTCCCCTGTCAACCAGGCCTGCACAATCTTCTCCCTCCTGCCCATGGCTCACGGATGTTATTCGTGAAGAACGGTCCACTCTCGGGCTGCTGAAAGGAGATGGTGCAAGTCCAAAGACGGTCTGGACCTTGACAAGTATCCGTCCCTCCTTAAATCCTTCTCTGCTCGCATACATGAGGCTTAAAACCACTACTTGCTGAAGAAAATTAACTGCCTTGAAACCTGAAGAACTTTTCTCTACCTTTTCCACCTTTCTTGACCCACCTCCCCCACCCCCCACCCCGACAGCCGACGACTTCTCCTCCTTCTTTGAGAAAAAAGGTGCAGACATTAGCAGTCAGTTCCCTGAACCCACCTTTTCTACTTACTGACCCACTATGACTGACCCAACTACGTCTAAATGCAGATCCTACTTGGCAGACTCTCTGAGATGGGCATCACTTCAATGCTCAACAACATCCGAAAGATCCGAACATACCTGTCGGAGCATTCCACCAAGCTGCTATTTCAAGCACAATACTGAGTGTTTGTAAGTTGGACTACTGCAACTCGCTGCTCCCCGTTCTCCCAGCATGTGCAATCCACCCTCTCCAGACGATTCAGAACGCAGCAGCCCGCCTGGTCTTCAAGCTACCCAGACACTCCCATGTTACCCCGCTCCTCATCTCGCTCCACTGGCTTCCCATCGCGGCCCGTTTCAGATTCAACACCCTGGTACTGACCTTCGGAGTGGTGAACGGGGCTGCATCAAACTACATCAAGTCTCTCCTCCATCCTTACACCCCCACCTGCTATTTACGGTCTTCATCTGACAATTGTCTGGTGGTCCCACGGCTCCAGCCCCAACACAAACTCTTCTCCTGGGGGAGTCGATTCCCCCTAATGGTGGAATCAACTCCCCACCTCCGTTAGAAACACTGACTGTCTCCCCACCTTCAAGAAAAAGCTCAAGACTTAATCATTCCGGGAATACAACGTTACTTAGGAATGACTGCTGGACCTGATGATAGTTTACACCACCTCACTCGGCCCAATCATCGCCTCCCATGGCTTCTCCTATCACTGCTACGCTGACGACACGCAGCTATATCTATCCTTTCCCCCAACCGATTAAGGGATATTGACCAGAATCGAGGCCTGCCTCTCTGACATCTCAGACTGGATGACCAGACATCACCTCCAGCTGAACATCACCAAAACAGAACTCCTCATCATCCCTGCCAAACCCTCAATCACCCACAATCTCTCTATCACTATGGGATCTGCAACAGTGACCCCTTCATCCTCTGCCAGGAACCTGGGGGTCATCTTGTACGACGAGCTCTCCCTCACAGCTCACATTGCCGCAGTCTCTCGGTCATGTAGATTCACCCTCTACAACATCAGGAAAATCAGAAAATACCTCTCTCAACATTCCACCCAACTGCTAGTCCAAGCCCTTGTCCTCACAAAGCTGGATTACTGCAACTCGCTACTAGCCGGCCTTCCTGCAAATGCAATCCATCCCCTTCAGAGGATACAAAATGCAGCCGCTCGTCTGGGGTTCAACTTACCCAGACGCTGTCATGTCACCCCATTCCTCATCGCCCTCCACTGGCTTCCCATCATGGCCCGCATCAGATTCAAGACCCTGGTGCTGACCTTCCGGGCTGTAAACGGGACTGCCCCGACCTATATCAACTCTCTCCTCCATCCAGTGGTGACGGATTTTGATGTTCTATAAGTTGTGTTGATGTTTTGAAACTGCATGGACATATGGCAAGTTACATTCTGGTCAGAGGTCCCACCAAAGTTAACACCTCCCCCAGACAGGACGATGACTTGCTTATTCTATCAATGCAAATGATGACAGAAGGTCTTGGAGACAACACTTCTTTGGAGGTGCTAATCAACTGGCAAAGGATGCTCCTCACACCTACAGTGGATTGGAGACAAAGAACATCTGGAAGACAACAGGCCCCACTTTTCCCCCTTTGGAGATGTGTATCCCCCCTGGACAATTTCAAACAAACCGTTTCCACCCAGAGGTGGAGGGAGTTGGCCACTGCCCCATTTGGCTTTGGCCTTCTCCTTCACCCCAGACCAGGACAATGGGGTGGGGAAGGGGGGGGGGGGGGGTTCACAACTGTTGGGGTATTATATATACAGGTGCCGTGAGTAGGCTCGGGGCCTTGCCCTCTGGAGATTTCTCATTCTCCAATAGACAATGGTCACAGAGCTCTGTTGTGTGTGTGTCATGTCTGTCCTGTCTGTTTCATGTTCCATGTGTTCTTATTGCAATACTCTGTTCTTGTGAAAGGTTCACTACATTTGTATCTAACGAACAACTAAACTTTGTAGCCGTGCAGCGCCTTCGATCACAAAAGTTTCCATCACAACCCCCACCCGCCACCTACGGTCATCTGCTGACAACCGTCTAGTGGTACCCCCCCTCAAGAGCGCCTGAGCGCAACACAAACTCTTCCACTGCCTGGCTCCCCAATGGTGGAATCAACTCCCCACCTCCATCAGAAGCACAGACTGCCTTCTCACCTTCAAAAGAAGGCTTAAAACTCACTTATTTAGAGAATTTAATGGCACTTAGGAATAGTATGGCACTTCACATAATCTAATGTTGTTTAGAACTATTTGTTGGTCCCCATATGGTGACTTGCCAGTGTTGTTGTTGCATCTCTTGCTTTATGTTCACAACCGTTGTGTTATGCATTTAGTTCTTCCCTTGGCACTTATTGGTTCTCATGATGTATAATTCACAATCTAAAAAACCCACTGTGTTCGGGGTCTATCACGTTGCTATGCTCAATGACTGATGCTCTTTGTAAAAGCTCTCTCTTGTAAGTCGCTATGGATAAAAGCGTCTGCTAAATGAATAAATGTAAATGTAAAATGGATCACAATGACTCTTATTGAGGGACTTCTAACCAATTTGAAATGTTTGTGCTTGCTGTGAGGTACACCATTATTACTTACTTTCCTACAGATACACTCTTGCACATTTGAGATCCATGCTATTTAATCGTAACTTGTTTAACTGAATGCTCTTATGGCTCTTCCACCCCTGGCGCCCATTTGGCTTCCCACAATGCACGCCTCACAATCTCGTTGTTAGAATCAGTGACCTCTGCTCTTTTGTAAAGCTCTCTCTTGAAAGTGGCTTTGGATAAAAGCGTCTGCTAAATGAAGAAATGTAAGTGTGCTCTTACCTGCCCTGGTTGATGTTGATGTTGTTGACCTTGTCCGAGCAGATGGCCACCTTGGTGAGGGTCTCGATGATGTGCTCACTCTGGAGAACCACATCTCCCTGGATAGCAGGGGAAGCACACACAAATTAACACACACTAACACAAACACACCTACATTAACACACTCCTTGATGTCAACTCACCTTCTGCTTGTTGTCGTCACTGGGCACATGCAGAACGAAGACTCCGTCGCTGAGAGAGCTGACAGAGATACCTGGAAAAGAGAGACCAGCAGTCAGAAAGACGGAGAGAGAGGGGAAAGAGACTAGCAGTCAGAGAAACAGACAGAGAGAGGAGAGAGACCAGCAGTTAGACAGACAGACAGACAGACAGAGAGAGAATGAGAGACCAGCAGTCAGAAAGATGGAGAGAGGAGAAAGACACCAGCAGTCAGAGACGAACATCGAGAGGAGAGAGACCAGCAGTTAGACAGACAGACAGAGAGAGAGAGAAGGAGAGACCAGCAGTCAGATTATTAGACAGATAAGAAAGGAAGAGAGACCCGCAGTCAGATTGTCAGATAGAAAGCGAGGGGAGGAGAGACCAGCAGTCAGACAGATGGACAGAGAGAGGAGGAGAGACCAACAGACAACCAGAAGTGATAAGTGGATAAAGCTAGAGAGCGAGGCAGAGGAAGATAGAACAGTGAGTAGAGAAATTAGAAAAAAGGGAAAGGATATAGAGGAGAGGTCAGACAGATGTGTGTGTGTATTGAGGTGTGTGTGACCTCTGACCTTTCAGGGCAGAGTACTCGATGCGCTGCTTGAGCTTGGCTTCCTCTACGAGGATGGCACTGCCGGCGGTTAGAAGCAGCTGCCGGGGCCGTGCCCGGTAACCCTTCCTGTCATACTTGGTCACCGGCACCGCATACTGGAGGAGAGGAAGGAAGGGGAGGGGTCAGAACATGAGGAAAATCAGAGGTCCACAGACAGACAGACAGGTATGCAGACAGACTTGGTAGGTAGACAGACAACCAACCTTCATCTTTTCGTTCCCCAAAGCCTGCAGAACCTTGGGGTTGATCTCATCTCCACCTGAAGACAGAAACACAATCAGGATTACCCTGTGTTAGGGTGAGAGAGAGAGCATGCCAGTGTGTGTGTGTGTGTGACAGAGAGTTTCATACTGAGTCTGGTGCCCACAAACAGCTTGGGCACACTCTGAGGATAGTTGTCCTTCTTATCCTTAAAGATCTCACTGGCCACCATCTTCTGCTCCATCTGCACAGGAGAGCGAGAGAGAGATAAACAGAAACAAAGAGAGAGAAGGGGAGAGAGAGGGAGAGAGGGGGCGAGAGGGGAGAGAGAGGTAGAGGGAGAACACCACCAGGATGGAGACAAAAAGAGTGTAAGAGAGTGATAAAAATATAAATTTACATTTAGTCATTTAGCAGACGCTCTTATCCAGAGCGACTTACAGCAAGTACAGGGACATTCCCCCTGAGGCAAGTCCGGTGAAGTGCCTTGCCCAAAGACACAACATTATGTTGGCATGGCTGGGATTCAAACTGGGAAACTTCTGATTACTAGCCCGACTCCCTAAGCACTCAGCCACCTGACTCCCTCAAAGTATATCATATGATTTAAAAGCAGGTGAGTGTGTGTGAGCGTGTGTACCTGGTGTCTCCACTCAGAGCTGATGTTCTTACAGTAGCTCCACACCATGTTCTGCATGCACAGGTTCCTCAGCTGCTCAGAAGCCTGCAGGAGAGACAAATACTCAGTACACTAACACACACCCACACACAAACACTTGGTACACTAACACAAAAAAAACACTCAGTACACACACACTCAGTGTATTAAACCATGCCGTGTGTGTCACCTCAGAATGTGTGTGCGTGCTACCTCGGTGAGCGCGGCGGGAGGCGTGGGCCAGCTCTTGTCCAGGACGGTGCGGGGCAGGCTACGGAGCAGCTTCATCAGGAAAGAGTAACGGACATAGTCCAGGAAGTACTCGTTCTCTGGGCAGCGGTCCTCCTGCCGGTGGATGAAGCCCTTGATGAACCTGAGAGCAGAGGAGAGAAGATCAGACATGAAGAACAGGAGAGGAGAGGAGAGGAGGAAGGAGAGAGGAGCAGTCTATGCTATATCTCTGAGGCCCTTCTTCTCATCCTCCCTCCCAGGTATACTTGTGGATAGTGTTGGCAGCCCTCCCTCCCTCACTCCCAGGTGTACCTGCGGATGGTGTTGGCAGCCTGTCTCCTCTTCTGGGCTCGTCTGCGAGCCAGAATGCCTCTCCACCAGGCCTGGATCACGATTGCTAGGGACGACACCAGTCAAATCAAATCAAATCAACATTTATTTGTGTAGCCCTTTTTACAAGCAATGTCACAAATGGCTTCACATATGCCCATAGAACTGCCCCTCAACCAACCTAAACCCTCAAGGAAAAACTCCCAGTTAACACTTTACACTGTCTAATCAAACTCTCAGAAACCAATAGGAAGCCAAAAAGTGACTCACTCCAACCAATCCCAGCACAGAGCCCCGCTCACCTGAGTGTTTGAGTTTGCGGAACTTGGACTTCTGACTATAGCCCTTCCATCCTGCCTGGAGCTGGGTGGCTGGATGGAGGGAGGGGGGAGGGATGGAGGGAAGAGAGAGGGACGGGGAAAGGTAGTGAGCGTGGTAAAAAAAAGTGAGAGAATGAGAGGACAATGGAATGAATGGCAAGATGATATGACATGATGAAGAGGATATGACATCATGGTTGCGTCCCTCACCCAGGCTGTGTTTCCTGGTCTCCAGAGCATCCTCAGTAGCAAACAAGGTCTTCGGAAAACGGATGAAGATCTTGGACCTAGAGGTCAAATGTTACCGACATCATCCATGTGTGAAAGAGAGGAGTGTGTACAATATTATCTTTAGCATGCTTTTTCTTACAGGTGTGTGTGTGTGTGTGTGTGTGACGAAAAAGGTGTGTGTGTGAGGTGTGTATGAGAGAGAAAGGTGTGTACCGTCCCAGTTTGTACTCCTCACGTTTGTACCCCAGGTCTTTGACCAACGTGTGAGAAAGGTGTGTGAGGTGTGTGTGTGAGAGAAAGGTGCGTACCGTCTCATTTTGTACCACTCGTACTTAATACCCCAGGTATTTGACCAGTGTGTGAGAGAGGTGTGTGTCAGACATGCACTTACCGTCCCAGTTTGTACTCCTCAGGTTTGTACCCCAGGTGTTTGACCAGCGTGGAGACACCGTCCACCTGACGACCCTGCCAGTTAGGCCACGTGTCCGGGCACAGGGACTTGTACCTGACACACACACACACACATAAAGAGGGAGAGTTACACACTCAAATTAATAGTTAACCTGCAGTATTTATGTGTATTCACTGGTTCCTGAGATAATCAAGCAGCCTGTTTTTGTTACTATAACAGGAAACAGGAAGTGTACCTCTCCAGGAACGCCTCATAGCGGCGGCGGTAGGCGAAGCCGGCCCGGCGAACACGCAGGTTCTCCATCAGACCAAGATACTTGACCTGGTGACGGATCAAAACTTCGTCAAACCGCCCTAGAGGAGAAGGGTGGGGTAGGAGGGGGAGGAAGGGAAGGGGGCAAAATGGAGGGAATGAGGAGGGGGGAAGATGGAGGGGAGGAAAGAGGAGGGAGGAAGGGAGGGTGGAGGGTGGAATGATGGGGGATGGAGAGGGAGGATGAGAAGAATGCCAGAGAAAAAGAGACAAGCAAACATTTGTTTGGTTCTGAATACATCAAGACAACAGCGACAGTTTTCTAACCAGATCTAGACTCAGAAATGTTGAGAATTAGGAGTTTGAGAGAGTGGGTGAGAGACAGAGAGAAACTAGAAAGGGAGAGCGAGAAAGAAAAGAGAAGGAGAGAGAGAGGAATAGAGAGAGGAGAGATTGAGGGAGACCAGAGAAACAGAATGTGTATTAATACAGACAAGAGGAGAAGGAATACATTAACGCTGGTGTGTTAGTGACACGGTGGATGCTGACCAGTCAACTAACACAAACACATCAACACACACACACACATACACTAACACACACACAGACCCCTTTGGTCTCAGTCTGACATGGTTGGACAAGGTTAAATTACATTTATACAGCAGACCCTCAATGACTGATCTAAAGAGACTTCCAGTGCAGATGGGAAACAGGATCAGAATGGAATATTTCCTGCAGGATTCATTCATCTTGATGTGGGATATCTAGGGTCAGGTCTAAGATCTTAGGGTTAGGTTCAGGGTTAGCACGGTGCTAACGTTAGGGTTAGGTTTATGGTCAGGGTTGTTGTTAGGGTCAGAGTTGTTGTTAGGGTCAGGGTGAGGGTCAGGGTTAGGAGGGTGCCTAGCTGCATGCTTGAGTCAGGTCTAGGGTCCGGGTTAGGTCTTAGGGTTAGGGTTAGGTCAGGTCTAGGGTTAGAATTGGGGTTAGGGTCAGGTCTAGTGTTTGGGTCAGCAGGGTGCCTACCTGCTTGCTTGGCATCGTTAGGCTTGATGCAGCGGATGTATGACGGCTCCTTGGACATGAGGATCTCCATGAGCTTGGCCAGGCTTGTCTTGAACTGGGTCGCTGCCTGCAGGCAGGCAGACACACACCAGGAGAGAAGAGAGGGTCAGGAGCGACCGGGAGGATGGAGAGGAGGGCAGGAAGGAGACGAGAGAGAGAAGGAGTAGACACTGCTAGTCAGAAGGGATGACGAGAGAGAGAGAGAGAGAGTGAGAGAGGATGCAGGTGAGACGGAGAGGCAGAAAGATGGAGAAGCTGAGAGGAGGAGAGGCACAGAGCAGGAGAGGCGTAGAGGACGAGAGGAAGGTCTACTCAGAGACAGACTGAAAAGAACAGAAGTTCTAGTGTGCAGATCCCCCTGCTCTGAGAGCACAACACACACAAAAGCAGCCCACACAGCCTAGACCAATGAAATACTGCTGCTGTGGGCACAGAAGGCAGGGCGTAGAACTCTCCACCAATGGGAGCAGAAAGAGACAGAGCATGTGTACTGTGTCTGTGTGCAGTGTCTGTGTGTGTGTGTGTGTGTTTGTGTAAAGGGCACCCCAGTGTCAGGGCATTCCTGAGTGTGAGGGAGACAAGCAGAGAATCCCCGTCACACTGCCCACAGGGGAGCGGATGACTGGCCTGTGTGTGTGAGGCTGGCCTGTGTGTGCGTTGAAGACAGAGAGTCAGGGCATGCATGTGGCACTATAAAGCAATAAAACACAATTGATTTTCTGTGTGAGCATCTGCCATTTGTGCAATCACACTATTGTGTGTCTGTATGTGTTCTCAGTGTGCATGTGTGTTTTTAAGTGAGTGAGTGTGAGAGAGAGAGTGTGTGTGTTTGAGTAAGTGAGTGTGTGTATGTATGAGAGAGAGAGCGTGACTGAGAGAGTGTGCGTGAGAAAGAGAGTGTGGGTATGTGTGCGTGTGTGAGAGATACAGAGAGTGTGTGTGAGAGTATGTGTGTTAGAGTGTTGAGTGTGTGTTTTTGAGTGAGTGTGTGATTGTTTGTGTGAGAGAGAGAGAGCGTGTGTGTGTGAGAGAGAGAGCGAGAGTGTGTGTGTGTTCTTACTGTTTCGGGGCGTTTCTTGTCAGACAGCTCCTCTCTGTCGAAGCATTGGGTCAGGATCTTGTTCTCTGACATACACATGACCTACAAACACACACAACATGTCTTAAAAAACACCCTAAGAACAGCACACATACGCTATGGCACACATACGATATGGTGGTACCAGAGGTGTGGACGAGGTGGAAAGGTGTGGTCGCTCTCTCTGTCTCACCTCCTTCAGGTTCCTGAAGAGCAGGTCGTTATTCTTGTCCAGGAAGCCTGAGATCAGACAGGAAGTTAGGGTAAATCTTCAGCATCACACACAAACATCATACACACAGACCACACACACACACACAGAGACACACCATTGATGTTGTAGTTGACCTCTCCAGCGTAGTGCAGCAGTCTAAACTCTTCTCTGCCCATCACCTTCCTGGTTTTACCGTCCGCCAGCTTATGGCTACAGAACCAGGGTTAGAACCGAGAGCAGAACCAGAGTTAGAACCAGGGACATAACCAGGGCTAGAACCAAGATCAGAACCAGAACTAGGGTTAAACCAGGGTCAGAACCAGGGTTGGAATCAGGGTCAGAACCAGGGTCAGGGACAGTGACTGTGTGTGTGTTTGGACTCACGTAACAAAGTGGGCATGTCCTCCCACAGTGTCCTCCAGCTTCTCCAGGAAGGTGATGTCACTAGCGTCACCTGGCCTCAAGCACTCCTCATCCTGACAGGGGGGAAGTGAGGGAGGGAGGAGAGAGAAATGGAGAGGGGAGAGAGAGAGAGCGAGTCAGAGAGAGCGAGTCAGAGAGAGAGCAAGAGACAGAGAGGGAGAGAGAGAGAGACAGACAGAGGACCCTATTTACACAATCTGAAATCAAGTGTCAAGTGCAAAGTGTATGTAGCTTTTTGGGCGGGACTAGAGTGCTGTTGCTATTATAAATTACTCTTATGCACGACGCAAAGTTAAAGTGGGTTTGCCTGAAGTGGCTAACTTAGTCATAGGTGTGGTTTGAGTGTAACATGCAATAAACCAATCAGGGCATCAGCTTACATTCCCTTTAAAACAGGAGCGCTTGTTACATGGCAGGTTGCTATTTTCATGGCGGATTGTGTGTGCCCCTTTTGTCCCATGATCTCAGAGTGCCCTTTTGTCAAGGGAATTAAAAAACTATTCTTAGTATTATTTATAATTAATAATAAGCCAGACAGTTGTTGCCATTAGGGCTTTCAGTATTTTTTTCAGGTTTTTTAATGATTCCTATTGTTTGGCTGAACCTTTGGCGGTGGTTAGAGCTCCGCCTCCATATTGACCGGTAAAAGTAAAATTAACCTTGTATATCTTTTTACTCACTTGTTCTTATATTGGCCTTAAGTGGAGGGCTTTTGTTTCTACTTTCCCCGTCAACAATTTGTAGCTAGAAATGATAAAGACATCACCTTCACTAGATTTTTTTTTACGAAACTGACAAATATTAATGGCAATATTGCACGACGTGTATCTGTGGATGGAAAAATCTGCTGTTTGTCGGGTGCAAAACAGGAATGATACATGCGTCAGTGTACAAAGTCAATTACGCTGGGTGTAAGATAGGGCCCAGAGAGGGAGGAAAAACTAACAGTGAGCGACAGAGAGTGAACCCCTACCAGGATGGAGATGATGCCTTTGAACTTCTCCTCCACCAGGTCACAGATAATCTTGTTGTTGAAGTACTGCACAGGCTCCCACTACAACAACAACACAACACAGCAACATGTGAGTCCACCCCCGCCGTCACAACATACACACACACACTCCAGTCTCCAGAGGTTCTAACCAACATCAAACTCAGCCATCCCTAGAATGTAGAAAATCTTGATCTGTACGTTCTAAGCGCCCACACTCCATACACTCTCTATGTTCTCTCACGGCTCCAGCTGGGAACAGCAGGGCGCTAAGAGTTAGCATGTAGCATCCAGCATCTCCACAGCCCCGAGGAAGCAGCTGGCCCATGTAGCACACCCTCACAATGAGGTTCTGTTAGTGCTGACACCCTGGACATGAACCCTGACATGCTCCCTCTGAAACCAGGGCCAGGGCTAGGTAGGAGCTACAATGTAGTAACTATGATACAGTGGTTTGAAAAAGTTTGGGCACCCCTGATCATTTTCAAGATTTTCCTTTATGTACCATTGGTTGTTCGGAACAGCATTTTAAATTAAATGTATAATATAGCAGACAAACGTAGTGATATTTAAGAAGCTAAATGAAGTTTATAGGATTTACAAAAAGTGTGCTATAATTACTCAAAACAAAAGTAGGCAGGTGCATAAATGTGGGCACCGTTATTGTTTTATTGATTTGAATATCTTTAGCACTAATTATTGGAACACAAAATTTGTTGAAGCCAATTCTTAGAAAGGGTATTTAAGGTGGCCAATTGTTCTCCCCTTTGCATCTTCTCTTAAGACTGGCAACATGGGAGCCTCAAAACAACTGTCAAATGACCTGAAAACAAAGATCAACATCATGGTTTTGGGGAAGGATACAAAAAGCTAGCTCAGAGATTTCAGCTGTCAGTTTCCACTGTGAGGAACATAGGCACAGTTCTAGTTAAGGCCTGTAGTGGCAGGCTGAGAAAAATCTCAGATATGCAGAGGTGAAGGATGATGAGAACAGTCAAACTCAACCCACAGACCAGCTCCAAAGACCTACAACATGATCTTGCTGCAGATGGTGTCACTGCGCATCGTTCAACTATTCAGCACACTTTGCACAAGGAGATGATGTATAGGAGAGTAATGCGGCAGAAGGCTTTTCTGCGCCCGTGCCACAAAAAGAGTCGCTTGAGGTATGCTAAAGCAAAATTCGGTGGTGGTTCCATCATGCTGTGGGGCTGTGTGCCAGTGCAGGTACTGACAATCTTGTTAAAGTTGAAGGTTGCATGGATTCCAGTCAATATCAGCAAATTCTTGCGAACAATGTCCAAGAATCAGTGACAAAGTTGAAGTTTGATACTTCAACAAGACAAAGACCCTAAACCATCTCAGACCCCAGACCTGAATATCATTGAAACTCTGTGGTGTTGTTAAGTGGGCTGTCCATGCTTGGAAACCATCAAACCTGACTGAACTGGAGATGTTTTGTAAAGAAGAATGATCAAAAATGTATTCTTCAACCAGAATCCAGACCCTCATTGGAAGCTAAAGGAAGCGTTTAGCGGCTGTTATTTCTGCAAACAGTAGGATCTACTAAATATTGAAGTAATTATTGCACACTTTCTGTAAATCCTATAAACTTCATTTAACTTCTTAAATATCACTGTGTATGTGCTATATGAGATATTCAATTGAAATTGCTGTTCAGAACAACCAATGATGCATAAAAGAAAATCTTGAAAATGATCAGGGGTGCCCAAACCTTTTCATACCACTGTAAATTAGTTTAATGATAATGTGCTGAAGAGGCAAGGAGAAGGAGAAAAGGGAGGGAAGGAGGAGAGGAAAGGAGGAGAACAGGAGAGGATGAGAATAAGGAGAGGAGAGAAGGTGGAGAAGAGGAGGAGGAGAGGAGGAGGACAGAGGTGAAAAGGAGAAAAGAAGAGGAGAAGAGGGTAGAGGAGAGGAGGATAGGAGAGGAGAGGAGGCTCTTACGGTGATGCCTTCAGACTCGTACTCCTCCTGCTCTGACTTGAGTGTCAGCTCGATGAACAGCTGCTGCAGCTTCTCATTACAGTAGTTTATACAGAACTGCTCAAAGCTAGAGAGAGAGACACACACACAAACAGAGACACACACACACAAACAGAGACACACACAATATCAATATTAATTGATATTAATTGACTAGTGATGAACATTATTACAGGTAGATAGAGGTTGTGGTAGAGAGACAGTTATGTACCTATTGTGCTGGAACACTTCAAACCCGTAGATGTCTAGCAAACCAATGACTGAAGCATTCTTATAAGACTCATCCTGGAACAAGACAACACAACGATCAGTATCAAAAAAGTTAGATAATGTGTTTTAGCATCAGTCTACTATACTCTACCGTCCTCTGCTTTACTCTGTTTTAGGCTTCTCTGTTCTCCCCTCTCCTCTCACTGTGTGTGGGGAGTCAGGTGGCTCAGGGGTTAAGGCGTTGGGCTCATGATCGGAAGGTTGTGAGTTTGTTTAGGAAACCGAATTAAAATTGATACTGTTATATTGTTGAGTAATCTATGGTGTATTTATTTTTTACGATTTTTTTTGTTCTTTTTTTTTAGGATGGGCTTATATAAGCAAGTTGCTTCAGCCCAATCCTTTTTGGTTGCATCCATTACAGTGGTAATTGTTACTATCTTCTGTGTGAGTATGTATATATATATGTAAATTAATGTGTATATTTGTATCTGTATCTGTATATGTATATCTGTATATGTATATACAGTATGTATATATTTATGTATTTATATATTAATATATTTATGTGTATATCTGCATATGTATGTGTGTATGTATATATATACTTCTCTCGTAATGGACAACCAAATAAACCTATTCATTCCCGGCTGTGGCTACATGACATTGTCTCCTTGGGCAAGGCACTTCACCCTACTTGCCTCAGGGGGAATGTCCCTGTACTTGTTGTAAGTCGTTCTGGATAAGAGTGTCTGCTGAATAAAGTGACTAAATGTGAATAACAAAAGGGTATGTTCTGGATGAGTGTACTCCTCCTAACTGTTGTTATGTGAACCCAGCATCAGATAAAGGAGGTGAAGTTATCTGCTGCCACCACTAGAGAGGGCTGCTCTCGCACATACAGGAGGCAACACTGATGTCCTTCAGTGTGTGTGGTGTCAGTGTGTGGCTGAGTGGTTAGAGAAATGGCTGGTAATCAGAAGGTTGCCAGTTTGAATCCCGGCCATGCCAACATTTACATTCAGTAATTTAGCAGACGATCTTATCCAGAGCGACATGACATTGTGTTTTTTGACATTTAGTTATTTAACAATTGCTTTTATCTGGAGTAACTTACAGCAAGTACAGGGAAATTCCCCCAGAGGCAAGTAGGGTGAAGTGCCTGTGACTAAATGTAATGTACACGTATAATGTGTTTGAGTTACCTACATGGTAGGCCAGGGACAGGTTGACGAGCCAGCTGAAGGGTTTGATGTGTGTGGTGTGTGTGCGTGGTGTGTGTGTTACCTGGTAGTCTAGGGACAGGTTGATCTTGTTGACCAGCCAGCTGAAAGTGCGTCCGTACACAGCTTTAGAGAGAGCATCCCTGGCTGATGATGCCTGCTCCAAGTTCAGAGGGCTCATCAGCTGCAAGCACACACACACACACAATACACACACACATACACCCAATAATATACACACACACAAACAAAGGAACAGTTAGACAACAAGTTATTATGTCATGGCACATAACACGTGGGTAGAAATGGCTTCGAGCAAGATACACACACACACAGACACACACAGTCCTGCCTACCTCCTCTCCCTTGGCAATGATCTTCTTGTGTGTGAAAGCTTCCTTCAGCACCGTCCCATCCACGCCTAGCAACTACAACAACAAGATCGACAACAACAAAAACATCAACAACGTGAAAACTACGTTACAGCACCTAGCCATGTCAAATGAGATGCAGTGTCCATGCTGGGTAATGTAGTTCGCACCCTGGCCAGGTATTTGATCTGCGTGTCAGAGGTGATGTAGGCCTGGCCGCTGTCCTCCCCTGCAAACTGGACATTCCCCAGATGAAGAACACTGGCAATAATGTTCATCAGCTCCTGCAGAGAGGGGGAGGTTGGGAGGGAGAGAGGGAGAGACATCAGAGAGACAGGGGGAAAGAGAGAGAGAGAGCGACAGGGAAAGAAAGACAGGGAGGGGAGGATGAGTGAAGGGGGAGATATGAAGGGGAGAGGAGGGGTGCACAGGGAAAAGTAAGGGGTTGAGGGAGGATGTGAGGTGGAGGAAGAAAGAGAGAAAGGGATAGAATGCGTAAAAAAGATGTGTGAGTAGATTAGACATGATAAGATGACATGCTCTTTACAGCTAGATGGAGCAGAAAGATCCATCTTCAAAGCAGCATGTATTAGATTAGTCAGCCTTTGATTTAAAGTAGGTCACAAGTCTAGAGGATCAACCTGCCCACATACACACACACACACACACACACACAAAGATAAACACCTGCTCTGCCGTGTGTGGTTAGTGCACTCACTCACTCACTCACTGTTCTACATTCCCTATAGGCAGAAGACAACAGTTGCTTGTTTCTCTGTAGGGCACAGAACACAGAACCTCATCCTGCAGGACAGAAACAGACACCACAGAACCTCCAGACCCTCCAAACACCCAACAGCAGAACCCCCTGAAGACAGCCTCAGAATACCAGAACCTCCTGAACGGTGTGTGTGCCTTACAGCAGCATCCTCTGAACAGAACAGCCTAACACCCATGGAACACCCAGAGTAGCCGTGGAAACGTGGAACATGTTCAGGTGATGTCATCGACAACAAACTATGTCAATTGAGTTTGGGCCATAGTGAGTCATTGTCTGGCTATGGTGTGTTTGTGTTCAGGAGCTGCTTGCAGACAGCATGGTCAGCACAGGCAGAGTAAACAGCAGTCTTCTCTCTCTCTGTCAGCCTGGCTTTCATGCTAATGTTATGGGGGTTGTGATCGGTCCATACCTCCACCTCGTCATCGTTAAAGCCAATCACAGACAAGGCCTTCCTCACCACCTTCCAATCGCTGCGGTCGTTGATGGAGCTGACTTTGGGACAATTACCCTGAAAGACAAACACACAAGAGAAATGAGAGAGACAGATCAGGTGCTGGCACTGCTAGGGGTTAGAAAAGCCGACAGACAGGTACGCAGACAGACAGGCTGACAGACAGACAGGTACCTTTACCTGGTACTTGTACTACTGAGGGTTGGTTAAACAGACAGACAGACAGACAGACAGACAGACAGACAGACAGGCAGGCAGACAGGCAGGCAGGCAGGCAGGCAGGCAGGCAGGCAGGCAGGTACCGGTACCGGTACTGCTGAGAGTTAGACAGATAGGCAGACAGACAGGTACACAGACAGACAGACAGACAGACAGACAGACAGAAAGGTACCTTGAACAGGTACTTGTACTGCTGAGGGTTAGACAGACAGACAGATACACAGACAGACAGGTACCTTGACTAGGTACTGGTACTGCTAGGGGTTAGACAGGCAGACAGACAGACAGGTACACACAGACAGGTGATTTGACCAGGTACTTGACCAGGTACTGCTGAGGGTTAGATAGACAGAGAGGTACACAGACAGACAGGTACCTTTACTAGGTACTGGTACTGCTAGGGGTTAGACAGGCAGACAGACAGACAGGTACACACAGAAAGACAGGTGACTTGACCAGGTACTTGACCAGGTACTGCTGAGGGTTAGATAGACAGAGAGGTACACAGACAGACAGGTACCTTGACTAGGTACTGGTACTGCTGAGGGTTCCTCTCCAGCCCCAGCCGTCTGAGCAGGTCCTCCTCTGCTCCCTCGATCAGCTGGTAGAAGATGTGGAAGTTCCTCTCTCCATGGTTCTGGTGGACCACCCTGGACTTCTCCAGCAGGTAGTTCAGTATGTGGCCTCCTACAGGGGCTCCCTGTCGGGGGAGGGGGGGACGGAGGGTCACGCGGGAGAGGGTGAGGCTGGGGTACTGAGGTTCACACACAGGGTAATACCACGTGCAGGGTCGTACACCCACGCAAACCCCATACACGGTGAACACAGGTGCAGTCACATATACACAGGTGCAGGCAGTCACACACACACACACACACACACAGGTGCAGTCACACACACACAGGTTCAGTCAGTCACACACAGAATAAACACACAGGGTTTGAGAAATGAAAATGTCCCGTCAGAAAAGGCCATCAGTTCCAGCATCAGGTCCTATTATCGTGCACCTATCTCTCGACGCTCATCAGACAGTTTACAAAAATGTCAATAGAATACAAATCCAAAATGTTATGTCACAGCACTGTACTTTGATATAGAAATACACATCTTTATTGCAAGATTTTTTTAATCCAATAAGGATCTGCATAGAAATATTATTTTCCTAACAGTTAGCCAGGGGGTCCCATTATCATCCACCCAATCACTTAAGCGATAGTTTAACGCTGAGGAAGGCAGATGCTCCAAATACGTTTTGAGAGCGTATTTACATTCCAAATCTCAAAGTAAGTAGCTGTAATTTGGTGACCATAAGATGTGTATGTATCGATGAGTAACTGTCTTTCGTTGCTGCTGAGTATCTGGCTTAAGATAAATCTATATGTCTAGATATATACACTTGTAGATGTCCTCCCTCACAGGTGCACATATCCTGTCCAGATCAGCAGTATGTAGCTCACCTTGAAGTCAAACTGGACGTCCATGTACTTCCCAAAGCGGCTGGAGTTGTCGTTCCGCAGCGTCTTGGCGTTCCCGAAGGCCTAGGGGGAAGAGGTGAGGGAGAGGAGGGAGAGGAGAGTATGTGGGAGGGAGATAAAGAGGGGAGGGGGGAGAGGAGGGGGAAGGGGGGAGGGAGAGGAGGAGGGGGAGAGTTATTTTATTACCTTTATTTGTCTCTTAAGAGCAGTGTTGGTCAAATATTACATTAAATGTAGCACCTACATAAAACACAGACAACAACACACACACACACACACACACACACACACACACACACACACACACACACACACACACTAGAGAGACAGAGATATAAAAAGAAAAAAACAGAGAGAGAGAGGAACAGAGAGGGAGAGAGACATACATCAGACAGGCAGACAGGAAGAATTAAAGACAGGACAGGAGAGGACGACACACACACACACACACACACACAGGAGGTGTTATAAATTGAGTTTATCAGTCAGAGCCTGCTGTGGTGTCTGGGACGAGATTATAGAGCTGAGAGAACTGCCCACATCTGGCCCCCAGCTGGATCAACCATACACACACACACACGCGCACAAACATACACACAAAAGTACAGGAACCTCCGCACAAACCTCCTCAAGTCTCACACTCTCTCAATAATTCGTTGTCAAGACAACACACAACACACACACCAGATCTGAGACCGTTCTCCGCCCCCTTTCCTCCCTCCCTGTGTGTTTCTCATGTGTGTGTCTCTTCTTTGTGTGTGTGTGTGCTCTATGTGTATGTGTCTCTGGTGTGTGTGTTGCAACCCGCTCTCTCCAGAGGATTCAGAACGCAGCAACCAGCCTGGTCTTCAACCTACCCAGACGCTCCCATGTCACCCCACTCCTCATCTTCCTTCACTGGCTTCCCATCACGGCCCATATCAGATTCAAGACCCTGGTACCTTCCGAGCGGTGAACAGGGATTGCACCCGACTACATCAAGTCTCTCCTCCAGCCTTACACCACCACCCACTACCTACGGTCTTCTTTTGACAATCGCCTGGTGGTCCCACCGCTCAAGAGCACCCGGTCCCAACACAAGCTCTCCTGTCTGTCCTCCCAATTGTGGAATCAACTCCCCACCTTCATCAGATACACTGACTGTCTACCCACCTTTAGGAAAAGGCTCAAGACGCAATAATTCTGCGAGTACAATGGTACTTAGGACTGACTGCTGGACCTGATGTTAGTTTCCTCCAGGATCACACTGACTCCTATTGAGGGACTTGTTGGCCTGTTCTAACCAATTTGAAAATTCCTGTACTCGCTGTGAGGTATATTATTCTTACTTGCTTTCCCACAAGTACCATCTGCATGTTTTAACTTGTGTAACTGAATTCTTCCCTTTGTCACAGGTTTGGTTTCTCACAATGTATGCTTCATAATCGGATTACCCCCCAATGTTTGGGGCTATCTCGTTATCATTGGTGACCGATGCTCTTTTCTAAAGCTCTCTCTTGGAAGTTGCTTTCGATAAAGGCGTCTGCTAAATTAATAAATGTAAATGTAATGTGTGTGTGTCTCCCTGGTGTGTGTCTCCTCTAACCTCCAGGACAGGGTTGGACTGCAGCAGGCGGTCCTTGATGGTCTGCACGTGCTCAGACGCAGGGCAGGTGACGGCGTAGTACTGCAGGATCTTCTTGGACGCCTCCGTCTTCCCAGCGCCGCTCTCTCCTGAGATCAGGATGCACTGGTCTTTCCTCTCAGCACGCATGGAGCGGTATGAGTTATCAGCCACCGCATAGCTGGGGGGGGGAGAAGGGGGGAAGAGGAATAAGGAGGTCAGAGGTAAAGGGAGAAGTATGAAGGGGAGTAGAACAAGGGAGGGTGAAGGGACGAGGAGAGGGGAGGGTGAATGGAAGGGAGGGAGGGAGGGAACAGAGAGGAGGAGAATCAGCATACCGTTCATATCTAACAAAGACAGTGAAGTCACATGATACATTCCATTGACATGTAATACAATATACAGTTAGGCCCGTCCATATTTGGACAGTGACACAAGTTTTGGTTTTTTAGCTGTTTACGAAAACATATTCAGGATACAATTATATAATCAATATGTGCTTAAAGTGCTGACTGTCAGCAAATTTGAGAGTATTCACACCCAAATTGGAGCAAGGGTTTAGGTCAGGGGTGTCCAATCCTAGTCCTGGAGGGCCACTGTCTTTACAGTTTAGATGTTTCCCTGGTCTAGCACACCTGATTCTAATGAATGGTCATTATCTGGCTTCCACAGCGCTTCTATATACCTTATACCTTATCTAAAGGTATATGTGATGTCATCCTGTAATCCATGCAGTCGGGCATTTCCCCCTCCTACACTCCCGTAATGGACAAGCTAATTGTGAGACAGACAGCGTTGAATTTTGATTTAATATTTGAGTTGGATTGTGCAAGATGTTTATGGAACAACCATCACTCAGTACAAGCACAAATAACACTGTTTAATCTTCATTATAATGACAACATTTACCAGCCTTTACCCCTTGTGTGCATTCACTTACTTATTTTGCCCCCATTCCTTTATCCCTGTGTGCACTCTTCTACTCTTTTACCTCACACCCTTACCCCTGTGTGCTTTTATGAGACTGTGTGCCAACGTTGCAAGAGTTTCCCCTCAGGGATTAATAAAGTATTCTGAATCTGTGTCGGCAATTCCCATTGTCCAAAAATGTGCGTAGGATTACATGAGGGTCAGAGTTTGCGTGGAAGCTTTTTATTTTTATAAATCACAACCTTTGTGTGGAAACTGGGGTACGCACATTTTAAGCCCTGTTTTGTGTGTACGCAACATTTCTAAATGACCCCTGGTGAGCTTGGGAACTCAAAAAGGCCTGGAAGACAACAGTGGTGGAGGATCGCAGAATCCTTCCCATGGTGAAGAAAACCCCTCCACAACATCCACTCAAGTGAAGAAAACTTTCCAGAAAGTAGGTGTATCTACCATAAAGAGAAGACTTCATGAGTGAACATACATATAAAGGATTCACCACAAGGTGCAAACCATTAATCAGCCTCAAAAATAGAAAGGCCAGATTTGACTTTGCCAAAACACATGAAGAAGCCAGCCCAGTTCTGGAACAGCATTCTTTGGACGGATCAGACCAAGATCAACATGTACCAGAATCATGGGAAGAAGAAAGTCTGGAGGAGAATTGGAACAGCTCATGGTCCAAAGCACACCACATCTTCTGTAAAACATGGTGGAGGTAGTGTGATGGCATGGGCATGTATGGCTTCCAATGGCACTGGGTCACTTGTGTTTATTGATGATGTGACAAAAGACAGATGCAGCCGGATGAATTTTGAAGTGTATAGGGATATACTTTCTGCTAAGATTCAGCTAAATGCAGCAAAGTTGATTGGACGGTGCTACACAGTACAGATGGACAATGATCCAAAAAATACTGCAAAAGCAACCCAGGAGTTTTTTTTAAAGCAAAGAAGTGGAATATTATGCAGTGGCCGAGTGAATCCCCAGATCTCAACCCAATCGAGCATGTGTTTCACTTGCTCAAGACAAAACTTGAGGCAGCTGAAGACAGCTGCAGTAAAGGCCTGGCAAAGCAGTCGGAAACCCAGCATTTGGTGATGTCCATGGGTTCCAGACTTCAGGCAGTCATTGCCTGCAAATATTGAAAAGTAACATTTTACTTAGGGTTATGTGTATTTGTCCAATTACTTTAGAGAGGAGTGTTTGTATAAAAATAGCTGCAATTCCTACATGTTTAATCATATGTTTTTGTTCCACCCCTTGAATTAAACCTTAAAGTCTGCACTTCAATTCCGTTGTAGTTGGTTCATTTCAAATCGAATGTGGTGGTACGCAGAGCCCAAATCATGAAGATTGTGTCACTGTCCAACTATTTCTGGGCCTAACTACATTTACATTTACATTTATTCATTTAGCAGACGCTTTTATCCAAAGCGATTTACAAGAGAGAGCTTTTACAAAGAGCATCAGTCATTGAGCATAGCAACGTGATAGACCCCGAACACAGTGGGTTTTTTAGATCGTGAATCATACATCATGAGAACCAATAAGTGCCAAGGGAAGAACTATAAATGCATAACACAACGATTGTGAACATAAAGCAAGAGATACCACCCCCCCAGCAACCTATCGCAAAGCTCAGATCCTCCCAGGGGGTGGGGTCAGGGGTCAGGAGGGGAATCCTGGCACCGACAAGCACAGCACCCCCCTCCCTTTTTCTCCTCCACCCCTTCCCAGCCTCCCCCTCTTTTCTCTCAGTCTGCAGGACTGGCAAAAGAAGAAGGAGACAGAGAGAAGTAGAGAGACATAGAGAGACATAGAGGAGGAGAGACAGAGAAGGAGAGAGACAGACACAGAGAAGAAGAGCGGAGAGAGAAAAGGAGAGACAGACAGACAGACAGACAGAGAGAGAGAGAGAGAGAGAGAGAGAGAGAGAAGCAAGGTAGAGAGAAAGAGAGGTAGAGAATAAATGAGTCAGATCAGAAGCTATTCTGAACCTTGTCATAATCCCCAGGTTATCCAGGCTCTATCTATATATTGTGTAAGGTATTGATTAGGGCTGTCAACGAATATTCTATATTCAAATATACATTCGAATAGTGTTTAAAAAACGAATTTCGAATATGAAAATGTGTATTCAAATGTTTAAAAAAAACACACAAAAAACAGCGGCAGCAGGCAAGACTGTTTGTATTTGGGACAAGAATCGCGACCTTAAATTTCTTGCACAAAACTTTTAATCACGATCAGCATTTTTTATTGTTGTCGTTCATTTACACTGCTATGCGCAGAAAGCGAGACAGTGCGGGAGAGAGAGAAAGAAAAAGTGCGTGTGTGCAAGCAAGAGGCCAAGGTCTGCGGTCTTGGCCATTAGTTCATCTACTTTATTTTGTGTAGGTGTAGGTAATACGTTGTTAAATTAACTTAAATATATTACCCATACAAGTAGTTATGTCTTGTTGTATTAATTTGTCCTGTTATTGACGTGCCTAATGCGCAACCGGGAAATATATTCAAATACATGTGTGAGGAATATTCAAATGTCATTTTTGAGCAGTTTTGACAGCCCTAGTGTTGATTCCCTCCTGTTATTCTGAAGCCTCGTCCCTGGAGAGCCTGCAGGCAGCACAGCTGAAAACAACATGAATTCCATCAGGAGACCTGTGTCTAAGGGGGGAGGAGAGGGAGGAGACCTGTGTCTCGGGGGGGAGGAGAGGGAGGAGACCTGTGGGGGGAGGAGAAGGGCAGGAAGGGAGAAGAAGGACTCACATGTGAGGGGAGACCTCATAGAAGTTGACCCCCCGGTATCTCTCCATGTGGTTCTTGGTGTAGATCTCCAGATCTTTGTAAGGGTTCACTGACACCAGCACCGAGCCTATGTATGTCTGGAGGACAGGAGACATTACACACACACACACAGGACAGGAGATGTTACACACACACTCACCAAGGACAGGAGACGTTACACTCTCTCTCACACACACACATGCTGGGTCCCCCCCAGTTCTTACGTAGATCAGGTTCTCCTTGAACCTCTTGCGGAGGTTCTCCAGGAAGGCCGCCTCACTGGTGAAGTTCTCCAGGAGGACGAAGTCCTGCACCCCCACTCTGTCCCGAGCTGTCAGGGCACTCTCCATCATCGCCCGCACGCCGTCACTGCCCACCGCCTGAGGGGAGGAGGGGGGACGGAGGGAGGAAGGGGAGGAGAGAGGAAGATGGAGGAGACAAAACTTGTGAGTACAGTATTCCTACAGGCTGGAGGCAGGAGGAGAGGGCAGAGAAGAAAGAAAAGGAGGGGAGGAGAGACCAGACTTATCCCTGAGGAGGGGGTGAGAGGAGGAAAGACCAGACTCGCCCAAGAGGAGGAGGTAAGAGGAGGAAAGACCAGACTCACCCCAGAGGAGGAGGTGAGAGGAGAGACCAGATTCACCTCAGAGGTGCAGAGGGGAGACAAGGCAGCCATCCTGAGAAGACTACACACTCAACGCTATCTGACAGGCTAAAGAAGAGTCTTCCAGCTCTCAAACTCACCCACATACACACACCACACACACACACACACACACAAACACCCACACACACAAACCACAGACGTCACAATGGGCCATATTCTCTACAGATACTGAAAGCTACTGTTTGACTCACAACAGCACTGAGAACACCAGATTCTATTCTCACACACGCATCAAACACACAACACACATACATGACATACATTACAGTATAAACATGGAACATACACATGACATACACTACAGTGTAAACATGACGCACACTGTACACATGACACACACACAAACCTTTAACACACACACCATAATACACTTGACTGAAAATTTAAAATCTGTTTTCGCTAACTTCCCCTTCCAAGTTCTATTTTCAGCTAACTTGGTGTATTCCTGCATAATGTCTAATGTGCTGTACTTCAACCACACAAGTCTTCCACACACACACAGCCCATAACATAGCCAAACACCAACAGACACACACACAGTCCAACACACAAAAACACAGGAACACACAGGAGGGGTTCTAGGTCAGCTGTAAACTCACATGATGACGGTTCTCCAGACACTGTCCCAGAATGCCTCTCTCCACCAAGCAGGCTTGGGTTCTAAACATCATCGCTCGCATGTTGCCCAGGTCCATGACTGTCTGGACTGAGATACACACACCTGCCTACACAAACCTGTCTGTTCTAAGGTCGCTCAAACAATAAGACAAGGAACATGCATACAGTTTGCTTATACTGACGCACACCCACACTTGTATATACTGACAGACGCACAGTTTAGCTTAATGGAATACAGCAGGTGCAGATGTTGTTGTTATTGACAGAACATTATGCCTCCAGGGAAGAGAAGAGAAAAAGAGAGAAAGAGAGAGAGAGAGTGAGAGAAGAAAGAGAGGAAGAGAAGAGAGAGGAAGAGAGAGAATGAGAGAGAGGAAGAGAGAATATTTAATTAAGAGACTAAGGAGGCAGTTGGATACAGGATAGGAGGAGTGTCCTCAAGAACTGCTGACGAGGGGAGCACATCATCCTCCTCCTCCTCTCCTCCTCCTTTCCCTCTCCTCCCCTCCCCTCTTACAGTGCTTGTCCACTAGTGTCGCAGGGCGTCGGCTTACAGTTCATAGTAAATGTAACCGAGGGTCGAGGAGCGTCAAGGGCATTGTTGGGAAGACGAGCGGAGCAGAGAAAGTTGAACTTTTCTCAATCATATGCAAATGAGGAGCGTTAAACGCTGATGTTGGCCAATTGGATTGGTTTCTTGTTTCTTGTAACGTTTCTTGCAACCGTTGGCCAGGGTATACATCTCTAGGTTTTACTAGTTCAAGATGGACGACAAACAACAAACAACAGCAAAGATATAAAAGAGAGAGGATCAAACAAGTGTCAAACAAACAATCAAACAAGATCAAACATGCCTGACAAAAAATAAAAAAATGTGCTAAATGAGTCCTGGACTGGAGGGTAGGGAGCAGGAGTTAGCAGAGTTTGGAAAAGTGAATTCTGAGGGTTTGTTTGAATGATGCTATAGAGGGGCCTGTTCGATGTCAATGGGAAGGGTGTTCCAGAGAGAGTGCAGCAACTGAGAAGGCCCTGTCACCCCAGTTCCGTCCGGTGCTTAGTCTGGATTTTCTTCAGGCTGTTGGTGCTACCAGACCTGAGGCAACAGGTTGGGGCGTGGAGGTAGAGGAGAACTGAAAGGTAGGGAGGGGCCAGGTTGTTTAGGGCTTTGTAGGTGGTGAGTTATATTTTAAAACCAATCCTGTATTTGACCGGGAGCTTGGAAGTTGCGTAGGACCTAGGTGATGTGTTCATAATGGGGGGTGGAGTTGAGCAGCCAAGCGCGGTGTTCTGAACATATTGAAGTTTATTGAGGACTGTTTTGGGAGAGCCATAGAGGATGTTGTTGCATTAGTCAAGTCTGGATGTTATGAGGGCATGGATTAGAGTTTAGCTGATGGCAAAAGACAGGAAGGCAGGGGGGTGCAAAGTTCTTGAGGTAAAAGAAGGCAGTTTTGGTGATATGATTGGTGACATTGGATGAGAAAGAGAGGGTGGGAGTGATGATACCGAGGTTGCGGACCTGAGTGGAGGGGGTGATAATGGAGTCGAGGGAGAAGGTCTGTGCTGAGCGGATGAGGTGTTTTGGGCCGATTAAGAGTATTTCAGATTTATTGCAGATGAGTTTGACAAAGTTCTGTTGCATCCATCATTTTATATCAGCAAGACAGATGGTGAGAGTGGAGTGAGTGACTGAGGTGACTGTCTTGGAAGAGAAGTAGAGTTGGATGTCGTCAGCATAGCGCCAGCATGGTCGACCGTGGTGACGGATGATTTGTCCAAGATAGATAGATAGATATATCTTCATTTGTCATTGTCACAAGGTACAACGAAATTGAAAGTGCTTCTAGTCAGTGCAAAAAGTTAAAACCTAGTGCTAAAATAACTAATAAGTGTTAAAATAACTAGAATAAATATACCTGAGACAGTAAAATGTACAAAAATAAATAAAACATATACTAAAAACACAATAAATACTAAATATGCTAAAAGAAGAATAAAACAACATATAGACATACCTCCACATCCATTACAAATACATTGTGCACATAATCTTTGGGCAGCATTCAAAGTGACTATTGCATTTGGATAAAAACTGTGTTTGAATCGATTTGTTCTTGTACCAATTGCTCTGGCCGGGGTGTGAAGTGTCTCTTATAATGTTCTGGGCTTTCTTAAGGCAACAGGATCTGTTTAGGTCTTCCAGTGCGGGGAGGGGTAGGGTGTAAATCTTGGGGAGGGGTGTAAATATGAATCGGAAGGGATCAAGCACAGAACCTTGGGAGACACCGTGGGTGACTGGGGAGGTGGAGGATTTATGTATTATGGAAATGAATTGATGGTGGTCTGAGAGATATGAGGTGAACCAGGAGAGGGCAATGCCAGTTATGTCAAAGGAGTGCTGGAGACGTGCGAGGAGGATGGAGTGGTTGATGGTGTCGAACGTGGCGCTAAGGTCAACTAGGATGAGGATGGTGAGGAAGCCAGAGTCAGCAGAGAGGAGTATGTCATTTTTGACTTTCAGTAGGGCAGTTTCTGTGCTGTGTTTTGAACAGAAGCCGGATTCCAAGGGTTCATAGAATTACTTTTGGGGTAACATATTCTACTGTAATCTTGCACTGGTGAAACATTGCGTATGTTTACACATGTGTAAAACTGGTCTTTTGATTGATTTTGTAAGCACATGAACCAAAGTCTGCATGCTTGGCCATGACATGGCCATATGGGGAGTATCATGACTCCCACACAATGACACACACACACCTCTAAAAATCTTAGGTTAGGTTAGTTACTAGGTTGGTTACTAGCACTTAACCCAGCCTTGGGGAAAACATGCTAGCGGAATTCACACAGTGTGTGCGGTAGGTGTGAGTGTGTGTGCAGTAAGCATATGTGTATGTGTGTGTGTCTCTGAAGGCTCTTTCACATCATTAGCAGGCCTGTTATCTGGCCATCTGACATACAGGACACAGGCCTGTGGGGGAAGCCATTTAGTTTGAGAGTTGATGGAGGGTTGCCAGGTTTCATGGAAAAGCTAGAGGAACCCCCCCCCTTCCTATCAGCTTCTCTCTCTCTCCATGACTTCATGACTTCATTGTTCCTCAATGCTGCTTTAATAGGTCCACTTTCCTGCTCTCTGCCTCTCCACCCTTCCCTCAGCCAGAACCCTTCAAAATACACGCACACACAACACACACACAACGCACACACTCACTCTAAACACACACACTCTCTCCCAGTCTAAACACACAGTCGCACTCACACTACACATTCTAAACACACACTCACACTGTCCCAGTCTAAACACACAGGGGAGTTCTTCCCTCCTTCCACCACTGTGCTATGCTGTCAGGTTTTCCAAATCCTGTCCTCACAACAAAGAGGGGTGGGTGGGGTGAGGCTGGAGGGGTAAGGCTTGGTGGGGAAGGCAGGGAGGGTAAGGGCAGGTGAGGCGAGGCTAGAGTGTAAGGCTGGGTGGGGGAGGCTGAGGTGGGGGTGTGAAAGCTAGGATGGAGGATAGGGGGAGAAAATAGGTTGTAGAAGAGGGTGGTCTTCTCCAAACTCACTCTCCCCCCCTTGCTCGCTCTCTCTCTCTCTCTCCCCTATCTCTCCTATCTCTCTACCCCTCTCCCCCTTTTCTCCCCCATGTCCCCCCTCTATCCCCTCCTCTCTCTCCCCTCAGCAGCATGTCTTCTCCTGCAGACGCAGCTGCCCTGGTGCGTTGCTATGGACGCAGGCGTCTGCTCCATGCACACCTGGTTTCATAAGCAGCACCACCTGCTTCCTGTCTCACGCCCAGGCAGACAGACACCAGCTGGGGCTGCAATACAGAACAGGCTGCTGGCTTTTTATTGGTGACAGGTCACATGGCACCAGTAACCAGGAGGTGAATACAACTCCAGCAGCCATGATGCTAAATGAAGCACCGAAGCACAGCACTTCCACACACCACACACATTAAGCTGGATCTCCTCTAAAAGGAATTGTGTTAGTGAACACCAGTCAACACACTTAGCACAGAACAGCTGGAGCGACCAGTGTGTTCCTTTTTGACGGTCCTAACATGCGTAGGATATTTGGTACTCAGGTGCATTGTTGTTGTTATATTATTGCTTTGTTGTTTGCTTCCTAGCTATCACCCTTCAGACATCTGTGCCTGCCTTATAATTGCAACTTGTTTTGACTGAATGCTTGTTGGTTTCTCACGATGTACGTTTCATAATCTATAAACCTGCTATGTTTGGGGACTATCACGTTGCAATGATCAATGACTGATGCTCATTTATAAAGCTCTCTCTGAAGTTGCTTTGGATAAAAGCGTCTGCTCAATGAATAAATGTAAATGTTCCCAAAGCTAGCGGCAGAGGTTATCTCTCTCAGATAGAGAGGGAGACAAAGAATGATAGAGAAATATGGAGAGGGAGAGAGACGCAGAGACAGGAAGTGAGAAAGATACAGGTAGAGAGACAGGTAGAGCAGGAGAGAGGTGAGAAAGCTTCAGCTGGTTGGAGATAACAGTTGGCAGAGAAGAGAGGCCACCTGCTGGCCTTCTAAGAGGAAAATAATTTACCACCAGAGAAAGAATAGATGCTTGTGTGTGTGCATGTGCTTGACACCGCTCAAGAGCACCTGGTCCCAACACAAGCTTTTCGCCTCTCCCCCAATGGTGGAATCAATTCTCCACCTCCAGAGACACTGACCATCTCCCAACCTTCAAGAAAAGACTCAAGACACACTTGTTCCACTAAATTAATTAAGACTCAAGACGCACTTGTTCCACTAAATTAATTAATGTAAATGTTCCTGAACAACTTCTACGCTCGTTTTGACAGGAACAACAGAGAGACTGCCACAACCCCTAACACTCAACCCAACAGACATCCTCACCGCACTGAACCAGATCAACGCGCACAAGGCTGTTGGCCCAGACGGCATCCCTGGCCGTGTGATCAGAGCATGCGCTGAGCAGCTTGCAGGAGTTTTTACAGACATTTTCAACCTGTCCCTTGCTCAAGCAGCTGTGCCGGCATGCTTCAAATCCACCTCCATCGTACTGGTGCCGAAGAACTCCAGCCCATCGTGCCTGAACGACTATCGCCCTGTAGCACTCACTCCCATTGTCATGAAGTGCTTCGAGCGACTGGTCCTGGCACACCTGAAAACCAACCTTCCACCCACACTTGACCCTCACGAGTTTGCCTACTGCAGCAATAGAACCACAGATGATGCAGTTTCCTCAGCGCTGCACTCTGTGCTCACACACCTGGATATTAACAACACATACGCACGTATGTTGTTTGTAGACTTCAGATCTGCTTTCAACACTGTCATCCCCTCCAAGCTGATCACCAAAATTGGAGAGCTGGGCATCAACACCTCCCTCTGCCACTGGATTATGGACTTTCTGACCAACCGACCACAGCATGTTAGGTCAGCCCACTCCTGCTCCTCCACCATCACACTCAACACAGGTGTATCACAGGGATGTGTGCTCAGCCCATTCCTCTACTCCCTCTTCACACATGACTGCAAGCCAATGTATGGATCCAACTCCATCATTAAGTTTGCTGATGACACCACGATGATTGGCCTCATCACCAACAACAATGAGACAGCCTGGCCATGTGGTGTGGTGACAATAACCTGCTCCTTAACGCCACAAAGACCAAGGAGCTTATCGTGGACTTAAGGAAGAAGAGGGGAGACACGCACGTCCCCATTCACATCAACAGGATGGCTGTTGAGCGTGTCTCCAGCTATAAATTCCTGGGGATCCACATCTCGGATGACCTGTCCTGGATTACAAACACCTCCGGCCTGATCAAGAAGGCCTGATCACCAGCGTCTCTTTTTCTTGAGAACACTGAGGAAACACCACCTGTCCTAAGCTGTCATTGTGAACTTCTACCGCTGTGCGATCGAGTGCATCCTGACCAACTGTGTTACAGTGTGGTATGGGAATTGCACAGTCGCAGAGCGCAAGGCACTGCAGCGGGTGCTGAAAACTGCCAATTGCATCACTGGGACTATTCTTCCATCCATCGAGGACATCCAGAGGAAGCTCTGTCTGCGTAGAGCTCACAGTATCCAAAAAGATTCCTCACACCCCGCCCACAAACTGTTTGCCCTCCTGCCCTCCGGCAGGCGCCTGAGGAGTCTCTGGTCAGCAGACTGAGGAACAGCTTCTTCCCCAGAACTGTGACACTCCTGAACTCCACCCGCACTAGACCCCGCCCCCTTATATAACCCCCGCCCCCCCATAGAACCCCCGCCACCCTATATTTGCACATCTGCTACATTTCTGTTGTCTGTTCATTTTGCACTATCTGCGTCATTTCGGTTGTTATTTTGCTATTTGCCCTATCTGTGTTATTTTGCTATTTGCACTATCTGTTTATTTTGCACATCTGCACATTGCATAATCTGCACTAACTGCACATACATGCAACTCTGTAAATTTCTGTTAAATACTGTAGAATCTTGTACAATACAGCTGTACATTTGTCTTAAATCACTTTCATCTGTACATACACTGTATATTCTGATTATACTGTACATACTGTGTATATTCTGAGTATACAATTACAATTATATTCTGTTGTAATAAGTGTTTTGCACTTCTGGTTGGATGCTAACTGTATTTCGTTACCCTGTACTTGTACCTGTGTAATGACAATAGAGTTGAATCTAATCTAATCTAATGTATGGAGTGTGTGTTAGATAGTATTTGAGTATACACTATGCTGCATTACCTCAGTTAACCTGGGTTCTCTGAATAACAGCATTCCTGCAAGGTGATTGTCCTGACCGTATTTTGTTGTTCCATAGTTGTACGGTCAGATTGTTGAATTCTAGAAGTTGGATTGGTGTTTTTGAGAACTGCATAGACATATGGTGATTTACATTCTTGTCAGAGGCCCACACCAAAAGTTACATACCACAGACAGGACGATGACTTGCTTATTCTACCAATGCAAATGATGCGCTCGTAGACAGAAGGTCTGGGAGACCACTCTCCTTTGGAGGTGCTAATCAACTGGCAAAGGATGCTCCTCACACCCACAGTGGATTGGAGACAAAGAACGGCTGTGAGACAACAGGTCCCAACAGGTCTGTTTCACCTCCAGAGCTCCTTTGACCGCATGTTGTATGTTCACAGCAACAGCTTCCAAATGCAAATGCCACACCTGGAATCAACACCAGACCTTTTAACTGCTTAATTGATGACAGGTTAACGAAGGAAGAGCTCATGCAGCCTTTCTTTTTTTGCAGCCTTCTGAGCCAATTATCCAGCTACTTTTGGTCCCTTGAAAAAGAGGCGGCTACGTATTAAATAGCTGTAATTCCTAAACCCTTGCTCCAATTTAGTTGTGAATACTGTCAAATTACAGCTGAGTCTGCACTTTAAACCTATATTGATTATATAATTGTATCCTGAATATGATTTGACAAACAGCTAAAATAACAAAACTTGTGTCACTGTCCAAATATTTCTGGGCCTAACTGTATATGCCAAGCGCTTATCTCTCTTGTGCTTTCTCTCTCTGTCTTTTACAGACACACACACACACACACACACACAGTTTCATTAACATCTCCACTCAGTATCAGTCAGGACCGAGGAATCTGACTGAGCAACAGCAGCTGGGGACTGCTGCGCCCTGGGGTGGTGAACACACATACTCACGTACACACATACATACACACAGACACACGCACACACACACACACACACACATACCCCCCCCCCCCCCCACACACACACACACACACACACACACACACACACACCAATAAGGGAGCTAAAGTTAACAGCATGGATAAAGCATATGGAAAATTCACTTGTTGCTAGGAACATGCCATGTGTTTAGTGATCAACCGTAGTCCATAGTCCATAACCATAGTAGAAAGTTATTTCTCTCTTTCCTAGTGACTTCCCTTATGTCTCTCCCTCCTCTCTTTCCTGTGCCCTTGCAGTTCAAGAGCACGCTGACAGGAATTACGTAACAACCATTTCTCTCTCCTCTTTAATAATCCACCTTCTCCTAACCCCCTTCATACACCTTGCCACACAGACGTCCTTACCCAACACACACTTCATACACACTTCCAGAACAACACACCTAGCAACACACACTCCCTACAGACCTACAAACACATACTCATACACCTCTACACACACATATTTCTACAGAACCCTTGACTACAGACCTACAAACACACACACACACACGAGTTGAAGCAACAGACATGTAAGTATAAATGAGACAGATCTGTCTCTTACCAGTCCTCTGTACGTCATCTCTCCAGGTGAGCAACTGTTAGATATCTCCTCCTTTTCTTCTTAGAGCACAGTAATCTACGCAGACCAGACTAGCTCTCCTTCTCCCACTGGCTCATACATGTGAGCCAGCCAGCTGCCATGTTCTCTCTCTCTCTCTCTCTCTCTCTCTCTCTCTCTCTCTCTCTCTCTCTCTCTCTCTCTCTCTCTCTCTCTCTCTCTCTCTCTCTCTCTCTCTCTCTCTCTCTCTCTCTCTCTCTCTCTCTCTCTCTCTCTCTCTCCTCTCTCTCTCTCTCTCTCTCTCTCTCTCTCTCTCTCTCTCTCTCTCTCGTCAAACTCGAGGGCCGCTGTCCTGACAGTTTTACATGTTTCCCTGTTCCACCACACCTCCACAGAGCTCGATAACAACCCTTCATTACAGTAAGGTGTGCTGGAGAACGGAAACATCTACAACCTTCAGGACAGCGGCCCTCGAGGACTGGAGTTTGACAACCCTGCTCTAGGTCTCTCCCTCCTCCTCTCTCTTCCTCTCGGTCTCTCTCCCTCCCTCCATCCTCATACCACCCCTCTCTCTCCCTCTAGGTCTCTCTCCCATCCTCTGTCCTGCCAACATAATCAGAACCCCAGCCTGCAGGAATCTGAGTAATGTTTTCCAGACGGTATGAGTTTCTCTCTCCCTCTCCCTCTCCCTCTCTCTAACCATGAAACATGACACCATGGGCCCAGCGCAGAGCACTTCAGAGTTCGCAGAAGAAAGAATTAGTCAGAGGAATGATTGTTCTGATGACTTCCTGTTCTGAAAGGTTAATCGTGAGATTCCAAATGATGCTGGTGAACAGCCTATTAGCAGAGCCGTAGGACAGCCAATGAAATTAGCCTTAGGGGCCAATCTGCAGCATTTAGCCAGCGGCATTATGCTGAATCAGCATAAAGGCAAGAGGGGGGTGGGAGACAGGAGGGAGTGAGGGATAGAATAAGCATCTGTACCGAGGACAGCGAGGGATCAAGAGGGAGGTGGCGAAAGAAGGAGAGGGCTGGAGGGAGCGAAAGAAGGTAGAAGAGAGCTAGAAGGATTGAGAGAGGAGAGCTGGAGAGAGAGGTGAGAGCTGGAGGGAGTGAAAGTATAAGGAGAGAGAAATAATGCATAGATGCAGAGAGCGGTTGTCTGGTCACACCCTGGTGTTGCTGTATGTACACACTACATAAACACCACGGCATCAGGGTCATAAGGATGTTAAAGAAAGTTCACCCACTCACACACACACACACACACACACACACACACACACACACGTGGGAAAAAAACACTACCACAGCACAGTGCTCATGGTTCAACTCATTTCTGTTTGTCAGAACACAAACACCATGTTCCTTCTCCTGTTTGGCCTGACACTGCACAGCATCACAGTATGCAAAAATGCTGTACTGCACTGTGCTGTGCTGTAAACAGGCCTGTATGACATATCACTATACTTAGGAAACAATTACCACTGCTTCCTCCAGAACATCTTCCTGCTGTATCAACCTATCCTTCTCTCTCTCTCCCTGTTTCCCTCTTTGCTCGCTCACCCCCTCTGATTGGTGGAATCCTCTGTGTGTTTGTCCATGTCTCACTGTTCAGATCATGTGTCTCATGTTATGTAGCTCTGTGCTCCAAGGAGAGGATTCCCTGATCTCTCTTTCCCTCTTTCTCTGTCCTCCCTCCCCTCTCCACATCCATCCCCTCTCCTCCTCCCTGACACTAGCCAGACAGTCATACTACAGCCACCAGATCTCTCACCTTTCACCTTTCCTCTCATCCAGGTCCTACTCCTCCCCTCCCTCTCTCCTGACCTTCACTCCCTTCCTTTCTCCTTCCCCTCTCTTGGTGAGTCTGGGAGAAGAAGGTCAATCACTCGGCCTGGGAGAGAACACAGTGTGAGAGCGGAGGCCTGGGAGAGGAGGAGAGGGAGAAGGGGGAACGAGGGAGGAAAGGGGGTGTGTAAAGTAAGAGGAGGGGAGGGCAGGGAGGGAGGAGAGAGGAAGTAGGGAGGAGGAGAGGAAAGAGTGAAAAAAAAGAGAAAACAGAGGGAAAAGCAGCGATTATGTCAACCAGGAAAAATGCCAGCCACATGGGCGGAGCCAAGGCTAAAGAGACATGGACAGAGGAAGAGGTGGAGAGAGGGAGAGAGAGACGGGGAGAGAGAGATAGACAGAGGGAGAGAGAGAGCGAGAGAGAGAGATGGAGAGTATGGGAACTGTAGATGACTATATTAGGTCAGTGTGTGGGTAAGAACAGCAGGAAAGAAAGACGGAGGAGTGGATAAAGAGAGAAAGATGGAGAGAGTGACAAGGCTGACAGGAGAGGGGAAACCCAGGACTGGAGAGAAACGTTCCAAGACAAACGTTATACGCACTCTATCGATCTCTCTGTCTCCCTCACACGCCCCCATCTCTCTCTCCAACTCGCCATCTCTCTCCCTCTCACACCACTTTCCACAGCAGTAGCAGTTTGGTCATACAGTTATTTCCTCTGAGTGTCACTGTCTTCAGTCATCCATTAAATAAATTAAACCAGTTCTGGCCAGCACTGCTCTGAACGCTCTCTCTCTCTCTCTACATCAGCAAAGTGTACGTATATCAAAGGGATACCTGTGTGTGTGTGCATGTGTGTGTGAGAGAGAGAGAAACACACACACTCCTGGACCATCTCCCTATGGTTAAGTCCAGGACCGGTGGGGGGATGGGGGAGAGCAGAGGACAGGGTGGAGGGAGAACAGGGGGAGGGGATAGGTATGGTCGGCTAACAGTGATTGTTTACCTTGGCAATACACACACAAACTGACTAATCTGTCTCTCACCTCTCTCGCTCTACACTCGCTGATATCTAGTAGGGTGTGGTTGCGTTTTACATTGTAGTAGGCTACTACAACCTATATTCTTTCAACATCAAAAATCACACCCCAACTTATCCCTGACTTTGATTCACTATGTCAAAATGTAGGTATTTGTGGCGAAGAAATAAGCTGGACGTGAATCTGTGGCCAAAGTTGCGTCTAGTTGGACGCTTGTTTATTTTGAGGTGCCAAAGTGTGTTCAGATGCGAATTTGCATAAGAACACAGTTTGGCACCTTTAAATGGGTTAACTGCACTGCTAGCTAGGTCATCGAAAAGTCCAGGCAAATTTACAAAGGAGCCGTTTCATCAATGAAATAAGCACATTTTCAGAGACTACACTTCCCATTTTACGTCACATTTTTCTTCAGATGCTAATTTACATGCACTGTTGGACAGAAATATGAATAGTAAAAACTTATTTCAAGGTGGCTACACATCGGCTTGTCATCCATCTTGCTTCTTGTTCCCGCTGATCAGGTCACGTCACAGGTCACCGCACGTCACTACCAGAGTCCTTGATTGGTTAACACCCTTGCAAATATCTGCCAAAGTTCACATTTTTTAACTCGGGCATCATTACATTTACTCATTTAGCAGACACCTTTATCCAAAGTTACTTACAAGAGAGAGCTTTACAAAAACAGCATCGGTCACTGAGCATAGCAACGTGATAGACCCCAAACATATGTTTTCATATGTCAACAAGCTCAAGCTATTCCAGACCCATCTTCAAAATCGAGAGCTAATTTTCCCTCTTTGCTGAAAGTCAAGTGAAGGAGCTGCTGAGGTCTCACAAAGCAGCTTTGCAGAGATTCTGAATAGATTCTGATTCTGATGCTATGCAACACTGGTTGAAAATCAGAGTTTTGAGGACGGATTCTGCAACCTGAGGGGAAAACATGGGAGCATGGGAGTCATGTGGCACAGCAGTCAGTGAGGGCGTTGGGCTGGTAATCAGAAGGTTCAAACCCTGGCTGGGTCCACTGTCCTGCATGTTTTAGATGTTTCCCCCTTCTCACACACCTGCTTATAATGCCTGTTCTTTACCAGGATTCTTCGGAACTAGATAACAACCCATTCATTTGAATCAGGTGAAACATCTAAAACATGCAGGACACTGGGCCCTGAGGACCAGGGTTGGGGACCACTGTGCTAAATTACTAAATGTAAATGTAAAACGACCACAGACCACCTTCCTCATTAACCCTTCCACTGCTGAATCAAATGGTTTGAAAGTCCCTTTAGTGACAAATGAAGTGGCATCCCAGTTGGAGATAATTTAACTATGTGAGGATGACAGACTGAAATCTCTGTTGAGAGAAGGAACCACAGAGTTCTGGAAAACAGTGCCCACAGACAGATATCCAAATGTTAAAACATGCTGCATTCAAGCTAATGTCAATGTTTGCAGCATTTTACGTCTGTGAATCAGTGTTTTCTACACTGAAACAAGTTAAATCATTGTTCTGTTCTTACCAGCACACGTTAAATAATTGCTTTGAGTGGCCACAACTGAGTACAAGGCAGAGTCAGGTAAGAAAGAAACCTATAAAAACATTAAAATGCTTTGTATTATGACTGTCATTAGATTTGTAAACCACTGTTGTATTGCGGGGGTATTTTGATTGTGGCTCTTTATACTGAACTGGTTAGCCACCTCTGCTATACGCTGTGAGTGAATTAGTGGATTAGGTCGCAACAGTTCCTTTCAATGGAATATTCCACCCATGGAAAATATTGAATTTTCTAAATGTTTGCGTGTTTGATGTTAGCCTGGTGTAGTCAGTATAGCCCAGTTACAAGCACACCTCACAATTACCCCAGAAATTGTAACCTTTCTAGTTTACATAGCAGAATCTCTGCTCTGCTCTGCTCCCCCCGCCCCCTCTTTCCCCATCCAGCTAGAGTTCATAGTACAAACAGAGCAGCATGGGACCTACTTCCCTCCCCCTCTCTCAGATCTTCTCTTTCCTACTTATTCTACTCCAACTCTCACTACTTTCTCATCATCATATTTCCCAGCCCCCTCCTCCACCCACTTCTCCACCCCCTCCACCCACAACTGCCCTCTCTTCACTCTCACCCTCGCTTTCACTTCTGTCTCACCCTCCCTCCCTCCCTCCCTCCCTCCCTCCCTCCCTCCCTCCCTCCCTCCCTCCCTCCCTCCCTCCCTCCCTCCCTCCCTCCCTCCCTCCCTCCCTCCCTTCCCCTGAGTTTTATTTTTATCTTTCAGGCCTTATAAGGCCAGCTCCCTGACTGTTCCAGGACTGGAGGGCTGGAGAGTATGCCTTGCAGCCTGCTCCTGTCCTTACTGCATCCTGTCCTTACTGCAACTTGTCCTTACTGCATCCTGCCCTTACTGCATTCTGTCCATACTGCATCCTGTCCATACTGCATACTGTCCTTACTGCATCCTGTCCATACTGCATCCTGTCCTTTCTGCATCTTGTCCTTACTGCATCCTGTCCTTACTGCATGCTGTCCTTACTGCATACTGTCCATACCGCATCCTGTCCTTACTGCATCCTGGCCATACTGCATCCTGGCCATACTGCATACTGTCCTTACTGCATCCTGTCGTTACTGCAGCCACTACAACAGGGTGGATTTTTACTAATATTATCGTCTTTTTTTTTTTATTATTTTGTATTGGTGGACAGTTTTCTATGGCAATGCAATTTTTTTCAGTCAGCTGTTCTGCTGTCCAGATTGTGACTTCACCTGAGGGAGGGACGCTGTTAGGGTCATGGCTCGCACCAACATTATTTACTGTTGTCAGCTGTTCTACTGTGCTGTTGCAACAGATGCTCATCAGCCAGCTGCTAAATATTAAACACAGAATTTCCTGTTGACTGGCTGGCTTCCTCTCTGCTGATTGGGCAAAAACAGCAGCAAGAAACCCACCCACAACAAACAGCAAACAAGATTCTGAAGCAGAAACTCTTGTCTTTGTTCAATTCTTCTTCATCACTCCCTCTCTTTTTCCTCTTCCCACTCTCCACTCTCCTGTCATTAGGTGTCCTTACCCAGGAACAGAACCCTTTTACAACCTCAGACTGCCAACCACAGACAAGCACAGACCACAACCAAGATGGAGACATTTCCCAAACAGTCCTAGTCTGTAGGTTGTGTATTTATTAAAACATTGTGGAATTTGAAATAAACCTGTCAATGCTGTCAGTAGGAAGCAGTGCTTAGGATTGTAACTGGGAGAAATGTTAGATATTGAGAAACACAAGATGAGGAATCTTATCCTAACTAGAAACAGAAAAGTAACCCAGTCCTCTCTCATCCCCTTTCATCCACCTCCCTCTCTCCTCCACTCTCCTCTCCTCCTCCCAATCATCTCCACCCTCCCCCTTTCTCTCCTCCCCCTTTCTCCTTTTCCCTCTCTCTTCTCGTTCCCTCACCCTCATCTCTCCTCTCTCCCCCTCCTCACATCTCCCCTCTTCTCTCCTCTCCAGGAGAGACAAACACCCTTCATGCTGCACTATTCCAGGAATCTAGTCCCAATCCAGAGCGATTTACAGCAAGTAGAGGGACATTCCCCCTGAGACAGGTAGGGTGAAGTGCCTTGCCCAAGGACACAAGATCATCTTGCCTTGGCCCGGGAATTGAACTTCTGATCAGTAGTCGCCCTAACAACTCAGCCAACTGACTCCATCACACACAGACATGAGAACACACACTCACACAGGCATCTGTGACGTCAGAGGGTATTTTTAGTTACCAGTGACCAGCCAGCCAGGCATGCAACTGTTACAATACAGAAATCTCTAAGGCAACACCCTTCACTAAACCTTGCACACCTCAGCATGTTAATTTTGCGATAGAGAGATATTATTTAGTTAGATATTAGTATTTCAGACTGAAAAAGTATTGCAATTACACATGTTTTGCTATACACATGTTTATTTCTTTTGTAAGTACTGGAACAACACACAAAAAAAGATGCTAATTTGCCGAATCTTAAAACTCCAGAAATGGGGAGTCACGTGGGGAGTCACATGGCTCAGCGGTTAAGGCGTTGGGCTAGTGATTGGGAGGTTGCAAGTTCCATTCCCGGCTGTGGCTACATGACGTTGTGTCCTTGGGAAAAGCACTTCACCCTACTTGCTTCAGGGGGAAGATCCCTGTACTTGCTGTAAGTCGCTCTGGATAAGAGTGTCTGCTGGATAAAATTACTAAATGTCAGGCCGAAAAAGTGTACTTAGCATTAATTAGCCACGCCGCCCAGTCATGTCTGTTCCCAGATGAGATCCATGTTATGACCAGCTGTTTTCTGTCACAGGACTCTCACACATGCATGCGCACACGCACACACCCACACACACACTGCATCCAGGTGATACTCCAGTTTGTACTAGCCTGACTTATCAGTCCTCTCATCTGCCTGCATGCATGTGTTTACATTCCTTCTCTCTCCCTCCTTGCTTCTCTCTTGCCCTCCCTCTTTCCCTCCCTCCCTCTCACTCACTCGCTCTTTCCTTCTCTCCTTCTCTCTCTCCCTTCCTCCCTATCTAATTTTCCCCTCACTCTCCTTCCCCAAGGCCACACCTTAGCAGTGTTTCTAGTTTATCAGTTGGTCCTTCATAAAACCTGGTTAAAGGTTAACGTAACAATGTGATAGAGAGAGGGAGGGGTAGAGACAAGGGAAAGAGAAAAAAGGGTTGAAAGAAAGTCAGAGAGAGAGAGAGAGAGAGATGATGACAGACCAGCCAAGAGGTCTCATGTATAAAACTGTGCATAGGATTCTTTACTAAAAATGCATGTACACCCAAAAGCCTATAATGGCGTATGCACCGAAAAATGTAATTAATAAAACCATGCATGACAGTAGTGGACAATCTAATTGTGAGACAGAGAGCGCTGAATTTTGATTTAAAAGTTTGAGTTGGATTGTATGAGATGTGGAACAATTATCACTCAGTACAAGCGCAAATAACACCTGAGAGAATGTAAAGTCTAGAAGCCGTCAGTCACCATAACTGTACTGGGCCCACACGCACATAAACACACACACAAACATCGCTGAAAACATACACATACAGCAGACACACACACATATCAAGTTCACACTGGACAGTAGGATTTGTTTTTGTGTCACATGAGGTAGGACATACAAAATATTGTGCCAGTCACATGGGGGCAACAGACCAATCACAGATGTGGAAGGTGTGGTTCAGGTAAAGGTGCAGGCTGTGGAAATCTCAGGTAGGGTTCATGGGTAAGGTACAGCACTGAAGCACAGTGTAGTCCACACAGGGTCAGGGTTCAACAGGAGGAGAGAGGGAGGGGATACTCTAAACTAAAACACGGCCACCTACCTTCTCCATTTGACGTAGGGAGGCAGGCTGGAACACAAGCGGTCCGAAGGTCAAAGGTCATCTTAGTGACACACATTCAACCCCACACAACTCTGCTACAACATGGCTTCAACAGTTCTCAGACATTCCCTTCCTCAGGGCTACCTTCAGGCTGTGGAGCAGGAAGATCCAGGTTCATCGTTCATTTTATTCAGCAGCTATAAGCAACCTTAACCCTCAGAGAGCTAACGGGAGTCTTCATTCAGATGTGTGTTAATGGTGAGGGGTCAGTACAAGAGGCTGGTTGAGGGCTGGGCAGGATTACACTGCAAAGAGGATCACCCAAGACACCCTTCACTGCCAGGCTTTACACACAAACAGGGAGGGTCATGACCGGGTGTAGTTCTGGGGGAATGTGAGAGGATGTAAAGTAGGGATTACCAGATATTCCACACTGTCAGGTTAATCACTGTGCAAGCTTGAGAAGAAGGTAGAGAGAGAGAGAGGGAGAGAATGATAGAGATGTGGAGGATTTTGATGTAACCCCCCCAGTCAGCAGAATGAAAGCTTACTCAGGTAACCACGGAAGAATAGAATGCGTCAGCCAGTTACAGGAGACAACTAAGTGAAGAAGAATATGGGTGGGTGGTGTTCCCACAGCTCAGGGCTGAAAGTGTCTCGAACTGCCTGAAAGTATCTCAATTCTGCCATAAACAGTCTCTGTAAACCCCATCTCAGCAGCCAACTATGCACAGTGTAACAATAATAATTATGTCAACGACAGTACGTTAATAACAGTGTGAGGGTAACTAAAGAAGGTCATGGTTTAGTGTGTGTGTGTGTGTGTCCATGACTGGGTGGGTCAGTCTTTCCTTATGGAAAAGTCTCCCACACATGCACACACACACCACAATTCCTCTGTGCACACGAACACACTCCTAACATCATGAGTCATAGGCAGGCATGCAGGCCGTACACACACACACACACACAGACCTCCTCTCTGCTTGCTCCTCTCTGAAATTCTTTCTCCTCTTTCTCCTCTTTGTCCTCTCCTACCCTCTCCTGTCCTCTGCTCTTTTCTCTCTCCTACCCTCTTCTTTTTCCCCTCTCCTACTCTCTTCTATCTCCTACCATCTCTCCTACCCTCTGCTCTGCTCTCTCTCCTACCCTCTTATTTCTCCCCTCTCCTACTCTCTCCCATCTCCTACCCTCTCTCCTACCCTCTGCTCTCTCTCTCTCCTGCCCTCTCCTTTCTGCTGCCAATGGCTTCCTACTTCCAACTGTCATGTGAGCTTTCAAATACATATAATCAGCATTTTGCTGTCTCTCTGTCTCTCTCACTGTCTTTCTGTGTCTCTGATAAACTTTTCCCCTCAACTCTACAAGGACATAGTCTATCATTTTAACAGGTTTCAACTAGCCTCTGTTTCACACTGACATCAGGTCATGTGACCAACCACACTCGGTTGCCATGGTTCCCCGGCTGGATCTTGTCACACGCTTCAGACGCCTGTGTCTCAACATGTCCCACACGCTGATATGGTCTGGTCTGACAGGCCACACGTAAAATGCTTATTATTATTTATTTTATTTTCCAAGTTACTCGATTTTGTTGCACACTGGGAATTCACATTAGCCATCATACATAGATACTAATAACCTTGTTGTGCATTTGTACTTTTAAGGTATGAAAACCTCTGTGGTTACAACCTTTCAGAATGTCCTACTTTAAATACAAAGAAACAGGAGAGATTTATTCATGTAACTAACAAATCTATAGTAATGAACTCTGGACAAAGGATGTTTGGGTAACGAATTACCTGGGCTGCAGTTGGTATTGAGTTCATGGTCTGTAATCATCTTTAGACTGCATGTCAACATTAAATGTTTTCTGGTAGAGAGGAGCAGGAGAGGAGAGTGTGAGGCGGGGTGAGGGCGGGGGAAGGGTGGGGGTGGGGTGATGGTGGGAGCAGGGCCAGGGCCAGGGCCAGGGTTGGGAACATGGCTTGCAGACTTGGTAAGGACAGCTGGGAAACAGCTCAACTCCCAGCTTGCTCTGCCTGTTAGTCTGTTTGTGAGGCTTGTGTCTGTCTGAGTCTGTCTCTGTCTGTCTGTCTATCAATCTGTCCGCAACCACACACCATAATAACCCTCAATCAAAGCGATTTTCCGGAGGAAAACATTGCTAACTTGTTTATGCAAATGCGTTCCATGGAAACTGGTGCCTGGTACTGATGAGTTCAACAGAGGTGAGCCCTGAGGTTCAAGCCATAAAATGGAAAACTTTATTGACACTAGAGCATCGATCAGCTTTCAGGGCGATAATTGTGTTGTTGTTGGGTAACAGTCACACCATGGCGTCAGCCTGCCTTTGAGCATGGACACAGGAGAGAACTATCAAATGTGCTTAGGCAAACACACACACGCATGCACAAATACAACACAGCACACACACAGCACTAAGATACTTGTCTATCCAGTGTCTGTGTCCGTAACCCACAGGTCTGTCTTAAGGCAGACAGCTGATCGACAGCCAATGGAAACAAGCAGAGAATGTCTCAAACAGGAGAGGGAGGGGGGTGAGGGTGGATGAGTGAGAGAAGAGGGAGGGTGACCAAACTCTTAGCTTAAGGACCTCAGGGTCACCTTGAAAAAAAAACAATCATCTGACAGTGTATGACACTCACTCTACTGTTCCCTAACTCTCTCTCTAACTCCCTCCCTATCTCTTTCTCTAACTTTCTCTCCTCTGTTATTCTGTCCCCTATCTCCTTGAGACAGAGGTAGGTGGTTATTAAACCTGATAGTGAGGGTGGAGCAGCTCAAACAGCATAAAAGCATAATACAGGCTACTCCGGAACAGGCCATTTGATGAACTTTGAACATAACTGCAATTTAACCATAAATCACTAACTCTGTCACTGGTCTGGTGGGGCAACTGATTCTCCACACCTAAACTTGCCCACCCCCAATTTCAAACACAAACTTTTTGATGGAGCATTACTCAATTTACCCAAGATGACTACACACATGGCCTGTTAGTTAGCCTGGTGACGAGTCTGGGTTTGGATGTAGACAGCATCATGTCGCTAGTTTCAACTTCAACAAAACAAACATATCGGTACCAGTTAATAGGCTTTGGCTTGTGTAGTCCTCTCAGTTAAGATACATTCAACATTTAAGTGGACTAAGCTGTCTGATGCTGTAACCGCCGATAAGGAACCGAGTTCAAACGAAGTACACAGCAGCACCACATTTGATCCAGTAGCCTGTCAGAGACAGAGAAATGGCTCAACATATTCCCTGAACCCAGAGGGGGTTGAGCCAGTGTTAAGGTGTAGCCTGTATCTTTGAATGAAAGTCTCATTCAATCTTTAAATCAGGTAAGTCCAGTGGCTCAGCAGGTTTAAGGCGTTGGCCTCACAATCTAAAGGTTGACAGTTCGATTCCCGGCTGGGACTGCGTGGTATTGTGTCTTTGGGCAAGGCACTTCACCTTACTTGCCTTAGGGTGGGGGGGCATTGTACCTATATGTGCTGTAAATCGCTTTGAATATATGCGTCTGCTAAATTAATATTTATTATTTTATTTATTAAGTATTCACGGCTAACTAGCTCATTCTCTCTTTCCATGATTAGCCTGGCTCGCTAGCACCGCACGAGCGCTCCACTTCAGCCCATTCTCAGGAGCGCGTGCGCCTCGTCCCTAGATACAAAGTGACAAACGAGTCTTGCCAAGTTTGGTGTCTATACAATGGTGACAGGTTCTAAGACAAAAACTAAAGTGTTACAATAAACGGGGTTGCCATTTCACACAATACCTTTGAAATGCCGAAGTCCAAAGAGACACGGTTCCTCGCTCCAGCTGCGGTTTCCACTAGCCGGTATAGGTTGCAACGGGCTGCAGTTCAGTCAGACCCGCAAGAAAGAAGACAAGTGAAAAATCCTGATTCGGTTCTTCCAGTGAACCAAGGTGTGCTAATTCCTCTTGGAAGAGATCATGCCACGGACTGGGAAGAGTTTTTTAACGGTATAACGTACACGGTATGACGTTCACTTAAGACGAGTTGGACAGCCCCTTCTGCGATTCACTTCAGTGACTGGCACACCTTCAACATCGGTCCATTAACCAATCCGCAATTGTTCGTAGACAAACGTTAGATTTTCAATACCATACAGCTTAATATAAGACATAAAAAAATGTGCCCGAGTGTGAATGACAACTAACCAGTGAGTTATAAATACCAGCAACAAAACTGTTTTGATTTCATTGAGACACTGCATTCAGTAGACCGGTTGAATTTACCCCTCCCTCCCTCCCTCTCTTTTACAACCCAGGAATACCAGGAAGTTCTCAAGACTCATTCCACACCCTGAGGTTTTACACTGAACGGTGTCGTCACCAGTCTCCTTACAGAAATATTTGAACTACGTCAATATACACATCATGGGAGGTATTTGGCTATGTGTTCCTACTGTGTTTTATTTTATTTCATTTATTGATTTTTTTACCGCAAAGATGTTGTCTAACATACGTTATAAAATAAACTCAAGACATCCGGCGGTGGAGTTGAATCAGTTCCCGATGTGTTCTCCTCCCCTCTACCGACTGTTAAACCGCTACTGCACCGCGTGAAGCGCCGCGCGGCTTGAGACAGAAGGGTGGGGTCTCGAGTTAAAACAGTGAAAGTTCAAACGTGGCGTAAGTATAGTTCAGAACCACAGAATGGTTCTGAGTTATACTCGCGGAATTTTTGTTGTTGTTGTAAATGTTACAAGTTGTTATGTATGTATTATTTATTTTATGCAGCATAGTTCTACTAATGCGATCATGTTCCTCTACCTACGTGAGGGTGACCTTGGTGGTTCGACCCGCCTGTCCGTCAGTGTCGTAACGGACTGCAATAATGCAGCACTGCCAGGGGGGGGAGCGATCGATCCACACACAAACACACACACACATTTGTTCCCCTAAGGCGCTGTGGGCCCTTCCATGTTTTAACCGTAGCTGTGCCCTGGAGTTCAGTGAAGAGGAAAGGTGGTATCCTGTTGACAAGGCAGTGGCAGAGACAGAGATGCTGGGCGTGGGTAGAGTGTCGGTTCTGCCTCCTGCCTCTCTTGGGACATGGGTTCTGCCACCACACACCCCTGCCTTTCCTTCCCTCTCTTGAGAAGAGAGTCATCAGGATGCTCTGGTTCTTTTTCTGGAGCTCAGCATGGCAAGTTGGGTTCACACACACACACATCAACACATGCAGTACAGGCACGCACACACACTCCTCACATTTTGTCATTTGTAGGACTGTTTGTTCATTGAGGCTAGCTTCAATACCCTTGCTCTTTTTCTCCCTCCCCCAGTCTCTCCCTCTCATTACCTTTCACACACAAAAAAAAACCACTCAGAAACACACACACTCATCACAATCCCTTTCGCACTATCCCAGACCAAGGCTGCTGCGACCTTGGTGGAATGTTGGTGGAGGAGAGAAGTCCTGTTTCGGAATGTCTGTGTAATTTCCTTCCATCCCCTCCACATTCCACTGCGCTGGAGTAATTACAGACTCTGCTCTTAACAAGAGGCTTATCAAACCATCAGGCTTGTCATTAACTTTCTATATTTACCTCTTGAGCTAAAACAGTAATCTGAGTATCTCATATGCAAGTCGGTATAGTTCTGAGGGACATTGGTCCAAAGTACGAAGCGAAGCGCTTTGCTTCCTTTTGTCTGTTTGAACTAGATGATGTTGCATGACCCAAGAGATTAGAAACCACAATCTTTGCATTTTCTTGATAATGATATTGTTACTCAATCCCAGTGACTGAGATAGCTGACCTCCAAGGGAGGACACAGAGTTCTACATACATGACCATGCAAAAGTACAATGCAGCCAACATCTGAACAGCGATTGTGCCGTTTGGTTTCTGCATCACCAACGCACAGCCACATCAATCTTTTACATAAACCATCCAGAAAGAGATGGATGGATTTTCCAAGCCTGTGGCTGTGGTTCTCACTCCACTAGGAGCCTCGTGTCCTGGGCTTGACAGGCCAAGGTTAGGGTAAGGGTCATGGCCTGACTTCTCAGGGTCAGGGTCAGACCACATTGATCCTTCCCCCAGAACTCTCCTCTCTCTGTTCAGGCCACCAGGGACAACATACCAAGGAGCACTGTTGTTTGTTCTAAGTGTTGATTAGTATAAAGTCAGAATCAGGCTAAAAGTGTGTACTAAATAGACATCAACATTTCTCCACACCACACTGCATGACAAGGTGGCTGCAGACATTCACGAACTCATCAGAAAATCAGTTACAAGTTCCATGTCATCTCTGATTGGTCTAGCCTGCCCCAACTACTCTCCTCTTCCCCCCTTGCCAATCGTCATGGTGTTTGTTTGTGTGTATCAGTGTGTGTTTCAGTGTATGTGTCATTGTGTGTATGTGTGTGTGTGAGGTACTCACCTTGGAGCAGCTGCTGCAGTAGCTCTCTCCGTTCTTCCCAGGAGAGAGGATAATCTCCCCTGTAGGAACCAGCTGGATCTTCAGCTCCATCATGGTGTGAGGTGGGCGATCCCGCAAGCTGTCTGTCTGTCTCTCTGTCTGCTCTTCCTCCTGTCTGTCTCCCTGTCTCTCCTGTCTGTCCGCTCCTTCTCCAGTCTGTCTCTGTCCCTCCTGTCTGTCTGTCTGTCTGTCTGTCTGTCTGTCTGTCTGGTCCCCCTCCTGTCCGTCTCTGTCCCTCTTGTCTGCCTGTCTGGTCCGTCTCCTGTCTGTCTCTGTCCCTGCTGTCCGTCTGTCTGCTCCTCCTCCTGTATTTGTCCCTGTCTGCTGCCCCTGCGGAAGACCCCGTTGCCTGCTGTGTATTCCGTGAAGCTTCCACCCAGATAGATCCCACCAACCTTCCAAACTCTTTCTCTTTTTCCAGCGTCGCCTCACTCCTGTTGCCCAGACTTCTTGCTTCTCAGGGAGACTGGTATATGTGACAGGCTGCTGTGTGTGAGAGAGAGTCTGGCCCTAAGGGCAGGGAATGTTCAGCTTGCTCTAGGTGGAGTGTGTCCGTCAGCTCTTCCCCCAGCGTGGCCCTACAGTGTAATGGATGTCACTGGTCCCTGTGTGAAGGGGCTGGCGCTGGGAGCAAGGCATTGTGGGACGGCTGTCAGGGCTTCCTCCACGACTCAGCATCCTGCCTCAGCTGGCGTAAACACCGGCCGGAGAACTGTGCTTGAGTGTGTGTGTGTGTATGTGTATGGTGCATCTCTGTGTCTTTGTGCAGTGTGACTGGTATGTGTGTGCAATGTGTGTGTGTGTGTGACAATGTAGTGTGTCTCGTGTGTGTGTGCAGTGTGTGTGAGTGTGTGTGTGTGTGACATTGTAGTGTGTCTAGTGTGTGTGTGTCTTGTGTGTGTGTCTTGTATGTGTCTGTGTGACAGTGTGTCGTGTGAGTGTGTTAACAGGATAAGCCGCTGTCCGTTTCCTCTGGACATTCAACAGGGAAGCACACACTCTCTCCACACACTCCTCTAGCCTCTTCAGAACAACACAAACTGGCTTCGGTGTTTACTGTCCCCAAGGGGCAAACTTATCAACGACCGACACACACGCTCACGAGAGACACTCACAGCCACACACACACTCAGAGTCACACTACACAGTCTCACATCTACAGGTAGGTTAAGGCCAGAAGTGAAGGCTTGGACAGAGGAGAGAACTGAAACCTTGCTGTCACATGTCTCTCAGTATCATTCTATCCCAAACACACATGACAGACATAAGCAGACATACATGTAAACAAACCCCATTATCTAGCTTTAACCCAGACTTCTCCTGACCCCTGACTTCTGCCTATCATTCTGGTCCATTCCGTAGTACAGACCTTGAGAACTGACACTTTCTCTTGTCAGTCATATTAGTACAGACTGACTTTGAGTGTGTCACTGTGTGTTATTTGTGTGTGGGTGTGCCTACACGTGTGTGTGTCCGTAAGTGTGTAGATGTGTGTGTGTTTTCTATTCTGAGGAAATGACAGTAACACACATCCTTTGACCTGTGACATGTGCTGGAGGCATTCCTGCCTGCTAGGCATCAACAGGAAGCTGTGGCCTTGATGGGGGCAGACAGACAGGTAGGCAGAAATGCAGACAGACAGGTAGGCAGACTGGCAGACCGACAGCTGTGCGTGTGTCTGTGTGTGTATCTTTATGTGAGTCTGTGTGTGACTGTGTGATTGTGTGTGAGTGTGTGTCTGTGTGTGTGACTGCAAGTGTGTGTGTGTGTCTGTGTGTGTGACTGTGTGTATCTGTGTATGTGTCTGTGTGTTTTTCTGTGAGTTTGTATGTGTCTGTGTGTGTGTGTGTGTGTGTGTGTGTGTGTGTGTGTGTGTGTGTGTGTGTGTGTGTGTGTGTGTGTTTGTGTGCAAGGCCCACAGCCATAGTCTGGAGTCGAGGTGAGAGCAGGGAAATCCCACACCACGCCAAGGGCCAGAAGGACACACAGTTCATACTGGGCGTGCTCACAAGCTGTCACACTCTGACAGGAAGTCCAGGAGGAATCACATCCTGTTTGTTAGATCGACAGAGAAAGAGGATCAAATGTGAGAAAGAGACAGAGGGTGGGAGGAAGAGAGAGAGAAAGATGGCAAGACAATGAGGATTTAGAAGAGAAATGAGAAGGGATAGAGAGCGTGAGGAGATGGTGAGAGAAAGAGTGAGTTAGGCAGCAGTAACAAGAGATGTTAATCTTTCTAGCGTCAAGGCTTCAAATAGCTGGGTCTATTTTTAACACTGTGGACAGAGTGCAGAGGAAGTTCCTAATATTTTATGGACTGGATGTCAGTTCCCTTTGCAAAACGCTAATAAGACTGGAAGAGTGAGAAACAGCCCAATTCTGGCCTGATTGGCTGGCTGGCATACTAACTGACTTGCAGACTGGCCGGCTATCTGTCTTATAGGTTGGTCGTATGTCTTACAGGCTGGCTGGCTTTTTTAAGGGCTGTCTATCTGGCTCTGTCTCACAGGCTGACTGGCATTTTATCTTACTGGCTTCCTGTCTTACAGGCTGGTCAGCTGTCTGTCTTGTTGTTTAGATATCTTCTAACTGTACCCTGGCTTTGAACACACAGAACATACTGCAGCACCATACCACAGAGACATCACTTAAAAATGTTCTAAAAAACATTTTTTCTTTTAACATCTACCCATTCACATAGGCCTGGTAAAATCGCCTATGAGTATGGTTATTGTAACATACAGTTTAATTGTTCATCATTGAAAAACAGCAGCCGTGGACTCTGTGCTCCGGGTCTTTTTACTCTGGCGCCCTCTGGTGGTGCCTCATATAAACGCTCCTCCCTCCTTCCCTCCCACCACGGTCTGACTTGTGGTGGGAGGGAAGGAGGGGGGAGGAGAGGAGAGGAGGATGCAGAGGAAAGGGAAGAGAAGAGGAAGGGGGTGATTGGAGGGGGTGGATAAGTACCGACTTGACAGTGTATTATTCACTCCCTCCCCCAGGGAATATTGACCCGTGGAGTGAGCTGACAGTAGCCTGGATCAGGACACGCCCATCCTCATCAGAGGCTCCGCCCGCTGTGCTGACATGAATTCTTCCAGAGCCAGCAACCGCCCCTTCCTGATGGAGGCTAGACAGGTGAGGAGCAGGGGTTGAGACTAGAGGCTGGGGCTAGAGGCTGAGGCTGGAGATCTAGAATGAGTATTTTTCATATATACAAGAAATCCCATCCATGTTCGGCACCTCCCTACCTCCCTCTCGATTTGGTTGTTTTTGTGTTGGATTTACTAGAACACATTTCTTCATTTTACATATGACATTGCTTGTGTTGTCCATAAAAAAAATTCATTTACAGTTACCTCCTACATTGTAGAGTTGGATTAGCACATCATGTCCACCAGGGGGCAAAAGTGCCACATATAGAACACTAGCTGGCTTGCTGTCCTCCATATAAACACTGTAAACCTGCTGTAGAATTAAGAACAAATTCTTAACTTGCTGTCAGTCCTGTGCCATTAGTCAGAGAGTCAGAGTTAATGATGAAAGACTGAATGTGTGTGTGAGAGAGAGAGAGAGAGAGAGAGAGAGAGAGAGAGAGAGAGAGAGAGAGAGAGAGAGAGAGGGAGTTAGATGGATAGATAGATGAATGACAGAGCAGAGAGAGGGAGTGTGACTGTGAGAATGAGGGTGTGTGTGTGAACAACATTGTGAGTGAGTGTGAGAGAGAACAAGAGTGTGGGAGAAAGACACAGAGTGTAAGGACAGCATAATAGAGAGTGTGAAATAGAGAGATACAGAGAGATTGTGTGAGGGAGAGGTGAGGGAGTACCAGTTGTCCCAAGGCCATCTGTTTCCCTGTAGGCAGAGAGGGAGGGAGGGAAGGAGGGAGGGGGAGGGAGGGATAGGGGAGGAGGGAGGGAGGGGTCCCGCTGCTTTGGCCTGCCCCTTGTTGATTGATGATCTCCACTCCCTCAGGTCACACAGGTCACCACCCCCTAACACTACCCCCCCACTGAGAGGGGTCAGTCTAACTCTCACACACCCAAGCTTACATGCTTACACACACACACATAGCTTAATTACACACACACCACACACGTAGTACATACACACATTTGGCGCATCTGTACCATTAAACATACACCCTCTCCTCCACACACACACACAAACAACACATCTGCTCACACGCAGCTCACACATACACACACACACACACACACACACACACACACACACACACACACAGCTCACATGGTTTATAGACACAGAGTGAACCTGCAGCTACAGTCTGGGTATCAGCAGGCTGTGACAGAACAACAGGCCATGATTTTACACTCCTTCTCCTATCTCTCCCTCTCTTCCATTCCCTCTCACATTCATCTCTCTTTCTCTCTCTCTCATTTCCTCACTCTCTCCAGCTCTCTCCCTCTACTTCTGATTCTCATTCCTTTTCTCTTTCCTTCTCTCCCTCTTTCTCCCTCTTGTTCACTCATTCTCCATCCCCCTCTCATTCCCAATCGTCTCTGTTTTTCTCCCCCCTCCCCCTGCCCCCCTCCTCTGCCTTGACTCCCCCCTCCCTCCCCCTCGCCTGTCCCCTTGATCAATGAGGAAGTTCCAGAGCCTCCACTATTAGTCAGAGCCTATCGGCTATCTGTCTCCCACAACAACCAATCACAGCTGCCAGACAGCTGGGCCATGACAAATGGGGCTTGGGGGGCGGGTTGAGGGAGGGAGGGGTGGGGGGGGGTGGGTGGGGGTACAGGCAGGAGTGGGGGGCAGGGGTGCATTTGATCTGATCTTAGTCAGGTCACGGCTGCACTTACAGTTGATCCAACAGATGATGTTTGAAAACACACACACTAGACACACACAATCTAGGCACACAAACACACAATCACATCTTCAGTCACAGGCCGATAACACACACACACACACATGCACCCTAACATGGACACACATACACCCTAACATGAAAACACACACGTACACCCTAACATGAACACACACACGTACACCCTAACAAGAACACATACACCCTAACATGAACACATACACCTTAAAATGAACACACACACATACACCCCAACATGAACACACACACAAACAAAATGTGTGTGTTCATGTTGGGGTGTATGTGTGTGTGTTCCCAAAGACGTCAGTTTTTTACTCGTTTTCCGACATTTAACCGAGAGCATCCGGTAATTTTTCAAAATAAAAGATTGTTATTAAGTATCGTATTTCTTCGGCGGCCCGCGGCCCGGTACCAACTGATCCACGGCCCCGGCCCACATTGGGTCAACGGCCCACCGGGACGATGCCCGGTATGCCAGATGGCCAGTTCACCCCTGCCCTGACGTAAACACACTCAAACACCGGAACACATACATACATGTGACCATGATCGTATTGCACCCTGTTTACTTCCTGTTTTGACCATGCCCCCTAGCAGGTCTGACCTGAGACCAGGTGTACCTGGATAGACCAGGTCTGAAAGGAACTAGACATAACAGATCTTGAAATAGCTTGACAGAATAGATCCTGAAATTAGGGGATTGATCAGATCTTGCTATTTGTATTTCTGGGCGGATCCAGTCCAATCCTGATGGTGTTGTTTCATCAGGAAGGATCACTAGCGCTTCTTCCTGTCTCATTCCATCCCTCACCATCCCTATGGATAGAAAGAGAGGGAGAGAGAGAGGGAATGAGTTAGCTATCTCAAAGGCTTGTTGATAACATCCTCTGGTTTAACTCAGAGGGTTTTAAAGAGGACCAATCTGCCGAGAAACACAGTCTGGATGGAAAACTCTCTGTTTTTCTCCCTTTTTCACTCTCTCTCTGTCTTCCTCTCATTCTCTCTTCTCCATCTAGACTCTCTCACACACATCTTTAATGAAAACGCATCCATTTTCCCAAGTTGCTTCTCAAAGATCCATCCTTGTCCACAGCATCATCCTGCTACCCCAACTTGTTATGAAAACATGACCCTGTGTGTGCGTGAGTGTGTGTGTGTGAGACAGAAAGAGGCGAGTGTAGTGTTTAAGTGTGTGTGTGCGTGTTTGCGTGCATGTGCGAGTGTGTTGTTAATACGAGATGCAGACCAAGTCCCTTTTCAGATTTATGAACCTTCTGACAGTTTCTCTCCTTTGCCTCCTTCTCTCCCCCCTCTCTTCTCCTCCCTCCGTCTCTCCGCACATCTGTCCATCCATCATCTCAGGGCCAGAGGGAGAATATTAATCCCTTCATCCCATCCCTCACTCTCTGGAGAGATGAGATGGAAGAGGAGGAACAGAAGGAGGATGAGGAAGAGGACCTTGGATTAGTTTTGATAGTACTTTTGTAAGAATCTGACATATTCTTGGTTTATTTTACAGATGAAGACCTGCTTACCTTCAGGTGTGTGTGTGTGGAAGGTGTGTGTGTGTGTGTGTGTGTATGTGGTGTGTCAGTGTTTGTGTGTGTGTGTATGTGTGTGTGTGTGTGTCTGTGGAGAGAGTGTGCTGAGAGCAACTAGTGAGTAATAAAATAGTGATGAATCCATCTTGGTGACACTGTGATGTGCATACATGTAGGGGTATGAATGTTCATATCATGTTTGGCCATGCATATACCAGACAAAAGACCTGTTGACAGAGCGCAGAGCCACCCACAGCCACCCCACACACACACACAGCCAACACCCCCCCCCCCCCCCCCCACACACACACACACACACACACACACACACACACACACACACACACACACACACACACACACACACACACACACACACACAGCCCACACACACACAGTCAAACTAACATCTCATTGAACATGGTCACCCAAATCCAATAACCTCAAGACAATCAATTAGCAGATGATCAAACCACTGCTGCCCTGAAGAAGGCCTGGGTACAGCCCTCACAGAGAAAAGAAGGGAGGAGCGAGACAGCGATGTGAAATCTTTAACCACCAGACACCCAAAAACTAACCACTTCTCCTCTCCTCATCCCTCCACTCCCCGCTCCCCCTCTCCTCACCCGTCCACTCCTTCCTACCCCCTCCTCCCTCCCTCCTCTCCCTCTCCTTATCCCTCCACTCCTACCTCCCCCCTCCTCTCCTGTCCAACCCCTCTTTCCCAAACCCTGTGGGCCCCACCCCCCTCCTCCTCCCCCTCCTCCCCTCCCTCCCCTCCTCCTATCGTCCCAGCCTCTCCTTCTCACTGACAGGTAGATTAAGGGGCGTGATAGATGCTCCTCTCTCTATCTCCCTCTCTCCATCTCCTCCCTCGCTCCCCTCTCTCTCCCTCCATCTATCACGGGCCTGTGTGTAATTGTGGCTGCACAGAGCTGGCACTGCAAAGCTCCATCCATCTCCTTAATAACAAACAGTCAGAAGGACAGATGGAGCTGGGGACCTGAGTTAATCTCCATCTATAAGAAGGAGGGAAGGAGGGTTGGAGGGAGGGAGGGAGGGAGGGAGGGAGGGAGGGTGGGTTCAAATGAAAGCCTAAAATCAAGAAAGGTAATGATGACTTCTCCAAACAAAAAGAAAGAAATTAAAGGATTGGGAGACCGGGAGTGGAGGGGGGAGAGAAGAAATGTGTGGCCTTGCAGGTAGAGAAATAGTACACAGAACAGAATAGGAAAAAGGAGTGAAAGGGAAAGAGGAATGGAGCAAAAGAGAGAGATTTGTGGGCAAGATGGTGAAGTTTTATCTTGAGTGGTCTTCTGTTAGTTTATCAGAAAGACAGGAAGAGAGTGAGAGAGTGAGAGACAGGAGTGGCGGGAGAGAGAGAGAGAGAGAGAGAGAGAGAGAGAGAGAGAGAGAGAAGGAGAGAGGGGAAGGGGAAAATTTATGTCCATGAGTCCAGACGGCCCAGAAACAAGAGAGGCACACGCCCATAAAAAAGCACTCTACCCCTCCCTCTGTCCCTTATACCCCCCCTCTCTCTCTCTCTCTCTCTCTCTCTCTCTCTCTCTCTCTCTCTCTCTCTCCCCACACTCTCTCCCCTTTCCCATTTTCTCTCCCCACTCTCAACCTTCTGCTTTCTTCCTCTTTTTGTCCTTCTCCCTCTCAACCCCTCCACCATCCCCCCCTCCCACTCAACTGTTTGTATCCCAGCCAGGTCCCCCTCTGATGTTGCTGCAGGTCTGGGGGTCACCAGGGGTCACGGCAGCCATATTTCCTTTATGATGGAGTCACCAAAGTCAACTAGACTGGGGAGCCAGGGTCACCTAGCCAAGGGCAACAACCACACCAAGACTACTAGGACTGAGACTGGGGATGGGGCTGAGGATGGGGCTGGGATTAGGGCCATTGACCCTGTCGCAGGCTAGCAGACACACACACACACACACGCAGACACCACACAAAGAAACACGCATAGACACACAGACAAGCTGACACAACTAGACACAGACAGACACACACAGAGACACACACACGGACACACACAGACACATTCTCAGTCACACAGTTAAGAGTATTCTGCTCCCATGTATAAAATGCTCAGTTCCATACAGTGATAAATACACAGTACAGGGACCAGCACTGCTGTCTGACAGCACCTGACTAACGACTGCTGCCGACCTCTGGACTGCAAACCACACACATGCGGATAGGCCTACACACACTTCAAACACTCATACACACACACACACACACACACTCACACACACTCTCACACACTCACACACACATACACAGATTCCTTAAAAAATGTAAGGTATTATCCTGCAGGTGATGCACTGAAAATCACGAAGAGGTGCACGGAGACGCACAGAGCAGGTCACTTACTCAAACACATTAGACGCTTTTATGTCTGTAGATGAGATGCCTATTGTCTTTACACCTCAGAAGAACAAACGAATGTAGCTTGTTCCCATGGAAAGAAATATCGTGCAATAGTTCTGCTCCGTTCACATCTTTCGCTCATTGAGGCAAAAGGGGTTTGATGTAGGACCGGGTTGAGAGCTATGATCATGACCCTCCTGCGGGGTTGAAAGGCAACGTTTGGACGGTGTCACGGTGCGGAGTCCCGGTCCTGCCTCGAGCTGCCCGTGGTGATGCCTGGTCGCGGCCTGGTGTGCCCCTCGAGGCGCGGCCGATTGAAGTGCGGCTGCATCGCAGCGGGAGACGGGAAAGAGAAAGGGTTTGAATAATTATTATGTTGCTTTAAGTGTCATTTACAACACAAGACGAAGTTCGCTGGTCCAGGGAGCTAAGAACTTATTTTTTTCCTTTAGCCCCTGAATGAGAAGAAAACCTCTTTTAGTATTGTATGAAGATCTCCCACAGAATCAACATGTTCCATCCAGGAACCGTTTAATATACAATGAGCTTTCAGATATAGACGAATTCAAAATTGACAGTGTTAATAAACGTCAACAAATACATTAAAACACCACAATATAGTGATTATCATCTCATTAAGGCTGCAGATTGTCTTCGGACTACTGAAACCTATTTATGACCTAATTTGTCATCATATAAAACTCTCCATGGCACAAATTCGACAGAACATGATCTAAAAAGAAAACGTGAAACATCCTTCATTTAGATTTCAAACACGCCTTTAATTGTTACAGAAATCACACAACAATATTATTTTATTAACTAAGCAGAATTGTTTAGAAATATTTACGTGTAATCTAAATCAGCTATTTGGGGTATCTTGTACAGAGCCATGTGCTTTGGACAGGCATGAAGTTTCCCAAAATATGCTTTACAGGGATGTATTATGATTACAGGGAAGACGCCTGTGGCGTGATGATCATTAATTATTAAACAGCACGTACTGTGCTGCGCTAACAAGATCACGGGAAAATTACCTCCTAACGATGAACACAACGTGGTGAGTCGTCGACCGATTCGGTTTTAACATCAGATTCTGGCTGTGCAGTCTGCAAGGGGGGAAGAGCGAGGGATTCAAGAACAGCGTCATGAGCGAGCAGTGTGAGAGCAAGAGCGTGCCATTGAGATAAAGCGAAGGGGGTATTTGCGTTTGTAATGCACGAGCGTGTGTGATAAGAAGGTGGTGGTGGTGGTGGGAGGGGGCGAGAGACCCCGTCGTGTTTTGACCCCCGAAACAACTCTCAGCGCCACCGTCACTCCCACATCGACACCGTCTCCTCCGGTCTCCTCTGGTCTCCCCCGGTCTCCTCTTCTCTCTCCAGGTTTTTTAAAGATCCATCGTTCACTCCGCTGTGACATTTTCCAGCCGGTTGCCCTGCATCGGTCCATGGACTGCGAGAGCAACCCTTTTCACTACACAACTAACATCTCGCTCGCGCGCCGGACCCGGAGTTCCACCCTGCGGTTCCTCCTTGCTGTCAGAACCGCAACACATGCCGGAAACAACTACCCCAAACACGGCCTGAGAGCGAGGAGCGCCGCGGCTACCATAGGTCTAGGTGGGATCTTTTCTGGAATTATATTTGACGAGCCTAGCTGATAGTATTGTCTTATACAATGTGAGATACAAGCCAATTATGCGGTTTTATTATAGTGCAATAACACAGGATGTATAATATGAATTTACTGACTGGTCCTCGAGCTGGCAGTACGGCTTAAGTTTGCATCTGAAATCTAATCGATGGCCAGCTAATAAAATGTAAACAATTCACACGGTGAAAGCACCGCGTGAATGCCTAGTAAAGCTGTGTTTGCAACTCTGCATGCAATTAGGTTTTTGGGGGTGTTTTTTCCAACTAAAGGTAAAGGACCATCAAGCTTATTGTTTACAGTTGCAGTTTTGCCTTTATTACGTGACGAAGTCGATCTTTCTTTCCTCCCTCTTTTCTGCATGATCAGTGAATCTGGAGGCAGGACGCTCGCGCTGGACTAGTCCCCCGGTCTACTGGCTCGCCCTGGAGTAGCCTAAGATCGACTTCCGTGTCGCATGGATAAGAGGGTAGGAGGATGCTGGCTAATGTTGACACTGTGCCCTCATTCTTACACTGACACACGGGGTTAATGGATCTCTTCAGGCCTGAAGGATTCGGTTAATCGTTCTCCGTAGTAGCATCTATGTTGCGGATCTTCTCAATCGGTGATGCCCGCTGCTACCCGGTTGCCTCTCGCGCTCCCCCTCCCCTCTCAGTCTCTCATCCCACCTCCCTTGCTCTCCGCTCCCCGGACACGCAGCACAGGAATGCCCCTTAATGGAATGAGTGTTATGCCCGGCAAAGCAACGGTGTGGCACACGGTTAGTCTGCTTCTATCCACGGGAGTCACACTGACAATGACACGGTTATTATTGCGAGCAATAACCCGGTAACAGGGCGGGCTAAGAACTGCTGCGGAAAGTATTTACAGATTCAGCTGAGATGAAGGATATTAGCTGTGTTTTTAACTGATGGGATGAACAATATCAATTGGGAAATTGCAATTAGAGAATTCATTACATCTATTGAAGGCTACATTGATGAGGTTTATTCTGTTTATTCAGGTTCAATTCTGCTACAGCCTCAAGCTCAAAATATCTTAGTTGTATCCAAATCATTTTTTAACTATTATTAAATATTTTAATTACAAAAAAGTTATATTACACGATGAGCTTATGTCTAGATTCTCAGAGCAGAGTGTTTGTGAAAACACGCACACATGGCCTCATGCGGCCAGGAAGTCGGGCAAACACAGCACGGAGGGAGAGGCAGGATTGAAAGTAGGTCAACTTTTGTGCTACAGTGAGTCGGTGGCTAGTGGAACTCCGCTGTTTAGACATGTAGGCCTACAGTGGGCAGTCAGAGTCACCTTTTTCCGTATGAGATCATTTCCATAGTTCTTAAAACACCGAGCAAAAATATCTTAACTCAGAAAAGGGCTCTCTCTCTCTCTCTCTCTCTCTCTCTCTCTCTCTCTCTCTCTCTCTCTCTCTCTCTCTCTCTCACACACACACACACACAAAGGTCGGCATTTTGGTAATGCGTCCCGTGAACTATCCATAAGACATCGATTTAACAGTTAAACGAATCCAAGACAGTATACTATTCAATACACTATAACGTCTTGAATTAATTGTAATGTAATGAATGTAAATTGTAGATGTAAATTGAGAAAATTTTGTTTCGTAACAATCGGTAGGCTATAACTTTTCCTTATCAGATCCAATACGGCTACTTTAACTGAACAGGCATGTCGACCTACAATTGATAGGCTACATATCTCAACAAAACCAAAGAACATTAAAGTTGCTGTGATTTATGTTTAGGTGGCATTCAGGTGAAATTGTTTATATAGGCTAGTCGTTACCGTTTATTGGTAAGGCCAAGAAAATTGAACATTTGTGTTCAGGACTATATGTGAACATTAGTTCATGCGTCAAGCCTATACTACAGATAAGTATTTCACAAAATTAATCGATACAGTCAAATGTTTAAAATACACAAGGGGCTATTGCATATGCTTAGTCTAATGTGTAATTTAACATTAGTGTTAGAAAATGTCCCTGACGTGTTACAAATACATACAATATGGGGCCTGTGTTTGTATACTTTTCCCCTTGGAGTAATATTGATCTTAAACCTGCAAATATTCGAAGCAGAAACTGTATTTATGCTGACTCTTTATGAGTCTTTTGCACACCGTTATGCTGTTTCAGACAGACTATTTTAATAGTTTTTATTTTTGAAAATGGTGAGAAAAATGGTGAAAAAACGTACATTGTGAAGACCCAGGTTTTTTAAGTTAAAAATTAGGCGGAGACATAATTGTAGTTTCTTTCTCAGCAAAATACAAGAATCTAAAGGAAATATAAAATCGAAAATCTTTAGAAATTAAAAACTAAAATGTGCATTTTTTGTGCGTGTTCATTTTTTTCAGTAAGGATTACATTAGATTATAGGTTCTTGAAGACGTCTTTAAAAAGTATGCTGACGTATTTGTTTCGTCCACATTTATTTGTCAGTAACCATTTCCTGATTACATGAATTAAATCGAAATAAACTTTGTCAACATGTAACACCACAGGAGTTAAACTAATTGATCCTTACAGTGTTAGTTTTATCACAATGTCCCAGTCCCAGCCGCGAGCCTAACAGGAACATTTGAGGAATGTCGTCATCTTGATTTCGGCTGCTTTGATCCGTTGACACACAGCGGCTAAACTCCATCTGAAACCCAATATAGCCGTGAGTAAATAAAGCGCGCAATCTGATCGCACTGATTGTGTTAATAGCGCGCCTCCATAAAACAAAAGCAAGGCCCTCCAAACCACAGAGCAGGTGCTTTCTGTGATCGCGTGGACATATGGGGGCTCTGATTGGCTCCCAGCTTGATCTCTCTCAGTCAAACCGCTGCAGTTCGACTGATAGTTGGAATACCCCTGGAGAGGGGAGCAGTTTAGCACAAATCATCTCTCTTTAATACAGGGAGAAGCTGTGAGTGAGTGAGTGTGTGTGGGTGTGAGTGAGTGTGTGTGCGTGTGTGAGGGAGAGGGAGTGTGTGTGTGAGAGCGAGAGAGTGAAAGTGAGATGAAACTCATCTTTATGAATGAACTGGTGTTTGTTTTGCTAGTGTGAGATTGTCCCAGTGAGATTGTTTGCTTTTCAGAAACAAGCTGTTTGATCCTCAGTTTAGAAAAGGAGGTTGAGAATGTTAGTTTGACAAGTCAGACTAATTTATTCTCTGACTCTCTTTCTGTCTCAGTCTGTCTGTCTGTCTGTCTGCCTCTCTCTCTCTTTCTCTCTACCTCTCTCCTCTGTGTGTCTTTCTGTCTCAGCCTCTCTCTGCCTTCCTTTCCCTCTCTCTCTCTCTCTCTCTCTCTCTCTCTCTCTCTCTCTCTCTCTCTCTCTCTCTCTCTCTCTCTCTCTCTCTCTCTCTCTCTCTCTCTCTGTCTGTCTCTGTCTCACACATGCACACACACACACACACTGCGCGTGTGTGCGCCCTTGCTCTCCCATGCTGAAGGTTCCTCCAGGTTATCATGGTATCTCTCCTCTTCCTCAGTATGAAGAGCTGGTGCACTACCCGGGGTCAGAGGGCATGTCAGTGGGGGGGTACGGAGACGTTATGAGGTCACTTCCACCCTCCCAGTATGGACACACCGTCCCTGACTCCCTCAAACACCACCGAGACCAGATCTACGGGTGAACATGCCTTTATTACATGATTACTCTGTGTTAACTGTGTGTGGGTTAACTCTATGGGTTAACTCTGTGTGTTAACTGTGTGTGTGTTACCTCTGTGTGTGTGATAACTGTGTGTGTGGGTTAACTGTGTGTGTTAACTGTGTGTGTTAACTGTGTGTGTGTGGGTTAACTCTGTGTGTGTTAACTGTGTGTGTTAATTGTGTGTGTTAACTGTGTGTGTGTGTGTTACCTCTGTGTGTGTGATAACTGTGTGTGTGTGTGTTAACTCTGAGTGTTAACTGTGTGCGTTAACTTTGTGTTAACTGTGTGTGTGTGTTAAATCTGTGTGTGTGTGTCCAGCCACCCTCTGTTTCCTCTACTGGCGCTGGTGTTCGAGAAGTGTGAGTTGGCCACCTGTTCCCCTCGCGACATCTCCGCCCTTTCCCACCCCCACCTCCCCAGCATGACCAATCATAGCGAGGTCTCCGCCCTCTCCCAGTCCCACCTTCCTGGCATGACCAACCACAGCGACGTCTGTTCCTCCGATTCCTTCAATGATGACATAGCAGTCTTCGCCAAACAGGTGAGTGACAGCCTGAGGGGTCAATCACAGGGGTCTTTGTTTAGGTCGTACTGAATTGTAAACTTGTATTTGATTAGCTTGAGTTATTGTTGAGGACAATGTGATTGAATGTAGTTGATTGGCTTGTGTTCCAGATTCGCTCAGAAAAGCCTATCTTTTCTACAAACCCTGAACTGGATAACTTGGTAAGAGAGGATGCAGATCCACACTCGGTCATGCACACACATACACATATTATTTCTCACACACATGTATACACTCACACATACAATCTCTCACACTCTCATACATACACACATTCCCACACACTGACCAGTGCTGTGCTGACGTTTGGCTGTCTCTCTGATCCTACCGTAGATGATCCAGGCCATCCAGGTTCTCCGATTCCACTTGCTAGAACTAGAAAAGGTGTGCAACGTTCTCCCTCTCTTTCTCCCTCTGTCCTTTTCTGCCCCCCCCCCCCCCTTGCTCCATCTCTCAGTAAAGCTGTGTTAAAGCTGTCCTGTGTCCCAGGTGCATGACCTGTGTGATAACTTCTGCCATCGCTACATCACCTGCCTGAAGGGCAAGATGCCCACAGACCTGGTCCTGGACGACCGCGAGGGGGGGGTCAAGTCAGACATGGAGGATTTCACTGGCTCCTGCACTAGTCTGTCAGAACAGGTGGGTAGAAAACAGCAACATTATTGGCTGGTTCAGAAAGAGTTGAATGGTGATAATTTCAACAGGAATATTTGTCCCCCCCCCCCCCCTTCCATAGAATGCGTCATGGTTACGGGAGGCGGATGACTGTGCCACTCCCCTGGGGACCCCTGGGGCATCCTGCATGCCCTCCCACAGCGCCGACAACTGCAGTGACACAGGTACACACACACACACACACACACACACACACACACACACACACACACACACACACATACATACATACATACATACATACATACACACACTCATACCCACACTCACACACCAAACACACTCACTCATACACCCACACACTCCCTCACTCACACATGCCCTCACACACACATGAACTGACTGTGTGCTGGCCTGCAGGAGATGGCCTGGACGCGGGGCTGGCATCTCCCAGCACAGGAGAGGAGGACGAGACAGGCTCAGACAGGAGGAATAACAAGAAGAGAGGCATCTTCCCCAAGGTGGCCACCAACATCATGAGGGCATGGCTCTTCCAGCACCTGTCGGTGAGAGAGGGAGGGAGGATGGGGAGGAGAGGGACATGGGGAGGGAGGAGGGGGAGAGAGAGGGTCAGGGGGAGGGAGGATGAGGGAGGGGGGGGGAGAGGGACAGGGGGAAGCAGGAGGGGAGAGAGAGGGGGAGGGACAGGGGGAGGCAGAAGGGGAGAGCGGGAGGGAGAGATAGACAGCCCCATTACAGATTAATGTGTGTGTGTGTGTCAGTAGAACAGCGGTTTGTGATGGTTGTGAATGTCCCCTCTCAGCATCCGTACCCTTCAGAGGAGCAGAAGAAACAGCTGGCTCAAGACACAGGACTGACCATCCTACAGGTCAACAACTGGTCTGTACACACACACACACATACACACACTCCCACACACGTACAAACACATACACATATACACACGTACAAACACACACACGCACACACACATACAAGCGCACGCCACACACACTCCCACACACGCTTAAACACACACGCACACACACACAGCTCTCCTGTAAATAAGCGATAGGCAGCTGTGGGTTTTAACACTGTGACGCTACAGGCCCTAGTGACCTCACCAATCCTGATCAATTTGTTACCAGCTTAACATCAATGCTGTGGTGTGGTGCAGCAGAGAAACAGCATCTGTGGACCAGGGTTAAGTGGATGTCAAAGATAAAAGGTTGATATTCTCTGAGCTCATCTTCCTTTGTACTGGTTCTCTCTCCCTCTTCCTTCCCTACCCTCTCCCCTTCTCTTTATCTTCTCTCCATCTCTCCTTCTCTGTCCCTCCCTCCTTGCCTTCTTTCCTCTCTTCCCTCTCCCTCCCCCTCCCCTGTCCCTCCCTCCCTCCTGCAGGTTCATTAATGCCAGAAGAAGGATAGTCCAGCCTATGATTGACCAGTCAAACCGCTCAGGTGAGGCTCTTACACAGACCAGGAGACCTGTCTTACTGTCTGGAAACACACAGACCTGTCTCACTGTCTGGAAGCACACATACCAGGAGACCTGTCTTACTGTCTGAAAACACACAGACCTGTCTTACTGTCTTTAAACACACAGACCAGGAGACCTGTCTTACTGTCTGGAAACACAGACCAGGGGACCAGTGTGGTTATGTTCTCAGGTCAGGGTAATGAGAGTGATCAGTGTGGTTATGTTCCCAGGTCAGGGTGGTCCTTATAGCCCAGAGGGGGCAGCTCTGGGGGGCTACAGTCTGGATGGACAAGCTCACTTGGGGCTCCGTGCTGCAGGTAACACACACCCACTCAACCTCAGACACACACACACTCAACCCCAGCCAAATAAACACATTTACACACACAGCCCACAACACCTAGCTCTAATTCAGTAGCGTACGAATATGCCGTCACACAAACAATACACCACTAACTCTTTCTCCCTCCGCTCCCCCTTCCTCCCTCTCTCCTGCTCGCCCCCTCTCTCCCGCTCCCCCCTCTCCCTCTCCCCTCTCTCCCTCTCCCCTTCCCCCCCCTCCCAGGTCTGCAGGGCATGTCGTCTCTTCCAGGGGACTACCACGGATCCCTCCTGCCCCAGGCTGGCTACCCTCACTCTGGCCCCTCTCTGCACCCCTACCCCGGCCCCATACTGCTTCACGCCCCTCCTCACCCCCACCCTGCAGAAACCCTGCTGGGACAGGGCCTCGACATCCACGCACATTAGCCCCTAGGGACCACGTGTTTGTGTGGGCAGAGAAGGAGATGTTTGTGTGTATATTTGTATGTGTGTATGTGAGAGAGCAACAGTGTGTGTGTGTGTATGTATATTTGTGCGGGAGTGTTTATGCATACGAGAGTGTGTGTGTATATTTGTGCGTGTGTGGAGCCACATGAAACACACACTCTCTCTCTCTCTCTCTCTCTCTCTCTCTCTCTCATGAAACACACTCTCTCTCTCTCTCTCTCTCTCTCTCTCTCTCTCTCTCTCTCTCTCTCTCTCTCTCTCTCTCTCTCTCTCTCTCTCTCTCTCTCTCACACACTGTCCAGGAGAATTATTCAGCCTTCCTAAGAGTTTACATTCCCCTTGTTTGACACTGGCCTCCATGTAGCTGCTTACATCCACACCCCTGCACTGTCTGCTGTCCCACACACATACACTTCCATACATACACACAAGCTGGGTTTGAGCCATACCAGCCTCCGACATGACCTCACCTCCTCCCCTCCATGCCCTCCTCCCCCTCACCTCCTCCCCTCCACGCCCTCCTCCCCTCCTTCACTGAGGCTGACCGCACACACCAACGATCGGACGGAAGGAGGGACGAAGGGATGGATGACTGCTGGGTTCACATCGCTCCCACCAGTCTCAGAAACCCCGCCCCTGCCCACACAAACCTCACCTGCCTTATCACATCACAAGCAGACCAAGGAAGCAATTGGCTGGGACGATAGTGACCTCACCCCAGATGACGGCTGTCAAACACACATGCACGCAGAGACAAACATGTACTCACACTGACATGCAAACACGTACATTCATTTGTTATTCCATACCCTCTCACATATTTAACTGAATTGGATTATTTTGTACCTTTGTATTGTTTTTTATATTTATCCGTGCCGGAGAGATGGTTTTCCTCTCCAAGCTTGTGAATATTAGCGATCTTCCAAAACATGACTCAGCATGATCCTAGACTATGAATGACCTCTACTGATTTCTCTCATTCACCTCTCACTCTCTCCCTCTCACTGTCTTTTTTCAACACTTTGACATCACTTACCTCCTTAAGATCCCAATGGACACCAGACCTCCCTGCCTTTTCGGACACACACACACAAGTGCACACACACACACCCATACACATGTTCTTGCGGCAAACGGATGCAGGGATATTCTGCATGTGTCTGTTTTTTATGTCCACCATAAGGGTTTAGGAGGAAAACCAAAGGAAACACACACACTCTGTCTCTCACACGCACACACACCGTACCTCCTTAACCCAACAAGGCTGGTAACCTTATTTCTGAATGATGATGATGTAACTATAATTATGATTATACTATTAAAACCTTTTTTTGTAACAGATTTTCATCCATGTTTTATGTCCGATCAAATCAAACTTTATTTCCACTGCCCTTTTTAACAAGCAAGTGTCACACTTTACTCTCACCCACAATACTGTGGTGTAAAACTATCAGGAAATCATGTGAAACCTGCGAAGGAGCAGCTCTGTGAGGAGCAGGTAGGAAGGAGGTAAGAAGCAGGCAGGACCAGTAGGAAGCCTCCAGCTCTCCTCCGCCCTCTTTTTCCTTTCTTCTCCACCCTCCTCCTCCACCTCTCCTCAACCCCCTTCCTCTTTTCCTCCACCCTCTTCTTCCTTTCTTCTCCTCCACCCTCATACTCCACCTCTCCTCAACCCCCTTCCTCTTTTCCTCCACCCTCTTCCTCTCCTCCACCCTCTTCTTCCTCCCCTCCAACCTCCTCTTCCCCTCTTCCACCCTCCTCCACCACCTCTTCTCCACCCTCCTCCTCTACCTCTCTACACTCTCCTCTTCCACCCTCACCATGACAGCCTGTGTTTCTCTACATTCCTTCCATTTCTCCAGCCTTCTGATCGTGCAGAGGAGCGTTCGGTCTGGAGGCACCAGGGTGATCAGTCTCTTCACACGTCAACATGCCACTATTCACCACCTCCTCCCCCTCCTCACACACCCTCCCTCTTTCCCTGCTACCCCTCCTCACACACCCTCCCTCTTTCCCTGCTACCCCTCCTCACACACCCTCCCTCTTTCCCTGCTACCCCTCCTCACACACCCTCCCTCTTTCCCTGCTACCCCTCCTCACATACCCTCCTTCTTTCCCTTTTCCCTCTCCTCACACAACCTCCTCCTGCCTCTCTACCCCTCCCCCATCCCTACTCTGCCCCTCCCCCACCCCCCCCCCCCCCCCCCGAGAATGCTGCCTGCAGCAGGGGCCTGGGGTCAGAGTTCATCCAGGGGTCAACAGGAAATGGCCAGCCTTTCTGACCTTGTAGGTTCTGACCCCTGCATCTCCCCACTTTTAATTTCTCTTCCTGTCCGCATGCACACACACACATGCATGCATACACACATTAAAGCACACACAAGCGCACACACACATACATGCACACACACACATTCCCATTACTTTCCATCATCTGTTGTCACAGAATCTGTCCTAGTGTGTTTTTCTGCAGTCTTTTACACACATCTATATACACACACCAATCCCAGCGGTACACATCCATACACAATGGCTCTAGACATACACGCGCACACACACACATCGAGTCTTGCATGTGAGTGTGCATGTGTGTGTGCATGTATGTGTGCGTGATGTATTCATGTTATTCTTCTTCGCTTCCTGATAGTATCTGATTGGCTGTATGCTCACAGCATTAGCTGGTGGAATTAAACTGAACTTTAGGACTGAGCTGCTGCTCTGGACTGTGTGAGGGGGTGTGCTGCACAGTTTGTGTGTGTGCGTCTTTGTGCCTGCATGTGTTTGAGAGAGTGTGCATGTGGGCATGTGTGTGAGAGTGTGTGCCTGTGTGTGTGTGCTTGAGAGAGCGAATGTGTGTTAATGTGTGTGTTTGCATGTGTGTGTGTGTGGAGGAGGTACTCTGAAGATCATTAATCAATCAATTACACACCTGTCAGAGTCCATACAAGGGGCTGAGAAGAAGACAGGGAGGGTGGGAGAGAGGAGAGGGATGGAGGGAATGTGGTGGAGAGGGAGGGAGGGAGGGAGGGAGGGAGGGAGGGAGGGAGGGAGGGAGGGAGGGAGGGAGGGAGGGAGGGAGGGAGGGAGGGAGGGAGGGAGGGAGGGAGGGAGGGAGGGAGGGAGGGAGGGAGGGAGGGAGGGGAAAAATTAGAGGAAGTGAAAGTGAGAAAAGACATGTGACAGTCAGAGAGCAGTCCTACTGTGCAGTTTGAGTCTGTCTTGTATGTGTGTATGATGATTTGTGTGTGTATGTGCTGTGTAAGAGTGTGTGGTATGAGTGAGTGTGTATGAGTGTGTGTGTAGTGTGTATGCACGTATGTAGTGAGTGTGTGTATGTAGTGTGTGTGTATGTAGTGTGTGTGCTACAGTAAACAGGGAGGTTCTGTTATCTCTATGTTTAGCTGCTGCAGAGCCTCTACTGCCTCAGGCTACCACCATCTGTCCTCTCTCTCTCTCTCACACACACACACACACACACACACGACACACACACACACACACACACACACACACACACACACACACACACACACACACACACACATACACACACACCACACACACACACACACACACACATACACACATACACACACACACACACACACACACACACTCATCATTATCACACACCATCATCACCATTGTACACACATCATTATTACACAGACATCATTGTTACACAGACATCATTATCACACACACACATCATTATCACACACACGCACATAAATATTACACACACATACACACACACACACACACACATCATTATCATACACACATCATCATCAACATTATCACACACACACACACTGCAGCCTCAAACGTCATGTATATAATTCAGACCAAGGGAATAAAGTATATACTACTGTATGTATAATACAATCACATGTGAAACGTGGGATCGGTCATGTGTGAGAGTGTGTGCTGTGCAGAAAACAGGTGTGTGTGAAACAGGGTGTGTGTCCCTCTGTGTGTGTCTATATCGCTGTGTGTGTTTCTGGGTTTGTGATCCTGTGCCGTGTATCCTTGTCAATATTCCCGCAGAATGAAGATTTCTAGAAGACCCCAGGGTAAAAGATCCCAAGGTAACAGGCCAGACCCAAGTGTAACAGGCCAGACCCCAGGGCAACAGAACCCAAGGTAACAGACCAGACCCCTGGGTAACAGGCCAGACCCCAGGGTAAGAGATCCCAGGGTAAAAGGCTAGACTCCAGGGTAACAGCCCAAGGGTAACAGTTTACACACACACACACACATTATGTTACACACAAGGGAGTGTGTAACATAAAAATATGGTTGCCTGGAACTGTTGCCATGGACAGCATCATCCAACAGTCCATTTGTGATTCTAGAATCCAGTTCTAGAACTGCCGTTGTTAGCGTAGCGCTCAGAACGCGTAGAGTGTCACCTAGACCTAGGATCTGCATCCACCCCCTTGCCTCCTCTTCTGCCCAGAGCATCCCAGCCTGAGAGAGTGTCCAGATGTTAGCCAGCTCGCTGGTCGCTGCTTCTATGTGAAGATCGAACTGCAGGCAGAACGCCAGATGTCTTGTTAGGCTAATTTGATTGGCTGGGCCATTTAGCATTCTGAATGAGGTGGTTCCATATGCAGAGATGCATGGAGTGTAGTGTGTGTGCTTTTTCAGATTCAGATTCAGATTCAGATTACTTTATTGATCCCGAGGGAAACTCCTTTGTATCAACGGCACACAGTCTCGCAAGCACACAAGGGTAAGGGTGTGAGGTCAAGATTAGAAAGTGTACACAGGGATAGGGGGGTGGGGTCAATAACGATAAGTTAAAAAACGGTAGGTGAGGTGAATCCTCACAAGGAGGATTATGATTATGTACAGGCTATACGATTACAATTATACAAGTTTTGGTCTTGTAGAATATACAGTATTATATCAGGATGTACAGGATTTACAGTTTATTGTGCAGAATATACAGCAGAATATACAGGATGTACAGGATAAAGTGCAGGTTACAGACTATAACCAATTATAGTCTATACAATTCTATTACAATTATGCCAGTAATTGGTCTTGCTGAATATACAGTGTTATACAGTGTTATGTCAGGATGTACAGGATTTACAGTTTTTTGCAGCATATACAGGATATACAGGATTTACAGGTTTTTAGCAGAATATACATAGTTATATTACAGTTGTGCCAGAATATTGCCAAATATGTATTGTTATGTTACAGAATGTTGTGTCAGACTATTGGCTAATGTCCATTGTTATATCACTGGATGTTATGCTATTTCACAGAATATACAGTTGGCTTACATACTACTGGTGTCATATGTTCAATTTACATATGAGGCACCTGATTAAGTATTTGCATGTGAATGTATGTATATGCATACATTATAGTGTGTGCTATTCTACGTGTGTGTATGTATGTGTGCATCCATGTGTCCCAGTTTATTAGTAGCAGTAGTGAAAAATTGCTTCATATTGACCATCAGACTTCTACCGGGTCTCATCTCAGATGGTCTGTCCTGTCCTGTATAGAGTATGACAAAACTATTGCACCAGTTGTGATCAGTTCACTTAAATACTACTGTACTTTATCGTGCCCCCCTATTGTTATTGTTATATTACCCAGCAACTCTGTGTGCTGTACTTTACCCAGCTGCTGGTGTGAACTGCAATTCCCCCCCCCCCCCCCCCCCCCCCCCCGGAGGACAAATAAAGGTTTATCTAATTTAATCTAAATGATTATTTTCCCCCCCCCAGCACACTGTCTCAAAGAATCCAGGGATGGTACAGAACAAAACTCACCTGCAATGGGATGAGAAAGATTCAGTAAAATACAAATGTAAATATTTTTATTTGATATGGATCAGCTCTGCTGAGAATGCGCTGGTCTGTCAACTCCACTCAGTTTCAAATCAGCCACAGTGACACGAACCAAAGGAGAGATGCTGCCATCTAGTGGTCAGTGGAGAAAACATACCTTCACTACCAGCTCAAACAGGATTGCTGAATTTCAGGTCTGTCTGAGTATCATTGGAGATTGAACCAGCAACAAGTTACTTTGAACACACCCCCCATCCTCTGAACTGGCCTTCCTTAGCCCTCCTGCCCTTGCTCACAACCACCGCCCACAACCCCTTTCCAGGTCTCTGGCTCATCCGAACCCCCTTCCACAGCCCGCTGCCCTTGCTCTACCCCATACTCTTTCTTCATAGGCTGTCTGTGCCCTTCCTCTTCCAATGGCGTCTCAGTCGAAGGCGGAGTCTGTGTGTCCACGTCCCCGGATCCTGATTGGTCCTCAGCTTCAGGTCCCTCCTTCCTCAGAGGTGAGAGGTCGGAAATAGCCAGCAGGGTTTCCTCCTCGCTTCTAGAAGGCGCCTCCTGTAAGGAGACCATAACTTCTCCCTCCATTCCTCTGGGCGTGGTCTCCGAGGTGGTCCCGCCCCTCCAAGTCTGTCCTGACCTGTGAATGGTCCGCCGGCTCTTCCGGAGATGTGATTCCTTGCAGTCCAGGGTGCGCCTTCGATGCCATTGCTTGATGGACTGCTGGGCCTCGGCGCTGAACTGGCGAACAGCCAATCGTGGGCAGAAGCTACTGATATAGAAGAGCGACGCGTAGAGCGTCGTCAGGTAGTAACCCCCTGGTAACAGAGACATGGCTGGCGTTAAATGTGTGTGTATGTGTGTGTGTTTGCACGTGTATATATGTGTGTGTGTGTGTGTGTGTGTAGGAGGAGGGAGAGGAGAGGGCGAGAGGAGGAGGGTGAGAGGATGAAAAGAGGAGGAGAAGGAAGAGGGGGGGAGGAGGGGGAGAGGAGGGAGAGAGGAGGGGAAGAGGAGGAGGGAGCTTGATGCGAAGACTCCATGATCATAAAGTTTTGCATTCCTTTATCTGAGAGTGGAGAATGTGAGGAGAAAGAGAGAAACACCTGTCTGAAACAGATACACAGACCAGGAGAGACTCACCTGTGTAATATAGATACACAGACCAGGAGACTCACCTGTGTAATATAGATACACAGACCAGGAGACTCACCTGTGTAATATAGATACCCAGACCAGGAGAGACTCACCTGTGTAATACAGATACACAGACCAGGAGACTCACCTGTGTAATATATATACACAGACCAGGAGAGACTCACCTGTGTAATACAGTTATAAAACAGACCAGGAGAGACTCACCTGTGTAATACAGTTATAAAACAGACCAGGAGAGACTCACCCATCTAATACAGATACACAGACCAGGAAAGACTCACCTGTATAATACATATACACAGACTAGGAGAGACTCACCAGTGTAATACAGAAACACAGACCAGGAGAGACTCCCCTGTCAGTGTGTGTGTGTGTGTGTGATCCTCCTCACCTTGTCCCTGTAGCTGAATAGGGTCAAGCAATTCCATCATGTAGTCGGTGTCCAGCTGCAGGTTGATGACATCACTCCTCAAAACCACCCAGGTCAGACATGGCAAGAAGTCATCAGCCCCAAACACCACCCCTACAGGCAGAGACAGGAAGTACAGGAGAACACTGAGAGAGATGGAGGGGAGGGGATGAGTGGAAGAGAGGAGGGGACAGGGGAGGGGGGGAGGGGATGTGAGAGGAGGGGAGAGAAGGGGAGGACAGAGGAGGAGAGGAGGGGAGGATGGAGCAAGAAGGAGAGGAGGAGAGTAGAGTCCCTCTGCTCACCTGGGCTGGCATTGGCATTCATGCTGCTGTAGATGGTCTTGCAGACCTTCAGCAGGCAGTCAATCTTCTTGTTGGGAGAATAGGCTGAATGCATTGAGGCCCAGCACTGCTGGATCTTCCCCAGAGTGGGGATGTCAGGGAGGCCAGCCCCCACTGCCCCCTCCAGCTCCTCTACCCTCCGGCCCCGCAGGACCCCCTGGTTGTCGAGAAGACGTCCCAGGCTGCCGTCCTGGGAGCGAGATTGCTGGAGGCAGGAGTACAGGTGGGAGCTGACGGGCTTCAGCGCCACCTTGTGAAGGGAGATCTCCACCATGATGTCTGCACGGGGGAGGAGGAGAAGATGAGGAAGAGGAGGGAGAGAGGAGGAGAGATGAGGGAGAGGGGGGTAGAAGAGGAAGGGTAGGGAGAGGGAGAGAGGAGGAGAGACAGGAGGGAGGAGGAGGAGGGGGAGGAGGAGGGAAAGAGGAATGGGGAGAGGTTGAGGGAGAGGAGAGGGAAAGAGGAGGAGGGTGAGAGGAGGGACAGGAGTGGGAGATGAGGACAGAGGTTGCGAAGACTCCATGATCATACAGTTTTACATTCGTTTATCTGAGAGTGGAGAATGTGAGGAGGGAGAGAGAAACACCTGTCTGAAACAGATACACAGACCAAGAGAGACTCACCTGTGTAATAGAGATACACAGACCAGGAGAGACTCACCTGTGTAATAGAGATACACAGACCAGGAGAGACTCACCTGTCTATTATAGATACGCAGACCAGGAGAGACTCACCTGTGTAATACACATATATGGACCAAAGATACTCACCTATCTCTGAGTCTGGTGTGTCAATCATGCTGTCCAGTAGAGTCATCATCTCCTGACAGTCCAACAGTTTCTCTCTCAGTGCTGTGAGGGAGGCGCGCACTTCCTGTAGAAGCTCCGCCCCAGTGATCCCAGGCATTACCATCCCCCTCTGTGTCTGCTCCACAAATCCCTTCACAGCCTTGGCGAACACCCCAACCCTCCTCTCACTCAGCTCTTGCACCCGATAGGTTATCTTTGTCTGCGGGCACAACAGCCCACCAATGGCCTGGCCCATGGCTGAGAAGCGGTTCTTCACCTTTTCCGCGAATCGGTGCGAGGAGGGGTGGTAGTGGGTGGGGCTTGTGACGGTGTCTGGCTCCTCCTCCAAGCTGCTGACTGACAGTGAGACAGGCCGCATGGAGCAGGGCTGGAGCTGGGAGGGGAACCAGGCACCCTCCTCAACCCAGGACACCCTGTGAGGGGACTGGGGGGCAGGGCTGCTGAGGGGCCGTGGCACGGGGCTCGGCCCGGGGGACCTGGGGGCCCAGGGGTTCGGCTGGCTGCCCACTCTACTCCGAGGGAGGGAGGGGGGTTCCTGGCTTGTCCTCCTGAGAACCACCTCCTTGTGAAGAGGGGAGGGGGGCAGGGTGTGCTGGGGGGAATTGGGGGACTGGGGGGACGGGTGGCAATGTTTGGACTTGGGGGGCAGGGGGGGCTGGGGAGACTGGGAGAGATTGGTGGGCTGGGGGGAGTTGGGTGATTGGGGGTATGGGTGGTAATGTTTGGACTTGGGGGGCAGAGGGGGCAGGGGAGACTGTGTGAGATTGGTGGGCTGGGGGGGCTGGGGCAACTGTGGGTGTATAAGGGGAAGGGCAGAGTCAAATGAAAGACCTCTGGCGGACTCTAGAAAGGGGACAAAAGAGAATTGGAACAGAGTTATAGTGATTTACATTTACAATTTACATTTATTCATTTAGCAGACGCTTTTATCCAAAGCGACTTACAAGAGAGAGAATGCTTGGTCACTGAGCCATAGCATAGCAACATGATAGACCCCGAACATAGTGGTTGTGAAACATTCATCGTGAGAAAAGTGCCAAGGGAAGAGTTATGAGAGCATGCAAACATAACACAACAATCGCAACAACACATAAGGGTTGGGAACAATAAAGCAAGAAAGCAACAACACTAGCGAGTCACCGCATGGGGACTGACAAGTAATTCTGAGTACCATACTATTTCAAGTAAGTGCCATTCAATTCTAGGAATAAGTGAGTTTTGAGCCTGAGTTTGGACAAGGTTAATTGGTTGGTTAATTGCCAGGACACGCACACATACACAAATGCACACACACAAACACACACAAAGACACACAGATACAGTCAGGTCCATAAATATTTGGATATTGACACAATTTTCATCATTTTGGCTCTGTCTATCACTACAATGGATTTGAAATAAAACAATCAAGATGTGCTTTAAGTGCAGACTTTCAGCTTTAATTTCAGGGTATTTACATCCAAATCAGGTGAACGGTGTAGGAATTACAACACATTTGATATGTGCTGCCCTCCTATTTAAGGGACCAAAAGTAATTGGACAATTGGCTGCTCAGCTCTTCCATGGCCAGGTGTATGTTATTCCCTCATAAAGTGAGTTCGTTATTTCATTGACAAAGAGCAGATAAAAGGTCTAGAGTTAATTTTTTGTATTTGTGTTTGGAATCTGTTGCTGTCATCTCTCAATATGAAATACAAAGAGCTGTCACCATCAGTGAAGCAAGCCATCGTTAGGCTGAAAAATCAAAACAAACCTATCAGAGAGATAGCAAAAACATTAGGTGCAGCCAAATCAACTGTTTGGTACATTCTTAAAAAGAAAGAACGCACTGGTGGGATCAGTAACTCCAAAAGACCCGGAAGACCACGGAAAACAACTGTGGTGGATGACAGAAGAATGATTTCCCTGGTGAAGAAGAACCCCTACACAACAGTTGGCCAGATCAAGAACACTCTCCAGGAGGTAGGCATATCTGTGTCAAAGTCAACAATTAAGAGAAGACTTCACCAGAGTAAATACAGAGGGTTCACCACAAGATGTAAACCATTGGTGAGTCTCAAAAACAGGACCAGATTAGAGTTTGCCAAAAAACATCTAAAAGAGCCTGTACAGTTCTGGAACAACATCCTATGGACAGATGAGACCAAGATCAACTTGTACCAAAATGATGGGAAGAAGTGTATGGAGAAGGGAAAGAACTGCTCATGATCCAAAGCATACCACTTCGTCAGTGAAGCATGGTAGAGGTAGTGTTATGGCGTGGGCATGCATGGCTGCCAATGGAACTGGTTCCCTTGTATTTATCGATGATGTGACTGCTGACAAAAGCAGTAGGATGAATTCTGAAGTGTTTCGGGCAATATTATCTGCTCAGATTCAGCCAAATGCTTCAAAACTCATAGGACGGCGCTTCACAGTGCAGATGGACAATGACCCGAAGCATACTGCGAAAGCAACCAAAGAGTTTCTTAAGGCAAAGAAGTCGAATGTTCTGCAATGGCCAGGTCAATCACCTGACCTAAATCCAATTGAGCATGCATTTCACTTGCTAAAGACAAAACTGAAGGGAAAATGCCCCAAGAACAAGCAGGAACTGAAGACAGTTGCAGTAGAGGCCTGGCAGAGCATCACCAGGGATGAAACCCAGCGTCTGGTGATGTCTATGGGTTCCAGACTTCAGGCTGTCATTGACTGCAAAGGATTTGCAACCAGGTATTAAAAGTGACAATTAGATTTATGATTATGTTAGTTTGTCCAATTATTTTGGTCCCTTAAAAAGGGGGGGGGGACATATAAAATGTGTTGTAATTCCTACACCGTTCACCTGATTTGGATGTAAATACCCTGAAATTAAAGCTGAAAGTCTGCACTTAAAGCACATCTTGATTGTTTCATTTCAAATCCATTGTGGTGGTATACAGAGCCAAAATGATGAAAATTGTGTCAATGTCCAAATATTTACGGACCTGACTGTATATACACAGGCCATACACTCATGCACGGACACACACACACACCTGTGACTTTGAAGCTGACACTGCAGCAGTCCTGGTCCAATGATATGGATTGCTCGGGGTTAAGCGCCACCGCCCCCCAGGGCTGCATGGTGCTCAGGCGTCTCTCTCTGCTGCTGTTTGGCGACTGAGTCAGCCAGTCATCTCCGTGCTCCTGCAGGTAGAGGGGATTGATGACACACAGCGCCCCATTGGCCGATGTCACCTGACAGTAACAGAAAACGTTCAGGTGTTGTGAATTTGATTATTTTATCTGTCTAAAGTGAAATGTAGATGTAAACATTCTAAATGCGAACATTCTAAATGTAAACATTCTAAATGTAAAACATTCTAAATGCAGGAACATGGCAGGAACATTTCAGCGGATGATCTGAAATGAACCGTTCTGATGGTATTTTAGTCGTTTCAGTTGAGGAACAGGTTGTATTTTACCAGGAAGAGTGTCATGCTGCGATTAACATCTCAGTTCCACAATGGATGTATTGGTTCCACACACAGTTTGAAAATAACAATATTCTATAACACCTGTGAAATAAATAGCATCTACAGGTATGGACATGCTGTCCCCGGTGACAGAATGGACATATGTCTAGACTAGCAGCTGACATTGAAGGTGTAAGCTGGTGCCTGTGAAGAGGATGACACATGATGTGACCCAGCTGATCAGGGGAGAGATACGCCTCCACGTTTACCTGTATGGAGCACATGACCTTTCCATGAGCATTCTGCATCATGTGACCAGGCTGGAGGTCAGAGGTCAGGCACAACCAGGATCCTACAGACATGAAGGCAAAAGTATAAGATAAGAAGGGCTGAGGGAGGGAGAGAGAGAGAGAAAAGAGATGGGAGTAGAGAGAGGGAGAAAAGCAAGTGGGTGAGGGGAAGAGAGAAATAGGAGAACAGAGAGAGGGTGAGGAGTAGAAAGAGAAACAGGGAGGGAAAGAGAGCGAGGGGTAGAGAGAGAGAGGGTGAAGGGGAGAGAGGGGTAGCAAGAGATAAGGGGAGAGAGAGAGACTTACTGGGTCCCAAATAGGATACAAGAGTCGGTGGCTGCTCTCTCAGACTGTGAACCCAGGGAGGAATGGACAGACAGACAGGCAACACATCCCTGACAGAGGTGGGGGAGAGAGAGGGGGGAGAGATAGGAGGAGGAGAGAGAGAGAGGTGGGGGAGAGAAAGGGGGGAGAGAGAGGGAGAGAGGGGGGGGAGAGATAGGAGGAGGAGAGAGAGAGGTGGGGGAGAGAAAGGGGGGAGAGAGAGGGGGAGAGATAGGAGGAGGAGAGAGAGAGAGGCGGGGGAGAGAGAGGGGGGAGAAAGAGTGGGAATGAGAGGGGGAGAGAGGAGGAGTGAGAGGTGGGGGAGAGGGGGAGGTGAGGGAGAGAGATATAGTGGGGAAAGGGAGTGAGGGGGAGGGAGAGAGGTGGGGGAAAGTGAGGTGGGGAGGGAGGGGGGAGAGAAAGGGGGGGGAGGAGAGAGAGGTGGGGAAAGAGAGGTGGGGGATAGAGAGGTGGGGAAAGAGAGAAATGGGGATAGAGAGGTGGGGAGAGAGGTGGGGAAAGAGAGTGGTGGGGGATAGAGAGGTTGGGAGAGAGGGAGGTGAGGGAGAGAGAGGAAGTGAAGATGGTTAAGCAGATGAAGAATACTACTCTTAGGGCCCTATCTTGCACCCAGCATAATTTACATTGTGCACTGACACATGTATCATTCCTATTTTGCGCACATGTGATGCACGTGAGGGAATGAAGTTGCGCTTCAAGGGGGTGGTTCGACGCAAAAAGGAGGCGTGTTCCGTCGCTAATGTTCCGTAGTGCTATTTCACAGTTTCAAGAAAACAATTCCGTCACTGACCAGGAAAAGGGTGGTTAACATTCAGTGGCATGTTATTTAAATTTGTAGGGCGCAGGCTTGGCCTTAATGTGACTTGTGCACAACGTGCATACTCTTTGCTTCTCTCATCTACACAGACGCAGAAGTTCCCATTTCGGCAAACACAATTACAAGAAACAATATGACCAAATGAGGGAAATCATTGTGATATTTGATATGTTAAAAACCTTATCTATATTTGAGTAAATGTGTATGCTAGATTTATGCATTTTTCACAATTTTACAATGCATAAATCTACCATTCACATTTATTCATATTATTCAGGCTAGTTGCAGTATAGTGTTTGTAGAAGAAAGATCAAGGAAGGCAGAGCCAGCTATGATAGGAATATGGAGAACCAGCTGAAGAATAACAACACCAGGGATGCATGAAAGGGTCTTAAAACAATTTCTGGCGTCAAGGCACCCCTCCCTGAGACGGACAGGGAACTGCAGTGAGCAAATGACCTGAACCATTACTACAATAGGTTCAACAACTCACCCATCCCTCACTCCCGGGCTGCTGCCTCACACCTCGTCACCTGGACAGTGCCCCACCCCACCAGCCCTGCACACCCATGGCTCAGCACATTCCACCATCCCCTCACTACCCCAAGGACTCTCCCGCCCCCCAAGCACACCCCTAGCTTTCACACCTGTCCAGGTGAGAAAAGAGCTGAGGAAGATCAATGCAAGGAGAGCAGCAACATCAGCTCCAGGCTCCTGAAATCCTGTGCTGACAAACTGTACGGGATCATGGAGCATGTCTTCAACCTGAGCCTTAAGCTGAGCGTGGTACCACAGCTATGGAAGACCTCCTGCTTGGCACCAGTGCCCAAGACACAGCTTGCTAAGGACCTCAGCAGCTTCAGGCCGGTGGCTCTCACATCACACATGATGAAGACACTGGAGAGGCTGATCCTGGGCCACCTTCGCTCTGAGGTGAGCTCAGAAATGGACCCGCTGCAGTTCGCCTACAGACCTTGGAATTGGGGGGTGGAGGATGTTGTGATCTTCCTGCTACATTGTGCTCTCACTTACCTGGAGAAGCCTGGCAGTGGTGTGAGGATCATGTTCTTTGACTTCTCCAGCGCATTCAACACCATTCAGCCGGTGCTTCTGAGGGCCAAGCTGCTGGTGCGGGCTGGTGCGAGCGTTTAAAATAGTGTAAACAGGGCACTTAATCTGTATGTGAGAGGTTTAGAGGGTTAGGGTTGTGACCCCGTGTCAGGGTCCAGACTCACCTGCTCAGAGAGTAGAAGTAGATGAGCTCCGAGAGGTTCGAGAAACCTAGACTGGACCGGCTCAGCTGATAGACTGGAAGACATAAAGAGTGTGAGTGAGTGTTTATGAGTAAATGAGTGTGGTTGAGAAAGAGAGGGAGGGAGGGAGGGAGGGAGGGAGGGAGGGAGGGAGGGAGGGAGGGAGGGAGGGAGGGAGGGAGGGAGGGAGGGAGGGAGGGAGGGAGGGAGGGAGGGAGGGAGGGAGAGTATTTTTTTTTTAAATCTTTGCATGAACACAATGCCTAACTTTGCATGCTGCTCTTTGCTCTTGTCAGTTAAAAGCCTTCCTACCCCCCTATACTCCGGTTACTTGTGGTTAACTCTGCACACGCACCCACACCTCGAACGCAGAGAACACATCTGATATGTGTACTAGAGACAGAGTGAGAACGAGAGTTGAGTTCAAAAAAAGAAACCCACAGTGTTATGAGAGGAAGACTGAACCGAACGAAAGACTGAAAATGAAGTCCTGTCTGCAGAGTGAAGAACGACATAAAGAGTGTGAGTGTTTATGAGTAAATGAGTGTGGTTGAGAAAGAGAGGGAGGGAGGGAGAGTAATTTACAGGAACAGAGTTGGAGGAAGAAGGAAGAAAATCAGAACTTGTTTCACAGGATACCCTTTTTTTGGCATGACCGGCAGGTATGCTGGTATGCCAGACAAGAATAGTTGTTCAGGAGAAATACGGTAAGAAGAGTTCTGCGTTCTGGCCTCATGAAGAGGTCACAGCCACATTAAATATCCCAAAGTTTACCACATCACCTTGAGACACAGTTGTATTCAAAAAGCTTCTGTTTGTCCTTGAGAATTTTTTTTTTGAGAGCTTGTGTTTTTTTGTACATGTCTGTGTGTGTGTGTGTGTGTGTGTGTGTATGTCTGTGTGTATGTAGGTGAGTGTGTTTATGTCTGAGTGTGCGAGTGTGTGTGTATGTGTGTTCATGTATGTGTGTAAATTACCTGTCTCAGGATGCTGGACAGGGAACTCTAAGACATCTCCTCCTGAAGATACACAAAGAAGAAGTGATCTGGTAGAGGAGTCTGTCAGCACCAAGAAACTCTGGAGAGAGAGGGAGGAGGAGAGCGAGGGGGAGGGAAGAGAGAGGGAGGGGAAAAAGGGGGAGGAGAGATAGAAGAATAGAAATGCAAAATTGTACATACAAAAAAAAGATACATGCACACACGCTAGTGGACTCGGGCGCACGGGAAGTGGTTTAAAGACACAGCGTGTTTAAAAACATCACAGAGAGAAACATGCATCCTAAACTACTATTAACTAAAGAACTTAATAACTAAAACGATTTCTGACATGAAAATCCAAACCTATCTCACATACTCTGTCGTTGCAGTTCCTGGACTTCTGACTTATTCTGTTTCAACAGACCTTCCTGGTAGTTATTACTCGGTCTGGGGTTTTTGGTCATGGCTGAAAGGAGAACTTTTATTTCATCGCCCTCGCTCTCCAGATCTTTCCTGCTCTCCCAATGACTTTGCAATGGTCTGCAACGAACACCAACGTTGGTCGTAACTTTCACCAACAGTGTTTGATGCTGTCTCTCTCTCTGTCTCTCTGTCACTCTCTCGGTCTCTCTCTGCCTCTCTCTTTTCTGTCAGCCTCTCCCTCTCTCACACACCTAATAGTTTGTGTCTGGTTGACTTCTGCATTTCCTCATAACAGGGTGCTGGTGTGTCGGATTAGAGGAGAAAAGGGAACTTGCAAGAATATTTCAGTTAAAAACACCTCTCGTAGGTCTGCGTGACAGCTAGAAAGACAGCCAGACAAACATACAGACAGGTAGACAGACAGGATTCCTCACCCCAGCAGGTCTACCCAAGAGAGCAGAGAGGACTCCCTCCCTATCCCAGGGTGCACCTGGAGACCAGGCCTCCTGGCACAGACTCAGGTTCTCCAGCAGCGACGAGGGTCTTTTCCTCCTGAACGCTGTTTCTACACTCCCTCCTCCTTTTCGCCCTCTTCCACATCCTCTCTCCCCTCCTTCTCCACCTCCTCTAGTCCCATCACCGTTGGGTACTCCAACAGCCTCCAGACACCTGTGAGGTCAGAGGTGAAACAGTCGGCATGTATCTGGGGTAAAAAGTGGACACACACTACGCTCTAGCCCAAAAGGAGGATTTCCAGTGTGGGTTTTAGATCCATGTGGACCAACACAAGACAAGCATGGTCTGTAGAATCCCAGGCAGAACAGTGTTCCAGTTGTATAAGGTTCCCTTAGGAAGTGGAACCCTGAACGTTTCCTTCTGACCTGGAATGGAACCTTACAGATACAAATAATTTATGATTTCTATTTTTATGAGAACTTTTCTATCAAACAGCAGCACCCTTCCTTCCAGAGTACATTAGATGCAAGATTTTGGCATGTGTATTCAGGTCATGATGAATCTGACGGCCAAACTAACCTGCTTGTCTCCTCCTCACTCTCGCCTCCAACGCCTCTCATCCTGAAATGACCAAAAAATTAGGGGGGTGGAGGGGGGGGGGGTCCTCGTGGCAGTAGAGTAATCCTCTGTTTGACAGGGAAAACCGATCCAATAAACTGTGTGTGTGTTTGATGAGGTGTCTTTGAAGGAACACAATGCCTAACTTTGCATGCTGCTCTTTGCTCTTGTCAGTTAAAAGCCTTCCTACCCCCCTATACTCCGGGTACTTGTGGTTAACTCTGCACACGCACCCACACCTCGAACGCAGAGAACACATCTGATATGTGTACTAGAGACAGAGTGAGAACGAGAGTTGAGTTCAAAAAAAGAAACCCACAGTGTTATGAGAGGAAGACTGAACCGAACGAAAGACTGAAAATGAAGTCCTGTCTGCAGAGTGAAGAACGACAGTGTGTGTGTGTCTAAAGTGTACTGGGGGGAGTCAGGTGGCTCAACGGGTTAAGGCCTTGTGAGTTCGAGTCCAGGCTGTGACTATGTGATGTTGTGTCCTTGGGCGAAGCACTTCACCCTACTTGCCTCAGTGGGATTGTCCCGTACTTACTGTAAGTCGTTATGGATAAAAGCATCTGCTAGATTAATATTTATTTATATGTATTATTACTGACACAACCAAACTATGACACTGGAACTCTGATGGAAGATGCAGGAACAGACATCATCTTCTGAACTGTAGTTTCTGTCAGACTGTCTTCCTGGCTCCTAGCTGCTAATGGTTGTCAGGTTGAACACCATGGTCATATTGTTGTAACCTTCAGGAAATATCAAAATATCTAGCACAAGAATGTTTTGGGGGGGAATTATCAAGTTTAGTCTGATATTATTTACATTTTGCGAGATGCACAGAATTTCAAAAAGTGTCATTCTTCAGTTTATTTAGTGTTGTTGAGTCACATCTCATTTGAAATGTTGAAAAGGGGAGCAACTGTCCCCAACACACTTCCTCTTGTAGTTGCATCACATACTGTTTCAAAACAACTTCTATGCTACCTTCTTCTTCTTCAAAACAACAACTTCTATGCTAATACTGACATTACTGAAAGACAACAAAACAGATTATTTCATATATTACTACATTGAATATTATAGAATGTTTTAAGAATTATTTGATTAAACAATTATATCATGAACTAAGCAGAAAAAATATATAATTAGTACGGGTTGGTTTGTCATTAAAGTTTCGGTGGTCGAATGGTGGAAGATTTCAAAACTAATGTTGCGCCTCTTCCCTGTGATGAATGAATCACAGACCTCCACCATGTAAAGACTCACTTCAGAGGGCCAATCACAGACCTCCACCCTGTAAAGACTCACTTCAGAGGGCCAAAGACCTCCACCCTGTAAAATCTCACTTCAGAGGACCATTCACAGACATACTGCCCTGTATGTCACCCAGTTCTGACCCCTATGGGCAGGGCTCCAGGTCTCTCTGAGGTCTGGGGTGATGACATCACTAAGCGAAAGGATGAATGAAAGACAAAGGAAGGTCGATCCTAAATCCTGTCCACTGAGAAAACTGATTGGTCAACTCAGACCAATCAGAATACTTTCCCTCCCTCTCTCCCTCGACCTCTCTCTGAAAAGGATGGGTTTGTGGGGTGTGATGCAGGATGCTACCATGCAGTAGGTCTGGAGACAGGGACCTGAGGGAACTGATTACTTGCAAATCAAGAGAATGTTCCAGAACGCAGAGAAACTTTCTGTTTGAGAGTGGGGGCTGCGTGCAGCGGCAGAGGAGCTCATCATCTGCATGAACCTGAAGCTACAGGTACAGGTACAGAATGAGGACGCCTGCTCCTGCACTTCCTGTTTGAAGAGCTCCTCACACGCTCTCCCACCAGACTTCAAAGCACAGGTCAGGTGAAGGTCAACACAGGTGAACTCGAGGAAGGTGTGATCAGCCTGTTCTGAGGTGGCATGACATGGATCAGTACAGAAACGCAGGAAGGAGGATGTGAAACACAGCGTAGCTCCAGTTAGTAAACCAACGAGACAGCTAAAGGGACAGTGAATTAGGACAATCATATGTCCGGTCCTGTCCTGGCTTGCCATTGGTTGCTGTTAGAGAAGCGAAGCGTCTCATTGGTTACTGTGCCTTGTCAGCATTCTCTTTGTCAGCCTTTGCTGCAGTTTCTACGCTCGGATTAGCTTGCTCTTTCTTATCCTGGCTGTCAATGCGGGCATGCTCCTTCTTCACCATCTCTTGAAGCTCCTCCTAAGAGAAAGACCGAAAAAGGCAGAGAGACAGACAGATACAGAGAGAGAGCGGTTTAGGTTGGCAGGAGCAGAATATCCATTCAGACACAGGAAACATAAATATATATATGAACCCATGGAGACAAGTGAATATGACTGAAGCCTACCTTCCACCCCAGCAAATCTGCCAGAGCCAGACAGCCATCATCACAGGTGCTGATATGAGCTACGTCCCTGAGAAAGAGAGACAGACAGAGCAACATCAATGTACCAATGTGACCTCCTTCCTCATTATGGCCAGCCCAGCAACACAGCATCAATTACAATGATTCATTTAGCAGACGCTTTTATTCAAAGCGACTTACAGTAAGTACAAGGACATTTTCCCTGAGACAAGTAGGGTGAAGTGCATTGCCCAAGGACACATCACATAGCTACAGCCGGGGTTCAAACTCACAACCTTCCGCTCATAAGGCCAACGCCCTAACCTGCTGAGCCATTTGACTCCCCAAATCAAAGCAATACAGTTACACAACACAGCTACAAGGCAGCACAGTAACACAGCAACCCAGTAACACAGCAGCACAGTAATACTGCGGAACAGTAACACAGCAACACAATGAGAGGGGAGTCACCTGTAGGCCTTGTCTGAGTCAAAGTCCATCCCTCCTCCAAACCCCAGCATCCCCATCATAGCATCAGACTGCAGACACACAGGTAGAGACAGACACACAGGCAGAAAGACAGACATACAATTTATATATATATATATATATATAAATATAAATATACATATATATGTCTTTGGTACGTATTTTCTTTGAGGGTGGGGGTGGGATGGGGGGGTGGGGGGGGTGGGAGGGCAGGTCACCAGGACAGGATGCATGTTCCAGAGGACACCCTACCTCTCCTGTCTTCTCCATGTTGATGAGCAGTCTGGGACAGCTTTTTGGAACCCTGCAGCCATGCACGTGTACACACATACGCACAGAGACACACAGGATGTGGTTTTGGCTAGCTAGGAAATTGATGTTATCCATCCATTCAATCATCTATCCATCTGGCCACCCCCCTCCCCCTCCCCTCCGGCACCTGCTAACGAGGGAGGCAAAGGGCTGGACTTGGAGAGAGGTTCCCATGATGATGAGGAGGTCACATCGAGGGAAGTCCTGCCAGGAGAGAGAAGGGAGATAGAGAGGAGAGAGGAAGAGAGGGGGGGACAGCGAGAGGAGAAAGACAGAGGAGGAAGGGGGAGAGAGAAAGGAGGGGGAGAGAACGTTTTTAGGCCACCCAAACATAAGACACAGACACAACACAAGAAGAAGTATTCTCACCATCTTCATGGAGGTGAAGAATCTGGCAGGGAGATTCTCCCCAAAGAACACGATGTCTAGACAGAGTGAACAGGCATGAGGGAGAGGGGTAGGGTGAGAGTGCTGGAGATAACATGCTGGACATGAGCCCTCAGCATATGTTACAGCAGGTAAGATCTCTCACCTGGTTTCACCAGACCACTGCACTTATCACACTTTGGGATCTCATCTGAGAAGATTTTTTCTGCAGAAGGATGGTGGGGTTTATTAGACATAATAAACGTACAGAATGTACAGAGAATTTAAGCGCCCACACACACACACCTTTCATCCAGTCCAGGCTGTACTCCCGGCGGCAGAGGAAGCTCACACAATGAGAGGTGTAGAAGGTTCCATGAGCCTCCACCAGATGCTCTGTCTCTAACCCCGCCACGCGCTCCAGGGTGTCGATGTTCTGACGCACGGACACACACACACACCAACACACAAACACACGGCTCATTTTTCCATTAGTTACCGCACCCTGGACAGAACCTGCTTCCTCCTGCTGATACACAAACTTAGACTAAAATATATAGACAAGAGGCTCAAATATAACTAGAGAATTACCCCTTGAGAGAAACTCAACTGTATGTGAGAAAAAAAGAAAGCGAAGGAGAGGGAGAGGGAAAGAGAGAAAAAAAGAGGGAGACAGTGAGGGAAAGATAGGAAGAGGGGAAAAGGAAGAGATGCAGAGAGACGAAGAAAGAGGGTGAGAGGCAGAGAGAGGGTGAAAGACAGAGAAAGACAGAGACAGAGAGAGAGGGAGAGAAAAAGTCAGAGAGAGAGAGGTAGAGTCTCTTACCTGAGAATAGCAACGTTGTAGCAGACCCTTATCCTTCATGAGCCTGATAAAGTAGTGACACACTGTGGGCTAAATACAACACTGCAGTGAGGAACAAACTCCAGCGTGCACGCACACACACACACACACACACACACACACACACACACACACACACACACACACACACACACACACACACACACACACACACACACACACACACACACACACACACACACACACACACACACACACACACACACACACACACACACACACAGAACGTATACCTTAAACTGCCCAGGGTAGAGCTCTCTAGCCAGGGCAAAGAAAGGTTCTGGATGTTTCTGAAGATAAATAAGAATTCTGTGTTTAAAATGAAACGCTCCTCACAGCAAACTACACAACAGCATAGCCATGCTTCCAAGGAGAACCCAGCCCTGAGCTGCTCTCCACACCTTAAAGTAGTCGATCTGGAAGATGGCCTCCGGGAAGGGCAAGTTGTACTTCTGCAGGTTAGCATAGAGACCGGTCCCAGGGGAGCGGAAATCTGGGATTCCCGCCGCTGAGAGGTCACAGAGGTCAGCTTCATAAGTCGCTCTATGATTTATTAACTACATGGTGTAAAAAGTACAGAACGCTCTTTTTGAATATACTTGAATACTGGGGAATGAAAGTAGGAGGATGAGGAGAGGGGAGAGGAAGAGGAGAGGGAGAAGATAAGGAGGAGGAAGAGAGGGGAGGGGAAGAGAAGGAGGGAGGGGAAGCAGGGGAAGACGATGAAATAATAAGGCAGATGAGGAGCAAGATGAAGAGGAGAAGAAGGGAAGTATTAGAGGAGGAGAAACTCACATGTGGAGATCCCTGCCCCCACCATGAAGATGACATTTTTGCCTGAGGGGACAGACATTAAATGTTAGTTTATACTAATGGAACAGTTTAATCCAGGGAAACTCCACCCAACTAGCCTAACCCTGGTTCCAAAACAAGTGAGCCAAAAGCTATGCATGTTAAACAGTGTGTGAGAAAGTGCTTCAGGCCTGACAGATGTGACACATAGATGGCCTACATGCTGGGTTATACATGAATCCCAACTCTGTTTTTTACTATAACATTTACATTTAGTCAAGACCTCACTTCTCACCGGTGAACATCCAGGGATCAGACGTAGAGGTGGTGGAGAGCTACAAATTCCTGGGTGTTCACCTCAACAATAAACTGGACTGGACTGATAACACACACGCTCTTTACAAGAAGGGCCAGAGTCACTTCCACCTGCTGAGGAGACTGAGGTCCTTCGTAGTGTGCAGTGCTCTCCTCAGGACCTTCTATGACTCTGTGGTGGCCTCGGCTATCTTTTATGCTGTGGTCTGCTAGAGAGGGGGCAGCACGGACAGAGACAGGAGCAGGCTCAACAGACTTATTAGAAGAGCAAGCTCTGTCCTGGACACTCTTATCCAGAGCAACTTACAGCGCATACAGGGACATAACCCCCCAAGGCAAGCAGGGTGAAGTGCCTTGCCCAAGGACACAACATCAAGTTGTTCGGTCAACATCAAGTTCAAATTGGATACCTTCTGATTACCAGCCCGACTCCCTAACCACTCAGCCACATGACTCCTACATCAAGATCTCTCACCTACACACGTTCCTTTCGTAAATTTCCTCCCCAACTCCTCCTACCCCTCTGCCCTGGTCAGACAAGGGGCCCAGCAGATCCCCCTACTCTCCTGCAGTATTTGGGGGCCCAGAGTTCACATTAACCAGGGGTCCAGTAACCCTAGCACCTAACACCCCCGGAAGACTCACACTTTCCACTCTGTATGTAACGAGCCACTCCCTCCAGGGTCAACTCATCTAGAACCTTCTCCGCAGAGCCAAGGCCCAAGGTGTGAGAGAACAAGTTGCGTAGGAAATCCACTAGAAGAAGAAAAATATATTTATATATACCGTTGTTTTGAGAGTGAGCTGATTCTAGTAAGAATATTAATATATTAGATGAATATCTAGACCAGTGGTGCCCAACCCGCTGTCCTGCATGTTTTAGATGATTCCCCCTTCCAACACACCCGATTCTTATGCATGCTCGTTATAAGGACTCTTCAGAGCTAGATAACGACACATTTACTTGAATCAGGTGTGTTGGAGCAGGAAAACATCTAAAACGTAAGAAGGCTTCAGGTTCGTAAACACGCACTTTCTGTGTCACCTGACGCTTCACACTCGTCGCTGCTATCAGACTGATCCTAGAAGAGACAGAAAGGTGAGTATTAGTACGGAGCTGTAGCTTTCTGTTAAATAATAATGTTAAATACTATGGTGTTCATTGAAGAAAACTGGGTACATTTGGTACCAAGCCGAGTGCATTGACGGATATAGTGCTAACAGTTATTGAGAGTTGTCGCCGTAGTGTTTCAGATCATTGACAGTGCCGTCATACCTCTGGTTCGGGAGTGTTCGCCTCCTCTTTAAGATGTTCTGTGAAACGTAAAACAAAACCCATCTGTCACATTTTTGTTCGCTGGTAATGTCGCTCTAGTCTAGACCAACTAAGCTAACGAGCCATAAGGACATTCACGCTGCGGATGTTTCCTAAGGTCGGAAATGTAGAAGTGGCTTTATTTCTTAAACCAAGATCTGACATAACATAACAACTAAGATGAACAAACCTGGTGAATCAGACATCTAAACGTCTACTTGAACTTTGTACAGACGAGTTGATGTAAGATGTGTGTAATTCGCTATATCCTTTGCTTCCGTAAGAAAATGCAGAGCTGTCAGATTTGTCGTTGTGTTGTTGTCCGTCTCTAAATGTTTTCGTGTAGCTCATTGGTGTAGCAATATTGTTCCACCCATAGGGTGACTTTTGTTCTCGTTTGCTGGCTATTTCCCAGTACGATTGCAAATAAAGAAAAGCCTCAAAACTCACTTATTCCGAGAATTTAATGGCATTTAGAAATATTAAGGCACTTAGAAATATCATCTGTTGTTGTTCAGAATTACTTGTTAACTCGCTAGTGTTGTTGCTTAATTGTAGGGAGGACAAACGCTCTGCTCTCAATGTAATCAAACGGAGAGTTCCAGGCGTCAACAAAGGCAAAACCGAACTTTTTGCCAATTTCAAACTGTGATTGAAAACAGATTTGAGAGATTTAAGGTACAATAAGATGTACGCTGATATTATTAGTACCTCTATTTCCGAAAACAGTAATAAATATTTACTAGTTGTACGAGTCGTTAACGTAATTGGCCTCTGTTGGACAACATATACGACGAAGGTGTGTGATACATCCGTTAACAATCATTAAAATTATAAACGTGCGTCACATATAACTGAATATTGTATGATTTATTGTGACTTAATATTACTAGTAAACAATTCGTGGGTAAAAATGTCCTTATATACCTGTAGTTTTAAGCCAGTGAAGCTCAGTGTAACGCTATACGCAAAACTGTTTGCTAACACTTAGAATCCTACAGCTGTTTAGGAAGCTAAACGACCACAGTAAAATCTCGGCACTCCCCTCACTAAAATCAATATTCCCAGATGAGTTTTTCCATTGGTGGGCCAACCTGCCACTCAAATTGTAGCCAATACCTGTCTGAATACGATCCCGTATGTGGCAATGGGGTTTTCCCATTTTAAGACGTCTGTAATTGGCTGAGAGCCCTTTGCACCATCGGCTACTAGCCTGAACATCAATGCCACAGCTGCAATTTGATATCGTCATGTACATGAAAGTCTCCTCTACAAGACTGTGAAATGGCTCCAAATTCTGAGATGGGGTATTTTTTTAAATCGACCTTATGTCTGAGGAGTGCCCTTGTTTTGGAGCTAAATTCTGAGCTTTAGTAAACTCCATGCTCTATGTAGCTTGTTAGCGCCACAACAAGCATTCATCTCCCTGCTTCACTAACAAAATATGGACGAATGTGTCTTGTGTTCGCCCATTTAATCAGATCGACTTCATAATCTGTTAACATATAGTGTAAACATACAACTACAAATATGTGATCTTGAATATACATAAAGATAAAAATGTAAAAAATCCCAAGCGTTCAAATGTTCTCCTCAGTAAATTACAGAAGCTAGAAACTTCGAGCTTCAGCAGCCTGTCCCAGTGACAGGTGGGGGGAGGGGAAAACATATTAGCGGCAAACTATTTCTTTAGGTAACACATTTATCCAATCCTATAGCATGTTGACAACCCCTGTCTTGTGTCCTACAACAGACACCTTAAACCTTAGAAACATGTACTGTTGCTCCCATCACTGCAGTTACAAACTCAAACGTGAAACTACATAATTGTTTGAGATGCAAAACGACCACCGTGAAATCTCGGCACTCCCCTCACTAAAATTAATATTCCCAGATGAGTTTTTCAGTTAGTAAGACAACCTACCACTCAAATTATAGCCAACACCTGTGTGAATATCATCCTGTATGTGGCAATGAGGTTTTCCCCTTTTAAGACGTCTGTATTAGGCTGAGAGCCCTTTATACTGTCTGCTACCTGTCTGAACATCAATGCCACAGCTCCAATTTGATATAGTCATGTACATGAGAGTCTCCTCTACAAGACTGTGTAGTGGCTCCAAATTCTGAGATGGGGTATTTTTTTAAATCGACCTTTTGTCTGAGGAGTGCCCTTGTTTTGGAGCTAAATTCAAGCAAACTGTAGCTCCCAGCACTGAAGTTCCAAACACAAACATGGAACTTCAGATGCCAAACGACCACAGTCAAAATCACGGCACTCCCCTCACTAAAATTAATATTCCCAGATGAGTTTTTCAGTTAGTAAGACAACCTACCACTCAAATTATAGCCAACACCTGTGTGAATATCATCCTGTATGTGGCAATGAGGTTTTCCCCTTTTAAGACGTCTGTATTAGGCTGAGAGCCCTTTATACTGTCTGCTACCTGTCTGAACATCAATGCCACAGCTCCAATTTGATATAGTCATGTACATGAGAGTCTCCTCTACAAGACTGTGTAGTGGCTCCAAATTCTGAGATGGGGTATTTTTTTAAATCGACCTTTTGTCTGAGGAGTGCCCTTGTTTTGGAGCTAAATTCAAGCAAACTGTAGCTCCCAGCACTGAAGTTCCAAACACAAACATGGAACTTCAGATGCCAAACGACCACAGTCAAAATCACGGCACTCCCCTCACTAAAATTAATATTCCCAGATCAGTTTTTCAATTAATGACACGAACTATCACTCAAATTGTAGCCAATCCCTGTCTGAATGCAGTTATCTATGTGGCATTGGGGTTTTAACAGTTTAAAACGTCTGGATTTAGCCGAGTCGTCTTAACATCGTTGGCAAATAACCTAAACTTCAATTCCACAACGTTAACTTGATATCAATCTGTTCGAGAAAGTCTCTTCTACATGACGGTGGAAACCGCTAACGTTTTCCAGTTCTGACTTTTGAGATATTTTAATTTAAGCCCGCTCTACAACGGAATTCCGACTATGTTTTTTGGAGCTCCAGGGACGCCCGACAAAAAAAAGACAATGTTTGGCGTGGCGAGCGTTTTATAACTGTTCATGTGATCTGTTACCATCGTATTTAAGACTAGATATTTAACAAACAAGAGGTTTGTAAAACGTAACTGTATATAGATATATATTCTACTGCCTAACTAACTAAAATGTGTAAGTGAACTACATCCAAAGTCGCTGTTGTGAAACTAGCCTCTTTTCCACAAACAGCTGATTAACGGAAGTAGCTTCGAGGTAAAATTAAAAACCTTTAAAAACATCTATATTTCGCAAATTTTGTTGATATTATTATGCACACGTATTTTAGGATAGTTACTATGTAATTTTATTACATAATTTCCCCAGGAATAACTATTAAAACGTATTTCGGAAAAAACGCTCAAACGGGTTTGTCCTCCCTATTAATTGTTCGCGTCCTAGGTAGACTACTGTCTGTCGGAGACTCACCTTCAATTTGTAAAATGTTGAATTTTGAGGTGAATTTTGAGTTGAATGCTCTTATAGCTCTTCCCTTGGCACTTATTGGTTCTCACGGTTGCATAATCTATAAACCCGCTATGTTTCGGGGTCTATCACGTTGCAATGCTCAATGACCGATGCTCTTTCTAACTTTACCTAAGTCGCTCCCTTTATGAAGACAGGTAGTTAAAGTCCTTTAGCTGGCCAAAAGAGATCTGTGATCTGGCGATCTTCTCACAACGGATTATTGGATTTGCGTCACCCTGTTAGTAAGATTTCACACCTGTTTAAATTGCAATTATAACGCTCGACTTCTCCGTGTCTGCTTTTAATTGTTACACTGGATCAAAAACACATTTATATACTTTTCATACTAACATTTTATTGATCACAGTCAGATGACTATACACAAATAATACAGATAATGTACATATTACCAGTAATTGTGTTTTGTGAGGTAAGAGATCTGACTACCAATGATTCCTCCGTCATTAACTGTCTTTTTGAATACATATTTTTCTTTACATTTATGTCTCACATCAGTGTCAACTGTCATTCAGTTAGTCAGAGCAAGCCAGGCTAAGGCCCACCATTCTGTATGAGGTCTAGTGGGGGTGTCCTCTAGCTCCAGCCTGACTCCTGGTCCTGAGGTGTGAGGTTTACCAGCTCAGGCCCCCCCTGTTAGTCTGTCTGTAGGGCTGACCCCCAGCCACCACCTGATCAGGACCTTGGGAAACTCTTTTTCATCACCACACTCTCATCACCACCTATCCCAAACACCAGCCTGCCCTCCCTTGCTCAGCCTCTACGCCAGCCTTTTCCACCCAGCCTCTCTCCTCTATGCCAGCCTCTTCCCCAGCCTCTCTCCCTGGTCCTCCAGAGGCTCCAGGTCCAGGCACTGGTGGTCATACCCAACAGCAGTGACGTGGCAGTGGGGCAACATCTCCTCCAGCAGGATCACCACCTGGCCAGGGCTCTGGAGCCGGGGGAGCGATGACACATCTAAAAGACGCAGATTCCTGGCATATGCGTACACACACAGACACAAAGGTTCACACAGACACACACACACAGAGGGTCACAAAAACAAAAACAAACAACAACAGAGAATTACAGTTGGGTTATAATAACTCACTGCTGCCTGGAAGTCCTTGTGTACCAGACAGGGCCACAAGTGTCTGAGCGGGCCTACCTGAGGTTGCCCAGGGCAGCCAGGCCCCCCACCGTGATCAGGGGGCAGTGGGAGATGTCCAGCTCCTCCAGGGAGTCCTGGAACACATGCAGTCTGGACAGGAACCAGTCATCCACCTCCTGACAGCCCCGCAGAGAAAGAGACCGCAGCCCTTGCTGCCTCACTGGGAGAGGAGGGAGGGGAAGAGAGGGGGGGAGGAATGGGGAGAAGTGTCAGGGGAAAAAATCAACTTAAACACAGCAAATATGGATCTTCTCTTCCTCCAGCTTTTAGACTTATGAATTGTTAAACTTGAAAAACTCTTACAGCTGCTTTGGCCCAAACAGACAGCGTGAACAGATGTTGCCATGAGATCAGCTGCTTGTACATACCCAGGTTCTCCAGACCCGAGTAGTAGATCACAGTGTTGCTGGCGTCCACCTCCTCCACGGGTGAGTCTTTGTGGTTCATGAAATCCGAAGTGAACCTGCCTCTATGGTCTGCACGGAACCACTGTGGCTGGCTTGCAAACCTGGACGCCCCAAACACACACACACATGTGCACACACACAGACGCACACACCCACAAACATGCACACACACTGTGTGGTCCTACTCATTTCCTAGTGTGAAAGCCCAACCAAGCCAGACCAGGAAGTAGATGGCTATGGTGACAGGAAGTGGTGAGTGGCCAGCTTCTTACCTGACACCTCCTCCAAGACAGAGGATAAAGTAGGCTGTCGCTATGTTGTCACCGTAGTTCACCTGGGTGTAGCCATAGAACCTGCGGGGGAGGGGGGGGGGGATGTCACCTGGGTGTGGCAGACAACCTGCCAAACATTTTGATGTATTTTTATGCAAACCACATAGCTGTTACCTTAACTTATACTGTGCACTTTATCAATTAAGCACTTTGATATACAGTCATGTGAAAAAATGACACCCCATGAAAAGTTTATTTTAGCTATTTTAAGTGGGAATAATGATGATGGGTATCCTAACCTTTTCCTCAGTTCTAATACACATTTTTGTGAAATTACATTTAAACAAGTTCTGGAAAAGTAATTTACTCACTTTAAATTGTTTACTTATATTACTGTAATCTCTCGGTATTGTTAAAATTAAGACTGAATATCCATATTAAAAACGTTACAAAATACACAAGTTTTCATGGGTGTCATAACTTTCACGTGACTAGGGAGTCATGTGGCTCAGCGGGTTAAGGCATTGGCCTCATGATCAGAATATTGTGAGTTTGATTCCCGGCGGGGCCGGCAGGGGCAAGAGGGGGCAGCGGCCCCTCAAATAAATGTCTTACCCCCTCAAATAAAAAATTTAGAAGTTGAGAAAGCACATTTTAATACGCTCACAAAATTAACATATTACAAGTTGACAAAACTTCTGCAGTTTGATCTGCAGATCTGCAGTAGCAGAAAAAGTCAGCCAACACACAGCTTCCCTCTCATATCGCTGTTGCAGTATGCAAATGAGCGCAGACGTAGCCTGACAGTGTGGTGTCAGGTTTCACCACAAAGCGGTAAAACTTTGAACAAGCAGCAGCGTTACAAGCACAGAGATGAACATAGACATTCGAAATTCATTACATTCTAATGTCTATTGAGATGAGTGCCCACGTTCATCGCATGTGTCAAACTTAAGACAAATGACACGTGTCTGACAGACCCCTACGTAAAGCCCCGCCCCAGGCTGTAGTTCTGCACTGTTTTGTTTAATACAATCACAGTGTGTTTTGTAGAGTGGGGGGAAAACATGAGGAGTGGAGAGAAAGGAGAGTTTTTCTAGCTGTTAAGTTGCCAACAAAAAAAATTAAAAAACGAGCACAAAGAAAAAATCTGTTGTGTTACATAAATTACTTTGAGAACTTTTTTTTTTAATCATTCAAAAGACTGCCTTTCAGTTTTGTAAATATTGACTATAGTGTGTGAAGTCCAACTTTAGGTTAAGATTTATTTGAGAAATAGTCCATCCAGTTAAGACAAATGTTATGTTGTTTTTGTTTTTTCAGTTCCCCCCCTGAGGGATTGCCACCTTAATGTGGTCAGGGGGTTTGCGTGCCTCAGTGACCTTAAGAGCTATACCAGCAGGAGCTTAGTCTTCAGGTGGGACACCCAAGTTGGACAGGTCTGAAGGTAGAGGCCTGACAAAGTACAATCCACTTTTCCAGGTTGGGGTTGGACACATGGCTAACAACCCAATTCAATGAAGAAACACTGTTACTATAACACACAGTGCACAGAAAAAAGTGCTGAAGCATGATGTGTACACATGATGCCCCCTCCACATTTCTGACTGCCCCCTCATATATGCCTGTGGCTTTGTGACATTGTATCCACTTCACCCTACTTGCCTCAGGGCGATTGTCCCTGTACTTGCTGTAAATCGCTCAGGATAAAAGCGTCTGCTAAATGAATATTTATTTATGCTCTACAGTCACATCACGTACGCATTCTTCCTCTTTAATCTCCATTTCTTCAACCTCGAAGTCCAGGTGAGGACCCTCTCGACCCCAAGGAAACGCTGGGCCAGGTACAGGAGGAATCTGGTGTGTACGGGGCGTGGGGGGGACTCAAGTCCGGAGGAACTGAAGCACCGCCCGGCAAGCGAGAGGTACGACAGCCGGCAATGTCGCCGGCCCAACTGACACTGACAGGGACAAAAATCAGAGACTACGTAAAATCATTACACATCAAACACATGTTTGCTGCCTTCGTAATAGGGTAATATTGTGTGACTTAAAAACATTCCATCGGGAGTGTATGGGATTAATCTTATTTTATCTTAAACTAGGGGGCTGGATTGACTAATGACATTAGTAATGTCTAGCTAGCAAACCCTGGACTTTGCTCCAGATCTAAGCAGTCAGGTCCGTGACCGAATCGAAACTCAAACGTAAATGTAATTTGCCACCTCGATAGAAATATAGCCAGAACCAGATATAAACCAGAATTGGACAGTACTTGTCTACAACAACAACAACAACAACAACCACCACCACCACCACAGGTGAACTCACCAGCAAGGGGGCCGCCATCTTTGATTTGCAAGGCTGCGCCTGCGCTCTGTTCTATTAGTTCCCGGTAAACAATGACATAATGTGGCGATAAGATCCACGTAACACAAGCCACGTCACACCAGATCTATAAATAAAATACAGGGGAATAAAGTAACGAATTTTCAGATTAGCTCAAGACAGATATCCTCTTTTATGAGGCTCTGGCTCAAAAATTGTGTTTCTTCTTCGTCCTCGCTGGAGTTCGCTGCAAGCTCGGAGTATCAAACCTGACTGCTGCCCTCTGTAGGTCATATTGTGTATTACATTTACATTTATTTATTTAGCAGACGCTTTTATCCAAAGCGACTTATGCCGCTTTTCCACCGCAAATGTAGCACTACTCGACTCGACTCTACTCGATTGGTAGTAAACACGGGTGGTTTTCCACCGCAAATAGTACCGCAATAGTACTTCCTGGTCGTCGGCGAAAGGGGCGTGACGTAGGCCGTGACGTATTTTTGTACGCGACGTAAATAACACCAACGCAACCCACAAGTGGACAGAACCCACATTATAATTTTAGCCATGTTGACGAACTAGTCTTTTGTAAATTATCTGACTTTTAAAAAGCTTGTAGACTGTTGGTGTAATGGACTGTATCTGATAGTAATAAGTATTAGCTGCGTTGCTGTTGCTTTAAGTCGCTCTCGTGACTTCGTCACACTTTCTGGCCAATCAATGGCCGGCCGTCTGCCGACGTCACCTTTTAGCTCGACTCAGCTCGCTTGGTACCTAGAGCAAGAAGGTACAAAAAAAGTACCCGCTACCACAGTGGTCCCCAACCCTGGTCCTCAGGACCCACTGTCCTGCATGTTTTAGATGTTTCCCCCTTCCTACACACCTGAGTCAAATAAAGGGTCGTTATCAGGCTTTGGCTGAGCTTCATAATGACCCATTCGTTTAAATCAGGTGTGTTGGAGCAAGGAAACATCTAAAACATGCCGGACAGTGGGCCCTGAGGACCAGGGTTGGAGACCACTGCGCTACCAGGTAGCAGGTACCATGGAACTGCGGTGGAAACGCTAAAAATGCGAGTCGAGGCGAGGCGAGCTGATACCATGCGGTGGAAAAGCGCCATTAGAAGAGAGAGCTTTTACAAAGAGCATCAGTCACTGAGCATAGCAACGTGATAGACCCCGAACACAGTGGGGGTTTTTTTAGATCGTGAATCATACATCATGAGAACCAATAAGTGCCAAGGGAAGAACTATAAATGCGTAACACAACGATTGTGAACATAAAGCAAGAGATACAACAACAACACTGGCAAGTCATCATATGGGGACCAACAAATAGTTCTAAACAACATTAGATTCTGTGAAGTGCTATACTATTCCTAAATGCCATGAAATTCTCTAAATAAGTGAGTTTTAAGCCTTCTTTTGAAGGTGAGAAGGCAGTCTGTGCTTCTGATGGAGGTGGGGAATTGATTCCACCATTGGGGAGCCAGGCAGTGGAAGAGTTTGTGTTGCGCTCGGGCGCTCTTGAGGGGGAGGGGGGGGGTACCACTAGACGGTTGTCAGCAGATAACCGTAGGTGACGGGTGGGGGTATAGGGCTGGAGGAGAGAGTTGATATAGGTCGGGGCAGTCCTGTTTACAGCCCGGAAGGTCAGCGCCAGGGTCTTGAATCTGATGCGGGCCATGATGGGAAGCCAGTGGAGGGCGATGAGGAGTGGGGCGACATGACAGCGTCTGGGTAGATTGAAAACCAGACGAGCGGCTGCATTCTGTATCCTTTGAAGGGGACGGATTGCATTTGTAGAATTTCCTCCAAACCTGTTTTGTTTCATTCCAGGAGAAACTGAAGGAGTCAGATGGCTCAGCATTTTAAGGCGATGGCCTTGTGATCGGAAGGTTGCGAGGTCTTTTGCTGGCAGTAGCTATGTGATGTTGTGTCTTGCCTCAGGGGGAATGTCCCTGTATTTACTGTAAGTCGCTTTGGATAAAAGCGTCTGCTAAATCAATATTTATTTATTTATAACTGAAGCTCTGAAGTCCTTACAGAAGGAGCTGGAGGTCTTTAATAAAAGTGAAACAAACCTGTTATCAAAAAGTTAAACACATTAACATCCTTGGTAAATATGTGAATTAACAACATTCTACAACACTGTTTTAACAACTCTGATCACTTTCATCCTGTATGAACCTCAATGTCTGCAGATACAGACCCAGCACACTGAGGCAGATTTTGGAGGAGTTTAAGAACCTTCATCAGTTTCTACAAAAGGAAGAGGAGGCTAAGATACAGTATGTCACAAAAGTGAATACACCCCTCACATTTCTGCAGAGATTTCATTATAATGTTTAATTGAACATTGAACCCCTGGTAACAAAAGTGAGTACACCGTAAAGTGAAAGTTCCTGAAGTGTCAATACTTTGTGTGGCCACCATGATTTTGCAGCACCGACTTAATCCTCCTGGGCATGGATTTCAGTAGAGCCTCACAGGTCGCCACTGAAATGCTCTTCCACTCCTCCATGACAACATGACGGAGCTGGGGGATATTCAAGTTCTTGTGCTTCTCAACCTTCTGCTTGAGGATGCCCCAAAGATGTTATATTGGGTTTAGATATGGAGACATGCTTGGCCAGTGTGTTTGGGGGTCATGCTGGAAAACTGCCCTGCGACCCAGTTTCCGGAGGGAGGGGATCGTTCTCTGCTCCAGTATTTCACAGAACATGCTTGAGTTCATGTTTCCCTCAATGAAATGCAACTCCCCAACTCCAGCTGCACTCATGCAGCCCCAAACCATGACATTCCCACCACCATGCTTGACTATAGGCACGACACATACATCTTTGTACTCCTCACCTGGTTGCCACCACACATGCTTCACACCATCTGAGCCAAATAAATTAATCTTTGTCTCATCAGACCAGAGGATATTTTTCCAGTAAGCCATGGCCTTTGTTGACATATCCTCAGCAAACTTTTGGCGGGCTTTCATGTGGACAGCCTTCAGAAGAGGCTTCTTTCTGGGGCGACAGCCATACAGACCAATTTGATGAAGTGTGCGGCGTATGGTCTGAGTACTTACAGGCTGACTGAAGCAATGCTGACAGCACTCCTGCGCCTATCTTTCTTAGATAGCATTTGGATCTGACGCTGTGTACGTTCACTCAACTTCTTTGGACGTCCAACACGGGCCCTTTTGTGAGTGCATCCAGATTTTTTTAAACGCTGGAGGATCTTAGCCACTGTACTGCAGCTCAACTTCACATTGTTGGCAATCTTCTTGTAGCCTTGGCCAGCCTTATGTAGTGCCACAATTCATTTTTAAGGTCCCCAGAGAGTTCCTTGCCATGGTGTGCCATCTTGGGAGTTTCAGTGACTATATGACAGAGTGTGAGAGCTGTACTACAAATTTAACACACTTGCTCCCTATTCACACCTGAAACCTAGTAAGAGTAACGAGTCACATGGTATTTTGGAGGGACAATGACAAGCAGTGCTTTGTTTGGACCTTTAGGGGTGTAGTGTCTTTGGGGTGTACTCACTTTTGTTGCCAGGGGGTTTAGCTATTAACCCTGTAAGCCCTGAACTATGAAAGAATGGTCAGAAAATTCAAATTTTTGGAATATGAACTATTTATTTGGCCCTTTGACAAAATGTAAAAAGAAATTTGACAAAAAGAAATGCTAAAAAAAAAAGTATCACATTTGATACTACAGGTATTAAAAAATATAACTATGAATGGTGATCAGCCAATATAGATAGTCTAAGTGAAATTCTTGAACCCATTTCAATCTATAAATTGTGTATTTAACTCATCCAAACACTGCATGATGGCCTATGGAAGACAAAATCCATGTAAAACACTGGACAGATATACCCATAACAATTGTTGATTTTTGGCCAAATACCGAAAGTATCAAATTTGATACACCGACTTTCTGCTCGATATAACTACAAACTGTAATTATAAAACTGAGTAATACAACGTTTTAAGGACAAACTAACTGTCCATTTAAAATTATTGATAAGTATTTTAGAGAAATTCTGACCATAAAACCATGAAATGGCTAAATGGTTTCTTGATGGTGAGAATCACAGATGTGCGCTCGCACGATGCGACCCACTTTGAATGACAGAAAAAGCACACATCCAAACATTGGGAAAGCGAAGTGTGTCCACTAGGGGCAGAATACATGTAAAAGAGTTCATACAAAAGGGTTTCATGCAAAGTTTACGTTTGATGGTAATGCAATGAGCTCCAGAAATGTATGTATCGAATATGATACGTACGGGCTCACAGGGTTTAAATATATTTTGAAAAAATAATTTACACTGCTACATAAGCTTTACACAGACTACTTTTCATTGTGTCAAAGCGCTGTTTCTTCAGTGTTGTTCTATTAAACATAATGAAATCTCTGCAGAAATGTGAGGGGTGTACTCACTTTTGTGACATACTGTAGCTGCACTGAGGAAGGAGGAGGAGCACAAGAATCACATGATGATGGAGAAGATCGAGGGGCTGAGCAGAGATATCAGACACAATCAGAGCCATAGAGGAGGAGCTGAGAGCTGAAGACATGTCATTCCTGCAGGTCAGGGCTAATCTCTCTAAGTTCATATGGAATGGCTGACTGGGTGTGTTTAAAAGTGTCTTTAGATCCTTGTGTCTCCAAATAACTACAATGACACAGAGAAAAGGTAAGTGACCTGCCTCCTGTCTCTCTCATCTGTGGTTGTGAACCCAACACCACAGCAGCTTCTTCCAGAGCTCAGTCCACTCTGCCGGATCAACAGCTAGTCTCAACAACTCAATTTTTTTCAACATAACAAACACAAGTCTTCTGAAATCATATGCATAATATATACAGTATATATATCTATATATGATTACATATATAGAGAGAGAGAACTTTTAGTTTTGCATATATATATATTATATATATGGGGTTATATATGTGGGGTTATATATATATATGTAAATCTAAAAGTTCTCTTCACTCTCAACAGTTATTTACTTGAAGTACTTTGGTGGCGAAGGCAGATCCTTCTGGTACAATTTAGCAAAGCTGGCGTCATTCAACGTTTAACTAAATGTTGTTGTCGCTGCTGAACAAAAACGATTGCCAAAGCAGGGGAAATAGCTAGATAGTGACAGATTGGCCGATACTGCATCAGGGTTCTCAAGTCCCAATATGTCTCTAAAGGACACATACATTTCAACGATTATTTACGTTGAGAACGGTTAACACGTTCTTTTATATAGTTAATGGATTCATGATTTATTTATTTCTTGTAATAACCACACAGACACAGAGCGCCTTGAAAATAAATAAACTATATTCAATAAGGTCAACTTGAGTTGATTACATTGTTTCTTTTCTTTCAGAACACATTACACCTCATGCCATATTCTCCAAAAACACATTTCAGGATTTTTCATTTTTTCTCAACTTTTTTTGCCTTTCATAAAAATTAAAGTAAATATTATTTTAAAATTATTTATTACACTATTCAAGAAATGTATATTCATGTTTTCTATCACATATCCTTTTAAAGTGTCATTTTTCCCTACAAATCAGGCAGAGAGAAAGAATCACAGATAAAACCACACAGAGAACACGTTAAAGAGCAAGACCCGGGGGTTTCTACGTTTCTAACCCACCGCCCCAAACAGCGAGTAAGAAAGTGGAGGACTTAAGAGGCACCAAACACGCAGTGATATCACACTCAGACAAAACAGACAACCAACTGCGGAGGTGTGAGGACAAACAGTTTCGAGCACAGACTTCCTGTTTCCCGCCTTCACAGGCAGCAAATACACAGCACACAAAACAGACAAGTCTCTCACCAGGGTTGCCAGGTCTTGTCATTGCCAGGGGTTGCCAGGTTTGTCATCACGTAAATAAGTTCCTAGCAACCTTTAGCAGTGCATTTCAGTCGTCACATCAGGGAGGGCAACCCAGGGAGAGAGTTGCCAGGACAACTACACTTCGGTTACACATGCTAACACATTGGAGGCGGCTCATGCTACTTCACAGTAGGACACACATAGAAAAACACCAGGAAGTTATGTCACAGTTAGCTAGTTAGTTACAGCAATGGCCCAAGCCAGACAGTTAGTTGTAGTAATCAAATTACACTGGAACATTGCTTGTGTACACTCTCGATAGCTGTGTCGAGAACATACTGGTTTACAGTAGGCTAGCATAACGTATTACTCAATGTCTAGGACTCATTGTAAACAAACAGATCAGATGGCAAAGTTCCAGTTCGTTGTGTAAACATGCTTCTCGCACAATTTTTTCCCCTTCTTGTCCGAGTTAGTTTAAATAAGTAGTTTTCGTTTGGCGGAGACTTCAACAAACGCTGGACCACTGAGTCAGGTCCATCGCTTCCTCAATCCAGAGATGTAGCCTAAGCAATTGTTTCATATTGCACATATCAACCACACTAATTGAAGATTTTGTATTAGCTTTGAGGAGTTGAACATACATTTTCTAGTAGATTAATCCTTTTTAAATTATCTCCAGGTAGACAGCCTAAATGTGTGATATTAACAAAGGATATGGTTATGAGGAAAAGACTTAAAAGTAGATAACATCAATAATTTTGAAAAAAGTATCAAAATCGTATCTCCTGTAGCCTAAACCCACCACTATAGTGGTATTGGTTTGGTACCTAACGGAAGAGTACCTAAATGGCTGCTCTGCACACAGTATCTAAATCCTGCCTCTACAGTAACGTGCAGATTTCATCTAGCCTATATCTAAAACACGGTTTTAAATATAGCCCACAGGAAGAGGAAGAACAAAAAAAACTTGTTGATTAGGCCTTTTTGCGACAAAATGATAAACACCGGAGCGCAAGAGAGAATGCATCTTGATTTATAGAAGCGTAGCACGCTAAAGTAAACTGAAGTTGACAAGATATTCGCAAATATACCTCAGCTATATCACTTCAGTAGGCTTCGACTTAACATCAGGCAGTGAACATTTGAGGAAATAACAGTAACCCAACTCCTTTTCACGTAATTACTAGAATTCTATGTCTGTGTCAAACTATGACATGTACACCTATTAAAGACTGTAAAGACTGTATTAGAGAATCGTCGTTCCAGTTGTCACTGGGTAATGTTCATTTCAGCGTAACCATGTCTATTTAGTTTTCCAAATACTGAGCTAAAACATCCTTGAGGCCTGTAACAGGTGTATGTATTCGTATTTCAGTTATCCGGGTGTGAAGTAAGACTGGTTGTAGTGGGAACATCCCAAACAGACACCACATGTAATCAGCTCTTCACATCGGTTCATCTTCCTTTGTCTTATTGCACTTTGACCTCAGACAGAACTGAGCACCAGTGATCTTCCACCTCATCATACAACAACCATTAGGATCACACCACCATCATACAGCAACCAATCGTATCATACCACCACCACCACCACCACCACCACCACCACCACACAGTAACCATTATAAACTTTAGGCTGGCTTGTTATGATGAGTCTTCGGAATATGTGTTCATTCATCCATATTGTTTCTCTTTTCTTTGGGGTATCTGGTGGCAGGCCGGCTATATAAAAATTTGCTACACTACATATCACACAGGATGAAGACCAGCCACTTGGTGAGGCAGACTCAGCAGGAAATACTAATTCAGATCATAAGGCGCTAAGAGTGCAAGGTAAAACTCTACAGAGAGTCAGTAGTAATTCCTACTACTAATCCCTAAACTAGGGCTGTCCAATCCTGGGCCTGGAGATCTACCCTCCTGTAGGTTTGCAACCAATCCTGATCCTTGAGATGTACCCTCTGGTAGGCTTGTAACCAATCCTACACCTGGAGATCTACCCTCCAGTAGATTTGTAACAAATCCTGCGCCTGGAGATCTACTCTCCAGTAGGTTTGCAACTAGTCCTGGTACATGTGTACATGTGTAAACCAACAGGAGTGTCTCTTGGACAGCCCTGTCCTAGAAGCTGAGACATCCTCCAAATAACAGTCTGTGTTAATTGGGTCAGACGCTATCAAGCAGGACATGATGCTAGTCACCCACAGGCAGAGGAGACATATGTCCACCTGATTGTGTCAGGACCCAGACACTGCAATGGTGGGACAGGTCTGTGGTAGGGCTGCTGTGTAGAGAGTGAACCAGTGCAGCCCTCATTTCATTACCCATGCATATAGATTATAGTTGGCCATGCCGTTACCATGCTGACTAGAGTTCTATCAGCTCATGCACCCCTACCCACAATCCCTCGGTTCAGGCTGACAGACAGCCCTGAGAAAAGGAGACATAGTTACAGTAAAGTATCCCAAATCACAAATAGTATGGTTATTATTACTATTATCACAAATATCAACAGAGTTAGACTGAACCGACCACAGCAGATATTGTGGTGCAGAACATGTAAAGGGACTCACGATTGACCCCGGAAATCCCTAAAGTGGTCAGATTGACCAATAAGGGCCTTTGATGCAATCTTGTCTTTTTTTGGAACCTGGTCTTCTCTTTCCTCTTGTCTCTGACAGGCTTCCTGTCCAGTCAGCAAATCAGCACTCTCCACTGAATTCAGTCAGCTAATCAGCACTCTCCACTGAATCCAGCTTTACACAGAAAGTACAACAACATAGTCTGTTTGTCCAGGATTTTTACCAAAATTAAGGGGAAAGTCTTTCTAAAACCATGATGCCTTCTGCCTTTTAACTGTGTGTGTGTGTGTGTGTTTGTTACACGTGAGTGTGTCTGTATTGGGAGAGCATCTGATGACAGAATTCATTTTTTGCTCCAACACGGTGTGATGGTAGAACTCTTATTTACGTTCAGCGTGGTGACGGGAAGCCACCCACGCCATAGTGGCGCCCCCCAGTGGAGGACAGGTGCGATGCTTCTTGTTGATTGACAGACAGCAGGGTTGGTCTGGGTCCAAGGCTGGGAGAAGAGTGGGTGAGCGAGGCCGTGGGGCTAGGGGTGTGTGGCCATGGACCTGGGGCAGAGGAGGAATATCTTGTTCATAGCCTTTCTTTAACCACTGCAGAACCTGGAGGATAGTGACGACAGGTCACGACAGGTTCAAGATCAGACACGTGTTCATGGTGACACGTGTTCATGGTCCAGCCTTTAAACTCCCAACAAAATACCTGTTTGTCTGTCTCTATGTAAGCGCACCTGTCTATCTCTGTAAACACACCTGTCTATCGCTCTGTATTCACACCTGTCGGTGTCTATGTAAACACACTTTGCTGTCTATCTGTAAACACACCTGTCTCTGTATTAACATGCCTGTCTCTATCAACACATCTTGCTATCTCTCTTTCTCTGTGTAAACCAACTTGTCGCTCTCTCTCTTTAAACCAACCAGTCATTCTCTTTCTGTGTAAACACACCTGTCTTTCTCTCTTCTTACTGAAACTCACTCCAACATTCCTTTTCCTCCTTTACTGAATTATTCAATCTTCCTTGTCTCTTCAGTGTGTATGTGTGTAAATGCTTCAGTTTTGTGTTGCGAACTAGGTCTCCCCTACCTTTCAGGTTTTACCTGTGTGTGTGTGTTTATATGTGTACATGTACATTACCTTTGTGTGAGAGAATGGTTCCAACACTCCTACAGTGTGTGAGTGTCTGTGTGTGTGTGGGTAGATCAAGGTACTGTACCCCCCCCTCCCCCATCCCTCCCACAGACAAGCCTCCGTCTCCCTCCCCCTATTAGAAGCCCTCGACGTGGCAGTAGGCCTCCAGGCTGGAGAAGAGGATGTAGAGGAACCACAGCCCCAGGAACAGCAGGCTGGTGAAGATGCGGGCCCCCCGGGGGCCCCCCAGCTCGCCCCCAATGGAGGGCTTCCGGCGGAACAGCAGCACTGCCATGCACACGAAGGCGAAGATGGTGAAGAGGGTGACGGAGAAGGCGAGCGCGCCGGGGTCTACGAGGAACCGCTTGCCCTGGATCCGCCAGTACACAGCGGCCAACGACCACGCCACGCCGATGCCCAGGAACACGTTGACGGCGTTGCTGCCTGTTACGTTGCCAACGGAGGCATCTGCATGCTGGTCCTGGGTGGCTGCTACCTTGCTGGCAAATGTATCTGGGGGAGGGGTAGAGGAGGGGGGCGGGGAGAGCAGTGGCAGGGGCAGGGGAAGAGCAGTGGAGAGGGGGAGACAGCGAGACGGGGGGTTGAGAAAATGTGTTGGGGTATGTAAGCTGGGCATGCCAACAAATACACACTTTTGTAAAGCTCTCTCTTGTAAGTCGCTTTGGATAAAAGCGTCTGCTAAATGAACAAATGTAAAATAGCTATACACACACTCCATGAAATATGGTTTTTACTGTGAACACAAACACACACACTCCCTCACCAGGAATGGAGGTTCCCAGAGCCACGAACACCACGGCTGTGACAGAGTCCTTCAGCCCCACGGTGCAGCCGAAATGCGAAGCCAGGTCCCCGATGATGGCCGTCAGCACTCCGATGACTGAGATGGAGACGCAGAAACAGGCCCAGCCGTTCCACACCTCGGTGGGCGGCACACACGCAAACAGAACCTTCCAGAACACAGTCAGGAAGTGCATGACGTAGTCGTAACAGGACGGGAGCCTCTCCTCACGGCCTTCCTCATCATCATCATCACCTCCACCTGGTGGTAGGGGGAGGAGACAGGGAGGAGGAGAGGGGGTGGGGATGGAGACAGGGGGAGGAGACGGGGAGGAGGAGAGGTTGTGGGGGTGGAGACAGGTAGAGGGGGAGAGAGAGAGAGGGAGGAGAGAGGGAGAAGGAGACGGTATGGGGGAGGAGGCAGGGAGGAGGAGAGGGTGTGGGGAGAAGACAGGGAGGAGACAGGGAGGCGAGGGGATGGGGTTGGAGAGGAGGAAGAGATATAGGGAGGTAGAGGGGGTGGAGAGAGGAAGGGAGGGAGGGGGGAAAGACACAGGGAGTAGAAAGAGAGTACGGGGGGGAGAGAGAGGGAGAGACAGAGGGAGGAGGGAGACAGGGGAAGGATACAGGAAGGAGAAAGGACAGGGGGTGGAGAGAGGGAGAGGCAAAAGAGAATGTTGGTGAGTATGGGAGGCTGCGTAGGTTGAAATTTAAAGAAACAGGCTCATCCACATGGATTCTGCACTGCTACCCCATAAAACACTCATTTACATGCACTCATCAGTTGTTGAACTAATATAATGCCAATAAATCTAGAATGAACACTTTAAGTCTCCTTTTCTCTTCCGGCGCTGGTGCGAGCTGGCTGCAACAACTCCCTACCCTTCTCCCTTTTTCCACACTTTTCGCGACGAAGGCAGTCTCCCTTTTTCCACCTGTTTTGCCTTGTTTGTATACTCGAGAAACTCTCTCTGCATCACTCTCCGAAACATGGAATTGATTCGCAGGTCTCTCAACGCAATTGTCACCATCTTCTCCAAAAGAAGCTCTGGTTCGAGGGAACCCAAATGTCCTCACGGGATGTTCGCAGCTAGCTACTCAATGCACGTGTGGGAGAGTTGGCGTGTCGTTAGCCTGGTGGTGCTTTCCGTGGAGGATGTTGAAGATATCGTTCTATTCTATATTTCTATATATGGGAGTCAGATGGCTGTATGGGAGTCAGATGGCTCAGTAGGTGGCGTTGGCCTTATGGGTGGAAGGTTAGAACCCTGTTTGTGGCTATGTGATTTGTGATATATTTCTTTGTTCTGAACCATGATTAAAAGCTTTGATGATTGGATTGGGCACTACCCTGGTATCGGAATATCAATGAAACGGCTGCAGCTGTCAAAAGCCTCCTAAGGCTGCCCGACATGATTGATGCGATGGGTTGAGTTGTTGGCGCTCAGACTGTAACTTTACAACACAATGGATAACATCATGGAGAAGTAGCGACTCTGCAAGGAAATGAGAACCGACTTGGAGACCATAGACGTGATGGGTAGATGTGGAAAACCCCAATCTTATCTCCTTTTGGCCCCCTTAACCAGCACACTATCTTGGTCAACCTCCCCCCCCCCCCCCCCCCCCCCCCCCCGAAGAAAGCTGCATTGTCGACTCTCTTGTAGTTTTTTCCCTTACCCGCTCACACAGACATCTGTGGTTTGCTGTTCTGGCTGGGTCATGATGACAAAGATGTATCCATGGCAATACAATCTCTGAACTGAGAATCTGACTGATTGTGTCCTATGCGAATGCGCCAACCCAGACCTACACACACACAAACTTTCATCACTACAGATATGCCATAATTGAGGTCAGAATGTTTGTCCTCAATGCTCTTACTAGTAACTGGATTAATAAAGTATTCTGAATCTGATTTGATATCTAGCTGAGTATTGTTTTAAGATCCTGCAATACTCATGCTCGTCCAGCAGGGAAGGACATTACCTAGGAAACACTCCGATCTCATGTCCTTCACGCTCTTGTTTATAAACCAAACCACAGCCGTGATAACCTGATAACACAAGCCTGGGGGAGATAACCAGCCCATGAGCTGGAATCCCTTCTTGCAGAACATCCATCTCATTGTCCTGCAAGCTGCGGACACAGCAGGTGTGTTCTGGACCCATGCTCTACTGGGCCTTAGTTTCACATTACATTTGTGTGAGTGTTCAGCTGAGGAACTGAGAGGTTGAAGAGTCTGTTGGCGTTGGTCTAACACTGCCACACATAAAAGACTCCTCAGTCACTTTCCTCTATTCTGGAGGAAGTCAGAGATACACACACACGCATGTTCACACACATACTCACACACAAATGCTCACACACTCATACATACACATACACTTACTCACAGTCACACACACACTCACTCACCTGCGCTGACAGTCACCGCTTCCACAAACTGCTCCCTCCAGGAGTGTGTGCCGATCACCAGTGCCAGATTGGTCTTCTTAATGAGCTTGTCCACAGTACTCTACCAATCACAAACAGAAATGGCACAGTTAGCAGCCAATCAGAGGACAGAAGACGAAGCGCTGAGGCGAGACCAGGAAACACCGTGAGCTGAATACTGACAAGATCAGCGTGACTGCTGCAGATAGACTAGTCACCACACACACACAGCTTACACACACTTTACACACAAAGCTTACACACTCACACACAAAGCTTACACACACCTTACAAACAGCCACATACACTCTATTTTTCTTTTGCTCTCTCACACGCACAACAATATAAGGTAAACACAGCCTGTTTGTTTGTTTGTTATACCAGAGTTTCCCCTATCTTCACAAGCAAACAAGACATTGATCTAATGTAGGATCGAATAAAAGCAAGTGCCAGTCAATTGAAACTACAATTCCCTGGAGTTTATTTGACTGGACTACAAATCATAACTCTAATGTAATACGACAAGGGCAATCCTATTACAACAGCTTTGACCTGGTCAGCTGTAGAGGAGGGAGCATGTGTGTGGGAGGAACCCTGACTTTACAGTATATTTCTATATATATAAATAGTCATGGCCAAAATGGTTGTCACCCCTGACATTTTTTCCAGTAAAATGAAGTGTTTCTATACTAAAGTAAAGTATTGGAATTACCCATGTTTTGCTATATACATGTTTATTTCCTTTGTGTGTACTGGAACCCCAAAAATGAGCCGGACAGAATTGCTGGCACCGCAGAATAGTCGGAATGGTGAAAAAGCAGCTTGAAAACAAGTTCAAAAGAAATTCAAGCTGTCCTTCAGGCTCAGGGTGCATCAATGTAAGTGCAAACTATCCGTCAACATTTGAATTAAATAAAATGCTATGGCAGAAGATCCAGGAGGACCCCAATGCTGACATACAGACATAAAAAAGTTACACTAGAGTTGACCAAAATGTGCGTGAGCAAGCCAAAATGCTTCTGGTAAAACATATTGCGGACAGGTGAGACCAAGATGGAGCTTTTTGGTAAAGCATATCATTCTGCTGTTGACCAAAAATGCAATGATGCCTACAAAGAAAAGCATACAGTACCTAAAGTCAAATAATGTGGATGTTCCAAGATGTTTTGGTTGTTTTGGGTGCCTTGACGTGTGCAAGGCATTATGAAATCTGAGGATTACCAAAGGATTTTGGGTCACATTGTCGTCCGAGATCATGGGTCTTCCAGCAGGACAATGATCCCACACATTTTTCCAAAAGCACCAAGAAACGGATAGCAACAAAGCGCTGGAAAGTTCTGAAGCCAGCAATGACACCAGATCTAAATTCCATTTAACACCAGTGGGACCCTTCCAATATCAGATATCTGGAGCAGTTGGCAAAGGAAGAGTGGTTCAAAAGGTTTGGTTGAGAGGTGTAAGAAGCTTATTGATGGCAATAGGAAGCGATTGATTTCAGTTAGTTTTTCCAAAGGGTGTGCAAACAAATATTAAGTTAAGGGTGCCAAAAGTTTTGTCCGGACCATTTTTTTTTTGCTTTTTGTGAGATTTTGTCTATAGAGTATATACAGTATATATAGTAATGTTCCGCAGACATGTGTGTAGAGTGCGTTCCTCTGTCCTGGTACCTTGAACTCGTAGGACTCTTCGATGACCACCTCCAGTCTGCTGTGTTCTCCCAGGATGGGCTTCCCCATCTCAGCTATCCTCCGGGCCTCCTCCTCCTCCACACTCATCTGGCCTTCTGGGTCCTCTGGGGAGGAGGGAGGGGGAGGGGAGAGAGGGAGGGAGGAGGGGAGGGAGATACAGGGGAAGTGAGGGGCATGTAGAGGGAGATTAGAAGTTACAGGCAGGGAGAGATAGAGTGAGAAAAAGGGAGAGAGAGAGAGAGAAACTGAAACACAGATACAGTATTATGAGGCTACACTACCAGCCCAAGATGTCAAGTCAGTATTATTTGCTGGTATCAAGGTCCTCCATAACAGCGGTCCCAAAAAAGGTTTTGCGCCATGGACCAGTTTAATGTCAGACACTACGTACGGATAATTACAACCAAATAAAATGATATGACCGGCATAAAATGGGTATTTTCTCAATATAAAAACACACAACGAAACTTTCCAAATACGTCGTTTTTTAACAACAATTTAGCAGTAATATATTATTTGTTACTGGCCGGAGCAGCTTTCTGAAGGAAGCGGATGTAGGTAAGACGTGACTGAGGCAAGCATCTTGACATGCATCAAGAGTGAGTTGTAGACGAATGTGTCCAAAATAAAACATTGTTCTGAATCAGGTAAAAAATAAAATGAAAAAAATCTGTGCAGCCAGATAGCCAATGGGGTTTGGGGACCATGGCTCCATAAGGCAACGAGACATGGGAGAGAGAAAGAGCAAGCGAGAAGCGGACAGAGAGAGCAGGAGGAGGGAGTGGAGAGATGGTGCATGTGTGGGTGTGATGGTGTGATGGGGGATGAAGAAGGAATAAAGGATAAAGAGAGATTAGAGAGGAGGATTCACCAGAAGATGAAAGCATGAGAGGGTGAGAAAAAGAGGGAGGGAGGGGTGTAACGGCAGACGAGGGAAGGGAGAAGCGCGTCTGGAAACAGATGGGGAGATTTAGAAGCAAGGGATGAGATGAATGCTGATGCTGGAGCAAGTGACGGAGGGGGTCAACAGTAACTGAGAAATGAAGATGCACGACGATAAAGGTGGAGAGAGAGGTGAATGGAGAAAAGGAGGGAGGGATGGAAGAGGAGTGAGTACAGAGAGTAAATAGCTGAATCCTGGGCACAAGAGGGCAGAAATGGGACAATTTGATGCGCATCCTGTAACGAAAGTGAAAAGTGATCATCTCAAGACAAGCTGGCGGTCTCTGAGGACGGACTGCAACCCATCCTCTCCTCCTGCCATCAAATGTGTGTGTGTGTGCCTGTGTGAGTGTTTGTAAATGTGTGTGTGTGTGCGCCTGTGTGTAAGTGTTTGTACATATGTGTGTGTGGAATTAGTAGTGAGTTAACTGAGATTACTCCTGTGTAGTCTCATTACTCCTGGATGTAGACTGTCTCTCCTCAAAGCCCAAGAGCCCCTAATGATGTGGTAGCTTCCAGGAGCTCCATAGCGCTCCAGAACCTCCTGTCATCCACAGCGCTGACACCCCAGCCTTGCTGTCCGCATTCAGCCAGCCTCTCCTGTCAGCCAGCCTCTCCTGTCAGCAAGCCTCTTCTGTCAGCCAGCCTCTCCTGCCTGTCTTGGCTGATGTACTCATGCAGCTATCATGCTGTGGTTAGCAGAAACCATGCTCATAATAACTTCATCCCAAGAGCGCTATCATTTAACCGCATGAACCGTGAGCGAAACCTTTCAATCAACCCCCACTGAGCTGAAGTCCTGGTGTCTGATGAAACCTTCAAATGATCCTCAACAGTGACATCACACAAGATGGGATCGTGATAATGACGAGGACGAAACAAACCTAGATTATGATGTCACAGGGAAGGTGGACGTGATTTCGACTGGACTGAGAAATGAACTTAAATCTAAATGCCTCAACATACAGTTCATATTCCGTATTAAAGAACATTCTTCAGCCTGAAAATGCTGGTGATGTTCCGTTCCTCTCCAAGGGGCAGTGTGGTGTAACAGACATTTAGAGCCTGCGTTCACCTGTCCCCTTGTGCTCTCAGCACTCTGGACCGCAGAGATCTAGTTTATGAGCCAAACATCATGAGGAGAATGCCGGTCAATAAGACGAGTGTGTTTTATGGGATGAAAGGTCTGCTGTTTGTAGATTAAACTGTACAGTGAATAAACCAGCATCAATATGGAGCTTGGCCACTGAGGCAAATGTACCTTACTCCTATAGTCCTGGAAACCAGCTGCTAGCTAGCCACTAAAGGCTAACTGAGAACTGATGATGATGAACGACTAACAACTGCTAGCAACTGAAAGGCTAAACTGAGAAACAATAGATAGCTACTAAGAGGTTCATAAACAATGGATCTGTGAGCTGTTTTAGTGTTTGTAACATGTACAGATTCAACCGCTACTTACCTTGACTGAGAAGGAGTGCTGAGAGGGGAGAGAGGGGACAGAGAAGGGAGAGAGGATATAGAGAAGGGAGAGAGAGGGGAGAAACAGGGCAGAGAGGGGAGAGAGATGAGGGAGAGAGGGGAGAGGGAGGGGAGAGAGAGGGGGAGAAAGAGGAGAGGAGGGTATTAGAGCAGAAATAAAGAACAATAGACCATGACATGCCATCACACCCTTTCGCCTGACTGAACGTGTGATATTTCACTTACACAAGCATCATTACAACTTGTACTTCTCACCAGCTCTGTTCAGAATGACCCTGCAGTTTCACTTGTTTTCCTCTCGATATAACTCTCCCTCTAATATATAATTAACTAACAATCTCTTTCTAACTCTCCCAAACATTTAAGTTATTGCTTTTTCAGTCTTCACAGACCATTTGACTTAAGCTGTGGCTGTCTCCGAGTTCCAGTGACCCCCCTCTCCCACACACACACACACACACACACACACACACACACACACACACACACACACACACACACACACACACACACACACACACACACACACACACACACACACACACACAACACACATACTGTACATACACAAATACATACACAGACACACAGATGCTGTCAGTTTCTCTTTCTCTCCCTCACCTGATATCCCTCGTTTCAGCCAACGTGGTTCTTCCAGAACGATGTAGAAGCTCTCGTGTTTCTCGTACTCCTCATCATCAATGATCCTCACCTGCAGGGTCTGACTGGAAACACACACTCTCACATGTTAACAAACATGTTTCAGCCATGTGTGATGTATTTGTTTCACACACACACACAGGGCTCAGAAGCACACACACACACCCACACAGGTCTCAGGAGCGCACACACACACAAACACACCCCCACACACAAACTCACAAACACAGGGCTTAGGAGCACACATACACACACACACACACACACACACACACACACACACACAAACAGGGCTCAGGAGTGCACACACACACAAACACACCCACACACACATGAGAACCCCATTCTCAAGGTAACACCTTATTAATATTTAATACCCAGCCTGAAGCGCTGTCAACACAGGGCCTTTACGGTTATTGATGAGCTGAGATATACACACACACACACACACACACGTGTACCCACACACACACACACACACACGTGTACCCACACACACGTGTAGCCACACACACACACCCACAGATACACATGTACTCACACACACGTGTACACAAATTGAGGAACAGAAAAGTGGCAATTTCGATACAGACCGAATCAAGCTGCACAGCTTGCTAATAAATAACTCTGGTGTAACATAGGGGCCTGTCAATATTTAATCACAGCATCTTGAGTGAGCAGACTCATACCCCCTTACACACTAACACAAACATAACAACACACAGATGTCTCCTAGTGATGTAGCTGTGGAGGGGAGAGAGATGGAGAGATGGACGAAGGGATGACCAGGGAGGGAGGATGTAATTGAGGTGTAGGGGCGGAGGGATGGAATGAAAGATGGAGGGAGGGTGAAGAGAGAATGAGAAATGGAAAGAGGGAGAAGAGAGAATGAAAGATGGATGGGGGATCATTGATGAGTACCTGCTTCTTAACTGTCCTTTATATTTTAACCTGCTACTGAGTGCTGTATGGTACCCTGCAATTTCCCCTCTGTGGGACCAAGAAATTATTTCTTATCATATCTTTCCTTACTTGATGACTACTACGCTCTACTGTACTCTCTGGGTCTGTCCCCCACCCCCCCCCCCCCCTTTCCCTCCCCCCATCACTCACGTGGTCTGGTCGTTGGAGAACTCCAGCTCCCCTCTGCAGTCCTCATAGTCTTCCCCGCCCCCTTTAGCAGTGCCGGCCTCTGAGTGGTAGGGTAAAATGACGGTGCCGCGGGCGCCAGAGTTCCTGACCACCGTCACTTCCAAGGTGCCCACGCTCTCGCTGGTCCGCACCAGCCGCTCGCTGAACGTGAAGATGCCGGCGTGGTCGTCGTCCAGGATGGTCACCGTGGCGACCAGAGGCTCCACTAGTCGGCCCTTGGGGGCGGAGCCGTACTCGTCGCTCTCGAACATGCCCTCGGCGTCGCCCACGCGCAGGTTCAACAGGCGCACAAAGAAGTGTTCGTCTTCCTCGAAGATGTCGTCGTCGATGATGCCCACCTGGGGGGTAGGAAGGGGAAGTAGGGGAGAGGGGGAGGGAAATGGAGAGGAGGGAAGGGAGAGATGGAGCGGAGAGATGGGAGTGGAAAGAGAAAAGGAAGGGGAGACAGAAGGGCGGGGAGAGAGTGAGAGAAGGTGGGAGAGAGTAAAAGACAAGGTGGGAAAGCAGATAACCTTCCGGTTGTTCCGGAAACTGCTGGGTCGTTACAAACTGAGGCTGCTTTGTAGGAGGGAGGAAATATTGGCTAGGTAGAGCTACAACCTATTATTTCTTCAGTGCGGTACAAATCCGGTCGAAAGACAAGTCTGCAGGGAGAAAGATTCCAAAGTCTAACAGAGATACAACATTATTATAAACATACAGGTTCTCTACTCTCCCACCTTCTCTTGTGACCTCCCCATACTTCTCTCTCTCCCCTTCCTTCTCTCTCCCTCCCCTCCCTTCTCTCTCCCCTCCTGTCTCTTTTTCTCCCCTCCATTCTCTCTCCCCTCCCTTCTTTCTCTCCCACCTTTTTCTCCACCCTTCTCTCTCTCTCCCCTCCACTTCCTCTTGTAAACTCATAAATTACCAATGAAAATGTATTAATTGAATGTGTTCAGTCTAGATGCATTGCTATTATATCTGTACAATAATGCTAAAAAACAATAAGTGCACGTGTATGAGTGTTTTATGGGGTAGCAGAAGTGCTCCATAGTTGACAGTTTATTCTGTCTTTGAGCATACTTTGTGTGTGTCTGTGTCTCTGTGTCTGTATGTGAGAATACAGGTAAGCACTGACAGCAGGGAGATCTCCAGCAGGTTTCAAAGCTTCCTGTCCAGCACTCAGACACAGGTTCACGCTCCGCTGCAATGACACAGCATCCAGCTGTCCATCACTCTCTAGCAGTCAGCTAGCAGAACTGTCACAGTCCAGAGAGTGAAAGGAGACCTGAGACCTGCTCACATTTTAAACTTTATAAATCTGGGAGCAGGACACTGTGGAGGGGTGATTTCATAGCAAAGCGACTTGTCTTTTTATCTACCTCTGTTCCTCCCTCTCTCCTTCTCTCTCTCCCTTTTTCGCTTCCTCTCCCCCTTGCCCTCTCTCTCTCTCCCTCTTTCCTTCCCTCCATTTCTATCTGTCTGTGGGAAGAGGTAAACAACAGTAAGACAAAGGTTGAGCTGCAAGCACAGAAACCTAGGTCTCCATGGACACGGCTGCTTCAAATGTATTTCCTGCTCCCCATGGTGACACCCTCGCTCCCAGGGTGCCTGATTGGCTGTCAGAGAGAAAAGAGAAGCAAACTCTCTGAGTTTCTGGCTCTGGGAGGGAGCTCTGTGTGATGGAGTAGGTTTGAGGTCATGTCTCCTGTACTGGGGCCTGTAGACATGACCTAGTGTGTGTGTTCATGTCTCATCATTTCCATTTACACTTTTTTCATCATTTACATTTACACGCTTTTATCCAAAGCGACTTACAGTAAGTACAGGAACAGTCTCCCTGAGGCAAGTAGGGTGAAGTGCCTTGCCCAAGGACACAACGTCACATAGCCACAGCTAGGGTTTGATCTCACAACCTTCCGATCATGAGGCCAACGCCTTAACCCGCTGAGCCATCTGTCCCCTGTCATCAGACACACCCATCCTTATTCCACGCAACTCAAGGTTCTAATCCTCACCTTGATTTCCTTACATGTCTCCCCCGGTTTAAACACCAGCGTTCCCTCGCAGTACTCGTAGTCGGAGCCAGCGTTGGCTGATCCGTCCTCTGTCCTGTAGTCCACGTAAAAGGTGCTCTCCCCAGCCCCGCCCACGCAGACCACGCTCAGCAATAGCACGCCGCAGTTCTCCATGCACTGGCTGTGGGCACTCTGGAAGGAGATCCGGCTGCAGAGGGTGGGGTCCTCCTCGGGCGGGGTCTCCTCATCTGGGACGGCGGCGCGGCGGGCGTGGTCGGCGGCGTGCCTCTTCAAGACGTTGCCAGCGCCGATCATCATGCGTGTGGCCTGGACCCGGTAGAAGGCACGACTCTTCTGCTGGTGGAGGAGGGCATAGTAGTTTGCCAGCTCCATCAGCTGGTCCAGATCTTTCTCTGGATATTTCTGCTTCAGCTCCTTCAGGATACGGATCACCTGGAGGAGGAGAAGAGGAGGGGAGGAGAAGATGAAGGGAGGAGGAGGAGGAGAAATAAAAGGAAAAAACAGGCAGTTCTGCACTGCATTCAGAGAAAACAAGGTAGCAATTCCTACATGACGCTTTCGAAAGTCAATATTCTGAGAAAGTGTGTGTGTGTGTGTGTGAGAATGTGTGTGTATGTAAGAGTGTGTGTGTGAGTGTGTGTGCGAGTCAGTATGGGTTGAACTAAATGTTCCCTCACTGACTGAATAAATGAATTACCAGGAACGACCTTCCAGCTCTATTTGATTGCAGACTTGCAGTACTGTGAAGGTGTAATCTTTTCAACCTCCTTTCTCTCTCTCATCATATTTTGACATTGCTTCATCCCCATTCCTCTATCTAACATGATTTACGTTTACATTTAGTCATATGTCTTAGTCTTATCCAGAGCGACTAACAGCAAGTACAGAGACATTCCCCCTGAGGCCAGAAGGGTGAAGTGCCTTGCCCACGGACACAACAGCATATTGGCACAGCCGGGGTTCAAACGGGGTACCTTCTTATTACCACCCCGACTCCTTAACCGTTCAGCCACCACTCCAACATCAAGATCTCTCACCTACACACACATTCCTTCAGTAAACTTCTCTCCAGCTCCCCTTCTTCCTCCTCTCCCTCCTCCCCACTCCTCCCTCCTCTCCTCCCTCCCCCTTCTCCATCTCACCTCCTTACGACTCTCATCCAGCTCCTTGGTGCTCTCCATGGCGACCATGGCGCTGTTGGAGACGGGCATGTTGCCTCCAGCAACCCCCACGTTATTGGTGGCGCCGTCCTGGCAGCTGTCACCGGGGGCGACACCCACGGTGCCCGGCCGGCCTGGAAGCTTACCATCCGGGGTCATCTCGATGCCCTTGGCGGGCGCAAGGTCTCCCTCCGTCTCCACGACAATGCCGTGGCGCCGATGGTAACGCTTGCCCATGTACTTGTAGAAGAGCAGGCGGCGGTCAGCGATCCATGCCAGGAGCACACACACCGGGAAGTAGAGCAGAGTGACCAGCGCCTCCCACACCTGCAGGACACACAGGTTAACACACACAGGTTAACACAGGTACACACACACACACAGGTTAACACAAACAAGTTAGCACAGGTACACACACAGGTTAACACAAACAGGTTAACACAGGTACACACACACAGGTTAACACAGGTACACACATACACAGGTTAACTCAGGTACACACACACAGGTTAACAAACCCCTCAACACACACAAGATAACACACCTTAACACACACACACCTGAACACACAGAGGTTAACACACACACTCTTACAGGTTAACACTAACACACACAGATACACACCCAGGTCTCAGGTCTCCTTTCAGGTCAACACAGGTACACACACACACACACACACACACACACACACACACACACAGAGGGAAGTAGAACAGTAGGATCAGTTTCTCCCACACCTGTAGGTCACACAGGTTAACACAAGTACACACACAGGTTAACACAGGTACACACACAGGTTAACACAGGTACACACACAGGTTAACACAGGTACAAACACTGGTAACATTGGTACACACACACACACAGGGGGCATACCTCCACCTCCCCGGGGGAGATGACAGCCAGTATGAGGTAGAGCCAGATGTAGGCAAAGATGCTCCAGAAAGCCGTGATGAAGAACACCCTGAGGTGTTTGATCCTGCGGGTCTCCCCCTCTGGGATCACCCACACACAAATAGCGATGATCACAAACATGTTGAAGGCTGCGCTGCCCACGATGGTGCCAGGGCCCAGCTGGCCAGCTTTGAAGCCATGACCTCCCACCTGGGGAAAAACAGGTACAGATATTGTCTAGAGTAAGAGTGTGTTTGAACTTTCTAGTATGAAGCCAGCACTGTTTGCTTTTTAACTGAATTGTACACACACACGTACACACACACAAGCACACGCAAGCACACACCAGCATACACATACACAGGATCTGAGCTGAGAAGCTGAACTGCTTTTGCAAATTTGTGTGTGTGTATCTGTGTTTGTGTCATGTGCAGTGTTGTGCTAGTTACTGAAAAATAGTAACTAGTTACAGTTACTAGTTACTTTGTAAAAAAGTAACTCAGTTAGTAACTCAGTTACTTAAACCAAAAAGTAATGCGTTACTGAGAAAGTAACTTTTTAGTTACTGTACAACGTTTTTCCAATGTCCCCATTAAATAAAGGTTGATTGATTGAGTTCCCCTCTAGCCGTCATTTCAGTTCTGTACTGATACTGAGTAATACAGACTGTTGATTAAAACAACTGTTTCAATTCATTTGCATCCATATCACTGGATCTAATCATCCAAGCAATATGATCCGTTGTGCACCAACACAAACCTTGACACAAACACCAAAGTATTTTTTCAATGCCTATTTATTTCAGTCAGCCCATAAAGTCTTCCATAGGCTATAAACTGCAAGCCTATCTTTCTTATTTGGTATTCAAAAACAGTTTAAAATAATGTGAAAAACTCCACGAGTAGAAACTTATCTTCCCCTTCTCGCTCGCCATCATACCGTGCCCGCCCCTGACCTGTCCAGTCCTCTTCATGATGCGTGTTTGATTATGTGTGGGACAAATGCGACAAATGCTTTGTTTTTCAATTCAATTAAACTTTATTGATCACTATGTTATTGGAACTGTGTGCCGTTGTACAACCAAACTCTCTTTTTTTATCCAAAAGGAACGGAGTAACGCAGCGTATGGTAACGTTAACGGAGTTACTGAATTTTAAAAAACAACGCGTTACGTTATTAGTTACTGAAAAAAGTAACGGCGTTACGTAACGGCGTTACTAATAACGCGTTACTACCCAACACTGGTCATGTGCCATGACTGCGCTGTGATCAATTCATGTGGGTATACAGTAAAACTAATCTAGATGCAAAGACAACTGTGTTTTCTTTGTTTCCCAAGGGAACATTTATATCAGTCTGTGTCTGTTTCCTGGGGGAACATCAGCAAGTCGTGGATCTCCTCTAATGTATCCCTTGGGGAAACACTTATAAAGCTACACCTTCTTCTATACTTGTCCCTTTCTGAATCTCTTGCATGTGTTTTATAAAGGGACTTTTATGACGTTACACCCACCTACCCAGTTTGTTCTTAATGCATGCACTTCCAGGGGAAGGGGGGGGGGGGGGCAAGCTTATGCAGTTACACCCACCTATCCTGCATGTTATTTAGAAATGGATGCGGGGTAGGCTTTTGCAGTTACACCCACCTACCCAGCATGTTCTTGAGGAATGCATGTGTCTCCGTGGGGAAGGCTTATGCAGTTACACCCACCTCGATGACGGACAGCAGGATCTCGGGTGCGGAGGAGCCCAGAGCCATCAAGGTGAGGTTGGACACAGTCTCATTCCAGATCCTCACAGTGGCAACAGTCGTCTCCCCGTTAGGCATGGTGATGGTCACTTCCTTTTCCTGGTTCACACACAGACACACGCATTTACATTTAATCATTTAGCAGACGCTAAATTCAGATGCAAAATGTCACACCGCGATCACTGGCCCTTCCTCACGTGTCACCAGTCTGATTGTCTCTCCTAAACCCTGATTGTTTGCCCCTGTTCCCCATTACCCTCTTGTGCTTATAGTCTGCGTTCTCCCCTTGTTTTGTGCGAGAGTGTTGCCCACATCCACAGCCTTGATCAAGAATTTTACGAAGTTTGTAAATCTAGATTTTTTGTTTACTCCAAAGTAAGAGTCTCTTCGTTTAAAGTTTGTAATCTCAATTTTGTTTCCTCCAAAGTGAGAGTCTTTTAGCTGAAGTTTGTAAACTCGATTTTTGTTTCCTCCAAAGTGAGAGTCTTTTAGTTGAAGTTTGTAAACTCGATTTTTGTTTCCTCCAAAGTGAGAGTCTTTTAGTTGAAGTTTGTAAACTCGATTTTTGTTTCCTCCAAAGTGAGAGTCTTTTAGCTGAAGTTTGTAAACTCGATTTTTGTTTCCTCCAAAGTGAGAGTCTTTTAGTTGAAGTTTGTAAACTCGATTTTTGTTACCTCCAAAGTGAGAGTCTTTTAGTTGAAGTTTGTAAACTCGATTTTTGTTACCTCTAAAGTGAGAGTCTTTTCGTTTGGGAGCTTTTTGCTCGAGTACGTCTCCAATAAAGATCTGGTACTGCTCTATTTCTGTATCCTGAGTCCTCTTCCCGGTCCAAGCCTGACACAAAAAGCATAAGGTTTCCTCAGGTCCTTGCACAGGCTTTCAGTTGCATTTAGAATTTAGAAAAGTACTGTTACTTGTTTACAAATCACTCAATGGTACATTACAGATATTTTCATAGAATATAAAATATAATAACAGATCACTCAGATCATCAGGATCAAGTCATCTAGAAATACCAAGGGTTTACTCAAAGCAAGGAGAGCCACAGCTGGAACCAGCTTCCAGAGGAGATCAGGTGTGCTCCAACAGTAGCCACATTCAAATCCAGACTCAAAACACATATTTTTATCTATGCATTTGCTGATTGAGCACTGTGCTATGTCCGAACTGTTTGCACTTTATTTTATATGTATTATCTTTATATTCTTGTAATTCCTGTTCCTGTTTTTATTTCATTTTTAATGTATTTATATATTTTATGTATACTGTTAGTTCTATTCCTTATGTTCTATTTTTATTATTCTTTTTTATGTAAAGCACTTTGAATGACCATTGTGTATGAAATGTGCTATACAAATAAAATTGCCATGAGCTTATATCCAAAGTATCCAAAGAGCATAGGTCAATGACAATAAAAAGATAGCCCCAAACAATGCGGGTAGCCAAAACATGAAGCATACACTGTGGGAAACTAAAGAAGTGCCAAAGGGAAGAACCACAAGAGCATTCAGTCAAAGTTACAATAAAACAACATGAACCTCAAAAGTGCAAGAGTGTACTTGTCGAAAAACAGGTAACAATAACATGTTTCACAGCGAGTACAAGACACACACACACACACAAACACACAGAAAAACGCACACATGCATACACAATCAGACACACATACACATGAATACACACCCACACACAGAAAATGGTTGGAAAGACACATACACAGACATTTGTACACAGGCACACACACCCAGTCCTCCCCATCATTAGTAATACTAACTCCAGTAATCCACATAAATAAGCACCTCATCTTTCATCTCCTTTGCACATGAGCAGCAGAGAGCAGGTCACATGACTCAGAGATGATGAGAAACCTAGAGACTCAACCTGCACAGCCCAGAGGAGGGCCACACACACACAGGCACACACACACACACAGGGGTACACACTCAGGCACACACAGGCGCACACACACACAGGGGCACACACACACGCACTCTCTCTCTCTCTCTCACACACACACACACACACACACACACACACACACACACACACACACACACAGTGTCACACTCTTTATCTCATAAGCGCAGTGCAGTACATACACACACACAAACGTCAGTAAACTCCAAACATCCATACAGTCAACACACGCGCACACACACACACCAGACTGTAGAGAGCAAAGTGATGGATCACGGGAGACAGAGAGACTAATTTAAATCAACCTTGATACAGTGGCTCCAGGACAAAAACACCCTTCACCCTTTCTACCCCTCCCCCCTCCCTCCCTTCCCTCTATCCACCTCTCCCTCCCTCCATCTGTCCCACAATCCATCTCTCTCTCCAAACCCCTTCGTCATCATTGGGAGCCAGGCTCATTTTGATTAATGGCTGAACGACCCCTCTTTCCATCCTTTCCCCTTCCTTCTCCCCCTCCCGTGTTCTCTAATCTATCACTCCCTTCTGACCTTTGTCCCTCTCTCCTCTAGTCCCTGCTCTTCCTCCCTGCCCTCTCTCTCCGTCCCCATCTCCCCCACCTCGCTCTCTTGCAGAACAGATCTACAGTCCTTCAACGACTCCACCTTTTCTGCTGGACAGGAGGTAATCCCACAGAAGAAGAAAGGTGGTAACACCACACAAGAAGAAAGGTGGTAACCCCACACAAGAAGAAAGGTGGTAACATCACAGAAGAAAGGAGGTAACATCACAGAAGAAAGGAGGTAACATCACAGAAGAAAGGAGGAGGTAACCCCACAGAGGAAGAAAGGTGGTAACACCACAGAAGAAAAAAGGAGGTAACCCCACAGAGGAAGAAAGGTGGTAACACCACAGAAGAGGAAAGGAGGTAAGACCACAGAACAAGACGGGAGGTAACATCACGAAAGAAGAAAGCCAGGGCGTTAACTGCTACCGGAACGCTGGTCATAAGCATCTGTCTGTCGGTCACTGACTGCCTTTCTTAAACAGAGAGTGAGTCAGTGTGTTTTGCTGGTATGTAAGTGTGTAGATGTGTGTGTGAAGCTGTGTGCCTCACATACATGCAACGACTCCACGAGCTGATCCTTCACACGTACCATGGCCCCAAATGACCCCTCTTAGCCAATCCAGCCCCTCGCTCAATAGTGTGTTCTGCCCCTCGACCAATCCAGCGCCCCACCCCTCGCCCCCGCCCCTCTTACCTGGGAGGTGATGACCTCGATGGAGGCCATGAAGCGGTCAGCGATGATGGACACACCCAGGAACATGTACATGAGGCAGACGAAGTAGACCACAGCTCTGGCCACCTGGTCCCCCAACCCTGGACTGGGCGGTTCCCACACAGGAAGCAGGATGCCGGGCTGACACACCACCGTGTCGTTACAGCGGTTCACCCTGCCCTCCAGCGCGGACGTCAAGTTGTCGTAGGCCTCGGAGGGGTAGAGGGAGGAGAAGGGCGGGGAGGGGGCCAGGTAGGGGGATGGGGAGGGGTTCTTGTCCACAACAGCGCCTTCCTCCTTCTCTCGCTGGGACTCCAGGGAACCAGGGGAGGGAAGAAGAAGAAGGAGGAAGAGGAGGAGGAAGGGGGATGTGAGAGAGAAGGAGAGAGGCATGGTTCCTTCACTCCCTTGCAGGGGAGAAAGAAGGGGTGAGAGTGAGGGACGAGGGAGAGAGGGGGTGAGAGAGAGGGATGATGGAGAGAGGGAGGAGAGACAGAGAGAGGGGTGAGGAAGAGGGGACAAGATGAGGGGGTGAGAGATAGAGAGAGGAGTGAGAGAGGGGTGGGGCTGGGCGGAGCTGTGAAGGTAGGACTAGGTTACCTATGATGGAGAGATGAAAGAGAGGAAACAGAGAAATTGTGATTGGTTAGTACAGCCATTGAGAAGCCTGGGCCTTGAGCTGCATCGCTCTCTCTCTCTTCACACATCACGTAAAACTGGTCAACAGTTCCCCCAAATATACAACAACCATCCAGCTAGGTTTTGGGATGTCGGCTCAGAGGTCGTTCTTGAAGGAGAAATGAAAGCATGCTCTGGTGATCTGACCCAGTCCAGCGCATATGAGAGGAGAGAAGAGAGAAGAGAGTAGAGGAGGGAGGAGGAAGAGGGAGGACAGAGGAGAGAGAAAAGAGAGCAAAGAACTTGAATGAGAGCTGGAGGGAAAGAGCGAGACAGACAAAGGGAGAGAGACAGAGAAGGGGAGATAGACAGAGAGGGAAAGAGACAGAGAGGGGAGACAGATGGAGAGAGGGAGAGAGACAGAGAGAGGGAAAAAGACGGAGAGGGGGAGACAGACCGAGAGGGGGAGACAGACAGAGAGAGGGAGAGAGACAGAGAGAGCGAAAGAGACAGAGAGAGGGATAGAGACAGATAGGGGGAGACAGACAAAGATGGGGAGACAGACAAAGAGGGGGAGACAGACAGAGAGAGGGGGACAGACAGAAAAGGGCAGATAGCAATACAAAGCTGGTCTCATTAGGATTGAGAAGCAGCCTGTTGGCCTTGGAGAGTGTTGAAAGAGGGGGGAGCTGGCGTGTGTGCGGGCGAGATAGGCCCAAGCGTTACTGGGACAACAGTGACATGACAGGAACAACAATGCTATCCTACCCACAATGCCGTTCTTCCCGAATGGAGAACACTGCGAGTCTGAACGAGGGAAGCATGACTATTCAGACTGTCTCCCTCTCTCTCAATCTGCCTCGCTCTCTCTCCCTCTCTCTCCATTTCTGTGTAAGTGGGTCAGGCCAGTGAAAGAGAACTTGTTCTCTCAGGTTTGCATGAAGAGTTTGTATTGAAGAGTCTCCCACACAGCCATACATGGTGAACAAGAGTGTCTCAACCAAGAGTGTCTCAAACAAGAGTGTCTCAAACAAGAGTGTCTCAAAGACATGAAGCTCTCAGAGTGAAGAGAGAATCTCAAAGTGTGTATGTGCGTATGTCAGTGTGAATCAAAGTGTGTGTTTATGTGTGTGTCAGAGTGTCTATGTATAGATATAAGATGGCTCAGCAGGTTAAGGCTTGGCCTCATGATCGGAAGGTTTTGAGTTCAAACCCTGGCTGTGGCAATATGATGTTGTGTCCTTGGGCAAGGCACTTCACCCTACTTGCCTCAGGGAGAATGTCCCTGTCCTTACTGTAAGTCGCTCTGGATAAAAGCGTCTGTTAAATGAGTATTTATTTATTTATTTATTATTATTTAATTGTGTGTGTCAGAATGTGTGTGTGTCTGTGTGTGTGTCAGATTGTGTGCGTGTAGTGTGTGTGTCAGTGTGGGGTGTGGGTGTGTGAGTGAGACAGAAAAGATGTTGGAGAGAGAAGTTAGATAACTTGTGAGTGTGTGTAGATGCACATCGCCCCCCTGTAGTATATATCCCTTCTCACCCATATACTCTATACTTTTTATACTTTGTACTATTTATGGTTTTTATATACCCCTTTCTGTATAGCTATTGCCTACTTTTCAATTTAAAAAATGAATTTAAGTCCTGTATATTTTACTTTGTTTGCTCCATCCTACCAAAGTAAATTCTATTTTTGTGTAACTTGCATGAGTTTGAAAACGAATTCAGATTTCGATTCAGTGTGTGTGTGTGTGTGTCAGTGTGTGTGTAGATGTGCGTGCCAGAGTGTGTCAGTGTGTGTGTGTCAAAGTGTGTGTGTAGATGTGTGTCAGAGTGTGTGTGTGCATCAGAGTGTGTTTTTTTTTAGCAAGTGCTGCCAGTTTAGCAGATTAGACAGAAGGCATGAGACCTGTTTTTCTCTCCTCTCTTTTTTTCCCTACAACAACAGCCACAGGGCAGAGCCAGCACAGCACCGCGTCACCATCACAGCCTAGCGTCTTTACAAGGAAGGCTTCTGAAACATGCTGTACATGAAACTAGAATCAACGTCCAGGACATTAGAAAACAGGAGGAAAATATTATGATGGAAAAGAAGAGGAAGGGAGATGTTTCTACCAGGTGTACACTCATAGATATTCAGGTCATTCATGGTCAGGGTTAGGGCTGTCAACGAATATTCTATATTCAAACATATATTCGAATAGTGTTTAAAAAACAAATTTCGAATATGAAAATGTATATTCGAATGTTTAAAAAAAACACTAAAAACAGCGGCAGCAGGCAAGACTGTTTGTATTTGGGACAAGAATCGCGACCTTCAATTTCTTGCACAAAACTTTTAATCAACAATCAGCATTTGTCATTAGTTCATCTACTTATTTTTGTGTAGGTAATATGTTGTTAAATGAACTTAAATCTATTACCCATATAAGTAGTTATGTCTCGTTGTATTAATTTGTCCTGTTATTGACGTGCCTAATGCGCAACCGGGAAACTCGAATATATTCGAATATATTCGAATACATGTGTGGGGAATATTCGAACGTCATTTTTGAGCAGTTTTGACAGCCCTAGTCAGGGTGTTTCCATGGCGACTCGTGGAAGGTTTGGACGGACGATCGGTCAGTAAGATCTATAAGTATGCGTCTGCTAAATGAATAAATGTAAGAGAAGAGAGAGGGGCCAACAAAGAGAGACAGAGGGAGAGACAGGGAGGGAGAGAGAGAGACAAAGAGGGAGAGACAGGGCGGGAGAGAGAGACAAAGAGGGAGAGAGAGAAGGAGAGACAAAGAGGGACAGAGAAACAAGAGAGTAGGAGAGAGACAGAGACGGGGAAAGGGACAAAGAGGGAGAGACAGACCCTACTTGCCTCAGGGGGAAGTCCCTGTACTTGCTGTAAGTCACTCGGGAGAAAGAGACAAAGCGAGAGAGAGAGAGAGAGAGAGAGAGAGAGAGAGAGAGAGAAAGAGAGAGAAGTAGAGCTGCTCTCTCTCTGCATCTTTATCCCCACCTCCCCCTCACCTCTCCTCCACCTCCCTTCCTCCCCATCCCTCTCACCCCTCCTCACTCTCTTCCCTCCTCCCCCCCTCTCCTCAGGCTCGAGGCTGACTGGACACTAGAGAAAGCAGGGAACTCTTGGATGGATTAAAGCCACCAGACATATTTACGGTGGCCATTTTAGGCAGTTTTGCTGAGCTGGCATGAACTGGCTGAGTCTGAAAAACAGAGGGGGGTGTGGGGGGGGGGGGTGGAGGGTGGATGTTGGGGGTGGTGGAGGCTGGGCTGGATGCTGGTGGGTGAAGTAGAGGCTGAGGGTGGGGTTGCAGGCTGTAAGAGAGAAACCTGGTAAATTCCCTGGTCAGGGTACTTGGATAAGAGAGTAAACACCGGAATCTGACAAGCTGGGAAGATAAGGAGCTGCAGTGGGAGAGATGAGAGAGAAAGAGAGAGAAAGAGAGAGAGACTTTGGCTGTGTCTGAAATAACTCCCTACCCCCTACATAGGGAAATAAATGTAGTGGAGTATATAGCGAGCTCAACAGAAAAAACTTTCGGACACTTCTCTTGGCGCCGGTAATTATGTCATCGCTGTCGCACAATTTAAATGTACCAACGCAAACGTACCAATGCACTGCATAATGGGATATCTTGCTTCGGTTAGTGACCAGCAGGATTCTAAACCCCCCTCCCAATTCACTGTGCACAAGGTACCTCCAACCCCCTCAACAAACTACTCCATCTTCCCCACCAGTTTATAGTAATAAATTACATTTGCAACCTTACCATAACCAGAGACAGAGAGAAAGGCAAGAGAAAGATCACAGTGTACTTGGTGCTTCTCTTCTCTCTTTCAGTCTGTCTGTCTGTCTCTCCCTCTTTGACTCTCTCTATCTCCAAACCCTTGTTTCCCTGTCTTTGCGTCTCTGGTGAATCAAATCAACATTTATTTGTATAGCCCTTTTTACAAGCAATGTCACAGAGGGCTTCACATATTCCCATAGAACTGCCCCTCAACCAACTTAAATCCTCAAACATACAAGGAAATCTGGGTGAACTACTGTACCCAGAAACCCTTGTTCCTCCTGCCCACAGATCTGGGTGGGATTTTTATTATGTTTTATTATTATATCACAGATATGTTCTATGTTTGCTCTTTTCTGCCAAAGTAAGTTCTGTGTTTATATATCCTGCATAGCGACTAAAATAGATTCTGATTCCGAACCATGTCCGTCTTGATAAAATGCTCCTCTCCCCCCTGGCCCCCTCTTCTACTCTGTGGCCTTTTAAGGCCTTATTTAGGTAATGGACTATCTGACCTGCGTACTGCCTCACTCAGCAGCACAGCAGAAACATCACTCCTCCAGCCAGACAGCCAGACAGCCAGTTAGGGGGGAGGGGAGAGGAGGAGGGGGAGGAGGAGGCTAAACTACCCACGTATCACCAGCAAGTGCCTGCCACTTGGAACAGTGTCATTACAGAGCAGAGATGAGGCAGAGATCACAGGCAGTGACAGTGGGAAATAGACAGAGAGAGGAGAGAGAGAGAAAGAAAGAAATAAAGAAAGAAAAGAGAGAGAGAGAAAGACAGAGAAAAAGACAGAAAAGAGAGAAACAGACAGGGAGCAGATCCTTGGAAGTGATCTCTGTACAGTTGCTGACCTGGGGTTGACCTCATCAGTACTATCAGTGCTTTGCTTTATGTTCTGAACAGATCTGATCCACACACACACACACACACACACACACTCATCTGATCCACACACACAAACTCATCTGATCCACACACACACACACTCATCTGATCCACACACACAAACTCATCTGATCCACACACACACACTCATCTGATCCACACACACACAAACTCATCTGATTCACACACACACACACTCATTTGATCCACACACACAAACTCATCTGATCCACACACACACACTCATCTGATCCACACACACACACATCTGATCCACACACACACTCATCTGATCCACACACACAAACTCATCTGATCCACACACACACTCATCTGATCCACACACACACACTCATCTGATCCACACACACAAACTAATCTGATCCACACACACACTCATCTGATCCACACACACACACACTTATCTGATCCACACACACAAACTTATCTGATCCACACACACACACTCATCTGATTCACACACACACTCATCTGATTCACACACACACTCATCTGATCCACACACACACACACTCATCTGATCTACACACACACACTCATCTGATCTACACACACACACTCATCTGATCCACACACACACATACAAACTCATCTGATCCACACACACACTCATCTGATCCACACACACCACTTATCTAATCACGCTTTCTCTCTCATTCACCCACACTCACTCACTCATCTAATCACATCCAGTCAAACACCCCTATTTAATCACACAGACAGGCTGGCTGTGTCAGTTTCACCTGAATTATACCCCCCCCCCCTCCAGGAGGGCGGTAACACGAAAGCGTGCAGACCCACACACACACACACACACACACACACACACACACACACACACACACACAGACACAGGTAGATTACTTCCTCTGAAACCTTTTCTACACGAGAGATAGCAGTGAAAGGGTTGATGGTACCTGACATCACCTGTTCCAACACACCGTTACTCATGAATATTTAGGAGTAATAAATGTCCATTAGGGCTTCCCTTCTCTCTAGGTTGATCGATGCTCTGGTTCTGTAAGCGAGAGCAGTAGAATACACACACACACACTGTGTCATCATGGGCTAGCTTGACATTGTGCTTCTCCTTGAATTAACTGAAAACCAAACAAGAACGCTGTTGGGAGATGAGGTTGTCTTGTTAAGACGTGTGTGTACATGTGCATGTGTGCATGTGAGTTTCTCGGCATTACTCAGGCAGACTCTTGTTGTTGCTGAGAGATCTCCAGAGAACATGAGGGAGAGGGGGGAGGGAGAGAGAGAGAGAGGGAGAGAGATGTAAAATGCATAGATGGTTGAGGAATGTTTTTTTCCCATCCCTTGAAACAGAACAGACATGCATCCTCTCTCCCACCTCTTCTCTTTGGCTTCCATCTCTCTCTCTCTTTCCTCTTTCCCTTCTCGTTGTCTTCCATCTCTCTCTCACTCCTCCCCTCTCTTTGTCTTCCATCTCTCTCTCTCCCTCCTCTTTTCCTTCTCTTTGTCTTCCATCTCTCTCTTTCTCCATCCTCTTTTTCCCTTCTCTTTGTCTTCCATCACTCTCTTGCTCTGTCTCTCCTCTCTCCCTGTCCCCTTTCTCTGTCTTCCATCTCTCTCTCCCTCCTCTCTCCATCTCCCACCTCTCCCCCTCCCCTCTTTCTGTCTTCCATCTCTCTCTCCCTCCTCTCTTTCCCTTCTCTTTGTCTTCCATCACTCTCTTGCTCTGTCCCTCCTCTCTCCCTGTCCCCTTTCTCTGTCTTCCATTTATCTCTCCCTCCTCTCTCCATCTCTGTGTCTTCCATCTCTCTCTCTCCCTCCTCTCTTTCCCTTCTTTGTCTCCCATCTCTCTCTCTCCCTCCTCTCTCCCTCTCCCACCTCTACCACCTCCCCTCTCTTCTATCTCTCTCTTGCTATCTCCCTCCTCTCCCCCTCCCCTCTCTCTGTCTTCCATCTCTCTCTCACACACACAGACACCGAGTTCAGAGAGTGTTTCTTTTCTCTTCAGGTGAACAAACACAGTTGATTAGAGTGTGTGTGTGCGGGCACATGTGTGCGGGCATTTATGTGTGTGTGTCGATTGAGGAAGGCAGACACCATCATGTCTGTTCCAGACAGTAAGCTGTTTATGATCGGATGGTCCTTAGCCCCTGACTGAGGAGGTTAATGGAACAATGACATCGCTACCCATGTGTTCTAAAACCCCAGGAGAGATGACATCACTTCCTATGTGTAGCCCCAGGGGAAATGACATCACTTACTACGTGTGGCCCCAGGGGAAATGACATCACTTCCTATGTGTGGCCCCAGGGGATATGAGGTTGTAGAACCTTGAGTAGGAATGAAAGATGACACAGTATCCTGTATGGAGATCTCCACCCCCTGGTCCCTGGCCTCATTACACAGAGTTCTGCTGTGATCAGCTGAGCTTTAATACGGCTTTGATGCAGCTTTATTACTTCCTGCTCTTAAACGCGGTCTAGAACTGAACCAGTCTACAGGGACTGGCGAAGGATACCTTCTGTCTTTACAGGAGCGTGTGAGTGTATGAGGGAGTGTATGAGTGTGAGTTCCAGGATGATTATTGTACAAATGTGTGCACATACATTTTCAAGTATGTGTGTGTGTTCTGGTGTGTGTGTACATGTGTCTGTATACAGTTGTGGTCAAAAGTTTACATACACTAGTGAAGATCATGTATGCCATGGCAATATAGGGTTTTCAATAAACTCTACAACTCTTATTTTTCTGTGATGGAATGATAAGGAGCACATATTTCTTTGTCACAGAAAACATTCATGAAAAATGGTCCTTTTACGAATTTATTATGGGTCTTTTGAAAATGTGTCAAAATCTTCTGGGTCAAAAATATACATACAGCACCTTGAATTACCAATTTGGTGATGTAGAAAAAGTTGTTTCAATCCAATTTGCTTTTTGGCATGGCCTCCTAACTTCTTACGAGTGATTATGATTGACTCCAGCTGGTGACTTCTTTCAGTCCATGTAAATAGGGCTTGTTTGACACATTCACTAGACTCAGCCAGAAATACTACAATGGGAAAGTCTAAGGAGCTCAGCACGGATCTGAAAAAGCGCATCATTGACTTGAACAAGTCAGGAAAGTCCCTTGGAGCCATTTCAAAGCAGTTGCAGGTCCCAAGATCAACTGTGCAAACAATTGTTTGTAAGTATAAAGTGCATGGCACAGTTGTATCATTGCCACGATCAGGAAGAAAACGCAAGCTATCACTTGCTGCTGAGAGAAAATTGGTCAGGTTGGTCAAGAGTCAACCAAGAACCACCAAAAAGCAAGTCTGCAATGAGTTGGAGGCTGCTGGAACACATGTGTCAGTGTCCACAGTCAAGCATGTTCTACATCGCCATGGGCTGAGAGGCTGCCGTGCAAGAAGGAAGCCATTACTCCAGAAGCGGCACCTTACGGCTCGACTGAAGTTTGCTGCTGATCACATGGACAATGACAAGGCCTTCTGGAGGAAAGTTCTGTGGTCAGACGAAACTAAAATTGAGCTTTTTGGCCACAATGACCAGAAATATGTTTGGAGGAGAAAAGGTGAGGCCTGTCACCCCAAGAACACCATACCTACCGTCAAACATGGTGGTGGTAGTATTATGCTGTGGGCCTGTTTTGCTGGCAGTGGAACTGGTGCTTTACAGAAAGTAAATGGAATAATGAAGAAGGAAGACTACCTCCAAATTCTGCAGGAAAACCTAAAATCATCAGCCAGAAAGTTGGGTCTTGGACGTAGTTGGGTGTTCCAACAGGACAATGACCCCAAACATACATCAAAAGTGGTGAAGGAATGGCTAAATCAAGCTAGAATTAAGGTCTTAGAGTGGCCTTCCCAAAGTCCTGACTTAAACCCCATAGAGAATATGTGGACTGTGCTGAAGAGACAAGTCCGACTCAGAAAACCAACAAATTTAGTTGAACTGCACCGATTCTGTCAGGAGGAGTGGTCAAAGATTCAACCAGAAGCTTGCCAGAAGCTTGTGGATGTCTACCGAAAGCGCCTAATTGAGGTGAAAATGGCCAAGGGACATTTAACCAAATATTAACATTGCTGTATGTATATTTTTGACCCAGCAGATTTTGTCACATTTTCAAAAGACCCATAATAAATTCATAAAAGAAAACATTTTCATGAATGTTTTTTGTGACAAAGAAATATGTGCTCCTTATCATTCCATCACAGAAAAATAAGAGTTGTAGAGTTTATTGAAAACCCTATATTGCCATGGCATACATGATCTTCACTAGTGTATGTAAACTTTTGACCACAACTGTATATGTGTGTTCTGGTGTGTGTATACGTGTGTGTGTGTATACGTGTGTGTTCTGGCATGTGTATATGTGTGTGTATATATATGTGTGTGTTCTGGCGTGTGTATATACAGTTAAACCCAGAAATATTTGGACAGTGACACAAGCTTTGTTATTTTAGCTGTTTACAAAAAAAGGCCTGGACGTCCACAGAAGACAACAGTGGTGGAGGATAGCAGAATCCTTTCCATGGTGAAGAAAAACTCCTTCACAACATCCACTCTCCAGGAAGTAGGTGTATCAGTAACTAAGTCTACCATAAAGGGAATTATTTGTAAGCATTAAAGTAAATACAAAGGATTCACCACAAGGTCACCACAAGGTGCAAACCATTAAACAGCCTCAAAAATAGAAAGGCCAGAATTGACTTTGCCAAAAAACACCTGATGAAGCCAGCCCAGTTCTGCAACAGCATTCTTTGGACAAATTAGACTAAGATCAACATGTACCAGAATGATGGGAAGAAGAAAGTTTGGAGAATAATTGGAACAACTCATGATCCAAAGCACACCACATCTTCTAGAAAACATTGTGGAGGCAGTGTGTTGGCATGGGCATGCATGGCTTCCAATGGCACTGGGTCACTTGTGTTTATTGATAATATGACAAAAGACAGAAGCAGCCAGATTAATTCTGAAGTGTATAGGGATATACTTTCTGCTAAGATTCAGCCAAATGCAGCAAAGTTGATTGGGCGGCGCTTCACAGTACAGATGGACAATGATCCAAAAAATACTACAATAGCAACCCAGGCATTTTTTAAAGCAAAGAAGTGGAATATTCGACAGTCAATCAGCAGATTTCAGAACCCAATCAAGCATGCATTTCACTTGCTCAAGACAAAACTTAAGGCAGAAAGACCCACAAACAAGCAACAACTGAAAAGTAACATTTTACTAACGGTTATGTTTATTTGTCCAATTACTTTTGAGCCCCTGAAATGAGGAGCGTTTGTATAAAAATAGCTAAAATTCCTACACGTTCAATCATATTTTTTGTTCAACCCATTGAATTAAACCTTAAAGTCTGCACTTCAATTACATTGTAGTTGTTTCATTTCAAATCCAATGTGGTGGCATGCAGAGCCCAAATCATGAAGATTGTGTCACTGTTCAAATATTTCTGGGCCTAACTGCATGTGTGTGTTCTGGTGCGTGTGTGTGTTCTGGTGGGTCTATACGTATGAATATAAGGATTCAGATGGCAGGAGCACATTTAATCTTGCAGGGAGTCGTGAGCATATTTCAATAAGCTGATGTGGTGAAGCCAGACACTTTAGCATTCTCTGTTAGAAGAGACAGGATAAAGAGGCGCATCGCACACAGCTAAACATAGAAGAGCGCTCTCGCTCAAGGTCATGTTTGTTCCTCAACAGCCAGCTTGCTGGCTGTGTGGAGAGAGGAGAATGGATGTGAGGAGAGAAGGAGAGAGAGAAGGAGAGAGAAAGACAGAGAATAGTGAAGGATGGGGGAAGAAAAAAGAGAGGAGTGATAAGGATGGAGAGAAGGAGAGGAAAGAAAGGACAGTAAGAGAAGAGAGGAGAACAAAGGCGAAAGAAGGGGAATGGGGGAGAAGGACAGCAAGAATGCAAAGAATGAAAAGGAATTTGATGTCTGTCACTACTGCCTTGTACGTGCCAGACTGTGTGTAGTTTGTATGTGTCTTCTGAACGAGAAGAATAAGTCCTGATGGTGGAGATAAGATGCAAACTAGATAAGTGTTGATGGGGAAATTATAAGATGCAAGCTAGCATCTTAGTTGATGATGGAGATCATGATAGATAGAAGATGAATGAGAGGACAATGGGTAGTGAATGGGCTTCAGTAACTCCCTCTCCTGTCCCAGATTCTGAATTCCCACGTTGAGTCACATCCGCCTGACATGACCAGCTAGTCTGCATCTGATTGGCCGGCTCAGCGTGTGTGTGTTACTGCCACAGGAAACTCCAGATCTGTCACAAGGAGAACAGAACTGAACGGATATCCTCGCAGACGGTTCTGTTCTGTGAAACCTATTTCTGCTTTCTGAATCAGAATTACCTTATCGATCCCTGAAGGGAAAATCTTTAGTAACAACGGCACACAGTCTCATCAAAGCACACAGGGGTAAACACACAATAAGTAAAATGCCATCACTGACCGAAACACCATCAGTGCCTGAAACACCATCAGTGTCAAACGCATTGGACATGTTTCAATTTCAACAATTCACAGCAGTGAGCAAACAGCAGTAAACTTTGAGGAGAGAGAAAGGGAGGAGAGGAGAGAGGGGAGGAGACGGAGGGAGGGAGGAGAGGAGAGGGAGGGCAGGAGAAAGGAGAGGCAAGGAGAAGGACAGAGGAGGAGAGGATAGGGAGGGAAGGAGTTGAGAGTAGAGGAAGAGGAAGAACGAAGGACGAGGAGGCAGGGGTGGATGGATGGATGAATGGTGTTTCTGTGGCTGAGAGACAAAGGGATTGATGGATGGACTGGTTATCGGTCCATTTCAGCAATTGCGTCCCTCTTAATTGAAGCAGACAATTGACATGGACATGGAGACAATTGATTTACTTTGATTTACTTTAGCTCAACTCAGCTCTTAAATAACCCAACATGATACACCTGCTGCCTTCCTCGCCACACACACACACATTCACACTCGAACTCACAGTCTACTCTTGATTTGAAACTACATTTCAAATCAAGAGGGAAATTTGGGAAGATGAATGACACAAAGCAGCCTAGGTCCAGGCTATATGGAGTTGTAGCCAACTACCCACAGCATGCATTCGTTCATTATCTACCACTGATTAGCGGTGCCGCTTATTCCTGTTAGGGGTCACAGGTGACTGGAGCCTATCCCAATTACTTTCAGGCCTTAGGCAGGGTACGCCCTGGACTGGGGCACTGGCGCAGGGCTATCAAAAAGACAGTTACAGACAACCACACACTACTGGCAATTTCCAGACTGTCCAATTAACCTTAACCTAACCATGCATGTCTTTTTATGGTGGGAGTAAGCCGGAGTGCCCGGAGAGAACCCACAATAATACGGGGAGGAGATTCAGACTCCACCCAGAGATATCGTAGTCAGGCCTGAGATTCAAACTCACAATCTACTTGTTGGGAGGCGAGAGCGCTAACCACGCTTCTACTGTGCACCCCACAGCATGCAAACGCAACAAATCCAAATGCTGCAACGTTGTGTTGTGCTGGAATTACCAGTTGCCTAAATATAACCAATGCCACTTGAATGAATTTTTATGTTGACGTACAGTCTGTTAGCTTTAAATGTGAAAAACCAACTCTCAGGTGAAAGGCTTAGTAACCTGGCGGAGAAATGTGCATCTGGTGTTGCCATTTTGTAGTTGGTGGTGCTTGGCAGCGCTTCAGGACGCTTCACAGCCAGCGTATCCCAGGCGGCATTCAGGTTGATTTATAGTCAGTCAGTACACTAACTGTACCCAATACAATATGCAGATGTATTTAATTTACGTGGTTGTTTATTTAGGTAGGCTAAATTTGTTTACTCATGCGTGAATTGAAGTCGAGTAAGGAGTTCACAAAAATCCAGACGTCTTCTTCTGGTTATGAATAAGCGGATTAAAAACCCCAACTTTGGAAATCAAATAAAGACGTTCACATGATCATTCTCTTTTACTTATCTCACTCTCACTTATCTCTTCGCTCTCTCGCCTCCCCCCCTCTTGCCCCACCCCTACCCCACAAGTAGGCAGTACTGGATCTGCGACCCTTGTTGCAAGGGAAGATGATCGTAACCTTAAAAAGAAAATAGCTGAAAACAAGGCATTTCAACAAAATATCAATGGCATGGAATTTCAATACTAGTGTTTTAGGAAAATACATAAATAATCCTAGAATTTTATTATTGAAACAAACTTCCAGGTGCACTGAAAATCATCTCCACTCCTACCCTCTCTTTCTCTGGCTTCCCCCTACCTCTCTCCTACCCTTCTCTCGCTCTCCCCTCCTTTCTCTCTCCCCTCCCTTCTCTCTCCCACCTTCTCTTTCTCTCCACCCTTCTCTCCCCTTCCTCTCTCTTCTAATTTAATAAAATACCAATGAAAACTTCTTATTTTAATGTGTTAATTGTGTGCGTGCTGCAAGGCGCACACTGTTATTACCAGCGTTTATTATTGTGTGTGTGCTGCAAGGCGCACACTATGTTATTACAGTAATCCCTCGTTTTTCACGGGGGTTACGTTCCAAAAAGCACCCGTGATAAGTGAAATCCATGAAGTAAAAACTTCTCAAAAAACTCAATTATTATACAGTACAATTAAATTTAAATTAAAGATTCATGCATTCCTTAATGCCGACCTACAGCCGCACAGCTTTTACCCTCCTTTAGCATGTCCAGAAGTTTAACTTTTTCTGCGACTGTTAACATCTTCCTCTGCCTTTGTCGGTGCAGAACGTTTTGTCGACATTATTGGTTAAGAGAATTTGCTTGTACAAGAGACAATTACGTGTATTTTATTTGGCTAGCTGTTTTGCACGTTGTGAGACCAACAATTTCCAAAATCAAATTCAATATTTATTGGGGATATTAACAAAACAAAGGGGTTGAACTCTTGGCTCTCGGCTCTTGGAAGGAAACTAAAAAGTACTTGTCTCTAAACAATGTTTAAACAGAAATATTCCTCAGGGTCACTCACACCTTCTCCCAGGTATGGTCGGCCGGTAAGTGTTTCTCTTCACAGTTCTCCTGATAAATATTCCTCTCGGTTGAGGTAAGTATTCCTCCAGGTGCGCAATCTTCTCCAGGTCCAAAAAAGCTCCCCCAAACGGCACCAACAACTCCAGCAGGCAGGCTGCCCTGCTGACCAGGGACAACCCCCAAACTGCACACACAACACAGGCAGACTGAGCCTCTTTTCAATGCCTCCAGTTACTCAGGCAGTCATCAGCCTTCATTTCCTACACCTGTGTTGAACAGGCTGTGGAGAGGTGTGCCTTTGTCCAACTCTACCATAAGATGGGGTCATATCCGACCAAGGGTGGAGCCATCTCCTTGAGATGTAGCGCCCCTCCAGGACACAGCCTCTCATGACATCACAACGTGTACAGCACATCAGAATCAGAATGGGGGTTTATTCGCTATGCAAGATTAACAAACATAGAATTCACTTTGGCAGGAATGAGCAAACATAGAACATGTATGTGGCATACTAATAAAATAAAAATAAAAATGAATACAATGTAAAATACACTACAGATATGGATACAAATAATACAAGTGATGCAATAGTACAAATGATACAGGTAACGTGGAAGTACAAATAACATAGGTACAGAGTGGAATGGGTGTATATAGTACGTGTGGGGGGGGGGGGGGGTGGTATATACACAGTAGTGTAAACAGTGGTACAGAATTCAAAGTAGTAAAGTTTAAAGTGTTGTGTGCTAAAGTGGCAGAGTGCAGTGGGATTCTGGAGGGGGGGTGTGGTGTGTTGGTGGATGTCTCAAACTGAGTCCTTGGCCCTGTTGAAGAGGGCAATAGCAGAGGGGTAGAAGCTATTCTTGTGGCGAGAGGTTTTGGTCCTGATGGACCGCAGCCTCCTGCCAGAAGGGAGCAGCTGAAGCACAGAATGTCCAGGGTGGGAGGAGTCGGCCGCAATCTTCCTCACCCGTTTATATAGACCTTGCCGTGTGCAGGTCCTCAAGGGATGGCAGGTTGCAGCCTATCACCTTCTCAGCGGCACGTATGATACGCTGCAGTCTGTTCTTGTCCTTGGCCGTGGCAGCAGCATACCAGACGGTGATGGAGGAGGTGAGGATGGACTCGATGATGGCAGTGTAGAATTGCACCATCATTGTCTTTGGCAGGCTGAATTTCTTCAGTTGCCGCAGGAAGTACATCCTCTGCTGGGCTTTCTTTGTGAGTGAGCTGATGTTCAGCTCCCACTTAAGGTCCTGGGAGAGGGTGGTGCCCAGGAAGCGAAGGGACTCCACACTGTTTACCTGGGAGTCGCGCAGTGTGATAGGGGGGAGTGTTGAGAAGAGTGTTGTGTAAGAGTGTAAGAGTGTTGAGCTCCAGGTTGTTCTGGCTACACCAAGTCACCAGGTTGTCCACTTCCCACCTGAAGTCAAACTCGTCCCCATCAGAAATGAGCCCTATCAGGGTGGTATCGTCCTCAAACTTCAGGAGCTTGACAGATGGATGATTGGAGGTGCAGCTGTTTGTGTACAGGGAGAAGAGCATGGGGGGAAAGGACGCAGCCTTGAGGGGATCCGGTGCTGATGGACCGGGAGTCAGAGACTTGCGTTCCCATCTTAACGCGCTGCTTCCTGTCGGACAGGAAGTCTGTGATCCACCTGCAGGTGGGGTCGGGCACGTTCAGCTGGGAGAGCTTGTCCTGAAGCATAGCCGGGATGATGGTATTGAAGGCAGAGCTGAAGTCCACAAACAGGGTCCTGTCGTAGGTGTTTGGAGAGTCCAGATGCTGGAGGGTGAAGTGGAGGGCCATGTTGACTGCGTCGTCCACAGACCTGTTGGCTCTGTAGGCGAACTGCAGGGGGTCTGGGGGGGGGGTCTGTGTGCCAGCACCAGGCATTCGAAGGACTTCATTACCACAGATGTCAGGGCGACGGGTCTGTAGTCATTCAGTCCTGTTGGTCTGGGCTTCTTGGGTACAGGGATGATGGTGGAGGATTTAAAGCAGGCTGGCACGTAGCATATCTCCAGGGAGGTATTAAAGATGTTGATGAACACCGGAGACAGCTGGTCAGCGCAGTGCTTCAGTGTGGCAGGGGAGACAGCATCCGGCCCCGCAGCTTTGCGAGGGTTCTGTCCCTTGAACACTTTGTTAACATCCCTCTCTTGGATGGAGAGAATCAACATTGTGTTGGTGTTGATGGGTAGGGGGGTGGGATGATGATTGGGGAGGAGGGGGGTGGGGTGGTGGGTGAGGAGAGGGGTGGGGGGTGGGGCTGGGGCATGGGGCTGTCCGATTGTCCTTCAAATCTACAATAGAATTTGTTCAGGTCCTCGGCCAGGCGGGAGTCGTTGGTGGTGGGTGGGGCTCTGGGCTTGTGGTTGGTAATTTGCCTAAACCCCCTCCAGAGAGAAGCAGAGTCATTTGAGGAGAATTGTTCTTGCAGTCTCCTTGAGTAGAGTCGTTTCGCGTCTCTGACACCCCTGCTGAACAGCTTTTTCGCCTCCTTAAATCTGTAGCGGTCGCCAGACTTAAACACCTCCTCCTTCTTAGACCTCAGACTTCTGAGTTTTGCAGTAAACCAGGGTTTGTCATTGTTGTAACTCATCCTGGTTCGTGTTGGTATGTAGGAATCCTCACAAAAGCTGATGTATGATGTCACAGCCTCAGTGTACTCATCCAGTCCATTTGTAGCGGCAGCAAACATTTCCCAGTCAGTGCACTCCAGATTAGCTCTGAGTTCCTCCACAGCCTTGCTGGTCCACTGTTTTGATGTCCTCACCGCAGGTTTACAGAGTTTTAGTTTCTGCTTGTATGCAGGAATCAGGTGGATCATGGCGTGGTCGGAGTGACCCAGTGCAGCACGGGACACTGCATGGTAAGCGTTGCAGGCTGTGGTATAACAATGATCCAGGGTGTTATCTTCCCTGGTGGGGCAGTTTATGATACAGTATTACAGTAAACCGCAACGTTATTGAGGCACAGGTAGAGAAGAAGTAGAGAGACTGTTCAGCCAATCAGAATGCAGAACAGAATGCACGATTAAAAAAACGTGAAGTAGCAAAACCGTGAAAAGTGAACCGTGATATAGCGAGGGATCACTGTACAAGCGTTTATTTTGTTTATTCTTACGCTGTTTTTTTGGCTCGCAACTCCTCCCAGAGTTTTTGGCGCATATACAGTTAGGGTCAAAAGTTTACATACACTAGTGAAGATCATGTATGCCATGGCAATATAGGGTTTTCAATAAACTCTACAACTCTTATTTTTCTGTGATGGAATGATAAGGAGCACATATTTCTTTGTCACAGAAAACATTCATGAAAAATGGTCCTTTTACGAATTTATTATGGGTCTTTTGAAAATGTGTCAAAATCTTCTGGGTCAAAAATATACATACAGCACCTTGAATTACCAATTTGGTGATGTAGAAAAAGTTGTTTCAATCCAATTTGCTTTTTGGCATGGCCTCCTAACTTCTTACGAGTGATTATGATTGACTCCAGCTGGTGACTTCTTTCAGTCCATGTAAATAGGGCTTGTTTGACACATTCACTAGACTCAGCCAGAAATACTACAATGGGAAAGTCTAAGGAGCTCAGCACGGATCTGAAAAAGTGCATCATTGACTTGAACAAGTCAGGAAAGTCCCTTGGAGCCATTTCAAAGCAGTTGCAGGTCCCAAGATCAACTGTGCAAACAATTGTTTGTAAGTATAAAGTGCATGGCACAGTTGTATCATTGCCACGATCAGGAAGAAAACGCAAGCTATCACTTGCTGCTGAGAGAAAATTGGTCAGGTTGGTCAAGAGTCAACCAAGAACCACCAAAAAGCAAGTCTGCAATGAGTTGGAGGCTGCTGGAACACATGTGTCAGTGTCCACAGTCAAGCGTGTTCTACATCGCCATGGGCTGAGAGGCTGCCGTGCAAGAAGGAAGCCATTACTCCAGAAGCGGCACCTTACGGCTCGACTGAAGTTTGCTGCTGATCACATGGACAAAGACAAGGCCTTCTGGAGGAAAGTTCTGTGGTCAGACGAAACTAAAATTGAGCTTTTTGGCCACAATGACCAGAAATATGTTTGGAGGAGAAAAGGTGAGGCCTTTCACCCCAAGAACACCATACCTACCGTCAAACATGGTGGTGGTAGTATTATGCTGTGGGCCTGTTTTGCTGGCAGTGGAACTGGTGCTTTACAGAAAGTAAATGGAATAATGAAGAAGGAAGACTACCTCCAAATTCTGCAGGAAAACCTAAAATCATCAGCCAGAAAGTTGGGTCTTGGACGTAGTTGGGTGTTCCAACAGGACAATGACCCCAAACATACATCAAAAGTGGTGAAGGAATGGCTAAATCAAGCTAGAATTAAGGTCTTAGAGTGGCCTTCCCAAAGTCCTGACTTAAACCCCATAGAGAATATGTGGACTGTGCTGAAGAGACAAGTCCGACTCAGAAAACCAACAAATTTAGTTGAACTGCACCGATTCTGTCAGGAGGAGTGGTCAAAGATTCAACCAGAAGCTTGCCAGAAGCTTGTGGATGTCTACCGAAAGCGCCTAATTGAGGTGAAAATGGCCAAGGGACATTTAACCAAATATTAACATTGCTGTATGTATATTTTTGACCCAGCAGATTTTGTCACATTTTCAAAAGACCCATAATAAATTCATAAAAGAAAAATTTTTCATGAATGTTTTTTGTGACAAAGAAATATGTGCTCCTTATCATTCCATCACAGAAAAATAAGAGTTGTAGAGTTTATTGAAAACCCTATATTGCCATGGCATACATGATCTTCACTAGTGTATGTAAACTTTTGACCACAACTGTACACAAAAGTGGTATCAAAACGTGCGGCTCGGCCGCAACATATGGGCTATATCTTTTCTAAGACTTTTGGCAAACAGTTTTGCCAAAAATTGCCAAAATCCACACCAAAAAATTAATGGGTGTCTATGGAGAGAATGTTTGAGAGCTAGAGTGCGTGATGTCATCGCTAGAGTGGAGAGGAGAGAGAAAGATCAGCAAAAAAATAAAACGTATTCGACTACCGTGGCCTCAAATGCACCACTACAGACACAATTTATACATAGAAACGTAGGAAAATGTGTCCTCTAGCTCAGGGGTTCTTAACCTTTTTGACCCTGAGGCCCAATTTTCTCAGTGCAGAGTGGCCAGGGGCCCATTAAATGAGTGATTCTATAATTAGGGGTACATTTCAGAACAGTTGACAGGAGTAACACAGTTGACAGGACACATTAGGAATGTGTAGCACAACTGCATGTAACACAGTTGACATTTCCTCAACTTTTTGGCCTTTGTGCAAGCTAAAGATGTTGAAAATGTCACCACATGATCATGATCAAGTCATATTTATGTGTGCTATATTACATTTTTATCATTAAAAAAATCTCAAATAAGTACGCAAGAAAATGTTGGTAACACAGTTGACGAACAATTAATCCACTCCATGTGTAGACAATAATTTTGATGAATTATTGACAAGGAGGAGTTGAAATTTGCCACATTGTCTTCAAGGTTCTCACCAAAAAGGATGTACCTTCCAGCAATGTGAGTCATGTGACTTTGGAGCAAACCATTGCTTATTTATAGGGGTTTTATCAATGGGTAACACAGTTGACAGTGATTTCTTGAACACACATAAAGTGCATATTTTCATGTTTTTTTATGTTTTAAATAGATTTCAAAACAGGTTTATCATGTTTTAATACTTATTTTTGAACAACTAAAGCTGAAATAATATATAAAAACATGTATTTTATTGTTAAGTTTTAAGAGCAAACGAATTCGGACAGCACAAAACAGCAAATTCCAATATATAATTAGCATTTTTTCCAAAATAAATTATGGAACCTGTTAAATTTGAGTATTAAATGAAAGAGGAATATCATCCAATATCAAATTGGTCATTGTTTGAAATAATGACCAGTAATATTTGGTAAAATTTACAAATACACCCCATGGACTTGAAATGTACCCCTAATTATAGAATCACTCAAATATTAACACTGTAGAGATTAATTGATCTCACTCATTTGTATTCAATAATAGATCAAATCCATGCACAGTTTAACATGCTAGCAAGCTAAAACCTTAAGTAGTTAAGTTAAATAAATAATACAAGGACATGATAAAATGTGATCACCACAAATATTTGTATTAAGCTTTCATGAACTAGGTGCCGCTGTAGCTTCGAGGGCATCAAAATGTCATTAGATAGCGTCAGCCCACACTCCACACACTGGGCTCTCGGCTCTTCCTCTCTACCCACGTTCACAAATCCATACGAAATTAAGTCGGGATTGTATTTTCGCACACATTCTTTTGGGGGTGTCCAGCACCACTTTTGTCTTCATTTTTCCTCTTTAAAAACTTCTCCATCACTAACTAGCTGAATGTCGATCTTCTTCTGTTATTCTGTGAGCTTGTTAAACTGACTAACGCATTACCGACAGCATGTGGTCGGAGGCTGCATTATAACTTATCGTCTCATGGATAACATAGCATTGTAGCTCTGGCGTCACCCGAATCCGCGCGTACACATTAATTAACATAATATTTAGCAAATATTAGCTCTCTTGTAAGTCGCTTTGGATAAAGCATCTGCTAAATTAATAAATGTAAATGTAACATCTCTGGTGTATTCAGTTGATAACCTATGCAGTCCCACGGCCCAAGCGGCCCACAGGTGCAAAACTGAAAGTTTCTTGCGGCCCTCTAGGTAGTGCTAGAGCAGTGATTCTTAACCATAGGGCCGCGGCCCAAATTTGCCTTCCTTTATCTGTCAGATTTATCGTTTTAGCTTGACACACGAAGATTCGGCCGCAGCACCCATGAACAGCCTCACAGACTCCCATGTTAAAAGTGGCGGGAAAGTTTCTGGAGGAAAACAAACCCGCACATTTCTTCACTTATCAACACAAAATGCCTATGTAGACGTTCAGGAAGGGTTCAGCCTGCTTCAGGTTAACCTGGTTTTATGATTGGAAATACGGTTTGGCCAGAAATCCTTCCTGTTCGAGGGGTGCTCTAAGCATTTTCTCTCTGTCTTTTCCAACTGTCATTGACAGTTCCAGGTGCAGCTGATTAGCCTGCTTGAAGGAGGAGAGAGGGAGACAGTGGTCATTTTATGAAATGTAATTCATTTGACATTTAATAACTTTGATTGGAGGATATTTACTGGATGAATCGAATTGGCTCTTTGTGTTTCGGGTGGATTTATAAACTGTACTCCAACTCAACTCTTCCTCTCTGGCTCTAAGTCTGAGGTAAGCGAATGTTGGGCTCATAGGTATTCATGTGCTCATCAGTCAGGATTTCCAACTGACATTCCAACTAGCTGTAAAGATATGCTGTTTGCTAACATTAGCGACCAATGCTGAAATTAGCGCTTACGCTAATTGCTAGTGCATCAGCATATGTTTCGCTACGAATCGCACAAGGTATTGGGGAGGTGGGTGGGTGGTCGGGTTCGGGAGATTTGAGCATACGTTGCCAGAGAGGATTGTGAAAAGCGATCATTTGACTTTCACTTTGTAGCGGAGATTGTGACGTTGTGGTGGGCTCGGAGGGGAGATCGGGGATGTCCAAGGGGCGAATGGGAACGAGAGCGGACGCTGTACATGGGTTTGGAGTGTGTTTTCGGGAGACATGTCTTAACTCTTGTGTGTATGTGTATGTGCGTGTGTTTTTCTTCATTAATGTTGCAAAAAAGCACTGTTTTTGTTAGTGTGATATCAGAACTGTGTGGCCTAGTGCTTTATGTGAATTTTGATGCTAGCTATGTTCTGCTTGCTTGCTAGTCCTGATTTGTTAGGATGTTTGATTGCATGTGGATTGATTTGATATTTAACACTGAAACAGCTGTACAAGTTTATAACGTTATCTGATATTTATACTGCGGTATCATTTTGATAATAGGTGTATTTCTAATACCAAATGGCAATTCTAGCTGTAATGTAAAGTGCTACCTGACACAGAGTGGCCAATTGTTTACTGCTTGCTTACTACTTAAACTGTGGCAGTGTGCTCAAGTGGAGCTGTCTTTAATCCTGCTGAAATTAGTGTTTACGCTAATTGCTAGGGCATCAGCATATGAACACCTGTTGAAAGCTTGATCTGTCACATACCTAAGCAATGGTAGAAGTCATATTCTGAAAATTACTCAACAGTGTCAATGATGTATGGGGGAGAGTCCCGGGCCAGAGTCACGCACACTCAAAATTTCTTCAGAAATTTCTTTCAGATTTTTTTTTTAGTTCTAGCAAAAGTGCTAACAAAATAACTGATGAGTGTATTTGAATAATCGTTTCATGGGATATCACAAATGCAGAGTGCATGTGGATGAGCACGCATCTAGTGAAGCTAGAGTGAGTGATCTCTCCTCGCTCACCACTCGCCCCAGAAACATAGTAGATGATCTAGAGTAGACTGAGACACTCCGACCATGTCCTCTGTCGCCCAGTGTTCATCCTTCTATTACTCTCTCTCTCCCTCCATCCCTCTTTCCATCCCGTGCTCCTCTCTCCAGACTGACACACTCACTCCTTCTGCCATGCAACAAAGGTCAACAGGAAAGGTTGAAGTCAACCGATTCCGATTTTGATAGCTGCACACACCATCAATACAATCTCTCTCTATCTCTCTCTCAATGAACAAAACAACTTCGTCTTGCCCTCTCAGTCTCATCTTGTTCTTCAATTACCTCTCCCTCCAACTCTCTCCTCCCTCCCCCCCCTTCACTGACCCCCCCTCCAACTCTCTCCTCCCCCCCTCTCCCCCCTTCACTCACTCTCCCTCCTATTTTCTCCTCCATATCACTCCTCCTCAAATCCGCCCCTCCCCGTCCACCCCCTCCCTCTCCACTTCCGCCGATAATCCGATTCTGAGACATGTTCCAATCATCATGGTTAACCGTTACCAGGGAAACCAAGGACATTATCTATCATTTGTTTGTGTCCTGATGTCTCCCCTTGGTACTGTCCGATTAAGAACTGTCTAGAACGAGTCAGAATGCGGGAAAAACAGGTAAGATTTTCACAACAGGAAAGACTCATTAAACTGTAGGACTGCATTAGACCAAGAGACACAGGAAGTGGGACAGAAATGTGACTTGTAGCTGCTGGGGTCTCTGTCCGCTGTACAGTGTGAAGTTTACTTGAGGAGGGATGACAGTTCTGTAGAGTCCCACATCTTGTTGAACAGCGTGACCTGATGTGATTGGTCAGCACTGTGTTCCATCATGATGGCGGCAGCTCTGGAATCTACAAAATGCCAGTATACACTTAAATAATCATGTCATTATCATTACCAATGTTGGGTAGAGCCAGAGGGAGAGAGAGAAAGTGGCCAGAGATAGAGAAGAGGGAAAGATGGGTAGAGAGGGGATGGAGGGAAGGAAAAGAGAGAAGGGAGGGGGGAGAGAGAATAGGGAGGGGGAGCGAGGAAGAAGAGGGAGAGAAAAGGCGGGGGTAAAGCGAGGATGGAGAGGGAGAGAGGAGGGTGTTCTGGAGTTGATGAGTATTAGCAGTAAAGTGATCCTGATGTTCAAAGGTCATGTCACAACAGTGTTAACCCCCCCCCCCCCCCCCCCGATTCCCCCCATGAACACAACACATGCAAATGCTGAGACACACACACAGACACACAAATACACAAACACTCCCACACACAACACCACAGCAACTATATTTTGACTGTTGTTAGGAGTTCTGATACACACATTCTAGAGTTCAGGTGTAAATGTTCTGATTTTACATGCATGCTTGTATGTTCCAGCAGATCTTGAGACTGGAGATCAGGATGATCAGATCTTGAGATTGTGTGGTCATGGAGGGAACAGTCCATGTCCTGCTGTAACCTACTGATCAGTAACATAACCCAATAGAGGAGAGAAGATGGCAGAATCTCAAAGTAATTGAATGAAGATGAGAATTGTGTCTGTAGGTGCTGTAAGTTATGCCATCCTGGGTCTTCTTTCCCCACAGTCCCACATAATCGCTAGGCTTTTATTAGGTCATAAATAAACTGGAGAGCTGGGGGGGGGGGAGTTGCTGGGGAGTTGCTGGGGAGATTCCACGCCACTGCAATCTCCATTTTTGTATCTCCAATGACTCTGCTCTGCTCTCCTTCCTTCTGCTTTCTCAGTCTTCCTCTCCTACCTCTTTTTGATTCATGCAGTCTCATTGATTCATCCAGCCTAGTCTGGTGTTGGTTATCAGTCCTTCTACATCCTTTATTCTTCACTCACTCACATCCATCCCTCCATCTCTCCATCCCTCCATCTTTCCATCCCTCCATCTGTTTATTTGATTCCATTCTTGGTTGTTTCTTTCTACTTGTGAAATTGATTCCAGTTCATGTCTTTCATCAAGCTCTGCACACACACTAGCTCTCTCCTGACCTCTCTTCTCTGTCGACACTGATTTAACTCTCCTTGCTTGGGTTTCCATTTCTTCTCTCTTTGTCTCTCTCCCCCTATACCTCTGTGTACTCTGCATCAATTTCTCTCTCTCTCTCCCTTCCTCACCCTCTTTCCTCTCTCTCCCTGTCTCTGCATTAAAGGTAGATGTAGGTGAGAGCATGTAGGGAATACCTGAGACAGATCAATGAGTGGAGAGGAAGGGAGAGGAGGGGTAGACAGGAGTGGGCTGGGGGAGTGAAGGGTAGAGGGAGAGGCAGGGATGAAGAAAAGGGGGAGAAACTAGAACATTTTAATGAGAAATTGATTTCCTTTCCACAGATGACTGAGAGACAGAGGCTGATGGAAACTAGGAAAACACAGACGGAGAGGTGAAGGGACGGAGGGAGGAAGAAGGGGACACTGAGGAGGGTTGAGGGGACAGAGGAATTTGACGTGAATTTGGGGGAGCCCTTAAAAAAGGACAGACGAGTACTGGGTATTTTTACCCTATGTTTGAAAAACACACCCGCACACCCACATCAAGCATACACTGAACACATGCCCTGGAACGTGTGTGTGTGTGAGATCATACACACAGACACATTTAATTTAGTTTGTTTAATTATTTAATTCCAGAATGGAATTGGTTTTTTTCACAGATTTATGGTAATGAAAGCTGTACATTCAGCCTCATGTCTTAGGGCTGTACTAGAAATGGAGATTGGAGTGGGTGGGGGGTTGCGGCTAGGAGTAGACAAGTGATTGAACTGATTGATTAGCTCATTGGACAACATCCAACCCTTGTAGGACTACACCCTCTATGTGTACAGAGACAGATGGAACTGGCTTCAGAAAGACTTGAACCCACAACCTTCACAGGATATGAGAGTGTGATGGAGATCCAGGAACGATGTTGTGTGTGTGTGTTTGTGTAGGTGATTTCCACAGGTGAATCCTGGAGCCAAACTTGATCACATGCTGTGATCCAAGCTGCCACCGCAAAAAACACTCACACACTGTTAACACACACACAAACCCATCCAACACACACACAGACACACACACACACAGACCGTACACTGTATACACACACAGACACGCATTAACTCTCAAACATGTACACGTGTTAGCACACTGGGTATTTGAACTGCTTGGTAAACACCAATTCAAACAAATTTGTGCAAATCCAAAAACAAAAAAACACCTTCCCTCCCCTCTCTCCCTCCCTTTTCCCTTCATGCACCCTCCTTCCCATCCTCCTTCCCTTTTCCCTCCCTCCCCCTCTTTCCCATCCTTTCTCTCTTTCTCCCTCCGCCCTCCTCCCTCTACACATCTCTCTGTAGGTGTTTACTGTAACTAAGACCCCAGAGCTTTCGCCTCTCCCTCCCTTCATCCCCCCCTCCCTCCATCCCTCCCTCCTCTTGGTAACAGACCACTCCTCCCACACAGGAACAACATTGCCATCCCTCAGCAGCCACCTGTGGCCCAGTCATGCTGGGAGGGCTGCTGGATAGACCCTGAATATTCAATACACAGACACACACACACACAGACATACACATACTGGATCAGAGTCTTAATGTTTATTCACACAATGTCGCCCTCTCTTTTCCCCTCACCCTGCTCTCTCCCCTTTCTCCCTTGCTTCTCAACAACCTGCTATTTCAGATCAGCCCCCCCAAGAACTCATCCCACCTTCCGCATCCCTCCTTCCTCATCAAAGGGAGGAATAAAGCAAGAAGGAGGGAAAGAGAAGATCAGAATCATAACAGCCACATGAAATCCAATCTCCAAGAACAAATACACTCTCTTTAAAATGAGAGATAAATGATTGATAAGGAAAGAGGAGGGGAACAGCACATGTTTGTGCACCCAAGCATGTGGGTGTGCGTGTCCGCTCGTGCGTGTATGCAAGTGTGTCTGTGTGCATGTGTGCGCGCACACGTGTCTAAGCCAGCCCCTGCACCGCAATGCATCCTGGGAGCTCAGAGTGAGGTGGGCGTGACAGTGTTCAGCAGTCAACTGACTGTCAGACCCCCTTTAGTCAATGTGTGTATGTGTGTGTGTTTGTGTGTGTGTTTGTGTGTCTCTGTGTGTGTGTGTGCGGTGTGTGTCTGTGTGTTTATTTGTGTGTCTGTATGTGTATGTGTGTGTGTGTGTGTCTGTCCAGTGTATGTGTTGTATGTGTTTGTGTGTTTCTTTCAGAAAGCACTTGGGTCCACCAGTCTATTTGATATGCTGTTGGAGTCTCTTCTCTTGCACTGAGAAACACACACACATCTTGTACACACACCGTGTACACACACACACAGACACTGTAGGCACTAAGTCACAGCAGAAAAACATGGCATCCAAGAGAACTGGGATCCTATACAACTGAGCTGTTAAATGACGCTAGCACACACACACACACATAATATCATCATATAACACTACATCATATATCATATAACACTATAACACACACATCGACAGCAGACACACCACCACATTGTGTCTTGACGCGTCATGGTTTATATGCTATGGATAACTTAATGTGCCATAATTAAATGTACAAATAAATATATCAATAAACATGTCCTAAGTGATGTAAAGTTGCATATCTTACACACATTTCATTTAAGTTGTATTACACATTTTTATTTAAATGCGAAGGGGCGGGACACCTCATGTGCTTGCAGTACTGTGATTGGATTGACAGCAAACCGGAGCTGTCAATCAAGTTGTCATGTGGCTGAGCGGTTAAGAAGTTGGGCTAGTAGAAGGTACAGAAGGTATCAGAAGTACCCGGGTCAATCCTGGCTGTGCCAACATGAAGTTGTGTCAATTGGCAAGGCACTTCACCTTACTTGCCTCAAGGGAACTGTCCCTGTACGTTCTGGAAGTCGCTCTGGATAAGACACTGATTTTGTTCATGTTTCCTTAAATTTAGATGTACATATTTAGTGCTAATAACATGCATCACAACATTCATCAACATACATACGTTGTTTAATGGCCTTAAAGTAATAACCCTTACCGTGATGCGATATAACTACAGAACGTTTCACGGATTGTGAAAAGTATTACATTTTCAATATAACAAATCACAAATTTACTTAGCCCGTCTATTTACCGTACATCTACTGATCCTGGCTAACACAGAACACAACTGAGGTTGTGATTGAAAAAGGTTGGATGCTTGAGATTGGGGTGTTTCGGGTTCTGATTCCTTAGCTATCAAGAGGTAAAAAAAAGTATATTCTAAAAATCACATAGGTATACACAATTCCTTTAGATTTAACTTTGTAAGCATGTCAATCATGATGAATTTCTAGATTTTGGATATAAATTCGACTTTTTTATGTCGGACATCGTCCGACAAGAATCAGTGATCTACCGTTTGGAGATTATGTCAATTTTGATACAATCATTTCGCATCCATTTTCTGGCAGTTCAACGAGGCTGCAGCCGGTAACAGTTAGATCCAGCTCTAGTTCTCTTGATGGAATCGCAGCTGGTAGCAGTCATTGTCAGTAACAATGCAAAATATGAAGATTTGGTCTACTTTAGGTGACTGCAAGAAGAAGCTTACCCCATTAAATTGAGGAGTAGGAGATTAAGACTGATTAAGATGTGTTATTAAAGGCAAAAATATCCTAGATTTATCGGTACATAGCGAAAAGTAGGCTTTTAGCTGAGTTTGCAATGCTGATGGCTCACTGGCATCATTGCGTGACTTCGAATGTCCTATATGTGTCGTTGCTAAGGTGCGCTGACGTAGTGACATTACACAAGCAGCGAGTTCCAAGATTCATAAAAGCTTGACTTTTTGGCAAAAAAACGCTAGCTAGTCTTAAACCGTGCCACAGAACATACAAGCAACACAATCAAAAGCAAGACGGACAATTTGACATGGGCATTGTCTATGTGGTCCAAATACTGACAAAGCCTTAGGGGTGGGAAAATAATAAATAATATATATGTGAGATTACAGTGCTATAGCCAAAGGCAGGCACACCCTAATTACAACAGGTTGTGGTAATAATAATAAACATGGGGACCATGAGGAGAGGGGGGCAAGAGAGGAGGGAGACAGGGGGGAGAGAGGGGGGAGATTTACAGTGTTTTGCTGCTAATTCATCATCTCACTCCTCCTGGTAGGGATGGATTATTAACGTCTCGCACCATGACGCAGTAATTGTGTGACAACTGTAAATAGGATTCTCTCCATCTATCCCTCCCTCCTTAACTCCTTCCTTCCTTTCTTGTTCCCTCTTTCCTTAACTCCCTTCTTATTCCCTCTCCTTAACTCCCTCCTTCCCTTCTCCTTCCCTTCCTCCTTCCTCCTTTCTGATCTCTCTCCATTCCTCTTTCCCAATTTCACTCCTCCCCCATATTCCTCTATCTCCATCTTCTGCCTCTTCACTGTCATATTCCATTACTCCAAGCCATCTTTCAATCTGTCTCTGTCACTCATGCAGTTTCTGTCTCTTTTGCCATCCCTTCTTCATCTAAGTGCATCTACATGGGGTGTGTGTGTGGTGTGTGTGTGTGTGGTGTATGTGTGCAGTGTATGTGTGCAGTGTGTGTTGGGAACTCTCTGTCCGCCCTGGAGTGCAGCTTCAGCGGTAAGCTGATTCGCCCTCGGTGTGTGAAAGAGAGGTTCCGCAGGTCCTATGCAATATTACTTACTTTACATGCAATATTCCTCATGGTGTTCTTGTTTTTATTACGCACAACGTGCAACATTCTCCCATGGTGGTGTTGTTGTTCTTACGTACAACGTGCAATATTTTCATATTTTTTACGTGCAATAACTTGTCTTATGTCTCACACACAGAAACCATCTCACCTATTCCTGTACTTGACTTTTTTATAGTGTATTCTACTGTATCTCTTAGTGAATATTTTTCCCTGACACTCTGTGTGCTGTTACTGTACCCTGCTGCTGTTGTGGACTGCAATTTCACCCCTGGGGGACTAATAAAGGATTTTTTAAAATCTTATCTTCGTATAGTTCACTGTCAAGATTACATTTACGTTTGTTCATTTATCAGACTTTTTTATTCAAAACAACTTTCAAGAGAGACCTTTCCAACAGATAACAGCCACTGATCCTAACAAAACAAGATAGCCCCAAACCTTGCGGGTAGTCGGATTATGAATCATACATTGTGAGAAACCAAACAAGTGCCAAAGGGAAGAGCCACAAGAGCATTCAGGTAAACACAAATAAATAGCATGAATCTCAAACGTACAATAGTGTACCTGTAAGACATAAAATAATAATGGTGTATCTCACAACAAGTACAAGAATCTCAAATCACTTAAAACTGGGCAAGAGCAAAAAGTCCCCTAAAAAGTCATTGTGATTCTGGTGGAAACTATCAGGTCCAGCTGATGTCCTCTGTGTATGGAGAATAAAAGCATGTGAACTACTTTGTGATGAGGAAGGATCAGTCAGCGCCACATCACAGTGCTGTCAGTTAGAGGCTCTATTTCTGGGACAGGCTTAGCACGAGGGTGTGTAGGGAGGATCTGATGACCAGGGATGAAACAGGCGAGGATCTGGAGGGGGACAGCTAAATGTAGTATTTACTACCTGAGACACAAAGCATAGTGTCCTAGGAGATGAGTGGAGGGGAGAGAGGTGAAGATGTGAAGAGAGGAGGGGAGAGGAAGAGGAGGAGAAGAGAAAAAAGGAGGGGAGGGGAAGAGGGAGGAGAAGAAGAGAAGAGAAATGAGATGAGGGGAAAGGAGAAGGAGAGGAAAAGAAAGGAGGGGAGGAGAGGAGATTCTGTGCTGTCCTCATTTGAGAGGCCATTCACAACCTGCCTTGTCTTAAGGTTTTACATGTTTTTACAAGCTATGATGCTGGCATTTTCAATTTACAGGACATGAAGAGAGGGGAATTCTATTCAACTTAATCGACTGTGTAAAATTTTTAGCAGAGTGTGTTATATGAACACAAAACAATCAATGTAGACAGATAGACAGTCACCACCACTAAATAAAAGTGGAGCTATTCGGTATACAGATGAATCTCTGTACCTCCATGCTGAACACCTGTGCGTTTTTTATTAAGTTTGCGCATTGGCACTGGCAACTGGCTGAACAAAAAGACCGGCCCTAGGTCTCAGTTTCTGTTATACTCAGTACAGCACTCCCTCTCTTGTCTTACTCACTCCTTCACTCTCTCATTCTGTCTCTCTTCATCCATCCATCCCTCCCTCCCCCTCCTACCTTCCTGTCCCTATACTCCCTCCTCTTCTCCCCCATCCTGTCTTCCTTCCCCACCTCCCCCTGCTGGAGAGACAACCCCCTGGGTAGTGTGAGATTACAGACATGGTGATATGTATTTTAGCCATGAGATCATCGCAAGTTTGAGGACGGAACACAGTTCTTCATTATCTCGGTTGGGGGCCTTCAATGCCATGTCTTCCCTGCTGGGGTTTGAGCCCCCCCGTCTCACAGTCCTGTCTGTGTCACAGTCCTCCTGTCTCACAATCCTGTCTGTGTCACAGTCCTGTCTCACAATCCTGTCTTTGTCAGTCCTCTTCACAGCCCTCCTTGGTCTGTCTGTTTTCCCATCTCAATGCAACACCAGTGCTCCCTGTCTCCCCTTTCCCCCTTTCCCCCACTCGCTCCCTCTCTCTCTCTCTCTCTCTCTCTCTCTCTCTCTCTCTCTCTCTCTCTCTCTTCTTACATTTGGTTTAGAGCTAATAGCCAGCCAACAGACATGTATGTCATTAGCAGAAAGAAAGGAGGGACTTACCGAACAAGGGAGGGAAGGAGGCGACAAATAACCAACCTCTTTGAATTTCAACAATTTGGGGAAAGAAGAGGAAAAGAAAAGGTTTTCTCAGACCAACTCTCTCTCTTTGTCAACCTCTGCACAGAGATAGGTTAATATAATTAATCGATTCTTAAGTCTCCTGCTATGATGTTCCAAAGGTAATGAAAACTGTCAGTGAGTGTCTGAAAGGGGGGGGACAGAGAAAAGGAAAGAAAAATGGAGAGTGAAAGAGAGAGTGCAGAGTAGAGACAGAAAGAGACATAGAGCTGAGGAGAGCGGAGAGAGGAGAAAGAAGGAGAAAGAAAGAGCAGAAGAGAAAGCGGGAGAGAGCAGAGTAGGAAGGGAGGGAGAGAATAAAGAAAGCAAGTGATGTAGAGCATTGAATCGTTTTACTCAGCACCACATTCTTGGCACATGATTTGGTAGCCCAGAGGATGTGATGACACAACACATTCTGCTTAAGGAGCTAATGAAGTGGACGGATGGATAGATCAATGAATAAATGAACTAATAACATAATTTGTGAAATTAATCATTCTGTTCAACAATAATTCACTCTGTTTTTCCACACAAGATCATGTGATGTGGTCCAAAGTGCACGGACCATGAGCTGAGCAAGCTACTGCTAGCTACTGTACAGGCTAACCTCTAGTCTGGTGCTAGCTACTGTACAGGCTAACCTGTAGTCTGGTGCTAGCTACTGTACAGGCTAACCTGTAACCTGCTGATACTAGCTACTGTACAGGCTAACCTGTAGTCCCAAATAGCTACAGTACCGGTTAACTTATAGTCTGCTACTAGCTAGCTCGGGAGTCACGTGGCTCAGCAGTTAAGGTGTTGGGCTCATGATTGGAAGGTTGTGAGTTCGATTCCCGGCTGTGGCTATATGACATAGTGTCCTTGGGCAAGGCACTTCATCCTACTTGCCTCAGAAGGAATGTCCCTGTACTTGCTGTAAGTCACTCTGGATAAGAGCGTCTGCTAAACGACTAAATGTAAAATGTAAATGTAGCTACAACCTCTAATTACCTCTATTGTGCGGCATATAGACAGTCTGCTGCTGCTAGCTGTAACAGGCTAACATATAGTCTGTTCTGGTTATCTACAGCAGGGCTACTCAATAAGTACATGTATATACAACATTGGTGCTTTTGATACACAAGCTATGCAAACCCCCTCTAAGGCACAACATGGGTCAGAAATGACCCGTATTGACTTACAATGTTATTTCATGCATGGCTGAGTGTTTCCTTGTAATATTTTTGTTAATCAATTTATTTCATCATTTAATATTCAAAGTATTCATTAAATATCCTGTTTTTGATTACCACAAATCATTATTTTCATTTTATCTTTCTCAATTTATGAACTAAAATATTTTTTGTATATTTACATCAAGTTTACACACATGGGTCAAAAATGACCCAGGTATGCACGTGTGATAAAAAAATTAAAAAGACATACTGTAATAATGATTTTGTTATAAATATTATTTTAGCAGTGATTTTGGACCAAAGAGTTACACATTTAAAATTTGAAATGTTTATTTGTCACTTTGTTTAACTTACATATAACACACACCATACAACCGATAAAACTGATATTGAACTGTGGTGAATGTATAAAATGTATGAATAAAAGAAAAGAGAACTGATTAAATAAAATCATATGGGTACAGTGCGAATTGCCATTTCAGTGCATACATGCCTCACAAATGACAATGACATGTTTGTGCTCCTTACACACAGGGCTGGTGCACTGGGAACACCAGCTGCTGGCTTTGCGGTCTTTGGCAGCAGGGCAGATCTTGCACCTCTTCCTCTTTACTTGGCCCTCCTGCCTGAAGTCCTGTGGCTGGGTGGTGGCAGCGTTTATTTTTTTTAACCCACATCTTTCCATTGCCTCTGTAACATGCGTTTGGAGGTGGGGTGTGCCCTCCATGCGCCTCTTCATATGAGGCATTATAAGTTCTTTGCCCAGCTCCTTTATAAAGAGCCGCCGAGCATTGGTCACACCACCCATGTAATCAGGGTGTTGTGCAGTGAACTGCGTGTAGGCATTTATGGTGGCAACATCCAGCACATTGTGCCAGAGCCCCATGGGCCACCTCCGTGTTCTCCTCTTGCACGTGTAGGTGCGAACCATCTGATCGATCGTCTGATCATTCCATCTATCGCATAAGGGACCCTCGCGTCGCACATCCAGAAGATTTTTATCCCATATTTTGCAGGCTTGCTGGGCATGTATTGCAAGAACTTGCACCTCCCGCGGAATGGCACAAGCTGCTCATCTATGGTGACGCAGTCACTGGGGATGAACACTCTTTTGCAATTGGCCAGGAAACAGTCCCACACATACCTGAATGCAGCCATGTGGTCTGTTTCCAGTCTAAGAGCCCTGGTCCTCTTGTCATCAAACCGTATGAGGCGGCGGATGTCTTCATACCTATGGAACCCCATAGTGGCCTTGTACATAGGATTTTGGAGTGGATCCAGAAAAAGCTCCCGCAGGGCCACATCCCAGCTTTTGTCACCTCCTGCAAGGAGGGTCAAACCAATAAAGGCCATGAATTCGGCTTTGTCAACGCATCTCCACTCTTTTTGTTTCGCTGCTGCTGCTCTTCGTCCCTCTAAATTGGTGCATTTGAGAACCTCCTCAATGATGTTGTCGCTAATAAATAAATCCCAGGCATCTTTTGGTGAAACTGTTGATGAACCAGAAGCAGGTCCTGGGCAGCTTCTCAGAATGTTGTGGCTTCTGGCTCTGCCCTGAGTGGGGGGGTGCTCATTCCAATAGGATCCCTTTTTACTCAGTCTGTTTGCCTGGGTCTGAGTTTCCTCTTCAGAAGACTCATCAGACGAGTCTTCGTTCTCATCCAAGGAGTCTTCATCACCTAGGAGAACTTGATTTCCAGACACGCCCACAACTCCAGCTTGACCCTGTGGCACATATTCTCGGTCATCAGCATCAGAGATGTCAGACTCAGAATCAGGACCAAGAATTGCTTCATCTTCCTCATCCTGTTCTTCATGAAGCATCTCTATGACCGTTTCAGCTGTAAATCTGGAATTACTGTGACGAGCCATACTAACACTGTGGATAAAGAAAATCAAATTCATATTTTCATCTTTTCAGAGTACTTTATTAATCCCGGGGGGAAACTCCTTAGTTGATAAAGTATACAGTTTACTGTTCTAATTCAAGTTGTATTTTGTTGACCTAGCTGACATTAGCTAGCTAGAATATAATGTCATGTTGACCTAGCTGACATTAGCTAACATTCATTGCTAGAATATAATGTCATGTTGTCTGATAAGTGTGATAGTGTTCCTATCAAATTCACACTTGCATACACGGGTCATTTTTGACCCATGTGTGTAAACTTGATGTAGTAATACAAAAACTATTTTAGTTAAAAAATAAAGACAGAGAAAATGAAAATAATGATTTGTGATAATCAAAAACAAGATGTTTTAATGAATACATTGTAATATTAAATGATTAAATAAATAGATTTTAAAAGATGTAGCAAAGAAGCACAGTCAAGCATGAAATAACATGTGAAATGAATACGGGTCATTTTTGACCCATGTTGTGTCTTAGAAGGGTAGTGGAACAAAAATGATTTTTATTAAAAAATTTAAAAAGGACAAATGAAAATAAGAATTTGTGATGATCAAAAACATGTTAATTGAGGATTTCCTGGAATGCTGAATGATAAAATACATTTATTGCAAAGATATTTACAATTTAAACTCGACCGGGTCACTTTTGACCCATGTTGTGTATCAAAGGGTTAAGTAGCCTTACAGAATTAAATAATTGCCTATTAATCTCTCATTTAACACATCTAAAAGCAGAACAGAAGTGACAACGGTACTAACATTACAGACAATGTTGGTCAACGAGAGATAGAGGGATGGATAGACTAGAGCAGGTGTGGCCAATCCTGGTCCTCGGGGGCCGCTGTCCTGAAGGTTTTAGATGTTTCCCTGCTCTAGCACACCTGATTCTAATGAATGGGTCGTTATCAAGCTAAGAAATTATTTGGACATGACGCAGGGTCGCCAATGTTTGTTGGTGCTCCTGGTGGGAGTTTCGTAACAAATCTTAACTTCTAGCTAAGTAACTCAGTCGGTGGTGGTACCTAGAGTACATGGCTATTCCTGAGTGCCTGGTTGCATACTATATTTAATGTTTCACCCTGAATAAAATACAAAGATACAAAAAACCTTTGCATGTTGTTGATACGATCATGCCACACCTAGCTAGAGTTCTTGCTTCGTGTGTAAAAGTTGTTTCATCAATATTGTGAGATACTATATCTACTCTAGTGCCCTTCCTAGTTCCTGCAGAGCCTAAACTAGTGTGTATAGTAGATAACATCATACTACATCCAGCCAGAATATATGATTTTTGGTTAATGTGTGTCAAAGTTGTATTTTGATTTCATATGGCAAGACCCAATTCTGCACACTTTGCCATGACTTGCGTACTACAACAGTGATTATAGAGAACTAAAACTCTACTTTAAATCTCAACCCTGGTCCCCCCTGAGTGTAATGCACAGTGGGAAGGTAAGCAAGGTGCACTAGGTTTTTTTTAATTCATTCTACCTTGAGACTTCAGAGATGAAGTTAAGCTATAGGTCTGAACGCTGCCCCCTCTTCCTGTCTAACATCGTACTGAGGACTACAGCAGCGAGGCCTGTGGGTAATGATGATTGTCTTGGCAGTTAATGCACTCTTCCATGCAACAAAGGGGTGTGTGTGTGTGTGTGTGTGTTTGTCATTTGGTGTCAGGCAGCACTACGCTCTAACAAAGCTCTCAGATTTCAGTGCTCCACAGAAACACAATGAAGACTGAGATTGGATTAAAAAAAGGACATGGAGAGAGGGAGAGATGCAGATAGATGCAGAGAGACGGACAAAGAGAGAGAGATAAAAAGAGAGAAAGAACGATTGTGGAGTATCAAATACACTGATGCAAACATTAACTCCTGCATTCGTCATTGGCTCTGACACACATTCACACATACAGATATGCTCACACACACACAAATATCCTCATATACAGTGACAGTGAGTAAGAAATTTTGCAGATAGACTGAGGGAGGGGAAAAACAGAAAACGAGACAGGATGACAGTTGGAGAAAGAGCAAAAGAGAAGAGTTTCATCTAGAGAGGGAGACAGGAAATGTGCTGATCTCTCTAAGAGTCACAACCATATCCATGAGGGAAACTGCATCTTTATAGTTGTCTCTCTCCCTCTTTTTTTCTCTCTTTCCTTTGCTCTCTTTCCCTCTCTCCACCTTGTCTCCCTCTCTCGTCTCTCTACAGAACTTCCTTTTATCCTTCTTCATGTTTTTATCCTTTTCTAGTTTAGGGGACTAGAACGAGAGGCAGAACCTGAGGCGAGGACAGGTGGATAATACAATTGGCTAGTGAAGAGCGAGGAGTGAGGATGAAGGACGTAACCAGAGATGGAGGAGGCGGGGAGGCTGGGAGGAGCGGAGGCGGGGAAGCTGGTGGAGGGGAGGCAGTGAGGCTGGGGGAAGGCGGGAATGGAGAGGAGGCTGGGAGAGTGATGGGGCTCTTTCAGCAGCCAGACAGATGGAGGCGAATCAGGCCCGACCAGGTTGAGGTCTGTGGTGGATAATGGCTTATCGTAATGGCCCTGAGACACAAGCGTGGTGGACAAGACCCTCTACTTTGAAACACTGCTGTGTTTGTTAGTGTATAGGAGTGTGTGTGGGTGTAAGTGTATAGACGTAGGTGTGTGTGTGCAAGTGTGTGTGAGTGTAAACAGGCAATGTCACAAAGGCATATAGGTGTGTATGTGAATGTGTAAGAAAAGACTTAAAACTCACTTATTCCGAGAATGTAATGGCACATAGAGATATCATCTGTTGTGGTTCAGAATTACTTGTTAATCCCCGTGCGGAAACTTGCTAGTGTTGTTGCTTTATTGTTCGAGTCCCATAAGTAGACTACTGTCCGTCAGAGACTCACCTTAAATGTGTAATTTGTTAGGCTAAAAGCTCTTAAAGCTCTTCTATTGGCACTTATTGGTTCTCACAATGTATGTTTCATAATCTATAAACCTGCTATGTTTGGGGTCTATCACGTTGCTATGCTCAGTGACCGATGCTCTTCTGTAAAGCTCTCTGTTGTAAGTCGCTTTGAAAAAAAGCGTCTGCTAAATGAATAAATGTAAAATGTAAATGTATGTGAGTGTGTATAAGTGTGAGCGGGAGTGTATGGGTGTGTGTGCTCAGTCTCTCTCTGCTATATAATGCTGTAGAACAGTATGTCATGGCTGGATGCCAACGTCTAGCCCAGCCTAGCCTCCAACTAACCCTGAAAACATTTTACCTCTTAGCAGGCTAGACTTACCCAGTCTAGCCTCCAGCTAACTGTTAAGGCATAATCAAGAGATTATTCCTGACATTTGTTTTTCGCTGTTTTACCAAGTTACCAAGACACAGACACTCAAGTGAGATTTTACTTGCGCCATTGGCTTGGGCGCAAGAAGTGACCCCGACAGACTCTCAAAAATCCCTAACACTAACCCAGAGAACATCTCACCTCTTAGCAGGCTAGACTAGCCTAGCCTAGACTCCAGCTAACCCTAAGAACATCTCACCTCTCAGCACACAGACACTGTGTGTGGGAGCGTGTGTCGGTTTGCCTTGTCCTGGTGTGACCCCAGGAACAGGCCACTTCAACTCTCACACCACACACACACACACATAGACACACTGGGGAGGGATATAGGAAGGATAGAAAGAAAGCCCTCCTTCATTCCATCATGCAGAGCTGATGTTTGTATTGCATAACACTTGATCTGAGCAGAGTGTTGCTATTAGGAGCTACACATCCGCTACACACAATGAGCCGGGTCAGCATGTAATCTCCTTAAAACTGCTCTGAGAGAATCAAAAAGCCACATGAAAACACTAAGCTGTGTGTGTGTATGTGGTTGTGTGTGTGTCTGTGGGTGTGTGTGTGTGAGGGTGAGAGGAATAGGGAGAGGGAGTGTGAAAGACTGAGATGGTCAGAGGAGAGAGAAAAAAGGAAGAAAGAAGAGTAGAGAGAGAGTCAGAACTGAGAAAATACTTTGTGATAAAAGAGTTTAGTTGTGACGTATCACCCAAGTACATCGGTTTAATAATGAACTGTGTGTGTGTAGGGGTCAAGGGTCACTGGTGAGCCCCTAAATCTTATTAAACTGAGCGTATCAAGTCCTGCTGGAGTATACATTTACATTTATTCCTTTAGCAGACGCTTTTACAAAAGTGCATCGGTCACTGAGCATAGCAACGTGATAGTCCCCAAACATAGCAGGTTTATAGATTATGAAACATACATTGTGAGACCCAATAAGTGCCAAAAGAAGAGCTATAAAAGCCAAGGGAAGAGCTATAAGAGCATTCAACTGAACACTTTACAAATTCAAGGTGAGTCTCTGACAGACAGTAGCCCCCCTGTGGGACGCGAACAATAAAGCAACAACACTAACGAGTTTCTGCACGGGGATTAACAAGTAATTCCGAACAACAACAACAGATTATATTTCTAAGTGCCTTAATATTTCTAAGTGCCATAAAATTATTGGAATAAGTGAGTTTTGAGCCGTTTCTAGAAGGTGGGGAGAGTCTGTGTTTCTGATGGAGGTGGGGACTTGATTCCACCATTGGGGAGCCAGACAGGAGAAGAGTTTGTGTTGGGCTCTGCTGCTCGAGGGGGGGGACCACTAGAAGGTTGTCTGAGTATACAATGTGATTGTCAACTGAGCTGTAAGTAATCAATCTGTGTTTCATTCATTGTGTTTAGCTAAAACTGTACCAGAAGCGGAGCTTAAGGACATAGCAGCTTGCTGTGCTGACAAGCACCTAGCTAGCAAACTAGTTTCAGAGTAGTTACCGGTGCAAGACCCTCCCTTGCTTTTGTTGGTATACTTACGGTCATTGATAGACGTTCATTGATAAACCTGCCGTTGTTAGGTTAAATAGCAGCTGGCTCTGTTGTGAAGTCAGAGCGCATCAAATCCTGCTGGAATATACAACGCCACTGTCACCTGAGCTTTAAGTAATCTACCAGCATCGGCGCAGGAAGACTCGGTCTAACAACGACATGGAGTCTACCTGTGGGAGTCCACATGAATGTTCCACGAGGCTGATCACCTCTTCTGATAAGTATCACCGTATTTGTAATCTAATCCACCAAGAACATACTCACAGTGCCTCTTCAGAATTTTCGCTCATTATACCTACACCACTCGTAGATATCACAAAGTACCGTATTTTCCGGCTATTGAGCGCACCTGTGTAAAAGCCGTTTACAGTGTATTTTTGTTCATATACAGGTATCACTTAGCCACAGATGCCATTGTCGAGGATACTGTAACATGAAAAATCCACTTCAGCCCAGAAAAGCTGACAGAGACATGGATTCGTCCAGCGAACACCGCATCTCCAGCTGCTCTCTCCGTCAACCACTCATTCTCTCACTTATCTCACTCAACCGGGCAAGGTGATGGGACAGGTTTGCCTATTTCCCCACATATTAAATACTTATCCGCCCCACTCTCTGCCTCTCCAAAATTATTTGAACACCATTATGTGATACTAACTGATCCTATCAAAGCAATCTTGGTTGACCTCTGTCACCCACCTGGGCCACTAGCCGACTTTGAGGAGGAGCTAGACATGATCCTCAGCGTCCTCCCAGATGATGGAGCACCGCTTGGGAACTTCTACATCCACCTTGAACAGAGGCCGTTGACTTCCTGTCTCTTCTAACTTCCTTTAACCTGACGCTGCTGACCACACCAGCGACCCACAAGTCAGGAAAACAGCTAGACCTCAAATTATTGCATAACTGTATCACTGACTTAACCTCTGTAACCCTACTACACATTTCTAATCACTTCTTTATCCAAGTCTCTGTCTCTCTCTCCCCCAACTCCTCTTATCTTATCTTACCTGTTTATTTTGCACATCTGCACATAACATCATTTGCACTACCTGTACATACATACAACTCCATAAATTCAGTAAAAATACTGTAAAATGTTGTACGATACAGCTGTACATTTGTTGCCACCAAATCACTTTAATCACTTTAACACCTGTACATACTCTGTATCTTCTGATTATACTGTACATACTGTGTATATTCTGAGTATACTGTTATATTATGTTGTAATAACTGTTTTCCAACTTCTGGTTGGATGCTAACTGTATTTCTAACTGCAGCGGGTGGTGAAAACCGCCCAACGCATCAATAAGACTATTCTTCCATCCAGAGGAAGCGCTGTCTGCGTAGAGCTCACAGCATCCAAAAAGATTCCTCACACCCCGCCCACAAACTGTTTGCCCTCTTGCCCTCTGGCACGTGCCTCAGGAGTCTCCGGTCTAAGACCAGCAGACTGAGGAACAGCTTATTCCCCAGAACTATGACACTCCTGAACTAAACCCCTGCTAACCCCCGCCCCCCTATATAACCCCTGCCCCCCCATACAACCCCCGCCACCCTACACTGTGTTCTAAATTATTATGCAAGTCATATTTTCTCAGATTTTTCAAAATTATCTATATGAATGGCAGTCATCATGATTTTCCAGTCACCAACCATTAGAGTACAATTCAAATGTTTTTGAATGAACCTCCCAATGATAATAGTACATAAAAAAAATTAAATAAATGGTTATGTGTGAAACAATAGCAGGTCATTCCTGACTGAAATGTAACTGAAATCAAGCACTATTTAAATCAAAACAATCAAAACAAGTGAAGTCACATGGGAACATACGACCCCTTGTTGAAAAGGACCTTCTCAAGTCTTCCATCCATTGCATTTGTCAGTTTTTGGATAGTATCTGCTGGAACAGCCTTGCACAAGGACAGAATAGCCTCCCAGAGCTGTTATTGAGATGTGAACTGCCTCCCACCATCATAAACACTTCTCTTGATGATGCTCCAAAGGTTCTCAATAGGGTTGAGGTCAGGGGAGGATGGGGGCCACACCATAAGTTTGTCTCCTTTGATGCCCATTGCAGCCAGAGATGCAGATGTATTCTTTGCAGCATGGCATGGTGCATTGTCATGCATGAAAATTAACTTGTTCCGAAAAGCTTGATTCTTCCTTTTGAACCATGGCAGGAAGTACATACGTCATACCGTCAGGGATCCTGAAAGGGCCGACAATCTCTCTCCCCATGATACCAGCAATCAATAGGAATGATTTGCTGGACCTGTTAGTTTTCTCCAAGGTCGCAAAGACTTGTTGCTCTTGTTCGTCATTTGTTACCAATTTCAAATGCTTTAACTCGCTGTGCGGTACATTCAGATTCAGATTCAAATTCAGATTACTTTATTGATCCCGAGGGAAACTCCTTTGTATCAACGGCACACAGTCTCGCAAAGCACACAAGGGTAAGGGTGTGAGGTAAAAGATTAGAAAGTGTACACAGGGATAGGGGGTGGGGTCAATAACAATAAGTAAAAAAAATGGTGGGTGAGGTGAATCCTCCCAGGGAGCATAATGATTATGTACAGAAGCTATACATTTACAATTATGCAGTATTGGTCTTGTATAATATACAGCATTATATTAGAATGCACATGATTTTTCAGTGCAGAATGTACAGCAGAATATACAGGATGTCCAGGATAAAGTGCAGGTTACAGACTATACCCTTATAATCTATACAATTCAATTACAATTATGCAAGTAATTGGGATGTACAGGATTTACAGTTATTTTCAGCATATACAGGATATACAGGATTTACAGGTTATTAGCAGAATATATATAGTTATATTACAGTTGTACCAGAATATTGCCAAATATGTAGTTATGTTACAGAAGTTGTGTCAGACTATTGCTTAATGTCCATTGTTATATCCCTGGATGTTATGCTATTTCACAGGATATACAGTTGGCTTACAAACTACTGGTGTGAGAATTGTAAAGTTTGATGGCTACAGGCAGGAATGACTTCCTGTGGCGCTGCGTGGTGCAGTTCGGGAGGATGAGTCTCCCGCTGAAAGTACTCCTTTGTCCGACCAGCACATCGTGGAGTGGGTGGGAGGTACTGTCCATTATTGTTGCTTGTTCTCGTACAGGTACACCCTTGCACGTTTGAGCTTCATGTTGTTTAATACCTTGTTTAACTGAATGCTCTTGTGGTTCTTCCCTTTGGCACTTGTTTGGTTTCCCACAATGTATGCTTCATAATCTGGCTACCCAAAGCTCTCTCTTGGAAGTCGCTTTGGATAAAAGCGTCTGCTGAATGAATACATGTAAATGTAATAATAAATTAAACTGACAGATTAATAGAGATCAGGAAAACCTGAAGAGATTAAATGGAGAGAGAGGGAGTGGGAGAGGGAGAGACGGAGAGAGAGGAAAAGGGAGGGTGGGAGAGGAAGAGAGTGAGAGGGAAAGGGAGGGGGTGGGAGAGGGGGAGAGGGAGTTGGAGAAAAAGAAATGAAAAATAGAAGAGAACGAAGAAGAGATGGAGAGAGATGAACAGGAGAACAAGAGGAGTAGAGATAGATGGACATAATTGCCATAATTGAGAAGGAAGGGTGCAAAGACACACAAGGCTGGATGGCTGCCCAATCAGCCAATAGGGGGACATCTGGCGGCACAGTGCCTGGAGTCCGGCCAATGAGAGTGTGTGGGCGGGAGCAGTTGGGTGCTGGTAGTATGTCTGTGGTGATTGACGTCCCAACACAGCAGGTTCAGTTGTTCCCATGGGAGCGAGAGAGCTGGCAGGCCTAGAGGGAACACACGTTGGGACGTTTCTGAATGTTGTTTAGAGAGTTTGCCAGAGCTAACATCTCCAGACATCCCCTCTGAGCTGCTCTCATTTGAGACCACGAGAACCATCTGAGAGGACCAGCGCTTCTCTAACCAAGACTCATCTGCTGTCTGCTTCAGAGCTCCAAGACCCATCTCCACGCCAGCCAACAGCCCAGCTCGAAACTAAATCCAATTTGGATGTGAGGCCCAGGCTCATTAGATTGATAGATAGACACTTTATTTGCGCCTGTGGAGGAAACTGGCTTGCGGCAGAATCTGAAGGAGTTTCATCACAACGTCACAGTTGCCAATAGCCTCACTACCATCAAACCTCGTACATCAGCCGGCAACACAAGGAAAATGTGGATTTATTTCCTGTAAATAAGTAATATGTTCTTCAGGGAGAGGGGAAAGGGCTGTGTGGAACATATCAGTCATGATGATATGACTACAAAGGAGTAGAACTACCTCCTTGTAGAGGTAGAAGCCATCATCATTATCAACATCGTCATCATTTACATGACATTTAGTCATTTGACAGACACTCTTATCCAGAGCGACTTACAGCGCATACAGGGACGTTCCCCCTGAGGCAAGTAGGGTGAAGTGAATAAGCTTGCTATGTTTGGGGTCCAAGCCCGCTATGTTTGGGGTCTATCACGTTGCTATGCTCATTGACCGATGCTCTTTTGTAAAGCTCTCTCTTGTAAGTCACTTTGGATAAACCAGACCAGCTGTCTCCGGTGTTCACCAACATCTTTAATACCTCCCTGGAGATATGCCACGTGCCAGCCTGCTTCAAATCCTCCACCATCATCCCTGTGCCCAAGAAGCCCAGACCAACAGGACTGAATGACTACAGGCCCGTCGCCCTGACATCTGTGGTAATGAACTCCTTCGAACGCCTGGTGCTGGCACACCTCAAAAACTTCACAGACCCCCCCCCCAGACCCCCTGCAGTTTGCCTACAGAGCCAACAGGTCTGTGGACGACACAGTCAACATGGCCCTCCACTTCACCCTCCAGCATCTGGACTCTCCAAACACCTACGCCAGGATCCTGTTTGTGGACTTCAGCTCTGCCTTCAATACCATCATTCCGGCTATGCTTCAGGACAAGCTCTCCCAGCTGAACGTGCCCGACCCCACCTGCAGGTGGATCACAGACTTCCTGTCCGACAGGAAGCAGCGCATTAAGATGGGAACGCAAGTCTCTGACTCCCGGTCCATCAGCACCGGATCCCCTCAAGGCTGCGTCCTTTCCCCCCTGCTCTTCTCCCTGTACACAAACAGCTGCACCTCCTGTCATCCATCTGTCAAGCTCCTGAAGTTTGCGGACGATACCACCCTGATCGGGCTCATCTCTGATGGGGACGAGTCTGACTTCAGGTGGGAAGTGGACAGCGTGGTGACTTGGTGTAGCCAGAACAACCTGGAGCTCAATGCTCTTAAGACAGTGGAGATGGTTGTGGACTTTAGGAAGAACCCAGCCCCACTCCCCCCCATCACACTGCGCGACTCCCAGGTAAACAGTGTGGAGTCCGTTCGCTTCCTGGACACCACCCTCTCCCAGGACCTTAAGTGGGAGCTGAACCATCAGCTCACTCACAAAGAAAGCCCAGCAGAGGATGTACTTCCTGCGGCAACTGAAGAAATTCAGCGTGCCAAAGGCTGATAGGCTGCAAGCTGCCATCCCTTGAGGACCTGCACACGGCAAGGTCTATAAAACGGGTGAGGAAGATTGCGCCCGACTCCTCCCACCCTGGACATTCTGTGCTTCAGCTGCTCCCTTCTGGCAGGAGGCTGCGGTCCATCAGGACCAAAACCTCTCGCCACAAGAATAGCTTCTACCCCTCTGCTATTGCCCTCTTCAACAGGGCCAAGGACTCAGTTTGAGACATCCAACAACACCCCACTCCCCCCCCCCCTCCAGAATCCCACTGCACTCTGCCACTTTAGCACACAACACTTTAAACTTTAAAAACTTACTACTGTGAATTCTGCACCACTGTTTACACTACTGTGTATATACCCCCCCCCCTCCCCCCCACGTACTATATATACCCATTCCACTCTGTACCTATGTCATTTGTACTTCCACGTTACCTGTATCATTTGTACTATTGCATCACTTGTATTGTTTGTATCCATATCTGTAGTGTATTTTACATTGCATTCATTTTTATTCTTGTTTTATTGGTATGCCACATATATGTTCTATGTTTGCTCATTCCTGCCAAAGTGAATTCTATGTTTGTTAATCTTGCATAGCGAATAAACCCCCATTCTGATTCTGATAAAAGCGTCTGCTGAATGAATAAATGTAAATGTAAGTGCCTTGCCCAAGGACACAACAGCAACCTTTTGATCACTACAGACACCCTAAACACTCAGCTACCTGACTCCACCTGACTCCACTTGACTCCCGATCATCATCATCAGTACCATTATCACCATCATCATCCTTATTATCATCATCATCATCATCATCACCATCATCAACATCACCATCATCATCACTATCATCATCCTCCTCATCAACTGTGGACTGCTGCTATTATAAGACCAGGTGACTGTTGTGGAATCATAATGACAAACTCTCTCTCACACACGCACGCAAACACACGCACAAGGGTATGTTGCCTGTGAACCATGAAAGCCTGACTGTGTTCTGGAGAAACTCAAATATGACACTTTAATCCTCATCCATATTAATGGGAGTTCTGCCAGAGAGGACATGGCATACGATCTGGTAAGTGGTAAAGAGAGAGAGAGAGAAGATGAAGATAGAGAAGGGGAGAGACAGGGAGAGAGACAAAGAGGGGAGGGGGGGTGAAAAGAGAGGGAGAGATGAAGAGACAGGGGGAGAGACAGGAAGAAGGGGAAGAGGTGTAAAATAAGAAACGAACAGAGAGTAGGAGGGAGGGAGGGAGAAACAGACACTGAAAAGGGAAGGGTACATAAGAAAGAGGAAGAGTGTGGGAGGGTGAGGGAGGGAGAGGAGTGGGGGAGAGAAGAGGATGTGAGAGGAGGTAGGAGGATAAAGAAGAAAGGGGATGGAGATAAAGGGGTATGTGAGAAAAGAGAGTGAGAGAAAGAGGAAGGAGAGATAGCTAAAGTGAGAGGGGTGAGGGACTGGGAGGAGAATTCAGACTCAGGAATATATCTTAAGATATATTTTATACATGATATATTACACTGTGTATTCACAGGGCATTTGAATATTAAAGGGGCGCATGAACGCCTCATGCCTCTGAGCAGCTATAGGTAATCAAACACCAAGCCTGTAGCCAGTGCATGCACCAACTGCTATACTGGATGAGCTGTGAAGGAGGGAACTGCCTGCCTCCTTGGTCCAGAGGGATGAGATGGGGGATGAGAGGGGGATGAAGGGGTGGGGAGATGAGGAGGATGATATATGGGATGAAGGGGTGGGGGGAAAGGAGGAGAGATCGACGCCAAGCCTAGGAAAGCCCTGAAAATGTAAACATGAGGAAAGCCCACTGCACAGCATTAACGGGAGGAGAACCCCGGTTTCATCGTCAGACCGACGGCGCCACTATAGATCCATTTTCTGCGCAATCGACCGACAGGAACCTCACTTTGCATCATTTATCCCAACCCATATTCAAAACGCTCATGCAAAGGCAAGCTGCTTCTTTTGCAGCTTATATGTGAAACGTTACGCAACGTACGGTCTACGGTCTCTGATGTTCGGTGATCATCCCTGCGCCCCACCGGAGTCTAGCTTACAAACCAATGGAAGACTATACAATAACACAACGACATCGACTTTAAACGAGAACATATTGTCTTGGAAGACAATCTCTGACCATCGCTGCGTCCGCTCAGACGCCTATCCCAACGAGACTACATCACAAAAAAAGATTAATCATAAATACAAATTAGAATTGTTTACGTTAAATTCAAAGACATAGGCTTTGTACGTCTGAATAAAAATAAAATAAAAAGAATCATAAAATCACACCATGACAAAAGTTTGGTTTGGGAGAAGAAACAGCTTCTCCACGCGACCCCACTGCACGAGCGTCCCCTTGACTGCAGCATCTTTAACATTTCAAGCACGCGGTGGACAAACTTCCCAGTTCACAATACAACCCGTGCTACAAGCATGTTTGTGATTGTCTATATTTTACGCAGCATTTACGACAACCGCCATATACCCGTCATCATGCACAACAGCACATGGTCGGATAGCCGTGTAGTAAATATCAAAGAAAAACAGCCCGTGACATGAATCAAAGACCCCACCATAAATGTAGCAAAAACTTGTTAATTTGTATATATATATAGACTTTACAGACTGTATTTTAATGGTGAACTCCAAACTATGACCGCTTCTCTAGGACATCTACATTTGGAGAGCTTGGACTGAAACTCGGTTCGCGGCTCGCTTACCTTGAACTGCTGGTTGTCAGCGTCGCTTAAAAACAGGTGTGGTCTGAAAGCTCATGTTGCTGTGAATAACGATAAAAAAACGGTCCCCGGTATTTTCAGCTGTATAGCCCTGCTGCTTCCACGCGCTCTCTGTTCGCTGACACTCACAAACAGCGCTCACGCTCAAACTGACTCTCCCACAATCACACTCAGGGCACGCGCGCCCGGTTCGGAGAGCGAGGCAGGGTTTTTTTTTTTTTTTTTTTTTTTCAGGGGTGCGCGCGTAGCACTGGGTTACGACCACGCGCCAACTCCCAGGAGAGGATGCGCGAGCGATGTTAGCTGCAGGCTAAAACGCTGCGGACTGTGGCGTAGGCGGGCGCAGATTTGACAGAAAATAACAGATACATTTCATGGTGTACATACAGTTTCCTGCCCCCCGATGTAATAACCAAGCTGTCCATATTAGATTGGAAAGAGGCGTTGACTTTCTACCGTTTTCTCATTCAATCTCGAGATTTTAGAGACGATGGATGGGGTGGGGAAGGAAGGAAGGAAGGAAGGAAGGAAGGAAGGAAGGAAGGAAGGAAGGAAGGAAGGAAGGAAGGAAGGAAGGAAGGAAGATGGGTGCAAGGTTGTTAAGAAGGAGGGAAAGATAGATTAATTTAAATCAGCATATAGAACTTTAATGAATTGCCATCTCTCCTCTCTCTTAAGCATAGAAACTGTGTGTGTGTGGGGGGGTTTACAAAGGGCATACCCTATAAATGCAACATATATTTATCCAGGTCACAGTAATTGCAGTTGGAAACATTTTGCAAGGTTTATACCTGCCAAGGAGCCAAATCGAAAATCCACAGCATGTGCTTGCACTACAAGATACAAAAGAACAAGATGAAGTTACCGAATTCCTTCCCCCATAATTTCCATGATGAAGCAGTATTAGAGGCTATGAGAGAACGGTACAGATAACAGATGAGTCAGGAACACTACAATCTATTAAAATTCAGTTTGACTCAACAACAACCTGAAGCGTTTCATTACATTTATTTAGCAGACGCTTTTATCCAAAGCGACTTACAAGACAACGTTTACAAAGAGCATCGGTCACTGAGCATAACAACGTGATGCTTTCATCAAAGTGTTTCAACATAACCCCACGCGATATACAGCCTACGATCACCGACGTTTGACTCAATTACTATGCATGTTCGATTGGATCTCCCGAAGATGTATACAAGCGTGAACACACAAAGACATACACACATGTAATCACGCAAACAAACACAAGAGGAATGATGACCTCAAGGTGTCTTGAAACCAATTTCTCTCTCTGGGAATAATGTGACAAGACATCTACTGCAGACCAAACAAATCTGAATTGAAAGGATCTCAATAATGTAATTATACTATGAAACCACTGTCATTAGGAATCAAGAGAGCAGTAGGGGCCTAAAATGATGATGTATGCAGCCAAAAGTATATTACACTGGCCAGGCACAGGCCCAAATATTGAGCTATTCCTAGGTGTAGGTTAAGCACACGCATACACATACACACACACAGTAGGATTCCTTGCATCACGATCATATGATAATTTTATACAGACAAGAACAAAGGAGTATCTATAAATAACAAAAGCTCATCAGAAGAGTGTCACAATAACTGAAAGACAATACTACGTGTGTGTTTGAAAAACAAATAAATGCTAATGTCATCATTAGCTCCAAACTTTTATCTTATTGTTGCTAACTGGGTAATGACTGGAACCCTGCTCTGTTCTGCGCATAATTTACAGAACATCAAATGCAGTGTGTTACAATGCACACATGCATAGTGGTTATTTGCATGGTAGTGATGTTTGTCTATGCGTCGCTGCTGGCCCACTTAGAACGCCACAAAGAGCGTATGGGCTCTTGCGGGTCAGAACCGCTGGTGGCTAATAATCAAAGCCTTGTTTGTAATGACAGGCCTAAACTACCTCAAACTCAGAGGTAATCTGGACTAGAGTCCTTATCGGTGTGGGTATGATGGGATGTTTGGTGAAACAGGAGGCACCTCAAGAGTGGCAGTGGTAGATAAAGGGATCTGGGGAAATCAAACTCAATCCCCTAACTGCAAGACCTGAACCGATGTCTATAAACTGTTTCATCCTACCTCTATGATGTATTTTCAAATCTTTGGCAAATCAGTCTCAGCCTTCCCCTGACTTCCCCCTTCAGCCTACACCTTAAATCTAACCTCCTGTATCTGAACAACGTTGACCAGAAAGCAAGTGTGACCTGGTAAAACTCAGAACAGACACACAACCAGGTTTACTAAATCTCCACCCCCACCAAAAATTAATAAATAAGAACAATAATAATGTATATCCCTTATACTCCACAATGGGAAAATGGATGCAGGCGCACACATGTTCAATGCATTGGCCAGGAATCATACCCCACCGGGACCCTGCACACACTGAACCCTGGGTTAAGCCATTAAAAAGAAGCTAAATAAGAAATCATTTGTAGGTATCTCCTCCTGAAAGAAGAGTTTTGGAGACACACAGGTACTGGTAGACATTGCCAGGGGGGATGGGGGGGATGTGTGTGTCCCAATATAGGAAAATGCTGAATGTGACCCCCCAAGTGAGCCTACACCGCAGGTGAAAAAAATGTAAATTTTGAACTTTTATTTTGAAAGTGTGAAAGAGAAGATATAATCTTTTTCCAGCAAATCTGGCCCCCCCAATGTCAAAGTCATTCCTACGCCAATGCTGGTAGAGCTGGAGAGTTTGAGGATTAGGAAAATTATACAAGATTCAGGCCTCTTTTTGTCAGGGGGCCGCTGACAATTTTGTGCCTTCATGGGCCCCCTCCTCCACCTCTACCTCTTCCTAGTGTGTGTGTGTCTTCCGAGTTCTGTGTGTGTGTATACGTGTGTGTTTAATCCAGTTAAGAGTTGTCTATAGGGAATTGTGGCAGTCTTCATGTGAAAAGCAGAGCCCTGAGGTCATCAACCATTCTGCAGAGTTAGCCAATCACAGTGCTTCTGCAGTATTCATCCATTCTCAACCAGGGACACAGCAGATTGAAACACGACCAAACCAAACCAGACTAGCCCAGCATAGGCCTGGCCCAGCTCAGCATAGGCTAGGCCCAGACCAGCCCAAACCAAATTACTTCCAATCAATCATACTTGTTCACCTCATTGACAACTGTTTGATCTCGACTGTGGTGCAGATAATCATGAATCCATAGTTTCCTGTATAAATGTTTTGTATTTTTTAAGAGACAGTAGTTGAATTTCTCCCCCCGTAGCTGCAGGCTGAGCTTCCTGTCACACACACCAGACTACCCTATCCACTTTCAACACTAAAGATGGCCACATAACAAGCACATTTCACATTGTCAGAATGACCGGCTTAGAGGCGAGTTATGCAAGGTATATTTATTCAAGTTCAGAAAGACATGACAAAACAATAAAGCTAAAATGACATGACTGGGTAGAGCAACGCTCTCCTGGACAGATTGGTGTGTGTCTGTGTGTGTACTTGAGTGTTGCGTTTTCTCCATCTACATTTACATTTAGTCATTTAGCAGACGCTCTTGTCCAGAGCGCCTTACAGCAAGTACAGGGACATTCCCCCTGAGGCAAGTATGGTGAAGTGCCTTGCCCAAGGACACAACGTCACAGCCAGGAATCAAACTTGCAATCTTCCGATCACTAGCCCAATGCCTTAACCGCTGAGCATACATCTGTATGTGTGCTCCAGAGTCTGTGTGTCTACTTGTGTTGAATGTGCCTTTGTTTGTGTAGGGTGTCAGTGTGTGTATAGGTGTATCTGTGTGTATGTGTGTGTCCACGTGTGTCAGTTTGTGTGTGAGTTCTCTAGGCCAGTCCCATGTGACTGAACAGCAGGCAGTCAGCAACAACCCCCCCAACCCCAACTGCATTTAATCTAAATTAAATCTTATTCAGCCAACAGGATACAGCTCCAGTCACTTTTTCAGACAGCCTGCTGGAGTGGGAGAGATGCCCAGAGACAGCGCATCCAGCAGGGGCAAGGGCCTGGGGAGCGCCTGGGGAGTACCTGGGGTCTGGATTCTGGATAGCAGAGAGGGCTGGTGAGGATATCTACATTACTGTTTAGACTTTCACCTTTTATTGAACCATTGGAAGAAAATGCAAACGAAGATGAAGCAGGATAGAGAGATAGAGAGATATTAAGGGAGGCACGGTGTGATCGGCTGAGATAAAAGAGAGATGGGCATGTTGGATCGACAATGTGGAGCATCTCCTGAACAGCTCTCTCTCTCTGAAGAAACACACGTCACAGTAACCTGGAGAGCCTTGTATAAGGAGGAAGAAAAAGAGGAAAGGAGGGAGAGAGACAGAAAGAAGGGAGGAAGAAAAAATGAGGGTGATGAGGGGAAGCCATATAGAGAGGAGGATGGTTAATGGAGGAGAGAGAGATGAGGAAAGGAGGAGAGGCAGACCCTGGAGTCATTAGATAAGTGACTTTCTCAACGGTTAAAATGTGACTTAATGTACTGTAACAGCTATTATTAGCATGTACCGTATTTATCAGAACACACTTTTTTTCATGGTTTGGCTAGTCCTGCGACTTGAATGAAGTGAATAAGTATTTGCTCATCCTGTGATTTTGCAAGTTCTCTCACTTAGAAAACATGGAGGTATCACATTTTAATTGTAGGCGCATTTCCACTGTGAGAGGATATTTTTTTGGGGGGGATAAATCACATAAGATTTTTTTTAGAATATAAGAATTGATTTGAATATTACTGTGTCAAATAACTATTTGATCACTTGAGTAAAACAGAAGTACAAAAGCCTTTGTTAACAATTACAGAGGTCAAACAGTTCCTGTAGTTCTTCACTAGGTTTGCACACGCTGCAGCAGGGATTTGGGCCCACTCCTCCATACATATATCTTCTCTAGATCTGTCAGAGTTCGGGGCTGCCGCTGAGCAACACAGAGTTTCAGCTCACTCTGAAAATTTTCTATTGGATTTGGGTCTGGAGACTGGCAAGGCAACTCCAGGGGTCTCATTTATAAAGCTTGCGTACGCACAAAACGGGGCTGAAAATCTGCCTATGCCAGTTTTCACGCAAAGTCAGTGATGATTTATAAAAAACAAACTTCAGATTCAGATTCAGATTACTTTATTGATCCCGAGGGAAACTCCTTTGTATCAACGGCACACAGTCTCGCAAAGCACACAAGGGTAAGGGTGTGAGGTAAAAGATTAGAAAGTGTACACAGGGATAGGGGGTGGGGTCAATAACAATAAGTAAAAAACGGTGGGTGAGGTGAATCCTCCCAGGGAGCATAATGATTATGTACCGAAGCTATACATTTACAATTATACAGTATTGGTCTTGTATAATATACAGTATTATATTAGAATGTACATGATTTTCAGTTTTGTACAGAATGTACAGCAGAATATACAGGATGTCCAGGATAAAGTGCAGGTTACAGACTATACCCTTATAATCTATACAATTCAATTACAATTATGCAAGTAATTGGGATGTACAGGATTTACAGTTATTTGCAGCATATACAGGATATACAGGATTTACAGGTTATTAGCAGAATATACATAGTTATATTACAGTTGTACCAGAAAGTTGCCAAATATGTAGTTATGTTACAGAAGTTGTGTCAGACTATTGCCTAATGTCCATTGTTATATCCCTGGATGTTATGCTATTTCACAGGATATACAGTTGGCTTACACTACTGGTGTGAGAATTGTAAAGTTTGATGGCCACAGGCAGGAATGACTTCCTGTGGCGCTCCGTGGTGCATTTCGGGAGGATGAGTCTCCCGCTGAAAGTACTCCTTTGTCCGACCAGCACATTGTGGAGTGGGTGGGAGGTACTGTCCAGGATGGCGTTGAGTTTGGCCAGCATCCTCCTCTCCGACACCACTGCCAGAGAGTCCAGCTCCACCCCCACAATGTCACCGGCCTTCCGGATCAGTTTGTAGGCATCTGCTGCCCTCAGCCTGCTGCCCCAGCAGGCAACAGCATAGAGGATAGCACTGGCTACCACAGACTCGTAAAACATCCTCAGCATTGTCCGGCAGACGTCGAAGGACCTCAGCCTCCTTAGGAAGTAGAGGCGGCTTTGGCCCTTCTTGTAGACGGCTTGAGTGTTCTTTGCCCAGTCCAGTTTGTTGTCCAAGTGTACTTGTAATCCTACTTGTAATCCTCCACGGTGTCCACACTGACCTCCTAAATGGAAACAGGGGTCACTGTTGTCCTGGTCCTTCTCAGGTCGATGACCAGCTCCTTGCACTTAGCCGCATTAAGCTGCAGATGATTCGGCTCACACCATGCGACAAAGTTCCCCACCACAGTCCTGTACTCAGCCTCCTCCCCGTCCCTGATACAGCCCACCACAGCAGAGTCATCAGAGAACTTCTGAAGGTGGCAGGACTCTGTGTGGTAGCTGAAATCCGTGGTATAGATGGTAAAGAGGAAGGGGGAGAGGACGGTTCCCTGGGGAGCCCCAGTGTTGCTGACCACACTGTCCGACACACAGTGCTGTAAGCGCACATGTTGCGGTCTGCCAGTCAGGTAGTCTACAATCCAGGACACCAGGGAGGTATCCACCTGCATCGCTGCCAGCTTCTCACCCAGCAGAGTTGGCCGGATGGTGTTGAAGGCACTGGAGAAGTCTAGGAACAGGATCCTCACAGTGCTTGCCGGCTGGTCTAGATGAGTATAACAGCGGTCGAGCAGGAAGAGGATGGCATCCTCTACTCCCAGCCGGGGCTGGTAGGCGAACTGAAGGGGGTCCAGGAAGGGTCCGACCATGGGCCGCAGTTGTTCCAACACCAGTCTCTCCAGGGTCTTCATAACGTGGGAGGTCAGTGCCACCGGTCTGTAATCCTTGGAGCCGCTGGGGCGCGGCGTCTTCGGAACAGGGACGAGGCAAGATGTCTTCCACAAGACAGGGACTCTCTGGAGACTCAGGCTCAGGTTGAAGATGTACTGCAGCACTCCACACAGCTGGGGGGCACACGCTTTCAGCACCCTAGGGCTCACGTCGTCAGGGCCAGCAGCCTTGTTTGCATGGAGTTTCAGCAGTTGTCCTCTAACCTGTTCCACAGTGAGAGACAGTGAGAGACTCTGCATGGTTTTTAATCACCATGCAAGATACACAAACACGGAATTTACTATGGCGATTGTTTCCAGTTCTGCAACTTGGTGTGCTGTCGCACTATTTTGTTTTTTGTGTTTGCCTTGATTCACCGTGAAGAAGAATCACATGCCAGGTTCATGAGAATGATACTAGATTAGCATTCATGAGGTACTTTGCATTGACCATTTATGGTTAAAAATGGGCGTGTTCAGGGCGGGGTGCAATGATACTTTACGTACGCACACTTGTGGTTAAGCTGTGATTTATAAAGGGAACATTGCCTACAGGTGTGCGTACGCACGGTTTTATAAATGTGCGTACGCCATTTTACGCTTTTGGGAGTACGTACACTTTTAGTAAGAATTCTACGCACTCCTTTATAAATGAGACCCCAGAACCTTAATATGCTTCTTACGGAGCCCCTCCGTGGTTTTCCTGATTGTGTGATTCGGAGTCGTCATGTTGGAAGACTCAGCCATGACCCATCTTCAATGCCCTGACTGAGGGAAGGTTTTTGCCCAATATCTCACAATATAGGGCCCCCTTCATCCTCTTCTTAATACAGCGCAGTCGTCCTGTCCCCTGTACAGAAGAACACCCTCAGAGCATGATTCTTCCACCCCCATGCTTCACTATAGGTATGGTTGGGATGATACTCCTTCTTCTTCCTCCAAACACGACGAATGGAATTACGACCAAAAAGTTATATTCTAGTCTTATCTGACCACATGACTTTCTCCCATGACTCCTCTGGATCATCCAGATGGTCGCTGGTAAACTTCAGACAGGCCTTGACATGGGCTGACTTTAGCAGGGAAACCTTCCGTGCGCTGCCGTGATGATGACGTTTTAGTGTATTACTGATAGTAGCCTTGAAAACGGGGGTCCCAGTTCTCTTCAGGCTATTTACCAGCTCCTACTGTGTATTCCTGGGCTGATTCTTCACCTTCCTTAACATCACTGATACCCCACGAGGTGAGATCTTCTGTGGGGCCCAGTCTGAGGGACATTGACAGTCACCATTAGCCTCTTCCATTTTCTGACAATTGCTCCAACAGTAGTTTTTTTCCTCACCAAGCCGCTTGGCAATTGCCCCATAGCCCTTTCCAGCTTAATGAAGGTCTACAATTTTGTGTCCTTTGACAGCTCTTTGGTTTTGCCCATATAAGTAGTTAGACTTTTGAATGATTATGGGGTGCAGAGGTGCCTTTATGAAAGATAACGACCATAAACAGGTGCTACTAATTTAGAATCATGAGCAGAGTGGAGTTGGACTATTTAAAAGCAGAACAGCCGGTCTTTGCGGGTCAAAAATCTGTCTGACAAACAAGTGATTTAACACAGTAAGATACAAATATTTATTTTTATCGTACAATCTGATTTCTGGATTATTTTAGGGTGGGATTCTGTCTCTCACAGTTGAAATGCACCTACAATTAAAATTGTATACCCCTCCATGTTTTCTAAGTGAGCGAACTTGCAAAATCACAGGATGATCAAATACTTTTTGACCTCACTATATATTGAAATATATAATTTCACATGTTTGTTATTTTCACCAACACTGACAGAACAACACATTCAGTGGATTTAATGATTTTGAGTGAGATTGAGATTGGTAATGTTGTTTATGTTATGCTCGTCAAACTAGGCTGGCGGAGTGCAGCAGTCAACATGACAACAGCTAAAATAACTAATGTTATCACTAAATGGGTCGCAACGGACTGCAGACTCATTAACATCGTTGAAGACAAGGAAGACTCGTTATGGATGTTTTTAGAGCCCAGTTTCAGAGGCGTGTTTACTACAGTGACACACAGGTGCCCCTGATGAGCAGGTTGAAAAAGACAAAAAAGATATTCTAATTGGCTGAGATGTAAAATAAAAGTTTAGTTTTAAAAAGCCCTAACCACTTTGTCATACATTTCTGTACTCAAACATCGTAAATAGTAGTATTTTAATTGTGTGATTAATCATGATTAATCACAGCCTATAGACGTGATTAACTTGATTAATGTTTTTAATCGATTAACATCCCTAGTTAAAATGTAACTTTAACATATTACACACCTATACAGCCTGTCTCTATTATTGCTATTACTATAACTTGCCTTTCAAGATGAAATGCCCCCCCACTCCCCAAATGCAAATGTTTTTTTTCTTCTTAACTATGCATTTTTTAACTGGCTGGAGCCAGTTATTCTACGGAGCGACTTATAGTCCAGAAAATATGGTAACAGTTTGGGCCTTGAGGACAGGCAGAGCATGAAACATGATCCACAGATAGAGGGAAGGAGAGAGAAAGGGAGGGAAAGAGGGAAAGAGAGAGAGAGGGAAGGGGAGAGAGGGGGTGAGGGAGGGAAGGAAGGAGGGAGAGAGAGAGGAAGAGAGGGAGGGGGAGAATGAGGGAGGGAGAGTGGAAGGGGAGGGATGAAGTTGTTACAGGTTGCTTCTCTAAATGCCAAAAATAATTACTATGACTCATATTGAGCTGCATTTGCAATTAAAACGATTCCTTTGAAAGTGTATTGATCAAACTGACTCACTGAAGCTGACATGATCACCTGTATTGAGGCTGAATGTACTGCAGATGTCGTGAAGAGGGGAGTATTGATCAATATGAGGTTCCTTTGGTGGGGTGGGGTGGTTGAAAAAGTGTGTGTGAGGTCAAGATGTTGATTTCTAACACGTTAGTCTCACACACACACACCCACACTCTCACACCCTTACTCTTTCTCACACACACACACTTGCTCATCATACATGACCTAGTTCATGGTCTGGTGATGAGGGTCTTCTGAAACACTTGCAGGTCATGGTCCCTGGGAGACTGCTCCCTCTGCTGGTAAGCAGGAGCACTCCTGTGGAGGGAGGGGAGGAGGGGCCAGGAGCGCTCCTGTGACGTTGAGAATTATTATCGTCTTTTTCAGCTTGACCAAATCCAATTTGGCTTCACTGATGACTTGGCTGAGTCCCTCAGCATTCTGGGAAATTGCCACTTTGTGGGATCGGCCGTTTTGTTGTCTTTCGTTGTTATGAGCAGTGTGGTTTGTTTGGGGGGGTACCAGAGAAGACGAACACAGAACACAAGCCTTTCCACAGAAGAACAAAATCTTCTCATGGTTTATTGAAGTGTCATGGCTAAACCCATCCTCCTTCTAGCCCAGTATTGGGTTATCAATATGACGATCGATACACAGACAGGGAGGAAGCATAGATTACAGAGGTGCTGAGGGTCAAACTACATTGTCAATATTGAATCCCTGCTGTAACGAGGTGAAGGCCCCCTTGCCAACCTAGAGAGACTATATGAGGGCGAGGCTCCAGGTGCGGCCGACCTGAAGACCAGATCTTGGATCTGTAGAGAAGCTGCAGCCATGCAGGCCTGCTGGCAAGCTGTACAGGAGGACATGGGGGGGGGGTGCTCTACTGGGGGAGGGAGAGGGCCGAGGGGGGGTCTATTGGGGGGAAGACAGAAAGAGGGAGAAAATTTTTTTTATTTAGTCAGCCAACAATTGTGCAAGTTCTCTCACTTAAAAAGATGAGAGAGGCCTGTCATTTTCATCATAGGTACACTATGCTAAAAAAGCAAAACACATCATGCTTTGGGGCAGTTTTTTTGCAAAGGGACCAGGACGACTGATCCGTGTAAAAGAAAGAATGAATGGGGTCATGTAGCGTGAGATTTTGAGTAAAAACCTCCTTCCATCAGCAAGGACATTGAAGATGAAACGTGGCTGGGTCTTTCAGCATGAAAAAGTATCCCAAACACACCACCTCGGCAACAAAGGAGTGGTTTCATAAGAAGCATTTCAAGGTCCTGGAGTGGCCTAGCCAGTCTCCAGATCTCAACCCCATAGAAAATCTTTGGAGGGATTCGAAAATCTGCATTGCCCAGTGACAGCCCCAAAACATCACTGCTCTAGAGATCTGAATGGAGGACTGGGCCAAAGTATCAGCAACAGTGTGTAAAAACCTTGTGGTGATTTACAAAAAAAAGTTTGACCTCTGTCATTGCCAACAAAGTATTGAGATTAACTTTTGTTATTGACCAAATACTTATTTTAAATACTTATATTATTTTAATATAATGCTTATTAAAATACTTGGAAATAAATTCTTAAAATATCAGACAATGTGATTTTCTGGATTTCTGCACGTTTTTTCTGTCTCATATTTTAAGTGTTTGAAATTATGAAAATTACAGGTCTCATCTTATTAAGTGGGAGAACTTGGTTCTGGTGGCTGACTACTTTTTTGCCCCACTGTAGATGCGTATATGAGTGAAGGGAGGACAGGAAAGGGGTGTAAAATAGGATCTTGTTCGTTATATCATTCAGGATGTTTGATTAAACTCTCCCATATCAGGTCTGTCTGAGTGTGTGTGTGTGTGTGTGTGTGTGTGTGTGTGTGTGTGTGTGTGAGAAAGTGTGTGTGTGCTCGTGAGTGTGTGTGTGTAAAGCTGTGGGGCTAGCTGTGTTCCTGTGAAGGGGACTCATGGTGTGAGCTGGTATAATTACGGTCTGTCTCTTTCACTGTCAGCAGGATGTTGCACCTCACAGTAGGGAGGGAGCAGGGGGAGGGAGGGGGGAGCAGTGGAGGGATGGAGGGAGGGAGGGAGGGAGGGAGAGAGCAGGGGGAGGGACCCCCTCCGTCCTCCCCCCTCTCCCTCCTCACACCCCCAGACAGGCAGTGATCTCGGCCAGGCTCAGACCCTGGTCAGAGTTGCGGTCGCAGTACTGGGAGAATTTCTTGGCGCAGCGGCGAGGTTTGAGACGCCGCCGGAGGAAGAGGCGCAGGGGGCGGGCCTCCCGCTCACTCAGCACGCCGCTGCCGTCCACGTCCAATTGGACGAAATGCCAGTGCAGAGCTTCGCTCACAGATCCGCCTGGGCCTGAGGATGGCCAATCGGTAGCTTCCTGGGGTGGGGCAGAGGAGGAGGGCGTGGCAGACGCGGGGTGAGAGGCGTTTGATTGGCTGATGTCTGTTACTCTGGTGGAAATAGGAAAACAATAACAAATCATTCAAAAACAATAACAAATCATTCAAAAACAATAACAAATCATTCAAAAACAGTAACTTTGAGATGGGAGCTTTGTGTGTTTATATTGTAAATCCTGGAAAAGGTCATCATCCTTCTATAATGAGTAAACTGCCAAACACTGTCTTTAACCCTGTGAGCCCGTACGTATCATATTTGATACATACATTTCTGGAGCTCATTGCATCACCATCAAACGTAAACTTTGCATGAAACCCTTTTGCATGAACTCTTTTACATGTATGGTTCCCCGTAGTGGACATACTTCGCTTTCCCAATGTTTGGATGTGTGCTTTTTCTGTCATTCAAAGTGGGTCGCATCGTGCGAGCGCACATCTGTGATACTCACCATCAAGAAACTTAGCCATTTCATAGTTTTATGGTCAGAATTTCTCTAAATTACTTAGCAATAATTTTAAATGGACAGTTAGCTTGTCCTTAAAACGTTGTATTACTCAGTTTTATAATTACAGTTTGTAGTTATATCGAGCAGAAAGTCGGGTATATCTGTCCAGTGTTTTACATGGATTATGTCTTCCATAGGCCATCATGCAGTGTTTGGATGAGTTAAATACACAATTTATAGATTGAAATGGGTTCAAGAATTTCACTTAGACTATCCATATTGGCTGATCACTGATCACCAGTAATTTTTTTAATACCTGTTGAAATTCAGAACATTTCACCATCTGGTAAGAACTCTGCTTCCTCCCTGTCTCCTTATAAGACATGTTGATAGTAAAACTACATTCTGTGTCAAACATAAACAAGAATGAAGTAAAAGGACACCTTATTCAGATGGGAGAAGATATTGGTTTGAGAGAAAAGTCAGATGTTTAGAAAATGAGATTGTGTGTGAAAATGGATTTTCCATTTCTATTCATCACATACACAGTGCTCTGGAAACATACCTGTCTTGAGAAACTAAGGGGGGAGAGGGGGGGAGAGAGACAGAGAGAGGGGCGGAGAAAGAGCAGGGGAGAGAGAGTGATAGAGAGGGGCGGAGAAAGAGCAGGGGAGAGAGAGTGATAGAGAGGGACAGAGAGAGGGAGAAAGAGGGAGACAGCAGAGAAGAGAGAAAAAGTGGGAGAGGGAGGGAGAGAGATAAAGGGGGGAGAGAGAGAAAAAGCATTAAAGAGATAGAGATGAAGTACTCAAGAGGGGCGGGTGAAGGAAAGAGAGAAGAGAGGGTAAAGAGGGATGAAGATGAAGTAAAGTAGAGAGAAAGAGGGAGAAATATAATGAATCCCAGATGGGCATTTGGAAACAGAGCGAGGGTGAAGATCTGATTAGATATGAACAACAGATGGAGGAGATAGAAAGAGATGGAGTGCTAAAGACAGAAAATCTTCTTAATGTAATTTTTATGCAGTGATACAGGGAAGAGGCGAGAAAAAAGAGGGAGGGAGGGAGGGAGGGAGGGAGGGAGGGAGGGAGAAACAGAGATGGAGAGAGCGGGAAGAGTATGAGTATTAGATGTTGAGGGGATGTTGAGAAAACATCAGAAAACTGCTATTCCAAGCACAATAAATGCTCTGATTTGACCAGAAACTTGAACTTGAAATACTGACCTGTAAGGACTCCGTTTCCCAGCATGCTCTGCTTCTAGTTGGAGGGCTCTGATTAGGCTCTGCAGGAACTCCTTCTTACGTGCCCCAGGGCAGCCTGGGAAATGGGAGTCCAGAGAGAAATAGTGTGCAAAAAGGAGAGAGCTAGTGAGGGTAGAGCAGAGGTTTTATCTGGTCCAAAAAGTAATGTAGCAGGAACTCACCTGGGAGAGGCCTGTCAGTGTAGTTTCTCTCTGATTGGCTGCTATGGGACTCCTTTGGACTGCAGTCTGGCATTCGGTTCCTGGGGAGGGACAAACTTAGTTTGCACTTTGCTTTTCATGACAACACAGAAAGGTATCAGGAGGGATTTGAACCTGTGATCTTCCAAGTCCCTCTCCCTCTCTTACAAACGACAACTGCCCTGGCCCAACAGAAAATGACATCACATCAAAAAAAAAATTGTCATGGTGGGCTTCACAGATTCCCCTCACCTGGTGGAGGTTCCGGGTAGCGGTCGGCCTGTGTCCACCCTGACACACCAGCAGTATCCTGTGGCAACGTGGCACTGGATGGGCCTATAGCGGCCGTCCGCACTGCATTCTGGGACAAAGCGCTCCTCCTGCCAGACGAGATGGGCCTCGGAGACCAGAGAGGCTCGCTCACGCTCACAAGACTGTGGGCTGTCTATACACAGAGAGAGCGAGAGAGAGAGCGAGAGAAAGAGAGAGAGAGAGAGAGAGAGAGAGAGAGAGAGAGAGAGAGAGAGACACACACACACATAGAGACACATAGAAAAGAGACAGACGCAAAGAGAAAGGAGAGACATGCAAATAGGATATTTATATCCTGAGAGCAGGTAGACCTTAGCGGTATAAAGATGGAGGCGTCTTAGACCTGACCTGTTGGTCGTCTTACAGAGCGGTTCCCTTTGGGGTCAGAGTTCAGCTGAATGGTCACCCAGAAGGGAGGCACAGTGATCTCTGTTCAAGGGGTCAAGGGTCGTTACCGTGGAAGTGATCAATTGTGGTTTATCTAACAATAACAAGGCTAATAAACTTTGATTTACACAACACCTTTCTTGCGCCCAAGGATGGACCAGAGCAATAAATACAAATTAATCATAACATGTAAATGTAAAATGCAAATATATACTGTATACTGCATGTATAAATCAGCTGATTTACATTCACAGGGTGTTTATGTTGTGCAGAAATGCTGTGATAAGACACCTGTCTGTGTGTCTTACCTGCAGAAAGATGTCGTCCACGGTCTAAAGTTTCCTGTGGCCCACCACCTGTATACACACACACACACAATTACATATAGTAATTTAGCGGACGCTTTTATTCAGAGCAAGTACAGGGACATTCCCCCGAGGCAAGTAGGGTGAAGTGGCTTGCCCAAGCACACAATATAATTGTGTGAATGAATAAAAGGAATTGAGCGTGGCCGGGAATCGAACCAGCAACATACTAGCCCTAATCCCTAACCGCTCAGCCACCTGACTCCTCACACACGCACACACACAATTGTATGTGTGTATAGTGTGTACTGTACTAGTCTTTATGTGTGAGCAAAATATATATTTTCCACTCTGACCTCTGTTTTGACCTGATTCCAGATCCATTTCCTGAGCTGTGTCTAAGAAATGACCTGCGAACACACACACACACACACACAGACAAATTCACACACACACACGCGCACACACACACACAAGGACAGAATAAAGGTGAGTCTATGGCTTCCAGTTGCAGCGACACACATTGTCTCAGAAGTGATTTAATGTAGGTGTCCAGATGCTAGCTAAGGCTAAGCTAACGCTAGGTAAGGATAAGCTATTTCTAGCTAAGGCTAAGCTAATACTAGCCATTTGGCCGGGCCAGATAAGAGGTTGTTAGCGATGATGAGTGAACCTGTGCAGTTTGGGCTGACGTTCAGGACTGATGTCCCACTGACAGGCTTGCCATCCTGGGTGGAGCACCAGCAGTACCCTGTCTGGTTGTGGCACTGCACCTTGGGACATTGGGGAGGCAAAGGCCTTCAAATCAAACAGTCTCAAACCTTCACATGCCACAGAGCCTGGAACTGCAAGAAACATTCAGCCTAAACTGGGTTATTTACTATCGTTGATTGTTGGGTAATGTCTGGGTGAGCACCAAGTGTTCTGCACTTATAACTCAAGAAATGTAAATGGGGGGAGGAGTGGGTTAGACATGCACAGCTACCTGCTGGAAGCTTCCATCTGTAGTGCATTCTGGGACAAAGATGGCCACCGTGTGTGTGCGGAGGCTGGACTCTAGAGCCAGAGACCGAGCCAGCTGGCATCTAGAGCGGCCAGAGTCTGGAGGGAGAGGATGATCAACACTGTGTCGTGTTTTCAGTTACAGTCACATTCATCGCTGTCCTTCTCTGGGTTCAGCAATGTAAGATTTGAACTATATTATCTGTAGTAGAAAAGGCTTAAGAGGTAGTTGTGTCCAGATGACTACCTCTAAAACCTTTTTACTGCAATGGAACACTCCTTGACAAATGAGGGTTCACACCGACCTACATCATCTGTATGTAACTAGACAACGGATCTGAAACAAGACACCAAATAACTAAACATTTGACCTGAAAACATCTTGCATATAAACAGGCAATAGACCTAAAACCCAGACTTTGCGTTATCTACACAACATCTCTCAAACAAGCCTGTTTGTGTCCAGAGAACTCGACCTTAACTACACACAACCAAGCCAAATATCTAATGCTACGTTCACACCATAATCGATGTATGGGCTGTCTGATTTACATGTTAAGTCAATATAAATATGCGTGTAGAGGTCCTTTGGCACAAATCAGCATCTGACCTCCAAGGTGAAAAATTGAACTTTAAAATAAAATATTTGCAGGGGTTGTTTGACTCATGCCAGGCAGAAACCCCTCCCATGACTTGAATTTGCGTCTGAACGCACTTTGTCTGGGGCGTCTGACTTCAAAATCGTCCAACTAGAATGCTACTCTGACTGCCGACCGGTGTGAATGCAGCATAAAGCTGTCTGGGCCTTGCATGGCCGGTAGGCCTAGAGAGAAAGGCTGCTTGCCTGCACACAAGGCCCTGGGCACGGCCCGCAGCTGGGGGTTGATGCAGCGAGCCCTTTGGAAGGAGCACAGAGACTTGAACAGACGGCCATTGCTGCCACACACGGCTCGAGGGCGCCCCTGGTGGCAGTCCAGCACACAGCCACGAGGCCACATGTTCTCGGTGATCAGGATTGTCTGGAAGCAACATGGAGGGGAGAGGGGGAGAGAATGGGGAAGGGGGGGGAGGGAGAGAAGGAGATGCTTGTTGGTGCTTTGGCTAGTTGTGAATGGCTGGTAGTCTGACAGAGGAACAGCTTTCTTAGTGTTGGCCTGGGAGAAAGAACACAGGGAGAGAAAGAGGTAAAGAAAGCAGGGTAGAGAGAGTAAGGGAGAGAGGGGGGAGAGAGAGGGAAAGAAACCAGCCAACACGCGGCAAAAATATTTGAGCATTTAAAGAAGGAAATGAGGATTCAGCGAGCATGAGCGAGCATGAGTTTGCATGAAAACATGTCCTCTGGAGAGTTTAAAAGTGTGAGCGTGTATATAATGTGTGTGTATAGTGAGTGTGTATGTGTATCTTGGCTTTCACCTGCTGGTCCTGTGAGAGTGTGGTTCATCTAACTGCTCTGCAAATAAACACTACTAATTGAGGAGATGGTGCCAGACAGAGTTCTTTCAAGACTCACACTTCTCTCTGCCTACTCCTCCATTCCCACTCTAGCCTCTCCTCCTCCCCCCTTCCAGCCTCTCCTCTTCCCCCTTTCCAGCCTCTCCTCCTAATCCCCTCTCCCCTCCAGCCTCTCCTCCTCTATCCCCACTCCTGCCTCTCCTCCTCACCCCTCCAGCCTCACCTCCTACCCCATCCCCCCTCCAGCCTATCCTCCTCCCCCCTCCAGCCTCTCCTTTCAATCCCCCCTCCAGCTTCTCCTCCTAAACCCATCCCCCCTCCAGCCTCTTCTCCATCCTCCCATTTAGCCTCTCCTCCTTTCCTCTCTCCTTCCTCCCACTGTCTCCTCATTCCATTGCCCCCGTCTCTCCCTCTCTCTCTTTCTTTATGCCTCTGTTTGTCCTGGAGAGGAGGCACAGTCTGTAAGCTTAGGTCTAAATGACTAACACATGGCAGGTACCATATATCTCACCAAAGCTCTGTATCAGACACACCGCTCAAGTAAACAGAATCTAAGCCTGACACGCAGACACAATTTCCTCTAAATCTCTTCTACACATGCACACACACACCAGATCACACTCACACATTTACACACCCCATCACACTTTCCTGTGGCCCTTTCTCAACCATCCTCAGGAAGAAATCTTTAAAACATGTCTCTTCTCTGTCTCTCTCATCCCCTCATCATGTATCCTGCCTGTCTCTCTCTTCCCCTCATCCTGTCAGCTCTCTGTCTCTCATCCCTTCATCCGTCTGCCTCTGTTATCCCTTCAGGCTGGGTTACTGGTGCGTAGGGCGTCAAAATGGCTAGCGATGGCACTGCTCAAGAACAGAACAGCCCACTTAAGCCTTTTCACTCTCTTCGGGTCCAAAAAGACCCAAAACTATGTTTGTCGCACCCACACTGAGTCATTTAGATTGTATGTGCTTGATTGAACTCAGACAAAACTAAATCTTTCTGATTAATTCAGTGCCCAATAGAGTAAAAAAAAGTGTTAACCTGCTTTATTTTAGGGTAGAAGTTGTGGCTTTTTTACCCGTAAGACAGGGGGAGTTACAGAATATGACTAGAGCAAAAGTGTTAAAGAGGGGGAAAGACCGATGAGAGCTGAAAGAAATGTGTGTTTGCCTAACTGGTCACAGGCACATACATCAATCTTCAGAACATGTAAACACAAGCAGAAGGTCACAGGTTCGAATCCAACCCCTGTACATTACTATGGATGAAAGCATCTGCTACATGAATGTGTTCTTATGTACAGCAGACCGGTGTGAAAGGTATGTGTGGAGCAAACATGATGGATTGGGGGAAAACTGGTAAAACTTCATAACAGATTGTTTCTTGGGAGGGAGGGGTATATAGGAAAGAGGGGGAGTTGGTTTGGGTAGAAACAGAGGGCGAGACAGGGCCGGTTCTAGACAGGCATATATGACGGACCAAAATTCTGCCCTGGCATTTTCTGGGGGGGGGCTTTGGGCTCATTTGCATACTGCAACAGCGATATGAGAGTGAAGCTGTGTGTCCCTTTTTCGAGCGTATTAAAATGTGCTTTCTCAACTTCTAAAATTTTGATTTGAGGGGGAAAGACATTTATTTGAGGGGGTGCTGCCCCCTCTTGCCCCTGCGTAGAGCCGGCCTCGGGGCGAGAGGATAGGGTAGGAGAGGAAGACAGAGCCATGTGTGCTTGGCTTACCAGGTGCAAAGAGTAGACCAACGCTGTTCAGGTGCAGTGTTACAAAGTACCCAGTGTTGGCATTAGCATAAGTGTCGGGAGCTACGGACAAGGTGTCAGTGTAGGCGACACGCTGTTAGATTGACTTATTTCATAAACGCAAATGAAAACATGAATACTTCTCACGAGAGTGGCGTGGGGGTGATGAAATGTGTTTTGCCGGTGAACAGCTGGCAGCTTTCCTGCGGAAAGTCTCGGTTGAGTTTTATGTACCCACCCCCTCCTAACCATAACCCACGTAGTGTAGCGTAAGGAGAGAGGGTGAATCGCTCGCTTGTGAATTCAGCTTGACCATTCATCTCCGCGTCTGAGGAGAAACGCCGTGTGTGTGAGTGTGTGTTCTGTCCTTGCACGCGAGCAAACGCACAGACGCAAAACACACAAACGCACACACGGCCGGTCGCAGACATGTAAAACAGGTGCCCTCCACGGAATGGTTTGCTTTGGGCTCTCACTTCAACAACCTATTTTTCACACTTCGCCCCACAAGCGCACACACCTGTCAGCTTTCCCTGGCGTGTTAGAAAAAAAAGATTACAGCTTCAATATTTGCTTAGCGGTGGTTTCTGCTCTGCGGTGCTGCTGTTGGTGTATTCCAGACGGTACAGCCGTTTCTCTCTGGGGATACAGGCTAAGGGGACGTGGAACAACGGGGAACTGTTCAGTCAGAACCGCAAAAACAAATTTTATGAAGGAACACCTGAACACGGGTCTAAAGCCGGTTTGTTGTTCTTTTTAATCTAAAATGTGTAATAAGGAGATGTCTTTCGATGGCTACTGAAAACATTCGGCAGGCCAGTTTTAACCTTTGTAGGGTAAACAATGCGAATATTTATTCTCTAGAAAAACCTACCGGAGACTTGTCGGTTTGAACAGTCTCTGAGAGGAAGAAGATGAGCAGCACGCGACAGGTGAAGGTGAGCTTCAGCATAGTTTCCCGCCGCCACAGCTCCATGCGCGCGCCCCTGTATGTGGTCCCGTGCTCCAAGATGCGGTGGAGGTACGCTGCACGCGGAGACCCCTGCCAGCCTCGTGAGGTAACCTCGCAAACAACTTAAAATAAGTCTACAAACTTAAAACTCAAAATAAATCATCCTCGTCATTCAACAGAGCAATCTGAATGATATCCGGACCCCAGAGACGTCAAGTTTAACTTCCAATATGGCGCAGCGTTCACACAGCTGCCAAGACAGACGTTAGGCCTAAGTAGCGTACGTTCTCTAGAACGTTACATTTCCAAGATGTCCAAAACTTGCTTCACTCCGTATAATAACTTTGCCATATGTCTGTGCACGATCTTGTCTGATCAACCGCTGCACCTTTCTTGACAAAACCATACATTTACGTTACCTCACGACCAACGGCCAGCCCCCTTCCGTTCCGGTGTTGCCTCCGTGGTCAAAAGCCCCCCGGCTATGAGCCCCACTTTAGTAAAAAAAAACCCCACCAAACTCAGAAAACCGTACATCATTGTAGTAACCAGCTACACAGGCGAACAAAGCACAATACGACCCCATTCATAGAAGCAGCTGTGAACGCTCCCTCGTAAATGAAAACAGTGATGAGTCTCGTGATTTTATACAGTCTGAGGTCTCTCAGCGCGAGAGCAGCAGTCGGTGTTGTGATGGGTTTTTGTTTTTAAGTCACTCCGCTGCGCTTGTTTCTTTTTGTCCTATAAGATATTAAAGTTAATTAGGGGGTAAAAAAGGACAATGGCTCTCGAATTAAGTGGATTGTGGAATTATTGAAACAATCTTTTAACATACATGGATTTCAACTGGCGCGCTACAATGGACTTGGAATCTCAGAGAGAATAAAGCTTAATTCAGAGTAATATCATAATAGGATCATTGAACATAAATCAAGACATGCTTATTAACACCGAAACACAAGCTTCCCGCACACACACGCACAAAAACAGACGGAGACGGCAAGTAGTATTTTATAAGGAAACTTTATGTGTGCTTGTGAAATTCACTTATCGTTCAGACAGAAAGGCCGTTGTTGAAGTTTCCAGTACAGCAGGTAAGGTTTGATATTAAAGAGTACAAAAAAGAAATTTACAATTCCAAAGTTCAAATTTATTTTCCTAAACTCGCAGGGGGAAAAGTACAAGCTTTTGGTCCAAGTCTTTTCTTTTTTTGCTTATCCCTCTTAAGACTTACCTCTCGCCTGCCTCCCCTCCCTCTTTACAAATATTGTAGAATTCAATTTTTCTTGTACTTAATTTAGACAATGGATGTTATATTTTCATTTTTTCTTCTTTCCTAAATCAATTCCTCATCTTAATTCCCGCCCGACTCTTAGTGAACTCTGTGATATTAGATATATAAGATTGCATAGATCGGTACAGTAATTTATTTTCTTTTCAATTAAGACATAATGGAATGTTTAAGACTCCCTCCAAAACACAGCTTCTCCTCATTCTATGGGGAGAAACATGAAGGAGGGACAAGAGTGAGAGAGAAAGAGAAGGGGATGGAAAGAGTGAGGGAGAGAGAGAGGGACACGGCTGTAGCCACTAACAGGCACATTATAGTTTCTGTAATCTTTTCCAACATTGTCAGGGAACCCTTTAAAAAAAAAGCAATAACGGTCCTGTCAAGGGGTATTTGTATGACTACTCTCTCGGTGACCAGACTGTGCTTTTAAAGATATTTCTTAAGTTTTAAAAGGAAAAACTAAATGTAAACTAAATTATGCAAATTAAATACGATTTGAAGAGTCAATAAGCACTAATACGTCAAAGAAACGAGTTGGACAGGGACGCAGTTTTACGTGCGTCGAGCTGGCAGCTGGCCTCGTCGCCCAGGGTTACCTCTACCATCTCCGCTGTTTCACAACATACAAACCTATCCAACTGCACTCTGTGAAAAATCTGTTCCTTTGTCTCTCCCTATTGGCTTATGTACTTATGATGGGTAGACAAAAAGGAAAAAAATGGAAAGAGGAGAAAAAAACAAAACGCCACTCTGATTTACTTAGATATTTTATGTTTTTTTTTTATATAACTTTCAGCCCCTACGAAGCCAGCATAAGTACAGGGATTGTGTTGCGTACTGGAAAAATAAGTATGTACAGTGCGGCCCCCCAGGGTGGCTTGCCTGCCAGGGAGAAGACACCTCTTGTCTGATCACACCTCCAGCACAACAAGGGAGCTTGCGGGAACGGCTGCCATCTTGGCTCTCTGGTTGATCACTCACACCCCCCAACCCCCCTCCGCCCTTCATATATATGTGTGGGTGTTAGTACACAATAGTCTCCACCCCATGAAGCAAATCTACCATCTACCCCCCCACCCCTCACCCCCACCTCCAAGCAAGATAAAATAAAATAACCAAAAAACAAATAAAGTAGCATAAGAATCGTAATAGCTTGTGTCTGCCACCCCTCCTCCCCACAGGCCCAAAGGGGAAGATGACACATGAATCTAGAGCGATGCTCGCTGGATGTTCCTGGATACTCCAGGCGTGATGCCAGGATCTGATATATAGAGCAGATAAACGTTGATTGTAGTTGATCTGTTACAAAATACAATATAAAGCTGAAGAACTAACAGGCTGAAGGCGAAATCAACTGAACAACAGTTATCTCCTCAGCCGAGAGATCATTGCGGATCAACACCCGTGTGCTTGGAGGCACAATCAGAACAAGGAATGGAAAAGAAGTGGGAAGACATAGCCCGCCCCCTCCCAACTGGCATCCTCCACTTATAACCAGCCAGCTCATCCCTCTTCCTGAGTCACAACCAATCATATATCTAGAAACTCTGTTATCCCCCCCCCCGTTATCCCCCCCCCCGCTTACTTCTTTTCTTTCTCCAACAAAAGGACTGGTCTAGCACAAGCCTCCCCTCCTCCCATCCCTTATCCCCCCCTCTCCCCTGGTATTGCTCCTGCAGGTTACTCTCCCCCATCCTCCCTCCCTCCCCTGCCCGCTCCCCCTGCCCCTAGAGGTCGCTCTCTCCGTAGAGTGCGGTGGAGAATGACATGTAGTCGAGAGCTCCGGGCGTGGCGTCGGGGCCAGCGTAGGGCGCCATGCGGGCGATGCAGTACTCTGCCTGGTCTGGAGGCAGCTCCCTCCTCAGCTCCTCAGCTGTGATGAAGTTCTGATGGAGGGAAGGGGGGAGGAGATAGAACGATTTGCGTTTGCATGGTTGCTAAAAACCATTTCTCCTCACGTTAACCAACATAAATTTAACACCAACACACCTACACAGTCCCTCCCTCCCCTCCCTTACCTTGTCTCCAGCCAAGATCTTGAAAGAGGCGATGACCTGGTCTGCTGTGTCTGTGTCCGTGGTTTCCCGAGACATGAAATCGATGAAGGCCTGGAAGGTGACCGCACCGCTGTTGTTGGGGTCCACAATCCCCATGATACGAGCAAACTCTGCGTCACCCTGGCAACACACACACACGCAGGTTAACCAACACACACATACACAACAGCAACAAAGACAAGCCTGATGATTACCAATGCTTAAGTTGGTTCGTTTCTTTTAACAATGTAAGATTGAAGGGAGGTTAAGAGTGTTAACTATATTACAGTACATAATAGACCAGGGGTGCCCAATCCTGGTCCTTGAGAGCCCCTGTCCTGAAGGTTCTAGATGTTTCCCTGCTCCAGCACACCTGATTCTAATGAATAATCATTAATAACAGAGCTTGATAACAACCCTTCAATAGAATCAGATGTGCTGGAGCCGGGAACATCTAAAACCTTCAGGATAGGGGCTCTCGAGGACCAGGATTGGGCACCCCTGTAAATAGACAGATCAGGGAGCGTATGTCAGAGAGGGAGAGGAAGAGGAGTGTAGGAATAGGAGTTTGAGGGGATCGCAGAGAGAAAGGAGGAGAAAGATAAAGAAGGATAGAAATGAGGAATAAAGTGGGAGAGGGGAAAGCCAGGAGAGACAGCTGAGAGAAAGAGGCAGGAGAGAGAGAGGGAGGCAGGAGAGAGAGTAAGCAGCAGCAGCGTGTACCAGGCTGTTTCCAGTGGCTATGAGCAGGGCACGGAAATCATCTGCATCCATCATCCCTGTTCTCTTCTGCACAAAGAAGCCCGCAACCCAGCAAGGGGGAGGGGAGGGAGGGATGAAAGGAGCAAGGGTGTGAAAGGAGGGAAATGAAGGAGGATGGATAGAAGGATGGGTGAGAAAGTGAGGACGAGGAAAGAGGCGAAGGCAGGACAAACAACAGAAAGAGAGGGTGGGAAAATGTGTTGATGTGGAATGGAAAGAAGGACAAAAAGAGAGAAAGAGAGAGAGAGAAAACAGGTATGTGAGGAGTGAAAGAAAAAGAGAAAAAGCAAAATCAGTTAAGAGGAAATAAACAAAGCTAAACTGATAGAGACCGTTAGATTAGAGGCTGGGGCTGAGTAGAGGCCCCGGGTGAGGCCAGAGAAGGGCGAGACAGTGAGTGAGAAGAGCAGCTCGCTAGAACCAGACACTACCCAAGTGGTCAGGCAGGGGTACTGCAGGCCACTAACAGCCAGTCGAAGGTGGAGGGTTCAGCAGGTTCCTACCGTCTTGTCATTCTCCACGTCGTAGCCCAGGCTGATCAGACATGCCTTGAACTCTTCCGCCATCAGGGCACCGCTGTGATCCTGCGCTCAGCCAATCGCAGGCCGCAAGACCAGGCAGACGGACGACAACATACAGATGAGGAATGGTGGCAAACGTGGGATCACGGCATGCAAGAAAATGAAGAGATGGAGGGTGGAGAAGAATTGGGGACAAACAGACACACACACACACATACATACATACACACACACAGATGCAAACAGGTAGACCCACACAGATGCAGACACACAGATACAACAGACACACACATAGATGGGATGGCTGTGAGACAATGCCAACAGAACACTAATACACGAGGACAAACACAATAAATAGACGCTGTGGTGGAATACTCGATGTAGTGTGTGTGTGTGTGTGCGCGCATGATGAAGAATCCCCTAGCAACATGCAACACAGTGAGATGGAGTGAGAAGGTACTGAATGATGGAAGTGAAGTGACTGGTGGAGTGTTACACCCAAATACTTCCTCCTGCTTTCTCCCAAACAAGCCAAAACACCTGTGCTCTCTGACACGTGTGGACTAGAACACGCGTGTGCTGTACTCACACGCCTGTCGAACCCCTTCTCGCTTGACAGCTTCTAAACAAGACGTCAATCACGCCTTGGTTATTATGGCGATATCCTCATCATTGCCCGGTAACAGAAGAGCTAGCGACTAGTGTGCAACTTCCTCTAACGTCAAAAGTGTTACATAAAAACAAGATGGCAACGTTCCAGAGTCGAATGTAATAATAAAAATAATGATGGAATTGAATTACAATGTTTTTTTTTTATCCAGTACAACATCCAGTTAAAGGAGGGCTTTGAACCTGTGACTTCATAATCGGCAAATTGTCTAACCACCGAGCCACCCCCCCCCTCCCCTCTTTATGAAGACACAGCTGGAAGGATTGGGGCCCTAACACAGCTGGAAGGATTGAAGCCCTAACACAGCTGGAAGGATTGGAACCCTAACACAGCTGGAGGGATTGGAGCCCTAACACAGTTGGAGGGATTGGAGCCCTAACACAGCTGGAGGGGTTGGAGCCCTAACACAGCTGGAGAAGTTGGAGCCCTAACACAGCTGGAAGGATTGAAGCCCTAACACAGCTGGAAGGATTGGAACCCTAACACAGCTGGAGGGGTTGGAGCCCTAACACAGTTGGAGGGATTGGAGCCCTAACACAGCTGGAGGGGTTGGAGCCCTAACACAGCTGGAGAAGTTGGAGCCCTAACACAGCTGGAAGGATTGAAGCCCTAACACAGCTGGAAGGATTGGAACCCTAACACAGCTGGAGGGGTTGGAGCCCTAACACAGCTGGAGGGGTTGGAGCCCTTACACAGCTGGAGAAGTTGGAGCCCTAACACAGCTAGAGGGGTTGGAGCACTAACACAGCTGGAAGGATTGGAGCCCTAACACAGCTGGAAGGATTGAAGCCCTAACACAGCTGGAAGGATTGAAGCCCTAACACAGCTGGAGGGATTGGAGCCCTAACACAGCTGGAGGGGTTGGAGCCCTAACACAGCTGGAGGGATTGGAGCCCTAACACAGCTGGAGGGATTGGAGCCCTAACACAGCTGGAGGGGTTGGAGCCCTAACACAGCTGGAGGGATTGGAGCCCTAACACAGCTGGAGGGATTGGAGCCCTGACACAGCTGGAGGGATTGGAGCCCTAACACAGCTGGAGGGATTGGAGCCCTGACCTTGTCAAAGTGGTTGAACGAGGCGCGGTATTCGTGCAGCTGCTCCTGGCTGATGCCCTTGGCGTCGCGTGTCAGTATCTGGTTCTCGATCTCGTTGATGGTGCGAGCGATGGTGGTGAGCAGCTGCTCCCAGCCCACACGCAGGTGCTGCAGACACAGAAGACAGGACAGGGGCTTCATTAGCAGTGGGACAACAGTGGGACATCACACTCACACATAGAACTGTTGCTGGACTGCCCAGCAACAACAACCCTTAGAGGAAGAGTTGTGTGTGTTACCTCCATGGGGTAGGTGGTGTATGTGCGTGTGCGCACGTGTGTGTGTTACCTCCATGGTGTAGGGGGTGTGTGTGCGTGTGTTAACTGTAACTTGTTTGGCTGAATGCTCTTATAGCTCTTCCCTTTGGCACTTGTTTGATTTCTCACGATGTACGTTTCATAATCTATAAACCCGCTATGTTTGGGGACTATCACGTTGCAATGATCAATGACCGATGCTCTTTTGTAAAGCTCTCTCTTGGAAGTTGCTTTGGATAAAAAAAAATAAAAAATCTAAATGAATATATGTGAATGTAACTCCATGGAGTAGGTGGTGTGTATGGTGTGTGTGTGTGTTACCTCCATGGTGTAGGTGGTGTGTGTGTGTGTGTGTTACCTCCATGGTTTGTGTGAGAGAGTGTGTGAGCGTGTTACCTCCATGGTGTAGCTGGTGTATTTGTTGTCGAAGATGAGGGCCTCCTGGATGAGCTGGTGATCTCCCTCAAGCTGGTCGATGTTTGGCTTGTAGTCAATGATGCTCTGCTCGTACTCCCTCAGGTTAGTCAGCTGGTCCTCCAATGTGCCGTTCATCTCGATGGATATCCTGCCGATCTCCTGCACGTACACACACACACACACACACACACACGTTTGCTGTTAAACATCAGTCTTTGAAGGTTCGTTCACAAAGCATGAATCTTCTCAGGTGAACCAGGCATGGCTGTGTACGTACCTCCATCTTGACCTGTATCCAGGGCCCCACCACGTTGGCCTGGCCGGCGAACTTGCGTCTCAGGTGGTCGTTGGATTGCTGCTTGGAGAGTTCCTCCTGCAGAGCCGCGTCACGTTGGGGAACCAGCTGCTGCACCTGCACACACACACCACCAGGGGGCGCAGTCAAGACACCATGACCACACACATACATACATACCAACCCTCTTTCCCTCCCCTCTCACACACACCCTCACACACATGCTCACCCTCTCTCTCCCCCCTCCTTCTCCCTCTCTTCCTCCCTCTGTCACTCCCTACCCCGCTCCCTCTGGTACCTTGTCCCACTTGCTGTCGATGCTCTGGGGGGTGATGGTGGTGTAGGGGTTGTTCCCAGCCAGCTTGATGCCGTTGTACTGGGCTATCTTCTGCACCTCCGCTTGGATGGCCTGGATGGCCTCGCGCTCCTTATTAGCATCAGGCAGGGTGGATTTAAACTGCTCATGGGCTGTGATTAGACCCTGTGGAGGAAAGGAGAAGAGGGGAGGAAGAGGGATGAGAGAGGAGGGAGGGGGGAGGAGATGAGAAGAGATGAGAGAGGAGGAAGGAAGGAGGAGTGGAGAGAGATCAGTGACCTAACCAATCTGAGGCTGGCTGTTTCATTCTGTCATGATGCGTTTTACTGTCATGGTGATGCGTTTCTTTTCACCTGGATTTCCTCAATGTTGTGGACGATGAACATGTCCTGCAGGTCCTCCATAGCTCCCTCCATCCAGTTGTTAAAGGGCGCTGCCCTCTTGGCATACTCCAGGTACAGTTCATCTATAGACTCGAGCTGCTTCTCTGTCCTCTACAGGGAGGAGGAGGAGGACAGGAAAGAAAAGAAGGAGAGGTGGAGGAGGAGAGGTGAGGACAGGATGAGAAGAGGAGGAGGAGTAGGAGAAGTACAGGTTAATGTCAGGGTACAGTAGTACTGGACCGAGACTCCCCTACACTGTCTCTGTTTCTGGGTCAGAGGCAGGCAGCAGGGGGCTCCCCAGGCCGGGGAAACAGGGAGATGATTGGTGGAGAGGGGTCATGTGAGGGGCGTACCTCCAGAGACTCCCTGCGACTCTGGGTAAGAGACCCCAGAGCGTCCCACTGCTCACAGATGTTCTGACAGCGAGCGTTCACACAGGGAGAGTCGTAGTAGTCCAGCTCACTGAAACACACCAGATTGTTTTTAAACATATGCAAGTCCCTTCATTTTAGTTGGACATGAACACTACTTAAGAGTCTTCTAAGATTTTTCGTTATTTTGTCCTGCCACAATAAATTCCTAGTTTGTGGGAACTGTCAAGGCATAATAAAAACTATTTCTGATTCTGAATATACTGCCTATGTGCCTAAACTACTGATATTAGGTGGAGTCTGCTCTATACCAAATCTTGTACTCTTGATTCACTGTGTTTATCCATCGATCTGTCCTCTCCTCCCTCCCCCCCCTCCTCCTTACTTACTTGAGCTCCTGAGCGATGGCAGCAATCTGTTCCACGCGGTCCTGATGGGCGGCCAGGTCGCTCTCGAACGCCTCATGTTTCCGCAGCAAAGCTTTCACCTCGGACAGCGAGGCGGTCTCATAGTCCTTCTGGGTCAGCATGGCCTCCTTACCTGAGGGGGGGAAAAGAGAAGGCCGAGGTGTTGTGTGAGAAGGAGAGAGTGTTTAAACTGGTGTGTGTGTGAGTGTATCTTTGTCTGTGAGTGCGAGTCTCTGAGTGTGTGCGTGTGTCTCTGAGGGTGTGTGTTCAGTGTGTTGGTACCGTCGGTCCAGGCCTCGTGGATGGTGGCCTTCTGTCTGAACTTCTCAGCCAGGTGGTCCAGCCGCTCCAGACGCCGGATCTCGTTTAGGAGCCACTCCTCATAGCCCTTCTCTGCTCCCTCCAGGGTGTGCCACGAGCCGTTGATGTCCTACATGCCAAGCACACACACACACACACAGTCAGCCACTGGGTGCCGCTCATTGCGTGTGTCTCTACATGTGTATGTCTGTACGTGTGTGTGTGTCTTGCACTCACAGACACCATGCGTCCCTCAGAGGGCATGAAGGCTGGCCTGTTGCTCAGCCTCAGCTTGGTCTGCAGGGTGTTGAAGTTGATCTCCAGCTGACACTTCTCCTGGACCTTAGGAGGCTTGTGCACGCGGCGGTAATCCCTGAAATCCTCCAACTTCTGCTGCATCTCCGCCATGGTCTTCTCTGGGGCACGGTTCTCCAGCCAGGGGATGGTGCGACGGATCCACTCCAGGAGCTGGCGGAGATGGGGAGGAAGAGAGGGAGGGGAGAAGGAGGAAGAGAGGGAAGGATGGAAGAGGACAGTTGGAGAAAGATATAAACTGGTTAACAGGAAACAGGAAGTACATACTGACATGAAACAGTCAGGAAAGGAAACAGAAGTAAAGGACCGGATATTAGACGGTTACTTACATCACTGGCTAGCTTCTCATAGTCCTCCATCAAGTGTTCGTTCTCCTGGTTGACAGCCAGCACCTTGCAGATACGATTGGCTGCTGTCTCGGCCTATCACAGAGCAGAGTGGTCAGTACTGCACACTGATTGGTTGTTGAGGTCAGTTAGTTTATCCACTCCCAGTGTTTAGACTAGTGAGTGAGTTGTCACAATGCAGTCAAACAGGAAACTCTTTTAGTAACAACACATACCATAAAATCAGACTCAAACTGTCACAACGATGCTACATCTGGCATCTCTGCCATCCTCTAAATCTGAGACCAGCTCCACACACCAGGCGAACACACCAACACCAAACACTAGCAGTGACCAAGGTTTATCAAATTATAATGATATATATATTAGCGTAGAAACTGTGCACAAGCTCACACAAAACAGCAATATAACACATAAAAACGATAAAATCCTACGCCACATGCTTGGGCTGTCGATGGTTAGTCTAGCAGTGTGTGTGTGCGCGTTTCAAGTTCACGCCGAGTGTGAGGTGTGTGTGTGTGGTAAAGCCACATGCTTTGTCTATGAAACACAAGAGCAGAACGTTACTGTTGAGCTTCTCTGCTGGCTTCAGTTGGCGTCTGTATCTACAGTGTCTCTGGAACACAGACAGTGTGCTCACGACCAGTGTTGACAAAAAAGGATGATCTTATCTTAAAACCAGGAAAACTAGTTCTACCTACCAGGAACATACAGAGAGCTACTCCTACCAGGAACATAGTACTGAACACCTAAAACTGTATATGGACATCCACCTAGGTCTAACATGACAGTAACTATGACAACGATGATAAACAGATGAAGGTGTTTGACCAGACTTCAACAGCGTTCCCCACTACCGCCAGGTTCTGAGAGATTCATCCTCTCTTTCCTTTTCCTGTGTTTAAACGGTTCTGTAGTGGGAAGCACTGCTGGTGTCCACCAGGAGAGGGCAGTGTAGAGACAAGAGACAGGAACAGGAAGTCAGTGTTGCTAGGGGATGAGTCCTGCAGCATTGGCGCCTCTGTGACATCACTCTGCGTTCTAACACTAAATGTAAATGCGTTACATAGTTTCCGCTTGTAATTGGGGTGGGTCTGTGCACAATGATCTGGTTCTGTGAACTAAGGCAGGTTCTGCATACTAATATGTGGTTCTATGTACTAAGGCTTAGCGCTACTGTAAATGTAAACACATTTGTAGATATGATCTGAGAGTCCCTCCAGCCATGAGAGACAGCAGACTAGCCTAAGAGACCTGTGATGTCACAGAGGGTGCGATGGTGAGGAGGTGGCACGTGATTGGCCGGTGAGCTTCTCACCTTCTGGGCCCCGGAGAAGGCGTGATAGAAGCAGGAAACATAGGTCATGATGGCCTTCTCATCTGGCCTCAACGTACCCACGATGTCTACACCCACCACAGCAGCAGGAGAGAGAAAGTAGAGGGGGGAGTGAGAGGGGACAGAGAGGAGAAAAGAGAGAGAGAGAGAGAGAGAGAGAGAGAGAAGAGGGTGGGGGAGGATAAAAATAGAGAAGCGGTGAAGCCAAGCGACCCATAGCAGTGTGTCCTCCCCACAGTGAGGTGGGGAGTGTATGAGAAGAAGGCTGGTTGAGAGGGAAGGAGGGAGAGGGGAGGGGAGATGGAATCCATGACGATGAGCGCCCTTCTGCTCCGATGGAGGTCTGATCCCCAGGGACCCCAGCGATGTGAGGATTGGGACACACCTCTCAACACACACACACACACACACTTTGGTTTGTTGATGATGTGTGTTTGGGAATACCATCCAGCACTAAAAGACTACAGTCCTGATCTGGCCTGAGAGCTAGCTAGAACTAAGGAGTCAGGTGTCTGAGTGGGGCTAGTAATCAGAAAGTGGCCGGTTCGATTCCCAGCTGTGCCAGATGTAATTGTGTTATTGGGCAAGGCACTTGACTGAATTTGCCTCAGGGGGAATGTCCCTGTACTTGCTCTGGATGAGAGCATCTGCTAAATGACTAAATGTAAATTTAGTTATTCTGCTCAGGCAGGCACACACACACGCACACACACGCACACACACGCACACACAGGCACACACAGGCACACACACACACAGACAGACACACATATGTGCGCACACACCTCTCCAGAGAGTGCTCACTAACAACCCCCTAATGAATATGAAAATAATTACAACAGCAGCTTGGAACAGGGCCAGACTAAACCATAACAGTGCTACTGTAGTACATAACAGCTCCACACACCTGCCAATAACAGGAACAGCCTTTTACTGAAAGTACCAGCATTAGAACCTTCTGGAAATCCAGGTGTTCATGTAAGGGAGGGAGCAGGTGTGTGTGTGAGCAGGTGTGTCCCAGCTCAACCAGTTTCTGATAGTGCGCAACCCTGCAGGGGGAGAAAGCCATGCTGGAGGGAGGACCAGAAGAGGGGGGCGGTGGAGGGCGGCTGCCCAGGAGAAGGGGTTACTATCTGGGCAGGTCTTGACAGGGTGGGGCTGGGTACCTTCTGGGCCCCAGAGAAGGCATGGTAGAAACTGGACACATAGGTCATGATGGCTTTCTCATCCGGACGAGCAGTGTTCACAATGTCTGCAGGGAAATAACAGTTATACACAGACTGGGTGGACGAGGACTGTCACACACACACACACTGGGAGGACAGTGACTCACACGCACACGCACACACACACACACACACACACACACTGGGAGGACAGTGACTCACACACACACAGCTCACATGCACACACACAACTCCCATAGGACAGTTATACACATAAGGGAAACACACCTGAGAGGCACTATACACTAACATGCAAGACACACACACACACTGTGACAGAGACGGAGGGACAGAGAACCCAATGGTATCAGGGAGTGGTGTGGGAAGGAGGGGTGGGGTCCAAGGGTTGAAAGGTCATGATTGGGGGTGAAAGTGTGTTTGTGTGACAGCAGCTCATCCACCTGTTGAGGGTCAAAGCTCGTACTGGAAAGAGTAGCCTTGTTACACCAAGATACAGCATCATAACATTTCTCCCATCACACACTCTCACTCTCTCTCCCGCCCTCTCTCACACCCTCCCCCTCTCTCCCCCTCTCTCTCCCTCCATCTCTCCCTTTCCCCCTCTCTCCCCATCTCTCTCCCATCTCAGAGTCCGTACCTTCCGCATCCAACATCTTGGGGATGTCCAGGTACTTCTCAGCCACCTCAAATGCGTTGTTCAGATTGGTTACTGGGTCATCCTGCACAGCCAATAACAGCTTCAGAATACACATCAACCACCAGCGTGCTTGGTGTGCGTGCATGTGCGTGTGGGTGTGTTGACCTTTCTGAGCTTGTCGTAGTCGATGAGTTCAGGTCTGTGTCTGTGGATCAGGGCATTGAAGGCTAGACCATCCTTCCAGCTGGAGAGGGAAAGGAAGGAAGGGGGGAGAGACAGAGGGAGAAAAGAGGGGAGGGGGAGAGAGGGAGGGAGGGAGAGAAGAGGGGAGAGAGAGAAAAGGGAGGGAAGGAGAGGACGGAAGGTTAGTGGAGAACAGAAAAGTTGTGCGTTTCACCAGCAGGGGGCAGCCTGTCTCACAACATGTGTAGTGTCTGTACGGGAGGAGGCTGGGTGGAGGCCAGGTGTGCGGTGGTCTGCTTTGTGTGTGTGTATCGTGTGTGTCAGGGTGTGTGAGGGGTCTGCCTGGTGTGTCATGCATGTTGTGTGTCTGGATGTCGTGTGGGAGGTGTGTGTGGTGTGTCACGTGTGTTGCGTGTGTGTGTTGTGCGTGTTGTGTGCAGTGGGAGGTGTGTGTTGTGAGTGTGTAGTGCATGTGGGAGGTGTGTGTTGTGTGTGTGTAATGCATGTGGGAGGTGTGTGTTGTGTGTGTAGTGTGTGTGGGAGTTGTTGTGTGTTGTGGGTGTGTAGTGTGTGTGGGAGTTGTGTGTTGTGGGTGTGTAGTGTGCGTGGAAGGTGTGTGGTGATGATACCTGATGTGGAAGTTTTGCACGTTGACATTTTTGTAGGGAGCCGTCTTCCTCTGACACCACAGCAGCAAGCCTTCCTTAGCAGAAGTCTCTGTAGGACAGAGGTTGGAGGGGAGGGGAGAACATGATTAGAGGAGGAGAGGAAAGGAGGGTAGAGGAAAGGGGAAGAGAGGAGGGGAGCAGATAGAAGACAGGAGTAGATGAGGAGAGGAAAAGAGAGAACAGGATTAGAGAAGGGGTGGAAAGGAGGAAAGAGGAGAGGGTAGAGGAGAGTAGATGAGAAGGGAGGAGTAGATTAGAGGAGGGGAGGAAAGGAGGGAAGAGGGGAAGAGAATAGAGGAGCTCAGAGAAGACGGGAGTAGATGAGGAGAAGGGAGGAGTAGATTCGAGGAGGGGGATCTTGACTTACCCTCCACAGAGATGTCCTGGATAGCAAAGCGCAGGATGATGGTCCAGATCATTCCCAGTGTCATCTTGGCATTCCCGTCCACAATTTCTGACCAGAGGGGACCACAGCTTGCGTGAGTCCACAATAACACTGACTGTGAGTCTACGTACAGTCTATAATACAAACTACTACACATGACCAGGAGCAAGAGAGAGAGGGAGAAACTCCAAAAGTTTGTGCTTGACTCAGAAGGCCTGTGTTAACGCTGTGTCTCTGAGACAGCCTGCAGCAACAGCATCTGCTCAATGGAATCCACACACATCTAGCAGATGATCTATAGCTCTTATCTGAGTTTCAACAGACAATCCAGAGATGTTTGAAAGGGTGAGAGATGAGGGAAATAGGATAGAGGACTGAGACGGAGGAAGGAGAGAGAGGAAAAGAGGAGCGATAAATAAATAAATATTCATTTTGGGATGAAGATGATGAGAAAGAGGGAGAGATGAGAAAGAGAAAGCAAGAGAAAAGAGAGAGAGAAGAGGGGGGAAAGGAGGGAGATAGGGTCAAACACAGGTGCGCAGCCATACTGCACATCCATCCATCTGTGGAGATAGCTCAGGTATGTTGTCTCATGACCCAGAATCCATGGATACTGCAGCCCTAAAGATCGCCTCTTTATGTCTTGCGATCTTTCTCTCTTTCATCTCTCGTTGACACATACCACACGCTCTCTCTCTCCCTTTCTTTCTCTCTGCCCATTTCCAGAGGCTGACCTTTGAGTGTGTGAGTGTGTGTGTGTGTAAGTTCTAGATCCAATAGGTCAGTGTTTGTGGGTGGAGCTCTGTGTCATGTAGCAGGCATGAGGGGCGGGGCTAGACCCACTATTTGCAATGACAGCCCAGAAAGAAGGTCACAGTACCACACACACCATCAAGTGTGTGTGTGTGTGTGTGTACTGACCTCGGTGCATATGTGTGTGTGTTTGTGCATCCGTTTGTATGTATTTGTGTGTGTGAGTACTGACCTTCCGCTCCAATAGACACCAGCTTAACACCCTTGCTGGCGATGAAGTCCAGAGCTTTGTTCACATTGTTGATCTTGTGGACCCTCATCTTGCCTCTCTCTGGCTTGGGTAACCGTTCACCTGCGCACACACACACACACACATTATAACACACAGACTTGCACCACATGGTGACTTGTGTCAAACACACACACACACACACCCTGCATACTTCTGCAAATCCCCTGATCAGGATGTTTACTTTCAGTTTAATCTGTGTGCATGTGTCTGTGTGTCTCTCTCTCTCTCTCTCTGTGTTCTCGTACCTGAGATGACCTCCAGCAGCAGCATGAGCTTCAGCCCATCTCTGAAGTCCTCTTCAATGTTCTCGATCTGCGTGCCAGCCTTCCTCAAGTGGGAGTTACACCAGGCTGTAAAGGTCTACACACACAGGAAGTGATGTCAGAGAGGGAGCACCACACAAGAGAGGCACGCAGGAACAGCATTACAACTGCCCCGCCCCGCCCCACCCTCCCCCACTCCCAACCAACTTGATTCCCCCCCCTCCACCCCCTCACCCCACACACATGGCCACACCCTCTCCCCCTCCCCCCTACCAGGGTGTGTGTTGCAGTGGGGGTATGAAAACATTATGACAGCGAGGTGAACTGCCTCCCTACCCTGCCCTCAGTGGGGACACAATGGAGCCATTGAGCCTCTAGATAATGACTCCCTTCAACCCCCCAGGCCTGAACCAGGCCCCTGCTCACACACACACACACAGCCGGGGACCCACGGGGGGACGTAGGGCCAGAACAACAGAAGAGGAGGTGGGGGAGAAGAGTGTGAGAGAGAGAGAGAGAGAGAGAGAGAGAGAGAGAGAGAGAGAGAGATTGTGAAACCGAGCGATAAACATCACGGAAGATGTGGGAAAGAGAGTGAGGGAGTGTGTGTGTGTGTGTGTGTGTGTGTGTGTGTGTGAGCAGGTGATGTCAGGAAGGCCTGTGGGGACATGTAGAACTGTAGGCACCATGAGGAGACACCAACGACTGATGATGTGAATATGGCAGCATGGAGCGAACAGAGTTATAAAGGAGGAGAAAGAGAATGAGGAGGGGGAGGATCGTGGTTTTTGACTGGGAAGGTCTAAAGGTTGCTTTTCTGCATTTTTCGGTTGGTTTCAAGTCTGGTTAAACTATTAGCATTCCAGCACACCCCAGTAGCTATAACTCTTCTAGTTATTTCCAACAGAGAGGGCTCTGCTAACCGTGACCCCTGACCGTTACCAGGACCCTGGGCTCACAGGTCAGAGGGACTCTCCTGAGGGAGCGATGAGACGGTCATGCGTCTCTGTTTGCCTACACATGCACGCACACACGTGCACTCACACAGACACCTATCCACCACTCCCTGGACAGGAATGTCCAGGACAAAACAGCTTACCACCTACACACATATCCACGTGCCAAAAGTCTCTACACACACACACAATACAAATCATGCATATCTTCGACTGCCTATGACAATATTCAACTTTAAACATGATTACACTCACACAAACATATTCCCTGATCAAACAAACACACATGTTCCTGTGTGACACATGAACAGGTACAGGCGTGGCCACAGACGGCACCTGGAGACCGAGACTGGCAACAGCAAAACCACTCTGCATTCCCTGCATGGCTCCGCTGTGTGTGTGTGTCATTACCCTCTCTGCTGAGCTCATTCTGGCCATCAAATGTCATTTTAAAATGGAAACCCACACATACATACATTACTGTAACTCTCTCTCTCTCTCTCTCTCACCTCTTCCTCAACTGGATGTTGTAAATGAGCAGTCAGTCCCATTTGAACACACAGTCTCTCTCTCTCTCTCGCACGCACGCACCCACCCACCCACCCACCCACACACACACACACACACACCACACACACACCACACACCACACACCACACACCCACACACCACACACAGTTCTCACGGTTGCACAGCCTGTAGCTAGACAAGCAGAAACACGCAGCTTTACAAGGAATTCCTGAGCCCAGGCATGTCTGCTACAAGTACTTTACGCTACCGCTACAGGCTTGTAGCTACCAAGTTACACAGCTAGCTGCTACATGCTAGCAACCCTAACCTTGTCTGACATGCGGTGCTCCAACCCAGCTTAATGTCAAGTTAAACTTCTTGCTGTGTGGTGCACCACAGGTCTAATTACCCAAGTCTGATGAACCGACCATGTTTGTCAGACGCCCCATTGTCTAACACCACCCCCCCCCCCCCCCAACCACAAACTCACACACACAAAAACAGGTAGTTCATTGTCTGTGACACAGTCCAAACTATTTTAGTAGCTCTTTAATTGCATTTTCACCCCCCACCCCCACACACTCGCTCTCTCCTAGCAGAGGAAACAGACTTCCTGCTGGTCTGGTCACTCCCTGAGATCAAGGTGTCTCTGGAAGTTCCACCTACAAACTAGGCTTCATTCTAGAACATCTCTTCTAGAAGGTTCTCTTAAGCTTCTTCTACATCAGGTCCTGAATGGATCAATGCTGCAGGTGAGTGCAGACAGGTGTGTGTGTGTAGTGGAGAGGAGGGTGGCTTGTTGCTGAGGTCGCTCTGTATTCTCATTACCCTGTCAAGGCAGGGCAGGTGCTCATTACCACCACACACACACACTTCATGTGCTGACAAGCAGCTACTGAGATTAGCAGGTTCTCACCCATAGGCAGTTCTGTGACACTGAGCGAGAGAGAGAGAGAGACAGAGAGAGAGAGAGAGAGAGAGACTGTGTGTTCAAATGGGACTGACAGCTCATTTACAACATCCAGTTGAGGAAGAGGTGAGAAATGAGAAGTTGGGGGAGGAGAGGTGCAGAGAGGAAGAGACTGAGGGGTGGAGAGGTTGTATGGAGGCACACACACACACACACACACACACACACACACACACACACACACACACACACACACACACACACACACACACACACACACACACACACACACACACACACACACACACACACACACACACACACACACACACACACACACACACACACACACACACACACACACACACACACACACACACACACACACACACACACACACACACACACACACACACACACACACACACACACACACACACACACACACACACACACACACACACACACACACACACACACACACACACACTACGAGGTGAGTTATAATGGCCTAGACTTGCTTTTGAAGTCCCTGTAGACAGGGGACCCAGGGGAGGGGAAAGAGGGGAGAGAGGAGGGAGGGAAGGTCTCTGTGTTTGTTTGTTGATTGATGTATGCAGCTTCCTGTCTTTGTGAGATGCAGCACCAGGCTCTGGTTTCACAGGAGGCCTCCTGTGTGTTAACCCTGTCAGCACTGCATGCTGAGGTCAGCTTACACGTACACGCACACGCACACACACAGAACAAGGCATTCCGAGCAACTGTCTGAGACACAGCTTCCTCTGCAGTGAAACATTGAAAGGCCTGAACAATGTTTAAACTAGCCCAGCCTGGCAGCCCACTCCAGATGACCAGGCCCTCTCCTCTGCTGGGGTACAGCACAGCAGTGCCAGTGTCAGCGCGCTGGCCACTGCGGCGTCACTGACACTGGCCTGCTGTCCCCAGATACACTGGCCTGCTGTCCCCAGAGACACTGGTCTGCTGTCCCCAGACTACCAGTAGCACCTGACTGCATTCCTTCCCTGCTCAAGAATATGGGGCTTCTGGTAGTTTCTGCCATTCCACAAGAAAAAGCTCTGACATCACAATCAGCGCCTCTACTGACTTCCTGTTCATCTCTCATCTGAACACCTCCCCTCTTTTTGGCGAGAGAGTGATGGAGGGAATAAGGGAGAGGGAGGATGATGTGTAAGGGAGGAGAGGGTATGAAAGGAATGAGAGAGGTGAAAGGAGAGGTGGAGAGGGCAAGGAGTTGATGTTAAAAGGAATGGATGTCATCTAAATTCAGAGCATGAGAGCAATGTGAAGAATGCCAAATATGTCCTTCCTCTCTCCTCCCTTCCCTTCTTTCTCTCCGTCATTAGAGAGTGGTGAGAGGGAGATAGAAAGATATGAGGGAGAGAGAGAGAGAGAGACTACCGTCTTGTTTTTCCTGTCCCCTCTCTTCCTCCCTCTCTCTACCCCTTACTCCCCCCATCTCTCTCTCTCTCCGCCTTCCTCTCAGGTCTGTCATCGCACCACCACTTCCTGCTCACTCTGGCCAATCGGCAGCCACCAAACCAACTTCCTGTCTGAGAAAGCGCAGGACAGGATGTGGGGATGTGTGGATGTTATGTCCGGGCCTTCACATGGCTTCTTCGTAGCTTAAATGAACGGTCGGAGACAGTTGACTGTGTTCATTTCCTCATCACTTCGGTGAGCAACCCAAGAACAGAGCAGGGATTCTACAATGAGCATCCAATTAGATACAAACTACAACAGTCCTGGTTGTAATGTAACCAAGAAACTTCTTCTCTGCACATCACAAGTGATATAGAGTCATACACGCTTGGCTTTAGAGTGCTGTAAGGAAACCAAATGCAACTAAACTGATAAACTCACAACTCCATGTCTGAGGTGAGGGAGGTCATAAATTCTGCAAGCAGGAAACCGCCCTTATCGTCATTGTCCCAATGCTGGCATCGTTTTATCAAGAAACTGGCGTCTCTCAGAAAAAGAGATTTGCCATTTCCTGGCAACTATAGGACTGTGACTGTAAGACACGCCTCTATGAGCTGTCTGAAAGGACATCACACCCTGGACGGGCATTCCATTCCAGGAAGCTCCATTCTAGTCCAATCCAACTTGTCCGTGTGAAGCAGGAACATACCAGAATATCCAACCCTACAGTGCCCTGTCTGAGCGTGCCAAATGTCTGGTCATCTCTTCCTCCTGTCAAACTATCTTCTCATCTTCAGCGGTGATTAACGAGGGGCTGGCCTATAAATAAATATTTTTTTAAACCCATCGTTGCCAGGGAGATGCACTGGAGAGGCGTTCCAGCGGTTCCGATCACTTTCAGAGAACATGGCTGAACGTAAACACAGCCTCTTCAGGAAGGCAGATAACAGGCGGACAGACTAAATATGTGGTCTGCTGCCTCTGATCAGACTGCTCCGGCCTCCTTATACTACCACCTCATCTGCTCTACCACCTCATCTGCTCTACCACCGCATCTCCTCTCCAACCTCCTCATCTCTCATCCCTCCTCACTGCCTCTCCTCCTTATCGCCTCTCCTACCTTCTCATCTCTCTTACCTCCTCCTTTTCTCTCCTCATCTGCTAACCTCTTCTCCTGCTGAGATGCAGGGAACATGACATGATTAGGGAATAAACTGTTTTTCGACTTTAATCCCAAGCACACGCTCAGCGAGGTGTGTGTACTGAGGCCTTAAACAGATTCTTAAAATGGAACTGTGAGTACGAGACGACAGATAAGAACCTTACTGAGACACCTCCCTTGTAAGAGACTGACCCCTTCAAGACACACACACACACACACACACTCAGCCTGTACATGAGTAAACAGAAACCGCACACAGAGAGGCTATCAACATCAGACTGGCTTCATGAACATGAGGGCTGAAACCAAATGACCTTGACCCTGTCAGCATTTTCTGGTCAACATCCTCACTATCACACCCAGAACACCGTCACTGCCAGCCTGTTTTATAGCCTGATTCACACCCGTCCAGAACACCGTCACTGCCAGCCTGTTTTATAGCCTGATTCACACCCGTCCAGAACACCATCACTGCTCCAGGAGAGAGAGCCCACCATCATTCTGAAGGGAAGTGTGACAGGAAAGACAGAGAGAGTGGTGGGGACATGCAGAAAAGGGCCCAGACTGGATTATGGACATATATTGGCCCCCAGCCTGCCCTGGGCCCTCTCTGCCCTGGCACCTGCCTGCAGAGCCCCAGCTCACCCAATCAGCTGCTCACCTCGAGGCACCTCCAACAGAGAAGTGTTCCTTACAGAAGATAGTTCCCCCCCCCCATCGCCCCCCACCCCCAAAGTGATGCCACCCCCAGCAAGTGTACACACACCCCTCTTGGTGGAGGGGTGCTCCTGTGTGGTATTTACACCCCAACTCCCTGACCTCAATCTGTGTGGGAACATTTCTGAACAGTAGCTAAATTCTGGCTGAATTCAGGCGAGCCACTTGCCTGGCCGCTCTCTCTCCAACTGGAAGGGAACAATCACCTGCCAGAACAACCAACAGCTCGTGTACACTTCCTGCTGCGTGTGTGTGCGTGACTCAGCTATAACTGAGAAAAAGCATGAATGGATTCAGTCACCACAATAACCACGCCAGTGATGACACATCCTTTCCAGCGTAGACACACCTGCCGGTTCAGATGCCACACCCGCCACTGGCACTGACAGAAAGGATGGGTCACATTCCCCCCGCCACCCTCCCCAACAAGGCTGACTAGAGGGAGTCTTCACAGTAACATTCCTCCAGTGTGTTTCATCTAAAGCGTAACCTACAGACCCATCTGTTATCGGCAGCAGTGGATGATGTAATACTGACATGGATTTGTTAAAAATTGATTTTAGGTGGGGTTCCTCTACAGAGCGGTGTCTTCCTGTGTCTGTAGGGTTTGCGGCAGAAATTTGCGGTGGTCAAACTAGTCTCTCTCCAGCCCCTTCCCAACCCCTAATTCTGCAGCACTAGCATGCTAATGCTAAACCAGAACCCCTCACCCGAGGAAACAGGAAGTTATTAAGCTAAAAGGAAGCAGAAGTTTGTCAGAAAACCGTTTTCTGATGAAGTCATGAAAACCACAAAACATTCCAGATGGGTAACTGTGGTGGCATGACAAGGTCCACATATGAACAAGTGTGTGTGTGTGTGTGTGTGTGTAGGAGGGCGTGTGTGTGTAGGAGCGTGACATTTCCCCTAGCTTCAGAGCTTCATTCCTAACATTCCCTTCGAGGCAGGAGTGGGCAGTCTACTGGTGCTCATCTGCTCCTGATCCTATACACACGCCTCATCTGGCCTAAATATGGCAAGACACACGCTTCATGGTGAGTCTGGGTGTAAACACACAAAAAGTGAGAGTGAAAAGAGAGTTTGTGAGTGTGCGAGAGAGAGAGAGAGAGAGAGAGAGAGAGAGAGAGAGAGAGAGAGAAAGAGCGAGAGAGAGAGGGAGGGAGGGAGGGAGGGAGGGAGGGAGGGAGGGAGGGAGGGAGGGAGGGAGGGAGGGAGGGAGGGAGGGAGGGAGGGAGGGAGGGAGGGAGGGAGGGAGGGAGGGAGGGAGGGAGGGAGGGAGGGAGGGAATGTGACCAAACGAGTAGGGCCGGCCAATCCTGTAGACAGCATTGTCACATTAACCTCCTCTTCCTGTTGCTGCCACCACATGCTTTCTTCGCCTTTTAAGGCAACAAAGTTAACGGCTTGTCACCATAGTGATGACGTCACAGCGTGCAAGGTGGTCCCCCCAAAAGCACACTGACTACACACACACACCTACTTTCAAAACACACACACACTTTTCCTGTTGTTTGGAACACCTGGCGGACACACCTGAGACGTCCCTGTGCTCAAAGCTCTGTGCATGTCCACAGCCCCTCCACAAACACTGTTCTCTACTGGAGGAATGTGAAACATTACCTCCCCTATCCTCCCCCACTCCCACCTTTCCCTCCCCCCTCCCTTGTTAGGAACTTCCTATGAGCCAGCAGAAACGATTAAGAGTGAGAGGGAGAGAAAGAGGGGTGGTAAAGAGAGAAAGATGGAGAGAGACAGAGGGGGGTAAAGAGAGAGAGAGAGACAGATGGAGAGAGACAGAGGGGGGTAAAGAGAGAGCGAGAGAGTAGTCTACATAGTGAGCTGACTGTAATTCAGATTCAGATTACTTTATTGATCCCGAGGGAAACTCCTTTGTATCAACGGCACACAGTCTCGCAAAGCACAGTTAAGGGTAAGGGTGTGAGGTAAAAGATTAGAAAGTGTACACAGGGGTAGGGGGTGGGGTCAATAACAATAAGTAAAAAAAATGGTGGGTGAGGTGAATCCTCCCAGGGAGCATAATGATTATGTACAGAAGCTATACATTTACAATTATACAGTAATGGTCTTGTATAATATACAGTATTATATTAGAATGTACATGATTTTCAGTTTTTTTACAGAATGTGCAGAATGTACAGCAGAATATACAGTATGTCCAGGATAAAGTGCAGGTAACATTGCCTCTTCAGCTGTGTGTGTGTGTGTGTGTGTGTGTGTGTGTGGTCTGAAATACCCCTCCATAGGAGGGTTGGGAGGAAGTGAGAGGAGGGGGAGAGGGAAAAGGGCTTGTAAAAGGTCTGAGAGTCCAGACTGACGCTGCTGTTTGTTCCTCTGTGTTTCCACTTCCAAATGACACACACACACCTACGACACACACACACATACCTGGCCCTTTATGACTCACTGCTCTATGCCTGTGTGACACACCACGACACACACGTTCAAATGGATACCTAAGCAAATTGTCACGCAAATGACCAACCTTGATTGACTCAAATCAAGATCCTGAGTCAGTGGGTGGCAGAGGGAGGGAGAGAGGGGAAGGAAGGGACCAGTGGGAGGCAGTGATAGAGGCAGAGAGAGATTAAGGCAGGCAGGAAAGTAGAAGGCCCAGAATGCTCTACTGCCACCAAGAAGGGGGGGGGGGGGTTAGGGTCCCGAGGAAGATCCCGAGGTCAGATAACATAATCCTCTCTAAATGACTTTCACAAAACTGACCACCATCTTTGCTTAGATCCTTTATCACATCTCCTATTTTATTTGCTTCCCCGTATATTGTATGTTTTATATTTGAATATGTTACTGTGTGCTGTACTGTACCTTGTTACAAACTGCAATTTCCCCACTGTGGGACATATAACAGATCATCTTATTTTAGGTCGACACTGATCTCTCTCATCCTGCTGGACTAACTTTCTTCTTCTGTACAAGGATAATAGCGTCCACAAACACCACTTAACGAAGCAGTAAATCAAGTTTATAGTCTCCTTGTGCTTAACAGGTGACACAGTGACTACCTTAAGTACATTTCCAGTAATGCCAGAGCTTTAGCTAGCTTTTCACACTCTAAGCTGTGTAGCAAAGAGTATTCACAGACTGGCATGGATCGATATCTGTGTTTGGCTGGAAGAGATAGAGAGGGCGAGAAAGGGAGAGAGAGGGAGAGACAGAGGGTAAGAAAGAGAAAGAAAGTGACTACGTGGGTAAGAGAGAGACAGACAGACACCCTACCCCTCACGGCACATCCTTCTCATCTCTTTCCAGAGACCAGAAGCTCGTTCCATACCAGCCCCCAGACCCCCCCCCCCCCCCGACCCCCACACTGTGACATCATCACAGATGCACGACACCAGCTTCCTGACACGTTCCGACACGGTTGGTACCAACATTATCCAAGACAGCCAATCAGCTGTTAAGCTGGGATGTCACCGCTGCAGAGTAGAGTCACCACTGGTTGGCTGGCTGTACAGGCAGACAGACACTCTTTGTTATCTGGTCAACTCTAGGCTGTGATTGGTCATAGAAAGATTGTCTATAGTTCAGCTCCAAAGGCTTGCCTAACTATGAGCATTCAGACTAGTAATATGGACTAAGTGTATATGGGTGCGTGCGTGTCTGTGTTGTGTGGTGTGTGTGGGGGACCTGGCGCAAGGCTGTGCTGTCCACTGTGTCCAGACTGCAAGGCTAAGGGGAGGTAACTAGCTTCTTCAGCCAAAACACAGAACCATTCTGCCCCAGTCCTAAAAATATGCAAGGGTTCCTACAGCAGGAGCGATATAATCCTCTTACAAACAGCCTTTTGTCTGAACATGTACTCTTAAGACTCTGGTGTACAAGACAGCCTCATAAAGACCCATGGACAGACAGAGAGGGGGGGGACAGAGATGGTGGGGGGGGGAGACAGAGAGGGGGGAGAGACAGGGAGGAGGGGAGAGACAGAGCCTTGGTGTATCTGCGTCGGCTGTCTGAGGGCTGAAACCTTGAGCAAAAGAAAGTCTCTGATCTCAGTAAATATTAGTAGTCCTTCAGCCCGAGGTTCACAATACACACAATGAGTGTGTACATTGTGTGTGTGTGTGTACATTGTGTGTGTGCGTGCATGTGTGTGCTAGGGTGGATAACATCCCAGTAGCCTTGTTACCTTCTCCTTAGAGGATGGAGACTGGGGGGTGGGGAGAAGAGAGGAGGGACTAGGGGAGGGTGTGGGTTGAGGATGTGGGTGTGGAGGGCCAAGAACGGAGACTGGAGGATGAAGTGGGTGTGGGTGTTGTAATCCAGGCATGGCCAGGCGTGTGAAGGAGCTCATGCAGCACTCAGTCTGGCTGGCTGGGGGTGGAGTGGTGGGGACATGGAGGGTAAGAGGCTAGGACATTGGTGTGTCTGACTGCCAGCCCTAAAACAACCACTCAATGTTCAGCCAATCAGCCCCAAGAAGCAGGCCACACCCTCTCTGCCTGTGATTATGGTGTCCATGTTAGCCAATCCCTGGTTTTCCTCTTTCTTTCCACAGAAGAAAGGAGGGATGACAGCAGGGTGATGGAGGGAGGGGGAGGAGAGGATAACCTAGACAGATGTTGACCCAGTAACAAGAGGGGCTTCAGACCAGCGAAAACGAGCAGATTAGGAACCGACAAACAGACAGACAGTGAGACAGGCAGCGAGACACAGAGAGACAGACATTCAGGAATTAATTGATCATGTGAACAAACAGTTAAAATAACACACACTATACACATGTGCCAAGATCACAGAACATCATCTACATTAACCATCTACATATCAATCTGCTACCTCCTGTCCACAAACACCAACATACAACATACCCTTCAGGCACTGCGTAAGCACCATCTGCACTGGTAACATGACTGTAGCATGTTCCATCTGCAGAGGAGATCCTTGACTGTAGCTAGGTATCAGGTTATTAATAGCAGCAGCAGGGAGAGATGGGAGCGAGGGAAGGAGACGGTAGCAGAGATAAAATTATAGAAGTAGAGAGCAAGCTTGCACAGCTAGTGAGAAACTGTGTGACAGTGAGAGATGGCAGGAGAGAAAGGGAGAGAGCGGAGAGAGGGACAGTGTTAGGGAGACGGAGAATGTGTGTGTGAAAGAGAGAGACAAAATGAGAGAGAGACAGAAAAAGAGACAGAGAAAAAGAGACAGAAAGAGAGGGAACTTGTTCTGCTGTGACAGCTCTGTCCTCAGCCCTGTGTGTGTCAGCGCTCTGGTGAACTGTGCTGAGAAATAGCTAACTGGATGGGCTGTTCTGCTCTATTCCTCTCCGCTCTACCCTACCCCCTAGTCCCCCATACCTGAGCCCCGTGCTCTAGCCTCTACTGCCTTAAAAGACACCTGCAGAGGCCAGGGATGCAAGGGGAGGCCTGCTCCCACAGCAGATGGAGGCTCATTAACTTCTCTCTCTCGCACACACAAATTACAGACACACAAACCAACATGAACTTAGCTTAAGCAAGGGAACTTTTTATTTGATTATGTAGATGAAACAATGTTCCCAACTGAACCATGACTAGTAAAGCACCAGCAATGTTGAAAATGCTTAAACCCAGCCCCTTAAATAATGCAACCCTCTCTCCCACTCTCTCCCCCCCCCCCCCCACCCCTTTTTCCTCTCTTTCTCCCTCTCTCGCACCTAAACACTCAATCTTTTCTCCTGCTGAATTGCCTGTGAAGCCTCAAGGGCACATGGCCTGACCTGGCAAGCACAACATCATGTAAACATTGTGCGCGTCTCAGTTCTTCAAGTAAACATATACAAAACTGTACAGCACTCTTCTGTAGATATAAACCACAGGAGGAGAAGTAAAAAAAAAAACTGTCTGAATATTACACATCAATAGACTCCTGGAATTAAACAATCCCAAGTGTGTGTGTGTATGGTTTCTGGGCTTACTAGGCCAGACTTTGTGCCTTTGGGGCTTTGCATGAGATCCAGTAAAGTGGAGGAAATAGGAGGGAGAGAGAGAGGAGGTGAGGAGAAAGAGAGGAGGGAGAAAGAGGAGGGGGAGGGGAGTGTAAAGATGATGAGGAAACAGACTGGAAGAAATGCCTTTGTCACAGAAACACGTATATTCAGTCCAGCACACCCCAAACACAGGGGGTGGGGGGGAGATGGACACCTTCCCCTCCCAGGATGTGTGCGAACCTGAGGGCAACGCCCCTCCAGAAACACTGCATCTGACCCACTGCACGCCTTGTCCTCCAGCACCAGACAGGCCACATCTGCAGCCCTGCTTGCCCCAAACCCCTTCTTTTTTAGTCAGGCAAAAAAACAGGCCACCCAGCCCCCCTGGAAGCCCCCTTCCCTTGGAGCCCCCTGCCCAGCTATAATGGGCCATAAATGGAATGTTTCCCCTGCATGCTCTGGCTATGGGAGAAAGGAGAGAAAGGAAAGAAAGAAAAAGGGAGCGAGAGAAAAAGGAGGGAGGGAGGGAACCGCATTCCATTCTGATCGGTCCTCTTCTGCTTGCCTGCCTCGCTAGCTAGCAGGCTAACTGGGGAACTGATTGATTGGATGGCTAGCTAGCTGCCACACTGGCTGACTGGCTAATAGACTGACAAACTGACTGTCTAGCTCAGAGGTGTCCAATCGTGGTCCTCGAGGCTCACTGTCCTGAGAGTTTTAGATGTTTCCCTGCTCTGGCACACCTGATTCTAATGAATGGTTGTTCTTCCACAGTGATTGATTATGACCATTCATTAGAATTTAGTGCTAGAGCAGGGAAACATAAAAAATGTCAGGACAGTGGGCCTCAAGGACCAGGATTGGAGACCCCCTGGTCTAGCTGACCAGATAGCTAGATAGTTGCTTAAATAGAATGCCTAGCGAACTGTTTGGCTGGTAACTTGAATTTCAGCCATACAAGTAGAGGTTTCATCTAAAACTAAAGTCTACAGAGCCAGGAACTTATGCTCGCCCCTGAGCTGGAAGCTGATTCTCTACGGGAGGAACGAGATCAAACAGCCGGCCACACACACCCCATGTACTGTGGACTGGGAGTGGCTGGTGTGATTGTTCTATTGTGTGATGGTGGGACTGATTGGCTCATTGGGCAGAGCCGGACAGACCTGATAGGGCAGATTGGAGATACTCACTCTGTCACGACCTGTAAATCTCCTTCACATGACATACATCCCAGAGCTTCTGCTTCCTACCTTCTTCCTACCTGCTTCCTTCCTACCTGCTCCTCACTCCGACTATTATCAGATTGTGGAATCCCTGGTAACCCTAGCTAATTTTTGCCAGTATCAGCAGCAGAGATTGTGGACTTCTTGCTAACCGTAGCAAACCCTAGCTAGTACCACAGAGTTAGACAGATTTCTTGCTTTATTGTTCACAATCGTTGTGTTGATGCAATCGTTGAGTTATGCTCTTATAGCTCTTCCCTTGGCACTTATTGGTTCTTACGATGTATGTTTCACAGTCTAAAAGCCCACTATGTTCGGGGTCTATCACATTGCTATGCTCAGTGACCGATGCTCTTTGTAAATGCTCTTTCTTGTAAGTCGCTTTGGATGAAAGCGTCTGCTAAATGAATAAATATAAATGTAAAATTTAGACAGTCAGAGATTGTATCAAGTTGCACCACCAACACCTTTAATTGTGTTCTGAGAGGAGGAGAGGGAAGGGAGGGTGACTGTAGCCTGAAGAGGCAGCACAGCCTTTCCCAGCTGCCTTGGGTTTCCTTGACAACAGAGAAGCGTGTTAAACTGCCAGTGTAGAGGGGCGCCCCAGAGGTAGGTGACGCACAACGAAAGCTCAGACCCTACCGCATCTCCTACATGCCCCCCGCCTCTTTCTCTCTCCCCCAACATGCCCTCCCCCTTCTTTCTCTCTCCCCCAACATGCCCTCCCCCTTCTTTCTCACTCCCCTTACATGTCCTGCTCCTCAAAACAAAGCAGAAACACTCAGAGATCCATCTTTAAATGCTGCCAGTGTTGGGAACACACTGTGCTGTACCCGTCATGGTGCCACAGTCAACAGGAGTACAAGTCTGGGCACTGGTGAGCTAAGGGAGGTGGGAAGCAGTGTGTGTGTGTGTGTGTGTGTGTGTGTGTGTGTGGGAGGGGGGGGTAAGACTAGGGTGTGACACTATTCAGACTACAATCAGAATCCTACTCATGCAATCCCATTCAGTACCAGAGTATTTATGTAGGAAATATGTTTTTTTGGGCAGAAGGATATTTAGCCTGTTAATGCTTGCAGTAAGGCCATGGCATTTTAATTTTACATTTAGCAGACACTCTTATCCAGAGCGACTCACAGCAAGTACAGGGACATCCCCCCCCCCCCCCCCCCCCCCCCCCCCCCCCGAGGTAAGTAGGGTTCAATGTCTTTCCCAAAGACACAATGTCATGTTGGCACAGCCAGGGTTCGTACCAGGAACCTTCTGACTACTAGCCCAACTCCTTAACCTTGCATGCATTGTGTGTCTGTATATGAAAGAAAAAAACATGAAGCGGTGACATGAAGAATAGGGTGTTACTGTGGCATGTCACTGCATGTGGGAGGTTTTTTGGCGTTCCTGATCCTTAATTATATGTTTGTTTGGTTGGCTGGATCTTTGGAGTGAGTGTGTAAAACTGTAACTAGGGTAGCTGGACCTCTGGACTGGCCTCAAACCAGGCTTTGAAAACAATGTTTACCCATTTATCAATGTTTTATCAAGACATTCCACAATGTTAGAGGATTATTGTCTAGGTATGGGCTTGAGATAGACTATACATAGTCCATGTATTTAATTACACACACACACACATATACAAACACACTCCCTTTGATACATTCGTGGGAGGAATTCATTAACGTTTATGCAATAACCGGCACAGCAGGGGTGAAAAAGCGTCAGGAATTTGCCCTTGGTTCCCCTGCCCCAACTTTGGTCAAATAAATGTCCCATCATAGTAGCCTGAACACTGTACACCCCCCGAATAACCAATGGCCCGGTCAAACCAAACAATGAGTGTGTGAGTTTGTTATAGAAACAGCTGCAGAATTTGGGGGAGTGGAGGGGGAGGGGTGGTGGCATGGGCAGCTGACCAGGGCTTTGGGTCATGTTTGTGTTACATATGAAGTGAATCATTGACAAAAAAAAATATCTTTCTTGGGAACTTTGGCCTTGAAATAAGTCAACACGTTGAAATGGTTAGGCATGACAAACTGGAAGGGAAGCCAACCTCATGGTTATGATGTCAAACAAATGAGGTATAATTCTGGTCAAAATGCCAATCACATGGTTTGTGTAGGTTGGGTTCAGAAAAGGTTTGTGTAGGTTAGGTGCAGACAAACGGAATACACACACATATATACATTTTGAAATATTCTGTATATATCTGCATATCTATATATATTTAGCTGCATGTTGCAATGGCGGGTTCCTTCTTAGGTTTACAAACCATTACAAAATTGACAACACTGACATGTCTTTCAATATGTATTTCAATATTGTATTTCAGACTGGTATTTCAATCAAACTGGAGCAATGTCTGATTTGAAGATGTTGCAGTTCTTTATGAATTAAATATCCATGCTTCCAAAATTACAGAGTTCTTGAGACTTTTTTGTTGTTGTTCCCCATCAGCTATGATTCATGAGTGCCAATTTCAAGACATCTTGACCTGACTGGGTCAATGCAGCCATTTTGAAAGTGACAACTTTGAAGCGTGTTCTGTAACCTGTGCTCTGAAACCTGTGTTCTGTAACCTGTATTCTGTAACCTGTGTTCTGTAACCTGTGTTCTGTAACCTGTGCTCTGAAACCTGTGCTCTGAAACCTGTGTTCTGAAACCTGTGTTCTGTAACCTGTGTTCTGTAACCTGTGTTCTGTAACCTGTGCTCTGTTCGAGCCCATCATGCATAAATTCATTCTTTAGCTATGAGTTAGTCTGTAGATTGTATAACATGCGGCCAAACAAGCAACAGAATAGCTATAGTATGTAACTGGTATTAGGCTAAACAGTGGGGGTTAATTCAGCCCACTGTTTTCCAAACAAGGTGTGTGTGGGTTTGACTGAGCTCGCCTGCCTGCGTGTGTCAAGAGCCTTTGAGTGTGTGAGAACTGGGAGCAGCAGGTCAGAATCAGACTATCAGCTTTTGATTGACACTTGTAAGACTGGACAAAAACTGCAGGAGTATCTTAAAAATGTGTTTCATGAATCTATATTGTACGCAAAAATCCAATAGGGCAGCTATTATAGGTTCTTGAGGCTTTTTTTGTTCCTTGTGAGCTGTAAGACATTTACAAAATTTCGTAATGGTAGGCGTAATGGCATAAATTTCAAAATGACATATTGGGGTGTGTCTTGTAGCGCCACCTATGGTCCCACATGGCCCGTGTTTGGTATGGTAGTTACTAATGCTTTGCAGTATGAACATGCCAAATTTCACAACTTTTTTACATTACTGGTCTAGGCCCTGCCATTGACTTCCAGCATAACATAATACCGCCAATAACAATAGGGTTTCATTATAATAAGAATTCTAAACATCTCGTCCGTCAGATGCACAGCAACACACCCTGAATTATTCCACATTGTTGGGCAACGCTGCCTCGAATGATCTTCAACACGCTCTACCCTATTTCACAATGTCAGGGACTCGGTTGTACAGGGGCTGGAGATTAAAGACAAGTTTGGGAGGGGGAAACTAAAAATATTTGGGGAGGTAGAGGCCTAGGTCTATGTGCGACAACCTAAATGTTAGACTCGATTGAGCCCCAAAAAAGTAAGAAAGTAATTTCCTTATCAGCCAAAACCAGGACATCAGATAACAATGACTGGAGCGCAATTTCACGAGCTATTTTGGAGTCTTTCACGACATTTTCGAAAATGTTCCGCCTTTGCCGCATTCGTGCATCCGGTTATCTTAGAAAACTTATGTTTGCCTGTAGGGAGAGCTACTGGAACAACAGCCAAGCTGTAGACAACTGATACTTTGTACTTTGTTTCATTCATAGACGGGGGGGTGGGGGGGGGGGGGAATCTCCTTTGCCCCCTCAATTTTAGGCTGAGAAAATCCAGGTTGCTGTTAGACAATGACGCATGTGTAAAGATATCACCACAGCAACACCAAGGCAAGAATACATCTGACATACAAAAAAATTAAAAATAATAGGTACAAAATAGGTTTCCAGATTGAAAGCATGAACCAAAAACTCGGGCCCAAAATCTGTCCCCGACCTCTCCCCACCCGACCCCCAGCCATTTTCCCCCCTCTCTTCCTCCTACCTTTCGCTGTTGTTTTTCCCAAGCGGGATCCAGGAGCAGATCCCGGTCCCAATCATTTTCCTGTTCCATGTATGTCGGAGGTTCGGCCGACGAGTATAAATTTTGATTATTTGTAGCGTGATAATCTACCATATCAGCTACACCCGAACTGTGCTACCGAGCTAACTCTCACTCTCTCGATCAGCCGAAAAAGCAAAACGGGATGTGACCCAGTTGCGGCAACGCTCCGCTTTCAACGATCTGGCAGGAATATCCGGTCCGTGCACTGGCAAAATCCCCGTTTCAGAAGAAGAATGCTTCTCTACCCGAGGAGGGAATGGTGTGGTCGTGCGAGCCGCTCCTACAACTTCGAATAGTCTACGTAGGCCCAATCATCTCATGAATATTCATATAAATCTACGTTCAACATGATTCATAATGCGTTGAAACACTGCCCTCAAACGGCCATGTATTATTTTTTTATCAACCCAAAATTATCACATATCTTCGAATATATTACAAATATACAACAACAATCGTACACCAGGGGGTGCTTTCTCAAACGGCCATATTAACACAAGTTTACGGCCACTTTTATTAGGCTACCGATTGGATGTTCATGATTTGAGTTGATAAACCATTTTACATTTGCGTTGCGATGAACGTTTCACAAACGTAAACGGAGGCTCTCGGCGCAGCAACCACGGAGTTAGGAACTTTATTTTTAGTTTGCTGCAGCTTCCACTCGTGCTTGTTTGAAGCGATAGTTTTCTCACTCGAGTTCGGTGGTTCTTAACCTGGGTTCGATCGAACCCCTGGGCTTCGGTGAGTGAGTCTGAGGGGTTTGCCGGAGGTCAAGACAAACATCCGCCTCATACCATTCGTGATGACACGACCAATTAGGTTCGGTAAATGCGCATATGAAACTGGTGGGGTTTCAGTACCTCCAACAAGGTTAAGAACCATTGCACTAGTCGCTTAGTGTGGGATTGAGAGGCACCTGGCTGCAGATTTCTCCACGTTTTAGCCGTCGGCAAACACTAATTGACAGTTATGTCGTAACTTTCAATTTGTTTGGGTTCCCACAGTCGACGCTACTTTTTCCTGTTCTACTGATCTAATATGGTCATGAAAGCTCAGCCACTCTCATGCATTATCCAGGACAAGTGCTGGCAAACACCTCTGCATAATTTAACAGCCAGCGATGCTGCCTCCATTGTATATCGTTACCTCCTCGGATTTGTATCATTCCTGGTGCGAGCACGGCAGCCTTGAGCCCTACCGAGGGCTCACCGCTACCTGCATGCGGGGTTCGAGCAGGTGTAACCATAGGGTGTAACGAGGAGAGGGGTGTTTGTTTAGTCTCTCCCCGCCTTCCCGCTAGTGCGCTGCAGTAGTAGAGGGTCAGGAAAAGAGGATTATATTTACCACAAACATTTAATAGGCTCGCGGCCTGCGACTGTACATTGTAGGAAGTAGGTCACACTCAAACTCGTGTCCATGTAGATTACCGTCAGCATCTCTCTCTCTCTCTCTCTCTCTCTCTCTCTCTCTCTCTCTCTCTCTCTCTCTCTCTCTCTCTCTCTCTCTCTCTCTCTCTCTCTCTCTCTCTCTCTCTCTCCTCTCTCTCTCTCTCTCTCTCTCTCTCTCTCTCTCTCTCTCTCTCTCTCTCTCTCTCTCTCTCTCTCTCTCTCTCTCTCTCTCTCTCTCTCTCGTATGCCGGGCCCGTTTGCGCCACTTTGATGTCCCGTGGTGTCGTCCGGTGCGGGATTGGGCTCGAATGCCACATTCCTAATCGCTTTTTACGTAATTCCCATGGATCTCGTGAGCCTTGGACCACAGCGCCGTTACAAACTCGATTTCGTGAGACTGCTGTGTGAGAGAAACTACTGATGAATGAACAGGCCTGAAACAGGATTTAAGTAATTTACAAAGACCAAAGTGTGTGTGTGTGCATGTTTGCCTGTGTGTAGCCAGCCAACAATCCAGCTACAACTCCTCTACAATTTATGGTGTCGTTTTGACAGAAGTCTTAACAAATATGGCGCAACAGGAAATTGCTGACCCCCAGCCCCCCTTTTCCCCCAGGCCCCCCTCTCCAGTCCCCCTCCCCCTGAGGCCCCCTCTCCCTCCCAGGCCCCCTGTGTCTGGTATGTACCACTTCTGCCCCCCTATTCAGCAGGACTATCATAGCTATGGGATGCTTTCAGAAAGGATATTTATACATACCAAACGTCAAGGCCCTCCTCCTTCCAGACAGAGCATCATGTTGCAAGAACGCTTCCTTAGAAAAAAAATTACTTTCTTCTTCCCAGGTTTTGAACCGTTGAAAAGATACTTATATATATATATATAAGTATATTATATAGTAATATACTATAGTATATAGTATATATTTATATATATTATATATATATTTATATATATTATATATATATAAATATATATACTTAAGTGTTTTGAGGAAAAAAAGTTATGAAAGGTTGAAACAATTGATGAGAAACTTGATGACAAAATGAAGTCATACAAAATATTTATTGCAATTAGGATGTATTAAACAACTCCAAGTGCCACAAAGTCACATGCTGAAATTGGGAACGATGATAAAAACCATAAAAGGAAAGACAAGTGAACTGAAAGTTTGACTCTCTGGAGGAGAGAAAGTTTAGCTGTACATCGTCATGTGAAGCCACTGTAAAGAAAAGAAATTGAGTCAGTGACTAATAATGTGTATATGTCAGTGGGTTTGTGTGTGTTCAAGTGTGTGTGAGATCCATACCTGTCTGTAGTTGATGGATATGGTACCCATTCCCACCATGTCGTAAGCTTCAAATTTACCTGTCAAAGGAAGATGAGAGAAAGAATGGTTCAGTCTGTCTTGTTCATGCCCCCCATCTCTCCCCCTTCCTCTTCCCCTCATACCCTCCCCAATATCCTCCCTTCTCTCCTACCATCCCCATCTCCTCCCCCTCCTCCCCTCCATCCCCCCATCTCCCCCCTCACAGATCATGCTCTCCAGTTTCATCAGCAGGTACAGGAACCCAGGGTAGCTGATGGTCATGTCAGGCTCAGTGTAGCGCAGGCCAATCAGCTGCAGGATGAAGTCATCCACCTGCAGGCCTGGGCCAGACCAGAGCACACAAACACAGATCAATTGATGTCCAGACACATCCCCTGCAGCTGGGCATCCAAGTTATGCCAACGCTACTAGGTGAGAGTCTGAACTGAGTAGTGTTGGCGCCCCCTAGAGGTCACGACCAAGGATGCATTTACCTGCTGTCTTCAAAGCTGGTGCCACCTCTGGGTACTCCAAGTGCTGTGATTTATTCCTGTCAAATTTGAGGAATATATTCTGTTAAGAGAACAGCGAGAGAGACAGAGGGAGAAGGGGGGTGGGGGGGGGGGGGGTTGAATGCCACTGAATCAGCTCTGAATCACAACAGTCAAATGCAATAAAACTTGAAGAGCGACTCAGACAAGTCATGTTGTTATTGAGTTAGCTCGGACATTATTCAATCAGACGGGTCAGACAAGTGTTTGATGTTATTAACTCTCTTTACTCTTGGTGTCACAGACTGGTCGATCTAAAGGTCACGGACAGAGAATAATTCACTGTTGCCATGGACCAACAGTTACAGTGTACAAAAAAATATCAGTCCATATCAGAGTATCAGTATTTTGTGTGGTTTAACTACATGGTTACTGAGTGAAGTGCAAACTAATAATCTGAGTTTGTAGATTGTCTACAGCAGTGACCTTTGACCTTACCGTCCATAACCTGATCTTGTCCCATAGCATTTTGAATGTCATCCAGTCCAGCTGGGCCAGACCCTGGGTCTGAAAGGGGTCAGGGGTCAAGGGGTCATGGAGCAGAGCCTCATAAATTCAAACACCCGGTTTCCTCCACAGATAAAAGGCATAAAGCCTTTTTTTTAATTAAACAGATTCAGATAAAGTCAAGGCTAAAATAGTTGGCACCCCTGACATTTTCCGTAAAATTAAGTATCTGTCACAGAAAAGTTTTGCAGTTACACACATTTTGCTATACACATGTTTATTTACTTTGTGTGTACTGGACACTGTAACACACAAAATAAAAAATGTAAAAAGCCCATTTGACATAATTACAAACAAAACAGGTTGGCACCCTTTTAAAATTGTGGATAAATAACTAGCATGGGATGCTTGTTTAAACCCACCTGAGTTATGTAATAGGTGTGGGTAACATAAAAAATCACACCTGAAAGCAAATAAAAAAGAGAAGTCAACTCAGTCTTTGCATTGTGTGTCTGTGTGCATCACACTAAGCATGCAAAACAGAAAGAGGACTTGACAACCACAATTGTGGAAAAATATCAACAATCTCAAGGTTGCAAATCCATCTTCAGAGATTTAGATGTTCCTTTGTCCACAGTGCGCAACATAATCGAGAAGTTTTCAACCCATGGCACTGTAGCTAATCTCCCTGGACATGGATGGAAAAGAACAGTTGATGAAAGCTTGCAAAGCAGGATAGTCCTGATGGTGGATAAGCAGCCCCAAACAAGTTCCAAAGAAATTCAAGCTGTCCTTCAGGCTCAGGGTGCATCAATGTAGGCGCGAACTATCCATCAGCATTTGAATGAAATTAAATGTTATGGCAGGAGACCCAGGAGGACCCCAATGCTGACACACAGATATAACAAAGTAAGACTACGGTTTACCAAAATGCACGAGTAAGCCAAAATCCTTCTGGGAAGCAAATCATTCTACCGTTTATCAAAAAACGGAATGAAACCTACAAAGAAAAGAACACAGTACCTAAAGTCAAATAGGGTGGATGTTCCAAGATGTTTTGGGGTTGTTTTACTGCCTCTGGCACTAGATGACTTGACTGTGCAAGGCATCATGAAATCTGAGGAATACCAAAGGATTTTGTGTTGCAATGTAGGGCCCAGTGTCTGGGTTTGTGTCCGAGACCATGGGTCTTCAAGCAGGACAGTGACCCTAAACATATCAGAAAACACCCAGAAATGGGTGGAGTCCAGATCTAAATCCCATTGAACACATTGGGGAGATCTTAAAAATGCTATTGGGAAAAGATGCCTTTTCAATATCGGAGACCTGGAGCAGTTTGAAAAGACAGAGTGGGGTAAAGTTCCGGTTGAAAGATCTAAGAAGCTTATTGATGGTTATAGGAAGTGATTGATTTCAGTTATTAAAAAATATAAAAATTAAATTGCAATACTTTTCTGTGAGAGATACTTAATCTTCTGTAAGATTTTGGGGGGTGCCACCATTTTTGCAATGACTGTATCTTAGATGCCCGCAGACAAACCCAGTTCACGCAACAGAGAACAAATCTGTTTTGTTTCAGTTGGCTGTTGATAGGGATCCGTCTGCAGGAAGGGACAGGAAGGTCTTACACCCTTCAGCAGGGTAAAGGATACATCCATTAAGACCACGAAGGTCTTGCAGTGTTCCAGAGACAGCGTTTTCTCACAACCTGCCAGCACTGCACAGACAGACACACTACTGATGTTATCACTGTAATGAATTTCTGTGTCATGACTCATGCTCAAGGTTAAAGGTCATAAAACTGCTGTGTCATGCTCAAGGTGAGAGGTTAGATAACTGCTCTGTCGTATTCAGGGTCAGAGGTTGATGGCTGACCTCCTCCTCTGATGGCCTCAGTCAGCAGATTAAACAGCTCTAGTGGCCTGCACTGCCCTCTCTGGTGGGAGGACAAACAACATAAGGATGTGAGGATGTGTGTGTGAGGGAAAAAGCAAGAGAGAGAAAGACAGAAGTGTGTGTATATGTGTATGAGAAAGAGGTGTTTTTGAGAAGTGGTGTGTGTGAGAAAAATGTGTGTGTGAGAGAGAGAAGTGTGTGTGTGTGTGTGTGTGTGTGTGTGTGTGTGTGAGAGAGAGAGAGAGACGTATATGTGTGTGTCATCTGGCCTTGTTGCAGTGCTTCTTAAAGAGCGCCCGAGCCTCCTCAATGGAAGGTAGAGCAGGCAGGTGAGGCGACAGGGGCTGCAAAACAAACACACCCACACAAATATCCATGGGCTCAATATGTTCTAACAAACAATATGCTCTAACAAACAATATGCTCTAACACAGTGGATGCATTTGATATGACCTCTGGTACCTGTGTAAGTGTGCTGTCTGCGGTCCCAGGCTTTTCTGCAGGCCTGTGAACAGAGGATACCAGACACTCATGCATGGTCTGTAAAGGACGACCAAGTTCAGTGTCCAAGTGCAGACCTTCCTGTACGTGTCTGGGATTTTAGTGGTTATGAGATCAGTGGTTAGAGCATTTGACTTCAGATCAGGAGGTTGTTGCGTCTACTTAACAAATACGGGGTACATAATTTCTCAAACAGCTCTAATGTCCCAGAGGAGGATAACAATACAATGTCTGTTAGCCCTAATCCTAAAATATTGCATTTGTTTGGTGTAACACCTTGAAAGAGATATCTAGTTAAACATGTCAGAGATCTATGATTACAGAACTTCTGGCTGTAGTTTTAGACAGAACACGTCTGCCCACTCACTTTGCAGCATTCCCCTTCTCTGTCAACACCCTCAGGATGAACTCTCCCTGCTGATTGGCCTGCTTCGTGGAAGGGATGATGATGTAATGGCCAGGTGCCAGGCGACTGCGAATCACAACCTCCCGTCGTTGGGTGTAGTCTCCGCTGCTGAGGACAGGGCGGGGCAGGCCGAGGTCCAGGGAGGACAGGTAGCTGCCCGGAATTTTGGCCTGACACACATACACACACATATATACCCATACACAAACATCCCCATTAGAGTAACCGCTCAATTGACTTTGTACACTTACGCATGTATCATTCCTATTTTGCATTCGACGCACAGCGGATTTATCTGTCCGCAGATGCACGTTGGTAAATTAGGGAATTAATTTACGCTCCAGGGGGCGGTTCGAGGCAAAAGGAGGCGTGTTCCAGCGCAAACATTCCCTAGTTTCAAAAAACAATTCCACCACTGACCAGGTAAAAGGTGGTTAAAAGTCAGTGGTGTGTTATTCAAATAATATCTTAAGGGCACAGGCTTCACAATGCATAAATCTAGCGTATACACTCATTCCTTATTCAGGTTAGTTGCAGTATAAATGGGGTTTCCAACAGTGGAAACAATTGTGGCAATTTCCTCCCATGCCTGTTTAACCAAAGATCATTTGGATAGGAATACAAGATGATGCTCTAACTGGTTTATTTAACATTACGTCCAAACCACAGCTATGACTACTTTACCCACTTCAGACCAACCCATTTTCACTTTGCGCTGGGCACAAGATTGATTTATCTGGCTGGTATAATGGCAACAGCGCCTGAGTCCCTCCCACAAAGTTACTTGCGCTTTGCGCTTGACACTTGCCTTTCAGATTGTGTAAATAGGGCCCAATGTGTGTGAGTGTTTACGCACCTGGTAGGTGTGTGCACCTGGTAGATGTATATGTGTGTGTACCTGGTAGGAATATGCACTTGATAGATGTGTGTGTGTAACTGGTGGGTGTGTGTGTACCTGGTAGGTGTGTGTGTACCTGGTAGGTGTGTGCGTGTGTGTGTACCTGGTAGATGTGTGTGTGTGTGTACCTGGTAGGTGTGTGTATTAGGTAGATGTGTGTGTACCTGGTAGGTGTTTGTGTACCAGGTAGGTGTGTGTGTGTGTGTGTACCAGGTAGATGTGTGTGTTCCTGGTAGGTGTGTGTGTACCAGGTAGGTGTTTGTTTGTACCAAGTGTGTGTGTGTGTGTGTGTGTGTACCTGGTAGGTGTGTGTGTACCTGGTAGGTGTGTGTGTGTACCTGGTAGATGTGTGTACAAGGTAGGTGTATGTGTACCAGTTAGGTGTGTGTTTGTACCAGGTAGGTGTGTGTGTGTGTACCTGGTAGGTGTATGTGTACCTGGTAGGTGTGTGTATGTGTACCTGGTAGATGTCCACAGCGATGGCCAGGTTGACCCTTGTGTGTCTCTGATGCTTCTGCATGAGGGCCACCAGCAGAGAGCAGCTGAGCTCGGGGTCACAGGGGTCATCATCCTCCTCCAGCAGGGTAAGATGGAACTGGGGGTTCAGCGAGTACAAGCCTGAACAAACACACAGAGAAACACACAGAGAGTCAGACACACACACAGAAAGACTCACACAAACACAGAAAGACTCACACACGCATAAATATGCGTTGCAACTTATACATATGCCAAGATATACACACACTCTCCCATGTGTATTTGTACATCAGGGTGTTTGTTTGCGTGTGTATGCATCGGGTTGTGTGTGTGTCAGGGCCTGCTCCACCTACCTCCTCTGGGCGATCCTCCAGCGCTGAGACTCTTCACCCAGCTCCCCTGATGCAGCGTGCAGTGCCAGGGGTGCTGGGCGCTGCCCGGCTGGCTCAGGGTCTCCTCTGACAGATGACACACCTCAATCATGTCAAAGTTCTGACGGAAGTCTGACACCTGCATCCTGGGGGAGGAAGGAAAGGAGGGGAGGGGAGGAAGAGAGACGGGAGAGACAAGAGAGCATAGAGTTAAAGGAGGGGAAGTTGTGTTAAAGTGTGGAAGAAATTGGATTTCCTGTGTACTTATATTAATCACTACTGAACACACTTTCCAAACACTTTCTTCATCAATAGTAATCATTCTTGACAGACAGGCAGTAAGGCATGTAGGCAGGCAAGCAGACAGACAGGCAGGCAGAACTCACCAGAATTCTCCATCGTCCTTCACCACCCTGTTCAGACGCTTCTGCTCTTCCTCACTGACCTTACTCCACTCTGGCCTGGGCACATATACATATGCATACACACACACACAAACACACACAGAGTGTCACTCATCAATATTCCATTATAAGTACATATTGTGAGGTTGTGAGTGCTCTCTGGCTGGTTCGCTGACCCGTTGCTGTCGCTCCAAGGCCCCTTCCACTCAACCCTGCCCCAGGGGTTCCTAACACGGACCAGGTCCACCACTTCACTCCTGGTCTTCACCTGGGGAAGAGAGGGATGGGGTGGGGGGTAGAGAGGGTGGGAGGGGGAGGAGGAGGGGAGGAAGCAGAGGGAGGTAGGTAGAAAGAGAGGAGAGAGAGGTAGGAGGAGAGGTTGGGAGGAAGGCCCGGAGAGGAGAGGACAGAGGGAGGAGTGTGTGAGCAAGGAAAAGGACATTGAAGGAGCAGGAAGACAGCTGATGTGAATGACAGCTCTCCTCCTACAGGGACAGGCAGCTCAGAGGCGTTAATGTCTGACTAACTAAGCATGTGTACTTTTCATCTCAAGATCTGTATATATTGTAACCCAGCACTCTATTTTGATCCCAGCCTTGTGTGCATTCAACACCTTGTGTGCATTTACTTACCTATTTTGCCCCATTCCTTTACTCCTGCGTGCACTCTTCTAATCTTTTACCTCACACCTTTACCCCTTTGTGCTTTTATGAGACTGTGTGCCGTTGTTGCTAAGGAGTTTCCCCTCAAGCATTAATAATGTATTCTGAATCTGAATGCAGTGTACAGAGCAGAGAAACAGGCCAGTGAGAGTGTGGTTGCTCTGCCGTGGCTGCAGGGGGCAGTGTTACCTGCTCCAGCCCGGTGATAGAGTAGGCATGCATGGACATGATCCCCAGCTGGTTGTCATGCTCTAGGGCGCCCTGGAGAAACACACACACACAGGTGTTACCCTCTATATCAACTCATAGTAAGTCCTAAGGGTAAAGGTATCTGTCAAATAGATACAAAGTACCGTATATTCATATAACCTCCGTAGCCTTCCTGACGTTAAAGCCACATGCCTTGCCTCTACCCGTCCACATCCAGGAGGGTTCAGCTCACCTGGGTGTTGGCACAGTTGATGAGGGCTCCCCTGTCTAGCAGGGGTCTGAGGAAGGTAAGCATGTCCCTGGGCAGGAAGGTCACCTGCAGGACCTCTGTCACCCCTCCTGTCATGTCCACCATGGCCTCATGGGGGAAGCCCATGTTCAGCGCCCGGTAGCCCCCCTTCAGTCTGGGGAGGGAGGGGGAGGGAGAAGGGGTTAAGGGCAGGGGAAAGGGAAAGATTGTCAATGGTAACAGTTGTTAACAGTGCAAACAGGAGCAGCACATCGCTGTAAAAACAGATACTCCCAGTAAATCCTGAAAGCATCTTGTACACCCTCACACACACACACAGTCACACACAAACACAGTCACACACACACGCTCTCTCTCTGCGACATGCTGTTAGACTGACTTGGCGTAGGCCTTCTCCAGCAGGGCGCTCCAGAACTCCTGCTGGTCTGAAGATTTCAGGTACACCAGCTTGCCATCCTTGGTGGGCAGCAGGTCATCCACTGTTACCTGCTCCCACCGGCCATACTGCCAGAACTACACACACAAACACACACAGTTACACACCTCCTTCCACTGCCAGAACTGCACACACAGACAGGAAAACACACAGAGACATTGAGACAGACACATCAGAGACCTGGAAGTGAAAGCGTCCATTGTAGCCCTCCTGGAAGCTCTGGCCCACAGGAACCACCCTCTCCAGCAGGGGGCGGTGCATGGACAGGGACGCCAAGGCAGACAGGAACCAGCAGTCATCTACCACAGACAGAGAGAGACAAGGGGGGGGGGGGTCAGACTTGAGAGGAGAGGAGGATAGGAATGGAGAGAAGAGGTATGTCAGATCTGTGAAAAGTGCAGGAGCAGACAAGTCTGTTGCTTCAAAGATAGCTCCTTTGGTATGTGATATTAGCCCCCAGACAAGCATTGTCCATTTTGTTGTTTTGGTTCTGGATTAAGGTAGCGGTGTAGCTAAATCAAATCAAATGTCACAAAGGGCTTCACATACATAGGAGAGGAGAGTGGAGGAGTGGAGGACAGGTGATGTGCAATCTTACAGAGGTGGCCCTGGCATATATCCATGCGAGTGGTTCCATCCACTATGAACTGAGGTGATGGGCAAATATCCTGGAGGGAGATCATAACACAGCAGGTCTTAACAAGTGTGTGTGTATGTGCACTATCTCTTATAATCACTAGCTTCAGGCGGGCCCAGGTAGGGCTGAGGTAAGGGTGAAACAAACATCCTTAACTTCAAGGACCTGAGGATGACTTTCTAGAAAAATCCTACATAAGACTTTTATGTAATGATGTAGTCAGGGGCTTTTGACTGGTAATAGGTTAATGTTGTCACAGACGACAAAACCGGTTTGTTGTCTCATTCGTGTACAAGCACACAAACACACCCACCCACCCACGCACACCCGCACGCACGCGCGTACACACACGCACAATGGCCTCAGTTCAGCACTATAATTTGTTGCTTGGACTAAATACTGTTCAGTTCCTGTAGCGCAGATATACACATAAACGTTTATTGGAATTTTATGACTGTAGGCATTAAAATGTGCCACAACAGACACGCCCTTGCATCTTACCTCGCACATGGAAAACAAGTTTAGACAAAGGCAACATAAATCCTTTAAATCTTTTAAATCTATAATGAGTCATTTTAAGAGCAACGTCAAATACCTCACCGCTGCCCTATTAGTAATTATATATCTCCTGTTACCTTCGAGTGTGTCATTCAGAGACAGTCTGATTCATTGCCCCAAGAAAGTGATCAAGACGACAAGGGAAAAAGGTTTCAATTGAATACTTGTGATGTTCTACCAAACATCAGCAACATGCTGAACTTGGCAGGCTCCATTCCGTTGTTTTAGTTCAGTGGTTCTTAACCTGGGTTCGATCGAACCCCAGGGGTTCGGTGAGTCAGTCTCAGGGATTCGGCGGAGGTCAAGACACACATCCGCCTCATATGATTCGTGATGACACGACCCATTAAGAAGGGTTCGGTGAATGGGCATAAGAAACTGGTGGGGTTCAGTACCTCCAACAAGGTTAAGAACCACTGATTTAGTTTAAGGTACCTTGGGGCGTCTCCACTTCATAGTCGGCTCTAAGACGTCTTCTGTTGGAAAGTCTCGGTCTACGAACAGCCTCCTTCCCGATCCTCCCAGTGGGTCTGACGGCGACTTCACGGAATCCTGCCTATGCGAGGACAGAGGTGGATTCTCATTCTTGTCGTTCATAACTTTCTGATGTATGTAGCTCAGTGACAAACGTAGTTTGAAATCGTACGGAAAAACACGTCTGTCAACGCGTCAACAGAAGTTTGTTTCCCTATAATCGCCTCCTGATCTCCGCTACCTTGCAGGAAGGCCACGCCTTGCAGACTGCGCACCTGTATCTTAAATTGGCCTTAAGTCAGAATCGGAAAATGTTTTTATTCGCTATGCAAGATATACAAACACATAATTTACTATGGTAGGAGAGAGCAAACATAGAACATATACTTAACATAATAAGGGTAGATCAAAATAGAATAAAAAGTGTAATATAAAATACAAATAAAAGTGAGATGAAAGTGGGCACTAGCTGTACAGATGGGGGGGGGGATAAAGCTATAGAGAAAGCTTTGGATAAAAAGCGTCTGCTAATTGAATACATGCAAATAGAGAAGAATGGATATATAGCCCATTTAGTATGGGGTGTATGTACACAGTAGTGCAGTAGTGTCACTGCTCAGGCAGCAGCTGCAGAACTATTCAGTTTGCTTTAACATGTGGTGCAGCTCCTCCACCTCAGGTATGTCAGATCTGTGAAAAGTGCAGGCGCAGACAAGTCTGTTGCTTCAAATATAGCTCCTTTGGTATGTGATATTAGCCCCCAGGCAACCATTGTTCGTTTTTGTCATTTCGGTTCTGGATTAAGGTAGCGGTGTAGCTAAATCAAATCAACATTTATTTGTGTAGCCATTTTTACAAGCAATGTCACAAAGGGCTTTGCATATGCCCGTAGAACTGTCAATCAACCCACCTAAACCCTCAAGGAAGACAAGGAAAAACTGAAAGGAAAACTCACTAGGGAGGAAAAAAAATGGAAGAAACCTTGGAAGGAGCAATTCCGTGAGGGAACCCCTCCTCCAGGGATGGTTGGTGAAAGTGAGGAGCAGAACACAGGCTAAACATAGCTACATCTTGAACAAAAAAATAATGCTTGTTCCCGAAAAAATTCTAGAAGGCCAATGGAGCAGTCATCTTTACACCTAACATTTCCATGAATCTACACCTAAGGTGCCAGTTGGTTAAAGTATTCAAAACATCAAATGTTAATGGACAGGAATTAATCTGAGTGAAAATAAAGAAACACCCAAGGTCCGTAGTTTGAAAGTATAATTTACATTTATTGTGAAAATTTTGACTTCTGCGATGTGTTGGGTGTTGTTGGGTGAGGATTACTGAGACGTTGCCATGATGCTCGATACACCTAGGAAAGAATACGACCGGAGAGAATTATGTCAAATAAGAAGGTTCAGCATGAAACAGGATATGTCAGCTCTTAACTAGTGCATCAGACACACTGTCTAATCTCTGGTTAAACACTGTTGCTTAGAAAAGACTCACTTTCAAAGTCAATCTTCTCCACAATGTTCTTGGGTTTGACGCTCTCCTCCTGGTTGAAGATGAAGATCTGGCCCTCCTCGTTCTCCGTCCAGCTGTACTTACTCATCCACACCTTCACCTGCATTTCTGCACACCATAGGACACCAGGTTAGAAGACTCACCTACCCTCAAACATAGCCAGTGTGTATATAGCTAGCTGGCTGGATGAAGTCCTTAAGGTTGTGAGTTCAATTCCTGGTTGTGGCTACCTGACCTTGTGTCCTTAGGCAAGGCACTTCACCCTGCTTGCCACAAGAGGAATGTCCCTGTACTTGCGTTAAGTCGCTCTGGATAAGAGCGTCTGCTAAATGACTAAATGTCTAAATGTAGTCTTGGAAATCAAATTCACACCCCATAAATATTTTGTAAAACATAATCACATTTAATCTAAATTTCAAGAATACTGAGAGATTACAGTAACATAACTAAACAACTGAAACCGAAGATAATATTTTCTAATATTTTTCTTTAGCCATCTACCCGTCGCTGACATCGGTCTGAGGAAGGTTTACCCCACTCCTCAATGCAGAACTCTTCAGCTGTGAGATGTTTCTTGCATGTACAGTCTGTTTCACATTTATTCCCACTTAAAATAACTCAAAGCACACACAGCTGTATCACGCCAGGTTTATAACAAACCAGGTGTATCGTACATGATTAGTAGATTAATTAGTTAGCTTTGTGAATTACATTTTGATTGGTGTGCTCCTGACAGTTGAAGTGAGAATGAGCACCATGGTGAGAGCAAAAAAGCTGTCTGAGGCCTATATATTGTCTATACATCATACCTGAGGGGTCTATATACAATTTATATAGTCTGTAGATCTCACCTATGGGGTCTATATATAGTCTGTAGATCTCACCTGTGGGGTCTATATACAGCCTGTATAACTGTATATCTCACCTGTGGGGTCTATATATAGCATGTATAACTGTAGATCTCACCTGTGGGGTCTATATATAGCATGTATAACTGTAGATCTCACCTGTGGGGTCTATATATAGCATGTATAACTGTAGATCTCACCTGTGGGGTCTCCCAGCATCTCAGCCAGAAGGCGATGCTCGATGTTCTGGTAGGTGATCCCAACCACATGACAGATGACTGAGGAAGGAAGGAGGGAGGAAAACACAGAATTAATCCTTTAGTCTCATCTTTTGTGACTGAGGAAAAATGTAAGCGTGTCTAATGGAAATATGTATTATGGATCTACATTTGCGTTTCTATTTTCATACACACACAAAGATGTTTTTTTACTACAAATTCCTAAGTGTTTTGAAGCCGTCTACATGGTTGAGCTCACATTTGCGTACGGAGTCCTCGAAGCCTGTGATGCCGTCGATCAGCTCCCTGTTCTCGTCCAAGCTAGTCTGAGGTGGACAACAACAACATTAATAATCATGTTCTACATTTAGCAAATGCGTTTTCTCCAAAGCAACACACAAAAGGGATTTGAACTTGCAAGCTCTTGATGCAATCAAATGCACCGTGTGTGTATGTGTGTACACGCGTGTGTGCCCGTGTGTGAGTGTACATGTATGTGTGTGCCTCCTCACCCAGAAGGACTGGAAGTGGCATGTTTCCAGTAGATTCCCGAGGTAGAGAATCTGCCTGATAGGCCGTTCCTCCTGCTGCGACACTGTAGTCAAGGAAACACACTGACCATGACCAGCTGACCCCCCCACCCCCCCCATCCCCCCTTGGGGTGAGACAAACAGGAAACAGATAGATGTACAGATGTGACAGTCAGGTGACCACGTAGCATAGTTGCAGAGTCAGCAACAGGGACTGAGACTGGCTTCACCATGGATACCAAAAGGATACGTGTGTTTGGTCAATCATGCACTTGCACAGAGTGAAGTCTGTGTGTGGCAGGTTGGTAAGAGCCTTCAGCAGGATCTGGGATGTCACAGTCGTCTGGAAGTAGGCTGGGTTGAACTGGTACCTGAGGACACATGATCGTAGAGAGATGTCGAACTGAGTTTGACGTCTTCACTGAGGGTTTAGGCTGGTTATGGTGCAGTTCTATATAAATAAAATAGGATTTTATTAGATTGTCATCTGTCATTATCTTAAATTACTAAATAGTGGGGGAGTCACATGGCTCAGCGGTAAGGTGCTGGGCTAGTGATCGGAAGGTTGTAAGTTCGATTCCCGGCTGTGGCTACATTGTGTGTAGGTTGTGTCCTTGGGCAAGGCACTTTACCCAACTTGCCTCAGGAGGAATGTCCCTGTACTTGCTGTAAGTCGCTCTGGATAAGAGCGTTTGCTGAATGACTAAATGTAAATATAACGGGTGAGACAGTAATGCCTTTGCTTGAACTATGCACATTCCCACAGATTGTTTCGACAAGGCATGGAGGAAACCCCGGTTCTAACAACGCAGTGGACAGAGAGGTTCACAGCGGGATGGGTCAGGTACACAGACTAGGGGAAAGGATAACGTTAATCACGTACCCACACCTGATCATCGAGTGCATAACATGTAACCCTATGTTCATTACGCTCAGTAATGGTTTGAGGACCTGTGTTTGAGTAACTTACAGTAGGGTGGACAATAGAACGCGTTTTTCCTTGCCAAGCTAACCAATTGTCAAGTGATTCTAGAGCGCAGGTAGCAAACACATTGAATCGAACGTCTCTGACGTCATCTTTAACCTGAATGTGGCTAAAAGCGAATCCTATGAAAATGGCACCGGAATTTTCAGGTCCAAGTCCTTTTTAGAGCTCAATAACTAGCGACTACTTGCAATAAATAACAAATATGACAGTTAGCATGTATACACTTACACCTTAATTCTATCAAATGTTGGTTGCGATCAACATTGAGAAAGTATATGAAAATATTGCTTATAGTTTTTGAAGCTTTGGCTACCTGTCATAGAGGGTCAGCACAACCGGGAGACATATCTTTAACAAAAGCTTAGGTTGTTTTCTTCAAAATAAGGTATGTTTAATCAATTTTAAAAAATATACATTTTGAGAAAAATCAAGTTGAAGTCATGTTGATGAAAATCCCATAGGAATGCATTGAAATCTGAACGTTCTATGATGACAAAAGTTGGTTTTCCCCCTTGTAACCTATTTTAGCATATCAGCACAACTTTTTTACTTTCTGTATTGCTGGGTCCTGCAATGATACGCAATCTATCAAATTTTGAAAAAAATCGAAAGATATACATTTAATGTTTTGGCCTCTTGAATAAGACTTTTTACCAGCCTGTAACATCAGGATTGGAGTGCCTGAGCAGCTCGCGCGCTGGCTAGAAGCAGAGATGTGACATAGACCTGGTTCCTGCCCATCCCCCCTCTAGCCATTCTCCTGACGACCCTCAAGCCAGCGACGCCCCTGGCCAAACTGCTGACGACCCTCAAGCCAGCGACGCCCCTGGCCAAACTGCTGACGACCCTCCGGCACCTGTGAGTACCCCTTTTCCCCCTCCCCCTCTCCGTCAGAACAATGCCCCCCCCCTCCACCACAACGACCCCCATCCCCCCCCTACGACTCCAGCTGTGTCTCTCACTGTGGAACAGGTTAGAGGACAACTGCTGAAACTCCATGCAAACAAGGCTGCTGGCCCTGACGACGTGAGCCCTAGGGTGCTGAAAGCGTGTGCCCCCCAGCTGTGTGGAGTGCTGCAGTACATCTTCAACCTGAGCCTGAGTCTCCAGAGAGTCCCTGTCTTGTGGAAGACATCTTGCCTCGTCCCTGTTCCGAAGACGCCGCGCCCCAGCGGCTCCAAGGATTACAGACCGGTGGCACTGACCTCCCACGTTATGAAGACCCTGGAGAGACTGGTGTTGGAACAACTGCGGCCCATGGTCGGACCCTTCCTGGACCCCCTTCAGTTCGCCTACCAGCCCCGGCTGGGAGTAGAGGATGCCATCCTCTTCCTGCTCGACCGCTGTTATACTCATCTAGACCAGCCGGCAAGCACTGTGAGGATCCTGTTCCTAGACTTCTCCAGTGCCTTCAACACCATCCGGCCAACTCTGCTGGGTGAGAAGCTGGCAGCGATGCAGGTGGATAACTCCCTGGTCTCCTGGATTGTAGACTACCTGACTGGCAGACCGCAGCATGTGCGCTTACAGCACTGTGTGTCGGACAGTGTGGTCAGCAACACTGGGGCTCCTCAGGGAACCGTCCTCTCCCCCTTCCTCTTCACCATCTATACCACGGATTTCAGCTACCACACAGAGTCCTGCCACCTTCAGAAGTTCTCTGATGACTCTGCTGTGGTGGGCTGTATCAGTGACGGGGAGGAGGCCGAGTACAGGACTGTGGTGGGGAACTTTGTCGCATGGTGTGAGCGAAATCATCTGCAGCTTAATGCGGCTAAGTGCAAGGAGCTGGTCATCGACCTGAGAAGGACCAGGACAACAGTGACCCCTGTCCACATTCAGGAGGTCAGGGTGGACACCGTGGAGGATTACAAGTACCTTGGTGTTCACTTGGACAACAAACTGGACTGGGCTAAGAACACTCAAGCCGTCTACAAGAAGGGCCAAAGCCGCCTCTACTTTCTGAGGAGGCTGAGGTCCTTCGATGTCTGCCGGACAATGCTTAGGATGTTCTACGAGTCTGTGGTAGCCAGTGCTATCCTCTATGCTGTTGCCTGCTGGGGCAGCAGGCTGAGGGCAGCGGATGCCAACAGGCTCAACAAACTTATCCGGAAGGCCGGTGACATTGTGGGGGTAGAGCTGGACTCTCTGGCAGTGGTGTCGGAGAGGAGGATGCTGGCCAAACTCAACGCCATCCTGGACAGTACCTCCCACCCACTCCACAATGTGCTGGTCGGACAAAGGAGTACTTTCAGCGGGAGACTCATCCTCCCGAAATGCACCACGGAGCGCCACAGGAAGTCATTCCTGCCTGTGGCCATCAAACTTTACAATTCCCACACTAGTAGTTTGTAAGCCAACTGTATATCCTGTGAAATAGCATAACATCCAGGGATATAACAATGGACATTAGGCAATAGTCGGACACAACTTCTGTAACATAACTACAGAAGTGGCAATATTCTGGTACAACTGTATATAACCATGTATATTGTGCTAATAACCTGCAATCCTGTATATCCTGTATATGCTGCAAATAACTGTAAATCCTGTACATCACAATTACTTGCATAATTGTAATTGAATTGTATAGATTATAACGGTATAGTCTGTAACCTGCACTTTATCCTGGACATACTGTATATTCTGCTGTACATTCTGCACATTCTGTACAAAAACTGAAAATCATGTACATTCTAATATAATACTGTATACTATACAAGACCATTACTGTATAATTGTAAATGTATAGCTTCTGTACATAATCATTATGCTCCCTGGGAGGATTCACCTCACCCACCATTTTTTTTTACTTATTGTTATTGACCCCACCCCCTACCCCTGTGTACACTTTCTAATCTTTTACCTCACACCCTTACCCTTAACTGTGCTTTGCGAGACTGTGTGCCGTTGATACAAAGGAGTTTCCCTCGGGATCAATAAAGTAATCTGAATCTGAATCTGAACAATGCAGAGCCTGATCAGAACCTGACAGATTATCGGTGCCATAAAATCCAAGATTAAAGCGGTGGAATTTTTCAAAAATCTCGCATAAAAAGGGTTTTAGGGAGGAAACGGCAAAAGATAAATAAAATCTGACTTCGGATTAGTTTAAGTTGGCTTATGTTGCATACGAAGAGCAAAAAAAAATATTTTCAAAACATTTAACAAATGTTTGGTCTGTCCACCCTACTTACAGTTTGAGGACGGCTAGGTTCGCCTCCAGGTCGTACGCGTTCTCTTTAGCCTGGGTGTCCACATACCGCTCCAACGTAGCCAGATTCTCTGGGTTGTACCTGAGAGAGAGATCAGTGGAATAAAGCAACTACAGTTAAATTCGTCTGACAACATCGAGCGATATGAAACTTGAAAGCTGCCTGTCAGGTAGGTTTGATAATCATGCTATAGCTATAATATTTACATATATTATATTATTATTATATTATATTTATATATTTAGAAATATGCTAAAGACTGCAACTGACTAGCTCGCCGCTAGCGCTCTTGCATGACAGCTATGCTACAAATAAAACAGATAAAAAGAGAGAGACGTAAAGAGACGATTTATGTTATTTATGTGTAAGCATAGTGATACCGTAACAATTCCTGCATACGCTATCATAATCATAATCGTTTATCATGATCATTTCAGATTCCACTGTTAGCTTCTAGCTGATGTAACTAGAGCTAACCTTAGCGGTAGCTAGCATCTACTTGCCAGTCTTGTTACAACAGTTAAAAGTACCTATCGATTCCTCGGAGGAGCTTTCCAACGTTCGCTCTCATCTGTTCGAAGGACGAAGCCATTTGGTCCAGCCTGGAAATCGGTGTTTCGGATCGGAATTTGATTAAAAAAAAATCCACACGTGTGTTAACAGAGAGAAGGAAAGAGAGCGGAGAGACAAACTGCCTGGAACGGAAAAGACGTGCTTTGGGGACCGGAAGTTAGACGGACCAGTTTAAACTTCCAACACTACAGTGCCTGGTTTTAAATGTGGCTTTATATAACTCGTGCAACGCTGTCTTAAATACATTTAAAACCAGATATTTAATCACTATGCTGTTTTTGCTCTGGTCAAGATGAGTCCATTCTTCATCTGTCTTCATATATGCACATTGTCATGGAAATTCTGGGCTGATGATTCGACGCAAATATTTAAATGCCACAGCAAACTGGTACATATTTCTGAAGAAATTGTGTTGTTTCTGAACTGGTTGTATATTTATAGACATCACAATCAAATTATTATGTTTATTTGGTAAATTTCATATTCATACAGCAATTACTAAATGTACAAAATTACAAAAACTAAGTAAACAAATAAAAAAGCTATTAAAACCTCACAAAGTTTTGGGGAAAAAATCTATGGTAACACAGACTAATTTGAGAATGTGGCTGTGTCCGAAACCACTCCCTAACCCCTATATAGGGCACTATATAGGGATCACGCCATTTTGTAGTGGTGTCCGAAACGTTAGGGATCACCAGGTGATCACTATATAGTGCCCTGAATGTATCCCACAATTCACCGCGAAAAGTAGTGAGCATCGGATGGTCACTACATGAGCAATATAACCCATCATGCATTGCCAGAACTTCTCCGGGCAAAGTTACGAACCGGCAAAGGAACGTAAATATGGCAGATGGACGGGAGACTGTGTACAAATGTATGTATTTTAACGGTGTGACTATTCTTTCGGCGGATGGATGTAAGGAAGAGGCGCAAAACAAATGAGTTGTGGAGCAGTACAACAGTCACGAGCCAGTTTATTCTATTTATTGGAGTCCACATTTTAAAACAAGGCAAATTAAATGGCTTTCTACATTCATTGAAAAACAAAATGTTAAACGAACAGAATATATTTAAACATTCCAGTCGATTACTCTGTAACTCTGTTACTAAAGAGCCAAGATAATACAATATGAAAATCTGCTTAAATAAAAAACCAAATACGGAAAATGAAACGTACAGGACAGTAATCAAAAGACTCTAATTTAATAAAAAGGCAGTCGTAAATGGACAAGTACTATGTACATGAACAATGTACTTATTGTAAGTCGCTTTTAGATCCCTTAAAGTCCCTGCTAAATTATATTTATTTATTTCAGACATTAATGTGGTATGTTTTAATTGTGCGACATTGATGACGTAGTTACGGGCGCCAAAAGAAGTGTCCGAAGTTTCTTTTCTGTTGAGCTCACTATATAGTCCACTACATTTATTTCCCTATATAGGGAGTAGAGAGTAGGGAATGAGTGAGTGGTTTCGGACACAGCCACTGATTATGCTTTCCTATAATGATGTTAGATTTATATTTTATTTAGGTTATTCTTCTTTTTGTATATTGTGTTTTATATCCCCTTGAATACATTTCGAATTCATTGATGTGTTACTACTGTCTGCAGATTTGTTTATTCTGACATTAATAAAACATATTTTAAAACGTGCCTAGCTTTACCAGTGAAATGTTATGTTGGTGAAAATACATGTAGGATGCCATATTTGTACAAAACATACGTCTAAAGCTAAGTAAAATAATATTATAATATTCTTATCCAGTAATAATTAAAATAGTTTTAGGTTACTTCCTGACGTCACGGAAATCGACCATAAACTAAAGGCATGGACTAAGCAAAGAGTTTAATAAAATGAAGAATCAGTCAGGTGGAAGGCATATATTATTATTTTATTTTTTTTTTTTTTTTGAGACACAATACAACGTGAAACTTTTCTGAAGATGGGATTTTATTCAATTGCGATTTTGTGTCGTTGTATCTCCACTAGTTTGTGTTTGGCCTTTTGACACCTTTATTCATGGCAACATGAAGCACAGGAAGCAAAGCCACCCCTACAAACAAATCAAAATTCATTTATAAAGTGCATTTCATACCAGGAGGATGCAACACAATGTGCTTCACAGTAGAGAAAAGGGGGTTGGAGGATACAAACATAATGTATGATACTTTATGTTCCAGAGGGAAGCACAAAACCCACATACACACACGCACATATACGCACACACACCCTTCACATGTTTGAACCCTCACTGAAAACCAGGCTTAAATGAAACTAAAACTATCTACCTCCCTCATTCGCTCATTCGTATGCACACATGCACGCACTCACACAACAGGAAATGTAGCTAGAATGTAACTTAATCATACACAGACATGAAAGGAGGGAGGGGTGTGAGAGAAAGGCAGAGAGAGGGAGGGAGAGAGACACTGAAAGGGGAGGGAGGGAGGGAGGGAGGGAGGGAGGGAGGGAGGGAGGGAGGGAGGGAGGGAGGGAGGGAGGGAGGGAGGGAGGGAGGGGAGATAGAGGGAGGTAAGAGAGAGAGGGAGGTTCTCAGTCTTGAGTGAGAAGGTGAGAGTCAGCATTTGAGTGTGAATGTGTTGTTCTGTCAGTGTGTGCTACATCAGGCAGCGGGGAGGCTTGTGGTGTGTGTGCATATGTTGTAGTGGAGTGTGTGTGTGTGTGTGTCCGTGTGAGTGTGTGTCTGCCATGCTACAGTCATAGTAATGGATCCTCAACACAGGAACACGTTAGATATCTCCACCAGGAACCCTCAGGAGGACTTTGAGATCTTACTGCGCGTTGGAGGAGGAACTTATGGAGACGTCTACAAGGTCAGATCAATATTAACATTTTAACATCATCCTTTTTGGACTTTGTTCCATCTCACAGTAAGTACCCTCTCTCTCTGAGTCTGTAGGTTGGAGTGAAGGTTGAATGGTTGATAGTTAATTACAGTTTTCAGTGTTTTGTCAATTGTCAGTTCATCCCAGTGATATTTGTATTAATTAAACTGTGGAAGGTTTGTGCTTTGTGACAAGCAAGCATGACACGTCTCTTTCCATCTTTGAAGTTAAGGTGTGAGGCTGTTCAAGGAAGTGGTTTTCAGATTAAGTGAATGCACTGTTAAAGATATTTCAACTTAAAAAAAGTCACTTAAAAAAATTTGTGCACAAAAAAATCTGCCAAAACAAGTATTGAAAAGTTTCAGTTTCTGAAATCTTTACAAGTTTAAGGATAAGTTTAAGAGTTTAAGGCAGGGAGATAGAAGGTAACAGAGAGACAGAGGGAGAGACACACTGAGAGAGGCAGAGATATAGAGGCAGAGAAAGACAGAGGCAGGGAGACAGAGGCAGAGAGAGAGAGACAGAAGCAGAAAGAGAGAGAGGCAAAGAGAGAGAGACAGAGGCAGAGAGATAGAGACACAGAGGCAAGTCTGACAGCTTGTAACATGCAACACAACTCTGCAAGGAAGTGCAGAGGAAACAGCTTAGTGTGATCTGACACAAAAGGAACTAAGTGTTCATTACATTTACATTTATTCATTTACCAGACGCTTTTATCCAAAGCGATTTACAAGAGAGAGCACTACAAAAGAGCATCAGCCACTGAGCATAGCAAAGTGATGGACCCCAAAATTAGCGGGCTTATAGATTATGAAATATACATAATGAAAACCAATAAGTGCCAGGGGAAGAGCTATAAGAGCTTTCAGCTGAACATTTTACAAATTTAAGGCAGGGACCTCAGACGGGCTATACCGGTAATCTGCTTGTAGGAAGCAAACAATAAAGTAACAACAAAAACACTAAAGAGTTTCCCCTCAGGGGAATATTTCTAAGTGCCATCTAACTATCTTCATTCAACAAAGTCTTTATGAAGGAGCAGTCCTTTGAGAGGGTGGTGTGTGACCTGGGAAGGTGGTGTGTGTGTGTGATTGGTATTGGTGACAGGTGTGTGTAGGCTGGAATTAGCGATAGGCATGTGTGATTTGTATTCTGGAGAAGGTGGACGTGTGTGTTGGTTTGGGAGACAAATCGAATAGATGAAAGTAGAGCAGATTAGAGCGTAGTTGAGTAGAATAGATACAAGTAGAGTGGACAGAGCTGAAAAGAATGGAGCCAAGTAGAAACCCATCATAGTGTGGCTGATGTAAATCCAGGAAGATTTACATTTACATTTAACAGACGCTCTTATCCAGAGCGACTTACAGCAGGTACAGGGACATTCCTTCTGAGGTAAGTAGGGTGAAGTGCCTTGCCCAAGGACACAATGTAATTTGGCACGGGCGGCAACCTTCTGATTTCTAGTTTGTAGGAAGTCTGTTCAAACCCCAGCTATGGGTACTTGACATTGTGTCCTTGGGCAAGGCACTTCACCCTACTTACCTCAGGGGGGAATATCCCTCTACCTGCTATGTCGCTCTGGATAAGAGTGTCTGATAAATTAATACATGTTAATGTACTAGCACTAGCATACTGGGGGTGCACGGTGGCAGAGCGGTTAGTGCTCTTGCCTTCCAATAAGGAGATCATGAGTTCAAATCTTGGGCCCGACCATGATCTCTCTGGGTGGAGTCTGCATGTCCTCCCCGTGTTACGGTAGGTTCTCTCCGGGCACTCCGGCTTCCTCCCACTGTCCAAAGACATGCATCTGGTAGGTTAATTTGACATTGTGGAAAAAATTGTCCCTAGTGTATTTACATTTATTCATTTAGCATTTAGCTTTTATCCAAAGCGACTTACAAGAGTGTATGACTGTGTGAGTGAATGGTTGTCTCTATGTTGTCTGTCAATGTCTGTGTGATAGCCCTGCGACTAGCTGGCCGCAGTCCAGGGTGTACCCTGCCTACGGCCCAGAAGTAACTGGGATAGGTCACCTGTGACCCCTAACGGGAATAAGCGGAAGAAAATGAATGAATGAATGAATGTACTAGCCTGATTCCCTAACCACTTGGCCACCTGACTCCCCCATGTAAAGATGTGAAGCACACTTCCTCCTGGTGTACACAGAGCCATGTGTATGTCGGCCTGTGGGTCTAGAGCACTTTGGATTTCACACTTTTCTCCATCACAGGTTCTTACATGCAAACACATACACAAATAGGCTGATGTTTTGATCTGGAAACGCGCACACGTTTGGTCTGAGTATTCAGATTCAGAATACTTTATTAATCCTTGGGTTAATCCAGGGGTAAGGGAATGGGGGCAAAATAAGTAAGTAAATGCACACAAGGGGTAAAAGCTGGGATCAAAATAGTGCTGGGATACAAGTGTAGCTGTACGCTTTTGGATCAACCTGCTAAAGTAATATTTTTGCACAGTTAGAACAGGCCAACATGCATATATGAGTCTGCCTGTGTGTGTGTGTGTGTACGTATGTTGCATGAGCACATTGACCTAAACAGGTTGGGTTGGCTCGTTCAATGTGTGGACGATTGAGAGGCGAGAGAGAGAGGGGAATAGGGGAGAGAGAGAGGAGAGAGTGGGGGGGTAGAGTATGTAATGACAGAGGGAGGAGAGTGAAACGAATGAGAGGACAATGAGGAGAAACGGAGAGTGGAGAGAGAGAAAAAGAGACAGAGAGAAGAGAGAAAGAGAGACAGGAGAGAGAGAAAGAGAGACAGAGAGAGGAGAGACAGAGACAGACAGAGAGAGAGAGGAGAGAGAGATGAGGAAGAGCGACAGCTGAATACCAGGACTTGTTCATCCGTTAGTCATCTAGTTGCCATTGTCCATGTTTCTCCTCGTTCTACCTGTTTGACGACAGCCTGGGGCGAAAGCAGAGAAGTGGGGTCGGGGGGGGGGGGGGGGGAGGCATCGACAGTTGGTGTGTTGGTGTGTTTACACCTGTAAACACAACACACACACTCATAGACAATAACGCTGACACACCTGACTTAGCGACACATCATACACACAACAATAACAGAAGCTGGACTTGTTTAAATCAGAAATCTTGTTTCTGTCAGTTTCCTTTTCCAGTTAGAGGCTGGAGTTAGACATGGAGTCACCAACAGAGATGTCTGTTCAACAACTAACCAGAGCCTGAATACACTGAAGCTATGCTTCTGGTAATCTAACTTCCCTTCTACTTTTGTCTAGGAAATTGGTGAATCGATGAATTAATTTAGCATTTGCAACGAGAACTGTAGTGGTTCGACTAGACGAACAGCCCAAGCAAGATGTAGCCACGCCTTTGCTGGAGAGGGGTGGGCATGTCTTCTGATGTATGGGCGAATAGGCAGCGGTTATGCTTGGTGCCAGGTGTGTAACCCATGACGACAAGACTGGAAGATGACATAAAACAAGAAGTGAGAGACTGTCGAGTGTCGTGTTTGCAGCCTCTGCAGGGCCCAGTATGTGAGTGTGTGCGTGGGTGAGTGTGTGTCTGTGTGAGTGTGCGTGTGTGTGTGTGTGTGTGTGTGTGTGTGTGTGTGTGTGTGTGTGTGTGTGTGTGTGTGTGTGTGTGTGTGTGTGTAGGAGGTGAAGGTTTTTATAGCAGATTGGAACCGGTTGGTTTATCTTTAACCCAAAAAAGAGGAAGCAGTTCCAAAACTGAGTTTGGTGTTTCTAACTGCTTCAGGTTAGGGTTTACCAGGTTTTACCAGGTTAGGTTAGGGTTCTCAGAACTTTAGGGTTCTGTGATTCACATTTACGTTTTTTCACTTAGCAGACGCTTTTATCCAAAGCGACTTACAAGAGAGAGCTTTTACAAAGAGCATCAGTCATTGATTAGATTAGATTAGATTCAACTTTATTGTCATTACACAGGTACAAGTGCAGGGCAACGAAATACAGTTAGCATCCAACCAGAAGTGCAAAACAGTTAATCCAAATAAATATGGGTATACTCAGAATATACATAGTATGAACAGAGTCAAGTGATTATAGACAAATGTACAGCTGTATAGTACAATATACTACAGTATTAAACAGAAATTAAACAGAAATTACCGGGTTGCATGTATGTACAGGTAGTGCAAATGATGCAATGAGCAAATGTACAAAATGAACAAAATGTACAGGTGGTGCAGTAACAGATGTGCAGATGTGCAAAATGGACAGCCAAGCATAGCAACGTGATAGACCCCGAACACAGTGGGTTTTTTAGATTGTGAATCATACATCAGGAGAACCAATAAGTGCCAAGGGAAGAACTATAAATGCATAACACAATGATTGTGAACATAAAGCAAGAGATACAACAACAACACTGGCAACTCACCATATGGGGACCAACAAATAGTTCTAAACAACATTAGATTATGTGAAGTGCCATACTATTCCTAAGTGCCATTAAATTCTCTAAATAAGTGAGTTTTAAGCCTTCTTTTGAAGGTGAGAAGGCAGTCTGTGCTTCTGATGGAGGTGGGGAGTTGATTCCACCATTGGGGAGCCAGGCAGTGGAAGAGTTTGTGTTGTGCTCAGGCGCTCTTGGGGGGTGGGGGGGGTACCACTAGACGGTTGTCAGCAGATGACCGTAGGTGACGGGTGAAGGTATAGGGCTGGAGGAGAGAGTTGATATAGGTCGGGGCAGTCCCGTTTACAGCCCGGAAGGTCAGCACCAGGGTCTTGAATCTGATGCGGGCCACGACAGGAAGCCAGTGGAGGGCGATGAGGAGTGGGGTGACATGACAGCATCTGGGTAGGTTGAAAACCAGACGAGCGGCTGCATTCTGTATCCTCTGAAGGGGATGGATTGCATTTGCAGGAAGGCCGGCTAGTAGCGAGTTGCAGTAATCCAGCTTTGTGAGGACAAGGGCTTGGACTAGCAGTTGGGTGGAATGTTGAGAGAGGTATTTTTTATTTTTCTGATGTTATAATGTAGAGGGTGAATCTACATGACAGAGAGACTGCGGCAATGTGAGCTGTGAGGGAGAGCTCGTCGTCCAAGGTGATCCCCAGGTTCCTGGCAGAGGATGAATAAAGTATTCTGAATTCTGAATGAAGGGGTCACTGTTGCAGATCCCATAGTGATGAGGAGTGGGTGATTGAGGGTTTGGCAGGGATGATGAGGAGTTCTGTTTTGGTGAGGTTCAGTTGGAGGTGATGTCTGGTCATCCAGGCTGAGATGTCAGAGAGGCAGGCCTTGATTCTGGTCGATATCCCTTGATCGGTTGGGGGAAAGGATAGATGTAGATATATAGATAAATATGAGATGAAGAACTCTGGTTCCACTATGGTTCTATTGTGAAGAGCTCCGTTTCCACTAGTGTTCTACTACGAAGAACTCTGGTTCCACTAGGGTTCTACTGTGAAGAGGTCCGTTTCCACTAGTGTTCTACTATGAAGAACTATGGTTTCACTAGGTTTCTAAGAAACTGTGGTTCTGAGATCAGCAAGGCCTGGAACCAAATATCCACCAGAGCAGAGTTTAGTGACCATCAGAGACTCAGAGCGAGCGGCAGGTGTCTGTGAGTGCAGGTGTCATGATTACAGGCATCAATACAGGCCTCCTGTCCTCTCTGTTTGTCTGGGCTGGAGTTTCCTGACCTCAATGTCTGAAACCCAGTTCGTCTGCTGTTTGTTTGCGGGGGGATTCAGACCACCTCCTTCTACTTACGTCACCGTGGAAACCGCCTCCGGTTTCCATCCTAGTTTGTGTGTGCAGAGATGGCCTGCCCCCCTCCCCCCACCCTCAATTTAAGGTGACTGTTTCCACAGCAACGCTAACTCATCCTCTTTGACCCCGCCTGCCCGCCCCAAAAACCCATCAGGCCTGACTCTGCCTGTCAGTAGTCTTTCCATTGTGTGTTTGTGTTTGTGTGTGTGTGTTTGAGAGAGAGAGTTGGGAAAACAAAACAACAGTACACAGTTTGGGCATTTAGATTGTGTGAGAGCAATGCAGAAGTAGCACACAGTCACACTGTGAGCATGTGTATGTGTGTGTGTGTGTGTGTGTGTGTGTGTGTGTGTGTGTGTGTCTGTGTGTGTCTGTGTGTAGGCTGCTGTAGGCTTTACTGTGTAGGAGTTCCTTGTCTGCCACAACCTCAGGTCTTATCAACAGCATATTTACTGAACTAGAACAACTTTTCAACAACATGGCTGTCTATTTTTAACTAAGGTGTTTGTGTGTGTGGTGTGTGTGTCTGTGTGTATGGTGTGTGTGTGTGTGTGTGTCTGTGTGTGTGGTCTATGTGTGTGGTGTGTAATGGATGTGTGTGTGTGTTTGTGTGTGGTGTGTTTGTGGTGTACTTGTGATGTGTGTGTGTGTGTGTGTTTCCAGGCTCGAAACAAGCAGAGTGGGGATCTGGCAGCTATCAAGTTCATTAAGATGGAGCCAGGTGAGAGGAAACTGCTGTAACACCTGGGGCCTCATGTACAAAGACTTGCGTGGATTTCCTACTGAAACTTGGCGTACGCCAAAACCCAGGAACTGTCGTACGCACAAATAAATTCAGATGTATCAAAGTGTGCGTAGGCATGAATCCAAGCACGTTTCTTTTGTACATCACAATCACAGTGGAATTGAGCGCACATGCAGAGGTGCCGAACTCCTCCCTGTCCACGCCCCCATTTAAATATGCAAATTAATGTAAATAGGCCCTGGACCTGAGATTTCCCTCTTGTGTCTCACATTGCGCATGCTTTTTATGAGATCAGGGCCGACTCTTGGCATAGGCGACATAGGCGGCCGCCTAGAGCGCCATCGGTTGGAGGGCCGCTGCCAGGCACCCTTAATCATGCCGTTTTGTGTGAAGACGAGCCGGCCCTGGATCAGTTAAATTAAAATGAGTAGAGGGAAGAATCTAACAATCAGTGGCTTGATAGAAAGCTTTGCAGCTCTAATTTCAATAAAATATAAAACCAAAAAAACATTTGAATGCGCACTTGCCCAAATGACTTATGAGCCAAATGACTTATAGCTGTAGAAACGTGCGTACAACAGCTATGAAGTTGGCGTGGGGCACCGCACACTTCCACGGTCATTTCACGTTTGATACATCTGAACGTGAGCGTGGGAAAGGACGTACGCCACGTTTTTGTGTGTACACAACCTTTGTACATGAGGCCCCTGGTGATGTCAGACAAGTGTGATGTCACAGACCAGCCAGGATGATACATTTCCTCCCTCCCTCCCTCTTTCTCTGTCTCTTCCCATCTCCCTCCCTCTCAGACGATGATTTTTCAGTGATTCAGCAGGAGATCATCATAGTGAAGAGCTGCAAGCATCGTAACATAGTGGCCTACTATGGCAGCTATATAAGGTAGGCCCAAGCATAAAATAGTGGCCTGCTACAGCAGCTATAATGTAGGCCTACAGTCTGAAATCTCCCTGGTCTCTGGACTGGGGCTGTACAGATGGCTACAGAAGTTAATGAACAAAAACATTAGTTTGGGATGCTTGTGTTTGTGATTGTACTGTAATTTGTGTGTGTGCATGTGTTTGTGTGTCGTGTGTGTCTTGTGTGTGTGCCTGTGTGTATCCAGGGCCAACAAGCTGTGGATCTGTATGGAGTATTGTGGAGGAGGCTCCCTCCAAGACATCTACCATGGTGAGTGTGTGTGTTTAGGTGTGTAACTTAGAGAGTTTGAGTGATGGTGTCACTCACAAAGGAAGTTTGACAATAATGTTGATCCTGTTATTCCCCCCTATCCTCTCCTCTCCCACCCAAACCCCACCTCCTCACCTTCCACCGCAACCCCCCCTCACCTCCCACTCCCGCCCTTCAATCGCCTCTCTCCAACCCCCTAATCTCTTCTCCACTGTTCTGCTCCTCCATCACTCTACTCTGACCTTTGACCTCCAAACCGGCCTGCAGTGAGTGGCCCACTATCGGAGCTGCAGATAGCCTTCATCTGCAGGGAGATGCTGCAGGTACCCTCACCTCCACACCTAAGCTCACACCCCATCTCTCCTGAGCTTTCACACACCTGCTCTCGCACAAACCTGAGCCTTCACACACCTGAGCTCACACACACTTGAGCCCTCATACACCTGAGCCGTCACACACCTGAACATTCAGATCCCTCCACACCTCCACACCTGAACCTTCAGATCCCTCCACACCTCCACACCTGAACCTTCAGATACCTCCACACCTCCACACCTGAACCTTCAGGTACATCCACACCTCCACACCTGAGCCTTCAGATACATCTTCACCTCCACACCCAAACCCTCACACACACTTCAGCCCTCACACACACTTCAGCCCTCACACACCTGAGCCCTCACACACCTGAGCCCTCACACACACCTGAGCTCATGCACACCTGAACCCTCACACACCATCTTGCCTGAGCCCTCACACCCCTTAGCCCTCACACACCTCCTCACCTCCACCTTGTAGCCCTCAGATAGCAACATCTCTTTATAGCAACAAGCAGTAGCCTTGATCACTGTCTGGTCACCTGTGGGTTCCTCCAGGGACTGGACTATCTCCATGGCCAGAAGAAAATCCACAGAGACATCAAGGTGAGTAAGGAAGAGACTGAGGCTAGACGCAACACAGGAGGCTGCAGGGACAAGGGGTCTGTGTGTGTATCTAGGAACAGGTTCTAACTTCCTGTTGATTGAGCGTTTGTGTTACCTCACTTCCTGTCCTCCAGGGAGCCAACATCCTCCTCAACGACCAGGGGGAGGTGAAGCTGGGTATGTGAACGATGGAGACACACACATGTGCACACACACACGTGCACGTGCACACACACTGATGTCTCTCTCCGGTTTTCCTCTCTCTGCTCAGCTGACTTTGGGATCTCGGCTCAGATTACAGCCACGCTGGCTCGTCGCATGTCCTTCATAGGAACGCCCTACTGGTGAGCACACACACCGGCCCCACTAGCAACACTAGCCCCATAATCCTGTGACTCCTGTGGTGACAGTTCCCCCTCTGTCCACAGGATGGCGCCAGAGGTGGCAGCAGTGGAGATCAAGGGGGGATACAACGAGCTGTGTGACATCTGGTCCGTTGGGATCACAGCCATCGAGCTGGCCGAGCTGCAGCCCCCTCTGTTTGACGTGCATCCTCTGAGGTACACACATACACACACACACTGAGGTACACACACACACACACACACGCTGCAGGACACACACACACGCTGAGGTACACACACTGCAGGACACACGCTCACATGCTGAGGTACACACACACACGCTGCAGGACACACACACAAGCTGAGGTACACGCACACAAACCGAGGTATACACACACACGCTGAGGTACACACACACACACACACACACACGCTGCAGGACACACACACACACACGTTGAGGTACACTCACACACCGAGGTATACACACACACGCTGAGGTACATGCAGGGCCGGCTCTTGGCATGGGCGACATAGGCGGTCGCCTAGAGCGCCATCGGTTGGAGGGGCGCTGCAGGGGCGCTGGAGGGGCGCTGTACTTATTTCGAAAAATTACCGGATGCTCTCAGTTAAATGTCTGCAAACGAGTAAAATCTGTCGTTGTTTGTGAATCGCTCGCATCCCCACATGGTAAGAGCTCGGAGTAGAACCACTGCTCCTCCACATCGAGAGGAGCCAGCTGAGGTGGCTTGGGCATCTGTTTCGAATGCCTCCTGAGGCAATCACACACAGCTGAGGTAATCACACATCATTACAGTTGTGTTTCCTCTCTCTGCAGGGTGCTGTTCCTGATGTCTAAGAGTGGATACCAGCCCCCTAAACTAAAGGACAAGACCAAATGGTAAGAACATTTATCACACACTCAACACAGCACTTAGGATACATGTAACGCAGTGGCGGTAGACTTGAAAGCAGATCAAGTTATCCCAGGTTCAAGAGTATGTGAGGACTGTTATTGAGAAGATACAAAATCCCATCCCTGTAAGCCAACGTCAACAAATAAACTTTTCTTTCTGTGGACGTTTCTTTATCGGTTCCATGGCCAAGAGTCTGGAAGAGTTTTTTTAATGCAGGGACGCAACCCTGCTCTCTGCCCTTGTCTCTCTCAGGTCCTCTGCCTTCTATAACTTTGTGAAATCCATGCTGGTTAGAAACCCCAAGAAAAGACCTGCAGCATCCAAGATGCTCTCAGTGAGTCACAATGTTTCACTTTTGGGGTCAGAAATTTAATCATGTCTTCTTTTTTGCTCCTCGATCTCACAGTGACTTTGCGTTTTCCTTCCCTCCTGGAACCCCTGTCCCCCTCTTCCTCCCCCCTCTCTCCCTTCCCCCTCTCTCCCTCTCCCTTCTCTCCCTCCCCACTTCCCCCCCCCCCCACTCTCTCTCTTCTCCAGCACACGTTTCTGACTCAGCACGGTCTGCGACAAGATCTGACGCTTGATCTCCTGGAGAAAATTAGGAACCCTGAGAAGCTCAAGCACTGTCAGGCTGAGGAGGATGACTTAGAGGTCAGAGGTCAACCCGAGAAACACATAGTAGAAGAGCAATCCGCTTATGATGCAATCCGCATCATAGTTGTCCAATCCAGGTCCTATAGGGCCTGAAGGTTTTAGACGTTTCACGGTCACCTGTGTGCTGCTGTGTCTCAGGTGGCGGTTCCTGGGTCCATGAGAAGAATCCACTCTGTAAACAGACACAACCAGGCAGAGAGGACCAACTCTGACATTAACAGTAAGACACCCCCCCCCCCTCAGGATACAGAAATAGAGCAGTACCAGTTCTTTATTGGAGACGAACTCGAGCAAAAAAGTTTCCAAACGAAAAGACTCTCACTTTTAGAGGTAACAAAATGATATTACGAACTTTAAACAAAAGACTCTCACTTTGGAGGAAACGAAAATCGATACTATAAACTTTAAACAAAAGACTCTCACTTGGGAGGAAACAAAAATCTAGATTACAAACTTTGCAGAATTTCTAGGTCAAGGCTGTGGACGTGGGCTGGGTTGCGGGGAAAACACAAACACTCTGGCACAAGACAAGGGTAGAACGCAGACTATAAGCACATGAGGGTAATGGGGAACAGGTGCAAACAATCAGGGTTTGGGAGAGACAATCAGACAGAAGACACATGAGGAAGGGCCAGTGATCGCGGTGTGACACAAACAATCAATACAATATATGTATTGATTATTGTTTCTCTTTTTGTCTCTCCCTCTCCTGTATGGGGGCAGTGGGGCAGATCTACACTCAGAGGCCAGTGAACAGAAAGACAGACTCCCCGGACTCTACGGTGAGAGTCTGGGTGGAGGTTGGGGGGGGGGGGGGGTTGGGGGGGGGGGGCAAGCTTATTCATCACCATCCTTCACTCAAGTCAAAGTACAGATATTCCTTTTTAAAAAGACTCATGTGAATCTCGAGTCAGAAGCAGGTAATCGATCTAAACTCTGCTTCTTTCTCTTGACTCCTTCAGTTACGGCCATCCATGCAGTCCGCTGTCTGTGGAAGGAGTCAAATCGGGTAACAGGATGACCCCGAGCAGCCAATAATACGCCTTCAGAAGAGCATTGTTGCTCATCACTCATCGTCAGATAATGTTGTTAAAGAGTTTCCTCTGTCCTCCCTTCCGCTCTCACTCCCTCTCTGTTTCTCTCTTCTTCCCTCTCTCTCCCCCCTTTCCTCCATTTCAGAGATGGACAGAGGGATTCGGATGACGACTATGATGATGTTGATGTGTAAGAATCCCATTGTTCCTGTATTTGATTTGTTCGTTACGATTCTCATATTATCTTTAACTCTCTGAGTTAACCCTTTTTCTCTTTAATCTCAGCCCCACAATACAGAACTACAGGTAAACAATCCGTGATGAATTTCCACTCTCTCCTTCAAACTCTCACTCATTGTTTTTCTCTCTCGTTCTCTTTCTCTCTCTAACTGTTTTGAACTCTAACTCTTTCTGTCTCCCTTTCATTAAATCAAACCCACATATGTCAGAAATGTCTCTAGCATGATTAAACCCAAATGATCAGTGTTCACCTCTGTGTTTCCTGACAGACGGATATTGCCCACCAATGATGTGCCTCCCCCTCTCCCTCCCAAGGTGAGACACACCTGCCTCCCTCCCAAGGTGAGACACACCTGCCTCTCTTTCGCCCTCCCAAGGTGAGACACACCTGCCTCCCCCTCTCCTTTCCAAGGTGAGACACACCTGGCTCCCCCTCTCCCTCCCAAGGTGAGACACACCTGCCTCCCCCTCTCCCTCTCAAGGTGAGACACACCTGCCTCCCTTTCTCCCTCCAAAAGGTGACACACACCTGCCTCCCCCTCTCCCTCCCAAGGTGAGACACACCTGCCTCCCTTTCTCCCTCCCAAGGTGAGACACACCTGCCTCCCTTTCTCCCTCCAAAAGGTGAGACACACCTGCCTCCCCCTCTCCCTCTCAAGGTGAGACACGCCTGCCTCCCCCTCTCTCTCCCAAGGTGAGACACACCTGCCTCCCCCTCTCCCTCTCAAGGTGAGACACACCTGCCTCCCCTTCTCCCTCCCAAGGTGAGACACACCTGCCTCCCTCTCTCCCTCCCAAGGTGAGACACACCTGCCTCCCTCTCTCCCTCCCAAGGTGAGACACACCTGCCTCCCCCTCTCCCTCTCAAGGTGAGACACGCCTGCCTCCCCCTCTCTCTCCCAAGGTGAGACACACCTGCCTCCCCCTCTCCCTCTCAAGGTGAGACACACCTGCCTCCCCTTCTCCCTCCCAAGGTGAGACACACCTGCCTCCCTCTCTCCCTCCCAAGGTGAGACACACCTGCCTCCCTCTCTCCCTCCCAAGGTAAGACACACATGCCTCCCCCACTCAGACCTGGGTCTAGGGTTAAAGTTCTGGCTTGGTCCAACCACAACCACAAATCTCTCCTATTTTAATATTTATAGCAGTGGTCTCAAACTCGTGCCATCGAGGGCCAAGAGAGTGCAGGTTTTCGTGTCAACCAGGCTCTACACCAGCTAATTTCACTAACAAGTTTCTCTACTTAGTGAAATGGTGTAGTGGCTTGGTGACACAAAAACCTGTACCCTTTTGGCCCTTGATGGCACGAGTCTGACCCCACTGATTTATAGGAAGACAATGGTTCAGAGAACTGTGTGTTTCACCAAGGTTCAAACCTCGGGTAGCTATGATAAGAAAGTGTTTTGTCCATCTCTTCATAAACGGAGTGACAGTTCAGTTGAGTTCTGCATTTAATATGTATTTAATAACCTGCAGATTGGGAGAGAAATGACCAGACCTCTGACAACAAAATGAAGACAACACAAGACTTAGGTCTCAATCATGTCTCTCTCTCGTCTGAAGGCGAGAGGACCTTCTTTTATAGGGCACAAGAATGTTAACATAGATAGTGACAGTCAGGCAGTAATGACGTCTGCAGAGAAAGAGATTCGCTGCTCCCAACTCATGACCACTCTCTGACTAGAGATCATAGTTGGAGCTCTCTTTCTCCTGACCCCAAACATTTATTAACACTGACACATAAGCACGAGCTACTTCTTATTAATAGCAAGCTTACATGAGACACATACCAACTAGTATTCAATGACTTGTTCTATTGATTAGTAATTAAGTACACAGGAAATCCAATTTCTTCCACAGCTACCATAATGTTAAGGCTCTGCTCCCAAACTGTTCTGCTGTAGTAGGTGTAGTAGGTGTGTCTCAGGAAGATCCTATCAAGTCTCCTGGGGAGGAAAAACATCTGGTACCTGGTACCGCCTGCTCTCCACTGGGGTCCCACAGGGTTCTGTCCTTGGTCCGCTCCTATTCTCCCTATACACCACCTCATTCGGGCCAATCATCACCTCCCATGGCTTCTCCTATCACTGCCACGCTGACGACATGCAGCTATATCTATCCTTTCCCCCAACCGATCAAGGGATATTGACCAGAATCGAGGCCTGCCTCTCTGACATCTCAGCCTGGATGACCAGACATCACCTCCAGCTGAACCTCACCAAAACAGAACTCCTCATCATCCCAGCCAAACCCTCAATCACCCACGATCTCTCTATCACTATGGGATCTGCAACAGTGACCCCTTATAAAAAATACCTCTCTCAACCTTCCACCCAATTGCTAGTCCAAGCCCTTGTTCTCACAAAGCTGGATTACTGCAACTCGCTACTAGCCGGCCTTCCTGCAAATGCAATCCGTCCCCTTCAGAGGATACAGAATGCAGCTGCTCGTATGGTTTTCAACCTACCCAGACGCTGTCTTTTCACCCCACTCCTCATCGCCCTCCACTGGCTTCCCGTCATGGCCCGCATCAGATTCAAGACCCTGGTGCTGACCTTCTGGGCTGTAAACAGGACTGCCCCGACCTATATCAACTCTCTCCTCCAGCCCTATACCCCCATCCGTCACCTACGGTCATCTGCTGACAACTGTCTAGTGGTACTCCCCCTCAAGAGCGCCCGAGCGCAACACAAACTCTTCCACTGCCTGGCTCCCCAATGGTGGAATCAACTCCCCACCTCCATCAGAAGCACAGACTGCCTTCTCACCTTCAAAAGAAGGCTTAAAACTCACTTATTTTGAGAATTTAATGGCACTTAGGAATAGTATGGCACTTCACATAATCTAATGTTTTTAGAACTATTTGTTGGTCCCCATATGGTGAGTTGCCAGTGTTGTTGTTGTATCTCTTTCTTTATGTTCACAATCGTTGTGTTATGCATTTATAGTTCTTCCCTTGGCACTTATTGGTTCTCATGATGTATGATTCACAATCTAAAAAACCCACTGTGTTCGGGGTCTATCACGTTGCTATGCTCAATGACTGATGCTCTTTGTAAAAGCTCTCTCTTGTAAGTCGCTTTGGATAAAAGTGTCTGCTAAATGAATAAATGTAAATGTAAATGTAGTCTAACAGCCCAGAACACCAAACACCACAGAAGAAGAGTTTGACCAGCAGGCCTGACGACCTCTGACCTTTGACCTTGTCTGTGCAGCCCAAGATTCGCACCAGCTCGGAGGAGAGTGTGACAGGGGAGGACGACAAGGCGCGGCCCTCCCTCCATGCCCCGCCCCCCTTACTCACCCTGACCTCCAGCGCCACCCAGCCCAACCCCGTTCCCCGACCCAGGTCCAAACGCAATGTCAAGTCTGGTGAGGGTCCAAGCTGAAACCCTTCTCTGGTTTAGCACTGTGCTATTCAGATACAAACAAAATATGGGTTTTATCTAAGGGTTCTATCAAAGGGCTTTGTTAAGAGGGGAGTCAGGTGGCTCAGTAGGTTAAGGCATTGGACTCATGATCGGAAGGTTGTGAGTTTGATTCCCGGCTGTGGCTCCATGACGTTGTGTTCTTGGGCAAAGCACTTCACCCTATTTGCCTCAGGGGAATTCTCACTGTACATGCTGTAAGTAGCTTTGGATAAACGCGTCTGCTAAATGACTTGTTATTATAATTATTACTAATTTTAAGAGGGTTCCAATGCCTTTTTTCCGGTCAGTTCATTTATGGTTCCCAAAGGTGCTGCTGTATGTAGCACTCTTTATAACATCACCGTACGCTTGTTTTCCCCCCTCCCCTCCCCACCTTCCCCACACACCTGGACTTCCAGTACCCCTGGTGAACACCCCCCCAGACCAGGCACCCCCAGCCCCCCTTGACCCGACCCCCCCTGAACTGCCCCCTAAAGACCCCCGCCGGAGACTACACCTACAGGTACAACACACTGAAAGAAACGACAAAAACTAAATTAGGAGAAAACTGATAGTTGTTTTAATGTTGACATTATTTTCCTTGTTCCGAGGAGCCTGTAGAATGTTCCAGTCCTGTCATGAAGAAACCTCCAGTGAGTTTAACCAGCATCTCCCCTGTGTGGTACAGTACAGCCATGAATTGGGCTAACCTGGCATTTACAGTGTGTGTAAGACCTTAAAAAAATATATTTTTTTGACTCTCTTCCTCCCTCTCCTCTCCCTCCCCTTTCCCCCTTTCCTCCTCCCTCTCAGGTGTACTTTAAGAAAGTGTTTCATGGCTGTCCTCTCAGAGTCAACTGTTCGACCACATGGGAGAACCCTGCGACCAGAGGTCTGCCTCGTCAGAACCATCATCCTCACAGATCAGAAACAAACAACAACAAAACATCAACAAACACAAACACTGGGGCCTAAAACCACCGAGATACACCCTGTTACACAGACTGTTAAGATTAGATTAGATTAGATTCAACTAAATTTATGAGACCAGCCTGTCTCATGACTTCCAGTGACACCCCCCCCCCTTCCCCCCACTTCCCATCTCTCCTTTCCTCTTCCCCAGATCCTCACCTGATCCTGGGTGCAGACGAAGGCATCTACACCCTCAATCTGAACGGCTCTGAAGCCACCATGGAGCTGGTGAGAATCTGCTCTAGTCTGTTTATGTTTATATTCCAGAGAGATTGCATTTTGATCAATTTTATTTCTATGATTAGATTATTAGATTCAACTTTAAAGTTATTACACACGTACAAGTACAGGGTAACGAGATGCAGTTAGCATCCAGCCAAAACAGGTAGCAAGAAGTGGAACATACAGAGTATGTACAGGGTATTAACAGTAATTTGGTAGTAAACATTTACAACTGTATTGTACAAAATGTTTACAGATCTGTACTGGTGTGAGACTACAGCAGCTCGATCTGATCTAGTCTGGTGTTGTTTATGTCTTCAGTGGCACTTATCTAGTTCACTATATGTGTCCCCTGAGCTGTACTGTGTGTGTGTGTGTGTGTGTGTGTGTGTGTGTGTGTGTGTGTGTGTGTGTGTGTGTGTGTGTGTGTGTGTGTGTGTGTGTGTGTGTGAGCAGCTATACCCAGGGAAGTGTACCTGGGTCTACACCATTAGTAACGTGCTAATGTCAGTGTCTGGTAAGACTCACACACAAAAATACCTCTTCAGTGCATGATGATGTGTTACCTAGTGTGTGCTTTACATGAGTGTGTCTGTGTGTGTGTGTGTGTGTGTGCCTGAATCTGTGTGTGTATGGATTGTGCATGTATCTGTGTATGTATGTATGTATGTATGTATGTATGTATGTATGTATGTATGTATGTATGTATGTATGTATGTATGTATGTATGTATGTATGTATGTATGTATGTGGTGTGTGTGGTGTGTGTGTATGTATGTGGTGTTGGTGTGTGTGTATGTGTGTACATGGTGTGTGTATATGTGGTGTGGTGTGTACGTGGTGTGTGTGTGTATGTGGTGTGTATGTGTGTACATGGTGTGTGTATGTGGTGTGTGTATGTGGTGTGTATGTGTGTACATGGTATGTGTATTTGGTGTGTGTGTATGCGGTGTGTGTGTACGTGGTGTGTGTGTATGTGGTGTGTGTGTGTACGTGATGTGTGTGTGTGTGTGGTGTATGTACGTGGTGTGTGTGTGTACGTGTTGTGTGTGTATGTGGTGTGTGTGTGTGTGTACGTGGCTCCTCAGGTAAATCCTCTCAGCTCCACTCCCATGTGTTGAAGGAACTGTATGAACAGGCACGGAAAGACCAGCGGATGGTTGCTCTGCCAACTCACCGCTTGTTACCCAGGTAACCTATGTGTGTATTCACATGAAAATACCTATCAATCAAAACTCATTCATTTACGGCAATCCAGCTAGGAGCCTTCAAATACACACTGGTTCCATCCTTTCATGGTGTTTCATCAAAAAATTATTGAATCTCATATCTACATATGATCTACGCTTTTATCCAAGTGCCATTAAACTCTCGGAACAAGTGAGTCTTGAGCCTTTTCTTGAAAGTGAGGAGACAGTCTGTGTTTCTGATGGAGGAGACAGTCTGTGTTTCTGATGGAGGTAGGGAGTTGATTCCACCATTAAGGGGCCAGACAGTGGAAGAGTTTGTGTTGGGCCCTGGCGCTTTTGAGAGGTGGGACCACAAGACGGTTGTCAGAGGAGGACTGTAGGTGGCGTGCTGGGGTGTAAGGCTGGAGAAGAGAGTTGATATAATGCGGGGCAGTCCCGTTTACTGCTCGTTATGTATCTAAATTAAAATATATTTTTTTCTGATCTTATGTGTGTGTGTGTGTGTTTACAGGAAGTATGCTGTGACCTGTAAGATTCCAGACACCAAAGGCTGTCAGACCTGTACAGTAGGTGTGGATGTAGGGCAGGGCATCCTGCCTACTGCCTCTCTTCACCTCTACACCTCTCTCCCTCTATCACCTCCTCCCTTTTCTCTCTTACTTCCACCTGGCCCCATCCTCTCCTGCCCTTTCTCCCTTCTCTCTCTACCTCCTTTCTCTCGCTCCTCTCTCTCCCTCCTCTCAGCCAGTAACACCCTACTTTTCTCCCTCCTCTCTCGCTCCCCTCTCTCCCTCTTCTCTCTCACTCCTCTCTCTCCCTCCTCTTAGCCTGTAACACCCCACCTCTATCTCTCCTCAGCCAGCAATTCCCTGCCCAGCTGTGTGTTCCTGTGTTGTGCTCTGGAATCCAGTGTGGTTCTACTGCAGTGGTACGAGCCCATGCACAAGTTCATGTTGGTCAAGGTAAGGACAGCTTCTCTCTTTACCTCCCCCCTCCCTTTCCACCTCCCCCTTCCAGCTCCACCTCCTTTCGCTCTCCTCTCATCTCCACCTTCCACTACCAGCTCCACCTCCTCCCTCCCTCCTCTCCTCTCATGTCCCCTCTAGCTTCACCTCCACCTCCCCCTCCCTCTCCACCTCTCCCTTTATTCTCTCTCTGCACCTCCCCCCCTCCACCTCCCCCCTTCTCACAGCACCTACCATAAGCACACCCTAATCTCCCCCCACCTCCTTCTCCTCCAGCATTTTGACTTCCCCCTGCCCTGCCCCTTGCGGGTGTTTGAGATGGTGGTGGCCCCGCAACAGGAGTACCCCCTGGTGTGTATCGGGGTGTCGCAGGGTTCCGCCCCTGGCAGGCCAGACCGGCCGGTCCAGATCGACCACATTAACTTGAACTCCAACACTTCCTGGTTCACCAACACCGGACTGGGTACGCAGCCTGTCTGTCATATACAGTCACACATTCTGGTGTATTTTCTTCACTGTGTGTGTGTGTGTGTGTGTGTGTGTGTGGGTGGGTGGGTGTGTGTGTGTACGTGGTGTGTATGTGTGTACATGTGGTGTGTGTGTACGTGGCTAATAATAAATAAATAAATAAATAATAAATTTGTTTGTGTACCAATATGTATGTACGTGTACCATTGTGTGTGTACAGAAAGCCGCAGTTCAGGCACAATACAAGTGACCCAGATGGACAGCAACACCCTTCTAGTTCGTATTGACAGTAAGTTCTCACAACACGACTACCTGATCTGTGACACTGAGTTAATAAATAAAGTGTGTACTCATTTAGCAGACGCTTTTATCCAAAGCAACTTACAGTAAGTACAGGGACATTCTCCATGAGGTGAGTAGGGTGAGGTGCCTTGCCCAAGGACACAACATCACATAGCCACAGCTGGAGTTTGAACACCTTAGTCCGCTAAGCTATCTGACATGAGTTAAGCATGAGCTGCCTGTCCACTCATGACCTCCATGTCCACTTCGGCTGCCTCCAGAGTCAGTTCACACCGTCAGCCTGGAGGGGGCGCTGCGGAGCTACAAAGCCCTGCCAGTAGAGACCAGCTTCACGTGTGATGTAGAGAGAATAGGTGAGGAGATGGGTGGAGGGGAGGATGGGAATGTGGATGTGTCTGAACTTTCTGTCCCTTTTGCAAAATGGATATACTCTGTCCCACTCCCCATGTCCCTAACCTCATTCTCCCCTCCTCTCTTCCCCTCCTCTTCCTTCCGTCTCTCTTCACCTTCTCTACTTTTGTACCTTCCTTCGCTCCTCCGCTCTCCTCTTCCACTCACTTCTCTCTCCCCCTCCTCTCCTTCCCCTCTACTCCTCTCTTCCCCTCCTCCCCTCCTTTCCTCCCCTCCCCTCCTCCCTTCCTCTACTCTCCTCTCCTCCTCTACTCTTTTCCCCTCCTTTCCCCCCACCCCAAGTCCATGTGGAGGACAGTCTCCTGGGGGTGTGGCGTCACGGCTGGCAGCGAAGGGGGGAGGGGTCAGAGGTGTTACAGGAACTCTGTGACCTCAGGAAGACCTTTCGTCTGGTGGACTCAGACAGGTAAAACACACACCTGCACACACACACCTGCGCACACACACACCTGCACATAGAACAATACACAGTGCACACAGACACACGCACACACAGGAACATACTCACACACAGACAGAGGAATACACAAAGACATACTCTTCCACACAATACACACCCTCAGACTGGACATGTTTGGTAAGCAGAGTTGTAATTTCCTCTCCCTCCAATCCCCCTGCAGAATCGTTGTCCTGGAAACACGACAGACGGAGGACCAATCAGGGCTCTGCAACCTGTACACTCTGGAGATTGCACAGGACTATGTTCTCATTCCTTGACCCTAGGGCATTGTGGGAAACAGTGTTGACGCTGACAGCAGAGACAAGCTTGTCATGAAAGGCTCTGGGCTATAGATCATGGACTTATACAGGTGATTTAGACAATATGTCTATTCCCTACTTCCAAATGTGTGTTTTGAGGGAGAGAAGGAAGACGATTGGTTGTGAGAATGCCCTTTGACCTCTACTTTCTGTTCAGGCATACCTTGCTGACCTGATTGGCCCTTACAGACAGGCTCATGCAGGATTCACTCTTTAGAGCTACAGCAGGCAGCCTAGCCTCTCTCTCTCTCACACACACACACACACACACACACACACACACACACATGGATTGTGATTACATTTTCTCCCCCCAAAAATGTATTAAGTACATTCTAATAAAAGAGGGATATCAGCGTAAATTATGTTTGTCCTTTTTTTTGTAGTTTATATTGTTACTTTCTGAGGGAATGGAGCACAACGGTTAGCCTATTGATTATATTCATACAAAATGTATTCGTATAGCCTTTAGATCTGGAGAAATTACAGAGTCTGTAAATTACAGTTACCACACCCGCCCCCCTCCTACCCCCCCCCCCCCCCCACACACACACACACACACACACACACACACACACACACACACACACCGGGAATCTGACGCACGCACGCTCTGCACGCTCGCACACACCCGATAGAACGCTGCCCCACGCGCGAGCTCTCCGTGCCGCTGATGGCAGGAGGGGAGGCAGGCTAGCATGGCTCGCGAAGGACCCTCTGTCGTCGCCCGGTTCCGAACGATACTCTAGCACTTTTGGTGACGCGCTGGACTCCACCATCGGATGGCCATGCAGTCTGCAAAAATCCGTCAGTCTCTCTCGATTCTATTGTAATAGTGCAGTGTTCTATTTCCAGGTCAAAATCTTGGGTTTCCTGTGCGGCTTGTTTGTACTAAAAATGGCCGGAGATGGAGCCGCTCTGAAGGATATCAATGAGATTAAATCCCAGTTCAGGACTAGAGAGGGATTCTACAAACTGTTGACCCTCTCCGACTCCCAACAGCGGGGCGGGCTACCTCGGGGTCCGTCCGCAGGTGCCACGGTGGGCCCCGGGGGCGGACCGGGTTCGATACCCGGCGGTGGGGTAGGTCTGGTGCAGGGGCCCGGGGCTGCCTCCTCCTCCTCCTCCAATGCCGCAGCCAACTCCTCTCCGGCGGGCTTCCTACCTCCGGTCCGGGTCTCCATGGTGAAGCTCCAACCGGAGGACCCGAGCGAGGAGTCCGAGCGCGTGTGTTTCAACATCGGCCGCGAGCTCTATTTTTACACGTACACGAACATCAAGAAGGTAAATCTTCTCTCCGCCTTTCGATTGCAGGGTAGACTTAGACTGATCACATTCAGGTAGTTAGTCCTTAGCTACTGAGCTTCCTTCTGGCTCTCAGTTACTGAGTACCACTGTTGCACGGAATATATCGTCATTATCGTAAGAAACAAGATCTGCAACATTGAGTGGATGAACATCAGTTCGTGCAGTTATGGCCGCGCTGAATGAGGGTATTGATGGCGAAACGGAACACAGTAGATCGAGTGAAGCTGTTCATTAAAGCGGAAACATTGAGTCCTGTATGGATGAAAGGACCGTTACTATGACCAGCATAGTCTGTATTGAACAGTGGTTCCTAACCTTGTTGGGAGTACTTTCATATGCGCATTCACCGAACCCTTCTTAATTGTTCGAGTCATCACGAATCATATGAGGCGGATGTGTGTCTTGACCTCCGCCGAACCACTGAGACTGACTCAAGGAACCCATGGGGTTCGATCGAGAACCACTGGTATAGAATCAAAACAACGGTTTGACGTTAGCGTGACTGGGCCATTTTCGCCGCGCACCAAGATATTGTCTTAAAGCTGAACGAGTGTGTATTTAGTCAGTGTCCAGAATGAAAACGTGAAGCTGGAGTCGTTTGGTGTTCGATCCTTTACACAGCACGCGAATTAGAACATGCACCGAAACTGCACGCAGAGAGTTGAGGATGTGATGATGTGTAGGCAGGCGTTCACCAACCTGTAGCAACGGGACTGTTGGGTTAAGAACTGGCTTCTGTTGGAGAGGATTAAGTCTGATTTATCACTTGGATGAATAGTAGATCATGGCCCCTCCTACCCTGGTGAGACCATCACCACCACAATGACTGGTGATTTACTCTCTCTCCTTTTCTTTTCATATCTCCCTGTCTATCCTTCTCTCTCCATCTCTACTCTCTATTTTCTCTCATCCCCACCTGCCATTCTCTCCCTTTCTTTTCTCTGCTCTCTTCCCTCTTTTTCCTCCCTCCCTCCCTCCCCAGGCGGTGGACCTCAGTAAGCCCATAGACAAGCGTATCTATAAGGGGACCCAGCCCACCTGCCATGACTTTAACCAGTACTCCGCCACGGCCGACAGCGTGGCCCTCATCGTGGGCTTCTCCGCTGGCCAGGTCCAGTACCTGGACCCCATCAAGAAGGAGACCAGCAAGCTCTTCAATGAGGAGGTGTGTGTTGTACGGTGGGGGCAGGTGTGTCTCTGTGAGTGTGTGTGTTAGGATGGAAGGGAGGTGTGTGTTTGTCTGCCTGTCTGCCTGCCTGCCTGCGTGTATGCGTGCCTGCTTTTCTGTCAGGTTTAATCTTTAATCTGTCTGTCTCTCTCTCACTTCCCCTCATGCACTCTTCATGCCTGTGTTAATTGCTCTCTTCTCCAGTCTCTCAGTCTGTCTTCATCTGTCTTTCCGTGACTTGTTTTTTCTGATATTTATTATCATTAAACTGTCAGTAACTGAAGATGAAGCGACGCTCTGATGAGACCGTAATCTGCCACATCTTCTGACTCCTCCTCTTTACATTCTCTCTCTCTCCCTCTTCTGTCCTCCCTAACCGCCCCTACTCCCCCTCCCCCTTTTTAGAGGTTGATAGACAAATCCAAGGTGACCTGTCTGAAATGGCTTCCCAAGTCAGGGAACCTGTTCCTGGCGTCGCACGCTAGCGGTCACCTGTATCTCTACAACGTGGAGCACCCCTGCGGCACGGCCCCGCCCCAGTACTCCCTTCTGAGGCAGGGCGAGGGGTTCGCTGTGTACTCCTGCAAGACCAAGACCCCCCGTAATCCGCTCCTGCGCTGGGCCGTGGGCCAGGGCGGCCTCAACGAGTTCTCCTTCTCCCCAGACGGCGTGCATGTGGCGTGCGTGGGCCAGGACGGCTGCCTGCGCGTCTTCCACTTCGACTCCATGGAGCTTCAGGGAGTGATGAAGAGTTATTTTGGCGGGCTGCTCTGCGTTTCCTGGAGCCCCGATGGGAAGTACCTGGCAACGGGCGGAGAGGACGACCTGGTCACCGTCTGGTCGTTCGCAGAGAGCCGGGTAGTGGCGCGGGGCCACGGCCACAAGTCCTGGGTGAATGTGGTGGCCTTTGACCCCTTCACCACCAGCCTGGAGGACGAGGAGCCCATGGAGATGAGCGGGAGCGAGGAGGACCTACAGGGGGCGCCGCTGCCGCCCCCCGTCCACTTCGGGAGGGTTCGCACCAGCAGCACACTGTCCCGTCTCTCTCGTCTCTCCCGGCACAGCTCCAGGGGGGGGGGGTCACCCGCGGTGACGTATCGGTTTGGGTCGGTGGGGCAGGACACCCAGTTCTGCCTGTGGGACCTTACGGATGACGTGCTGTACCCCCGCCTGCCGCTGTCCCGCGCCCTCACCAACACCTTTGGCCCCACCCTGGCGTCGTCAGGGAGCGGGGGGCTTAGCAACGCTGGGGGAGGGGGGGTGGAGGGGCACCATCATCCCACCACCACCAACCCCACCACCACCTCCTCCAACCCCCACCAACCCCCCACACTACCTCTGCCTCTGCCCCGCTCCTTGTCCCGGTCCAACTCCCTCCCCCATCCTGCCGTGGCAAACGTCTCGAAGGGCGCCGGAGCCACGGAAGGAGGAGGGGGGGGAGGAGGAGGAGGGGGAGTGGTGGGAGTGGGAGGAGGAGGCAGGGGAGGAGGAACAAACAGCACCCCGTTCAGCATCGGCCGCTTTGCCACGCTGTCGCTGCAGGAGCGCAAGTCGGACAAGTCTGGGGCGGGCGGGGTCCACGGGGGCGTGGCGGGGACGGAGAAGGAGCACAAGCGCTACCACAGCCTGGGCAACATCAGCAAGAGCAACGACAAAATCAACGTGGCTCCCCGCAGTGCCCGCCTGGACGCAGCCAAGGTGCTGGGCACCACGCTCTGCCCCCGCATGCACGAAGTTCCTCTGCTGGAGCCGCTGGTCTGTAAGAAGATCGCCCACGAGAGGCTCACCGTCCTTGTGTTCATGGATGACTGCATCATCACAGCCTGTCAGGAGGGCCTCATCTGCACCTGGGCAAGGCCTGGAAAGGCGGTGGGTGAGGAGGGGGGACAGGGGCCGGGTGGGAGGGAGGGAGGGAGGGAGGGAGGGAGGGAGGGGGGGAGGGAGGGAGGGAGGGAGGGTTGGGGATTTGGGGGTGGGTGAGGGATAAGTAGGTGAGGGTTTGGAGTTGGTGAGGACTAGGGGTAAGGGTGAGGACTAGGGGTAAGGGTGAGGACTAGAGGTAAGAGTGAGGATTAGGGGTAAGGGTGAGGACTATGGGCAAGAGTGAGGATTAGGGGTAAGAGTGAGGACTATGGGCAAGAGCGAGGATTAGTGGTAAAGAGTGAGGACTATGGGCAAGAGTGAGGATTAGGAGTAAAACTGAGGATTAGGGGTAAGAGTGAGGATGTCTGTATGGAATTAGAGGTCCAGGTGGGAGAAGGTATAGTACAGCATGATGTCATGCGTTGTTGTGTGTTGTGTTTTCTTAGGGTCTAATTCTCCCATTCTCTCTCTCCCCTACTCCCCTATTCTCTTCCTCTCCTCTAGAACTTGACAGCACAGAATGGGAACTCTCCCAGTGGAACTGTAGTATAGCTGGGAGCCAAGCTTTGCACTCAGTCCTGACCCCCCCCCCCCCCCCCCCACCACCACCACCACCACCCCCACCCCCACCATTAGTGGTATTGTACCCCTGATGTAATACCTTACCCCCTCACCTCCCCCACCCCAGCCAAAAACCTCTGAACTCTGTATAGAAACATGTATGGACCGCATTACCCAGAAGCCTCGAGGAGCCAGGCACACTCCCCCCCTACCCTCGGCGAAACACTGCAAAAGCCACAGCCGTTGTATTTTATTTATTTATTTTATCACAGGAACTGTAGTAATTTATATTGTAAATAGTGAGAATACTGTATAAAGAAGTTGTACCTCGAGTATTAACTCAACCAGTGAAGAAGAGATCAAAGAAGAATATAAATATGTGAAGATGCTTACCTATATCATACCTAGCAACGCGGTTGGTTGTATATCTGCTGTTAGGGGACGCTGTGATGGTGGTGAATGATGTGCTATGACGTGCTATTTCTGTGTGATCGTTTTTCCTGTTGGTCGCATTCCAAATGTCATTTTGGTTTAGTCATGAAGACTTCCTGTTTAGGTCCTGAAGAAGAATGACCAATGAGAAGTAGGATAAGAGGAGGGGGGAGGGACGAAGCTGGAGGAGGAAGGGGCTATGGAGAAAGGGGAGGGGCTAGGGAGAAGGGGGGGGGCTATGGATAAAGGGGAGGAGCTAGGGTGATTGGAGAAAGTGGGGAAGGAGAGAAAATGACAGCTAAGAGAAAGGGAGGAGAGAGGGTTGACAGGGTTGAGTTGTTCCCAAATGTCTGCTGTATGTTTTCAGAAGGATTCTAGTCTTGCATGATAACGGTAGATTCACCATTCACCATCTGACTGTTAAGGATGACAACTCTTCTGACTCACTCTTTCCTGTAACTAAGGGGCCAACGCCGTTTCTTTGTTTGTCTTGCCAGTTGATGAAAATAGCCTTGTCTGGGACAAGACACATAAACGTCCAAGTTTGAAAAATAAACCGCCACGACACTCGTATCCTGCTGTACTGAAATCGGTAACCTATCGAAAACTGACCAGGGAGCGTGGCTTAAAACGTCACGCCATGCCAACTCAAAGTTCAAATATACTACACTAGTGGGCCGTGCATTTCAATCGTAGGCCTTCAGTGACATATTTATTCCTACCTAAATTAGGTACAAATAAATGGAGGACAAATAAAGGTTTATCTAATTAATACACCTCATAATAACATCAGTATGACACCAGGGCTTGAGAATCCACACTATGTACATTACATCACCTCAGCTGGCTCCTCTCGATGTGAAGGAGCAGCGGTTCTACTCCGAGCTCCTCCCGTGTGACCATGCTTCTCACCCTATCTCAAAGAGAGCGCCTGGCCACCCTGCGGAGGAAACTCATTTCGATCGCTTGTATCCGCAATATTGTCCTTTCGGTATTACCCAAAGCTCATGACCATAGGTGAGAGTAAGAACGTAGATTGACCGGTAAATCAAGAGCTTTGCCTCGCTGCACCGATCCGGTGCACCGATCCGCCTGTCAATCTCACGTTCCGTCCTTCCGTCACTCGTGAACAAGACCCCAAGATACTTAGAACTCCTCCACTTGAGGCAAAGGCTCCACACCCACCCAGAGGGGGCAAGCCACCTTTTTCCGATCGAGTACCATGGCCTTGGATTTGGAGGTGCTGATCCTCATCCCAGCCGCTTCACACTTGGCATCAAACTGCTCCAGAGCATGCTGGAGGCCCCGGCTTGAGGAAGCAAACAGGACAACATCATCCGCAAACAGCAGAGAAGAGATCCTGTGCTCCCCGAACCGGAAACCCTCCGCCCCCTGGGCGTGCCTAGAAATTCTGTCCATATAAACAATGAACAGAACCGGTGACAAAGGGCAACCTTGGCGGAGTCCAGCATGCACCCGGAACAGGTCCGACTTATTGCCGGCAATGCGAACACAGCTCCTACTTTGGTCGAACAGGGAACGGACGGCCACTAACAAAGTACCCCCCACAGGACACCACGAGGGACACAGTCGAATGCCTTCTCCAGATCCACAAAACACATGTGGACTGGTTGGGCAAACTCCCATGAACCCTCGAGCACCCGGAGGGTATAGAGCTGGTCCAGTGTTCCGCGGCCAGGACGAAAACCACACTGCTCCTTCTGAAACCAAGGTTCGACTGGCCGGATTCTCCATCGGATTCCGATGGTTCTGATGATCGGAAACACATTAAAGGGAAATGGACAGACAATTTGGAATTATTTAATGAGTATACAGGGACAAAATATAATTAAAATGATTCCGATATTTTTTAGGCCTTCAGACAGCCCGCCACTGTCAATATGTGACTTCTCAGAATAGCAGTCAGACCATCCTACTGACACATACTACCATCCTACTGTCTCCCAGACAACAGAATGTCTTGGTGATGGATTTTCTCAGGGCCTGGAACATTCTCACATGGAAAGGACGTCTATGAGGCTCCTGGCCTTTCGACTGCTCCAGATTAGCCCCTGTGACAAGACAACATTTTAAATCTGTGAATTTAAAGTTAGGTTTTGTCAAAGTAGTGCAAAACTAGACAAATCTACAGGATCACTTTGTGGTTAATTTAAAATGGCAACCAGTGGTGGTCTCTCACCTGATGTGGTGGCTGCCACAGGGACAACCTGAGGTGAGTTTCGGGAGGTCAACATCTTGCTTGGGTTACTTTTCTCACTTGTTTCTTATGAGCCTGGCTGGGCTGTGAGTGAGTTCTGTGAACTATTTTAATTAAACCATATTAGACGTGAAGTAGTCTAGTATGGTTTAATTAAAATAGTTGAAAAAGGTTTACAGAGCTCTGGGTCAAAAATAGTGTCCCTAACTGCAACAGAGTTGAGGTTGGTTCACAAAATCCAACTGGCTGTCTCTCCCTGACCCAGCACATTTATTACACACAGTTTCATATTCGGGAGTTCTCTTTGAAGATAACTCTGAAGACAGCTTTCGTGTGATAAGCGGAGAACTCCAAACTCCTCTGTTCTTCACCCAGAAGCTCGTTAGCCATCTTCCTGTTTCATACAAAATAGGGAGAGAACAGTACACCTGCCAAACAGTTACTTTGCCAAGTTCTAATTACTGTATAAAGTAATGCAATATATCATAAGAAATAAACATGGTAATGCAATTAGCTTTTAGCATGCTTTTGTCCCACAGGCTCTAAAAAAATCATGGTCGCTTGGACCTTTTCTGTGGCTCTGTGTTCACTCTGTGGCAGGGGCCAGTCAATAAACAAGGACCGGTAGATGAGTGAATCTGACAACTCCGGATGCCTTACAATCAGCAAATCATCCATGATGGCTCAGATTCCTGGAATTATCTCATCCTTGCTAGTAGAGGCCAACATCTGTTTGTTATACAGCTGCTGGGCTTCAGTCAGGCCGTTCACTGCACTATCCTGAAAGCATAACTCACGAGTTACTGCTCTGCAGGCTGTTGTCACCATGGGTGGGATCAGATCCTCACTTAGGCTGGATGATGTGGACCAGTGCTCCTCCCTGGACGTCTCAAACTGGTCCTCCAGCGTAAGCTCCACAGCCTGGACAATAGTTCTGGAGTTTCTCACACAGGAAACGCTGGCAAGCCTTTGTTCTTCCCGGTGGAGTGTGGCCATGCCTGCTAGGATGTTCTTGACTGCCATGATCACCTCAGCTATCACAGAGTCCAGACCAGCCTTCGACTGCACTGCCTGGAGGACGACTGCATCAGCCTGCAGCGTGGTGGAGACTTTGGCCACCATCTCCTGGGCCAACAGCTTGATAGTTGATCTGCTTCTGCAGATCTGGGCACCTGGAACATCTGGGCTGGCAACCAGCAGGTCTGGCAACCTGTCGCTGATCAGCTGCAACATCTCTCTGATCAAAGAGATTGATAGATTGGTGCCAACTTCCATCTGGGCTTCCAGGTGGTCTTCTGACCCAGTGGGGGGTGCTGAGGGAGAGGGCAGTCTGGAGTCCTCCAGACTTGGAGTTGTAATGGGCAACAACCTGATGCGTTTTTTCTGCTTGTGAACGCAAATCCATGCTGATTATGCCAAGACAATAAAAGAAGACCATCATTCCAGTCGTCTTTTTAACAATTATGTTCCACCGTTGACAGCACCGGAACCATAGCTTGTAATGTCGCTTTTATTTCATTTTATTCTGTGTGTGCATTAAACAACCTCACACGCGCCTCAGCAGATGAAAGCAAGCAGATGTCGTCACTGTACCAGGTTTGTACATGAAGGTCTGTGATCTCTAAGCCTGAATGTTACACTGCCATACTAACTAACACATTGTTACTGTATGTTCTTGCCCGGTACAGCTCATGCATTCATCAAATCTTTGTATTTTTATATTGAGACAGTTGTAATAGTCTGTTGAATCTGCCTTTCTGATTCCCTCAAGTTGACCTTAATTGAAGTGCTAGCTTCTGATTGGTTAGTTCAGTCACGTGAGAAGTGTAAAAATGAACAAGTGAAAAGGTTGTAAAGGGTGGAATTGAATAAAGTCCTGCTTGAAAAAGATATCTGCCTCCATTCTGCTGTTTATTCTTAAGAGTGATCCAACCACATCTCATCGAACCCTCACGTTACACCGCGATCACAGCTTAATTCCAGCCAATAGTTGTATTCGTATCGTTGTTGGTCTAATTTTGTTTGACCAGTAGGTAGCGATGTAGCCCACCTTCTGCTCGCTGCTCCCACAGCAGAAGAAGAGGTGACAAAAAGCTGGTGACGCGGGGCGTGACTTCAAGCTGTTTGTGGAAAGAGGTCCAGTATGTTGGAAAAATACAAAAAACACCAATTCGATTATTTTTTCTGAAGCGATCTGAACTTGAATATGGATATCAAACAGAAGCCCGCTGGAAAACGGTAAGTCTACCAACTTTATCTATTTTTTGGAAAAACCTTTGCAATTGTCTCCTATTGTCCGGTTGTCTTGACTCTGTAAGTTCCAGAAACGCGTTGCGATGTGGCATGTTGGAAGGTTTCACTAGCATTCAAATGATCTTAACCAGACACTGTTTCCGTGTCTTCTATGTATCATTTTGTTTTTAATTACAAGTCTAAAATTTGACCAGCCAATACTTTGTAAATGACGCTGTACGTAAAGAAACCAGTATTTGTGTAGTTTCAGTAGTGTAGGTTAGGGTCGAGATGTGAGCCAGTAGGTTGTATTCATCGGCCATTTAAATGGTCTCTACTTGCCCCCTTTCCTGTCGCATTAGTTCTGAATTAACACGACCCATAACAATTTGTTGACCTTTTTATGAAAAGCAGTTTGATGTGAAATTCCTCCTTGCTATCCTAAACAAAGGGGGCATGTGATATTTTGATTTCGTCATTTAGCAGATCCAATTCAGAGCGACTTACAACAAATACAGGGACATTACCCCCCAAGCAAGTAAGGTGAAGTGCCTTGCCGAAGGACACAACGTAATTTGGCACATTACTAACACCGATCTCCCTGTCACACACACCAATCTCTCTGTCTCACACACACACACACGCACACACACACCTATACAACACAGTCCTAGGCTTACATTTTCACAATATATCTACCAGTGGATGAAGGTTTGCGTTAGCCTGCATGTCTAGTGTCGGTGACACCAGCCTCCGGTTGTAAAGCTATGTTTCCTTCTCCTGTCAACGCTAGACTGTCACCTGAAATACCCTCCCCCCTCTCAGAGTCAAGGGCATGTTGTTTCTTTTCCTACTCGGGAGGGAGAGACAGAGAGGGGGGGGGGCTGTTTACACACTGCTGTAGTAACACATTAACCACTACGTACCAGGGTCGGTAATCTGGAACATTTGAGTTCCTTCTAGAACCTTCCAGAAGGTTCCTTCTCTGTCCTTTGTGACAGTCGGTCAGTCCTGTATGACGACCAGTATCCTATACATGTCTTTATGGTGCCAGCTCCTCCCCCACCCTGAACTCATTATCTGGCTCAGAGCAACATAATCTGCTGGGTAACACAGCTACTGTGTGATAGAAGGGTACAGCATTTAATATATATATATATATATATATATATATATATATATATATATATATATATATATATATATATATATATATAAAGAAACCTTGAATAAAAGGTTTCTTTATATATATTCAAAGGTTTAATTTCCTGAACGGCATGCCATAATATATATATATACAGTTAGGGTCAAAAGTTTACATACACTAGTGAAGATCATGTATGCCATGGCAATATAGGGTTTTCAATAAACTCTACAACTCTTAGTTTTCTGTGATGGAATGATAAGGAGCACATATTTCTTTGTCACAGAAAACATTCATGAAAAATGGTCCTTTTACGAATTTATTATGGGTCTTTTGAAAATGTGTCAAAATCTTCTGGGTCAAAAATATACATACAGCACCTTGAATTACCAATTTGGTGATGTAGAAAAAGTTGTTTCAATCCAATTTGCTTTTTGGCATGGCCTCCTAACTTCTTACGAGTGATTATGATTGACTCCAGCTGGTGACTTCTTTCAGTCCATGTAAATAGGGCTTGTTTGACACATTCACTAGACTCAGCCAGAAATACTACAATGGGAAAGTCTAAGGAGCTCAGCACGGATCTGAAAAAGCGCATCATTGACTTGAACAAGTCAGGAAAGTCCCTTGGAGCCATTTCAAAGCAGTTGCAGGTCCCAAGATCAACTGTGCAAACAATTGTTTGTAAGTATAAAGTGCATGGCACAGTTGTATCATTGCCACGATCAGGAAGAAAACGCAAGCTATCACTTGCTGCTGAGAGAAAATTGGTCAGGTTGGTCAAGAGTCAACCAAGAACCACCAAAAAGCAAGTCTGCAATGAGTTGGAGGCTGCTGGAACACATGTGTCAGTGTCCACAGTCAAGCGTGTTCTACATCGCCATGGGCTGAGAGGCTGCCGTGCAAGAAGGAAGCCATTACTCCAGAAGCGGCACCTTACGGCTCGACTGAAGTTTGCTGCTGATCACATGGACAAAGACAAGGCCTTCTGGAGGAAAGTTCTGTGGTCAGACGAAACTAAAATTGAGCTTTTTGGCCACAATGACCAGAAATATGTTTGGAGGAGAAAAGGTGAGGCCTTTCACCCCAAGAACACCATACCTACCGTCAAACATGGTGGTGGTAGTATTATGCTGTGGGCCTGTTTTGCTGGCAGTGGAACTGGTGCTTTACAGAAAGTAAATGGAATAATGAAGAAGGAAGACTACCTCCAAATTCTGCAGGAAAACCTAAAATCATCAGCCAGAAAGTTGGGTCTTGGACGTAGTTGGGTGTTCCAACAGGACAATGACCCCAAACATACATCAAAAGTGGTGAAGGAATGGCTAAATCAAGCTAGAATTAAGGTCTTAGAGTGGCCTTCCCAAAGTCCTGACTTAAACCCCATAGAGAATATGTGGACTGTGCTGAAGAGACAAGTCCGACTCAGAAAACCAACAAATTTAGTTGAACTGCACCGATTCTGTCAGGAGGAGTGGTCAAAGATTCAACCAGAAGCTTGCCAGAAGCTTGTGGATGTCTACCGAAAGCGCCTAATTGAGGTGAAAATGGCCAAGGGACATTTAACCAAATATTAACATTGCTGTATGTATATTTTTGACCCAGCAGATTTTGTTACATTTTCAAAAGACCCATAATAAATTCATAAAAGAAAAAATTTTCATGAATGTTTTTTGTGACAAAGAAATATGTGCTCCTTATCATTCCATCACAGAAAAATAAGAGTTGTAGAGTTTATTGAAAACCCTATATTGCCATGGCATACATGATCTTCACTAGTGTATGTAAACTTTTGACCACAACTGTATATGCCATAATATATATAATACATAATGTATATATATATATGGCATGCTGTTCAGGAAATATATTTATATTATATTACCAAAAGTATTTGGTCACCCATCCAAATGATCAGATGGATGGGTGACCAAATACTTTTGGTAATATAGTGTATTATATATGTGTGTGTGTGGGTTGGAGTTTGAGAGAGTGAGATGAAGAGAACTCACGGTGTCTGTTTGTGAGTACTGCTTCTGAGTTTTGGTTTGTGGTTAGACGTTCTACTTCTCGCTCAGATGTAAGAGGTTATATTGCAGTATAATAATATTGTAGTATATATTATAATAATATAATGTACAGTAATCCCTCGTTTTTCACGGGGGTTACGATCCAAAAAGCACCCGTGATAAGTGAAATCCGTGAAGTAGAAACCTTTATTTTTTTACAATTATTATACTGTACGATTAAATTTTAATGAAAGATTCATGCATTCCGTAATGCCGACCTACAGCCGCACAGCTTTTACCCTCCTTTAGTATGTCCAGAAGTTTAACCTTTTCTGCGACTGTTAACATCTTCCTCTGCCTTTTGGGTCCGACCACAGGTGCCTTTGTCGGTGCAGAACGTTTTGTCAACATTATTGGTTAAGAGAATTTGCTTGTACAAGAGACATTTACGTGTATTTTATTTATCTGTTTTGCACGTGTACAGTGCATACAGTATTACAGTAAACCGCAACGTTATTGACGCACAGGTAGAGAAGAAGCAGAGAGACTGTTCAGCCAATCAGAATGCAGAACACAATGCACGATTTAAAAAAAAAAAAAAAAAAAAACGTGAAGCAGCGAAACCGTGAAAACTGAACCGTGATATAGCGAGGTATTACTGTTTAGTAGGTTGCAGTATGGACTGGATTAAAACCACTCGGTAAATGAACTCTTTAAACAGGAATGACATGTTTGGAATACAGTACTTGGTCCTGATATAGATCCAGTGCTCCCTGCAGAGGGGGGAGAGAGAGGGGACCAAAGAGGGGAGAGAGGGGATAAAAGAGAGCTACTGTAGTGTAGCAGACGAGCTAACCTAGCTAATGAACTACTGATATCAAAATACCTGATGACAACTTGGTGTTGCGTGTGTGACAGATACAGGATGCTTTATTGCCATTTATGTTAACACGTATAGGAACTTGTTGCCGCGTTACAGTGAAGTGTTTTAAAACATATAGTGTGGTAAGACAAAGACAGTGATGACATGACAAGAAAAGACAGAATAGGCATATGCAATGCTATTACTGATATTACAGTGACAGTACAGTTTGTAGTACATTTTCAGTCTTTGGGTTTGGAGTTTCAGTAAAGCTGCCATAAAAATGTTATGAAATGATGTTGGTGGTCAAGTGTGTGTATGTTACTAGGATGTCCTTCTCCTCTTACCTCCTTCTATTGTGCCACCCCCCCCCCCCCTCCCCCCCCAGGTCCAACTCGGAACAGAGGAAGGTGCGCTCTCGCGATGCCGCTCGTTGTAGGCGGAGCCAGGAGACGGAGGTGTTCTACGAGCTTGCTCACTCCCTGCCCCTCCCCCGCAAAGTCTCCACCCACCTGGACAAGGCGGCCATCATGAGGGTGACCCTCAGCTTCCTGCACATGCATCGCCTTCTCCACTCAGGTGGGCTCCCGTTGGTCCAGTCATCACAGATAATTTAATGGCACTTAGAAATATTATGGCACTTAGAAATATCATCTGTTGTTGTTCAGAATCACTTGTTAATCCCGGTGCGAAAATTCGCTAGTGTTGTTGCTTTATTGTTCGCATCCCATAGGTTGACTACTGTCCATCGGAGACTCACCTTAAATTTGTAATTTGTTCGGCTAAAAGCTCTTATAGCTCTTCCCTTGGCACTTATTGGTTCTCATGATGTACGTTTCATAATCTATAAACCCGCTATGTTTTGGGGTCTATCACGTTGCTATGCTCAGTGACCGATGCTCTTTTGTATAGCTCTCTCTTGGAAGTCGTTTTGGATAAAAGCGTCTGCTAAATTAATAAATGTAAATGTAAAATGTAAATCACACCTAAAAATACATTTCCTGGTGAGTGATTGGTGGAGATGATGGCTCTGACAAGCGATGCACTCCTGAAGGCTTGTGTTTGCCTTTCTGTCTCAGGGAAAGAGGAGGGGGCGGAGCCTAAGGCAGAGGGGGAGGAGCTTACAGACAGCTTCTACCCTCGGGCACTGGCAGGGTTCGTCATGGTGGTGACGGAGGAGGGGGACATGATCTACCTCTCGGACAGCGTCAGCAAACACATCGGCTTAACCCAGGTGGGTTAGCAAAGTTAATGCTAATATCACACAACCCAGGTGGGTTAGCACAGCTAACGCTAATATGCCCAGTCACCTTCTCTGACACCTCCAGCTATCAAATCAACATTTATTTGTATAGCCCTTTTTACAAACAATGTCACAAAGGGCTTCACATATGCCTATTGACCCTTTGCACCTACGTCACATGATCACGTGGGTGCGCCATGCTGGACGGCAAGAGTGAGTGAACGAAGCATTGCAGGGAGCGCAAAACTTACAAAACTGTAAGTTTAGTCTCTCTAAATTTACAGGCAATTATTTTTGTCAGCAAGCATGACTTCTTCTAGGGCATGTTCAGTTTGGTTGTCAGTGGAAGTAAATCATCTTTTAGTTGTTCACAAAGCGCAATATTTGGAAAAAGTCGAGATCGATAGCTTAAAAACTGACCTGTACCTTCTCCCTCCGTCCATATTCACCGATTTAATCAAATCGCCGAATTTGTACCACGATTTGTACCAACTCCCAGTTTAATTCCCAGGCATGAGTAACATTTTTTATTTAATCATAAACTGTTGATGTACAATACAAGTCGACTTTTTGCTCATGTGCTTATTCAATCAATCACATCAAAAAATAAAGTTATCTTCATCAAACATACATGATATAATTACATTCAGAAATAATCAAACTGAAAACATTTGAAAGCAAACGTATTGTTGCTAATCAAGCAAACTTTTCAGGGCTCAGTTTTTAATTGTGACTCCCATCAGATGGGAGGTATCATTCTCGCAATCACCAGGCACATAATCAGGTGATAAGGGGTCATCACTCTTCTCTCCTGGAAAAATAAATGAATGCCTTTCATAAATTATATCTAAAACAAACCATTCAGTCAGACAATCAGATACTTAGTAATACTAGTAGTAGGCCTACTCTCCTAAATTCTTATGTGAGGCAGGTGTGGGATTCTACTAAAATATACAATTTTATTCACAAATTATTTGTATTTATGAATAACTAATATGTGCAATAAGTTTGTGAATGAATGCAACTTAATTTTTTTTTTTTTTTTTTTTCGGTCAATTGGCACCCTGTAAATAGATCGCCAAAGACGTGACATGCATAAAAACACAACAAAAAAATTTGCGTTATGCAAAATGTAATTTGACTTACCTTGTAAAAAGTGCTCCCTGCAAATCTGTGCGTACTTTGAGGGTTTCCAATTCTTACGATTTATTGCTGCTACCCATCGCCGTCTTCTGTATTCATCAGCAGGTATACGATAAAAAGCTATACGATAATGATAAAAAAGCTAATTTGGGTTTACAGCCTTGCCTGTGAATGCAGCCAACCGCACAACATGATATCACCATTTTAAATCGATAAATAATAAATGAAATTTTGCTTAACAAGGGAGACTTTCTATACCTTTACCGCGCACACGGAATACTATTGCCGTCCGTCATGGCAGAGTGGGCGTTCCTCAGACGAGTGTGACGACACGTGCAAAGGGTCAATAGAACTGCCCCTCAACCAACCTAAACCCTCAAGCTATGTAGAGACCCTGCATGTTTCTGGTTTCTGTCTAGCAACAGGATGGTGCGGAATCATGGGATGTTGATGATGCTGATGATGCTGTCGTTGTTGTTGTTTAGTTGGAGATGATTGGCCAGAGCGTGTTCGACTACATACACCCTTGTGATCAGGAGGAACTACGAGATATTCTCACACCCAGACCAGGTTAGAACCAGGGGGTTCCACATGGAGAATGCTACACTAGCAAATTGTTCTAGCCAGACTCAGGCAGCTGTGTAGAAATCTGATCCTCCATCCCTCCCCCCACCTCTATCCTCTGTCCGCCCTCTCCCTATCCTTCCCCCTTTCCCTCTATCTTCTCCCCCTCCCCTCCCACTAGGTGCATCTAAGAGGCAGAATTCCGAGAGGAACTTCTTCTTAAGGATTAAGAGCACCATGACCACCAGGGGGCGCACTGTCAACATCAAGTCTGCCACCTGGAAGGTAGCCTGCCACACACACACACAACATACATGTGATCCATTTTGTGTTGGTTCAGTATCCATGGAAACACTCAGGAGGTCTGAGTGTGAAGACTCAGGAATGTTTCACGCACACACAGGTCAGGGGTCATCATGGGTCTGGTTTACACTCCACAAGTGTGTGTGTGTCCATGTCTTTCTCCCCAGCGTGACCCTCATGTCTTCTTCTGTGGTCCTTCCTCAGGTGCTGCACTGTACAGGTCACATGCAGGAGGAGTTATCGCCCCCTGCTGGTTGCGTGCTGACGTTGCTGTGCGAGTCCATTCCTCACCCCTCCAGCGTGGAGTTCCCTCTGGACAGCAGCACCTTCCTCACCCGTCACAGCATGAACCTGCGCTTCACACACTGCGAGGGCAGGTCAGACACACACACACTGCTTTTACACTTGCCAACTCACACACATGCGCAATGTCTTTGTCACACACACATGCTCACAAATATCTCTCTCTCTCTTCCCCCCTCTCTCTTTCTTCTTTGTGTGTTTCCAGGGTGACGGAGTTGGTGGGATATCAGCCTGCTGATCTGATTGGACGGTCTGCCTATGAATACTATCATGCCCTGGATTCTGATCATGTGACCAAGAGCTTGCACACCCGTAAGTTTGTTGGTATGCTGTTGTGGATGTTTTGAGGATGTGGTGTTCACATGTTCACATGGATTCATCTTCTCCCTCCTCTCTCATCCCCTCTTCCCCTCTCCCCTTCTCTTCCTTCCTCTCCTCTCCTCATTTTGTCCTCTCCTCTCTCCTCCCCTTGTCATCTCCTCTCTCCTCTCTCCTCCCCTTGTCCTCTCCTTTGTCCTCTCCTCTCTCCTCCCCTTGTTGTTCACCTCCTCTCCTCTTCCAGTACTGTCTAAGGGTCAGGTGATCACTTCTCAGTATCGCTTCCTGGTTAAGCGTGGGGGCTTTGTGTGGGCCGAGACTCAGGCCACCGTCCTGTACAACAGAAAGACGTCCCAACCTGAGGCTGTGGTCTGCCTTAACTTCATTCTCAGGTACCTCCTCTTCCTGCCTGCCTGTCTGTCTGCCTGTTTGTCTGTCTGACTCGCACTAACTCATTCCCCCCATACAGTGTGGTGGAGCAGGCTGATGTGGTGTTCTCAGTGGAGCAGACCCGCCAGCCCAGCGAGGAGAGTGAGCAGGCCCAGGAGGAGGAGGAGGAGGAGGAGCAGGGCTCGGGCTGTAAAGCTGGCAGTGAGGCCTCTCCTGGAGATAAAACTTCCAGCAGCAACACTGAAGAGCTGCTGCAGCTGGCCCCAGCCTGTGGAGACACTGACTCGCCTCTCTCAGGTGAACACACACACACACACATGCATACACACTAGGGCTGCGTGATTCTGGTGAAAATATGTATCGCGATTTTCTTGATAAAAATTTATATCACGATTTTCTGCTCATTTTTTTAAAAACTTTTGCATATTTGCATATTTGCAGTTAGCATAACAAAATGATTGAACTACTATTGAGCTACTTAGCTGTTCATTAAGTGCAAAACAAGCTTTTTCACAAAAAGCACAAAAGGCTTAATATTGAACAGGAACCTTTTTCTAACTTGGGGCCCACTTGAACTTCTCACCACTGACCCAATAAACAATACAACTCGAATACGTAAATAGTTAACAGCAAACATAAATATTGCAGGCATCTGCTTTTCATGGTGAAGTCATTCGCTATAAAATGGACCGTCAGACTCATAAGGTTCCATGGTCCGACTGGACCACAGATCCGATGTTGCTGAGAAGTTTCTACTTCTCTTAATTCGGCCTCGACAGATGCCCGCTTCTCGTCGTACATGGCAGGTATTGCAACATTTGAAAGATAGTTGCGTGAAGGCATCGAGTATCGTTTATTATCTATAATTATCTGTATCTCTTCACTCACTCATGCTGTTGTGTTTTGAAAAGTATGTATTTCTGCGTTGCTCGCCGCTGAACCACGTGACGTGCCGGTCCATTATGATTGGTTTAGGGAGAAAGCCGGCTGCTATGATGTGCAGATGTATTCATGATTGAAGGGAAACTAAAGCGTGACGCGGCTCATGATGGAGAAAAAAAAAGAAAAGAAAAACCCTCTCTCATCAAAAAGCGTATTGTGTGTAGGGGTGTATCGATATCGCATTTTTTTAATGATATATCGCGCAGCTCTAATACACACACATGCATACACACACATACTCACTGTGTGTGTGTGTGTGTGTGTGTGTGTGTGTGTGTGTGTGTGTGTGTGTGTGTGTGTGTGTGTGTGTGTGTGTGTGTGTGTGTGTGTGTGTGTGTGTGTGTGTGTGTGTGTGTGTGTGTGTGTGTGTGTGTGTGTGAGCAGACTTTGCAGAGCTGTCCTTTGTCAGCTCTCCCAGCCCTGAGATCATCCCAGACACCCCTCAGGACCTGTGTACCCCCAGCCTGTGCCTCCTCCTCACCCCCATCTTCGAGCCCTTCTCCTCCTCACCAGCACCATCTTCTCCTGCTCCCACCCTGGTGAGTATGCCACACACCTAAGACAGGCCCTGAGCTAGGTGATGATTCTCTTCTGTTTGTGCGTATGGACTCCTCTTTTTCTCCTCTATTTCCCCCCCCCCCCCCCCCCCCCATCTTCTCTCCTCAGCCCTCCAGTGAGGAACTGTCAGACTGTGACAATGTGCAGACAGCTCCTGCTGTCACCACAGAGGACGGTGTGACTGAGGTAGGAAGGGGGAGAGGGAGGGAGGAAGAGATCTGATTTCCCTACAAAGTTCACTTTCTTAAGACCTGTCTTTTCTGACGTGTGTGTATCAGGGTGTGGACATGATGGACCTGGAGATGTTGGCTCCCTACATCTCCATGGACGATGACTTCCAACTCACCTTCCTCTCCCCGGCGCTCCTGGACACAGACTCTTCCACCGCTCCCTCACACCTGCTCAGCACGCGCAAACGGTACCAGCTCCAACCATGACACACACACACACGTTACCATGATGGGCCGAGTTATCAGAAGTGACGCTGAGTGTGACCTCCTGCTGTGTGCCTTACAGGACCCACCATCCAGACAAAAACACGCCCTCCGAACTCCTGATTGGTTACAAGAGGCAGAGACAGGTCCCTGTGTCTCTGGAGGAGGAAATGTTACTACTGGTGAGTGGGGAAAGGGGAGGGTTGTGGAGAGGGAGGGGAGGGAGGGGGATGGAGGGGAGGGAGTGGAGAGGGATGGAGGGGAGGGAGTGGAGAGAGAGGTGAGAGAGGGGTGGGTAGAGGGAGGAAGAAAAAAGATGAGACAATGGGAGGATGGTAGACATGCAGTTCAAAAGTGTGTGTGTGTGTTTCAGGACTGCTTGGGCGAGACTGATAGCTCAGAGTTGGACCTGGAGCTTCTCCCACTGGGGCGGGCTCAATTACTGACGGACAGGGACCCTGTCTTAGGAGGACCACAGGGACTCTGTGACACAGCAGGTAGGACACACACACACACACACACCACTATCAGGTTTTGGGTTATGGATAAGACTCTCTCTTCACTCTCAGGTTTGATGACAGAGATCTTCTCATCCCGCCCCCCTGACCCTATGGGCCGAGACCTGGCACTCGTGTCCTCCTTGACTTGAGGGAACAGCTGTCACTCAAACCAGGAATGGTAGCCGATTGGCTGTCATCATGAGGGAGGGAGAGAGAGAGAGAGAGAGAGAGAGAGAGAGAGAGAGAGATAGGGATAGGGATAGGGATAGGGAGAGAGAGATAGGAAGCAGAGGAAGCAGTTAAAGGCAGATATGCACGCACACGCACACAGCCAAGTACTTGAGTCAAAATCTCAAATCTTTTGTTTCATCCCAGGTATGCTGAATGTAGCTCCAGCAAGTACTAACTCAAATGAATTACAAACAAACGCACATGGTTTATCAGAAGATATTCCAGTTTTTACCTCAGGCAAACGTTTTGAAACAGTGACAGAAAGCTAAGCTCAACGCCGCCGTCACCACGGCGACAAGGACAATTTAAGCCAAATCTCCCAAATTTTAAACACATAGGATCATTTTGGAATCTGTGTGAGGTTTTGTTGTCATCTTCACTGTCCATAAGGAGGTTGATAATGTAATCTTCTCAGTGCTTGTGGGTTTTTTTATACCTCAAGACAACCTGTAAGGTCTCTGTGTTACGATACACAGACCATGTTGGGACAAACTTTCACAAGAGCTTCATAAACATACCCTTTTAACAAAGACAACAGGTTATAACTGGCATATTGTCAATAACATTTTATATACTTTACATACTCAAACTCTGAAAACTTTTTTATTTCATATATAACAAACCTCAATGTTATGTATGCTAATACTACCGCAAAATCTATACTGTATCATTATACCTTTTGCTTTATTCATTTACTTGAATATATAACTTTAAAAATCAGGAGATTCAGTAGACATTACTCAAGCAGTAAAATAGCTTCTTTTTTTTTTCTTTTTTTAAACATGCGCTTAATAATTCTTCTGTCAGAATTTCATTATATTTTAATGTAACTCTTATTTACTCCTTTGTCTTGTCATTGTTTGTATGCAAAAAGGAGGAAACACTAACAAGGCAATGGATATATTGTTAGATATAAGCTCTGCTGATTCAAAGCATTGAAGTGCAGCAGTATTATAACACATAACTCTGTTACTGTTTGTTTGTTTGTTGAATAAGTTCCAGTTTTTGAATGAGAGACATCGTTGTCGCATATTCAGGTCCAACCTTTTTGCGTCATCATTTACCAATAATGTATCTTGACATACAAAATATCTGCAATATCACGTTATGTATTTCAGTTGGTTTACTACAAGCCATGCTTAAGAGAATGTAGTTTACAATGGTGCCTTTTTATCATAATAACCATCTTGCATTTTTTTTAAATACTGTAGTGTACCACATAATTTTCCTTGTATGAATTATTAAAGTGTAATTCACATTAATAAACACTAATTGTTTCTGTGTATCAAACAAATAATATAGATTTTGATCCTTAAGTTATATTCATATTACGTTTGACAAGGGCATAAGCTTGACTTCAAATTTAAGGTTAGGGTTTTACTTGGCAGAGACCTAAATCCTAACAGTAGGTCCTAACAGGTCAGGACTAGCCACAACACCATCCAAACACTTCAAATTCTGGTTGGGGCTGGATTTGAATCTAGGCCGTAAAGCCTCAAAAGCGTACACTCACCCAGTGAGCTAATGGTGTTAGTGTCTCTCAAACCTGTCTCTCGTGTCAGTGGAGATTTCACTGAAAGCGTACAGGATTGCCACAGTTTAATTGACCCAACACTGGTCACTAGTAGCCTTGACCACTTTCGCAGGACTGGGAAATTCAGATTAATTAAGAATCTTAAAATTCAGTGTACTGTTCAGATAGGAAGGCTGACGATTCGCCCATAATGCCCATGAAACTGCTGGAAGCCTATTCAACATAGAAGTGTAGATATATTTATTCATATTTCTGTGCAATACAATGTTCAAAGTTAATCATGTAAATGTTACATTCCATTACAACCGATTAACTTTCTTCCATTGATAAGAAGAAAATAAATATAATAAAAAAACTAACATTTACCGCCTTTAAGGAACATGCTGGATCTCAACTCCTCTGCTCGCTCGCCCACCTGACTCTCAGGCGCCCACGTTGCTGCGGCAACGGCACCCTACTAGTCTCTACGCGCGCGCGAAATACGGTTGGTCGTCATGGAGACGCGCAGGTCCCGCCTACATGGCAACGATCGTTTGGATCCCGTAGTTTGACACGAAACTCAGACGTCTTTATTGCCCGAAAGTACAACTCGCAAACCCCGCACCACCCCAATGTCCCTCCGCCCCTCTCCAGGACGTGATTGGACTTCCTCGTAAGGGGGCGGGGCTTGTTCGGGGCTCTGACAGGAGGGGTGAATGAGCCCGGAGTCTGATTGGTTGTGTGGTGGCGAGGGGGCGTGTCCGTGTGCCTCCTGAGCCAATAGGAGCTGTGTAGGGCCTCCACAAGGGGGCAGGCGCTCGCCCCAGCTGCTGTAGACCGCCTCCTCGTAGGTCGGCAAGGAAACCGGGACTCCATCCAACACCAGATCCACCTGGTCCGACGCCCGCCGGCTATAGCTCACAGGAAGAGAGACAGGAAGAGGTCAGGATATGGGGAAGAAGGATTTCTGAGTGGCAGACTTCCAGCCAGTGAGGTGTGAGGGATTCACCTTTGTGAATGACAGGGATGGAGGCGGGACTTGATGACCATGCAGGCCGTGGTAGTGAGCAAGAAGATGGAAACGCCTACTGCTGTCGTGGCAACACTTGTTGCCCGGTCATCATACTTGACACGCCCATCTGCATGTCAACATCACCAATCAACATTAGAACAGAAACATACCGCATGTGCAGTACAACACACACACACACACACAGACACACTATTTACCCATGCATGTACTGCATACAAAATATCTGCAATATCACATTATGCATTATGTATTTCAGTAAGTTTACTACAAGCCATGTACCATACAGTACTCAACGTATGAACACATTAAAGGTTTTTCCCCTTGGTTTTGAATTATTTGTGACGGAGTATATTTCCGTGAAGTTTGCAAGCGCAGAGGAAAGGAACTGGTTATCATGGTGAGTTTGCTGGCTTCCTTTTTTCTCTCTCAGCTGGTTTCCTGCTCAGCCAAAAGAGGAAGCGATGAGCTTTGCTCAGCAGAGAAGCGCTTCTGACAGCAAGTTCAGTCACCCTGCATCTCTCATGGTGTTAAAGTAGGTCAGATGTATTCTGCCCACATTGAACCTACCTGCTGCTCAGCGGTAAATCAAATCAAAATGTATTTGTACAGCCCTGTTTACAAGCAATGTCACACATGGCTTCACATATGCCCATAGAACTGCCCCTCAACCACCTACACACTCGAGGAAGACAAGGAATAACTCCTAGAAAACTCACAGGGGAGAAAAAAATTGAAGAAACCTTGGAAGGAGCAATTCAGTGAGGGTTGGTGTAAGTGAGGAGCAGAACACAGGCTAAACAGCCATCCTTCCCTCTTCCTCCCCTCCCCTTCCTCCCACCTTCTCACCTCTCAGCAGCTTGCAGGCGGGTGCTGGTGGTGACCAGTGTCCGTGGCGACAGCGGGAGTTGTGGACGAGTCCTGGGATAGCGTACCCTGGCTCGCAGAAGTAGCGTATGGATGTCTTGAGGGGGAAGCCCCGGCAAGGGGAGGGCTCGCACCGGAAACCTCCATGTTCAGGCACCAGAGGGTGGGTACAGTTCAGCCGTCCTGTGGCGGGTGGAGGGTGGAAAGACAGCAAAACAAGTCAATAACCCTCCAGCCCCATCAGATCAGATTCTTACTCGCTTGAGGATGTACATTGACATGGGCCAGAGAGGGAAATGTAGCCTGTGTTAAGCAGCTAACCGAGTTTGACACCTGTGGGTTCAGATTCAGATTCACCACAGGTGTCAAATTCATGCCATTGCAGGCCAAGAGGGTTTTCGTGTCAACCAAGCCACCACACTCTGATTTCACTAACGAGTTTGATTTCACTAAGTGGAGAAACTTGTTAGTGAAATCAGCTGGTGTGGTGGCTTGGTTGACACCCTCTTGGCCCGCGATGGCACAAGTTTGACACCACTGCCCTAACCCTACCTGCTGTGAGCTCTGGTAAGCACATGAAGATGAGACTGAACCCCAGAGTGGAACACACAAACATCTGAGGAGACTGGCCCTGTGCAGACATCCAGACTGGGTTCCTGCGGACCAAAAACTCACACAATGAGAATTTCAAGCTGATAATACCACCATTCACATATAAACATAGCATACATGTTTAACATGCGCATGCACGCACAGCTGCTGACAGGAATACAGCGCTGTATCCATGGTTATTGTTTACTTGCAGCTAAGCATTTATTATTTGTTATTATTATTTATTACCGGTAATCATTCACATGAAACATCAAATCCCTTAAGTTCGGTGGGATGACTTCTCAGATGAGTCAGCCTCTCCTGAGACTCCTGAGACTCCTCTGTGACAACCTTTCACCTCTCTGATCTGTCCTGGTTCACAGACAGAACCAGGTCATCAAAGCAATACATCTTCCGGAATGGTACAGCACATGTACCCTGCAGCCAACCTCTCCAGTCTGCCTACAGACTACAACTAACTACAGTTGACTACGGACTACAACTAACACCTAACACCAGTCTGGCGTATTATCTTGTCTCCCTCTCTCACCCACCAGGATTTGTGGTGACGGTATAAAGCTTTGAAACTCCAAACCGCATTCGGTTGTAGTCTGAGATTCTCACAGATAGAAGGCCAAAGTTAAATGCCAATGTGGTACGTTTGTGTCGATACGCATCTTGCATACGGCAGTGCTTATTCATTTCCAGCCTGGCAGGTCCCTCCACCTGTGTCTACACTCACATGAAACGGGCTTTGAGTGTGACAAGCTGATGATTGACGGTTCTGTCTTCTGTCCTGTTTGCTGTATATACAGCAAAATGCATAAAAATATATGATTATTTTAAAAGTCCTACACCGCATAGAGCTTAGTCTACTGTATACATGTTTCAACCCATCGAAGATGTCTTTAGAAAGTATTGTTATGATGTAAAAAGGACGTGGTCCATTTAAAGTAGATGTACCATCCGCTACATAGACGTACCATCCTGTAAATTTCCAAGTACAAGTACCAGCTACAGTGCATCTTAAGTAACACTCGTAACATTTTGCTCCTCGCACACGATAAATAGAACAACTCGTCTGTGCTTGTCATGTTACACAAAGACTGTGAGATAATGACTCTATTCAAGTTGCTCAAAACAGCGGTCCGGACAAAAGACGACCTTCTTTTTGTCAAGACCGCTCGCATCTTTGAAGTGCGGGCATGTTGTAAGAGCGGGATACCGGTCGCTGCCAGAATTCCACCCCCGCCCCCCTGATGACAGTAATCGCAACTACAACATCATTGAATTGTATAGACTATAACTGTATAGTATGTAACCTGCACCTTATCCTACTGTATATATCCTGTATATTCTGCAAAAAAAATGTAAATCCTGTACGTCCTGATATAATACTGTATATTCTACAAGACCAGTACTTATATAATTGTAATCAGATAGTATGTACATAATAATTTATCCAAGCCTCTGCGAGACTGTGTGCCGTTGATACGAAGGAGTTTCCCTCGGGATAAATAAAGTATTCTGAATCTGAATGAATTAATCAGAATTACCTAGGCCTCATATCAGTTGCGGGCGGTACATTTCACACCTGCGTCTAGTTAAGTCCTACACAGTCCCATCAGAATGGATCTACCTCTTATATATAATATATATAATATCGTCATTATGATGCCATGGCTCTAGTCTACAGAGTCTAGATCTACGTTTATACTGAAACGCACTGGACTTCTAACGCTGTAGTACAATTAATAGTCAACTCGAAAGCTGATTGGTTAACACCCATGACTGTCCATCTACTGCAGCTACAGGTGCCCGCACGGTTGTCATGTAATCACAGCCGGGGTTCGAACCGGATACCTTTTGATTACTAGCCTCGAGTCCCTAACCGCTCATCCACATCACTCTCTAACATGAAGACAAACCCACAAAATTTCAACCTGAGGCTGAAAGCAGTGCGTGCAATCAAGAGGAAAGCAATGCAAAGAAGAGTATATGCGGAGTAATTTCATATTTGTGGGAAAATATTTCAAAATGAAATACAATGTTATTTATTATTAGGCTATATAATATTCTGAAAATGTTTAGGCCAACAGAGAAGGCTACCGCTGCTTTACTCAGCAAAATCGTCTCGGTTAGCAAAGCTACACATACGTAGCAATACGCTGGGAAGGCAATGCATTCACTAGGGGAGTGGAATTCGGAGAGGGGGTGGGAATTCGGCAGCGGTCTTTACCGTATTTCGATGCACCAGGACAAAGTTGTAGATGCGTGCGTCGAGCGCTGTCACTGAGAGGGATTCGTTTTCAAACAGTCACCCACACACTACAGCATTAGTTCTTAACCTGGGTTCGATCGAACCCCAGGGGTTCGGTGAGTCAGTCTCAGGGGTTCGGCGGAGGTCAAGACACACATCCGCCTCATATGATTCGTGATGACACGACCCATGAAGAAGGGTTCGGTGAATGCGCATATGAAACTGGTGGGGTTCAGTACCTCCAAGGTTAAGAACCATTGCACTACAGACTAGGCTACACTAATAAACCGTAGCCTTCGGACTAACTCGCCTACCCACAACCGAAACAACCGCAGGAACAATTGATGGGTTCTTTATTGTGAAAAACACCAGAGAATTTTCCTCTCCCAGTTTCGTCAGATGCCGATAACCTTCTAGCACTCGCGCGGCCACGGAATATGTAGGTGAATCCATCTCCGTTTAGTGAAAATAATCATTACAAAAATCGATTATAGTCTGAATGAATATTTATAGGTTAGGCTACGTCATATATCCATCAAATCAATGTAACCTACTGAAACATGCTATAAGAACAATATAGTGTGTCAAACAAGTGACAATTCTAAACCACCCAAACAATTTCTTTGCAAACATAAGGCTACATGTAGTCCTTGAGCTATTTAAAAAATTAAATATAGAACAGTGGAAATGAGTGCAAGTGTCATAAAGCGTATAATGAATAGTTGAACTAAAAATAAATTTTCTCACCTGATAAATAGACAGAAGAAATTAATCGCTGTTGTAATCGCTTGCCGAACAACGAAAGTCGATTCTCAATCGTTTTGATCTCAAATAATAATAATAATAATCTAAAATATTAAACAATCTATCGAGCGGCAGATCTCTGCCAAATGAATGTGACATTCAGCAACAAGTGTATTTCACTTCTAATGACGCTCGACGCTCAACGCTCAACGCTCAGCTGCGCTCGCGCTCTCAGAAAGACTTCTCATAGGCTGCGCGCTGGTACCGCGAGCCGCTGTTTCACCTAGCTCGAGCTCTCCACAGATGACGTCATATTCTGGAAACTCACAGCGGCCGCGCGCCGCAGGAAGTGTTCTAAAGGAACTTTCAGCTGTAGCGGTCATTGTTGTGCAGCACGCCTTTCACAAACGTCTCATGTTTTTTTGCGCCTTTACATGAAGCAACACTAAACAGAGAAATTAGGTTAAAAAAGCGCTGTTCAGTTTCTCCGAATACCTCGTCACCTCTAATGGACTGACTGTGCGGTAGTGCTAATTACACTTTTTTTTCTTCTTGATTGCCGTTTTATTTTGTATGTTAAATTAATAAAGATTATATAACTGTTATGTTAGGGCTAATTATATATTTTTTCTTATTCATTGCCGTTTTATTTTTTATGTTAAATTAAGAAATATTATATAACTGTTGTGTGAGCGCTAATTATACTAACGCAAAGTTAGTGTGATACAGCGTCTCTTCCGGGCTGGAAAGTTATCGTGTCTCAAAGTGTCTGAACTTGAATCGTGTATGCGCAGTAAGCAGCTTTAGTTCTGTCTGAGTTCAATCAGTAGCATATCATCTAAATGTCTTATTGTGTGCGTGTGTGTGTGGTAAAACAGTGGCAGGTCATTTTGACCCCAGAGACAATACAAGTGTTAAGTAAAATTATACTACTATATATTTTTAGCTGTAGACAATGAGTCAAATGTGATGTAACCACAGGCTACACAAACCATGCTGAAGTAGCCTAAATTGCCACTTTTGGCCCATTTTCCAGATATTCTTAACTCTGCTGAAAATAGTTACACTGTAGCCTATCGAGAATTGACATCCCTAACATATTAAATCCATTAATAATGTTACAAACAATTGCCATCTTTCAGTTGATCAAAGGGGTCACAAGCGACTTCTAGATAAACAGTGACAAAACTAAAACTGACATTTATCCGAATAACGGATGTTGGTCGTAATTTACTGTTACACTGGAGTCTGGAGTTCCCCATCAAACACTAACTGGTTATGGGTCATTTTACGTTACCGCTGAACAGTTACAACAGGGGTAAGCAACCCTGGTCCTCGAGAGGCACTGTCCTGAATGTTTTAAATGTTTCTCTCCTCCAGCAAACCTGATTCTAATGAAAGGGTCATTATCAGGATTCCACAGAACTTGATAACAACCCATTCATTAGAATCAAGTGTGGTAGAGCAGTGAAACAACTAAAATCTTCAGCACAGTGGCTCTCAAGGACCAGGGTTACCTACAGTGGGTATAGAAAAGAATCCCCCCCCTTTAAAATAATCACATTTTGTTGCTTTGCAGCCTGAATTGAAAACAGACAAAAATGATTTTTGTTTTATTCAGCTGTATTTACAACTTATAACACCCAAGTGAAAGATATAATACCAACTTGTCAGGAAAAAAAATACAAAATAAAAAACAGAAATCACTGAGTTGGAAAAAGGATCACCCCCCTCCTAAAAATGACTTGTAAACCCAACCAGGTGTAGTTAAACACCTTCTCAATAGCACACAAAGCCAATTGACTTTCAACTGTAATCAGCTGTGGCCATTTTGATTAGCTCAGCATGAAACAAGCTTTTCCTGAAGCATTTCAGTCCTTGGTAGTGCAACTGAAGAAAACAATCAACTATGGGTGGCAAGGCATTGTCAAAAGATCTCCGGGATGAAGTTCTGGAGAGGCACAAGTCAGGAGATGGATACAAAAACATCTCAAAGGCTTTATCAGTGCCTAGAAGCACAGTGAAGTCTATTATTAAGAAGTGGAAGGTATTTGGTACAACACAGACCCTCCCTGGGTCAGGACGTCGCTCCAAACTGGATAAAAGAGCCAGGAGGAAACTGGTCAGAGAGGCTACCAAGAGGCCTACAGCAACTCTGAAGCAGTTGCAGGAATTCATGACAAAGACTGGTCATTGTGTGCATGTGACAACAATATCACAAATTCTCCACAAATGTGGCTTGTATGGGAGGGTTGCAAGAAAAAAGCCACTCCTCAAGAAAGGCCACATGCAGTCACGACTGAGCTTTGCCAAAACGCACTGTGAAGATTCTAAGGCCACGTGGAAAAAGGTGTTATGGTCAGATGAGACTAAAATTGAATTTTTTGGCCTCAACGCCAAACGATATGTCTGGCGAAAATCCAATACAGCTCACCATCCAAATAACACCATCCCTACAGTAAAGCATGGAGGTGGTAATATCATGTTATGGGGTTGTTTCTCTGCAGCAGGGACTCAAGCACTTGTCAGGATAGAAGGAAAAATGGATGGGGCAAAATGCCGTCAAATTCTTGAGGAAAATCTGCTGGTCTCTGCCAGAAAGTTGTCAATGGGAAGAAGATTTACCTTCCAACATGACAATGACCCAAAGCACACAGCAAAACTGACCACACAGTGGTTGAAGGACAAAAAGGTGAATGTCCTTGCATGGCCTAGTCAGAGCCCAGACTTAAACCCCATTGAACATTTGTGGAATGACTTGAAGACAGCAGTCCACAAACGGTCACCATCAAATTTAACTGAACTGGAGCAGTTCTGCAAAGAAGAGTGGTCAAATATTGCAACGTCCAGATGTGCAAAGTTAGTAGAGACATATCCCAGCAGACTAAAGGCTGTAATTAAAGCAAAAGGTAGCTCAACAAAATACTGAAACAAGGGGGTGATTCTTTTTCCAACTCAGTGATTATGTTTTTTTATGATTTAAATTTTTTTTTATATGTTGGAGTTAAATCTTTCACTTGGATGATATAAGTTACACTGAGTAAATACACTGAATGAAACAAAAACTGTGTCTGTCTTCATATCAGGCTGCAAAGTAACAAAATGTGATTATTTTAAAGGGGGGTGATTCTTTTCTATACCCACTGTACATCCGAGTTACAATATCTTAACCTAATGACTCACACAATGCAAAAGTTAGATTTTAGAAGAAAAACAACTGTATTTGCAAAACATGGAAAATATGCAGAATAAAATTATTTTTTTTATCTTTACAATAACAAGTTACTGAAAATGCAGAGCTGCTGGGACCGGATGACAAAACTGAAACTTTTAAACTGAATCATGGGGGGAAAAGGCTTGAATGAAATGGAAAACAACACTCAGGATGGATAACATTCCAAACATAGATCCAAGTCCCCATCATCCTCAGTGTCGTGATAACCATGCACAGGCACCATTCAACCAAACATCCTCCTCATTCAACGCCCCGGTTCAGGTGTAGGGTTGGATTAAATAAACACCCTGGATTAAGATTTAGTCCACAGATTTAATCTTTGATCACAATCTCACGGCAGCATTCTACTCCTGGACAAAACCTTTACAACAGTGTGACCTTTCAACTGATACAAACGAAGACTACCAAGCTTACCTGATTCCTGCTAATGATTACCCTTGTAAAACCTGCAGATATGTTACATGTTCGATTGGTTCAAACTGAGAACTACCGACGTGTTTTGATCTGTGGCACACTGACCTGTCTGTAGTCCAATCAACCATTAGTACCTACAGAGGTCATTAAATGTCACCGTGGGGAAATCACATTAATCAGCTTAACAGTCAGAACCTTAAGGCATTTGGATTCACACATGTAACAAACAAGGTATCTAACTTCGTTGAATCTGCACAAGACCCTGTGACGTAACAATAGTTTCAAACCAATAGGAATGTCGTTCGCATGTGTGAGGGCGTTGCTGGAATCAATCTCTTTCAAATAACTAATTATTATAAATATATAGTTTCATGGCTGCAAAAACCACCCAAACAGGCTTCACCTAACCCACAGACACAAGCTGTATGAGCAGGGGACTACTGTTACTATTGGTCGTTGGCAATCATCGCTAGCTATGACTACGTCAAAAACTGGACCACTGAGAATGGAAGAGGCGGAACGTTCCGAGGACGAGAAGGAACGCTCACCCACTGGGAGGGAGGGAATCTAGAATGTAATTCATCCATCGGAATGTTAAGTCTATTCGGTTTGTGATATTCTAGTATGTTTTGGCATTCATGTTTATACAGCATTCGATTAAAAAAAATAATCGTCAAATAACACATAGTCTGTGCTGAACTTTCATCTGGAGGTATTAGTGAAAGGCTGTTGTTAAATATACACTAAGGGAAAAGGTTGTGAAGGATGTCAGTGCTAAACAGCATGGAAAAGAACATTTACAGATCGCGTTTTTAGTGTAGAAACAGTGAATCACTTCACCTACACTCACTTGATTGTCTTTCTGAATCAACGTTCCTGGCACCTTCTCTATTAACGCTCTGGATGACCATGGATAGAGGAGGACGCGTGTGACACACAGTGATCCAAATAGGACAATTTCTCGAGCAGAGGAGAGGAAAGTGTGTGTGTGTGTAGGCTACATTGCGGTAGGATGACAGTGTGTATGTGTGTGTAGGCTACATTGCATTAGGATGACAGTGTGAGTGTGTGGAATAAGATGACTGTGATTTTTTGTTCAGTTCTAGGAAGCAGAACTAATGTGTGTATGTGTGTGCATGTGTGTGTGCGCGCTATGGACTTATTAACAGTTCAAGTGTGCAGCGAAGGATTGAGGAAGTTGAGGGGGCCTAAACCTGCATCGCTGATCACAAAAAGAAACCTAACTAGAACGCAGCTAAAACTCTGCCTTAGGTCCACTTCATATGATGCTTTAAAACCGGTGAAAAAAAGGGTGAAAGACGTTTCTTCAAATGAACAACTCTAAACTCTATGTGGGAACCAATGAGAGTGTAGCTTCTATCTCATGACAGTGTTACAAAATCATCTTTAGTGTAAATCAGAAAAACAAAAGAATAAAAAAGGTCAAATAGAGAAGGTACAACATTTCAAACTGATATATATCTCTATGTTCATCATACTTACACAGGAAAAGAAAAATCATCTATAAAAAAACACAACTCCAGTGTTAAACCTTTGCTTAGTGTGTCTGTGTAACTGTTGGTAACCTAGTGTTTCTTTCCATATAAAAATAGTCCTCCTTCAGTAGTAGCATGTTCCATCTTGTTTGTAGTTTTATTAGTTGAGTCTGGGACTTGTAGTCCTGAAGTGAGGACGCTGGAGGTTTTCAGACTGTCCAATGGGGATGCTTCGTGTGTGACCCCAGCCTATCAGACGGCCAATGAGCTTGCAAGCTCTGAGCCCTCTCCCAGCATCAGTCCGAGGCACCGAAAACCCCTCGCCTCCACAAACGTTGCGTCCAGAAACGTACCCTTCGCAAAGAGGGACAAGATATCGAGTTCTTTTTTTCCAGAAAGTTCTCTTGTGTGTAAAAACAAAACAGGATTGACCAGATTAAAAGCTGAGAGCGACCAGACTGTTCCTCCCCTCCCCCTCTCTACACGCTACTCTGAGCTAGTCCTAAGCGGAGGGGGGCGGTGGAGCCAGCGCCCCTGCTGCGCTGCCCCCTGGAAGCCGGGGGCTGCGGAGGTTCTCATCTCATCCGGTTCTGTCTCATCAGAGGAACGATGCAGGAGGGAGGCCCTGACTTGCTGAGGAAGGGGTGCTTCAACAGCTCGCTAGCTGTGGCTCGCTGGGCGGGGTCTCGAACCAACATCCTGTCCAAAAAGCCCTTGAGGAGAGGAGACACCTTGGGGGGGAGAGAAGGATGAGGAAGGAGGTTTGAAAAAGAGACAACATTAGACTGCAGGATGGGACGCATAGTTCACTTGACAACATTTTAAAACGCTGATGTTATTGTCACAGTATCACATCGACCTCCAATATAAGAGGTTTTCTGTTCGAATGACAAAACGGCAGGGGGGCGCTGCAAAAGGGTTAAAGAGGCCCCTATTCTAGGTAGAGTGTTCCTACCTACCAGAGGTTCTAGGTAGAGAGTGTTCCTACCTAATGGAGGTTCTGTGTAGAGTGTTCCTACCTGATGGAGGTTCTAGGGACCAGTGTTCCTACCTAATGGAGGTTCTAAAGAGAGTGTTCCTACCTAATGGAGGTTCTGGGTAGAGTGTTCCTACCTGATGGAGGTTCTAGGGACCAGTGTTCCTACCTAATGGATGTTTTCCTACTTTGCGAAGGTTCTAGGTCAGGGGTGTTCAATCGTGGTCCTCGAGGGCCCCTGTCCTGACAGTTTTAGATGTTTCCCTGCTCCAGTACACCTGATTCTAATGAATGGTCATTATATGGCTTCCACAGAGCTTGATAACAACCCATTCATTAGAATCAGGTGTGCTGGAGCAGGGCAACATCTAAAACCTTCAGGACAGCGGCTCTTGAACAGGATTAGACACCCCTGAGGTAGAGGGTGTTTGTACCTTGTGGAGGTTCTTCAGTTTAGGTGGCAGGTTGTCGCGTATCATCTTCATGGCTTTCAGGGGGGGCTCATTAAAGTAGGGGGGTTCCCCATCCACCATCTCTATGACCATCACCCCCAGGGACCAGATATCCACCTGCAGAAGGAGACACAGCTCACATGACTGGCAGCAGACTGGCCTAAACTGGTCTAACTGGAAACAGGCCTAAACTGGATAAAACCAGACTGGCCAGAAACCAGTTACATGCACCAGGGTGAGCCATGTTACACACCTTCTTCTGTGTTGGTGTGTGAGAGTGTGTATGTGAGTCCATGAATGTGTGTATGAGTGTGTCGGGGAGTCAGGTGGCAGGAATCATCAGTTTGAATCCCGGCCAAGGCAACATGACGTTGTGTCCTTGGGCAAGGCACTTCACCCTACTAATTTCAGGGGGAATGTCCCTGTACTTGCTGCAAGTCGCTCTGGATAAGAGCGTCTGCTAAATGTCTAAATGTAAATGTGTGTCCTACCTCAGGTCCGTAGGGCAGGCGAGAGATGAGTTCAGGGGCCATCCAGTAGGGTGTTCCCACCAGAGACTTCCTCCTCTGGACCTCCTTAGACACCTGAGCACAGAAGCCAAAGTCTGACAGCTTCACCTGGAGGGAGGGAGGGGGGAGAGAGGGAGAGGTTACAAGCCTTCATCCACACACAGGAACCAGAACTTGATGTCATAATACAGTCAGCTGTTACATATACATCTTAATGGATCAGCTGTGTGAAGAGAAACATATAAAGATCATATCATATTCACTTAGTTGTGTAATAACGATGATGTCATGATGACATCACAACACCAGCGATGACATAAACACAATGTTTCACCTCCATGAGATCAACCCTAATAAGAACCCTAATAATACTGTAATAATACATAAATAATACTTAATAATACCTAATAACACCAAACTGTCAACAACTAAACAAAACAAGGTGTTTTCAGATCAGGTCACTCAACCCTTCAGGATTCCCATCACCAATAAAGAACCGAAAACACACTCAGTCTGATACGAGTGCATGACGCCCAGTGAGGGGAAACATACACCCGCTCTTCTGAGAATAGTTCTGGGTGTTCAGGTGGGACACCCTGCTGTGAGACTGTCTACCACCATGGGGAAATGAAATCACCCGCGCATACAATACACCCACCCACGCACGCACATACAAACACACAGTTTTGCCCTAGTTTAGCACAGCCAAGCCCAGCAGTAACCTACTCTGCCGTCATGCGTGAGCAGGATGGAGTCGCTCTTGATGTCCCGGTGGATGACCCCCTGGGTGTGTAACACTGACAGAGCCTTTAGCACCGACACACACACTGTGGCAATCTGCTCCTCGTTCATCCTGGAAGAGGGAAGATGCACACAGACACACACACACACACAGGTTGTTAGCACAGCTGATCAAGACAAACAACAATGGAAGTCTACCAAAACACTTAAGGAAGCCCACAGCACCATCTAGTGGTACAGGGACAAACAACAACAAAGCATGTCCAATTCTCCCATTTCAAACTACACATCTCACACACACACACTCACCCGCCCACACCCACGCACACTTTCTTACCTGGTGTGTGTGACAATGTCTGTCAGAGCCCCGCCCTCCAAAAACTCCATGACGACCCAGAGCTCATCCCCCACCAGGTAACTGTTGTACATCTCCACCACATTGTCATGGTGATAGTCCCGCATGATCACCACCTGCGGACAGGACCAGCGTTACCACAGAGACACAGACAACCATTGTTAATCACCATTACTGCAGGGAGCAGTCATCCTGTAAACACGCTGCAACACATTGTTGTGATTGTGGTTTGGTTGGCTCTCAAGCAATAGTGCTTAATGCCAAACGTACAATTAAATCACAAATTCAAAGAGCAAAACATTCTGGCGAAAACCACCCTACACCAATGGTTCCCAACCCTGGTCCTTGGGGGACCACCTGTCCTGCATGTTTCAGATGTTTCCAGCACACCTGATTCTAATGCATGGGTCGTTATTCTGCTCTGAAGAATCCTGGTAACGAAACTGCATTAGAATCAGGTGTGTTGGAAACACACATGCAGGAAACATGCAGGACAGGGGGTCCCCAAGGACCAGGGTTTGGGAACACTGCCCTACATTTGGGGTAGGCAACCCTGGTCCTCGGGAGCCACCGTCCTGAAGGTTTTAGATGTTTCCCAGCTCCAACAGACCTGATTCTAATGATTGGGTCATTATCAAGCTTCTCATAATGACCCGTTCATTAGAATCAGGTGTGCTAGAGCGGGGAAACATCTAAAACCTTCAGGACGGTGACTCCTGATAGCCAGGATTTGAGACCCCTGCCCTACACCATACACAAGCCGTGTGGCGCTGTTTGCAGGTGTCCCATATACGCTGAGGACCCTTACCTCATTGAAGAGCAGCTCTCTGCGCTGCTGCTTACGCAGGTCCATCTTCTTAACGGCCACCAGTTTGCCGGTGCTCTTGACGGTGGCAATGCACACGATGCCAGTGGAGCCCTCTCCGATCTTGATGTAGTGATCCAGGTAGGAGCGGGGGTCCCCACGGTCCACGACCATCTGCAGCGCCGCGCGGAACTGCTCGTGGGACACCCTCTGGGGCTCCCGCTGCGGAGAGCGGGCCTGCTGGGGGGGGTGCCCTGGGGCCGGGCCCAGGGGCCTGGGAGCATGAGGGGGCTCAGGGCCCAGAGTGGGCTGAGAAGAGTGGTGGGGGTGGTGAGGGGGTGGGGCTTTACTGTGGGCAGGGCTGGGGCCGTTGTGGGGCAGAGCTTCGTGAGGTCGGGGGGGTTTTAGCTCCTGTGGAGGGGGTGGGGGATGGGGGAGGGAACATGCACAAGACACAGTTGGATGTACATGAACGAGCCTATGATCAACTAGTACAACCTCTCTCTCTTCCCCTATATAACACCCGCCCCCCCCATAGAACCCCTGTCACCCTATATTTGCACTATCATTTCTGTTTGTTCATTTTGCATCATCTGCATCATTTTGGTTGTTATTTTGCTATTTGCACTATCTGTTCATTTTGCACATCTGCACATTGCATCATTTGCACTAACTGTACATACATGCAACTCTGTAAATTATGTTAAATACTGTAGCATCTTGTACAATACAGCTGTACATTTGTCTTAAATCACTGTAATCTGTACATACCCTGTATATTCTGATTATACTGTTCATACTGTGTATATTCTGAGTATGCAATTACAATTATATTCTGTTGTAATAACCGTTTTGCACTTCTGGTTGGATGCTTACTGTATTTCGTTACCCTGTACTTGTACCTGTGTAATGACATTAAAGTTGAATCTAATCTAATAGTCTGTCTCCTTCTCTGCCTGTCTACCTGTCTGCCTGCCTCTCTACCTGTCTACCTGCCTCTCTGCCAGTCTACCTGCCTCCCTGCACCTGCGTCTCTGTCTGTCCTGTGTACCTGGCTGGTGGGGCTCCGCCCCCCCTCACTGTCGGTGCGAGGGTAGGTGTTGAAAGGCCGTCCTATCTGCTGGGCTGCCTTCACCACTCCCTCAGTCACCGGGAGATTGGGGGTGCGGATGTTGGGGCCCGACAGGGGCCTCTTGTCCCGGGGGGACTGGGGGCTCCCGTCCCGGCCTGCGTAGCTGGACTTGGGTCTGCGGTCGCTAGGCCCCTCCCTGCGCACCACCTCCTCTTGAGGCTCCCTGAGGCTGCGTGGCTCTCTGTCTCGGTGTGGTGGTGGCGGGGGGGCGGCAGGGCGGTCCCCTCGGGGCCTGCCAGGCTCTTGGCCGCGGGGCTGCTGCTGTGGACGGCCTTCCGTCTCCCTGGGGGGGCGGGAGGAGCGCTGGGTGGGCCGTGGGGGCTCTCCGGTCCCCTGGTGGTTGGGCCTGGGACGATCCCTGAGGGAGGAGAGCAACCATGTGAAGGATGGTTCACAAACACACACACCAAACATACAAGCAAACACACAAACATACAAGCAAGCAAACACACACACCCAAAAACCAGACTACCCCACCCACAGCACCACCATCCCTTCCCCTGGCACCCTGTCTCATCCTACCTGTCTCCATGGCGATCAGGGTGCGGGCGGAGGGGGGGGTCTCCGTTTTCGTGTCCTCCCACGGAGGAGGTAGAGCCTCGACGAGGCTGTGTAGGGGGGCTTCCTCGGCGGAGGGAGTTGGAGCGTGTCACGGACATGGTGTCAAACTCATCCAACAGCCAAGTAAGGGAGCCATCCACCCCAATCTTGCTGCCCCGCACAATGGTCTAGAGACACACACACAGGTTACTGCCTTTGTCTGGACACACACACACACACAGGTTACTACCTCGATCTGGACACACACACACACACACACAAGTTACTACATCAATCTGGACACAGACACAGGTTACTACTTCTGTCTGGACACACACACACACACACAGGTTACTACTTCTGTCTGGACACACACACACACACCATGGTCTAGAGAAACACACACAGATCATTAGCAGCAACAGCTGACCATGACATGTGGGTGATTAAGTTATTAGTATGACATAATTACCAGTCCCTCAGACCACAACAACAACACCCCGAATGGCCAAAACATCAGTCAGCATACCTAAAACATGAACACATCACCTCAACTAGCCGCTCTGCTGCTCGACCTGCAGGGGGCTTGTTAGGGCAGACACAGCAGTAACCACCATTACTCCTTATGATAAAACTGTGAATGCGTTCCTTTATCTGCAAAGAGTATCTGTGACAACTGCTGTATCACTGACAAGCGTGAATGCAGTCATGAAATAGTGATTTAGCTGCACTGTCCTGTGTCCTGCACTGTTTAACACGCCTGGTAGCTGAGATGTGGTGACTTTGCACCGCCATGAAAAAAACACAGATTGTTTCTTGACTTGACCACAGAGAGTTTGAACTCTGATCCATGATCTGAGACTGAACTTTAAACAAAATCAATCTGTACCTGACTGTGGATAAAAGCATCTGCTGAATGAGTAACATGTGACTGTGGGAAGATGAGAGAGTGGGAGTCAGGGTCAAACCACAACTTTCTGGATGGTCACTGGACACTCCCACAAGGTACACAAGCACACAGGATCACTGGTTCACAATCTCTGGTTTCGCGTTTCTTCGTTAGAGGAACCAACAGACAATTGTGTTTATTGTTTAGATTCTGTACATTAAGATTCTAATCTGCTGCACTGTTGTTATGGCGACGCATGCCAGCTTCCCTATTCGTCAGTAAACACAGAGCTTCCTTCCCTGCCCACCTGTCCGACCACCCAGAACAACAAAACTCAGTTCTACAGTAAGCTCAGTTCTGCATGAAGCTCAGTTCTACAGGAAGCTCAGTTCTGCAGGAAGCTCAGGTCTGCAGGAAACTCAGTTCTGCAGGAAGCTCAGGTCTGCAGGAAACTCAGTTCTACAGGAAACTCAGTTCCACAGGAATCCAAGGCATGATCTTGTTACATGGTCAAAACTAGCTCCTGTCCCTGACCCTGTGCCATTTAACCCCTGAACTCTGACCTTGCGGGGCTCCACGGTTGTGATGATGTTCACATCGATGAAGGGCTTGGGTCGTTTCGCCGTGTCCTCGATCAGCGACTGCCATTGCCGCGGCAACCCCACAAACTTCTGCTCCTGCTCGTCAAAGTCGGTGTGAACGCGATGCTCGAAGTTAGACGGAGCAGAGATCTGAATACGAGACTTCTTCTTCTTGGTGAACATGATGGAAGCCAAGAAACATCAGGAGCTGTGGAGACAGACATGTGATGAGAGGAAAGCTGGGGGAGGAGAGCGGTGCTGGGGGAAGAGGGAAGGGGGCTGGGGGGAGAAGGGGGCTGGGGGGATGAGGGAGGAGAGGGGTGCTGGGGGAAGAGGGAGGGGGGCTGGGGAGGAGAAGGGGGCAGGGGGGCAGAGGGAGGAGAGGGATGCTGGAGGAGGACTGGGGCTCCAGGTCAAGTCACAGGGAGGGGAGACCCCTGAGTTTAGACACACGGAAAAAGGGACACAAAGGCTGCCGCTAAAAAATGCTTTTGTCCAGATAGAAAACTAGAGGTGCACCGCTAAGACCTGGTTGACTGCTGCTATATACTGGAGAAGGTGAGAAATCTTACTGGTCATTTTCTTACTTGAGGAAACAAGCATTAGGACTGTGTGTGTGGTCTTTCTGCTTTGAAAGAAAAGAGACGAGGAGAAGAGAAAACAGGGTTGTAGCGTGATGGAGTGTTGGTGTTGGAAACGTTAACCAGCTGCCTGCAAAGCCTCCGATAAGAGAAGCTTTAAGTAGCTAGCAGGACGTCGGAGCGAAGCAATGAATAGATACCAGATGTCACAACTTCAATATCGCAGCCTTCGGGGCTAGGCTAACATACTCGCAGCGAAGTGGGTGGTAGATAGGCTCGCTAACTTCATGAAATATATCCATTTATATGGAGAGAAACGGTATAGTTACTGTAACGACTGTTGTTGGTGTAGCCTTGGATATTCTGACTATTTTCGGCCACAAATGTGGGAAGCTCTGTATGAATGACTGAACCGGAATGCTGAGAAGAGCATTATTCTCAATTTTTCTCTCGGTCGAACAAAGGTGAAACTCCCAACGTCTTTCACGTCTGTTATACAACGGTTTCCAATAGCCGCCAGAACAACTTTGTTTTAACTTATTTTGACCGAAAGACTCACCTCAGCGTCCACCGATGAAACTATCATCCATGTAAGATCATTTCAGAGGCGCTAGCGACACAACGAGCGAGGAAGCGATTCCGTCAAGTTCGCTCGCTCGCGCTGGGAGAGGGGAGCGAGACTCCCTAAAGTGACATGAAACTTAATAAATAATTAATAAAAAAGCGAATGCCGGAGATGAACCTAACAACTACACGACTGCAGGACATAAATAATACGAAACTAAAACCATAAAAAAGATAAGCATTCCTTTCGTTTCGATGCGGCCCAGAGTATCATGACGTCACCGGGAAATAAACGTAAAATATGAGTCACGCGGATACTCTAAGCACTACTACAGCTTTTTTTTTACTACAGTGGAAAAAAGATTGGAGTATAGTCAAGAATAATTAATAAACTGTCAGCGTTTGTTTGTGACTGACTCACGTGAAAAACATTAGAACACGCACGCAACTTGTTTGATACAAGTTAGGACAGGAGCTGTAACAATACATGTCTATGGCTGTAACCATATGGCTGTAACCCCAGTATCGCTTCTTGGTTACGGAGACTGCAGCGCAAGCCTATGACGTCACTGGGTAATGTTTTGTGCGCCTGTATGAGCTACTGACATGTCCGAGCACGAGGACGTGCAACCAATAACAAATAATGGGACATAAATAAAACGGGGATGAAGGGATGGGACAGGGGAAAAAACATTCCTTTCAAAAAAAGACACATTCCCATATCACCACAAATCAAAACTCAAACATTGCAGAAACCCCTGGGTTAAACCTGAAGTTACATCGTTAACACTACATATTGATAAGTAGCACAGGCCCCTGGTCTAACTGTATCTATCTCGCCCTGCCGGCAGTCCAACACCGTAAAGACTCAGATCAAGCAGAAAGGACCGTAACTTTCCCATGAGTCCACAAGCGCAAATACAGCGTGACCATGGGCACCCGAACTGACATTTCAGACACATGCACGCGGCTCCGGCCAATCCAGAGGCTGGGTTTGAACAAAGCTTTGGGGAGCTGGCTAATGGGGAGAGACTTCCAGGCCGGGCTGTGGAATGTTGAAAGGTCAATGATAAAGCTGTAGAGAGCGAGAGATAGGGAGGGAGAAAGAGAGGGAGGGAGATATGGGGGGAGGGGGGCAGAGGGAGGGGGAGAAAGATATGGGGTAAGGGGGGGGCAGAACAGGGTGTGGACCAACAGCCAGCTGAGAGGTCCAGGCATGATGTCACACTAGGCTGCTACAGTCCAAGCTGTGGCCAAACAAGAGCTGAGAACTTCCATGAATCAGGATGACGTTCCCTTCCTCCACACATCCGCCCCTCCTGTCTCACCTCTCCGCCCCTCCTGTCTCACCCCTCCAACCCTCCTGTCTCACCTCTCCACTCCTTCTCTCACCCCTCCTGTCTCACCCCAGCTTCCCTCCTGTCTCACCCCTCCATCCCTTCTGCCTCCTGCATCAAAGGCAGGGATAACCTGCCGCTGGGGGGGCTAACGTGTGTGGATCAACCACACATGTGGTGTGACTAGCTGTTTCATTGCACAGTGACAGCGTTCTAAAAGAGGGTGAGGTGATGTCAGGATATCCAAGCCTGTCATTAGCTTGCCTTTGCTGTCTCAGTGTTCATCTTGAGTCAGAAGACTACTTCATCTTCTTCTTCTTCTAATGTCTGTAAACACTGTCTTTTTATTTCTGACACAGGAGCAGTTAAGTTATTCAAACGTATTTAGATGTCAGTTGAAATAGGAGTTATAGACTGTTGATGGGATCTGGAGTGGGCTGTATCTGACCATGATGAGGATCAAAATGGCCGTCCACCCCCAAAAAATGACCCAGACCATCAGTGATACAGTTCAGTACATTCTGTGACTGACACCAACCCTATTCACTGGCTTTGAAACAAAAGCTACGCCTTGTTCGCTGAGAATATTCCAGAGTTATGCTGCATGATGTTAGCCAAACAACAGCACTTTTCACCACTGTTGCCCAATCACAGTGGGACGAGACCACTCCCTCTCCCTGCACAACAACATGAGGAGAGGACTCTTTCATAAGCGTGTTATTCTGTCTAAACGGTTCCCTGTCTTCAAAGAGCCCCAGCTTCCTGTCCGCAGGAACACCTTCCCTCCCTGAACTGTAAAAGCAGACAGCAAGCAGGCTCATACTGTGGGTGGGAGTTTTCAGGAATTAAATCCATCCCCGCTGTTAAAGCAGAGGTGAACTGTGGTCAAGACATAGACACACACACACACAATCTATCCCTCTTTAACACCCATTTCTCTTTCTTTTCCCTCTCCCCCTGTGCGCACAATGACTTGATGTCTCTGGGAAGAGGCTTGATCAAAGCTCTCTGATTGAAACGATTCCACATTGCAAACATGGCAAAACAATCGGGTAGGCTGTGACAGTTGAGTGCCTGTGACCTGTCCTGGTGCAAGACACATACACACAAACACACCCTCACTGTCCGCTCCCAACAGAACGGCCTGTCCTGGAACTGGTGCAGGCCAGGCTGAACAGATAGGGCTTTGTTAGGCAGGACACAGTGGAGCAGAGAGGCTCTATGCCAGGCTTATCATGGCCCCTCTGCTACATGAGATAGCAGCCTTGTTCAAAAACAAAGTCAGCCCACTGCTACAATCACACACAGAGATAACATGAAACCAACCCTAAGTGTCTGGCTGGTCTGGTGACTCAGTGTGGGTGAGAGGCAGAGTGTGTGTGTGTGTGTGTGTGTGTGTGTGTGTGTGTGTGTGTGTGTGTGTGTGTGTGTGTGTGTGTGTGTGAGAGAGAAAGAGAGAGAGTGAATGTGTGTGTGTGACACAGACAGAGTGAGTCTGTGTGAGAGACAGAGAGAGTGAGAGTGTGTGTGAGACAGAGAGAGTGTGTGTGAGACAGAGAGAGAGAGACCCCTCGGTGGGTCTGAGGCATGTCAGGAATGTGTGGAGTGCCCAGCACTGATCACACAACCTTGCAGACGGCACTCTGTCACACCCACAGCAGACATCTATCAGCTGGTGCTGTGCAGCAAGGGGAAATACAGAGGGGGAGAACAGGGGGGAGGATGGGGGTGAAGAAGAGAGACGTAGAAGGAAGACCAGAAAGAAACTAGGAGAAAAGAAGACAGAGAGCTAGAGAGAGAGACAGACACTGGAACATCAGGTGTTCTGAAAGAGCTACCCATATTAAAATTAATCATGGTCACTGACAAGCTTGACCAGTAACAAACCAGCACATCTAACCGGCTACAACGTTACATATTTCGTCTTGCAAAGTCCTGATGAAAGTATTGGTTTCTAGAAATCAGTAACATGCGACCTTAATGTTCCTGAACTGTTAACCCACAGGTCAGACAGACTATTGTCTGGCTTCACTGAGGATCGGTCAGTTCTCTAAGCTGACCACGACGAGCTTATCGTCTTATTAGCTCCGCTAAATTAGCCAACCTGGCTCAGCTTTGCTAGCTAGGAATGACTTTCATCTCAAAGTAATGACTTATCCTGTTTGACTGGCTAAGTGGCTAAGTTAGCATGCTGTAGCAGCCAGCTAGCTGGCAAGCTAGTTAGCTCTAATAACAAAGCCAAAAGAAACGATCAAGAAAATACAATTTATCAGCTACTGACTGTAATGCTTACTCATCATGCTGCTTTTCTCGATCGCTTACGTAGCATAGCAATTTGTTGGAAGATTAATGTTTATGCATGAATCTAACCCAAAAGACAGCATCAGACTGTAGCCCTGGACTGAAACCAGCTCAACTTATTGAGGAGTTCTTCTGACTTGGCTAGCTAACGTTCTAGCTAGCTGCTAGCTACCGAGACTAGTGTGATTGTGTGAAATAAAACAATGGTCTTATTAGTTACCTGACGTTGTCGACGTAACTGGCTTTAATCCCACCACTGTGTGGGGTTCAAACGATCCGCTTCCAACTGCGAAGAAACCTGGGCTAACTTTGTTAGCCTGCCGCTGCCCCCCGAACTGAGTAAATGTTCCGCCGAAGTCTCACTTTGCCGTCGCCATGTTGTTCAGACTGGAAATGCTCCATCCGGGGAACCACACTTCATCGCCATGGCAACGAGACCGACTATCCGGGATCGATCGGATGGATGATTGAAACGCAAAGAGACCACGGACACTCAATTTGCACCACCAATACTTTTTGGGTGTGTTTTAATATCGAGCCTTATTTTTCCCCTTCCAATTTTTTCTCTCACACATGACCACGTTCGTATTTGTATTATTATTGTATTATATTTGTATTATTATTGTATTATTTGTAACATTTGTATTACTTGTCTATATGTATCATATCTGCAGTGTATCTTACATGGTATTCATTTTCATTTTATTAGGCCACATTTATGTTCTATGTTTGCTCATTCCTGCCAAAGTAAATTCTATGTTTGTTTATCTTGCATAGCGAATAAACCCCCATTCTGATTCTGATTCTGATTCACATTCCTGAGGTCTAAGCGCAAACCAATAGAAGTGGAAGTGTAAACCACTTAAAGGTTACAGGGCCGAATGCAACTGTCAATTAGACACGTTCAAATACAAATTAGGGAGAGAGGTGAGGGAGGGAGAGGGGAGGCAGGGAGAGAGAGAGAGAGAGAGAGAGAGAGAGAGAGAGGGAATAGGAACGGTTCTAGAGCAGGGATGAGATCCCCAGTGTGACCTGGGGGGCTTGAGGCTGGATCAATGTATTATTAGGCACACATGCCAGGCTAGCTGGCTGTCCAGTCAGTCAATGGAAGCCTCGCTGGACACAAAGTCTCTCAACAGACAGACACTGTGGCTCTGTCTGCACACAGAGACAAACACAAGCTTTCTGTCTGTGGATACAGCCTCCGCCTTCCGCTGGAGCCAGTAACAAGCGTGATGCCCGTGGAGAGCGCTGGGGCTGGGGGAGGGATGGAGCCGAGGTCTGGGGTGGGTATCCTCCTCCAGGCCATGCGAAACGGGAAGCTCCAGCTGGCTCGCTTTGTCATAGCCGCTCTGGGCGAGACCGTGGTCAACGCTGCCGTTGAAGGCCCCACCTCCAGGGGCCGCACTCCTCTGATGTTTGCCATCGTCCTCCCTCGACCATCCGAGCGTGAGAGCTTCCTGTGGCTGCTGCTGTCCAGGGGAGCGGAGGTGGACCGGAGGGACGAGACCGGGCGCACCGCCCTCAGCCTGGCCAGCGAGAGCGGCCACCTGGACGCTGTTCGTCTGCTGGTGGAGCATGGGGCCGACCCGGGTGCCGCCGACCGCCACGGGGCCACGCCTCTCGCCTACGCCGCTCGGCACCACCACTGCGCCGTGGTGAAGTTCCTCCTGCGGGAACTTAAGGCCTGGGGGGAGGAGGTGGGGGAGGTGGGAGGGGAGGAGGCATGGCTGCTGGGTGAGGAGCAGAGACAAGATGGCTGCCTTGGGAGAAAGGAGGAGGAGGATTGTCATGGAGGACAGGATGTGGAGGACATGTGTGGGGTACAGGGGGAGCCTGGGGTTGGGGCGGGGTTCAGGGAGGGGGGACTGAGGTGCGGGGGTGACCCTTCTCCTCCTCTCCACATGGACGCTGGCTGCTTCCGCTGTGAGAGCAGCATGGGTGATCTGCTTATGATGGATGACGTGATCTGCAACCCCTATGCCCTGGAGGATGAGGAGGGCCCAGTCAGCGTCGAGGTGAGGGCCAGTGTCGGGACCAATCCCAGACGTTCATTTTACCCCTCCAGGTCTCCTCTCTCCCTGCAGTCGTGGCTCACAGACCAGGTCATCCCAAACCCTTCACTGTGCCAGACCCGACCCCTGGTTCCCTTCAACAGACCCCACTCAGGACCTTACCAACTGGGTCCGCATGCAAGCAAGTCATCCAGACCTCGCTTCCTCTCAAGCTGGTTCAGAAGAGGCCAACCCTGCCCAGCAGACCACCAGCTGACCCCAGAGACCCATCCCAACCCCACTTCTGGAAAACCTTCCACAGGATTCTGGAAGTGGATGACCCCCAGAGGAGTCCTGAGCGCTGCAGGTTCCACTTGCGGTTCTCAGTCCCTACTTATAGAACCGTTGGACCCCCTTAAGAACCTGGTCTTGGAGAACCGGAGAGAACCTTCCTTCCTATCCAGTTTGGAGGCCCACCTCAAGCGTAGGCCCACCACGCTGCGGAACCGCTGCTTTCTGGATGAGGAGTGTCTGGGGCGGGGCCAGACAAAGGTGCCCCTCAGGGCCAAACATTGCAGCCTGCCCACAGAGGCGCTGAGTGGGAGGAGTGGAAGGGGCAGGGGTGTTGGAGGCTCGCCAGTGCCCCCCAGGTGCCCCCAGAGTCAGTCGGCTGCAGGGTGTAACATGTTCAGGGTCCTGCGACGACACACCTCCCCAGAGATCAGGGCACTCCTGGGGGAGAGCTCTGACACAGAACTAGAGGAACTGCTGCCTGACCACGAAAAGTGAGGAGGAGGAGAAGGGAGGAGAGGGGAGGAGAGGAGGAGAGGGGAAGAGGAGAGGGGGAGAAAGAGAAGAGGGGGAGGAGGTGTCAGGAGGAGAAGGGGAGGTGGATGAGGGGAGGGAGGAGGAGGACAGGGGGAGGAGGGGGGAGGAAGAGGAAGGGGAGGAGGTGTGTGGACCGTGAAAGGTGTTTCTGAGAGGAGAAGAAGAGTTGGAGGGTTCAGGTGAGGAAGAAGTATAAAGGAGAGGAAGAATGGAGATGGGGATGACATGGAGAGGACGGGGGTGTTTGTGACAGGGAGGATGATGACAGAGAAAGGATGAGGTCATAACCATGTGGCTGGATGATGAAGAAGAGACATAACAGGCTATGCATGGATGAAAGCAAACAGGATTTCGAGCCTGAATCATTTTATTGATTTGATCGAATTGATTCTCAACGCCAATGTTATGGTGGAGGTTTTCATTGATTATGTTTGTGTTGTCATTTGGTTGGACACAGACTGTGCTGTGCACTTTGTGAAGCTGTAAAATTGTTCGATACATTACATTCTGCACTATCATTTTGCACCATCTGTACCATTTTGCTCTATCTGTTCCATTTTCCATTTTGCACATCTGCACCTAGTACCTTTTTGCACTATTGGTACATACAACACTGTAAATACTGTAAAAATACTGACAATTTGTGTAAAATGTTGTACAATACAGCTGTATATTTATACTTCCAGATCCCCCGTATTACGGAGCCCCTAAAGTCCCAAAAGTTGGATTTTTTTTTATCTTGTACGCACAAGTTAATATCTTGTGGGAACAAGATAATTATCTTGTGCGTACAAGTTATTATGTTGTGGGAACAAGATAATTATCTTGTGCGTACAAGATAATTTACTATGAACTCATATGCATCTCTAACAACTTCCGATGTACACAGCCACGATATAATGGAGAGAACTGAGCTAATCAAGTTTTATTTTATGTATTATTATGTATTTATGTATTTATCATGTATTGCATTTTCATTCCAAGATGAAAATAAAACTTGATTAGCTAAGTTCTCTCCATTATATCGCACACACAATCACACACAACACAACACAATCGTTGTGTTATGCATTTGTGACTGATGCTCTTTTAAGCTTTTTGAAGCTTTGGATAAAAGCGTCTGCTAAATGAATAAATGTAATGTAAAATGTAAACGTAAATATCGTGGCTGTGTACATCGGAAGTTGTTAGAGATGCATATGAGTTCATAGTAAATTATCTTGTGCGCACAAGATACTAACTTGTTCCCTCAAGATAATTATCTTGTACGCACAAGATACTAACTTGTTCCCTCAAGATAATTATCTTGTACGCACAAGATAATAACTTGTTCCCTCAAGATAATTATCTTGTTCCCACAAGATAATAACTTGTGCGCACAAGATTAAAAAATCCAAGTTTTGGGACTTTAGGGGCTCCGTACGTATTGCATTTTCATTCCAAGATGAAAATAAAACTTGATTAGCTAAGTTCTCTCCATTATATCGCACACACAACACAACACAATCGTTGTGTTATGCATTTATAGTTCTTCCCTTGGCACTTATTGGTTCTCATGATGTATGATTCACGATCTAAAAAACCGACTGTGTTCGGGGTCTATCACTTTGCTATGCTCAATGACTGATGCTCTTTGAAGCTCTTTGAAGCTCTCTCTTGTAAGTCGCTTTGGATAAAAGCGTCTGCTAAATGAATAAATGTAATGTAAAATGTAAATGTAAATATCGTGGCTGTGTACATCGGAAGTCGGTAGAGATGCACATGAGTTCATAGTAAATTATCTTGTGCGCACAAGATAATAACTTGTTCCCTCAAGATAATTATGTTGTTCCCACAAGATAATAACTTGTGCGCACAAGATAATAACTTGAAATAAAAAAATCCAACTTTTGGGACTTTAGGGGCTCCGTACTTTAATACCTTTTACATACTCTGTATATTCCGCTTCTGCTACCTGTTTTATACTTCTGGTTGGATGCTAACTGTATTTCGTTACCCTGTACTTGTACGTGTGTAATGACATTAAAATTGAATCTAATCTAATCTAATCTGTTGTGCATAATGCTGAAACTGTGTTACTGTTAAATGTAATCCTACGACCCCAGCTGTGTCTCTCACTGTGGAACAGGTTAGAGGACAACTGCTGAAACTCCATGCAAACAAGGCTGCTGGCCCTGACGACGTGAGCCCTAGGGTGCTGAAAGCGTGTGCCCCCCAGCTGTGTGGAGTGCTGCAGTACATCTTCAACCTGAGCCTGAGTCTCCAGAGAGTCCCTGTCTTGTGGAAGACATCTTGCCTCGTCCCTGTTCCGAAGACGCCGCGCCCCAGCGGCTCCAAGGATTACAGACCGGTGGCACTGACCTCCCACGTTATGAAGACCCTGGAGAGACTGGTGTTGGAACAACTGCGGCCCATGGTCGGACCCTTCCTGGACCCCCTTCAGTTCGCCTACCAGCCCCGGCTGGGAGTAGAGGATGCCATCCTCTTCCTGCTCGACCGCTGTTATACTCATCTAGACCAGCCGGCAAGCACTGTGAGGATCCTGTTCCTAGACTTCTCCAGTGCCTTCAACACCATCCGGCCAACTCTGCTGGGTGAGAAGCTGGCAGCGATGCAGGTGGATAACTCCCTGGTCTCCTGGATTGTAGACTACCTGACTGGCAGACCGCAGCATGTGCGCTTACAGCACTGTGTGTCGGACAGTGTGGTCAGCAACACTGGGGCTCCCCAGGGAACCGTCCTCTCCCCCTTCCTCTTCACCATCTATACCACGGATTTCAGCTACCACACAGAGTCCTGCCACCTTCAGAAGTTCTCTGATGACTCTGCTGTGGTGGGCTGTATCAGTGACGGGGAGGAGGCCGAGTACAGGACTGTGGTGGGGAACTTTGTCGCATGGTGTGAGCGAAATCATCTGCAGCTTAATGCGGCTAAGTGCAAGGAGCTGGTCATCGACCTGAGAAGGACCAGGACAACAGTGACCCCTGTCCACATTCAGGAGGTCAGGGTGGACACCGTGGAGGATTACAAGTACCTTGGTGTTCACTTGGACAACAAACTGGACTGGGCTAAGAACACTCAAGCCGTCTACAAGAAGGGCCAAAGCCGCCTCTACTTTCTGAGGAGGCTGAGGTCCTTCGATGTCTGCCGGACAATGCTTAGGATGTTCTACGAGTCTGTGGTAGCCAGTGCTATCCTCTATGCTGTTGCCTGCTGGGGCAGCAGGCTGAGGGCAGCGGATGCCAACAGGCTCAACAAACTTATCCGGAAGGCCGGTGACATTGTGGGGGTAGAGCTGGACTCTCTGGCAGTGGTGTCGGAGAGGAGGATGCTGGCCAAACTCAACGCCATCCTGGACAGTACCTCCCACCCACTCCACAATGTGCTGGTCGGACAAAGGAGTACTTTCAGCGGGAGACTCATCCTCCCGAAATGCACCACGGAGCGCCACAGGAAGTCATTCCTGCCTGTGGCCATCAAACTTTACAATTCCCACACTAGTAGTTTGTAAGCCAACTGTATATCCTGTGAAATAGCATAACATCCAGGGATATAACAATGGACATTAGGCAATAGTCGGACACAACTTCTGTAACATAACTACATATTTGGCAATATTCTGGTACAACTGTATATAACCATGTATATTCTGCTAATAACCTGCAAATCCTGTATATCCTGTATATGCTGCAAATAACTGTAAATCCTGTACATCACAATTACTTGCATAATTGTAATTGAATTGTATAGATTATAAGGGTATAGTCTGTAACCTGCACTTTATCCTGGACATACTGTATATTCTGCTGTACATTCTGCACATTCTGTACAAAAACTGAAAATCATGTACATTCTAATATAATACTGTATATTATACAAGACCATTACTGTATAATTGTAAATGTATAGCTTCTGTACATAATCATTATGCTCCCTGGGAGGATTCACCTCACCCACCATTTTTTTACTTATTGTTATTGACCCCACCCCCTACCCCTGTGTACACTTTCTAATCTTTTACCTCACACCCTTACCCTTGTGTGCTTTGCGAGACTGTGTGCCGTTGATACAAAGGAGTTTCCCTCGGGATCAATAAAGTAATCTGAATCTGAATCTGAATCTGAATACCACAAACTAAAAACCATAGATGGACGCAGTCATGTGATTCAGTACAAACACGGGAAATATGTCTGGTTTGTCTGAACGGACTACCCAACAGTAGATCTTTTTGTTCAAGCAGTTAGGTAACTGACCATGTTTGTATAGACTGCAACAGCACACAAATAAAACAAGCTATTCTTTTCAGCTTTACCAGACCGCCCTCTAGTGGTCTGGTACTAGTTATTGCTTATTGCTGTGGCTGCCAGGACTGATTTGAGCTGATCAATACTGCCTGTAGCCATTTTTCTTACCGTAAATCACGAACACAGAAGTGTGTAATGAACAAGTCCTAATGCTCCATGATGATGAAAACAAGTGAGTCTCTTCACATGTCCGTTGGCCCCCTGGCTAGAGTTGACCTGAGATCAATTAGGATGCACACACACACACACACACACACACACACACACACACACACACACACACACACACACACACACACACACACACACACACACACACACACACAGGTGCATGTTATTAGATTAGATTCAACTTTATTGTCATTACACAGGTACAGGTACAGGGTAATGAAATACAGTTAGCCTCCAACCAGAAGTGCAAAACAGTTATTACAACAGAATATAGTTGTAATTGTTTACTCAGAATATACACAGTATGTACAGTATAATCAGAATATACAGGGTATGAACAGATTTAAGACAAATGTACAGCTGTATTGCACAAGATGACCACAGTATTTAACATAATTTACAGAGTTGCATGTATGTATAGTTAGTGCCAATGATACAATGTGCGAGGTTGTGGGCGGGGTGTGAGGAATCTTTTCGGATGCTGTGAGCTCTACGCAGACAGCGCTTCCTCTGGATGTCCTCGATGGATGGAAGAATAGTCCCAGTGATGCGTTGGGCGGTTTTCACCACCCGCTGCAGTGCCTTGCGCTCTGCGACTGTGCAGTTCCCATACCACACTGTAACACAGTTTGTCAGGATGCACTTGATCGCACAGCGGTAGAAGTTCACCATGACAGCTGAGGACAGGTGGTGTTTGCTCAGTGTTCTCAAGAAAAAGAGACGCTGGTGAGCCTTCTTGATCAGGCCGGAGGTGTTTGTAATCCAGGACAGGTCATCCGAGATGTGGATCCCCAGGAATTTATAGCTGGAGACACGCTCATGTCTCCCCTTTTCTTCCTGAAGTCCACAATAAGCTCCTTGGTCTTTGTGGCTTTAAGAAGCAGGTTATTGTCACCACAACACATGGCCAGGTGCTGTACTTCCTCTCTGTAGGCTGTCTCATCGTTGTTGGTGATGAGGCTAATCACCGTGGTGTCATCAGCAAACTTAATGATGGAGTTGGATCCATACATTGGCTTGCAGTCATGGGTGAAGAGGGAGTAGAGGAATGGGCTGAGAACACATCCTTGTGGTACACCTGTGTTGAGTGTGATGGTGGAGGAGCAGGAGTGGGCTGACCTAACATGCTGTGGTCGGTTGGTCAGAAAGTCCATAATCCAGTGGCAGAGGGAGGTGTTGATGCCCAGCTCTCCAAGTTTGGTGATCAGCTTGGAGGGGATGCCAGTGTTGAAAGCAGAGCTGAAGTCTACAAACAACATACGCGCGTATCTGTTGTTATTGTCAAGTGCAGCGCTGAGGAAACTGAATCGTCTGTGCTCCTATTGCTGCGGTAGGCAAACTGGTGAGGGTCAAGTGTAGATAGAAGGTTGGTCTTCAGGTGTGCCAGGACCAGTCGCTCGAAGCACTTCATGACAATGTTATATGTATATATACAGCATGTCTGTGTGTATACTGTATATATACTTTCACCAACCATCACTGGAGGAGGGGATCCCTCACTGAATTGCTCCTTCCAAGATTTCTTCAATTTTTGAAGTTTTTCCTTGTCATCCTTGAGGGTTTAGGTTGGTTAAGGGGCAGTTATATGGGCATATCTTGAAGCCCTTTGTGAAATTGCTTGTAAAAAGGGCTATACATATAAATGCTGATTTGATTTGATAAAACACCCATCATGGCATCATGACAAACACCTGGGTCATGTTTCATAATCAGTGCCATGTATGATTACCAAGGCAGCCGTACAGGTTTAATCAGAGCGTGACGGATGGTCTGAAAGGGGGAGGAATGACCTGCTCTGCTCACAGATCCCTGGAGTAGTCAGGTGCTGGACTGAACATGGACTGGGGAGAAGGGGAGGGGTGGAGAGAGAGGGGGTGGAGAGATGGAGGGGGAGAGGGAAAGGGGTGGATGAATGGAGGTCTAAGATCGTACACAACAGGGGTTTCAACAGTTGTTTCAATTGTGTCCTTGGGCAAGGCACTTGTCTCAGGAGGAATGTCCCTGTACTTACTGTAAGTTGCTTTGGATAAAAGTGTCTGCTAAATTGATATTTATTTATAATTTATAACTAGTGACCATCTCTCCTCAAACCAACTCTTAGACGAACACTTTCAGATCCTGAACGTACACCAGTCAGCAAAGTTTCAAGGTCAGATCCATGGAGATGGTTGGACATGAGATGAAGAGGGCACCTTTGCAGGATTGAGACGCCCCTCTCACCTCCTATAGGGCTCCTAGTTCTGGGTCCCTTCATCTTGACTCCTCGCTGCGAACAAATCCATCATCGCCGTCCCCTTCGCACTACGGTTGTGAAGATTTAATTACTCAGCACCAGGCTTGTGATGGAGTGTGAGAATGACACATTCTCAAGAGACTGGGCAGCCACTGTACTGAGTCATTAAGTCACACACACACACACAGGGGCTCTGAAAGGGGGGGGATGGGTAAGGGGGGGTGAGGTGTGACAAAGGAGAGGGAGGCAGGAGAGGGAGGGGAGAAGAAACTTCTGAAGCTTCTGACAACTTTCAGTGCAGTTTAATTATTGATTGACGAAGAGCAGCTCTCCTCTGCTTCACATAATGCAGAGAGACAGAGGGAGAGAGGGAGAGGAGAAAGGGAGGAGAGCGGTAGAACGAGGGAGGAGACAGGGAGAGAGGAGGGGGGGAAAAGGGAGAGAGTTCGAGGAAATGGAGTGAGCTAGAGGTAAATAGCAGAAGAAAGTTATAAGAAGAGAGAAGGGGAGAGTCGAGAAAGAGTAGAAGACACAAAAAGAGGGGCTGAGGGAGGGAGTTAGAGAAAAGGGTTGGGAGAGAAAGAGTGAGCGAGAAAGACAGTTGGAAAAAGGGAGAAAGAAAGAGACATAGGACTGGGATAAGATGACCCGTACATGGTGTGTTTCAGTGTCAGCAGAGACAGATACACTGTGACACTGTTCATGTCTTAGCAAGTGACTGCAGAGTGTTAAAGACCTGGATAGGACATAGCACAACAGCACACAGAGAAACCAGTAAAATCATGGACATGAAGTTCAGTTTACCCAGAAGGTCACTCAAACACACACATACAGACACGCACATACATACTGTACACTTAAGGCCAATCCCAATGATCTGTCTCACCCCTTCCCCTTAATCATACCCCTTAATATTAGCCCTTACTAGAAACTTCCAAGATGCTGTTTGCAAGTGTGTGTATGTCAATTGTGTGGTTAATGATGCATGGGTCCATAGGCTTGTTGGACAAATTCGGGACTGTAAAATCAGAAATGTGGGGCCTAACAATTACGTAGCAAACTAGCGATTTTTACTAACGTTTTGATTAACAAAAGGATTGCAAATATACATACAGGACAGTGTAGAGCAAAATAAAACAAGACTTTTGTCATTTAAAACAATTATTTAAGACAAAAATACACATTTATGAAACTCCAGATGATCTCTCCGCCACTGATGCCGGTTTCATGGTGTATTCTGGGTACCCCTTATTAAGACAGCTCACAAAAAAATCGTAGTTTTAAGGGGTATATGTTGCCCTTCCCCTCAGTCAAGAAGAGTAGTGGGACAGCACTTACTCTCACATGAACGTGCATTAGTAAGGGTAAGGTCTAAGGGCCAATCCCAATGCTCTGTTTTACCTCTTACCCCATGGGTGTCACGTGTCACAAAATGGTAAGAGTGCCCAACCCTGGTCCTCGAGGGCCCCTGTCCTGAAGGTTTTAGATGTTTCTCTGCTCCAGCACATTTGATTCTAATGAATGGTCATTATGAGGCTTCCACAGAGCTTGGTAAAACATGTAAAACCGTCAGGACAGCGGCCCTCGAGGACCAGGATTTGACACCCATGCCTTACTCTTACCATTTTGCGCGGTCAAGTGAGAGCAGCCAGCAAGCGACGACGTATGATGATGATTAGTACCCGTAATAAAGTGGCGTCCCATTTCTTCCTCTCAAGTTTTCAGCCCTTGACCTTTACATGTGTCTTTTAAGGGTACGGGCTAAGATTAAGGCGAAAGGAGAAACAAAGAAACAAAAAAATGGGAATAAACAATTAAAAACCGAGGCATCTAGATTGGAAACAGATAATTAGGATTGGGCCAAAACAGTGAATTAGGATTCCCCCATACAGTCCCATACACATGAACGAACACATTTTGGTGTTATAACAGGGTTTACAGGGGACAGTTAAATCGTCCAAACTTGTAAAACGTGCACTTTATAAAACACTAGTACGAACCAGAATGTGCCTGGTTCTAAATTCAAGTGCGACAGACAAATACTATCGTGTGCACAAAATGCGAGCTAATACAAGTATATATGCATAGTTTTCCAGCCTATCTCCAAGAGGAATCTATATTCGTCAACGCAGTATATAAAACTGTAAATAGATGATCAACTGTCAGGCAGACATCTACAGGCGCTTGAGATTAAACACTGTTGGAGTTTTGAAAATGAGTGAAATATGCTACTTTGCTGTTTGCCTCAGCATTAAACAGTTCAATGTTGGATGACATCATAGAATAAAAGCACCAACGACCTGACCAAGAGTCTCTGAATTTTGCCTTTTTTCCCCTCCAGGAATACATCAGTTGTCTCTCCATGCAGATCTCAGTCAGATTATGTTCATTCGAAGGGGTTCATTCCGTTTCTGATAAGAAGTATTGCAGATCGTGCTAAGGTCAGGCGATAACTTGGCAAACTGCCCCACATTCAAACGAACAACTGCGCAAAAAATAAGTTACGTGCCTAGGCCTACTATAGCTTTTACAATTCCTACAGATAAAAACCTGAATAGAACAGCCAACTGGAGAGATTCCAACGCATTCATTGATCCTCACGTCATCAAAGAGTCGGGTGGCTGGTAAACTAGAATGTTGCCGGTTCGATTCCCGGCCGTGGAAGATTACATTATGTTCTTGCATGGGCAAGGCACTTCACCCTACTTGCCTCGGAGGGAATGTCCCTGTACTTGCTCTGAGTCGCTTTGGGTAACAGCGTCTGCTAAACAACGACTGACTGGAAATGTGATCCCGAATTGGAACGTACCGCAGGCTGAGTGAGCATGAAGCTGTGATCTTCCCCGCTTCTTGCTGCGGTTTAAGTATAGGTGCACCGATGCAGCGCGTGCATGCCCCCTACGTCCAAGGAGCATCTTTTTAAAAACTGTGCGTGCGGGATAAAGCATATCAAGCAAACTCATCACCTCGCGCCCGATAAGACGCGCTCAGTTATAACCTTGAGTTGCACTGAGTGCGGTTCGGTGCAGCGCCCGTGACATTGTAAGGCGCATCCGGTGTCCAGAAAAACACATAGTAGATGACAAGGATGAACGCTGATACGGATATGCATAGGAAATAAGCAATAGCCATCGCCACTTTAACCCAAATCTTGGTGGCAATATTGGCATGTTTAACCCGCTGGTCGCCAGGATAACTCGGCCTCCTCTGCATATCTCCGTTATGCTTCACACCGACGCCGGTAGAAGAAACTTGTTTGTTCGCCTTCATTTTTAACAAAGGGGTATGAATAGTAGTCTGTTCTTCAAGCGAGTGTCCGGTGACTAAATAGGCAGCAGGCTTTTCCTCAACAGCCAACACCTGCACTGTTGAAAACGCAGCCGCTGTTTCTGTGATCGAGGAGGCTCGGTGGCGTTGGTCCTCACCGGCCGGATCAGGCTCCTCAATTTATACGGATCAATCAGGGCGGAGCGTAACCCAGACAGAACAGCGATTATGTAATGTTCCAGATCTATACAGCTGTCCCCAAATATGCTAGGGAGGTGCCATTCATGTGTTTTCAAGAAGGTCTCATTTTAAGCTTGATCAAATGGGAATACTGGTAATGTTTTACCTTTCTGTTATAACTGTTGCTCTAAAAAAAGCACACTCATCACCTCACAAGTGAGGTATATTAGGCTAACATAATCTGCCCAAACTGCACGGTTGAATCCGTGCGCAGGTGGAAAAAAACTCCAAACCGGAGCGCATCAGTTGGTGGAAAGTTGTAAATAACCGTCTAGAAACACTCACAAGTGCTCTAACATCTTCAATCATTGACACATTCACTGACAACCAGACAAATACATTTATTGGATATGGGAACTCAAAAAGCAAAAAATAAAACAAAGGCGACACATTAGACATCTGTGCATATTAGACAAGATGGAAAAACAGACGACATATTTGCCTTTCTAGGAGGAAAAGCCGTTCAAAAACTTGATTCGATGACTGTGGCGTTCTTAAAAAGGTGGAGGGGGGTATTTTATGGGAACCATAATTAATTCAGAAAATAACCTGAAAATTGCTTTAGATTAAGCTAAAATAGCGGTATCGACATCCCATTCTGAAGGCAAATTCTATATATATTTTTAAATCCATAAAGATTATGTTCTGGTGTAATCGGAAGACGGGTATAGCCTAAAGCAGGTTGAACGTAATGCCCTATAAGGTCTATACAATCACACGTCATGAACTGAAATTAAAAACAAAGTTACAAATAAAAAGAAAATTTGTATACGTATTCACACAGCCCTGGAATATTCAGTTGCATTTTAAAAACTGTACATATTGCAGTTCCTTACGTATAACCATGTATTCATCCATTCACGATTTCATAACTCAAGTTTCTTTTTTTGTTGTTGAAAAAAATAAAGCAGAGGTTGAAACTTTTCAAACTTTTGAAAATCCGAGACGATTCTTTTTTACAATAATATAACGATGCAGTAAAAAGGCCAACTTAAAAAAAAACTTAAACACTAAAAAACACAAGACGTTCGAGTGACACTTCGAGTCAAATCTAAATGAAAAGGACAGCACGAGGTGCCCACACCCTTAAACTGCATTCCTTGTTACAAACCCCTGCCTTCATTTAAGTGACTTTTGAGTCACTTTTCAACACACTACCCAAGGTCACAAATGTATAAATGTAACAGGAGAGAAATGAGGGGGGAAAGAAGACAAGACAAAAATACTCCTGATGCGATCCCATGATTATCAAAAGACAGATCAAAACGTTTTTTCCACATTCATATTTACAGTGGTGTCCATGATTAGGCCATAACAGCCTCTGTACATTGTTAATCTGAACCCCAGTTCAGTGACTTTGTTCCATGAGGGATCCATGTCAATACAAACTTCATAGACAGATAATCACAGATAACCACAGTCAATACACTTTATCTATTGACAAAATTAGGGGGACAACGACTAATGAAACACTCTTAGCTGCAGTCAAGCTCATGTAAACATTTATTCTAGACAACCTTCCCCTCTGATGTTTCTCATGCTAAATAATACCAGCTTTTAGAACCTCACAGCAGGCTTCCTGTGTCCCTCTCAGTGTCCAAGTTTTCCTCCACGACTCCCTCCCTCCCCCCCTCCCCCCCCCCCCGTGTTTCTTCCTCCCTCCCCTCAGCCTCCCTCCTCCCAGTCTCCTTCCTCCCTCCCTCTCTGAGCTAACAGGAGCAGGAGGATGATGGTGCTGGGCAGCAGTAGTGTTAAGTTGGGGGTCACAGGGTGTCAACACAAACAAAGCAGACTAATATGTATAATAAAACACAAACTCATTCACAAATCTTCCCTCCATATTGGAACCTGACAGTGTAGAAGGTACGACAGAGAAAGGAGGGAGGGACAAGAGCTAGAGGAGACGGAGAGAAAAAGTCTGTGTGTTTCAGTGTCCAGGTAGCTACATCACTCCTCCTCTTAAGTCTAAGCTGGCGGCCTCAATCAAGCCAACAGAGAAAAAGGTACGGTATCAACCTCTACTCCTCTCTCCCTCCATTCTGTCCTCCACCTCCTTCTCCTAAATCCCTCCATCCTCTGTAAACCATTAGCAGTGGAAAGTCAATTTGTCAAGATGGGCTCTCACCTCAGCCTATCAACAGAACAGAGGGGAGGGGGAGAAGAGGGGGCGAGGAGGGTGGGAGAGGTTGGGGGGAGTCACTGTGGGTGTCTTGTGCGTCTCAGCTGGGAGTGCAGGAGGCGGACGAGGACGGTTCTTCTCTCGCTGGAACCAAACACACGAAAACAACACACAGCGTCATTGGTCAGTGAGCTGCTCTTGATCAATCTGACTGGATGAGAGGCATGCACATGACTGTGCAGACTGACAAACAGGAGATGACAGGGAGGGAGGGAGGCAGATGGCTGTTCTCCGTACAAGAAAAGGTGTGAAGCCCCACAAGGTGTCAACACCAGGACAGAAAGAGAAACACAGAGAGAGAGAGAGAGAGAGAGAGAGAGAGAGAGACGTTAACGTTCGTTAACGGAACGTCTCCTGACAGAGAGCCCAGCCGTGCGACCACCTCAGAGGGTCTGGCGTTAACGCTGATTAGATTCCTTGACATCGCTCCCCTCCCCTCTCCTCACTCCCCCTCCCTGATCTCATCTGTTCTTGGTCACTCAGCAACACTGCCACACCCTAAACAAGACACCACATTTCTGACCTTCACAAACATCCCTCCTCCTCTCCCTCCCTCCTCTTCCTAGCACTCAGGATAATCTGTAATGAAGATGCAGCACAGCATCGGTCCTTATTGAATCACAGCAGCACTTGATGCTTGTCTTGCGTCCACACCCTCCACCCAGCCTCAACGATTTCCTCATAAAAGCTTTCTGGTCGTTAATTGCTCCCCTGCCCCCTGTTACTGACCTGACCGAGAGAGGGATAGATGGAGGGGAGAGAGAAAGAGAGAGATAGATGGGAGAGAGAAATAAGAGATATAGGTGGAGACTAAGACAGAGATACGAGGAGAGATAAGACACAGAAAAAAAGAAAAGAGCGATCCAACAACTGGAGCCAGAGAGAGAGAGAGGGAGTGTAATGTGATTTGTTCAGACGTGTTGAGTCTCTCTCAGCCACATCCTGGACACAGTCATTAGCCTGATTAGAAACAGGCTGAAAGGAGGAGAGGGGAGAGAGGAGAGTGATGACCACTAAGCACTGAACCATTTGTCAGCTGAGAATTCAGGAGACATTAGGAAAAGTATGGGGTGACGTACAAAATAAACATGAGATCAGTCAAGCCAAGAGAGAGGGGACAACACTTATCACCCTGTCAGCCCTCCTTCTCTCTCTCCCAGCCTTTCTTTTCTGATCTCTCCCTGTCTCTCCATCATGCTGATCTCTCTCCCCATCTCTCCTGTCCCAGTCTTTCCTCTGAATTCTCTCCCCGTCTCTCCTCTCCCAGTCTCTCCATCATGCTGATTTCTCTCCCCGTCTCTCCTCTCCCAGTCTCTCCATCATGCTGATCTCTCTCCCCATCTCTCCTGTCCCAGTCTTTCCTCTGATTTCTCTCCACGTCTCTCCTCTCCCAGTCTCTCCATCATGCTGATTTCTCTCCCCGTCTCTCCTCTCCCAGTCTCTCCATCATGCTGATTTCTCTCCCCGTCTCTCCTCTCCCAGTCTCTCCATCATGCTGATTTCTCTCCCAGTCTCTCTTCTCTGATCTCTCGCTCATTTCTTCCTACATGCTGAACACAGGCGCATAAATACATTACAGACCAACACTCATGTGCCCCACGTATACATGTACCGCTGCCACACCAACACAATAGTAACACTGAGTTATTACTACTGTGTGTGAGTGTGTGTGTGCAGTCCACAGAAGAACAAGACAAGAAGGAGGAGCTTCACATAGCAACAGGGTGATTGACAGGTCAAGCCACCAAGGAGAAGTGACATCACGCAGGGAAGCAGTGTTTCCTGGGAGGAGCAGGAGGAGGGAGATGGAGTGACATAACAACTCGAGGAGACGGCGAGAGGGAGGGTAAGAACGCCACGGAAACAAAAGCAAAAACCATAAACAAGGGATGAACCACAGAGAAAGAGAGGAGAGGGAGGAGCGGGTGTGGTTAGAGCACAGTGGGAGGAGTCAGAGGCTCCTTACAGAAAGCCACAGTCTCAAAGTCAGCGATGCGGACCGCACCTGAGGACGGCTTCTCTGAAGAGTTCCCGCTCTCCGCCTCCAGCCTGGAGGGGGCGGGGTCAGGCTCCGGGTGACCGGCGGTTACCGGGGCTGGCTCAGGAGGTGGGGTCTGGTCTGTCTCCAGAACAGCTGCAGGGGGAGGGGCCTCCGCAGTGGGAGGAGCCTCTGCAGGGGGTTGGGCTTCCTCAGGGGGAGGAACTTCCTCACGGGGAAGAGCCTTCTCAGGGGGAGGGGCCTCTGTGGAATCTGCGAGAGAAGAAAACCAAACATTTCAGAATGGAAGTTTCCTGAAACAGATAGTTCCTCCACTTGCTGTGAAGGGAGGGGGAATAATGCAGTTACCCTGAGGTGGCAGGCTTGGGGCTTGGCTGGGGCTGGCTGGGGGAGAAGCTGTGGGGGCCTCTGGGTTGGAGACAGGCTGTGTTGAGGCTGTTGTCTCCAGGGCAGGGGGATTCTCTGGTTCCGGTTCAGAAACTACCACTGAGGGGAAGTGGGGGGGAGTGAGAGAAGAGGGGATGTTTTCAACTCAGACCAACAACACAAAGATGAAGTTATTAGTGTTCAGCGATAAATAGAAACCAGGCGGTACCTTTATGCATGTGCTCCTTCTCTACTGACGATGCACGCTTCTCAAGACCCAGAACCTGGCTCCCTTCATGGGGCTGGGCCTCTGACACAGCCTGGGCCTCGGGCTGGGCCTCTGACACAGCCTGGGTCCTGGGCTGGGCCTCTGACACAGCCCGGGTACTGGGCTGGCTTTGGGCCTCTGACACAGCCTGGGTCCTGGGCTGGGCCTCTGACACATCCTTGGTCCTGGGCTGGGCCTCTGACACATCCTGGGTACTGGGCTGGCTTTGGGCCTCTGACACAGCCTGGGTCCTGGGCTGGGCCTCTGGCACATCCTGGGTCCTGGGCTGGGCCTCTGACACATCCTGGGTCCTGGGCTGGGCCTCTGACACATCCTGAGTACTGGGCTGGCTTTGGGCCTCTGACACAGCCTGGGTCCTGGGCTGACTCTGGGCCTGGGGGGGGCTGCTCTCTGCACTGGGGGGCTTCAGCGGACTCTCTCCCAGGCTGCTGCGAGGCGACATCATCTCCATCTCCTCCCCCCAGTCAGACACAGGCTGGTGGCCCTCCAGGGGGGTGAAAGGGCTGAGAGGCTTGGCCCCCTCTGGGGAGTCCTGTGCCTGTGGTGGGGGGATATGGACCTTGGGCCGGGGGGTCCGCTGCTGTCTGGGGCTGGCTGCCGAGGAAGGAGGGGGAGGGGAGGTGGGAGAGGGAGGGGAGTTGGCCGTCTGTTTTTTTTTCCTTGTCGTCTTCTCTTTCTGGGACTCTCTGTCTTTCCTGCCCTCCTCCTCTCCCTCCGAGCCATCATCCCCTGAGATCTCCTCCTCCTCCTCTCCGTCGCTGGCATCCTCCCACTCATCCTCGTCCTCCTCTCCTCCTCCATTCTTCTCCCCCGCCTGCAGGATCAACAAAATCATCAACACCATCTTCCACATTCATCATCCATCAAGTGGATCTGAAGATGTTCAAGATCGTCCGATCAGCCGAGCAGTCTCCCGCGAGATGGACACCCCCTTGGCCAGCAGCGTACCTTCTGGGACGAGGAGCCTCTGGTCTTCTCTCCCTCCTTCTCCCTCTCCTCCTTCTTGGGCTTGTCGCTCTTCTCCTCCTCGTCCTCCTTCTCTCCCTCCCAGCGGTTGTCATGCATGCTGGAACAGAGGAGATGAGATGTTAACAGCAGGTCGCGCATGTTCACACCAACAAGGAGGACTTTGGGCATGGGCGTCCAATCCTGGTCCTTGAGGGCCGCTGTCCTGAAGGTTTTAGATGTTTACCTGCTCCAGCACACCTGATGCTAATGAAGGGTCCAAGTTCTGTGGAAGCCTCATAATGACCATTCATTAGATCAGGTGTGCTGGAGGAGGGAAACATCTAAAACCTTCAGGACAGCGGCCCTCAAGGACCAGGATTGGACGCCCATGACTTTGGGCCTCGTCAGACGGACAAGGCCAAGCGGGAGGGGTCACTAGATCTTCTTCTCCAATGACAGGCAGAGGAGGGGAGAGGAGACGGGTCAGGATGTACCTGTAGCTCTTGCTCTGACCCCGCCCGCGGGTACGCTCGCCACGCCCACCCTCCCGGCCACGCCCCTGACCCAGGAAGTCTCCGAACGTGGGCGCTTTAGGGGGATGCTTACTGTCATCTGAGGAGAGAGGGAATGAGAGACAGAACGAGAGAGAGAGAGGGAGAGACAGACATCACAGGTTACTATGTTTAGGGAGAGGGAAAGAGAGGGAGAATCAGAGAGGAAGGGGAGGGTAGAGGGTACATAGTAATATCAACAGTCTTGTTAAAAGTGTCAACGACAAACCAAACCCAACAGCAGACACAATCAGTGGTGGTCAGAAAGCTTAAAGTATTGAGGTGTGAGGTCACCACAATCAGTGGTGGTCAGAAAGTATTGAGGTGTGAGGTCATCCGCATGTACGACACACACACACAGTAAACACAGCCAGTCTAGTTAGACTGCTGCAAACACACACACAATCCCATGCTTGTGGCTAACCTGTGGCCCTTCCTGGAGGCTTAGTACGGGAGCTATGCTCTCTCGCTGTAGGGAGGACACACAAACACCGGGGGGCACACACACGCGACTATACTCACATACTATCATACCGTAGTGCGAGTGGACCATAACAGAACAGATGTTCCCTGGGAACCTGCCAGAGCTGTAACCAGTCTGGGAGTCTAATATGGGTGTGGTATGTGTGTGTGGTACATGTGTGTGTGTGTGTGTGTGTGTGTGAGAGAGAGACAGAGAATGTGTGTGATGTGTGTGTGTGTGTGTGTGTGTGTGTGAGAGAGACAGAGTGTGTGTGCGAGATGTGTGTGAGTGTGTTTGTTTGCACAGTATGTGTGTGTCTTGCCTCTGCGTCCTCCATGGTCAGGTGTGCTGCCTTCAGAGGCCACAGCTGGGTCCTCCTTGAACCTGAGACACAACATCAGATGGTCACATCTACTGCTCTCTGCCTGTTACACCTTGTTACTGTTCACACACACACACACACATATTTACATATACATTTTACATGTATTCATTCAGCAGATGCTTTGATCCAAAGCTACATACAAGAGAGAGCTTTACAAAAGAGCATCGGTCACTGAGCGTACCAACATGATAAACCCCAAACATAGCGGGCTTATAGATTATGAAAAATACATTGCGAGAACCAATTACTGCCAAGGGAAGAGCTATAAGAGCTTTCAGCTGAACAAATTACAAATTTAAGGTGAGTCTCTGACTGACATTAGTCTACGAATACACAACCCATAAAGACACAAATACCACTAGCCTTATCCCCCCTCTTTACCAGTCCCCTCTTCTCCTCTCCCCTCCCCTTACATGGTGTCAGTCTTCTGGGCGTCCCACTCTCGTCTCCACTGCCCTGTGGCATTGCGGTGTCTGGCCAGGCGCTCCTCGTCGATCTGCTCGCGCTCCTTCTTCCAGCGCAGGTACTCCGCCCGCTCCCGCCCTGTCATCGACATGGTCATGTCCGTCCCCTTAAGACCCGGCCTCCGACTCTGGGAAAGAGATGAGGGGGGTGACCGAGGGGGGAAAGGGAGAGAAGAGAGAGGGGGAATGAGAGAGAGAAAGAACAGGAAAAAGCAGGGGAGACACAGGACACAGACAAAAGTCATCATCTTTAACATCATCCAGAATGTTCTAGTGTTTGGGTCGGATGATCTGATGACCCATGTGGAAGAAATAGGAATTCCTGTGTACTTATATTAATCACTACTGAACACACTTTCTCTGAAGACTGTCTGCCTGACTGTTACTATCTACGTTTACATTCTTGTGCCCTATAAAAGAAGGTCCTCTCGCCTTCAGACGAGAGAGAAACATGACTGAGATCTAAGCCTTGTACTGTCTTCATTTTGTTGTCAGAGGTCTGGTCATTTCTCTCCCAATCTGCAGGTTGTTAAATACGTATTAAATCCAGAAATCAACTGAACTGTCACTCCGTTTATGAAGAGAAAGACAAGACACTTTCTCCAGCTCAGCACTCACACTCCACTCCTTCTCCATCTCGGCTCCCGTCTTCACGTTCTCAAAGTCCAGCCCGCCCCAGTTCCGGACGTGCCGTCGGCTGCCCTCCTTGCGGTCGATGTCCGGAACCGGCCCAGAGCGCCGAGGGTCGTCCAGAAAGTTCCGGATGGGCCTGTCTCCGTCCCCCTGGAGACAAAAACAGAGTCTCTGTCTGATGGACCAACCGACACCTTCTCCTCCGCGGCAAAAACTGCTCGCAGGACAGACTATTAGCATCTACTAACCCTAACTACTAATATAAATACTATTTCTAGCTACTTATACTGTGATGTGTTTGAGTGATTCTCACCCTCTGTCCTCTCTCATACTCAGCAATCTTCTCCATCTCCTCATTCATCTTCTCAATATTCAGTCTCCTCTTCTCCTCCCACTCCTTGACAGAGACAGGAGAGGGAGGTGAGGAAGGGGGGAGGGAGGAAGAAAGAGGGAGAGTGCGGTAAACAGACTTGTCAGAAGAAGTAAAAAGTGAACATGCCCCCTGTAAACGCTGCCAAGGAAACACACCGAGGAACACAAACACGCACAAACTCACCTTAGACTTCCTGTCACCTCCAGAGCCTGCTTGTGGTGCTCCAACTCCTTCTCTCCCTCCTCCTTCTCTCCCTCCTCCATCTCTCCCTCCTCCATCTCTCCCTCCTCCATCCCTCCCTCCTCCATCTCTACCTCCTCCTCCATCTCTACCTCCTCCTCCATCTCTCCCTCCTCCATCTCTACCTCCTCCTCCATCTCTACCTCCTCCTCCATCTCTCCCTCCTCTTCCACCTCTCCTCCCTCCTCTCCGGCTCATCCCAGGCCCCTCCCCTGTCTCCCCTTCTTTGGATGGTCTCTCCGGACGAGGTTCACGTTCCTGACGAGGTTCACGTTCTGGGCGTGGCTCTCTCTCTGACCAAGACTCTCTATCGGGGCGTGGCTCCCTCCTCTCGTGGCGGGCCCCGCCCCCACGCTGGCCGCCCCGCCCCAGACGCCCTGACCCGGCCCTCCTGGGGGGGCTTCCTTCCCCTTCCTCTGAAGACTTCCTCCCCCGCGGGGGTGCCCCGCTCTTCCAGTCGTTCATGACAGAACGCTTGTCCTGCTGGAGAATCAATGACTGTTGTTAATACGGGGGGAATATTGGGAAAAACTACAGCAAGTACAGGGACATTCGCCCCCAAGGTAAGTAGGGTGAAGTGTCTTGCCCAACGACACAATGTCATGTTGGCACGGCCAGGGTTTGAACCAGGGACCTTTTGATGACTAGCCCTAACTCCCTAACTAGCCCCACTCATCCACCTGACTCCCAGAGTGTTGTGTGTGATTTCTCATTTGCATGAACAAGGAGAACACAGAGTCCAGGGGACTGACTATAATCAGCTGCGTGGAAAAACATAGAGACAGAGGGACTGCATGTTCTCTGAATGACACCAGTCCATCATCTCTCTCCGTCTCTGTGAAAGACCGGCTGGAGTCTTTAACAACCCTAATGCTGTTATTCTGTTGATGGGAGTCCTGCTACACCAGCAGACGGCTCCCTGCTCTGGCTGACTAGCTGGCTGGCTGAGACAGATTTGACATTTCAACAAAGTTATAACCCAAATAAATGAATCAGATGGCTCAGCGGGTTAAGGCGTTGGCCTCATGATCGGAAGATTGTGAGTTCGAACCCCGGCTGAGTCTATGTGAATTTGTGTCCTTGGGCAAGGCACTTCACCCTACTTACCTCAGGGAGAATGTCCCTGTACTTACTGTAAGTCCCTTTGGATAAGAGTGTCTGCTAAATTAGTATTTATTATTGAAGTGTGAGGGACACGTCTCAATGTATCCTGAAACTCCTGTCATTTAAATTGACATTTATTCAAAACATTGTGACAGAAAATGGAGATGGTACGATTCTTTCGAAAGTCAGAAAACAGCAACTGGAAATACACACTAATGAATTGCCTGGAGACATGGGAACAAGTCATTGGCCTGATTGGCAGGAAATGGAGATATGATAGGTCTGACTGTAAATAATGAGAGTGATTGGTTCCACTGGCAGGAAGTCTGCAGCGGTAACTGAGGCCTGGCCCCTGGAGTCATGATGATGATGTTGAAGGGGGTTGAGGTGATGTGGTTAGCTTAGCACACGTCCATGACACTGGTCTGGTAATGTAACAAATAGCTGAGTTTATATCCCCTCTCCCTGCCACTGTAGCCTCCTGTGAAGCTCACTGTGAGGCTTCCTGGGACGAACATGTGCTAAATGAATAACAGTTTGATTGATTCATTGTCTAGGTGGCTGGTGCTGGCTGTGTGTGTGTGAGTGATGTGTGTGTGAGCGTTTGGCACGTGTATGAGAGTGCTGTGTGTGTGTGTGATGTGTGTGTGAGAGAGTGTCGCGTGCAGTGTTGTGTGTGTGTGTGAGAGAGAGAGAGAGAGAGAGAGAGAGAGAGAGAGAGAGAGAGAGAGAGAGAGAGAGAGAGAGAGAGTGTTGTGTGTGTGTTGCGTCTCACCCCCGCAGGTCTGGACAGGTCTACTGTCACGGTGAAGTTCTCCTTCTCTGTCCTTCGCCTGTCTGGTTCTCCATCGTGAGGGCGGGGCTTTCTAGCCGTCGTCACGGCGATGCCCTCTTGCTCCGCCTTCTTTTTGTCCTCTTCTATTTCCTGGAGAGAAGAGTGGCATCGTAACCAGTGGCAGAAAGCATAATGGAGAGTACTGTGCTAGCTGTGACCCTAACAGGCTTCCATGCTGGAGTCATATGGCTCAGCGGGTTAAGGTGTTGGCCTCATGATCGAAAGGTTGTGAGTTCGAACCGGCTGTGGCTATGTGATGTTGTGTCCTTGGGCAAGGCACTTCACCCTACTTGCCTCAGGGGGAATGTCCCTGTACTTGCTGTAAGTCGCTTTGGATAGAAGCGTCTGATAAATGAGTATTTATTTATAATGCATGGCCCTTAAAGGCCTCCATATTGTGGGGGCTAGGTGTGACCCTCACAGGCCTCCGTACCTGGTACCTCTTGACCAGAGCTTCGTTCTTCTTCCTCAGAGCCTCGATCCTCCGGTCCAGCTCTGCATCCTTCTCCTCTTTCGTCTTCAGATCCACCGCGGTCGACTGCTCAACATGAAGAAGAAAGACACAACAGGAAGAGGAAGATGACAGCACAGGACAAGGAAGACGCCACCACAGGAAGAGGAAGGCGACACAACAGGAAGAGGAAGACGCAACAGGAAGACACCACAAAAGGAAGAAAACACCATTACGGTTAGCCTGTGGATGATGTTGTGTGATTAACACATGTGGGTAACTTGTGCACCAGTTGGTTATCCTTGCGGTTTTACTTTGTAACAAATGCACCATTGATTGTTGAGGAGAGTTCACCAACAGCATTTTAAGCACTATAAACAGCGATTGTTAGTTGGATCAAGCAGTCAACTGACAAAACTCACGAAATCACCCCAAGGCTATGAATGACTGATCGAGAAAACACTGTTAGTATTAAAGCTCACCATGGCTTCCAGCCTGTCTTCACTGCACCTAGTGAAAAAAACACAGAAAAAACGAAACCTCTAAAGACTTGAAACCCCAAACTGCAATATAAATAACCATTAGGTGTCCAGTTTATAAATCACTGCCTCTCTACTACATCAAGTTGCATTCAGCCTACTTGAATTCATAAGTACTTTATTTGTTTCCAAAGCCTATAAGCGTATTACAATGAGTAGACTCAGGTACTGACTTGCTACATAACTTATTCGACCTCGAAGGTTGACTTAGTAAGTATTCAAAATGAAACTTTTTAGCCTAAACTCAAGATCGAAGTATATCAGTGGAATATTTCAGCGGTTTAAAGGAGTTTCTCTGCAGACTGGAGAAGTTCCGCTGGGCGACAGGGCCAAGTCTGAACTGAATTGCATCAAATTAAAGCCTTCTACTGTGTGGAGCTACTAACATCATATTTATATATATCAAAGTAAAACCTGGAGCAGCGATGGTTGAAATTATTCGTTTTTCTAAACGTGTGACCGCGTTCCTACCTTTAATCAAAGTGGGTTTCTCAGTCTGAGCGGTTGATCGGTACAATGTTTCCACTGCTGCTCCACGACAATGTGTCTTCCGATTCGTTTCCGGTCAACCAAACGCAACTTCCTGCCAAATAAGGAACCCTCCAGCACTTTCTTAAAAAGACAGGTTCATGAATAACCTTTTTTATGTCAGAATAATCATAAGAAATCTGCAATAAGACATAAGAAATAAATCTAACTAAATCTATAGGAAAGCATAATCACATCGTTTCTCTAATTAGTCTTTGTTACTATCGATTTTTATCTCAAAAAGTATTGCGTTTGAATAGGTTTTTACTTGTTCATTTAGAAATAGAGACAAATTGCAATTTAATGGACGTTGTTCAAATTCAGTCGCATCAGTCACTGTCGTGGCAGGGGTTTTGCGGTTTGTGTTCTGTTTGCCGTAACCTGATCGCGACATATAAACCAATAGCGGAGCCACAAGAGGGTCTGCGTCCTCCAACATTTTTCATGACTTACAAGATTTTTAGTTTGTTTGTTGACATTGTAGATTTTTTTTGTTTATTATATATAATGTATTTCATTTTAAGATAGGCCTTCCCAAAAATGCCATTCTGGTTAGGCTATACTAATCACAAGACCTGTGTGGGATATTTCAACATTCGCTCAGTACCCAGGCAGGCCACTAGAAGGTAATCGTGTCCAACAAAGGAGTGGAGAGAAGGCCGCTACAAATTTCCTTGCACCTTCTCTCTGTCTCTCTCTTCCTCCCTTTCTTTGGCTTTCCCTGTCTCTCTTTGTCTCCCTCCCTCTCTCCCTTTCTCTCTCTGTCTCTCACTGTCGTCGCCCGCCCCCCCCCTTCTCTCTTGCTCTTTCTCGCTAGTTCTCACCTCCCTCTGGTTGTTTGATACAGGTAATTGACCTGAGGGATGAAATGACTAATCGTAAATAAGATTCCTAGTACTCACACAGCGGTCGTTTTGATTAATAATTAAAAAGTTGGATTATTGTACATCAACAGGTACAACAGTTGATGTGCTGGACGGGTAAAGTTGTTATGCACTTATTACCCACTCAGATTGATTGTTTTTTACTTCACAGCATGAATTTATTGAACATTGTTCTACAGTCATTTTTCTTACAACATTATAAACAGAACATCATTACGTAGTCAATCTCTCCTCTCCTTTTCCACCCTCTTCTCCTCCTCTCACCTTGTCCTCCCACTCTCCACTTTCCCATCCCCTCTTCTCCTCCTCTCCTCCCCCTCATTTCCCCTCTTCTCCTCTTCTCCTCTCTTCCTCCCACTCCCCCTACTCTTCTCCTCCTCCTCCTTCTCTCCAGACATAAACAACTACACTCAGACAAAAACACACCAATTGGTTGTCAGGCAAACCATAGACCTTAGAGTTTATTTGTTTACCAAAGGATACTGAAGCCTGTGCCACCTGATCCAGGTGTATCAGTCTAGGAAAGGGGGGGGGGGGTTGGAGGTTGGGTTACCTGCCTGTATTCACCCGCTCACTGACTCTGGACATGACAAGCTTGAATTCTGTTACTGCCCCAATACTGTCTGCCCACCTGGAGACGTGAGAGATGACTGTGGCTGTGTGTGCAGGAGTCTGTGTGTGTGTGTGTGGGGGGGGGGATTTAAGGTGTCATCTTACTGCTGTGTAAAGGCAGCTGGTTACCACTTAGGGTGAGTCATAAGAGACCTGATGGTGACCTCATCGTTGCGATGGTCAGATCATATTGACCCTGAGAACACAGCCCTGTGGGAGGCTATGGAGGTCCTGTGACAGGTTCTGAAGGTTCTACGAAGGTCTGCGCTAATTCCACCACAGTGAGGGACGTACTGGTGTGCAGACATACATGAGAGGGTGCTGAGGTTCCGTAGAGATCAGATTTCAACAGTTGAGAGAGCAACCTGCTGTGTGTTGTACATTTACATGTATTCATTTAGCAGATGCTTTTATCCCAAGCGACTTACAAGAGAGAGCTTTACAAAAGAGTATCGGTCACTGAGCATAGCAACGTGATAGACCCCATAACATTGCAGGCTTATAGATTATGAAACATACATCATGAGAACTAATAAGTGCCAAGGGAAGAGCTATAAGAGCTTTTAGCCGAACAAATTACAAATTTAAGGTGAGTCTCTGATGGACAGTAGTCAACCTGAGGGACGCAAACAATAAAGCAACAACACTAGCAAGTTTCCGCACGGGGATAAACAAGTAATTCCGAACAACAACTGATGATATTTCTAAGAGCCTGTAGTAGTGTTTACCTGTGTGTATACGGTGTGTACCTATGTGTAGTTATGTGTGAGGAGGTGTTGATGCTACGTGAGGTAGTGAAACACATGGAGACACCTTGTGTCGATCCTCTGACACTGTGGTGCAGACTAGCACTGGAGCCATGCAGCGGGAAGTCCCCTGTGGGATGGTGGTGAGATGGGGTGAGGTGTGTGGCTGTGTGTCTGTCTGTCTCTGTATGAGTGAGTGTGTGTGTGTGTGTGTGTGTGCAAGTGTGTGTGTGTGTCTGGTTTTACAGACACATGTCCATTTCATTCCTTATCTTCTGACCAGATCGTGCTCATGACTAAAGTTTGGTGGCGGACAATGAGAAGTTTCAGGGAAGTGACAATATATGTTTGTAAATGTGTGTGTGGGGGGAGGGTTGTGTGTGTGTGGGGGGAGGGTTGTGTGTGTGGTTTGAAGGTGTGTGTGTGGTGTGTGAGGTGTGTGTGTGGAGGTGTGTGTGGGGGGAGGGTTGTGTGTGTGTGTGAAGGTGTGTGCGTGTGGGGAGGGTTGTGTATCTGTGTGTAGGGAGGGTTGTGTGTGGTGTGTATGTGTAAAGGTGTGTGTCTAAGGGGCGTGTGTGCGTGTGTGTAGTTTGGTCACCAGTGTTGCAGCAGAGGCACATTCCTTCACATTGTCCACTTCAGTCTTATGAAAGCAAGGCTTTGCTTCTCTGGAAAAGGCACAAGAGAACTCATGGGAATGATTGACCTTCTCAGTCACACACACACACACACACACACACAAGCATGCAGACACACATGTATGCAGGCACACACACAGACACACACACCCACACAAACACCGACACGCGGACGCACACACACACAAACACACTTACCTCCCTGCATTCTTAGTCCATCTGTTGATCTCTCTTTGAAGCGATGATGAGGTAATGATCTCCTACAGGCAGCCAGACACCTCTTTAGCAGTGACCCGTGTCATACACACACACTCATACACACAAACTCATACACACACATTCATACACAGTTATACACACAGTCATACATACACACACTCATACACCACAGACTCATACGCACACACTCATACACACGTACACACTCGTACACACACACACTCTGATACACAGTTATACACACACACTCATACACACGCGTACACACACACTCACACACACGTACACACACGCTCATACACATGCACACACACTCTCATACACACACCAACACACACACGCATAAAGTCAGACAGCTCCTACCTGGCTACCTGAGGAGAAAACCCACCACCTGAACCCAAGCACCAGAACATCTAACCCACACAGCAACACGTCATCCAACCCTATCCCTGATTCTGCTGTGGATCTTAGTGACAGATATTTGCAGGGCAGCGAGAGCAGCATTGAGGAGATCTATTAGGACCCAGCCCTGTTTTGTGTCTCAGTCAGACAGGCCGGTAACTGGATCTGTGTTCCCTGTAAGACAGGACAGGTCGTCATCCATCTCACCTCCTCCATGATAGCGCTGATGAAGTTAATCATAACCACATACTAGAAGCAGCGCAGGGATTAGCAGTGATGTCACAATACCTGTAGAGCCGTCCATTACTACATGTGCCTGTTTATCTGTTACTGACGTGACAATATGTTATATTCTATATCTGATCATAGTAGAAGAGGTTTCAGAAACAGTGAAAACAGGGTCCAGATGACTTCCTTTGAAACCTTTTCTACTATGGAACACTACTGGACGAATGAGGGTCTAGTTACTTTTATCTGTTCATGTAATTCTGTTTCTTCGCTTAAAAAATATACTATTATACATTTGTTTGTGGAAAGGTATTTTGTCATACCTTTATGGAAATACAATCTATTCTGTTCCAAATCTCTTTGTGTAAATACATTATTTTGTATATTTGTCCATGTAAATATATTCTATGTCATATCTGTTTATGTAAATATATTGTATTCATGTATCTTTCATGGCAATGCACCCCTGTTTTAGCTCTATGTGACCAGAGTGATTTGTCCCAACTGTGAAAGATTCCATCCTCTGCAAAAAAACAAAAGGACATCTTAGCATGTTACTGTGCTTCTTACCTGTGCTTCTTTCATTTACATGTAGTAATTTAGCAGACGCTCAAAGATGCTCCAGAGCGACTTACAGAGAGTACAGGGACATTCCCCCGAGGCAAGTAGGGTGAAGTGCTTTGCCCAAAGACACAATGGTAATTTTGCATGGCCAGGAATCGAACCGGCAACATTCTGATAACCAGCCTGATTCCCTGACCGCGCAGTTACTTGATTCCTTGCCTTTATTACCTGTGCTGGTGCAGTGCACCTGTGTCCTGCCCCCCCCCCCTGCCCCCACCTGCCTGCGCCTGTTAGCAGCTCCTTAACACCACTGCAGCACACTAATCTGCGAAGAGGAGGGGGAGGGGGAAGGGAGTGAGGGAGAAGAGGGGGGGGCCATCTAGTTTCCCTTCTGTGCTGGGAAGGAGGGATGGTAGAGGTGGGGGGGGGCGAGGGGGGGGAGGTAATGGATGATGTCATTGTAGCAACCAAACATTGGCTCAGCTTTCATTGTGTGTGTGTGCTGGGGGGGGGATACTGTGTCCTTCTGTTTTGGGTACTTACCATGGCAGATTATTACAAAAAAACACACACAAACACACACTCTTACACACACAAACATGCACGCTACACACAGGGAATTTTATCAGGTAGCTGTCACATTCTCATCGCTGTGTTCCTTTCCAGAGCTTTGTGAAATCTAAGAGCCTTCCTTCAACACCGGTACCCCCCCCCCAACTCCCTCTGGGGAACAGGGGTCAAGGATGACCAGTCAGCTAGCAGGGGGGCTGGGGGTAAAAAGAGAGAGAGTGGGGGGAGAGAAAGAGGGTGGAGAGGGAGGGTGAGAGAGAGGGGGGGGGGAGGAATGAAGGAAGTATAAAAGAAAGAAAAACTACTTGTGTAAACAAGATGGGTAAATAAAATAAAAAGAAGAGAAGGGGGAAAAACAGTCAAGGACAAACAGGAGAAGGAAAAGAGAGTTCGGGGAATCCCTCTAAAGATCGAGTGGTCAGCCTGTGTTGCTGTTTACCTGTAGCCTTCTCAGCAAGCCGAGTGGTCGAATTACCTGTAGCAGAGTGTCGTCACCCTTCTGATCAACAGTCTAGCAGGTAAACAACAATAGCATCCATGATTTAAACAGGCTGACAGACAGGTAAACAACAACAGCATCCATGATTTAAGGGAGTCAAGTGGCTCAGCGGTTAAGGCGATGTGATCGGACGGTTGTGAGTTTGATTCCCGGCAGTGGCTACAAGACGTTGTGTCCTTGGGCAAGGTACTTCACCCTACTTGCCCCAGGGGGAATGTCCCTGTACTTGCTGTAAGTCGCTCTGGATAAGAGCATCTGCTAAATGACTAAAATGTAAATTTAAACAGACTGATAGACAGGTAAACAACAACAGCATCCCTGATTTAAACAGGCTGACAGACAGGTAAACAACAACAGCATCCCTGATTTAAACAGGCTGACAGACAGGTAAACAACAACAACAACAGCATCCCTGATTTAAACAGGCTGACAGACAGGTAAACAACAACAGAATCCCTGATTTAAACAGGCTGACAGACAGGTAAACAACAACAACAGCATCCCTGATTTAAACAGACTGATAGACAGGTAAACAACAACAGCATCCCTGATTTAAACAGGCTGCCAGACAGGTAAACAACAACAACAGCATCCCTGATTTAAACAGACTGATAGACAGGTAAACAACAACAGCATCCCTGATTTAAACAGGCTGCCAGACAGGTAAACAACAACAACAGCATCCCTGATTTAAACAGGCTGACAGACAGGTAAACAACAACAGCATCCCTGATTTAAACAGGCTGACAGACAGGTAAACAACAACAACAACAGCATCCCTGATTTAAACTGGCTGACAGACAGGTAAACAACAACAGCATCCCTGATTTAAACAGGCTGACAGACAGGTAAACAACAACAGCATCCCTGATTTAAACAGGCTGCCAGACAAACAACAACAGCATCCTTGATTTAAACAGGCTGTTATACAGGTAAACAACAACAGCATCCCTGATTTAAACAGGCTGCCAGACAGGTAAACAACAACAGCATCCTTGATTTAAACAGGCTGTTATACAGGTAAACAACAACAGCATCCATGATTTAAGCAGGCTGACAAAAAGGTAAACCGTAGGATGGTGCAGATGCAGCCAAACCGTTACTCGAGTCGCGTGGTCTTACTCAAGTTACTCGCCACGCCGATGCAACGTGTACACAGCAGCCTATCACATGACCCCGTCTGGGGTGATGATGAGCTCATGCTTCACAACAAACAAGCAAACAGGCTCGGTGTAATCTTCCTCATCCTCCTCGTGTGCTTCATCTGTTGGCCTGTTGGACTCCTACAGTCTAGATATCAAAGCCTACAGACCAAATCAAATCTAAATGTATTTATGTAACCCTTTTTACAAGAAAAGTTACAGACGGCTTCACATGCGCCCATAGAACTGCCCCTCAAAATAAATAAATAAATACTCATTTAGCAGACACTTTAATGCAAAGCGACTAACAGTAGGCACAGGGACATTCTCCCTGAGGCAAGTAGTGTGAAGTGTCTTGCCCAACGACGCAATATCACATAGCCACAGCTGGGATTCAAACTCACAACCTTCCGCTCATGAGGCCAACGCCTTAACCCGCTGAGCCATCTGACTCCCTCAACCAACCTGAACCTTCGAGGAAGATGAGGAAAAACTCCCATTAAAAGTGGAACTTTTTGGTTGAATAAACCATGGGAGGTGCAAATTCAGTGATGGATCCTCTCCTCCAGAAACGGTCAGGCTTCTGGGCCTCCTGAGCCCCCATGGCACCGGGCCCTAAATCCTAAATCGGGGCCAGAACAAAAATTTGAAGTTTGGGGTTCTTCTGGGGCCCTTTTGCGCAGGGCCCCTAGATTTGTTCAACTCTTCCCCCATCACACTGTCCCTGGTCACGCCTACCTTTTGAAAGCTGAAAAATCAGGCCCCCCCCACTCACCACCCCACTCAACAGACACACAATGAATGAAATGAAAATTATATTTATATATATTCTATTATATTATATTGTATGGAGTCAGGTGTCTCAGTGGTTACATTTATTAATTTGGGATCATGGAAGGTCACGGAAGGTTGTGAGTTCGATTCACAGCTGTGGCTACATGACGTTGTGTACTTGGGCAAGGCACCTCACCCTACTTACCTGAGGGGGAATGTCCCTGTACTTGCTGTAAGTTGTTCTGGATAAAAAATCTGCTAAATGACTAAATTTAAATGTACCAGCATCATCCTCAGTTACAACTGTCCTGCTCACATTTGAAATCAAACCTGCACCCCTGAACAGAAACATGTTGGCTACCTGAAGGTCAGAGAGTTACTTTACTAATCAGGTTGTTCCCATGATGCCAGGCCTGGTCCGGGTGTTCGCCTGGACATGTACCTGCGCGGGGATTCCCCCTATTGGCACGAGAGGGCGTGTCCCATCTGCCATGCGGGAGCTCGAGACAAGCTGTCATTTCCAGTAGATTAGGCACCCCGAACAAAACCCCCTGCAGCCTCCCCAGCGCGAGATCCACAGCTGATTTCGTCTGGGACAATGGTCGCGGTCTGTCACGTGTCTGCGAGGTCAAAAGACCAGCAGACAAAAGGGGAATTCCGGCGCTCCATCGTGGATCTAATAAACACGGCCAATTACTGTCATGTTGACATAATCGCATTAGCCCTAAAAAAATCTCACAATCAAAGCATCGCAGTGAATACGTGAGAAGGAACTGCAAGATTGTTAAATAATTCCGGTGTAAAAAAAATCAGTCGTAATCCGGTAACAATTATAATATCTGGTTAATTTCCTCGGGATTATGGGGGGAAAAAAGAATGGATTTTCTTGATTGCCAAAATGCATTTCAAAATGCCAGATTTTCGCTTTTTATCTAAAGCGACTTCCAAGAGAGAGCTTTACATAAGAGCATAGGTCACTGATCATTACAACGAGATGAAGGATCACCAAACATTGCGGGTGGCCAGAAGATAAAGCACGCATTGTAAGAAACCAAACAAGTGTCAAAGGGAAGAACCACCAGATCCTTCAGTTAAACTAGTTACAGATAAACAACATGAACCTCAAAAAGTGCAAGCAACACTAGTATACCTCACAGCCAGTACAATAATTTCCAATCGGTCACAACTGACCAACAAGAACAAGAAAACTGACATCAATTTGGCATTCAGTCATGCTGCAAAAGGATTGTTTTCATACTGTATCAATGCAATTAATGAAATCCCAAGAGATACACATTTTGTTTGCACTTAACGTGCCATTATAAAGACACACGCCACAATAACAGGCACTTTCATGTTCCATTAAATCGTGACCAGTGGAAGGGCTGCAGTCAGAATGAAGCTGTGATGCTAGATGCTTTAGGTGATGACGAGGCGTGAGTGTGCATGCCGTAGGACCAGACCCAGACTGTTACTGTCTTATTTCATGTTTATTAACCCACATTTCCCCCACCAGACCTTTGTTTTGCCGTTAAGAATCTGCAGCAGATGTGCCAATCTTAACTCACAGGAAGGAGAGAGGGGGGGGGCATCTAGCCTGCGGGGAAGGGGAGAGGGGGGAGGGCTAATAAACAGGGCCAAAGGGCTGTTTTGTTTGATTCTGCAAAGTCTTGTTAAAGACGGGGGCGGGGGGGCTCGTGTCCGGTGGATCCAGGTAGAATCTTGCGTCAGCAGCATGTCAGGACTTGTTGTCAACGCTGTCGCGCGGAGGGCGGGGCCAACGAGAGGCGAGCGGCTCGCGGGAGTGAAAGCAGGGAGGTATTATTGAAACACTCACCACTATAATCAACGTTGTGGACCATAGCTCCGTGACAAGTTGTTGGGTAAACATCGATTTCAGCGCGATCGCGTGCCCGGGGGAACGCGTGTGAACGGACTAACCGGCGAAAGACAATCGGAACGGAAAAAGTGGAATGTCAGATAGTTGATTTCTTGTGGATTATGCTCAGCGTCCGAGCCGCGAATGAAACCACTCGTTTCTGATGTCAACAAGTTATCTCGTTTGCTCAGTATACGGACAGATCAACCTTCATCACGGATCGTCAGGTTAGCAAAGTAAGTGTGTGAACTAGTGATGTTAACTTTCTGTGACACATTTTGGGGGGGAGCCTGCAGAGTCTGCAAAACTCAAGCGACGGTTCGATCGCCAGTTGCAGATGGGGTAAAGTTTTGCATCAGCTGTAGCCAAACCAGCAGTCTATGAGATGATGATGAGAAATGCTACAATTGAACTCGGCTGGAATGGCGCGTGAACGAAATATTCCTTTATATATTTAAGTATTTTTTTTAATTTAATGAGCTTCCATTAATTTGTACATAGGGGTAGTTTGACACGTTAGCGAATGCACGGTAATCAGAACGGTGTGTGATGTCAATCTTAACGAGTTGGCGCGAGTACCCGCGGTTAGGGTTCAGGTTAGGATTCAGCGTTGGCAAGAGAACGTCCCGTTGTTTGGGTTCCGTATGAGCGAGTCTTGCCTGAGTTTCGGTCCGAAGAACAGACTCAGACATCGGTCATACAGCTGTACGAAAGGCGGGGGCTTCCATCACTAGATTGGGCAGAATTTGCAGTTTAATCTCTAGCTGCCTAGACTATTTTGTGTTTGTGGTCGACTTCGATTCGTCTTTTGAGATGATCTTGATTCTGCTCATCAGAAGGTCCCGTCAAGTTACGCGCGAGACAGCTGTCTTTAGCGCTCGCGCTGCAGGCCATTGTAAACACTGAACGCTTGTTTTCCCCGCCAGGTCGGTGTTTGTTAACGTTTTTTCCGTGCGATATGTTTTAATGTCGGCAAACAAATGATAAGATCGTGTCTGTTGCATTGAGGACCTTCTCGTCATCAACTAAAACAAGACATTTCGGCATATTAAAATAAATCGCGAGCTCGTATCTCGCGCGAGGGTGTGGGGGCGACGACGACTTCACGCGCGCCACGAAAACTACTACACTGTTATTATTGTTACTACTGACCCCCACCCCCTCCCCCTGTACTATGTATATCCGTGCTTCTCTATACTCTCTGACTTACTATAGTTATATTCCGCCCATCTGTACAGCTAGTGTCCACTTTTATCTTATTTGTATTTTATATGACATTTTGTATTATATTTTATCTACCCTTATTATGTTCCATATATGTTCTGTGTTTGCTCTCTCCTGCCATAGTACATTTTGTGTTTGTATATCTTGCATAGCGAATAAAAATAGATTCCGAGTCTGACAAGAGCGGGGCGCGCGCGCCTCCCATGCGCGCGTGGATCTGCCTGCCGCTGGGCACGGATTTGTTTATAAACAAGCCTGGTCTCGTGCTCACGAGGGTTCTCGCCACTGCCATCTAGCGATCACGTTAGAATATAGGTCGGTGGGCGACGCCATGGGCGACGCCGTCTCGCGAGGGGACGAAAATAACAATGTTTTACAACGATTGCCGTAACGTGCGAATGTTTGAATCGTGGTTGGTCAGAACGGCATAACGACGTAAAATTCAAATAATAATAATACAAATTGTCATCATAGGTTTTTTTTTCCTCAAACTGTAAGACATAAAATAGATTAATTATTAAAATAATGTATTTTAAATAATTAAATAAATGAAAACGTCAATATGAACCTAATGACGATTAAAAAAGGACAGATACATCTTCAAATGCTGTCCCCCCTGCCTGCTTGCCTAAAGTGAACCCTGCCCCCCCCCCCAGTCAGACTCAGGAATGGCCCGAGCAGAGACAGAGAACGGACCGAGTTCGATTGACCAGCCAAGCCGACACCAGCACTGTCGCATGGAGCTCCCATCCCCATACGCCTGGCCAGCCACCAGCCCCCAACACCTTCAGCCCGGACCCCTAACCCCCAATCCAGCCCGCCAGGGACCCCCACCCTGCACCGGCCAGCGTTCATGCTTCCACCCCCAGGCCTCCACCAGAGAGAGGACAGGTACGAGGCCTACTTGTGTCACTTCAGAGGTTGGTAGCTAACAGGATGTGTGGCTGGGGGAGGGAGGCGGTGGGGGTAATGGAACATATGACGTCATCTGATGGAATGTGAGAGGTCATCAAAGGGCAATGCGATGAACTGAACTCCACCAAGATCTTCTTCAGTTGTTTTTCCACCATCTCCAAGTGGAGCAGGCTAGGATGGAACATATGACAGTGGAGCCTTCAAGGATTGAACATGTTGGAGTGGAACGTTCTAGGGTGGAACATGCTTTGTTTGAGCTGCCTGTGGTGTTGGGATGGTGGGGGAGAAGATGGATGACTGCCTGGATTAGCAGGTGCAGCACAGCAACAAGGAACAAGCTCCAGTTCATGTTAATGATCATATATCATGGGTGTCCAATCCTGGTCCTCGAGGGCCACCGTCAAGGTTTTAGACGTTTCTCTGCTCCAACGCACTCAATTCTAATGAATGGGTTGTTATCAAGCTCCTGGAAGCCTCATAATGATCATTCATTAGAATCAGGTGTGCTAGAGCAGGGAAACATCTAAAACCGTCAGGACAGGGCCCCTCCAGGACCAGGATTGGACACCCGTGTCATATATGCAAGATTTTCAGTCATTTCTGCTTAAAGACTCCCAAGAAATAAAATAAAACTATTTAATTTATATCAATGTAAATAATGTAGGGCTACACTATCGATCTACTGTGCAATAGAAGAATATAGAATGAGATGAAACAGTAAAAAGTTGTGCAGTTTGTGTTTTGAGAGTCGTGGTCAGCCAGTGCTGCGTCAGATCTCTTGTTCCTGAAAGCTTGCTTGTTCTGGTCCCTCCCCCAGACACCCTCTCCACCAGTCAGCTCTGTGCATGTGAGGTCATGAGCTAATAAGGCGAGGAGAAGGGGCCGTGATGGTGAAAAGCTAGCAGGAAGAAGTTGGTCCGGACAGTGTGGATCAAGCTGCAGGTGTCTGCTGGTCCTGTGTGAAGATGGTTAACGCAGGTGTGAGGTTGAGGGCAGGGCAGAGTGGTGGCTGGTTGGGTTTCTCTCTCTTTCTCTCTCTCTCTCTCTCTCTCTCTCTCTCTCTCTCTCTTTGTCTGTCTCTCTCTGTCTCTGTTTTTCTCTATGTGTCTGGCTCTCTCTCCCTCTGTTTGTATGTCTGTCTATCTCTCTCAGTCTGTCTGCCTGTCGTCTCTCTCTCTCTCCCTCTCTCTCTTTCTCTCCCTCTCTCTTTCTCTCCCTCTCTCTTCCTCACTGTCTCACTGTCTCTCAGTGTCTCTCTCTCTCCCTCTCTCCCTCTCTCTCCTCTCTCTCTCTCTCTCTCTCTCTCTCTCTCTCTCTCTCTCTCTCTCTCTCTCTCTCTCTCTCTCTCTCTCTCTCTCTCTCTCTCTCTCTCTCTCTCTCTCTCTCTCTCTCTCTCTCCCCCTCTCTCTCTGGCACTGAGTCAGAGTCTTGGGCATGTTGAGACATGTCCCTGTGGTGTTGCTTCCTACAGACCAGCCTGCCTGCCTTCCTGCCTTGGTGTGTGTGTGGGGCGTGTGCGCGGAGGGTGGGATGTGTGGGGAGGTAGTGTGTGTGTCTATCCACAGGGTGTGGGGTGTGTGTTTGTGAGAGGGTAGTGTGTGTGTGTGTGTGTTTGCAGAGGGTAGTGTGGGGTATGTTTGTTGGTGTGTGTGTGGGGGGAGGATAGTGTGTGTGTGTGTCTGCTGTACTTCTTTCAGGTTAGGGCTCATAACCCAGACTAGTCAACCAGACCTCTGACGACATCATCCTGTTGTTGTCAACATCCTACGCGCGCGCACACACACAGGCATACGCTACACACACACACACGGCACACACACACACGCACACACACTCCGTATCTTGTACTGACCACAACTCCTGTTTCCTCCCTCCTCTCTTTCTCTCACCTACTCCGGGGTGAGGGGGTCTGCCCCCAACCGGTCCCTCCCCCCACCCTGCCCCCAAATCTTCCAATCACAGCCAATCACAGCCCAAGCCTTGGATCTGTCCACCAATGGCTTGGCTCGGCTCTGGGAGCGCCGGCTTATAGTTACCCTGGCAACAAGCCAGAGTTTCTTCGCTCTCTCTCTCCCACTCTTCCATTCCCTCCCTCCCTCACCCCCTCCCTCAACCCTTCCTTCCCTCCCTCCTCTCCCTCACCCATCCCTCAACCCCCCCCCCTCCCCTCTGTCTAGTCACCTGCATTTTAGGAATCAGCTTATCCTCAAGCTTGTAACCCAGACTCTTCAGTTGCCAGGCAGTCTGTTTAACCGGGGCGATCATCGCCACGGCAGTGACAGGGTTGCCCTCAGCAACAGTAGAGCAGGGGGTCAGAGGTGTGGGGGACAGGGGGGTAGGGGGGTTACTCTGGGTGGGCTGATCTCCTGTTGCTGAGGGCAATCCTGTCACTGCCATGGAGACGATAGCTTCTGCACATGCGGTATACCAATACATACAGTCATACAGTAAGATGGGTGCTGTACTTAATGAAATGAAGCATTACTTAAGTTGAAGGATTGAAGTCGTTCTTTGATGTTCCGGTAACCCTGGTGGACGAGGGTGGCAAGATGGGGACTTGTTGTCTAAACACACAAGCACAACATGCATTTCTAGACTTATTAAGTGGATTAAGAGATTACATGCAAACTTTGAGGGCTGGATGGTGAGAATTAGTAGGGTGAAAACCCAAAGAGACCCTGGTCACACTGTGGGGAGGGGGGGCAGGGAGGAGGAGTCGGGGGTACGGGAGGAGAAGTCGGGGGAGGGGTGCTTTACTTTCAAAAGAGGGGTGTGTTAAGGGGGGTGGAGAGTGCAACTTTCCCCCAAAAAAACAATGGCTGTTTTAATGCAGTCTGTAGCTTTAGAGTGACTGTGTGTGTTCACTCTATTTTGATGGATCCACCTCCTGTCCGTGCTGTACAGTTATCATGCACAACCACACCGATAGAAGGTGCACGTTCCCTGGGGTGAGAGTGGGGTGGGGTAGAGGAGAGCTGATCTGCACCCTGTCTTTGCTTCAGACCTTTTCAAATCCCCCTTGTTCTCTTGTCCTCCAGACTCTACCAGAGAGAACCAGCAGATCCCCAGACAGAGGGGAGCCCTGGCTGACCTGTGGCCCCAGAGAGAGCTCCTTCCCCAGGCTTCACCTGGGCCCCGGGCCTCTGGGGAAGGCCAGGACCTCCAGGTGGAACAGGAGATGCAGAGAGTCGGACGTCAGCTGAGGATGATCGGGGACCACTTGAATGCTACGATCCTGCAGAGAGCGGTGAGGAGTGGGGCCTGGAAGAGATCTGGAGTTCTGGACACAGAAAGAAAGACACAGACACACACAGGGACTCAGAGACAAAGAGAGAAACTCAAAAACATGGAGATTGTTGTTTAATCATTTCCGTCTCCCTTGAGTTAACACAGATGTTTTATATTTGAGCATGTGCTGGTCAGAAAATGTGTGTGTGCGTTTGAGTGAGCAGGCTTGCGTGTGTTGGCCTTAAAATGTGTGTGTGTGTGTGTGTGCACGCATGAGTGAGCAGGCTCGCGTGTGTGTGAACATGGGTGTGTGAGCCAGTAGTGTAAATGGATCAATATTATATCCCTGAGCGCTGCGAGAGTGTTGTGACTGGAGTTGAGTTTCCAGTTGTCTGAACTTGATGCCCTCCCTTTCTCTGCCTCCCTCTTTCCCTCCCCCCCGCTCTCTCTCTCCCCTTTTCTTCCCCCTCCCTTTCCCCCCTCTCACTCCTCGCTCGCTTCCCTTCCTTCTTCCCCTCCTCCTCTCCCCCTCCCCCCCTCTCCTTCCCCCTCCCTCTGTGTTCTGCATAGCGTGAGGGGAGTCAGTCAGTCAAGCAGCCAAGAGTAAACACAAGCTAATCTCCTCCCTCCCCCTCCTCCCCTCCCCTCCCCACAACCCCCTCTCCTGACAAACACAGATGACGTCATTTATCAGTAATATACATGCAGTGCAGTACATTCTCTCTCTCTCTCTCTCTCTCTCTCTCTCTCTCTCCCTCTCCCGCTTTCACTCGCATGCACACATACACTTACACACATACACTGTGACAAACAATGTCTCTTTCTCCCTTTTTCTCTGTCATGCTTTCTCTCTCTGTTTCTCTCACAAACGCATTCGTAAGCTATTCAGACTCGGTCATTTAACAACAACAGCAAACATGTAAAGGATGATGACGCCTGTGAGAGGGTATTCATGACCAGTAAAAGGGCTGATAGGTGAAATGTCCCAGACTATAAAACAGTCCAATGGGTCCCAACCCTGTTCCTCTGGGCCCACTGTCCTGCAGGTTTTTGATGTTTCCCTGCTCCAACACATCTGATTCAAATAAATGGATCATTATAAAGCTCAGCAGAGGCCTGATAATGACAATTTATTTGAATCAGGTGTTCTGGAAGCGGGGAACATCTAAAACTGTAGGACAGTGGGCCCTGAGGACCAGGGTTGGGAACCAATGACATTGCCTGTTAAGCATAAGAGGTTGATAGTCCCTGTCAAGATGGTCGTATAATGATGGACACACAGACAGACACACACACACATATACACACACACACCCGAACTCACAACTGTTGTTTTCATGTTTGTATTTTTCCCTGCCTTGTGAATCCCCTCCCCTCTTTGTCTAGAACACCTTCCTTCCCTAATAGCGATTAAACCTGATTCTGATTCCTCCCATTGCCCTTCTCCTTCTCCTTCCCCCTCACCCTCACCACCTCTCTCTCTTTTCTTCCTCTCTTTGCTTGCCGTCTCTCACTTATCTCCTTCTCTCTGTCTAAGTCACTCTCTCCCCCTCACTTGCCCTCCTGTTCGTTCTTTCATTTTTTCTCGATCTTTCCTTGCTCTCTCACTGATTCCGTCACTCCCTCTCCCCCCTCCCTCTCTCCTTCCTTTTCTTCCTTTCTTTGCTCTCTGTCTCTCACTGATTCGCCCTGTCTGTCTCTCCCCATCTGCCTTGTTCAGCGATGTGCTGCTATTTTTAGAGAGTGACTCAGAGCAGCTGTTGATGGACTCCTCTCACCCTCGCTCATGCTGGCAGACACTGTCTAGGACTGTCTGCCAGCTCCACCTTACACACACGCCACACATACACACACACACACACCACATACACCACACACACCATGCACACACCACACTCACCTTATACACACACACATACTTCCCCACATACACCACACACACACCTCCCCGCATACACCACACACACACCTCCCCGCATACACCACACACACCTTACACAGTCACCACACACCCAACCACATACACCACACACATAACTTACACACACACACACACACCCATACACACAAACACTCTCTAATATGCGTGATAAGCTTTCACTTGTTCAGTGAGAGAGGTGTGGAGTATTATCATACAGAAGGTGACCAATTGGAAATGTGTGTGTGCGTGAGTGTGTGTTTGTATGTGTGAGAGAGTGTGTGTGTGTGTGAGTGTTAGTGGTTAACTTTTTCTCCCCAAGCAGATAAAGCGGAGGCAGCTTAACTATGGTTGTTTCTGTCACTGTAGCTGAAAATGTGTTTCTACAAATTCAACATTTGAACATTTCACAGCCAGTTTACCGTTTGGAACCTCAATGAATTGACATATTAATTTGCTTATAACTAACTAGCACCAATTAGAGCAGCAGTGTCTTAGTTTGGCATTAGGCTGTTGACAGACGCAATGACGTTCCTGTTTGCACAGTGACACAGTGACAGTGACTCACTGTTAGAGTCAGATATTAATTTAGTCTAATGATGTTGTCCGTCTGTCTAACATTCACAACCAAAAGGTATTTGCAGAAAGTAGAAAGTCTAGAAGTAGCAGTCAGTACTTGTGTCCTTGCTTTGCGGCAGCGGCCTGACTCTGTGTGTGTGTGTGTGTGTGTTTCAGGAGGGCGCCCCCCAGTGGCAGGGATGGAGAGGTGCCTGTCTCGGTCTGTTCACCTTCCTCTCAGACACACTCAGCGCTCTCCACAGGCACACGTAGGATGGACCGTGCCAGGACCCGCGGGAGGCAGCGGTCAGCGGGGCATCAGGCGAGGTGGGACTGTGGTGAAGGTGGAGAGGAGGTGCTGGCGCCCCCTGTTGGATGAAGGACAGACTCAGCCTGCCGGAACAGACTGTTTTTTTTTCATCATTTGTCCGTTTTTTTGTCTCTGTTCTGGGACAGCTCTTGATGTAGCATTGTGGTCCAGGCATGTGTGTGTTTGTGTTTGTGTGTGTTTTGAGTGGCCCAGTCCTAATCTGTACAGCTGTTGTCAGGCGGCCGTCAATGCTATACCTGCCCAGCAAAGGGGGGGGGGGGGGGGGGGGGGGGGATCAGGGTCGAGGCCTTAGCTGTCACACTGTAAACCACGCCATAGCCTGAAGCATTTCACAGGTGGTTATTCCTGTGAGACTAGTTTAGCTGTGAGACTAGTTTTCATCAGCATGGGCCACTGACTGACTGGTGTGTGGAAAAGGACACTGGGGCATTTGATGACGAACACACGCAAAAAAAAAAAAAACGAGGCCAGTTCATAGAAAGGCTGTGAAATAGGACAGTTTGGACCCACCCCCCAGCACTGTCAGAACAGATTTCTCCCCCTCCCCACCCCAACCCTTGTCACCAGTGTTAATAGTTAATTTGTATATATTTTTCGGGGGAAATTATGATCAATTAAATGTTAACTTGATGAACTTAAAAGTACTTAAACTTGCGTTTGCTGTTACCTGCCAAGGTGCAGTGTGTTGCCTGTTATGGACCAATCTCTGAGCCATTCCAAGAATTTAAATCCAGTGGATTTGAGATGGCTACTCTGGTTAAAAAAAGTGATAATTATATTTTGATTAAGATAATTAATTAATTGCCCCTTAACTGTACAAAATGTGTACTTTAGTCAAATGAATACGGGTGAAGAGCCTAATTTATGACATTTGAAGTTACAAGATTTGTAGCTTTGCATTTGTTTTCTTTCTCAAACCTTTTTGACAATTATGTTGTTTTATTTGTGTGTCTCCGTTTTTGGCCTTATTTATTAGAGAGAGAGAGAGAATTAAGCTGGGAGGACAGGATATGACCCAGGAGTGGGGTGGGGGGTGGGGGGGCAGGATATGACCTGTGCCAGATAAGAACCAAGAGACCTACAGAAGAAATTAAATTAGTCTTATATTACTGAGGATTTTTTTTTCAGAATGTGCTGGAAAGTTGAAAGAGTTTGATATCCGAATAGGTTTGGAGATTAAGCTGATCGTGGTTCCATCTGAACTCAGGTTACTTGATACAGTAACTACAGTGCAAGACAATGGGGTTAACAATGTGAGCTGTATTCACCGCACATGGATCGAGTCAAGTGTCATTTCTCTGAAAGGTCTAATTTTTCATTTGAAACCATTTTTTGAGTTTGAACAAAAATGTTGTAAATGTATTTGAGCCCATCTGTTTCTTAACAGAAACCAAAAACTGATTTCATGTAAAGTGGCATGTTGCGGGTTAGCATGCGCGTACGGTTAGGATGTCAAAGACAAGGTTTGAAACTTCCTTATTGAACACCTTCCAGCCTGACTATCTGTGGTACTTGTCTCCTGAAGCTATTCTACAGTGGTTCTACCGTGGTTCTACTCAATTGATCTTCTGTTCTGTGTGTTACCATACCTGGCCTTAACTTAGAACCATTCTCCAGGTCTGTTCTACGTTTACAGGAAAAGGGCTTGAAAAAAAATACTTTTCCTCAGGGTCTCTTCTGCGAGGTCGGCTCCTGTGACTACTTCCTGTTACCACTGTGGTCATGTGCTACGCTGTGCATTGAGCACGTGCAGCCAGTCTCATGACTTCCTGAGTTGTGGTCCACTTCCTGTGGCCACTCCTGTGACTTCCTGTGGGGTGCAGCAAGGAGGGAGGAACACCACTGGTTTTGTACAGCATCTCCATCTCTTTATCAGTTTCATGCAGTGCACATTCAGTGTAATTGTAATGTGTTTTGTTTTTTTCTCACCGTCTTTTTCTACGGTGAACTTTGTACATGAATTTTTTTGTACCGGATTGTTTCTTTTTTTTTTTACAATAAAGATATGAAATATATCACCTACCCTATTTGTGTGCTGTTGTTTACATGAAAGCAACCGGCAACTGCTTCTATTGATGTGTTCGTTAGCAGTGCGGCCGGTGGAGGGGTGTGGGGGTGGGGGGGGTGGTTGTGGTTGTTTGTGACCAGAAAGGTCCCGTCATTGATCTCTGCACATCTGTAGAACATGCTAATGACATGCTAATGAGAGATTAGTAGAGGAAAGTGTACGGTATAAACCTGTGTAATGTGGCTCACGCCTGGTCAGACATTAATCTACCCATGTGTGACTAATACCCTGTGATCTGGTCTTATCGGACAGAGATAGTCTAGGGTTCTGTACGTATTGGGGTCACACATGGGATGTTCTTAACATGAACAAAGGGTTAAAGTGATTGTTATTCCTTGCTTCTCAATTGGATGGTCAGCATAGTAAATTGGTCAGTGGCCACACAAACAAGAGAGAAGTACAGACTTGAATACAATCAGTAACACAGACACACACTGGAGCCTTCAGCTGAAAACAGGCAGCATCTGAACTAGGAGGTCCTCACCTGCCCTAGGAGACCCGGCAGCCAATCACGTCAAAGCACATCAGAGTTTGCAGTTGTGATTGGTGAGTGAGACGGCAGCAGGATCTGTGTTGCTTGGGTCTGGGTATCCTGACCACGGTCTAGGGACTGTGTTTTTTTCACTAGTGGCAATTATGTGTGTGTGTGCATGTTTGAGTATGATTACAAGTGTGTTTGTGAACATGTCTCGGTGTGTGTGCGCATTTGCGTGCATGTTTGTGAAATTGTACAGGTGTATGTTTGTGAACATGTCTGTGGGTGTGTGTGGTGTTGATGGAGATAATCATTGTGGAGTAATGACAAGGACAGGATTGGATTAAAAGCAGCAGTTTTAATTTATCTCTTTTTCTAATCCTAGGAAAAGAGCAGTGAGATTCCAGTCGCCAAAATGTCACTGATCCGGTAGTTGTTTGGCCTTCACACCACTAACCACACTGCCACAGCGCAAAACATGTTGGCTATTTTTTTCTTTGATGATATATATGTGATTTTTTTCTCTTTCCATTTCTTAAAGAAATACAAAGATACACAGAAAGCTTTCTTCACTGTCAGTGTTGTTAAGGTTCCTGACCCTTCCACCATCCTTTGAAGACAGTAATGTCTTTATCTGGCCCTCTCAGAGAGAACAGGGACTCCAGGGTGCCAGGGTGACTAATTTAGCACAGTAACTACACTGTCAGGAAGCTGAAGTTAATTTCTCCTCGTTCTGTGTGCTGCAGAGCTGGGCTCTGCCAGACATGATGAAAGTCTAGAAAGAAACTTCTAGACCAGTCAAACTGGTTCCACTGGAAAGTCCGCCCGTGCTTCCAGGCACTGATGAGAGCAGAGGTAGCAGTCAGTGAAGGACGTGTTCCCTTTTTTGGGTGAGGCGCAAGGGGGAGGAAGGAGGGATTAGGGCGAGGTGTAGGAGAGGAGGGCTCGGGGGAGGGGTCTGGGTGAGGTGCAGGGGAGGAGGGAGGGGTCTGGGTTAGAGGGCTCAGGGGAGGGGTCTGGGTGAGGTGCAGGGGAGGAGGGAGGGCGCTGGGTGAAACGTGGGGGAGGAGGGAGGGCGCTGGGTGAGGTGCAGGGGAGGAGGGAGGGATCTGGGTGAGACGTGGGTGAGGAGGGAGGGCGCTGGGTGAGGTGCAGGGGAGGAGGGAGGGGTCTGGGTGAGACATGGGTGAGGAGGGAGGGGTCTGGGTGAGGCGCAGGGGAGGAGGGAGGGGTCTGGGTGAGGTGCAGGGGGGGGAGGGACAGGTCTGGATTAGACATGGGTGAGGAGGGAGGGAGGGAGAGGAGGAAACAGACCAAGAGCGTGCCTGGAGAGAGACGGCACCAGCTCTCCTGACACCTGATTTACAAGTCTGGAGATTCTAGAACATTCTACTTGTTTACCTGTTGGCTCCAGGGCACCAGCCAGCATATCTTGCACCCTCACCCACATGACATCATGCGTACCTTGTGCAAACAGACAGCCCTCACAGCACTGATGAAGGCTGTGGCCAAACAAGCGACAGTTGGGGTGTGCACGTGGCAAAGTATTACAGGCCATTAAAGACTTTAACCTTTGAGTTTCGTGTTTGTATAGTGGTATTGTGTAGTGGCTGTTTTGTGTGCGTAGGTGAGTGTGTAAATCCCTGATGGTGCAGAATTCATCTTCTTATAACTCACTCCTTGTATCCTAGTATCCTATCCTAGTCACTCCTAGTAAAAAAAACAAAAAAAAAAACATTTGAACGTTTCTGCACCTTTTTACAAAATATTTTATTACAAAACGTAAAAATCCCACTGTGTGCTTAGAACACTGTCGACGCCACAGGAACTTGATATTCTGAGGGGTTCTGCACCATAGACAGACATTGTGTAGATGTATCGACAGTTATGTGTTAAAGCACCTCAAGATATAACAGTATGGAAACAGGAGAAAAATAATATGAACGTGTGTCAAAACCTTTTACCAAACTTCTGTCTGTCAGACGTAATGATCTGATTTACGGGGTATTATGAGTCTGTGTGTGTATGTGTGTGTCCCAATCTCTCCACAGGCTTTATCACTTGGGGCCGAAAAAGTCCACCACTCCGCTGCCCCTCCGACCATCAAAGAAGAAGAAATTCCTGTGTGGCGCGTCCCTCTGGGACAGAGCCTGAGGGAGGGAAGGGGGAGAGGGGGAGGGGGGAGGAGAGAGGGGAGAGGAGAGGGGCAGAGGGGGAGGGGAAAGGAGGGGGAGAAAGGAGGGAGGGGAGAGAGGGGGAGGGGGAAGAAAGAGGGAGGGGGAAGAAAGAGGGAGGGGGAGAGGGGTGAGAGGTTGATACCAGCACAACACCTGATCACATCACACATAGACTGACGCAGTGTCGCACGCACATCCCTGAGAGAGCCCAGGCTTCTGACACCATCTCCCTGAGGTAGGTGTGGGTAGGTGCGTTAGTGGATGTTGGTGTGTGTGTCCTGCTGGGCGCTGAGGGATTTGCGTGCCTCGTCTTTGCCCAGCGAGATATCATTCGTCAGTTGCAGACAGTTTCATCATTGTCGCCAGGGAGACAGACCTGGCCTTGTGTCACTCTTACCCAGAGGTCTGGCCTGCACCTGTCCAGTAACTCCAACACTCTCAAACTTCACAGGCGCACACACATATTCAATGCATTGGCCGGGATTCGAACCCCCACCAGGAAAGAACCACAGGCCTTCTGCACATAGTGGAACCCTATGAAGAACCCTACCACTGAACCATCAGTGTTGCCTAACCTCTCTCTCCTCCCCCTTTTCTCCCCCTCCACCTAAAACAACCTTGAATCTTTTGTACCTGTTTGTTTAGTTATCTTTGATAACCACTGACTCATCTGCTCAGCTACCAGACTAGAGAGGCTCTCTGCCCCAGATTGATCTCCTAAATTCTCATCTCCATGGTGATCGCCATGAGATGAGAGGAGCGGGGGTTTGGGGGGGTGGGAGGGGCCTGGCAAGGCTACATCCAACAGTTGCACAGTCGCGCAGTTTCTGGATTTTACCCAGAATCCAGCAGGGTGGCCAGCTGTCTGGGGATTGGCTGTCTCTCCGTCTGCAGCTTGGCTATGTGAGGGGCACTTTACTGCAATGTTGGGGGTGTTGTTATGGAGACGGCAGGGCGTTACTATGGAAACCCTGTACCACTGTAGCTGTTGTGACAGCCATGTTTGGCCCGACACTGTGCAGGTAGCTGGTCAGCTCAGAAGCAGAAGGGGTGGGGCCTCACCTTGACAACTTCCTGTCCCAGGACTCCGCCCACCACAGCACACACTGGAGACATCTCAGAGAAACAATAGCTGGAGCAGAAATAACACACACACATTGATTTACATCACATTTACTCATTTAGCAGACGCTCTCATCCAGAGAGACTTATAGCAAGTACAGGGACATTCCCCCTGAGGCAAGTAGGGTGAAGTGCCTTGCCCAAGGACATAATGTTGGCACAGCAGGGGTTCGAACCAGGTACCTTCTAATTATTAGCCCAAGTCTCAGCCACCTGACTCCTACACATGGTTTATTAGATTAGATTCAACTTTATTGTCATTACACACGTACAAGTATGTTATGTGAGAATTAGTGTGTGTGTGTGTGCACAGACTATATGTGTGTAATGCTACTGTGTGTCCAGAGTGTGTGTGTCTACAAAGTGTGCTTGTGTACAGTGAGTGTGTGTGTGTGTGTGTGTTTGTACAGTGAGTGTGTGTGTGTACAGTGAGTATGTGTGTGTACAGTGTGTGTGTACAGTGTGTGTGTACAGTGAGGGTGTACCATGAGTGTAGTGTGTACAGTGTGTGTGTGTGTGCGTAGTGTGCTACCTGACAAAGTCGTCTGGTACCAAGTCGTTGCTGACCCCCATGACCTCAAACACATCGTCACGGATTTGGAGCAGGAGCTGGGAGTCTGACGCAAAGGTTTCTGGGTAGGGGTCGCGACCTTTGTCTGTGCGAAACTTCAGGAGGACTGTGGGGAGAGAAAACTATGGTTTCAACAGAAAATATTGACCACGTATTGTGAGGGGAAATTCTAATCAGTGTCCTACAAGCAGGCAGTGATCAGTTTATTGGCAAAACGTTTTGATTATGTTTATTAAGGCATATGTTCATTGTTCGCTCCATCCTGTGCCACAGTACATTTTGTGTTTGTGCAACTTATGGCGAATAAAACCAATTCTGACAGTTTAACTACCGCCTACAGGTATCTGTAAATTTGAAGGAAAACATAAGCAATACTAAAGATGGAGGTCGCATTTTCCGATGTCATAGTAATTTTGTCATTTAAATATTGCAGTTTTATGCCGTACATCCCATGATCACCAGTCTGCAGTTTTTTTCACGTAAATTTTTGCGGTTACCTGGCACCAGATTAGCGGATTTAGTAGCGTCACGCTTGTAAGCAAAAAGGTAAAAGATGTTCTGTAGTCACCAGCCCTAAAAGAAACAATCTGGCACGTCACATGTGAACATTTGGCCGGTGACCAAAAAGTAGTACACGTTGTACCCTGCATATTCAGTGGGAAAAGTGCCCAGACTTTTCAACTTGTTCTTTCAACCATGGGTGTATGTTTCATTTGAAACGTTTTGAAAACCACACACACACACGCAATTGTTATTAAGAAAATCATATTTAACGGCCGCATCCTCGGTTAGAAAGCTGTCCCTCCCGCATTTGAAAACAAGCCCACACCCTTTAAAACTCAACGATCGTCTTGAAATCGTGTTCCAGACGCCTGCCCAGAACCTGGGGAGCTGGGCTGTTCACGAACCGACTCACAACCACAGATACAGAAGCTAAGATGATGGTTTTAGGTCTCAACTCAAGTGAGCGATATTAAAAAGGGGAACACACACTCTCTCTCCCCCGCACTTCCTCCTAGTCCGTCCATCCAACTCTACACACAGGGCAATCCTCCCACTGCTGTTTCCACTATGCTGCTACACACAAACATATACACACACACACTAAAAAAAACATTTGCAAACAGACACTGGCATCACACATGCATAAATATTCCCCTCACCCACTCTCACTGAATGACGCAAGCCTTTGCCAGTCAGGTAGGCATTCAAACAGAACGTTAATTCTACTACTATAGGAAAACGACACCTGGAACATTGATAACATCTGAGAATGTATAAAGCCCCTGGTTAGGAAGAAACAAAATCAAAGTATAGGGAAAGTCTGAGTCTGCACGCGCATGACTAGACACAAGCCTCAGACAGTTTAAAGGACCTGGAGTGGGTTGTACCAACTAGTATTTGCTGAGACTGATTAAAAGGAAGACCGAGAAACAGTGAATCAGAGAAGCTGTTTTCAGGTCTAATCAGGTGTGTGTGTGTGTGTGTGTGTGTGTGTGTGGTTGTGCGTGCATGCATTTGGAGTGCAACATCTTTTGTGGTGGGTCTCAGAATCAGAATGGGGGTTTATTCGCTATGCAAGATTAACAAACATAGAATTCACTTTGGTATATGTGGCATACTAATAAAATAAAAAATGAATACAATGTAAAATACACTACAGATATGATACATATAAACAAATAATACAAATGATACAAACATAATTGTGATGTGATTCTGATGGTGTGTGTGAGTGTGTGTGTGTGTGTGAGTGGGCCGTAGAAAGTTATTACTTCCCTTTGCACCACTACTAGGTCACACACGCTTCTAATTATAGTAACAATCTAATACTGGTTCACACCTCAGAAAATAAACTCAGAACTGACTGACTTTCTATTTTCACTCTGGCTGCGTCTAAGCAGCACGAGCCAATGCCCTCCACCAATCAGAGCAGGGCAGAGGAGGATCGAAGTTCAGTTGATTGGCTGATACGGCCTTGGGGGGGACGAGCCAGGTAGATGTGATCGCACATGACTAGCCAAGAATAGATGTGCTGTGATGGAAACTTAAGCAGACAGAGCTGAAATAACTACACAAGAGGAAACAACACCTTACACTGGAACCATGCACACAATTGTGGAACTACAGCGTGGCATTGTGGGATTTGCGATCCTTACCTTGTAACAGGAAGTAGTCGACTGGGGTGCGCTTCAAGCTGCTCTTGGCCTTCTCACTCGTCCAATCGACTTCCAGAGCCTCTTTTAAGGAGCAGAAGTTGGCTACCTGTCAGAAGAAGAGAGAAAATGAGAGAGGGGGAAGGAGGAGAGAGAGGGGGGATGGGAGAAATAAAGACAGGGGGGGAGAGATGGAGGGAAGGGAGGAGAGACAGGAGTTTGTTAGGAAAGTGTGTCTTTCTCCGCTAAATTACTTCAATCATTTTCCATTTTCCATCTAATGAATACGTTCACCAATTTACCATAAATTTACCCTGATCGTAATTACAAGTGTGTTAACTGAAGACGTGTGTTTGTGTGTGTGTGGCGTGAAGGAGGAGCCATCTGTAACAGTACCTTCTTGATCATGGTGGTCTCGCTGGCCTCCACCTTGGCCTTCTTGGCCTCAGGTCCGTCGCGAGGTTCAGGCCCACCACGAGACGTCTCGCTGGGCTTCACTACTTTGGGCTTCTCCCTGGAGGACCGACACAACCAGGAACCACAACTAGTAACCACAACCAGGCACCACAGAGAACACAACCAGTTGGCAAATAGGCCAGAGAGCTCAAACGCAGACACACAAACAACAGAGCACACAAAACACACAAAATGTCCCAAAAACGTACTCCACGTAGTTGTGTTCTCGGCCAAGGTTGGAGAACATGTATCCGTGGTAACCAAAGACATCACCGCAGAACACCTTGATGTTCCGCTGGGAGCAGAGCTGGTCGACACGCACCATCAGATCCCTGGAGCAGCCGGTCAGACACACCTGGAGGGGGAAGATGAACACTCTCACGACTACAACTGCAAAGTTGCAACAGTGGTGTAGTCCATCTGGACTTAGATTTAGATCTTCTTGTGTAATTCAACGCTAACCACAGCGATACCTCCCTGAGGTCTTCTGAGGACAGTAAACAATACGCTGTTGTTGTTTACTAACAGGGCCAGCATGGATGGGCTGGTGTCTGTGAGCTGGGTGTAGCTGGGACTATGAGCACACAAGTGACCATAGGGCTGGGTCACCGTACCCTGCTGACCAAGCCCAGCACAGCCCTCAAACACAGATAAGGGTGTGTGTGTGCGTGAGTTTGTGTGTGTGTGTGTGTGTGTGGTCCAGGGAGGAGTCGAGCATCTCTAAGTTCACCTCTTATCACGGTTGTGCGACAGAGGACAGCTTGTTCTCATGCTTTGCATGGTTCCCTTTTCCTGCTGCCTAACAGACGCTGTATCTGCTGGGGGAACGAGCGGGACTCAGCTGACCTCAGAACTCACCACATCAACAGAGCCCTTCCACAAGCATCATATCAGAGCACGCAGCTGTCTGTCCGTCAGCATGCCTGTCTGTCTCTCCACAAACCTGTCTGTCTGTCAGCATATCAGTCTGTCTGTCAGCATACCTGTCTGTTTGTCAGCATACCTGTCTGTTTGTCAGCATACCTGTCTGTTTGTCAGCATACCTGTCTGTCTATCAGCATACCTGTCTGTCTGTATGTCAGCATATCTGACGGTCAGCCTGTCTGTCAGCATACAGTACCTGTCTGTCAGTTAGCATGCCTGTCTGTCAGCATACCTGTCTGTCAGCATACCTGTCTGTCTGTGAGCATACCTGTCTGTCAGCATACCTGTCTGTCCGCATGTTTGTCTGTCTGTCAGCATGTCTGTGAGCATACCTGTCTGTCTGTGTGTCTGTCAGCATGTATGTCTGTAAACATGCCTGTCTGTTTGGGTGTCTGTCTGTCAGCATACCCGTCTGTCTGTCAGCACACCTGTCTGTCTGTCAGCATGTCTGTGAGCACACCTGTCTGTCTATCAGCATGTCTGTGAGCATACCTTCTGTCTGGCTGTCTGTCTGTCAGCATACCCGTCTGTCTGTCAGCATGCTTGTCTGCCTGTATGTCTGTCTGTCAGCATGTCTGTCTTTGTCTGCTGGTCTGTGAGGGGGAGAGGGGATAACAGGAGTCACAAATGTCCTCTCTCCTGTCTCTCTCTCCCTCCTGTCTCTCTCTCCCAGTATCAAAGCACATCCTCCTAGCCATTCCCTCGGTCCAGGAAACAGGAATACTGTCCTCCAACACCACACATTTACAAACCCGATATCTTTCAACAGCATCCCGGGGCTGAGCCTCAGACGTATCCGTGGAAACGGATCAAAGCGTTCTGGAAGCCGCCTCCCCTCCCCCACAACCCCCCCCCCCCCTCGCCCCCTCCACTGAACTTCAGATGGAACCCCCCATGAGAACGTTGTGTTGGTTCTCCATGGCAGACTGACTAGGAAGAGCAGTTTTCAGAACGCAGGATGGTGCGAAGTAGGACAAGCCTGTCTTCACACAGAAGCTACCCAGAAACACTCGATTTTTGAGAAATGCGTTTTGACAATTATTACAAAGCTTCAGGGTATTTAATTTCATTAAATAATTGATGTTTGAGGAGATAAAATAGGACTAAACTAAAGAAATACCAAGGTAAATCCCATGGTAACGATGGTTTGACCATTACAGACAATCAAAATAAACCCTCTTCCTCATAAAAACACACAAAGCCTCACAGCCATGCACAGCACAGTGCAGAAGTTCCATCTAGTGGACAGACAGAAACACAACCCAGTATCCCATCTGACTGGGATTATTTTGCAACAGTTACGGTACTTTTAATGTGGGTGATGAGGTGAACCCGAGCATTGTCATTGTTCCATAGGCCCTTTGTATGCCAACCCACTACCAGGGTTGCAACTAAAATAATACAGCCACAAATCTGCCCCTCCTGTGTGAAACATAGCTCTCTGCACTGGTTTGATTATTTGCCGTTTCATGCCAAGGAAAAGTTCCATGAGCAAAAAGGTTCCAAAAGCACAGCTCGCTCGGAGCGTTCAATGTCGGCTCTATACTGTAAATCTTCAATTGATGTTAATAATATTTGTTTCAATCACTGAATGAAGCCTGCCATATTTGGGACAAGAATCGCTACCTTAAATTTCTTACATTTACATTTATATTACATTTATTCATTTAGCAGACGCTTTTATCCAAAGCGACTTACAAGAGAGAGCTAGCACACAACTCTTGATCAGAGAGTAACCTGCATCTTATCCTGTATATCCTGTATATTCTGCTGTATAATCTGCCAAAAAACTGTAAATCCTGTACATCCCTATATAATACTGTATATTCTACAAGACCAATACTTGTATAAATGTCTGTCATAGTTATTGTCACTTGTCATAGTTAACATAGGTAACAATAAGTTAGTCGGCATCTGTCTATCTTGCTAAGTTAGCTAAAAACGTATTTACTAAGGGGGCACTTGTACACGTTCATCCCAGCACTTGCATCCCAGGCCTCTCTCCATGCACTAGCACTAACTGAGACCTGGATCCGCCCTGAAAACTCAGCTACACCGGCGGCACTCTCAGTGAACCACTCCTTCTCCCACTCTCCGCGCCTCACCGGACGAGGAGGGGCCCTACTACCAAAGCATTCGAACACCATCATGTGATGCTTCTGGATCCCATCAAAGTTGCACTAGTGGTCCTCTATCGCGCCCCTGGCCCACTAGCCGACTTTGTGGAAGAACTGGACATGCTCCTCTCCGCACTTCCCGACGATGGAACTCTACTCGTAATCCTCAGTGACTTCAACATCCACCTAGAAGGATCTCAGGCTGCTCACTTCTTGTCCCTTCTGACCTCGTTCGGTCTGGCGCTACTGGACACACCAGCGACCCACAGGGCAGGAAAACTCTCTACTCTCTACTCTGCTCTACTATCAACTCTAACTACGTCCCTTGACACCCTCTGTCCCACGGCAACTAGACCTGCTCGGCCCTCTCCCCCCTGCCCGTGGCTATCAGAGGTCGTTCGGAAAGAGCGCTCCTCCCTCCGGGCTGCAGAGAGGTTGTGGCCAAGGATAATCAAGACCTCGACAAGTACCACTCCCTTCTCAAGACCTTCTCCGCTCACATAACAGGCAAAAACCGACTACTTCTTGAAACAGGTGAACAACGCTCCTAACCCCCACAAATTGTTCTCTACCTTTTCCTCACTCCTCAACCCTCCTCCTCCTACTACCTTGACAGCAGACGTCTCTTGCTTCTTTGGGGATAAAATCGCAGACATCAGCAGCCAATTCCCTGAACCCTCCCTGCCTAACCGCTCCCACACCTTGCTGTAGCCAATCAACTGTCAAGCTTTCTCTCCCAGAACAACCTTCTGGACCCTAACCAGTCGGGCTTCAAGACCGGCCACTCCACTGAGACTGCCCTCCTGTGGTTATCACGGCCCTCCAGTCTGCCAGAGCAGCCTCAATGTCTTCTGTTGTCATTCTGCTAGACCTCTCCGCAGCATTCAACACAGTCAACCACCAGATCCTGCTCGCCACACTCGAAGAGATGGGCATCACTGGCACTGCGCTTAAATGGATCTCATCCCATCTGACAGGAAGATCCTATCAAGTCTCCTGGGGAGGAAAAATATCTGGTACCCGCCTGCTCTCCACTGGGGTCCCACAGGGTTCCGTCCTTGGTCCGCTCCTATTCTCACTATACACCACCTCACTCGGGCCAATCATCACCTCCCATGGCTTCTCCTATCACTGCTACGCTGACGACACACAGCTATATCTATCCTTTCCCCCAACCGATCAAGGGATATCGACCAGAATAGAGGCCTGCCTCTCTGACATCTCAGCCTGGATGACCAGACATCACCTCTATCTGAACCTCACCAAAAAAGAACTCCTCATCATCCCTGCCAAACCCTCAATCACCCATGATCTCTCCATCAATATGGGATCTGCAATAGTGACCCCTTCATCCTCACATTGCCGCAGTCTCTCGGTCATGTAGATTCACCCTCTACAACATCAGGAAAATCAGAAAATACCTCTCTCAACATTCCACCCAACTGCTAGTCCAAGCCCTTGTCCTCACAAAGCTGGATTACTGCAACTCACTACTAGCCGGCATTCCTGCAACGGCAATTCGTCCCCTTCAGAGGATACAGAATGCAGCCGCTCGTCTGGTTTTCAACCTACCCAGACGCTGTCATGTGACCCCACTCCTCATCGCCCTCCACTGGCCTCCCGTCATGGCCCGCATCAGATTCAAGACCCTGGTGCTGACCTTCCGGGCTGTAAACGGGACTGCCCCGACCTATATCAACTCTCTCCTCCAGCCCTATACCTCCAACCGTCACCTACGGTCATCTGCTGACAACCGTCTAGTGCAGGGGCCGGCAATTAAGTTTGGCCTCGGGCCAGATATTTTCCAAGCCATTACATGGCGGGCCACAACCGAAACAATGGCTAATATAACCCTGTTATAATTTTCACAATAATATGAAGCCTATGTGCTTTTTTGTCCAATGACAACTTGCGATCTAGTGGTACCCCCCCTCAAGAGCGCCCGAGCGCAACACAAACTCTTCCACTGCCTGGCTCCCCAATGGTGGAATCAACTCCCCACCTCCATCAGAAGCACAGACTGCCTTCTCACCTTCAAAAGAAGGCTTAAAACTCACTTATTTAGAGAATTTAATGGCACTTTGGAATAGTTTGGCACTTCACATAATCTAATGTGCTTTAGAACTATTTGTTGGTCCCCATATGGTGACTTGCCAGTGTTGTTGTTGTATCTCTTGCTTTATGTTCACAATCGTTGTGTTACGCATTTATAGTTCTTCCCTTGGCACTTATTGGTTCTCATGATGTATGATTCACGATCTAAAAAACCCACTGTGTTCGGGGTCTATCATGTTGCTATGCTAAATGACTGATGCCCTTTGTAAAAGCTCTCTCTTGTAAGTCGCTTCGGATAAAAGTGTCTGCTAAATGAATAAATGTAAATGTAAATAGAGCTGGTCCAGTGTTCCACGGCCAGGACGAAAACCATACTGCTCCTCCTGAATCCGAGGTTCGACTATCGGCCGGATTCTCCTCTTCAGTACCCTGGCGTAGACCTTACCGGGGAGGCTGAGGAGTGTGATTCCTCTGTAATTGGAACACATTCTCCGGTCCCCCTTCTTAAATAGGGGAACCGCCAAACCAATCCATAGGCACTGTTCCAGACCGCCACGCGATGCTGCAGAGGCGTGTCAACCAGGACAGTCCTACAACATCCAGAGACTTTAGGTACTCAGAACGGATCTCGTCCACCCCCAGAGCCTTACCACCAAGGAGCCCATCGACTACCTCAGTGACTTCAGCCCGGGTGATAGGCAGGTCTGCCCCGGAGTCCCCAGTCTCTGCTTCTTCCTCGGAAGACGTGACGGCAGGATTGAGGAGATCCTCAAAGTATTCCTTCCACCGTCCGACGACATCCCCAGTCGAGGTCAAAAGCTCCCCACCCGCACCGTAAACAGCGTTGGTGAAGCACTGCTTCCCCCTCCTGAGGCGCCGAACGGTTTGCCAGAAAGGCTCGATAGGACACCTTCTTCACTCCTTCCGGTGTCCACCACCGGGTTCTAGGATTGCCGCCGCGACCAGCACCAGAGACCTTGCGACCACAACTCCGGACCGCCGCATTGACAATGGAGGCCGAGAACATGGTCCATTCGGACTCAATGTCCCCAGCCTCCCCCGGGATCTGTGAGAAGCTCTCCCGGAGGTGCAAGTTGAAGATCCCGCTGACAGAAGGGTCCGCCAGACGTTCCCACCAGACCCTCACGATACACTTGGGCCTGCCAAGTCTGTCCAACTTCCTTCCCCGCCAGCGATCTGACTCACAACCAGGTGGTGATCGGCTGACAGCTCCGTCCCTCTCTTCACCCGAATGTCCAAGACACACGGCCGCAGGTCAGAAGATACGACAACAAAGTCGATCATCGACCTCCGGCCTAGAGTGTCCTGGTGCCACGTGCACTGATGGACACTCTTGTGCTTGAACATGGTGTTCGTTATTGACAAACTGTGACTAGCACAGAAGTCCAATAACAAAACACCACTCGGGTTCCGATCGGGGGGCCGTTCTTCCCAATCACACTTCTCCAGGTTTCACTCATTCCCCAGTCGGTGCACTGTTCAGTATGCCTCCCAGAGACTCCGAGAAGGCCGGGTACTCTGCACTGATGCTCAGCCCGTAGGCTGGGAGCTCCCACTCTGGGCCTGGCTCCAGAGTGGGGCCCCCGGTTTCGCCGATCCGGGCGATGTAACTGATTTAGTTTTTGTAGTCATCATATGGGTTTTCTGAACCGCTTTTGGTCTGGCTAGTCACCTAGGACATGTTTGCTTTGGGAGACCCTACCAGGGGCATAATGCCCCCGACAACATAGCTCCTAGGATCATCCAAGCACTCAAACCCCTCCACCACGTTAAGGTGGTGATTGCCAGAAAATGTTGTTAAATATGTTTAAACTTAAATATATTACCTATACAAGTAGTTATGTCTTGTTGTATTAATTTGTCCTGTTATTGACGTGCCTAATGCACAACCGGGAAACTCGAATATATTCGAATATATGTTTTTTTCGAACGTCATTTTTGAGCAGTTTTGACAGCCCTAATGCTTAGTGACCGATGCTCTTTTGTAAAGCTCTCTCTTGTAAGTCGCCTTGAATATAAGTGTCTGCTAAATTAATAAATGTCAATGTAATGCATTTGCTTACTTATTTTACCCCCATTCCTTTATCCCTGTGTGCACTCTTCTACTCGTTTACCTCCACACCCTTACCCGTGTGCTTTGATGAGACTGTGTGCCGTTGTTGTTAAGGAGTTTCCCCTTAGGGATTAAAAAAGTATTCTGAATCTGAATCGGAGTATGTGCATTAAAAACGTCCAAAAGATCAAAGTGTGTGATTAGAGATTTGAGGGTCACTCACTGCATCGAACTTTAGGAAGAACTCGTCAGGTTTACTGTCAGCGCGCTCTGCGTCCGCCTTCACCTCCACCATGGGGTTGAGGTACTGAGCCCGCTCCAGAGACGCCTGGGCTCGGTTGGTACCCCTGGCCGTCACCGGGATGAGGAACTGGGCTCTGCTCGACTCCTCGGTCACCTGGGACAACAGACAGAGGGGGGAAAAAACGCTCCACTGTTTGCACTACCCCCCCCCCCCCCATACCCATTCTTCTCTACACTCTCTTACTATAGTTATATCCCCCCCATCTGTACAGCTAGTGCCCACTTTTACTTTTATGTTATTTGTATCTCATTTGTATTTTACACTATATTTGTTATTCTGTTTTACATGTATTATTATGTATTACGGAGAAACACCTTTTTTATGGTGACCGTCCGACCAAATGTGTCAGTGTAGTGTGAAGAGGGATTTAAACTGGGCGTAGCTCGTACCTGCTCGTGGTCCAACATCGTTAGTCCCTTAACACCAGCTAGGATGAGGTTCTTGGCCACCTCAGCCCCGAGGCCTCCCATGCCCACCAAGAGCACGCGGGAACCTCGCAACCTGATGTTTAATAACCAATAAACAGATAAATACAATCTGTGTAAACAGACTAAAATAATCTAGAGTTAGATTGATTGTAGTAGTGTGATTGTAGTAGTATTCAGATTCAGATTCTGAATCTGAATACTACTAGACAAGCAAGCTTCTGTTGAACAAGTTCGCAAATTAACGTAAACAGTCTCTGGGGGGGAAAGCCTACTTTTTGGTCAACGCTATCATGGTTTTGCATGGATAGAAAACTTGTTGAGTTTGGATCGCTGAGATCAGTGAGATGGATAGCTAGTGACTTTAAAGGAATTATATCCATACTACCAATGTTGCTACAACGTTCTACCTCATGGGTGTCTAATCCTGGTCCTCGAGGGCCGCTGTCCTGAAGGTTTTACATGTTTCCCTGCTCCAGCACACCCGATTCTAATGAATGGTGATTATGAGGCTTCCCCGAAGCTTGATAACAACCCATTCATTAGAATCAGGTGTGCTGGAGCAGGGAAACATCTAAAACCTTCGGGACAGCGGCCCTCGAGGACCAGGGTTGGACACCCATGGTCTACCTCAATCACACAAAATGCATGACTAAATACCGATCACATTAGATGTAATCAAACTCATAACCACCTGAAATGACTTCATGTAATCAATTTAACATGAATCTAGATAACAGGATGACTCTGGGTTTATGTAGTCTGAAGAGGTGTGTCCTTGGTCCATTGATCAGTGAACAATAGTTGAAAATTGCCTTATTAGCTGCACTGTTGAAGTTGGGTTTTTGTGAGGTGTGATTATGAAGGCCTTGGTCGCAGATGAAACCAAAGGTCAGAATAGCCAGAGTGTTATTATTCCACGCACCTCTGACTGAGGGAAATTAAGTCAAAGGTCAAAATAGCCTGAGAGTATTATCCCACGCAATCCTGAATGAGGAAAGTGAAAAGAAGGGACCAGGTCTTGTAGAAACCATTATCTAAGACCTCACTTTGTCATATTGAAATACCACATACTCTTCTGTATTCCATCCTTCTAATTATTCCTTTCTTTGAGTGAGCCATATCATTTGGATGTGTGAGAAAGGAATGCTGAAGGCCAGAACTCTGATGAGAGGGAGTTAGGTGGCTCAGCGGGTTAAGACATTGGGCTCATGATCGGAAGGTTGCGAGTTTTATTCCCGGCTGTGGCTATATGATGCTGTGTCCTTGGGCAAGACACTTTACCCTACTTGCCTCGGGGGAATGTCCCTGTATTTGCTGCAAGTTGCTCTGGATAGGAGTGTCTGCTAAATGCTAAAGTGTAAAGTGTAAGTGATGTGTGAAGCCAGGCAGAGAGGCCTGGACCGTGTAGGTACAATGGAGCATTTAGCTCTCAGGGAGTAAATGTGTCAAGTTCAAGATGTAAGGTGGTACATTGAGCTGCAAGATGTACCACTTTTCTTTCCCTAAACAACCAGATGACCAGACTTCCCATCTTCACCTCTTTGCTCCTGTCCTGCCCCACACTCAATCCTAACCTTCCAAGGCCCCATTCCCCCAGGCCATACATTACCAGCCCTGACCCCTGCCCTTCCTCTTGGACCTTGGAGAAAATCCTCTCCCCTTTCTGATCCTACCAACCCCCTTCCAATCTACCCTGTCTCTAACTCATTTCTCTCTCTCAAACCATTGGACTGCCCACTATGTGCCACCACAAGGACCTTGAACATCTAACTGGACACCTTTAGTCCCCTCCCCATGGTCTCTGACCAATCACCCAACACCTCATTTTCTTGTGGATTACTAAACCTGACTCAGAATTTGGGGGTTAGAATTTGGACTGTGCTTTGATTCTGTCCAAACTACATTCTCATGAAGACCTTCATTTGAACCTGGGACATTGCTACTGAAGTTGCATTGACTGAGATCCTCTTGGTGTGTTGTATTCATTGTGATCGCATAATTTACTTGTCAATAAACTACCAAGAAACTTGGTTTGGGCTCTTAACCTTGTATTCCTTCCTCATCCCAGTTTGAATCCGAAACACAACACAACACTTCTTTATCAGAGACTTTATCAGAAACAATAGCAGCTCATGCTAATGCCGTTAGCCGTCTAGCTTTACCTCTTTTGTGCATCAAGACCCCACAGTCGAATCTGCCGGTCATATTGTGCAGCTTCTTCTTCGCTGATTGCGTCTTCCCTTTCAATCATGTCAATCATCTCGGATTATTTTAGAAATATAGATTTTGCGGGTTTTTCTGTATTGAATGTTTGTAAATATGTCGTTATTTTCCCTTTAAAACACGGTTGAAGTCCCGCTGAGACCGATTTGAAAGGACGCTTAAATGATGACGTTGCATCTACAAGACGTCGTAAAACATCGACAAAACATTTGGAAAATAAATTAATTCAAATGCATGTTAAAGTCGAGTTTTAACGTTAAATTCTATGTTACGAGGACATTCTTCGAACATATTTGTGTTCTTCGAAAAGTAGCGAATTTTTTATTTTTCAAGCAACTTCGGAGAATTTCGTATTTTCGTTCGACCAACGTCGTGTTGTGTCGTCATTATCGGTTAAGTCCGCCCCCTCCAAGTAGTCTTCCGAGAAGACGGTCCGCCATTTTAGTGAATGAGCTGGCTTTCACAGCTGTAGGACGGAGAACCTCAGGACTCATATTCAACCTATTTCTCTTAACAACTGTTAGTGGGAATTGACTACTATGAACTGAAACTCTTCCAAAAAACAATTAACCAGTAGATCCAAGTGAAGTGACGCATAAGCCAGTAGAATCCAGTGTCGAGTTGTTCATTTTTGGCACCTCAATGTGTATCTAGAGGAAATGGCTGTGGAAAGCATGACTGTCCATCCAAACTCCCCAACAACAACCAACCACGAACACAACAGCCTTCTCACTGATGAAAGGTCGAGTAATTCTACAATCATATTTCTACCAAACTATTTATTTGTCCTGTGCTTTTTTAGGTATAAAAAGCACGGGATTTCTTTTTCCTTTTTTCTTTCAAAGGGATAAAGTCGCCTTTTTTTCTGGGGGAACAAGTACAGAGGTAACGAACGCCATGTTGAACCGATGCTCAACGCAAAGTGGGGAAAGTCCAACATAAACCTGGAATATAGAGTTATGTGATCATTGAGGTATCCGTTTTGTCCACGAAGAGAAAAACAAAAAAGACCATCAATTCCATCAAGTTCTCCAGAAAAGTCGAACCATCTAAGGAAAAGATCGAAGTGCTTGCTAGCTAATTGTCCACTATTGCAATGTCACAAGCTAATTATACATTTAATGTAGTTAACGTATATGTACAATTAATTGTAAAGAATATCCCCAAAGTAGAGCAGTGTAGATTTATTATTGTTTCACTAACACCAGGCAAGCTGAGGAAAAAGGGACAATCAGCTAACAGGCTAACCTTAGCCAGTCTGACTAGTTAAAGTATTCAACTTAATCAGAACCAGAACCCGCCTTTCATTATCTTGAACAGATTTATTCAATTTTTCCCAATCAGTGTTTATTGGAAGTTTCAGGTCAATCTTTCAAATATTAATTACTTAGTTAACTATTTCCCAGGAAAACCTGTTCGAAGTTAACGTGTTAGGGCCCTTGTTACCGAGCCAACTAGCTAGACGAAGCTAACCTAGCTGGCTAGCTTGCTACGCAGTTACAAAATCACGGTAGACAATTTTATAATTATTCATAGTCTACTCATTTAATTCGTTAGTATAAGTTAGTAATCGTCCCCAGAATTTAAACAATTTAATGTTTTTTTCTTGGATATGAAAGGGCATTTTAAACGGACATGCCCCTTCTCGGCAAGCGTTTAAAAATGTCAACTTTTTACACTAGAAAATGATTTAATCTGTTATTTAAGGTCTTGATACATCGATCAACATTGATCAGTTGGATTTGTTCCTCTTGTGTTACAGGATGTTAACCCCTCTTATTCCCCAGCAGGACAGCCCAGGCAGCCATTTTAGATCGTGTTCCCTAACCAACCTCAAGCCCCATGAACTTTGTTAAAACGTTTGCAAAGCATTCCAGAAGTGAAAAGTCAAGTCAAACACAAAAGTTCCCCATCTATCTAACTCCCTGCTTGCCACGTTTGTCTTAAATGTTCCCCAATGCCACTTCACCCGTTCTATAAATCCCCCAGATTGCTGTATGGTCTTAAATCCAAAAACTGGAAAGTGGTAATAATAACATTGAGTGCCCAAATGTTTGTGTGACCCATCGTGCCCATCGTTTTGGTGCCAGCACATTTTTTGCTGTCTTTCACAAATACTTTAACATTTTCTTAATTCTTAATGAGTTAAGAATGTAATTTGTAGATGTATTATGCATGAGCATGAACAATGAGAGTACATTTGAAATTGTATATGTTTACGTTTGAGAGTTAGTTTTTGGAGTTATCCACAGTCCCAAACTCCGTCATCCTGGTAGGTAGCAAGTCAGCGTATGATGAGACACAAAGTTAAACCTCTAGTCTGGGATAGTCTAGTAAAGTTGCTGCTACATGTTGAATCAGAGATCAGACATTATTAGCACAGGTGACGCTGTACTAGTATGGAATATGGTACTATGTGAAATGTTTGTCTAGGGCTGAGTAAATAGAAGCAGTTGAACTAGGATTTTTGCTTCGACCCACTGACTACTTTGTGTGACACCCCCCTCTCTCCCTTCCTCAGTCAGGGGTCAGTGTATACAGCCTAGCTGAGAGTGCTAGGGACACCTCTGTTGGTACAGTATGACTGGAATTCAGTCTTGGGATGGTCCCAGCGTCCCGTATCGAGCAGGAGGGAGGCCAGTGTTTGGATGACACACCACTAGGGTAGAAAGAACCTAAATGGTTGTTGTCAGAGCTTTTATGACCATGCTTTGCTGTTCCCCACCTGCTCTCTGCCTGACTGTCTGTGTGACTGTTTGTCTGTGTCTGACTGCCTGTCTTTGTGGCTGTACGCCTACCTGTTTATATGCCTGTCTGTGTTCGTCTGTTTTCACAATCTATCCTACTGTAGGTCTGGCCTAAAAGTCTGTCTGGCTATATGTCTGACTATATGTCTGCTTGTCTGTCTGGCTATATGTCTGACTAAATGTCTGCTTGTCTGTCTGGCTATATGTCTGACTCTCTGGCAATATGTCGGCCTGCCTGTCTGGCTATATGTCTGTGTGGCCAATAGAAACCACTCCTTTCACCATGAAAGGCCTCCTTGTGCGTTGGACTGGATTAATGTGTGCGCGTGTCACAGGCGTGGCAGGACATGATTTACTGGTTAGCTTAGCCGGACTAGAGGGTGATCATTGAAGGGATGTTGGTTGAGTGACTGAAAAGGTTTAGAAAGAAGATGGGTTTTATGTTGTGCGTCTGTGCTGCTTGTGTGTCTGTGTTTCGAGCTTGGCTTTATAGATATCAGATCTTTGGTGTTTTAAGTCAGGAAGTGGTTAGCAGAAGATACTGTTGATGCTTATTCACGTCTTCAAACAAAACAAAATGCTTTATCCGAGACGCGTCATCATTTCTGATGGACCCTGAACCCTGATAAACCCTCCCCCCCACACAAAAACAAGTTTATTCAAACTGTCACCTTGTTCTTCATGAATGCCCCTCTCGCATACTCACAACACTAGATCTTCGTCTTAACTCTCATTCTGTTTCTCGTTTCCTCTGTATTGCTCTCTCTCTCTCTCTTCCCGTCTCTCTACCTCTTTCCCTGTCTCTGTCCCTCTACATCTCTCCCTGTCTCTCTCTCTCTCTGTCTGTCTCCCTGTCTGTCTCTGTCCCTGTCTCTGTCTCTCTACCTCTGACCCTGTCTCTATCTGTTCCTGTCTTTCTACCTCTCTGCTTGTCTCAGTCGCCCCTCCCCCTGTCTAGCTCCAAAATACAATACTTTCCAAGGCCCCTCTCCAGCTCTCACAAACAACGGTTATCTTTTATGACTGATTGATTTTGCACAGATGAATAATGAAAGGATCATCTGTTTAACTTTTTCTCTGCTGTGTGAACATAGCAACAAGTCCTGACCAAACTCTACCCCCCCCCCACCACCATTACCCTCACCTTCACGGTAGCCAAAAAGTTACCAAACAAGTTACAACACCTCAAAGTCTGGGTGATGTCCAGAGTTAGGACGTTTTAGACCTAAAGATCCTTTTGGGTGATGGCCAGTGATGTGGTTAATGTTTCCAATAAACACACACAACAGGGTACACACAGCTGAGCAACCATTAAGAATTAAAAAACTTTTCCCCGTTAAATCAGGTGTTCACGAACGCGTCAAAGTTCAACCCCACCCCCTCACCCCCCCCTCCTGTATGATCTCCTTATTGGTTCTTAAGAATTCTTCCCTTGGCACCTATTGGTTTCTCACGATGTATGTTTCATAATCTATAAGCCCGCTATCACGTTGCTATGCTCAGTGGCCAATGCTCTTTTGTAAAGCTCTCTCTTGTAAGTCGCTTTGGATAAAAGCGTCTGCTAAAGGAATACATGTAAATGTAATTCTGAAACGATAATGCTGACTGGTGTGATGCTAACCCTGGAGGTAAACATGAGCTGTGTGAAGCCTGGCAGCGTTCTGTCTAGCCCACGTGTTGACGTGTTCCCCCCCTGCCCTGCCGTCTGTCCCCAGGAGAGAGGAGGGGGAGCTGGAGGAGGGAGAGTTGGAGGATGACGGAGGGGAGGTGGAGGAGGAGGAGCCCAGCGCAGGAGCGGCAGCTGTAGGAGGAGAAGACGAAGGAGAGGAGGATGGAGGTGCGGCAGCAACGGGAGGAGGTGGGGGGGGAGGAGGAGGAGGGGAGGAGGCGCCTCCGCCAGAGAAACGGCGCCGGAGCAAAGAACGCCACGGCAGCCCCTCGGATGAAGACAAGGCGCACCGCCGCAAGAGGAAGAGGAGGAAAGAGAGGGAGCGGGAGAAGGAGAAGAGGAGAGCCAAGAAACGGCGTAAATCCAAACACAAAGTAGGTTTGGTGTCTGTGTGTGAGAGGTTGTGTCTGAGGTCGTGTCTGAGGTCGTGTCTGTGTGTGTGTGCGAGTGTCTGTGTGTGTGAGATCAGCTGCATCCTCCCTCCCTAGTGCACCCTAATCTGACCTTGCACTCCGTGTGTCTGTGTGTGTGTTCCAGCACCATGCCTCGTCCAGTGATGACCACTCAGACTTCAGTGACGATTCAGACTACGGCCCCAGTGAGAAGAGGAAGTACAGGGACTACAGCCCCCAGTACCCTCCCTCGGTAAGCACACACACACACACACACAAACACACAGGACATTAAAGGAACCCCAGTCCTTCTAATGCAGGACTTTCAGACTCTCAATGCATCTTTTAGACTAAACGCCCATCTTTGTTGGTCCCCCACCCCCTTCTCCCCCAGTCTCACACAGGCTATCCTCCCCCTCCTTCGTCGGGCCACGGGGGCCCCCTGCCCAAGAAGGGGGCCGGGGGTGGCGGGGGCTACATGAAGATGGATAAGGCGGGGGGCTACGGAGGGTACGAGGACTACGAGGAGGACACCTACGAAGGAGAAGAGGACGAAGACATGGTGGACGAAGACTACGACGATTTCGCCAAGGAGCTCAACCAGTACCGCAAGGCCAAGGAGGGGGGCGGCGGGGGCGGGAACACCCGCGGGGGCCGGGGGAGCAGGGCAGGAGCCAGAGGTAATTGGACGGCGGTTGCTGGGCTTGTTGCTGGGCGGATGTGACCAGGGGTCGATCTGAAACTGGACCTCAACCCTGGTCCTCAGGGCCCATTGTCCTGTATGTTCTAGATGTTTCCCTGCAAGCACAGCGTGGGGTTGAGGATCGCTAATCCAAAGTACTGACCAATTTTCTTGGTTGTGTTCCTCTCTCCGTAGGGGGCAAAAATCGCATGAAGAACCAGAGGGGGCGTGGCCGCGGAGGCATGAGGGGAGGGAGAGGGGGTAGAGGGGGAGGAGGAGGCCGGGGGAGGGGTGGAGGAAGAGGAGGAGGTGGCGGTGGCGGCGGAGGAGGAGGGAAGATGGGAGGAGAGAACGATGATGGAGAAGGAGTGTACGGAGGAGGAGATGACATGGAGGTGAGACAAACGTGTGTGTGTGTGTGTGTGTGTGTGTGTGTGTACGTGACAGACAGAGAGAGAGAGAGAACCTGCTTGCTGTGGATGCGTAACTTAAAAGTCCATGGTCTTTCAGCAGTACGGGGAGGACGACTATGACAACATGGCCGAGGATGATTATGATGACTACTCCAAGGACATGAACCCTTACAGGAAGAAAGACCGAGGAAGAGGTGAGCACCTGGGCCTCCCAGCATGCACCTGGGCCTCCCAGCATGCAAACAGCTGTGTTTGTTCATCTGTCACTCATTCTTCTTCTCTCTCTCCTTCCCTTCTTCTCGCCTCCCCTGCACTTCCTCCCTCCATCTTCCCCCTCTCCTCCCCTTTCCTCTCCCTCTTCTCTCCTCCCACCAACAGGAGGTAAAGGCGGTCGTGGGCGGGGCCGAGGTAAAGGTGGGCGTGGCATGAACCGGGGCCGAGGCCGTAACCGAGGGCGTGGCCGGGGAGGAGACCAGGGTCATGACGAGGACAACAATGGAGACATGGAGACGGGGGTGAGGGGACACACCAGGCTGTGTGTGTGTGTGTGTGCGCGCGCGCCTCCTCCTAACTGAGTGTGTGTGTGCCTCTTCCTAACTGTGTGTGTGCGTGCATGTGCGCAGGACGGAGTGGGAGGAGGCCAGAGGAGGAGTGATGAGAAGCCGCAGGATAAGAAGGGCAAGGCCATCTGCAAGTACTACATAGAGGGACGCTGTACCTGGGTGAGGCCTGGAACCATGCAGACAAACACGCTCACAATACACTCACACACTCAGACACTGTACCCTGTGTGGCTCTGTCTCACTGTTGGTTGCTATGCTGTCTCCAGGGTGACCACTGTAACTTCAGCCATGACATTGAGCTTCCTAAGAAGAAGGAACTGTGTAAGTTCTACATCACAGGATTCTGCGCCCGGGCTGAGAACTGCCCCTACATGCATGATATCCTGACAGAGAGACGGGGGGTGGAGGGGGGGGGGGGTGGGACTGTGTGTTACTCTGTTGGTGAGTGTGTTAGTCTGTGTTAGTGTGTGTTGGTGAGTGTGTATTAGTGTGCATTAGTGTGTGTTAATGAGTGTGTATTACTGTGCATTAGTGTGTGTGTTGGTGAGTGAGTGTTAGTGTGTGTTGGTGTGTGGTTGTGAATATGTATTACTGTATGTTGGTGTGTGTAAGTGTGTGTTAGTGTGCATTGGTGTGTGTTAGTGTGTTGGCGTGTTGGTGAGTATGTATTAGTGTGTGTAAGTGTACAGGAGTGTTGCTTCCTTGACTCCCGGCCTTACGTGACTTCCCTTGCAAGCTGTTCCACACCACAGGGAACTGTGTGAACGGAGATGAGTGCATGTTCTCCCACGAGGCTCTGACGGACGACACACAGGAGCTGCTCAACAAGGTCAGCCCCCTGCCTTCTGATTGGACTACAGCCCCCCTGTCTTCTGATTGGCTCACAGCCCTCCAGTCTTGTTCTGGGTCTTAAACATATTCTCCCCCCCCCTCTCAATCAATCTCTCTCTTCTCCCCCCTCTCCTCCCTATCTTCTCTTTTCTCTCCCTCCATCCTCTCTTTCTTCCTCCCCCCTCTCTTTCTTCCTCCACTCGACTTCTCCCCACCTCTCTAAATCTCCCTGTCTCCCTTCTCTCCCTGTTTCTCCTCTCCTCCCCCCCAGATGTTGGCGGAGGATGCTGAGGCAGGAGCGGAGGATGAGAAGGAGGTGGAGGAGCTGAAGAAACAGGGGATCAACCCCCTCCCCAAGCCTCCCCCTGGGGTGGGCCTCCTTCCTACGCCCCCCCGACCCGGCCCCCCTGACAACTCTAGCACCGGAGACTTCTGTCCCTCAGGGGGGGACTTTTGCCCCTCAGGGTCCCTTCAGGGTGGCCCCATGCCCCCCAGCGGCCCCCCAGGCCCTATGTCTGGTTCTGGCCCCTGTCCCGGCCCCCCTCCACCCTGCCAGGATGGCGGGGGACCCTACCAGGGCCCTCCCAACCCCAACGGCCCGCCCCCCAACATCGGCCCCCCTCCTCCCTGCGGGGGTGGGGGAAAGAAGATCCCCTCCCTGTTTGAGATCAAAGTCCAGCCTACAGGCCAGCTGGCTCAGAAACTAGCTGTCAGGTGAGCACTGCCTGCTAGGGGTGTGTGTAGGCACGCCTGTGTGTGTGTCTGTCTGTCTGTCTGTCTGTCTTGTGTGTTTGTGTGTGTCCTGTCACAGTGCTGGAAAGTGTGTAGACACATCTCTGTCTGTCTGTGTTTGTTTGTTTGTTTGTGTGTGTGTCTGTGTGTGTCCCCTGGAAAGTGTGTGTAGCTGAGTTGTAGAGCAGGTGTCCAGGCAGGGTTCTAACCCCTCCCCCTCTCTCTCCCTTCTAGGAGTCAGACCCCTAGCTCCACCCAGGGCCAAGCGGGCCCCCCTGGCCCACAGGGCCCCCCCAGTGGCCCCCCGCCCTGCTTCCCTGGCCCCCCTCCACCAGGCCACCCTGGCATGATGTCCCCAGACATGCAGAACATGGGAATGGGCATGAACCAGGGGCCCCCCTCCATGGGACCCGGGCCCCCGATGATGCCAGGCTTTGGCTCAGGCGAAGGGCCCCCCATGGGGGGCATGACCCCTCCAGGGCCGGGGGGGAACTTCTTTGAGAATTTCTTCAACCAGCAGCAGAATATGGAGGGTGTGATGGAGGAAGGTGAGGGCTTGTCTAGAGCTACCAGTGTTCCCCAACCCTGGTCCTCAGGGCCCACTGTCCTGCATGTTTTAGATGTTTCCCTGCTCTAACACACCTGATTCTAATGAATGGGTCGTTATCAAGCTCTGAAGAATCCTGGTAACGAACATGCATTAGAATCTAGTGTGTGGACCCTGAGGACCAGGGTTGGGGTGCTGTGCTAATACAGCCACTGTGTTCAGGTGTCTGGAATGACACGTGACAGCCTGTATTGGCTCTTGTTCTGGTCTCTTAATGCTAAACCAAGACATGTTCTGTCTCTTCCTCCCCCCCCCTCCCTTTCCCTTCTCTCCCTCTCCCAGGTGATGACTTTCAGGGCTTCGGAGGGACGAATGAGAAACCTGGAGGAGGTGGAGGAAACTTCGGCGACCAATCGTGTGGCTCCACGGGTGGGTCCGAGGGTCCAGCCAATGGCGGTGCGGGCGGCCCGTCTCCGGGGGTGACCGTCCCAGACTTCCTCCCCCCGGCCCAGCGGGTTCTGTTCCTCAGGATTCAGCAGAAACAGCAGGAGGAGGAGGAGAGACGCAGGCTGGCAGAGGGGGGTGCAGAGAGAGACATGGAAGGTACTGGAGACTTAAGCACTCACACACATGCACACGCTCACACAGGACACACGGTAACTTAGACGCTCACACAAACAAACACACGCACACACACACATCTGTATAACACATAACAGTATAAACTAACACAGTTTCTCACACACACACACAAACACGCTCAGACAGATGCTCACACTCTCACACAGACACACACGCACTCACACACGCATCTGTATAACACATAACAGTATAAACTAACACAGTTTCTCACACACACACACACACAAACACGCTCAGACAGATGCTCACACTCTCACACAGACACACACGCACTCACACACGCATCTGTATAACACATAACAGTATAAACTAACACAGTTTCTCACACACAAACACGCTCAGACAGATGCTCACACTCTCACACAGACACATACGCACTCACACACGCATCTGTATAACACATCTGTATATGCTAACACAGTTTCTCACACACACACATACACACACAGTATATTGACACACACACATACTCACAGAGGCACACAAGGGTCACCTACAGGTCAAAACAGAACTGAACTACACACACACAGACCCACACCCTCACACACACACACACACACACACACACCCAGCAGAAGTCTTGGTTCCAGGCAGGGACCAGAGCACTACGTTTGTTCCCCCAGTAGGGTTCTCCCATCCTGGGGAAATGCTTCTGTAGTGTCCCTGACTGAGTTATCAGGACAGAGACATAAATATAGAGCCTGGATATGGATGTCCACATGTATAGATGCTATATATACATGTCTGTCTGGGAGAGAACAGGAAATGGATCTCTGGCAGCTCTGACCTCAGAGTTGACCTCTCAGCAGAGTCAACATCCTGTAGGCCCTGGGTGTGCAACACTCTCTACCCTTCCTCTCTCCTCTTTCTCCTCCCTTTCTCTACCCTCTCTCTCTCTTCTCTTTCTCTACCCCCCCTCTCTCTTCTCTTTCTCTACCCCCTCTCTCTCTTCCCTTTCTCTACCGCCTCTCTCTCTTCCCTTTCTCTACCGCCACTCTCTTCTCTTTCTCTACCCCCTCTCTCTCTTCACCTCTTTATTTCTGTCTCAACCCTCCCTCCCTTTCTGTCTCTCCCCTCCCTCCCTCCCTCCCTCCCTCCCTCCCTCCCTCCCTCCCTCCCTCCCTCCCTCCCTCCCTCCCTCCCTCCCTCCCTCCCTCCCTCCCTCCCTCCCTCCCTGTCTCTCCCCTGCTCTCTCTCTCTCCCCTCTTGTTTCTGCTCTTTATCTTAATCACTGGTTGTCACAGCTAGATGGTGCTGTTGCCATGGAGACACCAAGGGTCATGGCGACAGTGTTGTGCAGAATAGAACTGCTTTATTATGGAAACCAGGGCCTTGTTATACAAGCAGTGTCCCCCCCCTGAGAGCTGTCCTCTCTCTCCTCCAGGAGACTCTGCTAACTGGTACTCCAGCGAGGACGAGGACGGAGGAGGCAGCGTCACCTCCATCCTGAAGACCCTCCGCCAGCAGAGCCAGGGCCCCCCCAAGCCCGAGGGCCCCCCCAGTGACCCCCGCCGCCAAAAGAGCTCCCCCGCTCAACCCCCTCACCGCCCAGCTGACCCCCGCCTCGCCCGAGACCCCCGCCTCGCCCGTTCGTCCGACCTCGACCCCCCGCACCCTGCCCCGGCCCCCGCGGGGCCCCCCGCCGACCCCCGTCTGGCTCGCGTTGCCCCTACACCCGTCCCCCCCACCCACAAACCCGAACCACCCCTGGTGTACAAGCCCCCTCCCCTCACTGCGCCTCCTGTGGAGGAGGAGGAGGCTGAGCGTGTGCTGAGGGACAAGCCGGTGCCCATCCCCCTGGACCCCCTGATGGGGATGGCCCTCAGGGACCCAAGGGGCCAGCTGCAGCAGTTCAGCCACATCAAGAAGGACATCGTCCTGCACATGCCTCCGTACTACAAGACCATCACCTGGAACCCCGAGGACCTGCTGCCCCTTCCCCTCCCAAAGCAAGACCTCCTTCCTCTCCCCCCCGGAATCCCCCCTGTGTCCAGCCTCCCCCCTCGCCTGACCCGGCCCCCGCAGCTCCACCCTGCCCTCCCCCCAGCCCCCCCTCCGGCTTCCTTGGAGCCCCCCGCCCAGCCCCCCTCCGCCTCGTCGTCGACCCTGCCCGACTTCGAGCTCCTCTCGCGCATCCTCAAGACTGTCAGCTCCGGCCCCTCCCAGTCCGCGCCCCCCCTCATCCCCGTCCCTCCTCCCTCGAGCCTGCTCGGCCCCCCACCCTCGCTCCCTGTCCCCCTCGACAAGCCGGTGGACCCCCGCATGGCCCGCAAAGCCCCCCCGGCAGACCCCCGCCTCCAGCCCCAGAAATCTGCCCTGAAGCAGCCCTCCTCGGAACCCCCCGCCCCCACCCCTACCCCCCCTGTCCTCCCTCCCTCATCCACCGGCTCCTCCTCCCCCACCATCGCCCCCTACGACCCGCGGCTTCTATCAGCTGGCGGAGCCGGGCGTGGCGTTGGGGGAGGGGCTTCGGCGGGCAGTAGCGTGCTTAGCGGCATCAGCTTGTACGACCCCCGGACTACCAAACCAGGAAGCCCCGCTTCCAGCTCTGGAAACGGTTCCAGCACCCCCCCCACCACTGCCGCAGCCGAGCCCAAGCCCAGTGAGCCGTCGGCGAGCAAACCCAAGACCAAGGAGCCCTTGTTCGTCCGGAAATCGGCGCTGGACCAACCAGAACCTGAGAAAAGCGGGGAGCAGGTCACTGACCGTTACAACAGCTACAACAGGCCCCGACCCAAGCCTGCACCCTCGCCTTCCTCTGTGGCCCAGGGAGGGCCCTCCGCCCCTGGGCCGGCCGGGCAGGGCCCCCCTGGAACCGGCGAGCAGGTTCCCCCGGCAGGAGTCCACAACCTGCCAGTGTCGTCCCTGTTCAGCCTGGTGAAACAGGCGGGCAAGCCCAGCGGGGGGGCGGGGAGTCCCTTCGGCGGTAACAGCCCCGCCCAGCCTGACCCCACCCCCACTGAGCAAGACAATGCCTCTCTAAAGGATGTTTTCAAAGGCTTCGACCCCACAGCCTCCCCCTTTTGCCAGTGACCTTTGCCCTTTGACCCCCATCCACACACCTTCTACCTGGGTCACAGGGCGGAGCCCCTCTCAGACCTGCTGTTGTAGCTGTGTGAACGTTCACATGAGGAGGAGGAAGAAGTGGGGGGGGGGGGGCTGGTTGGACTGCTGACAGACTTGATGACCTGTCGCTTTGGTCGTGTGCACTTTGACCCCTGTCAAGTGACCTGCCAGCTGTGTGTTTCTCTTCAGATTCTATTACAGACTTCAGGGGGGGGGGGGGGGGGGGGGGGGGGGGAAATATCTATTTTAAAACAGACAAGATAATGTATAGAATTGTGTGTTTGTCTTTACCAGGTGTCGCTCCCAGCTGAGCGAGAATCCAAATACGAGAGCAGTGGGACGTGTTGTCTTGGTCAATGCTTTTCACCTTCTCATATGCATTTAAAACCCCTCCTTCCAGTGTCCTTGCCCAATCAGCTGTCTGCTTTTTAGGAGTCCCCGCCATTTTCACCAGTCCATTGGAACAGTTAATCATTCGTTCAACCCTTCGTCCAATCACACGACTCTAGACAGAACATGCACTGCCACGCCCCTTTTCCCGCAGACATTAAGGTGATAAAACAATTTGAAACTCGTTAAGGATTCTTTGGTCTTGTTATGCTTTTGTTTATTTTTTCCTTCTTTTATTTGAAAGCTAATATCTAAGGACAAAGATAGTTTCTCTACTGACTGCCTCAGTCCTCAAACTACTAGAACAGACGTTTTAACTTTTATCTGTCAAAAGTGTGCGAGCGAAGCGAGTCTGCTAACTTATCCCCAGGCACATAACGGACATCGCTAGAAACTAGATTGGATTGGGCACCATGACGACGTTCCGACACAACCCCCTGTAACCTTAGCAACCTCTGGTTCTCCTTGCGTCAGGCTTAGAGGTCAGGGAGTCAGGGGTCATCCCTGAAGTTTAGCCAAGTTCACCTCAGAGGCTCGCCTCCCCCTCCCTCCCCTCCTCCTATAGCCCCCCTCCACAGCCCCCCTGCTACTCTCGAGAACACAACCGTATCTGTCCGTCACGAGTGAAATATGATCATTTTAATTTATTATTTTTTTTATACCTAAAGGCTGTCACATCTAATCATTTTATATATTATATTTTAGGTGAATCTGTTGTCTGTCGCAGGTGAAGGAGAGCCTTCTTTGTATTTGGAGGTAAAACTTCAAAACAAATAGAAGCTGCTCCCCAAAGGTGACCTGAACCAACGTGAAAATCAAGTATATTGAATTGTTTTGGTTTTTCTAGCGTATCTGTCCTCATGCTTGACTGCTTGACTGAGTCCAGATTTGAGGTTCTGTTTTGTAAGCACTCGTTCATCGCAGGCGAGATTGTTAAAAGTATTTAATAAAGACCGGATCGACCAGCTGAACTGTGCCCACTCCTCCTCTTCCTCCTCCTCGTTCACCTCTTTCACTTTCTTATCCTTGTCCTCCTCTTTCCTCTTCTCCTGTTCCTCTTCTTCTCTTCCTCCTACTCCTCTTCCTCCCCTCCCTCCTCCTCTTCGCCTCCTGTCTTCCACCTCCTCTTCTTCCACCTCCTCCTCTCTTCCTCCTTCTCCTTTCTTATAGCATTACAGGTTGATATAATATCTGGGTGATATTACAGCCAGTATCCTGGGGGGGAAATTGCAGTCCACAACAGCAGCAGGGTACAGTAACAGCACACAGAGTGGCAGGGAAAAAAATACATTGATGGAGGATCAAATCTGCTATAATACAAAATAAATGAATGAATAAATAGAGCAAAAAATAAAGATAAGTGTATACAAAAATGTAAATCACGTGTGTATTTGTTTTTGTATTTCTGTATTCATTTATTTCTGTATTTCAGTATTTTCTTGTCCTAATTAGCTAATTAGGGAGGGGATTAAGGTAGAACTCACGTAGCAACCTCAGGCATGGAAAGTCACTCTCATATCGATCAATCAATCGGCATAGGGTTACCCCGTGACATACTATGATTAACAGCTTGACATACTTTGATTGACTGCTTACTTCATTAGCGTATAAGGACAAGGAAATACAGAAATGAATAAATACGTGATTTACATTTTTTCATACATTTATTCTTATTTATATTATGGCAGATTCGGTCCTCCATTAATAGCATGGTAAGAGACATGGCATGAAGCAATCTAGTCTTTCATTCTGGAAAACAGTACTGCTACTTGACAGTCGCACTAATATACGCGTAACAGACCACACAAAAAAAAGTAATGTCTTCTGTGGTGGGAGGGAGGTGGTGACCTGCTGCTGCTGGTGGTTTCCTGCTATGACTCACTGCCTGTTGTCCTCCCATCTTGATAACACCAGGAAGAGCAGCTATTCATCACCCATATCAGTGGTATCGCACTCACACACACACTAGGTGGAGTTTTAGTGTGTAACTGTGTGTCAGGGTGTGTGTGTCGTGGTGTGTGTTAAAGCTCAGTGCTACCAACTCTTTGATTCCACACATTACTGGAACATTCCTAATCTGATCTCAGACCAGGAAAACACTGCTGGTGGAGGTCAACAACACACACACAGACACACATTTTCACACACTCACTCAGAACTTTCTCTGACTTTTTATCTCACATCATAAATAGATACTTCCTTTGGACACAAAGTTTGTTTTCAGTTGGTGTATTTTAGGTACTCTGCCGTTTCCAGGGTTACGCTTCCCACTCAAATACTCCCCCACCTTGTTCTTAATTTGACTTTTGGTTTCCAAACTCTTTCAATCTGTCACAGTTTAATCATGTTTATTTTATTTTTGACTCTTCTCTATCTTCCTACCTTTCATCACATCTAATCATTTAGAATATGTTTTCAGTAAATATGTTATCTGCTTCGATTACAGTTTTTTTTGATTGCTTAAGCACGATTTTCAAAACAGGGTCCGTGTTGTCAAAACACTACACACAATTAGCACAACCACACCCACAACTAGCAAAACACTACAGATCCTTTGCAAAACTAAACACTTTTGTAAAAACTATACACTTCTTTTGAAAAACCACACTTTGTTACCATATGAAACACACATTACTTCACATTACTATACCTTGTTTGCACGAGTTACACTCTGCTGTGATAAACCTAAAACACTTTTAGCATTTCTACTTCCCTATGATTAGAGTAGGCTACTATGAACAAAGTACACATATAATCTAAATTCACCAAACAAGACCAATGTTGCAGACTGAAGACACTCTTTCTCAACATGCCCAAAATGTTGACACGGAGATTCATAATACTGTAACAAAACGTAATTTTACGCCTCATCCACGTAAATTAACTCATGCTGGATCTCCTCTCCACCCCCTGAAAAACATTGGCAGGCAAAATTGTTCAGTGTAGATCCAGTATACATATTACAAGACAGTATGCAAGATCACACTGCTAAAGTCAATACATACCTCTGCATAATCATGCCACAGTAGCTTCACCCTTTCTGAATTGTGCTCGAAAGGCACTTGATAAATTTACTTCATTTGAACATGTTTTTTTTTTTAGCAGACGCTTTTATCCAAAGCGATTTACAGTAAGTACAGGGACATTCTCCCTGAGGCAAGTAGGGCCCAAGGACACAACGTCATATAGCCACAGCCAGGGCTTGATCTCACAACCTTCCGATCATGAGGCCAACGCCTTGACCCGTTGAGCCATCTGACGCCCTGGTTGACAACGTGGTCAAACAGTGTTTGCATGGATCTCACTTTTCAGATTCGGTCATCTTTGAGCACCTTCTTGTCTTCCTCTACCTCCAGCACGGCCTCCATCTCTTCCTCTGTTGATTCTCCTTGTTCTCCTCCTCTTTCTCCTCTTTCTCGTCCTCCTTGTTCTCCTCCTCGTTTTACTCTTTGTCTGACTTTTTCCATTGTGCTTGAAGATGAACTCACCTGCTGCTTTTTATGGTGTTTATACACCTGATTGGTGTGTCTACAATTAAGCAAACAAGTGTTTGCACACCTGATGACTGTGTTGAACCAATTGGTTGGACGGTGTGGTAATTTGACAGTCAGTGCTTTGGTATTGCAATGAAGCAACTTAATGATAGATTTTTGTGTGTATGTATGTTAAGTGTGTTTAGTGTTTTGCAAATCACTGTGTGTAGAGTTTTGCAACAAGTGTGAAGTTGACAATGTGCTTATAGTTGAGCAAATATAGGCTGATGTTTTGCTTCTTGGGTGTAAGGTTTTGCTAATAGTGTACTACTTTTAATTTTAGTGTTTAAGCAATCAAAAAAAACTGTAAGTGAAGATCATTATAGTTTTATGATGCGAAAACCTAGTATAACCGCCTAGTCAATCAGAACACTGTTCTTCTCCTGTGAAGAGTTGAGGACTATCTTTCAATGTCTAATCCTCTTAGGCCTCCATGGCTGTACCTATCCTCTTGCGTGTGAGTATATTTAGAAGGCTTGATCTTCTTAGACGTATAAATAGGTTGGGATTTGGAGACTTCCACCCTACGTGCAGTACCTCTGTACTGACTGCAAGGGGGCGCCATGTCTGTGTGGCACCAACACCTTGTGCGGAGTTGCCCACGTTTAATTCTGTCTGAAACACAATTGGACCCTAGCTCTTTCACTTTCGCATCCTTCCATCTCTGTCGCCATCTCTCTCGTCCTCTTCCTCATTTTCTCTGACGTAAGACAAGCTTAAAAATAGCGGGCAGCGATCCAAAAGACCTCTGACCTGAAGGGTTGGGGTCCCTTAGAAAGTCAACATTCCGAATTTCGATAACTAATTTCCAAACTAATTCATTTATTTTTCCCTTTTATATATTGAACTTTTTAATAGTAAGATATATATATATATATATATTGTTTGGAATTTGAACTGTAATCCCCCCTCCCCCACTTTCCTAACTGAATAAAGTGATTCAGGGTCTACAGACTGAGCTCAAAGCGGGCAGTCTGTCTCCACCCTGCTCCCCCCTCCACACATCTCATTAGAGGCATCAGTGTTCATCAAACAAACCCCCCTGCTGTATTCTTATTTCTACCATCACAGGTGGATGTACATTTTACAGTTTTTTTTGATTGCTTAAGCACAATTTTCAAAACAGGGCCCTTGTTGTCAAAACACTACACACAATTAGCACAACCACACCCACAACTAGCAAAACACTACACACAATTAGCACAACCACACCCACAACTAGCAAAACACTACAGATCCTTTGCAAAACTAAACACTCTTGTAAAAACTATACACTTCTTTTGAAAAACCACACATTGTTACCATATGAAACACACATTACTTCACATTAATATACCTTGTTTGCACGAGTTACACTCTGCTGTGATAAACCTAAAACATTTTTAGCATTTCTTCTTCCCTATGATTAGAGTAGGCTACTATGAACAAAGTACACATATAATCTAAATTCACCAAACAAGACCAATGTTGCAGACTGAAGACACTCTTTCTCAACATGCCCAAAATGTTGACATGGAGATTCATAATACTGTAACAAAACGTAATTTTACGCCTCATCTACGTAAAATGAACTCATGCTGGATCTCCTCTCCATCCATTCGTAAAACCCCCTGAAAAACAGTGGCAGGCAAAATTGTTCAGTGTAGATCCAGTATACATATTACAAGACAATATGCAAGATCACACTGCTAAAGTCAACTCTGCATAATCATGCCACAGTAGCTTCACCGTTTCAGAATTGCGCTCAAAAGGCACTTGATAAATTTACTTCATTTTTTTTTTTTAGCAGACACTCTTATCCAAAATGATTTACAGTAAGTACAGGGACATTCTCCCTGAGGTAAGTAGGGCCCAAGGACACAACATTATGTAGCCACAGCCGGGGCTTGATCTCACAACCTTCCGATCATGAGGCCGACGCCTTAACCCGTTGAGCCATTTGACACCATGGTTGACAACGCGGTCAAACAGTGTTGCAGGAATCTCACTTGTCAGATTCGGTCCTCTTTGAGCACCTTCTTGTCTTCCTCTACCTCTACCTCCAGCACGGCCTCCATCTCTTCCTCTGTTGATTCCTCCTCATCCTCCTTGTTCTCCTCCTCTTTCTCCTCATTCTTGTCCTCCTTGTTCTCCTCCTCGTTTTAGTCTTTCTCTGACTCTTTCCATTGTGCTTGAAGACCAATGAACTCACCTGCTGCTTTTTATAGTGCTTATACACCTGATTGGTGTGTCTACAATTAAGCAAACAATTGTTTGCACACCTGATGACTGTGTTGAACCAATTGGTTGGACAGTGTGGTAATTTGACAGTCAGTGATTTAGTAATGCAAGGAAGTGACTTAATGATAGATTTTTGTGTGTATGTATGTTAAGTGTGTTTAGTGTTTTGCAAATCACTGTGTGTAGAGTTTTGCAACAAGTGTGAAGTTGACAATGTGCTTATAGTTGTGCAAATATGGGCTGATGTTTTGCTTCTTGGGTGTAAGGTTTTGCTAATAGTGTACTACTTTTAATTTTAGTGTTTAAGCAATCAAAAAAAAACTGTAATCATTTAGCAGACACTCTTACAGCAAGTACAGGGATATTCAGTAGGGTGAAGTGAACGTCATGTTGGCACGGCCAGAGTTTTAACCGGGTACCTTCTGATTACTAGCCTGACCCCCCTAACCGTTCAGCCACACGACTCCCCATGTAAACTGACTATCGTGTTCTTTTTGTGCTGGTCTGCCACTGTGTCGTCACCCCTGGGGTCCATGCAGCAGTGAAACACCAGAAGGGAGTGGTCAGATTACAGCTCAGTGGCTGGATGATCTCAACCTGCCAGTACATTTACATTTATTCATTTAGCAGACGCTTATATCCAAAGCAATTTACAAGAGAGAGCTTTACAAAAGAGCATCGGTCACTGTGCATAGCAACGTGATAGACCCCAAACATAGCAGGCTTAAAAGTTATGAAACATACATCATGAGAACCAACAAGTGCCAAGGAAAGAGCTGTAAGAGCATTCAGCTGAACAGTTTACAAATGTAAGGTGCCAACTGGGTCCTTTGTAAATCAAATCAAGCTGCTAACTTCTACAACTCTTCCCTGATGTGCTGAATGACTTCTGTTGGCCCTGGTCGGGCCTGGTCTGGTTTAGCCCTGTATGACTTGGCCTGCTTAATGCTATTAGCCTGGGTCTGTTAGGGTGAGGCCTGACTCTGGATCTATTGTCAGTTGACTTGTAGTGAACCCTCCTCTCCGCCTTCTGACGTAGGCATGGCAACGCTTACGCACACCAGGCAATTGTGCTCTTCCAGGATAGGGCTATGTGTGTGTGTGTGTGTGTGTCTGTGTGAGAACAGTGTACCCCTTCAAAGTTTTGTGCTCAATGTCTGGGATTGTCACGTTTGCCTCTCCCATGTGACCCCCCCCCATACACACACACACACTTACATACACACATACACACACACAGCACCCCTCCCCCTTACTTCCTGTCTCCAGTGGAGGAATTCCTCCACAGCAATGTTTCCTGGGAAGACTGTCCCCCTCCTCCTCTCTCCTCCTCCCTCCTCCTCCTCCCTCCTCCTCCTCCTCCTCCTGTGGCAGCACCAATACCTTCTCATCATCTCCGTCATGGGCAGTTGGGTGAATTCTAAACAATGCTGGTGACTTCCTGTGGAACAAACAGTGTGTTTAGTCCGGAGGCACAGAAAACCTCTTCCTCTCATATGGGTACTGGAGAACGAAGCTTATAGACCAGTTATATAACAGTATGTTTGTGATGGGTAGTGAGGAAATTGTAAAAAAATATATATATATACATACAAAGGGATGATCAGAAGATGACCAAGTCAAAGAAAGATATAGTTATCCAACACTTCATGCACCTCAACACACACACACACACTCTACCTTCCTCAAACCATAGACTAATTCTGCAAAACTGAAGGAAAGATTGAGCCAAAGTCTTCTAGCATGGTCTTGATCGAGTACACACACTCTGCTCCAAAGCCACTTGTGTGTGCGTGTGTGTGTGTGTGTGTGTGTGTGTGTGTAGCAGGGGTGAACGCTGTGTGTGTGTAGCGAGAGTGAACCTTGTGTGTGTCAAACGCTATCTTGAGAACCATGGAGTCCCTGAGGATTCTTCTAGTGTAAAGCTGCCTGCCCCTCAGCCCTCTGGGTAATGGCCCAGTGTCAATGAGGCGTGAGCTATGTTTGTTTCTCTTACTGCCCAGCTGTGGAGTTTCCCAACACATACACTGCACTCAAGCTAAATGTACACTACTATTAGTTTGTGTACGTTTGTGAGTGTGTATGCTTATGTCTGTATTCATTTGTATATGTACAGTATGTGTGTGCAGCCAATGTGCCAGGTTCCTAGTGTTCTTGGTCACCCTAAACAGATCTGGTCTGTCTCTCTCTCTCTCTCTGTGTCTCTCTCTGTCTCTCTCTGTGTCTCTCTGTCTCTCTCTGTCTCTCTGTGTCTCTCTGTGTCTCTCTGTCTCTCTCTGTCTCTCTCTGTCTCTCTCTGTGTCTCTCTGTGTGTCTTTCTCTCTGTGTCTCTCTCTGTGTCTTTCTCTGTGTGTCTCTCTGTCTCTCTCTCCGTTTATCTCTCTGTTTCTCTCTCTGTCTCTCTATTTCTTTCTGTTTCTCTCTCTCTCTGTGTCTCTGTGTCTTTCTCTGTGTGTCTCTCTGTCTCTCTCTCCGTTTATCTCTCTGTTTCTCTCTCTGTCTGTCTCTCTATTTCTCTCTGTTTCTCTTTCTCTTTCTCTCTCTCTCTCTCTCTCTCTCTCTCGCTCTCTCTCTTTCTCTCTCTCTCTCTCTCTCTCTCTCTCTCTCTGTCTCTCTGTTTCTCTCTCTAAATCTCTCTCTGTTTCTCTCTCTGTTTCTCTCTCTGTTTCTCTCTCTGTTTCTCTCTCTGTTTCTTTCTCTGTCTCTGTTTCTCTCTGTGTGTCTCTCTGTTTCTCTCTCTGTGTCTCTCTGTTTCTCTCTCTGGCTCCTCCAGCTTCCTCTCTTCCTCTGTTGTCTATTTCTGTGTGTTTGTTCCAGAGTGCCCTTCACCGTGAACCACAGACCCTATCTGGACATTGGGGAGGGAGGAAAGGAGGGGGGCTGGCAGGGAGGAAGAGAATGTGGTTGATGGAGAGGGGACAGGGAGGGAGGAGAGTGGGGTAGATGGAGAGGGGACAGGAAGAGAGGGAGGAAGAGAGTGAAGAAGGAGGAAGGGAGAGAGAGAGAGAGGGGGTTGGCTAATGGGAAAGGGAGGCGTCCTGAATAGCAGATGTGTAGGGTTGAGGGAGAGAGAGTAACTGGATTCTGTTTTTTTATGTTGTTTATACATTTACATTTATTCATTTAGAAGAGGCTTTTATCCAAAGCGAGACAAGAGAGAGCTTTTACAAAGAGCAAATATATAATACATTTATGTGTGAGGAAGTAGAGAAAATAGGGGTTGAAATAGGGGTGTGGGCGCATACATAAGTGCGTGTGTGTGTGAATTAGTTTGTATGTGTGTGTGTGTGTGTTTGTGTGTGTGTGTGTGTGTGTGTGTGTGTGTGTGTGTGTGTGTGTGTGTGTGTGCGTGCTAAAAAGAAACCCCTCTCCTTCCTTCTTTCTCCTTGTGTTATTTTTTGGTGTCTGCTGTTGCATCACTCCTTGTGTTGATGTCTTTCACAGACTTGTAGACCCACTGGAAAAGACCTCTGGAAAAAGTGACAAACACAATTTGGTCTTGCAAGCTCACTCTGTTAAACACTATATTTTCTTTTTGTCACATTTTTTAAGACTTCCTTCTTCTGTTTTTACACGAACGCGCAGACAAATCAGCTCTTGACGTAAGTTTTATGAGCGGCAACTTAGATTGAAAAAGCACATTTAGTATACTGACAGGAACAGCCATGTACAGTCATGGCCAAAAGTTTTGAGAATGACACAAATTACACAGAATTCATGCAATAAGTCAATATTTGCAGTGTTGACCCTTATTTTTCAAGACCTCTGCAATTCTCCCTGACATGCTGTCAATCAACTTCTGGAGCAAATTCTGACTGATGGTAGTCCATTCTTGCATAATCAATGCTTGGAGTTTCTCAGAATTTGTGGGTTTTTGATTTTCCACCTGCCTCTTGAGGATTGACTGGCCAAGGGTTTCCTGGCCAAGGGCCCAACATCTGAATGTTTTGTTCCCAAAGCCATTTTGTTATGACTTGCTTTATGGCAAGGTGCTCCATCATGTTGGAAAAGGCATTCTTCATCACCAAACTGCCCTTGAATGGTTGGGAGAAGTTGCTCTTGGAGGACGTTCTGGTACCAGTCTTTATTCATGGCTGTGCTTTTAGGCAAGATTGTGAGAGAGCCCACTCCTTGACCGAAAAGCAGCCCCACACATGAATGGTCTGAGGATGCTCTGATGCACTGTTGGCATGAGACAGGACTGATGGTAGCGCTCACCTTGTCTTCTTCGAACAAGCCTTCTTCCAGATGCCCCAAACAATCGGAAAGGGGATTCATCAGAGAAAATGACTTTACCCCAGTCCTCAGCAGTCCAGTCCCTGTACCTTCTCGACGGTCCTGGCGTTTGCTGGACTTTCTTGGGTGCCCTGGAGCCTGTTTGGCAACAACAGAACTGCTCTCCTTGAAGTTCTTGATAATTCGATAGACGGTTGACTAAGGTGCAATCTTACTCGCTGCTGTAAACTTCCCTGTTAGGCCCTTTTTGTGCAATGCAATGATGGCTGCACGTGTTTCTTTGCAGGTAACCATGGCTAACCGATGAGGAACAATGGTGTCATGCACCATCTTCCTTTTGAAGTGTCCAGTCACTCAATCATGACAGATAGATTTTCAGCCTAGTCCTCATCAACACCCACACCTGTGTTAATCGGCGTGACACCTGTGTCATTGAAATTATGTTAACTGGCCCTTTTGTGACAGGGCTGAAATGCAGTGGAAATGTGTTTTTGGTGGTAAAGTTCATTTTCAAGGCAAAGAGGGACTTTGCAATTAATTGCAGTTGAGCTGATCACTCCTTATAACATTCTGGAGTAAATGCAAATTGCCATTATAAAAACTGAAACAACAGACTTTGTGAAAATGAATAGAATAGAGTCATTCTCAAAACTTTTGGCCATGACTGTACAGTGAGCGTGTACCTCTCTGGAAGGGGGCTACGATCCATCAGGACCTAAACCTCTCACCACAAGAACAGCTTCTATCCATCCACTACTGCGCTCTTCAACAAGGTCAAAGACTCATGATAACGTCATTAACAATCACACCCCACCCCCCATCCAGTCAATCCCACTGCAATCTGCACAAGCCACTTTGATCTTTTTGCACTACTGTGTACATATGTCCTACCCGTAGTATATATTAACACCCATATTTGTTATAAATTCCTATTCTAACCTTATGTATAGTTATATTTAAATTTTGTATTCTATTTATCTGATTTCAGACAGTTTACTCTCAGAAATTGTTAGTTTGACGTACTTGCCCACTCAAAAAAAATAAAAAAATAAATCCTGTATATACTATGTTCATTGTTGCTCCGTACTGCCACAGTAAATTCTGTGTTTGTGCAACTTACATGCCGGGTAAAACCAATTCTGATTCTCATGCTGTGTCTGTGTCTCTGTGCCCAGCTGTTCCCCATCTGAACTGTGTTGTAACAGGTGACTCAGTGACCCCTGAAGCTGAATAAACCTTGTGGTCATGTGTGATTCAGCTACGTAACTGAGTCACTCCAGGGGCTCCCCAACTCCCTCTGACACATGCTGATACTATCCTGCCTACAACTGCACCCCCACCCTTCTCCTCCCTCCTCGCTCTCCTCTCTTTCTCAACTCTTCCTTCTCTCCCTCTTCTCTCCCGCCTCTCTCTCTCCTCTCCCTCTTTCCTCCCTCCTTTCTCCCTCCTCTCTCCCGCCTCTCTCCCTCCTCCCCCTCCTCTCTCTCCTACCTTTCTCTCTCCTCTCTGCCCCCTCCCTCCATCCTCTCTGCTCCCTCCCCTCTCTTTCCTCTCCTCTCCCTCCAATGTTTCTTTCTTCCAATTCATATCCTGTTTCCTCTTTCTTTCCTTTCTCTTTCCTCCTCTCTTCTCTCGTCCCTTCTCTCCCTCCTCCCCTCTCTGTCCTTGCCTCTCTCTCTTCTCCGCGCTCTCTCTCCTCCTCTCTATCTCCTCCCCTCTCTCTCTCCTCCCCTTTCTCCCTCCTCCCCTCTCTCCCTTCTCCCCTCTCTCTCCCTCTTCTCTCCTTCTCTCTCCTGTCATCATTTCCAAGCAGGGCCCCATGTTCCATTTCCCCCCCGGACTGTAGCTGCAATCACAGTCATCTAATGGGAACCACATGCCTTCAGATGTACCACTGGAATCCCAAACCTCCAGCCTATGAGGGCATCAGCTACGATCACTTACTCATTCTCTCTCTTTCTCTCTCTCTCACTCACCCACAAAAGGCTCAATATCCCTCATTCACACACTTACTTAATCATAAAGGTCAGAAATCACTCGCTCTACCACTCTCTTTGCTCACTCACACATGATTATCTGTGACATCGCTAGAACATTACAAGAGGTCTTTTGTGAGAAACACTCATAAACATATAGATTCCCCCACTCTTCAGAGCACTCACACCAACAATAGAGTCATTGACGTCTCTACGACAACGACCGTCCCAAAATGTCAACGCTGTCAGGGTGGTTCGACTGTCGGCTGTCCAGCGTTGTACGTCAGAGCTAAAGGTCTCAAACTAGTACTGTATAGTATCTGTAAAACACGCAGACAGAAACTCAATCCTGTCTTCGAACCACCTCTGCTACAGAGCCAGGGTGTGGTGCTAGTGTGTCCTTCCCAGTCTTCCCAGCGGTGGACGAGGAGCCAAGCTAGGGGGAGGAGCCCAGCTGGTGAGCCTTCACGCGTGACCCCCTTCATAACACCAGCTGCTCAACTGACATAGGCTGGCTTTACTCAACAACCAGACCTCCACCCCCAAACCTCCAACCCCAGACCTCCAACCCCAGACCTCCACCCCCAAACCTCCAACCCCAGATCTCCACCCCCGACTTCCACCCCCAGACCTCCACCACCAGACCTCCACCCCCAAACCTCCAACCCCAGACCTCCACCCCCGACTTCCACCCCCAGACCTCCACCACTAGACCTCCACCCCCAAATCTACACCACCAGACCTCCAACCCTAGACCTCCAACCCCAGACCTCCATCCCTGACTTCCACCCCCAGACCTCCACCTCCAGACCTCCACCCCCAGACCTCCACCCCCAGACCTCCATCACCAGACCTCCAACCCCAGACCTCCAGACCAACATCACCCACTACAACTCCCCTTACTCCACCCAGGGCAGCATCTGATCCCCAACAGCCCTCATAAGATACCCTTTCTACCCCTTCCTGTGAAGTTTGTGTGTGTGTGAGAGAGAGACAGACAGACAGACAGACAGAGACAGAGAGAGAGGATGGGGACAGAGGGGCCCCACTGTTATCCAAGAGGCCAGTTTCCCCCTGCTAGTGTGTGTCCTCTGTTATTGGCTTTCATAATGCTCTCCGTCAACGTGTGTGTGTTTGTGACTGTGTGTGTGTGACTGTGTGTATGTGCGTGTGTCTTGAATGTATGATCTAACCACATCTGTTCTCACAGGATTCCACAGAGCCATGTGTCTGTTATCTTGTTTACAGATTTTTTCAACACTTCAAAGGAAAGAATTGTGCCAGTGCACGCATGTGGGTGTGGGTCTGCGTGCGTGTGTGTGCATGTGTGTGAGAACGTGTCAAATATTCCATTGTCAACTCTCGTTTAACGTGAAACCACAAGACCATAAAAGTGGAATTAAGTATTTTTGTTGGATTGTTTGGTTGTTGTTTTACTGGTTGAAGTAAGCTCAGCAAAAAAGGGTTTTTTATTTGTCTTGCCGAACAGGCGAGAGGGGAGCCGCGTGCTGGACGCTCAACAAAAGGTTTTTAAGCCATATTGTTTGCACGCATCCGCGAGGAATAAACTCCCACGTGAGTACGCAAACGGAATCCCTAGAAGCCAACGCTGGCGTTTTTTCTCATCACGTAATGGGTGCGTAATTACGCACAGCTTGCATCCCCAGGTTGACGACGTGATGTCTGTCTTCATGGGGTTGTCAGGACGTAACTTTGCAAACGACTGCAGTTTCAGCCTCACATAAAGATCCCACAGTCTAATTTGACCGACCTGCTAACTCAAGGGTGTCCAATCCTGATCTTCGAGGGCCACTGTCCTGACCATGGGCGTCGTTAGCCCTGTTTTAGGGGGGCTGAAGCCCCCCCTAAATGTTCTTCAGCCCCCCTAAATAATTATCGGGATTATTATCGGGCCGCCGAAGAAACACGATAATTAATAACAATATTTTATTTCGAAAAATTACCGGATGCTCTCGGTTAAATGTCGGTCACTTGAGCGTCAAAAATGTAACCCACAAGTTCGAAAAACTAGTGAAAAACGGATGTCTTTGGGAATCGCTGGCTGGCTCACATCGGTCTGCGGTACGAGACCGATGCGGTACGAGACCTACCCCCCCCCCCCCCCCCCCCCCCGTCGACAGAAAATGCCAGGGGCTAAGCCCCCCCTTTCTTTCAATCCTAGAAACGTCCCTGGTCCTGACAGTTTCTCTGCTTCAGCACACCTGATTCAAATGAATGGGTCATTATATACATTATATACATTATATTTCTACTTGCTTACTTTTTTGCAATACTGTAATGCTGTAATTCTCCATAACTGTCTATATGTCTACTTAACTTACTTATTTTTGCAATACTGTAATTCTATAATTCTCCTCAAGTGCAATAACTGTCTATATGTCTATATATTTCTACCTAACTTATTTTTTTATCATACTTTTTGAAAAATACTGTAATTCTATAACTCCTCAAGTGCAATAACTGCCTACATGTCGACTTAACTTACTTATTTCTTTTGTAATACTGTAATTCTGTAATTCTCCTCAAGTGCAATAACTGTCTATATGTCTATATGTCTACTCAACTTACTTATTTTTATACTGGACTACTTGAATTACTTAAATTACTTATTTTCTTATATCAGACTTTATCGTGCCCGCCTATTGCTATTGCTATGTTAATGTCATTATTGTATATTACCCTGCAACTCTGTGTGCTATACTTTACCCTGCTGTTGTAAACTGCAATTTCCACCCCTGGAGGACAAGTAAAGGTTCATCGAATCTAATCTAATTAAGAGGCCTACACAGAGCTTGATAACGACCCATTCATTAGAATCAGGTGTGTTGGAGCAGAGGAAGATATAAAACTGTCAAATCAGTAGCCCTCGAGGACCAGAATTGGACACCCCCTATCTTGATAAAGTGCTGATTGAGAGCAACATTTTATGCTTAAGTAAGTTATTTTACTGTAAATTACAAAAATAGCCTCAGTCGAACATTAAAGTGCATCAACTGCAGAAACATAAGGCTAAGAGTAGTTATGTCATGTTCAGTATACAGTATATTCCACCCTTCCCTCTGAAGCACGGCACACAGACACACACACACACACACACACACACACACGCAGACACACGTTTATCTTAACAGGGGTCTAATCAGGTAAAAGAGCCGCGCGCTGCCTCATCACCCCAGGGCGTGCAGAACCATGTTTGCTCAGCTGTCCTGGTTGCACTTGCAGTCTGAACAGATTTAATGGCTCGTGCTGTTATGGACGTTGCACGAACCAGCGAAGCACGACGTCTAAAATTGTGTAGATGCTGACATGCGTTCACGGGAGGTGGGGGGGGCGGGGGTAGGGGGTGAGGGGCGGGGGGACGAAGGGTGGGTGGGGGGTGGGGGCTGGCAATTGGGGGTGATGACGATGTGTCTCAAGAAAGCAGCGCGCCAAACTTTGCTGGCGTAGGCAAATGCAACTGCGCGCCACTGACCACGGCTAATATCGATTCAAAATATATTCCAGAAAATAAACGAACAACCGTACTGCGCCCAGTCTGCGCTTAAATCTCTCCTTTCACTTTCTTAGTTGCCGATGCTCCCCCCACCTCCCCTCTCCGCAGGGAGCGTTTGAGCCGCTCCTGAGGAAGACAGCCTGGAGGCAGTAATAGGTTTACCTGCTCTAATAACGGGACAAGCTCTCGTCTTAACGGTGGACTATACAGACACGGCGCAGTCATTCTTTCTGGGTGGAAAATAACATAGACGACCACCACTAAACATAACCTCAAGGCAAGTATGTCATATGGATTCTTACTTTTGGTTGTTTTTTGACGGAGTTACGAGTTGGATGTTACAGCTCAGTCTATATTGGGCGTTTCTGATGTCATTGTCGAAGACAGATCATCGATAGGCAGGCTGTGATTTAAAGTCGTCCGTTTCTTAGTAGCATACATATTTTGGGTTTCTACCTGGTTGTAACTTTTGAGATGTTTCTTTCATGGGGACAAAATGATAGTACTCGGTCTATGCAAATGTTTCATTTGGTTGTATAGCCTGACTCAGTGCGCAGTTAGTTGGCCTAAGTGGATCATTCTCGATCACAATGGAGTACATTTGACATCGCTATTGATCTAGGTTTTGAAATAAATCTAAGACGATTACAGGCGTTATCCAGAGGGAGTATGATACAACAGTGTGTGTGCCGTGGATCCCGTTATCAGGGAAGGTTCCTGTCGTCCGGGAAGCAAACTATTACACTATTATATGCAACTGTAAAAAAAGAAAACTTCACATCCCTTCAGTGCGATCCCACCCTCCTAAATCGTGTAATACACAGTCCATTAAGTTGACTGATTGTACTTCACATGGAGGCATGTGGCACAGTCGGTTAGGGTGTCGGGTTGGTAATCAGAAGGTCCCTGGTTCAAAATCCGGCTGTGCCCACATGACGTTGCGTCCCTGGGCAAGGCACTTGACTGTACTTGCCTCAGGGGGAATGTCCCTGTACTTGCTGCAAGTCGCGTCTGCTAAATGACTAAATGTACATGTATTTCTAAATGCCCTGATGCCCTGATGCAGGCTACTATAAACCTGAATTAATCCTGGAACGAGGACAAAAGACTGTTCGGAAATAGTTCGGTGTTGTGGATTAATTTAGTGTCTCAGTGGTACCAAACGGTTAAACGGTGGGATGTCCGGGAATCGGATGATCTCAGAGCCTAAGTATTACATAACGACTCGGTGTACAACCTAGGGAACTACTGGTCTCGAGTTGTTCGGTGATTCAAGGTTACAGGAAGAAATGAGAAGACCTTATAATCACGCGATCGGAGTCTCTCTCAATTTAATTTCAAACCCACAGAAACCAGTTTGTCCACAAACCAGGTGGCAAATTACATGAACCAGCTGTTTATGCAAGTCCATATTGACAGGGCATGACTCCATGTTGACACCGGTACCCTGAGCTGATTCAATTCATTACCGTTACTGGGCTGATTAAATGACGGCCTGTGTTTTGAATGATCTCAAAGTCGTCCTTCAGACTAAAAACAGCTAAAGGCCTGTTTTCCTGGAACGGACGGGATTCTGCCACATTTTTTTTTTGGAGGGGGGGGGGCGTGTTGGGTGGGCCTCGTTTCCTACTTTAACTGTATAAACATTTGGGGAGCCGCAGATGAGGGAGACTCTGATAAACAAAGGCAAAAAAGAGCATTTGTTACAATAACAGCCTCTGCTGTTTTGGCACTCAGCGCGTGACGCACGAGACAGGTATCCTGATGAAGGGGGGTGGGGGGACAGGTGACATGTGGGAGGGACATCCTGCGTGACAGGATGAGAGGTAGGTCGGGGGGAAGGGGGGGTTCACATACCTGGCCTCACAAACAAAGCACAGGACAGTCCCTAAACGGATCCCGACAGAGACACCTTGAGCTGTGAAGTTGGAAACCGTTTAACGCGCACGTGCCAAAACGTAGACCGCAAGTGACGGAGGAAAAGGAAAAACAGATGTTGACGGCACGCATTGTTATAGGCCTTCGGTTCGCGTCAACAATGTAGTAAATTACATAGAATATACAGTCTTCAGTAGACCAATCGTGTCCCTTCCATGGAACCCAAAACAATCTGAATTGAATTCTGTATCACTGCCCTATCGACATTCACAAGCAGCACGTGTGGTTGTAATGTGATTTCCTTTGTGGGCATTAAGAGTAAGTGAGTGTTAAGAGGTTAAACACAGGCCTTGAAGTAGGAGTTGAGTAGGAGAAGATTATGACATTGTCATGAAAACTAGACTACCTGTCTGCATGCCCTCCTGCCTGATCCAATCAGTTAGCTTGAGAGTGTGTGTTTGTGTGAGTTTTTGAGAGATGGAGATATAGGGAGTGTCAGGGACAAAGACAGATTTCCTCAGATTAGATTCATTTTAGATTTTATTGTGATTACACAGGTACAAGTACAGGGTAAGGAAATACAGTCAGCATCCAACCAGAAGTTGGATGGGAGCCACACCTTTCCTGGTGCCTCTCCTTTTTTTCCCCACCATCCGTTAGGTTACCTCCCCCCTCCCCCTTCTCTCTCTGGTCCCTTAACACCATGAGACATCTATCATTCCCCCTCTCACCTCAGGGTCCAGGGTCCCAAATCCTTCCACTCACCTCAGGGACCAGGGTGGAGGGCCACAAGGCCCCTGACATCTGAATATCGTGTGTCGATCTTCACACGACAGCCCAGGGGACCAGGGAAACAGGCGACCCTGGGGCGGGTGTGTGAAACCATACACTCACATGGGACAAAGATGTGGATTGGTATTTCATTACAGGGAGACGGGTGTTGGGGCTGAATGCTCGTAGCAGTTTGTCCCTTTCCTCTGTCTAACTCTCTCGCTCTCTCTTTCTCTTGATCAGTCTCAAAGTGACATGCATGATGAGTTGGTTTAGATATTGCATTTGTGCAAAGCAAAATGGAGGGGTTTTGAACCAGGGACAGCTTTATCTTGATCTTTAGTCAAAAGCTTCACTTCTAAACTTAACCCATCCCTAAATACTAACATATATACAGTATGTATACTTTAGGTATACATATTTCCAATTGAACACGTGCCATTTACGTTTATTGTGTGTTAAGTGATTGGTAATGGAAACTTTGTAACCATCAATAATTCAGCAAGCTGAGCAAACGTTGCTTCTGGTTAAGCTGGAGGCTGAGGTTTAAAGTCGTCCCCCCTGACCCCTGTCTAACCTGGGTGTTCCTTGGGCCTTCCTGGGCCCCAAACACCTCCTCTGGCCCCTCAGGCCCCTGATAACAAGCTTACAGCCACCCAACGAGTAGAGGAGACACACACAGCAAGTTAACAGCTACCTGACTAAACTGTTTGTTTTTACAAACATGTCTTAAGTAGCAGTACTCTTCTTGGAATGTAAGTCTGGAATGCCAGAAAACCTTTTATTCAGTGTTTGTGACTCAGTGTGAAAAACATTGGTACAGCAGCACGCACACTCACACCACGCACATACCCACAAAGACACACATAATCAGTACAAATCTACCTCAGTAAGGAAAAAATGAAAGAGGAATTTCTGTGTGGTATAGCAGGCAGGAAGGCCGTCCCCTTCAGCAAACACTCAGATTCCTCAAGTGTTTCCTCCTATATTTCTCTCCTCTGCCTCACTAGTCCCAGGTTGTAAATCTGTCATTTCTCCCCCCTTTTCTCTCTGTTTCTCTCTCACTTTCTCTCTCCGTAGACCTCCAGGACTAGCATTCTGATGTCACATTCCAGAAGTTTCTCAGCTGAGGTCCGGTCGTAGACCCCAGAAGGCGCAGCAGACCCAGAGGCAGCCAGACGGACTGTTCCTCCTCCTCCTCTTCATCGCCAGAGAGCCGGAGAGCGTGGTCAGAGGGGAATCTGGACAGAGGATTCATTGTAGCTCTGCTGACCCTCTGAGTGGGCGTTGATTTAGACTGAAGTTTTTCTCCTCTTCCAGCTTCACCACATAACTCTGATCACTAAGAGATACTGCAGCCGTTATTGAGCCCCACAGACACACTGGTGTGGGACGGCTGCTGAACGACAACCAGGAAGTACTTCTCCCTTGTCATCCCAGCGAGCCACAGCCAATCAAATGCCTCAACTGGGACTACTTTCTCCCTACTCCTCCTGAAAACATAACGAATCCTGTGACCGACGAGGAAGCAACTGCCGCCTGCGCTAAATTCTGGGAAACAGGATGCCGGCCAAGACGCCCATGTATCTAAAGACTACAACTCCCAAGCGGGGCAAGAAGCCCAAGTTGCGCGACGTCCTTTCAGGTGACATGATCAGCCCTCCGCTGGGGGACGTGCGCCACAGCGCCCACGTGGGACCGCAGGGGGAGGGGGACATGTTTGGAGATGTTGGCTTCCTGCAGGGGAAGATGGATATGCTGCCGGCCTTGAACCGACCACCGGGACACGCCCGCTCCCTCAGCATGGAGAGACACCTGGATGAGATCTATACGGGGGCCAATGGCCAGCACCACCCCTACGGGGGCCACCGCACCCCCAGCCACCACGCCAGCTCCACGCTGAAGACCACCATCTCCATGCCTGTGTTCCTTGCCCACGAACAGGCGCCGCCAAAGCCCCCACGCCTCCACTTGGACGACCCCGCTCCCGGGACCCACCCGCAGCCCCCTGCGCCCCAGCAGAACAACCACACCCACCACAACAACGGTCACACTCACAGCCATCATCACCACATCCAACAGCAGCTGCAGCAGCAGCATCACTCCATGTCCGTGTGCAACGAGGGCCAGGGACGCTACGTCGACCCCCGTCACGAGCTCTCCTACTCGGCCTCCTTCCGCCACCTGGTACCCTCCTCCGGGTCCTTCTCCGAGGCCTCGTCGGAGGACTCCATGTCAGAGACATGCGGGCCCCTGGACCCTCGCAGGGGACTGAGCCTGGACTCGGACGCAGGGCTGAGCAACGAGGACCTGCGGAGCGATCGCAGTGAGTCGCCGGCCGTCATGGGGGTCTCCGCGGATCGTTTCTCCCCCGGGGTGTCCCGGTCTGAGTCCCTGGCTGGGCTGGATCTGGACCTGGGACCCTCCATCCTGGACGATGTGCTGAGGATCATGGACCGCTACAAGACCGTGGATGACCGCTGCGAGTTGTGAGACGTGGGAGGGAGGAGGTGGGAGGAAGGAGGGGAGGAGGAATGGGAGAGACTGCATTGTGTAACGAGGCACCGCAAACCCTCCTTACAGTTATGGCGTGATGGGAGTGGGCTGGTCCACCGTGGCTAGCTGACGACCAGAGACTAAAGAAATGGTCCATAATGACTGTGACTGTTGGCCACTGATCTAAATGGACTGAAGGACAGAACACTGCAGGTTGTCAAGCAGTTTCCAAGGGCTTTGGGACCTGGACGAAAACAAGTCTCTCCCTCAGAAATGGACAACTTGATCAGTAGACCATGACAGTTCTTTAAATCTGTTTTTCATCTTTGCTTCAAGGACAAAGCTTGTATGAATACATAGGCTTGTCTGTAGCCTAATCTGTAGGCAGTGTAAACCAAGAGAGAGACCACAAATGACGTATTCTACTTCGAGGAGATTTTTTTCTTGATGTTCTTCAAAGTGCTTAATCAAAGTGCGTAGGCCTACAGTACATCTGATTGAATTATACCATACCATGCAAAAAACACGAAGGTTGGACCAAGAATATACCGCCATCTAGTGGTTATTTTATCAAATGAGATTATTCTACAAAGTAGAGAGAAAACAAGTAGTGACTTTACCAAAGATACGGGACAATAAAGTGCATACTATCAAAGTATGTTTATTCTACAGCTTTGTAATTGCCTCGTTGCATGATGTAAATAAACGATCTGTTTCCATAGCATCGACATGATATTGGACCTTCACTCCCGTCATCTTCAATCAATATCTCACAGTAGCCTACCATTCTAATGTCATGTATGTCTGTGAAAAAATATGGACCAGTAAATAAAAAGATTCATCGTTGAGAATCATTTTTGCAGTTAGAAATATGATGTGATCTCAATAACTGTAGCTAAATAAACATAATCCACGTCCCTGACACTACATTTACATTTATTCATTTAGTAGATGCTTTTATCCAAAGTTTATAGATTATGAAACATACATTGTGAGAAACCAATAAGTGCCAGGGAAGAGCCATAAGATCATTCAGATGAACCAATTACAATTATAAGGCAAGCATCTCCGACAAGGGACGGTTGTAACACCTTAGTTTCCTCAAATCATAAACAAGCTAGAGTGATGACACAAGCTCTACACATGATAAATAACAGTATCTGCTATATAAGCGGCATTTCTAATTGCTAGAGAAAGTTTTCCATTAAATAGTAGTGTCCCAAGATCAAAAATCTAGGAATCCAAAATATATTTTTTAATCGGTATTTTATTACATTTACATTTATTCATTTAGCAGATGCTCGTATCCAGCGAGTACAGGGACATTCCCCCTGAGTCAAGGAGGGTGAAGTGCCTTGCCCAAGGACACAACGTCTTGTTGGCACAGCCGAGAACCGAACTCGCAACCTTCCGATCATGAGCCCCACGCCTTTACCCGCTGAGCCACCTGACTTTTATCAGCTAAAAACACAATACACTCAAATGTAAAAAAGTAGCTGAAACCATGCGAAAGCTAATGTATCAGAATTAAACTGACTACTCCGAAACCGTACCCTTTTCAATTTATCCATGGTTAGTTACCGCCGGTCGAAAACGCAATATTAGCCACCTGCACTGAGGAAAGACAGCATTAGACTCTGCAGGATGTGAATCATAGTTTGGTTAACAACATATTAAAACTCCGTATGGAAGACAAAGCGGCAGGGGGCCACCGCACCACACTCGGCTCCAGATCTTCGCCCAAGTCTGAGAAGGACCGGAAGGGTATTGCACAAAACCAAGATAAGGGATTAAGCCGGGATATGTTTGTTATCCTGGCTGAATTTAGCCTCAGGTCGGTTGCATGAAAGCAGATACAACTTAGCCTGGGGGGTATTGCACGAAAGTAGAATAAAGAAAGCCAGAATAACTGAGCAAGCGCGGCTTGACCTAGTCTGGTCGTCGTATCCTGGCTTAATTGGTTGCACGTTTGCCAAACCAGGATGAAAAGGCGCGGCTATGTCAAGCCAGATGTAGGTAGTCAGGATTAATGCGTGTTCACGGCATTCTTAAATAGACCTCGCGATCGCTCACAGAATCACCGATCAGAACATGGAAAAGAGTCGCGCAACATATTTCACGGCCGCAGAACAACAGCAGCTGCCGGAAATGACGTTCCAGCGGACCAATCACAGCGCTTGCGACGGAGACAACGCGACGCGTAGTTAGGATTTTTTGGAGGTGCGCGGAGGAGCAATGCGGGAGGGTCCGCGTTGTCTGCGGGCGACGCATTCGCGGGAGCATAAACTACGCTGTAGAACTAAAAAATGAGGCGGCCTTGGCGCATGCATGGACCCTGAAAGACATAACTAATCAAACTGCATCGAGACTAGTCCTAGTCTGAGACTAGTCTGTTCAAGTTTAGTCAACAGCGCTGTTTACCTACGAGAATGAAGTAAGTGATTTTAGCTTGACATAACATTTACATTTTAAAATAACTTTTAAACTTAAGATAGCGCTAGCTAGGTGGCTAGCTGGTTCTAATGTGTAACTTAAACGTTTCTAGCTAGCTAGCTCGAGCTAGCATCCAGTCAGTGGATGGATGTCCTGGACCTGTTACTGACAGCTCAACACGTGATTTGCATTAAACTCTTTAATTTAGATTGAACCAATAAGTAATACAAATGTTATTGCATTTTATCGTGATGCAGAGATAGCTGTCAGTCCTGATCCCGTCTGTAAACCCTAGCATGGAAGCTTGCAACCATGACTTGCCTCCTTACATTTGCTACTAGCTCATTAGCTACTTACAGTAAATACAGAGATATTCTCCCTGTGAAGCGCCTTGCCAAGGACACAACGTCACATGGACACAGCCGTGATTCGAACTTACAACCTTCCGATCACGAGGCCAACACCGTAACCCGCTGAGCCACCTGACTCCCAATTAGTCAGCTCAGTCCCATAACCCAGTGAGAATGAATCTGTTTTTTGAATGATTGATTCCAGACTGAACATCGAAGGGCTGCTGGTGTATTTCCCCTATGACTACATCTATCCTGAACAGTACTCCTACATGCTGGAGTTGAAGAGGACTTTAGACGCCAAGGTGAACAATAAAGCTTCATTTAGCAGACACTTTATCCAAAGGGACTTACAATTTAAGTGCAGGGACAGTCACCCTGAGACAGGTAGGGTTAAGTGCCTTGCCCAAGGACACAACATCACATAGTCACAGCCAGGGTTCAAACTCTCAACCTTCCGATCACAAGGCCAACGCCTTAACCCGCCATCTGACTCCCCAGGGTGAATGGACAGGTTACCCATCAGCCTGTTGTCTAAAGTCTGACAGTTATTTGATGTCAGCTAAGTTGTCTTTTCTTAAAGGGACATGGCGTTCTGGAAATGCCTTCTGGAACAGGGAAGACCATCTCTCTCTTGTCTCTAATCGTTGCCTACCAGCGGGTGAGTGAGGACACCTGGTGATATCTACAGGCTGCTGATTGTATCTCTGGCCCTCTGGTGGTGTAGCAAGCATCACAATTTCATACTGATGCTATCTGAATGTGACCCTGGTTTCTCTCCGCTCGGTTTGTCTCCCCCCTCCTCTCCCACTTCTCTCCTACTCCTCTCCCCTACTCTCCCCTCCTCACCCTCTCTCAGGCACATCCCCTAGAGGTCACCAAGCTCATCTATTGCTCCAGGACCGTCCCTGAGATAGAGAAGGTAGGAGGAAACAGAGTTCCCATCTCTTCCCCTGGTCTTACTTCAGAAAAGAGAATTTAAGCTTTTCAAGGGTTTAATAAACACTGTTGTTATTCAGATAGCTGCACCTCACCTGCTTGAATCTGATGATCTGTGTTGGTCTGCTGTCTGTGTCCTACGCCCCTCCCTCTCCCCATCTGTGTGTGTGTGTCTCTCTCTCTCTCTCTGTCTCTCTGTGTCTCTGTCTCTGGCTCTGGCTCTGTCTCTCTCTCCTCCCCTACTTCAGGTGGTGGAGGAACTGAGGAAGTTAATGGAGTTCTACTCCAAGGAGACGGGAGAGAGGAGCAACTTCCTAGCCCTGGCCCTGTCCTCCAGGAAGAACCTGTGTGTGCATCCAGAGGTTGGATACATCTGTTCCTCCACCACCTGACCCCCTCTATCAGCTGACCCCCTCTACCACCTGACCCCCTCCCTCCACCACCTGACCCCCTCTACCACCTGACCCGCTCCCTCCACCACCTGGCCCCCTCCCTCCACCACCTGACCCCCTCTATCACCTGACCCCCTCTACCACCTGACCCGCTCCCTCCATCACCTGACCCCCTCCCTCCACCACCTGACCCCCTCTATCACCTGACCCCCTCCACCACCTGACACCCTCTATCACCTGACCCTTTCCACCACCTGATCCCCTCCACCCACCACCTGACCCCCTCTATCACCTGACCCCCTCTTTCACCTGACCCTCCACCACCTGACCCCCTCTATCACCTGACCCCTTCTACCGCCTGACACCCTCCACCACCTCATCCCCTCCACCCACCAACTGACCCCCTCTATCACCGGACCCCCTCTATCACCTGACCCCCTCTATCACCTGACCCCCTCTTTCACCTGACCCTCTCCCTCCACCACCTCACCCCCTCTATCACCTGACTCCATCCACCTACCACCTGACCCCCTCTCACCTGACCCTCTCCACCCACCACCCGACCCTCTCCACCACCTGACCCCCCTCCACCATCTGACCTGTCTATCACTTAATTTCCTCCACCACCTGAACCCCCCCAACACCTAACCCCCCTCGCAAAAGGTATTTACTCCTGTTGTTATTGTGTGTGTGTGTGTGTGTGTCCAGGTGAGCTCCCTGCGTTTCGGGAAGGAGGTGGATGGGAAATGCCACAGTCTAACAGCATCCTACATCCGCGCTCAGCGCCACACCAACGCCAGCCAGCCAGTGTGTCGCTTCTATGAGGTGAGATCTTCCTTTGTGTGTGTCTCTCCCTCTGTCTCTCTCTGTTTCTCTTTTTTTTTTCTTTCCATCGATCACTGCATCTCCCTCTCCCCTTCACTCATTTTATCTCTCACCCCCTTCCACACCTTTCTTCTATCCTCTCTACATTTGCGTTTCTACTTAATTTACCCCCCCCTCTCTCTCTCACACACACTGGCTCTCACTCTCTCTCACACTCTTTCTCTCTCTCTCTCTCTCTCTCTCTCTCTCTCTCTCTCTCTCTCTCTCTCTCTCTCTCTCTCTCTCTCTCTCTCACAGGAGTTTGATGCGGTGGGTCGCCAGGTGCCCCTCCCAGCTGGCATCTACAACCTGGACGACCTGAAGGACTTTGGCAGGAGGAAGGGCTGGTGTCCGTACTACCTGGCTCGCTACTCCGTACGTAGCCGGACTCAAACTAACCTGCCCCGGGATCCTAACCAGCCCTCTGTTTCTCTCTGTTAGGATTTACCTGTGTCAATCCAATTGCGTCGTCTGTGTAACGACCTGAGCCCTTCTTGTTTCAGATCCTGCACGCCAACATCGTGGTGTACAGCTACCACTACCTCCTCGACCCCAAGATCGCTGACCTCGTCTCCAAAGAGCTCGCCAAGAAATCGGTGGTGGTCTTCGACGAAGCTCATAACATAGGTTTGTACGCCATCTGCCTGTCTGTCCCATTGTGGCTGTGATGCAGAGTTTTTTGGGAACCTTTATACCTCTCTCTCCTTCCCTCGCTCTCACTCCCTCTCTCTTCTCTCCTTCCTCACATTCTCTCCTTTCTCTCTCTCTCCCTCTTCTCCTCTTTCCCTTGCTCTCACTCTCTCTGCCTCCCTCCCTCTCCTTCCTCCTTCTCTCCTTCCTCACCCTCCTTTCTCTCTCTATCCCCTCTTTTTCCTCTTCTTCCTTTCCTTCTCTCCTTCCTCACCCTCTTCACCCTCTTCCCTCATCTCTCCCTTCTTCTACCTCTCCTCCTCCTCCCTCTCCTCCTCCTCCTTCCCTCGTTCTCACTAGACAACGTGTGTATCGACTCCATGAGCGTCAACATCACCAGACGCACTCTGGACCGTTGCCATGCCAACGTGGACACCCTCCAGGCCACCATTCACAAGTAAGAATCCCGACCGTCACCGTGCTCCTAAATGTCTCCGCTCTGTAACCGTAACCCCGCCCCCCCCTCTTCTTTGATAGGATCAAAGAGACGGATGCCGCCAAGCTGAAGGAAGAGTACAGGCGATTGGTGGAGGGGCTAAAGGAAGCCAACGTTGCCAGGGAGACGGACGTGTACATGTCCAATCCTGTCCTTCCTGATGAAATTCTCCAAGGTGAGGATCCAGGCCTGTGACTTCTAGGGTCCTGTCAATGACCCTTACATAGATGTGTTGATTTGTGTGTGTGTGTGGTGGTGGTGTGTGTATTGGCCTTTTAAATTATACTCTTAAGTGAAAGTTTATGTTCTTCCTAGTTCGTCTGCTTTTATTGACCTCCATCTATTCTCCCTGCTCCCTCCATCCCTCCTACTCTCCTTCCATAAATATCTGCTCTCTCCCTCCTCCATTCTACTCTCCCTCCATACATCTCTCCTCCCTCCTACTCTCCTTCCATACATCTCTCCTCCCTCCTACTCTCCTTCCATACATATCTGCTCTCTCCCTCCATCCATCCATTCTACTCTCCCTTCATACATCCCTGCTCCCTCCTACTCTCCCTCCATACATCCCTGCTCCCTCCTACTCTCCTTCCATACATCCCTGCTCCCTCCTACTCTCCCTCCATACATCCCTGCTCCCTCCTACTCTCCCTCCATACATCCCTGCTCCCTCCTACTCTCCCTCCATACATCCCTGCTCCCTCCTACTCTCCCTCCATACATCCCTGCTCCCTCCTACTCTCCTTCCATACATCCCTGCTCCCTCCTACTCTCCCTCCATACATCTCTGCTCCCTCCTACTCTCCCTCCATACATCCCTGCTCCCTCCTACTCTCCCTCCATACATCTATGCTCCCTCCTACTCTCCCTCCATACATCTCTGCTCCCTCCCTGTTCCATCTCCCTCCCTCCCTGCTCCAGAGGCTGTGCCCGGCAGTATCCGGACTGCAGAGCACTTTGTGGGCTTCCTGAAGCGCTTCCTGGAGTATCTCAAGTCTCGCCTGAGGATCCATCACGTGGTTCAGGAGAGCGCTCCTCAGTTCCTCAAGGACATCTTCGACAAGGTCTGCATCGACCGCAAGCCTCTCCGGTAAGACGCTTCACTTCCACCTCCCCTCTTCTCTCCCTCCCCTCTCCTCTCTGCATATGTCTCCTCTCTGCCTCTCTTTTCCTCTTCTCTCCTCTCCACCTCCCCTCTTCTCTCCCTCCTCTCTCCTCTCAGTCTCTCTCCTCAGCCTCTCTCTTCTCATCCTCTCAGCCGTGGTCTCCTTTCTCGCTCTCCTTTTCTCTCCGTGTCCTCTCTTCTCCGCCTCTCCTCTTCTCTCCCTCTCCTATCCTCTCTGCCTCTTCTCTCCTCTCCACTTCCCCTCTTCTCTCCCTCTCCTCTTTTCTCTCCCTCTCTCTGTCACTGTGACCCTTAACATGCGACTGTAGACAGAGAATTCCATCTCCACCTCTGTAAAGTTCACATGCCATCAAAGAAACATGAATACAGTTTTTCCCTCGTTCCAGGTTTTGCGCCGAGCGCCTGCGCTCGTTGCTACGGACGTTGGAGATTGCGGACATCGCCGACTTCTCTGCCATCACGCTCATCTCCAACTTCGCCACGCTGGTCAGCACGTACAGCAAGGGGTTCACCATCATCATTGAGCCCTTCGAGGACCGGACACCCACCATCGCCAACCCCGTCCTGCACTTCAGGTGAGCAGGCTGGGGGGAAAGGGCGTGGTGGATGTTGTTGATACACCGATCACAGCTTAATAGCACGTATCTGGGATCGTCTTATAATCCTGCCCTGTCTCTTCCTGCCTCCTTCTAGCTGTATGGACCCGTCTATCGCTATCAAGCCTGTGTTCCAACGTTTCCAATCAGTCATCATCACCTCAGGGGTAGGCTGCTTCTCCTCCTCTCTCTCTCTCTCTCTCTCTCTCTCTCTCTCTGTCTCTCTCTCTATCCCTTTCCATCCCCTGTCTCCCTCCTCCTTCTGTAGACCAGATTTTCCTGTCTGTCTGCCAAGAGAACAGACCACCACAATACCTGTCTGTCTGCCAAGAGAACAGACCACCACAATACCTGTCTGTCTGCCAAGAGAACAGACCACCACAATACCTGTCTGTCTGCCAAGAGAACAGACCACCACAATACCTGTCTGCCAAGAGAACATACCACCACAATACCTGTCTGTCTGCCAAGAGAACAGACCACAACAATACCTGTTTGTCTGCCAAGAGAACAGACCACAACAATACCCGTCTGTCTGTCACAGTAGCATCACAGCTATTGTGAACACAGAACAACTCCATGCCAGGCCTGCAGGTCGCTCTCTTCTAAACCACACACCTGCCAAGAACTTCATTCCCACAGGAATGAAGCTGGCCTCTAGGTGTCCTCAGTGGTCTTTTCCCTCAGCAGGGGATTTTGAAACACTGATGTGAGCTCATTGAAGCAGCTGTGGTGAAACAGGGTTGCTCCTCCTTTCCGGTGTGTCCCTGATCAGATGATCTGTTCCCAGACGCTGTCACCTCTGGACATCTATCCCAAAATACTTGACTTCCGGCCCGTCACCGTGGCGTCCTTCACCATGACGCTGGCACGCACCTGCCTCTGTCCTCTGGTGGGTACCACACTTCGCCAGGGTAGAGTGGGGGGGGCTCTAGAACACAGAGATAATCTTAACTCTGAGATTCGAACCTTGGACCTGCTTGACTTCTCTCTCTCTCTCCCAGGTGGTCGGCCGCGGCAACGACCAGGTGGCCATGAGCTCGAAGTTTGAGACGCGAGAAGACTTCGGTGAGTTGCTGTCTTCGTGGTCGATGTCGTCATGGAATCCTGTGAAGGCGTGGCTGTCTGGTTGGTTGTTGTGGTGTTTCTGCAAAACTCAGCCATTCCTGTTTAACAGCGGTGGTTCGTAACTATGGAAACCTGCTGCTGGAGATGTCTGCGATTGTGCCAGATGGTATAGTGGCATTCTTTACCAGCTACATCTACATGGAGAACATAGTGGCGTCCTGGTATGAGCAGGTGGGGAACACATACACAGACACTTAAACCCACACTGCATTTAGATTGTGAATATTACACATTACAACCCCTACTATTAGTATGTTTGACCCTAAGTCAATAGGGTTGTATCTCTCAACTATTTTTCTCAAGATCGTATATATTGTATCCCAGCACTCTTTGAACCCAACCTGTACCTGTTGTGTGCATTTCCTTACTTATTTTACCCCCATTCCTTTATCCCTGTGTGCACTCTTCTAATCTTTTAACTCACACCCTTACCCCTGTGTGCTTTGACAAGACTGTGTGCTGTTGTTGCTAAACATTTTCCCCTCAGGGATTAATAAAGTATTCTGTATCTGAATCTAAAACATGTACATACACAATAAGGAACTCAATGTGTGTGTGTGTGCAGGGCATCCTGGAGAACGTGCAGAGAAACAAGCTGATCTTCATTGAGACCCCAGACGCTGCTGAGACCAGCATGGCTCTGGAGAAGTTCCAGGAGGTGAGCAGATACACGCTCACTGCTCAAAATGGCTGCTGTGATGCCCTGTGTCTCTGACCCCTGACCCTGCCTGTCCCTAGGCGTGTGAGAACGGCAGGGGGGCCATCCTGCTCTCTGTGGCCCGCGGCAAGGTCTCCGAGGGAATCGACTTTGGTGAGAGTGTGAGAGAGAGTTTGAGAGAGTATGAGAGAGAGAGAGAGGGTGGGTGAGTGAGAGAGAGATCACTTGACTGTAGCTGTTTTTTCCTCACACTGTGGATCTGTTCTGTTGTCCAGTGCATCATTTTGGCCGGGCAGTGATCATGTTCGGGGTTCCCTACGTGTACACGCAGAGCCGCATCCTCAAGGTCTGACTCCCTCTTCATCCCTCTCTTTCTGTCCTCTCTTACATCCTCCCTCTCTCCCTCCTTTCTCCATCCTCCCCCCTTTCTCTACGTCCGCCTTCTAGCCTTCTGTTCTCAAATACATCCCCCTTTTTCTCACACTTTTTGTCTCTTTCTCCTCCCACAACCCCCCCTCCTTCCCTGTTGGTGCTGTGGTTATGACCTCTGACCTCTAATGTCACAGGCTCGTCTGGAGTACCTCAGGGACCAGTTCCAGATCCGAGAGAACGACTTCCTGACGTTCGATGCCATGCGACATGCTGCCCAGTGTGTCGGCCGGGCCATCCGGGGCAAGACGGACTACGGTCTAATGATCTTTGCTGACAAGGTGTGTTTGTGTTTGTGTGTGTGTGTGTGTGTGTGTGTGTGCGCGTTTGTGTGTCTGTTGAAACATCCTACCTTAAGACAGAGATCAGAGCTCTAACCTGGTCTCCTCCTCCCCCACTCCTTGTCTCTCTCTCCCCGGGGCTCCAGCGCTACGCGCGGGCAGACAAGCGTGGGAAGCTTCCCCGGTGGATCCAGGAGCACCTGACTGACGGCAGCCTCAACCTAACTATAGACGAGACCATCCAGCTGTCCAAACACTTCCTGCGGCAGATGGCCCAGCCCTTCAGACAGGTACGCTGCTGCTAACACACACACACACACACACACACACACACACACACACAGACACATACAGACACACACATAGATACAGACACGCACACACATATACACACACACGCAGATATACACACACACACACACACAGTCTCTAACTCCGTATAAGTTACATATTCAAACCATCCTATCTTCCCTTCCTTATCCTCCTCCCCTTCCACCCCCAGGAGGACCAGCTGGGTCTGTCTCTGCTGACTCTGGAGCAGCTGCAGTCTGAGGAGATGCTGAAGAAGATCGCTCAGATCGCCCACCAGGCCTGAGAGAGCACAACGATGACCTCATCAGCAGCTTGAGACACCACTGTGATGACCTCATCAGCCTGAAACGTCATAACGATGAACTTGTCAGCTTGAAATGTCACCGAGATTACCTCATCAGCCTGAAATGTTGCCATGATGACCTTGTCAGCCTGAGATGTTGCTGTGATTACCTCATCAACCTGTGACAAAGGCAGCAGGCCAAGGTGCTGCCGTAATGAGGTAATCAGCCTGAGACATCACCTCTAAGATGATGTCATCAATCATGAACATTTTGCTTGTGTTGGTTAAATGCATCTGTTCTGTGCCGCTGTAACCTGTAAATATAGGTCCCTATTATATTTAAAAAAAAAATTTTTTTTATGAATAATACATTTGTTTATATTTGTTTGGGGGTTACATTAATAAATGTTGACATTTTGTACCATACTTGTTTAGCCTACTTGTCGTTTTACTAACTTTAAGAGATTTCGTCTCTATGGCAATAAGGCAGGAAAGGACACAGTGGTCAAACCGACTTTAAATACTTTATTTCAATATCTTCAGTAACTACAAAATAAAAAAATCCGTAATATTTCATTTCAAGCATGTTTGGAAACGTGTGTTTAGATAAGTGATGAACACGTAGCTTACCAAGCGAAGTTACCTGAATTAGTGATAAAACGCCAAAGATGTTACTGTTGTTAGCGAATCCTGGCGAAGGGGATCAAGTAACCAAGGATTCGTCCATTTTCTCACAAGTTTTCCTCAGTGTTCCCTTTTTTGTTTCCTTGAGGGTTTTAGGTTTAGCTACTGTACAGTTTTGTGGACTTACGTGAAGCCTTCCGAGACATTTCTTATTTAATGGTCTGAACAAATAATACTTGATTTGATTTAATGAAGTCAGCGGATCGGTCTCTTCCACTGGGGAGAAAGTTAAATTAGTAATCCGAACAGATCGCCGGTATATTTTGAAAAGAACAACTTAGAACCGATTTTTTTCCCGTTGGGGGCTTCTTATCACTTGATAACGGTTAATGATAATTTTTGATCCATTTGTATAAATATATAAAATGGAGAATAACATTTGATAATCAAAATTTGAACCAGTTAACGTCAGTGAACTGAAGTATAAAATAAAATACAAACGTTAGCTACTCAACCAACATCTTAACACTAACTTCTATACGTATTAACACAAATTCAAACAACGTCAAACATTTTCGAGAATTGTTTAAACTTTCATAGCTGGGAAATCAACTACAGTGTAAACAACAGCATCATCAACAAGCACATCTACTGGACAGCATTATGCATATTTGCAGATAAAACCGGAATGTACGAAGCTTAAAAAAACATGTAAATTTACAATATTCAAAACACTTCTTCAAAGCACTCAGATGTCGCTGCTTAGAAAGTTATTATCAAAATATTTCTAACTGTGAAGACCAAGAGCAGAACTGTATATTTATATGACTGTAGACCTGTAGGTTCATGTAGAGTAGAACAACTGTATGCTCAGTATGTGTGTGTGTGTGTGTGTGTGTGTGTGTGTGTGGGCATATGTGTTATTGTATGTTAGCATGTGTGTAGGGGGTGGGCATGTGTGTGTGTGTGCGTGTATGTGTTATTGTATGTTCGCGTGCGTGTGTGTGTGTGTGTGTGTGTGTGCGTGGGGGGGGGGGGGGGGGGTATGTGTGTGTGTATGTGTGTGTGCTAGCTGGTTCCGCTGAGGGATCCACGTCGTGCCAGACTCTGGGTACTGGAGCTGAAGACTCGAGACTCTGTCAGGCTACTGGGGTTCTGGAAGACACACACGCACACATAGACATCTTACATTTAGCAGACTTATCCAGGGACATTCCCAGAGGCAAGTAGGGTGAAGTGCCTTGTCCAAGGACACAATACAATTTTTTGCACAGGTTACTAGCCCGTTTCCCTAACCGCTCACCCACCTGACTCCCAGACACACACAATGACACATACAAAAGACACATACACATCATAATCATCATCAACACATACACTCTCACCCAATTTAAATACACTATATCCCCCGCTAGATAAATCACAGTAAATGTAACACTGGTAGACCAGCAGCCTGTCTCACCCTGGCAGCCTCCAGTCTCTCTCTGGCCCCCACGTTCAGAACATTCAGAGAGTTGGCTCTCTTCATCCTGGTTGAGAAGTGAAGGGACAGAGGGAGGGGGAGAGGGATGGAGTGGGGAGGCAGGGAAGGAAAGAGGGAGGGAGGGGAAAGGTGAGTCAAGTCTTGCTTCTTAACCCCATTCGAACTCCAGACTCCCTCTCTCCCTCCTGATAGGTGTGTGCGTTGATGATGATGATGTGTGTGTGTGTATATGATGTTCATGTTGTTAGTGCGTGCGGGAGCTCACCCCGGGGTGCGGGGGGCCGAGTCCTGCGGCCCCCCTCCCTTCAGCTTCCTGACCAGCTTCTCGCTGCTGCGCCGGATGGATTCCCGGAGCTTGGTGAAGGAGCCACTCCGCTTCAGACCCCCCAGGCCGTCCTGCTGGTAGCCTCCGTCGAGGGGGTGGGACCAGGCAGGGCGGCCGTCCCCTGACACACATACACATGTACACACACACACATACACACATCCATGCATGCACATTCACACACACGGGGAAAAAAATAAGATTTTCCATAAGTGACCAGCTGCACAGGCCTCCACCCAGGTGAGATCCTGGATCCTGGTCTCACCTTCCACAGAACTAAACTCGTCTCACCATCCACACAGCCAAACCTGTCTCACCCTCCTCAGAACTAAATCTGTCTCACCCTTCACAGAGCCAAACCTGTCTCTCCCTCCACACAGCCAAACGTGTCTCACCCTCCTCAGAACTAAATCTGTCTCACCATCCACAGTCAAACCTGTCTCACCCCCCACACAGCCAAACCTGTCTCACCCTCCTCAGAACTAAATCTGTCTCACCATCCACAGTCAAACCTGTCTCACCCCCCACACAGCCAAACCCATCTCACCCTCCACGGAGCCAAACCCGTCTCACCCCCCACATAGCCAAACCTGTCTCACCATCCACAGTCAAACCTGTCTCACCCCCCACACAGCCAAACCTGTCTCACCCTCCACAGAGCCAAACTCCTTCTCATGGGCTCTGGTGAGGATCTCCTTGTACAGAGACTCTGCCTGTCTGTACTTCCCCTGCTTCAAGTAGCACGACGCCTGCGGACACAGAAGAACACGCACACGTTACGCTCTGCACAAACACACACACATTACATTCTGTTCACACACACATTACACCAGTGGTGTCAAACTCGTGCCATTGCAGGCCAAGAGGGTGCAGGTTTTCGTGTCAACCAATCCACTACACCAGCTGGACAAACTTGTTAGTGAAATCAGCTGGTGTAGTGGCTTGGTTGACATGAAAACCTGCACCCTCTTGGCCCGCGATGGCACGACTTTTACACCACCGCATTAGGCTCTACCCCCCCCCACGCCCTCTCTTTGTACCAGGTTGTTCTTGGTCTTGGCCACGTTAGCATCATCAGGGCCTAGTCTCGTCTGGTAGATGTGCAGCGCTCTCTCATAGTACTGCTCCACTTCCTGGTACTTGCCCTGGTTCTGACACAGCAGAGCCAGGTTGTTCAACTGCTTCGCCACGTCAGGGTGGTCTGTGCCCAGCACCTGCAGACACACCCACAAACACAGTCAGGGGTGCGTTCAGAGACACGCCCACAAACACCATCAGGGGTGCGTTCAAAGACACGCCCACCTGTCTGTCTGGTCACCCGTTTCCTGAGTGCAGACGGGAGGAAAGACCTACCTTCTCTCTGATCTCCAGAGCTCTCTTACACAGAGGCTCTGCCTCCTTGTACTTCCCTCGCTTTCCGTACAGCACCGCTAGGTTGTTGAGAGTGGCAGCCACCTGCAACACACACATGCAGACAGACAGGTCCATGGACAGACAGTCAGACATTTAAATTTAGTCATTTAGCAGACACTCTTATGCAGAGCAACAGACAGACACATAAATGTAAATTAAATGGACAGACAGACAGAGTCAGTCAGACAGACAGATTGACAGACAGACATAGTCAAACAGACAGACATAGTTAGACAGACAGACAGACAGTCAGACAGAGTCAGTCAGACAGAGTCAGTCAGACAGACAGAGTCAGTCAGACACACACAGACAGTGTCAGTCAGACAGACAGGCTTGGAGACCTACAGCAGGATGATCCACACCCAATGTCTTCTCTCTAATGGCCAGAGCGTCGTTCAGCAGACTGGCCGCCTCCTTGTACTTGTTCTGGTCTCTGCAGTCAAAAACAACACGACTCCATCTCAAGGCTAATCTCCCCCTGGCTTTAGCAAACCAGCACAACGCTAACAAAAGCAGCATATCCTAGCATTGTGGCTAACTAGCATAGCTATCTTAGTAGCTAATTAGCCAGCCTCTCACCTGTAGACCAGAGCCAAGATGTTGAGCATGGTGGCTACATCAGGATGGCTATGACCGGAAGACTTCTCCAGGTCCTCCAGGGCCTGCTTGCAGAGGGGCACGGCCACCTCGTACCTGCCCTGGGAGGCGTACTGGATCACCAGGTTGTGGAGAGTCCGGAGCCGGGCCGGGATCTCGTAGCCGCCTTGCTGGGCGGCGGCAGCGGCACTGCAGTGATGGGGCTGCTGGGACACTAGGGGGCAGCAGAGGGGGGGGGGGTTATGGATGGAGGGATGGATGGAGGATGTGTACACACATATACAAGTTGGCACACATGGCCATGAATGTAAACACTAACAGGCACGCATCCACTCACACATGGAAGGCAGGCCTTAAAGAGGGTGGTGTTTGGGTGTGAGGGAGGGTACGTACTGTGTGTTTAGGTGTGAGGGAGGGTACATGCTGTGTGTTTGGGCATGAGGGAGAGTACATACTGTGTGCTTGTTCCTCCTCATCAGTCGGAAAGAGATCATCCAGCGTCTCCTTCATGGACGCCGGTTCTTTCTCATCCTGACAAACGACACAGACGTTTACACACGCATGTACATGTACAACCAATAAAAATACACCCAGCTCCAGGCCTCCCAGGCAGGCTGCAGATTGACCTCACCAGCGTGGGCTCCTCCTGGTCGTACTGCCGCATGCTGCTCATGAAGGCCAGGTGTCTGTTCTGCTCCTCCAAGGTCACCAGGTCCTGCTCCCTCTCCTGCAGCCTCTGCTGGGCTCCGGCCAGCTCGTCACGAAGCCACTGGTTCTCCTGGCACAGACGCCTCACCTGCGCCCGCAGCTTCTGCTTCTCCGCCTCCAGGGAGCCCAGGTGGGCAGAGAGAGCCAGCATCACCTGGGGGATGAGGGGGTGGGGTGGGGATGGTGGGGGGTTTGTTCCTCCTTAACATCCCCGTTTGCTTCTTTGATTACTCAGCTGTCCCCCCGTCTCCACTCACCTGTTCTCACCCATCTCCCATACCTTTACCCCATACCCCCATTTCCCCTCCTTGCGTGTGCTTCCTCCTCCTCCAAATACCACATTACCATCATCCCCCCCCCCCCCCCCCCCCCCCTCACCTGTGCCTCCCCCAGACCCAGCTCGATCCTCTCCAGAGACTGAAGGATGATGCCAGACTTCTCTTGCTCTAGGCTGCCGCTCTCTGCGGCCGGCCGGCCCTCCAGCGCCCCCTGCAGGCTGTGCAGCAGGTTACGGTTCTCCCCTCGCAGAGCCTCCAGCCCTGCGATCACCTGCCGCGTGCTGCACACAATCTCCTCCCCCGACAACATGGCTCCAGCTCTAGGTTCCACCCTGAGGGCGGGGGAGGGGAGGAGATATTTAAATTGTGAATATTACACATTACAACCCCTGGTAGTGGTATGTATGACCCTAAATCAACAGGGTTGTATCTCCAACTATTTATCTCCTGTGTATTTTTCATCTCAAGATTCGTATATATTGTATCGCAGCACTTCAGCCTTTACCCCTTGTTTGCATTCACATACTTATTTCCCTTGTGCGTGTGAGTTTTTTTGAAGCCACTGGGTCTGGCATGACAGAGAGAGGATTTGCAAGACAGCCTTAGCCTTTAGCTAAGCAGTCACATTTCAAATATTCATAATTAATCTACTTTTCATTTTACATTCAACTTTTTCTTAGATTTGTATACAACACATTGTCAAGAGTCTACATATGAACTAGTGATTGATTCGGACTATCAGTTTTTGCTTGGCACTTGTATAAACATTAAATTAGCCTTAGTGATGAATTAGATTTATTTTATTTAAATAATTTTGAAATATATGAGCTTAGCTATTGAATGGGGTTGTATATATTGTAGTGTGTTGTTGGTACCATGTCAAGTTTGGCATTGATTTCTCAAAGTTTTGTTGATTTTAATAGGAATCATAAGATTAACTTCCTGTTTGGTTGTGTTATTGCGAAATTAAAAAGGCTGTACAAACGGTTTGGAAAATCAAAAAACCTTTGACAGCTTTTGTGAGGCTTGGTCTGAAGATGTTGCCAGCCAAAAATTGTGAAGATTGGATATGAATTGTAGAAGTAGTAACAAAAAAACACTAAATCTAAATATTTGCCATTATGAGTTGTTGAGGCGGTTCTGTTTGTTGTGAGGAATGAGGCACATGGAATGAATTTCAGGATTCTAGGACGAGAGAGATACAAATGGCATCACTTTTAAAAAGAGCAAATTGGGGTGTGGCCTGTAGAGGACCAACAATTATGAAAATCAAAAATTCTATTGATAAGTTTTTGTGAGGGTTCTATGATATGATTATGGGGAAGATTGGGCAAAAATTGTAGGAGTAGCGAAAAAATACATTTGATACATTTATGTTGTACAGACAAATCTATGGGTTTGCCACTATAGGTTGTGCTGACTTTGTTGTTCATCGTGACAAATAAGGCATCTGTAATTAATTTCAGGATACTAGGACAAGTACCTGTAAAAAGGACACAAATGGTCAAATTGGGGCGTGGCCTGTGGCGCCCCCTTTGGTCTCAAGTGGACCAAAATGGGTGTGGTAGTTCATAATGTGGTGCTGTTTCACCATGCCAAAAATCTCAATCTTTTGACTGCTGTGTTCAAGGGCCAAGGGCCAATCCAAGGGCTGCCATTGACTTCAATGGTACAAGGACAATAATTCCTACAATAACAATAGGTTTCCAACGAAGGAATCCTAATTAATTAGACACTTTTATCCAAGGCAACTTACAGCAAGTACAGGGACAAGTGCCTTGCCCAAGGACACAATGTCACATAGCTACAGCTGGGAATCAAACTCACAACCTTATGATCATAAGGCCAACGCCTTAACCTGCTGAGCCACCTGACTCCCCCATGTATTTAAGAGTGGAAATTTTTATTTTATTAAAATGAAATGTATTTCCTGATCCTGTTTGGGCCTGCAGGTGGCCTTGCTGGCCCTGACGGCCCACAACTGAGGAGTAGTAATGGCTACTTTCTCCTGTCAGAATCCATACTTCATTTTAACATACAGTACATGTACTTCTACATGAGTGAAGGAAGTATATACTTTTGCCATCTCTGTTGATAAGTTTGTTCACCTAGTACACAGGTGTCAAGATCCAGTCCTCGAGGGCTGCTGTCCTAAAGGTTTTAGATGTTTCCCTGCTCCACGACCCTTCATTAGAATCAGGTGTGCTGAAGCAGGGACACATCTAAAACCTACAGGACAGCAGCCCTTGAGGACTGGAGTTTGACACCCCTGACCTAGTAGGTTCCTAAACAGACCCAGCCTAGCACGCGACTCTAAACAACGCCCTCCTCTGTTACCTAGCAACAGGCGACTATATCCTCTTTTCCTGCACTTATGATATAGGATATTTCAGAATACTTACATTTTTTAATCTTTTATAAAAGCCTTAGACTAACGTTTCAAATGCGTGTGTTAAATCACTGATATATTCAAATAGCCTACTATAAAGGTCACTGTGTAGACTGAATAAATGACCCCTTATTAGTCCCACAGTGGGTAAAACTCACACTTGATCAACGCATTGGCCGGGATTTGAAACAAAACTTCTGCATATAGTGGCAAGAATCCTACCACTGAACCACCGGTGCTGTCCAGTACTGTTAAACAGTTACCTACTACACCAGGTAGGAACGTGCGGCATCAGGCGCACGATCTCGGGAACGGGATGGTGATGAAAACGGTGGAACCGGACAGGTGGAATTCATAGATGTTGACTGCGTGTCAACAACCCAATCTCTTTCAGCCATTGCTCGATTGCGTTTATACCTGCATCCTAGCACAGTACACCACTCCCACAAATAATGCAGCCTAATGAACCAAATAGCTGGAAAGCAGACACCGCTGATCCAGGCGTCTTCCATTACATTTCAACTCAATACATCTTCCAGCTGAATTGCTCCAAATCAGCTTTAGTGCCAGCTGTTGCTTCGGCCAAAGTTAGAAATTAACCTAAATTGGACAGGTAAATAATAGCCAACTACTTCCCAGCTTCATTCCATCAACAAAAGTTATTTATAGCCCACCTGCTGTTAATTCCCGTCTCCTAGCGTGGATTGGAAGTCTTTTATTCGAGTGTCCGCTTCTTAATTTGTGATCCCATTAAAATCGCTTGGACATATTTCCATCAAAACATCGACTCCTCTATTCGGTGATCACCCGATCTAGATAACGGCGATCCTCTTGGCTCTAATAACGTTGAATTTAGAAACCGTTCACCTGTTATTCCAGCTCAGACCGTCTGTGTACCGTTTGCGTTTACCTGATCTCATACCCACCATGCACCGCGGCACCGGGGATGTAGTCCAGGGGATGTAGTCCGTCTATCCGAATCAGAATCAGAATTTTATTCGCTATGCAAGATATACGAACATAGAACATATATGGAACATAATAAGGGTAGATAAAAATATAATTAACAATGTAACATAAAATACAAATAAGATATAGGGGAGACCTGGGATGAAAGTAACACATTTTGTTTGAGCGTCTGTAACTCAGTGGTTGTTTGTGCTGGGCCTCTCAAACTTTGATACGTACTACCCATAACTGGTTTCTACAAATACAGTATAACTCACTTTGACATCTTTTAAACAATGACAGATTATGTGAGTTAGTGTAAAATACAAAGAGTTCCGTTGTTTCAATCTACCCAACAACTGGGTTGAGATGTAACACTACCTGTGGATGGATGTAACAATGAGAGGTAATTTGCAATATAATATATAATATAAAATTTCGCTTTGGATAAAAGCGGCTGCTAAATGAATAAATGTAAATGTAGTTATGTTTTATTACATAATAGGCTTCTCAAGTTTTTATTATTATTATTATTATTCATAATGACGTGAATATGACAGTCTTCTCATATCATTTCCTTGAGGTTTTAGGTTGGTTGAGGATCCCTGAATTATTAAAATGATTGTTCGTATGTTTAAACGAACACAAAAGTAACCATTAGTAACTAACAGTTATAAGTAGTTACTTTTTATGTGTCAAGAGTTAACACTTCCTTTCTGGAACTCGAGTATGAGTGCTTCAACATTTACCGGAGCGTTTTTAAACATGAGTGTCTGAACTTTTACTCAGGCATCAGCATCAGCATTTGGTGACATACATCCCTAGAAAATTTTTAAAAATCAAATAAAAATGTGTAAGTTTAACCATTTTTACAAGCAACACGTGCATCACAGAGGAAGCTGTGAGAAAGCTGTGAAGCCACATAGGCTACACCTACCAGTTACTGATTAATTACCCCACTCACAACCTCCTTGTCTCCCCCACGTCCCTCCCACCATGGAGATTAGAGGGGCAGGTGTTCATAGTAGCATTAACACATGGGATTTACATTAACATCAACATCACTTACATTAGGAGGGGTTTAACAGCTTAGGTGAGACTGACTGCAGGCCAGAACAGAGAGGAATGCCTGTGATGCTTGCACATCTAATGCCAGTGCCGGTGATGTAGCCCCTGATATAGGCCATAGGCCATTCTGTGTTTGTATATCTTTCATAGCGAATAAAAACTGATTCTGGTTAAGATGTTGGTTAGCTGATTCGGTGGTAATGTAACCCCTGTAACAAGGTCTACTAGCTCTGCACTGCACTGAACTACGGTCCCCCCATTGAACCAGGCATTTCGGCACGGGAGACGGACACTGACAAGGCTGCAACCTCTAGCTAAATCGCTAGATCAGTGGTTCTTAACCTTGTTGGAGGTACTGAACCCTCAGCCAAACCCCTGAGACTGACTCACCGAACCCAGGTTAAGAACCACTGATCTAGAGCATCCTTTGAGATTAGAAGAGGGAGGGTTACTCGTACTACTTGACTACACTAACTTGATTGAAGTTTGGACGCATGAAACAGTTAATGCCCTCTTTTTAATTGTATTTTATCTTTATTTTTTATCCTACTTTATTTTACTCTGATATATGTTCTGTGTTTTGCTCTTTCCTGCCCCAGTAAATTCCGTGTTTGTGTATCTTGCATGGCGATTAAAACTGATTCTGATGAAAGTGATATGCTCAGCAACCCAGGCAGTAGTCATACAATGATGCAAAGCCTGTCAGGGAGGGCTAACGAGGCTAATGCTAGTGCAAATACAAGTGTAGAACCCTCTGGTGGCTGGACACAGTCACATTTATTCTTCTCCAGATCCATGACTTTCTCCCTTAGCGCTGTTCACCAAGGCTGAAGGGTTAGCCCCCAGGATAACAGGCAGGGCTTGGCACGCAAATAAACAACTGTTTGTGTGTGTGTATACCTGTGTGAGTATATGTGTATGTGTCTATACATGCATGTGTGTGGTGGGCAGGACAGTTATATGAGTAGTATGATTGATGATTCAGCTGCTGGCTTAAGTGATGACCATGCAAAGCCATGTAAGGACACACCAGCCATGTTGCAAGGACTCGTTTGCCCCTAAAGGTCAAAGGTCAGCATCTACACGGCCACTGGGCAACTTTTACACCATCGTGTTTGCGATTCCTGACCCCTTCTAAATCCAGACTGCCCAATGAAATGGAACATCCCTTGGGTACATCCCTTGATGTACGATTTTACAAACAATCAACACATTCTGTTTTTATATCCATCAATAAAGTGGTCCATCAACATCGTTATATCCAATAATCTCCTGGATGTCATTAATCTGTCCTGGGTTAGAACCAAGCAGAACTCCTGTCATCCTAATGAAGACAAACAGACTAATTAGCTGGTCAGGATAGCTCAGGGATGAAACAGGCATTTGTATGTGTGTGTGTGTTTGCTTTAACCCTTGTTCAGGTGTTCAGGTCTGTGGGACCCGTTTTTTATCGAAAGATAATCACTACAACTCTACAAAACTACACTACAAAATTACAAACAAAAAGCGAGTGCCATAGTAATTCATAAATTGGATCCTACAAAGGTAAAAAAACAACCATTAACAATATATACTGTTTATATTGCTTGTAATTAGGATCAAGTAAACCTCTGTTTTTTTTACTTAAAATTTTTGTCTTAAATTTAAACACCCAAAACAAGTCCACCACACCCATGAATACTGGCTGAGTTACAGAAACCCACACAATTGATAGATCTTTGCCGTTGAGGCTTATGACCAGAGGGTTTGTGTGTGTGTGTGTGTGAGGGCTGGTGCATTTGTGTGAAGCAGGTGTTGAGCACAGAGAATGGGATCAACGTGTGTGTGTGTGTGTGTAGAGAAGCCTTGACAGTCGGATACACACACTGAACAGCTGTCTCTGGCCAGGATTGGCGCAATGTGTGTGTGTGTGTGTGTGTGTGTGTGTGTGTGAGAGAAAGAGGGAGGAGGGTGTGCTTTGAACAGGTGTGTTTCATGATGGCACCCAGCTACAGGAGTGTATGTGTGTACGAGAGTATGTTTGTGTGTAAATGTACACTCTTTTGTAGATTCAGATTAGATTAGATTCAACTTTATTTTCATTACACAATTACAAGTACAGTACAGTACAAGGTAATGAAATGCAGTTAGCATCCAACCAGAAGTGCAAAACAGGCAGCAGAAGCCACTGAGTATGTACACGGTATAACAGTATTTTTGTATTACAAATATACAGATGCATTGTACACATTTTTGGTGTTGGTGCGTACAGATGGTGCAAAATGGTACAGATAGTGCAAAATGGATAGTGCAACGCTCTCTTGGAATAATGAATACATGTAAATGTAATGTGTAGAAGTTGTACTAAGCTTTCAATCCTAAACATTTTATGTTTTGAGAATCAAATGTTCAGAATGGCATCACCTTAACTCGTGCATAGATCACCGATTATAACCAGATACGAGCATACATTGTGAGAAACCAAACACGGGAAGAACCACAGGAGCAATCATTTAACGAGTTACAATTGAATAACTGAGAACCTCAAAAAGTGCAAAAGTGTTCCTGTAGGAAAGCGAGCAGCAGGATTATATCTCTCAGCCAGTACAAGAATTACAAATAGTTTACAGCTGACCAACAAGAGCAAACAAGTCCCTCAATGAGAGTCAATGTGATCTTGGAGGAAACTAACCGGTCCAGTAAACCAATCACCACCAACTACCATTGTACTCTTAGAATAAATGTCTTGAGCCTTTTCTTGGTAGGGAGGAGACAGTCAGTGTCTCTGACAGGGTGGGGAGACACTACGGACAGACAGGCTATCTGGACAGACAGACATGCTATCTGGACAGACAGACATGCTATCTGGACAGACAGACAGCTCTGTGAAGAGATAGACAGGCTATCTGGACAGAAAGATGGGGTATCTGGACAGACAGGCTATCGGACAGACAGACAGGCTATCTGGACAGACAGGCTGACAGCTGAGTCGATGCAATTCAATCACTCAAGCTGGCAGAGCTGGAAGACAGCCAAGGAAAGTCCTGCCATGAGGACCTAAACATAGACCACACCCCTCCACCCCTGCCCCTCCACCCCCTGCACCTCCACCCCTGCCCCTCCACCCCCTGCCACTCCACCCCCGCCCCTCCACCCCTGCCCCTCCAAGCCTGCCCCTCCACCCCCACCCCTGCACCCCCTGCCCCTCCACCCCCTCCATGCCCACCCCCTTGACACCTACCTCTGCCCCCACCTCGATGTGACCGCCCACAAGGGCCACGCCCTTCTCCTTCACAACAGTCTTCACATATCTAAACCAGCTTGGGTTTCAATGGCAGCGCGATCCAAACCCCTCCTGCACCCCCTCAGCCCCCACACAGGCCCCCTCACACCCTCACACTGTCGCACCACTTCTAAGAGAAAGGCTGTTTAACAAGCGTTTCGTTCCAATATCCTGTGCAATTTACACAAAACATGCAAGGCATGTGCCTGTGGGGCTCTTCACTCTCACACAAGTGGACACACAAGTCCCCCCTCAGCCAAAAGAGTTGGATGGGCTGAAGGAATTGGAAAATTACCCTCTGCATCTCCTGATTGGATACTCTGATACTCACCATTTGGAACAAACCAATCCAATCTTTTGGTGTTTCTATGGAAGGCCTCAGGGGGAGATTTGTGTTTCAGAATCCTCTCTGTCCTCTCAAGCTATAGCGTCAATTTAACATAGCAACTCATATCATGTGTATGATAATATTTACAGTATGCATATATTATATTATTATGTATATACAGTGCCTTGCGAAAGCATTCGGCCCCCTTGAACTTTTCAACCTTTTGCCACATTTCAGGCTTCAAACATAAAGATATAAAACTTAATTTTTTTGTGAAGAATCAACAAGTGGGACACAATCATGAAGTGGACTGAAATTGATTGGATATTTCAAACTTTTTTAACAAATAAAAAACAGAAAAATTGGCCGTGCAAAATTATTATAGTGCTAGTTTTTATGCCCATATGGATCCAAACTCATAACCACTTTGTACAGTAAAAAATTAAGACAATGATATTACTTATGGTCACATGTTGAGCAGTGTGTTTCGTATCCATAACGATTTTATTTTGTATTTTTGTGTTAGTCATAATATGATTAGATCTTACACGTTTTGAAAGCAACTGTACAGCCATGATTAAAGTGATCGTTTTTGCGTAATGAAGAGAATAAAATGGCGGACTAAAGTTGTGTTGTCTGTCCTCAACTCAAATCCTGTTCCCTCTCCTCTCCTCCCCTCCTCTCCACCAGGGAGTCACATTTCTCCATCAGGATCTATTTGCAGCTCCGAGAAAACTGCTAACATGCATCTTTCTCCCTGTTAAGTGTCAGTACCAGGAACGTCTTAAAGACTCAAGGTCAGTGATTGGCTCAGGATTCCAAAGAAGGTGCGAGTCGAGCCGGTTCTCACTTCCTGTTTGCCACTTCCTGGTTTGGTGGCATAACTTCCTGCTTGGGTTTTGGCCGTTCCACCCTAACTTTCTCTGTCGAGTTTTAGATGTTCTTGTTTCTATCCTGAAGCAGTTATGGCGGTTATGGCGTTCATAACATTCTAGGCCAGTGTGTTTAAACCTGCATGACCAGAGATCATAGTTCTCCATGTTCCAGTAAGCCAGCTAAGTGTTATACAGTTCAGTGTTATACAACACTCGATCTTTTCCCAGGACACCGTGAAACCAGACCCCCTCTCCTTAGCACACAGCCGGATCAACATACAAACACTATTTCACTTTGTCACATGCTGAAATATCTCTGTTAACAACTAGAACACAAGTAAAACACATTTCTCAACATACGTGCGTGCGCACACACACAAATAAGCATACATGTCCACAAATTCCCTGACGCTCCGAACACCCTGGACAGCTGTATTCCCTAGCGTGTAAAAAAACCTGCGAAAGACACCCCCTCTCTCTGGGGTCATCCCCGCTTGCTCATCCAGCCCCCCTCACTCCCTGCCCCCCCCCCGTCCTCCACCTGTCCCACCTCTCTCCTCCACACCCTCCTCCCTGTCCTCCCACACCCTCCCTCTCCCCTGTCCTCCCCCACCCTCCCTAACCAGACCCTCCTCAGTCCGGTGTCAGAGACAGCTTCTAGCAGCCATCTTGGACCTGCGTGCGTCCGTATCAAAGCCACCTGAATACACCTGATGAATGCTTTGCTGCTGTCAACAGGGTTGTCAAACCGACTGTGTAAGAGAACACTGTGAAAGGAATGCAGTGATCAACATTAATAGCTGTCATGGTGTTGTCATGGCGGCATTGTTGTCGGAGTAGAAGTGTATAGATGGAGGGTTGGGGGATGGGAGACGGGGGACGGGGTGGTGAGGATGGAGCGTTGTGTGTGTGTGTGGGAAGGTGGGGGGGGGGAGGGGGAGGGGGGGAAGAGGGGCGAGGATGGAGTGAGTTTCCTGATCTTGTATCTCATCGGGTCTGGGGTCGCTGTGATGTAATCCAAGATGGTGGTTATTTTCACCTCTGGGGGTTCTCAGTCTCTCTGTACACTTATGAAACTGTTCTCAGAGAGAGAGAGAGAGAGAGAGAGAGAGAGAGAGAGAGAGAGAGAGAGAGAGAGAGAGTGTGTGTTGGGGGGGAGAGTAAAAGTGAGTAAGAGACTTAGAGACAATGTGTGTGTTTATCTCCCGCCGTCATTTTACCTGTCGCTTACACACACCTTGAACACACAAAACCTTCTTTTGTCAACCATGGTGTGCGTGTGCGTATTGCTTGTGTGTGTTTGCTTGCATGTGTGTCTGCACGTGTGTGTGTGTGTGCTAGCAGTGAAGGCATGGCCACAGCTGTCGTTTCATCTCGAGACATTTTTGCCTTTTACAAACGACGCCAGAAGGAAAGGACAGCGGCCGTCCAATCAGAGGCAGGAATGCAGAGGCAAGCTATCCAATGGGAGCGGAGGTGTGCGTATAAGAGCTAAAGCACTCCACCTGGCAGAGTTGGGCAACCCTTACATTGGCTTTGGTGGACAGGAACTATCCCAGGAGCTGTTACAATTCCCCCTTTTGTGCAGGTAAACGCTCCCAGCGCTCAGGTGGAGGAGGGTGGAGGAGAGGGTGGGGGAGGGCATGGCGAAACCAAAAGACGAATCAGACAAACTGAAGGACTTTTTTATTTGTTATTATTATTATTTTTGATCGCACCACATTCGGACACAGGTCTGTTCCAGGTCTCCTGAGGGTCCTGGGGCAGAGGTTCTTATTCCTGTGGTGTGTTGCCTCAGCCTAGGGGGGAGGAGAGGGGGGAGGAGAGAGACAGGACGGCGATGTCCCAGAGGCTCAGCCTGGAGTGTGGATATGACGGCTGTTTAACAGAATGTTCTGGTTGGAGAACGTTAGTCAAAGCTTGTTCTGGGACCAGCTGCGGTTCCATGAGAGATGAATGCGTTTAAGAGAACTGATTATCTTGGGGGATTGTATTTGAGATACGAGCGATCATTTCAAAAGTAAAATAAGCTCATTTGGTTCTGCTGACATTTTAAAAGATGTGTTTGTCGGTGGAGAGGTGGAGACAGGGTATAAATAGAGACACTTGTTGAGAAAAAAAGAGAATCTTAACTCAAATCAGAACTGGAACCTGTGTTGATCTCTAACCCAGAACCGAATCTCTTTGGGGGGCAGAGTGGAGGGTGGAAGGCGGAGGGTTTAGCATGTAGGGTTAAGGGGGTAACCTGCAGGGTGCAGTTTACGTACGGGGTGGAGGTTAGTCTATAAATACCCTGTTCAGCTGGGGCTGTCCGGCAGACATGAGGACACGGCTGTTACTGCTGGCTAGGAGGCTGATAGACCAAGCTCTGGGGAACTCCCTGCACGGTAACACGCTACACGGTCTCACAGCCAAACGGTCACACAGTCAGATGTCAGGCTGACTGAGCGTTTAGACTGACTGTTTCTTTACCATCTTGTTTTCTGTTATTATTATTATTATTATTGTATATTTTTGGTTCACTAGGTCGTGTGAGAGGGTGTCACTAATGCTGACAAGTTTGCGTGCAGCCTCACACTCTCTCTTTCCTCTCTCTCCCCTTCCCCTTCCTTTTCCTCCTCTACTACCCCCTCCTCCCTCCATACCCTTCCTCCCTGTACCCGTCCCCTCCCTCCCTCCCTGCCACCTACAGACGGTGTGACAAACGCAACCATGGCGAAGAACTGCCACAACGACTACAAGATGAAGTTCTCCCTGGACGAGGAGTTCCCAGACTTGTCGCAGCACAACAACCACATGGCCAAGGTGGTGAACAAGGAGCTGTACGACAAGCTGAGGGGAAAGTCAACCCCCAGCGGCTTCACCCTGGATGACTGCATCCAGACTGGCGTGGATAACCCTGGTAGGGGGGAGGAGGAGGAGCAAGGGGAGGGGGAGGTAAAGTGGGTGTGGGGAGGGGAGGAAGGGGGAGATAGCAAGAGGAGGAGGGGGGATATCAAGATGTTTGCAAACAAACCAAACGTGTAGCCTTGTGTGTGTAATAAAAAAGGAGATTCCCACCAGCGGTTGATCACATGATAGCTGTGGTTGCTTACCCATGATACCTTGCGTGTCCAGGCCACCCCTTCATCATGACCGTCGGCTGTGTGGCTGGTGATGAGGAGTCCTACGAGGTCTTCAAGGATCTGTTCGATCCCATCATCTCCGACCGTCACGGCGGATACAAGCCCACCGACAAGCACCAGACCGACTTGAACTTCGAGAACCTGAAGGTAGGACGGACACACACACACACACCAACCACTGCACAGCCAACACAGCCGACAGCACACGATGACCCCAGCGTTGACCCTCTATGCCCCTCCGCCACTGTGATGCGATCAGGGAGGAGATGACTTGGACCCCAACTACGTCCTGAGCAGCCGCGTGCGTACTGGCCGCAGCATCAAGGGCTACACCCTGCCCCCCCACAACAGCCGCGGAGAGCGCAGAGCCGTGGAGAGGCTCTCTATCGAGGGTGAGCATGACGTCATCATGACGATGGGATGTATATCAAAATAAAATAAAATGGCGGTGAGACGGAACGTCAACAGGAAGAGAGGGTCGGAGTGTTTTGACGTGTCTGGGTTCAGTGTTCACTTTTTTCTCCACTTTTTTCTTCTCTCCCCATCCTCTCCTCCTTTCTCCCCCATCCTCTCCTCCCGTCTTCCCCATCCTCTCCTCTTTTCACTCTCCTCCTCCCCCTTTCCTCCCCCAGCCCTGGCCACCCTGGAGGGTGAGTTCAAGGGAAAGTACTACCCCCTGTCAGGCATGACCGACGCTGAGCAGGAACAGCTGATCAACGATCACTTCCTGTTCGACAAGCCCGTCTCTCCCCTGCTACTGGCTGCTGGCATGGCCCGTGACTGGCCCGACGGCAGAGGAATCTGGTGAGCAGCGGACGTCCGACTCTTTACACAGACTCTTTAGAGAAGAAATCTGACTCTTCACATTGACTCTTTAGCGAAAGAATTGGACTCTTCGCACCAATTCTATAGAGAAGGAATCCAACTCCTTACACGACTCTATAGAGAAAGAATCTGACTCCTCACACACAGACTTTTTAGAGAAAGAATCTGACTCTTCACAATGACTCTTTAGAGAAATAATCTGACACTTTGCACCAATTCTATAGAGAATGAATCCAACTCCTCACATGACTCTATAGAGAAAGAATCCGACTCCTCACATACAGACTCTATAGAGAAATGCATGTTTTGTCCTTAAATACATGTTAAAATCTTCTGAAATCAAGGCACAACGAGCAGAAGTCCTTCTTGGTCTGGGTGAACGAGGAAGATCATCTGCGTGTCATCTCCATGGAGAAGGGCGGCAACATGAAGGAGGTCTTCAGACGTTTCTGCGTCGGTCTGCAGTTGGTGAGCGGAAACCATTCTCTCATCCATCAGACAGACAAACAGACAGACACCTGACATCAGACAGACCCCAGACAGACACCAGACATCAGACAGACCCCAGACAGACACCTGACATCAGACAGACACCAGACATCAGACAGACACCAGACATCAGACAGACACCAGATATCAGACAGACCCCAGACCCGTGGTGGGCAAATCCGGTCCTCGAGAGGAGCTGTCCAGAATGTTTTAGATGTTTCCCTGCTCCAGCACACCTGATTATAATGAATGGGTCGTTATCAAGCTCTGTGGAAGCCTCATAATGACTATTCCATTAGAATCAGGTGTGCTGGAGCAGGGATACATCTAAAACCTTCAGGACAGCGGCCCTAGACCAGACCGGACCAGAATTGAGGTCAGACAGACACCGTGACGTGTGTTCAGAGGTCTGACAGAAGGTTGTTGATCTCGTCTGGCAGATTGAGGCGGTCTTCAAGAAGCACAACCACGGCTTCATGTGGAACGAGCATCTGGGCTACGTGCTCACCTGCCCCTCCAACCTGGGAACCGGCCTGCGCGGTGGAGTCCATGTCAAACTGCCCAAGCTGAGCACACACCCCAAGTTTGAGGAGATCCTCACCAGGCTGCGTCTGCAGAAGCGCGGAACAGGTAGGACACACGCACACACTCTTTCACACACATTAACGCACACTCGCTTTCACACACACACACACACACACACACACACACACACACACACACACACACACACACACACACACACACACACACACACACACACACACACACACACACACACACACACACACACACACACACACACACACACACACACACACACACACACACACACACACACACACACACACACACACACACACAGTGAGTGAACATTAGAGTACGACTATAGAGAAACTCTGTGCCTGTATGAACACTCTCTCTCCCCCTCCCCCCAGGTGGTGTGGACACAGCCTCCGTGGGTGGAGTGTTCGACATCTCCAACGCTGACCGTCTGGGTTCCTCTGAGGTACAGCAGGTCCAGATGGTGGTGGATGGTGTCAAGCTGATGGTGGAGATGGAGAAGGCGCTGGAGAAGGGAGAAGCCATCGACGGCATGATCCCTGCCCAGAAGTAGAGCGGGCCATGACGTCATCTTTCCTTTTTGTACGATAAGACAGTAGAATTACCTTCTCTCTGGACTTTGAGGAAAAAAAAGAAAAAAAAAAGAGACTCTTTTTTCAGATCTCACCTACTCTTCCAACATGTATGGTTCCTTTCCTTTCTTCTGACATATTTGAAACAACTTCTCCATCCAGCTGTAACACCCTGGGATAAAACCTGCATGCTGTAGGCCCTGTGCCTGACAGTGTGTATGCACCGTAACGTTCAAACCTTTTTTTGGTTGTATCACATAACTGAGACAATAAAAGCCTCACTGAACCAATCAACTTCCGTCTGCTGTGTGAAGTTACTGTTCATCAACACACACATCCTACAACACACACATTTCACGCATATACACACTCATCCTACAACACACACACACACACACACACTCACACACATACATACACAAACAACATACAACACACACATACACACACACTCAGGTGGAGTCAGTCCTACACCCTTGCACATTCACACACATATTACACACACATACACTATATTACCAAAAGTATTTGCTCACCTGCCTTGACTCACATATGAACTTTAGTGCCATCCCATTCCTAACCCATAGGGTTCAATATGATGTTGGTCCACCTTTTGCAGCTATTACAGCTTCAACTCTTCTAGGAAGGCTGTCCAAGAGGTTTAGGAGGGTTTTTATAGGAATTTTCAACCATTCTTCCAAAAGTGCATTGGTAAGGTCACACACTGATGTTGGTCTAGAAGGCCTGGCTCTCAGTCTCCGCTCTAATTCATCCCAAAGGTGTTCTATCGGGTTCAGGTCAGGACTCTGTGCAGGCCAGTCAAGTTCATCCACACCAGACTCTGTCATCCATGTATTTATGGACCTTGCTTTGTGCACTGGTGCACAGTCATGTTGGAAGAGGAAGGGGGCCGCTCCAAACTTTTCCCACAAGGTTGGGAGCATGGAATTGTCCAAAATGTTTTTGTATTCTAAAGCATTCAAAATTCCTTTCACTGGAACTAAGGGGCCAAGCCCAACTCCAGAAAAACAACCCCACACCATAATTCCTCCTCCACCAAATTTTACACTCGGCACTATGCAGTCCGAAATGTACCGTTCTCCTGGCAACCTCCAAACCCAGACTCGTCCATCAGATTGCCAGATGGAAAAGCGTGATTCATCACTCCAGAGAACGCGTCTCCACTGCTCTAGAGTCCAGTGGCGGTGTGCTTTACACCACTGCATCCGACACTTTGCATTGCACTTGCTGATGTATGGCTTAGATGCAGCTGCTCAGCCATGGAAACCCATTCCATGAAGCTCTCTGCGTACTGTACTTGGGCTAATTTTAAAGTCACAAGAAGTTTGGAGCTCTGTAGCAATTGACCATGCAGAAAGTCGGCGACCTCTTTGCACTATGCGCTTCAGCATCTGCTGACCCCTCTCTGTCACTTTACTTGGTCTACCACTTCGTGGCTGAGTTGCAGTTGTTCCCAAACTCTTCCATTTTCTTATAATAAAGCTGACAGTTGACTGTGGAATATTTAAAAGTGAGGAAATTTCACTAGTGGATTTGTTGCACAGGTGGCACCCTATGACAGCTGGAAATCGCTGGAAATCACTGAGCTCCTGAGAGCGGCCCATTCTTTCACAAATGTTTGTAAACGTGTGCCATTGATACAAAGGAGTTTCCCTCGGGATCAATAAAGTAATCTGAATCTGAAAAACAGTCTGCATGCCTAAGTGCTTGATTTTATACACCTGTGGCCGGGCCAAGTGATTAGGACACCTGATTCTGATCATTTGGATGGGTGACCAAATACTTTTGGTAATATAGTGTATATTACAACATACTCAAACACTCACATATGCGCACACAGACAGACAGACAGAAAGACACACACACACACACACACACCCACTCTCCAGCACGCTCAGGTAGAATGAGATCAAACATCCAGAGCTGGGTTGTTTCTGAAAGATTTTCAAAGAAGAATTTATTTTTGCTTCACACATTGTTTGTTGAGACATGCAGGACTGCAGGTCATTTCTAGATACCCCCTGGTATCCACACACACACACACACACACACACACACACACACACACACACACACACACACACACACACACACACACACACACACACACACACACACACACACACACACACACACACACACACACACACACACACACACACACACACACACACACACACACACTACAGTGTGTCCTACTCTTTGAGTGTACTGTAGTCTGCAGTGTTCAGCTGTATCTAGTTGAGCTGAGTTCCTCAGTGACCCTGCTTCTAGACAGAACAGATGAATAAATAAGCCCTAAATTACAACGGTCCCATTTTAAGACATCGGTGGTTACATAGTGTTTTGCCTCAACTGAAGAGGGCAAAATCTAGAAAACCGAACTGTTGATCTGCCAGATGTGTAGTGAAGCAGCAAGACAATCAGAAGAGATTCCATAAAAGGACAAACATGCCTACACCTGTTTAGAGAGACATGCTTGTTTAGCCTAGTCTGCCTGCCTGTTCATTTGCCTCTCCGACTGTTTTAAAAACAAGCTTCCTGACCTCTGACTGGTGCTCATTTATAGAAGAGGTGATGCATTCTAAAACACCCCACACCCCCTGTCATGCACACGCATACAATCCGCAACTCAGGTTGGCCATCAGGAACTCCTCTGGGAAGGGAAGGGAGAGATACTCTAATTTGGAGGTTTGTTACGAGACAAACCTTTACTTCCTGTCACAGGCTGACCCAAAGATGCATTATGTAAACCTGGACTCTTTGTTGGGCTGTTGGAAAGTCATGTTTACAAGCCTGAACCAAGCCTGAAACTTAATATTAAATAAAAAATAAGAACTTATCATAAAACAAATCAAGTTTGAAAAAATCGTACAACTGGTTGGCTACATCACATTCTTAGGGGTTGCAAGTAACTTTCATTCAGTTTCCAAATGGCCGTGAGCGGGAATTTAGCGTGAGGTTGTGAAAGACGTTCCTTCTCTGGGTGGGGTTGAAGGTGTACGAGCAGGAGGACGGCCATCTTGGCAGAACTGAAGAAGTGATCATGTGACCCAGGGGGCTGGGTCTCCTGTTGGTGGGTGTTGGCGGTGGTGTTGCTACAACTAAGGTGCGACCAGGTAAATAAGTACCTTAATAGAACGAGGCTCAGGAAAGCAGTCATCTTCATCCTCCTAATCTCCAACATCGCTATCATCATCATCATCACCCAATCATCCATCAAAATCAGGCAGTTCACTTCTTTGCAACTATCTCACATACACACACACAGACACACACAAATTAGGTAAGCATTCAACACACATCTGGGATTGGCAGCTTCAACACAAGAAGAGGAATCGAGGTCTGAAGATTCCAGCATTTTTCAGTTAGTGTTGCCTGCAGTACTGCATGTCTCCCCCTACAGGCTGGAGGTGTGAACTGAAGGGGCCACGCCCTCCCTCATCCAATTTGCACTACGCCTGCGTTGCTAGGCGACAGCAGAGGCCCCGTCCCCCCCCTTTAAATCAAGGAAGAACCCCCCCAAAAAAGAGAATAAAACACAAATGTGATTTTTTTTCAATAGCAGCTCTCAAAATGTACTGAACAACCAAAAAAAGTGAACTGAGCGATCTTGACAAATACATATTCATCTGTTAATATCCCAAAATAATGTTAAAAATCAACAATAAAAAAACAACAGTCGGAGATCAGTGGGTTCGTGGTTGCGTCCGAGGAGGCGGAGTCTAAGCAAGGGTCAAAGGTCGTACGCGGATCGTGGGGTTCAAAGTCGCACGCGAGCAGGTCTCCGTCCGCGTCTTCCTATCGCTGTCGCCATGGCGACTCAACGGGAGGGGGGGGGAGGTGGAGCGAGGCTGACGAGCTGAAGCTGAAGAGGCTGACATAAAAGTCGGTTCTCTCGTAAAAGTCTGGCTCACCCCTTCCTCATCCTCCTCTCCAATCGTCTGTCCACCCCTAAGCCCCTCCCCCCCACAAAGCCCCTCCCTCAGAGTTCTAGCTCCTTGGACACTCTGGTGGCGATGTCTCTGAAAGCCAGTGGGGCCCCCCACAGACGTTTGAAGCGCACCCCGCTGGAGCGAGCTGGGCCCCCCGGCAACTGGCACACCTCCGCCTCGAAGGCCACGCGTGCCCCGGCCGCCCCGTGGGTGCAAGACAGCAGGAAGGGGCCGGCCAAGTGGACCTGACAGCCGCAGCCCTGAGCCGCCTCCCGAAGCGCCAGCACCACTTCTGCAGGATCCCGGGGGCTGCGGACCCTCACATCCCAGCCACATCGGGGGGCCCGGGGCTCGGCCGCTTTCTGATGCCCAGGTAGATGGCGACTGGAGGGATGGGAGTGAGAGGGGGGTGGGAGGGAGAAAGGGAAGGGGGGTTGGGCAGTGAGTGAGAAGGATGGGGGCAAGTAGGTGGGGTGGAGGGTTGAGAGTAAGTGAATGGGGGGGGGGGGGGAAGGGGAGAGAGTGGGGCAGTGAGTGAGAGAGAGAGAGAGAGAGAGAGAGAGAGAGAGAGAGAGAGAGAGAGAGAGAGAGAGGGAGGGAAGGGGGTTGGGGGAGGGGTGGAGGGTTATTGGACGGTTAGGGAGAGAGGAGACGGGGGGAGAGAGGGTGGGAGGAGGAGGGGGTGATTGAGAGGGTGAAAGGGTGAGAGTGGGTGGGAGGTCAGTGGAGGGTTGGGGGGGTGAGGGAGAGAGGGCGAGGATGTTGAGAGAGAGTGAGGGTGAAGGGTTGTTCAGGGTGTGTGAGTGTAGTGATTGGTGTAGTTGGAGAGAAGAAAAAACGAACAACAAGAAATTAGTATCACACAAAGTTGGGTTGCAGAGATAACATCATCATCAGCTAATATGATCTAACCTCCTAATCGGACTAACTGTCATTTCTTGTTAATCTGTAGCTGACCACCAAAGCAATGATCATCCTCATCAGACCAAATACCCCTCCTCAACGTAAGATTGTTTTAGCTCACAGGGTGCACCAGCAGGGGGTGTTTTACTGGCATTTTTTAATGATTCAATTGGTTCCGTTGCATAAACGGAAGCCAAATGAAGCGCACCCCCCAACCAGGAACCATCCTATTGCAAGTCACAGCTTTAGAACGTCAGGACATGCAAGTCAATAACTACAACAACAACATGTTTACCTTCTGGTACACAGCTGCTTCTCAGGGCATCCCAGGAGAAGCTCACCCAACATTCATCACCTAACATCACCAACACGCTCCTCTCAATGATGTTAAGTCACGTTTAGTTGTGATTTGACATAATTGTAGAAAAAGTTTTAGACGTAGTCATCTGGACGCTGTTTTCGAAATCAAGACATTCCAGAACCCACCCGGAAGTCATTCTCAATCAGACATCATTAATTGTTCTCCAGTTTGTTCTCCAGTGCTGAGGTTACCAGGTTTGACTGCAGCAACAGATCTACATCCCTCCACATATTCTCTATCACCAAACACAGCTAGCTACACACCTAAAGTTAGAGATATGGTCTAGATGTATAGATAAATACATATTAACATCTATGGTCTAGATATATAGATCTTCATGGCTATGGTCTAGATCAGATGTCACCAACCCTGGTCCTCGAGGGCTACTGTCCTGAAGGTTTTAGATGTTTCCCTGCTCCAACATTCTAAATAATGGTAATTATGACAATGATCCATTCATTAGAATCAGGTGTGCTGGAGCAGGGAAACATCTAAAACTGTCAGGACAGTATCCCTCGAGGACCAGGGTTGGTGACCCCTGAGTCTAGATATATAGATCTTCATGTCTATGGTCTAGATCAAAGGTGTCAAACTCCAGTCCTCGCGGGTCGCTGTCCTGAAGGTTTTAGATATTTCCCAGCTCCAGCACACCTCCACAGAGCTTGATAACGACCGTTCATTAGAATCAGGTGTGCTGGAGGTGGGAAACATCTAAAACCTTCAGGACCTCGAGGACAAGAGTTTGACACCTCTGGTCTAGATATATAGATCTTCATGTCTATGGTCTAGATATTTACAGTTGTGGTCAAAAGTTTACATACACTAGTGAAGATCATGTATGCCATGGCAATATAGGGTTTTCAATAAACTCTACAACTCTTATTTTTCTGTGATGGAATGATAAGGAGCACATATTTCTTTGTCACAGAAAACATTCATGAAAAATGGTCCTTTTACGAATTTATTATGGGTCTTTTGAAAATGTGTCAAAATCTTCTGGGTCAAAAATATACATACAGCACCTTGAATTACCAATTTGGTGATGTAGAAAAAGTTGTTTCAATCCAATTTGCTTTTTGGCATGGCCTCCTAACTTCTTATGAGTGATTATGATTGACTCCAGCTGGTGACTTCTTTCAGTCCATGTAAATAGGGCTTGTTTGACACATTCACTAGACTCAGCGACAGAAATACTACAATGGGAAAGTCTAAGGAGCTCAGCACGGATCTGAAAAAGCGCATCATTGACTTGAACAAGTCAGGAAAGTCCCTTGGAGCCATTTCAAAGCAGTTGCAGGTCCCAAGATCAACTGTGCAAACAATTGTTTGTAAGTATAAAGTGCATGGCACAGTTGTATCATTGCCACGATCAGGAAGAAAACGCAAGCTATCACTTGCTGCTGAGAGAAAATTGGTCAGGTTGGTCAAGAGTCAACCAAGAACCACCAAAAAGCAAGTCTGCAATGAGTTGGAGGCTGCTGGAACACATGTGTCAGTGTCCACAGTCAAGCGTGTTCTACATCGCCATGGGCTGAGAGGCTGCCGTGCAAGAAGGAAGCCATTACTCCAGAAGCGGCACCTTACGGCTCGACTGAAGTTTGCTGCTGATCACATGGACAAAGACAAGGCCTTCTGGAGGAAAGTTCTGTGGTCAGACGAAACTAAAATTGAGCTTTTTGGCCACAATGACCAGAAATATGTTTGGAGGAGAAAAGGTGAGGCCTTTCACCCCAAGAACACCATACCTACCGTCAAACATGGTGGTGGTAGTATTATGCTGTGGGCCTGTTTTGCTGGCAGTGGAACTGGTGCTTTACAGAAAGTAAATGGAATAATGAAGAAGGAAGACTACCTCCAAATTCTGCAGGAAAACCTAAAATCATCAGCCAGAAAGTTGGGTCTTGGACGTAGTTGGGTGTTCCAACAGGACAATGACCCCAAACATACATCAAAAGTGGTGAAGGAATGGCTAAATCAAGCTAGAATTAAGGTCTTAGAGTGGCCTTCCCAAAGTCCTGACTTAAACCCCATAGAGAATATGTGGACTGTGCTGAAGAGACAAGTCCGACTCAGAAAACCAACAAATTTAGTTGAACTGCACCGATTCTGTCAGGAGGAGTGGTCAAAGATTCAACCAGAAGCTTGCCAGAAGCTTGTGGATGTCTACCGAAAGCGCCTAATTGAGGTGAAAATGGCCAAGGGACATTTAACCAAATATTAACATTGCTGTATGTATATTTTTGACCCAGCAGATTTTGTCACATTTTCAAAAGACCCATAATAAATTCATAAAAGAAAAAATTTTCATGAATGTTTTTTGTGACAAAGAAATATGTGCTCCTTATCATTCCATCACAGAAAAATAAGAGTTGTAGAGTTTATTGAAAACCCTATATTGCCATGGCATACATGATCTTCACTAGTGTATGTAAACTTTTGACCACAACTGTAGATCATTAGGTCTCTAGCGCACCAGCCGCCCTTACAGAGCAAGCTGCTGTTACCTGGAGGTTTTGCCCTGAGAGAGGGGCTGAGCAGGACGATCTACAGCAGCAGAGAGAGCACAGGTCAGAGTCTCCTGCAGTGCTACTACCACCCTAACACTACCACCCTAACACTACCACCCTAACACTACCACCCTAACACTACCACCTTAACACTACCACCCTAACACTACCACCCTAACACTACCACCCCAACACCACATCCTAACACTACCACCTTAACACTACCACCCTAACACCACCACCCTAACACCACCACCCTAACACTACCACCCTAACACTACCACCCTAACACTACCACCCTAACACCACCACCCTAACACTACCACCCTAACACTACCACCCTAACACCACCACCCTAACACCACCACCCTAACACTACCACCTTAACACTACCACCCTAACACTACCACCCTAACACTCCCACCCTAACACTACCACCCTAACACCACCACCCTAACACTACCACCCTAACACTACCACCTTAACACTACCACCCTAACACCACCACCCCAACACTACCACCCTAAAAACACCACCCTAACACTACCACCCCAACACTACCACCTTAACACTACCACCCTAACACTACCACCCTAACACTACCACCCTAACACTCCCACCCTAACACCACCACCCTAACACTACCACCTTAACACTACCACCCTAACACTACCACCCTAACACTCCCACCCTAACACTACCACCCTAACACCACCACCCTAACACTACCACCCTAACACTACCACCTTAACACTACCACCCTAACACCACCACCCCAACACTACCACCCTAAAAACACCACCCTAACACTACCACCCCAACACTACCACCTTAACACCCTAACCCCACCACCCCAACACTACCACCCCAACACTACCACCCTAACACTCCCACCCTAACACTACCACCCTAACACTCCCACCCTAACACTACCACCCTAACACCACCACCCTAACACTACCACCCTAACACTACCACCTTAACACTACCACCCTAACACTACCACCCCAACACCACCACCCCAACACTACCACCCTAAAAACACCACCCTAACACTACCACCCCAACACTACCACCTTAACACCCTAACCCCACCACCCCAACACTACCACCCTAACACTACCATCCCAACACTACCACCCCAACAGTACCACCCAACACAACCACCCCAACATGACCACCCTAACACTACCACCCTAGCACTACCACTCTGATACTACCACCCTAGCAGTACCACCCTAACACTACCACCCTAACACTACCACCCGAACACTACCACCCTAACACCTGACCTTGTGACTAGTGTTCGACAGGTTTCCCGTTGGACGTTTAGTGTCAGGCTGGTTTTAATGCCAGACTGGTTTTAGACTACTGTCAGACTGGTTTCATGTCAGGCTGGTTTTGGACTCACCTTGTGACCGGAGATCGGCTGGAGACTCTCTCAGGTTCGTCTGTGACCCTCAAGAGGAAGAAGGAAGTGTGTGTTAGGAATGGATTAGCCAATCAGGGAACAGAAGACCCCTACTTAAATCCCTTCCCATCCTGTTGTGACACCCAACCAGCAAGGCCACACCAACCACAGCACAGACTCACCACAGTGACAGCCTCACAATAAATATTCCACTGGATGATTAATAAACAACACCAACACACAGACGCATGTCACAACCTCACAGGATGTCTGCTGAAAGTGGGCGTGTCGACAGGAACCAGGGGAGGGTGAGAAGGTTGGACACTACGAGAGACCTGCACCTCCACCAAACACACACAGGGGGCGCTGCTACACACAAGTCGACAGACAGTTTGGGAAGGAGCGCTGTGCTAAATGGAGGTTTCCTCCTCACCAATCTGGCAACCCTAGACCTCTTCCAGGATTAAAGTGTGGGGGGAATGTTATGTTGGTCTTTATTAAAATCTACCTGGACAAAGATGTCCTTAACTGCTGGAGTCTGTCACGAACTCAGCAGGATGCGTGTGAGTGAGAGTGTGTGGGAGGGTGTGTATGTGAATGTCAGTGTGTGTGTGGTTCCAGGCAGGCAGTGTGGGGACATGACACAGCTAGCTAACTGAGACAGAGGGAGATCAGTAGGAGCTGGATAAGAAGCGGGTGACATAACTAATCCTGCTTTAACCTGAGGGGGAGGGGGGGCTCTGCTCTCTAACCCCTTCTGCTGTGTCAGCTCAGCCTTCTAGGGGGCGGTCTAGTGCTAAGCCCAGCTGAGAGGCAGGGGGCAAACACACACAAAGAGAGGCAGACACACACACACACAGAGGAAGGAGACACACACACACACACACAAGGCGGACACACACACACAGAGGAAGGGAGACACACACACAAAAGGCAGGAGGCACACACACAGACACACACCCAGAGGCAGGACACACACACAGGCAGGAACACAGAGACTCCCACAAAGAAAGGCAGGGAGACACACACACACACCGACTAGAGGATAGAGGATGAGGATGAAATAGGCCAGGCTGGAGAGCTGGTAGTCAGACAGACAGACAGACAGGCAGGCAGGCAGGCAGGTAGGCAGACAAGCAGGCAGACAGACAGGCAGGCAGGCAGGCAGGCAGGCAGGCAGACAGAAGCAGCCAGTGAGGTAACACAGGAAGAAGACTTACTAACAGCTTTGGATCCCTGAGGGAGAGTGCAGCCTGAGACACACTTGTTTGAGCTCGGACGCTTAGAAGGGTCAAGATTGACCCTACGAAGAAAGACAGAGATGAAGGGATTAAGAGCAAGAAAGAAAGAAAAGAGACACACAGGCCAAGAGAGAAGAGACGAGAGAGAAAAAAGAAAGCAGGAGAGGAAGTATAGCCAGAGAAAAGAAGCAGAGATGGGAAGAGGGAACATGAGGATCAGACAGCAGCATTGATTCGCAGAAAAACAAAACAGAAATGAACAAACCAACAAAGGAAGCTTTCTCAAAACAGCCACAATCGAGAGAGAGAGAGAGAGAGAGAGAGAAGGGGAGGAGGAGGGGTAGAGGAGGAGAAATGAAAGGAGGGAGGGGTAAAGGAGTGTGTGTTAAGAAGGAGAAGACAGCTGGATTGAGGAAGGTTAGTACAGGGTTACGGACGGAAGATCAATCCCTCCGACACACACACACACACACACACACACACACAGTCTAACAGGGGACACACACACTCTTTACCAGATGGCGCGCAGTGTTAACTGAGGCTGAGTGTCTCTCCTGGACTGGCAGATGTCGATCAAGTTCATCACCCCAGTCAACCCACTCACCATCTCTCTCTCTTTCCCCTCCGTCTCTCCCTCTCTCACTCATCTCCATCTCTCCCTCTTTCCCCTCCATCTCTCTCTCCAGCTCTGACCCTCATTAGCTGCATGTCTGATGAGTATTAACAATCAATATCTGATGTCACTGTGTCAACATCATAGGCAGACACAGTTAAACTGTTATTCAAGAGCAGAGACCTTCCCTGTTAGAGTATCTAGCATGCTCTGGTGTCCAGCAGAGGGGAACGACTGGTGTTGAACTTCACCGTCCCTCTAAAAGGTGAAGGAATCTCCCTCTCCTCTCCCCTCTTCTCCCACGCCCTGCCCGGCCCTCCTCCCCCGTCCCTCTCTCCTCCTCCTCTTACCTGCGGGTGAGCTTGGAGGTGAGCTTGGAGAACAGGTTGGAGGAGGCACGGGTGCGGGCGTGGGGGAGGGGGCTGGCGTCGTGAGACAGCGTGGGGGAGGTGGGAGGGGCGTGGGAGGGTGGGCGACGGTCCCGGATCTGGCCCCCGTGGAAGGTGCTGCGGACGCTGGCCCCCCGGGTGAGACGAGAGCGCTCGGCGCTGGACGAGCTGGACGCCCCCACCATGCTGTGGGTAGAGGGGGAGGCGGGGGGGAGGCGGTGGGACACGGAGCTGGGAGGGAAGGGAGGAGAGAGTAGAAGACAATAGTCTAATATTTAGTAGAGCTGCTAACGGCTGTAACCCTGTAACAGACCTGTTAAGAGAAAGAGAGAGAGAGATAGAGAGATAGAGAGAGAAGAGGAAAAAGAGGAAGAGAGGAAAGAAAGAGGACCCATCCTAAACCTCACATCCTTCCCCCTCCCTCCCTCCCTCCCTCCCTCCCTCCCTCCCTCCCTCCCTCCCTCCCTCCCTCCCTCCCTCCCTCCCTCCCTCCACCAGCTTCTTGGCCTTGTCCTAACATCTCTCTCCCTGCTAACGTTTCTCTCTGTCTGACTGGTTGGCTGGCCTGGGGCCTCCTTTCTTCACGCTCTAAAACACACAAACACTCAGACACACACAGCTGTGGGCCTCGGTGTGTGTGTGTGCCTCAGTGTGTGTGTGTGTGCGCGCCTCAGTGTGTGTGTGTGTGAGTGTGCCTCAGTGTGTGTGTGCCTCAGTGTGTGTGTGTGTGTGCCTCAGTGTGAGTGTGTGTGTGTGTGCCTCAGTGTGAGTGTGTGCCTCAGTGTGTGTGTTATCAGACCTTCACTCCTCCATGCATGTCACTAAGAGGCTGTACATGTCTCTGTGTTAGCAGTGTGTTTGTGCATATGTGCTCTTCCTGCGTGTGTCCCATCAGCTAGTCTAGCGTGACATCACACTGACAGCAGAGAGGAGACAGTGGGTCAGACTGGAATACTGCCTGTCCTCACTAACCCCTCTCTCTCTGTTCTTTCTCTACCCTCTCTTCTCCTCTCCTCTCTCCCTTCCCTCCTCACTCCATCCTCCTCTCCCTCATCTCCTCTCCTCTTTCCCTCCTCTCATCTCTCTCTCCCTCCTCACTCCCTCCTCTCTCCTCTCATCTCTCTCTCCCTCCTCACTCCCTCCTCTCTCCTCTCATCTCTCTCTCCCTCCTCACTCCCTCCTCTCTCCTCTCATCTCTCTCTCCCTCCTCTCCCTCTTCCTCTCCGTCCTCTCTCTATATATTCCCATCTTCGTCGTCCTCACAGGACTTCCTAAGTTGCATCACCACTGCATAATGGCTCTCACTCAGAGAAAGGGGGAGGGGGGGGGGGGGGGGGCAGATGGAGAAAGGGAGAGGGAGAAGGAGGGTTGGAGAGGAGGAGGAAATGGTGTCTGCTCTGAGACCAAAGCAGACAGCCATCTGACACAACAGAACAGAGGATACACACAGACACATCCTAGCACACTCCACTTAAGCTCTTTATCCCTTATTCAAGAGATCAAAACCAGGATGGCAGCCAACGTGATGAGCGCACACACAGCTACACAAACCTACACACACATCCCTACACACACCTGTTCTCCTTGCCGTTCTGCAGCAGTGTGTGTCTGTCTGTGCTGGAGCGATCTGTGCACACATACGTGTTCCTTCTGGTCATAGCACTGGCAGGAATGTTGTTCTGAAATCAGACGGTCAATCAGTCAGTCAATCAGACGATCAACCAGTCAGACAATCCGTCAGTTACACAGTCAGTCAGTCTGACAATCAGTCCATCAGACAGTCAGCCAATCAGTCAGTCAGCCAATCAGTCAGTCAGACAGCTAATCAGTGAGTCTGTCAGTTAACTTATTCATATTAAACTATACATACATACATACTATCAATATATACTATATTGAAATGCTTCAACAAACCTGACCCCTAGTTATGATATTAATGAGTCTGTCTGATCTGAACAGTGAGGTGGTGTCACAGTAAACACTTCCCCTCCACACAGTGGTGGTGTCACAGTAAAACTCTTCCCCTCACCGTGACAGTGTTGACTTCCTTGCGTCGGTCAGGGATCTCCGCCTTGTTAGGATTGTGGGCGGAGCTAACCATGGGGCTGGAGGGCGGGGCAATGCTGCGGCTGCCAACCACGCTGCAGCTGGCCTTCCTCACCGAAAGACGCTCCTCCTTAAGCCCCGCCCCCTCTGCCACGTTACTGGGACTCCGCTTGGGGGGTGCAGTTGGGGGGGCAGGACCACCTGGGGGAGAGAGAGACAGGGAGAGAGGGCGACAGGGCCAAGAGGGAGGGATGAGAGAGAAAGGGAGACAGAGAGGGAGGAGGGGAGAAAGGGAGAGAGGGCGACAGGGCGAAGAGGGAGGGATGGGAGAGAAAGGGAGAGGGAGACAGGGAGAGAGGGTGACAGGGCCAAGAGGGAGGGATGGGAGAGAAAGGGAGAGGGAGACAGGGAGAGAGGGTGACAGGGCCAAGAGGGAGGGATGGGGAAGAGAGGGAGGGAGGGAAGGAGACAGGGAGAGACGGGGGTGGTTTATTACATGTGCGTAGCAACAGCTGGGTACTTCACCACGTACAACAGTTCTGCTGCAAAGCCTTGCGATTGGCTTACAGAAATCGCTGTGTCGTCGCTGGCGATGATAGGTGGAGGCGCTGCGCTGTGGTTTGCTGTGGGCAGAGCCGGACGTGGCGGAGGAGGAGGATGGGGGGGTGGAGTGTTTGGCGTTGCCGTTGGTGACGGTGCTGGGTCGCACCCGGGCCAGGCTCAAACTGCTGCTGGTCCTGGACTCTCCCTCCGTCTGAGGGGGGGGGGGGGGGGGAGGGGAGGGAGAGAGATATGGTCAGTCACACACGCTCTACAAACACACACAGATCCACACACGCACAGACCCACACACCCTCACACAGAGACACACACACAGACACAGGCAGACCCACAGACACACACATACACAGACACACAGACACACACACAGATAGACACTCACTCACTCACTCACACACACACACAGACACACACACACTCACACACAGACACACACGCACGCACACACACACACACACACACACACACACACACACACACACACACACACACACACACACACACACACACACACAGACACAGACAGCAGGTAACACTGGTGAGCCCACCTGGTTACTCCGTGCCAGCAGGAGGTAGGTAGCGGTGACCTCGTTGTATTTCTTGGTGTTCAGAGCATCTCTGATCTCCTCTCTGGGGTAGCCCATCCCCACCATCACATCTGGAACACACACACACACACACACACACACACACACACACACACACACACACACACACACACACACACACACACACACACACACACACACACACACACACACACACACACACACACACACACACACACACACACACACACACACACACACACACACACACAGAGACACACACACACAAAACAAACAAAGAACGGTGAGAAGGAGAGGGAGATGGCGAAGAGAACATCACGGTAAGGCAGGGAGAGGCCCCCAGGCCTGTGGTAGTTGTAGTTCTTGTCACCGATGCGGCTGGCGTCATTGTAGTCCTCTTCAGGCTCTGTGTGAGGCTTCAAGTCGTCTCCATCGTAGCCCACGTTCATCCACTTATCCTTCATGATTTGCTGGGAGGAGGAGAGGCGCAGTCAGTACTGGGTGTGGATAATTAGTGTTGTAAATGCACTGTTGTTATAGTTACCCTGGCTTATTTGTACGTCTTTTTATATGTGTGTGTGTGTGTGTTAATGTGGGGGTGTCAGGCTAGTACTCAGAAGGTCCCTGGTTCGAAATGTGGCTGTGCCAACAACGTTGTGTCCTTGGGTACGGCACTTCACCTTACTTGCCTCAGGGAGAATTTCCCTGTACTTGATGTAAATCGCTCTGGTTAAGAGCATCTGCCCAATGACTAAATGTAAATGTGAGTACAGTGTTAGTGTGCTGCAGTTCCGCTCCTCACCTCCAGGGTGCAGCGTTTGCTGGGGTTGAGCACCAGGAACCTCCTCAGGATGCCCTCGCAGTCCGTGGACATGTAGAAGGGCACGCGGTACTTCCCCCTTAACACTCGCTCACGCAGCTCCTGGAGAACACACACACGTTAACGCGCATGCTAACACACATAAGTTAAAACACACAAACGCATGTTAACACACACGTTAACACACGCACACACCTTGAGATTCTGTCCGTCAAAGGGTAGGGAGCCGCTGACTAGCGTGTAGAGGATGACCCCCAGACTCCAGATGTCCACCTCAGGACCATCATACTTCTTACCCTGCAGGAGAGGAGGAGGTGGAGGGAAGAGGAGGAGGACAGGAGGGGGGGGATGAGGACAAGGAAGGAAGGGGGAGGAGGAGGGGGGAGGAGGAAGAGGGAGGAGGCAAAGGTTGTCAGCGAAGGCATGAATGTCTCCACGTCTTCGTGAAGGTGAGCGTGAGGGAGGGTGTGGCTACCTGGAAGAGCTCCGGGGCAGCGTAGGGGGGGGAGCCACAGAAGGTGTCCAGCTTGCTGCCCAGGGTGAACTCATTGCTAAAGCCAAAGTCTGCGATTTTGATGTTGGTGTCAGCATCCAGGAGAAGATTCTCAGCCTGGGGGGAGCGAGAGGGATAGGAGGGTGGGGGGGAAGTGATGATGAGGAGGGAGAAAGAGATGATGGCAGGCAGGAGGAGATACAGAGGGAGATGTCAGTGATGAACAAGAAGTCCTGTGTGTGTGTGTGTGTGTGTGTGTTAACATGGCTGCTCTGGGCCTGAGCACAGCAGCCAGACTCAGCTGGTACCTTCAGGTCTCTGTGGACGATGTTCTTCTGGTGACAGTAGTGGACCGCTGACACAATCTGGAGGGGGAGGGGGATGAAGGGGACAGGGGGAGAGAGAAGAGAGAGATATCACACAAGAGATATCACACAAGTACAAAGACATGTAGACAGACAGACAGACAGGTAGTCAGACAGACAGACTGGTAGACGGACAGGCAGGCAGACAGGTAGACAGGCAGCCAGCCAGGTAAACAGACACGTAGACAGGCACACAGATAGGTAGACATACAGACAGGTGCATAGACAGGTAGGCAGGCAGGCAGATAGACAGGCAGGTAGACAGACAGGTAGACAGACAGACAGGTAGACAGACAGACAGACAGGTAGGCAGGCAGACAGACATGCAGACAGACGGACAGACAGACAGACAGGCAGGCAGGCAGATAGACAAGCAGGAAGACAGGTAGACAGGTAGACAGGCAGACAGGTAGACAGACAGACAGATCTCACCTGTCTGAACTTGGCTCTGGCTTCCTTCTCCTTCATCCTCCCATGAGACACGAGGTAGTCAAACACTTCACCTGGAGGAGAGAGAGAGAGAGCGAGAGGGAGGCAGGGAGGCATCAATGCACTCTGCCTAACAAGGTACTTGAACATAAAGGAGAGGAGAGGGGAGGGGAGGGTCTGACCTCCACTGGCGTACTCCATGATCAGGTAGAGGGTCTTCTCTGTCTCGATCACCTCAAACAGTTGGACTGGAGCGCACACGCACACACACACAGCTTCGTTAGTACAGAGCTACAAAACAAACACAAATGTTCACTTGTACACAAACACACACACTCTCTTCACACACACACACCCAGATTGAGTAGCGTCACTCACCGATGTTGGGGTGGTTGAGGCCCTTCATGATGCGTACCTCTCTGAAGAGCTAAGAAGAAGAAGGAGAGGAGGAGGAAGAAGAGAGGAAAATGGGGAGAGAGAAGCGTAGGAAGAGAAAGGAGGAGAAAAACACGGTCAGATCCATGTCATGCATATCAAAGGTGTTTATTCAGCAGGTGTTCATGTGTCTGTAGTGGGTCTGCAGGGAGAAGCCAGGCTGTGGAACACAGGAACAGGGTGACACGTCTCTGGGAGCAACCAGAGCTCAGGGTGCGAGAACTGGAGCAAACATTCATGGGGTATGTGTGTTTGAAGGAGCGACAGAGTCTCCTTGGTTCTCTCGTTCTCTTCCTCATTCATTAGCTGAATCAGCTGCTAGTCTTACAAATAAATGACTCACCCTCCCTCCGCCCCTCCCCCCCTCCCCCCCTCCCTCCCTCCCTCCCTCCCTCCCTCCCTCCCTCCCTCCCTCCCTCCCTCCCTCCCTCCCTCCCTCCCTCCCTCCCTCCCTCCCTCCCTCCCTCCTCTTGTCCCCTCCCATCCTCCGCCCCTCCCTGTGTCTCCTTTCTCCGCCTCTCTCAATCTTCCCTGCTAATTATGGCCTCAGCCACCCCAGGGAGCCTCTGACTAGACACAGCCTGACAGAGAGCCTCTCTTCCTGGTTAAGACATTCCCCAAGGTGCCCTGGTCCTCATCCATCATGGAGCTTCAGCTAGGCTGTGGTTCTAAGGTGACTCATGTGGACAAACATACACGTTTCAAGCTAATATATTCAACACATATATTGTTTACTCCTCCATGTGTGGGAATAGCGCACACACACACAAACACACACGCACACACACGCACATACACACACACCTGGTGTTGACGTGTAACTGGAGTGACAAGTTATGGATGGCACAGAACAATGCATTCTGGGTAAATGACAAAGCCAGAAGTGTCCTGTATAAGTGTGTGTGAGTGTGTGTGTGTGTGTGTGTGTGTGTGTGTGTGTGTGTGTGTGTGGTGGAAGCATGGCCACATTAAGGGAAACCCTCCTGTGTCAGGCGTGTCTAGAGACAGGAAGAAGATGTCATGAGACATAAATAAAGAAACAGAGAGAAGGATGGAGAAAGAGAGAGAGACTACAGTGAAGTGATCTAGGTTGTTAGGCAGAAAGCGTGGTGGAAACATGGAACGAGGAGCATGTGATCACCTTGATAACTTGATAAATACATGACTCCTCCGAATGATAAAATGCACATCCGCGCGCACACACACAGACACACACACACAGCTATGTGGAGAGGAGAACAACACACAAATCACTGTTGTGTCCTTGAGTGTAACTGTCTGCAGTACAAACATTTAAAAAGCATGACATTCTCTCTCTCTCCCACAGTCTCTGCCTCCCTTTCTCTCCCTTTCACCCTCTCTCTCCCACAGTCTCACCGTCTCTCCCTCTCTCACACTCTCTCACAGTTTCTCTCCCTCTCTGCCAAAGTCTCTCTCTAAACCACACTCTCTCACTTACAGTCTCTCTCTCTCAGACAGTCTCTCTCTCTCCCTCTCTCCCACAGTTTCTCCTGCTCTCTCTCTCCCTGTACCAGAAGAACAAACCTCATGTTTGGCCTCCCTACAATCTTTAAGGTCAACCCTCTTCTCCCTGTCTTGCTAGTCTTTTCAGAAACAGAAATCATGATGCAAATAAAACATTTGTGACTGTGTGTGGATCTGTGTGTGTGCGTGTGAGGTCTAAAAGAGATGCACTAAAAGATTCCCTGCCGATCCAGCCTGTTTTCTAGTGAGGACAAAGGTGTGTTAAGATGACAACATGTCATCACCCTCCACTATGACTCCCTGCCTGAAAGGAGAGAGAAGTGGACAGACCAGTCTACAGGTGTGATGATCTACATGCAGCCGCAGGACACTGATATTGATCTCACAGACGCACGCACACACACACAAAAACACAGTGTCTGGAACAGGTCCAGACACTTGGTAGCAGCTGAAGTTCGTGTGGACCTGAGCAGTAAAAATATCGTAGCAATCAGCTTGAAGTGCATCTGTGTAATCCAAACATGGGAGCAGGGATTAGGGTGTGTAGTCCAGCCACGCTGCTATTCTGAGAAGCACAGCTTTCTGGGAAACTCTCTTTCCACATGAAGACTTCACAGAACAGCTGCTTCTGGCCAAACCTACCGTTAACAAACCAACTCCCACACACACACCCTCACACACACACATACACACACACACTCAGTAGCAGACAAGTTATGTAATAATCCCTCATGTTGACTGAGTACACACAGACGCACGCACACTCAACACAAACACTTAGTTCACACACAAAAGCTCAGACAGTATACAAACACACTCACTCAGTACACACAGAACACACACACACTTACTGAGGAGACCTGACAGTTATATTGTATGACAGGCCTCCACTTACAAATTTACAAAACACACAGACAAACACGACTGTATCTAATAGCCTTTACAGAGAGAAAAAGGGAAAGGGAGAGCGAAAGATAGAGAGAGAGAGAGAGAGAGAGAGAGAGAGAGAGAGAGAGGAAGAGAGAGCGAGCGTCGGCTGAGCTCTGAGCATCATATTCAGATACGTCTGAGTCTGTTTTATCGCCCCCTATCTTCCTGTCTCTCCTCCTCTCTCATTCTGTCTCTCCCCCGTCTCTCCTTCTCCCTCTCCTTCTCCCTCTCCCCCCTCTCTCTTTCTCCCTGTGTCCACTTCCTTCTCTCGCTTCCTGGTTCCATTCCCATGGGAATGGCCCCACGTCATGGTTGCCATGTCAATCCAGGTAGTAACCCATCTCCCACCCTACCTCCTCGGCCACACTGATATTCAGGGGAACTGTGGGAAGCTGATTCCATAGGCTCCGCCCCTTCCAGTGAAAAAGAGGAACAGAGAGACAGACAGAGAGACCAGAGACCCCCAGACAAAGGGTCATAAAAGAGCCCCCCTCCTTGCCCCCTTCTGTTCTTCTGTTAGCTAATAATCCACATTACACACTCACACAATAACACACTGTAACAAGCTGTGTCTTTATCTCCTCACACACACACAGTGTCACACACATACACCCTGTTACCCAGGGCTGAGGGGCCCTGAAGGACCTGGTTCCTATTGTTCGCTTGTCTGGAATGCTGCTGCAGGGAAAGGGGGTCCCAGGGAAGACACACACACACTCTCTCTCTCTCACACACACACACATGCATACACACACACACTCTCGCTCCCACACACACAGACACACACACAGGGCCCTATCGTGCACCCAGCGCAATTTACTTCGTACACCGACACATGCATCATTCCTGTTTTGCACCCGTCGCACAGCAGATTTTTCTGTCCACAGATGCAAGTCGGTAAATTAGGGAATGAACTTGCGCTCCAGAGGGCGGTTCAGGGCAAAAAGGAAGCAAAAAGGTGGTTAAAAGTCAGTGGTGCATTCAAATGGGTTCAAATTATTAGTATTTTAAGGGCTCATTGTTGGCCAAAATGTAGCTTGTGCACAACACACATGCTCTTTGCTCTACACAGACGCAGCAGTAAGAAAAAAGAAAAATATTACCAAACGAAACGAGGGAAATCCTTGTGATATTTCACGTCAACGTAACGTTGCGTCTTTGGGCAAGGCACTTCACCCTACTTGCCTTGGGGGAATGTCCCTGTACTTGCTGTAAATCGCTCTGGATAAGAGCGTCTGCTAAATGACTACATGTACATGTTAACTTGATATGTTATAAACCTTACCTATAATTTCAGTAAATGTGTACGCTAGATTTATGAATTTTTCAGAATTTACAATACACAAATGTAGCGTACACATTTACTCATATTATTCAGGCTAGTCTATAAATGGGATTGCCAACAGTGGAACCAATTGTGGCTATTTCCAATTGGGGTGGATTTCTCCCATCCCTGTACAGTGTGACTTTTTTTTTCTTTTATGGCTCTAATGAGGATGTTGGTCTCCTCGGCTGTGCTTTTAGAGGGAATATGAGTGGATGCTCTGATTGGTTTATCGCATGTTACATCCAAACCACACCTATGACTAATATAGCAACTTCTGACCAACCCATTTTCTATTTACGCCAGGCGCAAGAGTAATTGAACCTGCTGGTATAATAGCAACAGCGCCCGAGTCCCGCCCACAAAGCTACTTTACACTTGCGTTTCAGATCGTGTAAATAGGGCCCACACTCTCTCAGACACACACGCTCTCTCTCGAAGAAACAAACTGAGAAAATGTTCAAAGTTTTGCAGCTGGTAGAAGTGTGTGTCCTGAGTGAGATTGTATGTGTGAGGTCAGCGTGTGTGTGTCAAGAGGGGTAACCTTACATGATGATAATAGGACCAGACAGTGAAGGAGAAGGGGGGTGGGGAAACACAAAGCAGCACTTTTGTCCAATCCGATTAATCCTCTGCTCCCTGCCAAATTACCCAGGATACACTGCACTGCAGCACTGCAGAAAGGGGCGGGGCCTTGTCTGGTAAATCACCTGCCGCAGCTGAGCCGTGGGAACGTGTGTTTGTGTGTGTATGCAACAAAGTCACCTGGATGCTGTGTCCTGTCCTGAATGCCACAAGATTCTGCTGACAGGACGAGGAAGGCAGACCACCGCAATCCTGCTGCAGTATGCTTACATACACACACACGCATGCCCACACACACATGCCCGCACACACATGCATGCATACACACACACACAGGCACACACGCTCCTCTGCAGATATGCCAGTTGTAGCTCCTCCCTGATGCTGACCCATGAGCTACTCAACAACTGTATAGGTCACACACACACCCTAAACACACACACACACACACACACACACACAGTGGCCATGATGATACACTCCTCTCTTGTCGAGTAAGACCAGTACAGTCCATGAGCAGAATGGCTTGCTGACTGGCTTACTAACTGGCTGGCTGGCTTATTGATAGGCTGGTTGCCTGGCTGGCTGGCCTATCGACTGGCTGTCTGACTGGGCTATTGACTGGCTGGCTGGGCAGTTTAGATGCTGCTGGTGTGAGTTAAAGCTGGTGCAAAAGACCTAGACAGTGTTCAGCAGCTGGTTTAGGCTCCAGTCTGTGTGTGTATCTGTTTGAATGTTCACAGTGTGTGTGTGTGTGTGTGTGTGTGCGTGTGAGAGAAAAAGAGAGAGAGACATCAGACAGTTCAGCCAGGCGGCAGCGTTAAAAAACCTGGAAGTCACTGTGTGAATATACATTTCCAGTTTCGCAGCTACACGTCAGACATCTGAATTAGATGAAGTATAGTCTTTTGGATGATAGATGATAGCCATTCTGTGTCAGGAAACCCTCAGTCACACTGACACAAAATGGCCAACGCCCATCCCTGCCACATATGTACAAGCGTGGTTGCCATGGCTATCGACAGCGTTGCTAGGGGAAATCTATTTTTACAAACTATACACCACCACACCTTAAAACGTCAGATCGTGTTCATCAACTGCTGCGAGACAGAGGTTAAGGTAGAAACAGCAGATGTAAAATCTGCTTGGACACACAAAGAGCTTCACACATCAGCAGGTACAACAAACCCAGAATAGTCAAACTCCCAGAACAGTCACACTGGCCACCAGCTTGATAACGCTGTGTGACCACGATCGCAGAAGCTGATTGGCCAGTTGACGTGTTTAACGCTAAACAAACGGTGATGTCACAGTTGTCCCATGGCCTAGTTGAACAGTACAGGCTCCTTATCTCACTATCTACAACCAGGACTCTGATGGGAACGCACACTAATGCACACACACACACGCACACACAAATGAGTACACATGCACACTAATGCACACACACAAGAGTACACACACACACACTAATGCGCAAACACACACACAATTGAGTACACACGCACACTAATGTGCACACACACACAAATTGGTACACACAAACACTAACCCACACATACACACACACACAAATGCAAACACATAGATCAAAGGCGCACACCGTTTCCCTCGTACTCACCTTCTGCAGGCTGGTTGGGTTGAGCTGGGTCTTGTCTATGATCTTAATGGCAACCTAGAAGACACAGCACAGCCATGTTATAATACAGTCTCAAAACAACATTCCAGTCCTCCATGACATCAGGACAATATCACAACAAGCTTTTCAAACACCTATCCCATGAACCACTGCCGGCGAGCACAAGTACTAGTTTATTACTATTTCTGATATAATGACAGCAAAGTGGATCCTCCCTGATGTCACAGACCCCTGGGTGGGTCTCCTTCAGAGTTACTGTCATTAATAATGACCTATTGATTCCTGCTTTTATCCCAAGGAGCCTAAAGTGTGCGTGGCAGGGGGGGGGGGGGGGCCTGGTCTGGGAAGGCCCTAATATGGGAAGGGCCTGGTCTGGGAAGGGTCTGGTCTGGGAAGGGTCTGGTCTGGGAAGGGCCTGGTCTGGGAAGGGCCTGGTCTGGGAAGGGTCTGGTCTGGGAAGGCCCTAATATGGGAAGGGCCTGGTCTGGGAAGGGTCTGGTCTGGGAAGGGTCTGGTCTGGGAAGGGCCTGGTCTGGGAAGGGCCTGGTCTGGGAAGGGTCTGGTCTGGGGAGGGCCTGGTCTGGGAATGCCCTAATATGGGAAGGGTCTGGTCTGGGAAGGACCTGGTCTGGGAAGGGTCTGGTCTGGGGAGGGCCTGGTCTGGGAATGCCCTAATATGGGAAGGGTCTGGTCTGGGAAGGACCTGGTCTGGGAAGGGCCTGGTCTGGGAAGGGTCTGGTCAGGGAAGGGTCTGGTCTGGGAAGGGTCTGGTCAGGGAAGGGTCTGGTCTGGGGAGGGCCTGGTCTGAAAAGGGCCTGGTCTGAAAAGGGCCTGGTCTGAAAAGGGCCTGGTCTGGGAAGGGCCTAATATGGGAAGGGCCTGGTCTGGGAAGGGTCTGGTCTGAGATGGGCCTGGTCTGTGAAGGGCCTGGTAAGTGAAGGGCCTGGTAAGAGGATTACAGGTCTGTCCAAAGTATGAGGCCAGCAGCCTCTGTTAATGTATACGGTGCTTGGCTCGAGGCCTGTCACATGACTGCGGTGCATGTCCCTGGGTTTAGGGTTCCACCAATCCCAAAGAAGAATTATCGACTTAGAGATGTGGGTCATGACTTTGTGTGAGCAAACAGGCCACATTGTGTGTCTGCAGCCTTGAGTCTCACTGTGAGCCTAATGGTAAAAACATGTTGGTGTGGCAGATAAAAACACACACAAACACACACACGCACATAGTCACTCAGTCAGGCTGTAAATTCTGAAAGTGGCCTCTGGTAAAAACTGTGACTAGCATATGTGATCAACTCTCTGGTCTGATCTACCAGACCATGTTCAGACAAGGACACACACACCGGTCAGAGTTCAGAGTTCAGCCAGCACACAGACACCAAGAGGTCAGAGTTCAGCCAGCACACAGACCAGACAGACATGAAGAGGTCAGATCAGGGAAGCTCTGATGCTGAATGGGATTCTGTATCGATCCTGATTAATCACATTGTTTCTCCATTACTGTGATCAATACATTCCCAATGATTCGGATTCCATATGATCTTCTACCTGCTCTAGAATGGTTCAGATTAAATCTTCTCCAAAATGGTTCATATTCAACCTGCTTCAGAATAGTTCAGATTCAATCTACTGCAGAGTGGTTCAGATTAAATTTGCCCCAGAATAGTTCCGATTCAATCCGCTCTAGAATGGTTCCGATTCGTTCTGCTCCAGTTGTCTCACCTCGCGGCCAGTCAGGATGTGGCGAGCCAGCTTGACCTTGGCAAAATTTCCCTTCCCGATGGTCTTCAGCAGCCGGTAGTTTCCAATGTGCGGAAGCTCGTCTGAACACGAGGCGATGGAGTTCCGACACCGCGCCCCCAGCGATCGGCTCGACCAACCAGTGCCCTTCTCCGAACGGCTGGCCGAAAGAGAGGTATGCTGGGAAACCGAGAGAGAGAGAGAGAGAGAGAGAGAGAAGCAACAATTGTCATCATGGCAAGTGACTAGACCTTAACGCTAATTTGTATAATTCATGAGAACTTGCTGGTCTGCATTGCCCCCCCCCCCTTCCCCCTCCCTCCATCATTGGCCAATGTGGTGTATTTTGTAGCGTGTAGTGAAGTTCTACTCTCCCAGCCTTGTGAATGTCAGAAGAAGAGATGGCGGATGGAAGAGAATCCGTGACTTGCTTCCTCGTGAATTTCTCACCCCCCTTCTCTGCCTTTCATCCTCCTCTCTCATCGTCCTCTCTCCTTTTCTCTCTCTCTCCCACCCTCCCCCTCTCTCACAGTGTTGTGGTCTCTGACTGTCAGATAAGGAGGATGTTTTTATAGATCATCTAGCACACGCTGATCACAAGGTCTGGCCTTCCATAAAACACGCACACACAGTCATGACCCTGGCTCATCCTATCAGGTGTAGCAGAGCATGTGGTGTTGGATCAGACCTCTCTTGGCAGATGTCTCTCTATTTACTCCTCCCCCCACTCCCTCTCCCCTTCTCCTTCTCCTTCTCAGTCCTAAGCATCCCCTTCCTGCTTTCCTCACCTCCTCTCTCTCCTCCTTCTCATTCTCTCTCTACTCCTCTTTCTCTCCTCCTTATCACTCTCCTCCTTCTTCTCTCTCTCTCTCTCTCGCTCTATCCCTTGATCCCTTCATACCCCCTGTAGGGCCACAGCTTTGGCTCAAGGCTTCTCTCCTCCACCTGTTCTCCTCCTGCTTCCCTCGTTCCCTGAGGAAGGGGACTGGGCGTGGCCTTTCCCTTCCCAGCATCCCCCAGGAGGGACAAGCCCTTGGTCAACACCCACTCCCACTGATATATCTCTCTCTCTACCCCATCCCTATTCCCCCTTCCTGTCCACCCATCACCCCACAAATCAACTGGTCTCCCAGATTTCCTCCCCTCTCCTGTCCTCCCCCCTCCTCTCTTTCCCTCTCATCCCCTACCCCCACCAGACCTCTCTTTTGTCTCACATTGTCATCCTTCCCTCATTCAGCCAACCTTTGTGGTCCCCCTCTCCCTCTCCTCTTCTTACTTGCCCCTCCCCTCTTCTCCTCCCCTCCCGTATTCCTCCCCTCCCCCTCTCATCATTTTCCCCTTTCAAGGAGAACAGCCCATCGATCCCCCCCCACTGCCTGCCTGCTTACCAAGCAAGTGTATTCAGCAGTGACTGGGGAGTGGTGGGTGCAGGATCCCTATGTGTGTGTGTGTGCGTGGCGTTCAGATGGTGGGGGGTTGTTAAATTCACCAGCAGATTGGAGAAATAGCAAGCTGGAACGTGTGTGTGTGCGTGCGCTCATGTTAACCCTGACTTTAAAAAGAGTGTTGAAAAGATTCGGCGAAGACGACCGTCCCAGACTCTGGCTGCAGGCTGAATGGAACAACAACAGCTCAGGCGTGTGACTATGAGACTGGGCTGCTGGGAAAGGTGTGTGTGTTTGTGTGGCCTCAAGGGTCGAGGACAGAGGTATCCACTGTGAGAAAGCAATGCCTTCTAGAGCCCCTCCTTCTGCTTGCAGCATCAAGCCAGAACTATCTCAGACTCTCTCACTGTCTGCCTCTATGTCTCTTTCACTCTCTCCGCAGCTCTAGGCCCAGTTTCAAAGACACGGATTAAGGACGGTCCATGACTAAACCTGTTCAATGGAGATTTTCATTGGATTCTTTTCTCTTCAGGACTAGACTTAATCTATGTCTGGGGGAAACTAGGCCTAACATCTCTATAACTATCTCTATAACCCTACTCCCCAGTTGCCCCTAGCTCAAACTCCAACACAGGTCATCACTTAGACCGATGCAAACCGATAGTTTGGTTTACTTTGTTGCCTAAAGGAAACATTGAAGATAGGACAGATAACCAGACGATATAGACAGACGAGATAACCAGGGAAATCAACCTAAAACATCAATGCAAGGGAGACAGAAATAAACAACAAAAACAACAACAGGAAGTTAACTGGAAGAAAAACAACCCAAGGCAGTAAGCTAATAAGATAGACAGTCAACTAGCCAGCCAGTTTATCTGCTACTCAACCAGCAGGTCAGCCAACCAGTTAACTAACCAGCCAGCTAACCAGCCAGCCATTCAGCCTTAATTAAGCCAGGCCTTAAGCCTTAGCTAAGTGTTTCTCTGTTCCACACTGTTTAACAGAGTTCCATCCAGTTCACAGCTCCAGAACCCCTGATTCATGCTGGAGAGGAGCCCTGTTCCTCCCACCACCACACCATGTGACCACAGATAGCTGGGCTTGGCACAATCGATTAGCTCTGAGTCATGGAGAATCCTATGGAAACCTGACAGTGTACAGTGTACTGCAGTAATCCTATAGTGATACAGTGCCAGACTCTCATTCTAAGTAAGAGAGACGGACTGAGATTTACTGCTACAGGAAATGAACATAGTCAAATACTGTACATTGCTGCTGGTCACGTGTGACACACACACACACATACACACACAAGAACAAGATCAAGAACAATGGGAACCGTCCTCTGAATGGTATCCTGGTTCAGCAAGAGTTGTGAGTGTGCGTAGGAGTTTGTTTGTGTGTGTGTAAGAGTGTGTTTGAAGGTGTGTGTGTGTGTAGGCTGAAGATAGGTCAGGGCTGCACACATCCTGCCTTTTCCCAACACCCCCATCCACCCTTACAAACGCACACACACACACACAAGCCCTGCTCAAACCTCACTTCCTCTTCCTGTGATAAACTGTGTAGACATATCCAGGGACGGCTGAGGACAGCAGGATCGCAGTTCTGTTCTCTACCACTCCAAGGTCCTCTCACAACCCCTCTCTCTCGCCCTCTCACTCCCTGCCTCCCTCCCTGCCCCCCTCTCTGCCTCCCTCTCCATCTCTCTCCCTCTCATTCCCCCTCCCTGTCTCTCTTCTTCTCTCCCTCTCTGTGTTAATACCTCCTTCCCCTATTCTGTCTCTGCAACTCGACGGAAAGTTTGCATGATCTGTCAGAGAAGTTCTTCCTCGTGTGAGAGAATCTCAGCCTTTGTTTGTTATCACTCTCTCTGCCAGCCGGCCAGCCAGCCTCCCACCTACCCTTCTACTCTCTTCCTCTTTTCCACTCTCTCCATCCTCTCACTCGCGACTGACCACTCCACTGTGGGCAGTGAGAGGCGCCCTGCGTCACAACGCCTTCAAGTCACAGCAGGACAGGCAGACATCGGACAACTGCCATCAGTTAGAACAAATGCAGCGTTCACATGTCAAAAGGTGGCAGAAACAGGAAGTGAAGACAAAATTGCCATGTCACGATATGCTGAACGGTTGGATGCCGGAGGTCAGAGGTTAACTCCGCCCACACAGGAAAATAAACAGACCCCCATCCTCTCAGAGGGAGCTTCTCTGGCGGTGGTGGATCTGGGCTGTGGAGCTGCAGATGGCAGCTTACACAGGGTTACAAAGCGTTCAGAGCCCTCTGTGAGTTGAACCCTCTCCACAGGAAGTGTCACAGAGCAGATACACACGTCCACTCTCTTTCTCTTCATCTCTAACCCTCTCCCTCTCTGCCCCCCCCCTCTCTCTGTCCCCCCCCCCCCCCCGCTCTATCTCTCAGACCAGCTGGTGAAGCAGACAGGGTATGCGCGCCAGGTTACTTGGGTTACCTTGACAACTCGGGCCTTCAGACGCTCAGGTAAACACACACAGTAGCAGAGGTCCTCGCTGAATGGCGCCTCTTTCAAACCCTGAGCACCGGCTGTGTGGAGGGTCACATGATATCCCGGCAGCTCTGGTCACCAGGCCTACCTAGCATCTGCCAACACTACCTCTATCGCTTTTCAGATCGCTAGAGAGCAACACAAAAGACTCACTACCTGGACGTTTTTTTGGTTGCTCCAAACGCACCTCATGAACCTGACTTAAACACGAGCTGCCAAGCTAACAAACTCATGATCTGAATCAGGTGTGCTGGATTTGTGTTGGAGAACGCTCCAGGTAGGTATCTCTCCAGGAGCAGGGTTGGAGACACGGGTCTACAAGCAAGTATTGGGTCTATCATGTTGCTATGCTCAGTGACCGATGCTCTTTTGTAAAGCTCTCTCTTGGAAGTCGCTTTGGATAAAACCGTCTGCTAAATGAATAAATGTAAATGTAAGCATCTCTCCAGGGGCTGGGTTAGAGACCTTGGTCTACAGGCAGGTATCTCTCCAAGGGCAAGGTTAGAGACCATGGTCTACAGGCAGGTATCTTTCCAGGGGCAGGGTTAGAGACCTTGGTCTACAGGCAGGTATCTCTCCAGAAGCTGGGTTAGAGACCTTGGTTCATAGGCAGGTATTCCTCCAGTATCTCTCCAGGGGCAGGGTTAGAGGCCCCTGGTCACTGAAGGAAACAGGCAGTTCTCAGGAAGTTACAGGCTGCTGAAGACTGAGGACGGAAAGAAGCACCAGGACTCTCAGACAAACAGTGGAGGAGGAGGGGGGTGATAGGGACCCACTCCCAGCATGCACTGAGAGGCCGTTCTGTACTTGTGAGTCCCAGAGCTGTGTGAGTGTGTGTTCACGTGAGTGTGTATGTCCGTGTGTGTTTGTGTCATAATGTGTTAAGACGATGTGTGTTATAGTGCATTTGTGTTATGTGTGTGAGTGTTATAGTGCGGGTTAGTATCTTGTAAGTGTGTTCTAATGTTCTAGTGTGTGTGTGTGTGTGTGTGTGTGTGTGTGTGTGTGTGTGTGTGTGTGTGTGTTGGCTGGCAGACGTGATCTGCAGATCAGACCAGCAATCTGGCTACTGCAGGCTGCCATGTGTGCTGTGAGGTTGTGAGGAGGCTGGGGGCTGTGAAGAGGCTGGAAGCTGTGAAAAAGGCTGGTGGCTATGAGGAGGCTGGAAGCTGTGAAAAAGGCTGGTGTCTATGAGGAGGCTGGAAGCTGTGAGGAGGCTGGGAAAAGTGAGGAGGCTGTGTGACTGGGGGCTGTGAGGCTAAGGACTGAGGGCTAGAGGCTGTGAGGAGGCTAGGGGCTGTGTAGCTGGGGTCTGTGAGGCTAGGGGCTGAGAGTTGGAGGCTGTGAAGAGGCTGGGAGCTGTCAGACTGGGGGCTGTGAGGCTGGGTGCTGGAGGCTGTGAAGAGGCTGGGGGCTGTGTGGCTAGGGGCTGAGGGCTGGAAGCTGTGAGGAGGCTGGGGGCTGTGAGAATAGGGGCTGTGAGGCTAGTGGCTGGGAGCTGCAGACAGACAGCAGAGAACAAACACACACTACTTATGTAAGATCAGGTGTCTGGACAAGGCGCTAAGTGGTGAATACTAAACTGTCTCTCTGCTGCTCTAATAAAACACATTAAGCTGGAGTGCGAGAGGTATCAGGGATCTGAGTCAGAAGAATGGCTGAGCGGTTATGGAATCGGGCTGGTAATCAGAATGTTGCCGGTTTGATTCCCGGCCATGCAAAATTACGTTGTGTCCTTGGGCAAAATACTTCACCCTACTTGCCTCAGGGGGAATGTCCCTGTACTTGCTGCAAGTTGCTCTGGATAAGAGTGTCTGTTAAATGTAACAAGAATTTTAACCTGGTTGTTTGGGAAGAGTGGGACTGTGTTAACCTGCAGAGCTTAAGCTTGCAGGGAATTAACTCATGGGTTTGAACGCAAGTGTTCACAAACACACATACACACACACCCTCTCCAAAGGTCTCCCTCGCCAGGTATTCCCAGGTAGTGAGACCAGGAGCACCGAGGAACATGATCCAATCTACAATCACTTAATTACAGCCGTCAACAAGTCCGGCCAGGACGGACACAGGCTCAGAGCAATGCGATAGGCTGGGAGGCAAGGGGCTGTGAGGATGGAGGCTGTGGGGCTGGAGGCTGGGACACTGGGAGGCTGGAGGTTAGGGGGCTGGAGGCTGGGGCCTAAGTGTCATCTTTCTCCAGTCCAAGCCCACTCCTCTCCCCCCTTCTCCTCTCCCCCTCTCTGCGTTTTAAAGAGAGAGCACACGGTTTCCATGGCGAGGTTGCTAACGACAGCGGATTGTGACAGAACGAGAGGTTTGTTCCCTGGCTTCTGTCTGGGCACCAAATGCCAACATGGATACCGCGGGCTGGCGGTTACGACCCCGGGCGATCCATCTTTCTGTGTCACTACAGTGCTAGTGTCTCTGTCAGGATACATTCATTACACCAGAGGCAGGGAACGAGCCTTGTTTTACAATGTGGGTGGGCATATTGTTTTATTAACTTGCGATGTGGCTGTCATGTATGGTTTTTCTTAATTTAAAGTAGATTGACCGGACATCAAGGTTTAATGGAACCTGTATGAGAGAGCTAGGATTGTCAAGTTCAAATAATTGTGTTATATTAACGAGTTGATGTTGGTTAGATCGAGAGGCGAACCCTTAAAATAGGGTCGTTCTGGGTGTGGCACTATCACGTCCTTAACGGAACTGCTTCCATCCAATCAGGACGCGTATCTTCACTATGACGTGAGAGTCTGGGCGTGCGGATCAATGGCGGTAAACCGATAACTATCTCGCCTAACTGTTAGTTAAACCGTTATGAAGGCTGGCATAAACGAGCGGACTCGCCCTTTTAGACGCTGTCACGGCTGCGAAGCGACAAGTGTCCTGCGAAGCGAACCGAAGATCCCAGAGAAGCGGCTTTAACAAAGCGCTGCCAAAACATCCGCGAGCTGACGGATGAACCGAAGGGGATGAGCTTCTCCTGCGACCCCTGACGTCAGGCGCAGCTCGCGCACTAATTATCCTCCGGTCATTACATTTCTCCAAAAGTCCAGCCAAGCAATGACAGTTGGGACATTAAAACCTCTCAAATTTGGGAAAAATGGTATATGGTAACACACAGACTAATTAGAGAAACTATGTGATTATGCTTTCCTATAATGATGTTAGATTTATATTTAGGTTTATGTGCTTTAGAACAATCTGTTGGTCCCCATATGGTGACTTGCCAGTGTTGTTTGTTGTATCTCTTGCTTTATGTTCACAATCGTTGTGTTATGCATTTATAGTTCTTCCCTTGGCACTTATTGGTTCTCATGATGTATGATTTACGATCTAAAAAACCGACTGTGTTTGGGGTCTATCACGTTGCTATGCTCAATGACTGATGCTCTTTGTAAAAACTCTCTCTTGTAAGTCGCTTTGGATAAAAGCGTCTGCTAAATGAATAAATACAAATGTAAATGTAGGTTATTTTTCTATTTTGTATTGGCCATACACATCGTCTCTACACATCGTCGCTACAGTATATAGTTTTTTTATATCCCCTTGTATACATTTCTTATTCATTGATGTGTAGCTACTGTCTGCAGATTTGTTATGTTTATTCTGACATAAAAAAAGAATGACAGTTGGGACATAACTATAGATCTACTCCACTCGCAGCAGACAAATGAGGGTTTCGAGTTTTAACAGACACGCATAAACTGGATGTGCTTGAATAGCACGTATCTGTTATTGATTTGGGGGTGACGGGTGTGTTTTCTTGGGACAGCCGTGTTGCGTGCGCATAGGAGGGCGGGTGGGGTGATCATAGACATGTATAATGTATATGGGGGTGATGGTCTCACTCCTTCCCGTCTATTCTAACCGCTAACCGGAACACAATGTGACAACGTGAAAATGATGTCGCAACATAGTTGTAGTCTACCCCGCAGTGTGTATCAGCATCTGGAGGGCATCGAATGATTATTCCAAACTGTGGCCCTGGTTTTATAGCAGAGATTACGGCATGATTGCATGAAGTCTACAGAAGACAGCTTGATCTCAAGGGCCACAGGGCAGGTTAAAAGGGCTGCTTGTGAAAGGCTGTAAAATAATCATGCTTACATGGTCTGAGTTCCGCTCGTTCCCCGGCACCGCTGAACGTGAAGACATCGTCCCTGAGTTTCTCCGTACAATCCCGGCGAATCTTGATTGAGCCTGTTTAGCTTTCTTTACGAGTTGACAAGATTAAATTCTTGACCAGATAACGGTCCACATTGGCCGCCAGTAACGGTGCTCCGGACAGTGTTCCAGGGCAATCGATACCCGTTTGTTATCCTACCGGCCAAACCGGGGTTGAGAGCAGACAGGCAGATTATCAGACAAATCTCATGTTCATTGTCAAAACGCGGTATGGATCACGGAGAAGGTAAAACCACAAAGATCATATGTGTGGGGAAGTATTTTACAAGCCTCGGCGCTACATCCTGTTCATGTTAAGCTGTTGTCGACAGGAGACACCGATCGAACCTCATTCTTAGGGAGTAAAGAAAAACAACCCCCAGAAAACAATCTTCCCCTGTCCCTATCGCACGATTTAAGTGGACGTTAAACTGAAGGTTTCAAACGATCCCTCCCAACCCTTTCCAACACGGTTCATGGGTGTTAATCACAGGGAAAATGGGCGCTGTTCCATGATCAGCTCGAACGATGTCAGAACCTGGAGGAAAACAATTGGGGAAACAAAAAAATCCCCGTCAGGTAGGCTAGCTAGTGCACATCTAGATCGTGGACGTGGATCTGTGATTCAGGTTACAAACGTTGGTGATGCTCGTAAAAGCTTCCACGTTTAGCTGAAATACAAGAGGAGCTCCGGAAACAGAATCTTCCACCCACGAAGATACGGCCAGACAGTTTAAAAGACGGCCTCGACCCACGAAATGAATCACGAGAACCCGAAATCACGGATAAAGCTTCGACGGATGTTCCACCGCCGTTTTTCCTCGGGTTTGTCCTCTCTCCTGAGCTTGTGAAAGGCAGTTCCTTCTAAGTCCCCGGTTAGCCGATGATCGGCGGATGAAAAACAAACGATTTCCCGTTCAGCTGGTTCATTACTACAGTTTGGTCTGAAACGGCATCCCCAAAAAAATGTATGACAGGAGAACCAGAGGAAAGGACGTCAAGAGAAAAGGGAGGGCTGCTGGAGCTTGTGTCGGAGAAGGAGACACACTCACACACACATGCAACCCTTCCCCCATGCTCTTAAAGAGACAATCCCTCCATTCATTCACATTCAGCTCCTGTAGTTACCCCTGCGAGCCACCAGGATGTCTTCTGGTTCTAATGTAAAGAGACAAACAAATATTGGATGCTACTATTTAACATATTTTTATTTTGGCATCCATTTTGGCTCCAGCCCTTATCCGAATCAGGCGGAGCAGAGTCTTATGTGCTACTTGAGAGGTGGTACCTTATTAGCAGTAATCTCACCTGGGGCAGACTGGCGCGGGTGGATCTGATCCAGGAACTCCTCATCCTGTTCTCGTTTCACTGGTACCTGGTCATGGAGATGCCTGCGAATGACTGAGAGTTGTTGAGGATAGCTCTGCTCTCTGTGCTGCCCTGGTTCCTGGACTGAAGAGGACAGAGGAAGGAGCGGAAATTAGAGATGGAAAAATAGAGAAAGACAGCGAGAGAAAGAGAGTGCAATAGTGTGTGTGTGAGAGAAACAGAGAGGAAGAAAGACAGAGAGAGGTACAAACAGAGAGAGAGAGAGAGAGAGAGGAGAAGGAGAGAAAATAACAGAAACAGCACAGACAGTGATTATAACCACCACAGTGACTCATTAATGGAGAACAACCAGGACCTACTTTAGCCAGTCATTTGTGAATAAAGCATTTAGTCCAATCACTTGATGTGGAATTTTCAATACTCCTAATGGAGTGTTTGAGGGGGAGGAGAAGAGAGAAGGGGAGTAGAGGGGTGATGGGAAGAGAAAAGGGTGAGGGGAGGAGAGGGTTGAGAGGAGAGGAGGGAGGGGAGGAGGAAGAAGAGATCAAGACAGGAGGAGACTGGTAAGGGAGTTGTAGACTGCAATTGTTCCTCTTTCTGCACTCCAGACCATGGAGGGAGGTTGAGTGGGTGTGTTACTGAGAGAGAGAGAGGTACCCAGTTCCACACAGGGATCTGATTGCTAATGCAGTGTGTGCTCTGAACAGGTCAGAGATTGATCTCCCCTCCCAAACCATGGCAGGACCAGAGGCTCTGAACATCCTGGCTCAGCAGGCTGCTCTCTATGGACTCTATAAATGCACACAGCCTCCCTGGAAACAAGCTGCTCCACAGGCTAGAGGAGACACACAGTTTCGTCAAGAGTACCTGTCTGACTCTGTCTATCTGTCCATCTGTCTGTCCGCTCCTGTCACATGTGATCCTGGTTTATGTATTGCAGAGTTGTTGCAGAGGTTGCTGTCAGAATCCAGCTGTTTGGAGGCAGTAGCACAGCCAACATCCCGCGCTGCTATCATCTGTAATCTGGTGGGATTATGAGGTCTGGGGGGCCCTCTTGGTCAGCATGTTACCCTGCTTGACCCTGCTCTGCTCTGTCCTGCTGTGCCCTGTCCTGTCCTGCCCTGCTCTTCTATTAAGCATCCATCCATCAACCCAACCTCCCAGCCAGCCATTTTCAGATAAACTGTACTTTGCAGAAATTACGAGGTTAACAGTATTGTGTTTGTGCATTGTCAACATGCTTTTCCTTTCGCCTGGTTGGTCATGTCGGCAATACATACGTTACCGCCATCTAGCGGTGGCAGGATTTCGTCTTGACTAAGGGTTTCAAAATATTTGTTTTGAAAGATTAAAACAATATTTGGGAAAAAGTTTTGTCCATGCGAGCATTGCACATATGTGGATGTGAGTTTTCAGTCGTATGAATGTGTGTGCATATTTAATGTGGATGTGTGTTTGGTCCATGTACACGCAACTCCCTCATAAAGACAGTCCCTATCATATGTCACTTAGGCCTATTGAACAAATTAGATCATTAAACTAAGTCTGTCATGTAGTTTTTCAGTGAATCCGTCAGTTCCACAGTTGACCTAAGTGTAACATAATCAAATAATCCAATCTATTCTATATTACTACGTCTATTACGTGCAATATTCCTCATTTGTTGTTCTACGGTCAATGTTCGTTATGGGAAATAACTTGTCTATCTCACTTAACTTGACATTCTTGTTTCTTAATTTTGTTTATATTGTACTATATTGTATCTCTTATTGTATATTTTACCCTGCAACTATATGTGCTGTACTTCACCCTGCTGCTGTTGTGGACTGCAATTAAATTAAATGTAAATAAAGGATTTTCTATTTTGTTGTGCAAACTTCGGTTTCACCTTCTGAAAACACGAGTTGCTTTCTAGGTATTAACTTTAGGAATCGATACCGTTCCTCCGCCTCAGCAAACACGTGTGGTTGACATAGAAATGCAAAGACGAAGGATTTGATGTGCTTTCCTGTCTGTATTACTGGGTGTAAACATGTCCATAATTTCCGAGATCTGTGAAGAAGATGAAACTGATCGTGCACAATATTTCTTTTGACCCATCCATACAACTTTGTGGCTGTCACATTCTGAGAAACCTGAGTTAGATATGACTAAACCACATCCACCTCCGGAGGAGAGGCCTCATCTATAAAATGCAGCAAAATCAGGGTCTAAACTTGTCACTTAACTCTACAACATACAACCCTTATCTCGCTCTCTGCACTCCCTCCTGGTAAGATAAAATCTAAAGTCTCATCGAAATAGGTTGTGATTGGAAAAATGATCTTGTTTAACGGAAGGTTTATCAAACTGTATGTCATGAACGTTTTATGTAGATCTCAAGGACCTATGCCAAATCAGACTTTTTGTTATTGACGGTTCGCGAGAAGGTTTTGCGAAGAACTTAAATATAAACTATGTACAAGTAGATTATCGTTTCACTCTATTAAAACACATTTGAATAAATATAAATAATTATAAACTAAGATAATCAATATAATCATCAATTGTGTCAAGAATAAAGTTCCACTTGGATTTGGTCATATATAGTGTACTATCTTTGCCATTCATGTGATTATTTGACATTCAATTTCCACCTCCTGTTGCATAACCTTACTCCAGATACAGATGATGTTGAGGCTGTTCACCATGGTAACCTTTCTGGCAGTATTCCTGATGTCCACCACCTCTCACCCCCCCTCCTCCTCACCCTGCTCGTCACCCTCCTCCTCTTCCACCCCTCCCTCTGTGGTCTGCCCCTGGCCCTGCAAATGTTTGTCCAACATCACGATTGCATGCGAGGACCAGAAGCTGGAGACTGTTCCGGAACTCCCTCAGGGTGTCCAGCAGCTCTATATCTCCCACAACCTCATCCAGGCTATCCCTTCCTCCGGCCTGGCCCATCTGCAGGTCCTCGATCTGTCAAAGAACCACCTCCACATCTCACTGTCTCCCTCTTACACTTGGCCCAACATGAGCCGGCTGAAGAAGCTGTACCTGACAGGGAACCAGCTGGGTTCTCTGGCTCCTGGACAGCTCCAGGGCCTCCCTGCCCTGACCCTGCTGGATCTGAGCGATAACAACATGGACGCCCTCCCACCGGGCACCCTCCGAGGGCTGGGTCTATTGACGGTGTTGTTTCTCAGTAGTAACCGGATCTCCAAGCTTCACCGGGGGGCCCTGGAAGGAGCTGCAGCCCTTAGGGAGCTCCACCTAAGCGGGAACGCCATAACTGTCCTGGAGGCCGGAGTGTTCCAGAACAGTGGATCCCTGGACAAACTGGTTTTGTCTCGTAATCGGCTGAGGGCGTTCGGGGCGGGCTGCTTCGTCGGGGCGGCAAACCTCACACACCTGGATTTGAGCAGAAACGCTCTTGAGGCCGTTCCTGTCAATGCACTGAGGGACGTACCGATGCTCTTCAGCCTCTACCTCCAGAAGAACAGTGTCACTTTGCTTCCAGAAGGTTCATTCTCCCGACTACAAAAGCTGGGGTTCCTAGACATCAACAGCAACCGACTCCAGAACGTGTCTGAGGGCTCCTTCAGTGGTAAGATTTGTTCATCTGAATATTTGCATGTAGGTACCTGTAATTCTTCAGGTAACGTTGGTGTCTGTTTCTTGTGAACTGTACAGTACTATTGGGGAACAATCAGTATGTAATTCGCAGACATGTTTGTGTGATGCTTTGATATTGAAAATGCCTTGTAAAATCGACTGCAGAATCACTCACTTTCTATCTTTCTATGACTGTTTCCAGGTCTGACGCAGCTCACCTTTCTGGACCTGAGTTTCAACTTCCTCGAATCACTCCCCTCCAGCCTGTTTGAGAACCTTACTAACCTACAGATATTAGACCTTTACCACAACACCCTGACATCACTTCCGGTCGGACTGTTCCAGAACCTAACAGAGTTGATTGAGCTGCAACTGGACAGCAACAATCTCTCCAACATAGCTTTGGGGGTATTTGAGGGTCTGTCTAACCTTAAAGAGCTCCAGCTAGCTAACAACCACCTCACCAACCTCGACCCCGCCTCCTTCTCCTCCCTCAGGTCGCTACGGAAACTTTATCTTGATCACAACATTCTTGACAGGCTTCCCAGAGGCCTTTTCCACAGGAACAGGAAGCTGAGAGAACTGCAGCTGAACAACAACAAGCTCAGGTCCCTCCCTACGTCTCTCCTTCGCCACCTGTCCAGACTCGCCATCTTGAAACTCTCCAACAACTTCCTCTCCTCCCTCCACTCGGATCAATTCTCGGGTCTTACCCATCTGAAGGAGCTTTTTCTCAACGACAACCAGTTGGATGTGCTTCCCAAAGGGCTTTTTTCCAGCCTCAACAGCCTGAAGATCCTCGACCTGGACAACAACCGTCTCTCAGCTCTGAGCTCGGAGGTCTTCAAGGACCTATCCGCCCTCAAAGAGCTCCATCTCAGCTTCAACGATCTCCGCCAGCTCCCCGCTCTCGCCTTTCGCTCCCTGGGTCACCTTCGCCTGCTCCTGCTCCAGAACAACCGTCTCGAAGGCCTGGAAGCTGCGGTCCTCGAGCCACTGCAGAGCTTGACCGAGCTCGATCTGGACAACAACCGCCTGGAGCGTCTCCCCCGCCAGGTGTTCCGGGGGCTCGCCCACCTGCAGGACGTCCACCTCCGGTCCAACCGCCTCAAAACGTTAGAGGTGGGAACTTTGGCGCACCTAGGGAACGGAACCATCATCCACCTGGAAGGGAACCCGTGGAACTCGTGCTCCTTCCCTCCTGGCCTGCTGAAGGAACTCTCTCCACACCTGCCAGGACTCGAAGCCTGTTCTGCTGGCAGCTCCGTCTGCAGTCTCACATCAGCATTTCCTCTGCAGATCCTGCTGGTTGCTGTGTCAACAGTCGGCAGCTTTGCATGACACACATTGGTGGTTTTGTGGTCATGTTCTTTTGCAGGGTTTTTTCTCTCTCGCTCCTTTAATGTTAGCGTTTCAGACCTGGTCTTTGTTTGCACAGCGGCAACTGTCTTGCTCAATTCTTATATCATTGTAAATGCATCGCCAAGCTGAGATTTGTTTAAATCAAAATCATGCATTTCTTATATTTGTACGTTTGATGATGCTCAAAGGATTCATTTGGTTGTAAATAGCTGTTCATTCAATGTGTTTGAATGTGAAGTGAGTGAAGTGTGTATTGTGTTTACAAAAAATATACTATCCTACTGTAACATTAAACTGGTACAAAGTCAGTGGTTAAATTATTTAGCAAATAACGATGACAAATGATAGAACTCTTAGTTTGTATTAATAACCAGAGCGTAATACATTTTTAAACCACTAGAGGTTGAGGTTATTTATCTATTGTGGACACAGTAATTTGTCATTTAGTAGACACTCTTATCCAGGATAACTACAGAGCCATTTCCCCTGAGGCAAGTAGGGTGAAGTGCCTTGCCCAGGGACACAAGGTCATGTTGCCACAGCCGGAGTTCAAATCGAAGACCTTCTGATTACTAGCCCAACGTCCTAACCTACTGCCCCACATGACCCCCATGACAAACACTCAAAACTCACCACTCAACAGGGTCAAAGGTCACAATCAACTCTGTTTAGAGCTGTTTATGACCTTTGGGACGGAATTTCAGGAACTCAGGGATCAGTTCGCTTGGGGTTCAGCCAGTGTGACCCCAACTCCGGTCAGGTTTGTTCCCCACCTTCCGCACTGCATTGTGTGATGCCGAGGTACCAGGAAGTGGTCTTTTCACAGTGAGAAACGTCTCTTAATCTGACTGGCTGATCTTGGTGGTTTGAATGTCAGGGTTGAACCCTGTGTATGCATCATAAGACGAATGTGGGAGATTAGATTTGTAAACATGACATGATCTGGCTTGCCAAATGAACTCATTGAACAGGAACACGCCTGATAAGGAAGTCATCAACCAAGAAAAAACACTCAATGAAAGTCGATAGAAACAAAGGTAAACCTAAAAGTTGCCACGTGAACATATGACATATCTTGTGGACCCCTCACAGACCCTCTGATATCTCTGCATTTCAAAACACAGTGAATAATGATTTCCTGGCCGCATGGTACAGTGTACTTCCTGTCGCACAGGTCCATGGGACAAAAGGGAAATCAATATCTAGATGATATATATACACAGGCACAGGAAGGGGTGTCACAGGAGGTGATGTCGCTGATCAATTTCCCAATGGGGTGGTCGCAGAGAGGGGAAATCTGGAAGCTTCAGGACTGAAGGAAAGAAAAAATCACTGGAACTTGTTAGTTAACCATGTGAGAGTCTGTTTGTTACACATTAAGATCTTTCTAAGGATGCACACACTACGGTCACAGTCTACCGAAACCAATGAGCACACAGTTTCCAAATTCAATTATGAAAAAAAGACACACAAACCACTTTTGGTTTCACTGTTGTTCAACCAGTCAGCAACTTTTCACAATCACACAGTACACTGACAACACAGGTTAGTTTATTAACCTTAAATCCAAAAGTTAGGCTCTGCTCATTGTAACCATATATATCTACCAGCACCAATGTCCTACACTACAAAAGGCAACATGTTGAAAATCTCTGATTTCAAAAACAGTGTTTTTTTTAATACCTTTCAATAAGAATTCAGGATGCAGAAAATACTTCAGTAGCTGCTATGGGTGTGTGAGTGTTTATCAAGTGCATGTCTAAAGGCAAGTCATGAAAACATCTTGACGACCGAACCCCCTGTACACTTCAACTTTCGTCCATTAGAAACCTGCTTCGGCCGTGACAGAAAAAAAACGAACCCTCAAAAGATCAAGACACCAAACGGTCCTCATCCTTCCTACAGACGCAACATCTACAGACATGACTCGCGTCCTCACTCCTCATCTCCCCCCTTCACACCTGCTTCAGTTTCCTTTTCAGATGTAAAGACACTTGTGATCCTTCAGGTTCCGCAGGTAGGAGAAACTCTTGCCGCACTTGTCGCACATGAACATCTTGGCCCCAGTGTGGATCTGGAGGTGAGCCTTTAGGCTGTTTCCCTGGTTAAAGCTCCGGCCGCACTGCTCGCAGCTGAACGGCTTTTCCCCGGTGTGGATGCGCTGGTGTCGGTTCAGATTCCCCGTGCTGCTGAAGCGTTTCCCGCAGGTGTCGCAGCTGAAGGGCTTCTCCCCGGTGTGGACGGCCTGGTGGGTCTTCAGGCTGCTCTGCTGGGTGAACATGCGCCCGCAGGTGTTACAGGTGAAAGGTCGCTCCCCCGTGTGCGTCTTCAGGTGAGTCTTTAGGTAGCTGGAGGACTTGAAGGCCTTCCCGCAGATGCTGCAGATGTTAGGCTTCTCTACCGTGTGCTGCTCCTGGTGGGAGCGCAGGTGGGCCAGCGAGGCCAGCGTCCCTCCGCACACCGAGCACTTGCAGGGCATCTCCGCCACGTGAGACTGGAGGTGAGTCCGGAGGGAGTTGACACAGGCCAGGCTTGCACCGCACATCACGCAGGTGAAGGGCTTCTTGCCCGAGTGTGAGCGCTGGTGCATCTTCAGGGCGCTGCTCTGGATGAAGCTCTTCCCACACGTCTGGCAGCCGAACGGTCGCTCCCCCGTGTGGATGCGCTGGTGGACTTTCAGAGTGTCTGCCTGGTTGAATTTCTTCCCGCACGTGGCGCAGCCGAAAGGCTTCTCGCCCGTGTGGATGCGCCTATGCCGGTGCAGGTTGCCGGGGATGCTGAAGCGCTTGCCGCAGATCTCGCAGTCGTAGGCACGCTCGCCCGTGTGCACGATCCGGTGCATTTTCAGGCCGCGGGCGCGGTTGAAGCTCTTGCCGCACTGGTCGCAGCGGAACGGTCGCAGCCCGGCGTGCAGCCACTGATGAGTCCTCAGCAGCTGCTTGAGGGTGAAGCCCTTCCCACACACGTCGCAAGTGTGAGGGCGCTCGCCCTTGTGCAGCAGCAGGTGAGAGTCAAGGCTGCGCTTGAAGGAGAAGGCCCGCCCACACTGCGGACACAAGAAGGGCTTCTCTGTGGCGGCGTGGACCGCCTGGTGTGCTTTGAGCTGCAGGAGCTTGCTGAAGGTCTTCCTGCAGTGCTTGCAGCTCAGCTGAGGCTGGTTCTCCTTCCTGGGGCGCCCTCTTCGGGCGCCACTGGCCCGGGGTTGGGTAAATTTCCTGGGCCTGGCTGAGACCTCCAGGGTCCCTGGCTCCTCCAACTGGTTGTCTGGATCACTGTCGTCCTGGTCTCGGGGTTCAGGGAACAGACAGTCATCAGGGACGGTGTGGTCGAGGTAGGCCTCCAGTCCTTCTTCTGTTACGATGACCTGCTGGATCCTGTTCTCACCAGAGGAGCACTGGGAGGGAGGGAGAGAGAGAGAGAGAGTGCGAGAGGGAGGGCTTTACAGCTGCATTGGGCAGATGATCTGGAAAGATCATGATTTATATTCTAGCATCTAGATCAGGGATGGGCAGTCGTGGTCCTCAAGGGCCACTGTCCTGAGGGTTTTAGATGTTTCCCTGCTCTAGCACAGCTGATTCTAAATATCAGGCTTCCACAGAGTTTGATAATGACCCATTCATTTGAATCAGGTGTGCTGGAGCAGTATCATCCAGCAGTAAAAAAGGTACCTTACTTTAACAAGAAGCTCATAGTTAACAGGAGTGGCTGAGCGGTCAGGGAATCGGGCTAGCAAACAGAAGGTTCCGAGTTCAATTCCTGGCTGTGCCAACATGGCATTGTGTCCTTGGGCAAGGCACTTCACCCTTGGGCGAATGTCCCATTTAATTGTTGTATATTTAACAGGAAGTTCATATTTAACAAGCACCTCGTATCCTCGTCCTTTCCACAGGTGGATGATGGGGGATCGTTTCACTTCTGATTTGGCTGCGACGTGGACTAAAATAAAGAAAACACCACAGCAATATTGATATCCATATCCAAACCAATATATACAGCTTATTAACTTCTCTAAACACTCAACACCAACACGACCCTTGAACTGAGTAAGAGGCTAAAGAAAACAGACTCACATCTTGACAGTGGTCTGCAACCCTGGGGAGATACCATTTTGTAAAGTTGCACTCCAAGACTGATCTAGCACACCTATTGCTAATAATTAAATAACTTATAACAAACTTGTTACGACTTGAGGTTGGAGTACGAACCACCTGAAAGCCCCAGCCCCTCAGGACTGGGCCGGTCAACTCCCACAACCAACATCCCTCACCTGTTTGTGCCCTGCGACCTTTGATCTTGGCCTGGTCGCTGCGGTGACCGTTCTCCGAAGTGCCCTCCCTCCCGCCGCTGCCTTCCAGAATGCTCCGTAGCTCCGTCTCCACAGTCTGCAGTCGTGCCTTCAGTTCCTCCTTCTCCAGCTCGCTCTCGGAAGCTTCCAGACGCAGCACGCCGGAGTACTCCTGGAAGAGCTGGAAGAGCTTCTCCAGCACCTCGTGAGCCAGCTGCTCCATGAAGGAGGCAAGATTGGTAACCTGAAGGAAGAGGAGAGAGGAGACAAAGAGGGAGGAGACAAGGAGGGAGAAGACAAGGAGACAAGGAGGGAGGATATAAGGAAGGAGAAGACAAGGAGGAAGTAGACAAGGAGATAATGTAGAGATTGACAGACACATATCTAAGTGGCTAGAACATATTATTGTTTAATTTGCACTCTAGACTATTCACTTTATTTAGCTGAAGAATGTAAAACGGTGCCGAGGGATATTTAATGGACTTTGGTAGCTTTAAACAATAGCCAGCATAGTTTGAATGTACTCTAGACACACAACAGATAGATACTACAAAATGGCACCTCGTTAATTCATTCCCACTGGCACTGATGGACCGGATTCAAAACACTAATCTTCAAACGTTCGATTAAATGAACGGAATAACTAGATCATGCACAGGAGAATTCATCAAGCCGTAAACATTCGTTTCAAAAACCGGAAAAGGTTGAATTGCGTATTCGCTAGTTGCTCTATTTCTATGTTGTTGATATCAGCTGGTCGTCTAGACAGATGGGGGAGGGCTCAAATAATGTAAATACGTCTCTTTACTGTAACATGAATCGTTAACGACGTTTATACCTTTTCTTTGGGGTTATTTTTCTTGTCGTTTGCTGTTTCCACTTCAGACTTAGATGCAACACAGCCTTCCAAAATAGTGCTCATTTCTGCAACACTGGCTTTGACCATTGACTCCAGAATCGAGCCAATCTGGTCGTGTAAAATAGACATATTCGCCAAAGGTTACATTCAGTCTCCCTGGCGTACTCAGGACAGTTAATATCAACACTACTACAACGTAGTATGCGCTATGCCAGCTACTTTGCTAGTTTAGCATCAATGCTGTGCTATTGACTGTTGCTAAACGACTAGAAACGTGACCCATAGACCCATAGACCTGCGCTGTGTCCGAAATCACTCACTCAATCCCTACTCCCTAATCCCTATATAGGGAAATAAATGTAGTGGACTATATAGTGAGGTCAACATTAAAAACGTTCGGACACTTCTCTTGGCGCCCGTAATTACGTCATCGCTGTCGCACAATTCAAATGTACCACATTAATGACGTCTCACGTTATACTTGTCTATTTACTACTGCATTTTTATTAAATTCGAGTAGTTTGATTACTGTCCTGTACGTTTAGTTTTCGTATTTTGTTTTCTATTTAAGCATTAAAAAAAATATATATATTTAATGAATTCAACAAACTATCCTCCGTCAAACTACACCACCTGATGACTCCCAGTTGGAGCCAATTGGTTTTCTTTCTGTGCCCGGAGAACTTTGGCAATGCATGACGGGTTATCTTGCTTCATGTAGTGACCATCAGATGTTCACTACTTTTCGCGGTGAATTGTGGGCTACATTCAGGGCACTATATAGTGATCATCTGGTGATCCCTAACGTTTCGGACACCACTACAAAATGGCGTGATCCCTATATAGGGCCCTATATAGGGGTTAGGGAGTGGTTTCGGACACAGACCTGGAACTACAACTTGTGGCAAATCGCTACGTTCGAGATTGCTGTGTTCTCATTATTACGGAAACTTGGCTTAACTCAAGGATCCCTAATGCTAGCGTGCAGCTAGCCGGCCGCTCTCTGCACGGCTGGGATCGAACTCAAGACTCCGGTAAGAGCAGAGGTGGGGGGCTCTGTATTTATGTGCACGAGGACTGGTGCAACAACAGCAGGATCATAGTGAAGCACTGCTCTCCTGACATTGAGTACATGTCTGTCAAATGTCGGCCTTATTTCCTCCCGAGAGAGCAAACAGTAGTGATAGTGACTGCTGTTTACATTCCACCAGACGCCAATGCCAGCACGGCGTCCTCTCTACTGCTTAAAATCATTAATGAACAGCAGCGGGCCCACCCTGACGGCGTTCACATCATAGCTGGAGACTTTAATAAGACCAATTTAAAGACTGTACTCCCAAAGTTGTACAAGCACATTAAATGTCCAACAAGAGGAGCAAACACCCTGGACCATGTGTACTCCAACATCAAGCACGGTTACAGAGCTACCCCCTCCCCCACCTCGGCCAGTCAGACCATCTCTCTCAGCTGCTCACCCCCGCATACACCCCCAGATGTAGACACAGGCCTACCACAAGGACTGTAACACTGTGGCCTGAGTCTGCACTCACAGAACTACAGGACTGTTTCCAACAGACGGACTGGGACTTATTCGAACACCAGGACCTGAACACATTCACAGAGACCGTGCTGGACTACATCAAGTTCTGCATGGGAACTGTGTCTGTGCACAGAACAGGTCAGGTCACAGAGCCCTCTACAGCAGTGGTCTTCAACCCTGGTCCCCAGGACCCACTGTCCTGCATGTTTTAGATATTTCCCTGCTCCAACACACCTGATTCTAATGCATGGGTCGTTATCTAGCTCTGAAGAATCCTGGTAAACGATCATGCATTAGAATCAGGTGTGTGGGAAGGGGGAAACATCCAAAACATGCAGGACAGTGGGTCCTGAGGACCAGGGTTGAAGACCACTGCTCTACAGCGTGGCTCGTGCTTTGATTGAGTCCCACCTCACCAGCAATAGACCCAGAGAGATGTGGCAGGGTCTACACACCATCACCAACTTCAGAGGCTGTGGTGTGACGCCAGGAGACCTGAGCTTGTCCCTGGCTGAGGAGCTAAACTGCCTGTTTGCCAGATTCGATCCATCTCCACAACACTCATCCTCTCCAGCCCTCCTAACCCTTTAATCAACTGTATTGTTGCACATGCACTTCAACCGTTTTTACTTGTAGTGATGCTGCTGCTTTTATTTATATAATGTATTTGTATGTTTTTTTGGCACCTGTTCGTCTGGCACTGTTTTAGGAAAAGTCTCCAAATCCCGCTGTACAATTGTATAAAGACAATAAAGGGCATTCTGATTCTGGACCGTAGGGTATCTGAGTCCGCGGAGTCCATACTGTGGCCAGATTGTACTATCAAGCTCACGGCAGGGCATGACTCCAATTGCAGGACACAGACACACTCACAAGTTCAGGTTCTTTATTCCAAAGAAGGGGTCAGTACACGGGAATGCAGTCCGAACAGGCAAAGGTACAAAAGGCAGTAGGCAAAATCTGAAATCCAAAGAACAGGCAATGATCAAAAACACAGAGTCAAAAACACGAGGGAAAAGCTGGAGATAACGCTGGAAAGCTGACAGAGGGACAAGACAATCTGGCAATTGACACATGGAACAAACACTCACTATATTGACCAAGACAATTAGAGACAGGTGAAACACATTAGGGCAGGGACAGAAATCAAAACCAGGAAGAAGGGAACTGGCCTTAAAGAAACAGGGAGATATTCAAACCCTGACAGTCAGTCCACACCACGAAAGGTTGCTCAGATCCCTCCAACCAATGCCTCCACTCCTCCAAAGCCAGTTTCACCGCCAAAAGTTCCCGATTACCAACACCGTAGTTGCACTCTGCAGGGGTCAACTGCCTGGAGAAAAAGGCACAAGGGTGGAGTTTGGAGTCAGTATCAGAGCAATGGGAAAGGATAGCACCATCCCCGGTCTCAGAAGCGTCAACCTCCACAATTAACTGTTTAGACAGATCAGGATGAGTCAAAACTGGAGCTTTAGTGAACAACCTCTTGAGCTTCTTGAAGGCACAATCAGCCGTCCACAGAAACGGAAGTTTAGGGGATGTTCGGTTTGTAAGAGGAAGAGCAACCTTGCTGAAATCACGAATAAACCTCCTGTAAAAGTTGGCAAAACGAAGGAATCTTTGTAGTTGCTTCTGGGTGAGGGGGGTAGGCCACTCTGAGACTGCCTTGATCTTCTCTGGGTCAGCTTTTTACATGTCCACTTTCAATGATGAACCCAAGGAAAGCGGTAGTGTGGACATGGAACTCGCATTTCTCAGCCTTCACGAAAAGTTTGTTTTCGAGAATCCTTTGTAGGACGAGACGGACATGAAGGCAGTGTTCAACGGGGTCTTTGGAAAAAAAAAATATCAGGATGTCATCGAGGTACACAAAAACAAATCGATTAAGGAAATCTCGGAGGACATCATTTACCAGAGCTTGGAACACAGCAGATGCATTGGTGAGGCCAAACGGCATGACGCAGTACCCAGTGGTGTGTTGAATGCGGTCTTCCATTAATCTCCTTCCTTGATGCGGACAAGATGATATGCATTAAGTTAATCTAGTTTGGTGAAGATGGAGACTCCCTGTAAAGGCTCGAAGGCAGAGGAATTAAGAGGCAAGGGGTATTTATTCCTAATGGTGATGCTGTTCAGACCTCTGTAATCAATGCAAGGACACAAGGTATGATCTTTCTTAGAGGCAAAGAAGAAACCGGCTCCAACAAGTGACGATGAAGGCTGGATTATACCTGCAGCAAGAGAGTCCTTAATAAAAGTCTCCATGGCCTCTCTCGGGTCGGGATAAATTGTATAGCCGGGCAGGAGGGAGTGTGGCTCCTGGGAGAAGGTCAATGGCACAGTCATAGGGCCTATGTGGTGGTAAGAATAGTGCCCTCTCCTTACTGAAGACCTCCCCAAGGTCGTGGTATTCAGGTGGGACTGTTGATAGATCAGGAGTGGGGACCATCTTAGTAGAGTTAGCCTCCCCTAGTGGGGAAGAACACACTGCAAACAGGATTGATGGGAGAACGAACTCCAGCTAATGACCCTATTAGAAGACCAGTCAATTACAGGGTTATATTTCTTCAGCCATGGAAAACCTAACACCATAGGGGTGGAAGGAGCAGAGAAAACCAGGAACCTAATATCTTTGTGATGATTACCAGACAAAATTAAGTGAAGGGGAACAGTGCGATGAGTAACACGTGCGAGGAAAGACCCATTCAACGCACTGACTTGGAAGGGTTCCGGAAGGTGCTCAGTGGGGATACCTGCTTGCTTGATCAGATCAGTGTCCATGAAGTTCTGTTCAGCTCCGGAATCCAACAGTGCTTGGAGGGGTAACGTCTGATTGCTGTGACAAAGGGTAGCAGGTAATACCAGTCGAGGTTGTTCAGTGGGGGATTTGGAAACCCCGCCCATCAGTACCCCCATTACGGCTGATGGACCGCATCTTTTGGGCGGACTGGACACTGGCTAACAAATGTCCTCTCTTCCCACAGTATAAACACTCGCCTGCTCGGATTCTTCTTGACCGTTCCTCGAGTGAGTCTGGCTCGGCCAATTTGCATTGGGACCTCAGGCGGTAGAGGAGCTGGGGGCGGCGCAGGAGGGTTAACGGCAGGCTGGACTGGGGCCAGCAAGGCATTGGGCGAGATATAGCACGGGGTCCCCTCTCGCGTTTACACTCCCGTAGACTGTTATCAACCTGAATGGAGAGGGAGATTAATTCCTCCAATGAAACAGGGTCTTCTCTTACCGAGAGTTCATCCTTCACAGAGTCACTTAATCCACGCCAAAAAACACCTCGCAATGCAACCTCGTTCCATCCCGACTCCACCGCCAGTATCTGGAACTGAATTGAATAGTCCGCCACACTCTTATTCCCCTAACAGAGATCCAGGAGCAATTTAGCCGCATTAGCTCTACAGTCAGGGTGTGCAAAAACCCTTTTCAAATCCTTGTTTCTGCCCACTCCAGAGCTCTTCCTCGCAATAACCCAGTGATAAAAGCTACCTTGGAATGGTCCGAAGAAAATTTCCGCGGTTGGCAGGTGAAGACGGTGGCGCACTGCAGTAAAAATACCTTACTTTTGCCGAGGTCACCATTGTAGGGCTCTGGATGTGGAACAGGTGTCTCAAGGGAGGGACTAGCAGAGGGCGCTCCAGCAGAGGCATCTAGGGGGGGAAGGGCTCATAGGCTGCAAGACAGAAAGGGCAGAAAGTTGGTTAGCAATGTTTTCCGCCAACTTGATCAGGTTCCAAACTTGGGCCCTCAGGGACTGATTAACTTCCGTTAGCTCTTTTAGTGACTGTGGTGTTGGCCCAGTAGGAGTCCTTGGCTGGCGATAATCCTCTGTATCGAGTCTGGTTCTGCTGGGTACATTGTTTGGCCAGATTGCTCTGTTAGGAACGAGGCAGGAGGACCCAAATGAGCAGAAACAAGGTGATTTGAGAACAAAAAATATGCTAGGAACGGGAGCAGGTTCCGGGAGGGGGACTGGATGGACAATTGGCACAGCAGGAGAATTGGGAGTGGCAGGCAGAGTCAGGGCCACGTATAGGTCGCAGGGGAGGCACTGGAGAAGAATATGAAAAAGGAGTCAGGGTAAGTACAACAAACAACTAAGAAGCAAAATCCTGAGACGTAGCCTGAGCGCATATACCATGAAACATGATATTACGATCTGGCGCTGGAGAAATGGTCAGCTTGCTAGAAGTAGGTGGTGGTGGTGATTATGGCTTTCAGCTGGAGGGCACAACAAGAGGAGGGAATGGAGGCTCCACCCAGGAACTGCCAAAAAAGGACAAAAATGGGAGGAGGGAGGAGCAGCAGGACGGATCATGACAGAGAAGACACCTGAAGAAGACCAAACCCTCCGGTCTCCGAGGATGGTTCGCATTGGTAAGATGAAAACAACTCCACACACATTGGCACTGGGTAGAACACCTGACAGTCATGTAGCTAAGGGAGTCTGGTGGCTGAGTTGGTCCCTGGTTTGAATCCTGGCTGTGTTAACATGACATTGTGTCCTTGGGCAAGGCACTTCACCCGACTTGCCTCAGGGGTAATATCGCTTTAATTGCTGTAAATTGCTCTGTATGAGAGCATCTGCTAAATAACTAAACGTAAATGTAATGTAGCTATGTCCTGTCAACACAATGTAAAAACATATACTCATTCAAAGGAATTATGTTTGTCTTTTGTCCCTTTCATCCCAGATGAGGAAGAACAACAAGGTTGGGCCCATGGTCACAGACAACACAGCTGGCAGAGGAAAAAAGCTCATGACAAAGCAGAGGAGAAAAGCACCTTAGTAACTGTCTTCAACAGCAGTGAAAGTGATATTATGAATTCATATTGGTTCATTTAGGCTTTTCAGCTTCAGTTGGTTCTTCTTTTATTACACACACACACTCACACACACACACACACACACACACACCCACACACGCACGCGCACACACACACACACCCACACACATGCACGCACACACAAACACACACATACACGCACACACACACACACACACACATACACACACCATCATCATCATCGCAACCAATATCATTCTAAAAAAATTGCTGTTTTAAGAACTAAATCAGGGGTGAGCAACCCTGACCCTCAAGAGCCATAGGCATGTTTCCCTGCTCCAACACAGATCGCCCTCTGCTGGCTGTTCATGTTGTATAAAATGTTCCTGTGAAACTAAAGGTTGGAGAAATGTTTCTGGATGGAGGGACAGAGAGGGAGTTGGAGTGAGGCCATACTATAGGATTGAAAGAGAAGGGGGGCTTAGCCCCTGGCATTTTTTGTCGACGGGGGGGGGGATAATTTATTGTTATTGTTATTAATTATCGTATTTCTTCGGCGGCCCGATAATAATAATCCCGATAATTATTTAGGGGGGCTGAAGAACAGCCTGGGGGCTTCAGCCCCCCTAAAACAGGGCTAACGACGCCCATGCTAAGAATATACACAGTATGAACAGTATAAGGCTAAACAACTAAATATACTGAAACATTTAAACTTTAAAAAATAACAGTGACTGTTGACTGTCCAGTTTATCGATGAAGAGACACTTCTAGAAGCCGGAAGATCAAACACCAGTTTATCGCCTCAGATGATGAATGTTTTCCGTAGTTTCCGTCAGTATGAACACTCAGCACCGCAGATCTCCGCTCATTGACCCTCTACTTACATACTGATTTGCCGCAGCAGGAAGTGATAACGCGCATGTCAGGTTCTCTTCTGGTTATTTTTTTAGGACATTGTTTACATGAGTTAAGAACGTTAAGTGTTGCTGGAATACATGATGGAAAATTCGGAGAACTCTCAGTCTTATTGTGACCTCATAGAGCCACTTGTCCAGTGCCTAGTGTCTAGTACTGTACTAAATATTAACTTTCTACCAACTATCCTCATTCACACCATAGCCTTGCAACGTCTATCGTTCTGTAGCAATTTCATAACTTAAACTGAAATATTGTGGTCAAACAGCAACAGCAGTGCGATACGGTCAACGACAGGGATCCTGTAAGGATCAAAAGTAAGTGTCATGGTCGTTTAATGAAATGTAGGATGGTGGTGTGAGCATATAGCTCAACGTGATCATGAGCGTGATTTTTTTATTTTATTTGATCAATTATCACTCAAATTCCAATGATTGTTTTGCGTTGACCTGTGCTGTTTCTTCCTCGCATCCAGTGGAAGGCAGTGACCTCCGTCGGGTCACTGTTTTACCCAGAGCTGAGTGGCTTCGGATTCAAGGAAGTCTAAACCAGCGGAACATCCAGAATGAGAAGCTCAAGGAGGCAGCCAGGCAGAGGGAGGAAATGCACCTGCGCTCAAAGGAGGTGGTCAAATTCTGGCCCCACACATTTGGTGTAAGGAGGCTTGTCCCACTTGTCGTAGTGTTATGTTTAAAAGTACTTAAATATGTTCATTTATTCTCAATGCATTTATGTCATTGTTCAAGGTATGTTTGTGCCAATTACCTTTATAGGGACGAACACAAAAGAAACTAAAAGTGAAGAAGATTCGCGAGGAGATAAAGAAAGAGGAGGAAAGAAAGATTGATATGGAGGAGGCCAGATATAAGGAGGACGTGAGGAAAGAGGCCATTATGAATACCAAGGCCAAGCTGTTCTACGAAACAGAGCAAGGCAAAGCATTTCATGTATGTATTTCTGGAGTTTTTCACCTGTATTCATACACAGGTCACGGTGTGGTTATTTGTGTATAGAGTATTGTATGATTGAATCCCTTCCACTGTTATTTCTTCAGAGTGCACTCATTCTGACAGAAGTCTTGAAGGAGAGAGAGGCTCAGATCCACCTGAAACAAAGAAAGCTGGAAGCTCTGAAAGATGTGGAAAGGGAAGCCATCGTTAAAATCAAACAGCAAGCTAGGGATGCCTCTAAAGAAGAACAGGAGAAAGCTGTTCAGAGGAAGCGCGAGTGTCTGGCTGTGGCTGATGCCCTGAAACAGCAGTAAGTAGCCTCACCCTGCAGAACCCTCACACATGAAGTCAGGCCACCAGGGGTCCAACACATGAACGCACCCCTAATGACTGTGCTTACTGGAGATACCCTGTCCTCTATCGTCCAGACCAGTGGTAGGCAACCCTAGTCCTAGGGAGCCACTGTCCTGAAGGTTTTAGATGTTTCCCTGCTTTTGACACACCTGATTGTAATGAAAGGTCATTATGAGGCTTCCACAGAGCTTGATAACAACCCATTCATTAGAATCAGGTGTGCTAGAGCAGGGAAGCGTCTAAAACCTTCAGAACAGTGGCTCCCTTCGACCAGGGTTGCCTACCCCTGATCCAGACAGTAGAGCATTGGTGTCAAACTTGTGTCATCGAGGGCCAAGAGGGTGCAGGTTTTCACGTCAACCAAGCGCTACTCTGATGATTTCAGTAGAGAATGTTGACGTTATCAGGGTAAAGGAGCATGCGATAGTCAGAGAGAGAGAGAGACAGCAGAAGCAGTGGGAGGCAGAGGAGACTGAGCGTCAGAAGAACCTCTTTCTGATGGACGAAACCATCAAGAAACAAAAGAACTTGGAGGAGAAGAAGCAAATCATGAAAGCTCACATGGTATTAGCATCTTAGCTGCTGGTTGCAGTCACTCACATGGTATTAGCATCTTAGCTGCTGGATGCAGTCACTCACATGGTATTAGCATCTTAGCTGCTGGATGCAGTCACTCACAATCACCTTTGCAGGCTCACCTGTCAGACAGAGCTATCATCAGAGCGGTAGAGGGTCAACAGCAGGAGGTGGAGGACAAACAAAGGAAGATGTTTGTTGACGTTAGAGAGAAGATGATGAAGCTGAGAATAGAAAAGGAGGCTGAGATGTTCCGGTATGTTCCGTCTCCCCTGCCTGATCGAGGTCACCCTGCAACAGTAAACTGTGCTATCACTGTTTAACGCTGGTTTTTGAGATCGTCTAGAGCGGGGCTGAGCTAATAACATATTATTTCATGAATGGCCCCAATCCCTGAGTCAGTGTCACTCATGTAGGACCCTGATCAAGTGTTTGTTGCTGTTCTTCTCTGCTCCTCAGCGAGGTCCAGATCCAGAGGGACAGGATCATGGCGGCTCTGGACACTCAGCGCAGGAAGCTGGAACCCAACAAGGTTTGATTATTGTGTAATATTTTCTATGGGAATTAATCACACCTCCAATAATTGCACATTTCTATTTTTCATGAACATTCAGAGTTTTATTGACTACATATTGGCACATATTATCGGTTTCATTTTTTGTCCACTTTGGTGCCCCCCTCAGCACTTGGTGCTTTATGCACAGTTCAGGAAATGGCATGAATGAAATGGCAATACTGTCTTTAATTTTAACTAAGGGAGTGACATTAGGTCAAATGTGTAGGGCCAAACCCCAGATATTACCAACCAAATGATGCAGTAAAGTGTGCAAATAGAATATGCAGGTAATATGAACCGTTTACTGAACAGTTTCATCAAAATGTAACTTTATCCATTCATAATACACAATTTTATTGAGTTTATTGGAACACACGTACACACACTCCTCTAATGAGGCAGTATCAGACCACAACTGCAGAACACAACATTTTGCGACAGTTCACATGCTTTGTGCACATTCTTTCCCAAATGTGTAGAGGTTCAAAACAGACCCAAGTGGGGTCCTTGTAGTAAACCACTCTCCCAGCATCCCAGTCCTTATCTCTGGTGCAAACCATCTGTCTGCAGGCACCCCTCTGCGGTTTGACCCACAAACTTCATCAACTGCACAAGAGGGACCTCATCACCTCACCACATGGAGGAGCTGGGGGACGTACACCGTACTGTACTTATTCTGGCAGATAAACCACTCCACGTCCAGTTCTGTTCTTAAATCAGACCCACGAGAAAAAAATAGTAAAATAATATGTCAATATTCATTGACATGTTACATATGCCTGATGGTCCATTTACTTCAGGCCAGGGAAAGTCTTCTAAGTTAAGACCTTGTGCATGTCACTGTGAGAACCATGATGTTGAGTGTGCTGTTCATGATGATGAGGATGATGATGATGATGATGATGATGAAGGTGGGGTGCGTTACCCCCCTCGCCCAGGATTGGCTCGGAGAGACAGACATATAGATAGTTATTGCACTTGAGAATTACAGGGAATTGCACGTAATGTACGTGAACAACAAGACCACCATAGGAGAATATTGAACAACAGGACACTTGAAATATTGCACTTAATATAGAATATTGAGCAACAGGACACTTGAAATATTGCACTTAAAACAGAATATTGAATAAAACACTTGAATATTGCACGTAAGCAAAGTAATAAAAGTAATACTTTATGGTGGTGAGGTAGTGATGATAATAGTTATAATAATAATGATGTAGCACATGATAGTGGCTATGGACAGCAACAGGAAGATAGGACCTGCGGAATCTCCCCACACACCGAGGGTGAATCAGCCTATTGCTGAAGTTGCTCTCCAGAGCGGACAGTGAGTCCTGCAGGGGGTGTGACTCGTGGTCCAGCATAGGACTCGTCTGTCACTCACCACCTGCACTGAGTCCAGAGGACAGCCCAGGACTGAGCTGGACTTCTTGATTACCTTGTCCAGCTTCTTCCTTTCCCTCTCATTGATGCTACTGCTCCAGCAGACCACACCGTACATGATGGCTGAGGCCACCACTGAGTCATAGAAAGACTTTAGGGGTGCCCCCTGCACCAACGAGGTGAGCACGGTTCTTCATAATGAAACAGATGATCAAAATTAGGACTGGCTGTTTCGAACCTAAAATCTTTGACTCTACAGAACATCACTCCAGCTTATTGAGATACTTTCAGAATTGGGAATTGTTGTGGTCCTTTGGAAGCATTGTTAAATCTAGCCAAAGTTTAAGCAGCTGTAAATAAGTCAGTTGGACATTCAATTCACGTATCAAGGTGAAATTGAGTAGGTTACATCGAAATGATGTCATCCTATTTAACTAGACAGATAATCAAGTTCATTGCATCACCCCAGTTCATTGTGCAACCCTCAATATTGTGAAATTCTGTGGTCAGTTATAAAATAATAAAGTTGTTTTTCTTTTGAATCACACATTTAGCTGTAGTTCAGTGATCTTTTGACAACTGGGTGAAACTGCCTGGTAATTCAGAATGATGTCATCTTGAATTCAATAAAGTTTGAAAAATCAGACGATATTATATTTGATTTACTGACACAAAGACATTGTGGTAATGTGGACGACCCCACAGAAAAACATGTATTCTACAAATCTGTAACAAATTTCAAGTCCATTGAATCTCTGGTTCATGAGGAGGTTTTGAAGGTCATCCCAAATTTGTACTGTATAAGAACATTCATAAATCTGACATTATGGTTCCTTGAGGCTTTCTTGTTCACCATGAGAAATAAGGCAGCTACACCAAACTTCAGGCATTTTGAAGTACTGGACAGCCGCAAGCACCCTCTGAATTTCCCCAGAAATTGTACACTTTCTAGTTCACCCATTATTTCACCTTCTATAGTATGAGTCTGTAAAAAGTGCCTGAAATACTGTAAGTAACCACAACATGACCCACATACACCACTACCTCTACTCTTAACAGCCAACTTTGCAATCCCTCAAGACTCGGCAGCCCAAAAGTCATAACCTGACGACCATGCACGCACGCACGCACCAATACTGTAGCCTACGTACATCTGATGATACCTTCGCTGTGTCTGAAATCACTCACTCAATCCTTACTCCCTAATCCCTATATTGGGAAATAAATGTAGTGGACTATATAGTGAGCTCAACATTAAAAACGTTCGGACACTTCTCTTGGCGCCCGTAATTACGGTCGGTTTTTGTGATATTTGAAACTAGGTTAAAGATTAAAAAAGTAGTTGCATATAAATTACAGAGAATGAGAAAGGTCTACGTTGAAGATGCAAATGATTCTTATAATGCATTTCTTGACACATTTGTGGCACTTTATGATTATTACTGTCCAGTGATGGAAGTCCATGGATGACAAGTGGTCTTGAAAAATCATGTAGAAAGAAAAATCAGCTATACAAAAAATTTATAAAACATCCTACTAAGGAAAATGAAGAACTGTACAAGAAGTATAGAAATAGATTGAGAGTTGAACTATTTTAAGAGAACAGAAGCAGAATTACTACAGTATACAATTACAAAAGTACAAGACAAATATCAAGGCAACCTGGAATGTAATTAAGGAGGTCATTGACCAGCATCATTCTAAACATCCATTAACACATATAATGAAAAATGATGGCCGAGTAACCGATCATGCACAAGAAATTGTAAATGAATTCAATACTTTTTTTTATAAATGTGGGCCCGGACTTAGCTAATCAAATCCAACAAACTCACTTTGGAGATAATAAATTTGGCATTGACATCAATCAAAATTCAGTGTTTATTGGGCCAGTGTGTGACAGTGACATATTAGAGGTGATTACACACTGTAAGAGCAAGACGTCTACAGATTGTAATAATATTGACATGTCAGTGATCAAGGAGGTGATGATGTGTGTGGTTAAGCCTCTCACATATGCAACAGATCTTTCACAACAGGAGTATTCCCTGAGAAAATGAAGCTGGCCAAAGTGCTCCCAATTTATAAAGGTGGTGACAAGCAATTACTAACTAATTACAGGCCAATCTCATTATTAGACCAATTTTCTAAAATACTGGAGAAATTGTTTGTTAAACAACTGGACAGTTTTCTTGAAAAATACAGTATATCTAAAGTGACAAACAGTATGGGTTTCGTGGAAAAAGATCAACATCCTTAGCAGTGATGGATTTTATAGAGAATGTTACATCGGCAACTGACAACAAAGAAAATACACTAGGTATATTCATAGATCTACGAAAAGCCTTCAACACTATTGATCATAATCTTCTGTTACAAAAGTGTGATTGTTACAGGATCAGAGGTGTGGGTAATAGATGGATAAAGAGCTACCTAAATAATAGACTACAATATGTACATATAAATGGCACTATCTCACAACAAGACAAATTATCCTGTGGTATACCACAAGGCTCTGTTTTGGGGCCAAAATTATTTATAATTTATTTAAATGACATATTTAGAGTATCCAAAATAATGAAGATGGTTATTTTTGCAGATGATACAAATTTATTTTGTTCTGGAAATGATATTAATCAGTTAATTTTACAAGTTAAAACAGAGTTAATACTATTTAAAAATTGGTTTGATCTGAATAAATTGAATGATTGAATGAGAGGAAAACTAAATTTATGATTTTTGGGTCTTGTAAGGCAAATTCAAATGTGAAGTTGGATTGGAATGGGATTGAAATAGAACGGGTCTACGAGACCAGGTTTCTGGGAGTGATTATTGACCATCAGATTTGTTGGAAACCACAAATACAATACATCAAGAGTAAAATATCCAAAACAGATGGTATACTTTATAAAACAAAACCTTTTTAAATAAGAAATGTCTGCATATATTATATTCATCACTTGTGCTTCCTTATTTATTTTACTGCTCAGAAATCTGGGGAAATGCCTGTAAAACATACCTAGATCCAATAATTAAACTACAAAAAAGAGCAATACGAATTATTAATAAAGCTGGATTTTGTGATCCCACCAATGAACTTTTCATAAAATCAAATATATTACAATTTATGGACATAGCTAGGTTAAAAATATTGGAAATTTTGTTTCGTGTTGTGAGCAAGGACCTTCCTATAGGGATTCAGTCTTTCTTTAAATTAAGAAATAGTCATTATAACCTCTGAGGTTTACTCCAATTTGAATTAAAAATAGTAAGAACAAATCATAGGCAAAGATGTGTGTCAGTTCAAGGAATCAAACTTTGGAATCATCTCAGTGATGAATTTAAGTTAATACTCTGTCAAAATTTAAAAAAACTTTAAAACATGAAAATATGAACACATATAAATTGTTGTTATGAACTAAAAGACTTATAAACGAGGGAAAACATTTTTTTGTTTTGTTTTTTGTTTATTTTGTTTAGGAAACCGAATTAAAATTGATACTGTTATATTGTTGAGTAATCTATGGTGTATTTATTTTTTACGATTTTTTTTTTTAATTTTTTAGGATGGGCTTATATAAGCAAGTTGCTTCAGCTCAATCCTTTTTGGTTGCATCCATTACAGTGGTAATTGTTACTATCTTCTGTGTGAGTATGTATATATATGTAAATTAATGTGTATATCTGTATGTGTATCTGTATATGTATATCTGTATATGTATATATTTATGTATATATTTATGTATTTATATATTTATGTGTATATCTGCATGTGTTATGTGTATGTATATATATAATACTCTCGTAATGGACAACCAAATAAACCTATTCATTCATTCAAACTCTATAACACCTGCACCACCTGATCATGTTGTAGTCTATGTTCATGCCATGTTATTTATCTGTATTTATTTTTATTGTATTTTAATTTATCATATTTATTATTTATATTTTTTTTGCTGCTGTAGCAAGTTAATTTCCCCGTTGTGGGATTAATAAAGTATATCTAATCTAATCTTTAATCGCACGATTCCCCATTCGACTCGTTCCTTCTTCGACTTATTTCCGCAAGTGCACCCTCGACGAAAACAGACAATATCGAAATTGTTTCGGTTCGAAACGTGTCACAGAGATATTTTATGTATATTTGTCCAACTTTAATATGATCATCCTTTAACGAAAGATTTATTCCAATTCAATATAAAAAGCCCAAGTAGGTTATTTCGTTCGAAACATTTCCGTTAGCTTCTACCAGGTTCCGGGACGCAATGATAAGAAGAGAAGAAGAGATGAGAAAGATGGCAATGATGATCCGAGAAAACCTTACACGGTATTGAATGGAGGTTTATTAATTAATGAATAACTTTGTACCAGACAATACAAAGTAACAATATCGGTCAGAAACAGTCCCCTGAGCAATGCTTATAGACTTTCAATTTCGTAAACAAACTTTCCTGCACTTCTCACAAGAATGCGGCTGCACCCTCGTGTGAGTCTGCATGTGCGTCTTCACGTTGTTGAGCTGGCTAAACTTCTTCCCGCACACCTCGCACCCGTACCGCTTCTCTACCATGTGCACCCTGACGTGCCTATGGAGGTTCCCGCCGACCCGGAACGCCATCCCGCAGGTGGCGCACTCGAAGGACTTCTCCCCCGTGTGTGTGCGTCTGTGGGACTCCATGTCGGACTTCAGCACTATCTTCTTCCCGCAGACGTTGCAGGCGTAGGGGTCGGCGCCCGCATGCCGTTGCAGATGATACTCGTAAGAGAACTTCAACAGGAAGCGTTTGTCACACGTCGAGTCTGATAATGGTAGCTCAGGACGTATTTGGTGGCGAAGGCATTCCGGCAGAAACTGCAGACGTGTTCCCGGGGACCCGGGCTGTGGTTGACTTTGTGTCTTCGCAGGTTAGCCAGGGAACTCAGAGTCCTCAGGCACACTTTGCAGCTGAAGCGTTTCTTCTGCTCGCTGTGAGCCGTCCGCTTGTGTTTCAACAGCTGGAAATTGAAGGAGAACTTCTTCCCGCACACGTCGCACATCAAGTCTCTGGAATCGCTGTGAACTGATGCCAGGTGCTCCTTGAGGTTAGTGGACTATATTGTGCGATACTACTACTTGGTAGTAGTATCGCATTCAACAAATGATCAATTATCTTCCATTCTTTCTTGCTCCATCTGAGGAGTTAATGAAAACTCTTTCTCGCCATATGGCACCAAAAATCGTGAGTAACTCCAAATCTATACCTTGAGTCAGTGTAGATATTTACAGCCTTGCCTTCTAAAATGACATGCCCTTGTCAAAGCAAACAACTCTGCCTGCTATGCAGTGCATTTTGTAGACAGTTTACCAGATTCGAAAGTCTCACTGTCGGTACAGACCGCATATCCATCCATGTACAACGCAAATTCAGCATTGTCAATAGGTTTGTCAAACGAACAGGTCTGGCTGTTAGCACTTTATCAACAACCATTTCACAGTCATTCGGTTTGCCAACATCAAGGGTGGGCAACAATGAAGCTGGATTCAATGGGGAGCACCTATGGATCATACTGTTACTTTGAGTCAACAAGCCAGTTCATACTTTGTAGCTCTACTGGCTGATGTATAGGTGCGTAACAGGCGAACCGTTACTGTGTGAGGAACCATCACAGCCATGGGCGACCCCAACACTATATCTGCAGTTGCTTCCACACATGTTGCCGCAGAACATACTTCTCGTGCGCACAGGGGGAAACCTGCTGCCACATTGGGTAAAGAAAAACTCACATAAGCGATAGGCCTCCTAACATTACCATGTTGCTGGGTCAGTATGTCCTGGGCAAACCTTTTGGCCTCATGGCAGTACAGTGTGACTGGCTTGGTGTAGTCTGGCAGACCAAGAGCAGGTGCCTGGGCCAAGGCCTGCTTCAAAGATGCAAAAGATTTATACATTTCTGTATTCCACAACAAATGACAATCAGTTTGGCCCTTCATTAAATCAAGGAGAGGTCGAGCTAACACAGCATAATCAAAGATCCACTGACGACAATACCCGACTGAACCTAGAAAATACTTCATTTGTTTGGGTGTTTTAGGCTTCGGTATCAAAAGGATGGCCTCCACGCTATCGGGAGTCACTAAACACTCTTTGCAACGTCCTACCTTTTAGTGTATGGCACAGATGCTTGACCTCCTTTGACCATAACTGGAGTTTTGCTTTCAAGGCCTTGTGGCCCTTCTCAGCCAGTACTCGTGGGGCTGCAATAGTGTCCTGTTGGCAGAAGGCAAGATCCTTAGAACATATCAATAGGTCATCAATATACTGCACCAAAATAGAGCCGGCCTCTAAAGTGACATCCTGGATGTCCTCTTGTAAGGCTTGACTAAACAACGTAGGTGATTCGGTGTACCCCTGTGGTACAACCAAACGTATAGGGACGTGAAGGGAAACAGATACTGGCTCTCTTCTGCAGTGGGAACAGAGAAGAAAGCACAACAATAGTCATTCACAGTGCAAGAAAGTAACAGGGTTACTTGCTAAGTATCGTAATAGGTTTAGGCACAGCAGAAATGTACGACGCAGGCATTACCTGCTCACAAACCCTAACAAAGAAAGTCTGTATTTGTCTTAAAGAATCTTAACAATGACTCCTTGTTTCAACAAAGCATCAATAACTGGGAAAGTACCTTTCCCCACTGCTATTTACCTGCTACTATTAGCATGCTGAGGTTTGCTTGTCAAGAGTCGTACTACAGTCAATGATGACCACTGGAGTAGCATTCTCAATGCACCCTATATGGTTAGCACATATATATATACATCTATATATATATATATATATATATATACACATATCTATATATGTATGTGTATATAAATATATATGTATATAAGTATATATATGTATATATAATATACTATCCTACTGTAACATTAAACTGGTACAAAGTCAGTGGTTAAATTATTTAGCAAATAAAGATGACAAGCTGAAGGCACGAAGCTGAAGATCACACAGTATCTACAGGATTTAGGAGACAGACAGGAATCAACATTTACATCTGGAGGTCAGAGGGCCCTTCTAAACGTGAAATTCCTTCCTCAGTATCCAAAAATAAAAGTACTGATGATGCAAAAGCTATTCATATTTGTTTCGTTTATATACTGTAGTATAAAACATAGGTAGAAAAATAAAAAAGTAAAAATGAGCCATGTACTCTGCCACATTTTGTACCCTGTATATTCTGATTATACTGTTCATACTGTGTATATTCTGAGTATACTTATATTTATTATATTCTGTTGTAATAACTGTTTTGCACTTCTGGTTGGATGCTAACTGTATTTCGTTACCCTGTACTTGTACCTGTGTAATGACATTAAAATTGAATCTAATCTTATCTAATTTTGTGACGATACCCAGCTAATGCAAGGATAGTTTACAAAAATGTATTATAACGTTACATACAAACAAATTCGAACAGTTACTTTACGTTATGCACTATACATTTAATTATCCCTGATAACAGCTATTGCAAGGATAGTTTACAAAAATGTTTTGTAACGTTACATACAAACAAATGCGAACAATTACTTTACATTATTCACTATACATTTAATAATCCCTGATAATTTGTTAATGCTAACCGCCATCGTTGAAAGTAAACTTTGACGTTATCAAATTAATTAATTAAATTATCAACTACCCAAGTAGACTTGTAACATTCGTAAATATTCGGTAAATCATTAATTACTTCTGTAACGTTATTATTTTACGGCACTTATATTGACAAGAAATCATGCATTTACTTTCTGTGGATAAAAATAAGCAACTTACCGGAACTCGGAACAGATGTGGACGCACTGGTCTGTGACGGTAAAATCCAGGTTTAAATGTCCTCACTTCCCCCCGCCCCCCGACAAAAAAAAACAACTCCGGAAACTCATCGCCCCACGGCGGTGCCGTCGCCTCTCTATGGTGCCTGCAACGCTCCCGCCCCACGGTGGTGGACTGCAGCCAGGTACTCTTGGTTTTCGATGTTTCCCTGCTCCAGCACACCTGATTCGAATGAATGGGTCGTTAACAAGAACTGTGGAAGACTCATTATGACCCTTTATTTGAATCAGGTGTGCTGGAGCAGGGAAACATCGAAAACTAGGACAGCGGACCTTGAGGACCAGGATTGGTGATCCCTGGTTTACCATGTGAGAGTCTGTTTGTTACACATTAAGATCTTCCTAAGGATGCACACACTACGGTCACAGTCTACAGAAGCCAATCAGCACAGTTTCCAAATTGAATTATGAAAAAAGATACACAAATCACTTTTGGTTTCACTGGTTTTTATCATCAATTGCAACCTTTCACAGTACACTGACAACACAGGTTAGTTTATTAACCTTAAATCCAAAAGTTAGGCTCTGCTCATTGTAACCGTATACATCTACCAGCACCAATGTCCTTCTACACTACAAAAGGCAACATGTTGAAAATCTCTGTTTTCAAAAACAGTGTTTTTTTTATACCCTTCAATAAGAATTCAGGATGTGGATAATACTTCAGCAGCTGCTATGGGTGTGTGAGTGTTTATCAAGTGCATGTCTAAAGGCAAGTCATGAAAACATCTTGACGACCGAACCCCTTGTACACTTCAACTTTCGTCCATAAAAAAAGCCCTCAAACAAGCCCTCAAAAGATCAAGACACCAAACGGTCCTCATCCTTCCTACAGACGCAACATCTACAGACACGACTCGTGTCCTCACTCCTGATCTCCCCTTCACACCTGCTTCAGTTTCCTTTTCAGATGTAAAGACACTTGTGATCCTTCAGGTTGCGCCGGCAGGAGAAACTCTTGCCGCACTTGTCGCACATGAACATCTTGGCCCCGGTGTGGATCTGGAGGTGAGCCTTTAGGCTGCTCCCCTGGTTAAAGCTCCGGCCGCACTGTTCGCAGCTGAACGGTTTCTCCCCGGTGTGGATGCGCTGGTGTCGGTTCAGATTCGCCGCGCAGTTGAAGCATTTCCCGCAGGTGTCGCACCTGAATGGCTTCTCCCCAGTGTGGATAAGCTGGTGTTGGTTCAGACAAAACGTGCTGCTGAAGCGTTTCCCGCAGGTGTCGCAGCTGAAGGGCTTCTCCCTGGTGTGGACGACCTGGTGGGTCTTCAGGTGAGTCTTTAGGTAGCTGGAGGACTTGAAGGCCTTCCCGCAGATGCTGCAGATGTTAGGCTTCTCTACCGTGTGCTGCTCCTGGTGGGAGCGCAGGTGGGCCAGCGAGGCCAGCGTCACTCCGCACACCGAGCACTTGCAGGGCATCTCCCCCACGTGAGACTGGAGGTGAGTCCGGAGGGAGTTGACACAGGCCAGGCCGGCACCGCACACCACGCAGGTGAAGGGCTTCTTGCCCGAGTGCGAGCAGTGGTGCATCTTCAGGGTGCTGCTCTGGATGAAGCTCTTCCCACACGTCTGGCAGCCGAACGGTCGCTCCCCCGTGTGGATGCGCTGGTGGACTTTCAGCGTGTCCGACTGGTTGAAGCTCTTCCCGCACGTGGCGCAGCCGAAAGGCTTCTCGCCCGTGTGGATGCGCCGATGCCGGTGCAGGTTGCCAAGGAGGGTGAAACACTTGCCGCAGATCTCGCAGCTGTAGGCACGCTCGCCCGTGTGCACGATCCGGTGCGTTTTCAGGCCGCGGGCGTAGTTGAAGCTCTTGCCACACTGGTCGCAGAGGAACGGTCGCAGCCCGGTGTGCAGCCGCTGATGAGCCCTCAGCAGCTGCTTGAGGGTGAAGCCCTTCCCGCACACCTCGCAGGTGTGAGGGCGCTCGCCCGTGTGCAGCAGCAGGTGAGAGTCCAGGCTGCGTTTGAAGGAGAAGGTCCGCCCACACTGCGGACACAGGAAGGGCTTCTCTGTGGCGGCGTGAACCGCCTGGTGCGCTTTGAGCTGCAGGAGCTTGCTGAAGGTCTTCCTGCAGTGCTTGCAGCTCAGCTGAGGCTGGTTCTCCTTCCTGGGGCGCCCTCTTCGGGCGCCACTGGCCCGGGGTTGGGTAAATCTCTTGGGCCTGGCTGAGACCTCCAGGGTCCCTGGCTCCTCCAACTGGTTGTCTGGATCACTGTCGTCCTGGTCTCGGGGTTCAGGGAACAGACAGTCATCAGGGACGGTGTGGTCGAGGTAGGCCTCCAGTCCTTCTTCTGTTAAGATGACCCGCTGTATCCTGTTCTCTCCAGAGGAGCACTGGGAGGGAGAGATGGAGAGAGAGAGAGAGAAACAGAAGTTTCCGAGTTCAATTCCTGGCTGTGCCAACATGACATTGTGTCCTTGGGCAAGGCACTTCACCCTTGGGGGAATGTCCCATTTAATTGCTGTATATTTAACAGGAAGTACACAGTACCTCGTATCCTCGTCCTTTCCACAGGTGGATTATGGGGGATCGTTTCACTTCTGATTTGGCTGTGACGCAGACTAAAATACAAAAACACCACAGCAATATTGATATCCATATCCAAACCAATATATACAGCTTATTAACTTCTCTAAACACTCAACACCAACACGAACCTTGAACTGAGTAAGAGGCTAGAGAAAACAGACTCACATCTTGACAGTGGTCTGCAACCCTGGGGAGATACCATTTTGTAAAGTTGCACTCCAAGACTGATCTAGCACACCTATTGCTAATAATTAAATAACTTATAACAAACTTGTTACGACTTGAAGTTGGAGTACGAACCACCTGAAAGCCCCAGCCCCTCAGGACTGGGCCGGTCAACTCCCACAACCAACATCCCTCACCTGTTTGTGCCCTGCAACCTTTGATCTTGGCTTGGTTGCTGTGGTGACCGTTCTCCGAAGTGCCCTCCCTCCCGTCGCTGCCTTCCAGAATGCTCCGTAGCTCCTTCTCCACAGCCTGCAGTCGTGCCTTCAGCTGCTCCTTCTCCAGCTCGCTCTCGGAAGCTTCCAGACGCAGCACGCCGGAGTACTCCTGGAAGAGCTGGAAGAGCTTCTCCAGCACCTCCTGGGCCAGCTGCTCCATGAAGGAGGCAAGATTGGTAACCTGAAGGAGGAGGAGAGAGGAGACAAGGAGGAGGGAAACAAGGAGAGAAGACAAGGAGACAAGGAGGGAGGATATGAGAAAGGAGAAGACAAGGAGAAAGGAGACAAGGAGATAGTGTAGAGATTGACAGACACATATCTAAGTGGCTAGAACATATTATTTTGTTATTTGCACTGTAGACCAGGGGTGCTCAATGCGTCGATCGCGGTCGATCGCAAAGGTACTACTGGTAGATCGCATGGCATTAAAACGTAAACGCCCTTTTTATTTTTTTACAGATTTATTGAAATATATATAAAATCAAGTTTAACAAGACTTACAAACAGCGAGATCAAATCTTATATGGATAGACAAAATGCAAACGTAGACGTCAGCCAATATCCTCACTATGACGTTTGTCACTTGACTGACAGTCGGTTTGACCAATCTGACCTCTGCGTATGTGCTCATATTGGCGAGTTATCTTCCAATTTACGACTTCTGAACTTAAGAGTATAAAAATGTGTGGGGAAGCTGGACCAAATAAATAGACTAAACTTACCATTTCCATACGGAATGGGAGTTGGATTTTTTTTCCCACTATGCCATTTTCAAAGTACGTTTGCCTCATCTGTCAGACTGCAATCGCTATACCGAAAAAGGGAAATGTGGAGCGGCATTTTCGGACTGTACACAAACTTCCATCCGAAAAGTGAGTTGAGAAGGACAAAGATTAAGGAACTAAAATCCCAGTTGTCAGGACAGCAGTCAAGACTTTGCTTTATACGAGCCAATCGCTACATTCATGTGCTAGTACCCTTTTCGGGAAGATGCTGATGTTGTTTCACTCGCATCAAAACTGTGTCACCTGAACTCTTCTGGAGTGGAGGATGATATTTTGACACTACAAGCCGACATTGAGCTGAAGGTCAGAGCTCATGGACAATTCTGGAGCTTACTCACAGAGGAAAAGTACTCCAACATAAGGAAATGTGCAACATCCTTGACTGCATCATTTGGCTCCACTTATTTATGCGAGTCAGCCTTGAGTGAGGCTTTGCATCTGACGTCACGTAGGTTTACCTGTTGTTACAACTCTAGGTTAGAGTGAGCACCACCCACTGTATTTATGGGTGCTTAGCACCTGTCAAAGGGGGGTGGGTTATTATTTCTTTCTTTCATTTGGTACCACTGGCAGTCCTCCTTGATCCCTGTGTTGTTTTTTTGTAAATAAACGTTATTGATTTGTAAGATGATTTTCTTATTTTGTGTTTGGGTTGTAACAAGCATTGTGGGTTCAAACAATTATGCAAGGTATACTAACATATATGGCTCTTATAAAGAATTTTCAATATATTTCTGAATAATTATATGTTGCGCAATTTTATAGTAGGTAGATCACTTTGACTCGGTCATTTTGTAAGTAGCTCGCATGCTGAAAAAGTGTGTGCACCACTGCTCTAGACTATTCACTTTATTTAGCTATAGAATGTAAAACGGTGCCAAAGGATATTTGATGGACTTTGGGTAGCTTTAAACAATCAGCATAGTTTGAATGTACTCTAGACACACAACAGATAGATACTGCAAAATGGCACCTCGTTAATTCATTCCCACTGATGGACCGGATTCAAAACACTAACCTTCAAACGTTCGATTAAATGAACGGAATAACTAGATCATGCACAGGAGAATTCATCAAGCGGTAAACATTCGTTTCAAAAACCGGAAAAGGTTGAATTGCGTATTCGCTAGTTGCCCTATTTCTATGTTGTTGATATCAGCTGGTCGTCTAGACAGATGGGGGAGGGCTCAAATAATGTAAATACGTCTCTTTACTGTAACATGAATCGTTAACGACATTTATACCTTTTCTTTGGGGTTATTTTTCTTGTCGTCTGCTGTTTCCACTTCAGACTTAAATGCAACACAGCCTTCCAAAATAGTGCTCATTTCTGCAACACTGGCTTTGACCATTGACTCCAGAATCGAGCCAATTTGGTCGTGTAAAATAGACATATTCGCCAAAGGTTACATCCAGTCTCCCTGGTGTACTCAGGACAGTTAATATCAACACTACTACAACGTTGTACGCGCTATGCCAGCTACTTTGCTAGTTTAAAAACAAAGCTGTGCTATTAACTGTCGCTAAACGACTTAAAACGTGACCCAACCATAGACCTGGTTCCTGTTCCGGATCCTATGGACTTCAAAATAAACGTTTTTGTGGATCACTCGCCCTTCCGGATTCTATGGAATTCAAAATAAACGTTTTTGTGGATCACTCGCCCTTCCGGATTCTATGGACTTCAAAATAAAGGCTTTTGTGCGTCACTCTCTCGTGAAGGGCACGCTGGTAATGTAAAGACCTCGTTCGGTCTTTATGAATTTACATACTGTAAACTGTGAACCAAATATGTGTTGCATTCAGATAAAAAACTCCCCCAAAAAACCATGACCCCCGCTCCACCAAAATAATCTCGCTATTCCTATTGCGTGCCAATTATTCGTATCGGGGAAAGAAAACACCTATTGAGTCCAAATATAGTTTTACTGAGTTTTTATTGGCAACCATGTGTCATCTTTGCGCACACTTGTGGTCTTTGAAGTTCCTTGCATAGGCGAAGCTCTTCCCGCACTTGTCACAGAAGTAGGGTTTCTCCCCGGTGTGCACCTGCATGTGGGCTTTGACGTTATGCGCCTGACTGAACTGCTTCCCGCACACGGTGCAGCTGAATGGTCTCTCTCCCGTGTGCACCAGCATGTGCCTCTTCAGGTTCCCTCTGATGGTGAACGTCATCCCGCATATCTCACACGCATATGGCCTCTCTCCCGTGTGCGTGCGCACGTGCAGCCTCAGCGTGTTGGGTAGGCTGAAGGCGCGGCCGCACACCCCACAGGCGTGGACCTTCTCCCCCGTGTGGGTCTTCTGGTGAGTGACGCAGGAGGCTTTCTGGGAGAACCTCCTGCCGCAGGTGGAACACTCGAAGGGTTTGGCGCCCGTGTGCACCAGCTGGTGCACCTTGAGGTTCCCCAGGGAGCTGAAGGTTTTCCCGCAAGCGTCGCAGCCGTGAAGCCCTACAGGCGCAGTACGGTCCTCCCTGTCCTCGGCATGGACCCGCTGGTGTTTCCTCAGCGCGCAGTTGTAGACGAACGTCCTTCCACAGACGTCGCACATGAAGGGCTGCGGGCCGCCGTGTACCTGCATGTGTCCCTTGAGGATGCTGCGCTGGTGGAAGCGTTTCCCGCACACCTGGCACGTGTGCGGCTTGATGCCCGTGTGGAGGAGGCGGTGCCTCCGCAGGTTGGTGAGGTGACCGAAGCGGGCGCCGCAGTCGTCGCATTCGAAGGCCCTCAGGCCGGTGTGGACGACTTGGTGGGAGTTCAGAGCCCGCTCCGTGACAAAGCCCTTGGGGCAGTGGTCGCAGGCGAACGGCTTCTCGGCGGCGTGGATCCGCCGGTGGACGGACAGGTAGCTGGCTTGGGAGAAGCTCTTCCCGCAGGTGGGGCAGGTGAACGGTTTCTCCCCAGAGTGAACTCTCTGGTGAACGGCCAGGCTGCTCTGTGTGGTGAATCCCTGGCCGCAGGTCTGGCAGCTGAAGGGCTTGACGTCGGCGTGGACAAACCGATGAGACTGTAACGCCTCCTCGCTATGGAACGTCTTCCTGCAGACCTGGCAGGTAAAGGGCCGACCTTGGGAGTGGCGGCGGATGTGTCTGCTCAGGGACGCCTTGTAGACAAAGGTCTTGTCGCAGCGGGGGCAGCGGTGAGGCTTGTCCCCCGTGTGAACCCTCTGGTGGTGCTCCAGCACACTTCTCAGACTAAAGCTCCGCCCGCAGACGTCACACGCAAACGAGCGTCTCGCTCGCAGGTTTTTCCGGAAGATCTGCTTCTCTGGAGTTCCGGGTGCCCCTGAGCTTGGGGGCCTCTCCTTAGGGGGGCTCTGGGGGAGTTTGGGGCTCATGGGATCCTGTGAGGGACAGTCACCGCCTGGTTGGTTGTTTGCGGCGGTGCGTGTTGGTAGCAACAGCGGCGGATCTACGTTGACCTTAACCTGAAAAACAGAATGACACAAATGAAAAAGAAAGCATGATGGGTTGGGTCAATTAAGAGTACGACGTGACGTCCCCCCACCTGGTGGAGGCGCGCGGGGGAGATTGGGATTCCTTTCAGCTCGAAAAGTTTCCTCAGAGTTTCGTTCTCCTGTTGTAGGACGGAGGAGCACTCCGAGAACAGCCTGCATAGTTTACGAACCACCTCTTTCGTCAACAGCTGGATAACGGACGGCAAGTGCGCCTGGTAAGGCAAAGCCATAGAAGAAGAAGAAAACAGGGAGAATACCTATTAGCGAGTTTAATACTAGTTAAACCACACTCACCTCTAGTAGATCATTACAGTTGTAGATGCGCTTGCTGGCTAACAGGCTGTTTCTGACTTAGGTAAAGTTATAAAGATATTCACAGATTCAGACTTACGGGATCAATAAGTAAGCGACGCAACTTTGTTCAAACACAAATGATACATCTTTCACATTATAATAGCATATACTACGCGCTACAAAAAAGAAAAAAACGTTTTGTATAAGAATAAGCCGTCCTTTGCGCTCGATGCATACCACTGATCTCCACGAGCAGCCAGCGACCGAAGAGTGCGCAGGGAGCGTCTGCAAAGTTCCCTTCCAAGAGTGATGTGCAAACAAAAATCAATAACTCCACTGTTATAAAATATGGAGACTCCAAAATTACTCCAAAATTAATTTTCATTATAATTTCATTTATTTATCAATAGCTCCACTCTTATGCATTACTATCACTCCAAAACCACTCCACACGTCAACAGTCTCCTCTTGGACATACTACAACAGCTGTTTTTGATAACATTGGTTTTGCTTCATTTTTATGGATTTTCTTTTTAAATTATTAATCAATCGCTCCACTGTTATGCATTATTATCACCCCAAAACCACTCCACACAGTAACAGTCTCCTCCTTGTCATACTACAATAGCTGTTGTGGAGAAAATAGGTTTTGCATCATTTTCATGATTATAATTTTGAAATATTAATCAATAGCTCCACCGGTATGCATTAGTATGACTCAAAAATCACTACACACATCAACAGTCTCCTTATTGTCATACTACAACTGCTTTTTTGAAGAAAATAGGTTTTGCTGAATTTTCAGGAATTTTGTAACAAAAGAGGTTTTGCTTCATTTTCATGAATGGGTTTTGAAATATTAATCAATAGCTCCACTGTTATGCAATATTATCACTCCAAAATCACTCCACATATCTACAGTTTCCTACTGGTCATACTACAACTGCCGTTTTGGAGAAAATGGGTTGTGCTTAATTGTCAGGAATTTTTTAAGCTAAACAGGTTTTGCTTCATTTTCATGAATGAGTTTTGAAATATTAATCAATAGCTCCACTGTTATGCATTATTATCACGATTGATTGATATTTCCAAACACATTCATGACAATGAAGCAAAACCTTTGTTTTAAAAATTCCTGAAAATTAAGCAAAACCTATTTCCTCCAAAACAGCAGTTGTAGTATGACCAGGAGGACACAGTTGATGTGTGGAGTGATTTTGGAGTGAAAATAATGCATACAAGTGGAGCTATTGATTAATATTTCCAAACACATTCATGAAAATGAAGCAAAACCTGTTTTGATTAAAGAATTCATGACAATTAAGCAAAAGCTATTTTCTCCAAAACAGCAGTTGTAGTATGACCAGTAGGAGACAGTTGATGTGTGGAGTGATTTTGGTGTCTACATGCAGTGTAACAATGGAGTTATTGTATTTGTCTGGCGGCTGGCTGCTCGTAGAGATCAAAATTATGCATTCAGCGCGGAATATTGCTTGCTCTGTTACAAAACGGTTTTTTTTGTTCTTGTAGCCCGTAGTATATGCTATTATGATGTGAAAGAGGCATAATTTGTGTTTGAACAACGTTTCGTCTTTTACTTATTGATCGCGGAAGTCCGAATCTGTGAATATCTTTCTAACTTTACCTAAGTCTGTTTATGATGGACATTTTAAACGACCTGTTATTCAGCGTACAGACACTGTGAACCGCCTAACGCAATCTTTCTATGATTAAAAAGCAGCCGTACCTGTTTCTGAGGGGACGGTATTGCTTCTCCAACACAAGATATTTCATCGCACGATTCCTCACTCGACCCGTTCCTTCTTCGACTTATTTCCGCAAGTGCACCCTCGACGAAAACAGATAATATCGAAATCGTTTCCGTTCGAAACGTGTCAACGAGAGATATTTTATGCATATTTGTCCAACATTCATATGATCATCCTTTAACGAAAGATTTATTCTAACACGAATTCAAAATAAAATCGATCGAAACATTTCCGTTAGCTTCTACCAGTAACATTTTCAATTTCCGGTTAATCTGATGTTTCAAAATAAAAGCAAGCGACATTTAGTGTCAAAGTGGCTTGTGTGCATTGGGATTGACTGGGTGGGGGTGGTCAACAGAGTTCTGGTTCTGATGGACCACATCTTCTTGCCAGAGGGGAGCAGCTGAACTAGGGAGTGTCCAGGGTGGGAGGAGTCAACCACAATCTTCCTCACTCGCCTCAAGGTCCTCTATGTGTCTTTGAGGGTCGGCAGGTTGCAGCCTATCACCTTCTCTGCAGCACGGATGATACGCTGCAGTCTGCTCTTGTCCTTGGCAGCAGCATACTAGATGGTGATGAAAGAAGTGAGGATGGACTCAATGATAAGAAGAGAAGAAGAGATAAGAAAGATGGCAATGATGATCCGAGAAAACCTTGCACAGTATTGAACAGAGGTTTATTAACTAATGAATAACTTTGTACCAGACAATACAAATAAACAGTATCGGTCAGAAACAGTCCCCTGAACAATGCTTATAGACTTTCAATTTTGTAAACAAACTTGTCACAGTCAAGGCAAAACAAGCAGCAAGAAAACACAAGTGCAAAACCTGCAATCTTATAACATCAGCTTTGACTTAAGTATATACATATATATTTATAATATATATATATATATATATATATATATATATATATATATATATATATATATATGTTGAGCTAAAGCTTAGGGAAGCAACAAACTACACTTCCCAGAGTGCACCAGCAGCAGCAAACTGGCTGCTGGGTACTCTATCAATCACTTGACATATTTAAAGCAGCTGTGATTCAGTCATTCAGAGAGAAAAGGACAGAAACACCAAGTTCCCTCAAAGGTTCACCTTAAAGATGCCAATGGTTGGTGAAATGTTTATTTAATTTCTTGGTGTTTTGGAGTGCTTGATAGAATATCTAAGTTAATTTGGAATGTTTAGTTAAATGTTTGATTCATTTAAACAAATTAATTTGGTTCATCAAAATGTTTGAATGATTTAATTGTTTATTTCATTACAATATATGGAAAATTTTTAGTTAATTGTGTAATTAAAATACAAACTCTTGTTTCTGTCTGAAGGTTTACAACCTAATGAACTGAAAAGACATCAACTTACAAACACAAACGAAAATAAAAGATTGATTCAGAAATTTGAGTTGTCCATGTGTCCTGTGGACTTTTGAACTGGAGGAGAACTTGACAATATATATATATATATATATACACACACACATATATATATATAAAAGATTCAGTCAGATCTGTCATACAAACATTCTCTATGCATTTGTGACTTTCTGAGTTCCACAGCTAGCTAAAGATTTTGGAACCATCCCATCCTCACAACTGTGTCTCCTGAAATGTCTTGCGTCAGAGAAGCCTTTCCCGCACTTCTCACACGAATGCGGCTGCACCCTCGTGTGAGTCTGCATGTGCGTCTTAACGTTGTTGGGCTGGCTAAACTTCTTCCCGCACACCTCGCAGCCGTACCGCTTCTCTCCCGTGTGCACCCTGACGTGCCTCTGGAGGTTCCCGCCGACCCGGAACGCCATCCCGCAGGTCTCGCACTCGAAGGGCTTCTCCCCCGTGTGCGTGCGTCCATGGGACTCCATGTCGGACTTCAGCACGAACTTCTTTCCGCAGACGTCGCAGGCAAAGGGCCCGGCGCCCGTGTGCCGTTTCAGATGATACTCGTAAGAGAACTTCAACAGGAAGCGTTTGTCACACCTGGAGCACTCGTAAGGCAAGTCTGCCGTGTGGAAAGTCTGATAATGGCGGCTCAGGACGTATTTGGTAGCGAAGGATTTCCGGCAGAAACTGCAGACGTGTTCCCGGGGACCCGGGCTGTGGCTGTCTTCGTGTCTTCGTAGGTTAGCCAGGGAACTCAGAGTCCTCAGGCACACTTTGCAGCTGAAGCGTTTCTTCTGCTCGCTGTGAGCCGTCCGCTTGTGTTTCAGCAGCTGGAAGTTGAAGGAGAACTTCTTCCCGCACACGTCGCACATGAAGTCTCTGGAATCGCTGTGAACCGATGCCAGGTGCTCCTTGAGGTTAGTGGACTGCGTGTAGACTTTCCCACACTGCTTACAGCCGTAGGGTTTCTCTCCGGTGTGGGTTACCATATGTCTAGCGAGGTTTCCTGAGTAGGAGAAACAAACTCCGCAGGTCTGACACTGATGTGTTTTTTCTCCGGTATGGACACGTCTGTGTTTGGAAAGACCTGGCTTGGTTCGGAAAGCCTTGCCGCAGTCCGAGCACGGAAACGATCGTTCGTCGCTGTGTATCTGTTCGTGGCTCTTCAGGTGGAAGGAATTCCGGAAGCTCTTCCTGCAGGTGCTGCAGACGTAGGGTTTCTCACCTGTGTGAACGGTCAGGTGATCTTTTAGGTAGTGCTTCTGGGAGAAACCCTTTCCACAGGTGCGACAGACGAAGGGTTTCCCCGACGCGTGCGTGAGCTCGTGGGATTTCAGCCGCTGTGGCGTGGCGAACGTCTTCGCGCACGCGCTGCAGCCGCGACGCTTCGCGTGCTGACCGCGCATGTGGTTGACGAGGGAACCGGAGAACCTGAACGTTTTTCCGCACTGCCCGCAGGCGTATGGCTCCTCCTCTGAGTGAAAGAGCTGCATGTGTTTCTTTAAGTTGCCATTGTAACGGAACTTCCTGTCGCAGACGTCGCATTTCACGTGTTTGTCCTCTGTAGAGAAACAAGAGCCCTTCTCTTCTGGGTTCTCTGTGTTCTCTGATGAGACCGGGACAGCGCTCTCTGGGGCAGAGCCAGGGGCTGGGTTCTCAGGGGGTGTGTCTGCCTGCTGCCCAGCCTGCAGGAAGGCCGCTCTGGAGGGGCTGGCCTCGCTGACAAGGCTGTGCTCGGCTGTGTCCAGGGACTCTGAACAGTCATCCTCCATGGAGGCAGATTCCACCAGGGGTCCACCTTGTACGTCTGCAAGACAAGACAGGAAGAAGATTGAGAAGACTATTTGATCATTTACATGGCTACTTGTACTGCCACAAAAACTGCCAGCCTAGAGAATCTAAAACTCTATACAGGATGAATTAATGTAGTATATAATAATTACTAGTAAGTAAGTAAAGTTTATTTATATAGCACTTTTCACAGAAAGAATTCACAAAGTGCTTTACATTAAAAATGAAGCATACAGAAAATACAAAATTAAAGTACAGGCATAAAAACATGTTTGACAAAATTCCTCTGGTGATATAGAGTCTTGCTCTACAAGGAAAGGACAAGCCAACATTTAAGTATAAAGTCGAGTATCAGATAAGTGGTTCTTAACCTTGTTGGAGGTACTGAACCCCACCAGTTTCATAAGCGCATTCACCGAACCCTTCTTAATTGGTCGTGTCCTCTTGAATCATATGAGTCGGATGTGTGTCTTGACCTCCGCCGAACCCCTGAGACTGACTTGCCGAACCCCTGGGATTCTATCGAACCCAGGTAAGAAACACTGGTTTAGATTAACATAGCGTGTGGGTGGCCGGCTGACCTTTATTCTTCGCAACGTTTAACCGCAGGGTCTCCTGCTCGCTGTCCGCCTCTGCCACTCTGTTTTCACGAACGCGGGGTACTTTTTCTACGTCGGTCAACCTGGCGTTCAGAAGATTTCCGGAGTGAACTATCAGTTCCAGAAACACACGGCATAGTTTGCGAATAGCTTCCTCTACCATCAAGTTCATGATCGTGGACAACTGCCCCTGAGAAACGATTCAGACAAAAGAAGAAAGAAAAGAAGAAATAAATGATCCCCTATTGGGGTAACTTCACAGGTGCACACACATTCACTGCACTGGCCGAGATTCGAACCCCCACCGGGAAAAAAACCCAGGACTTCTGTACATAGCGGCAAGAATCCTTCCCCTAAACCACCGGTGCTGCCCTATAAGCTCAACACAACAGCCCATTTACTGCTACCATACCACATTATTTACGTAAAAAACGCTAAAAGCATAACTTCATACTTGCTACAGGTTGCTATATATAATTGCTATAGCTCTATAAAGTTTAAAAGTACTGTTGTGTTGTCTTACCTGCCTGTTTGGATTTTCTGCTACGACGTTCAGTTCCACCACAATCGCTTCTGTAACCACCGCCATAATGGACTTGGCTTGGGACTTGAAAGTGTCGAGAAGAAACATTTTCGATTCTTTTGTCATCTTCATAACAGCTGCACTTCTTACTGGCGTGTATTGAATTTATTTACAAGTGTCATAGGTTAAACACTGAAGCCCTACTTGTTCAGTCAGCTGTAGCATTTAGGATGTAAACAAACGGATAGCGGATGTGGTTTTCCTCGCACCGAAAGTAGTTGGGTGTTGTTGGGATGTACTCGTGACTGCCATCCAGCGGCCAAACACTTTAATAAACGATGTAAAAAAAACATTATTAATGCTTTAATGGACAATGTTTTTAATATTTTTTTGTATTAATCATTTAATGGACAATGTATCCTGTCTAGAAAGAGCGCTTTCATCGCCGCTTGGTCTACAAGTGGCAAAAGGCAAAACAGTTTAAAGTATTGTCAGTGATAAAGGATTTAGGTGTTGTACTATGGAAGATCACAAACAGACCCTGACAAACAGCACGTTTTAAAATGTATTATTTAAGCTTATTTTAAAGGTCAATTGCCATGGTTTATTTACATTTCAGCAATACACACTGTTTTCTAGACCTGTGTATTCTTCACTGGAGTCCTGAAAGAATTCAATCACACCTCCGGTTCAATCTATTTAATCTAATGAGATGATTCAACCCTTCCCTAACCTTGAACTGGGGTCCATGATTCAGAGACCACAAATGTGACACAGGGTTTGTATATCTGGTTAATTTTATATCTTTAAACACTGTTCATCCAACCCCATTTTTTTTACAAAATTTCGCTCTAACAATCAAAAGTGCAATATTCATCCAAATTTCGATCGAATCAAAAACAATTAAAGAATTCCAATAATCGCAAATGACAAAATACCCAAAATAATGAGAGAATAAACAATATGATCAATAATCCTTTGAGGGTTTCGGCAACACTATAATAGAGATGACCCTCATTTGAAATGATGAATCCTGTGTATATTATACATTCATAACAGTTTGGCTACTCCACTGCAATAAATAGGTTTATTGATTGATAGATAAATAGATGGTTATAATTTCACCCACTCATCCCCATCCCAACTACCGTCTGAAGGGTTTTCGTTTCCCATGCCTTGCATCCTTTCAATCAAAACTATTATGTTTTCTCACATTAATATCTTAAATATAATAAAGAATGAATCAACGTAGAGATGACAGAAAATCAAAACGGAATTTAAGTACCATCAATTGAGCTCTTTTATCATGTGCAACTGCAACAATTTAGAATAAAGTTTCACTCATTGTGTATATGACACTGTCAGCACGTGATTAGACAATAGATATGGTCATGTGATAGCTAATCCAAGCAGTGAAGATCTGTGGATGTGACTGGCAACGTGGATGTGATGTCGCTCTGTGGAAAGTGGTTCGAAGACGCGGCCAGTCTGGGTTTTTTGTTTCTCTCGTTAGAAGTCAGTGACAGCCATGATGTAGGACGCAGGTCTCCTAGCTCTGAACAGTCAAACAGCATGATGTAGGTAGGACGCAGGTCTCCTAGCTCTGGACAGTCAAACAACATGATGTAGGACGCAGGTCTCCTAGCTCTGGACAGTCAAACAACATGATGTAGGACGCAGGTCTCCTAGCTCTGGACAGTCAAACAACATGATGTAGGACGCAGGTCTCCTAGCTCTGGACAGTCAAACAACATGATGTAGGACGCAGGTCTCCTAGCTCTGGACAGTCAAACAACATGATGCAGGACACAGGTCTCTTAGCTCTGGACGGTCAAACAGCCTGATACAAATCACAGGTCTGGACAGCCAAACAGCAGATATAGAAGACAGGGTCTAGCCTGTCCCAGGCCTGGGTGTGTTCTTACTGCAGACTGTGTCCACCAGTCTGTCTCTCCAGCTCCTGGTTTTCCTGTACGCTCAGTCAGAGGGTATCAGTCACAATGGAAACTCATTTGTCATCGCATTCTTATTAGAAAGCTGGCTCAGGGAGGTGATGGATCAAAGGTCAAAGTGCAATTTCTTTCTCTCCACGTGTTGTTCTGCTTCCTGATCCCGATGGGCGGTCGGCTTCCGGGTGATTGGCTGTTCTACTGGCCTAGTGATTCATCAAAACGATCCCTCTGGAGTCAAAAGCATGCTCTTCTTTACCCTCCTCCACGTCTAGCCACAACTCCTCCTGCTCCAGCCCAGCTCAAACACACCTGACCCAGCCTCCCCCGGAACCAGATTGGCGCTAGTCTTGTCAGTGGATTTCCAGTTGTTGTCACGCTAGTCCTGGGCTGAAACGACCACCATAGACTCCCAAGAACAGCGTCGGTCGGAAGGAGGAGGAGGGAGAAGAGGTGAACAATCCGGTTTAAAGCATGTCATCAGGCGCCTCGGCGACGGGGGCATGTCTCTTGCGGCGTGGGCGGAGGCTGGAGAAGCACGAGGAGGCAGAGAGCGCCAGGCGGCTGAGGCCCAGGTTGAGGCAGTGCACCTCGGAGGTGACAGGGATCTCGGAGAAGAGGGCGTGGTCGCGGGACAGTCGAGCTAGGGTCTCGCTGTTCTCGATGTCCTTGACGATGTTCAGGATCTCCTGCCGCTCCGTCTGCCGCGTCATCCCCCGGATGTTTAGCACGGCAGAGATGTGCTTCTTGCTGCGGACACATGAAGCGGAAACGGAAAGTTGGTGTTTTCTTCTCTGCATTTAGATTTCAACGTTTCCCTCGAGATCAATAAAGTATAATCTGCCCGCCTGCCTGGCTGTCTGCCTGTCTGCCTGTCTGCCTTACTGCCTGTCTGTCTGTCTGTCTGCCTGTCTGCCTGTTTGCCTGCTTGTGTCCACTGATGGAAATGAACAGAATTCCTTCAGATGTTCCTCTGCTTTTCACACAAAGGAAGTGAAAACAAATGCATCGAAGGATTCTTTATTTAGCTTGTCATTGGAGTTATGAATCACCGTCCAGCCTCAAATTCACACGCACAAACTTTCCAGAACAGAGGTGTATCCCACCTATTATTGTATACAACCCCAGCGAGCAAGCGACTACTGGTAAACGACAGGAAATAGCGTAGTAGTGTTCCTGATTGGGCCCAGGGTCCCCATAGCCCTGGCCTCTGAAACCTGAGCATGGTTTCTCCTGCGGACAGAGCCGTACAGGTCAGGGCTCAGCCTTCCCCAGGTCTGGACTATAAACAGCTAACAATACACAGCATGGAGATTAGAGAACACGTGGAGGCGTCCTGGACAGCCCTGTAGGAAGAGGCTGCTCTCTAAGCTGTTCTAATTTTGGGCTATGTTCCAAAGAACACTCTGAGTTAGAGGTCAACTATTCCCCCGCCCCCCTGCCCGCTCTACCAGACCCCTTTCTGCTTTCACTCAGGCCAGCCTGTTTACCTGAGGGGGTCGTCAGGGGCTCCCCCCCGTCCCCCGTCCCCCTGGCATGTTGACCCCACTGCCAGCGTGTCACGCCCGAGCAGGAAGTGTTGTGCTTCTTCTTCTGCAGAGCTGGAGCACGTCTATACTTAACCCCTGACCCCTGGCGTCTTCATCATCCTTTCCCAGGAGCCACGCACATACACACACACACACGTACCCACACACATAAACACACTCACATTCCATAAACACACTCACATTCCACACACACTCGCACAGACCACACACACCACACACACATATACCCACACACACACACTCACATCCCACACGCACACACCACATACACACACTCACATACTCACACACACACACACACACACACACACACACACACACACACACACACACACACACACACACACACACACACACACACACACACACACACACACACACACACACATACAAACATGTACCCACACACATGTTCCCACACACTGTGACACCCTCAACACACTGTGTTCCCACACAGACTCACATTCCACACACACTCAAACACACTCACATACACACACACTCACACACACACATTCACTCACACACACCGCACACGCTCAACACACCACACACACACTCACAGGCATGCCGGTGCCTTTCATGTGTGCCTGGCCGTGACAGCCAAAACTTCCCATCAAAACAAGGAAATGGCTCTGCTCTACTTTCCCCAGTCGTCCATCCTTCATCTTTGTTTTTCCACACAAGTTTGGGTCAGTTATGGGATCCTATTCAGAGGCTGCTTCAGCTGAAAGGAACCCTGTTTGGCATGTGTAAATGTTTGAGAGTGTGTGTGTGTGTGTGAGTGTTAGTGTATAAGGTGTGTGTATGAGCACGTGTGGGCATATGTGTGTGTGTAGGAGAGTGCCAGTGTGTGCGTGCATGCGTGTGCTCTCCTCACCGTACGTCGGGGAACTCCCTGACCAGCATGGCGACCTCCATCTGGATGGACGGAGTGTTCTCGAGGAGGACGATCTCAGACAGACGGGGGATAGCACTGTCCAGCCAGGAGGAGGGAGACTCCTGGGGGAGGAGGGGAAGGAGGGAGAGGAGGGGGAGGAGGGGGAGGAGGGGGAGAGCAGATTCATGACACTGTCCTGCAGGAACACTCGGTGTTCCAGTACAGGTGAGCGAGGTATGGGTGGGAGGGGGGCTGAGTGAAGGGAGAGATGGGGGTGTTGAGATGGGTAAGGTAGAGGGGTGAGGGGGGGTGGGAGAGACTGGGGGAGTAGGGTCGCTGTGATAGTCCACACATGCAAAAAACGTTATAGAATGTCCCACCAGGTCGTTGAAAAGAGTCTTGATCTGCTTGGCTTCATCCCTCAGACGTCCAGCCAGCCTCTTCCTCATCTTCAGGGAGGTGCAGATGATTCTGCCTCTCATGATGGAGCGGAGGTACTCCATCAGCACCCGTCTGTGTACCTCGCCCACCAGCACCTGCAGGAGGGAGGGGAGGGAGGGGAGGGAGTAGTAAACAAATGCACACCAACCGAGAAATCCATCAATCCATCGAATAAACGTGGAGAATCTGAGGAAGGACAAAAGCTATCGCGGGTCGTCAAGGAAACACTTGTGCGTCATGGCATGTGGCACTGGAATTCCTAAGATAGCGGAGAGGAAGTTAAATACCAGGAAGGAAAGTCTGGAAGGATGATGGGAAGAGTATATTTGGATGCTGGAGGGCCCGGGGCTGGGGCAAGGGTGCAGGGGCTGGAGCAAGGGGGCCAGGGGCTGGGTTTTGGAGGGGGGAGCCAGGGGCTGGGGCCTGGAGGGGGGAGCCAGGGCTAGAGCAGAGGGGCTGGGCAACTGGGGGCTGGGAGGCTGGGGACTAAGCCTCAGTGACTTTGAGCCTGAGGGACTTTGTTACCTGGTAAGGAGCTCCGTCCATCCTGCGGAACTTCTTGAAGTGTTCTTTGATTTCTGCTTCGATCTGCTCAAACGCCTCCGTGTTGGTCAGCCACCTCCGCTTCACCAGCTTGTCAAAGAAAGGCTGAACATGGAGGATGAGAGAGAGGGAGAGAAAGAGGGGGGAAAGAAAGGGAGAGAGAGAGAGGAGGAGGATGAGACAGGGAGGATGTTTATGGCTCTTGCTGAACCCAGGTGCTGATTACAGAGATTAGAGGACTTAAATGAAACAGAGGAGAGGAGAAATAATTGATGGAAAAAAGTTGAAAAGAAGAGAGGGGAGTAGGGAAGGAGAGGAGGCGAGAAGAGAGACAGGGAAAGGAGAGGACAGGACAAGAGAGGAGGGAAGGATCTGATGGGCAAAGAGGGACTTGCGTTCTTCCTAACAGGAAGTGTTGCTCATTCGTACCCTGAATTCTTAAGGTGTAGACTTCCTACCAGCAGACTACATCAGAATAAACTCCAAACTGCCAGGAAGATGGCACACACGCACGCACACACACCAGTAGAATCCCACCAGGAATAGCCCTGCCTGTCTTTGCTTTGTGCTAGTGGGACAGAACGGATGAGCCACAAAGCCAACAACAGCATGGCCTTCTGCCAATCCAGGGTTACTAACATCTACCCAGGATTACTCACACCAACCCAAGGTTACTCACATAACTCAAAGGCTATTTTAAACGTTGTGCGTGTGTGTGTATGAGGGACGGTGTGTGTGGGTGAGTGTGTGTATGTATGTATGAGAGACTGTGTGTGTGTATATGAGAGACTCTATGAGAGTGTGTGTGAGTTTCAGTGTGTATGTATGTGAGACTGTGTGTGTGTGTGTGTGTGTATGAAAGACTGTGTGTGTGTCAGAGAGAGGGTGTTGGTGTGTGTGAGTGTGCATGTGTCAGAATGTGTGTGACCCTCCCTGAGAACTGTAAGGGCATACCATGAGGCCAGGGCTGATAAGATGTGCTTTATATTCTGGGACACAATGCAGACAAGCGGACGCTTCAGGATGTGTGTGTGTGAGAGAGAGAGAGGGTGTGTGTGTGTGTGTGTGTGTGAAGTATTTTTGGGAGGATGTGACGAGTGTTTACATGTTGCAGTACTTGGAAATGCTGTTTCTGAATTCACGTGTGTGAGTGTGTAGTATGTGTGTGTGTGAGTGTATGTGTGTGTCAGTGTGCATCTGTATGAGTGTGTGTTTGTGTGTGAGTTTATGTGTGTATATGTGTGTGCGTGTATGTATGCAGTGTGTATGGGTGTGTGAATGGATGTTAGTGTGTGTGTGAGTGTGTCAGTCAGTGAGTGTGTGTGTGTATCAGTCAGTGAGTGTGTGTGTGTCAGTCAGTGAGTGTGTGTGTGTGTCAGTCAGTGAGTGTGTGTGTGTGTGAAAGTCCTCACCCTGATGTGCTCGTACAGCCTGTCACTCAGCACTCGGACCCCCTGAGAGATGATTCTGTCCAGGCAGCAGTTGGCTCGCCGCGCTGAGTCCTCGCTGATGGCTGCATCAAACTGCATACAGCGCTGCACAAAGCCCCTGCACACACACACACACACACACACACACACACACACACAGATGCAACATATGCACACGCACAGACACACACACACAAATGCACACACAGATGCACACACACATACACACATACACACACATATACAAACACATACATACACACAGATGCATACACAGACACACACACATAGATGTAACATACGCGCACACACAGATGCAAACACACACAGATGCACACATACGCACACACAAAGATGCACACGCACGCATACATTAATACACATTTGAGAGTGTACTGTAGTCTACAATAGAATAGTCTAGAATGATCCACATTCTAGGCAGACTGGAGTGGAGGATGGGACTTACGTGAAGGGAGGGCAGCAGTTGACCAGAGCGATGGTCTTGGACACGTAGCCATCTTGGTTCTGGCCCACCTTAGTCATAACGTTCTCATGGAACATTTCTACCTTCTTCTGGAAACTGAGGGAAGAGCCACAAGTGAGGACAGGTGAGGATTAGAACAGGTGAGGATGAGGAACGGTGAGGATGACAGGTGTGGATGACAGGTATGAATGATGACAGGTGTGGATGACAGGTATGAATGATGACAGGTGTGGATGAGGACAGGTGTGGATGATGACAAGTGAGGATGAGGACAGGTGAAGATGATGACAGGTGAGGATGATGACAGGTAAGGATGATGACAGGTGAGGATGAGAACAGGTGAGGATGATGACAGGTGAGGATGATGACAGGTAAGAATGATGACAGGTGAGGATGAGGACAGGTGAGGATGAGGACAGGTGAGGATGAGGACAGGTGAAGATGATGACAGGTGAGGATGATGACAGGTGAGGATGAGAACAGGTGAGGATGATGACAGGTAAGGATGACCACAGGTGAGGATGATGACAGGTGAGGATGAGAACGGGTGAGGATGATGACAGGTGAGGATGAGAACAGGTGAGGATGAGGACAGGTAAGGATGATGACAGGTGAGGATGACCACAGGTGAGGATGATAACAGGTGAGGATGGCCACAGGTAAGGATGACCACAGGTGAGGATAGCACCAGGTGAGGGTTAGTTTGTGAGTGGGCTCTCACCTGTACAGGAAGTCAGCCAGACCGTTGAGACTGCACTGGGCCACTCTGGAACCCAGATCTCTGTTAACCTTCGCTGAACAATCAAGATCCTCCTTCAATCTCTGGACACACACGCACACACACACACATACAAACATACACACACAGACACACACACAGCCACACCACACACACATATACTTGTATAAGGTTGAGTAAAATACGTCATGACTGAATGGTAACTGTCAGTCAGGAATTGTCCTGCTACTCCTAAAACAGCCACTAGAGGCCAGTAAAGAGATAAGCCCTTGGCCTGTGATGGAAGTGAAATGGGCAGAGGAAGTGAGTGTATTATTTTTGGCCTCTGCTTTAGGAATAGCTTCACTGCACCACCACATCAGTGAGCATGTCCTCTAAGGACTCAGAGACACACATGGGAGGCAGGCAGGTAGAAACACCACATCACAACCCAGATGCTCAGGTGAGCACACACCTCGAAAGACTGCAGTTTGTGTGTGTTTCAACCTGGGTGTTTATGCATACGCAAGAGAGAGTATGTGTGTGTACCTGTATGCGTCTGTGTGTGAGTGTGTGTGTACCTGTGTGTGTGTAAGTGTACCTGTGCTAGTGCGAGTGTGTTTGTACCTGTGTTAGTGTGTTTGTGTTAGTATGAGTATTTATATGTACCCTGTGTTAGTGTGTGAGCATGTGTGTACCTGTGTCAGTGTGTTAGTATACTTGTGTTAGTGTGTATTGTGTGTGTACCTGTATGACAGTGCGGGCCAGGGTAATCTGGTACTCCTCTATGTTCAGAGTCTCCGCCCATCTTTTCTCCTCCTCATCCAGTACCTGGGACAGCTCCGTGGTTACCTTGGCCTGGAGTGGGGGTGGGGGCACGATATCAAGGAGAACATCACTGTATTTTCTCTTAATACAACCACAATTCATTTACATGTATTAATTTAGCAGGCGCTTTTATGCCAAGCGACTTCCAAGAGAGCTTTACAAAAGAGCATCGGTCACTGATCATAGCAACATGAGAGTTCCCAAACATAGTGGGTTTATAGACTATTAAACATACATTGTGAGAAACCATTAAGTGGCAAGGGGAAGAGCCATAAGAGCATTCAGCCGAACAAGTTAAGATTATAAGGCAAGCGTCTCGGGCAATGGTGTACCTGTAGGAAAGCAAACAACAATAACAATGCACTTGACTGCGAGGACCAAACATTCAGTTTAAACATTTCATTTAAATGGTTCGGTCCTAGACAAGATCGTTTCGTAAGATCTTAGTTGCAGACACTGAACTGCTCAGAATTCCACAGTAGCCACGAAAACAGATAGTGTGAGAGAGAGAAAGAGAGAAAGGGAAAGAGAGAGAGGGAGAGAGAGAGATATTCATCCGGCAACTAATTGGCTGTTAAAGGTCATTCTGTCTGTCTATTGTCATGGTTACTTCTGTCACTCCAGTAATGGCTAGCTCCTCTAAATCAGTCACTAATCAGACTCCAGGTCAAGCTCAGTCTTCCTCCTATTGGAGGGTGACCACACTAGGGGTTGTTTTGATTGGCAGCCGACCCAATCAGGCAGCCAATGACCTCTGAGCTGCTTTTCCTCTCCAGGATGTACTAAGGGGTTGTTGTGTCTACACATGATCAGATCCAGACCTCCACAACTCCCCCTGGATGTAGACCAGCAGACCCTAGACAGGCCCAGAGTTAGAGCCAGGGAAAAGTGACCTGGTCCTGGCTTCAGTACCTGCAGATCAAGACCAGGAACCACAAATCTATAGAACCAGTGGACCCCAGGTCCAAACTTCTAGACTCTTCTATCCAGGTCTAGACTCAGACCCCCAGTGAGCGCAGCCCCTGGTCGTGTGGTGTGTGGTGTCCGTTACAGACAGGAAGTCCCATCTGCTGGCCCTGAGAAGCAGAGCATTGATTGGCTGAGCAGGTGAGCAGCCTCCTCTCTGTTAGAAGGAAGGAAGGGCTGTAGGTGTGTTTCCTCTCAGGACTGGAGAGAGAGGCACCATGGGTTGGGGGGGGGGGGAGGTCTCTCCTACCCTCAGTGTTTGTGTGTGTGTGAGAGAGAGGTCTCTCCTACCCTGAGTATGTGAGAGAGGAGAGGAGAGGTCTCTCCTACCCTGAGTGTGTGAGAGAGGAGAGGAGAGGTCTCGCCTACCCTGAGTGTGTGAGAGAGGAGAGGTCTCTCCTACCCTGAGTGTGTGTGTGAGAGAGGAGAGGTCTCTCCTACCCTGAGTGTGTGTGTGAGAAAGGAGAGGTCTCTCCTACCCTGAGTGTGTGAGAGAAGAGGTCTCTCCTACCCTGAGTGTGTGAGAGAGGAGAGGTCTCTCCTACCCTGAGTGTGTGAGAGAGGAGAGGTCTCTCCTACCCTGAGTGTGTCAGAGAGGAGAGGAGAGGTCTCTCCTACCCTGACTGTGTGAGAGGAGAGGTCTCTCCTACCCTGACTGTGTGAGAGGAGAGGTCTCTCCTACCCTGAGTGTGTGAGAGAGGAGAGGTATCTCCTACCCTGAGTGTGTGTGTGAGAAAGGAGAGGTCTCTCCTACCCTGAGTGTGTGAGAGAAGAGGTCTCTCCTACCCTGAGTGTGTGAGAGAGGAGAGGTATCTCCTACCCTGAGTGTGTGTGTGAGAAAGGAGAGGTCTCTCCTACCCTGAGTGTGTGAGAGGAGAGGTCTCTCCTACCCTGAGTGTGTGAGAGAGGAGAGGTATCTCCTACCCTGAGTGTGTGTGTGAGAAAGGAGAGGTCTCTCCTACCCTGAGTGTGTGAGAGAGGAGAGGTCTCTCCTACCCTGAGTGTGTGAGAGAGGAGAGGAGAGGTCTCTCCTACCCTGACTGTGTGTGAGGAGAGGTCTCTCCTACCCTGAGTATGTGAGAGAGGAGAGGAGAGGTCTCGCCTACCCTGAGTGTGTGAGAGAGGAGAGGAGAGGTCTCTCCTACCCTGAGTGTGTGTGTGAGAGAGGAGAGGTCTCGCCTACCCTGAGTGTGTGAGAGAGGAGAGGAGAGGTCTCTCCTACCCTGAGTGTGTGTGTGAGAAAGGAGAGGTCTCTCCTACCCTGAGTGTGTGAGAGAGGAGAGGTCTCTCCTACCATGAGTGTGTCAGAGAGGAGAGGAGAGGTCTCTCCTACCCTGACTGTGTGAGAGGAGAGGTCTCTCCTACCCTGACTGTGTGAGAGGAGAGGTATCTCCTACCCTGACTGTGTGTGAGGAGAGGTCTCTCCTACCCTGAGTGTGTGAGAGAGGAGAGGTATCTCCTACCCTGAGTGTGTGTGTGAGAAAGGAGAGGTCTCTCCTACCCTGAGTGTGTGAGAGGAGAGGTCTCTCCTACCCTGAGTGTGTGAGAGGAGAGGTCTCTCCTACCCTGAGTGTGTGAGAGGAGAGGTCTCTCCTACCCTGAGTGTGTGAGAGAGGAGAGGTATCTCCTACCCTGAGTGTGTGTGTGAGAAAGGAGAGGTCTCTCCTACCCTGAGTGTGTCAGAGAGGAGAGGAGAGGTCTCTCCTACCCTGACTGTGTGAGAGGAGAGGTCTCTCTTACCCTGACAGAGTTGAGGCAGTCCAGTTCCAGCTTGTCGATGGTCTCTGAGGGCAGCAGAGGACCCAGCAGGGAGTGGTTAAAAGGTGTGGTGATGCTGACTGTTCCCAGAACATCTCTGAGGACACACACACACACCACACACACACACACACCATACACACCACACATACCAAACACAACACACACACCCACACACACCACACACACACACGCGCAGATCACACACACACCACACACATGCATTCACAGCATACACACCACACACACATACACACACCACACACCAAACACACACCACACACACATGCCACACACAAGTTTAGACACAACTGCAGTCATAGTCACTTTGTGACCTCAAACTGGGTGGAAGTAATCAGCCCTACATGAATGTGTGTGTGTGTATCCCAGTTCAGTAGTGAGTAGGTATCCCTGTGTGTGTGTGTATCCCAGTTCAGTAGTGAGTAGGTATCCCTGTGTGTGTGTGTATCCCAGTTCAGTAGTGAGTAGGTATCCGTGTGTGTGTGTGTATGTCATACCTTTTGTAGATGTTATACAGCCAGTCCAGCAGGGCGTAGATGTCTGTAATCTGCAGCTGTCTGTCTGTGATGCTCCTCAGTCGCTTAGCGACCGCCTGGTGGTAGCTCTGGGCATAAACCAGGAAGGGCTGATACTCCTCCGGGTACACCGGGACCACGTTACGTTTGGCCGCACCCAGATCTTCCACCACCCGGACCCGGATGCGGTCCAGGTAGGCCGCCAGCTCCCCGTCCTGGGCCTCCGTCCCCTGGGGAAGACTCCCATCGGCTGCCCCCTCCACTGCCTCTCTCCAGCGCTTCTTCAGCTCTCTGGGGCGAACGGCCCCTGGGGCGGCAGCCTCGCTCTGGGCCCAGGCACGGTCTGTCTCCTCTTCCTGCTGGAGCACCTGGGACACACACAGAGACACACACATATGCCATAACACACACACAGGGTCAGATTTAAGGACTGTCTGAAACGTGCATTTCCTACAGCACTGGACGCCTTTCATTCCCCTGAGCTGGGGAACAGGAAGTGACCTCACCTGCACCACCAGGCCCAGGTTGGGTCCAGCCGTGGGCGAGCGTAGAGACTCCCTCACCACGTCCCACATCTCCCTCTGCAATGCCTCGTACAGCAGCTCCACGTCCTTCGCCTTCCTCCTCCCGCCATCCTTGCTCCCGGGGCTCATCACATCCTCCAGCGTTGCCGCGACGACCCCCTCCGGAGGGGAGGTTGCCGCGGCGATGGCTGCGGCTGCAGCGGCCTCATTGCACTCCTGCTCCAGTTCCAGGATGTGAGTGTCGGCCAGGAAGAGATCCCTCCTGGTGACGAGCTGGTGGATCTCCAGGACTGAGGAAAAAGGGGGGGGAGGGATAAAGGGGAAAGAGGGGAGGGAGGGAGGGGAAAGGGAGGAGGGATAAAGGGGAAAGAGAGAGAAAGGGGGGAGGGAGGGGGGAGGGAGGGAGGAAGGTAGGAAGTATAAAGGGGAAAGAGGGAGAGGGGGAGGAAGGGGGGAAGGGGGGAGGCATGAAGGGGAAAGAGAGAGAGGGGGGAGGGAGTAAGGGGGTAAGAGAGAGGGGCGAGGGAGGTACAGACAGGGGGGAGAAGAGGAGGGGGAGAGAGAAGGGAGGGAGGGAGAGGAGGGGGAGGAAATAGAGAGACAGTGGGGAGGGAAAGAAAGACAAAGAAGAGAGATTGTTAATATACCAGCTCAAAAGAGAATTGTAAAAATCTATAATAATCTAGAATAATTCCCAGTGCTTCTCCAGTCCACTGAGAGGATGGAAGATTATCATCCCAGCAACAAAGCCAAAACCCCATCCCAGACCTGTAACTCAGATTCCACATGGGATACTGACCAAGGGGAGGGCATGGTATACAAGGCTGTGATGTGGTTTGAAAGGAGAGGGGGAGAGGGAGAGGGAGGAGAAGAAAGGAGGGGGGAGAGAGAAAGGGAGGGGGAGGAGAAAAGGGAGGGAGAACGATCCAAATAACGAGAGAAGAAAGAGATCTCAGTGTATTTTTTAATCGATCGTAAAGCGGCCCGATGCAAACTGACAGATTCTCACGGATGTCAGGTGACCATCCTCTGTGACATCATCTTCTCTCATCAGGGCGGAGTCTGACAGTCCTTCGGGAGCCAATGAAATGAGAGTGCCGAACCGGGGCCAGCGTCACTTTGTCTGGTGTAGTCTGTACGTACGTCTGGCAGCCAGTTTGGACAAAAGGCACTGGAAAGTCACTTCCTGAATGAGGAGCTTACATAACCAGGACTCCTGGTCTTATTTACTGGGCCTGTCACAGCGGTGTAACATGAGGAAATGCAGCAGAATTAAGAGGGTCTGTGTGGTAAACCAGCGGCTCTCTAATTGACAACAACTTGGAGAAGATGGAGAGGACATGCAGACTACATAATTCCCAGGGTGATGGACGTAGAAGCAAGAGGGTCAAAGTTCAAGGGACAGTGTTCCGGTTTTTCCGGTGGTTCCGGTTGTAAGCACACAACGTGCAACAGTACAGGGCAGTAAAGGGCAGGACAGTACAACAGTACAGGGCAGTAAGGGGCAGTACAGTATAGTACTACATGGCAGTAAGGGGCAGTACAGTAGAAATGTACAGGGCAGTAAGGGGCAGTACAGTACAAGAGTACAGGGCAGTAAGGGGCAGTACAGTACAATAGTACAGGGCAGTAAGGGGCAGAACAGTATGACAGTACAGGGCAGTAAGGGGCAGTAGAGTACAACAGTACAGGGCAGTAAGGGGCAGTAGAGTACAACTGTACAGGGCAGTAAGGGGCAGTACAGTATAACATTACAGGGCACTAAGGGGCAGTACAGTACAACTGTACAAGGCAGTAAGGGGCAGTACAGTACAAAAGTACAGGGCACTAAGGGGCAGCTGGAGTAAGTCCTAACAGTGAGGTGATCTGAACTGTAGGCATCAGTAGGCATTCTTCCTACTGGGGCTCATCCTGTCCGACTGGCCGTGTAGCAGAGGTGGTTTGATGACAGGTGTGGAGGTTCAAACTCCCAGCTGTTCTTGGTCTGATGGTAACAGCGAGGGTTTGGGTTCACTTCCCCCTTGTACCTTATACTGTACTGCCACTTACTGCCCTGTACAGTTGTACTCTACTGCCCCTTACTGTACTTACTGTAAGTCGCTTTGGATAAAAGTATGTAAATGTAATGAATAAATGTAAATGTAAATGTACGGCCTGTACAAGGGCAGCGCTGCAGTCACACACTGTTCCTTCAGACAGGGAGCCAACGCAGCATGGCAGGAAGTGAGGTCACATCCTCCTCCTACGGCAAAGGACGCATAGCAACCGAACAACTTAAGCAAAGCAGCACCAGGAAGGAGGGGTGGGTGAGGGGTGGGGGGTGGGGGGGTGACACCACTTTGGGGACTGTTTCCAATAGGCCCAGAGGGCGGATCGTACCATCGCAGGACAAAGGGCGTCACGGATCAGCTGTGAAAATAAGAACTCCCACCCCCCTGCCCCCACCCCCCCCACCCCCCCCCCCCACCCCCACACACACCCACCCTACCCCCGCTGTCACCCCCTAGCCCCCCAGCCCCCCTCCTCATCCCTGCAGGCCGGCTGCTGAGTTGCCCCTGCAGCTTGGTTTTACCATCGAGAAGGAGGATGTGTGTGTTTGTGTGTGAGTCAGCACTGGTGTGTGTGTTATGAGGTAGGAAGGAATGTGGCCCAGCTCATCTGTTTGTGTCCCCATCAAGGAAGAGGGACGGGAGGAGTGAAGGCATGGCCTTACACACAAACTCATAATCCCTCACACACACACACACACACACACACTCATAGTCACTTAAACAGACACGCTCACACACACACTCATAGTCACACACACAACACACATGCACTCATATAGTCACTTACGCAGATACACACAGATACTGAAATACGCACACACACAGTCAGTTACACATGCATACACACACTCATAGTCACTTACACACACACACACAACACACACAGACAGACTCCGCTTTGCCAACACAACGGAAGGACATCTAATTATAAAGCACAATGCAGCGCCCTCATCTCTCTGCGGAGGAGAGGCGGAGGTGGAAAACTCTGTCTTATCCTGCTCACACCCACCTGCCTGGCCCCTCCTCCAGCCCCGCCCCCTATCGCAAGACAGCCAATCACAGGAAGATTTGGTGACCAGTGTTCAGGGGTTCATTTGAACTTTTCTTCATTTGAACCTTTTAACTTTGTGAGACAAATATATTTGGTAAGATCCTTTTTAGAGAGTTCCACAGAGGCATGTAACTTTCTGCAAATGATGATCTGAAATTCTGTTAAGATCAAACATCTTATACATATGCTGTGGTTAAGGCAGATCTGTATTGTGTAGCAGCATGCTTCAGTGATGCAGGTTTACTAGCCTGTCTGCCTGACCACATGTGACGCAGGCTGACCGCATTTGATTTATAAGGTGTTAGTATGGCGGCTCCTAGCCTAACGACCACAGTGACATCACAATGCTTCCCCGGTGACCTAGCTCGACCAACCACAGACCGGGGCGTAACCGTGTCAGAGTCACCAGCCGGGGACAACGCCCCGACTGCCGCGTCTGGATTGCCGCGGCAAACGAGTCCCCCCTCGCTGCCTACGAGGGTCAGGGGGTGGCGTTGCTGCGTCTGCACAGGGGCGACCAAGGGAGCGGCTGGGTCTGCAGTCATTAAAGCCAGCAGGGACCCACCAGCGGAAACCCGCTCTCTTTCTCCCCGCTTATGGTGAACCCAGACAGGAGAGCAGAACACTGGGCCTTTGTTCTCAAGCACCTACACCCTCCCCCGCCCCCACCCCACCAACATCCACCCGCCCCCACCCCCAGCACCTCCCCATCTGCCTCCTGGGTCTCCTTAACCCCCCCCACCCCCCACTACCCCCCTCCACCCCAGATGCCATCAGGAACCCACTCAACATTCAGCTGCGTGGCACCACCCTTCCTCGAGGTCAAACCGCAGGTATGCTAATGTTCTCTCTCTTCGCTCCAGATGCCTATGGATTCCATGAGAGCGACCTATGGATTCTGTGAAGGCTGGCTTTACCTTGAGGAATTTGTGGTGGGGGTGGGGGGGAGGGGTTGTCGATTGGGGAGGGAGGGGAAGGGGAGGGTGGTTTGGGAGGGAGGGTTTTGTCCTCAAGGGGGCTGTAAGCAAAAACCCACAGAGAATCTCAAAAGTTGCTGAGTTGCCAGGATAGGTTAAGTGCCGGCTTCTCAGATTGCGCCGGGTAAGAGCTCATTTGCAGATCAGTCGCTAAGAGACTGCAGGCTTTATCCCTGCTGCAATCCGGACACTGCTGTGCTAGGTTAGCGCTGTACTAAAATAACACTAGGCTAGCTTAGCGCTAGCATAGATCTGTGCTAAAACAACACTAGACAAGCACAGCACCAGATTAGCTCTGAGCTAATATAGCACTAGATTATCTTACGATGCTTAGTTGAATTAACTCCAAACTAAATCTGTGCTAGGCTCACGTATTGCTAGGCTAACACAACTCATTAGCATGTCAGATGTTTCTCTTGACCTGTTCTTTTAATCGGTGTATATCCCAGGGCAGCTGTCAGCACTTTGCACTGTGTCCAGGGAAGATCAATATTTTTCCTCTCAGAGTGAAATTTCAAATAAACAGCGAAGCATCTAACTTCTGCCCCCTGTTGCCTACACACACACACACACACACACACACACACACACACACACACACACACACACACACACACACACACACACACACACACACTCTCTCTCTCTATGTCTCTCTCTCACACACACACATTCTCTCTCTGTCTCTCTCGCTCTCTCTCTCAAACACACACACACACACACACTCCTCTCTTTCCCTCTCCTAAACCCCCCTTCAGGCACAGCTGAGAAAAATCTAGTCTTTTTTTTTCTCCCTGCTCTCATCCCTCATCCATAGTGAAGCATCACAGACCTGACCTCAGCACACGCAACACACAGCCAGTGACATACTGACATCCAGTCATCAGGCTGGCCAGTGCGCCTCTCCCCATTACTGAAGCAGAGTTCCAGACGGGAGGGCCACAACTGAACACATGAACTCATCTACACACAGAAGCTCACAAGGACTCTTCCCAGTCCAACAAACCTCCCAGGCTCTCAACCTCCCAGCCGCACAACCTCCCAGCCTATCAACCTCCCAGTTTCACAACCTACCAGCTTGTCAGTCTCCCACCCTCGCAACTGCACAACCTCCCAGCCTCTCAACCTCCCAGTCTCACAACCTACCAGTTTGTCAGTCTCGCAACCGCACAACCTCCCAGCCTCTCTACCTCCCAGCCTCTCAACCTCCCAGCCTCCCAGCTAGCTCCTGTACTCAGGCTGGGGAGTTCAGACAAACCTACAGTAAACACACAGCCATATAATGAAGGCGGTCAAGGTCGCAGTGACAAATTTACAGGACAGGAAAATTGTATTTCAACATTTACAACAGAAGGTATCGCTCATTTGTTGCTAGGCGGCACCGACAGATCTTGTTTAGGCTGCCACTTGGAGCCATGCTAGTCAGCAATCCAATCAACCAGTCAGCAACGCCAGTAAAACCACCAACAAACCAGTCAGTTAGCCAACAAGTCAGTTAGCCAACAAGTCAGTCAGCCAGACAATCTGCCAGCCAACTGGTTTCAGTTATGGTTTTACGGTCCAGGAGACCTTGTGTCCGGGTTGTGTCTCAGCTCTGCAGATCATTGACCTTGCTGTGTGCTAAGCAGATGGATATACAGCCCTCTTATCAGGTCCTTCTGATGCACCCTGCTACCTTACCTGCAACCGGATGGGCCCACCTTTCCATCTTACCTGCTACCCCACCCTGCCACCCCACCCTTGGGACTATTGGTTGTGATGCTGCTCACAGATGGATATATGGTAGATTAGTTAGAGTAGATTTGGGTGGGAGGAAAGGAGGGGGAGGGAGAGGGAAGGAGATCGGGGAAGGGGGGTAGAGAGAGAGGGAGAGACGAAGAGAGAGATGAAGGGACGGGGGGGGATGAGGGTTCATGGGTGGTGAACGCCTGGCGTAATATAAACCCAGGTTGATGAGTACCTGAGGCAAGGTGCGTTGCCACACACACATACACTCTCTCTCTCTCTCTCTCTCTCTCTCTCTCTCTCTCTCTCACACAGACACACACACACACTCTCTCACACACACAGTAGCAGGAAAGTCACTGAAGGACAAATTCAATTCGGTCAATGAGAGAGCTCCTATGTTTTTGTTGTTGATTGTTTTGTTCAGAGTTTCACCCTGTAAGGAATGAATGATGAACATAAAATGCTTGTTTAGCAAATGCTTTTATCCAAAGCGACTTACAGCAAGTACAGGGACATTCTCCCTGAGGCAAGTAAGGTGAAGTGCCATGCCCAAGAACACAACATCACATAGCCACAGCCGGGATTCGAGCCGAGGTAGCTGGAGAGTCGCTGTCCTCACCCTGCCCTTCCTCTCGTCTGGGTTCCATTTCGGTTCCGCCTGAAGCTCTCAGAGACGGAATGCTCTCTACTTCCTGGTTTCCAGAGAGTTCTGTCTGTCTGTGGGTGTGTATGGGACTGGTTGTGGACAGCCACTGTTGGTGTGTGTGAGGCTGGGGTGGACAGCCTCTGTGAGTGTGTGTAAGGCTGGGGTGGACAGGCACTGTTGGTGTGTGTGAGGCTGGGGTGGACAGATCACTGTTGGTGTGTGTGAGGCTGGGGTGGACAGGTCACTGTTGGTGTGTGTGAGGCTGGGGTGGACAGCCTCTGTGAGTGTGTGTACGGCTGGGGTGGACAGGCACTGTTGGTGTGTGTGAGGCTGGGGTGGACAGGTCACTGTTGGTGTGTGTGAGGCTGGGGTGGACAGCCTCTGTGAGTGTGTGTAAGGCTGGGGTGGACAGGTCAGTGCTGGGGTGGTGATGTTAGTGCTGGTGGAGGTCAGTGCTGGTGGAGGTCAGTGCTGGTGGAGGTCAGTGCTGGGTGGAGGTCAGTGCTGGGTGGAGGTCAGTGCTGGGTGGAGGTCAGTGCTGGTGGAGGTCAGTGCTGGTGGAGGTCAGTGCTGGTGGAGGTCAGTGCTGGGTGGAGGTCAGTGCTGGTGGAGGTCAGTGCTGGTGGAGGTCAGTGCTGGGTGGAGGTCAGTGCTGGGTGGAGGTCAGTGCTCGGGTGGTGATGTCAGTGCTGGTGGAGGTCAGTGCTGGTGGAGGTCAGTGCTGGTGGAGGTCAGTGCTGGGTGGAGGTTAGTGCTGGGTGGAGGTCAGTGCTGGGTGGAGGTCAGTGCTGGTGGAGGTCAGTGCTGGGTGGAGGTCAGTGCTGGGTGGAGGTCAGTGCTGGGGTGGTGATGTCAGTGCTGGTGGAGGTCAGTGCTGGTGGAGGTCAGTGCTGGTGGAGGTCAGTGCTGGGTGGAGGTCAGTGCTGGGGTGGTGATGTCAGTGCTGGTGGAGGTCAGTGCTGGTGGAGGTCAGTGCTGGTGGAGGTCAGTGCTGGGTGGAGGTCAGTGCTGGGTGGAGGTCAGTGCTGGGTGGAGGTCAGTACTGGTGGAGGCCAGTCCAGTATGTGTTGCTGGTATTTCCTGACACTTGAGCTTGTCTGAACACAGCATGCTGTGTTATCCTGCTCTTAATGAACAATGCTGCCACACACACAAGGACACACACACAAGAACACACATGCAAGGACACAAACACACAAAGACACAGAGGTACACGCACAAACACATAATCACGTACTCAGTCTTTCACCAAGCACTCACAAAACCATGTACACACACCCGCAGACTGCCCTGCTGTCCTTAGATCATGTTCCTTTTATAAAACAGCAAACAAATAAGACCAGAGGGAACCAGGAACTTGTTCCATGGAACATGATATGACGGTCCTTACGGGGCAAGAACGAACAAGTTATGAAATGGGGTTAAAGACAAGCCACCATAGTTTAACAACAAAATAATATATGTGGAAATGTACCTTGCTTGTCAGCTAGCCGACTCCCAATGAAAAAACACTTTTTTAAGTGTTTGGTTGGTTTTCAGTGTTAGGTTGGTTCAACCTAGACTGCAGGCGTACCGCAGGGTTGTGTTCTCGGAGACTTGAAGTTATCGGGTGCAGTGCTGAGGAACAGCTTGGGTCACCTCCGCCAGCTGTGCTGATCTTGGAACACGATCCTCAAGTCTTAGAACATCCTTCTGGCCGTGAACACAATGTCAGGTGTGACATGTTGAAATGGGACCATTAAACGATCAAGTTGCATGTTGGGGACCATCCAGGATCGAGTGGTAGGTCCGCTGTTCTACATCGCTGCCTCCCAGCCTCTCATCCTCCCAGCCTCTCAACCTCCTAGCCTCTTACCCTCCTAGCCTCTCATCCTCATAACCTTTCAACCTCTCACCTTCCTAGCCTCTGATTCTCTCACCTTCCAAGCCTCCCAGCCTCGCAGCCTCTAATCCTCTCAGCCTCTCAACTTCCCAGCCTTGCAGCCTTGCATCCTCTTAGCCTCTCCCCTTCCCAGTCTCCCAGCCTCTCATCCTCTCACCTTACCAGTCTCCCAGCCTCTTACCTTGCCAGCCTCTCATCCTCTCAGCCTCTCACCTTCCCAACCTCCCAGCCTCTCATCCTCTCAGCCTCTCACCCTCCCTGCCTCCCAGCCCTTGGCCTGCTGGCTAGCTTGCTTCCCCAGACAGCAGAGACAGAGGACAGGGGCAGAGTGGGTGCCTCTCTGGGACAAACATGCACACATCAACAAACACAGTCAGCTGGGTCAGCTGAAGAAATAACACACATGGCAGAGAACTAACTGTGCTGTGAGGCAGACAGCACACACACAGACAGCACATACACACACAGACACACACGGACACACACAGGGACACACACACGGACACAAATGGGAATACACACACACGGGAATACACACACACAGACAGCACACACAGACACACACAGACACACACACACGGACACACACACAGAGACAGCACACACACACACACAGGGACACACACATGGACACACACATGGACACACACACACAGAGACAGCAAACAGACAAATGGACACACACACACAGACATATACACACACAGGCTAATTTTGAGATATCAGCATGTTAAGATGCTTGATAAGGACACACAAACCCAAACTTCAGGCACTGCACACACCACACCATAACCCAACCTCATTACGACACCACGGCACCGCTCAGAATGCTGTGAGGAGAGGAGGCTTTGACAGGGGAGAGTAATGGAGCACAGAGACCAGCAGATAAGCCCCTTCCAGCTCTCTGGTTCATCAAGATAGAGTGCAGCTCTGGGCTGCAGGGCTGAAGGCTGGCAGCCATACTGACAGATAGGCTTTCTGTTACGATGAACAAGCAGAATGCGTAACGTGTCTCATGGGCCTAAACAATACCACCATTAGATAAATAAGACAATAAACAACTCTGTCTCTCTCTCTCTGTGTCATACACACACACACAGACAAACACACAGTTAATGTTGAGATGCCAGTATGGTGTCATGCATCTGTACCCTGCTGGTATCTGTCAATAAGTTATCCTGTTCCAAACCAACCTGCCTTGTGGAGAGACTAGCGTGTCAGAGATGGAGACCAGCCCGTCAGTCCACACAGGGCTAGACTTGGTGGAAAGATGAGATGTCTTCCAGAGTTGCTGAGGCGGTGAAATAGCTGCTTAACTCAATCATTGTGGAACTCAAGGGTCAACCTCACATAAGCAGTGCATAACCGTGGTTTAGACTGAGGTGTAAACACAGTCTGCTGTGTCCAGGCAGCATTTGGTTAACCAGGGTTAGCCAAACATAACTAGGAGTTAACCAAACTTAACTTAAGGAGAGTCAGATTGCTCAGCGGGTTAAGGCGTTGGCCTTATGATTGGAAGGTTGTGAGTTTGAACCCCAGCTGTGACTATGTGATGTTATGTCCTTTGGCAAGGTACTTCACCCTACTTGTCTCAGGGAAATTGTCCCTGTAAGTCGCTTTGGATAAAAGTATCTGCTAAATTATGTATTATTATTAATTGCAGAGATCTTGACCTGTTGTTTCACAATGCATTTTCAATGACACCAGCATTTCTTTTTTCAGCAGTTTCGCTGACCCATGGTTTCAGTTCTGCTTGTGATGCAGGGCATTGCTCTCTGTGAACATGCTCCCTGGTGTCCTCCCTCCATCTCCCCCGTCTCCCAATGCAGCAGCTCAGATTGAGATGAGACCCTGATAACATGAGCTCTGTTGTTGTGACAACACAGAAGCAGTACCATTAGGACCAGGACGTCTGAGCATGTCTCTTACACACCCACCCACCCACACACACTCACAGTCACTCACTCACTCACTCACTCACACACACACATACACACACACACTCGCACACACATACTCAATCCCCCACACACGCTCCAACAACAGCCTGCTGTGTTTCTGTCAGCCTTGTCATCCTAAACCAGTCTGACCAGTGTAAGGGTTAAGATTTCGGCCTTTCTGCAACATAGACTTGACCACAGTCCACTGTGAACTTTGACGCCTGACCTGAGAGAGGCTCCCTGGGCTTGACCTCCTCCTGCACCTCCTCCTCCAGCACGTCCTCCTCCGGCCCCTGGGAGGAGTGGTCGGCCATGGACTCCCTCTTGCGGCCCAGCCCCACCATCTTCATGAAGGACAGACGTCGGCTGTTGGTGTCTCCCTCGCTCTCGGAACACGGCTCTCCATTGGTCAGGCTCTCCTTCCGCAGGCTCTCCCTGCACTTTCCTGCAAACCTGGGGTCAGAGGCCGTGAGAGAGGTTTGTCTGTTGTTGTCTGTTATGAATGGGTATTACCATCCCAGCCTCTACTTCCCCCCATCCCTCCCTCTATCCAGCCTCAATAAACATCCAGAACAAGACACTTATCCTTTCACTTTATTTTTTACATCTTTCCATCTCCGTCCCTCCCTCCCCTCTCCTCTCCATCCCCTCCCTCCCTCCTCTCTTCCTCTCCCTCCTCTCCCACCTGAGCAGGCTCCCCTCTGAGCTTCTCCTCCCTTTCTTCTTCTTCTCCACGGGGGAGGGCATCCCTACGGAGCCCTGAGGCGAGGGCGTGGCGCTGCCCTTGCTGCGGCCTGACATCCTCAGTCCCTTCCCCAGCTTCCCCAGTGTCTTGAGGGGCGATGCCCCCCGCAGCCGGTCCAGCGTGCCCTTGAACGATCCCTTCCCTGAGCCGCCACGCCGCTCCTCATTAGCCTCGTTCTCATCCTCCTCGTCCTCGAAAGGGTTGCGGTCCCTGGGGGATCCCCCCTCCAGTAGCGAGGGCTCGTTGCCGCGGCCAGACCAGTCATGACGGTCACCAGGCTCGTCCGGGAAGGGGTTGCGGTCAAGGTTCAGACTCATCTTGCGCAGGATCAGTTTCCCCCGAGCGTTGTCAAGGTCACCGTTGGCCTTGCCCACCTTCAGACGAGCTGGCAGGTTCTTGAGGATAGGCATGCTGCCTTGCAGGGGGTGGACTCTGGAGGGGAGGGGTGAAGAGAGTGGTGAAGGAAGGGAGAGAGGGAGGGAGGGAGAAAGGTGGGGACACAGCCATTCAGAATGATTAGACATAGTACATTAACCATTTAGACAATGAATAACCAAATAGATAATAGCTTTCTAAGGTGGGTTATGTCAGGGTAGATTGTTGAAGGACAGAACATGGATGTCAACCTAGACTACACCTCTCTTTGTTCATTCTCCAGCCTGAAATCTATCATTTATGATCCAAGCTGTAGGTAAAGGTCTAGATAGCCGTTAGAGGAAGTGGAACCGCCCTCTATCACTTTGTGTTTGTCAGGGAGAGTCTCACAGGTGGAGCCATAAAACACAGATACTGAAGATTAACAGCTTGATAACAGCGGTTTGATCTTTGATGACGACTCAAGAAAACGTTGACAGGTGAATCTACCAAAATGGAACCAGAGAAATAAGTTTCCATGGAGATTCCTGTTTGGAGTGGTAGGGTGGATGTGGGAGGGTATTATGATCTGTGATGGTTAGAAGCTATGGTCTTCAACACCCCCTGAGTCTTTTCAAGAAAACATGTTTATCCTTTTTTGGCTTCCTGTCACACAGAGGCACTCTGGGATATTTAGAACGGGTGACAACACTGAATCACTTCCTTCTTGTGTGTGTGTGTGAGTGTCTGTGTGTGTGTGTAAAGCGATGGGGCAGTTACGGTGGAAGCTATTTGCGTTTCAGGGAAGTGTCTCCGGGGAAAATGCTGTAAAGGGATAGTGTGGGGACCACAGATGTGTCACTTTGTCCCAGGCTGATGATGCGTCTACAGAGGACATAATGTTGGCCGTTAACTAAAAGAACACTAATTTAAAATCAGAAAATCAGAGAGGCTAGGAAAGAGGCACAGAAAACCTTGTGGAAAATGTTTAACTGTAAAAACATCCAAAACATAAAATAAAGTCTGGGATTGATGTTTCCTAGTCATTTTTTAACATAGGACACAAAATAACTGAATTTTATTTTAAAATCACCATAAATTTGACTGTGATTTGCATCTGTCAAAACACAAATTAGACGGTTGGCGCGTTTAGCATTCCTAAAGATGGCCTATTGTTGTCGGGTTTCCTAAGTGGTGCTGAGTCTCAGACTGTGTTTGTGTCTGGATGGATTTCACACATGGGAGCTTCGGCATTGGAGCACTCAGGGCTTCCCCTGTCCAATCAGACGCCGCCTTTCCAGATTGTCGGCGGGTAGAGAATGCTGTAATACGATGGAGGCAAGGTTTTATCGATGGAAACAATCGTGGATGAAATGGTACCAGCCCCTTCAGAAATAGAACAATCTCCTTATTTACCAGGCTATTTTAGTTTTCTTCAGAGAACTAGGAGTGGGAACCTTTTGTGGAGTGAGAACCTTGATCGTGTGTAGGGTGTGTCATTATGAACTAAATCATCAAGACCCTGTTTGGAAATTTACTCAGAATACTTGTACAGTGAAAGTCCAGTCAAGTTCAAAATGTCTACCCACAATACCATGGACACTGGTTGGAGCTTTCAGAGGCATCAGAGCCCTGGAACCAATCAGAAGCTGGGAAAGACAAGGACACAGCTAAGGATACCTGCTCAGCCAATGAAGAGCGGATTAGCAACACGGACAGGAAGTTGCGTAACCCTTCAGGAAAGTTCACCACATATACGACCAAACAGGTCTTAGAAACAGAACAAATCCTATTCTCACATCACCTTCACACAGAGCAAGGGCTCTATTGGGAGCAGCATATATCCACGCTCTAAGTCAGCCCAAGGTCGTGACTTGCAGAAAAACAACCGCGAGCAAACAGGAAGAGGCTCCAACAAGCGACACGACCAACAGGAAATGAAAGAGATATCGAGTTTTTCTGCGACGCAGAAGATATCCTTGACCTCAGGGAGGAGCGGGCAGGACCTGGAGGGGGCGGGGGACGGCAGCCAGGCTGGAACAGCCTGCTCTGGGAGGGACTGGGAACTACAGCAACTCGCCTGACTGAGGGTGTTGTTGGAGTGAGTGACTGAGTGGGCAGGCGGGTGATGGAGGGGAGGGGGAGGGAGGGGGAGGAAAAGGGAGGGAAGGAATGAGGGATGGGCGATAAGGGTGACAGCTGTGACACGTATGAATATGCACACACACAAACACATGAATACGCACAAACACACAAGCACTTAAGTGTGGACACACAAGGCCGATTAGAAAAACTTAAGAGGCAAAAGTCACACACACATAAACACTCACGCTCTCGCAAACACACACACCCTCACACCCTCACTAACACCTCTTCAAAGCCAGTGTTTTGATTCCGTGGATGATTAGAACTCCATCATGGAGGCCTTATGAAAGCTGGGATGAGATCAGTGGGGGAGATACCTGGACCACATTCCAGAGACATCCTGTCTCTGCCAGGTATCAACAGAAGCGGAGCCTTGGTCAGCCTGACACTGCTTCTCGTGTTCCCACTGTCCTCCAGGAAGGTCACCCCTGCAGGTCACCCAGGCCAGGGGCACCGGTGAGGCAGTTTAATCCTTCAGAGTCCTTCACAACAGCCTACAAGCCCTCGGTAACAACCTCTACTGGACCTGACCTCTGGATCTGTGCCTAATCTTCTTTCGTCTGTCAGTAAGATCTTATTTGGCTGCATGGAGCGAGATGCTCTCTCCGGACCTGATCTGAGATCAGTTTTCATCTAATACGTCCTCATCTGAACCATGGGAGCACGGAGACCAAAGTCAGGTTCAGAATCAGAATGTAATATCCTGTACTATTTCTCCTATCAAATCCCTAATATTCAGTTTGATGAATATTAGGATCCTCTATAGAATCCTTAATATCCAGCACTATAGCCCTATAGAATCCTCAATATCCAGTACTACCCCTTATAGAACACCTTATTTCCAGTACTGTGCACCTATTTAATCTTTAATATCCAGTATATCCCTAGTAGAATCCTTAATATCCAGTACCCAGACCTGTCTGCCTGTCTGTCTTTCAGACCAGGTGTATTTAGATGACTGGCAGGACTGGGCAATTTTCCATGACCTCTGTCTGACACTTGTTGGGGCTGTCAATTGTTACCTGGAAGAAACACATCTCATGACATAGTGTTGGTCAGCTCCTTAGGAGTGTGTGTGTGTGAGAGAGAGAATGTGCGTGAGTGTGTGTGAGAGAGGGGATGTGTGTGTGTGTGTGTGTGTGTGTGTGTGTGTGTGTGTGTGTGTGTGTGTGTGTGTGTGTGTGTGTGTGTGTGTGAGAGAGAGAGAGAGAGAGGGAGAGTGTGTGTGTGTTCGAGAGAAAGTGTGTGTGAGAGAGGGAGAGTGTGTGTGTGTGTTCGAGATAGAGAGGGAGAGTATGTGTGTGCATGTTTGAGAGAGGGAGAGATAGAGTGGTTGTCTATGTGTGTAGGAGAATGTGTGTGTGTCTGTGTGTGAGCAAGTGTGTGTGTGTGAAAGAGAGTGTGTGTGTGTGTGTGTGTGTGTGTGTGTGTGTGTGTGTGTGTGTGTGTGTGTGTGTGTGTGTGTGTGTGTGTGTGTGTGTGTGTGTGTGTGTGTGTGAAGGTGCGTGTGTGTGTTTGAGAGAGAGTTGTGATGACAAGGAAATCAAAGTTAGCTGAATGTGGTGGTAGTTCAGCAGGAAGGAGAACTGGCCGTGTCAGCCTGTTGAGAGGCTGTATTCAGAGAGAAGTCAGGATGTTTCACACTAACCCGCCCGCAGGAACGGTGATGTATTAACTGCAATAAAGTTAGCCCGTATTACCCTGTACCTTGAGCCCTCTGCTCACAGTCTAGCACGGACCTTTCCACCCCTGGTTACAGATTTGAAGTGGTGTTTTTATGTTAATTTAACAAACTCGTTTTAACCGATACAAATCTGAGATGTTCTGGGAGAATTATACTAGTATTTAGTTTCTCAGATATTTCGTCACCATCTTCTTTAGGAAAGTGCAAGCAAATTAACCTACTGAAAGAAATACAGGATATTCGTGATATTATGTAACACACGTCACGTCAACAGAGAAGTTCTAATCAATCTTTTCCTCTAAATGTCCTCAATCACCTGCAACTGTAACATTTACATTTATTCATTTAGCAGACGCTCTTATCCAGAGTGACTTACAGCAAGTACACGGACGTTTCCCCCTTAGGCAAGCAGGGTGAAGTGCCTTGCCCAAGGACACAACGGTATTTGAGCACGGCTTGGGTTCGAACCGGGTACATTCTGGTCACTAGCTCAACTCCCTAACCGCACACGACTCCCCCCACATATGCAGGTCCAATTCAAGACACATGACAGTTCACTTACTTAAAAGATTCATTGTGGCAGTTGACTGGTTGAAAGCGTGCATGGAAAAAACGATGGAAAAAGCGGTTGAAAAGTATTCCAAGAATCCTTGAATGAAAAAGTATGTCTGGACATACCAAGAGCCAAACCTGAGCGAAAAGACTGACTGTGCATAGAACCACGGGATGATCGTGCTCTAGAACCCTAGAACCCTCCCTCTGGAGGGCTGGCTTCGGCGCGCGCTCCTGTAGTCCTGCACGAGAAGCGCTTCCACATCATAAGCTCATCAGCGCTCTTACTGATCGATGGATAATCAAAGTCAAAAGCTAAAATCCTGTCCGTTCATGGCCATTACTGGTATATGATTTGATTAAGATGGACTACATTTTCACCTGACTTTACCTGCATGACATTTCACACAGTTGCCTTTCCAGGCGGGTTTCCCCCTAATTTCCTGCGTGTCACCTTATAAACCTGCTTTACAGGAAACGGTCAAAGTTAATTTTGCAGACGTCTAATTAAAATCTGTTTAAGCGTACAGCGGTAACTTGTCATGGCCAAAATATATTTCAAAAGTTGGTTAATGGTCTAGACTTAATGTGATAATAGTACACCATAAACCGAAACTTGTGTTCCTCGTTTAATCCAACATTCTTGCCTAAAAAACAGACGCTCTTATCCAGAGCGACATACAGCAAGTACAGGGACATTCCCCCGAGGCAAGTAGGGTAAAGTACCTCACCCAAGGACAGATTGTAATTTGGCATGGCCAGGAATCAAACCCGCAACGTTCTGATTACTAATTAGATTCCCTACCCGCTCAGCCACCTGATTCCAGGAGTAACATCTCAACATTCAACACACTTGCGAAGGTCACAGATAGTTTTATAAGAGGCTGAAAAACAAATATTTGAATTACAAATGTTAGCTTTTCAAACAAAGTAATATATGTAAATGCCTAACAGGGCCCATTTGACAGCTGAGAAACGATTTTAAGGGTTTCTCAGAACTGAACTTTTGCTTTCATACAACATTGCCATTAGCCTACAACACTGACAGTTGAGTCCAGTCCTGAATGGACTGTTTCAACACAGACATACACACATGCAGACACACACCGACACACACACACTTGTCTGATTAGGGCTTGATATTATTTGTCTTTTGCCCTAACAGCAGTTCTTTTAGAGAAAGACAACTTAGAGTTAAGGTCATATGATCACACCTCACAGGCTGATAATGACACACATGTACATGTAATCATTTATCAGAAGCTCTTATCCACAGCAACTTAGAGGAAGTACAGGGACATTCCCCCTGAGGCAAATAGGGTGAGGTGCCTTGCCCAAGGACACAACATCATGTCGACGCAGCCAGGGTTCAGCTGGGGTTCGAACCTGTTATCTTCTGACCCTAAACTCTGGCCGACTGTGCCACATGACGCCTGCTGCCTGTCAGTGTGTGTGTGTGTGTGTGTGGCTGTGTATTGTGTGTGTGGGTAATGAACATGTGTCTGTGGCCCAGTGTTATGTGTGTGTGTGTTTGTGTGTGTGTGTGTGTGTGGGGGGGGGGGGGGCGGTTGCAGGGGGTGGCAGAGCAACAGGAACCCTAATCCACTGGCACCACATCTGAAACTAGTAGGTGTGTCAAAGAGAGAAATGGAGGGAGGAAGAGAGGGCAAGATAAATGGGGGGGGGGGAGAGAAAGAGGGAGAGAGGGACGTAAGGAGAGAGAGAAATAGGCTCCTCCTTGGCTGCTACACAGACAACCAGCTGGGATGACAGGTAGGAATAGGAAGTAACATTGCCAAACACTGAGTTATTCTTTAATGAGTGGTACCCCCCCCCCCCCCCGTCCCCTCTCCTCCCCCTCCTCCCCTTCCCCCTCCTGCCCTCTCCTTCCCCTCCCCCTCATCCCCCTCCTCCCCTCTCCACCCCCCTCCTCCCCTCTCTTCCCCATCCTCCCCTTCCCCCTCCTCCACTCTCCTCCCCCTCATCCCCTTCCCCCTTCTCCCCCTCCTCCCCTCTCCTCTCCTCCCCATCCTTCCCTTCCCCTCTCCTTCCTCTCATCCCCCTTCCCCCTCCTCCCATCTCCTCCCCCTCATCCCCTTCCCCCTCCTCCCATCTCCTCCCCCTCATCCCCTTCCCCCTCCTCCCATCTCCTCCCCCTCATCCCCTTCCCCCTCCTCCCATCTCCTCCCCCCTCCTCCCCCCTCCTCCCCCCTCTGCCCCCTCTCCTCACCTCCGGACACCACCCTTCACCCTTCACTGACTATCAGCCTCCTATATCCTGCCTTGGGTCCATCCGGAGTGCATGAATCTGTCCATGCAGAGATCTCTGCCACCGTACGGCCGGGTGCAAAGGCCAGCCTGGGTGGTGGACAGACTGGGGCAGAGGGCTTCCTGTACCAGGGAGCTGAATGGCTGGCTGGCCTAGGGCGTCAGAGAAGGTCTGAGGAGTTCTGATTCTGTGGTTCTGGTTCTAAATCGGTCAGGACAGCGGAGGAAGTAGGCTGTCAGCAGGTGGGAGGGGGGAAATGAGGGGTGTGGTTTGGGCCAGCAGGAACATTTCGATCGTAGATCACAACAGTGGACTGAGATGACGTGGGTTAAAGTGGTCACACAGGTTCAGGACAGTTGGCACACACACACGCACACACCCACACACCCACACACACACACACACACACACTGTAGGCTCCTCTCTATTTTCCCTCCCTCCCTCCCTCCCTCATGTCTCTCCCACTCAAACCTTCCCTGCTGCGCTAAACCTCTCTCTCTCTCAGCTGACCTTCACCTGACCTACATGACCTGCTGTCCTGCCCTGGAGCCTTACCTCACTTGTGTGATGCAGGCTGGTTAAAACATAACCCTACAGTACACAGGACGTCCTGGTGACATGAGATGTCATCACTTTCTAATGTCGCATATCTCCTTTACGGTTAACACCCAGATTACCGCTGTATGCCGATGTATAGCATACTTTCTATATCAGGTAAAAGCGCCTGTTACATGAATACGATGGAAAAAACGGGACAAGCCGGTAAATATACAGGCTGCGTCTTGTCAAATGGTCACTACTGGCTTGTTTTAGTCAGTCACGTTGCTGTGAGAGCAGAGATCAAACACGCTGGCGTAAACAATGCTGATGATGTCAGTAGGCGCGGGGAGATCCCCGTCGGACACTACCGACGGGAATCTCCCCGTGACGGCTCCGGTAAAACCAGCATTGACGTTGATAACGAGCATTTCAACCCTTTAGCAGTCTCCCCATCTTAGCGTTCTATTAACCCCAGGTGAAGAGAATGAGGTTAACTGTTAAGGTACGCTCACTTCACACAGAATTCAAACGTATCACGAACCGCCACATAATAAAGACCATCATTCCTTTACATTCACATTCATGTAGTGTTTTTCTCTGTGTTTCTTAAAGCTGGATGGAGCTATGTTCCATGTGTTTGATCATGACTGCAGTTCAATTCAAATGATGTTGTTTCGGAGCCTCTGGGGAGGGTGGGACCACTCATAAATATTCCATTGCAGGCCATATACATACGTATATTTTCTTTCTATCTTTCTCTCTCTTAGTCTCTGTCTCCGTCTCGGTCTCACCCTCTTTTTCCCTCTCCCTGTCTCTCACACACTGACTGAAAAAAACAGCCCAACCAGCTAGACCAGAGAGACTCCCAGACAGTCACTGCCCCCTGCCACATGAGACCCATCCAGACCAGGGGATCTGGTTCCCTGGGGCTTGAATTAGAGTAACAAGGAGGTTTTAACAGACTGAAACTGCAAGAAACTTGAGTGATGAGCAGGAGTCCCCTGTCCCCTGTCTCCTGTCTCCATAGCCCTGTTAGACCCCCCAGCCCTGGTCCTGTCCCCCCACGCCGCCACAACCCTGTTAGACCTCCATACCTGGCCCAGTTCCCCCCCAGTCCTGGCCCTGTTAGACTTCCCTCCCTGTTAGACCCTCAGCTCTGGTCCTGTTCCCCCCCCCCAGCCACAGCACTGTTAGACCCCCAGCCCTGTTAGACCCCCAGCTCTGGCCCTGTTCCCCCCAGCCCCAGCCCTGTTAGACCCCCAGCCCTGGCCCTGTTCCCCCCAGCCCCAGCCCTGTTAGACCCCCAGCTCTGGCCCTGTTCCCCCCAGCCCCAGCCCTGTTAGACCCCCAGCTCTGGCCCTGTTCCCCCCAGCCCCAGCCCTGTTAGACCCCCAGCCCTGGCCCTGTTCCCCCCAGCCCCAGCCCTGTTAGACCCCCAGCCCTGGCCCTGTTCCCCCTAGCCCCAGCCTTGTTACACTCCCTGGTCTCTTACCTCGTTATACTGGTTTCTCTGGGATCCTCAGAGTGGGATCATTCCTGTGTGGAAGTATCCGCTACCAGGGGTCCTCGGGTTCAAAAACAACGTGTTAGTGCGTGTGTGTGTATCAAAGAGTGGTGTGTGTGGAGATTTGTATGCCTGAGTTAAGATTGTGTATCCTCCAAAAAGATCCAGAGTGTGTCTCTATCCCTCTGTATATATCTACAGCGTGTGAGAGTGTGTGTGTGTGTGTGGTTGTCAGGTCCAGGGGAGAAGTGTATCTCAGTAGCCGGACAGCAGGGCTGACTGGCTACTTCCTCAACGGACTGTTTTGGAGAGGCAAGACGAGGCTCTTTCCTGAGGAAACCCTCCCCTCCCTGCCCCCCCTCTCTGTCTCACCCCTCCTCCCCTCCCTGTCTCCCCCCTCCATGTCTCCCCCATCCTCCCTGTCTGTCTGCCTTTCCCCTCCTCTGCTCCATGCCTCACACTACCCCCCTTCCATCTCCCCCATCTGCCCCCCAGCTCCCGCCCTCCCCCTCATCTTGCCTCTCCACCCCCCTCCCCACAGCATGCACCAAGCCTCCCCAGGGAGAATACCTGATTACAGTAATTACATGAGGAAAGATAGGCGGTAGGGAGGGAGGGAAGGGAAGGGAGGCGAAGCAGGGAGGGAGCGAGTGTGAGGGAGGGAGAGAGGAGGAGGGGCATGGGAGGGTGACTAGGCCTTGTTTGTGTGTGTGTGTTGTACGTGTTAGTGCAGCTCTCCCGTTACGATCATGTTAGTCTTTGTGTCTTTCAACAGGGGAGGAAGGGACAGGAGAGAAGGAGGGAAGAGGAATGAAAAGACGAGAGGAGAAGAGGAGCCGAAGGGAAGAGGAAAGAAGGAGAGGCGTGAAGAGACGAGAGGGTAGAGACATTGGGGACATGCAGGGTTCGAGTCATGGAGTCGTAGAGTTCAGACGCTCCGGTCTGGGTGGGGTCATTGTTGGGGGCCTCTGGTCTGTTTGTGTGCTTAAGGCATCTGGGAGACTTTTAGGATGCATTGATGCAGGGTAACAATACCCTGGGAAGGCTAGTGTCTCCTGCTGGCCCAGCTGCTGCTGCCACCAGCGCTGTGGAGACTCTGGCTGTCTGAAGAGAGGGCCTGATCACTCTGTAAACCCCAACCCCGTCCACACACACACCGTCCACACACACACAAACAAACATACTGGGCACACATTGTACACATACACAGTGCACACACACACAAACACACATACTGGGCACACACTGTACACATACTAAGTGCACACACACACAAACACACATACTGGGCACACACTGTACACATACACAGTGCACATACATGCATACACACACACACTGCACAAACACACACTAACGTTGTACACACTACGCACATACTGGCATACACACACACTGCATACACACGCACGCAAACACACACAGAATCCCAAGGTTAATGGTTTTGTTTATTCTACAAACATCAAAACAGTCAAATGTGTTGACAGAACACACTCTCGGTGACACGCTGGATGACATCATCAGGACAGGTTTCTGTCATGTGATGGCGAAAGTGTCCCTCAGTCAAGGACTGTAGCTAGGGGCAACCATCCCATAAGGCTAATTACCCGGTTTCCATAACTGATATTTGAATGTTCTGCAAGTGTTTGGTAGAAGGAAAAACTGAACAACTGAAGGTACTTAGGGCCACTTGGCATCACAGCGGCGCCATCTAAAGGACATGTGCGGTACTGTCAGAACTTGTCAGGAGGCTGCGATTGGCAAAGCGCACCACCAGAGAGCGATGTTTGGCTACTGTTGATCGGACCAACTCCGCTGCCAGGGGCCGCCTGGTCTCTCTACACGGGGTCTGGTTTAGACGTGAGGGAACATCCATCTAGAGCGAGAGAAGGGGAAATGTTGTGTTGTTTCGTTGCCACTCCAATCCTGTCAGAACGTCCAGGAAGGTTCATTCAGAATATTTTGTCTCTGGACTATCTGTCTTCTTGCGGAAAAATACTAAAAAATATTCTTGTATACGGACCTGCCGGCGAACCCTCATCCCACAGCTGCATAAACAAAATAAAACGATCATTCAAATCCGAAAAAACTTTATTTAAAATCATATACAAACAACACAATCCTCCAACACACACCACTGTAAATGTACAAACCATGTTACAAATCTTGTCATATAAAACACTGACATCAAATTTGGGGAACAGCAGCGACCTGAGAGGGGGCAAGAAATGACAGAAAGCCGAGCAGAGCAGGAGAGACAGGCAGACCTCAAAGGTGGAGGAGAGACAGGCAGACCTCAAAGGTGGAGGAGAGACAGGCAGACGTCAAAGGTGGAGTAAGCCCAAAGCACAGTTACATAGCCTGGCTTACTTGCCCTTTAATCCACCTATCGGTGACCATAGCCTATTTCAACCACTAGGAGTTTGAAACAAAACTTTGGCTTGGTCAGTTCGTCTTTGTAGGTCAACTGGTATCACAGGCGGCTTTAGGAGGGAAACAGTCCTCACGTCGATATCCTTGGGAATAACAGTCGTGTTAGAGTGGCGGGGGGAACATCTGGTGCTGTAATACTGCTTGGTAACATTCACAAGACTGTGGACAGGGAGGACATGGAATGTACCAGGGTGGAGGACAGCAGGGGGCAGGGAGAGTAAAGGGGAGAGGGGGAGGACGAGGAGAGGGGGACAGCAGGAGGGGGGTGGGCGAGAGAGAGAAGGGGAGAGGGGTGGACAGCAGGAGGGGGAGAGAGAGAAGGGGAGAGGAGGGGACAGCAGGAGGGGGAGAAAGAGAAGGGGAGAGGGGGAGGTCAGCAGGAGGGGGAGATAGAGAAGGGTAGAGGGGGGGGAAGCAGGAGGGGGAGAGAGAGAAGGGGAGAGGAGGGGACAGCAGGAGGGGGAGATAGAGAAGGGGAGAGGGGGAGGTCAGCAGAAGGGGGGGTGGAAACATCACATGCCGACGACAGACAAGCGTCGTTCACACACAGAATCCTCTCATTGTTAAATCATCTTGGAATTGAAAGAATGTTTTTGACATAAGAGCTTGGAGAGACTGGTGACTGCCTGTGAGTTGTGTTGGGTGCACCCATTTACACTTATGTGCGTGTGTGTTTTGTTTCACCACGTGGAGCACTGGTCTGAAATGTGTGCGTTTCTTGTGTGTGTGTGATAGTGTGTTTGTGTGTGTGTGCTCACATAAACACATCTATCTGTGTGTGATCAGTGCACTGCAGGGAGGGGTCTGCTTCTTAGAAGAGGTCCATGGCGTCAACCTGACAGGTGGGCTGCAGGTGGAGGGACGGGGAGGGGGGGGGCACTGGGGTTACCATGGTGACCAGGGGGTCTGGGGGTTACCATGGGGACACGGGATATCAAGGGGAACCAGAGGGTTTGGAGTTACCATGGGGATCAGGGGGTCTGGGGTTACAAGGAGGACCAGGGCATTCAGTGCAGCACCTCCCTGTCCACAGAGCCAGGGCGGCTGGGCAGGATGTGCAGGTGGGTGTGCTCGATGCCGTCGTTATGGAGATCCTCCTGTTTCTGCAGACCGTGAAGCTTCAACACCAGGTCCTGGACAAACACCTGGAGGGGGCACAGTCAGGGGGGGCAAAGTTAGACAGGGGCGCATAGTTAGGGAGGAAACAGGTCTGAAGGGAGGGAGGAAGAAATGGCGATAGGATGAGAGAGGAGAGGGGGAGAGGAGGAGGATAGGAGGACAGGTAGAGGAGGAGAGGGGGAGGATAGGAGGACAGGTAGAGGGGGAGGATAGGAGGACAGGTAGAGGGGGAGAAGGTAGGAGGTTCAGAAGCCCTCCTTAGTAACGAAAGATGAAAGCAGTTCGTACCTCTGTGTTGTTGTTGCAGGTTCGAAGGATTTCCTGAGAAGAAAGAAAAGCGTCAATAGTTGAACATTCAACGGTCAACATGGGTATTAATGACCTGTGCAGGGAAACTGAAGGTGAGTGCAAGTGACATGAGGACAGGGGTGTGTCTGTGTGTGTGTGCTTGTCACCTGCAGTCGGTGTGTTCTCTCCTCGTCAGTCTTCAGATCGAGCAGCTCGTCGATGTTCACCTCCTCAGGCATGTCTTCCTCCTGAGGACCAGAGCAGCGGAGCGTCAGACAGACAGACAGAGGCAGACAGACAGAGAGGCAGGCAGAGAGACAGAGAGGCAGACAGAGAGGCAGACAGAGGCTGGCAGACAGACAGAGGCAGGCAGACAGACAGAGGCAGACAGAGATGCAGACAGAGAGGCAGGCAGACAGACAGAGAGGCAGGCAGACATAGAGGCAGGAAGACAGAGAGGCAGACAAAGGCAGGCAGATAGACAGACAGACAAACAGGTAGACAGACAGAGATGCAGACAGACAGAGGCAGGCAGACATACATAGAGGCAGGAAGACAGAGAGGCAGACAAAGGCAGGCAGATAGACAGACAGACAGACAAACAGGCAGACAGAGACAGACAGAGAGGCAGACAGAGAGGCAGGCAGACAGACAGACAGACATAGAGGCAGGAAGACAGAGAGGCAGACAAAGGCAGGCAGGCAGGCAGATAGATAGACAGACAGACAGACAAAACAGGCAGGTAGATAGACAGACAGACGGACAGACAGGAAGGCAGACAGAGAGGCAGAGAGAGAGGCAGGCAGACAGACAGAGAGGCAGACAGACAGAGAGGCAGGCAGACAGACATAGAGGCAGGAAGACAGAGAGGCCGGCAGACAGACATAGAGGCAGGAAGACAGAAAGGCAGACAAAGGTAGATAGACAGACAGACAGACAAACAGGCAGGTAGATATACAGACGGACAGACAGGAAGGCAGACAGAGAGGCAGACAGACAGGCACACAGAGGAGGCAGACAGACACACGGACAGACAGGAAGGTAGACAGAAGAAAGGGCAGGCAGGCAGACTGACAGACAGATGGACAAGAAGGCAGACAGAGAGGGACATGGAGCACTCGCTGAACTGTCTCAGAAGGGACAGACTGTGTGTGTGTGTGTGGTTTAGCATGTGTGCTAGTATCGCGTGTCAGTGGAGACAGGCTGCTGTGCTGACTCACTGTGTGTGTGTTGTAAGACACAGCAGGGCAGGAACAGGGACAGTTAAGAAAAACAACTATGAAATAGTTTCTTCTTCAGATGATTGTCAGCAGTTACCAGAGAACTATAGTATCTAGGGAACTACATTGCCCAGATTACACAGGGAACTATAGTACTTATAAAGCTACAGTACAGTACAGAACCTAATCTGAGAGGGAGGCGAGATGCTGGCAGAGAGAGATACGATGTAAGCAACAAAGAAATATGGAGAGAGAAAGAGATGAAGAAGGGGAGGGAGAAAGAGTGGAGAGCAGGAGAGAGAAAGAGAGAAAGAGGGGGAAAGAGAGAGAGAGAGGAGAGAGGGACAGGCGGAGAGAGAGGGAGAGTTATGATACCAAACATTCCCAACAATGAGATGCCATAATTTCACTTTCTCACAGTCTGTCAGATATCCTCCACGGCACCATCTCCTATTTTTCTAGTCTCCTAGTTCCCTTGTCTCCTAGTTTCTTAGTTTCCTAGTCACCTAGCTTCCCCTCCTCACTCCTCATCAGGATCCCCCTTCGCTCATTTCCAACAACCCCAACCCTTCCCCTCTACTTAGTATGGGTCACTTTCATGCATCATTAACTGCAGAATCCACCCAGCAGGAACACAAAATAGAACCACCAAAAAAAAACGTAAAATATTTCTAACATCTCTAAGTCTGGTCGCTGTGCCTGGCTGACTAGCTGGTTGGCTGAGTCACTGGCCGGTTCCCTGGCTGTCTGGTTTTTTGTCTGGCTGACTGAATGGCTGGTTTGCTGGCACAGCCTTTAGGTTCAGAGGGGAATAATTCCAGCTATGTTGTTGACCAGCAGAGAAACCCAAATAGTGGTCCTGCTGGTAGATTCTCACAGCTTGTGTGTGTGTATGTGTGTGTGTGAGTGACTTGCTAGGTACAACTTCTGCAAACTGGGGACACACATTATTTGAACAACAGTAGACCACTAGCCAGGTGGATCCAGCCTTGTGTGTGAGTGTGTGTGATGTCTGAGAGGGGGGAGTCTAAAGGTCACAGTTAGAGGATTCAAGGCCTTGTTTCAGCTGTCCCCCCCCGCCCCCCCCATCCCCTCCACCTCTCTGTCCCCCACAGGGAAGCACTACCCTTTCTTTCAACTCCAAATGCCAGCAGAACTCACTCACGCCTACGCTCACACACACACACACACACACACACACACACACACACACACACACACACACACACACACACACACTATCCTGTTCAAACTTAAAAGTTTACATGATCCTCTTCCTCTTTATCTCACCACCTTCAAACAGTAAGACAGAGCATGGCTGACTGACAGATCAATTTCACAAGGCTTCAAAAACTGTTCGAACGACTGGACGTTGGGCTTGCCCAGTACAAAATAACCCCCTCCTCGTCCGTCTCTGTCGCCCAGTAATACACTACTAAAGCCCCTTGCTGAGAGTATAACCACACACCCAGTTAGACAGTTAGTGACCCATCAGCATGCGTATGTTGTGGGATAAACAGATCAGGTGAACAAGGCTCAATGGTGAAGTGGAGAGAGGTGGAGGGAAGAGAATAAATGAGGGAGAGAGGAGGACTGTTTGTTGGTGTGTGTGTGTGTGTGTGTGTGTGTGTGTGTTGGTGTGTGTTTCTGTGTGCTTGTGGGTCTGTGAGTGTGGGTGTGTGTGGATTAGTTGGTGTGGGGGTTTTTTGTTGGTGTGTGTCCAACAAAAACTTAATGACAGTGTGACAATGATGACACTGCGACTCGATCACAATCACTCTCTTTTCCCTTTTTCCAGGATCTCAAACTGTTGCCACATCAACATCATCACACCCACACACACTTCCTACTCCCCCAGTCCCCCTCCTCCAACTAGGTGAGTCAGTCTGTCTTGTTTAACGTCAGCAAATGCAGTTTAAGGTCCTTCCAGCCCAGTGTTTAGTGGGTATTGTGGGTAAATGACAAAAAATATATAATTTGTACCCTCCAGCTGGGTATGTGTGTGATTTAAACTCAGATCAGGTTGTGTGTGTGAGTAAGTGTAGTATTTACTTCATTTATTTAATAGTGAATATATTCACTCTCTCACATTAGGCTATTGATATTGAGTCATGATGATGATTGAATAAATTAACTGAAACTCATCAGTATCTGGTATTGATTAAGCATGATTAAATCAGGTATCTTAAATAACAGGGCAGCACTGGTGGTTCAGTGGTAGGATTCTTGCCTACCATATGCACAAGGCCTGGGTTTCATTCCCGGTGGGGGTTCGAATACCGGCCAATGCATTGAACATGTGTGCACCTGTGAAATTTCCCCACTGTGAGACTAATAATCATTCCTCCCCTACCTAGGTGTGCTAACAGGGATACTCCCTGCTGCTCAATTTGAATATGTTACTTATACACACACACACACGCACATACACGCACGGTATAGTGTATTTGAGGCAACATGGTGTGCTTGATGTGTCTCAATCTGATTATTGTGTGTGGCTGTTCGCCTGATCTGCATACAGATTACTACCACTCAGCAACACCACATCAACTCTTCTATCAATCCTTGTCACAGGAACGTCTGGCGGGGCCCCTCTCTTTTCTCTCCAGCTAGCTTTCGTCTCTCTTTCTGTTATGTCTCTATCACTCTTTGTGTCTTTCTTTTCTCTCTATTCACTGCGTCTCTGACCAATGCTTCCACTGACCTCATAACCAGTAAGATAAACAGGCGGGAAGGCAAGAAGGGAGGCTAATAGACAGTCAGACTATTGAACCAGACAGTAAGCATAGTATCAGCCAGTCAGTCAGCTAGCCACAGCCAGTCAGTCAGGCCCACTCAGGGGTCTTAATCCTGGCTGTGTGAGTAAGTGTTGCTGTGGTGCTGACAGGACTAATGGACCCTGATAATGGACCAAGCCATGCGCCTGGGCTAATGCTCAGGGACAGAGACAACAAGGATGGCAGGGTGTGTGCGAGTGTATGTGTGTGTGTGGGCTTGTGTCTGTGGATATGTGTGTAGGAGGGGGAGGACTTCATGAGTCTCTCTTCCTTTGTGCTCTTTGGTGGTGACATATGGGACCATCACAACCCCCCCCCCCCCACTGCACCCCTCCCCCTCCCTCTCAAGCCCTGCCCACCGTTAATATTGCCCATTGCCCCCCTCCCTCCCTCCCCCAGGAGACTGGACTGTCATCAGTCAATAACAGGAAGGATCGTTAAGTGTCTATCCAGGCAGGTCTGGTGATGCAGCACCACACACACACTGGTCTGGCAACCTCCTCACACACGCACGCACACACACGTGCACACACACAGACACTGGTCAGCCAACCTTCTCACACAGGAGCCCCAGAGAGGGATTGCGGGAGCAGAGGTAGAGGGCGAGGGGGGCAGGGGGAGGAAATGAGTCTGGGGGAGATCTGATTACACACAAACACACACAGCCACGCACACACACATATTGCCACACACAAACAGTGATGCACGCACACAGCCGCGCATACACACGCACACACATACACAGCCATCGTTACAGATGAAGACAGTATACCCTCTCATTAACATAGATACAGGAGATAGATGCTCCAGCTGCTCCAGGCTTTATGTGTGTGTGTGTGTGTGTGTTTGTGTGTGTGTGTGTGTGTGTGTGTGTCTGTGGGGGGATATTTGGGCAGGAGATACTAAATGTGAGAAAGGATTGAGAGAGGGAGAAAGGCAGGGAAAGAGAGAGAGGGAGAGAGAAAGGTAGAGATTCCATGTCAGTTTTACTAGCACTGCTCCAGTGATATATGTTCCAATTGTGCAGTGATCTCTGCATTAGACAGATTGAGTCTGCAGTCATGTTAAATCAGCATGTAGTAGCACTCCCTTCTGAATGAGTGGACGGTCATTAAAAATGCTGTAAGCTGAAAACATCTACATCTGAATGTCTGACCATTGCCTCTTAAGGTTTAGAACATGAACACTAGACGGTCTTTAATTTTGAGACAGATGGAAGGAAAATGTACCTTTTCACCCCCCACCCCGATTCCATCCCTGTATCCAAGTCCATCCTCCCCCCACCCACCCACAAAAAGCCCCCACCCAAATCAGCATCCCCCATCCCTGGCCCCCCCCTCATCATCAGTCATGCCAACCACAAAACACCAGGTCCCCATGACACTAATGACTTCCTGTTTGCTCCCCCCACACGCTCTCTCTGACTTCCTGTCTGGCCCTGTGCTCCAGCTGATCTTCCATTAGCCAGCCCTCCAGACTCGTGTCCATGTAAGGCAGCAGGCAGCCTGGCCAGCCTCTCACCACCCCACCCCCACCCTCCCCCATCCTCTGGTAATATCTTGATGTGCATGGGAATACTTTATTCTATCCAAGCCATCTCCACAACTCAACCTCATCATACTCCTCCCTGCCCCCCCCCCCTCCCCCAGGGAGCTACGGTTCATTCCCAGTCACACAACGTTTATCGACCCGCTCTTCAAAAGACGTGCGCTAAATGACCACGATAACCAACCTCGGAAATATAGAGATAAGACATCGTTCTCATATCCTTTTTCATTTTGAACTCAATCGGCCGCAGAGATTTTACTATGATGTTGGTCTCGAGCCCCTTCTCTCACGTGGATAGGCTGCGTCTCCTTTCGTGATGAACACAAGCAAGTCACACAGATCCTGAGAAGAAACGCGAGCGGAGAAATCAAGTGAAGTCTGAACTTTAACCCTAAAATAGACTGTAGATGTATTTGAAGCGTGTTTATAAAAGGTCAGCTGGTGGTTTCCAGACAACACAGGAGTCCATCATCGTGATCCTCAAAAGGCCTGCAGAGGGTGCACATGCAGGGCCACGCGCCGCGTACACACCCAACATAGAATTGATGTAGTCGTAAGTACACCTCGGGCAGATGGTGACTCACTGTGTATTTGCTGTTTACGGTAGACAGACACGCGGATTTGCCAATATAATATATATATTCTTTAAAACAAACTCTTTCTAATACGTATAGCCAGAATTACACTGCGCAGAGCAATTCATTAAAACGATCAAGTCACTCCCTGCGCGTGGAAGACCAGGACGCACCAGACGCACGCTCCAGTGGATTCCGTGGCCCGGGGCTTCTGCCAAGTCATTTTATGTCACTCGGTGGCCTCTTGACACCAAAGATGACGAACTGTTACGTAAAAACAACATTCAAGAATTCAGCCCAGCAAACGACCTTATATTTATCAGAAAGGATAGCCAGTACCAAGATGAAATGTGTAGGCAACCATATTATCAGTTATTTATTATTACCATAGCCCACAGTTCTGTGATGAGTTTGAGCGTGAAGTCTTTTTTCTACTCATCAACCGAAGTCTCCGCGATCGGTGATGCTTGAACCAGTGTCGGTGTTGGGTAGGTGGGCTGCACTCACCTTCCCCAGATAGAGCTCGTCCAGACCGCAGTCTATCCACTTCTCCACGTCCAGGCGCCGCTGAAGTTCTTTTCTGTTATACTTCACAGTCACACGCGCCTGCCGCTTCTGCATGCTCAGACCCGGTTCCCTACCGGAACCCCTGCTCGGTGAGTGGACTTTGTTGGTACACCTCCTTCCGACCCGGTTTGCTGCCATGTCCACAACGAATGACAAACACGTGGAAGACCGGTAGACCGAAGCGAGTGAGCGCGGTTGCGGTTGCACCGTTCAATCCCAATGTAAGGCGCGGTTACTTCTCCTGGGTCCTAGTGCCGCCGCAGATGTGTATGTTTTCTGCTGCGCGCCTCAAGCAACGTAGGAAAAGAACTCCTGAGGTTATGCGCAGTGCTATTAATAATGTATTCTTTAAATAACTATATTTCTGCCAACAAATTAAATATGCAGACCGAAGGAGAGGTAGGTTACGGTATGATGTAGGCTTACAGTTAGCGTTGTGAAATGTGTGCAATATTTAAGAGTTAGGATAAGATTATTTTTTCTTGTAAGGAATGAGTGCCATGACTTATTTATTTATTTTTATTTATAAAAATATTTGGTTCCGTTTGATGTTGTGTGATACTGTGTGTATTCAGATCATCCTCACCAACACCATCGCCACGACCACACACACACGCACGCACGCACTGTGAAAACCATTGAATGGCATGTGTAAGAGCCAGGATATATTTATTTGTCTTACTGTTTACTGTTGTGTGATTGCGGTGTGGAGTCACGTGGTTGTGGGCGGTGACACCTTCGCAGCTGTACGCCGGTGAATGCGTCGCCTCACTTTTTGTTGACCGCAAACTTTGGCAAAATTGTGAGCGAGCCCACTCCCTTGGCTGAGAAGCAACCCCACACGCTTGAGCAGCCTCATTGGTTCTTTACTGACCACGCAGGACTGATGGTGACGCTCACCTTTTCTTCTGTGGACAAGCTTTTTCCAGATGGCTTAAACAATCAGAAAGGGCATAAATCAGATAAAATGTACCCCCACCTGTACAGCTAGTGCCCACTTTTCACTTTGTACTTATGTTATTTGTATTACTCCTATATACACTATATTACCAAAAGTATTTGGTCACCCATCCATCTGATAATTTGGATAGGTGACCAAATACTTTTGGTAATATAGTGTATGTTCTATGTTGCTCTTCTCTGCCACAGTGAATTCTATGTTTGTAAATCTCGCACAGCGATTAAACCTGATTCTGATTCTGACATGACCGCGGTCCTCAGCAGTCCAATCCCCGTACTTTTTGCAGAATAGCAGTCTGTCCCTGACGTTTTGCCTGAAGAGACGTGGCTTCTTTGCTGCTCTTCTTGATACCAGGCCATCTTCTCAACGTATTCATCTTTCTGTGCATACAGACACACTTACACCTGCCTGCTGCCATTCCTGAGCAAGCTCTGCACTGGTGGTGACCAGATCCCGCAGCTGAATCAACTTTAGGAGACGGTCCTGGCGCTTGCTGGGCTGTCTTGGGTGCCCTGAAGTCTTCTTCACAACAGTTAACCTTCTCTCCTTGAGGGTCTTGATGATCCGATAGATGGTTGATTTCGGTGCAATTTTTGCAGCAATTTCCTTGCCTGTGAATCCCTTTTCCATTCAAAGCAATGCTGGCTGCATGTGTTTGCTTGCAGGTAACCATTGTTAACAGAGAACGAACAATATTTTTAGCATTGCCCTCCTTTTAAAGCTTTCAGTCTGTTGTTCTAATTCAGTCAGCATGACAGGGTGATCTCCAGCCTTGTCCTCGTTAACACTCTCACCTGTGTTAACGAGAGAAGTACTGACATAATGTCAGCTGGTCCTTTTTGGAAGGGCTGAATGCAGTGGACACGTTTTTGGGGGGATTAAGTTAGTTTTACTGGCAAGGAGGGACTTTAATTTGGAAAATTTAATTGAAACGTAAATGATCACAATTCATAACATTCTGGAATATGTACAAATTGCCAAAAACTGGCAGCGGTGTTCTACAGGACGACTATTCTGAGTATCTCATGTACTAGATCAACATTTCTTCTTTTAATCAGCCATACTTTCCTGGTTGGAGGTCTAGACTCTTGTCCCTAAAAGTCTCTGGTCTTGGTGCCAACTTCTGTGTTTCCTAGGCAACGGTGGTGTGTGATTTGGTGCTGCTGTATGTATTACCCAAGAGACAATACTACAAGAACATAAAATTCAAAAACACAGGCACTGGGGAACAGGAGAATTAGACTTGTGGTCCCCAACCCTGGTCCCTTCAAGGCCCACTGTCCTGCATGTTTATATAACTGGGTGGTCAAATGCATGGAGGCTGGATGGAGATGAGAACACAGAGAAAAGATGGCAGTACAAAAGATCTACAATAGATCTCAAACGATTGATATATATAGAGAAAGAGAGGGGGTACAGGGGTTTAAGTGTCTTTTAAAGGGCTCGGAAAGCGCATGGGACTACATGTTCCAGTGTTGTCCTGGATTTTAAAGGGAAAGAGGTACTGTGCAAGCAGGCAGGAATTAAAGGGAAGGAGCATTTGGGCTGAAGGGAGTGGCTTGTGGGGGGGGATAAAAAGGGCGGAGTCGTCTGAGAAGGGCCGCGGAGCTGAGCTGGGGGGGCCGATGGGAGCCTCTCAGGACGAGCGCTCATCTTCGTGCAAGTCCTCGCCCTCCCTCAAACCCTCACCACTGCTGCCTTTCCTGGAGGGAGGAGGAAGAGGAGGGAGACTGAGAGAATGAGAGAGAGAGAGTGAAAGAGACAAAGAGAGAGAAGACACGGAGACATGGATAGCCAACACCAGCGCCTGGACCAAGTATTTCCTTGGTGTTCAAGGGCGTCCTAACCCTTCCCGTTGGCGGTAGAGACGCCCGGGCGACTGCCTTCAGACGCTCAGTCCCGTCTGCCAGCATGAGTGCCACACCAACACTCGACCACAAACACAACCTCACCAATGTGTACGCCATGAGGAGATGATGGCCCGTTGCAGGGAATGAGCTCCTGGGACACACGGTGAGATAAACACAACACCATGGGGATGGGTGAGGGGCTAATGGTCGGATCGACAGCTGTGCTGGACCGTACGGCACACAAACCTTACCTTAAAGAGGGGTGGAGTTAAAAAAGGGGCGGGACGGCTACGAGTCCCTGCAGCAAATAAGGGGGGAGGGGGACAAAATGAAAACAAAGATCAAAGGTGAGAGGGGGACGGTCAGGAGATGGGTAGGGGTTGGGAAGCGTATCTGAGAGAGATGGTTCTCATGACATCTGCAGCTATACACCCATCACAAGTCATCTTTGTGCAATAATGCCGTGAGTTCTTGGAAGAGATGAGGTTCTGCTCTTCAGGCCCCCTTCCATTGTCTTAGCCATGCAGCTGCAAGTTTAGGAGTCAGGTGGCTCACCGGTTAAGGGGTTGGGCTCGTGATTGTAAGGTTGTGAGTTCGATCCCCTGCAGTGCCTACATGACGTTGTGTCCTTGCGCAAGGCACTTCATCCTGCTTGTCTCGGGGGGGAATGTCCCTGTACTTGCTGTAGGTCGCTCTGGATAAGAATGTCTGCTAAATGACTAAATGTAAAAGTTACGGTGTTAAAGCAGCTGGACCTTTCCTCCACCAGGGGGCAGTAGCGATTGCTCCCCCAGACCTGCCGGCCAGCACCAGCCTGCCACACCAGGACACTGCAGTGGGACAGAGAGCCTCTCTATGACCCAGTGGGGGATTACGCCATCATAATTGGACGACTGAAATGCAATCTGTCTCATAATGCACCCAGGCAGTGTTTACAGAATCCACACACACCACAGCGCCTCTCTCTCAGCCTCCTTCCAGAGAGACAAACGGATCTGGGGCGGATACCTTCCACCCCAGCTGCTGCCCCTGGAGGTCTTCCACCCTGTGTCCTTCCACAGGAAGCCCAGGTAAATATCACCGTTCAGGGGGGATGTGATTGGCCGAAAGGGCTTGACTGGCAGTGTGATTGGCAGGTTACGTGAGCAGTGTGGGTGCAGGAGGGCGGCACCTACATGAGCAGGTTTCTGGGGGCAGACATGGACCTCTCCTCCCTCCTGCTTGGACACTCAAAGGGATTACTGAAGGAACGTTTCCTCAACATGGCCTTTACCAGGATCTGACACACACACACACAAACATTAAATCTTGGGATATACACAACGACAAATCCACGATCTACAGTGTCGAGAAAAAGCACGTGAATCCTTTGGGATTTCTTGGATTTCTGCATAAATTGGCCATAAAATGTGTTGCGATTTTAATGTAAGTCACAACAATACAATCGTACATTCTCCAAAAATAATATTCCACAATTTTTTTGCATTTTGTTTCGATTTTTGTTTTTTGGGCACAAGATGTTCACATCACAGGGTGGAAAAAGTATGTGAACCTTAACATTTAGTAGCTGGTTGACCCTCCTTTTGCAGCAATAACCTCAACCAAATGTTTTCTGTAGCTGCAGATCAGACCTGCACAACGGCCAGGAGGAATTTTGGACCATTCCTCTTCACAAAATTGTTTCAGTTCAGCAATATTCTTTGGTTGTCTGGTGTGTATGGCTGTCTTGAGGTCATGCCACAGCATCTCAATGGGGTTGAGGTCAGGACTCTGACTTGGCCACTCCAGAACACGTATTTTCTTCTATTTGAACCATTCTGTTGTTGATTTACTTGTATTTTTGGGGTTGTTGTCTTGTTGCATCACCCATCCTCGTTTGAGCTTCAGTTGGTGAACCGATGGTCTTATGTTTTCCTGCAAAATGTCTAAATTTTGGAATTCATTTTTCCATTGATAACAGCAATCCGTCCAGGCCCTGAGGCTGCAAAACAGCCCCAAACCATGATGGTCCCTCCACCATATTTCACAGTTGGGATGATGTTTTGATGCTGGTGTGCTGTGCCACTTTTCCTCCACACATAGCGTTGTGTGTTCCTGCCAAATAACTCAATTTTTGTTTAATCAGTCCAAAGAATGTTGTCCCAGAACTGCTGTGGAACATCAAGGTGGCCTTTTGCAAACTTCAGACGTGCAGTAATGTTCTTTTCCGTGGTGTCCTCCCATGAAACCCATTCTTCTTCAGACATTTACGTATTGTGGAGGTATGAACAGAAATGTTTGCATGCGCCAGAGAAGTTTGGCTGATGCTCGAGGATTCCTTCTCACCTCACTGACCATTTTGCGCTGTGCTCTTGCAGTCATCTTTGCAGGACGACCACGCCTGGGGAGAGTGGCAACTGTCTTGAACTCCCTCCATTTGTAGATTATTTGTGTAACTGTTGAGACATCGACATCAAGGCTTTTAGAGATACTTTTGTATCCCCTTCCAGCCTTATGTAGCTCAACAATTCTTGCTCGCAGGTCTTCAGAAAGCTCTTTGGTGATGGTTCCCATCAGACAATGCTTCTTCTGAACAGCTATTTCAAAACTAGTGTAAGTTTTTAAAGGGCAGGACAGCTTGAATCAACTCCTGCAAACTCGTCACACTAATTGAACTCCATATTGGATGACACCTGACTCAAATTAGCTCTTGTAGAAGTCATTGACCTAGGGGTTCACATACTTTTTCTCTTTCATTTAATACAAAAAGTGAAATAGGTTCCATAATTGATTTAGCAAAAAATGCATATACATACATATGAATGCTGATACATTGGAATTTGCTGTTTTTGTGCTGTCCGATTTCTTAAATGTCAAGTTTGCTCTTAAAACTTAACAATAAAATACATGTTTATATATTTTTTCAGCTTTAATTGTTCAAAAATAATCATTAAAAAATAATCAAGTTGTTTTAAAATCTATTTAAAACATTAAAATACCTGAAATTATTCACTTTATGTGTGTCCAAGAAATAATTGTCAACTGTGTTACCCACTGATAAAACCTCTATAAATCAGCAATGGTTTGCTCCACAGTCACATGACTCACATTGCTGGAAGGCACATCCTTTTTGGTGGGAACCTTGAAGACAATCAAAATGATTGTCTACACATGGAGTGGATTCACTGTTCATCAACTGTGTTATCAACATTTTCTTGTGAACTTATTTTAGATTTATAATATAGCACACAGAAATATGAGTTGATCATGTGGTCATGTGGTGACATCTTCAACATCTGTAGCTAGCTCAAAGGCCAAAAATTTAGGAAATGTCAACTGTGTTACATGTCCACTGTGCTACCCATCAAGTTTAACACAGTTGACTGTGAATTTCTCTCTTCTTTCCCTGTCAACTGTGTTACTCCTGTTAACTATTGGGGAGGGTCAGATGGTTCAGCGAGTTAAGGCATTGACCTCATGATCGGAAGGTTGTGAGATCAAATCCTGGCTGTGGCTATGTGACGTTGCGTCCTTGGGCACTTCACCCTACTTGCCTTGAGAATGTCCCTGTACTTACTGGAAGTCGCTTTGGATAAAAGCGTCTGATAAATCTAACTGTGTTATTTTATTGTCAACTGCGTTGATCCATAATTACTTTAAATGTTGGCTAAACTGTAATATAAACGATGAAGGACATTTCTAGAGAGTGACAACTTACATAATCATTTTTAGTAACTTTTGACATCAGTGTAATATGTGTTGAAAAGATTGTCACCCTTAATGATAATATCCCACAGATTATACATTTTCAGCTCAAAATTCTTATTTTCAAAGCAGTTAGACAAACAATAACAAAACTCTGGATGAACAGACCCAATAAATTGGAAACAATTGTTTTATCAAAGCATAATACTTCATTCATGTCTTCTATGACACAACTTCTGTCCGTAACACAGTTGACAAAATAAGGAACCGATTGTTTATTTTGATTTGAATATTTAAGAAATCATTAGAGCTTAAACTTGCCAATTAATGGATTTTGCACAATCCAGGGGTATACTATGGAAACAAATAGAATATTAAGACAAAAAGCACCCTGATTTGTTCACTTTTTGGTTGATCTGAAATGTACCCCTAATTATAGAATCACTGTTATTGGCTGCAACTTGATGTAAAAACATATACACAACACCTGCGTATGTGTAACAATACACAGGCTCTGTAATGAAGTACTGCCTGGCCAGACTCTAGGGTTGCCAGGTCTAGTGAACAACCCTCCAAGGTTGTTTCCTGTCCACAGTTTGTCCCATTGTGCCCTACAGAAGACAAAGCAAGAAGTCTAATTAAAGGTCAAATCAAAGGTCTAGCTGATGAAAGCTTATTCTCCAGGTTAAGAGGCTCTGAGTATGAAGCTTTTTGCGTTGTGTGTGCGTGTGTCTGTGTGTTAGTCAGGTATGTGTTTGTTTGTATTGGTCTGCCAGCCTGGGTTTGTGAGTGTGTCTGCCCGGGAGTGTATGTCTGCGTCTGCATGTGTGTGTGTGTGAGTCTGTATGCTTTTCCACACTAGCAGCTAGTGCTTGGGGGAGAAAGTGCACTCTTCATGCTACCGCTAAGTATCTCCTTTTTTTCTACTAACACGCTCCCCACAGGGAGAGAGAGAGGATCCTGTGACTTGGGGTCCGATTGGAAGTCCCCCTCTCACACACACGGTTTGGAGAGCATGAGGGCTTAAGCGGGGTCTCTAGAACACATGACCACATCACTGACCCAGCCTCCCCATGCACACCGCCAGACTGGACACACCGGTTCACAACGTGTGCCATTTCTTTTCCTATACTTATACACTAATTTCTCATTTAAAGATATATTCCTTATCTCCTTCAATGAACCCGAGATGGGTTTCTTAATTGACCTGTCTAGAAAACAGAACGGTTAATATCTACTTTGCAGACCCCACGCAGCTCGTTTGGAACAGAGCCTCCTGTCTCTTCATCCTACCTTACAGATGTTAGTTGTCTCAGTCTGAGTCCTACCCAAGGGTGTGAAATAAAATTATTATAACACTCTTGGCGATGAAAAAAAATTATGCCAGGAAAGGTTTCAAATGACAGATTAATTAATGAAACGTTTGCAATTGTTTGTCACAGGGCTTCTGGCGACCAGATCCAAATTCTGATGTTGTCTCTCACATGTCTTCTTTCAATATCTCTTGGAGAAGTATATTTTCCAGCTCTTGCGTTTCTTGAGTTCTTCTGTCTTGCTGGAGGAGAGCAATGAAGAGGAGCAGTCTGTGACCTTCAGCTCAGCCATGACCTCTGCCTGTATGGCTCTGGAGTGTTCACCTCTGCTGGGGGAGTTGTCAACCTGGGTCTGTCCAGTTTTTAGTCCTCCCACAAGTGCCTCATGGTTGGTCCTTCCTCGTGCTCTCTTGCAAAGAGCCTCTCTCTCTGCGATTCTGATGCAGTCCCAGAAGTTCTCATTGCTGGACTCGCTGATGTCCAGCTGCCTGGTACATTTGGCTGGTTCCCGCGCCTTCTTCAGTACTCTGGACATCTCTTCTCTCACTTCCTTCATCACCTCAATGACCCCCTCGTCCATCTCCCGCCTGAGGTTCTGGTTTTCTCTCTTTATGGTGTCCTTCATCTTATTATCGCTCTCCATATTTGCTTGTTGCTCAGCAAGCTTGTCAAACAAACTTTTCCTGATATTTCTCCCTTTCGGCTTCTCTACTTCTACAGCTACTTCTTGCCTCTGCCAACTGTTTGTCCATCATGGCAATTTCTTCCTCCATTTTCTCTGCCATCTCTTTTTCCATCTTGGAAATGTCTTTTGCTTTTTTTCTGCCATCCCTTTTTCTATGTTGATTATTTCTTTTGCCATCACTTTTTCATGTAAATCTTGTTTGCCATGATGACATCAATTTTGTCTGCCATTGTTTTTTTTCCATTTTGGAAATCTCTTTCTCCAGTTGGTCTGCTATTTCTTTCTCCATCTTCTCTGGCCTTTGCTTTTCCATCTTATTGATCATCTCTTTTTCATTGATCAGTTCCATCTCCTTCTTCATGGTCTCTGCAATCTGCTTTTCCAAATGTTTTTCCATCTCTATCTTCCTCCATTTATGTTATCCCTGTCCAGTTGCTCCAGTTTGCTCCAGTTTTTATCCCTGTCCAGTTGCTTCAGTTTGCTGTCCATCAAGTCCACCTGAACCTTGGCCTGTTGGAGCAGCACAACCACCTCCCTCTCTGAAGAATCCACTCTCCTCTCTCTCTCTCTCTCTCTCTCTCTCTCTCTCTCTCTCTCTCAGTTTTCTCTCCCTCTCCTCAAACTCTTTCTTCAGCTCCTCTTTCACAACTCGTGTCTCCACCTCCTTCTTTCTCTTTTGTTGTTCTCCAGACTTCATATGGTACATCGTTAGTCCGAATCGGAGGTGGGAACACCAATATACCACCAGCAGCAGCCTGAACCGTTGATACAAGGCAAAATGAATCCATGCTTTCATATTGTCAACGCCAAATTCTGACACTACCATCAGAATGACACAGTGGACATCCAGACACATCAGACCAGGCAACGTTTTTCCAATCTTCTATTGTATAATTTTGTTGAGCCTGTGCGAATTGTAGCCTCAGATTCCTGTTTTTAGCTGACAGGAGAGGCACCCGGTGTGGTCTTCTGCTGCTGTAGCTCACCTGCCTCAAGGTTCGACGTGTTGTGCGTTCAGAGATGCTCTTCTGCATACCTCTGTTGTAACGAGTGGTTATTTGAGTTACTGTTGCCTTTCTATCATCTATGACATCAACAAGGCATTTTCACCCAACAGAACTGCCGCTCATTGGATATTTTCTTTTATTCTGACAATTCTCTGTAAACCCTAGATATGGTTGTGCGTGGAAATCCCAGTAGATCAGCAGTTTCTGAAATACTCAGACCAGCCCGTCTGGCACCAACAACCAATGCCACGTTCAAAGTTACTTAAATCACCATTCTTGCCCATTCTGATGCTCGGTTTGAACATCAGCAGATCATCTTGACCATGTCTACATGCCTAAATGCATTGACTTGCTGCCATGAGATGGGCTCATTATAAATTTGCGTTACGAGCAGTTGAATAACGAGCAGTTGGATAGGTGTGCCTAACAAAGTGGCTGGTGAGTGTGTATTACATTACGGGAGCGTTTGGCTGAGCTGGGCCTGGAACTGCTTCCCCTGCTGCCAGGTGCTTTGACTGACATGTGGCTGGAGCCCCGCCTCTGTGGCTGCCTTTCTCTCAATAAGGCTTTGATCTTCAGGACCCATTTAGACTGCCCAGTCAGACAGGCTCTCTTTGAAACAGGGAGATCGTCTTCTGATCCATCAAGTTTGAGTTGATCTCTCCAGCTTTCTTCTTCCTCTGTCTGTTCATTCCTGCCATCTAACTGGCTCTGCCCTCCATATACTGCTTGGCACTCTGGGACAGGTCTGGACACTGAGGCCTGCTGGGATGACTGGGAACTGAACCCAGCCTTCTGAGAGGAGTCTGGACCTCTCACCCTCCTCAGGATCATCCTGATATCAGTGGGGATGTTGGGGTTCTCACACAGGACCGCTTTTTCATAAGGCAGATCTTACTGTATCCTTGTCAAGATGTACTAATTGTACAAAACATTTGCCTACTTGAACAAATCAACGTGTCCTGTAGAACACAGAGTCAAACTTTAACTGTCTGTTTCTAGAATATCAAGTTTGCAGTCAAGGGGTTCTTAAAGTAGCCTTAGCTAATGTTGACATGACTTGTGGCAGGCTTGGACTCATGTTGGCCAGTCTAACCTACAGTCCTCAGGGGACCTGCAGTTGTGAAAGCCAAACAGAAACAATGATCGCATTCTCTAGAAGTCCATATATGTACCCTATTGATCCTCAACGAATTAGCTAAAATATTTTGCGGATGCGACACACAGGAGTAGTGGACATTTGTGCAAAACAATTGACTAAATAATGAACTGAGGTTCATTGAGCAGGTTGACACTTTACACACAACCGATTCTTTCCTGATTAGAGCATAGCTTTGCCACTCCAGTTTCAGCATTGATAAAAATGTCTGCTCCTCCATCTAGTGGCTGAAGTAGGCATAGCCTAAAGGCCGAAATGCGCAGCACCTGTTCCCCTGCTATTTTTCTCTGATTCCATTTTTTTGTTGTTGTTGTTGTTGTTGGAATAAAAATCCCCAGACATAGATTTTAGATTTACTGTTTCGAAACATTTTTCTGAAAAAGTTTCTTTAACCTCTTTGAAACCTTTTTTGGAGAAAACATAAATATGTTCAGCCTTTCAACACTTTTATCAATATGCGTCGTTACAGAACAGAGATAAGATAAGATAAGATAAGAAATATTATGGAAAAGTGCAGACACGGACACAATGACCAGAGATAAGGATAAGTCTGTAAATGAGTGTCCCTGAAAATGTCATGGTTAGTGTTGGTGACGTTAGCAGTGTTAGTGATTATAGCACTGTGCTAGTGATGTTAGGAATCTTAGAAGTTGTCAGTCTCGGAGTGTTGGGGTGAACGAAGACAAGAATCTCGCGAGGTCACCGAAATACTAAAGTTTTGTTGTTTGCTCTGTCTGCACAGGCTACTGTTTTTGGCTTTGGATAAAATCGTTTGCTAAACGAATGAAATGTATTCTAATAATTCATCACAATAAATTATATATATGAATTATACATATGAAATGGTCAGAAAATGATGCTTAGTGATCGATGCTCTTTTTGTAAAGCTCTCTCTTGTAAGTCGCTTAATAGTCGGATAAAAGCGACTGCTAAATGAATAAATGTAAAACTTTCAATAAACATTTAAACTCTGACGCCATACGGAAGGATGGAAGTTGAGAGGCGTGGCCGGTGGGTGGGGAAAACCGCACCTGTTGCAACTGTGGATCGCTTAAACAACAAAGAACAGCGTCATTTCAACAGGGAAGCGCTCGAAGCAGAACCTACGCACTTCTAAATTGACGCATTTCACCTTGTTAGAATAGAAACGCAATTCTCGGTTCGTTCAGGGAACTTGAATCGAGGGGTTTAATTGTGAGTTAGTCTGAGGACCGAGTTAGAACAACCATGGCTCAGGTGTGGAGCGGGGCAATCTTGTGCCTCTTCGTCGCGTTGGTCTCTTCTCAGGGGGTGGAGAAGGAGGAGGTAACAGTGGGGTGCGTGTGGGACACAGGATCCGACCTCGAGCAGGGTCTCGAACCGATCTCCTACGATCACGGAGCCCGTAACCTGGCTCACCTACCGGAGATAACCGACAGGGAAGAGTGTCAGGAGGCTTGCTGCAACGACAAGGACTGCCAGCTCGCCATGATCGGTAGACCAGCGGACGGAAGTGCTGAGTGTTTCCTCGTGAGCTGCGTGAAAGACGGTCAAGATGTCTGCACTCTCGGGCCCTCCACGCAGTTCCAGGTCTACCGGAAAACAGCCGAGCGTCAACACACCCCGAAAATCCAAGTCGTTGCGCAAAGCGACAGCAAAAGCAGGGCAACCAATGCAACAGGTGAGCGTTATTAGAATAACCAGCTATGCCACATAACATTTCAACAGTCATGGTTTTACTATTATTTAAAACTAGATGTGCTGTATCATCAACGTATGTTTACGTGTCTTGTGTAGGATCACCATTTGCGGGATGCATCATCCTAATCCTAATTTGTGACCAGGGAGGGTTGACAGACTTTAAAGAAAAAGTGTCAAACTCCAGTCCTGGTCCAGTCCTGGTCCAGGACCAGAATTGGACACCCATGCCTTAAAGGGTCACGTGAAGTGTCCCAACACTTTAATTGACCTGCGGTTAAGGGCCAAGGCCTCTGAGACACAACCCCAATTCACCTGACAAGAACCTGGACTTTGGCTTCGTGAAGCTCGTTAACGAGGATGGGGGTTAACATGAAGACATGGATGGCTTTAGCGTGTTGACCAACGCGGTCGTCCATTTTCAAAGGAAGGAATGTAGTTTGGATGCTTAAGTCTTTGGTGCGGGTGTCACCACTGTCCCTTCCTGTGAACACAGCAGGCGGGACCAGTTTGACTGGTTCACATATGTCAGCAAAGGGGGGGGGGGTAAGAGAGAGACAGACAGACAATCAATAGCAGGGCGTTACTACATTTTCTGACAAAGGGAAGAGAGACTGATTTAACGTATTTCCTCCCTGGTTTTGAAACATGCCCTCAGCTCATTGTTTAAGATCACGTCCGTCTTGTCATGATGACTGTTGATACCGTGTGAGGAGAGACAGGGTTGTTTGTTTTGTTTTTTAAATGGAAATGTTATGGTAACACCTGCCAATTGTGGTGCTGGTTCTGAATCCAGTGAGTTCAGTGCTGACTTTACTACGTTTTGTTGTGAATCTACGAGTGTCATGGTCTTTGTCACGTGGGCTTGTCTTGGCCTCCTGTCTGAACCCACTTTTCTGAAGTCTGAAGGTTCTAGAATGAACCTGGACTGGCTCATTATGACCTTCCTCTCCTCTCCTTCCCTGCACTCCCCTTCTCCCTCACTCCATCGCCCTCTCTCCCTCCTCTCTTTCTGTCACTCTGTTCTCTCTCTCCCCTCTTTCACACTTCTCTTTTATCTCCTCCTCCCTTTCCCACCTTTCTCTCTCCTCACCCCCCTCCTCCCTCTCCCCCTCCTCCCTTTCTCTCCTCTCTCCCCCCCAGACCAGTGTCTCCAGCCCGTGCTAGTGGGGATGTGTCGGGCTGCCCTCCCCAGGTTCTACTACCAGGCTTCCAGCTCCTCCTGTCAGCCCTTCATCTATGGCGGCTGCAACGCCAACGGCAACAACTTTGTGTCCCTGGAAGAGTGCGAGAAGACCTGCTCTGGGGTCACAGGTAGGAGAGACGCCACCCTCAGCGCACCACCCCACAATCCTAAACACCAAAGGTTTAATGGTCCCACCATATCGTCTTTGTTAACTTAGCTTCTTCTGTCAGCTCACATGACTGAGTCCTTCCGTCGTCAGGTGGCTCAGCGGGTGAAGACGTGGTTGTGAGTTTGATTCCCGGCTGTGGCTATGTGATGTTGTGCCCTTAGGCAAGGCACTTCACCCTACTTGTCTCAGGGGGTTTGTCCCTGTACTTGCTGTAAGTCGCTTTGGATAAAAGCGACTTACAGTCGGCTATGGCTAAATGAATAAATGTAAATGGTGTCATTTTGCCATCGAGGGCTGAGAGGCTGCAAGCTTTCACTTTCACAACTTGTGGAGTCACGTGGCTCAGTGGTTAAGGCGTTGGGCTCGTGATCGGAAGGTTTCAAATTCGATTACCGGCTGTGGTTACAAAACATTGTGTCCTTGGGCAAGGCACTTCACCCTACTTGCCTCAGGGGGAAATGTCCTTGTACTTGCAGTAAGTCGCTCAGGATAAGAGCATCTGCTAAATGTAAATCAGCTGGTGTAGTGCCTGGTTGACACGAAAACCTGCACCCTCTCGGCCCTCGAAGGCACGAGTTTGACACCCTTGATCTAAGGGGAAAGGTGAAGGTAGTGATGGGTGCTCCTGTCGTTCAGAGTTTTGTTGTTGAAGGGAGAAAACGTATTAGCCTACAGGAAATGTTGTTGCTGCAGAGAGATGGTGTCACTAACCTGCCCAGTGTGTTGATCTGTCAGTCCACCAACCTCCATTGTTTTCGAACAGGAAGTTACTAACTGGAATATTTGCACTGCTCAGACTGAACTCTGTGTGTGTGTGTGTGTGTGTGTGTGTGTGTGTGTGTGTGTGTGTGTGTGTGTGTGTGTGTGTGTGTGTGTGTGTGTGTGTGTGTGTGTGTGTGTGTGTGTGTGTGTGTGTGTGTGTGTGTGTGTGTGTGTGTGTGTGTGTGTGTGTGTGTGTGTGTGTGTGTGTGTGTGTGTGTGTGTGTGTGTGTGTGTGTGTGTGTGTGTGTGTGTGTGTGAGAATGCTTGCATGTGTGAGCGTGTGTGTACTGTGGGTGTGAATATTTGTTTTCTTGTCATAAACAAGTCTGTTTCATCTACCGATATACTCTTTGGTGCCTGATTGAGCTGTGAGCTTACGGGCTCTGTGTGTGTTTGGTCAGGGTGTGTGATAATCTGGGTGTGTCTGTGTCATGTTTTCTGGTAGCTGGTTTCATGTTACTCCAGTCTGACCGGTTAATCAACGCCTGGCTATATTGGCCTGGCTCTATTGGCCTGGCTCAGCCTCCATCAGCCCTCTTGAGTCCCTGGATTCTGAGGATCTAGACCTCTGTGGACAATTTTTTTTACTAGAGCAGTGATCTAGCACAGTAAAGAGGTGATCTAGTGCAGAAGGGAGGTGATCTGGTGCAGTAGGATAGGTAATCTAGTGCCATAAAGCCTTGATCTAGCACAGTAAGGAGGTGATCTAGTGCAGAAGAAAGGTGATCTAGCGCAATAAGGAGGTGATCTAGTGCAATTAAAGGAGTGATCTTGCACAGTATATAGGTGATCTAGTGCAGTAAATGGGTGATATAGTGCACATGGGAGGTGATCTAGTCTAACAAAGCAGTGATCTAGCACAATAAACCAAAATTGTTTACTCTGTCTCTGTCTCCCTGCATCTTTCCCTCCCTCAGCCCCTCTTGCTGGTACACCTGAACCTGCTGCAGGGTTAGAGCCTGGCTCCCGGGCCCAGGCCGTTCCACGGGGGAGGATGTCTGGACCTCTGAAACCGGAGGACAAAGGTGACCTCACTCTTCTGCTGCTGTGTTCTGTTCTGAAGGAAGTCCAGATAGGACCGTGATGCGTCAGATATCGTCAATAACAAGCACAGGCATACATATAACAGATAGCAGATGTCAACTGGAAACTCATATTGTGTGTGTGTGTTTATGTTTGTGTGCGTGTGTGTAATTTATGGTTGTCGGTGTGTTTCTTCCACACTATCTGATACGATAAAGAGATGTACTTGTTAGTGTTCTCGGTAATACAATCTCCTCACCATCATCAATCCTCCTATCAATGTTCTGGGTCGCAGGCTAACATGTAGATATGTGATCGTTTTGACCAAGTACATAGCTTAACTTGACCCATGACATCACATTTGATATCAGTAACGTCCGATTGGTTGGAAGAGAACATCCACCAATCAGCAGATACTCCCAGCAAGTTTAGCTAGCCAAAGGGAAAGCAAAACCAGCCTACCAGAGATGGTTTTGAGAACAACATGTGCCATGTCAGTACAGCACCTGACGTACGTACACAGTACTGTGTAGATAGGAGTGTGGTTTTGTCGTACTTGCAATGGCAACAGACAAATACTACCAGATGGAGGGGGACTGCATGAGCTCATGCACAGGTTCTCTCTCGTCATCATCCCTCTCTATCTCTTCACAATCTCTCTCTCTCTCTCTCTCTCTCTCTCTCTCTCTCTCTCTCTCTTTCGGTGATGTCTGTTTCTCCTTTGCCTCATGTTTGTTTAAACCTCCATCTCTTCATTCTTTCCCTTTCCAGTGTCTGTCAGTCCATTGAGGAAGGGTCCAGCTTTTACCAACCAACAGTACATTGGTAAGGAGCAGAACTTTCCAGAGCGTCTCTCTTGAGTTCTAGAATGTTCTGACTACGCTTCTCTCTACCAGAGAGCCGCTCGTTTATCTGTTTGCTTGACTTAAAAACGTGTGCTTGTGCCTGAGACCTTGTTAGAAAAATTAAGCATGCAACTCTCTTGTTCAGTATGAAACATGATTGTTCAGCATTCATGACTCCTAAGGTTTGGAAAAAGTCTCCGACCGGCAGCTAATGATTCGTGTGACCATGCCCCCCCTCCAGATGACTGTGTGGTTCCGTACGAGACGGGCCCTTGCAGAGCCTCCCTCCCCATGTACTACTATGACTCGGTCACCCAGACCTGCCTCTTCTTCACCTACGGAGGTTGCCAAGGCAACAGGAACCGTTACGGATCTGAGGACGAGTGTCTGGCTCGCTGCACCGGAGATCAGGGTAGGTTGCCGCCTCCCTACACCTTCCCCTCAGCTGGAGCTGTTGCCCCAGGGGCAACCATGGCAACCATTGTATAGTCTGTACTTAAAAACCCACACTGCATGTAGATTGTGAATACAGTAATCCCTCATTTTTCACGGGGGTTACATTCCAAAAAGCACCCGTGATAAGTGAAATCTGTGAAGTAGAAACCTTTATTTTTTTTACAATTATTATACTGTACGATTAAATTTAAATTAAAGAGTCATGCATTCCGTAATGCCGACCTACAGCCGCACAGCTTTTACTCTCCTTTAGCATGTCCAGAAATGTAACTTTTTCTGCGACTGTCTTCCTCTGCCTTTTGGGCCCGACCGCAGGTGCCTTTGACGTTTTCTCGACATTATTGGTTAAGAGAATTTGCTTGTACAAGAGACATTAATACTGTATGTACTGTACACGTGCAAAACAGCTAGCCAAATAAAATACACGTAAACCGCAACGTTATTGACGCACAGGTAGAGAAGAAGCAGAGAGACTGTTCAGCCAATCAGAATGCAGAACACAATGCACGATAAAGAAAACCGTGAAGTAGCGAAACCGTGAACTGTGATATAGCGAGGGATTACTGTTACACATTACAACCATGGTTGCATCTCCCAGCTATTTATCTTCGGTCTACTTTTACCTCAAGATTCGTATATATTGTATCCCAGCACTCTATTTTGATCCCAGCCTGTTACCCCTTGTGTGCATTCACTTAATTATTTTATTCCCATTCCTTTATCCCTGTGTGCACTATTCTACTCTTTTACATCACACCCTTACCCCTGTGTGATTTGACGTGACTGTGTGCCGTTGTTGCTAAAGAGTATTCTGAATCTGAACTAACTGACCTGACAACTGAGGTTGCATCCTGCCTGCTCACCGATTGGTTGTAACTCTGCAGGTCGCGTGGATCTCTTGAACGCTGAAACTCGTGGTTGGTGGGTACCAGGTGAGCAGCAACTCCTGTCCTCCCCTCAATCCCCCCTTCGTCACTGTTTCTCTGTTTGACCTCTGACCTCTCCCGTCCCCCAGCACTCTTTGTCGTGGGCATCCTGGTGGCTTTCACTCTCCTGGCGCTAACTGGACTCATGGTCGTCACTGCGCTCCGGGCCCGCTGCCAGCGCCACTCATCCCACAGTGACAAGGAGGAGCTGCTGACCAGGCAGACCTCGCTGGAGGCTCTGACCCAGGATGAGAGCCCCAAGGCAGGTAGCGCCTAAGGAAAGACCCAGGCTGCGTCTGGGCTCCAGAGGCTTGCTGCTATAGCAGGGCTGGATCCAGGGAGAGTACGGATGTAGTTTAAAGATGTGTTCTTTGTTCGAGTTAGTTCTGGTGGTGGGAGCGTGTGATGTGGGTGATATTTTTTTTATTATTATACACATTTTCTTTCAAGATCTTAGATTGCAGATCAACTGTACCCTGCTGAGCTTTTGACCTGTTCTTGACAGTCACTCAACACTGGAAGGGGACAACCGCTTATTTAAAGACACGATTTAATGATCTTTTTAATATTTTTACATTTGAGAAGGACTAAATGAATATATTTGACCATGATTAGGTGAAGGTGATCGCTCACTGCAATGTTGTCCTGCGGTTTTTAAACCTATCTTGTTCTATAGTTTCCTTATTTGCACTAATAAAATACTACTGAGTTTGTACAACGCAGCATTCATGTAACGTTACAATACTAATTCTTGTTGGACACGGAAGTCTTGCATGTCCCTATGAGGTGGCTTTCACTTGTTATATACATGCACACAGATGTTTAGTCAGTCAGGCAGCTGCATGAATGCTGGATATTTTTCTACAAATAAACTTAACTGTGGAACAGCGCGTGCCATGTTACTTTACCAAAGTTACTTTTTTCCCGACACAAGGTTATCAAAAGTAGAGAAACATTGAGATGGCTTTTAAACACTTTCTTTAACGGTTAAAGTTTTAAGTATGCATGCAAGTATTTGTGTACGATTGTGTTTCCACCTATCGTTTCTGCATTGCAATGTAAGTGTGCATGTACGTTCCCCCAAATAATCAGATTTGATATGAGTATGTGATTGTGATTTAGTCTAGAAATGATAGTTCTAAACTAGTTGAGTCAGTCTGGGTTAACAGCAGAACCCTCTCACCTTGAATTATTGGTTAATGGCTAACGAGCGTAAACAAAGTGGTTTCTTGATTTGTTTCTGTTCTATAATTAATGAAACTGGTGCAGTTTATCATACTTGTGGTTGGCCATTAAAGTAACCAAGGAGAGGGGTGCATTAGACAAGCCTATCTGCGCCCTGACAGACTAAACGGCTCCACTTTGCCCAGGGTCTGTGGCCCCCAGTACCACATGCTCCTCCCCGACCCACACTCACACACGCTTGTGGCCCCTGCTGGTCCATAGATAAAATGATGTCCGATGAGTTTTCTCATAGAGATGGATCCCAAGACTCAACGGGCATGGGAACATACACGCAAATACACACACGGACCTTCACTCACAGTCACACACATAGTCGCACACAGAATTTAACCCTCCTGTTGTGTTCCGGTCAAAAGTGACCGATTCAAAGGTTTTCGCTCTAAAAGATTTATTGAATTAATTCTGATTGCCATGAGATTCCATGACTTTGTTCACACATGGGTATCTAAACAGCCAAGAGATTTTTTTCAGAATTTCATGAAAATCGGGGTGTTTTATTTAACTTTGTTACACCTGTGATGTTCCCGGTCAAAAATGACTGGTTATTCAAATGAATAGATAATACTAAAATATGTGCATAAAATTGTGTTCAGGCACACACCCATTCAACAGATGGACACACTCACCCTCCCAGCCCCCAAGATGCACCTGTGTTTGAGTACACATGCACACATACTACATACACACACATTACTCCCCTTCTTGGCTTCCATGGCTACCCCCATGGGAACCTTGCCCAAATAGAATCTTTCAGATTCAGAATACTTTATTTATCCTGGGGGAAACTTCTTCGCAGCAAGGGCATTGTTAGGATCATGAGACATCGGGGGCTTAGCCCCGGGGCGAACATTGATTAAGGTGGGTCCAAGAGGACCCCCCCGGAGAAAATTTTGCACGTCAGTTAGTTAAATGCATCAATCTGGTGCAGTAGAACAGTTAAAATTAAAATGTCAGTCCTCAGCCCACCATTGAGGCCTTGTGCAGTGAAGTTTTTTCATGGTCCCTAAAGGAATCTAGAGCCCTCTTCCAGTTTGTGTAGCCTGTGCAGGCCAGACCATCTTTGTTCTGCCTACCTAGCTGATTGCTGAACAATCTCCAACAAAAGCAGAACGCTGAATTTTGGCTTACTGAATATTCTAGCCAGTTAAAAGCGTCGTACCAGCCCTTCTGGAAACACCTCTTTTGAAATCCAAACTGTCTAAAGGGGAACTGGATATCTTTAACTTGTTTAGGACCTGTTTCTGTGTTTCCTAAATCTGTCATTCCTGTCTTTTCCTGATTTGGGTAAGGTCCAGGGTCCTCCACTCCCTCTCTGTCATCTTCAACTGCCTGTCCTTTCTCTGTGTGTGTTTCTGTTTCTGCCTCAAACTCACTCTCCCTGCTTGATTGTATTATCTGAAATATACACAAGATACCTTCTACCTCTCTCTCTTTACTCTGAACATACCAGAGTGAACAATAAAGATATCTTATCAAAGTGATTTGTCTCGTCAAAATGGCATTTCTGAACTAAACAGCAATGATTATTATATCCCTCTAAATAAACTCATCTCTTGCACTTCTGTATATTTCTAACATAAGCCTATTACACATTTTCTCACTGCTCTCAACTTACTTTTCTTATTTTCTGGGGCTGCCCAAAAAAGTGACGAATGTCACTTCCACCTTTCCTCTTGCTCATGATGACACTAACTGTGAGTGAAAGTTAACTGTTATTAAAATGCTTGAAATTATTTTATCATACAATTCAACATTAACTGACACTTTCCTGAAACTCCATGTGGAATTGACAAATATACTTTAATATACACTTTGATAGAGGGTCGTTAATCTATTGATTTATTACAATTTTGGCTTTGCTTAAAAATATAGTCTAATGCTTTTTACATTTACCCACACCAGTTAATTTCAATCTTATTCAATCTGCATTGCATGTGTGACTTGTGTTTTTGACCCTCCTGTGTTACCTTAGTTTAGTTTGATGCAAACAGCAAGAGAGCACAGCATGTCAGTTAATTCTCATCTTTGTTGTCCTGAGAGAGTCTCAGTCCCCGAGTATTTATGTTTAAAGGATCTAAATCACTTTTGTGGCATAGCAAGTATGTTTGTTAATTTTCTGAATGTTTAATTGTAGCTTAAATTCGGCGATGCTAATCGCGGCAGCATTGTACATTGAGAATGCATTGTAAGTTAGCATTGAAGCTAGTGTGTTAGCTAGCGCAGTGGTTCTCAACCCTGGTCCTCAGGGCCCACAGTCCTGCATGTTTTCGATGTTTCCCCCTTCCAACACACCTGATTCAAATGAATTGTCATTATCAGGCTTCTGCTGAGCTTCATAGTGACTCATTCATTTGAATCAGGTGTGTTGGAACAGGGAAACATCGAAAACATGCAGGACTGTGGGCCCTGAGGACCAAGGTTGAGAACCACTGAGCTAGTGAATGTTATCGCGGGGCTATAATAAAAATAAAAAAATTATATATATATATATATATATTAAAAAAACATTGAAAATATCCGAAATTGATCCGGGGCTATTCATAAAACATCCGGGGCTGCCCAGGGCTAACGACGCCACTGCTTCGCAGCAACGGCACACAGTCTCGTAAAAGCACACGGGTAAATGTGAGGTAAAAGATTAGAAAAGTGCACACAGGGATAGAGGGGTGGGAGCAAAAACGGTAGGTGAATCCACACAGGGGGGAGGGGGGGGGGGGATACGTTAACTGTTTACAAAATAACGAACATAACATAACAAAAACAACAGACTTGCGACAGAGTGGCTGAATAGTGTGATGTTCCCGAGACACAGCGGGACCGCGCTTGGGAGTGTAGGCGTACAGCTGTGACGTCACCATAAGAATAAGACTTTGCGGGGGCTTTTCTGGCCTTTAAACATTTTTTTTGACAGTTTAAATGTCCATGACTTAAAAATTGCAATTAATAGTGGTTACAGCTTTAGGTGTCCTAAGAACCTTTTTACAGGCTTCTCTTTTACTATTACGGTCTATGGTAAAAATGCTTTCTGGGCCCCATGGGGATTTTATGTTGCAATACCACGAGTGGCCACCAGGAAAAATCGGCACGTCTGCTGAGGCAGACCCGGGGCTTGGCCCGGAGTCATATCACCCACCGTTTGTTTTTCGGAATAACTAAAGCTAGGTTTATGCTCCCGCGTCAAACCTTATGCGTGGGGTGTGGCGCGGTTGTTGAGCATTTAAAGTTTTGCGTCGAGGGTCCGTGTTACTCTGCAATTCACCGCCATGCCACCAGGGGGGGTGGCTGTGTGGTTTTAAGGGTTATAGCCGAATCCTTGCTCATTATTGAAGAGCAAATGCTTATATTGCAAATGATGTGGAAGCGCAGGCGACAGAGAAGACGTTTGCGGAGGTTCTGTACGATCACTAAACCGGTCGAGGCTGGAAATGGGTGAATTTGCAACACTGGTTTACCCACTGAGGGACCTGGATGAACAAATGCACTTTCGATACTTTCGAATGTCAGCGGGCCGATTTGACGAGCTTCTTCGCCGTATACAGCCTGGTGAGTGGAGAAAAGTGGTGGCCGATGATTCGAACTTCACGATGGTGTCCCGAAGCACACTCAATGAGTGATAATAAACTGTGAACTATGCATGGTGTGTAAACTGTGTTGTGCTGTGTGTGTTGAAAATAAATATCAAAACAACTGTTTGAAAACAAACTTGTGTGTTTTATTCTTATGTATTATGTAATACAAAAAGTATAATTAAAAAAATCACAGCACTAAAACAATACAACAACAATGTGCATTGTAGTATGTATAAATGTAATGTAAAAAGTCAAATTTTAAAAATCACGGCAAAAAGTGCACTCAAACAATACAACACACGTATCTCAACTATTTACAAAACTACGTCACATTCTGAGCGGACCAATCACAGCGCTTGCGACGCAGACAACGCAACGCGTAGTTAGGATGTTTGGGAGGTGCGCGGAGGGGCAATGCGGGAGGGTCCGCGTTGTCTGCGGAGCAATGCGGGCGACGCATCGCGGAAGCATAACCAGGGCTTTAGTTGTAAAATTACACAGTGCAGTGTATATTAGTCTGGCTTTTTAAAGTTTACTATATAAATACGATATAATGATTTAAACTATAGACAAGGAATTAATATATTTAACGTCATATTGTTTTCTAATGAATGCATTTGTGAGGAAAACGATTAAACCGGAAATGCATTTGTGCTTTTATATGCATTTGCGCTTTTATTTTTAAATGTAGGCGTCACTTCCTGCTGGACGGCGCAGCTGCCTCACGGTGCAGCCAAGCCCCCGGTCTGCCTCTCAGCAGCTGTGCCGATTTTTCCCAGTGGCCACTCGTGATATTGCAACATAAAATCCCCATGGGGCCCAGAAAGCATTTTTCCCATAGACCGTAATAGTAAAAGAGAAGCCTGTAAAAAGGTTCTCAGGACACATACAGCTGTAACCACTATTAATTGCAAATCTTTTTATTCCATATTTTTAAGTCATGGACTTTTAAAACGTCAAAAATTGTTCTAAAGACCAGAAAAGCCCCCGTAAAGTCTTATTCTAATGATGACGTCACAGCTGTGTGCATGCACTCCCAAGCGCGGTCTCGCTGTGTCTCGGGAACGAGGATGCCTGTTGGCTTAATGACAGCTCTGAACGGGGCTAAACGTGGTCAGAAAAGTGAATTAAACGACTCCAGGGTGAGTTTTTTTCGAGACAGAGTTGTGATACAAGTTTCATATTTGAACGGCATGTCTTTCTAAATGCTATTTTAAATGTATATTGGCGTTAAATTACACGCATAATGAAATTTTCACTTACTGCCAGTGTCACTGCTGTGTAAAAATCTAAAATTAGATTCGATTAGATTAGATAAACCTTTATTTGTCCTCCAGGGGTGGAAATTGCAGTTCACAACAGAAGCAGGGTAAAGTACAGCACACAGAGTTGCAGTGTAATATAACAATAATAACAATAGGGGGGCACGATAAAGTCCAGTATAACAAATACAAAATAGGTAAGTTAAGTGGACATATACAGTTATTGCACTTGAGTTATTTACCATGCATGTGATACTTTAGGTGATGTGTCACCAGGGTCTCGGTCTCACCTTGACTGAAGTTCAATATCCTTTTTATTGTTTTGGTCTAAATATATTTAAGCCCACGAATAGACCAGGCAAAGTGAAGCTGGCCTCTCTTTTTTTGTGCCTTTTTTCATCACAAGTCTGTTCTTTTTGTTTTGTTATGTTCGTTATATTGAAAATAGTTAATGTTCAGTAAAATCAAATTATTACTTTGAAAAGTGTTGAACTATTTAATTATAAAGCCTTGCATATGAACACCAAATTATGTTAAATACACCACACAACGGAATTTGTATTTATTTATTCAGTAACATGTGGCTCAGTATAGGTTCTGACATCTCACTACAGGAGAAAACAGTGTTTTAGGGTGGACTATAAAAATATATCAGGCTAGGAATTACACTTAATGTCCAGGAGGTCCTTCCTCCAAACTATATCACGTAGCTGTAAAAGAAACAGAGAAGCTGCATAACGCTAACGAAAGACTTGCCTGTTTGAATGTGCCGATATAGCCTATGAAACGATAAGAACTTAATCTGACAAGAATTCGTAGGCTATATCACATACGGGATCATTGATAGACAAAACAGATTTGACTACCGGCATTTGGTTGATAAATATGACAGCTTGTATTGTGGAGAATCCCTTATTTTTTATTTTTTATTAACCTTAATAAAAATAACTTGTTTTATCCTTACTTAAACTTAAAAAAAAACAAACAAAATGAATTAACCTCGTATATTCTATAACCATGACTATGAAAACATAATCGGTTTATGTGTCCTATAAATCCATCATTTGAGTGAGTAGATTCGTCATTATCGGTCAAACTCTTCCACAAGCACTCATGAGCGCGCAGCGCTAGTCCAGAACGCGACTTGCTCGTTCTCATTGCCCCAGAGCGTCATCAGCCTCCCATCATTCCATTCCCCATAACGCGGAAGTAAACCAGGAAGTCAAAAAACTTTTTCGGCACATGCGCTAGGTGAGCAACTTCATTGAAATCAACGGCCGCCATTTTTCTATCCGGTATCCAGTTCATATTATAGGTCCATGGGTGCAGCCTGCAACGGTCCTGCCTCACAGTGCAGGTCTGCAGCCAGGTGCCTCTCAACTGTCTGGGCACTGTGCATTGTGTGCAATAATAGTTTTAGTTTTAACGTTTACTGTATTTAGTGCTTGCACTTTCTGAGACACATAGACTAGTTTTGTGGAACTCACCAGTAACTTAACAGACCGTGCAATTTTTTTCTCGCAATTTACAACTCAAAAGCCTGAAGCCTGAATTAATTATAAACTTAAGATAGCGTTTGCTAAACATCCAATGCCGTTGAAAGAGCGAATTGTGATTGGATAGAATATTCACTGAAGAGGGGCGTGTACAATGAAAGGTTTACTCGTTTCATGTTACTAGACCTCTCTACGGTGTGCTTTAGTACACCAAATACTTGAATATATTAGCTGAACATTGAGGCTTTAAAATAATTTTTGTTTGTAATCATACGGTTACTCCTGTCGTCAGTAAAGTTTGCTAGATGTTTCATGTACTTCCACTGCAACTGTACAGAAAACAGAAAGTCGGTACGGAAATGGAAAGTTCTAAAATGGAAAAGTTCTTAAAATGGGCTACCGCTACTTCAAACACATGTGTTTTAAACTTCGCAAACTTTTCCAATTTTAAACAAAAACATGTAGGCATACAAATTATTATGTAAAGATTTGTTAAGGTTTTTACACAACATTTGCTGAACATACTTTACTCTCCCTGTGGTAAAGTATAGGAAAGAAGAGAGCAATAGAGACATTTTCGAACGTTTTGGAATGTAGCTGCACATCTTCCGGAAAGTAGGTAGCTGCTACATCAAAGTTGCGAGGAAAAGTTTGTTGACTTTCGTTGTTGTTCAGGACTCGCTATGATTATATTTACAACCGAGGTCGGGCTACTGTCTACATGAGTTAAATAACTTAAAAGAGTTTGGGGAAACATAAAGGAACAGGTATTAATTGTAGAGGTTTTAGCGTTAAACTTCAAAAAGGATTTCACAATGGCCCTATTCCATCTCAAGGGCGCATGATCTATAGAAAACCTTCGAACTGAGATTCGGTTTAATTTGATCTACGATCAAGACTACTGACTGAACATTTGAGGGGAAAACTGTTAAAACCATGGCAATCGCACACGTCGCAACTGAATACATGTTCAGCGATTTTCTCCTGAAAGAACCTGCTCAGGGAGGCTATCGCACCCTGCGCACGGACCTTGCCGTCGATAAGATGGTCACATGTGTGGCTGTGGGACTCCCTCTCCTTCTCATCTCTTTAGCCTTCGCGCAGGAGGTCTCTGTTGGTGAGGCGACGTCTTATACTGGCGACTGTATCTGTTGTGTTTGAGTTACATGTAGTAATTCATCGTGATGTCTGATTATATCCCTGTTAACTGCTTTCTCCCAGGTGCTCAGATAAGCTGTTTCCCACCGAGCAATTTTTCCTGGAGGCAAGCAACATATGTGGATTCTTATTGTTGGGCAGCAGTACATACACACACACTACCTTTATGGTTACACAAGGTGAGTAACACGCTCACACACACACCTTCAGACATAATGTCACTCATTTGGTAATAAATACTACAAAGGCACAATAATGATAGTTAATTTGTCTAACAGCAGTGTAGTTCTTAAATGCATTTGGTGCTTACAATGTCAGCTCTGATCAGTACTGTATTTGAGACACTGTTTTTGAGTTCAACCTTCTCCAACCCTTGCTTTTCTCCCTGCAATCCTTCCTTGCAGTTCTTCCCATACATGTTGCTGCTTGTGGCGGTGATGATGTACGCCCCGGCGCTGTTCTGGCGTTTCTCAGCGGCTCCCAAATTGCAGTCCGACCTCAGCTTCATCATGGAGGAACTTGACCGAAGCTACAACCGGGCCGTCACTCTGGCAAAACGCATGGCCACCTCAAGAGTCCTGGCCACCGACAGGTAGCCTCTGTAGCTGTTGTGAATATTCCATTCAAAGATAATTGTTTATTTATTACTTACTATGTGCATTATGCACCAAAGCAAAGCAAGTTCCTCATATTTGTGAACCTACATGGCAATAAACTGGATTTTGATCTGCTGTTCTCATTGACTTTGCCATCTGCTGCGGTCTGTCTCTCCCTTTGTCCCTTCAGCGACCCCACAGAAGGGTGTTTCATGTACCCTGTGTTGGAGAAGTATCTGATGACCAAGCGTTGCTCACAGGTGTTGCTGTGGCGCTACCTGCTGTGTCGTGGTCTGACCCTGATCACTCTGCTCTGTGCCTGCATCTACCTGGGTTACTATCTCCGTCTAGCATCCGTCACAGACCAGTTCGGCTGTCAGCTGCGCTCCGGCCTGCTGGCCTCAGACATGTCCATCCCAGAACAGGTCCAGTGCAAACTCATTGCAGTGGGGGTGTTCTCACTGTTGAGGTAACTCAATTGACTAATACCTCTAGCAAAGAGTGTTTTTGTTTTGTTAGGCTAGGCTTGTCAGTATTGTTGTAAATGCATGCACACTCACTTGTAAATGTGTGCGTGTCATTTCAGCTTTGTCAACCTGGTGTTGTTCATTGCGCTGGTTCCTGTGGTGATATACGCCAGTATCCGACCTCTCCTCTGCCAAAGATTTGAGTACTTCCTAAAACCCTACCAGTCCCTTCCCACCGTGAGTGTTCTGCCCACTCCTGATGGCCGTTGGGACGACCTTGCCTTGTACCTGCTATTCCTGGAGGAGAACCTCAGTGAACTCAAGTCCTACAAGTACATTAAGGTGTGTATGGTTATGTAACCTGTGTTGAAAATCTATTTATATATATATTTGTTATAAATATACAAATTTTGTTTGTTGACATGCCTGTGTGTAATTTTAAATATAAGAATATATTAATATAACACTTACTTTGTTGCAGGTGTTGGAGTTGCTCAGGAAGCGGGGTTTGTGTGAGGGGGAGGACTTTGACTCAATGGGACTGCTACAAACACTCTGTCTGGTGAAAACAGATACAGTTGATGGGAAGAACCCCAACACTAGTGATACAGCTAAAACAGATATTAACCCCAATGGGAACTCTGATGCTAAAGCTAACACTGGATTAGCCAGAGCGAGTAATGAGACTGTCGCTCCCAGGTCAATCTCTCTGAACCCAGACCAGGGTCAGGGTGAAGCTATCGAGATGGAGGGTAAGACTCGGAGTGCAACATGAGTTGTTTTCATTTTTTTTGACGGTCCTTGAATCATGGTCTCAGTTTCACAAATGTATTTGCTTGCATTTTCAGAGTTATCTGCTATGTTGCCTAGAACCAGTAGGATGACAGACAGTACAACAACTGAAGAAGGGGGGGTGCGGCAGCGAGTCATCTGAGTTTCTGCTGACATGACGATAAAAGGACAGCCCCAGTGAATTCACATCAGGGTCATCTGTATTGTCTCTGGTACTTTAGAACTGTTTACCCTAAACATGGAGAACAGTACAATTGTTTACAACTCATACCTAATGCCCTGCCAAGTTATTTATGACTTGTTTGCACTGCTTTAAAAGTTTTATTGCTGCAAAATTGGGAGAATTTGCCCTGTGTACTGTCAATGTTTAATCATGTTAACAGGAATAATATACTTTGTATTATTGAAGCTGTATTATTGGTCACTGAACACTGAATGTAACTGACTGCTGTTCAGTGACATGACACAGTCTTGCCATTGCTCAGGAACCTTGCCAACATTATGGCCATGGCGCATATTTTGGCTTTTTGGGGGGTGGGGGGGAAGCAATTTTAATGCAACTGAACCATGAAGGCTAAAGGGGATAAGGATCTTGGTTTTAGTGCTACATTTATGTGTGTAGAATATTGAATCTGCATGAAGATTGTGTATGTGTTTGATGGTTTTACGTAGTAAATATAGAATATTATTTAGAAAAATGCTGAGTGTCTTATTTTCTCTCATTGATTTATTATTACGGAGAAGTTTAGGATTTAGAGCAAAATCCACCCACCCGGCCAATACCGTGTAGAAACGTGTTTTTCTTACTGACGTCACAACCCAGAAGCGAAAATAGTTGTTTACTTGGATCGATCGTGGCAAACGGTTTTACGAAGTTGCTTTTTGGTATGTCGAATTTTACATAACTCACAAGACGTAAAATATAAGTAGGTGTTGTTTATATTTGCTACTGCTGCTGTATTGTCACAGTTTATCCACATACCACCAACGTTAATCTGCAGAGTTATTCCGATGTCGTCGCCGGAGATAGCGTCCCTCTCCTGGGGCTCTATGAAGGTAAAAGGCTGTTCTTCATCTTACAAAGACTGCAAGGTTTGGCCAGGAGGTAGCCGCGCCTGGGATTGGCGAGAGACCGGCACCAACGTAAGTCGACTTCTGAACCAACATTAAAAGTAAGATTATTCTTTCTAAATGCCTACAATTTGTCGATATTTGAACTTCTCTAGCATCACCCAGGGGTTCAACCAGCAGACCTGGAGGAGGTTCTGCAGAAGGGAGTCAATACTCTGGTCATTGGCAGGGGCATGAGCGAAGCTCTGCAGGTATAAACGCATTATTAACTACCTGCTAATATCCTCAAATTCCTGCCTACTTCTATGGAGCTACTTCTACTACCCTATGACCTCATATATCCCGTCAACTCTTGAGGGGTTTCATCAGATTTTAGGATGAGGCAGATAACCTCTCGCTTCCCTGATTGTTTCAATGGAAACTCCACCTATTTCTTTCCTCTCTCCAGGTCCCATCAGCCACTGTGGACTTTGTGATAAAGAAAGGAGTGGAGGTGAAAGTGCTCCAGACTGAAAAGGCTGTCTCTGAATACAACAACCTGGTTGGCCAAGGAGTCAAAGTGGGCGGGGTGTTCCACTCCACCTGCTGATGATGTCATTGTGTCAGGATATTAACTTGCCTGTGCCAACATAAGAGGTTAGTTTTTCTCAATTGCTAACACACAAAAATATGTAGAAGCCATCGCCACAAAACTATTTTGCCAATTCCCAGCAGAAAGACCATGCACCCCAGTCTTTAAACACAATTTAAACATTTTGACACATTTCTTAGGTTCATTCCAACTTTCTTTGGCGAAACTAAACACACCTCTCACACAATTATCACCATTTTGCCATTTTAGAAAACTGTTGTTGGAAAAGTCAACTCAGACCAGTGCAATTCAAACTCCCTTAACAAGCAATTATGCTTGTGTAAGCACTAATGAGCAGAAGTACTGAACATGCAATCAGGGATTTGGACTGAATAAAAAGGTGTTAAGCACAACTGTACTTTGAAATCCAGTCAATCTATTCCAGTTGAATGTAGTACATTTGTGTTGACTAACAGTGGCCTACTACTATTTACTGTATACCGTAACCACTACAGTACTGAAACATGAGCTCAAAATGCACTTATATGTAAACATCCTGTAAGCACAATTGCAATATTTTCAGATTTTTCTGATTAATATCACATCAAAATCATGAGGTGGAACGTTACAAAAATTCAGGGACACGTTGAGTCAATAGTTCATGAAAACCTTTTTAGAATTGTGTTTTTAATTCCTCCCAGCAGTGTGTAAAGGGTATTCAGAAGGTTGATTTTATTTGAGGGCTTTGTGTGTATTTTGAATGCAAAGTTAGGTTTCTACAACAGACAATATGGTTTTTACTACAGTGTTTGATTTTTGTTCAAAAGTCAAGGGTTTGGCCAAAACTGTACGTATGAAGATGTGTGTTTAAAGTTCGAGGAAACACAGTACACATTCAAGAAATGTATCTTAACAATTGAGAAAAAACTGTAATAGGGTACCATAATTGTGCCTGAAGCAAAACACAGAACTCGTGATTAAAGATTTTTGTGCTGCACAATCTTTATTATGGTGTGTGAAGTCAATTGAAAAGCAAAATTTTTTTACAATGCACATTTGCAGTCGTGGAATGTGTTGCATGAGCTTGTTTTATTACATTACAAATGAGTGAAAGTCATTATAAAACAAGGGGACCCAGAATTTGCCTGGGTGGGGAAGCAAACAGTCTTAAACTCTGGCAACCTGTACTGCAATTCTCCATACTAACTGTGGCTCTTGTCATCAAGGGGACTTTCTCAAGTTTGATTGTGATCGGAAAGTCATGCAGCAGAGCAATAACTATCCTCTAAAACCCCGCTTTGCTCATCCCACCTCTCCAGCCTCCAGCTTGGAGTCCCGTATTCCTGTGGGTCCATGACTCCCTGCAGCGTCTGGGATATCGGTGTCTTGGATCAGGGTAGATAGGAGCAGGCTGATGGGCCTAGCGGCGTGCAGGTTTGGGCATGATAAAGACCTTAACAGTCTTGCTGAAGGGAACAGTCCCTTCGATAGCGCCTTCTGCAGTCGGAAGGCCCTCTATACTGTCGCTCCATCCGGGCTTGGAGGAGGTTGAGAGACATCCGGAACTGGAACTGTAAGCCAGGAGCAGTCGCACCTCAATCTGACAAGGCTCTGGTGTAGAGAGTTAACAACAGACATAAACGATGAGTTACATTTACATGTTGTCATTTAGCAGATGCTCTCCTCCAGAGCGACTTACGTCACGTACAGGGACATTCCCCTTGAGGCAAGTACAGTGAAGTGCCTTGCCCAAGTACACGTCATGTTGACACAGGCGGGGTTTGAACCGGGGTACCTTCTGATTACTAGCCCACCACCCTGACCTAATGCACCACATGGCTCCCTAGCTTTGATTGTATAATAAAATACATTCTGTCTTACTATTGTAGAAACCCCTCCAGAGGATTCTTACTACTGGAAAGACAAAAATTTGGATATAAGACGGTGTGTGTGTTCTCACCTGTCCAGGCGGTGTGTGAGAGGTAGACTTGGGTGATGAGGCGGTGTCGGCCGGGCCCAGGGTTTCTAAAGTCTCCTGGTTTGGGGTGGATCATGTGTGACTGTCCATCTGGATACAGCACCTAGATGCAGAGTGTGTTTGATTGAGTGAGGGGGGAAGAAAAAAAATACATCTGAATTCTGATAAAGAAAAATGAGGCAATGAGTCCAGAGACAGATGAAGAGGAGCAACTCTGCCACTGTGAGACAATAGCCCTGTCGCTTACCTGCACTTTGACGGTCGTCTGAGGGTCCTGGACGTGGTCTAGAGTGGCATCGATGTCCAGTGCCACCACCAGGCCGGTGGTGAACCTCAACGGGTTGTCCGATTCACCGGTTGGCTCAATGATGGTGGCAGTCGCCCTCTGAACCTGTCAGTCAGGACAGAGTCAGATCAGTCTAGGGTGGATGTGAATACAATGTGTTAGTTGGTAGGAAATGTGTGTGTGTGTGTGTGTGTTATTGCTATTGTTATGTTATTATCATTATGTATACTACCCTGCAACTCTGTGTGCTGTACTTTACCCTGCTGCTGTTGTGAACTGCAATTTCCAACCCCTGGAGGACAAATAAAGGTTCATCTAATCTAAATGGCAGTTTGTGTGTGTGTGTGACAGACCTGTTTTGGCAGTTTGAGGTGTAGCAGACTGCTCTGCCTCAGGGTGGTCTGCAGGATCTTGACAAGATCCACCGGCTTGCAGGCCGTGAGCCTGGGCATAAATTCCAGCAGCTTCTCCACAAAAGTGTCCTGGAAGTGGGGCAGCTCGGAGGCAAACAACCTGGATAAAAGGGAGAAAGACATGGGAGGAGGGCGGCATGACGAGTCGAAGGCTTGTTTGGTGTGGCCAGGCTAGTTTCAAAACTCAGGGACTACTGCCCAAGTGGGTAGTATGTGACATACCTCTGGAAGGACTCCACCTCCTGTAAGAACTTCTCGCAGAAGCCAATGAGGGGCTCCACCCTGAGGAGACAGGAGGGTTGAACAGGGTCAACATTCGCCGTCTGAGCCTCTGGCGATCGCGTTGAGAATCTGCTTGGCTGGTCTACACGGTTGATCTGGTGTGTCTGTGAGTGGGCCTACTAACCCACGCTTGGTCCGTGCAGTGAGGACTAACTGGAGGGCCTTAGCCTGCAGGCGTACATGATGGATGGTGGCAACCAGTCTGGTCTCCAGTCCGCTGTACAGGAACTCCAGCTTATAGGTCTCCTCCAGGATCTACACAAACACACAGTTTACAGGTTATTGCAGATGAGTGTCTATGAAGGTGTGTGCTCATTCCCCACTCAACCCCTTACTTGTCGAGTGGCAGCGGTTGCCATGGCGTTCTGTTTGAGGCAAAGAGGGACAGCCATGTTCCACAGCTTCTCTTTCAGAGCCTGACGGGAAGAGGGCAAAGGTCACCAAAACTATACAAGTCAACACTGAAATAACCAAGGCTGGTAGATAGGCCCACGACACACACATACACACACCTTCATGAGAAGCAGCTGGCAGTGCAGGTAGGTGGCGCAGAAGTGCGCCGCTCCAGCCAGCTCTGTCTGCAGCTCTCCGAGTCTCAGCAGGTCTCTGGGGGAGACACAAAGGAGAGACATGCCAACACGGGACCAGAAGGATTAGGGGTTAGGGCTATGGCTAAATATATGGACAAGAAAATGGTGTGATAGATAACATGTGCATAGTATGAATGAGTGTACTGTGTGTGAAAAGGAGAGAGATTGTGTATTGTGTGTAGTACATACACGTGTGTAGTGTGTTTGTGTGACTATGTGTACCTGATGGTAAGGTCCAGGAGATCCTGCGCTCCTGGTGTCTCCAGGTTGTGGATGCTGCTGACCCGGCTGAGGCTCTGCTGGAGGAACTGCTCAGCTGCCTCCAGGCTGCCAGACCCACAGGCTGCACCTCCACACTCCAGCCCAAACATCTGTTTTCTGCCTGGCAGCTGCAGAGCAAGGGAAGACAAACCAGCAAGGACTGTTCCCGTCTCACTATTGTCTCATACTTACATCGCTAGACCTGGTAGAGGTTGGATGTGGAGGAGAGTTATGTGTCTGGATGTTACCGTGAGAGGGGGCACCAGGTGAGACAGGCTGTCTCTGAGGTAGGCGTAGTGTCTGAAGGTGTGATCAGAGAACAGGGCAGACATGGTGGGACAAGATGTGGCAGCATTGAACACCAGCACCAGCACAGCTATGTCTGACACATGCACAGTCAAGGATGCAGACAAAACTAGGGAAGGTGCGTTAGTGTGCGTGTGTGCAAGGATACAAGCTGGGTCATCCATGTCGGGCTCTGGCGTGTCAAAGTAAGGGTGTGTGCTCAGGAGCTCAGGGACCAGAGGAAGAACCAGGTTTGGATGACGACAACCCAGGAACTTCAGACACCTGGGAAGACAGGACCATGATAATATATACTGCACCCAACCCCCCACTCCCCACTCACAGAAAGCGAGTCTTACTTCCAGACAGAGTTACGGTCTGTGGGATATTTGGTGAGGTTCTTGAGCAGCTCTAGTAGGGCCATCTGGATGCACTCCTTGGTGGACACGTTGGTGTAACACAGCAGCTCGTGCAGCGCCTCCCGAATATCACGGGACGAGTCCTACAAGGATGCAGGGGTCACAGGTCAAGCCCACCATTTTACCATAGAACACTTTTTAATTCACGGTAGAGATGATGTGTGTTTTGGAAAGGACTGAAAATGTGGAGAGAGAAAGAGAGAGGGGATGACATGCGGTATGGAGCCTGGGCCAGATATGAATCTAGGCCTAGGTGCATGTAATGGTCTGGGGTCTCATTTATAAAGCTTGCGTACGCACAAAACGGGGCTGAAAATGTGCGTACGCCAGTTTTCACGCAAAGTCAGTGATTTATAAAAAACAAACTTGGCGGTAGAATGTGCGGTCCTCCACGCAAACTATGACCCTCCCGTAAACCTACGCACTTTTTGGAGACAGTGGGAATTGGAGACACATACTGCAAAAAGTAAAAGTCGGAGAAGCTATAACTCGTAATATTTATGCATTTTGTTGTTCTCACACACATTGACTCAATTTATGATTATAATGAAGATTAAATACATCAGTGTTATTTGAGCTTGAACTGCGTGACAATTGTTCCATACACATCTTGTACAATGCAACTCAAATTTGTAATCAATATTCAGCGCTGTCTGTCTCACAATCAGATTGTCCTTTTACCGCAGTGTAGGAGGCTGAAATGCATGTAACTACAGAACACAAAGTATAACTAAATATATTTCTTTAATACTGTGCATATATCATCATATGTCAAAAACTGGAAATACAGTTGTTAAGCTCTCGCGCAATCACTACACTCATTACACTTCAGAATCAGAATTCGTTAATCGCCATGCAAGATACTTAAACATGGAATTTACTTCTGCAGTTGTTACCGCTTCTTCTCCGGTTCTGCCACTTGGCGCTGTCGCATTAGTGTTGTTTTTTGTTTGCCTTGATTCACCGTGAAAAAGAATCACCTGCCAGGTTCATGCATGATAATGATACTAGATTAGCATTCATGAGGTCCTTTGCATTGACCATTTATGGTTAAAAATGGGCGTGTTCAGGGCGGGGTGCAATGATACTTTACGTACGCACACTTGTGGTTAAGCTGTGATTTATAAAGCGAACATTGCCTACAGGTGTGCGTACGCACGGTTTTATAAATCTGAATTTTTGTGTGCGTACGCCAATTTACGCTTTTGGGCGTACGCACACTTTTAGTAAGAATTCTACGCACTCCTTTATAAATGAGACCCCTGGTGAGGCAGACTGATTCTGTGTGTCTGCATCTGTATATGTGTGTGTGCCTGCACATGTGTGTGGTATATCTACCTCCAGCACAGCCAGCACGGTGTCCAACTGGTCTTCTCTCAGGGTGATGTTGGTGGAAATCTTCCGCAGCACATGGATGGACTGCAGACGAACCTCTTCGATCTCGTCGTTGAACATGTCCACCAGAAAGTCCAGGCACTTCTCAGCGAAGCTAGCTGACGACTGGGCCAGGGCACACAGAGCCTCCACCGCTGCTATACGCACCTCTGGAGAACAAGGAGAGAAGAGGAGGTGAGATGAAAGGAAAAGGAGGACAAGAGAAGAGAAGAGAGGAGAGAAGAGAGGGAAAAGAGGACAAGAGATGAGAAGTGGAGAGAAGAGAGGAGATGACGGGACAAAAAATGTCCACACACACAGACACGCACACACTCCCGCTCTACGACCCTCTTGCTTACCGTACATCTCGTCCTCCAGGCCATGCACGAAGGCCCCACAGGCCCCAGAGGCAATGAGGTTGACGGCGTTGGTGTCCACCTTCTCCTTGGGGGCGTCGTCCGCCCACTTCCTGCCGGAGGAGAACTCACCAGACGCGTATAGCTCTTTGGCTCTCTCGTGGGCCGTGCGCTTCCTCTGCAGGGTGCAAGGCGACATCAGGAGGGCCAGACAGCGCAAAAAGAGGTGGGGACAACTGGGATTCGCTAGGTCAGGGGTTTCCAACCCTCGTCCTTAGGGATCCCCTGCCCTGCATGTTCTAGATATGTCCCTGCTCCAACACACCTGATTCTAATAAATAGGTTGTTCCCAGGCTTCTGCTGAGCTTGATAACGACCCATTCATTAGTATGCATGCAATAGTAGACCATGTACGGCAGAGTTTATAATTTACTTAATTTTTTTATTCAGTTTGTGAAAGATTGTGCGATGTGGGAGATGGGGAGAGCTGCCCTGCTTATTTTCTCACCCTGAGGTCTGACATCAGCTTTTTGTCCAGAGTCTGCTCCAGGAAGTGGGGGCTCACCTGCAGAATGGACCCCTACAGGAACAGAACAGCCATAGTACTTCACAATTCTTTCCTTTTTAAGATACATTTTTGGTGGCAATTCTGTCTTAATGTGTGTTTGGAAAGGACAGGAAATTAGCCTGGGCTGGATTCAAACCAGGCTCTCACAAGGCCTCAGCATAAATTACGCGCTGGGGACATAGTCCTTTTCAATTCTAATAGCTCATGTTTATTTGTGTATGTGAGCACACCAACCAGTGTCTTGGCCGCTTGCACTCTGACCACCCAGGAGCCATCGCTGACCATGTGACTGATCTTCCCAAACGAGTCATCCACCAGCCGGACCTCCTCATTGGATGAGGGGATGGGAACGATGCTGATTGGACAAACAAACAAAAAGACATAATCGTTGTATTGTATAGGGTGGTGCAGCCTCCAAGAGGTGGTGTAATTATGTGTGTTTGTGTCTCACCTCTCCGGGTACAGCTGGCTCAGGACCCACACCATCTGGACAGCTGCCGAACGCACCTGCTCAAAGTCGTCACACAACAGCCTACAGGCCTGGTAGGACACAGACAGACACACAGCATCAGGTTTACCACAAGCGTGCATTTTATGATATACTGCTGTCAGGGATAGAACATTTCACATCCTTACATGTTCATATATGTTCGGCTGGATCTGCATTCCTCTCTCATGAAGCTGCAACTGGAAGCCAAATAGCCATAAGAGGATGACAACCAACCGACCCCATGCACTTGGAATGCTCAGAACTTTATCAACTACTTCAGCAGGAAGAAGTGTTATTATACCATTGCCTTGATGGCTGCTGTGCGCACTCGAGGATCCTGGTCTCCAAAATAGTCGCTGATGACACTCTGGACATCCCTGGCACACACTCCCCCAGATGTCCCTGGAACTGCTAAGACAGCAACTTAAAGATATCAACAACGATAAATGTAACTTTCTGTAATTCATGTATAATACCAGATGACACACAATGGTGTGCATTTTACCTGTACCCACACCTGCTGTCATACCTGTGGACAGTCCCTCTCCATCGTTAGTTAGAGGCGTGCCCACAATACCCAGACATCCCAGGAGCTGCAAACACTTGTTCCGCACCCCAAAGTAGGTATCTGACAGGTGCTAAATGAAATAGAAGAAGTGGCCGCTCAAACTTCCCAGGCAGAATAGGGTAGCCACTGACATCAGGAACTCTGAAATTTGCTGTCCATTCCTGTGTATGTGTTTTAGGTGAGTCTCACCTTGCAGGCCACCTCTATGAGTCTCTGTCGGACTGCAGGGTTGTTTGGTAGCTGGGTGCCGATCACCAGCAGAGTGTCCAGCAGCTGGGCCAGCACCTGGTGAGATTCTGGTGGAAGAAAAAAGAGCCCACAGACATGCAAACAGTCGATAAAAAAAACACTGTCTAGTAGTCATATATCCAATAGCGTGAAACTGAGTTTGTGAGCTTGGCGTACTCTTACTCTCACTGTTCAGCGTTCCAATGGCATCGTCCACGATGCTGTCAGGACTGAAGCCCTGGGTCTTGGAGAGGAGGCCCAGTAGAGAGGCAATCTTCAGCCTAACTGAATGGTCCGTCTCCTGTGGAGGAACAAGGTGGTTGTGAGTGCAAGCATGGCTGAGTAACAAATAGATACCGAAACATAATAATAACTCCATAAAAACAGGGATAAGAGGCACTGAAGTCTTAGGTCGCTTTAGAGGTGTCAGGTGGCTGAGAAGATTGGGAGTCGGGCTAGTAATCAGAAAGTACCCGATTCGAACCCCGGCTGTGGCAACATGACGTTATGTCCTTGGGCAAGTCATTTCACCCTACTTGCCTCAGGGGGAATGTACCTGTACTCTTGCACTGGTTAAAAGCGTCTGCTAAATGCCTAAATGTAGAGGCTTGCCTTGTAGTAATGTTCCAAAAGGATCCGGAAAACCCCTTCGACGCTCTCCACCTCCACGGGCTTGCGGGCGAACTGTAGCAGGTACTGCAGGGAATCCGTGGAGTTGGTGGCCTTGCATAGGTCAATGTGCAGCGCCGCTGACTTGCTAGGTTTCGACAGACGGAGCTTCTTGGCCGGAACCTCCTCTTGAGGCAGCTGCAGAAAGGACGACGGATAGATAGCTTGTTAGTTGTTTACCAGCCAGGCACTCAATAATAGTCACAGTTAACATTTTGCAAACTATGGTCAGGTAGATAAGCTAAACCAAGAGATCCAACTGAAAGGGAACCATAATAGTTTTCACTTCGTCTTGCCCCCCCCCCCCCAACGTCAATTATATTTACATTTATCTTCTAACAGCCATAAGACATAAAATGTTCACCTGACCTATACCTTCCTATTTCAGAGATGGATAACATATCTAGTTTATGTGTCACCAAAAGTGCCTTAGTATTATTTTGAGAATCCTGACTTGATTTCTCGCTACTAATAGCTAGCAAGGCTAGGTCTAGTAGAAACATGGCAGCCAGTTGCGTTACAGTACAAGCCTATTTTCAACATACAAGTGCTACTGTACAAGCCGGATAAAATGTGTTACTAAATACATACCTGAACAACTTTAGAGAATTCCTCGTATACTCGTTTTTTTAGATGCGCTGCCATTTCGTAGCCGCCTGTAAGCAGCTAGTTAGCACACTAGCTCACACGCTAACAAGAAAATGTTCTTTCTGACGACCCGTAGAGGCAATACCATGTCAGCACCAGCCAAGGTATGTTTCCTGATGATCATGTGTACTTCAAATCCCCAAATACAATACAGGTTTTTGAACTTTATTAATTAAAGAAAGAAGAATGCTCTTTAATAAGACATTAATAGCACATTTCAGAAAACAGTATGTATCCTTTTGCTTTTCTCTCACAGTGCAAAACACATGTTCCTAAAATGTTTTGCATTTAACATAATCTGTACAGTAGTTCCGTTTCCTGCAGCCAGGCCAGTATATATATAGTAACATCTTACCACCAGGTTAATGTGAGTTTACAGAAGCAGTCATAGCTCTTAAAGAGGACCCACTGTTGGTGTTGTGGGGCTGGTAGCCCTGGGCCTCAACATCCATCCTGATGCAGTCTAGGTCTGCCACCGTGGGAACGGCCACCACACCACAGACTCCTTGTCCGTATCCAGGCTTAACGGCATTAATATAGACATTCTTCCTCTGTCCACAGCACGGAGATGATGATTGTGGAATGGCAGACAGCAATGGCCTCGGCTATGGCAATTCTAATCAGCACCTGGAGTAGCACCAAGCCCATGAACTAATTGTTCATGTTAAAAGTATGTCTATTAGACTGGAATACATATCTAAATATCATGAAACACAAGGTGAACCATTTCTGCATTATGTTGCACCATTTGCGTGTCTGATGTCATTGTAAAGAATAATTATAAGATTAAGGATAGTTACACTGACTTTAGGGACAATGTTTTCCTTGAGTGGGCACCCTGGACAAAAAGGGTTGCCTCCCCAAAAAACGGTGGCATCTCCTACAGCTGTTACACTAAAGGTTTGATGTTGTAGTGGACTGCCTCACTGTGTACCTGTAAGCATCACAGATTTGTAATCTTGATGTCAAGTTGCCTGAGTAGACCCTGCTGTGAGCGTACCTGTTGTCTGTAGGTAAGCGTTCAGTGCGCAGGAACTCAAGGATGGCACCAAAGTGAGTCCCATCACGGTCAATGAAGTACCGGCCTTCGTTCTTTTCGGACTATAGGGCGCACTTAAAAGCCTTTCATTTTCTCAAAAAACGACAGTGCGCCTTCTAATCCAAAGCAATTTATATATGGATTAATTCTGGTTTTACATTTTACATGTAATTTAGCAGACGCTTTTATCCAAAGCGATTTGGTTTTGCTTACTGACCCCAGCATTACGGCTACCGTAGCCAGGTGCGTCACGGAGTAATACATACTGTGCTTCACCATAATATTACAGTGTGTATAAGGATCCCAAAGTGGCACCTGTCAAAAGACACGCTTACGACGCGGATTTATCTGACTGTTTTTTTCCCCGCTTAATGCGCTTTATAGTCCGGTGCGTTTTATATATGAACAAATATAGAAAATAGAGCATTCATTGACAGTGCGCCTTATAATCCAGTGCCCCCTATAGTGCAAAAAATACGGTAAGAAAGGATACAACCAATGATAGGGAGCAAACATGTCAACAGGTGAAAAACAAACTTTTCAAAAACATAAATGGGGCAGTTCAAAACATAACTTGGAAAAGGTTGGTGTATTTATCAATAATTTTGAATAAGACTGATCCAGTCACAAGCAATGAGATTACATGGAATATTCAAATGTATTTGCTTCTGAAAAAATAGACATGACAAGTAGGTTCTGTCACATAACTCCTGTCCTGGCATCATTACATTGGCTGCCCATTCAGGCTAGAGCCGATATTAAAGTTCTTCTTTTAACTTAAGGCATTAAATGGACTTGCACCATCTTATTTAACTGATCTACTTTCTCCCTACATTCCACCACGTCCTCTTCGTTCTCTTAGTTCAAACCTCCTTGTCTTCCTACCCATAGACATCTATGATCCCACCAATCAACAAGAAGTCAGCTGGTGTCAGGGCCTTCGCCTACCATGCTCCTTTTCTATGGAATGGCCTCCCACTATGTTTTAAAGAAACTACATTCCTTGAAAGTCCCGTCTCAAAACATACCTCTTCAGTCAAAATTTTGGTTTTAACCAATTCTTCACTGATTAATCATTTTCCTGTGGTGTTTCAATAGTTTTATTGTCTGTTATTTTTGTACTTGATTTTATTGTAAAGTGTATTGAGACCATGCACCATAGTGATTTTGCACTTTAAATAATAAATTGATTGACATGAGTCATTTGAAGAATACTTACTCCAGCCCAATCATTGATATGTGGAACGTAACATCGTTAATTTACTAACCATTTATTCACCGCAGTGTTATTTGTAGTGTGAGCTTCCGCTACCTTAATATGTTCGCTAAAATACGCTATTGCCTGACGTGAACTGCAACAGCCAGTCACATTGAGACAAGGTTGTACCAACTATTTAAAACTCTTAATACTTTTACCGAAAGTACAGGGTAGGGTTGCTTCCCTGTATATTTGTAGTCTGGAAAACTCATTTCGGCTGTTGGATTTACAGTGTGTAATATGGTCAATGTATAACCTCAGGTTTGCATCAGTGGGTGTGGCCTATTCCTCTTTTGGCAGATAGGTGGAAGGATACTCAGGTGCTTCAAGATTGATTTCGGTCTGGTGTCATTTGGCAAGTAGTTGTACCTTTGTTTTTAGAGAATCCGTTTTATTCGCCTGTCAAAATAACTAGAGTGAATATGAAGTCTACATGCTATAATTACACAATATGTACACATGATTTGAGTTTAAAACAAACTTTGTTTTCTGGATTTTATTGTTTTTGTACAGAAAAAAAAGGTCTTGCTTCCATCTCATAGGGTGGTGACAACCTGGAACAGGGGAAAGGTTTTCATTAAGGAAAATAATTATGTTATTCATCCAATTCAATAAATTATTGCAGTGGCACCCTTCTCAGACAAATGCCTCTATGTCTTCAACTAAGGGCCACACTGCTCTGAGGCACTGAACCCAGAATCACAGAACGTGACCCCAAGCCAGCAACCCCAGAGAGAGTGGCCTGCTCCGACTCGTCATCGTATCATCACTGAAGGGATACCATTAAATTGCTTTACAAATAAAAGGATCACCCTCAGAGTAAACACCATGAACAGCTTTGAAACAAGTCCTGATTCCAGCAACCACACCAGAGGAAAAACTGATAGCAAGCATTACCCTCTCCTACGAAGAGCAGGCCCTATCCTGGTGGTTCCTTACCCTCTTTATACAGTGGGTACTGGGGTTCCCTGGGGCATGGCTGGTGCCTCAGGCTTAGCTCCCTTCTGCTCAGACATGGGTGTGGTGGGAAGGGTCTCCTCTTTGGGTTCCACAATGCTGACATGGTCAGGCAGGGGCTTCTTGGGGCCGATCTTGCCGCTGGGATCCCATGGCAGCATGATCTTCACCTTGATCCCCAGCACGCCTGGAGAACATAGGAGTCATGTTAAGATAGTGCAGACTGTAAAAAAAATAAAATAAAAACTACCTCAGGGCTCCATGTGGGAAAGATTTAGACAGTGAGCGTGGGATTTTGATGGAATGTGACTTTCCTTGCCCTTCTCAGACAAATGCCTCTATGTCTTCAACTGAAAGGACACGCTGCTCTGAGGAACTGAACCAAGAATCACAGAACGTGACCCCAGGCCAGCAACCCCAGAGTTACAATGTCCCATTCCGACTCGTCATCGTATCATCACTGAAGGGAAAACTAATTACATTACCTACCTAGAATGACTTGGGCCATACATACATGAGAGGTCCTGGAAGCTAGATACGACATTTAACCAGGGTATCCACACCAGCAGGAGGACCTCCTCACTTCTCCATACTCACCCTGCCTCAGCAGAACATGGCGAACAGCTGTGTCAACATAGTAGTTGACGGGGTCGCCACTGTGGATCATCAGGCCGTCCACAAACTTCATGGACTTGGCCCTCTGGCCCCTCAGCTTGCCAGAGACCACCACCTCACAGCCCTTAGCACCACTCTCCATGATGAACCTCAGCACACCATAGCAAGCCCTAAGGGAGGGAGAGACACTGTTAACATCTCAACATTCAAGATGACAGATGTTCATTGCCAACCTGAAGATGCAATAATATTAGGGTTGAGAGTTTATTACATCATATTGGGATTTCACAGATGAAATCTCAAATTGTCATCCCTTCTCAGACAAATGCCTCTATGTCTTCAACTAAGGGCCACACTGCTCTGAGGCACTGAACCCAGAATCACAGAACGTGACCCCAAGCCAGCAACCCCAGAGAGAGTGTCCCGCTCCGACTCGTCATCGTATCATCACTGAAGGGAGACTGAACTGCGTTTGTCAACACAGCGCCAACACCAACCTGGTGTCATCAACTGGTAAAGAAAGAAAGCAAAGCTAACCAAGATCAACAAGAAATATTTGTAGTTAACACAAACCTGTATTTAGTTGGGTAATACTATGCTACAAGCAATATTCTACGTGCAATCACTTGACTGTATGTCACTTCACACTTCAAGACAGGAACCATCTCACTTAACTCTGCCACTTATGGGCAATGTTGATCTTAGATCCCTACCTTGTCCTTGATTTCTTGTAACTTGTATTCTCCTGTATCTTCTGGACTTTATATTATAACCTTTTGTTCTGAGTGCTGTACTGTACCCTGCTGCTGTTGTAGACGGCAATTTCCCCTCTTGGGGACAGATAAATTATTTTCTTATCTTATTAACTGTAAAGTACATGCTTACCTGCGTACAGCCAGACCTCCCAGCAGTTTGTATCGCAGAGATTCAGCCTGGGCAATGGCACAGAGACCACGAGTCGCCACCTTCTCAGCATACAGCTACAAGAACAGACAGGGGGTTTAGGAAGGATCAAAATTGGGGACCACAAGTTGCCACCAATAGTTGAAACCTATTCCTTTTCAGACAAATGCTTCTATGTCTTTGTTGTTTGCTTCCTACAAGTAGAATACTGCCCGTTGGAGGTGCCTGCCTTAAACTTTAATCTGTTCGGCTGAATGCTCTTATAGCTCTTCCCTTTGCATTTACATTACATTTATTCATTTAGCAGACGCTTTTATCCAAAGCGACTTACAGTAAGTACAGGGACATTTTCCTTGAGGCAAGTAGGGTGAAGTGCCTTGCCCAAGGAGACAACATCATATAGCCACAGCCAGGGTTTTAACTCGCAACCTTCCGATCATGAGGCCAACGCCTTAACCATTGAGCCATCTGACCCCCCTATTGACCTTGCACTTATTGGTTTCTCCCGATGCATGTTTCATAACAAGCCCAAGTTTTAGACTATCATGATGCTATGCTCAGTGACCAATGATCTTTTGTAATGCTCTCTCTTGTAAGTTGCTTTGGATAAGAGTCTGCTCAATGAATAAATGCAACTGAAAGGCTACACTGCTCTGAGGAAGTGAACCCAGAATGTGACCCTGGGTGAGCAACCCCAGATTGTCCCGCTCCGACTTGTCATCGTATCATCACTGAAGGGAAAACTGTTAGAACTTCATCTATAATGGTCCCTTATGCAGCAGGATCAGAGACAGGCCACCAACTGGTCAAATACTGGTCAGTTATGACAATCAGGAGCCTTTACCTCCACACTACCCTCGGGGAAGCCGAACCTCTTCTGAACCACAGCGGTCAGCTCCCTGATGCGACGGCCCTTCTCACCCAGCACGTTCTGGGTCCTGAAAAATACCACAAGTTTCTAGAGCATTTCAGGAAATAACACATCAACGACGCGTGCTGCAGATGGGATTCAGTCAGACTACAACGATAATGAATGATAGCAATAAGCACTCAGCATGTCAGCACTCCCTGCCAGAATCCTACTCTCCTGTTTACAGCAGCTGCAACTACAACATAATTTACATAACTTATTACCTCCTCATTCCGATAATGACAGTGGCCAGTTTCTCAAGCGCAGCTCACTGTCCCTTTTCCTGAGGCACTGTCTCAGATTTTACATTGCGGATAAACATAATCGTAGAGGCTTTCTAGTGCAGCGTAGCATCACTTATACTTCAATAAAACATGAATTAATACGTTCATTAAAGTCTCAGACGAGGGAGCTAAGCTTAACATTTTACTAGTCAAAATCGCCTGAATTCGCCAATCTACACAATACGCTGGGAAGGCAAAGCACGCGTACACGGATAGGGGAATGAAATTCTATCAGAGTAGGAATCCGGCACAACACCGGCAGCTGACGGCAGGCTCACCTTGTGGCCAAGATGATGATTTCGGTCCTTGTTGGGGTGACGCGAACCTCCACACCGGAGTATCCATCTTCGGCAAGCTCACGTGTCAAAAACTCGTTCAGCTCAGCCTTGAAGATTCCATCAGAGACAAACTAAACAAAGAGAAAACTGTTAACGTACAGATTACCTCAGACAATTCATACTGCAACCTACTCGTTGCATGGCGGAGCAGCTACTAGCACTTCTCTCTCACTGTGACGGCCGCTACCCAACGAATGGGCTAACTCGCCCGATTTGAGGATTGTTCATCCAAGTACTAGAATTTAAAAAAATGTGCGCAGAAAGACTGTATGCCAGCCACAATCCAACATCCATCAGACAAATTTAAACTTGAAATACAAAGCCTAGTACCAGTTTGGTGCAGGCTCTGCCATGTTTGTCGAGTGAGGATTCATTGCACGTCGCATCTATGTCAATCCTACGTGTAACAACGGTAGGGGAATCGGACTACCACAACAGGTTACCTGAAACCATCAATACTAATACGAAAAGTCTTCATTTCACAAATATATATATCCTTGAATGGTTATTTTACACAAAATATGTCCTAACCTTCCTCTTCTTGGAGATTTGCACCGCCATTTTGCTGAAGGCCGTGGACAGGAAAGGAATTGTATGGGAGGCGGAAATAAGTTTATACCCCACTGGTGACTTCCGCGGAAACCGCTGTTATGGTACTTGTAGTTTACTACCAAAACATCGCAGCCCCAAAATGTATCTTGCATTCGATACCAATGTAATGGATTAAGAAACAAGCTTTGGTGCATTCTACATAAAAAATCTAATTTATAGACCTATTCTAAGTTTCATTATAGTGTGTATATAGTGTGCATATGCATAAAATAACCTACCTAAATAAAAAACCTCATACATTAAAGAGGTCTGAATTTTCAGGGGACTAGCCATCTCATGCAAGAAAGTTGTAACTAGAAAGAGTACCATTTCTGGGAAAATTGTGAGGTGTGTTTGCGTCAGATGCAGATGGTTGTGTTTATTTAACTTGAATTGTACAAAATATATTTCTTTATATTCATACAAATATGCAAGCTTATTTTTATGAAGATTGCATAGATTTAGAAGCATACATTTATTGCTGTTCATTTACAACTCAAAATTGAAGGAGTGAAGAGTAGAATTAAACTGATGTCTTCTCATTTCTCCTGCAAGAGGCAATCATATTGCTTTTATTCATTCATTTAACATTTAAATTGAAGCCTATTGTAATGACGTTGTCACCAGCATATCGCAGATGGAATTGTGATTTAAACAGTACCATCTGCTAACTCCCCTCCTTGAACCGACAGGGATTTGAGGGCTCTGATGATCCTAGGAGCTATGTTGTTTGGGGCTTTATGCCTTTATGGGAGTCCTATCGAGCCTTTTTGGCTTGTGGGACTCCCAAAACAGTTGACAAATATTGGCAGGCCAAGCATGCCGTGGCTCGTGTGGTCAAAAACTCAGGTTTGGGAGGAGTTTAGGGAGGCCATTGAGGAGGACTATCAGTCAGCCTCAAATAAATTCTGGCAAACAGTTTGGCGCCTTAGGAGGGGGAAGCAGTCCATTTACGGTGCGAGTGGAAAGCTGTTGTTGGACAGTGGAAGGAATACTTTGAAGATCTCCTCAAACCTGCTTTCACTTCTTCGGAGGAGGAAGCAAAGGCTGGGGACTCGGAGGCAGACTTGCCTATGTACTTGCTGTAAGTAGCTCTGGATACAGTAAGAGCATCGGCAAAATGATTAAACGTAAACGTAGTCGATGGGCTCCTTGGTGGTAAAGCTCCGGGGGTGGATGAGATCCGTCCCGAGTATCTAGCTGGATGTTGTAGGACTGTCCTCGTTGACATGCCTCTGCAGCATCACATGGCAGTCTGGAACAATACCTTTGGATTAGCAGATCGGGGTGGTGGTCCCACCATTCAAGAAGGAGGACCAGAAGGTGTGTTCCAATTACATTAGCAGATGCTCTTATCCAGAGCGTCTTACAACAAGTACAGAGACATTCCCCCTGAGGCAAGTAAGGTTAGGTGCCTTGCCCAAGGACACAACGTCTTGTAGTCACAGCCAGGAATCAAACTCGCAACCTTCCGATCACAAGCCCAATGCCTTAACCACTGAGCCACTTGACTCCCCAGATTACAGAGGAATCACACTTCTCAGCCTCCCTGGTAATGTCTACGCCAGGGTACTGGAGAGGAGAATCCGACTGATCCAACTCGGCTTCAGCAGGAGCAGTGTGGTTTTCGAGGTCTTGTTCACAAGTGACGGAAGGATGGAACATGAGGTTTACAGGTAGAGGGGTGCCTCGTCTGCAGTGATGCAGCCTCTGTATCGGACTGTCGTGGTGAAAAAGGAGCTCCCGATTTACCGGTCAATCTACATTCCTGCTCTAACTTATGGTCATGAGCTTTGGGTCATGACCAAAAGGACAAGATTGCGGATACAATAGGGTGAAATGAGTTTCCTCTGCAGGGTGGCAAAGTGCGCCTTTAGGGATTTGGTGAGGAGCTCGGTCACATGGGAGGAGCTCGGAGTACAACCACTACTCCTCCACGTATTCAAAGTGTTTGTAAAACACACTCCGGACCAGAGACGCAACGGCTAAGCAGTGCTAAACGTAGTGAGAGCAGAGTGTTTTTTCCATTTACTCATGATACCGAGAGGTCGGTTTACCGTCAAGAAAGTACTTAGTCAGGTACTGGCTAACTCCAGTTCCGAAGAAAACATACAGTTGTCCAGTGACTACGAACTGACGTTAGTATTGACTGCGAGTCTGTGCACCATAGTCCACAATCAGCACAAGCTATAGCAAAGTCTTCAACTTAGCCTGGCCAGGGTGGAAGTATTCTACGAACGCCAAGCAGGGGACGTGGTCGAGGTGGCAGGGGGGCTCATAACACTGCAAATATGGGTTAAAATCACAGATTAAAACATACCTGTCCACACAGGAAAATAGTACTACCGCATTTTTGATGTGGTTCTGAGCATCAGTGTGGTCAGTAAGCACATTGAGTATACAATTTGGATCCGTGAATTTATTTCTACCCCAAATTTTATTTCATATTAAAGATATTTCACACTGACTGTTGATAGTATTCCCTTATCTCAAACTACTTTCAAGTTATAGCCTTTTGAAACCTTCTTATCAAAATTGAAAATTTTCCAATAAAGCCTTCATATGCAAATTTCACTCACATTACAAACTTTGAGTCATACTGAACAATTTTCTCAAACTACTTTCAAGTTATAGCCTTTGGAAATCTTGATATCAACATTTTTATTTAGGTTACAAATCGGAGAACACAAGTTACAAATAGGAGAGCATGAGTTACAAATCCTTGAAATAGTGTGTGTGGATTTTTTTTTTTACTTTCCTGACGCTCTTTATGATGAATTATGAAATTAATCTAGCTCCATAGTTGACAGCGTGAACGAGTGGTGAGATAGAACAACGGAAGAAGCTGGGAGAGGATGCGCAGCCAATTAGCTCACGGGATACATCCACTCATGCTCTCATTCGTCGATCTCGACCCGGGAACCAATCACGTGCCTTGTCTGAGTGCCTGTGGGTATGACAAAGCCTTTAAGAGAGCCTCTCTCCTTGTCTGGCATCCTGGAAAACCGTTTCTCATGCACATCACAATGAAACACTGCTTTCTGCAATACGGCTGCCGATATGGCGGATTTTTCTTCTTCATGGTCACTTGTCCACGAGGGATGAAAGATAATAAATGATGCCAGTTTAATGGGAATTATTTGGCAATTGTATTTATATGCATTTTAATGGAAACATTGTAGCCTACTTGTAGTCTAGCATTCGTCATTCTGACTTTGATGATGAGAAACACAATACTACACCATATGAGATGGCTCAAGCCATGTAATACTAGGTGTTGATAGTGGTAACCATGTTAGTGGCTCACTGTCACATTGGCATGGCCTCAGTAGACCAATCAGATTGATCTTTTCCCAGACATCCCCTCCTCTGCTCCTTGTAGCATCAAAAATTGCATACACACCCACAGACCCATCCTGAAACCCAATATACACAAAAGACTCGCATATCATAAGAGTCAATGGCATCTTACACAGACACAGCCTTCCTACTCTGCTCCCATCGCTTAGCCGGACCACTGTCAGGACCGGCTCAGCGTGCAGGTCACAGGTACAAATCTCATTCTGAGCATGAGGTTGGGAGATGTAGACGGCATAGTGTCCGGAGTCGTCCAGGCATACTTTGAGGACTGGACCCTCAGCCCTCACTGAGCACAATCTAGAGCGAAGGAAATCCAGAAGGGTGATGACATTGTCATCAATGGACAGAAGGGCGTAGCTTCCATCAGAGGACATCTGAAAGATGCGAGGGTAGCACATAAAGGAGGGGGGGAGCTGGAAATGCCAGCACACTGTCTCCTCAGCCACCTTCCATGTGTACAGTGCCCCTGAGGCAGACATCACCATCACAAAGTCATGGTGGTCTGGAAGAGTCCGGAAGGCCAGAACATGCTCTGCGCATTCTGAGCAGGAGAAACGTTTACTGATGGAACCCGACCATAGACTGGCAGCTAGCAGATCACCTTGATGTAGACCAATCAGGAAGGTGCTCTCAGCTGAGATCTGGGCATCTTTCAGATACAAGTGTATGTTACAGACAATGGCCCCTGTGGCCAGCTTCCAAACTCTGGTGAGACCATGCTCTGAAAAACACACTCCGATGTTTCCATTTGTGTTGATCAGGATGTCTGTGACCTCTCCACCATGGATACGGTGGAGGTTTCTTCCTGTTTTGCATTCCCACACATAAACATTGTGCCCTGATAGAGTCACAAGATGGCTGCCATCTGGAGAAAGGCAGAGCTTTTCTACAGTGTCGTCATGCAGAAACTTAGCTTTTGGACTTCCTGTCTGTAAGTCCCACATCCATACTGTTTCTGAACAGTCAGACACATAGAAAGTGTCTCTCTCTCCCACTGTCTCAATAACCACCTGCCTTACCCCAGCCTGCATTTTTGGGGCCATGCCTGCAGCATATACCAGCTCTGAATCCCATGTTGTGAGACTACCGTTTTCAGTGACAGCACAGAGGGTGGACCCCATTTTGAGGAGTGTGAGGGGCATGGAGAGTGTGCAGGCGTCTAAGGATAGAACACACTGGCCTGTAGTGATCCTCCACACCAACACTGAGGGAAAGACCTCTACCGTAGCCAGGAGGAAGTGACTGTCCTGGGATACCATAGCCTGGGTGAATGGCCTATCTTGCGGAGCCAGGAACTGGTCCAATTGTCCCCAGTCATGGGTATCCCATAATAAGATTTGCTGGGCTTCACACACCAGGAGAATGTGAGCCTCCTCTGAATGATCAATGTTTCTAATGTCAGTAGAGGAGCTCCTGCATTCTCTGATTAATCTGGGCACCTCCGCTTTGTTCACCGTCTCCCATAAGAAGATGTTTCCAACGTGGTCGATGCATGCCATTTCCTCTTCATCCTGACCTAGAATCATATAGATGAAAGCATTCTCTGTTGGACCAGAGCATGATGCCAGAAGACTGTAACTATTCATGTCAAACATGGAGACCATTCCTTTCTCCTGCCCACAGTACAATAAGCAGCCACCATAGGACGACAAAACAGACGTGATAGTGTTCTGGCACTGCAGGTAGGTGAGAGGCTCACCCTGGACTCCCCATACCCCTAAAATGTTCGAACCCTTCCACCACACGCACACCCTGTCCTCACAAACAACAAACCCTGCGACTGTTGGATGTGTATTTTGGTCTGGACCTGATCGTAGTCCCCCTATATCCTTTAACTCCTGAATGGTTTCCAGATCCTTCACATCCCACAGGAGAACCCTGTTACACTGAGTTGTCATAAGGATGAATCTTCCACTGTTCTTTACATTGACAAGGGACATTTTAGGCTCATGCGTCAGTATCAGCTCCTGTACATTGCTCCCCTTCCACACCCAGACAGAACCGTCACCCAAACATATGACCAAGGTCCCACACACTGTCCCTGCCATGTCTGTGACAGTACACTCTCCCTCCCCTGTCTCCAGAACATACCGCATGAAGGGAACCATGGAGAGGACAGGAGAGAGCACCACTCCTACTCCACTGCCCCTCCTCCTCTCCTGCTCCACTTCCCTAACATAACCCTTCAGCCCAGGGCACACCCCCAGGAAAGGATGCAGCTTCACCTCCATCACCATTGGGAGCTCCAGGGGGGAGCTCCCGAGAAGGCAAACAGAGGCTCTTAGAATCCCTGCTAAGAGCATCCTCTCTCTGGACAAGGCTGGCTGGGATACCCCTTCCCTCTCTCCACCCTCCTCCAGAAGGCATATCAGTTCACCCAGGAGTCCTGCTCTCAACATGGCTTGGTGGAATTCTAGTGACATCAACAGTCCATTCCTTAGCTCCTTCCATCTGTAACTCTTTTGTAAGTGATGGGGAAGTTCTAGAAGCTTCCGGAGGTTGATGCGCAAATGCTCAGAAGAAGAAAAAGAGGAAAAGCAGGAAGTGTGTTTGCTGACAGCATTGTCAGCAAACACATATGGTTGGCTGTGTGGCTGCCTGTCAATGTAAAATTTTCTAGCGGTGTTCGAGACAGCCCCAGTTTGAGTGGGTCCAGTGGTTGGGTTTATGACCAACGGTTTAGCTCTCCCGTAGGCCCAACGGCCGCTGAAATAGTCAGCCATTTCTGAGTGAAACTCAACTTTGGCCTCGACAACTTTCAGGTACCTCTTACACACCACCAACCCAAAATGCCTGCTAACCCAGAAGAGCACTCTTGCCCCTGCCACAGTCCTCTTCTCTAGGAACCCTTTCAGATCCAGCAGCAGCCTCTCCACATCCACCTCCGGCACCCTAAACCTGAAGGGGGCGCCCTCATCCTGCTGGATGTAGCCTGCCAGCACATCATCATGACTGGACAGCAGGTCAGCGAGCTCGGCCTCTGTGAGACCAGCCCTGGAGAGGGTGAGGTAGCTCAGGGCTACGGACACCAAGGCAGAGCCATGCTTCTCCTCCAGGTGCATCAGAAGGGTTGAGATGCTGGAGTGGACTCCTATAGGGAGGGACAGCTCAGTCACCTCTGTTGCTAAGAGACCAAAAGAAGAGAGAGGAAAAGAGGATAGAGGGAAATTCAGTTTTGAACCGGACACCTGTGTTATATAATGCACGTGCATGCATACAAACATGTACCTGAGCTCCACAGCGATGTGTGCGTGTGTAGGAGGCGTGCATACAGGGTCAAAGGGCAGGAGGCCAAAGCTTGGTTGACCACTGCCTGTTGTCCTGATGTCACCCTCCTCCCTGACGTGCTCAACAGATTCGCCAGCATCCTCACACACCCCGTTCTCTCCACTGACTCCAGCTCCATGTACACACAGCCGTTCGCTGCGGAGGACTGCGGATAGTGTAGTTTAAGGGTCTCCATTTGTGCAGGGGATACGGAAAGCACAAGTTTGATGTTGGGCGGGAGGGGAGAGGGGAGATTCTGGATAAAATGGACTAATGTGTGGCCAACCTGGTTCAGACCATCCAGAATGAGAATGAGAGGTCGCTTGGACGAAGGGAGGGTGGAGAGAAGACAGAGCAGTTTATGTCTGAGCTGGGGGAGGGACATGTTAGGGTTGGAATAGAAGGGAATGGTGGTGGGTGTATGGTCAGGATCAAGATTCTGGTTGTAGCTATGAGATATCTGGTAAATCAGGCTGAGGAGGAGGTGTTTAGGCGACGAGTGATTTGACTGGTCAATGAAAAAGATGATCACTTCAGGATCCTTGTCATATAGCCAAGGCCTTACCTGCGGAGAGACAAATAGAGATCAGGCTGTCAGGATGCTTATGATAGTGGAAGCTGTTAGACTAATATAGAGTGACATGTCCTCCAACCACCTGCTGGGCACAGTAGGAGAGCAGCACTGTTTTCCCGGTGCAAGGGCCTCCCACCACCAGTAGAGGGCGATGCATGTCATTTTGAACCAGGTACTTCCTGACCTCCTCTTCCTCTTTGCTTTTGACATAGTAGAGACGAGACAAAATAGAACACAGCTCCCTCTGCTCTGCCTGCTCTCTGGCTAACACATCACCAGGAACACTCTGCAGTGATTGTTTACCGCTTTCCACGGTGACCGACTGGGCAATCAAGCGTCGGAGGTCAGAGTGTATCTGCTCGCAGAGTTCCTCAACGTAACTCTGCTTTTTGGGTGGCGCAGAATGTTGCTGATGATCACATTCCAAGGTTGCAGTGTAGACCTGGATCTGACAGGAAGTCACTAGGTCGGGCAGGAAGTGTTCACAGAGCTGGGAAAGAAGCTTGTCTTCTCTCTGGCTGCTCCTGTTGGAGGTCTTGTGGATGTAGACCAGGCACCGGTTGGTTATGCTGTCAGGGGGATGGTTCTCCAGAGCGAACCGTAGATCACTATCAAGGACTGATGAGAAAGACATAAATCCTTTAGCGATATCACAAAAAACAGCAAAAATACTGTATATCACACTGTATAACACACATACACACCCACAGACAACCTGACCTGATCTGTAGTAGATCTGGGCTCTCTCTCTAGTCATGAGACCCTCCAGAACACACTGACTCACTGCAGCCTTCAGAGCTTCAGTCAACTGCTCCTGTTCGCTCATCTCCTCACAAAGACTGTCTGCTTCTCCTGTTGCCTCCTTTGACTGAATAATCAACCATAAGGTACTGTTACCATCTACTTTACAGCTATCAGTGTTGGCGGTTGCGTCCACTATGTTTTTGCAAGATGCTTCCTCACCTGTGCACCAGGTAGCCGAGATGGGTGGGCTTGTCTCTGCAGGCGGAAGCAGGGCGGCGTGGCGTTCTCGTCCCGGACGTATGCAGCCTCCAGGCCACGGGTGCTGATGCCCACTTGCTGGCCCGTCTGAAGAATCTGCTGGAACTCTGTCACATCCACCTGAGCAGGGAGACAGGCTGGGCCGTACTTCTCCCCGAGCAACGCCTACATGGGGGGAAAGCAGGTTATGATGCCTATTGCAAGAGGGCAGTCTTGTCTTGCGAATACACCAAACAACAATGAAAAAATACAAGCACATATTCAACACAGACGCTACACATTGATTTGAAAGGATGTTCTGAGTTTATGAGTTGGCAGTATTTGGAACAGGAAGTGTCTGACCAACAGGAAGGGTCCAGAGGAGCTCTCTCTGCAGGACTGCACAAGGTGCTCTCTGCTCTGCTGCTCTGGCCAGCGGCTCTGGTCAGCAGCCTCGTATGGGTCGATCACCTGGGTGGGGAGATGCACAAATGCACACAGGCACGCATGTGTGTGCATGTGCGCATATACATGCAGACACTTGACCCCCACCAAGGTGGTTCATGTACTAAATTAGATAGCAAGAATAATGGTGTTTACACACCTACATTTTGACAATATCCTGATTAAATTCAAACACATAGCACTGTAACACTGAGTAAAAATTGACTAGCCCAAACACACTGTAGCTAAGTCAAACTCTAAACTCCAACTCTCAACACCTGTTTGTTAACAATAGTCTCTTTCCACGCTCCTCTTCCTGTCAGTAGAGTGGTGTGTTGGGACAACTACGCCCTGCTTATTCTATTTAACTCAAGCTTACATTTACTGAAAAATTATCTGTAGGATCCAACATTTTCTTTGGCATCACCTTTCATGAAACTGATTTGCAGTCTTTGTCCATATAAGATAATGTATATATAGAATTATCTATAGAAGTCAATAGGTAATACATTTAGTAGGAAAAGACGGTTTTACCCTGAAGTCTAGTCCATGTGTGTGTCTGCAGTATTCCCTCACTTTGGGGAACACACACTCTCTCAGAGCCCTTCGCTCCTGCACAGAGTCTAGTGCGTAAACACACACACAGGTCATGTCATAATCATCTTGCAGTCTTACACCAGTGACACTAACAGTCAGACGTACCTTCTGGGTTGGAGCACAGATAGACCTTCACACAGGAGGACCTGAAGAAGTGGCATTCTATGGAACCTTCCATGAGTCTCTCCTACAATGGCACACCGTGGCTTAGCACAGGGATGACACGTAGACCAGCAGGTCCTCCTCCAACACGTTCTTCTCCCCTGCCTTCTCACATTCCTCTCAGGAAACTGTGTGTTGTTTTTATAATCACGCCCCTTTACTGGGTCACAATCGTGCAGGCACACACACGAACAACGCCTCACAACAGACTTTTCTATCTTTTATTATTTAACGTTTGTACACAATAAATACAAACTTTTTTCACAACCAATAATAAGCAGAAATAATGTTGTGCCTGTTCTCAACAGTGTCATAATGACACCACCACAAAAAAGGCCTGTTGTTCAACCACATCATTTTTAGCAGCTCTGATAAATCTCCCTCTTTTTTCCTCTTTTTTTTTTTTTTTTTACAAAAACAAAATAAAAAAAATCAATCCACAGGAACTAAAGACATCTTTTTTTCAGGATTATAGAGCCATAACTAGAAAACCAAGTGATGGGATACAGTTGTGTTTCTTTAGTCAATCGTCAGGGTGAGGACAGACTTCTGACTGGATAGAGGTTGTTGCTGTAAACCATAAACTTCAAAACAAGTTTGATGAACACTCTAAAGATCTTAGAAAGATCAAGCAGGCATCTGCAGAGTGTTGTCCGTCTGCACTGAGCAGGGGTCAGCTTCCCATCTGCAATGACGCAGGTAAAACAGGTTCCAGGTGATATCACAAGTTAGAGTTTCAGACTAATTTCTCCCAACGGGCAGACACATGCAGGCTGGGGCGGGTGCAACTAGCTGAACCCAGATCTGACGACATTTGTACTCCTGTCATAATAATTTTCCAAACACACACCAGTGTCTAAAAATCCACATTTTGTTCACATATTCTTACACATAACCATTATTCTTATGTTGTTTAAATCTTTATTTTCACACGGAGTAAGACATGGCTTGCATCTCCGACTGTGGGTGAAATGGCTGCCAGTGTCTCTTTCTCTTACAAGGGGAAGGGACAAAAGCTTTCAGACACACTGAAAAAAGATGGAGACAATCTTACATTGGGATGGACGGTAGGATACACAGACAGACAAGGAGCCAGACAGACAGACAGATCGTGTTTCAGACAGATATCCAATTACAGACAAGGAGAGGTGCATTAATTAAGAACAATGACCAAAAAAAAAAAACACTGGCAGAGAAACGTTAGAAGATAATAAATAAAAGTGCTATGCAGCCTCCTGGGTAGCTGGGGGGGCCGGGGGCCTCATTCGCTCAAGAGTCGAAAACCAAAACTCAGATTCCTCCATCTTCTTGCGCTGTCATTGTCGAGCAATTTATTGACATGTTCAGGGTTTGAAAAGGTCAAACTCTCCAACACAAAGGAAATAATACATAGGAAACAAGATTACTGCTTGCCTGAAAAAGTTTGTCATACGAAGAATGGTTCATGAGAGTAGGTAGGTAAGGTTACAGCAGGGAGCTGCTGGGCAGTCTACTGAAGCAGCACGTGTGTGTGTGCGCGCGTGTTGCTGTGTAACAACAGATAACACCAATGTTTACAAATTCGAAAGCAGCCGTTTCACCATTTAGAACAGTTCCACTAACCAATCTACCCTGCGGTTCCGGTGCGGAACGAAATGTTAGGAAAGCCGACAAGCTGTTGAACAGAGAGGAGAAGCACAGAGGGCGTGTATCTGTGTGTGTGTATGCGGGGTGTGCGGGACAGTACTGACACCAACAGACTGCCAATCAACAAACAGTCTGTCGGAGGGAAAAGAGAAGGGGTGAGGTGGAGGGGAAGAGGGGGGATGGAGATGAGGCTCAAGACGAGACCGTTGTGTCTGGGGAGGATCCAGCCCCCCCGACTGTCTCTATCACTCTCTTTCTCCCAGTTTGTCCCCCCCCTCCATCCCTCCCTGCCCATATTTTGTATGTATAATGCCCTTTCAGGTCGCAATATAGACTACTACATATCAAATAGATACTCCATTCAGTGGGTTAGGCTATAGAAAACGTTGAGCATTCCTATGACAACAGTAATGTACTGTACTAATACACATTAAATACGTATGATATGACTATATATGGCATGGAAGGGGGGGGAAACACAGATCAGCCCCTCCCACTTTCAGACTCTCACATCCTGGTTTCACTGAAGGTCAAGGCAACAGACAGTCTAATATGAGAGGAAAGGGGGAGCCATTCTGCGTTCAGAGGCTGTCTCGGTCTCTTCCCCTCTTTCCAGGGAAGGGGGTGTCCAGGGTGCAGCTCAGGGCCCCCCACCGAGCCTCACACCAGTGTGATCTCCACCTCCTCCGTCTTCTCCACTTGCCTGCGGGCGTGCTGCTTGGGGGGAGGGGGAGCGGCGCGTACCTGTGTGTGTTTGTGTGTTGGTAGAATGATGGGAGACAAGGAGCACACAGTAAGAGGCATAAACGCTCCTCCTGTCCTCTCTGAATATGGCACGATGCGTTGTGGTGTGGGGTGGGGGGTTGTGGGGGACCTACCGGCCGTAGTTTGCTGGGGCCCACGCTGTCGGGGCTGGGGCGTGGGGGTGGCTGCTGAAACCCCGGGGATATAGGACTCAGACATGCACTGTGGGCTGGGGGACAGAGAGAGAGAGAGAGAGAAAGAAGAATGAGAGAGAGAAAGAAGGAGAAATAATGAAAGAGAGGGAGAGGGACAGTCAGCAAACAAGATGCTAAAACAGTAACCTGTTCGCTCAGTTTCCTAGGACCCTAAATGACACTGTGTATCTACTACTCATCACTGCGTAATTCATAATCAAAATTAGTAGGTGATTTCACTCAGTAAGCTCTTTGTGGAGACCTATGTATGTAGGTGGGTGTTTGTGTCTGGTCTCTTACTGAGCACTGGCCCCTTGTGTGAGGGTGGTAGCGGTGGCCGGTGTTCTCCGTTGACGGATGGCGAGCGGGGGAGGGGCGGGGGTGTGGTTGGGCTGGAGTAGGAGCAGGCTGGGGACTGGTTGTACAGGGGAAGGGGTGGGAGCAAGGAGGGTGTCCTCTGAGAGGGGGAGATCTAGAAGGGGAGAGAACAACAAAAGGGAGGGGGAATCAGAGAGAGGGAGGGTAAAAACAAGAGTAAGAGCAAAAGTTGCAGTCAAACCCAAGACGGGAACCTTCTTTGATCATTACAAGACCCAATTTTCTATGGAGCCTCAGCGACAGGAAGCTTTCAGCCCAGGGGAGAACACAAACAGAGATAACGGTGTTCCTGTAGGCTGGGTCCTAATCACAGCCCAGGCCTTATCTGGGCTGGGAGAACACACTCAGTTACAGGAAGGATAGGACCCCTCCTTCCCCAACCAGACCTCTACACATAATTATGTTTATCCATGAAGCCTGGATAAACACTCACGCATACCCAGACGCACTCTCACACTGCACATGAATTGTAACATTCCCATAAACATCTAATCTCCCATCCGCGTAAGAGCGTGTGCATGAATGTGTGCGAGTTCGCACGCTGCACCTACCTGCGTGTCAGCCCCGCTCTCCCCATTCTCCGTCAGCTCTTCCACCAGCACGGAAGGGAACACGCCTGCCCGCCCGCCGAATTCGCCCTCCCAGAAGCCGTCGTCCGTCTGCGTGTCGCGGCTGAGCAGGCGGATGATAGCGCCCTCAGGGAAGGTGAGCTCCTCGTCCGTCTGGCCCTCGTAGTCGTACAGCGCCCGAACGTAGCTCACTGGTGGGGGAGAGGAGGGGGGAGGGTACTAACTTCTTATAACTGGTCTGGTGTAGTATGTGCTTGTTATGTGTGTGTGTGTGTGTGTCAGGGTTAGAGTTATTACATTTACATTTATTTATTTAGCAGACGCCCCCCTAGCATTGCGGGTTTATAGATTATGAATCATACACCGTGAGAAACCAAACAAGTGGCAAAGGGAAGAGCCATAAGAGCATTCAGCCAAACAAGTTACAATTACATGGCAAGCATCTCCAATGGGCAATAGTGTACCTGTAGGAAAGCAAACAACAATAACAATGCATGTCACATGTAGAGTACCAAACATTCAACGCAGGTTAGGACCGGGCAGAAAGGGCGACAGGTCCCCCAGTTGGAATACTTTACCCCTGGGGGAAAGACTATTAGGTCCAGCAGTCGTTCTTAAGTACCGTTGAACTCCCGGGGTTAGGGTCGGTACGATTGTAATTGCGCATAAACCTTCTTTTGTAATCAAGATTATGGAAATCATGTCTCTATCTTCAGTTATGGCATTTTGGGGTATGTGTGCGCACGTGAATGTGTGCGTCCATGCGAAAGCGAATGTGTGTCTGGGTGAGTGTGTGTCTCCTCACCGTTGGCATCACCGTTGAGGCTGTTGGTGTGGAGTTCTGGCTCGGTGGAGTTGGATGAGGTGTGTGAGCGTGCGTCAAGCGCTGCCAGGGACTGGAGCATGCTCAGTAGACTGTTGGAGGTGGGGAACTGGAGGTACTTCTCAGGCACATACCCTACATGGCCTATCTTGTTACGAGCCTGGGCCGTGCGCACACACATACACACACATTGAGATAAAGGTTGGAGGTTGAAACTGAGTTATGTAAGTGTTTATGGTGGGTGGTCTGTCTGGTGTGTGAATGTGTCTGTGCATGTGTGTGTGTGTGTCATTACCTTGACCCAGTCCTCCATATCTCCATCCTCTATGACCTCCAACACTTCTTGTTCATCTATGGTTAACTCATCAGGCTGGGATGCCTGTGGCGAGAGGGAAAGAAAAAGGAAAGATAATGAGTGCAGGAGAAAGAATGGTAGGGAGAAGTACAGATAAAGGACTATTGAGAACTCATATTTCATAGCTCTAATGTTACATATGCTGCCAAGTGCACCAGCTTGACTTCTGGAAGTGGCTGTAAGGCTGTGAGTGTGTACGAGTGTGACTTGTGCCTGTGAAGGACCAAGAGGGGGTGGGTGTTTATGAGAGTAATTTAGTTTTGGTGTGTTTGTGTGAATGTGATTAAGTTTGTCTGCGAGAGGGACAAAGTTTATGTATGTGAGAGAGAGAGTGACTACGTTTGTGTGTGTGAGAGAGTGGCTAGGTTTGAGTGTGTGCACGTTACCTTGTACGAGTAGAGGACCTTGCAGGTGAGAGGGTAGTTCCTGAGGGTTCCAGAAGGACTGGAGCTGCTGTCGTCAAACACCTCCATGCTCTCCTCACATTCCTCGCCTTCCTCTCGCTCCAGGTCCACAGGGCCCTGCACGCACACACACACACGTCTGTATTAATAATGCCTTTTCATGCGTCTCTTACCGCGCCCTCCCTCTTTCTTTTCCTCCTCCCTCTCTCCTTACCTGTCCCGTGTAATAGAAGTCTAGCCGTGCAGCCCCACCCTAACCTGTCCACAAGGAATCTAATAGGTTTAGGAGTGGATCACATGACCAAGTAGGAAGCAGGACCCACTAGACCAAGCAACGTGACCAGGGCAAAACAAAAGGGTTTGTCCATGTTCACGTGTGCATCTGAAGTTATGTACGATTAGGCCCAGAAATATTTGGACAGTGACACAATCTTCATGATTTGGGCTCTGCATGCCACCACACTGGATTTGAAATGAAACTACAACGGAATTGAAGTGCAGACTTTAAGGTTTAATTCAACCAAAAATATAAACAAAAGTAATTGGACAAATAAACGTAACCCTAAGTAAAATGTTACTTTTCAATATTTTGTTATTCCTTTGCAGGCAATGACTGCCTGAAGTCTGAAACCCATGGATATCACCAAACGCTGGGTTTCCTTCTTTGTGATGCTTTGCCAAGCCTTTACTACAGCTTTTTTTCAGTTGTGGGTCTTTCTGCCTCAAGTTTAGTCTTGAGCAAGTGAAATGCGTGCTTGATTGGGTTGAGATCTGGTGATTGACTCGGCCACTTTTTTGCTTAAAAAACTCCTGGGTTGCTTTTGCAACATGTTTTGGATCATTGTCCATCTGTACTGTGAAGCGCCGTCCAATCAACTTTGCTGCATTTGGCTGAATCTTAGCAGAAAGTATATCCCTATACACTTCAAAATTAATCTGGCTGCTTCTGTCTTTTGTCACATCATCAATAAACACAAGTGACCCAGTGCCATTGGAAGCCATACATGCCCATGCCATCACACTGCCTCCACCATGTTTTACAAAAGATGTGGTGTGCTTTGGATCACGAGCCGTTCCAATTATTCTCCAAACTTTCTTCTTCCCATCATTCTGTCCAAAGAATGCTGTTCCAGACCTGAGCTGGCTTCTTCAGGTTTTTTTCAATTCTGGCCTTTCTATATTTGAGGCTGATTAATGGTTTGCACCTTGTGGTGAATCCTTTGTATTTACACTCAGGAAGTCTTCTCTTTAGACTTAGATACTGATACACCTACTTCCTGGAAAGTGTTCTTCACCTGAGTCGATGTTGTGGAGGGGTTTTTCTTCACCATGGAAAGGATTCTGCGTACATCCACCACTATTGTCTTCCGTGGACATCCAGGACTTTTTGAGTTCCCAAGCTCACCAGCGCACTCTTTTTTTCTCAGAATGTACCACACTGTTGATTTGGCCACTCCTAAACTCCTCTTTGACCGCATATTGTGTGTTCACAGCAATAGCTTCCAAATGCAAACGCCACACCTGGAATCAACTCCAGACCTTTTAATGGCTTAATTGATGACAGGTTAATGAGGGAAGAGCCCGAGCAGCCTTGTCAATGTTTTTTTGCAGTCTTCTGAGTCAATTGTCCAAATGACTACGTATTAAAGACCTGTAATTCCTAAACCCTTGCTCCAATTTGGATGTGAATACTCTCCAATCACAGCTGAGAGTCTGCATTTTAAGCTCATATTGATTATACAATTCTATCCTAAATTTGCTTTCGTAAACAGCTAAAATAGCAAAACTTGTGTCACTATCCAAATATGTCTGGGCCTAACAGTATGTGTGCCATTTGTGAGTTTTTGTGAGCCTGAAAATAGGTCTTGTGTGTTTGAGTGTGTGTGTGTCTTTGCATGTCGAAAAGTGCACCGCGCATCAGGGTCATCAGATCTCTGTGGGAAGTGTAAACTCCACGGCCATGCTGAGTTGGGAAAGAACAGGTGCATGCACAGTACGCACATGTTTATCTGGCATCTACATGTGTGTGTTATATTACAATCCATTTTCCTCACAGAAGTAACAACAAGCCTATATTTCACCCAGATTTAGATTAGCCATTAAGAAGTGAGACGGGCTATGTATTACAGCTAATATTTCCACAATGAGGACATGTAGCCCTGAGATAGCCGAGACAGAGTGGACTGGAGAGATGAATGAACCGCACTGGGAGCAGTTATTCCCTCCTCAAACACTCACCATGTCACACTACACTCCCTCCATGCCTATTTTTTCCACTCTCAATCCTCTCCCTCCACACTCCCTCCCTTCCTTAGCATCCAATGTCGGTTGGTCAATTATCACACCATCTCTCTCTTTCTCTCTCTGGGGCACTTCTCAGGGTTTCTTCTGGTCTACCCTTATCCCCTCCCTCGTGTCTCTGGGTCGTTTTTATCCCTCTCCCTTCCCTTGTCTTTCTCTATATCCTGCCAGCTGCAGTGTCATGTGAGCAGAATTTCAAATAGCATCGGAGGAGCAGGCTGTAATATATACTTCGGTACTAAATCACACATCCACACATCCATGTGGATCACCCTCATCACCCACACTCTTGGGGACCCTCTCCACACAGCAATACAGAATCCGCCCCCACTCACACACACATACACAGTCGACCAGACGACACACATGGACACACATGGACACATGCATGATAATCAGGCACACATGGGAGTGCCTAGTAATGGTTGGTAGGAAGTGTAGTTTCAGGAAAAGATACTAGTAGGGAGAGTGAAGAAAGGTGTCTCACCGTGAGTGAGGGATCATGGGTAGTGTAGTTTGCCCAGCGTTCATTTTCTAGTTCCTCCATCACCTGGATCATGCATGGAGAGCAGGGGGTTACATTCACACCGGGAAACACACGTCAAAGCACACCAAACACATAGATGCACATATAGACACATGTTAACACAGACAGACACAGTACCTGGTTCATGGCACTTTTCAGCCACGTATCCACGGCAACTCCCACCTGTCTTAGTAGGTCTAACCGGGCTTCAGCTTTCAGCTTTACAATCTGCAGGGAAATATACACACATTCAGCATTCACTCAGACGTATGGAGCATAAAAACACCATAGCCAGCCAGTCAGACATGGTCTTCTTCTGTCTATGATGCAGGTGTTCATGGAACACCTACATAGGAACCTCTACTGACTGGTCCATATGTCTCCAGAAAATCTCCTGTTAGAATAAGATATGAAATAAGATAAGAAAACCTTTATTTGACCCTCAGGGGGAGAAATTGCAGTTCACAACAGCAGCAGGGTAAAGTACAGCACACAGAGTTGCAGGGTAATAACAATAAAGGGGACACGATATGGTACAATAAAAATAAATAATTGAATTTTAAAAGTCAAGTATGAAGTGAAATGGTTCCTGTCTCGAATGTGAAGTGAGAGACATATAGACAAGTTATTGCACGTATAGAATATAACAGAGTATTGCACGTTGTACATAGGAACGACAAGACCACCATGGGGAATATTGCACGTTGTGCGTAAGAACAAGACCACCATGGGGGAATACTGCACGTTGACCATAAGAACAACAAGGACACTTGAAATATTGCACATAAAGTAATACTGCATAGTGGTAAAGTAGTAATAATAATAATAATAATAGGGTGAATCAGCCTATTGCTCAAGCTGCTCTCCAGAGCAGATAGTGAGTCCTGCAGGGGGTGTGACTCGTGGCAAGATGTCAGCTTTGCCAGGACTCGTCTGTCATCCACCTCCCGCACTGAGTCCAGAGGACAGCACAGGACAGGACTGGGCTTCTTGATGACCTTGTCCAGCCTCTTCTTCCCCTCTCAGTGATGCTACTGCTCCAGCAGACCACACCATACAGGATGGCTGAGGCCACCACTGAGTCTTAGAAAGCCCCCTGCACTCCAAAAGACCTCAGTCTCCTTAGGAGGTAGAGCCTGCTCTGACCTTTCTTGTACAGTGCGTCAGTGTGGTGAGTCCAGCTGAACACCCAGGTACTTATAGGACTCCACTCTCTCAATGTCCATTCCCTGGATGTTCACCGGTGGGGGGGCAGGTCGGTGTCTGCGGAAATCCACCACCATCTCCTTGGTCTTGCCCGCGTTGATGAGGAGGTGTAGATCCTCTCCTTCTGACAGGCATCTCTGGGAGATCTCCAGCCCCACCCAACCCCGCCACACCCCTGCCTCACTTTTCCATGCCTGTCAGCATAACATCCAGCTGGGACAGACTGCTAGATCAGCCCTGGTCAGACAAAGAGGAGCCTTCCCACTCGTCATCCTCGCAGATTTAAAAGCTGGTCTTGACCAGACGGATCACGGCAGGTCTTCTTTCCCTTCACACCTAGAAGGGATTCTGAAGAGGCAAGAGAGTGCCTGTTGGTACTCGTCCTTTCCAGGAAGAGTAGTGTGGTTAATTATGGATAACCACCCTCCTCCCACTTCCTGTTAGGGCCACAGTCCACCATGGAAGAGGAAGAAAATGTATGTGCGTGAACATGGGGCATAGACATAGCTTTCACATGTGGGCCCATTAGAGCTTAATGGACTCATCAAATATTCAGTCTCTCTGAGATGCTGGTGCCTCTGTAATGAGGGAGAAGAGAGAGGCAGAGCGATAAATTGAGAGACAGAGGGGGAACGAGAAAAAGCCAGATGGAGACATTAAAATAAATAAAACGACAGGTAAAAGAGAAAAAGTGGTGTGTGTGTGTTGGGATTGAGTGCCTGCAAGCCTGTGCACATAGACGGCATTGTAGACAGCAACAATTTGATTAGTAATAGTAATTATGACTCAGATATGACCTCTGTCAGGTCTGACACCACCCTAAACACACAGTCGACGATCATAATCACAGCAACCACAAGGTGGCACCAGACATAATAACTTGCAGCTCAGTGAGTGAGAGACAGGGAGAGCGGGAGAAAAAAACGAAAGAGGGGAAGGTGAGATAAGAAAGGGAAGAGCAGGAGAGAGACAGCATGAAGGAGAGATGCTAGGAGAGAGCGCGAAAGACGTGTTGAGGCAAAGAAGGTAGATGGAGAGAGGGAGAAGATAAGATAGAGGAAAGTAATAGATGGCAGATGAGCAAAAGAGAGGGTGTGAAGGGAGAGAGACAGAGACTAAGAAGAGGGGGGAAAAAAAGGTGGTGATGCATTGATCTGATTCAGAGTGACAGGGTACAGCTTGGGAGAATTGATAAAAGATAACTCAAAGAGAGAGTCAAATAGAAATGCAAAGAGAAAGAGCCATAAAGCAGCAGTACCTCAGCCTTGCGCATGTTCTCCCTGGTCTCCTCCATCTTCAGCTCCGTCTCACTACGGGCCTGCTCCGAGGGAGAGACACCATGTGTCTCGCACTCCTCCAGCGTCTGACACACGCGCACAAACACACACTCAGACTCAGCATGCTAAATTAGGCGAGCACAGGAGACGTGTGTGTGTGTGTGGACTCACTTTCTTGTAGTTGATGATGTTTTTGTGTTCTCTGGCCACTCTAGTCGCCCACTTCCTGGCCTCTTTGTTTAGGCTGTGCTCCTCTGTGGTTCCTGTGTCTGACTCCAGCTGACGACTCTGCCACACACAACACACACACATACAGCCCCACACACACACACATACAGACACACACATACAGACACACACATACAGACACACACACACCTTGTTAACAATGCAAGTACGAGGTGCAATGCACAGCAGCTGTTAATTAAGATAAAGGCAGGGGATTGAGAGAGGAGGCATTCCGACATAATGAAGGAAACATGCGTGTTTGTGTTTCCAAAGTTATCTTGTCTGGCAGGCACAGAGGTGTTATTAAAAGCACATGTGCACAGTTGTGCGCGTATGTATGAAAACGTATAAGAGCACACGTGTGAGTATTGTACACTTATACACCTATATAAACACCTTTAAACTTACCACTGTGATTGCACTACTGTGTATATACCCCCCCCCCCCCGTACTATATATATCCATTCTTCCCTATACTCGTACTTGCTATTGTTATATGCCCCCCATCTGTACAGCTATTCTACTTGATCTTACTCTCATATATGTTTGCTCTTTCCTGCCACATTAAATTCTGTGTTTGTGTATCTAGCATGGCGATCAAAACAGATTCTGATAAAGATGGTGTGTTTTCCTAACAGCATAAAACATATACATGTGCCCCTTTCAATTGGAGCTAAACTGAACTGTGTCTTTAGAATTTAGTAAGTGTGGTTCTTCCCTCCAATTTCCATTTTTACAATAATCAAATAATCCACTATAATGGTATAATGAGTGTGTGTTTTGCGACTCCTGAGAGAGTACTGCATGTTAGGGTAATTGCATATTGCCCCAATGCTTTCAAAACCCCTCATCTTTACACTGCTCCAATTTACTATGACACATAAATCTTGCATGTGTATGGGATATAGGTGTACGGGATGAGACCTATTACACAGTAGATTCAAACGGCATGAAGTTTGTTGTGGTGGTGGTGGTGGTGATGGGGGTGATAGAAGCCAAGTTGAACTACACAAGTGCTGGTGTTCTTCTGCTACCTTTACATGACGAGGTTGTGGCAGAAGGGAACTGGGGTTGTGGTTTAATGGTGAGGTTGATGACACCATGCTACAGATGAACACGCCAAGGTTGTGAGGGTTAGCATACATTAGCCACTGTGGTTCACCCATGGCCAAAAGCATCTTGGGTATGGGGATGAGTCTGAGTTGTAGCGAACCACCAGCGGTTGTGGTTCAGAGAGGTTGACGTGCTGATGTTACGCCGGCCAGGAACCATTAACAAGGATGCAGATACGCTAGCATGCTGACAAGACCATCCAATATCACGGTGAACTGCAGCACATTCACGGTTACGGTCAAGTCAACAGACAAAAACATGGGCTCTTATAAGATGGATGATCCACACACAATGCAGATAAACAGGAAGTCTCTAGAAGCTCTTCTCCAGAATACAATTAGCACCTACAGTCTAGCATCTTCTCTACATTGTTGACATGAAGCTCAGAGTCTAGAATCTTCCCTAAAAGATTCCGACAAAGACTAGAATCGACAGGGCTACCAAAAGAACTGTCACAGTTCTGTCCCACAGCATTCAGGTGGTAGCAGAGCACCAGGGACTGTTAGCAACTGTGGAACATGATGCGGTCATGGTCGTCTACGGACGGTTTGCGGTTGCGTTGTGGTTAGGAGGGTTAGGGTGTACCTGTGCCAGGGTCAGTCTCATGGCACTGACGGGCGAAGGCTCAATGTCCACCAACTGCGGCACCGAGCTTAGAGTCTGGCACAGACACACGCACACACACCCGCACGCAACATGCACACATCCAAGGACAGCCAGCAAACACACAAACCAACACCCAAGAGGACAAATGCAATAACAGACACGAACACAGGTTAGTGGAAAAAAAATTTGAGGAAAAATAGTTAGCAAGTACTGAAGAGGAGGTTGAAAAGAGACTGCAGCTGGATAGAGAGACCAGATCCGAGAGACTATCACGTGGGGAGGGGGGTAGAGGAAAAACACAGCGGTTGTATTAGGGGTTAAAATGTCAAGACCCAAGTCATTCACACATTCACAAGGAATGATTATGCACTCATCAGAAACGAGCAATAACACAGTTAATATGTTACTAAGTAGAACATGTCCAAGTATCACCTGTGAGCAGAGGGACACAGCAGAGAAACATAAAGCTGGAGGAAGAGGGAAAGGCTGGGTCCACCAAGACACTTGTTAGTGTGTGTGCGTGTGTGCGTGCAAGTCTCACCATGTCACAATCACTTGGTTGGAACTGGAAGTCTTGTGCTTTGTGGAACACGGGGTTCTCCTTCATAAAAAGCTGCTGATTGAACTCCTGCATCACCTGACAGGGAAAAACACGCCTTGTAATAAGTTTACACACACACACACACTCACAAACAGACAGTCCTCAAAGCCAGACAAGCAAAACAGCCTCACATGTGCACACACACAGTTAAATGCTGTCAATAAAGGCAAGACGAGTAGACAGATAGCCACATACACACACGCACACAGCTGGCTCACCCTGCTGGATTTGTCCAGGAGAAACTGGAAGGTGTTGTGGATAGTTTGGAAAGCCTCCAGCTCTGTTCGACAGAACGCTATCAGATAGTCCTTCACATGCTCATATATACCTCCATCCAACGTCTGGAGACACACGAAAATGGGGAGAGGGGGAGAGATACAGAGAAGATTTGGAGGGGGGGGGGGGGGGGTAAAGAGGGGGAGGGGGGGGGTAAAGAGCGGGAGAGGGGGAGACAGAGAGAGAAGCACGTGGGTAGTTAATTTGAAGGATGGGTGTAAACCAGAACAGCAGAGCGTCTGAGTGGAGAGGAAGGAGAGAGTGTAACTGTTGGTGTCATTTGACAGTTATCTTTTGGGCTCCAAATAGATGCAGCACTAATGAAGCCAATCCATGAACCTCAGTGGCAAGAATGCCAAGCTTATTACCATCGAGCCAACTGTGGACTATTTATTCATTTAGCAGGACGCTTTTATCCAAAGCAACTTCCATGAGAGAGCTTTACAAAAGAGCATCGGCCACTGATCATAACAACGAGAAACCCCGAAAACATTGCGGGTAGTCTTATTACAAAGTATACATTGTGGGAAACCAAAAAAAGTGCCAAAAAGAAGAGCCACAAGATTCAGTTAAACAAGTTACAGTTAAATAACATGAACCTCAAACGTACAATAGTGTACCTGTGGGAAAACAAGTAATAATAATATACCTCAAAGCAAGCACAAAAATGTATAATTGGTTACAACTGCCCAACAAGTCCCTCAATAATACCTCAGGTCCAGCGGTCATTCCTAAGCACTGTTGTACTCCCAGAACAAGCGTTTTGAGCCTTTTCTTGAAGGTGGGGAGACAGTGGGTGGGGAGTTAATTCCACCATTAGGGGGCCAGACAGGGGAAAAGCTTGTGTTTGGGACAGGACGCTCTTGAGCGGTGGGACCACCAGACGGTTGTCAGAAGAAGACCGTAGGTGGTGGGAGGGGGTTTAAGGCTGGAGGAGAGACTTGATGTAGTCAGGTGCAGTCCTGTTCACCCCTCGGAAGGTCAGTACCAGGGTTTTGAATCTGATACGGGCCGCGCTGGGAAGCCAGTGAAGGAAGATGAGGAGTGGGTTGACAAGGGAGCATCTCAAATATATATTCATTGAGCAGTTAAGACTGCCAGATAATCAACTGTTTTAACATAACAGCCATTTTTTCTGTTATTCAAACAAAGCAGGGACAGGTCTCATCAACGTTGAGAGCCAGAAGCAGAGACGTAGATTGGGCCCTGTTCAAATACTGTATAAATGCCGCTCTCTACCTGCATGCTACCTTTCTCCCTCTTTCCGTCTTTCCTCCCTCACTACTTTATTCTTGTCTCTCTTCCCCTCTCGGGCAACTCTCCAGTGCCTTTATCTTTTCTCTCTCTCCACCTTCTATCTTCTTCTTCCATCTTTCGAGGACCTCCAGAGGAAGCGCTGTCTGCGCAGAGCTGACAGCATCCAAAAAGATTCCTCACACCCCGCCCACAAACTGTTTGCCCTCCTGCCCTCCGGCAGGCGTCTCAGGAGTCTCCGGTCTAAGACCAGCAGACTGAGGAACAGCTTCTTTCCCAGAACTGTGACACTCCAGAACTCCACCCACACTAGACCCTGCCCCCCTATATAACCCCCGCCCCCCCATAGAACCACCGCTACCCTATATTTGGACTATCATTTCTGTTGTTATGCACTATCTATTCATTTTGCATCATCTGCATCCTTTCGGTTGTAATTTTGCTATTTGCACTATCTGTTCATTTTGCACATCTGCACACTGCATCATTTGCACTAACTGTACATACAAGCAACTCTGTAAATTCTGTTAAATACTGTAGCATCTTGTACAATACAGCTGTACATTTGTCTTAAATCACTTTAATCTGTACCTACCCTGTATATTCTGATTATACTGTTCATACTGTGTATATTCTGATTATACAATAACAATGATATTCTGTTGTAATAACTGTTTTGCACTTCTGGTTGGATGCTAACTGTATTTCGTTACCCTGTACTTGTACCTGTGTAATAACAATAAAGTTTAATCTAATCTAATCTTTCTAGCTATCTTTCTCTCCCTTCATGTTCAAGGGCTTTCTGTTTGGGGTTTGGGTGGAGTATGAAGACCAGATTGCTGCCTTCCAGCGCAGCCCCTCGACATGTGTGTGTCATTGTGCCCTACAGTCTTCTCCGTCTGTCACCAATATAATCAATGTATAATTCACTACAGCCCACCATTACCCCTGACAACGTGAAATAGATCCTAGTAGCTTGTCCTGTGTGTTGTTTTTGTAGAACATATTCTAGTATCTAGTATGCTATATTTCTAGGATATATCCTACTGTGTGATTGTGTGCGTGGGGGGGGGGGGGGGGGGGGGGGGCGGCGGCTTTACTCAACAGATTGTTGACGTGTTTGTGTGACATGTGTGTTGTGTGCAAGCCACCATCTTTAACCGGATGATGACTTCGCTACATTGGGATGCCACAAGACTCCTAATCACCAACCATGGCCTACCTGTGTGTGTATGTGTGATTGTGTGTATCGGTGTGTGTGTGTGAGTGTATGTGTGATTGTGTACATGCGCGTGGAGTGTGTTAACAGATTTGTTCAAAGATTGACGCAGGATTCAAGCACAGTAAGTCTTTTGGGGGTGTGAGTGTGTGTGCGTACGTGTGATTGTCTGCTCTGGACAGCAGCTTCAGCGATAGGCTGATCCACCCTTGGTGTGTGAAGGAGAGATTCCGCAGGTCCTTGCCTTCCTGCTGCCGTTAAACTGTTCAACAAAGACTGCTGTCCATAGCCACTACTACATGCAATATTATTATGCAATATTATTACGTGCCATATTCCTCATTGTGTTCTTGTTGTTCTTACGTGCAACATTCTTTAATTATGTTCTTAACTAACTAATTAACTACCAGGAGCCATATTCTTACGTGCAATAACTTGGCTGTATGCACTTCTCATTCAAGACAGGAGCCATGTCACTTAACTTACACTGAACGCTCTCCACCTTATGTGCAATATTCATCCTAGATCAATACCTTGTACTTGATAAAAATTTATTCTATTGTATCTTCTTTATTTTATATTTTAACCTGTCACTCTGAGTGCTGTACTGTACCCTGCTGCTGTTGTAGACAGCAATTTCCTCTCTGGGGGGCAAATAAAGGAAATAAAGGATAAAGTATAAACTGTAATTTGCTTGTTTTAATATCCAGCTGTAAGCTGCACCTGCACTGTCACTATCCCTTAACCAGCACCCAAACGCACACAGTTCGTTTGAGTCAGCAACACGCTGTTTGTGTCTCTCTGTGGTTGTCGTGGATTACAGACTCAGAATCAGCATTGTGATGCGTGTTACCTGGATGCAGTGCAGCAGATCTGCGTGGTAGTAGCGGTCGTGGTGGGCGTTGGCAGCAGCCAGGGTCAACAGGTAGTCGTTCCTAGCATGAGTCGCTCTGGAGTTACAGTCATTTCTCTTCGCTTTCAACTACACACAGGGGGAGACAGGGGAGATGGGGGGGTGGGGTGGGGGGTGTTGTGGTGTAAGATGGAGAGAGTGCGGGAAAAAGGGTATGGAGGGAGAGAGAGAGGGGGGAGAGAGAGGTGAAGAAAAAGATACGTAGACAGTTATGAGACAGTATGTTTGTTTGTTTGTTTGTTTGTTTGTGTAGGTGTGCGTGTGCATGTGTGAACAGCCCAAAACTCAGTTGCTAACGATGACAACAATTACTTACCTTCACACTGGCTTTCTGTAAACTGATCCGGGACTGAAAAAGCCCCAGCTTTGACCTAAGCACCAGCAAGAAGGAACGAGCAGATCAATCGCTCACTCATCACAGACATGGCAAATCAGCTAAGAGTTAACTAAGTTTAAGATCAGATCAGATCAGGCAAGACTATTATTACCGAATAAAGTTTAACGTCAAAGGCAGTCCAGACATAAAAAATCAACAGCAAGTCTGGCTGTGGATGAAAAGAAGACATTGTAAATCTGACCCTGATCTGGCCTTCTAGTTGAGACCCTACCTACAACATCACAGAGAGACACTTAATTTAGTTAAAAGTCAATGACTTTGACAAACTAAGCTTTGGAGTGTGTACGTGTTTGTGTGTTTTCCTTTTGTGTCACTGGGTGCAAGCATGTGTGTGAAATGAAAAGTGTGTGTGCTGGTGACTGTGTATGTGTAGTTTGTGTGCCGAGACCTCCATATAGGTTTCCCTGCCCTTGACAATGATGCATGTCCCCCCTTCTCTACCTAATGAAAAAGCCTGGACACACACAGCTTTGCAGTGGGTATAGACCGGAGCAGAGCTGACTGGCCAATCAATGCAGTTCAAATCAAACAGTGACATAAAGTACTTGCTCTTTTCTACTGCTCTTGCTGTAGCTCTACAGATCCCCATCATAATCACCACCACCACCCCCATCATCACCATCAATGCCACCCTTATCAAAACCACCATCAATCCTAATAATTATCACCATTATCACTATCATCCTTTCCATTACAATCATCAGCAACATCAACACCATCCCCAAGAGCAGCATCATTGATCTCTCTATCTCTCTCTATCTTCCCCATCATCGCTGTTGCATGCACAAAGGGCGAGGCACCTACTTGGCCTCGATGTCGGCCTTCTCTCGCACAGCCTGGGCCACCTGCTCTAACTCGTAGTACTTCTTCTTGGCCTTGGCCAGGTCCTTCACCGAGTCCTGGAGCTCTGCCTGGATATGACTCAGCTGCTCTATACTCTGGAGAGAGAGAGACACTCAGCTATACTGTGGAGAGCGAGAGATAGAGAGAAAGAAAGAGAGAGAGAGAGAGAGAGAGAGAGAGAGAGAGAGAGAGAGAGAGAGAGAGAGAGAGAGAGAGAGAGAGAGAGAGAGAGAAGAAAGAAAGAAAGAAAGAGAGAGAGAGACACTCAACTATCCGGTGGAGAGAGAGAGATACACTAAACTATACTGTGGAGAGAGACACTCAAATATCCTGTGGAGAGAGACAGACACTCAACTATACTGTAGAGAGACACTCAACTATCCTATGGAGAGAGTGAGAGAGACTCAAATATATTGTGGAGAGAGAGACACAACTAGACAGTCGAGAGAGAGAGCCAGCAAGAGAGACACACAAAGAAAGACAGTGCACACACATGCACACACAGCCTTGCCTTTTTGAGCTGCTGCTCCTTGAACAGCCTGACCGTCTTGGCTGGGTCAGAGATCTCATTCTTGTAGTTCTCACACACGTTCATACGCGACTGGGTGACCTGCACTGTGCCCTCCAGATATGACCTCCACACCGCATACACGTTCCTGCATCGACACACACACACACACATGGGCTCAGTCACACAGAAACAAACTCCAACACAAAATACAGAGACAACACACATCCACATGCTGATATTTACACAACTCTACACATACTATATGTAGCCACATATAACTAAAGAACACACATACACAGGAATGTTAGGGTGCTTTAGTACCTGTAGTCTGTTCGTTGGTCATCTGGGTTGATTCCAGGCCAATCTCTCTTCAGGTACTGGCTGGCCAACTTCTGCAGTGCCTGAAAAGAGACACACACACAACCAAAATGCACACTTTTAAACACTGTTTATTTGCAGACTGGAGTAACCTACATTTAGTGTGGGTTACTATGTCAGAGAAATGTATGCCAAGCATCTGCGCGTGTGTCGGTGTGGGTGTGTGTGAGGATAAGTACTTCTAAGGAAGAGGCTTCTGTGAGAAGGCTCTCATTAATAAAATAGTCATAACAAATCCTAACAAAAGAAACACATTTGTCCTAACTACACCCTCCTTCCTCTCTCCCCCCATCCCCATCCTTCTTTTCCCTCTATTTCCTGCTCTCTTGCCCATCATCCCTCTATCCCACGCTCCGTCTCGCAGAAGGCAATTGAGGGCACAACACATGCCCACATTCAGAAGGTCTCAGGTTGGGTTACTAACCTGAGACCTTTTTTTGCTCTTCCTAGCCTGATTGGCTGTTCCAAGCAACCATGATTGTCAGGCTGACAAAATTCAGAGCTTCAGAGCACTGTTGAGGCAAAAATAAAACTAGTCCTTAATTCTTTACCGTGCCCTTAAGATCCTGTGACGACTGTGAGATTGACTCCCCCTCCCAACCATTTTTCATTTGTTTCCTTTCCTGTTAGAAAACACCAAAGCAAAGTTGGCATGGTGAGCAGATTGTCCTTCATGTGTGGTCTATGTGAGACACCTCAACTAAATACACACGTGGTGACAGACACGTTGCCAGAGAAGCAATGAGGGCACGCAGATAGTAGGATATCCTTACAAGACAGGAGGGAGGGAGGCAGAGAGAGAGAGACAGAGAGAGGGAGGTATGGCGGGAGAAGAGGTAGGGAATGAGAGAGAGGGTGTGACAGTTGACTGATCAGACAGTTTTCTTCGATGAAGAAGGAACACAATGAGAAGCCATCTCTATCTGACTTTACTACCCATCTCTGTCTTTCCTCTTCTCTTCTCACCTCACCAAACTTCACTAATTCCCTCTTTTCTATTTGATCAATACACTGATGTTCTTTCCCCTCTTCTCCTCTCCTCATCTTCCCTCCTCTCACTTCAGGCGTCTCTTCTGCTCTACTCCCCCTCTCCTCTCTCCTGTGTTACGTACAAAGACTGCAACACCCATTTTACCGCAATCCTTCTAAGAAGGAAACCAAGGGCGTGTGTGTGTGTTGCTGCAGGTAAAGTGCATATTGGCTTGACCTCTACAATGCTGTATGACAGAAAGCAAGAGAGAGCGAAAGAGCAAGTGAGTTGTGTTAGAGGAGGGAGAATCCGCTGTGTGCGCATGTGTGTCTGCATGCATGTGTGCTTGTATAAAAGGATCACCATCTCTCACAGGTACTGTGGCCTGTCAGTGTTGTTCAGCTGGCCGTCTGTCTGTACCTGCCCACAGCCTCCACATTCACCCAACCCTCTCCACCACTCCATTGCACTCACAACCACACCAAACCCCCTCTCTCCCAACACTCAGGCCGTCCACTCTCCTCTGCTCCTCTGGTTGATTAGATTAGATTAGATTAAACTTTATTGTCATTACACAGGTACAAGTACAGGGTAACGAAACACAGTTAGCATCCAACCAGAAGTGCAAAACAGTTAATCCAACAGAATATAATAAATATGGGTATACTCAGAATATACATAGTATGAACAGTATAATCAGAATATACAGGGTATGTATAGATTCAAGTGATTTTAGACAAATGTGCAGCTGTATAGTACAATATACTACAGTATTAAACAGAAATTAAACAGAAATTACCGGGTTGCATGTATGTACAGTTAGTGCAAATGATGCAATGAGCAGATGTGCAAAATGAACAATGAACAGATGTGCAAAATGAACAAAATGTACAGGTGGTGCAGTAACAGATGTGCAGATGTGCAAAATGGACAGATATAATGCAATAACAACTCACTTATGCAAGTGGTGCAAAACGTACAAACAGAAATGTGCAAATATAGGGTGGCGGGGGTTATATAGGGGGGCGGGGGTCTAGTGGAGTTCAGGAGTGTCACAGTTCTGGGGAAGAAGCTGTTCCTCAGTCTGCTGGTTTTAGACCGGAGACTCCTGAGGCACCTGCCGGAGGGCAGGAGGGCAAACAGTTTATGGGCGGGGTGTGAGGAATCGCTTCGGATGCTGTGAGCTCTACGTAGACAGCGCTTCCTCTGGATGTCCTCAGTGGACGGAAGAATAGTCCCAGTGATGCGTTGGGCGGTTTTCACCACCCGCTGCAGTGCCTTGCGCTCTGCAAACTGCACAGTTCCCGTACCACACTGTAACACAGTTTGTCAGGATGCACTCGATCACACAGCGGTAGAAGTTCACCATGACAGCTGAGGACAGGTGGTGTTTCCTCAGTGTTCTCAAGAAAAAGAGACGCTGGTGAGCCTTCTTGATCAGGCCGGAGGTGTTTGTAATCCAGGACAGGTCATCCGAGATGTGGATCGCCAGGAACTTATAGCTGGAGACACGCTCAACGGCCATCCCGTTGATTTGAATGGGGTCGTGCGTGTCTCCCCTCTTCTTCCTGAAGTCCACTATAAGCTCCTTGGTCTTTGTGGCGTTGAGGAGCAGGTTATTGTCACCACACCACATGGCCAGGTGCTGTACTTCCTTTCTGTAGGCTATCTCATCGTTATTAGTGATGAGGCCGATCACCGTGGTGTCATCAGCAAACTTGATGATGGAGTTGGATCCATACATTGGCTTGCAGTCATGGGTGAAGAGGGAGTAGAGGAACGGGCTGAGCACACATCCCTGTGGTACACCTGTGTTGAGTGTGATGGTGGAGGAGCAGGAGTGGGCTGACCTAACATGCTGTGGTCGGTTGGTCAGAAAGTCCATAATCCAGTGGCAGAGGGAGGTGTTGATGCCCAGATCTCCAAGTTTGGTGATCAGCTTGGAGGGGATGACAGTGTTGAAAGCAGAGCTGAAGTCTACAAACAACATACGGGCATAAGTGTTATTATTGTCTAGGTGTGTAAGCACAGAGTGCAGCGCTGAGGAAACTGCATCGTCTGTGCTCCTATTGCTGCGGTAGGCAAACTGGTGAGGGTCAAATGTGGGTGGAAGGTTGGTCTTCAGGTGTGCCAGGACCAGTCGCTCGAAGCACTTCATGACAATGGGTGTCAGTGCCACAGGGCGATAGTTGTTCAGGAACGACGGACTGGAGTTCTTCGGCACCGGAACGATGGAGGTGGATTTGAAGCATACCGGTACAGCTGCTTGAGCAAGGGACAGGTTGAAAATGTCCGTAAAAACTCCTGCAAGCTGCTCAGCGCATGATCTGAGCACGCGGCCAGGAATGCCATCTGGGCCAGCTGCCTTGCGCGCGTTGATACGGCTCAGTGCGGTGAGGACGTCTGTTGGGTTGAGTGTTAGGGGTTGGTGGTCTGTAGATGGAGTGATTGGGGTGGCAGTCTCTCTGTTGTTCCTGTCAAAACGACCGTAGAAGTTGTTCAGCTCGTTCAGGAAGGAGACGTCTGTGGATGGCGGGGTGATGGTGTTCGACATGAAGTCACTGATGATCCGGATGCCCTGCCACATGTGCCGGGGGTCGGTGTTGTCGAAGTGCTCCTCGATCCTCAGCTTGTTGCAGTGCTTGGCCTTTTTGATGCCCCTCTTCAAGTCAGCCCTGGATGCACTGTAGGCCTGTCTGTCACCTGATCTGAAAGCAACCTTGCGAGACTTCAGCAGGAGCCGAACCTCCTTGTTCATCCATGGCTTTTGATTAGGGTACGTGGTAATCCGTTTCTGTGTTGTGACACAGTCAATGGTGTTGTGGATGTAATCCAGTACAGAGGAGGTGAAGGTATCAATGTCCGTGTGAGAGCCACAGGTAGCCTGAGAAGCAAATAAACTCCAGTCCGTGTGTTGGAATCTGTCCTGGAGTGCAGAATCATCTCCTGCAGGCCACACCTTGATGGTCCTTGCTGATGGCTTCTCACGATGGATGAGTGCCTTGTACTTGGGCATCAGGAACAAAGAAACATGGTCTGATTGTCCTAGGTGGGGGAGGGGGGTCGCTCTCCCTCTCTCTCTACCGCGCATGCTATACAATCTCCACCATCTTAGCTCACTCTAATGCGAATGTCGAATCTTTGAGAGGAAAGCATACTGACTGAAGAAAATGGGGTTGTCTGTCACTGTCTTTTTGCTAGTGTGTCTATGTGTGTGAGAGAACATGTGTGGTATGTGTGGGTGTGTAGTGGGTGGGTGGGTGGGTGGGAGAGCAGTCTAATTTGAGTGTGCTTGTTCATGTGTGATTGGCTGAGGATAGGAGTCCCTGTCAGACAGTCATACAGCCTGTCACACTACGGACAGTTGTTTATGCAAATGAGCTGCTGTTACACCGGAATGTGGGAAGAGAGGAGGGAGGGAAGGTGGACATGAGATGGGGAAGCAGGGATGAAAACCGACGGAGGCGGAATAGGAGAGAGAGGGAGGAAGGGAGAAAAAAAAGGGGGGGTGGCAACAGAGGGGGAGACAGGCCGGATAAATCGAGGAGTAGAGGACAAGGGAGGGAGGCAGAAACTGCATTGACAGCAGACTGTTCCCCAGACCGGAAGAGGAGAGGGACTCGCAACAGTCTGGGAGACGGAGACTCTGTACTTCTCCTCATCATCGTCACACTGGCTGAGGCACCCAGGGCAATTACGCCATAGTTTCAAAACTACACACATACACACACACACACACACACACACACACACAGAGCAAAAAAGGGCATGCTGAAACACACACAAACCTTATTTGGCCATTTAAAGCAGTCTGATCCTACCACATAACTATTCCAGTTATGCCTGTATGGGGAATGGGAGGAATAACATTGCAAGGCTTGGTACCCTACACACACACATACGCATCGTGTAGGAGGGCTTTGACTGACAGCTGCTAATTAGAGATTGTGTTCCCACATCAGTAGACTCCTGTCTGACAAACTAATAGGTCAGAGGTTAAATAGCAGGGTCTCCCTCGTTCCCAAACTCCTCCTCCTCCTTTCACCTTCTGTTCACAGGTTGGTCTAGCACCAAGCCCTCATAGGGTTAGTAGGGGGGAGAGGCAATGGGCCAGTAGAACAGAAGGAATGTGATAGCATCACTACACTGTGACCTCATTGGTTGTGCTGGCACGGCTCTGTGTAGCCACACAACTGGCCAACTGTCTGGCAACGAGAGGGATGGGGGGTAAAAGAGCAAGAGGGAGGAGAGAGAGACTGAGAAAGGGAGGAAGAGGGAAAAATATGGGGGGGAGGGGGCGTGCAGACAGTCTTGTACAATCAAGAAGAAATCCATTATTCTATAGAAGGGGTACTACTGTTGCTAGGCAACGTGTCATGAAGAAGAGATGAAGGTACACTGTCTATCATGGCACACACACACAAAGACACACACAGAAAACCCCTCGCAGAGATACAGACACACACTATCTGAGCCTGTGTGATGTCATGTTGTAGACTTGGCGGAAGAGGTTTTGGTGAGAAGTTAGCTGTTTCTTAAGACCATTCTTAAGATGAAAGACGCTGTTTTCCAGTTCAAAGAGAGGAACTTGTTTCTGGGTGACGTATCACTGTGTCCTCGACAATGCAACAAAGAATCCCCCGTCTTTTGTTCACTCCGGTAATCTCTTTCACTAACACATGCCTTTTCTTTTCCTTTATAACTCCTTGTTTTATGCTCTACTCTTCCTATACTCTCTTCCCTCCATCTCTCCGTCCAGAAGTGCCGTCTGAATGTGTGAACCTGCTTCTTAGAATGATGGGGCCAGAAAACAATGTTTATTTGTGTAGACAGCTGTAAAGCATGGAGTGGTAGGAGAGTGTGTAAGTGTATACACAGAGAGCTCATGCACTGCGTCATGACATGAGAGTGTATGACTGTTCTCAGTTTTGTTGGGAAGCTTCACCCAGCCCTCCCTTCTGGAAAGTCCAGAGGTCAGTCAGGGCAGCGCCATCAACAACTGTTAAAAGTAGTATATCAACATCTGGTGCTGTGGCTTAGATGGTTAAAGTGCCAGTCTAATCAAAATTGCTAATTCAAACCAATTCAAGCTAATTCAAATTCCTTTCAAACCAACCCATGGTGATGACTATAATAACGAGCGAAAGCAGCCTGTTTTTGGCCTATGGCGAAAGCAGCCTGTTTTAAAGCTCCACAATTTCTATGGTTGCATTACAGCACATAAAACAGCCCAACCAATGTAACATACCTGATTCACAGACCTTGGAAACACTGTGAAATAACCTAAAAACCCATTAATGCGGTGGCACTGAAGTTGTATACATGACCTTACTTAAGCTGCAACAGCTCACTATGTGTTTTAACATGTTTGACTACAGCTGGACTACATGTTGTGTGTGCCAAGAATGGCTGTGATCAATAGTTGTTTTCTTCTATATCGGATCCAAAAGAGACAGATGCTTACCTGTGCATAGTCCCTCTCCAACTGTCCCTTCTTCAGGCTATAGGTCCTGGAGAGAGAGAGAGAGAGAGAGTGCAAAAGAAATAAAGGAAGAAAGATTATTTCTCTAAACAATTAGGCCTTCCATAAATTATAGCTTTACTTGCCAAGGCTGATTTGATCTGTAAGTGAGGGTTAGTGTGGGTGTTTCCATCAGCAGCAGCCATTTTACTGTAACAATCATGATGTCAGAAGACTCGTGGAGAACAGTACAGGAGTTGACAGGATGCTGTGATTTGCCCAGCCTGTTACGTGTCTCTGTCTACAAAAACGCACACAAAAACCTCACGGTTATGCAAGGCAAGAATTTAAAGGCTTACTCTCTCCCGCTGCCTCCAACACTGCCCAGTCCCAACTCTCCCCTCACTGTCACCTTCTCCTAAAAAATCCCCCAAACACCCGCAAGCAGGGACCTTTTATCTCAACCCAGGAATGTCCACAACACCGAGGGGTAGGTACCATTACACTTTCGTGTCTATTGGATCTACGTAAGCTCCAGGTTGCTACGGGTGCATCTTGAATATGCGTTTTGCAGAAGTCAGAGGCACGGACTGAAGAAAAAAAAATCTACAACACCCTACGCAATAATCACGACACAGCCAAAGCAGAGCATTAAAGTTAGAGTAAAATGAAAAGAGAGTCCGTAAATGTAGGCTGAAGCGTGTGTAATTTGCAGACATGTTGCCATCTTAAATGACTAAACCTGAAATATCTCCCACCAATCAACTACAAAGGCTGTGTTCAGTTCATCATAGATCATTGTAGGTAACTTCATACCACATTAACGCAGCAACTCTTTCCGGCAGGTATTTGTAATAATTGAAATAATAATTAAAATCATACGATGGTAAATAATAATTAAAATAATAATACTTGTGCTTCGTAAATTGGTCGTTATAAATCTAGTAATTACCACATGATCGATATTTTTAAGATCAGCAGTATTTAGCAATAATTCAACTAGTCATATACAAATTCAAAACGTTATTGGTTAATATTGGCCCTACCAGTTATTTCAAATATATACAGATAAAGCACCGCAGTAGTCCACTAGGCGCTGTGGCTTAGTTGGTTAAAGCGCCTGTCTAGTAAACAGGAGATCCTGAGTTCGAATCTCAGCAGTGCCTTTTACATATTTGAACTTGCGCTGACGTTTTTGACCACTTTTATTCAGTATTTCTAGTAATTTTGCATACGTTGCAAAATTATTACACATTGTTTAGTGACTCCTAACCTTTCCAGTTGCCTGTCAAGTACACATTACATCCAGGAATCAAATCCGAGCAGTGCTTTTTCTGACAAAACTGCAAATTCTTAGCACACATTCAGACACATCCCAGTACTGAGATGAATACCCATGTGCTCTCATTATAAATCCTTTTACAACCTCCACACCATGCTCTTTCTCACTCCTTTCTCTTTCTATCCCACTGATTTTCCCTTTCTCTTGCTCTCTGTCTCAAACTCAGATTCTCACAGGGATTTCTGGACATACCAAGGTACCAAGGTTACCTCTGTGTGAATCAACATGAAGAACAAATAATCCACAAGCTGTTTTACACTCAAGATGTGTTTGTGTAAATGTGCGCTCCCATATGCTTGCAAGTGTTTGGATCCCATTTCAAACGTTGACTGGAATTGATTGGATTCAAATAAACAAATAAATATGCAGCGCTCAAGTTGTCCTCTCAGCTGTTTTTCTGTCCTCCCTCGGGATCTGTAGAAACAAACCTCTCTCTGATCTTGGCGGCCAGTCGCAGCTCTACAGGGAGACCCCTACTGCCCTGCCCCTGTCGGCCATTTCAGTGTGCGCATATTTGTGTGTGTGTGCATGTCTTAGTCTCTGTGTACCTGATTCAAGAGGCGGTGTCAGCATCAGCAGTACAGGCCAAAGACTCCAGATGAGACCTGCCTATGACTGGGTCTGACAGAGTGTACTTCAGTGTTCAGGAGTGGGTGCTGTTGTTAAGTGTATGATTGAGTGAGTGTGTGTGTGTGTGTGTGTGTGTGTGTGTGTGTGTGTGTGTGTGTGTGTGTGTGTGTGTGTGTGTGTGTGTGTGTGTGTGTGTGTGTGTGCATCAACAGTATAAGGACAGAGAAGGGAAGATCAAACTTGGGAAAAAGCTAGGATCGATGCCGCACTAAACTTGTAGAGATCAATGTAAACAGCAAATCGACCATGGGTCAGAGAGAGAGAGAGAGAGAGAGAGGGACGGAGAGAGAGACAAAGAGAGGAAGGCAGAGAAAGAGAAACAGAGGGAAAATTATGTTTGGAGGGAAACGTGGGCACACTGTCTGCTGAGCACTGGGTGTTCTTACTGCTCTGGGATCAGTTATGAGTGTCTGAAATAAATTGTGGGTGTATTTGTTGTGTAAGTGTCTGTGTGGTGAGGCTTGTTTCTAAGCTTGGCTGGACAGCAAGGGTGTGTGTGTGTGTGAATGCAACAGGGCAGAGATAAGGGAATGGCAGATTTAGCAGGATTAGGGACACTAAATTGCCTCGAAAGTTTTTCCTCCAGCTCTCCCTTTTCCTCATCCCCTTCTCCTCATCCCCCTCATTCTCACCCTACCTCTCAATCCTTATCCTTGTCCATGCCATGTCCCCCTCCTCTCTCTCCCAGAAAACAAACCCTCCTGTTACTCAGTAGCTTGCACCTAAAGAGATGTGTGCCTGTGTGTAGTATGTGTGTGTGTGTGTAAGATCTTTAGACTTGATTAAAGCTGATTAAAGCTGAAGTCAGGATTAATTAGGGTAAACAAACTCAGAGCAGCTTTGGAGTTTAAAAGGTAATATGTCAAGCTTTGGGGAGGAAAGTGCATGTGTCTGAGAGCCCTGGGTGTGCACCTTCCAAATGAAAGACTTCACATAAATAGATGATTAAACAAAACCGAAATACAATTTCAGGGTATATTAACAGGCCTCTCGTTCGACCTCTCTCATTCGTGGAAACAATATAAGGAAAAAAGAGTCATGTTTTCCAGTGGGTATCTGCTTCCGTTCCGAATGGAGCAATAATTATGCAGTACACTGCAATCTGTTCCATTGCAGTTGGAACTGCCCAAGACGTGTGTGTGTGTTTACCTGTATGTGTTTTGTGTGTCCACATGGTCATAAATAATAATGCATAATGTGCACAGTAATGAGAGCATGAGAAGTCACTGGGTTTTCCTCTACAGCCAAGCTACCAGCGTCAGCAGTGGTCCTACATATTCTCTCTCTTTGTGTCTCTCCTCTCACACTGTTTCTCCCTTCCCCATTCTCTTTAGCATTCTCAATTCATCAATTTCTCTTTCACACACACACACACACACACACAAAACTTTACGATACTAGACCAAAGAAATCCACATTACCATTCAATGAGAGCTCAAGAAAAGACCAAAAGGAAAAAAGAAAGTAACTGTGAGTGTCTTGTTATGACTTCCAGCTGTAGAATAGTACAGACAGAGCGAGAAAAGACAGAGGGAGCGAAAGACTGAGAGAGCAACAGAGAAAAGGAATTGAGAAAGTGAGCGGAGAGTCAGGGAGAGAGAAAGAGTGAGTGCACGGGGGGAGATAGCATACAGGAAGGCAGCAGGAAATTCCTTCGTCATATCCCGGATCTTTATTCTCCCTCCAAAAAAACGGAATGCTCCAGCACTCCTTCTCCTTCCTCTTCCTGGCTTACTCAGGCTATTCTCATTCCTTTCTTTCTTCTGCTTCCTGCATCACTGCCTCTGCATGAAATAAATTGTGTGTGTGTGTACCTCATGTCTTCCAGTAGGTCACATTCCGTCTGGTGTTTCAAGTGCAGTCTGGTCGTCTGCTCTGTGTGAATGTTCTTCATCTCCTGAGTCACTTTTACCTGATGGTGTGGAAACACAGACAATCAGTACGACAAACCCCCCGAACTGCCTCCTGTTAAAGCAGTTAGGAAACCAGTCTAATCACTTCAATCGGTTCATTTCACAGTATTTTGCACACAGCGTCTCCAAAAATGTTACAACTTGTGTAACACATGCTCAATAGTGTGATAAAACATTATTGAGAACCTCACCGGCAATAAACAATAGCCTTATAGACCACGTGTGATCCCAAACAAACAAAACAACAGTCCTTGGCAAGGTCATTGTCCAGAATCAGGAGAATTCCACCACTATTCACTGAGTAACAGAATGAGAGATTCATGACTGTTCCAGATCAAACAACAACACTCCAGACACACAAAGACACACAACACATGCAACACACACAAAGTCAGTGACTGCGGTCTGGAGACAAACTTTCATGTCCCCTGCCTTTGAAGATAAGGAGGAAGAGGTTCATTGGATTAACAGGGAGAAGTGACATCGTCTTCACCTTTTTTTTTTAAACCAAACACATATCATAAAAGAAACAAAGAGAAAAAGAGAGACTAACAGAGGAAGATAGAGTTTGAGAGGAGAGATAGGGAGTGAGGAGAGAAAGGGAGGGAGGTGAGAGGAGAGGAGGAGAAAGAGAGAGGAGAGAGTTATATGTTCATCTTATTTTTTCCAGGGTTCATTTATTTGATTTCCGAGTGACTTCCCAAGTGTTGCCCGTGCACAAGAGTGACCAGGTGTGTAGCGCAGAGGGACAGTAGACAGCAGTACAGTAGGGCCGATTAGCAGGTAGACTGACCCAGTGACATCACTGTGGGTGCATCATTAGCTTCATTTGCTCTGAGATAGCAGACAGCAACACCAGCTGATAGAGAGGTCATGATTTGGGGGTTTGTGTCTGTGAGTTTGTATGTGTGTGTACTTGTGTATGTGTGGCTCCAATTCTACCAAACTAGGAGTGGCAGCTACAGTGGAGGGCTTTCTGTGAAAGAACATGCTAAGACGTGTTCAACATTGCTACCTACCAAAACCAGCCTGTGGCGGACCAGTGCATGTGTATGAGGTAAGGACATGATGTGACACGTCCTGGTTCGTGTAGAATGTGCAGTAGGCCCAGGAGCATAAATGGCACCAGGGAATAACCGGTAATTAACGGAAAACCGTGATCTGCCGGTAATTGGTAATCGGACGCTGCACAATTTATACCAACTCCCACACAGACATCAGAGGTCATGTCATGTAATCAAAATATTGAATTGTCCACACAGCGGGTTGTTACACATCATGTCAAATGTGTTTCCTGAAACGATCTAGTATTAAGTGTGTAGTGTAGGCCAATGTGCGACACGTCTAGTGTGTGTGAACAGCATCAATTAACTTGCACAGTCTGGTCCAATATTAGTCGGGGAACGCGTCAAATGAAACCATTGTTATCAGCCAAAATGTATTGAACAAATAGCGTGTGCAACCTGCGAGACTGCTACTAGTCCGGACGTAATGAACGCTAATAATATATACACTATGAAATAAAAAGGTTGTTCATCTATCCAATTAATCAGGGGATTAATGTCAGTACATTCGCCGAGTCCCTCACAAACAAACCCGAACAGACTGACGGACGAACAAGATGCGATCTGTCAGAAATGGGACTTGCCGCTAGGTAAGCAGGCATACATTGTGTTGTTCATAATCCAGACATAGTACGTCTGACTACGAATGAAATATCATAAATATCATCATATCTATATAATATGCTCTGTCATATTATATCGCAGTGATTTCAATTACATATCCTACCAGTCACAGGTATTAAAATGTTGCTTCAGCTCAACAGAAATATAGTCTATTTCGGCGAGATTCTGTGAGGCTGGCTGTAGACCCATCGTTTAAAGTGATCTGATCTGTGTGAGGAGTTGACAGATCTAAGTTCTCTAATACGTCTTCCATGCTCGACCAGCTCCACTACAAAAAGGTGATCCAACAATTTGCTGCCTAAAAGCATTGCTAGCTGTTGAAATGCTGCAGTCTATGACACCTTAACGTCGTTGTTGAGATGAAATAGAGGAGAATATTAATGTTAGAAACGTGTATCCGTTCAATGTGTGACTGGTATTGCTAGCTCTAACAAACGCAAATAAACAACATCACATATCTGTCAATCATCATCATCATCATATAGTTTGGGTTGAGAAAGTAGCTAGCTAGCTGGCTAGCCAAAGATGGGACACAAAACCTCACCTTTCTCGGCGGTGGCTGCATATTTGAGTATTGACATGAATGGTATATTCCCTGGGAAATGTATTTATTACGAATAAACCTCGAAGGGTGTGAATAATTCCTTTAAAATCTCCAAGGAGGGAGAAAAGAGCATTCAGATTTGGACTCCGGCGGCCATGACAGATAGCTGTGGCTCACTACTCCGCTGGTTGAAACTCCATGCTAGCTGCACTCCAACTGATAGACCCGCTGTGTACTCAGGACCAAAGGAGCGAAGAGAACTGAACCAAGCCACGGATGTGCGAAAATAACGGGGCATCCCTCTAAATTAAACCCGTCAGCGCCGCTCTGCGGTGATGGAAGCCACGACAGGTCAGTACTGTTGAGGCATTACCAGGATCTCATCATCTTCGTCGGGTCCTATTCATCTTTCGTCACAAAGCTTTCACACCCATAGGGCTTTCAAAGGAACCTTATCCTACCAACGTTAATTCAGGGCTGTAAATACATTGATAAAGGGAATGCTATTAAACATGGAAGTGAACGTGATTGTAGACGCGTGACAGACAGAAGAAAACTGTCTGCGTCCTTGGACCTGCATAGCAACAAGAAACCGCAGTCGACCAATGAAACATCGATATTATCTGTAATAAATAAATAAATAAATAACACGAAAGCTAATCAATCACAGATATATAGATGTCCGTAAAAATACCCTGCTTTATTAAACAACGGCAATAATTCATTAGTTATTTGATCAAAATGCAGGAATTAATAATTTTGTAGGCCTACGCATCACAGTTCAAATGTTTTAGCTTTCAGTACCATCCATTGCAATGTACACTCAACTAATGCACACTGTAACAACAGTGACAGGACAATGTGAACGACCCAACGTGTTCAACTGCAGGGTTTATGTTTATCCCAGCAAGATTTGTGATTCATGATTAATTATGTCTAGGATGAGAATGCCTTCAATGTCTGCAATTAGGCCTAATGACTGATGTGTTTGGATGTGTACTGAACAATGTTAGTCAGCGACACAGTATGAATGATGAGGCCGTTCTCCTCAACGGTACCCTCAGCACCCATTCCTTCCTCCACGTTGATATTAATGTTATTTGTATTTTTTTTCCTGTCAGTTTTGACAGATTGACTGAGTGTAAAGAACAAGTGGCTCAAGATTGCAGGCTTTGCAATCATTCATGAACTGTGTTTTTAGAGCGGGTAAGACATTAATCCCTCTTTCTTTGCCTTCCCTTGTTACGTTTCACATTCACGAACAAACACACGCCACCACGTTCAAACATTCCCACACCTCTGCCACACCACAAAACTTTGCTCCGTCAGAAAGAAATGGCCGGCATTCATCAAACTGCATTAAATTGAGTTCCGATCACAAATCAGTCAACCAATTACGTCATTTATGGTCTACTCTCTGAAGGTCCAGTGGTCTGTACGTTACACTCAGGTAAGACAATACGTTGACACTAATAAGTGCGTGAGTCTGTAAATTACATGGGCATCGTGTTTGAAGCTGTCATATAAAAACATGATACATCTGATAAAAACGTGGCTCCTGTTTTAAAGGAACATGAAGCTCCTAATCCCCAAATTTATTCAGCATTTTTAGTTAACTACGAAATCTCTTTTTAGAACCATTGCAGGCTAAAGCTGAACTGTATAGAGGACGAAATAACTGCCTCAGGCTTAGGCTTGTGTGTATTGTGCATGTCACAGCGAGTCAAACATACCTACACCTAAACTGATCTATTGTTGAGTCAAATAGTTTAAGGAGGCAGCCACACACACACATACACTTAGAAACAAGCATGAAGACACTGCACCAAATGATTACCTTGCACAAGCCCTATGAGAAGAAAGTGATTGTACGCACACTGAGAGGGTGAGTAATTGTTCATCTGTAACACATTTATTTCACTGCTCTAAACACTCAGAACAGCTTAACTGTTCTTCTTTGGGCAGGCTTTGGAAGCAGCAACTAATAGTAAGTCTTCCAACAAATGTATAACATGAGGGAATTAAATGGTGGGAGAGAAATGGCTCAGATGTCTGCTTTGAGGTAAAATGTTCTCATTCCAAGCCCTGAGGTTTGGAAATGTATTTCCAAGGAAATTACAGTGTTGCGTCGAAATGTCTGGGGACATGCTGTGTATATATTTTGGGTGGGTGTCTGTATTTACTATTCATATCTATGTGCATCACACCTAATATTTGCCTCTCCCAAAACCGGCTTGACAATTTATTTAGGTGTATTTCCAACTAAGATGGAAACTTCTTCCAACGACAGTAATGCCACCTCCAATGAGAATGTGTACTGCCAATTTGAGGAGAACTTCAAATACATCCTTCTTCCTGTCAGCTATGCTCTGGTGTTTGTGATTGGCTTAGCCCTGAACGCCACCGCCATGTACGTGATAGTGTTCCGCATCAAACGCTGGAACCCCTCGACCATCTACATGTTCAACTTGACTGTTTGCGACACCCTGTACATCTTCACCCTGCCCTTTCTCATCTACTACTACGCGGACGAGAACGACTGGCCCTTCAGCGAGCCCCTTTGCAAGGTCATCCGCTTCCTGTTCTACGCCAACCTGTACGGCTCCATCCTGTTCCTCTGCTGCATCAGCCTCCACCGGTTCCTGGGTGTGTGCCACCCGGTCCGCTCGCTGCACTGGGTGAGCGCCCGCCGTGCCCGCTTGGTCTCTGCGGCTGTGTGGGCGTGTGTGCTCTTCTGCCAGGCACCTGTCCTCTATTTCTCCCGTACGCGGGACAGTGGCTCGGAGAGGGTGTGCTATGACACGACCAGCCCCGAGCTCTTCGATGACTTCCTGCTGTACAGCTCGGCGGTGTCGGGCCTGTTGTTCGCCCTGCCGTTCATGGTGGTGATGGTGTGCTACGGGCTGATGGTGCGGAAGCTGCTGGAGCCCGGATGGGGGGGCGGCTCAGTGGAAGGGAGAATGGGAGGCCTGGCGGCCCACAGGTCCAAGCAGAAGTCAGTGAAGATGATCATTGTCGTCCTGGCAGCGTTCATGCTCTGTTTCCTGCCTTTCCATCTCACCAGAAGCCTGTACTACTCCTTTCGGTACCTGAGGCAGGTGAACTCAGCACAGGTAAGGGAACGGCGTTTGTGTTCGCAGCCGAGTGGCGTACAAAAGTAACGTGTGCTGTGCTTAGTTGTGTATCACGCTAAAAATAGTTTTTTTTCCTGTCAGATGACAAATCAGACACTTTGTGTTTTAACATGTGTTTTGAGTTAAATTAGTTCCTCAGAAGTCTGTGAGAACATTTTGCTTTCCTGTTGGTGTGTGTATCATATGTCTTATGTGTGCACCTACCTCCCTCCAGGTAAGCTGTGAGCTGCTGAAAGCATCCAGCATAGCCTATAAAGTGACACGCCCTCTAGCAAGTGCCAACAGTTGCCTTGACCCCATCCTGTATTTCTTGGCTGGACAGGATGGCCGTAGCAACCTCACTAAGAAGATGAAGACATCGCCAAAGTCACCAGGAAGTGCAAACTTGGCTCTGTCAACACAGCTCTGACTAACACAGACAAGTTGTTGTGTATTCTGTTTGTCTAGTGATTTGTGAATTTATGTTCTATAGACCTGCAACTAGCATTTAATTGGAATCAGTAACAAACATCGGTAATGTTTCCATCAGAGAACAACATTTCTGTTCTCAGTCTATGAAATGTGTATAAATCTCAGATGTTTAATCAACAAACACTTGGCATATTCTGATATTGTGAATGCCAAGTTAAACTTCTTAGGTATGGATGAAACTCTATTGCACACTTTTGGCGAGACCATACAGAAATCGAATGTGCATCAGTCACTTTGACACACGCTTGGTGTTCCTTGAAACGGCTAAAAGTCATGCTTTGACTTGGAGACGTTTTTATGAACAATGGCGAGAGCTCACCACAAGAGGGTGGCAGCTTCTCATCTTGCACTGTTGGTGGTCAACTTGGTAGCACGTGATCTCCATTAAATCCACATATCATTACTATTGAATATAAGCGCTGCAACGTTTAAATAAACATTGACTTGAAGTTGATGAACAACCATGAGTGAGAGACGTGCAAATAAATAAGGGAGACCAAGGTCAAAAGTCTCCACTTTATTTTAAGAGTAAAAATATCATACCGAAAATTTTAAATATCATAATAAATACAATCTCTAACATAGAAGAGAGGAGCATTACGTATATTTTTCCTTCCTTTGACCAACACTTTGTTACATTTAATAACACCAGAAACATGGAAACGTTAAACCAATAAATATGATCCAATTCAGATAAGTTGAACTGAAAAAACATAAACATATAATGTTTGTACTAACAATCCTTGATAATGATCCAATACACTGTTAAAACACCACTATTGCTTGAGCCAGACCACAAAGACTACTGATCGTGAAACAGGAGCATGCTTTATAACTGTCTGTATATTCTGCAATCCTTTGGTCAATTGGTGATATGGTCCAAAATGAACAACTGATAAAGAATCAGCAGACATCCACCATACTCATACTGTAATACTTAATTATGACAATTAACTCTTGCTAATGAGTGAGGGAAAGATTAAGCTATCATAAATCTACTCTTAGCAGACGTGCTGCTTTGGTCAATACAAGTCGGCCAGAGAGGACCATTTAAACTCGGCATGTAAACAACCATGTTTTTTCTTCTTCTTTGGGACCCCAGCAATATACCTTCCCTTTAAATTGAACTCAAAGGGCACAGCATCTCTCACCAAACCATCTCAAAACAATGTCCACTTCCACCTCAGCAACAACTACAAGCTCAGGTGTGGAACCAAAGGGCAAGCCATGTTATTTACATGTATGTACAAGATTTACAGTGCCTAATATACTTCCAGACGCAATCGCAGTTGACTTAGTTACACACTACAAAGCATTGCAAAGGGCAGTTCATGCTGAATGTGTAGTTTATGATAGGGGACTGTAGATATGTTTGAGAAACCATCACACATAAGACATTCCCCATGAAAAGGAAGACCTACAACTTCAGCTGTTCTGCATTGCAAATATAAAAAGAACTACGCTTGCTAAAATTGTTATAAAATCGGCAGAGATTCGTTATTTTTGTGTGATAATACTTGTGTTTCAAATATACTTTCAACATAAGCTTGTGTTTTCAGTGTAAAGGCATGGATTTTTCATGTACAGTACCGTTGTGTGTGCGTGGGTATGTAGGTGTATGTGTGTTTGCACAGTGTCAAGGTCTTACACTCTCCACAGGGAAGCACAACCATGTCTAGTATTGTTCTTGCGCGTGTGTGGGTTGCGCGTGTATTATATCTTTAATATAAAAAGAGCTATTTGTTCATGTCTGTCCACTCTTCTCTCCGCTGACCCCCCTCACTCTCTCTGCTATAATTTTCTTCCTTCTGGTGAAAGTTGAGAATAAATGCTCATCAAAAAGCTAAAACACACAGTCATTCATGTTAGTAATACGAGGAGTCTCCTGGCTATCCTGCACCTCTGAAGGCAGATGGAACAACTCCTCTGATGATGTCATCCCCAACGAGGTAGTGTCCTTACTCAGCATTACTATCTTCCAGTTGTTGGCTTTGATTTAGCTGAAAGAGAAAGAGAGAAAGAAAGACGTGGTTAGCAACATCTATACGTCTATAATAAAATAAATACAAATACAAAGCTATACCTTCCAGCCCTTATCTCGAAAATATCTTCAGTGCCACTTGCACAGCAATAGAAAGGGCTGTGTATATTTTTGCCCACCAGAGGGGAGTGAAGAAAATAAACAGATGAAATGCTTCTAAAAGCTGAGACAGGAAAACATACAGTGACTGGGCAATGAGTGGGTGAGTGAACTCACTATCGTTATCACTTCCCATCTCTTCTCTCTCTCTTTCTCCCTCTCCCCTTCCTCCATTTCTCTCTCACATGTGATGAACATGCCTGTGTGGGACTCCTATTTATCATGATGACTACATAGTTTCTCGCATCCCCAGTGTCACAGAATAGCTCTGTTTGTAATTCACCAGTAGTCAGCAGTTGTGGCTGTGAGGGCACAATGAAAGTGTCCAGTGAACAGAATGTCTCAGAGTCAGGAGAGCAGAGAGGGAAGAGATGTACAGTAGAAACATAGTATATGTAAGGGGGAACCAGCATTGGTAGATACAACAAAGGCTAAGATGAGAGATGAAACACAGACAAACAAGGAATTAGAGTGACAGAGAAACAGAAAGGTTTGTCTTCTACTGACTTTCCCCAGTGGGATGAGGTTGAGGATGATGAAGAGCTGAAGAGGTCTAGAAGAGATCTTTTCTCCTCTGTCACATCCCTGTTGGTCCTGCACCTTTGTGTTTCCATGGCTATAGGCTTATGTTCAGGGATCTGAGCCACTTGGAACCTGTCAATTAAACCAGAGCAAGGGGCATGAGATTTTACGCAAACCCTTAACGTCTCATTGTTTGACTTATTTTAAGCTTGTGTCTCCATCCTCACCTCCCCACTGACAGGACAGTCAGCTCCCCTGGCCTCCTCTCTTCTGAATTCCCTGCCTCCCCCTCACCCCGGGGACTCTTGGGTGGGGTATACGTGCGGTGCGTGTCCACGCACACTCCCCCCTGAAGCGGGCTCTTCTGCAGGGCCTGGGGCTCCAAGGGGGGCAGAATGAGGGACTGAGGGGGCTTGGGTTTGAGTTGGTCCAGTGCGGGAAGCAGGATGGGGGGCCACTTGCGCTGGGCGCAGCGGGAGCAGTGGTAGCCGTGGCGGGAGGCTAGGCCAGATAGGCCGGAGACGGTGTGGAGGTGGGACTGGTGGGGGCACATTCGTGGGAAGGAGTGAAATTGAGATAGAGGAGATGGCACTGGGAACCTGTGAGGCAGAGAGAGTCAGACAGAGGTACAGAGACAGGGAGGGAGAGAGATGCACGGTCGTTTCATTAATGGGGACATTGGAACAAATTACAGCTGATGTAACTGTGTGTGTGTGAGTGTGTGCACATGCGCCAACTGGGTACATTTCCATAAACAATCCAGTCCAACTCTGCGTCCAACACATTTACATGACAGAAATGCTAGCCTTTATAACCCCTACTCCCTAAACTAAAAACCCCCACCCAGCGCCCCATCCTAACCTTAATTTAAAACTGCCCGCTGTTTCCCCCACCCAAAGGCTCTGTGTTGATTCATTGTGCAGGTTACAAAGGAATGATCCGTGCTCATGAATGGGCCCCAGCACTAAGCTGGCTGCGGTGACCTTCATGACCCCTGATGATCTCCAGTAACCAATGCATGGGTGAACAGAGCCAGGAATACATAGCTTTCCAGAAGCTAAGTGCATGTCCAGAGCTGTCTAGAACTTTCCACTGAACATCATGTCACTAGACTATGCTTTTAGCCTCTTTGTTAAATCTTTGTTCTGTATGTCAGGTCAGTGACCTGTGACCTGCTTCTCTCTGGGACAGAGATGAAGGATGAGGCTGAAACTGTGATGACTACGCAAAATGAATATATACACCAACTTACTGTCTTTTTAAAATTACATCAGGTGCCAGTTGCACTCTATTGCAAATGTATGCCGAGCATCAATCAAGGTTGATTGAATTCACAATGAACGATGAGCAATATCAGCAATTTCTGTGAGATATGGGAGGTCTACCATCACTCTCACTTCTCTATTTTTCTCCCTCCATTTTCATATCTGTTTTGCTCTTATCTGACAGAAAAGCTATGTAACCAAAGACAGAAAAAGCTGTACAACACTGCAAATTATGTTTGAGGTTGAGTGTGTGTTGTGCTGTACATACAGTGCAGCATTCTGCCGGTATGTGTGTGTGCTGGTTGTAAGATGCTTACTTGATTGACGAGGCTTTACTCATGGCCAGCTGTTTGCTTTCGTACTCTAGCAGCAGTTCCTCCAGTGCCGCAGCATTTTCTATAACACACACAGTCACAACACATTGTTTATTTTTTACCTTGAGGAGACAATGTTGTGACTATGTTCAACCAATCCATGACTCTGAAGCCACACATTGGGAATATCAGTGGGTGTGTGTCAACTCATTGATAAAATAAATTTCCTAACATGCTAGTCCAGGGTGTACCCTGCCTATGGCCTGAAAGTAACTGGGATAGGCTCCAGTTACCCGTGACCCCTAACAGGAATAAGCGTCATCGCTAATAATAAGCGGTAGAAAATAAATGAAGGCTGCCAATTTAACATTCATCTCAACGCTTCCTATATTTCGCTGATATGCTAAACTCATAAAACACTGCAATAAGGTAACGCTTCCGCCTAGAACAGGGGTCTGCAACCCTGGTCTTAGGGAGCCACTGTCCTGAGGTCTCATTTATAAAACTGTGCGTAGGATTTTTACTAAAGTGTATGTACGACCAGAAGTCTAAAATGGCTTACGAACCCAAAAAATAAATTCATTTATAAAACTGTGCGTACGCACACCCCTAAGCAAAATTCCCTTTATAAATCACAGATTACCCACAAGTGTACGTACGTGATTTTGCATTATACCCCGCCCTGAACACACCCATTTTTAACCATAAATGGTCAATGCAATGAATGAGGTCTCATGACCCTGGCATGCGATGATTGTTCTTCACCGTGAATCAAGGCGAACAAAAAACAACTAAAAAGTGTGACAGCGCGCACAGTGGCAGAACTGGACAAAAAGTGGTAATGAGTGCAGCGATTGTGCGGGAGCTTAACGACTGTATTTCCAGTTTTTGACATATGATGATATATGCACAGTATTAAATATATTTAGTTATACACAGTGTTCAGCAGTTGTCTATAGGTATATGCAATGTTGTCCCATATTCCATGCAGTCGGGTTCTCCCCCTCCTACACTCCCGTAGTGGACAATCTAATTGTGAGACAGACATCACTGAATTTTGATTTAAAATTTGAGTTGGATTGTACAACTCAGAAATTCAAGCGGCTATTAGGCAGTGACATTATTGGTGAGGAACACATACCTTTCTTCTCTGTGATGAGGCGCACCAGAACACTGATGGTGTCCTCGTTGGGGTTGTCTGCTATGTAAGGGCAACTGTTAGCTGCAGACAGAGGAAGAGGGACAAACATATGAATGACCCAATCGATGGATGAAGGTCATGGTCAACTTTTAATTGTGGTACCATAGAGGCCGATGTGTTTTGTTATTGTTTAAAAAATTCTCCCACTTTCACAACTACGTTAGAACAAGTTTGGGCCTATTCTGTCAAAGTCTCTAAGTTACAGGGCCCATGTGTTTGAGTGTGGAAAAAGGAGGATAGAGGTTTCTGTGGTTACCACTGCCATGCCATACTAACAGGCAGGCCTAGAACAGCTCACTCAGCTATCACGCTCCATTCAACTCAAATTAACTCAAACAACACACACACAGACACGCACACACCAACACACACATGCACATACACTGTGTGCACAGGAGGACTGGTGTCTTTCGGTACAACTGATAAAAGGGTTGATAAGGCACAACAATAGCTGCCTCCACGGTAATAATTGCTATCTAGGGACATTGGTATCTGTGTGACTGATTCCATTGGTAGCTGCAACAAGCTAGTGCAGGTGCTAACTCAACAGAAGACTTCATAGAAAGGAACCTTGCCCAGCGTAGCCCCATAAGCGTTCCCCTTCAGTGAAGGTTAAGAGAAAACTGAGACAAAGAGGTTTTTCTTCAGCCCAGTCAGGGTAAGCTAAAGCCGTACTGGCAGAATACAGAACAGTTATGTAAGTGGGAAAGAGGGAGATAAAGAGAGGCATCAAAATCTGCACGGCCGAATAGTTTCTCCCCATCTCCAATCACTTTGATCGCTTTTTTTGCATAACCTCAACACCCCCGCAATTTACTTAACGCCTCACCTCTCCTACCGTCCTCCCCCGACCCCCTCCCATCCTTTCAATGCACCAGTGCCTCAGCTGTCTTCACTGATGCATGCTACTGCAGCCCCCAAAGACCAGGGGAGGGGGGAGGGGTGTGCAGGAGTCAGGCAAGAAGACCTGGACAGAGAAAACGCGAAGGTAGAGAGGTGAAAGAGCTGACTGAATAATTGATCCAGGAAAGTAGACACATGCCAACAGTGTCAGGTTCTATGTAGATATGGAGGGGAGGAGGGGTATAGGAAAGGAGAGGATATGGAGGGGAGGAGGGGAATAGGAACGGAGAGTGAGGAGTCAGATGGCTCAGCAAGTTAAGGCGTTGGCTTTGTGAGCAGAAGGTTGTGAGTTCGAACCCCGGCTGTGGCTATGTGATATTGTGTCCTTGGGCAAGTCACTTCACCCTACTTGTTTCAGGGAGAATGTCCCTGCACTTACTGTAAGTCGCTTTGGATAAAAGCGTCTGCTAAATGAATACCGTATTTTTTGCACTATAGGGCGCACTGGATTATAAGGCGCAGTGTCAATGAATGGTCTATTTTCGATCTTTTTTCATATATAAAGCGCACCGGACTATAAGGCGCATTAAGCGGGAAAAAAACAGTCAGATAAATCAGTCGAATAATATTATGGTGAAGCACAGTATGTATTACTCCACGATGCTCCTGGCTACGGTAGCCGTAATGCTGCAAGCGGTGCGGCTTTGTAGTTTACCAAAGTCGTACAAAAACATTTTGATTTAGCACCGTGAGTGCCTTGTACCACACAAAAATCGCTTAGAGGTCAGTAAATAAAAGAATTAATCCATATATAAGGCGCTTCGGATTATAAGGCGCAGTGTTGTTTTTTGAGAAAAATAAAGGCTTTTAAGTGCGCCCTATAGTCCGAAAAATACGGTAATTGTAATTGAAAGGAGGATGAAAGAGGGACGGAGACAGAAGGAGGGATGCTCTCTGGTTAGGTTAGCTATGGTTTCACAACACTGGAGAGGTGGAGACAGTGGCATAACATCAGACACCCAAACTACATCCACTGATGCAAAGGTTGTTAGATAAGCCAGTTTACTAGTTCGCAACATGGCTTCGCCTCTCCTTCTAAACCCACCAAGTCAAACCTGGCACAGACAGCACAGCCGCGTAGTAAGTGTCATGGAAACAATCTGCTGTTGCCAAAGGGAGATGACAGATGAAAGATCAGGCTTCTAGGCGCAGCTGCTGTGTCATTAGAGACATCAAACACAGGCGGCTGTTTGCCTCCTCTTCTTTCTACACAGGAACAACTCTGTCATCAGGCTCCTCCTACCTTTTACTGTCAACATCCTAAACCCTTCCCTCTGCTTACTATCTCTGACCTTCTACCTCCTGCCTCCTTCCTTCTAACTCTTACCCCCTACATCCTAACATATGCCTCCTCTTGCCTTCCTCTCTGACCTTACATTTACATACATCTTTCATTTAGTCATTTAGCAGACGCTCTTATCAAGAGCGACTTACAGCAAGTACAGGGACATTCCCCCAAGGCAAGTAGGGTGAAGTACCTTGTCCAAGGACAAAACGTCATGTTGGCATGGCCGAGATTCAAACTCACAACCTTCTGATTACTAGCCTGATTCCCTCACCTCTCAGCCACTTGACCCCCCACCTTCAACTCCTGCTACTCTGCAATGTCCTCACACCCTCCTACTGGCTCAAGCTCCTGCTTCCTGTGTGGATCACCGCATATTCCCAGGTGACAGTGTGGACATCATAAAGAGCAGAGAGATTCCACTAACGGCTTGATTACCACAGACGGACGATATGACGCACGCACACAGACACGCACAGACTCAGGGCAGAGTGGGTGTGGCAATGCAAACCTTTTTCAAATGTGAACTGTGTTCTCACAACAGTGTATGCTTGGGAACACCGACCTCAAGAAGGTCAAAGGTCAGATCTCCAGAGATAAAAAGCATTCCAGATCTCATTGCATGCAAGAGCCAACGCACAAGCCTGCCCTATACACACACACGCAGCTTCACTACAATGCCTCACTGGTGTACTTAACAAGGAGGTTTATACCAACCAAACAGTTCATACTATGGTTCTCCCTCTGTCTCTTGATCCTTCCATCTATTTTTCTTCCCCATGTGCTTCCCCGTTTCCTCTATCTAAATCGCTCTGTCTCAGTATAGTTCTTTTGAGAGGTCTGGTGATATGTCTACCTTCCACAATTTATTTTGCAGAATACATTTTTTATCCATTTGCCTGTCTGTCTCTCTATTCTCCATGTACACCACCTCACTTGGGCCAATCATCTCCTCCCATGGCTTCTCCTTTCACTGCTACGCCGACGACACACAGCTATACCTATCCTTCCCCCCAACCGATCCAGGGATCTCAACTAGAATAGAGACCTGCCTCACCGACATCATAGTCTGGATGACTAGACACCACCTCCAGCTGAACCTCGCCAAAACAGAACTTCTTATTGTTCCAGCCAAACCCTCAATCACCCACAATCTCTCTATCACTCTGGGATCTGCAACAGTGACCCCTTCATCTTCTGCTTGGGAACCTGGGGGTCACCGTGGATGCACAAAGCACACATTGCCGCAGTCTCTCGGTCATGTATATTCACCCTCTACAACACCCGGAAAGAATACCTGTCTGAACATTCCACCCAGCTGCTAGTCCAAACTCTTGTCCTCTCAAAGGTGGACTACTGCAACTCACTACTAGCCGGCCTTCCTGCAAGTGCAATCCGTCCCCTTCAGAGAATCCAAAATGCAGCAGCTTGTCTGGTTTTCAACCTACCCAGACGCTGCCATGTCACCCCGCTCCTCATCGCCCTCCACTGTCTTCCCATCATGGCCCATATTAGATTCAAGACCCTGGTGCTGACCTTCCAAGCAGTGAACGGGACTGCCCCGAGCTACATCAACTCTGTCCTCTGGCCTTATACCCCTGCCCGCCACCTCGGGTCGTCTGCTGACAACCGTCTAGTGGTACCCCCCCCCTCAAGAGCGCCAGAGCCCAACACAAACTCTTCCACTGCCTGGCTCCCCAATGGTGGAATCAACTCCCTATCCCCATCCCCACCACACCACCCAGACTGTCTCCTCACCTTCAAGAGAAGGCTCAAAACTCACTTACTCCGAGAATTTAATGGCACTTCGAAATAGTATGGCACTTAATCTGTATAATCTGAAATATATGTGATGTTGCTCAGAATTACTTGTCGGTCCCCGTGCGGAGACTCGCTAGTGTTGTTGCTTTCTTGCTTTATTGTTCGCAACCCCAATGTTCGCATGCTCTTATAGCTCTTCCCTTGGCACTTATTGGTTCTCACGATGTATGTTTCACAATCTAAAAGCCCACTTTGTTCTGGGTCTATCACGTTGCTATGCTCAGTGACTGATGCTCTTTTGTAAAGCTCCACTTTGGATAAAAGCGTAAACATCTCCCTGTATCTGTGTGTCTGCCTCCTCTCTGACTCCTCTCACCTTCTTTCTGCGGTGTGGCATTCTCCTCGTCCATGCTCTCTTTCTCGGCCGTGCAGCGGTAGCCTTTCTTCTTCAGGATGTTGCAGATCAGGATGCCCAGGAGCCCCATCACGCAAAAGATGGGCACCAGGGCAAACACAGCGTACTCAGCTGTCTTTTCCTCGGCGCTGCGCACGGCGGTGCCATTCGCCAGCCCGCCTCCGCCCGCCGCACCCTTCCCCACGGTTCGTACGAGCCGCACATGGAGGGGGGAGACGACAGGGGGTGCTGGGGCCACACACGGAGGCTGGGAGGAAGCTTTCCCCGTGGTGGTGGGATGGAAGCTGTATATATATGGACAGAGACAGATAGAGTGAAGGAGAGAGAGATATAGGTTCGCTCTTTCTCGTCTCTCAATATTGCTGTTTAGTAATGTTTGGCATGTCAGGTTTGTCTCCTAAGGTATCGTTGAATTGAATCCTTTTTTACTCTTTCAGTTTATAGAGATAGAAGCGTCTGCACGAACACAGGGCTGATGCGTAACCATAACAACATTTCCTTCCTTACCCAGACACACAGTCGCCGCACACAGTATCCGAGGTTGAGGAACCAGGGATTGCAACCTTTCGGGCAAGGACATCACAGGTGGAGTGGGGGCGGCAGAGCTCAGGGTCCAAAGCATTTGAAAATGTGCCCGTGGGGCAAGACTGGCAATGTACCGTATCCTCTGGGCCCTCAACCTGCCCGCAGTCCTGGCAAGGAGAAAGAAGTCAGAACTGTTGAAAAGAAGGTCCATGTACATTTTTGAAAAGCCATTTATTCCGATTTGTTTATTCTTTGTGATCTAAATGTAGAGTTACTGTATATTGTTGTAACCTGGGATAATAAAACAACCAGGCTGTTGTATTCTTCCACATATACATATAGAACTAGGATGTATAGAATTATATATACATAGAATACATACTATTCTTTTTTTTTGTTAGCTGATTGGTTTTTGCCATAATATGAATTTTGAATTTTAACAGTTGTCCAATAGGGCTGTCGGCTGTGTAGTAGTCTGACTTCTGCAAAACACAACTGATGGTCCCAACCCCATCGACAAAGCAAGAAATTCCACTAATTAACTCTGATAAGGCACACCTATAAAAGTAATCAGAGCAAAGGGTGGCTCAGAGCAAAGGGTGGCTCAGAGCAAAGGGTGAAGAAACTAGAATATAAAACATGTTTCCAGTAATTTCACCTTTTTTGGTTAAGTACATAACTCCACATGTTCATTCATAGTTTTGATGCCTTAAGTGAGAATCTACAATGTAAATAGTTGTGGGTGTGCGAAGGTGTGTCCAAACTTTTGGCCTGTACTCAAAATGATTAGCCCCCCTATGATTTTTTTTTCTTCCCAAAAATGTCCCAAGTGCTATTAAACAGATCAATTAGTTTTTAACACAGCTTTTCCAAACATCCTAGTTTTATTTTGGATTCTTACATTATTTTACTTGGCACACAGAAACAGGGTCAAAATGATTAGCCCCCCTGATGCTAATAATCAATTGTCTATCCTTTTTGCTGTATAAAAACATGCAGTCGTTTGTTGTAGTTTGTAACAAGTCACTGGCATATCTCCTGAGGAATCCCAGCCCATTCTTCTTTGGCAAATCTTTCAAGTTCCTCCACATTTGATGGTCTTCTGGCATTGACCCTTGTCTTCAGTGCACCCCATAGATTTTCAATGGGACTCAAGTCAGGGCTTTGTGCAGGCCAGTCAATAACATTCACTTTGGTTTTCTGGAGGTAGCTCTTCACCAGGAGCAACGTATGTTTTGGGTTCTTGTCATGTTGGGAAACAAAGCGACGACCCAGACCCAGTTTTGCTGCAGACTTGAGGTTTTCTTTAAAATCTTTACATATCCTTCTTTCTTCACGATTCCTTCAACTTTGACAAGATTCCCAGTTCCAGACGCACTGAAGTATCCCCACAGCATGTTACTCCCACCACCATGTTTAACTGTGGGGACGGTGATATTTGGGTTATACGCCTCTCCCTTCTATCTCCAAACATAAGCAACGTCTCTATGGCCGAACACGACTCCAGTATGCATAATCTTTCTCCACATTGTCCTTAGCATACTCAGTCTAGTTTTTCTTGTCTTGCATCCTCACAGTCAATTTCTGTGCAGGGCTCTAGTGACTGACTTGTTTGACACTAGTCAGTAACTAGTGTTTTGGTAGTTGTTCTAGGGTCTATAGACACATCTCTCACTAGTTTTCTTTCCAGAGCCTTTGACATATTTTGCTTCCTACCTCTGCCAGACTTGTTCTGTACTGTGTGGGTCTGTGTGAATGAATTTCTTGATGATACTTCTGACTCCATTTATCGACACTTGGAAACGCTCTGATAACCTTGTATATCCTTCTCCTGCATTGTAAGCATCAGCAATTCTTTTTCTCAAGTCTAAACTGAATTATTTTGTTTTTGGCTTGATGCTTTCTCAAGCGATAGCTCAAACCCTCAATGAGGTTTTTATACTGTGTGTAAAGTGTAGGACAACCCTCCATTTTAACTTGATTGATTGATTACAAGCTGTGAGCATTACAAAGCACACAATTTTACAATAGTGGTTTGTGCTTTGACTCAATAAAAAGGTCAGTTCTTAAGTGGACTAATAAATGTGAGCCTGGTAGTTTTTTTTTTGTGTGTAATAATTTTGTTTCTGTGTGCAAAGTAAATTAATGTAAGCATCCAAAATCAAATTAAGATGTTTGGAAAAGCTGTGCTAAAAATGCACTGATCTGTTTAACAGCACTTGGGGAATGTTTGAAAAATGAAAATGAAATGTTTGAAAAAATAAATAAAAAATGGCATAGGGGGGCTGATAATTTTGACCTCAACTACATATATATATAATTATGAACAGTGTGGTATGTTTAATCAGACATTTTAAAATAACTACCTCTCATGTCTATTCCTGTTTCATACTGAAATACATCATGCAGGACTGGGCACATCTCAAAAGAAACTGAAATACTGCACACAGCTCTCCAGTGGTTTGCTGCATCGAGCCTGGCCGTAAAAAAAAAAAAAAAAAAAACGAGCTTGGCCAGCATCCTGTAAATTGAGACCTCACATCTTAGTGGTTTGGGAATGAAGGGTTTGAATATGTATGCATGCTGTGATCGACTAAACGATCAAGTAAACCAGACTTATTTAACAAACAATGTTGTGTGTAAAGTATACAGCTCTGTCCACTGGACCAAAGAGGTGAGAGGGTGAGAGAATGAAGAGTAGATGGTCAGCTCGTGCACGTGGAGGGATGGGAGGGAAGAGGGCGGCAGAGAGAGGAAAGTGTAGGGATATAGGATAGAAGGAAAGACAGGACAGAGAAAATCAGGGATGGAGAGGCTGATGGAGAGAACCAGGAAGGGGAGAGAGTGTTAGGCAGGAAGGTGTCTCTCACCTTGGTGGGCTGCTGCCCAGTGGGGCATTGCAGACACAAACACCCCTCCCCCCACCGACACTGCACCGCAGCAGTCCCCCCAGAGCCGAATACCTATAACACACACACATACACTGGTCAGTGACACAGACCAGTCTGTGATATACACATTCTTGCACACACTCACAAATACACGAGTCTAGTCTACACATACACAATAGTCACACTGGCCAGTGACAGACACTGGTTAGTGCGTGACAAATACTCTCTCATTCTCTTTCTCACACACAAACACACTTACCGTGAGAAAGACAAGTGCAGAGCAGCAAAGGTGGTTCCTCGTCATCTTCAAGATATTCTTCTATGAACATATGATCTACAACAAACGGACACAAATGTCAAGTGTGAAGGTATCTCGATCCAGTGGGTCAAAGTGACAGCGGCAATGTCACACAGCCTGCACATGCCACAGCATCACACACACCTTTGTCACAACAGTAACACAAAAGCACAGTGACTGCGAGGTGATAAGGCTGGGACAAACAATGCTTATGGTGGTTCAACACCAACTGACTGGTGCATCAAGGCTAGATTCATATAGTTCTAAGTGCGATACACCAGGCAAGCTCACATTAACACACACACCTCAAAAGTCAATGACCAGAGGCCTGAGAGAAAATGAGAGGGACAGTGGGGCAACCCTTCAGTTGAAACAGCATTGTCTGGACATACACTCAACTCAGGTATAAGAAACTCTCTCGCCCCTGGCCAGCAAGTCACAATTAAGCGCAGCTGGAAGAGTGAACTTCACAAACACCTCCAAGATACCTTCTGGAACCTCTGGAACCTTCTACGCTCAATTATCTCACTCCCTCAACCTCCCACTCTCTTCCTTATTCTCTCCTTTCTAGAGGACACTGAGTGAGGAAATTGATGGATGGAACTGGACTATGAGATTTTACAGACCACAACTCTCGACCAAAATAAAGATTTCAACACAGTGACGATGCGGCAGAAAGAAAAGTAAAGAGACGAAAGAAGGTGAAAGATAGAGAAATCTAGAGAGGGATAGAGGATAAACAGAGTAAAAGATAGAGACTCACCCCAGAGTGACTGCAGATTTGGTCGCCCAGACAACGGACTGAGGGTGCTAAGGAGGCTGACAGAATGCGAGAGTCAGCGCCTAAAACTTTCCATCAATTTGCCAAGCTTCTTTCTCGCTTCTCTTTCACACACACACACACATATAAACACTTGTGTACACTGAGACTGTACTATCTCATGTACCAAAACTATGTTAAATGGAATTCAGTGATAGAACACAGTCAAACACATGCAGCTCTTTCTATGGTCCACTAAGAGACTGTTGTAATACATTGTACCTGTTCTTGTCTTATACCATGCTTGTGACCACAGCGATGGCCCTATCTTCAGCCAGGCTACGCCCCATGCACCACGCCTCTATTTGACGCTAGGCCACGCCCCTATCTACTACAAAACTGCGTCTCTATCTGGTAGGACACGTGCTTACAGTAATTGCTGCCCTTGTACACCCATATAAATAAACACACAAAAACAGTAACAAACACGCAAACATACATGCTACAGTAGACAAAGCAACAAAGACCCCCCCCAACCCCCCACCCCCCAAAAAAACTAACCCTAACTCATACACAAATATACACACACACCCCTCCCCATACGCACTAAAATGGTGGTGTAAAAACAAAAGTGCACAAACATGCATACTACAATTATGTGCACATACAAAAAGCACTCCAGTGTGGTTTTGAAGACAACACATCCAGAGACATCGATCATCACAAACAATGGGCTTAGTTATGACACCTGGGAAAACAATGTGTTCATATCCAATAAACGACCAGACACTAGATGAGGGGTTGTTTGAGGATGCAGTGTTGGGGAGCTTCACCCAAACTAACATGTTTTGCTGTGTGGTGTAAGCACAGGAGTCATAGGGTTCACTGTTGCACACACACACGCACACACACACAGTGAAGTCTCTTTGGACAAACAAGTAAATAAAAAATGCAATGAGTTTATGATTTTGTGCACTCCCGCCCGTTCGGCTAATGACAGTGTTCTGCTGAATAGTTTTAGGTAGAGATAGCATGATGAACCAGTAATTTTCAAACCACCACCTTGAAAAAACAACACAGGAATGAATGACAAGAGCTTTCTCCTCTGGCCAAGAGGACATGATGTGAGGGGAGATGTAGTGATGCAGTGGAAACCCACCGTTCAAATTCTATTAGAGCTTGAGGAAGGAAGTCATTCGGTCCACACACACACACACACACACACACACACACACACACACACACACACACACACACACACAGACACACACACACACACACTATCATACACTATCATACACAAGCAGACAAACTGAAGTCATGAGAGTGTTTGTGAAAAATCCACAACTAGATAAAAAACTGGAAAAAGAGAAAAGCATAATCTGTAAATTACAGTTGCCTTTTTAAGGAGTGGAAGTAACAAATTGGAAAATGTGAATAGCTTCACCAGGGTGATTTGACAGACAAATAAAGTTTTGACAAAGAAAATGGTAGAAGGAGGAAGAAGGATAGTAAAAAGTGGTCCAGGAAGGTGGATGTCTCAAAGGCATCTCGGGCAGGTAGAGTTCCCGCCATCGTCTTTCTCAGAACGTCACAGAAGGTCATGTTCATTGTAGGTGACTGCTTCGGCATTTACAACTTTGTCTCATCTTTTCAACAGAAGTTCCTGTTTATCACGCAGTCACATCCTCTTGGTGGCTGTCTGGGCCTGGTTGGCTGAGGAATGTCTGTGGATGCAGGTGCACCTACTGAGCGTGGTTACATGTCTCCCATCAACCCCATCAGCCTTTCCTGGTCTCACACATGGTGTGGCGTTCCATCTCCAACCAGGCATCTGGGTCTGACTTCATTTACTCTCAGACACAGCCACCGCACATGAGACTTCCTTCTTCCATGTCAATATGTGTCACATCCTCTTGCTCCAACCCCTCTCCAACCCCGCTTTGCATTTCATGAGCGGCGGCTAGCGGCGGTCTTGTCTGTAGTGGGGCATGAGGTGGGACGGAGGCGTCTGAAATAGACGCTTTTGCCTTTGCAGACATCCCATACCAATGCTTCCTTCCATCTTCCTCCTGTCACCCCACCCTCTTTTCCCCTCTTCATCACCTCATCCAGTTCTAACTCTCTGGCTTTCCCTTCCTTGAAGTCACCCACCATCAGCTCCTTCAAGTCCTTATTATCACTTTCTTCATTCCACTCCCTCTCCATCTCATTATTATGTTCCTGTACATCACAGTAGACTTGGCTCAGTATTTCATTGTTTGTGTTTTGCACTTTACATATCCTCCTTCTGCCTTATGTCAGTGCCAGGTATGTTTAAGGTTACTTTGGTCGACAGAGGAAAGAGGGAGGACGGGGAAGGAATGGAGGAGAGAGAAGGGAGAGAAATTAACACCTACCAAAATACTCTCAGGAAGTCAGTGTAAAAAGTCAATGCAGAGTTGAGAGAAAAGCAAGGGTGAGACATGCTTCTGAAAATGTCTGGTCATCTGTTCCAAACAGTAATTACTGACAAAACATCCCTGTCTGTAACCACTGCAATAGCAGGGTGTTATTCATACTGGTGCCCAGTTTTTTTGGTTTATTCTTCACATCTAAAAATAAGAATGTATAATGAAGGTCCAGCAAAAACATGGTGGTTTTAGAGGTGAAGACTGACATCACTGCCAGCGTGTCAGAGCTCTTTTCTGGTTTCTTGATGTCATGCTTCAGCAATGCTATGAAGAGAAGCCTGGAGAGAAATGAATGAGAGATGACACTGGCCGACAGAAGAATAAAAGAATGAATCAGATCAGGTCAGCGTTCACGATTCGTAGGCTGCAGGTGACATCTTGTATTTCAGACACAACAGGTTTTCCTGTCAGTAACAGATGGTAACGGATGTCTTCTTGAGCTCTGTCTGCACTTTAATTCCATCTGATGGTGAGACACTGTGTCTTGTGGACATTATTGGGTTATGTCTTTCACAATGAATGGTTCCTCCATCGACGTCTCTCTCGCTCTTCATTTCACAGATTGGTGTTGTCTGACATCTCCCTTGTCTCAGTGACCCTTACCCTGCCCGCCACCTGCTCTCAGGGATGGAGACAGAATGATGGAGACAGACAGTGATGAAGAGAGAAAGAGATAGATGGGCGATACAGACAGCAGCAGAGTGCTGGAGAGCGAGAAAGAAAAGGTAATCTGATATCTATTTTCAGTCTGGGTGACAACTTCTGATGTCCCCCTGAAGTCAAGTAGGGACACCAGATGAGGAGAGACACCAGAGGAGAAGAGATACCAGAGGAGACACCAAAAAAGAAAGACTAGAAGAGGAGAGACACCAGAGAAGGAGAGATACCAGAGGAGAGATACCAAAGGAGAGATATCAGAGGACATACACTAGGTGAGAGACACTAAAGACGGGACACTAGATGAGGAGAAACACCAGAGAAGACAACAAAGGAGACACACCAGAGGAGGAGAAATACCAGAGGAGAGACACCAGACGAGGAGAGACACCAGAGGAGAGACACCTGAGAACAGACACCTGAGGAGGAGAGACACCAGAGGAGAGACACCTGAGAACAGACACCTGAGGAGGAGAGACACCAGAGGAGAGACACTAGAGGAGAGACACCAGAGGAGAGACACTAGAGGAGAGACACTAGAGGAGGAGAGACACCAGAGGAGGAGAGACACCAGAGGAGACACTAGAGGACAGATACCCGAGAAGAGTCACCAGAGGAGGAGAGACACCAGAGAGACACTAGAGGAGACACCAGAGGAAGGGAGATACCAGAGGAGAGAAACCAGAGGAAAGACACTAGAGGAGAGACACCAGAGGAGAGACACTAGCAGAGAGACACCAGAGGAGAGACACCAGAGGAGCAGGGGACAAGCATGGTGATGCTGTTGTGCCCTATACCAGCTGTGACCTGCTCTGTAATGACACACATAGCTGTTATAACTGGTCAACTCAAAATCTTGAATAATAACAAATACTTATCCACCAGTTGATGGAATCGCTCCATAATGAGAAACAGGTTTCTAGAGAGCGAGTCTCTGCAGAAGATATTGCGTTTACATACAGGCTTAGCCTTAATCTAGGCTCAGTCTTTACGAACTGTCTGAGAATGAGAGCTTCATTGTCTAAATGAGGGATGATATAATGGGAAAAGAGCAAGTCAAAACACAAAAAGAAAAAAGAAAACGTAAAAGATTTGGCAGAGATTCACATGTGCGTAAGTTCTAGTTTGTGGTATTCTTTCTCACAGCTTCACAAAGGATCTAAAATGAACACCTTATGTTAACACACCAACAAACCTACATAGCTGGATAAATCAACTGCAGTTATACAATACAGACCTACATGTGAGTTGCCAAATACCTGTTCACACAAACACACACACACACTGTGGGGAAAAGGCAGAAGAGAGGAATGCCGATGTAAAGTAATAGGGGATAATTAAGAAAATGTTCCGGGGTCATTCCCACACAAGGAAAGAATGTGATCCAACGCTCTAGGAATGTTACATTATTTCATCTGAAGGAGGGCCTGTCTTCGTGTATGTTAATTTACTGTACTGTAGGGGGTGATTTAGTTTGGTGGTGTCAGCTTGACATTGCACTATTTGAGCTTAACTAACGAGTGTTAAGTCCACAAGCGAGTCAACCAAGTGGCATTATCCTCATCTCCTACCACTCCTGGCTTTCCTAACCATGAGTTTGCAAACCTACAGTCTGCTCCCATATCACACACACATATACTTATGTATTTAAAATATGCTAGCTAGTGCTGGGCTATGCTCAATATCTTTATGAAAAGGGAAGGCTAGAGGGAGTCCCAATTTCCTGTTGAGCACATGCCGTGTCATTACTTTGTGCTTGATCTGTTTTCCAGTTGGCCATCAAGCCTGTCTGCTTCTCACGTATAAACGATTCAAAGTGGGTTGAGGCCAAACCAACACCTCATGCTCGGTACTGCCTTGTTACAAAGTACTGAACTCTAGGTTGAGTGTTTATGCATGTGGTTAGGTTTGGCTGGATGTAGACATGAACAAGACGTGGTTTTTATTTTGCCTCTCCTTACTTAAATGGCCGCCACGGGGCAATTCTCGTAGCCTTTCGACTCTAGTTTCAGTTGGCCCAAATACCACTGACCCATTTGACCTCTGCTCATACCACTGACCTCATGTGACCACAGAATGACTATAATCTGAAAAAGACAGGTCATTGAGTGTGTATTGACTTATCAGAGAGAAAGGGAATAGAGCAGAGACACCAGAGGAGAGAGAGAGAGGGGTTGTAGAAAGAATGTGCGCCATTACAGGAGTTACACAGCTACGGTCTCTGGAATCTTTTTAACTGTTGTAAAAAACGTACACGGCTTCTGAAAGTTCTGCTGTGTGATACAAAACCCAACAGGGTCACTCCACTCGCTGGTCTATAGAACATTCTGGGTGAAGGATATCTGTCCTACTAAATGTTTGTATGTATATTTGTATACTTGGTGGTGTTTTGTGTTTGTCCTAGATTAGCTCTCCTGTAATTATATGCCATGTCCATGTCAAATTGGGATCCTGGGTTGTTGAAGTGGGAATTTCCTTGGCTGGAAGCTTCCTGGCTGGCATAAGGAGACAGACTGCAGTGGTACACGGCCGGTACAACTTCTGGCCGCATTCCTGAAAGCCGCAACAGATGGCGGGAACAACGGTTTAATTAGGCTCAGTTTGTGTTCCGTTGTTCGTCTGATACGGACATTCTCCAGTCTAGGTTTGTGTATTCATCTCTCTCTGTTATCAGCCACTTTCTCTGTCTCTCTGCACATCCTTCTGATTATGTTCTATCTATAGCCAGGCTAGCCGCTCTCGCCACCTCTTCACCAGTCTGGCCTCAGAGAACCAGAGAGAACAGCTTTGTTTCACAGCCCACACCAAAAGACACTTCAAAAAAGCCAGGCAGGGGTGGGACTATAACAGCATCATCCTATACTCTCATTTCAACCCCACAGTGATAATTATAGCTGGTGGTTATAAGACTGTGTGTGTGTGATTTACTGTGTGTGTGTAGAGGTGTGTTTTTCCATAATTATAGTCGTGTTTCAGGGGTGTACCGATGTTGTCAGCTGGTTTTGCATGTGATAGGACGTTCATTGTCTACTTACTACTCATGAGTGGGGCCTAGCCGCACACACACACACACACACACACACACACACACACACACACACACACACACACACACACACACACACACACACACACACACACACACACACACACACACACACACCACACACACACACACACACACACACACACACACACACACACACACATCAAGTATAGATACTGGACAGCCAAACAGAAATAACTATACGGTCACAAACTTCCAGGCAAAGTTTCAGACCGCAGAAGGATTTGAAAAGTGACGCCTTTCCGCTGGTTGAGTTCTCTCTGTTTCTATTTGGCTCTTTCCTCCCCTCCCTCCTCTTTTCCTCAGATGGAACCGTCGTTTTCTTATCATATAAAATACACAGATGCATGCTCAAACACATCCAGACACAAAGACACTCACATTTCAGACACTGCGGTTGCAAGGAGTGCATCATCTTCCTAATGACGATACAGGGAATGTATATTCACGTCTATCATGCTCTTATTGACAAGATGAAAACCTTTGTGTAAGCCGTCAGTAAAGGGAAACAGAAAAATCCTTAGGCAAGGGCTCTCAGACAGAGCCAGGAGAGGTTACTTATAAAACCACCCTTGCTCTGTAGCAGCAAACCAGGAGAGGTGGAGTCGTTTAAGCAAGCAGGAATGGGATTTTGGACAATGGAACTTACTGCCTAAAACTCCTCTTCAAGACTGCCTGAACCCTGACAACATGACACTTGTCTGCTAAGGTATAGGGTGAAAAGTGGGTGGTGGAAACAATGTGTTTAGGTATTTGACCATGAACCACAAGCTACAACTCAATTAACTCACTTAGGCGACACAGAGGAATCAGTTAAAACGGTAGTCCCGCCCCTTTCCAGAGCGACTATCTCCATTGTGTGGGGTTCCACGAAAGATTATTGCAGTGAGGTCATCAAACACCCATGGGTGACCGCGTGGAGCACTGTGCAACACGAGTTACAGTAATAAAAACAGCGTATGACGACCTCTGTCACTTATTTAGGAGGAACACGAAGACAGTTTTGACTTTTAAGTTAATTAGCGACCGGAAACTAAAAACGCACTTTTCTCGAATAGGCTTACAGTGTACTCATACTACTCCGATAATAAAGTGTCAGAAAAGGCAGCTATAGCCTCCGTCGACACTATGCATTTGGGCTACTTAGAATTGCCATCCGCATTGCCACCAGTGGCTAAATGTGCAAAGAAAAATGCGTCAACTTTTTTATGTTAAGGGTTACGACCAAATAATATGGAAAATGCTTTTTACGCTTGCTTAATATAGACTAATATAGACTTATGACTTCTGTAAACCTATTTATTCATAATATTAATACAAATATTCGGTTTAGCAGCAGATGAATGCGCTATTTATGACAGATTTCCACTAGATTATCGGTGTAAATCATAGGGACCACATATTCGCAATGTGGTCCCCGACGTACTTACGTGGTAATCGCTAACGGACAATGCTGCAGTAAAACAGTCCAAAAATGCTTAATGAAAGTTTTCAAACTTACCAGTTTGATTGATGAAGGGTTGAATCAGTGGTCAGGGACGTGCATTGTCAGCTGTTTGTAAATACAAATTTGATTTCTAAATATACATGTAAACGCCGGTAGGAAATGCCCCTCTCGAGTTCCACTCCTCCTAAAAATTACATACAAAAACTCACTGGGTGAGCTCGCCGGTCCTATACGTCACTAGTGAAATCCGAGCGAGTAAGGTGCGCGGTCCCCTTTCGTCCTTCTCTATCTGCGCCCTCGCCGGTTCTCACGAGCCAATGCGGGGAATTATCGAGCACCGATGAGTAGACGGGCCAGAGAGCCATCTGTCGGGACTCATCCGCCCTAGCCGGCTCAAGGCATTAGGGCGCCAAAACCGTTAACTACAAACTACAAACTTTCAAACGATTTCCTGCAAACAATCAAGACTTCATTGTCATGGAAAGTCTAGTCTATCATAAATCTTAATTTGCCAACGGCCAGAACCAAATGAAGACAGTAACTGCCTGTTGTGGCAGTGTGCAAGTATTGAGTAAATAAATAAATCGTATAAAATGTAAATTGCTGCTTTGAGGCCTTAAGGTCTGACTTTCTGGCTTTGGTAGGCTCTGAGGAAATAATAATACCCAATTTATCAGATGCTTTTATCCAAAGCGACTTACAGCAAGAACAGGGACATTCTCCCTGAGGCAAGTAGGGTGAAGTGCCTTGACCAAGGACACAACATCACATAGCCACAGCCGGGATTTTAACTCACAACCTTCCGATCATGACAACACCTTAACGCGCTGAGCCATCTGAATAACCTACAGACATAAATGTGATGAAAGTCCTCTATCTTTCCATGTTTGGCATTCCTTTTAAGACCACTTGGTGTATTTTGACTTTATTTTGAAGAAGTTATTGCTTGTTGAAACTCCTTACTACTTAAATGTAAAAGTTTCACTGGTCAGAATGACTCAGTGTGTGAGTCAATGACACAAAGATACTATCAACATCTTATTCTCCCCAAGCATAGGAGGCCCACTGTACTGGTCTTCTCAATCGTGTCTTCATTCAACGAGAGTTTGTGAATGTGTACATTCATTCCCAGCCAAGTATGACACACATACCATGTGGATAATTTCTTACAAGTAGGTGTTTTAAAGTACGTTACTATGCATTTGTTTGGTGTATGAGTTATAGCAATGTGAGGGATCAATAGTTCAAGTTAAAGTGTGTATAGGCTTATAAACAGATTGCATTGATTTAGTCTTGTTATATCTCAATCTCGATATAACACAATACATGCCATTGTGTTGTTGGATTGGTGGGTTAACCAATAGCATGGGTTTCGCTATCCTTCTCAGATTTTCACATGGTATTATAGTGTGTATGTGTGTCAGTGTGATTATACATATAATACAATGTACCAATAAACAAAGAAACATACACCTGCACCAGACACTGGCACCAGTGAACTGATTTAATTACAAAGAGCAACCCACAGTGACAAAACAGAAACTGCTACATACAGAAAAGAACAGTGAAGTAACCATGGTGGCTGGGAAAATGACAAGGTCATTTAGCTTTTTTGACATTTCTGTGACCGCGCATGCTGGGGGGATGGGGGGACGGGGTTACGTACACAGGTATATAAAAATATGCCATTAGATTCATTTCAACAATTTTGGACTGTGGGCTCACTATTTACAGAGAAAGGCAATATATACCAATATTTACATGACACAATCAATATTTATTCCACATGGGCAGAGATTACTCCATGAAGAGTGAATTCACCTTAATGGTAAAGGCCTAGCACAAACTGTTGATCTGCAGTACAGTGGCGATAATATGGCAGGCTATGCTGAATTCAGTTTCTGTATAAGGCCATTTAATTAGCATGAAAGCCAGCATGACACCTAACATTTAAGTGTTAACTTCATATCCAGAATGGCGTGACTAAGCAATGAACTTTGAAAACAGAAGATTTGGAGAGACACACTGAGCTATAGAAAGCAGGCAAAACAGATATTAGAATCTCTGGTTTGAAAAATCCACAACTCGTCACGGTTCACCAAACATGACCAACACAACAGTGTCTGCAGGTAATGGAATTGTAACATAAAAACAGTAATTCCACACCTGAATAGAGGAGCGCACTTAACAGGAACACAGGCTGTTCACCTAAACACACATCCAGCTAGCAGCAGACGGGTATGATAAAACCAGGTAATCTAATTTGCCAGTAGCCCCCTTATTACCTCACAGTAAGAGAGTTAGTCTCATGCTATAACGTTTGGGCGTAGAAGTCCCCAGATGGTTTCTGAGCTTGTGGGATCAAACCCAATCACAACTTTGTGTATTTGTGTCAGTGTGCTGTGTCAGTATGTCAACTGCTCTGTGCTGTGCAAGCCATATTAAGAGTTTAATCTGACAGGCTGTTAGACTGAAGGAGAGGAGTAGCGCAAGATGTCCTGCATGAGGCTATACATGACAACTTATGTTCTATCCTATTTCAGGCACGTGCAGTATCTTAGCTTCCATCCAACATGTCTGACTCCTCTCTTCTCACTCTCTTGCTCTCTTGCTGTCGGACAAACTCACTCATGCTGCCCTCCTGACAGTTTCCTGTAAAACAGAGTTATATCAGGATGTAAGATCCAAAATGGCACACCGTTAATCATTCTATATTGCCAACTGGGGGATTCCTCTTTTTGAAACATCAAACAAGGAGAAGAGAAAGAACAAAAATTTATAAATTAAGTGCAGTAAGAAGAGAAAGCTAAAATCAAAAACATAAATACTGTACATAGAGATCAACTAGAGGCTCTAAAGAGGAATGGTTTTAATACACTTTTACTCCAATTGTGGAATGCTGTTTAATTTCATTAAATAAGAAAATAACTCTTAAGAAACACAAAGAAAAATAATTTGTGAAAAAGAGATGTGTGTGTAATTACATGTGCGTTTGGTTGCCTGCTATGAGGAAACTGGCGGTGATCTGTCAAATAAGCAAAATGTGTGTGTGTGTAAAATGTTTGTGTGTTTATATAATCATAGTAGGTACCCTTGCCATATATTGCACATTGGTCAATGTATTCATTTTTCAGATGTCTCTTCCTCCTCTAAGGTGGGCAGGCATTGAATCCAGCCACTGACACAGGATTAAACACAGAGCCATCCCACTAGCAGAAGCAAAATGACTGGAGAAACCCTTAACTGATCTCAAAGCTGTTTGAGGCCACAGTCCACCCCTATCACGTCACACAATTAACCTCAACCCGTGGTTAACTGTTTAAAGGTTAAAGGACCGGTCCTCATGCCTTTCTTCCCCCCCCTCCTCTTCCATACAGTGATCACATGGGATCTAAAGTCTTATACATCCAGGATGTCTTCTCATTTTGTAATCCATCCATTTGTTTTTTTCATCACTCCCACACTCAGTCCATCTCTCTCTCTCTCTCTCTCTCTCTCTCTCTCTCTCTCTCTCTCTCTCTCTCTCTCTCTCTCTCTCTCTCTCTCTCTCTCTCTCTCTCTCTCTCTCGCTCTCTCTGACACCAATGCATACATAAATCAACAGATCCAGCAAAGGATGAAATCAGATAAAAAGGGGAGGTGCTTAAGGATGAGGACTGCGGGGCTTGTGTGTGTGTGTGGTTTTTCAGTTGAGGGGGAGGAGTTTCATTAACTTGGGATGTCTGATTGGCTCAGACCCTCCACAGCAGTAAGTGGTTTGTGCTGTCATCCCGCCCCACTGTCTCGCTGCTATTGGTCAGGCGGAAGTCCTCATAACCGTCGCCCCCGGAGATCACCAACTGATTGGTTTTCGCAGTTAAGAGGGCAGAGGCTCGACGGCGAGAAGAATCCCTCCTCTTAAGGGCCCCGTTGCTCCCATCAACGTCAACGTTATGGGATGGGTTTCCTAACAGATGGAAAGATTGAGAGTTAGGATAAGAGGGGATGGGAAATCGAGAACTGGAAGCAAAAGAAGACTAAATAAAAGACAGACAAGAGAGAGCGCGAGAGAGAAGAGGATGAACACAGCAGGAGAAAGTAGGAGGACAGAGAGACAGCGGTTGTAGTTACCTGTGCCATCTGCGGGCAGTTTGGAGAAGTTGATGTCAAAGCCCTCAGGCAGTTCTATGGCGGTGAGGAACCGTACGTGACCTGTGTGTCCGTGAGCCGAGCCCATGGGGATCAGGGGTGATCGCAGAGTCCCTGCCCCAGTACCAAAGCTCACTGCTGGGATAGCCAGGGTCAAGACCACCCCTAGAGAACCACAGAGGAAGGTCATCACACACAACCTACCCCCACAACCTACCCCTCTAAGTCTGCATTGAAGCTGTCAGAAACTGTCTTTCTCCAGGGCCGGTTTAAATAATGGCCATAATAATAGTGAAAGGTAGTATAATGTAAACATATCTGTCTTAGCAAAGCCTTTATGACAGCCAGACATTAATTCAGAAAGACGTGACGTGACGTGTTAGACTGACCTGCGCTGGTGCCGATCCACAGCAGGTCCTTACAGGCCAGCAGGGCAGTGATCCTCAGACAGGCCGCCTTGTGCTGCCTAATGATGGCATCAGAGCCTGAGGGAGGGAGGGAGAGAGAGAGGGAGGGAAGAAAGGAGGAATGGGGGGTGTGGAAGAAAGAAGAATGATAATGAGTCATGTAACAAAGAGAAAGAATGAAAGACTTAATGGGTGTAAATGGGTGTGAGTGTGTGTGCTACCTGCGAGCATCTTATGCACTGCGGGAGCCACGTCTACCTCGACGAGGCTCTCCCAGGTCTGGGCGTGATAGAGACGGACCTGGGCACTGCCCTGTAGCGCCAACCAAACGCCCTGGCCATAGCTTACCATGCAAGTCACACACCTGCTGCTGTCTGAGCCCACCTGAAAACAGTGCTGCAGACACAACAAACACCAGTGTCAACCAATCCAGCCTGCCTGCATCAAACCCATTCATCCAGAAAGCCATCCAACCATCTATCCATACATCCAACCAACCAGCAAACCATCCAGACAGCTAGCTATTCAGCCAGCGACCCACCCACAGAACCATCCAGCCAGCCACGTTTCTATCCATCCAGCAAGCCATCCAACTATAAAGTATATCTATGCATATAGCCAAATAGCCATTCAACCACCTACACATACATCCAGCTAGCCAAACATCCAACCAACCATCCATGCAGCCAGCCACCTACAAATATATCCACCCAGCCAGCCATCCAGGTAAACATCAAACCATTAATCCAGGAAGCAAGTCAGACAGAAAAGCCAGCCAGTCAGCCAGTTAGTCAGCCAGGAAACCATTCATACATCCAGCCAACTACTGCCCATCCATCCAACAATGCAATAATAAAACCATTAGGTCACTCAGCCAGCCAGAAAACCATCCAAACATCCATCCATCAAGCCTTTCGATACAATGCCTCCTTTCACATCCATCTGTCCATCCATCAATCCAAAAATATTCCATCCAATATTTAATTAAGTAAGTGAATCCATGAGGAATGTTTATTTGTGTTATGGGATTCAAGTTCTATACAACTTTTTTTTTGTTTATTTAACGTCATAATTATTTTTTTTTACATGCGTGAGGTCTCACGCTTGTTGTAAAAAGTCCTGTCGCCTGTACGTTTTTAATCACTGCAATTCAATCTCCTTACGAGGACAATAAACTAAACTGCTACTACAACCACTAATACTATATGTGCTGATACAACCAAGCCCAGCCTACCTCCTGAACTAGAGAGCTGGTGTTGATGATGAGGACGCGGTTCTGGGATCCACACCACAGCCTACCGCCCACAGGCACCATCTTGGTGACAGGACCACTGGGCGTGCCCAGAGACAACGTCTGGGATGACTGTGCGTCCCAGAAGCTACCTACAAAACACAGAGAGCAAAGACAAACAGATGATGGCAAGCGTCATTTTTAACTTTGAAATCCCATCCCGTACCGGAGACTCTGGAGACTTAAACATACACTCTAACCATATTTTGACAGAGACTGACCCTTTTCAGATTCAAATTTATCTTCAACATTTTTATTTATTTTCCTCTCGCCATGAAAACAGGTCATTTATATCTGCTCCTGTCCTCTTCACCAAGGCCAAGGATTCCCACTGACATTCAACACTTGTACCTACTGACCATTCAAACCTACTTGCACTCTGCACAAGCCACCTTGTCCTCATTTGCACTACTGTGTACATACCTCACTCATACACTATTATTTATATATTCTTATTCTTGTCTTTTATATATAGTTATTTCATTGTATTTCATTTTATACTTCAGATGGTTTATTATTTTAAATTGTTAGCTTATCGTACTTTCCTACTTGATAAAAATGTAAGACCCGTATATATTTATTGTTTACCATTCTGCCACACTAAATTCCATGTTTATGCAAATTTACATGGCAAATAAAACCAATTCGGATTCTGATTTTTAATTTTTAATTTCAGTTAATCTAGATCGAGAGAAGATTTGCCACAGAGGACAGAGGCCGTGCTAACCCCACATACCTGCTTCTCTCTGGTATACGATCACTTCCCCATTGGCTAGAGACACAAACACTTTGTTGTCCAAATACCTGCCAGCAGACAAGAGAGGATTATGCAGGACTGAGACTTAACACACCATACATACGCATACACACACACACACACACACACACACACACACACACACACACACACACACACACACACACACACACACACACACACACACACACACACACACACACACACACACACACACACACACACACACACACACACTCACAGTATACACAGGATGGAGGCCGAGTGCTGAATCTTCATGCTGTTCTTGCGGTTGCGGATGTTGTCTGATGACTGGTACACATGGATACTGTAACGCAGAGTAATACATCACAATAGCACATGAGGAGTTAATCATTTTTCAATGAAAATGGCACTATGAAGAACATCATGGATGTCTGAGCATCTCTGTACACATCTCTGTGTATGCGCGTATGTATGTGCATTGGTGCATCAGTGTGTATTTCTGTTTACCATCCGTCCTCTGTGCCCAGCCAAACAGAGCTTTGGTAGGCCTCAGGGTCAATGCTCAGCAGGTCCTCCAAACTGGCCCTGGTGAAGGATCCCCGGGAGGACCGGCGCATGGCCCTCCCATCCATGGGGCTTTCGCCGTGGGCCCGGCCACACACGCCTCCCCCTAGGCCCCCTGGAGCTCCGTAGGAGCTGGCTACCGGGTACTCTTGCTCTTCCTCGCTGCTGGTGGTCTCTGTGGCCATGTCCTTTGAACCTGTGCCTTCCTCGTCTGGGGAGGGACAGTGTAGGGGGTTTAGAATGTGTGCGTGTGTGTTTGCCTGTTTGAGCTCATGTAATTTGTGCGTGTGTAAGCTTGTATGAAGTTAGTATACGTGTGTACATGCTTACTTTATGTGTGTATTGTATGCATGTTTATGAGTGTTTTATACTGGTGATGTATGTACATCTGTGCCGGCTGTGCACTCACTCCCATAGCTAGATGATATTGTGGAGTGGCTAGCTTGACTCTGCAGAGTAGAGGAGGGACTAGGCGAATCTTCATCATCCGTGTCGTCACTGTCAAATGGAACCAGCTCTGGCCCTGCCCCTGCACACGATAAACACATTTAAGTACAGACAAGCCGAGAAAAGAACTCTTAACTATTAGTACAGTATATTAGGACATCAGGGAACTGGACCTGAGGGGGGCTCGGACATCTCCAGCGACGAATGAGAGATGGAGATATGCAGCTGCTGCTGGGAGGGGCTGGAGTCAGCCAGGGGGTGGGACGTGGCGGAGGAAGGCTCTGCTACCCGTTCCCTGGGCGATAAGAGCAGAAAACTGAAAGAAAACCCTTTGTCAAGGCCTGCATTCATAACGTGTGTGTTTACGTGTGCTTTTGTGGTTGTTATTATATCTATTTTTGAAATGCTTGTTTCGCTTTGTAATAGTACGACGGAAGTTGCACCTTCAAACGTATTGCAATCACCATGAGTAAAGTAGAAAAACGGTGTGTGTGTGTTTACCTCCCCTTCAGCCCAGGTACAGCAGCTATGCAGATGATCCTCGCTGAGCAGACGGCGATGCAGGCCTCCACTGTGGGCTCGTCTTTGATGTTCAGCAGACACACCTTGAAAGGCACATTAAAACACACATCATGAAGGAAGGGTAGCATAACTGCGCCCAACTGTCTGTGTGTGTGCATGGGTTCTTGATAAATATTTTCATAAAATAATACCTCAACTAATGCAAATGGAAAAAGGCTGATACAAAATGATTGTGTGTGTGTGTGTGTGTGTTCAAGGGAGCTCATATGCACCTGACCAACGTAGCCATCGCTGTTACACACCCACACCTCGCAACTGTTGTCAGGACAACTGTGGCTGGGGGAAGCGCACGAGAACTGAAAGAAGGGAAGGAAGAGAGGCTGATCAAATGAGATCCCGGAGGAGAAGGAAAGGTTTGACACAGTAACACCTGTATGTTACAGCTTCATTCGGGCTTGTGCTGTGTGACACCTGATGGAGCAAGGAAGTGTTTGTGGGGGTAGGGATCTCTCACCTGCATCCCACTACGAGTCTTCATAATGGGGATAGCCTTCAAGAACTCTGGATCCCACTGGTCCTTGTTCATTGCTATACATAAACAGGGGAACAAGCGCACACACACACAAGAGGAGAGGTAAAACAAATGTTCTTTTATGACTAACCCCCGACCCCCCTCCACCTCCCTCAAAAGAACCTGGAAAGAAATTGGCATCCTCACCCAGCTTCTTTTTGGCCTCCTCGAAGGCTTGCTCGAAGCCGCAGCGCATGTCCGGGGAGGAGAACTCAAACACGAAGCTGCCCTCGGCCGAGGCAGTGGTCAACTCAAGTTTGGTGGGCAGGAAGGTCATGCTGAATGCCAGTGATTGCTTCTCTGCCAGCTCCCTGTGCACGGACGCCATCAGGTCCTTGATCACGTCGTCAAGTGACTGGGGAGGGGGATTTGAAGAGGATGCCACCGAGACATATTGGTGTGTGGTATATTACATTTATTCATTTATACTAAGTGTTGGTATCTCATAGGTACTGGCTACTATATATATCACATTAAATATGTATGGGTCACTGGTAGGTTGATCATGTATGGGTAACATCCTGTGCGTTGATACCTGGTGTGGGAAGCTAAGCGTCTCCGACAGCTTGCTGATCTGCCCCAGGGTACTCAGGTCCTCATCCAGTCGTCCAATCATCTTCTGGATGCTCTCTCTGTTGGTTGCCTGAGAGGAGTCTGTCACACAGGAAGAGGCAACTTAGGATCTCTGACGACACTTCCCAGTGCACTCTAGGACTACGAACCAGGGTGGAAAGGGAGGCCTCACTTTTCACCATCTCTATGTCTTCTAAAGGAAGTTTCCAGAGGAACTTGTATTTGCTGGAGGTATCAATCACACTGGCAGCAGAGTAGCTGGGAAAAGAGAGAAGAGACTGTTAAACATCACAGAAACATTGCTGTGGATTTTCCGGAGATGGCCATTCTAATGCTGCCACTGAAACCTTAGGAGGCAGCAAAGTTTTGAAGCATTGACTTGTGTCTCACACGAGTGTGTGTGTTCGTGTGTGTACGGGTGGGGTGGGGGTGGAAAGTTGCTTGTATTTTTATGCGTGGAGAAAGCTTCTGCAGTTTGCGTGTGTATGTTAACTCACAGGCTCATTGAGCTGCGTCGCAGGGAACCAGACTTCCTTTTAAGCGTGGTGCAGATGAGTAAGTCGCTGAAAAGGAAAAGAGACCGGTCCTTCTTACCCCCCACTGTCTTCTACAGAGAGAGAGAGAGAGAGAGAGAGAGAGAGAGAGAGAGAGAGAGAGAGAGAGAGAGAGAGAGAAAGAGGGGAGAAAGAGTGAAAAGGGGGAGAGGGGGAAAGGGGGAGAGAGAGAAAAGGGGGAGGGACGGAGAAGAGGAGGAGGGGCAGACAGAGCACACAAACTTAACACAACACATAACATAACAGAATTTAGAAGAATCTGGCCGGAGCAATGAAGTAGGGAGTGGCCCTGAGACTCACCGCCTCCATTACCATCTCCTGTCTCACAAACTTCCTCTCAGGGTTCAGAATCTGACACAGACACAAACACAGAAGGAACCATAAGAAAAAAAGTATTCCCTTCCGACTAAATGAGCATCTGACTCTGAGAGAATACCATACTCAGATTATGACTAAAATGCCCATAGGGAAATAGCTCCAAACTCCTCCAAGTCTTACATGCTCCACCCCCTCTATGTGGGCCTCTATCTCCTGCATGACCCTGGTCTCGCGCTCCACCTCCTCTGCAGAGCGCCGTCCCTTATTGATCCTCTCCGCCAGGCGTTTGATGTCCCTCTGAGCATCCAGCAGGAATGGGTGATCTGGATGGTCCTCTGAAGTATGCTTCAACAGGTCCTGTAACACACAGTGTTTCTGAATTTAAAAAGTGGGTCCACAAAGGCCTCAAAGGCATGGGCCTTGCCTGTTTGCCAAGCCAAATGAGACAGGGCCTAGCCAGAGGCGAGGCGAGGCCAGGGCTTAAGGCTTGGGATGGGGCTCACCTTAACCAGTAGTTCATAACGAGGAATCCTCTGGACTGGCTTGATCATCAGATCACCCAGAGCCTGCTTCTCCTTGTTCTCACGCATACTTTGCTATGTGCAGAGATAGAGAGACAGAGAAGAAGAGAAAGAAAGACATAGAGAAATAGGAGAGTGAGAAAGAGAGAAAATGCAGACATTTGCAAACATTTATTTTGGTTAAATGTGCAACGTAAACTATACAGCTCAACCACTATGTGGTGCTGTGGTCCATTTAAAAGCATGGCTGCTGAGAGGTCAACTTTATAATGGACATTCTGACCTTTCAGTCTAGTCAAAGGTCAGCAATTGTAAAGAATGGTGTAACATCATGTCAAGCACAATGACACACACACAAAGGCATTGCTGGATAGTCTATGTGCAGGTTTTATAAGGCTTTTTAATGCTGTTATATTAGTAAGTGTGTTATGCTAACAGAATTATATGGTGAAGGACAGTGGTTTCTAGGGACAAATCTCACATTAGCTATTGTTTTGTTTTGGACAAACTCCATCCAAGACAGGATTGTCTTCCAAAAGTGTGTGTGTGAGCGTGTTAGGCCTAGCATGTGTGTGTGAGATCCGATGAGCTCTGTCCCTCAAGGGCTCTGTAGCTCAAGTGTCCCTTTCCAAAACAGCTCCTGGGAAAACTGGAGGGACAGGATGCACGCACACACACACACATAATGCAAATGTATGAAACCATATAGGCCATAATTCATACTTGCTCTCATATACAACACCATAACCTCACATGTACACCATTATACTCTCCCATATACACTATTATGCTCTTGCATATACAGCGTTATACTCTCCCATATACACAATTATGCTCTCACATCAAAACTGGCATTCTCTTACAATGCAGAGTCAAAAGAGAATACTTGCTTATGCGATAAGTTTGATTGTTCATAAAACAACAGAGGATCAAGTGCATTGGAACTATTTTGCACTGACGTATAGCGCTTTGGCCTTCCCTTACTACGCTGTGACCATAGCATGGAAAACCCAGCGGTGGCCCAGGACATGTTGGAGAGAAGATGGTTAAACAGACGCAGTGTCTTTTCTGGCTGCAGCGTCCACAATCAGAGGACAGAGCGGTGGAGGGCAAAGTTAAATAGAGTTGTTTTGTTTCACTTTGGTATCCTGTTTACCTTCATGGAAGATGAAGGAATACTGGATTCCACAGATCCTTTTGTTTTATTGTCACATCTACTTGCCAAGAGTTCAGAGAGCGGCTGCAGAAATCCGAAATCAGTGGAACAACCATGGATTATCTAATCAGGGAGGCCATATTCCACTACAACTTTGGCAGAGGGGTTCTTAACAGTGCTGGTAACTTGGCAGTTGATGACATCTTAGTATGAAATGAAACCTTTGAAATGTATGACGATAGCCCTCTACATTTAGAGACAAACAACCAAATTGTTGTTCCTAAAAATGACTTTAATGTAAATTTAATGTCATACCTCTAGAAACTTGTGGAAAGCTGGTTTGGCCTCCTTAGCAATTCTCACAGCATCTTTGGCGTTTAGAAAGTTGTCAATGTACGCTGAATAAATATTAGCCAAAATCTCTTTGGAGAACTGCGAGGAAGAGAAGGGGGGAATGAAATAGAAAGATGAAGGAGGGATGTAGAAAGAGAGAAACGCAAGAATGTTAACGTGTAAACATCATATATCATGCAACATCAAGCGACTTCCAAGGGAGAGCAAGTGACAAAGGGCGACTGACCGACCAGGGAGGCACACGAGCATCCATCCCGAGTTCTCGAACCTCTTTCTCATCATTGTTACCTTCTTAACAAACCATATGAAAGTGAGAGCCGCTACTTACTGACTGAATGAGGATGTGGCCCACAGTCTGTCTGTCATGCCATTGGCTGACGCATCCAGAGACCTGTTCCAGGAAGTGTTCATGGTGCTCCAGGATCTCAGGGATCTGGTAAAACATCTCGTCCACCAGAGAGGGATCTACCAGGGATCCACTGTCAGGCTGCTTCAAGGGCCTCATGTACCCCTGGAGGAAGAAAGGAAGGGGAAGGAGAGTGAATGTTTGAGTGAGTGATTGTGTGTGTGCGTGCGTGCATACGCATAAGCACGTGTATGAGATGTAGGACAGGCTATGATGAAAGGTAATACCTCTTTTTCCCCAATGGGCCTGCAATGGGCCTATCTGACCTTTTCAATATTTTCAGGATGACACTGACTTCTCTTCCACCATTTATCACCTCTTTTGCTGTCATCCCTCCTCCCTCTCCAACACTCTGCCACGCTCCCTTTCAACACTAACTCCCTTTAACACTAACTCCCTTGATAAACATCCCAATGGGATGAAAAATCCCGAGTTCGCCGACGAGCATGCAACAGAGAATTCAAAAAGTTGTCTGTTTTTTGAAAATTACAGTCTTTTTCCTGAAAATGAGCCTCTCAGTACTGGGACAGGTGTATGCTGAAGCACAAAGACTAATATACACACACAAAACACGTCTCCTTCACGCATGCATTTTTGTCAAACATTCACCTTCACGAACGAGAACACCCACACACACACTCGTCAGAACAGTGAGACTGGCAGTGGTTTTCACAGATTCTACCACCGTCTCACCTTCTTGACCTTCTCTCCTCTGCTCCGCCTAGGAGTGAAAGTCTGACACTGCCTAGGTGTGTGTGTGTGTGTGTGTGTGTGTGTGTGTGTGTGTGTGTGTAGAGATAAGGTAGGGGTCTCCTTTTTATATACTCATCTCAAGTGTGAAAGAGTGAGCCGCGGACATGACTGAGGTAGAACCTAAGAGGAACTTCCCTCAAAATCAGGAATCTTTTTCTATTCTGGCCTCTCAGTACTGGGACATCATCCAGGTGAATCACAAGCATTCGTAATCTGAAAACTGAAACCTCTAAAAACTAGACAGCCGTCTGAAGAAGAACATCACTGGGGCCAAGGTTAATTGTAACATCTGATGTGCTGCTACAGTGCTGGCCAAAAGTATTGGCACCCCTGCAATTCTGTCAGATAATGCTAAATTTCTCCCAGAAAAGTATTGCAATTACAAATGCTTTGATATTAAAATGCTCATTTATTTTGTCTTTAATGGAAAACCCCAAAAATTGGATATAATTCCACACAAAACATAAAAAAGGGGGTGGACAAAAGTATTGGCACCCTTTGAAAAATCATGTGATGCTTCTCTAGTTTGTGTAATTAACAGCACCTGTTACTTACCTGTGGCACATAACAGGTGGTGGCAATAACTAAATCACACTTGCAGCCAGTTTAAATTGATTAAAGTTGACTCAACCTCTGTCTGCCTCTGTGTCCTTGTGTGTACCACATTGAGTGTGAAGAAAAGACCAAAGAACTGTCTGAGGACTTGAGAAGCAAAATTGTGAGGAAGGAAGGGCAATCTCAAGGCTACAAGTCCATCTCCAAAGACATGAATGTTCCTGTGTCTACCGTGCGCAGTGTCATCAATAAGTTTAAAGCCCATGGCACTGTGGCTAACCTCCCTAGATGTGGACAAAAAAGAAATGTTGACGAGAGATTTCAACAAAAGATTGTGCGGATGGTGGATAAAGAACCTCGACTAACATCCAAACAAGTTCAAGCTGTCCTGCAGTCCGAGGGTACAACAGTGTCAACCCGTACTATCTGTCGGTGTCTGAATGAAAAGAGACTCTATGGTAGGATACCCAGGAAGATCCCACTTCTGACCCAGAGACATAAAAAAGCCAGGCTGGAGTTTGCCAAAAACTTACCTGAGAAAGCCAAAAAATTTTGGGAACTTTTGGCATCAACATTTTACAGGAAAAAAAAGCGAGGCCTTCAAAGAAAAGAACACGGTCCCTACAGTCAAACATGGCATCCCTGATGTTTTGGGGTTGCTTTGCTACCTCTGGCACTGGACTGCTTGACCGTGTGCTACCAACACATTTTGCAGCGTAATGTAGGGCCCAGAGTGAGAAAGCTGGTTCTCCCTCAGTGGTAATGGGTCTTCCAGCAGGACAATGACCCAAAACAGCTCAAAAAGTACTAGAAAATGGTTTGAGAGAAAGCACTGGAAACTTCTAAAGTGGTCAGCAATGAGTCCAGACCTGAATCCCATAGAACACCTGTGGAGAGATCTCAAAATGGCAGTTTGGAGAAGGCACCCTTCAAATCTCAGGGACCTGGAGCAGTTTGCCAAAGAAGAATGGTCTAAAATTCCAGCAGAACATTGTAAGAAACTCATTGATGGTTACCGGAAGTGGTTGTTCACAGTTATTTTGTCTAAAGGTTGTGCTACCAAGTATTATGCTGAGAGTGCAAATACTTTTGTCCGGCCCATTTTTGGAGTTTTGTGTAAAAAGATAATTGATTTGACTGTTTTTTCATTCTCTTTTGTGTTTTTTCATTGCAAGCAAAATAAATGGAGATATTAATACCAAAGCATTTGTAATTGCAATCATTTTCTGGGAGAAATTGAGCATTATCTGACAGAATTGCAGGGTGCCAATACTTTTGGCCAGCACTGTATTTCGGATTGAATGTATTTGTGCAGGAGAAGCATGTTCATTCAAGTGGTTGTGGATATTGGAAGTGTCTGAGAGAAAATTTCCAGTTAAATCCTACGTCTCATTTGACTTCATTCGGTCACCTCCTACATGTTCAGAACTCTTCAGGAAATCCATTTTAGAGGTGCCGTGATGTGGCTGTTTTACTGTGGTAACCATGGTAACCTGTTCCCTCACGTTGCTATGGGAACACCGGGCTTGTCTTTGTCTTGCTGTGTAGGTATAAATGACCGGGGACTGTGCAGCATCAGCATCAGCTTCACCTGCTCGATCTCTCTCTCATATAAACACAGACACAGTTCGCCTACGCATTGACTGGTGCAGTGTTACATAACAGCATCATCACAGCAGAGACCGGCACCGGAGTGTTGGATAGGGTCTGTGGTCCTAGATGAGGGTAGGTCAGCTCTGTGCATGAAGGGTGTGTGTGTTACCTGGATGAGTGTCCGCAGAGACTCCACATATGACTGCTCCGTGTCCAGGAGGGTCATCACGACATGTCTCCTCATGTCCTGCAGGGGGCGACAACAAAGAGAACACGGCTTGTCACTGCTGCTGAAGGACATGGGTGCGCGCTGGCACGCAACATATCAAACACACAAAGGTCAAAACACATGCGCATGTACTAAGTGGACAATTTTGGCTCATCACTCCCCCCCAAAAATGTATCACTTCCTGTTTACATAGTTTGTCTCAGTCCACTACAGAGGAGAGGAGATAGTATAACATTTACAAAAAAGAATGGAAGGGACAAAGAGAGGTAAAGAGACCAAAGAACAGAAAGTTATGGCAATTATGGTCATTCACTGCTGTTGGTACAAAGTCCTCCTCACAGGCCAACCCAACTTAAATTATGGGTGACATGGATGTCACAAAATCATTCACCAACAACAGTCAGATGTCTCTCCTCACACCACACTTACCAGGGACCGTACACACATACAGTACAAACACTTCCAACATAAGCAAAAAATCTATTCGAGTTCCATGTTCCCAAACAAACACATAAACTATTTCACACATATGATGTGTCATGATGACATTTATGGTCTTCTGAGGACGCACTTGGAAGTCAGAGACTCGGTCTCTTTGTACAGACACACACAGAGTGAGAGCCAGAGAACGAGAGAAATAGAGGGAGAAACAGGGAAAGAGAGAGGGGCGAGGCTAATGAACCCAACCTCCTGAACTCTTCCATCTCCATCTCAGTGAACGCTCACCACGCATAAACACAATCACACACACACACACGTATTAAAATCACCCCAGTGACTTATCTGCCCACTTAAAGCATTTCAGGTCCTCAACGCTTTTTAATCACCCTTGAAAAACACACACACACACGCATGCACACACACACCAAACATCATCTGACCGGATCTGTAGTTCAGTAATTGATTGTTTACATCCCAGAAGCCCGGGATTGCGTTTCACTGTGTACAGACTGTAGCAGTACAGTGCAGGCCAAGGCATGAATAAGCGATTCTGAATACTAGATTTGACATCTTGTGTACTTTAAACCTGACCTAGAAAAAGAGATGAGGTTGGTATAAAAGATGAGGGAGACAGACAGGCTAGGAGGTTTAGTCAGGGAGGAAAGTTACTGTTGTTACTGTGGATAGACACCCACCACAAACTATGACAGAGCCAGCGGCAAACCTGAAATACCACCGTAACAGCATGAACACACGCTTGAAATCGAACAGAGCCAGAGGCAAACCTGAAATATCACCATCACAAGATGGAGACACACACAATTCTCTAAGGACATATTTACATTTATGCCCGAACATCCCCTCCCCCTCCTCTATAACACACACCCACACCCACACCCACACCCACACCCACACCCACACCCACACCCACACCCACACCCACACCCACACCCACACCCACACCCACACCCACACCACACACACACACACACACACACACACACACACACACACACACACACACACACACACACACACACACACACTACTTAATGCCAGGCTGATGCTAAAAATAAGCACAACACAACATCCCAAAACTCCATATTTAGTGTTTTACATCTGGATTTCCCAGTGGTCTAAGTGGGTAGGACTGGAAAGAAGCTTGGACAAGGCTTGTGTGTGTGTGTGTATCTGGTGATGCAAATGGATCACATGAACACACTGTGTATAAACAAACCATATTGTTAGGCAGACCCATTTTAGGGGTAACCAGGGATTTAATAACTTAACAAGCTTATCAAATCAAAAATAACAACTGGAAAACTTGTCGCATGGTTTGACACTGTAAGAGAACTAAAGAGAGACACAAGGAGAGGATTGGACAGAGAGGGGGCTGGAACTGGCAGCAGGTCAATACCCAGTCCATTATTTTGTCTGTGGCATGGTTATGTACACACAGACCCATGTGTACACACACACCCATCCAACTATCTCACAACAGCCATGATGAAAACAATTCTGTACTACCAGTCAAAAGTTTGGACACAGTATTCCATTAATTTGAATGGGAGGGTGTGTCCAAACTTATGACTGGTTGTATATGTTCTGCTGATGCAGGAGATGGATGCTGAAGCACAATGACAAACACACACACACACTCACATGTTCCATAAGGATCAACACCCAACACATCTCCTTCACACACACATTCTATTTAGTCAAACTCTCACCTTCACGAACGAGAACACGCCCACACACTCGTCAGGACAGTGAGACAGTGAGACTGGCGTAGGAGTGAAAGTCCCACACAGCCTAGATGTGTGTGTGTGCTGTCTAGAGATAACTTTATTGGTTATATCTTTAGTTGATAATGTTCCCCCCTCTCTTGTGCACACACAAAAACTGAACTTCAGGGAATAATGTCTACAATGCTGGTTTCATTTTAATGGATGAACCTGCACAGCCAAACCTTGCAAGAAAGTGTAGCCCCAAGAACATCTACAGTTAGGGCCAGAAATATTTGGACAGTGACACTATCTTCATGATTTGGGCTCTGCATGCCACCACATTGGATTTGACATGAAACAACTACAATGGAATCAAATTGCAGATTTAAGGTTTAATTCAAGGGGTTGAACAAAAATATGATTAAACATTTTAGATATTTTTATACAAACGCTCCTCATTTCAGGGGCTCAAAAGTAATTGGACAAATAAACATAACCCTAAGTAAAATGTGAATTTTTAATATTTTGTAGAGAATCTTTTGCAGGCAATGACTGCCTGAAGTCTGGAACCCATGGACATCACCAAATGCTGGGTTTCCTCCTTTGTGATGCTTTGCCAGGCTTTTACTGCAGCTGTCTTCCGTTGTTGCTTGTTTGTGGGTCTTTCTGTTTTAAGTTTTCTCTTGAGCACGTGAAATGCATGCTTGATTGGGTTGAGATCTGGTGATTGACTCAGCCAGTGTATAATATTCCACTTTTTTGCTTTAAAAAACTCCTGGGTTGCTTTTGCAGTATTTTTTGGATCATTGTCCATCTGTACTGTGAAGCGCCGTCCAATCAACTTTGCTGCATTTGGCTGAATCTTAGCAGAAAGTATATCCCTATACACTTACACAGAATTAATCCGGCTGCATCTGTCTTTTGTCACATCATCAATAAACACAAGTGACCCGGTGCCATTGGAAGCCATGCATGCCCATGCCATCACACTGCCTCCACCATGTTTTACAGAAGATGTGGTGTGCTTTGGATCATGAGCTGTTCCAATTCTTGTTCCATTTCTTCTTCCCATCATTCTGTCCAAAGAATGCTGTTCCAGAACTGGGCGGGCTTCTTCAGGTGTTTTAGTCAATTTTGGCCTTTCTATATTTAAGGCTGATTAATGGTTTGCAACAACTTCCAAATGAAAACACCACACCTGGAATCAACTCCAGACCTTTTAACTGCTTAATTGATGATAGGTTAATGAAGGAAGAGCCCACACAGCCTTGTTATATATTTTTTTCAGCCTTCTGACTCAATTGTCCAATTACTTTTGGTCCCTTGAAAAGAGGCGGCTACGTATTAAAGATCTATAATTCCTGAACCCTTGCTCCAATTTGGATTTGAATACTCTCAAATTACAGCCGAGGCTGCACTTAAGACCATATTGATTATATAATTGTATTCTTACTATGTTTTTGTAAACAGCTAAAATAACAAAACATGGAATCAGAGAACATGGTTAGAACTAGAAAACATTGCACACAGTAGTATTATCCAGTCTAAGTCAGAGTGTATACCATAGATGAGCATAAGGCCTTTAAGAGACATAATTCTGACACAAATATTCACGTCAGTTCTTCTAACAAGGAAAAATGACTGTTAGGGCCCTGTTCAAAGGCAGAAGACAAGCCTATGGTTACTGGGCTCATTTTGATTGGCTAAGAGACCAAAGCCCCACTCTCTCTGATGGTTACGATTGGCTCATGGGGTTTAGCCTGTCTCTTCTAAGGCTTTTGTAGGGATACGAGAGTGTGTGTGGGTGTGTGTATGTGTGTGTCCACTATTCTTGAAGAAGCGCTTTCATGTCCCAATAAATAATTCACCACATGGGGTCTACACTGTGAAACTGTGAGCCCTGTCCGCCAAACAGTACCAGAGATTACCAACTAACGTTATGAAATAATTGAATGTAGCCATGCCAACAGGTGGGTTCTCAAACCAACCAATTTGATAAGATTAACATTTAGCAGCCTCTCTTATCTAGAGCGACTTACAGCAAGTACAGGGACATTCCCCCCCAGGCAAGTAGGGTGAAGGCCTTGCCCAAGAATACAACGTCATGTTGGCAAGGCTGGGATTCGAACCATGGACCTTCTGATTACTAGCCCACCTCCCTTACCGCTCAGCCAACCCAACTCCCTGATAACCTACATAATACGAGGCAATAATTAAAGCTTAAAACACACAAAACACGGTACACAGGGGTACATACAAATCTGAAAGAGAATGTCCTCACTTTGCTATCATCAACCCCCTCTCCCCCCTCCCCCGTCCTTTCCTTGACAATGGTAGCCCCTGACAACAGTGTTCTAGCAACAGCAGCCAGTATGAATTTGACTCCACCCACTCACCAACTAACAACCCTCTCCACCAGCCTGGCCCTTCTCCCTTGGCAGGCTTGGCCTGCAGTGCCTCCTCAGAGAGATGCTTGAAAGGTGCCTGACTGTCTGCTGCCGGTGCCCTGCTTCGAAGGCCTCTGGAGATACTGTCTCCCAACGCAGTTGTGGAAGTGTGGCGCAACTGCTGTGAAGGGCGTGTGATGACATAAAGAGAGAGGATACATGTGTTTGTGTGTGTATGTCGATCCACATGTATCCAGCAATCAATTGGACATAGATCTTTCCAATTGATATTGATCAGTGTCCTTTATCATGAAACCAAACAAAAAGTATAGTTGCACACACACACAATGTAAACCCACCTGGTACAACATGAATTAGAACCATTCCAGACCAGAAGAAGAGCCTCTACTCCAGAGCCAAATTCTCCTCCCACCTCTAGCTCATCATCCTGTGTTCTTCCCCTCTCACTACGATGCAGACAGGCAAATCCTCTCTGTGTGGATTATGTCTGTGTGTCAGGATTAGAGACTCCATGAGTCTTCTGTCCTATCTGGGCCCGTGTGTGCGCATGTATGCATTGTGGGTCATGAGTGTGTGTATGCATGCGTGCGTATGTACGTAAGTTCATGTGTGGTGCTGGGATATGTAGCATAGGTCAAATTTGCTATGTCAAAAAGACTTTCAGACTTGTTAGAGACAACACACACAGTAGGTGATGGAACTAATCGTATGATTCACTCGGCTGTAATTTACTCTGTATACAGAGAGACAGAGTGAAAAACAGAGAGAGAAGTGGGAGTAAGGTGACAAGGACTGGAGGTAAGAAGGGAGCAGAGAGGGAGCGGAGCGGAAGAGGAAATATATGGACAGATAGAGAGGTTCATCTCCACGTACAGTCATAGAGAAGCTGGAGATTTGGAAGCTGGAGACTTTGGCAACGCTACTCTGTATCTAAGGGTCAGCAAAGACACGGGTTGCAACAACATACACACATACATAATACCTAATTTAGCAGACGCCTTTCATCACGCACATACACACACACATCACACACGCATGGCAACAACATACACACCGTCAGTCATCCCATATACACACAGCAACATATTCACATACAGCCACCCCCAAACCACTCACACAGAGCAAGAACCCCTCCTCCCCAACACACACACACAAAGACTGACACAGACAGACAGTACTACCTCGCCATTCGCGTGGGAACTCCCAGCTCCGAACCTGATGCCATTTACGCCCCCACTGGAGTTCATATTCCCATTCCCAACGTTGTTGTTCTCGACATGTTCAGCCACATCCCGGTCAATTGCCTCCTCCTGTCCTCCTCCTCCGCCCCCACCCCCTTCATCGCCGGCGCTCTCCCCATTCTCCTGCATTTCCTCAAGAGCAATGGTGAACTGGGCAAGGGTCCGGACCATCTGCAGCATACGGAACAGTCGGCGTGTTTCACCACACACACCCACACAAGCGCGCACACTCACTTGCACAGGCAGGGGCACGTAAGTCTCATGCTTCCTGCCACCCCCACCCCACCCCAAAAAATTATCAACAGCGCGTGTGTGCAGGAACCAAAAAAACACAGCTGTTGGCGCCAGGGAGAAAAGCGTGGGCGCACATGTCCGATTGGTCTTTTAAAGAAGGTACAGCGACCCTCAAAACGTGTGCCACCTAGCCACCCACCCCCTCCCTAAAATTGATTTTTAAAGTCCACTGGTTATTCTGGACGAGACGATAACTCTAGCTCCCTTGGGATCTTTACCCAGATGCTCTGCTGTGTTCAGCTTCTCTCTCCTGAGAGATACCGGATCACTTTGGATCCTCTAAATCCACCACTGGCTGCAGAGATCTATCCTCATTCAGACTGACTTTCCGTAGATTCCAGTTTCCAGTCATCTGTTGGTGTGTGTGTCTGCCACACTCCTCAGGAGCAGGTCAAGCTGGCTCCTCCGTGTGTGTGTGCCTGTGGAGCGTGTGCGTAGACAGAGATACGTTTTTTTTTTTTCTCTGCGACTTGTGTGCAAGAAAAATTGGTGTGTGTGTGCTGCAGCCCTCCCTCTGAGAGTGTATAATGAGAGACAGCAGGCAGGGCAGACGCTCACTGCTCAGCCCAACTCAGGCTCTACCAATCCATCCACGAGTAATTCATCCCAGCTTGACAACCGGAGGAGACGAAAGATCCAGGCACAGCGAGCAGAGACCAGAGTCATCCACCCACCAGCAACTTTCAGAGCTCAGACTGGCAACGCCCACTGATCACCATAGCAACAGAGAGGCTGACTGGATCATCACGGATTCATATGAACACACACACACATTTATACAATCCATAGGCTACTTGCTACAGAGCAGTTTATAAAATGTGTGTATAGGGAGATTCAGGGAGTGTGTGCAAAACCAAACCTCTGCATGCAAGCTGAAGCTGAACTCCGGAAAGCACCTCAGACATGACAAAAACACACTGCTTCAGCATATTGGATGTCACACACACTCCCGTCCAGCCGTAAGATTATCCTTTACATAACAGAAGGGTGCAGAAACTCGCCCCAACATCCCAAAACCATTCCGTCTTTAGTCAATACAATTAGACTGAAACTGCATTTTGGGTATCCTATGCTCCTCCCCTTGTGACCAGGTCTGGTGTCGATCACACGGAAAATTGGGGAGTGGGCTGACGGTGATAAAAAAGGTCATGCGAGGACAAGATGAACATCACCCTTTCATCTTTGTTTCCATGGTGATGACAAAGAGGGCTTCTAGGTCTGATGATATGGATGAAACGTGAGCACACACAAACACGTGCACGCACATACGCACGTGCAGCAATTTATAGATCAAAAAGTGTTGGGTCCAAAGGTTGGGATGAGAAATACCCAGGAGAGACACAGTAAGAGAGAGACACACAAAAGAGGCAGAAAAAGAGACAAAGAGAGATAGAGAGAAAGTAAGAGAAAAAGAGAGAGCTAGACAGACAAGCACGTGTAAAGACTGTCGAGAAAAGCCTCTTCGATTTGTGGAGCAACATTCAATGTGACATTTTGGATGGGAGGGGGACGAGAGAAGACAATGATTTTTTGCCCTGCAAACATTTTTTGGGGACAACAACAGGGTGTGAGTACACTTGAACATTCACTGAATCGACAAATGACAAAAAGCCATCGACAACTTTAACCAGTTTCAAGCTGGCATAACAAAAGCATCCACATAACTAGCTAGGAAGGTCAGAACCTATGGTATCCATAGCAACCCCTCATCCTTGCATCCTCTGCATTCCCTGTTTAGCATGGTCAATGGTTGCTAGGCAGCAAGCACAAGAGCACAGGGTGTGTGTGTGGGTGTGTTTTTTTACAGGTGAGTCTATGTCTGTGTAAAAAGTAAGGAGCTTGGATGACCTAAAAAAGGAACTAGCAGACCATACCAGACCGAGATTTTACACAGATCTATGAATCCCTCTCCCCTCAACCCCCTATCACTCTCTCTTTCTCACACACACACCCATACACGAACACAGTCTAACTGTTGCTTGCCCCTATGACTGCACCATCAATCCACATTTGCGGATTTAAATTGGGTCACACAATACAATAGGCTGCACAGCCCAGTGGTCTCTGCAGCCAAAAGCCATTATAAACACGACAAAAACTGGACAAGCAAAATAAAGACCAGCAGTTAAAACACCAGCACATAATTTACTATGTATTTACATCATCCAGATGTCCCTCCGGCTTGTCTTATCATTGTGTAGGTCTGCCTTCTAGTCGCTCTATAGATTCAGATTCAGCGCGCTGTTCAATAGTTGCTGCAGCGGTCAAACCTCATGTTTCCTCCCTACTCTGTTCAGAAATATGTATGTGTGAGACTAGCAGTGCCTAGAAACACTAGACCCAAGTACTGAATACCTGCATGGACCTACAACTATATCACACTGATACATCTGTTATGACTTTGAGACACACATACACACAGACCTTGTTGGGGGAGATGCACATGACATGTCCACGATGACACCTGTCAACACACCAGCTCTCACACAGGTGTGTGTTCGCTAACGTGTCAGGCATTGATGCATAGTTCTCTGTTGTACTGTAGCTGGTAGCTAGACTCTAGTACTATGGGCCAACGCATAGATACAAATCCATCAAAACAACGTTGTCGTGTGTGTGTGTGCATGTTAAACACTATCCACCTGGTGATTCTCAAAGCACATCTGTATGCATACACCCACGGACACACCCTTTCCCGCTGGCGCCCTTGCACGCATGTACTCACTTAAGCACACAGAGAGAGAGAGAGACAGAATGACGGTAGTCAGAGACAGAGGGTGTTTTGTATATCAGGGGCACATATCTCTCAACTGGTACCAGGTGCGTGTGTAATAGTGTGTGTGTTGCAGGTGTGTGCATGTGTATTTACTGGTGATAAAGTACCCCGCTGATTATTTTCCCCATTTTCTTTTTAAATAACTGACACGTTGGTGAGAGATGTTCCAGGAAGGAGGGGAAGGTTCTAGATCACTGTGGGGGTTCCTGATGAAGTAGACAAGGTAAAGATGGACAAACGATGCACAGACTATCTCGCACAGAACACAGCACACACACGCACCCCCTAAGAAGATACTGTACTCTAGGGAGAGATGGTCATCTACTGTCATTCAAATGATCCATTACACATTTGTAGATGTCTGTGTGGGTGTGTGTTTAGATACACTATGTGTAGACTTTGGATGTTCTCATGAGGGCAAATTCAAAATGGGTAACTAGATCCACTTTGAAAATACACCCTTATTGTCTATGTGTGTGCACGTGTGCGTGCATGTGTATGTGTTTGAGATACCCATGCAGTGAAAAGAGTCTTTGTCCCTGAAAAATGAGATTGAGTAGAGGAGAAAAGCAGTGCTTGATTTGAGAGGAACTGCACACACACACACACACACACACAGACATACACACTTGTGGGTATAAAGACAGTGTGTAGCAACCCAATAGGAGACATGATGAGGTTTGGAAGTGACACAGATCAGGGAGGGACCCAGCTCGTTCTGTCTGGACAGTTGAAGTCCACTTCTGTCCACCTAACAGAAAAGCCTGGTTTATCAGATTCAGAGTGACAGCAGACAGAATGCATCCAGCAGGGAGGTTCTCTGATGGAGGTGGTGGATCTTAACTCGGTCTGGGATTGAGGATTGAGGATGGCCCTGCTTATGGTTAACTTCTAACCCCCTGCCTCCCCCTCCCCAGGCCCCCTTCCTTCTCGTCCATGGCCAACATCCTACAATGCACCAGGATCCGCAGACAGATATCTGCCATCGAGTCCAATCTCAAACTAACCCAATGCCACACCGGAAATTCCTCTTTCCATCTCTCCTCCCTCGCCTTCCACAGGCCTGCCTTCCTCTCCTTGGTCATTTCAGACAATGTTTAGTGGACAGACCAACACCAAGGACTCTGGTGGGAATGTGGCTGCCTATTTCTTCTCCCTCTGTCCCAACCTTCCATCTCTTTGTTCCTTTCAGACATGTGACAGAACTAAGTGGCATTATGCATCTGATTCTCCCTGCAGGCAACCAGCCTACCACATAGAAAACGTTGTTTTAGCTTGGGCATGCGTGAAAGAGAAAGAAAGTAAGAGAGAAAAGAAAGAAAAAAACATAATCTCCAGTAAGTGTGTAGCAGATTAGCTTCTGTATTATAACAAGCAACACCCCCTGGTGGATCTGACTAACTGGCTACAAGGCTTTAACTAAGCTACTGCAAAACCCACCCTACCCCCACCTCCATTAATCCATAGCATCTTTCTCCCATAAAGATTGATGCGTCTTTGTGAAACGGCAACGTAACGACACTGGTGCATGGTCTGATTTGAACAGGTAGGGTCTTATATCTCCCCACTCCCTACCTCCTCTCTAGATTGGTCTGTCAAGGATATGAGCAAAGGCAAACAAATTTAGGACAGAAGAAAGCAAATACTCTCTCTCCCCTTCTCCCCTTCTCATTCTCTCTCTCTTTCTCTCTAAGGCAGGTGACAGACAGGTCCTGTGCAGCTGTTGGACGATCTGAGGACACGCCCACATACCATAGGGCATTCCGGAACCCCTGCCAGTCCCTGTTACCGTGACAACCACTGGACAGTGGCCTAGCCTTGCTCAGACTCGGACAATTAGTTGGAATGACTGAATTAACTAACAAATAGATTAATAGAGGAAGGGGATGAATGCTTTGAGCTATGAGAGCATTTGAGGAATAGGAGAAAACAAGAGAGACATAGATGGAGAAAAAGAGAGAGATTTAGAGCAGAGACCAAGAGGAGGGCTTTTAACTGAAGGTCAGGCCAGAGCTCATCTATCTTCCTGACACAAAACCACTGCAAAAACACACTCACACATACATTTTGTCAGCCAGGAATCTCAGATCCCGCTCTCCTTCAGGACTGAGACCTGAAACCAAGAAATGCGAGGAAGCCACAGTCTTGTCTGTGTTTGTGAGATGACATGTGTGCCTGCCTGCCTATGTGCATGTGTGAACAATACTATTAGTCTGAATCAGGTTCACTGCTCCTTACCAGGACAGAGGTGTGTGACGTATCACTCGGTCACACTTGTGCTACGCACAGCGGACCAGCAAACTTCTGGCAAACACGGGCACACTTCAGCATTTCTGTTGCAGGAGGAGGAAGAGTGAAAGATGAGGGGGAGGGGAGAGAGGGGGAGTGAGGACAGAAGAGCTACTGTATTTGGGGGGGCTCCCCTACTAAACAACCCCTGTTTCACTGTTATTAAAACCCACTGAGAGAGAGAGAGCGAGAGAGAGTGTTTCTCACACTCCTCCAAGAATTCCACAGCTACTAAATCCAGCTCTGCTATTGGCCAGTGAGTTGCTATGTGACACCGGTTGCCACAGAAACATCTTAATGGTATGGCAAGAAGGAGAGCAAACCTTCACTGGAAAGAGAGAGTGAGAGGAGAGAGGAGACAGAGAAAAGGAAACGAGGGAGGAAAAGGGAGGGAGAGAGGTAGGGAGAGTGTAGACAAAGTAATGCATGCAAGTACATGAGCGGGACCTTAGGATTGCAAGCAAGCTGTGCAGCACTCATTGTGTGATCTCTACACTTTCTCCTCTGCTCCCTAAGTCAGAACTCAATCAACAACTGAAGCAAAATAAGACAGGCACAGATGGAAGGCAATGGAGCACCTGGAAGATGATGTGTGTTTATGTGTGTGTGTGTGTGTGTGTATGAGTGTGTGTGTGCATTTCATGGCCTGATCATTAGCAACACTACCACCTGGAGAACAGGTGATTTGTTTGTGTTTCCACAACAACCTCATTCAACTGAGCCCTACGGAAAATTCACCTCTTTGATGTTACAATCTTAACCTGTCTTCACTTCTTCTGCACCCTAAACACGGAAAATGCAGGTCAACAAATGAATGTACGCGCGCGCACACACACACACACACACACACACACACACACACACACACACACACACACACACACACACACACACACACACACACACACACACACACACACACACACACACACACACACACACACACACACACACACACACACACAGAGACTACTACAAATACTGTACAAAAATCCCAGTCCTTGTTGTCATGATGAAGACAAAACATAAAAACTGACACCATACACTGCATATCACACTCCATGATATCCAGTATGATTCAGCATTCAGTTTTGAGTAGCACTGTTCAAGTGTGTGTGTGTGTGTGTGTGTGTATGTGCAAGCAGAGACCAAAGGCAGAACTATCACTTCCATGGGGCAAGGCCATGTGAGCAGAAGAGGACCTGAGTGAAAGCATGCTCTCTTAACCCGCCCGCACCAACTCCCAGAGAAAGAGAGAAAGCTAAAAAAGGAAAAAAGTTTGCTTTTTCTCTGTAGCCACACACACACCCAGATACCGGATACTCCCAGGCAAGGGGATCTGTATATAACTGCACCAATGAACACACACTTCCATAGAAACATACACATAGACCCACAATCCTGGAACTTCCCCAGAGAGAGAGTGAAAGCAGAGAAAGACAGAGGGAGGGCGATGACGAGATTGCAAAAAGAGATGGAGACCGAGGAAGACAAACGGAGTTGACACCCGTCATTAAGTTTGAAACTGAGGTGACAACCTCAGCACAAGAACGAAGGAGAAAACCTTCGGAGGAGTGGAGGAGAAGCACACAGCTGCACTTGGGGTGGGAAACTGACAAAAGTCAGTCAGGTGGCTGAGTGGTTATGGTGTCAGACCAGTGATCAGAAGGTCGTCGATTCTCGGCTAAAGCAACATGACGTTGTGTACTTGAGCAAGGCACTTCATCCTCTTTGCCTCGAAGGGAATGTCGCTGTATGGATAAGAGCGTCTCCTAAATGACTAACTGTAAAAGAAGCTGCTGGAAGTTTGGCGTACCACCGGGGCCCACTGGGGGCACTCTAACACCCTTGGGCTAAATGTCCCACAGGTATTCTTTCCATTGATTCCATCTAGTCACCCTTCTTATTGTCAGGTCCATTGACAACTCTGGACCAGGAAATATCAATATGAATACGAAGCTGAAATAAAGAGCGGTGTGAATATCAGGCATGCTTAAAAGCAAGGGAAATAAAAATGTGGATGGAGGGGATGGTGAGTGCTTTAAAAACTCTGCTTTCAACTGAGAAATGGATATGTGAGGCGATGAAGGTGGTGAAAACACAAAGATTGGTGGGGTGGTTGAATGAATAAGAGAGGATTTTAGGCAAAGAGAGACAGAGAGGGAGAGTGAGAACTGAAGTGAATTAAATAGACCCCCTTTTCCTGACTCACTCTCTCCTTATATGGCTGTGTTGTGTGTGCATGTGTATGTGTATGTGTGTGTGTGTGATGCGGGCTTCGAGAGAGATTAGATCAGCCAGCACTGCAACCTCACAACCCTCCGACAACTTCTACCACCCTGCTCCCCCCGCTCCCCCACCCCCAACTCCTCAGCTCCCACCCTCTCCCCCCTCTCTTAAACCTAACTTTAAACCTCTCTCCCCCTCAACCAAGAGAACATTCTCTGGAACATTCCTAACTATGGGAAAAGAAGAAGTGTGTGAGAGCCCCATCATTAAAAAAAAGCAGACTAACTTGGGCAAAACCTTGGCCATGAAGAAAAAATACTAAATCCTCTCAAGTTTTTCCTTCTCAAGTTTTTTCTGTCCTCCCTTCTTCCCTCTGCTTTCTTTCCCAGAATGCTCTGGCTGAGACCCAACACATCAGGAATGAAACACCAGAATCCAGGTGACACACATAAACGTACACAAGGAACATAATATAAGCACACACATATCTAGTTGGACAGGTAAATTGGAAACAGTTGAACACATTCACACATGACGACTTCGCAGAGGTTCGTATACATTATTAAGTGTTTTGTGAATTGCCATGTGTGCATGGACTGCATGTGTGTGTTATGCACACGCATGTCTGAGACATGGTCTGTGCATTCCGTGCAAGGGAAAAGAAAGATCAACTGGAGAGCGGAGGACAAAAGGACAGGAGTAGTGGAGGAGAAGTGATTTTAGATGGCAGACACAACCACTTTTATTAAATCGTTGAAACGATGTGGGTACTTTCTCGTAGAGCTTTGCTTATTTCCCTGGGTCTGAGACTGCCCTAGAATGGATAAAGTATTCCCAAACTAAACACGGTTCACAAACTCACAGAAAAAGAAAACAGAGGGAAGCAGATAGAAAAGAAAACAACAAGGGAGAACGGCCCGTCACAGTCAGAGGTACTGCCAAGTCATCTCACTCTCTCCCTCCCTGTCTCCCTCCCCATCTCATCCCTCCCTCCCTCCCTCAACCTCTCTTCTTCTCTTCCCACCTCCTGTCCTCCCCTCTTATCTATCATTACTGAATGTCTGACCCCTCCATTTGCCCAGAAGAAAGAAGCATAATAAAAAAGAGGCAGAGAAGGGTAAAAATGAGAGAGAAAAAGACAAAATAAGAGAAAGAGAGAGGGAAAGATTGTTCACTTTGTTTTTCCTAAAAGCACCACATTCCCAGGCCTGTACCATTTATTTTTCTATTAATAGCATGAACACAGACCCGAAGGAGGGCGACTCCCACACAAAATGTCCAGTCGATATGGTGACAAAGAAGGAAATATGGAAACCCTTATCTTCATATCTATACCCTCCTCTGTCCTGGTCCATACACATCAACACTATCACACACACTCCCTCTCTCAACACACATCCCTTGTCCTCACACTGGGAAGATGGCAGAGGCAGAAAGAGAGACCGAAAGAGGGAGAGTGAGGGAAAAGACAGAGAGAGGGAGAATACTGGGGATACTACCCAATTTTTTTATTTTCTTAATTTAATAGTGACTTTAGGGCAGTAGTCTTGCCCATGACCTCTTTTCTTAATTTAATAGTGACTTTAGGGCAGTAGTCTTGCCCATAACCTCCAAACAGACTGGAGATATGTTGTGAGTAAAGCATTGTGGAAAGCTAGAGTACACACACACCACCCCCCACTAAGGATTACTTTTTAACTCTGTGTCTCATTGAGATCACAGTCCAACACACACATGCAGGTTCTCAGACACCCTCAGCCTGACTGCCAACCTGGCAACACTGGCAGCCTGACAGCTAGAGGTCCTTCGCACAGGAGCCGGCTGAGCGTCTGCCCGTTCTCCCCAGTCACATGCAGGTGAGAAAAATGCAGAGGTCAAAGACGTTTTCCTCCTGACCTCCAGGTTAGTAAAAATCACATCTGGTTGCAAGGCTCAAGGTTCACAAGGTCACAGACTGGGGTGGTTCCTGAAAGGATCGAACATCTGATTGGATTCTCAGGAAATGATTCAGACTTCTCATTTCTCAGAAAATGGAGAGGAAACAATACTTTGGAATTGCTTCTATGTCACAGTGATCCATTTTCCAAACAAACCTCTTTCACAACACATACCTTCAGTTACTGCCACTGATGTATGTGTATCCAGGTTGGACAGCGCATGATTTAAAGAAGTTCCATTGGCTCAGCTATTCCTCTGGGGGGGTGGGGGCTATATTTAGATCTACTCGGCCTCACCACACACGCACGCACGTACGAACGCACACACAGTCTCAGAGTCTTTTATGGCTACTCAGACTCAATGGAATCCAGATGTGAGCCCAGTGAGGGAGAGGGAAGATAAAAATATGCCAGAGAGCGAGAAAGAGAGAGAGGAGAAGCGAGGGGGAAGAGCGAGAGGAGAGGTAGGTGTGTAGACCAAAAGGTCGAGGACAAATGGCAATCTGAGGGGTAATGTCAGAGATGGAAAGAAAAGGATGAAGAGAGAATAGCCATGGTGAAAGAGGAGTGAGGGGTTACTGACGTCGCCAGTTGAACGCCAACGAACCTTTTGGAACACAACACTCAGTATTCCCTTTGATAGAGACATCAGAGGACATTTGAAAAGGGCAAAGCACACCACTCATACTCCTCCCCCAACCCACTTCCTGCCTTGCCCTATCACCGGAGCCCTCAAAGAGCTACTTATGGTTCCTACCCTGAACATCAGAGTAAACAGGCCTTCACATACCTGCCACTCAGCGTCCACCTATCGTTCGGTTTCAAATCTGCAATGTGACATCACCAGGGGACAGGTTGTGGAGGGATGTTACTTCCCTAGACCAGAGAGGTGGCAACACCCCAAAATGGTGGCAATGGCCCACACTACATCTCCCAGAATCCCTTACCAAGTGGACCGGTGTCGATGCGTGAGCCATCTAATTAAGCCATCTAGTCAGGACTAGAAAAGGGGGAGGGGGAAGAGCAGGAGGAGGAAACCAGGGAGACAAAGGGCACATGGCTGGTTAGTTTGGAGCAGAAAGAAGCAGGTGAAATACTAAGCCCTATTGGCTGAGTGAAGGACGGCTTTGAAGGGGAAAGTGATTTTTGTTGGAATTTTGTTGGAATAAGGATGTTTTAAGGAATCTGACAGAGTTTGATTGTGTTTGTCTGCTCTGGGAAAAATAAAGTGCCTTTTTCTTTTGGAACCTTTTTTTGCATGGTCCTCCCCCCCCCCCCCCCCCCCCCTTTGCATGGCCTCACTCTGGCCTGCCCTAGTCAGCGCCTCGCGTGACATGACAGCGAAAACAAGACGGAGGACCAGCTGCAACCTAACATGACTCGGTCGAAAAACACCAGGACCCTAAAATTGCCAACATCAGCAAGTCAATTCCCTGAACCCTCCCTGCCTAACCGCTCCCACGCTTTGTCTGAACCCTCTACTTGTCTTTCCTCCTTCTCCCCCTTATCCGAGGCGGACATACCTGACCTCATGCTCTCTCACCGCCCCACCTCATGCCCCCTTGATCCAATCCCCACCCCTCTTTTCCAAACCATAATTCCTTCTATCACACCGTTCCTTCTCCATGTCCTCAATTCCTCACTCACCTCTGGCACTTTTCCCTCAGCATACAAACAGGCCATAGTTAGACCCTTACTCAAAAAACCCTCTCTTAACCCAGTCATCCTCCAGAACTACAAACCGGTTTCACTGCCACCCTTCTTTTCTAAAACAATTGAGCGTGCCGTATCTAACCAACTGTCAAGCTTTCTCTGCCCAGACAACCTTCTGGACCCTAACCCATCAGACTTTAAAACTGGCCACTCCACCAAGACTGCCCGCCTGTCAGTTACCACGGCCCTCCAGTCTGCCAGAGCGGCCTCAACGTCATCTGTTGTCATTCTGCTAGACCTCTCTGCAGCATCAACAGATCCTGCTTGCCACACTCTCAGAGATGGGCATCACTGGCACTGCGCTTGAATGGATCTCATCCATTCAAGATCCTATCAGGTCTCCTGGGGAGGAAAAACGTCAGGTCCTTGCAAGCTCTACACTGGGGTCCCACAGGGTTCCGCCCTTGGACCGCTCCTATTCTCCCTATACACCACCGCTTCTCCTAGCACTGTTACGCGGACGACAGGCAGCTATACCTATCCTTCCCCCCGACCGATCCAGGGATCTCAACTAGAATCAATGGGATCTGCAACAGTGACCCCTTCATCTTCTGCCAGGAACCTGGGGGTCACCTAGGATGATGAGCTCCCCCTCACAGCCAGGATCGGCTTTACCCAATTTAGTGCCCTAGGTGAGATTACTGCCCCTGCCCCCCCCAGTGGGCACAGCAGACACCAACATATACACTCCTCCCCGTCCCCCACTACCACCACATTCTTCCACTTGGCCCCACAGGGATTCACTCTCTCTTGATCTGTCTCTCCTCCACACGCACATTCTCTCTTTCTCTCTCTCTCGCCCCACAGGGTCCCTGAGCCAAAGTGAGATCAGCATATTTGGAGGCTGACTAAAGAGTTCAATAATTCAAATCTTCAGAGACTTTCTTAATCAAAGCTGAGGCAGAAAGTGGCCAGACAAGGTAGCTAACACACAAGACTGTTCACCCATTCCAGTACACAACAATGCAGAGACACAGCAAAAAAAAATTCTTTCAAATGATGTCATGCACGTATTGTGTGGTGATATAATGGTAGGTCATCAAGGTCTGAAGATTGCCATGCACGTGCTAAAAGAAGCCACTCTTAGACACTGCTTACAAACTGGGAAACTCTAAGAGCCCCTAAGTTTACATTGTTGTAACCTGTTTGGCTGAATGCTCTTATGACTCTTCCCTTTGGCCATTGTTTGGTTTCTCACAATGTATGTTTCATAATCCATAAACCCGCTATGTTTGTGATTTATCACGTTGCTATGATCATTCTCTTCTGTAAAGCTCTCTCTTGGAAGTCGCTTTGGATAAAATAATCTGCGCAATGAATAAATGTAAATGTAGACAGAAAAGCAGACATCAGAGTGGTCTTTGACTACAGACAGCCAGGTTGACCGCCCCTGACCGTGAGTGGTCCATATGTCGCTGCAGTCGCAGTGTGACAGGCTGAAAGACCTACATCGGCATATCCAGAGCCCATCTCTGGAAAAGCAGAGAAATAGTCTTTGTCTTTATCTCTATCCATCTCTCTCTCTCGCTATCATGTCCACCTTTTCACCTCTTTCTCTATGTTCATCTCACTCTCTTCCCTTTACTCAATATTTATGTCTCTCCCACTCTGTCCCTCTCCTCTTTTCTCTTTTTTTCTGTGCCACTCACATTCTCTCTCTCTCACTCACACACACCTGAAAGGACCTGCCTGTGTCGATGCTTGGGTTGGTGGAGCTGATTCCTCACATCTGCACGTCTCCCGCTCTTCCTCCTCCCCACCCTTAGCCTTGCTGGGATATCCCAGCAGCCACTCTGCTACGATGCTCCTGGTCTTCCTGCTCCGCCCTCTGCCACGGGCACTGCGGGCCTGACCACTGGCAGGCGAGCCCAAACACCTCACCAACCCCATGGAGAGAGAGAGAACACCGGAGTAAAGGAACAAGAGAGAGGGGGAGGGGAGGAGCGACATTCTGCTGTTGGTAGAGTGTCACAGGATGACAAGAAATGGATGGAGAGAAGAGACCGAGCTGGTCAAGTCCACCTACTGCAGCTGGTCCAGAGTGTGTGTTTGTGTCTGTGTGTTGAGTCCAACCACGCTGTCAACTATGCACAGCATCGTGAAACACAAGTGCCTTTGTGTGAAGAAGACGTCTGTGACGACAGCAGTGGGTTGAATGCTTGTGAGACAATCAATGACAAGCATTATGATAATGGTACTGTGGTGGCTTGGACGTACACAAACAACCTAGAGTGTGTGTGTGTGTGTGTGTGTGTGTGTGTGTGTGTGTGTGTGTGTGTGAGAGTGAATGTGTGAGTGTATGGATAAACTTAAGCTTCACATGTTGACAGTGAAGAAATTACTTCTAAACCTCAGTTCTAGACTGCCAAAGGTAACCATTCAAACACAAGAGTGCTGAGGTTAGGGTTCTAGTCAAATTGATACTCATAGTCATGACGACACACACACACACACACACACACACACACACACACACACACACACACACACACTCTCTCTCTGTAGAAAGTGCTGTTTCAGGGAGAGCACTTTTCTTACATAAGCTGTAAGAAACTGCTCTGTAATTAACCAGGGTGGAACCACCCAAAGGACATCTTTGAGAGACAATGCACAAATGGGTTAGGGAAAAATAGGGTTGGGACTGTAAAAGAGAGAAAATTATACGAAACAGTAAAGGAAAAAGAAAGACGATTCAAGAAAAGCACATGTATAAATGTCCAAATCTCAGTCATAGATTAATAGGTACACAAGTTTTACGGGACAAACAATAGCAAGGATTCCTTAAATGGGATGACAGATGTATTTATCCTTCCATAAGGATGATTGGATGAACGTATGCACGGCTAGGCGAGGAACAGCGGTGCCAGTGCACAGAGCTAGACTTGATATGGATACTGCCCTCGCATATGCTGTGATCAGAAAATGTTGTTTCTGACTGACGTACACACAAATATACACACACACACACACACACAACTCAAACCGGGTCCCCTCTCAAGGGAACAAACATTTAAATAGTAGCCTCCAGCTAGACCAAAGACAGCTAGTCTGAGATAGAGGGAGAAAGAGAGGGAGTGTCTGTGTGTGTTTAGGACAGGACAGGAAGCAAAGACCTAGAGGATGTACTCTCTCCCCTGAGAGCCACTCAGAGCCCAGAACAGGAAACCATGGCAACATTAAAGGGACAGCGCTGGGGGACTACATCAAAACCCCAGATGGTTGTCATAACAGACGTACCTGTTGGAACCCCCGAAAACTTTTCCCAGCCAATGACATTGCAGCCCATCATCTACACAGACAAAAATGACTGGCAACTGAGTGCCATTAGCGCAAAGTGAAAGACCTTTATTTTATTATGTCATCTTCACAACCATGTCTCTGTCTTTCCTTCTCTCCTCTAGGATACAACCACAGAGGGAAATGGTGGAGAAAGAGGGAGAGAGAGAAAGAGAGGGGGGAAAGTGAGAAGGAAAAAGGCAGGCAAGAGAGAGGGGGAGCGTTTGATTCTCATTGGGTGGTCTGATAAAAAGTGAGTAATAAATCGGATGCTATAAACAGGGACAGGGTGCTTTTAGCCCCGATACACACAGAGCTTAGCAGAACCTTTCAGCACATAGCCATGTTTCTTTCTTTCTAGCTCCCCTCCATCCCTTTGGCTCTCCTCTCTCCCCTTCGATGAAATAAATGTTGCACTCTGTTCCCTCCCCCCTCTTGACAGTGTTTCCATTATTTCCAATTGGCATACAGGGGGCGGGGAAGACTGACCTATAAGTCTCGGTTATGTCAAACTGTTAAAAGCACAGTAATTTGTGTGCACCATGCACCTTTGACAAAACAGCAGGGCAGATGGAGACAAAGAAAGAGAGATCGAGAACTATGAAAGATAGGCTGAAGTTGAACAGGGTGCAAAAAAACTACTTTCCTCTTAGTTACAGGTCCGTGTGAGAAAGACCAGTCCTCACACAAACACCCTCTCCTTAATTGTACACTAATAAAGGAAGACACATTTAGACACACTCAAACACATCGGCAGTGTCTTTTTGAAGGAGTTCAAGGCTGTTATGCAACACGCGGAGGGAAGATAGGCCACATTCCTGCTGCCTGGTAACCTAGACAGTAGGGGCTCTCACTCACACTCTTTCTACCTCCCTCATTTCTTTCACTCTTACGCTATTCAGACCCCTTTATTTGGATCCCAAACTTTCTTGAGAGTTGCTGTCCTTTCTCTTTTGAAACCCATCTTTCCCCACTCACTTCCATCCTGTCCCTCAGCTCCTTCTCTCAAATTTCTCTTCTTTGCCATTCTACCTGACTCAATCTCGTTCCACGGACCCTGAAGAAATGACCTAATCTCCCTGCTATGTTCCAGAGAAAGAGAGGGAGAATGAAGAGCAAATGTAGAAATCTTGGAGAAGAAATGAAAAGGGAGAACTGTCTGACAATATATGTGGAGAAAAAAAAATACATGGATAAACTTTATCTGTAAAAATAGAGAACAACAATGAAAAACCTATATTGTTCTTTTCTCTTCCTCCTCACACAGGTTCCCACTGCACTACAGTTTAGAGCCTCAAAACCCACATGGATTGCTCCCCCGACGAGAACCTTCCTGCTACTTTACATAGTTGGCACAACCCTGATATCTCTGGAACAGTGTACTAGACATCTAGACATCCCCCATAAACACACACACACACAGAAATGCATACCAACAGCCCTGGATATCGTCAAACACATCAGTAACCACAACAACTTCCTGTTCCTTAAACCCATTTCCTGTCTGGGAAGGATCACTCCCTGCTAGCTTGTCAAAATGGCAACAGAGACCGAGGGGTTGGGTGGAGGTTTGGCTTCACTGACTGTTATAAAACATCCTTAATGCTCTGATAGCTGGATGGCATTAGCAATGAATAATGTTTACCCTTATAAATTGCTGACCTTAATCAACTTTTAGACAGTCTCTTGGACTGCGTGTTTAAAATTACTGGCTGCGAGCCTCAAGTTAACAGACTTGACCAGAAAGAGGGCTGAGATGTGGGTGGACATGTGCCTGTATGTGTTTGTGTGGAATTAAGACGTGCGAGGGATGTGTTTCAAAGATGATAATCCCTGGCATGTATGAAATGACTATTTTTCACACACACAGAAACTGGTGCCACTAGATACCTGAACTGTACTGTGACATGCACAAAAATGCAGGAATAATCCTGAAGGCTCTGTCAGCACCCCAATATTCCTGCAGTTGGAGCCTACGCCCACATGTGCTGGTTATTGTTCCGTCATCACACACACTCAATACTCGAATAAAATTAATTTAGAACCATTTAGATTCCAGATTACAATTAAATGAGCAGAAACGGACAGAAAAACTCACTTAAGAGCTCAGCAGTTTTTATGCATGTGTAGGGAATACTTAATAATTATAGCCAAATACATCAAAAAGTGTAAACAATCATTGGATATTTACACCGCAGCCTGGACTCAGTTACCCAACAACCAAACACAAATGTGTGCAACTAGCTCTCGTGCCTATTGAGATCATCATTGCACCTATTACGTCAGTCACATTTAAATTGCCCTGCCATGAGAGTGTACTATTCAGTGGCCGAGGAAGGACATGCCGGTGTCCAGGAGAAGTGGCCAGGTGCAGGGCTAGCAGCTAATGCTCTGTGTTCAACGTTTGTTTTATGTAGCTTTCAACTCTGTCTGAGGTTTGTTTAACATTTGTACAGCTTTGTTTGATGTTTGCTTTAATGTCCCTGCAAACTAATGCATGCTAGACAGTTAAGCCTTTTAGTTGGACGTGTGTGCTTTGTATATGCAAGGTGCCAATAGTAAACTGTGTCATATCTTAATATTCATCACACGCACACATAATCTGATCTAAAACATGATTTGGCTTTTCCTAACATGATTCATTGAAGCATCCCTCTTCTGTCAGACATTTACACAAGGTAGACTGTTAAAAGCATGTCAGACCAACATGCTTCAGGAAACCAAAAGTAAAATTTCACCACTGCCTGTGAAAACCTGACAATATATCATTTATTTACGGTATAAACTTTTCAACTGAACACCCTCCAACACAGACACACACACACACATAAGAAATACAGACTAATAAGAAAGACAGACTAAAATGGTCACAACCAACAACTGTCAATGAAACCAATGAACTACACACAAACACACTTCATGCACAAACTCATATGAACAGGGTTATGGCAGGTGTCACTCACCACTCGAGGCTTGGGTCTCTGAGGTGCTGAGGTTGGGGATTCTTCACAGCTCTTCCTCTGGAGTTTGAGTTCCTTGGTCTCAGTCGGTGTAGTAATAACCAAGGTTGACTCATCTGGTACCTCTGCAGACCCAGAACTAGTCCCAGACCCAGACACATGCCCAACTCCAGCTCCTGGCACAGGCTCAATACCAGCACCAGTTCCTGGCCCAATCCCAGCACCAACAGTAACGGCATCTACAGCAGCAGGCCCAGCATTTTCCATCTTGCCCTCAGGAGCATTCAGAGTCATAATGTATTGCTTGGTAACATCTTCCAGGGAAGGAGCCTCCTCGCCGCCAGGCTTACCCATTCCTGAGGGCTTTGGTGGGGGTAGAGGGGATGACGGGTCCCCTTGAGGTGTTCGTGGGTGTGGAGAGATGGGGATGAAGGTTGCTGGTTCACTGGGGTGTTGAACATATTTAGATCTGGTTTTATGCTTGGGTGGTTGGAGATGAGGGAGAGGAGGGATGCTGGCTGGGTCCAGATCAGAGTCCCTTTCTTGAGTGTTATTATCTCGTCCTGGTTCTGACGGGTTCTGGACCTCTGAAGAGGTATGAGTGAGCCGACCTGGCCGTTTTTTGGAAGATCGTCGACCCATTCTGGGAGACAGGACTTCAGCTAGTTTGGGGTCAAACTTAATTTGCTCTCCCTCCTTGCCTCCATCAACTTCATTACCATGGTAAATAGAGGGAAGCACACATTCTGATAAGGAACGAGGTTTCCTGCTTTCATTGTGATTTCCGTAGTAATATTGATTGGAATTATGTTGCCGTTCTTCGCCCAACTCCCACAGCTCATCTCTCTGCTCACTCAGAATCGGCTCACTACTGGAGGGTGGGATCTGGCTGAGCTGATCCAGCTCACTGATTGGCTCATTGGGATGATGCTGTCCTTTAAACTTATGGTCATAGGAGAGTAATGGGGCATCGCTGCGACGACTTGGATCACTGAAGGACTTCTTCTTCAGTGCTTTCCCATTATTGTGCTCGTCTGTCATCAGTCGATCCATTGCTCCAGGTTCTGAAACTATACTCCTGATCATGCCACTGTAGTCACGAACACCACTGTCTTCACGGAGACAGTCATCTCGGAGACCACCATCGCTACACACTGACAGGGCGCTGGCGGCACTGGCTGTACACTTTAACAAGTTGGCGGCTGAGGAGGATTCTGGGACGTTTCCTCCTCCGACTCCTCCTTTGGAGGCCAGCGAGAGAGAGCCAAGGAGGTTACTGTCCACGGAAAAGAAAGTGTGATTCCCTTCCTCCGACACTGAGCATCGTCCGTGAGGCATGGGGTCACTGAGGGAACGGTAAACGGTAGAATCGCTGATAGAATTTGCGGACTCCCCGATGCTGCCATTACTTGAGTCAGAGCAAGTATTGCCAGCTGACGAGAACTTTCGGCGACGGCGTATGGCACTGGGGGTGGGAGGAGTTTCCTGTGCTGTGACCCCCTGTAATACATTGTTCACTTCACTAGTGCTATTGCAGCTAGCAATGGAGTTGGCACACTCTGTTGGAATGGTGTCACTCTCTACTCGAAGGGTAGGAAGAGGAGGAACTGTGTTCTTGACGCTAGAACCTGATGGATCCTCTTGTTTTTCTCTCCCAACCTCATTTGCAGTCATAAAATACTCTTCCTGAAGAGCTGACTGTTTACAGACTGTAAGGGGCTGACCCAGGACGTCTCTGGTCATTACTGACCCCAAATTAGCTCCAGGTGCCCCCACAAATGACCGTTCAGCATCACTTTGTCCCATTTCAGGTTCTGTGACAATACCCTCATCTGTCAAACTGGATTCATGACCTGACAACTCATCCACTGACCTGTCATAGTAAATGTTTTCTTCTGAGTCACATTTCAGTAGGGCGCTCTTAATCTCCTTCATCTCTCCATCCCTTTTTCTTTCCATCTCTCCAGACTGGGGGGCAATGGCAGAATCAATGTCACCCTCTCGGTCTTCCCTCTCTTCCCTTTTCACACATCCACCCTCTTTATTCCCCTCTTCTTTCCTTTTAAAACAGTTATCCACTTTGATCTCTGTCCCTAGCACATTGTCGTCTTCATCATCTTCGCGGGCACTCATCTGACAGATGTCTCTTATGACCTGTCTGGCCTCCTGAACATACTTGTCCTGCAAGGGTGTGAGCATTACTTCCTCATACCCATAACCCTTTGCTCGTCCTACTCTGCAGTCTCCCCCATCACTCTCCACCTCTCTGTCTGACACAGAAACCCTTCCTCCATTGCTTTCCCCGTCCAGCTGCTGTGCTGAGGAGCTCCTGTGGGCCGAATGGTGGTGGTCCAAGGTCTTGTTGGAGTAGGTAAAGGATTTGGCCCGACGAAGTGTTGCAGTGAGGTCCTTCAGAGATGGTCGGAGTCCAGATGGAAGTGTTGCATTACCTCTTGACCCCATCCTGTACACCGAGGTTGACCCCTCAATCCCCCCTGTTCCCGTGCCTGACTGATCTGGCTTATGGACCCTGAGTTCTGATAGGTCGGTCTTCAGGAAGCTGAGTAGTGTCATGGTCTCTGAGGCAATATCAGGATTGGACATGGACATCCTGTTCCTGTCTTTTATTCCATCGCCCCCTAATGACCGTCGCAAAACTCTATTCTCCGCCTTAGCAACACCCCCTGTCATATCTCCATCCCTAGGGTGGGAGGGGCTTACGGGAGGTACAATTTGGGGGCGTACCCTGAGGGGAGCACGGGAGAAGTTATCTCCATGTCCGAAGCTAGGTGACCGATACATTGTGAAGTTACCATGGTAGGTCTTACTTAGCATGGAGGAGGAGGCAGCAGTAGTGCTAGCTGAGGCTTTGCCAATGTTAGCTGCTCTGCTAGCATAGCTTGCCTGGTCTTCCTTTTTCAGAGTCTCAGTGCTTGAGTACCGGCTGCTGCAATGCGAATGACCAGGGCTGGCAATAAATGAAGAAATATTGACCTTTGCCACCCGTGACACGCCAGGAAGGCTTGCTACTGGTGATGTCACAGTGCCTTCTGTGCTAACGTAGTGGCGCCGGTTACCCTCTAGCCCTGCCCCCATCTTGTTGTACTCTTGTAACTGAGCACCCACTGGACGGGCTCTAGAACATTCGGGTTCTCCTCCCTGGCTACGTACGGTTCCAACAAATTCTCCTGAGGCAGTGACGTTCTGCTGATGGTGTCTCTCCAGATTCTCCATAATCACATGTGTTTGCTCATCGCTGTCACTGTCATAAAATTCTCCATCATCTCGACTGCTCGCTGAGGTGGGCCCACTTTTCTTCTTCTTCCTCAAAGAGCGCCGTCTCACTGTGTCTCGCCCAGTGGGTCCTAGAGAGTCTGGGCAGTCCTCCTCACTGCCTGAAGACCTACCCAGAGTCTTGCTACCCCACCAGCCATTCTTACCAATAGAGAAGTACCCTCTGCCTCTTTCTGGTCCTCTAAACGAATGAGAGATACTCCTACCTCCTGCTCTTCCTCCTCGGGGTTTCCGCTCCTCCTCCTCCTCGTCTCCTGAGCTGAACTTCCAGCAAGTATTGGTGGCTGGCCTGGCAGACGCCCTGTGAGAGCTGGTCTCTACTGTGTCTAGAGAGGAGGGGGCAAGTGCTCTGGAAGAGCTATGTGAGGAATGTAAACTCTCCCTGTGCAGCCAGGCCCCCTGTCTCTCCCACTGTCTCTCCCTTTGCTGCTGTTCGGGTGAAGAGGATGTAAATGAGGGGCAAGCAGCGCAGGAGGATAGGACTTGGTGCACCAAGCTGCTACTTGTGGGTACAACGGGGGCACCGGTGGAGGCGGCAGGAGGTTGGAGGTTAGGGTCAAAGGTCAAACTGGGCGTCCAGGTATCTCTTCGACTATCTCCCCCACTGTTTGGACTTTGGGCTCTTGGTATTTGTGACACTTGGGTAACGCTAAGAACAACTTTCTCAATACAATTACTTACTGCTTCAAACTGTGCCTCAAATAAGCATAGCTGGTTAGGTTTCAAAGAGGAGTCTGTTCCCTGGTTCCTCTTACCTTCCCTGTCCTTGCCTTCTCTTTCCTCTCGATCGTCTCTGCGCTGTCTACTAAGTGCACCGTGCCTGCCCCCCTCGGAGAAGGGACGGCTCGTTTCAGTTGCAGAACTGTATGGAGACAGTTTGTCACTCCTATCTGAAAGAGAGGTGTTTTCTTTGGAACTGGCAGACTGACTTTGTGCACCGACAGTTTTGAGGTCATCCGCGTCACAAGTTGACCTGTGATGTTTTCTCTGCCTCTCCCCGAAAATTTCTCGAATCTTTGTAACGCTGGGCCAGTGAGTTAGGTCAACATGAACTGGAAGATCTCCATGGTGCGCAGTGTAATAACTCCTGTGTGATTTACAAGCAGGAGCCCCACTGGCAAAAAGGTCTTCCGCAGCAGCCGAAGTCTTGTTAGAATTATCAGAAAGAGAAACGCCGATTTGTGAATAATCTCTTTTACCAGATCCGCTGCCGCCTGTTGAATCCGGAGAACAAATCCATCTTTTGCCCGTCTCCGAATCCGATCCGGACACTGAGTCAGTGCCTGAATAAAACTTCTGTTCCTGGACTTTGTCAGTTTGAGACTCTGACAAATCTGCGCCTATGGCTGGTAAATGTCCACAGTCTTCATTACATGATTTGCGATCTTGAGAGACGCCTATTCTGCTACTTTTGACCCGCGGTAAGGTTGTGCTACTCTTGTTCAGTTCATTATAAGTTCTCGAGGCTCCGTGTATCCTCCGTGCTAAGTTGGTGCTGCTGAATTTCGCTGAGAGCTGGCGAATGGAGGGAGAAATCGTGGAGAGAGGTGTGGAGCCTTTCTTTAGATCTGCGGTCGGGAGGCTGGCTGCAGAGATTTTGGAAACTTTTCTTGACACACTAACATTACGCGTCGCCGAGGGCTGCAAATTCTCGGCTGCAGACTCTACCGTAGATGGAGGGGGAAGGGCGACGCGAGCTTCCAAATCCTTTGATTTGTTTTGTTGACCTTCCAGACTTTTGTTGGCGCTCCAGCATTCTAACTTCTTAAAAGAGACGCTTCGATACAGATTCTTCCTCTCCTTTTCTCTTTCTGCCATTGTTCATGTACATCTGGTATTATTTTCTCCACACCTTTATGTCATTGATAATACATAATTGCTGTGTGTTGTCTATCCCCTGCGAAGACTACAACATTATACTTTCTGGAAGGGGTTTATGTAAAGACTCAAATATACTTGCTCGCCTAGCTTTTACTTAAATTTTAATTTAAAGAGTAACTGGTTCTGCATTCTGACCTTACAGCAAGTTATCCTCTGCCGAATAGCATCCATGCACGGAAAAAAACGCTACAAGTTTGTTCAAACCTTTCCACTTCAACTTGTTCATCTACACAGACCTTCCTTCGACATCCCCACATTCCAAACTTTTTCCCATTGTCTGTCCACGCGCACGAGCCTATGGGCATCCTTTTCTGTATTTCCTCGACTGTTTCTGTATTCCTTATTTTGACATGATTTAGTTTTCCGTGACTTATGTTTTTACATGCAAATGCGTGAGATAGGGCAGGGGTGGGCGGGACTTCGAGGGGTACAAGGGTTGTTATAGCCCCCCGGGAATAGAAAGGAAAAGCGTTTCCTTTTTGATGGGAGAACTGAGATATTGCAGAGAAACTGGAGATAATTATAGCCCAGGACCGTGTAACCGGCAGAAGGCAAAGGATTTGTTTTAAAGCCCACACTCCTTGCATGACTATATTGCTTCAGGTTCGAGGGAGGTTTCACAGTTTCTGAAGTGATAATAAGATATGGTTATGTTGGTCTGCCGTTAATTTAAAGTATGTGTCATCATAGATTAAGTTTTCACTGGCACAATGACCCCTTTGTCGTTTTTCCCATGACTGTCTGGTTAAGTTGCTCTTTGTCCCTCGGATCTGACGCTGCAATGGAATGCCGACTGGAGCGCGCTCTTTTGGCCTGTCAGCGACAGTACAAATGAGGCTGACGTGTGCGTCTGGTTTCAGATATAATTTTCTATAACCAAACGGATCAAATCACAGTATTCAATACAGGATTTATTGATAGTGCTATTCAATTCCCGTCACTTAAGTGCCATATTTATTTATTCTGAGTAGGCTAGCTCAGTATTATCGCAATAATCTCAGACAATTTTCTGCTTGGCTGGGCTATAAGATAGTTGTGGACTAAAAGTTTACTTTAGGTAAAAATATACTAATATACATGTCCAACCCCAAAACAATCCAACAGTACAGCCTATTATAAAGATGAAGTTTAATACTGACACTGAAACAAAATCTTCCTACTCTTAATATACATAGACAGGTGTCACAAACACGTGTTACATTCCAAACAGAGCTGTGAACAAAGACTCACATTATCACACAAACTTGACCAAAACAAAACAATACATATCAGCCGCAAGTAATCTTCTGTTAATCATGTGCAAAGACAAATAGTTTTTTCGTTTTTAGTACACCAAACATGCAATTCTTAACCATTAAATTACATCACAAACATGATGTCAACTGAAAATTAGGCCAACTTTACAAAGCTATTACAATTACCAAATGACATGATAAAAAGAAAAAATTGATTCAAGTGTTAACAACAAGCCATTTCACAATGTCAGTGAGCAATTCCAGAGGACAGCAGCAGGTAGAGTAGACATGTCTATCATACCTTGGACATCATAGTGCTTACAAGCTGAAGGTAAAGATCACTCTTAATGGAAAAGTTACCCAGGGGACCTATATCAAACCAGGTATGACTATAACTAATAGCTTCCATCCACACAAACTCTGTTAAATCAATGTAAGTACTGCTTCCAAATCACATTACACTCACCATGGAATCTAGAACCCAAGTTTTTTCTCCACATTTCATATCTTTGAGAACATCACACAAAGGAAAGAGCCTGCAACAGTGCCTTGTAAACGAGGGCAGCCCTTTCAGTGCAACAAATAAGACACATACACCACTATGTGGTGAAATGAGTGAATAGCTGGTTGTGTAACCAAAATAAACATTTCAAGGAATTAAAGTACTTCATGGATTTTAGCATAGCCACACACACACATCATACATCAATTCGTACAGTTCTTGAGACACCAACAGCAACCATTTGCACCAATCTCCCCTCCCTCTTGTCCCTCTCCATGCTGGGGAGCTGCTGCACTGAGGACTTGGTTGGAGGGTGAGGACGCATCTCCCGTTGCTCTTTACTTCACTCTGAGAAAGCAGGGCATTTCCAGAGAGTCTCTAGGTGACAAGCTTTTGGGATCTACCTTCCCAAGTTCTCCAAAGGGGTTACACCTGGGTTACACCTTCCTTGGTTCTGTGCGAGGTGACCTTGAGCACCAGCTTCCGTGTGCTCTTGCGGAAGCGAGGCTGGGTGAAGTAGAACAGGATGGGGTCAAGAACGCTGTTCATGCTGGCGAAGGGCCGGGTGCTCTTGTAGATTATGGCGAACAGGTTCCTTGTGTGGCAGGGAGCCCCTGGCATGGCACGCACCAACAGGTACATAGTCTTGGTGACGTGGAAGGGAAGGAAACTGACTGCAAACACCGCCACAACCACCACAATCATCCGCACCGCCCTGTCCCGTTTCTCCCCGGCTGCCACGGAAACCCCCCCATAAGTTGCTGGCTGGCACAAAATGCGGGCCATGCGGCAGTAGCATGACACCACAGCCGTAAAAGGCAAGAGAAAGCCCAGGCAGGTAAGCGCCATCCCATAGGGGTAGTAATCGGACGAGCTGTCTGGTGGGCTTAGGTCGTAGCAGACTGTGCGGTTGCGCTGCGTTCCCGTGTTGGCGAAGTGGAAGGTGGGGGCACAGATGATGGCGACCACAAGCCACACTGCCAGGCACACTCTCCAGGCCAGCCTGCGGCCCCCCTGCTTGTGCCAGCTGTCCAGGGGGTGGCAGATGCCCAGGTAGCGCTGGAAGCTAATGCAGGTCAGGAACAAGATACTGCCGTGTAGGTTACTGGGAGACAGGAAGGAGAAAGCAAACTCTCTCTAGATGAGTGGTTCTTAAACCTGGACCTCAGGGACTCCCTGTCCTGCATTTTTTAGATGTTTCCCTCCCATCTAGTTCAGCACAAGCCTAATAATGACCCATTGATTTGAATCAGGTGCGTTGGAGCAGGGAAACATCAAAAACATGGAGGAAAGGCTGTCCCTGTTGACCAGGGTTGAGAACCACTGCAATACATGATACACTTTCTAAACGGTGATCTGCATTTCACACTAAGACAACATCAACCAAAACAGGGATGTTTACATTAGTAGGTTTTGCAATAATTTTACTGTACCTGTAGAACTGAAACCTGACCAGTTTGCAGGCCAGCTCCCCAAAGGGCCAGTAATCATGGCTGGCGTAGTTGTAGATGAGCAGAGGAAGGGACAGCACGTACAGGAAGTCCGCTGTCGCCAGATTGAGCATGTAGATGTTGCTGCGGCTTAGGTTGTGTCTTGTCCTGCAGATCCTCAGTATGACCAATGCGTTCAACGGCAGACCAACCAGGAAGACCGCTGTGTAAACTGCAGGGAGCAGGATGCGTTTGAAGTCCTCCTTGTAGGTACACCGTGGGTGGACAGGCTCTGTGGCATTGTAAATTTCCAGCTGTTCATATGTCTCAGCTAGGTAGAGGTCCACGGAGTACATATCCGACAGGGAGGTTTCGGTAGAGAACGTTCCTGTGGGGAACGCTTCTGAGGGAAACAGCTGCATGGTGCCAGTTTCACCTTATGAAAGAGAAGAGGAAATCACAATATGACCCATTGAAGCTGTACAGTGAACCCTCGTTTTTCACGGGGGTTACGTTCCAAAAATAACCCGTGATAAGCGAAATGCATGAAGTAGAAACCTTCTTTTTTTAACAATTATTATACCATTAAATAATCTATTGTATATTAAAACCAAAGAACAAACCCTTTTTACAGGCCCAAGCATTTGATTAACAAATAAAAGTACTGTATCCTGTAAACCGCAACTTTATTGATGCACAGGTTTGTGTTGGAGAGACTGTTTAGCCAATCAGAATGCAGAACACAATGCACGAGGCAAATCTGTGAAGTAGCGAAACCGTGAAAAGTGAACCGTGATATAGCGAGGGTTCACTGTATACCAACACGGCCAGTCAGCCTTTCAGCTTCGTCAAGCTCTTCCTTAAACCCGTGTTCTCCACCAGAGGGGGTCGGAGAGCCTGGTTCACTGATGCAGAACCTCTCCCCAAGCATGACAGCCTGGTCTGAGACAAGATGTACTGTATGTCTACAGCTACAGCCCACTCTGTCTGGAAAAAAAGTTGTACCACCACACTCAAATGACTCCATGGGTTTCTGTTCATTCCACCCCCCATACCCATCACTATGTTGGATGCTCATATATGCTGAGCAGTATGCTGCTCATGCTCACCCTGTATGTGGGCCTGTATCTACAATTACATTTACATGTATTCATTCAGCAGACGCTTTTATCCAAAGCAACTTACAAGAGAGAGCCCAAACATAGTGGGCTTTTAGATTATGAAACATACATTGTGAAAACCAATAAGTGCCAAGGGAAGAGCTATAAAAACACAACAACGATTTCATCAACACATAAGGATTGCGAACAATAAAGCAAGAAAGCAACAACACTGGCTAGTCACCACATGGGGACCGACAAGTAGTTCTGAGCAACATTAAATTATATTAAGTGCCATACTATTCCTAAGTGCCATTAAATTCTCGGAATAAGTGAGTTTAAAGCCTTCTTTTGACAGTGAGGAGGCAGTATGTGCTTCTGATGGAGGTGGGGAGTTGATTCCACCATTGGGGTGCCAAGCTGCGGAAGAGTTTGTGTTGGGCTCTGGCGCTCTTGAGGGGGGGGTACCGTTAGATGGTTGTCAGCAGACTACCGTAGGTGCCGGGTGGGGGTATAAGGGCAATGAACACACTAACCCTAATTAGCGTTGCTTGATCTTATCCTAGATTTCATCTGGGTCTTTATATTAAGGGGGATTCATGAAATTGCATAAGTCTAAGCTCCATTTTTCTGACTGTTGGGTTATACATCCTGCTCTGTTGAACTGTAATGCAAACCTTCAACAAGCCCTTCCATTGTATGGGGGCCAATACACAAGAATACAACATACGGAATAAACTAGTGCACCGAATGCAGCAAAATACAATTCATCATTTGAACCTAAAACTAAATATTTTTTATAGCATTGTATGAAATATATAAGTATAAATCTGCTTTTTCTGATTTTATTTCAGAGAAAAAAGGGGGGCATTCTATCAATGTCGCTAACGAAAGGTGCACTAAGTTAGCGTTAACTTAGACTTAAGCCTCAACCCATTCCACTAACATTCTGTTCCACAAACAAGCAACTCTAATTAGGGTTAGTGTGTTAATTACCCTTCATCTACAGGGTTGAAGAACGGTACGCCATAATTGATAGCCTATAATCGATGAAGCTGGACTACTGCAATTCATTGCTCGCTGGTCTCCCAGCATGCGCAACCTGCCCCCTTCAGAGGATCCAGAATACAGCAGCCTGCCTGGTTTTCAATCTACCAAAACATTCCCATCTCACCCTGCTCCACATCGCCATCCACTGGCTTCCCAACATGGCCCGTATCAGATTCATACTGACCTTCCGAGCAGTAAATGGGACTACACCTAATGATATCAAGTCTCTCATCCGGCCTTACACCCCCACCCGCCACCTAGGGTCTTCCTCTGACAACCCCCCCCCCCCCCCCCCCCCCCCCCCTCAAAAGTGCCAGACCCAACCCAAACTATCACGTTGCTATGCTCAGTGACCAAAGCTCTTTTGTAAAGCTCTCTCTTGCTTTGGATAAAAGCATCTGCTAAATTAATACATGTACATGTGATGTTAGATTCCCCCAAGATCAAATGACTCTTATTGAGGGACTTGTTGCTCTTGTTGGCTAGTTGTAACCGATTAGAAATTATTATACTCGCTGTGAATTCTATTATTATTACTTTCCCACAGGTACATTCTTGCACATTTGAGGTTCATGTTATTTAATTCTAACTTGTTTAAATGAATGCTCTTGTGGTTATTCTATTTGGCACTTGTTTATTTCCCACAATATACAGTTGTGGTCAAAAGTTTACATACACTAGTGAAGATCATGTATGCCATGGCAATATAGGGTTTTCAATAAACTCTACAACTCTTATTTTTCTGTGATGGAATGATAAGGAGCACATATTTCTTTGTCACAGAAAACATTCATGAAAAATGGTCCTTTTACGAATTTATTATGGGTCTTTTGAAAATGTGTCAAAATCTTCTGGGTCAAAAATATACATACAGCACCTTGAATTACCAATTTGGTGATGTAGAAAAAGTTGTTTCAATCCAATTTGCTTTTTGGCATGGCCTCCTAACTTCTTACGAGTGATTATGATTGACTCCAGCTGGTGACTTCTTTCAGTCCATGTAAATAGGGCTTGTTTGACACATTCACTAGACTCAGCCAGAAATACTACAATGGGAAAGTCTAAGGAGCTCAGCACGGATCTGAAAAAGCGCATCATTGACTTGAACAAGTCAGGAAAGTCCCTTGGAGCCATTTCAAAGCAGTTGCAGGTCCCAAGATCAACTGTGCAAACAATTGTTTGTAAGTATAAAGTGCATGGCACAGTTGTATCATTGCCACGATCAGGAAGAAAACGCAAGCTATCACTTGCTGCTGAGAGAAAATTGGTCAGGTTGGTCAAGAGTCAACCAAGAACCACCAAAAAGCAAGTCTGCAATGAGTTGGAGGCTGCTGGAACACGTGTCAGTGTCCACAGTCAAGCGTGTTCTACATCGCCATGGGCTGAGAGGCTGCCGTGCAAGAAGGAAGCCATTACTCCAGAAGCGGCACCTTACGGCTCGACTGAAGTTTGCTGCTGATCACATGGACAAAGACAAGGCCTTCTGGAGGAAAATTCTGTGGTCAGACGAAACTAAAATTGAGCTTTTTGGCCACAATGACCAGAAATATGTTTGGAGGAGAAAAGGTGAGGCCTTTCACCCCAAGAACACCATACCTACCGTCAAACATGGTGGTGGTAGTATTATGCTGTGGGCCTGTTTTGCTGGCAGTGGAACTGGTGCTTTACAGAAAGTAAATGGAATAATGAAGAAGGAAGACTACCTCCAAATTCTGCAGGAAAACCTAAAATCATCAGCCAGAAAGTTGGGTCTTGGACGTAGTTGGGTGTTCCAACAGGACAATGACCCCAAACATACATCAAAAGTGGTGAAGGAATGGCTAAATCAAGCTAGAATTAAGGTCTTAGAGTGGCCTTCCCAAAGTCCTGACTTAAACCCCATAGAGAATATGTGGACTGTGCTGAAGAGACAAGTCCGACTCAGAAAACCAACAAATTTAGTTGAACTGCACCGATTCTGTCAGGAGGAGTGGTCAAAGATTCAACCAGAAGCTTGCCAGAAGCTTGTGGATGTCTACCGAAAGCGCCTAATTGAGGTGAAAATGGCCAAGGGACATTTAACCAAATATTAACATTGCTGTATGTATATTTTTGACCCAGCAGATTTTGTCACATTTTCAAAAGACCCATAATAAATTCATGAAAGAAAACATTTTCATGAATGTTTTTTGTGACAAAGAAATATGTGCTCCTTATCATTCCATCACAGAAAAATAAGAGTTGTAGAGTTTATTGAAAACCCTATATTGCCATGGCATACATGATCTTCACTAGTGTATGTAAACTTTTGACCACAACTGTATGCTTCATAATCGACTACCCACAATGTTTGGGGCTATCTCGTTGTTAAGATCAGTGACCAATGCACTTTTTTAAAGCTCTCTCTTGGAAGTTTCTTTGAATAAAAGCATCTGCTAAATGAATAAATGTATGTACCATAACTTGACTGTATGCCACTCATTACTTACCCATAGCAATATTATTTTCTCATGCATTTTAAGTGCAGTATTATGTGCAATATGTGGACGGACTCACGGACAACAACTTGGCAGCAGCCATCCCTTAATTCTGACTTACTTTATATATATTATTATTTTTCGCATCCTTACTTAGATCCTTATCACATCTCGTATTTTATATGCTTCCTTGTATCTTCTAATATGTTACTCTTGAGTGCTGTACATGGCCTTGCGGTTGCAAACTGCAATTTCCCCACTTCATCAGTGGTACAGTAACAGGCCATAGTTAGACCCTCACTCAAAAAACCCTCTCTTAAACCAGTCATCCTTCAGAACTACAGACCGGTTTCACTGCTACCCTTTTTTTCTAAAACAATCGAGCGTGCCGTATCTAACCAACTGTCAAGCTTTCTCTCCCAGAACAACCTTCTGGACCCTAACCAGTTGGGCTTCAAGACCGGCCACTCCACCGAAACTGCCCTCCTGTCGGTTACCACTGCCCTCCAGTCTGCCAGAGTGGCCACAAGGTCGTCTGTTGTCATTCTGCTACACAGTTAATCACAGTTAATCACCAGATCGTGCTTGCCACACTCTCTGAGATGGGCATCACTGGCACTGCACTTAAATGGATCTCATACCTACCAGGTGTCCTGGGGAGGAAAAACGTCAGGTCCTCGCCAGCTTTCCACTGGAGTTCCACAGGGTTCCATCCTTGGACCCCTCCTATTCTCCCTATACACCACCTCACTTGGACCAATCAACTCCTACCAATTCTCCTATCACTGCTATGCTGACGACATGCAGCTATATCTATCCTTCCCCCCTGACTGATCCAGGGATCTCAACTAGAATCGAGGCCTGCCTCTCCGACATCTCGGCCTGGATGACCAGACACCACCTCCAGCTGAACCTCGCCAAAACAGAACTTCTCATCATTCTCATAGGGCTGTCAAAACTGCTCAAAAATGACGTTTGAATATTTGAATATTTCCTACACATGTATTCAAATATATTCGAGTTTCCCGGTTGCGCATTAGGCATGTCAATAACAGGACAAATTAATACAATGAGACATAACTACTTGTATAGGTAATATATTTAAGTTAATTGAACAACATATTACCTACACAAAAATAAGTACATGAAGGCCGCAGACCTTGGCCTCTCGCTCACACACACGCACTTTTTTCTTTCTCTCTCTCCCGCACTGTCGCGCTCTCTGCGCATAGCGGTTTAAATGAACGACAACAATAAACAAATGCTGAGTGTTGATCAAAAGTTTTGTGCAAGAAATTTAAGGTTGTTTTATTTTTTACATTCGAATATTAATTTTCATATTCGAAATTCGTTTTTTTAAACACTATTCAAATATATTCGAATGTAGAATATTCGTTGACAGCCCTATTCCGGCCAAACCCTCAGTCACTCATGACACTCTGGGATCTGCAACAGTGACCCCTTCATCTTCTGCCAGAAACCTGGGGGTTACCTTGGATGATGAGCTCTCCCTCACGGCTCACATTGCCGCAGTGTCTCCGTCATGTACATTCAGCCTCTACAACATCCGGAAAATCAGAAGATACCTGTCTGAACATTCCACCCATCTGATAATCCAAGCCCTTGTCCTCTCAAAACTGGACTACTGCAACTCACTACTAGCCGGCCTTCCAGCAGTGTCATGATCTGTCCCTGTTGCTCCTCCCTACTCCCCTGTTTTTTTTTCCTTTTTGGCAGTTCCTGGGTGGAGCCTCCATTCCCTCCTTGCTGTTCTCCCCAGCTGAAACTCATCGCTAATCACCACAACCACCTACTTCAAGCAAGCTGCAGTCTCCAGCGCCAGATCGTACCGTCACTTTACATGGTGCATACTCGCTCAGGCTACGTCTCAGTATTTTGCTACTTAGTCGTTTGTTGTTACTTACCTTGAATATTTTCCCTATTTTTCTCCAGTGCCTCCTGTGCGACCAACACCTGGCCCTGACTCTGCTTGCCACTTCCAACTCATCTGCCGTGCCGCTAATCCACCCAGCCCCCCTCTCGGAACCAGCTCCAGTTCCTTGCCTATTTTTGTTCCTAATAAATAACCTTGATTCTGCCCATTTGGGTCCTCCTGCCTCGTTCCTAACACAGAGAATCCAAAATGCAGCAGCTCGCCTGGTTTTCAATCTACCCAGATGCTGCCATGTCACGACACTCCTCATCACCCTCCACTGGCTTCCCATCATGGCCCATATCAGATTCAAGACCCTGGTGCTGACCTTCCGAGCAGTGAATGGGACTGCCCAAAGCTATATCAACTCTCTCCTCTGGCCTTACACCCCTGCCCACCACCTACGGTCCTCCTCTGATATCCACCTTGTGGTCCCCCCTCTGAAGAGCGCCAGAGCCAAGCACAAACACTTCCACTGTCTGGCTCCCCAATGGTGGAATCAACTCCCTACCCCCATCAGAAACACAGACTGTCTCCTCACCTTAAAGAAAAGGCTCAAAACCCACTAATTCCAAGAATTTAAGGGCACTTAGAATCATGAGAAATAGTATGGTACCCAGAAATATCACGTGTTGTTGCTGTTGTTCAGGCTATTGTTGTGTTGTTTTTGCTTTATTACTCACGCCACAGGTGGACTACTGTCCGGCGGAGGCTCACCTTAAAACTTGGAAAATGTTCAGCTGAATGCTCTTATAGTTCTTCCCTGGGCACTTATTGGTTCTCATGATGTATGTTTCGTAATCTAGATGGCCGCTATGTTTGGGGTCTATCACGTTCCGTGACCGAAGCTTTTTGTAAAGCTCTGTCTTGTAAGTCGCTTTGGATAAAAGCATCTGCTAAATGAATAAATGTACAGTTGTGGTCAAAAGTTTACATACACTAGTGAAGATCATGTATGCCATGGCAATATAGGGTTTTCAATAAACTCTACAACTCTTATTTTTCTGTGATGGAATGATAAGGAGCACATATTTCTTTGTCACAAAAAAACATTCATGAAAATTTTTTCTTTTATGAATTTATTATGGGTCTTTTGAAAATGTGACAAAATCTGCTGGGTCAAAAATATACATACAGCAATGTTAATATTTGGTTAAATGTCCCTTGGCCATTTTCACCTCAATTAGGCGCTTTCGGTAGACATCCACAAGCTTCTGGCAAGCTTCTGGTTGAATCTTTGACCACTCCTCCTGACAGAATCGGTGCAGTTCAACTAAATTTGTTGGTTTTCTGAGTCGGACTTGTCTCTTCAGCACAGTCCACATATTCTCTATGGGGTTTAAGTCAGGACTTTGGGAAGGCCACTCTAAGACCTTAATTCTAGCTTGATTTAGCCATTCCTTCACCACTTTTGATGTATGTTTGGGGTCATTGTCCTGTTGGAACACCCAACTACGTCCAAGACCCAACTTTCTGGCTGATGATTTTAGGTTTTCCTGCAGAATTTGGAGGTAGTCTTCCTTCTTCATTATTCCATTTACTTTCTGTAAAGCACCAGTTCCACTGCCAGCAAAACAGGCCCACAGCATAATACTACCACCACCATGTTTGACGGTAGGTATGGTGTTCTTGGGGTGAAAGGCCTCACCTTTTCTCCTCCAAACATATTTCTGGTCATTGTGGCCAAAAAGCTCAATTTTAGTTTCGTCTGACCACAGAACTTTCCTCCAGAAGGCCTTGTCTTTGTCCATGTGATCAGCAGCAAACTTCAGTCGAGCCGTAAGGTGCCGCTTCTGGAGTAATGGCTTCCTTCTTGCACGGCAGCCTCTCAGCCCATGGCGATGTAGAACACGCTTGACTGTGGACACTGACACATGTGTTCCAGCAGCCTCCAACTCATTGCAGACTTGCTTTTTGGTGGTTCTTGGTTGACTCTTGACCAACCTGACCAATTTTCTCTCAGCAGCAAGTGATAGCTTGCGTTTTCTTCCTGATCGTGGCAATGATACAACTGTGCCATGCACTTTATACTTACAAACAATTGTTTGCACAGTTGATCTTGGGACCTGCAACTGCTTTGAAATGGCTCCAAGGGACTTTCCTGACTTGTTCAAGTCAATGATGCGCTTTTTCAGATCCGTGCTGAGCTCCTTAGACTTTCCCATTGTAGTATTTCTGGCTGAGTCTAGTGAATGTGTCAAACAAGCCCTATTTACATGGACTGAAAGAAGTCACCAGCTGGAGTCAATCATAATCACTCGTAAGAAGTTAGGAGGCCATGCCAAAAAGCAAATTGGATTGAAACAACTTTTTCTACATCACCAAATTGGTAATTCAAGGTGCTGTATGTATATTTTTGACCCAGAAGATTTTGACACATTTTCAAAAGACCCATAATAAATTCGTAAAAGGACCATTTTTCATGAATGTTTTCTGTGACAAAGAAATATGTGCTCCTTATCATTCCATCACAGAAAAATAAGAGTTGTAGAGTTTATTGAAAACCCTATATTGCCATGGCATACATGATCTTCACTAGTGTATGTAAACTTTTGACCACAACTGTATGTAATGCTGTTGGGGGACATTTTACTGGGTCTGCTGTAAAGTCTTACAGCGTGTCCTGTGTGAGGCTGTAGGTAAAAGTATGTTCCTCTTAGAACAGTAGCACAAGCTGTTTCATACTGGTTGACTACAGTCCATGTCAGTAGCACTGCTACATGTCTAAAGCCATCTGGTCTACAGTCAGCCACCCAGAGAGTGTGTGTGTGTGGTGTTACTACATATTTTGACAGTTTTAATCAGCACTCTGCAGAGCTTTTAGGCTTTTAGGGGAAGTGTTTGTTCAAAGTATATCATTGATTGGTGGCTTTATATCCCCTCGAGTGTGTGCGGAAGATGGAGTGCATTCAATAAAGCTTTTTTAGTGCTGAAATGTGTGTGTGTGTGTGTGCTAATCATAGGGATCAGCCCAGTCCTTATTCCGCTCACATGCATGCCCAGTTGAACACCAAGTGTTCGTCTATAAATAAGTCTGTAATACGACCTCAACCCAAAAAAGGGGTTAGACATTGCAGGGTCTACTCAGGTGGGTGACACAACTACCTTACCTCTCTATAATCTCACACGCAATAAAAGAAGAATGCACAAACGCAAAGAAAACACACGACCAAGCTATTAACTCTTGCGTCCAGACCGCACCACCATGGGGTTATGAAGAGCCCATTAATGAGCCCAGCCTCTCACCCAAGCAGTGACTAATGCTTTAGATGATTAGAAAGGATTGATCGATAAATCAACTGTTCAAACAGGTTGTAATCCCCGTCATCTCAGGGTGTAACCCCCTACAGGGGCGGTGTTATGTGCACCCCTCCTCCCTGGGTATCCAGAGTCTCTGGGCTGGGTTGAACTGTACCCCAGGCCAGCATATGTTGGTAAACTTGCTTACTGGCCTACAGGCACTGATCCAAGGGACACAGACCAGATGACTCCAATAGCATTTACTGAGTTTTCCTAAACAGCAGGTAGTAGCCTAACATTCAGGCTGAGACTGTTTTTCTCCTTCCCCATAGAGGATTGTGCATAACTGATATATGCACAGAAAATTCACTTACAAAACCACCACAAAGGCACAGATTCGCTCATAACGTGTATAGACTTTGATAGAATAGTCTGTAAACACTAAAATCCTGCTCCGTTAGTCATTCTAGTCCGTATTCAGTGGAAATGTGCTCTTTCACACGCAAATTAAATATCAACAAAATAATGATCTAACACATGGCAAAGATCATCGCCAATTTAGAAATTAAATATATCTTGGAACAATGTGCAATCTGCGCATGGAAATTCAGTCACATTATTTCGTGAAATGAGCGGTCAAGAGCAAGCCAATTTGAAAATACAGTAAATAGCCCCTTACATCTATTTTGAGCTGATATTCATACAGACTAATAATGAACGTGTAGAAAGAAATCGCGGCTAAGTTTACCTAACCTATCCCCTTCTTATCATTACATATATCGATTACTAAGATAAAGAAGTTGCATACATATATAAACAATTATTCATTAGGTGTGACAGTGCTACACAGACTGGGATGCTGACGAACTGTAAAACCCTTACCTCCAACTACTGCAGGAAAATAATTCCATGCCCGACGTATACAAAGAAGGCACAGGTGTTTGTTTCTGGGCTTCGGCAATGTTCGGTTCTAGCACCCAGTCAACAAAGTTTAGAAGGTGATGAGAAGTAGCCTCAGTTAGCCTACATTAGCCATCACCCTTCATTATGTTTTTTATTATAATGGAAAAACTTGATTCACTTCGTTGAAGACGCCTTTTCTCGTTCTTCCGAAGACAAGCAGCATTAGATGACTTCTTCGCCCTCAGGATTCCTCCGATCCTGCAGTGTTCGTGAATCGTGCACGCGCATAGGGCGGACGCCCCCCCATCACCAGACCGTCTGGCGCGCTTCTGAGGGCTGCGGTCAAAACTAAGTAATATTATGATGAATGACTCCGTCTTCTGGTTCGATCATATACCTTTTCTGTAGACAGACAATATTGCTGCATGCCACCTGTTAGTGACCCGGTCTCGATTAACTTGTTTTTATAGATGTAGGGCCTATAAAGCCATAAAAATGAGATCGGTCTGTTTAAGGTTGAATGCTCTCCTTGATAAACCATCGAGAGTCGATGCTAATCAGGGAAAGCTGTGAGTCATAGTTTTGGATGTGTGCCAAATTACTTTTGATTGACTGAATTTAAGTCATCCTTTCTGGCGTGTTTATGAGTGTGTCTGAGATTCCTACACTGTAGAATTTCAGTTTGAAATATTGTATAAATAAAAATTCAGGGGCAAGTTGAAACACACCTAAATGTAGGTGTTTCTGTGAGACTTGTGATCACACTGGATCCACGAATTCCCTACAGCACACCGTTCTCCCCATTATGACACACGGATATATAGACACAAACAATCACACACAGGGAACTGAAGTTCTTAGAGTAATTAGCCTAAGAAATCTGCTTGATGAAGTGAATGTATTGGAGTAAGGAGAAATGAAACAATGAGTTGTGAGAGCTGTTCTCCATTGATTGACACTATGTGTGAATGTTTTGTGTGTATGTGCGTGTGTTGAAAGGATGTAACACAGCTATGGAGTATGTGTCCAGTATGAAAACAAGAAGTGTGAACTGGGAAGTAAGAATGTGAAATGCTTTGTGAAAGTCTTTTGACGTGCACCAAGGAAGAGTAGGAAAGCCATTCAATAGCCAAAGTGGATTGACTTAAATTCAAGACTTGTGTATATGCATGTTTGAAAATGTTCCAGAACTGTTTGGGCCCATTCTTCTTTTACTAAAGTAAATGGAGCTGCTAACTAGAGGATAAGAGAGTGTGTGCATGTGCCGTGTGTGTGCATGTGAGAGAGAGAGAAAGAAATAGTGTGAGTTGAGAGAGTGAGCAGAGAGGTCATGATATAAATATTCATTTAGCAGACACTTTTATCCAAAGCAACTCACAGCAAGTACAGTGTCAATCCCCCTGAAGCAGGTACGGTGAAGTGCCTTGCCCAAGGACACAACATCACATGGCCACAGCCGGAAATCAAACTCACAACCTTCCGATCATGAGGCCAATGCCTTAACCTGCTGAGCCACCTGACACACCCTGAGATGGGAAACAAGTAGAGACAAGAGAAAGAGTGAGATGTGGTTGAGAGAAAATAAAGAAATGGGGAGGAAGTGAAAAAGACACAATTAATCCATGCATGAAATATGTAAACAGGCAGGTTAAGTTGCTATCATACCCCTACTTAATTAAGCATATGGTTGCCTGAATTAAGCCAGAACTTTTAACTCCATTTACCATTAATAAATAAAAATGTGGAGAAAGAAACTAAAATTTAGAAAAAAATATTCATCCATCTATCCAAACTAGGCTAACTCATTTTCTTCTAAATCAGTGCATGCAAAAGTCCATTTGACAGGAAGTTTTCCCCCCGTTTTCCAGCACAGGTGTTGTGCAGCTTGTCGTTCAGGATGCTATGGAGGATGCTATGTGGTTAAATAGGGTGCCCTATCAAAGATGGACCTCTCACCTTCAGAGGAGAGAGAAATGATTGATACCTAAGCCTTGTGTCGTCTTCATTTATTGTCTTCATTGAGGTCTGGTTTTCTCTCCCAATCTGCAGATTGATAAATACTTATTAAATCCAGAACTTAACTGAACTTAATCACTCCTTCTATGAAGAGACAGACTACACACTTTCTTTAACAGCTGCCAGATCAACTGGAACCATGATCTACTTTATCATCTCTGTTGATGAATTCCCACAGCAGGCTTGACCTCTGAACGTTAAGGCGAACCCAATGTTCCTTAGAAACACAACACACATGTGAAAGCAGAAAGATTTAGGCTTTAATTAAGAGATTGCGCGTGTGTGTGTGTGTGTTTGGGCATGGTGTGTCTTGCTCAACCCAGGAAGTCTGTCTAGGGGTCTAAAGAGAGAAGTGAGAGAATATGTACTTTCCAAACCCTGACTGAAGACATTCTTGTTCACACACACACACACACCCACACACCCACCCCCACACTGTAGTGTACAACCTTTATAACCACCAACCAATGTAAAGCCTAATCTTTGGCAAACAGACATGTTTTTATGTATTTAACCACACCTCAACAAGCACTACTAAAACAGACATATTGACCAGATAACCACTGAACAGACAGAACAGATCCCAGTCGATACTAACTTGTCAGATACAGAGCTGATACTAACTTGTCAGACACAGAGCTGATTTCTTTCTCATCCAAAATAATGCAAGCACTAACATGAGGCTTCAAGTCCAGGCACACCAGGATATACACAAGCGAGGCTTGGTCTGTTGCTCAAAACAGCCAGTCAGGACAGCTCATACAGGGTCTAAGTAAACCTTGATTATTGTTTAAAGTTGTTTAAAGTGCACCATTTTATTTCGCATGTTTTCATTATGTATCTATTCATAAAGCTATTAATTAGGCTATTATATATATATTAATAAAGATAAATATAGCGAGTCATTGGACAGCTTTTTAGTTGCAATTTTGATTTTGTGTAACGCCGAAGGAAAACTGCAGTGTCAGATTTAATCGGGAGTATTTCAAAATGTATAGCGGATGCACCATTGAGAAACAATGTCCCGTCTTGTGAAGATTCCCCATTTTAGGTCACTGAATAACATTGATAGTCTTGTCCTATAAAGCAATCATGTGTACTTTGTTGTATTCAGCCATGTAGCTCCTTCAGGTAGCATCATGTTCTGCAGCAGTCCAGACCTTCATGTATTCTTAACATTCTTTATGAAAAATAATTAACAGACAAGCTCTAAGATGGGCTTCCTTTTATAGGAAAATTTTAATAGTTATTCATTGTTCTACATCTTACAGTAAATATTATACAATTACAAACTTGGCTTAGTTATACCTAAGATCACTAACTGATCTAAAAATAACACAAAAAAAAACAAAGTGAACAAAAACATTTAAAACCCAAATTAAAAACAGATTTACACTTCATATCACAAGCCTGATGTTGGTCCTAAACACTGGACCAATAGCTAACATACATTTCAGTTTACACAACGTTCCCAAAAAAACGTTGTGCCATAGTCTGCCACAACTGCATGGTAACATGAACCATAGTTTGTGCAAACTGGGTACCAAACTTTGAGGGCAGGTTGTTCCTTTTTTCGCGCCAGGGACAAAATTAGAATGGAAGACGAGGAAATTCCACTTTTTGCATCACATTTAGTTTCAAATTTGCAGTTCATAAATCTCTCGACAACCAAACTGAAAAGTAGCAGAACTACTATCCCGTTGATATCAGTTAAGAGATGAAGAAAACTGCTCAAACGTTAGAATTGCAAGGCAGAGAGACTCGCGCAGAATGTGTGCGATACAGAATAGAAGGAAAAAGGGAAACAGAAAAGCACAAATATACTTGTTCCAAGTTAACATCTTTTAATTTTTGTGAAAATGCGTTCAGAGTTGGAATGATGAAACAGTGATGAAATTGATGATTAAGACTACGATGAGGAAATTTTCAACCCCCCCCCCCCCTCCCACCTCCCCCCAAAACACAATGTGTCTGTAAATCATTTCAAATAAGTGCAAGTGAAAGTTCAGGCAGAATTCTAATAAAATTACCTTCACCCAATGAGAGTTCAGCACTTGCAGGATGAGGTGTACAGAAGCAATGTGACAACAGCGCCACCTACACCCATGGCAGGGCATGGATCCGTTATTAAACTGATGGAGCGTATTAGACCAGTAATTCACGATTTCTGAGGGCAATCTAGACTGATGCTGGGACACACACTGGTGGTTGTTCTGTGGAGGGTGCCGAGGTTCCTTCTGGGCCAAGGTCGAAATGAACAGACCGAGCAAGGAGAATACTGGGGTTTGATGAAGGGATCTGCAGAACACATCACGTTGACAGTAGACAAGTACCACACTGGGAGCACATACACAGACCTGACAGAGACAACACAGGAAGCACAAACGACGCCAATGGCTGTATGAGAGACCCCCCACTAGAGTTAAAACCAGAGAACAGATACCAAAACAAGACTTCAGTTACCGCAGTGACAGCTACTAACATATGGCACAAAGAAAAGCTCTCAACGACAATGAGACATTCATGAACATCTCTCTTTTTGAGCTTAGACCATTAAATATAGCTTTTCAAAAAGGTGGAAATAGCAATAAGACAAACTAGCTTTTAACAAAGTAGCTGCCATGTTGATGCAACCATGCTTTGCTAAAACATATTACTGCAATTCTCACTATAAATATACTGCTCTTCTCGTTACAACTAACACTAGTGTGTACTAAACCTGAATGACACTGACCCATAAGCTCATGAGGGAAAATAAAACAATCAATTTAGAAAGCCTTCCACCTATTTCAAAGTGAAAACACTGACATGGCGGTTGATTAAATAAGATTTTTGAAGAAGTTGTTTGTGGAGTATTAAGCTATTGTACATCTACAAACATAATCTGAACAAAATCTCTCCAACACTGATTTTATCGTTTTGTTTTTGTAAAATCACAATATATATTTTTTACGACCTGCTCTTCAGTATGAATTGTCATGTTTCTGCTTGTTTGTGCAATAATTCTTCAAAGATATTCCCAAATTTTTGTTGTTGATGATATGTTTCTTATAATAACTATTAATTACCAAGGACTGGGGGCTGGGTACAACACCCACATTTCATAATTAGGGCTTATTATAGTTATTATAACAGATTTTATTGTATTTTTTCTGCTAAAGAATCTCACTTTGATCCGCTTTCAAACAATCGTAAAACAATGCCTAGGAGGTATTCCCTCCTGTTTATTGCAATGAACTGTGTATACATTTTGCTATGACCTGTAGCTTTGCTCTTAGGAGCCTACAATTCCCAGGATTCCTGCTGCCATGGCCTGAAACACGGCCTGGGTTTTACCCAGCTTGCCTCGCCCCCACTCACTCCCTCCACCCAGGCACTATCTAGTCCCTTTATCTCCTGCACCACAAGAGACACTGAGTGGCGTGTCCCCATATGGCACCTTTACGTATATAGTGTGTGTGTGTTTACATGTGTCTTAAACGTAGAAATGTAAAGAGAAAAAACTATGACAAATGACATACCTTAATACGTGTCTGTATGCGTGTGTTAAAAAGTATGTGAGTGACCACGCCATGTACACGCTGTGTTATACAAATACAGCCACATCTTGAGTCAATAATTTATCAGCCTTTGCTAACCTGACATAAAAAAAGCTAAATCTACTTTTCAGAGCAGTCAAATTGGCCAACATACAGACCTTGTAAATAACACGGTGTGATGTTATAAGGGTGCTGCATACTGAAGAGTGTGCTAGTGTGAACGTGGGGACACTTCAAGGATAGTGTGCAGTGTTAAGTGCTGCTGCTCAGGCTGGGACAGTCCACCATGTGTGAACAGCAACGTCTGGTCAGGTGACGGCCATATAGATGCCAGAAGACTACCTTTGTCAAAAAGTGACAACAGAGGAATGAAACATGGGATGATGACCAGAAAAAAGAATGAAAACAGATGGTGGAGGAGTCAGCCACAGAAACGTTTGCCTTGATGGAAAAAAAACGGATTGGGGGGAGAAATACGCAATTTAAATAAAATCAAACAGCCAAACCCGGTGCTAATACCGTGGGTTGATAAATTGGCAGCATAGTGTTTTTGTTGTTGAGTATGATGATGAAGGTCATGGTGATGATTGAAGTGCTCAGTGCACCGTCAGAGAGATGCCACAAACAGAACGCGGAACACCAGCAAAACGCACACCCATTATGACTCTGGAGCTGAAGGAATGACATTGCGGAAGAATTAAAGTTATCAGAGAAATGAAAATAAAATAAGACAATTTCAAATTGGCAAATAAAAGACTAAAGAAAAGGAGTGATAAAATAATAAAAACAAGCAGCTTTTTTGTTGTAAAAACACTAGTGAATGTATAAAGTGGCAGTTGCACTTTAGGTTCTTGCAGAAAGGTGCAGGGTTTCCATGGTAACCAGTAGAAGCCTGCGTAAGACTCGAGTAGTTGCATACGATGTTGGACTCCAGATCTGGGGGGGGGGGGGGGGGGGGGGGGAGCAGGTACACAGTAAGGATAAACCAGAAAGACAAAAGGAAGATAATTTGAGGGGGATGAGGATAAAGAGGGAAGAGGAAGATGAGGAGCAAGATGAGTAGCATCATCGACTCACATGACGCTGTGGGCAAGGGCTCTACCAGTGGGGGGGCACGTAGCTGTATCCAGGTGTGCCTTGTGGCCTGTAGGTCGGCACGGTTACCTGGTGCGCTCCGATCTGAGGATGCTGGGGTGTAGTCAACAGCGTGCCTGTAGGAAGCAAAAAGCCACGTCAGCCAAACAGGTGCCACTCCACTAAAGCGTGTGCCTCGTGGTGTTCCCAAACACGTCGCCAAAGGAACTTTGCAGAACTCACCAGCGCTCATGGCCATGGTTGTCCCGGCAACCATGCCCATGGCGGTCATGCCGTTGTTCCTGGGGGCGGGAACGGGAGCGGGGTAGAGGGCAGAAGGCAGGCTGTTGGGCTGCACCACAGTGGTGTGATGGATCACATGAGGCTGGGCTGCATACACTGGCTGAGTATAGTAGGCTCCCTAGGAGAGGCACACAGCAGATTATACAGGGAGGATGTGTGTGTGTATAAGGCTGTAGTACAATCTGCAGACTGTGACGACAAACTGTGTGAACTTACTTGGGCGTGTGAACATGTGCGCGAGTGAGTGTTGTGTGCTCACCTGTGCGTAGAGGTTCTGCTGAGGGTAGGCACTGCGAATGGGGTACATGGTGGTGGGGTAGGGGTTGGGGGTGGGAGTGTAAGGCGGGGGGGCCCCATTCGTCTGGGTGGGGGGCACTTTGTAGGGAGTTCCTGCTGCAGTGTATCCTGGAAGGAGAGAGATAGAGGGAACAGAAATCACTTGTGGATCCCCTCCAGTCTATTATAATGCAGCTAATATTTGCACTCCCTTTTCCCAGTGCTGCAGTCCACTCTAGCTGCCACAAGGTGGCGTCTGAAGGTCATTTTTACTGAAAGCTTATGAAAGCACAACGCATCGCCAGCGAGCGCAGGAACAAAGAGGAATCGTTGAATATGTGACAGACTGTATACCAAGCATTTGAAGAAGCATAAAGGTGTCCATGTGCTATCTGCCGTGTCCTTGATCAGAAAACCTGTGTGTGTGTGTGGGGGTGGTGTCCACACAGCATATGGGCACAGGCATACGCCCATCTGCCAAACAGGCAGAGGGACAGCATCGTGTAGGCATCGCAGACCATAGCGCATATCCCTAACAGGATGCCGAGCAGCTGTTACTTAGCCCCACGTCCAGCCAGTTCCATTCACATCTACCTAATTGACGACTCCTCTCTTGATGCAGACGCACATACAAAGTGTGGTGATGCAAGGGGACGTGCGCTCTCACCTGGGGGATATCCAGGGCTGCCTGTCTGGTAAAGGTTGGGGGTGTAGGTGGGGGCGGCCGCAGGGTACCCTGCAGGGTAGCCTGGAGAGGGGGGGGGGGGAGAACGATGTGATGTTCACCATGAGATCACAGACTAAAGACAGGCATGTGGTGTCAGACAGTTCAGTGGGGTGGGAGCCTTTTTGTCCGTGTTCTGTGTTTTACCTGTGTAGGCCATGTTCTTATGGTTTCCGTACGGGGCACCGGGCTGGACTGGGCTGTAGACGGGATTCATACCGGAGGGTAACCTGTTCTTGCTGAGAGGGAAAACGAGGGGGAGAAGGGGTGGGAGAGCGGGTTGGAGATAAAAACGAGATACGAAATATACGAAAGAGAAAGACAGTCAGTGAGACCGTGAGAGGTAGAACATTGAGGGAGAGGGAACCGCAAAGGTGGAAGACTTGCGGTTGCTATGTACTCAGGCCTGCTCCCACACGCGCACAGTCGTATTGTCCGCCCAAATTCTAAACAAAAGCTGTAAGCTAAGCATGATTCCCGGAGGCTCCCCAGGAGCGGAGATATGCCATTCCGACGGTGTTTGTGTGGACACCAAATTCCCATGCCCTGTTACACTCTTTCTTGTCTGTACTCACCCGAATGTGTCTGCCTCAGACTGCATGCATGTGTGTGTGTGAGTGTGTATGTCTCCGTACCTCTTGTGCATGTCTGGTTGGTACATGAAACTGTATTTGTCAGTAGGGTGCCCGCTCGCCATTCTTGCTGTATGCAAATGAGGAAGGAGGTGGGAGTGGATATGCAAATCTGAAATTAAAACAGCGAGATATCATGATTACAATGGACAGAGCAAAGAAAACCACAAGACGGCACACTGAGCAAAGCAAATGGTTAGTGTGTGTGTGTATTGGGGTCTGATGCTTTGCGGGAGTGTGTGTGCGTGGGTGTTAAAAGAGACGGCATGTGTGTGTCCCTGTAGGTGCGCATGACGTGCTGTAAACAAGAACAAAGCAGCCAATGGCAAGACACGCAAACAATGGAGAGGACAAACAGAAAGAGGGAGAGAGAAAGGGAGACTGAGACAGAGATATAGAGCCAGGGCCAATAGAGAGGTTGTGTGCAACTGACTATGCCAAGCAATGGATCGATACATAGATGAGCCATACCCAGAGCAAAAGGGCACCTGAGAAATGAAAACGGGTGTGTGTGAGAGTGTGTGTGTGGGGTGGGGGGTTCCAGTGTCTTCGCCTGTGTGACGCAAAAATAATTTTGGTATTTGATTCTGCTATTCCTTGTAGGTTTTTAACACAGATGCACACACACCCTTAGAATGAGGGAGAAATAAAAGGGGCGCATATAAATGATTCAACTCCTGAGTCCACAGTGAGGACGGTGTGAGTATCGCTGTTAAGGCCAGAGAGTGTGGCTAGGCACTAGGGCTGTCAAAACTGCTCAAAAATGATGTTTGAATATTCGAATATTCCCCACACATGTATTCGAATATATTCAAATATATTCGAGTTTCCCGGTTGCGCATTAGGCACGTCAATAACAGGACAAATTAATACAACGAGACATAACTACTTGTATGGGTAATATATTTAAGTTAATTTAACAACATATTACCTACACAAAAATAAGTAGATGAACTAATGGCCAAGACCGCAGACCTTGGCCTTTCGCTCGCACACACACACTTTTCTTTCTCTCTCTCCCGCACTGTCGTGTGAATGGTGTAAATGAACGACAACAATAAACAAATGCTGATTGTTGATTAAAAGTTTTGTGCAAGAAATTGAAGGTTGCGATTCTTGTCCCAACAGTCTTGCCTGCTGCCGCTGTTGTTTTTTTTGTTGTTTTTTTTTTACACTCGAATATACATTTTCATATTCAAAATTTGTTTTTTAAACACTATTCGAATATAGAATATTCGTTGACAGCCCTAATAGGCACAAGGGGAACCTTGTGTATGACAGTGTGCCGTCCTGCAGTGTAACAAGCTACTGCTAGCAGGAGGAGTCATTGAGGACACACACACTCCATGCCAAGTGCTACTGATTAGGAATGGGAAGAGACTACCTCCTAGGTGTATCAGACAAGCCTCTGTTCTGATCATCTATCTGCCTCTCCTCCTCCACACTCTCACCTCCAGTCTCGTGGTCCTTCTCTCAAAAAGGAAACAGCTCTCTTGCTCTCTCCACCCAGACAGGTGCGAGGTGCCCGTACTGAAATGCTACTCGCATTGACTTCAACCTGTGTCTTTCTCTCCCTCCCCATCGCCCTCCTTTTACAGTCTCCGTAGCACCCTGCCCACCCTTCTCTCCTTTCACCTCCAGTCCGACCCCTCCTCCCCTCCCTTTCGCTCATTAGGATAACACATAATGACAGCAAGGCAGCAGACAGGTGGCTTAAGAGGTAGAACCTGCGGAGTTACCTGAGCCCCCACGCCCCTCCCCAATTGTGCCCGGACAGAAAGAGGGAGGGACAGTGTGTTTAACTGTGAATGTACGTTTGTGAGGTGGCCCATGTGGCGTGTATGTTTAGGTGTGAGTCGGTAAGGTGGGGGGCAGAGGAGGACTGCTTTGTTTTAGCGGAGGGGGAGGGGGGTGAGGTGCTCTTGGTTGTGAAGGGCCCATACTGAACCTAAGCCCCTCCATTCAGTCCAACCTCCACCCCAAGCTCCCGATTGTAAAGGCCATTCTCTGCGGGACAATCGCCACACACACCAAACGCACAGAGAGGGGTCGAGTGTGAAAAGAGGGGAGGGGGTAGGGAAAGAGTCCTTCCATTCCTGGAGGCATAGTGACTGACAGACATCTCATTTGGTGTCCAGTAGGGCAAAAAGCTTGCCAGTCTGCGCCAACACACACACACTGATGATATATCGATCATGGCTGATGATATCTGTTCATGGCCCTTGCACTGACAGAATTTCTGTCTCGCCAACTAATCCCCAGACAGAGTTTGAGCTAAGGGGACTTGTTTATGTGTAACACACTCAACGACAGACCCCAGAAAAGAGCTAAACCAAAGGAGACTCTTATTAAGTGTCACTACCAGAACTGAAAGGGGGGGGTGGGGCACTTGAATCAGCGAAGACTCATAGGATGGATTTGTATGGCGTCGCATCCCCCAGGTGGGAGGATCAGAGAAAACAGCAATGACAACCAGACAAAGAAGAACTTGTCAGAGTGGCTAGCTGGAACAGCGTCACTGTATCTAGTCTGAAACGGATCCCCGGACTAAAATCATTTTGTTCTTGCTCAAGCACAACCCTAGGCACGACCGGCGAGGTGTGCACAAGCGTGTGTTAACGACAGTAATAATGTTCCTTCTATTCAATGACGGAAGACTATGTTTGAGCCTGGAGGGCAATCTACTAAGCGTGGGGGGAGGATGGCAAATGAATAAACCTATCAGCACAAAGCATTATCACTCCCACTCCTTAAAGGAAAACATGTACAATAGAAACGTCAGGCTGGGCCCTACTCGACCCCCCCCCCCCCAATGTATTACCATGTCATCACATTCACACACAGTCTATCCAAAATCAACAAGACAAGGTGCCCACCAACATATTAGCATTTTTATTATGAATATTCTTAATCTTACTATCGAATCCCACTAACAATATTTATATTATATTATATCAATAATTAAATAACATGGCTTCCATTCAAAGCTGCCTTGGAGGTGTAGGTCCGGCTGCTGGGCTATTTTTTTTATCTAGGACAGCGGAGTGAAGATGTATTTCTAACCTCCTTGTGCCAACCACCTCTCTTTTCTTAGGATCTTATTTGTCAAGGGGGTAGCTGGCTATTTTGATATGTTCAAATGACTTTTGTGTATAATGGTCACTGGGAGGAAATTGGTCCAGGGTGAAGGTGTCCTGTCTCGCCATAACTGAATGTTACCAGGCTAAAAACCAGGTGTCTCATTTATAAAATTGTGCATATGATTCTTACTAAAAGTCCAAAACCCTGAAATGGCTTACATACTCATACATATCATATTTATAAAACCGTGCGTACACACACCTCTAAGCAAAGTTCCCTTTATAAATCACAGATTACCCCCAAGTGTGTGATTTAGCATTGTACCCCGCCCTGAACGCACCCATTTTAAGCGTAAATGGTCAATGCTTATCTAGTATTTCATGACCCTGGCATGCGATTGTTCTTTTTACAGTGAATCAAAGCGGAAAAAAAAACAAAACATCAAAAGCGAAAGTTCTCGATACAGAAATGGAAGTTCTTGGAGGCGAGGTGGAGGCTCGAAATCCACGTTATTTTGTGGCCACAGCAGACCAATCACAAATGTAAAAAAAGAAGTGAGTGGCAGCATATTGCGGCTGCCGTCATCTATGTCAGTGCGACAGTGGCATAACTTGAGAAAAAGTAGTAAGGAGTACAGCGATTGCGTGGGATCTTAACGACTGTATTTCCAGTTTTTGACATTCAGTTGAGGTCTAAATTTTTAGACCCCCTATTATATATATTTTTTGAAACATTTCCCAACTGCTGTTAAACAGATCAGCGCATTTTAACGCAGCTTTTCCAAACAATTATTTCACAAAAAGACAAAAACTACCAGGGTCAAAATCATTAGCCCCCTTAAGAACTGACCTTTACATTGAACCAAAGCACAAACCACTGTTGTGCAATCGTGTGCTTTAACTTGGTAATGCTCTCAGCTAGAGCTGAGCTATATATCGTAAAAAAAAATGCGATATCGATACACCCCTACACACAATACGCTTTTTGGTGAGAGACGTTTTTTCTTTCTTTTTTTTTTCTCCATCATGAGCCGCGTCACGCTTTAGTTTCCCTTCAATCATGAATACATCTGCACATCATAGCAGCCGGCTTTCTCCCTAAACCAATCATAATGGACCGGCACGTCACGTGGTTCAGCGGCGAGCAACGCAGAAATACATACTTTTCAAAACACAACAGCATGAGTGAGTGAAGAGATACAGATAATTATAGATAATAAACGATACTCGATGCCTTCACGCAACTATCTTTCAAATGTTGCAATACCTGCCATGTACGACGAGAAGCGGGCATCTGTCGAGGCCGAATTAAGAGAAGTAGAAACTTCTCAGCAATATCGGATCCAGTCGGACCATGGAACCTTATGAGTCTGACGGTCCATTTTATAGCGAATGACTTCACCATGAAAAGCAGATGCCTGCAATATTTATGTTTGCTGTTAACTATTTACGTATTCGAGTTGTATTGTTTATTGGGTCAGTGGTGAGAAGTTCAAGTAGGCCCAAAGTTGGAAAAGGTTCCTGTTCAATATTAAGCCTTTTGTGCTTTTTGTGAAAAAGCTTGTTTTGCACTTAATGAACAGCTAAGTAGCTCAATAGTAGTTCAATCATTTTGTTATGCTAACTGCAAATATGCACATTTTGGATTTAAATAAAGTTGAACTTGTGATAACAATTTTTATCAAGACAATCGCGATACGCATTTTTTCCAGAATCGCGCAGCCTTACTCTCAGCTTGTAATCAATCAATCAATCAGGATTGACCTGTCGCTTGAGAAAGCATCATGCCAAAAACAAAAACAAAGTTTAACTTCAGAAAAAAAATTGTTGATGCAAAGCAGGAGGATATACAAAGTTATAACAGTGTTTCCAAGTGTCAAGAAGTGGAGTTAGAAGTATCATCAAGAAATTTAATGAGACGCACACAGTACAGAACAAGTCTGGCAGAGGTAGGAAGCGAAATATTTCAAAGACTCTGGAAAGAAAATTAGTGAGAGATATGTCTAAAGACCCTAGAACAACTACCAAAACACTAGTTACTGACTAGTCGGGAATTGTAGTGTCAAACATGTCAGTCACTAGAGCCCTGTACAGAAATGGACTGCGAGGATGCAGGACAAGAAAAACTCCACTTCTACAGAAAAGACACGTTCAAGCTAAACTGAAGTATGCTAAAGACAATCTAGAGCAGTGGTCTTCAACCCTGGTCCTCAGGACCCACTGTCCTGCATGTTTTAGATGTTTCTCTGCTCCAACACACCTGATTCTAATGCATGGGTCGTTATCTAGCTCTGAAGAATCCTGGTAAACGATCATGCATTAGAATCAGGTGTGTGGGAAGGGGGAAACATCCAAAACATGCAGGACAGTGGGTCCTGAGGACCAGAGTTGAAGACCACTGATCTAGAGAAAGATTATGCATACTAGAGGCGTGTTCTTTGGTCAAATGAGACCAAACTAGAGCTCTTTGGCCATAGAGACGTTGCTTATGTTTGAAGAAAGAAGGGAGAGGCGTATAACCCAAATATCACCGTCCCCACAGTTAAACACGGTGGTGGGAGTATCATGCTGTGGGGATACCTCAGTGCTTCTGGAACTGGGAATCTCGTCAAAGTTGAAGGAATCATGACGAAAGAAAGATATGTGAAGATTTTGAAAGAAAACCTCAAGCATGCTGTCATGGGTCAGCATGACAACAACCTAAAACATACGTACATACGTACATACATAAGCCGCTTGAATTCTTTTCAGCTAAAACGTGCCAAATATTGATTATATATATCACCCCGCTTTATGAAAGCTACTTCAGTAAACCAGCGAGCCCAGTTAGCATCATATAAGGTAGCGTACCAAATTGCTTGGTAATTGAAAAAAAAAAATTCATCAGCACACATTTTTCTATTCATTTTTGTTTTGTAAGTTGTAAGCACTATTGTGCTCCAGAGTGTTGCTGAACTGAATTTGACGTTGTTTTTTTTTCCACTATCAAATGGTGCAATAAGTATTTTTTAACAGTTTAAACAAGGATGTTAATAAAGTTATTCTTTGTTGCAAGTTGAACTATATTTCTTTCTTTTTTGTTTTCATTAATGTTAATAAGGATACAATGTTATGCAGAGCTGTACTTGAGTGTCGAGAAAGGTGCCTTCCAAAATAAAATGTATTATTATTATTACTTATAACAATATTCTAGACAAATTATAATATTTATGGTCGCGGCGGAGGGCGCAATTTTTCTTGCTTGAGAAGCACTGGACTACAGTAAGGTCATCTGCGTCGCCAATGGCCACTGTCTGCAAAATGTGCGTAGGTTTACGGGGGGGGGGGGGGGGGTGCGTTGAGACCGCACATTCTACCGCCAACTTTGTTTTTTATAAATAACTGACTTTGCGTGGAAACTGGCGTACGCACGTTTTCAAACCCATTTTGTGCGTACACAACATTTATAAATGAGACCCCTGGGCCTTTGGGACTTTGTCTGGTGGAATATTATGGAACAAGCTGGGCAACTCAAGCTTTAAAGGCCTGTATATTGACAGAGAAAACAGGTGAATACACAGTTTAAACTGTGCTACCGTAGTCACATTAAGTTCACAAATACGCAACCTGACCATGGGCTTCATTTGTTTGTCACATAAAACCACAAATGCATTCACAACAGAATTGAATACTTTCTGACATTCAAACCCAACACACCTGATTCAAACTATCTATCACACCTATTTACACGCTGCTTATAACATGCTGATAGCACAATGTGCCATCACGTGCAACTATCACGTCTACCAATGACATTTGACACGTTTTCAGATGTGAAACAGAAACACAATGTTTGTCTTACGCATTCCATCCCCTTATGAATCCTGTCTATTAAACAGGTTAAACTGAATTCTCCACACGTTGTCATGTTGACATGACACACTCTTCAGTCTTGATCGTCACTTTTTCTATGAATAATTTATATGGTCAATGGAAAGCAAACTAGCTGCATGATACGTAAACAGCGGTCGTGCAGCCTGTAGCCGCAATGACAGTTTTATGGCCGCATTGTTTGGCCTCCAATTAAGCCACGCTGCGTTTAAGCAACGTTTCATTAAGGGACAGCAGTACAACTTCACTTGCTCAAAGGATTTCGATAAGGACTGTACACTTGTCATGGATAAGCACAACTTAACTTACACTGGTTTCACCTCATAAATATCAAACTAATTAATGCGATTAGCCCTTCTAATTCAAATCTTGCGGAGACAGCTCCATGAAATAGGTTAAATTGACCAGTTCGGAGAAAAAAGTAAGAAATCCATAATGTACAGTGATGATGGCCTAGTCACTACGTTTGTCAATAATCCGAGTGGTAATCAAGATGCTGTCTGGCATCTTATTTTTATATAAAATGGTCAAATAGATATTAAGACATTCTGATTTTGGTGCAGTAAAAACATTGTACTGAACTCGTAATTTCTGAAGTAACTAGTAGAAAGCTGTCCATCCACCAGTGACAATACAAGACGGCGCACATCCACTCCTGACTACTGCATTACATTCATATCATATCACATTGATCGACAAAAATGGTCACAAACACAAGCTTCCGACACCATTTTGAGAAACAGCTCCATTCTTAGCAACCATGGTTGCTGCTGCGAGGGGTAAAAACCTGAGCGGCACGACCTGTGTGTGTGTGTGAGGGGGGGCATCATTTCCCAACGCACGTATGCACTAACAAGGAGAAATCACATCACGTTTGCTAATACCTTGCTAAGCTAATGTGCTTCCATCATTTTAACGTGTGGACCTAACGAGCTAGCTACATAACGTTAGCTCACGTCAACATGCTCACGGTCAGCCTCCTCTTACAAAAATATATAACACAACTTATATGATACATAGTCCCACCGGACGGGTTACTTGGCAAATGGCTAATACAGTAATATTAGCCTTTCTGGTTTGCTATGTTCTTGTAACATCATAACTAACTAGCCATCTAGTGCGCTTAGCGGCAATGCATTTGTGTCATTGCTAGCTTAGCAATATTACAGCGGTCAAGACAATTGGCGAGAACACAATGAGCCGAGCTAATGTGTTAGCTGTAAATGAACACATTAAATATAGCGCAATTCCTTAAACTTACCAACAAAACGTGGTATTCAATTTTTTAATGTGATATTTCAGGGTTTGCTGTCTCTTCAAGATCGTAGATTCACGTTGATGACCGTTGGTTGTCTATTTGTAAACTCGCTCTGCTTCAGAGATTTTCGGGCTTCCGAGCGGCGGTGGGAACACAGATTCTCACTCAGGCAATGGGTGGGGGATGGGGATGCCGAGAGAGGGAGAGAGAGAGGGCGAGAGAGAGAGAGAGAGAGAGAGAGAGAGAGAGAGAGAGAGAGAGAGAGAGAGGGAAAGGGGGGGGGGTGTCGGAGGGAGGGAGGGATGGGGGACGGGGGTACAAGGCACTTGCAAACAGTGCTACAGACAGTAGCACACTGACTCGGAAATGTCAGATAATTAGTAACGATGACGTAGAACAACGCCGGCGACTGTAAATGTAGATTGTAGAATATAAAACGTTGACAGTACCAATAACATTTATGTTATGATATTATCAAAAAAGCACAGTTTTTCTCAAAAGCTTTTGTGCGCATTATTTACGTCCTCGGCTTTGCCTTAAATGCCGTTCAGAAAAAAATCTATTTCATACAAGCGCCTATTTTCATCTTGATACCAGTCTAAAGCCGAACACCATCTGCAAACGAAAATACCTACAGATGTAATCATTGTAGTAGAACAGCACCATCTCGTGTTCAAAATGAATTGGGCAACATGGCCAATATTTTCCGATGTTTTTATTAATGACATAATGTTTTGAATTTTGAAAGATATCACATAATATATATTTTGATGTAAAAAGACATGTCAGATCTAGACAATTATTCTCAAGTCTGCTCTCTTGCACTGCTCTCCTCAGAAATTAAATCTAAATATATTTGTATAGCCCTTTTTACAAGCAGTGTCACAAAGGGCTTTACATATGCCCATAAAACTGGCCCTCAAACAACCTAAACCCTCAAGGAAGACAAGGAACCACTCCCAGAAATACTTGCTAGGGAGAACAAATTGTAGAAACCTTGGGAGAAGCAATTCAGTGAGGGAAACTGTTGGTCAAAGAGAGGAGCAGAAGACAGGCTAAACAGTCATATCTCTAGAGAGAGTTAATTGGTCATTGACACATCAAAATTAAATGCTCAACTTGGGTCTGAGTCAGCACCAACTCAGTTTAGGCAGCCATAGGGCTTGAGCCCATGATTGGCACAGCATCACAGGCAGGGGGATGAGGAAATGGACTGGGAATTCGCTCATTGTCCATCAGGGGGATTGACATCCAACTGGTACCAGATCCAGGGTGGGTAGACCGTCTCAGATCGATGACCAATGGCACCTACCACGCATGTGCTTAGAGCTCAGTCCCCCCTTACCAATATATGAAGGGGAGGACAGTGAGAGGGAAGAGAGCAGATATTAGCGAGTGCCAAAAGCAGCTAACAATTACAGCAATAATAAGAATGAGGTCCCCACCGGTCAAGTGTGGGCTAGTGCAGCAATTTAGCAGACTAAAAAAGGGTTATTGATGCAGCCCTAGATACCAAGACACGACCAGCCCCCCTTAGTTGGAACATTAATCTGTTCCAACGAAAGGAAACTCTAGCTAGCAACAGAATCAGTACATTGACATTACATTTTATATTTATTTAACAGATGCTTTTAATCCAAAGCGACTATATATACAACAATACAATAGCATACAGTAAAATGTTTACATTATTTATAGATTTAGGTCAGGTTTCTGGGCACATTGAAGCTTTAGTAGTATTGTAAAAATGTAAAGAGATATACACAATCCAGGGTTACATTGCAAAATACCCCCCAAAAATAAAATAAAACATACCTACACACTTTAACAGTCGTAGAACTGACTCAATATATATATATTTTTTTTTTAACCTAACTTCAAATTTTGAGACGTTAATAACCTCCTTAACGGAAACAGGTAATTTGTTCCAGAGAAGAGGCGCTCTATATGAGAACGCCCTGCCTCCAGCAGTTTTTTAAATTCATTTTGGGAACCACCAAATAGCCGGCATCTTTGGATCTTCGTGTCCTTACGGGGTGATATGGCACATGAAGACCAGAGAGGTACAGTGGTGCTAATCTATGTATAGATTTGTAGTTAGCAGTGTTGGGCAAGCTATTTGCAAAGTGTAGTGAGCTAAGCTACCAGTTACTCTGCATGAAATTAAGCTTCACTACACCGTAGCTACCCCTCAGAGAAATGTAGCAAGCTAAGCTACAGCAACATGGCAAAAGTAGTTTAACTACATCAAAGCTATTTTTTATAATTATATTGGAACAACTTCATTCCAAGGCAAAGCTATCTCAGTGATCAATAAAACTATCAATCAGACAAATAAGCAGGCAAAAATGTTACATTCAATTGTTTATTAAACAATTATTAAACTGTGCTCTCACTGCTCCAAAACCAGAACACAAAAATTTGGCCAAAACAAAAAAAGTACTCCACATAGTAACAAAAAGCAGAAAGACCAGGGGTCTCATTTATAAAGCTTGCGTACGCACAAAACGGGGCTGAAAATGTGCGTACGCCAGTTTTCACGCAAAGTCAGTGATTTATAAAAAACAAACTTGGCGGTAGAATGTGCGGTCCTCCACGCAAACTATGACCCTCCCGTAAACCTACGCACTTTTTGGAGACAGTGGGAATTGGAGACACATACTGCAAAAAGTAAAAGTCGGAGAAGCTATAACTCGTAATATTTATGCATTTTGTTGTTCTCACACACATTGACTCAATTTATGATTATAATGAAGATTAAATACATCAGTGTTATTTGAGCTTGAACTCCGTGATAATTGTTCTATACACATCTTGTACAATGCAACTCAAATTTTAAATCAATATTCAGCGCTGTCTGTCTCACAATCAGATTGTCCTTTTACCGCAGTGTAGGAGGCTGAAATGCTTGTAACTACAGAACACAAAGTATAACTAAACATATTTGTAACACTGTGCATATATCATCATATGTCAAAAACTGGAAATACAGTTGTTAAGCTTCCGCACAATCACTACACTCATTACACTTCAGAATTAGAATTCGTTTTTAACCACCATGCAAGATACATAAACACGGAATTTACTACTGCAGTTGTTACCGCTTCTTCTCCGGTTCTGCCACTTGGCGCTGTCACACTATTGTGCTGTTTTTTGTTTGCCTTGATTCACGGTGAAGAAGAATCACCTGCCAGGTTCATGAGAATGATACTAGATTAGCATTCATGAGGTCCTTTGCATTGACCATTTATGGTTAAAAATGGGCGTGTTCAGGGCAGGGTGCAATGATACTTTACGTACGCACCCTTGTGGTTAAGCTGTGATTTATAAAGCGAACATTGCCTACAGGTGTGCGTACGCACGGTTTTATGAATCTGAATTTTTGGGTGCGTACGCCATTTTACGCTTTTGGGCGTATGCACACTTTAAGTAAGAATTCTAGACACTCCTTTATAAATGAGACCCCTGCTCTAAACTGCTCTATTATGTTTATTTTGAATTATGCCATTAAAGACAATGTGCAACTAACTCAATGTCCTCCTCACCCTCTGCCATCTTTCCACCAAGTAACGTAACTCACTCAAGCAAGCTAACTTGTCTGTATTCCCTGCATCAGAGACGTAGCCAGCCCAAGGATTAGTCTGTGATGTCACCATCATACGGAAGTGCTTCTGTCTACACGGCCTTGTATGGCGGTAGCGTCACTGACTCCTCCTTTTATTTAAGACCGCAGCAGAAACCTCCGCAGCGCTGAGCTTTAGAGATGTTTGTAAAAATGTAGCTTGCAGGGCCAGTTCTAGACAGGCATATATGAGGGGGCAGTCAGAAATGTGAAGGGGGCATCAGGTGTACACATCATGCTCCAGCACTTTTCTTCTGTGCGTATAGTAACAGTGTTTCTTCATTGAATTGGGTTGTTAGCTATGTGTCCAACCCCAACCTGGAGAAGTGGATTGCACTTTGTCAGGCCTCTACCTTCAGACCTGTCCAACTTGGGTGTCCCACCTGAAGACTAAGCTCCTGCTGGTATAGCTCTTAAGGTCACTGAGGCATGCAAACCCCCTGACCATAATAAGGTGGCGGAACAGAAAAAAAGACTTCTTTTATAAACTAACAACAATTATAGTCTATACAATTCAATTACAATTATGCAAGTATTGGTCTTGCTGAATATACTGTGTTATGTCAGGATGTACAGGATTTACAGGTTTTTGCAGCATATACAGGATATACAGGATTTACAGGTTTTTAGCAGAATATAGATTAGATTAGATTCAACTTTATTGTCATTACACAGGTACAAGGACAGGGTAACAAAATACAGTTAGCATCCAACCAGAAGTGCAAAACAGTTAATTCAACAGAATATAATAAATATGGGTATAATCAGAATATACATAGTATGAACAGTATAATCAGAATATACAGGGTATGTACAGATTCAAGTGATTATAGACAAATGTACAGGTGTATAGTACAATATACTACAGTATTAAACAGAAATTAAACAGAAATTACCGGGTTGTATGTATGTACAGTTAGTGCAAATGATGCAATGAGCAGATGTGCAAAATGAACAAAATGAACAGATGTGCAAAATGTACAGGTGGTGCAGTAACAGATGTGCAGATGTGCAAAATGGACAGATAGTGCAATAACAATTCACTTATGCAAGTGGTGCAAAATGGTGGCGGATGGTGTTGAAAGCACTGGAGAAATCTAGGAACAGGATCCTCACAGTGCTTGCCGGCTTGTCTAGATGAGTATAGCAGCGGTCGAGCAGGAAGAGGATGGTGTCCATTACTCCCAGCCGGGGCTGGTAGGCGAAATGAATGTCCAGGAAGGGTCCGACCATGGGCCGCAGCTGTTCCAGCACCAGTCTCTCCAGGGTCTTCATAATGTGGGTCAGTGCCACCGGTCTGTAGTCCTTGGAGCCGCTGGGGCGCGGCATCTTCGGAACAGGGACGAGGCAAGATGTCTTCCACAGGACAGGGACCCTCTGGAGACTCATGCTCAGGTTGAAGATGTACTGCAGCACTTCACACAGCTGGGGGGCACATGCTTTTAGCACCCTAGGGCTCACTTCTTCAGGGCCAGCAGCCTTGTTTGCGTGGAGTTTCAGCAGTTGACCTCTAACCTGTTCCACAGTGAGAATCACAGCTTGGGTCATAGGGGGGGATGGGGGTCATTGTGGTGAGGGGGGGGGCATTGTTCTGACGGAGAGGGGGAGGGGGTAAAGGGGTACTCACGGGAGCCAGAGTCGACAGCAGTTGAGCCAGGGGCGTCGCTGGCTTGAGGGTCGTCAGGAGAAGGGCTAGAGGGGGGATGGGCAGGAGCCAGGTCATCAAATCTGTTGAAGAACAGGTTCAGTTCGTTGGCCCTGTCCAGGCCGCCCTCGACCCCCCTGCTGCCAGTCGGTCTGAAGCCAGTTATAGTCCTCATACCGCTCCAAACCTCCTTCATGTTGTTCTGCTGGAGTTTTCGCTCTAGCTTCCCTTTGTTGGCCTCCTTGGCCTCTTTGATCTTCACCTTCAGATCAGCCTGGATTACCTTAACCTCCTCCCTATTTCCTGGTGTAGCCATGTCTCTGTGAAGCACATCAGGCTACACTCCCGGAACTCCATCTGACTCCGGGCTAACGCTGCTAGCTCGTCCATCTTGTTTGCTAGCGATCTCACGTTGCCCATAACAACGGAGGGCAGACACGGCTTAAATCTCTTATTCTTAAGTCGTTTCTGCCTTCTCCCCTCTCTCTTCCCTCGTCGTTTTGTTCCCCCTCTGCATCCACGGTGTGTTCTCCTCCAGATTTCAGGTGGGATGTCTGCAGCCCTTGGCTCGGTGCAGACCAGCCTCAGGGCAGTCAGCTGTTCCTTTGTGTAAACAAACGGCCTTTCCCCGGAGACGCAACGACCGAGCAGTAGAAGGAGAACTTCCACGACGAAGAGAACCACCAAAATACTTTCTGCTTTCATTTTCTGACAGAGCGTAGTTACTTATATACAAATACAGTATACAGTTATATACAGTTAAATATATATACAAAAGTTACAAAGTTACAAAGAAATAAGTTAAGAAAATAAAGAAACCAAGTCGGCGAGACTAGAGCCGGTTCTACAGGCAGCCTGCGTTCTAGAGAACTGCGCGGGACTGTTTTTTTCATCCCGCTCCCGCCCGCTCCCGCTGAATTTCTGACCAATCCCGCCCGCTCCCGCAGAATTTCTGACCATTACCGCCCGCTCCCGCAAAGTGTGCGCAACGTGCCCGCCCAGACCCGCGATGTGTCTCCAATATAGTTAGCGAGCTCTTACCAACAGGGCTGCTTGAATGAGCTACTATACAATCGTTTTAATGGGAACATAAATAGACAAAGCAACACGCATTTAAATATAACTTTGTTTTATTAAAATACCTTTTATATAAACCTTGCATAATCACATGGCACCTAAAACAGGCTGCTTTGCAAATCACAATATAAATATGAAAATTGTCAGCCTACTAGTAACACCGCCAACACGCCCCTTTATGTAGCCTATGACCTCAATAACAAATGGCAACGAGAGGCTGAGTGGCTCAAACAGTAGTAGCATAGCCTAAAATAAACTAAGTTAATAAATGAATTTAACGAATCACTTGCCAATATTGCTATGGAGGAAGAGGATGTTGCTGACCGACTGCGGCCCCATTCGCGTGCGTCTCTCTTCCAAGATGCGCCCACAGACACTAAATGTACTAAACTAGATGCGGGAATACTGAAGATGAAACGCGCTAGCTTTGAGAGCGCTTGTCAGACTTGCCTCGTTTAGTTTTAATGGTGTACACAACTTGTTTAATGTTCTGCTCTACTTCGTTGGTTGACTGAGTCATGACTCAGTAGTACCTAGCTATTACAATCCCGCACAAACCCGCAGTATTTTTTTTTAGCCGCCCGTTCCCGCCCGCAGTTAAATTGAAACCGCCCGTTCCCGCGAGATTTGCGTTGGGTCCCGCGGGACCCAGCGGGACCCAATCCCAGTGCAGACCTCTACTGCATTCTCACGCAAGTGCACTACATACTACACTACACTGCACTACAATACTGCCTTTGCATCAAGAGAGCATGATATCTCTTGAGAAAACTGTTGGGTTGCAACATCCTTCAAGAGAACAGTGTCTGGGGTGCAACATCCTTCGAGAGAACAGTGTCTGGGGTGCAACATCCTTCAAGAGAACAGTGTCTGGGGTGCAACATCCTTCGAGAGAACAGTGTTGGGGTGCGATATCCCTCTAAGAACAGCGTTGCGGTGCATTATCACTTGAGCTCCAGCAGAAGGCACCATCCCTCCTCAATTCCCTTGCTGTGTTTTTCCTGCTGAGCATCCAGCGCCTGGATGTCTGTTTTTGTGTGTAACCAGGTTCAAATGGTGTAACCTCACACCTCTGTAATGATACTGTCTGATGTCTGTGGCATGACTGCCTGTAGTATTTGTCTGAGGAGGGTGTGTGTGTTGAGACATCTCGGCCTGGATGACCAGGCACCACCTTCAGTTGAACCTCACCAAAACAGAACTTCTCATCATACCGGCCAAACCGTCAATCACCCACAATCTCTCTATCACTCCGCAACGGTGACCTCTTCATCTTCTGCCAGAAACCTGGAGGTTACCTTAGATTACATTGGTTTACCTTAACTCTCCCTCACAGCACACATTGCTGCAGTCTCCCAGTCATGTAGATTCACCCTCTACAACATCCACAAGATCAGAAGATGAACATTCCACTCAGCTGCTAGTTCAAGGTCTTGTCTTTTCAAAGCTCGACTACTGCAATTCACTACTAGCCGGTCTTCCAGCAAGCGCTGTCCTCTTCAAAAGATCCATGAGATGCTCTCATGTCACCCCACTCCTCATCGCCCTCCACTGGCTTCCCATATTGGCCCATATCAGTTTCAAGACCCTGGTACTGACCTTCAGAGCAGTGAACGGAACTGCCCCAAATTATATCAAGTCTGTCTTCAGGCCTTACACCCCTGCCCGCCACCTACGGTCCTCTTCTGACACCCCTCAAGAGCGCCAAGTCCCAACACAAGCTCTTCCCCTGTCTGGCTCCCCAATGGTGGAATCAATTCCCCACTTCCATCAGAAACACTGACTGTCTCTTCACCTTCAAGAAAAGGCTCAAGACGCACTTGTTTCAGGAGTTCTTAGGAATAAGTTCTGGACCTAGTATTAGTCATAAGGATTCCTACTGGGGGACCTGTTGCCTTTTTGATGGTGCTAACCTGCGTAGGATATTTTGTACTCGAAGTCAGGTGCACTGTTATTTGTGGTTTGCTTCCTACAGGTGAACTCTTGCCCGTCGGAGATGCTTGCCTTATAATTACAACTTGTTTGGCTAAATGCTGTCATGGCTCTTCCCTTGGCACTTGTTGGTTTCTCACAATGTATATTTCATAATCTATAAACCCGCTATGTGTGGGGATCACGTTGCTATAATCAGTGACCAATGCTTTTTTTCCGAAGCTCTCTCTTGGAAGTCGTCTTGGATAAAAGCGTCCGCTAAATGAACTACAAAGTGCATTTCCTGCAGAAAATGCGTCGGAATGCTGAAAGCTGTCAGCTGAAATTAATTTTAGTTTAAATCTGAAAATACATAGTATTGCCAGGTGAGCATAACATACATTTACCTAGCATACACACCTCAAACAAGTTAACTTAGACCCAAAACTATACGCCCAATCCAAAGAATAAGGATATTTACCGAGACTCAAGACTCTTAGCATGGCCAAAACCAGAGATGTCCTTTCTGACTGTCTGTGCGGTCAGAAATACGACTCAACTAGCATGCTGAATTAGCATTCCAACAATACATTTTAATGTAATGTGTCGCAATCAGAGGACCATGGGTGGAACCAATTTAGGGGAAGTATCTACTGTGTGAATAGCACCTGTGTTGTTTTCAGGCATTGTCTACTGTCTTCCATCTACCATCTGAATTCTGGTACTCAGGTAGTCTGTCTTGTCCTTTGTTGACCTGACCTGGTTTCAGTTCATCAGAAATATTGACAAAGTTTGACTCACTTTGACACATTGTTCCAGACTCAATGACCAGCGGCATTTCTAACAATGTTATGAAGCTCAAAGGCATGAGTATGCCATGATAAACATTTCCTTCCCTGAGAGACACACTGGTATTTGACCATCTTGTTCTGTCTCTGACCAGTGATCCATCATACTGTCCTCTGCACATGTCTGTCTGGTCCCTCTCTTCTGAACGCAGACATTTTGATCAGTGTTCACACTTGTCCCACGGCATTTGTCTTGGGGGAGTCATGTTCTTTAAGGGAAATCTGAGGGCTTAACACTGTGTGTCTGAATGTGTGTGTGCCCCTCTTGGGAGCATCAGTCTTTTCCTGACTTTTAAAAGTCTTCCAGTGGCCTGAAAGCACCACCAGATTGGCAAGGGATGGGAGGGGAGAAATTGTTAGAGAAAGAGAGCAATCTCAGATAAATCAGAAGGATTAGAGTGAATGAAATGAGTGGATAGAGAGAGAGTGAGTGGGACAGAGAGAGAAGGACAAGGACAGGGAAGAAAGGGGAGATAGAGAGAGTGATGGAGAGGAGAAAAGAGACATATAGCGAGAAGAATGAGAGAAGCAGAATGTGGTGATGTCCTGACAGAAGCAGGACTGAGTTGGATGTCAGGTAGCTGTCTAGGTGACAAACAAGAACTGCTGTCTCTCTCACTCTCGTCAGGAACGCGCTTGTCTTTCTGTTTCCACTTTAATCTGGGTTCAAATAGCGGGTAATCAGGACGACCGGTAGCAGACGGCCTCTCTGCCGGTGGCCATGTTGGAACATCTCAGAGACACCTTATCCTCTCATCTCATGTCCGGGGGGCAAAATCATCAGTTGGACAACTATAGATTTTTTCAAATTAATCAAACTATTGCTTTAAATATACCCCTTTCATTACCAGATAAATGAAAGGGCACAAGGGAGAACTGAGGGAGGGAGGGAGGGAAGATGTGGCAAGGGCCACTTACGTCAGCAGCCTCCCTGCCAGTCGAAAACCCAGGCTATGCCTCAGCACTGACAACACTGCCCAAATGAGACCCACCCGTCTCAAGGCTGCCTTCCACAGGAGTACAGGATGAGGTCTGCGAGGACAGCACCAGCCCTGTGGCTTAAACAGCCTCACTGCCCCCTGCTGGCAGAACATCAACACTGCGATGGCAGCTGAAGTCTGTATGCGGCACACTTCATTAAAGATAAAAGCGCACCTGACCTTCTGCTCACGCAAACACAAGCACACACACCAGCACACACCTCGACCCTCACACTACTAATTGGCAAAGGGGGGTGTTACGAAAGCTTGCTAATTTGCTTGTGGTTTCAGTTTCCACGGCAAGTGCAGGACCTCGTTTGGTTTGGCTTCCTGACTTCACAGAGGCTGATGCAGACACCATTAACACTCCTGATGAGACACTTCATTTTTTTATTTGATTTTGTTCTCCCATTTTTTTTTCTCTTTCTTTTCTTACATCTTCACTCCCTGCCCTTCAACACCCCCCCATCCCCTCCACATACACCATTCTCTCACTTCTCTCCTCCACAGAAGTAAACTCACGGCCCCACATCAAAGGGGTCAGAGGAGAGCGGAGCGGATATCTAAAGAGAAAGCATCAGACAACATAATGGAAGTGTAATGCCTGTCCATGCTTCTCTTTGCTTTAATGATGTCTTCAGAGGGCGAGGAGGGGCAGGCTAGTTAAATCCGACACTTCAGATGAAGAGAAAGACAGCGAGCAAAAGGGAGAAGAAGATGGTGTGGTTGAGAGATGAAATGAGAGAGAAAACACCTTCTTGCAGGGTTCATGTATTTGTTCCGGGTGTTCTGTGGCCGTAGGGGATGGGTTTGTAGTGGGTAGTGTCGGCGTGCTTCCTGGCACACGGCGCCAGTGGGTTGCAACAATAAACAATGTTCGTCAAAGTTTGAACCAGAACGTCAGACATCACAATGATTTGAACTCTCTGTGGAGAGCAAGTTCTCAAGCAAAGTGGACCCTTTTTTTATTTTCTTGGTCCTTCATTCTTGAATCTCTCTGTAGTGCAATTGGTGTGTCCCCTTCTCTCATCATTTTTCAAACACACACACACAAACAAAGACACCCAAACAGAATGGTGTGAAGTTGGATTTTTCTGCGAATCGCACACAGTGTCTTTTTCTCGACTATTTCTATGTGCGTACATGTGTGCGTGAATTGCATGTGTGCGTGATTTGGGCAAGGACAGCTTTTACTTCTGTTCCATCGGCATAGCATAGCAAAGCACCGGAGACTAATGCCAAGCTGGCCATAAAAGAAATGAGTGGAGCTAGTTCTGTCAGGGCAATCAGGCTGCGTGCATTATTACTCATTCACACACCTTAGCCCGCGTCATCACTCTTTTACACACCTCAGCCCACATCATCACTCATTCCCTCACATGCACTAGCAGCACAGGCACTCAGGTAGTGTACGTAATCGCTCATGAACACACCTGACTCAGCTAGTGTAAGCCCATCGGGCCCCATCCGGGAATACGGCCTTAAGGCCCAGCGGATATTCAAACACTCAACCTGACTGTCTGATGATAAGTGTTGCTGCCGCCCACCACCATCGTCTTTGTTCCCCTGTTGTCTGTATGTATGTATGGTCATCAGTGCACAGGAGGCCCAGGTTGAATACTTATTACTTATACTTAATATGATCTCCTCCGCAAACGCCCTGAAGGTGGCACAGGCTGGAGTCTATCGCTCACACTCAGCTGCTCCCCATAGTCAAGCCCGGTCGCGAAGGTCCTGGGTTGCAATGAGAACTGGAGTTGGCAGCTAGTCAAGAAGATCCGGATCTGGGTTGGGTCACCATCGAAGCGCTCAGGGTTTATGATCTTGGGTTCTGGGGTGGGAGTTTCAGGAGCTGGAGCACCAGGCACCGGAAGAAGCACAGAGGGAAAGAGTGGTGCTGACGAGGCCAGGGCAGGAGCAGGCGGACTGGACAGGTTAGTCAGCATCTGGATCACCTGGGCAAGTTGCTCTTGTTGTTGTTGGATCTGCCGTTGATGCTGATGGCCAGCCTGGATTAAGGATGCAATGTCGGCAGACATCCTGGTCACATCTCCCTCAGCATGTTCAAGGCGGTCCAGGGCTGATGGTTTGTGTACTGGTTCCATGGTGGTCAGTTCATTAAGTCACGAACAAGACAGGAGAACCAAGTGGGTGTCACGAACACAAGTCGATTTATTGATAAAGGGGACAGGGAGAGTCTGAATGATGGCTGCGGCTGAGCGCGCCGTGGCAGGAGGGTCCGTTGTAGTGAGTGGCTGGGACAACACTGGGGACCGACTGGAGTGGCTGGTTGTTCGGGGCAGGAGAGCAGTCGGGTCAGGTCAGGCAAGTTTTCAGTCACAGAGATCAGTTGTGTAGAGAGCCAGCAAACAAGAACGTGTTGCTTCGCAGATGAACTGACACTGAATTTCTGGAAACCTGTTCCCAATTAGTCAAGCAGGGAGCAGGCTCATGACAAGGAAAACGCCAGACATTTTTCAGGCTGCTATCTAATATTATTTTTTTTACATTACATTGGGCATGAACAGTATGGGGAATACACCTAACATTTTATAATAATAAAAATTATTATCATTATTCATTTATCAGATGCTTTTATCCAAAGCAATTTACAGCAAGTACATGGACAATCCCCCTGAGGCAAGTAGGGTGAAGTGCCTTGCCCAAGGACACAACCTCATGTAGCCACAGCCAGGATTCAAACTCATGAGGCCAATGCTTTAACCTGCTGAACCACCAGACTCCCTATAACCTTGAACTGGTGCAAAGTTCTTGAATTGGAGATGAATGCTCCTATTATCCCAAAGAGTAATGAAATCATGTGTTTCTTGTATTAGTTCTGTTGGAAGAACATTCCCTACTCACTAGGGAACACTAGTTGAACTATCAACTTTCTGTTCTCTCCATCAACTCTTCTCTTGTCCTTTTCCTCTCCCCTCCATCTTCTTCCTCCTGTTTCGTTCCTGATCTTCCTGTCCTTTTCATTTAATTTGTGAACAAAGGCGAATGGATGGAGAGAGAGAGTTAGAAACAATGGGATGGATGGAGAGTCGGAAAAGCTTTGCACCTCATTCTTCTTCCTCCTGGCTGAATAAGAGTGATCTAAGTGGTTCCTATTGAAATGAGATAGTTTAAATTCAAGTTGCCTTGCTTCATCAGTTCAACAGGAGGAACGACTGTCTCCCTTGTTCAACATTGAAAGAGGAACCTAATCTTATTAGTGAGGGATTCTGGTAAAACTAATTTGCCATATTGTGCAACATCAAGGTAATCTAATAGTCTTTTAAGTGGTACAGGCGTGGATTACACAGTGCTCAGATAACGTAGGCCTCCCGAAATAATCATCTAGGAATGATAGTACAAAAGCACAGATGAGCCCACACAGGGTTGGTCTCTCTGTGTCTCTCTCAGTGTACTCACTCAGTATTTATTTGACTCTTTCTCTTTTTTTCAATTCAATTCAATTCATTTATTGAAGGCCACACAACATAGTTGGTGGAATTTGTTTTCGATACAGCAGTTAAGCTCACATCTCTCATGTGTCAGGTTCCATTTGAACAGCAACAGAAAAAACAACAACACATCAACAACAATAACAACAACAACAGGAGCACACATTTATACAGGTTACATCAAACCAGTGAGTCGTTTAAAGACCTGATAGCTGTTGGAAAGAAGCTATTTTTAAATCTGACAGATTTTGTTTTCATTGACCTGTACCGCCTTCCGGAGGGCATAAGTGTGAAGAGATGGTTTACTCACTGAGACACTTACATACACAGAAATATTCATGCACAGAAGTAATCATTTATCCTGCTGATTTATTAACCTTTCCACCTGCACGAGAAAAGGTTTTCTGTTTTGATAGCTGTTCACCACTGAATGACAACTACTAATGTTTCATAAATACTTCCCATATAGTGGCTCAGTGAATTTTGTTTTTCCTTTTTCTCATAAAAATTCCTGGGACTTCCCTTTATTTCTCCATTTCAGTCCTTCTCAACCTTCTCCGATATGGCGGTATTTTAGATTATTTATTTAGTATTTATATTTTAGAAAAATCCGCGATGCACTAAAACCGTGAAACTTGAACCGCGAAGTGGCAAGGGATTACATTTACATTTTTACATTTATTCATTTGTAAGGCGCTTTTACAAAGAGCATTGGTCACTGAGCATAGCAACGTGATAGACCCCGAACACAGTGGGTTTTTAGATTGTGAAACATACATCGTGAGAACCAACTGTACTTAGTAAGTTCCAAACACAAACAAACCAAAACAAAGTTACCACAGACACATCCTCAGCCTCCGTGGCTTGCTGTCTGTTTTGATTAAAAGACCAAAACAACAGAAGAGGGAAATTCTTTCGATGTGCCTTAGCAAGAAGAGTTTGGATCCGAGTCGGGCCCAGAATTTCTCTGTCAGCATGTTGAAGTTGAAGCGGTGCTGTGTGCCAAATCACTGCTCTGTTTCAGGTCTCCACAAACAGCATATTCATTGGCACTGGCAGTGCCATATCACCTTTACTCGACCCGTGCCTACAAACGAAGACAGCATGGAAGTCTCTACTGTCTACTTATGTATGTCTGTGTTCTCTTGCCCCATAACAGATGGAAGAGACGCTTGCCCAGAGTGTCAGAAATAAGTTTTCAAGATGGGAGCAAACGATACAAGAGCTCCACAAGAGCTTGGTCTTGAAGCTCAGATGATTCTCCAAGAGAGCCCTCCTCGCACTCAGGACACATTCTCACTTCGCTTACCAAAGGCATGATTTCCATTTCGGTTTACTTAAGTGGAAGAGAGCGAGTGAGGAAGTCTAATTGTGTGTGCCTGTGCATGTGAGTGGCAAACCACCATATGTCAGGCTAGATGGAGGCACCGGCAGGCCTCAAATAAAGAATGAAATCAATTGTGTTTAAAGTATGTCTTTCAAGAGGGGTACAGGGAGGGAACACATATGCTCTCATCTACAAGCATGTGTTCTGGCATCTCCACCCAACGTGGAGAGAAGTACGTTCTCAGCATGCCCAATGCTGTCTCTCCTCCCTCTCTCATTTCTCCTTCACATGTATTTCCTCCCTCTCTGCTCCGTCCAGCTTTCCTCATCCAAAGGCACGATTCAAAGGTTGCGTCTAATTTTCTTCAAACCTGCGAGCATAAGTGTGGCTGTGTTGGCCCGCTATGTCTCCGTGATATGATTCACCAGAGCAAATGAATGAACCCAAACTGGGAAACTTCATTTACATTGATTCATTTAGACGCTTTTATCCAAAGCGACTTACAGTAAGTACAGGGACATTCTCCCTCAGGCAAGTAGGGTGAAGTGCCTTTCCCAAGGACACAAAGTCATATAGCCACAGCGTGGACTCGATCTCACAACCTTCAGTTCATGAAGCCAACACCTTAACCCGTTGAGCCATCTGACTCTCCACAGTTTTACAAAGTTGTTACACCATTATTATGTTGCTATTATTTGTCATTTGCTGATTATTATTTGTCTTCAGTTAGTTGTCTTAATGTACACAAATGTAGGACTACTTATTTTTATCACATCCCCTACCAGCCATGGCTGTAAACCTTATCAAACATTCTGTCTGATCAGAAGTCATGAATTATAAATATCAGGACAAACAAATGTATGCAAGTGAAAGAGAGAGCGAGAGAGAGAAGTGATACGGATTAATGAGTTTGGAATATGAGAACCAACAACAAACAAATGTTTGTTGTTGTGGTGTCTGTGCTAATGCGAAAGGCACCAAAATGGCTAGCAACGGCACTGAGCACATGTGTGAGTGCACTTTTGCTACCGTGCGCGTGTGTGAGCATGTATGCATATGTATGAGAACATGCATGTGCTTGGGTGTGCCAGAGTGTGTGTGAGCATGTGTGTGCATGTGAGCTACATGTAAGTGTGTAAGCTCTGTGTGTTTCGAAAGCAGGTTTGTATGTGTGTGTGAACTACGTGTGTGAGTGAGCAGGTGTGTGTATGTACTACTATATATGTGTTTGTGAGCTGGTGTGTTTGTGCGAGCATGTGTATAGTCATAAAACAGTCTGTAAGCGAACAAGCGTACATGTGTGTCTTAGCATGTATTACAGTGAGCCTGGATATTTGTATCTGTGCGTCTGTGTAAGAGTGTGTGGGGTTATATGGCTTCAGTGCCCCATATACCATCCATCGTATAGATACAGAATCCTCTAAATCCTGCTTTAATTCCCTTCAATCCCACCTGTCACAAGGTAGAGATTCACAGCTGATCAGGGAATCCATGGGAATGTCTCGGAAATCCATGGGAATAGTTGGCAAAAGGTGTGTAACACTGAGAGCTGGAATAGTGATGAGTTGACCATGGGAGTGCGGAAGAAAGTGGGGAGGTGTTTGATGGACATGTTGAGATGGGCGAGTGTGTGTATATGTGAGCCACAGTCAAGGTTGGTCAGATGTGAGACCAGGTGTTACACCAGGTGTATGGGAGGAGGCAGCCGTTGGTAGACAATGGGAATTTTGTTCAAAGAGGCAACACACATGCACACACACACCTATGTAATGTATGTCTAAAGCATATCCCCCATCTCACTGTGACAGAACTGGCAACCCTACCCCCCGAAAACCAAACACCACAATCTTTAAACTATTTCCTTAATTAACAATTTGCTTTGTTATAAACTTTTATTTAGAGTATCTAATAGGGGATAATCACCATCATTTAAATATCCAGAGCTAGACACTGCAAAATATCACATACTGTCCCATAGGGGCTGAAGAGATAAAAGAGGGGACTGAGGGAGGTGGAGACAAAGATGGAGAAGACAGATCAGGAGTCTCATTTATAAAACAGTGCAAAGGATTCTTACCAAAAGTGTACGTGCGCCTAAAAGCGTAAAATGGCGTACGCACCCAAAAATTCAGATTTATAAAACCATGCGTACACACACCTCTAAGCCAGTGGTTCTCAACCCTGGTCCTCAGGGCCCACTGTCCTGCATGTTTTAGATGTTTCCCCCTTCCAACACACCTGATTCAAATGAATTGTCATTATCAGGCTTCTGCTGAGCTTCATAGTGACTCATTCATTTGAATCAGGTGTGTTGGAGCAGGGAAACATTGAAAACATGCAGGACTGTGGGCCCTGAGGACCAGGGTTGAGAACCACTGCTCTAAGCAAAGTTCCCTTTATAAATCACACATTACCAACAAGTGTGCGTACGTGAATTATTGTAGTGCCCCGCCCTGAACACGCCCATTTTTAAACATAATTGGTATATGCAAAGGACCTCATCAATGCTGATTTAGTGTCATTCTCATGAACCTGGCATGTGATTCTTCTCACGATGAATCAAGGTGAAAAAAAGTGACAGAACTGGAGAAAAAGTGGTAACAACTGCCTTAGTAAATTCCGTGTTTGTGTATCTTGCATGGCGATTGAAAACAAATTCTGATTATGATTCTGAAGTGTAATGAGTGTAGCGATTGCGCGGGAGCTTAATGACTGTATTTCCAGTTTTTGACATACGATGATATATGCAAAGTATTAAAGAAATATATTTAGTTATACTTTGTGTTCTGTAGTTACATGCATTTCAGCCTGCTAAACTGCCGTGATGGACAATCTGATTGTGAGACAAACAGCGCTGAATATTGATTTAAAATTTGAGTTGGATTGTACAAGATGTTTATGGAACAATTATCACTCAGTCAAGCGCAAATAACATGGCTGGATTTAATCTTCATGATAATGATGACATTGAGTGAAAAAACGTGTGAGGACAACAAAATGCATAAATATTACGAGTAATCGCTCTTCCCACTTTTACTTTTTGCAGTGTGACTACAGTATGGTCATCTGTGTCTCCAATTCCCACTGTCTCCAAAAAGTGCGTAGGTTTACGGGAGGATCATAGTTTGCGTAGAGACCGCACATTCTAACACCAAGTTTTTTTTTTTTTTAATAAATAACTGACTTTGCGTGGAAACTGGCGTACGCACGTTTTCAGCTCGTTTTGTGCGTACGCAAGCTTTATAAAAGTGACCCCAGATTGTTCATGTAGTTATTTCATCAGACGGGCAAAACAATTGTGCGAAATTAAAGAATCTAATGAAACTCCCTGGGCCTCATGTACAAAGGTTGCGTACGCACAAAAACGTGGCGTACGTCCTTTCCCACGCTCACGTTCAGATGTATCAAACGTGAAATGACCGTGGAAATGTGCGGTGTCCCACACCAACTTCATAGCTGTCGTACGCACGTTTCTACAGCTATTGTTCATTTGGCGACACTTAGAGGTGATGCTGGGAAACTGTTAATAATGTGTCATCAGAGTGATGTGCACATCAGAGACACCGTTATGAACAATTTACACACCCAGGCGTTTGTAATCGTATAGGTGAATATAAAAGCATGCGCAAAGTGATGAAGAAAATGGTATTAACAATGGCAGCGTTAGCGTTGTTTAAGGACCTTGCAAATGGTGCAATCCGACGTGAGCAAGCTTTTAGGGAACGCAAGGATTTACTTGCAAACAATAACGGGCTCATAAGTAAAACAGCGAAATGCACATTTGGGCAAGTGTGCATTCATATGTTTTTATTTTATTGAAATTAGAGCTGCAAAGCTTTCTATCAAGCCACTGATTGACTCTTTTCTTCCCTCTACTCATTTTGATTTATCTGATCCAGGGCCGGCTCTACTTAATAAAACGTCTTCACACAAAACGGCATGATTAAGGGTGCCTGGCAGCGCCCCTCCAACCGATGGCGCTCTAGGCGACCGCCTATGTCGCCTATGCCAAGAGTCGGCCCTGATCTCATAAAAAGCATGCGCAATGTGAGACACAAGAGGGAAATCTCAGGTCCAGGGCCTATTTACATTAATTTGCATATTTAAATGGGGGCGTGGACAGGGAGGAGTTCGGCACCTCTGCATGTGCGCTCAATTCCACGGTGATTGTGATGTACAAAAGAAACGTGCTTGGATTCATGCCTACGCACACTTTGATACATCTGAATTTATTTGTGCGTACGACAGTTTCTGGGTTTTGGCGTACGCCAAGTTTCAGTAGGAAATCCACGCAAGTCTTTGTACATGAGGCCCCCTGTCTTTCAGGTATGGGGGCAGATGGGGCATTTTTCATGTTTTTTGGGGGGGAGAACTTAGAGTGAACTGTGACAGGAAAACCAGGCATAGAGGTAGGGAGGGGAGGACATTTTCAGTAGAACAGATCTAAACATTGGTAGTTGCCTAATAGGGACTATTCATGGAAGCAGGTCACTCATGAAGAGCCCTGCTGTGACTTGTATTTTTGTATAATTGTATTTTGTTTAAGAATTGTGGGTACTGTGTTTTGGGAAATTAAAATCCTTTAAAACACATTTTGTTTTTCTTGAAAATACATGAGCACATAAAATAACATATTCTCACCCACAAGCCAGATGAATACATTATTGTAAAAAGAAATTGCACAAAAGGTAGGATGTGTCTATGGACAAGGCTATTTCTGTCACGGACCAAACAGATTAAACAGTTTGGTTGGTGAGAATGGGAGTGAGTGTGCATGTGCCTCTGTGGCAGAGTCTGGTGTCAGGGATGGGGAATGTCCGGGCTCACCCACCACGAGTCTGGAAGTCCTGAGGGGAACACACACAACAGCAGAGCAGGTGAATGATGGCAGCAGTACAGTTCAGTGCTAGACAGAATGCGTAAAAGACAGAAGGCAGATTGAGTCACCGGGGCAGAAGAGCAGGTAGAAGTCAAGCAGGGGTCTAGGTACTGAATCACGAGTCAGAGAAGAGTGCTGGCAGGCAGGTTACAGGTGCAGACTTTGCAGACAGTCTGACATTGAAAACTGGAGCTTTAAATACAAGAGAATAGTGCTGGCAGGCCAATGAGGAAGCAGAGTGAGAACAGGTGGAGTAATTAAGCAGAGCAGAGTTGAGAGAGGGAGATAATTGAAAGCAATTAGTGTTTGCTTGCAGAAACAAGGAGAGGCCATGACAATTTCAGTTACTAATGCATCATGTCCAATGCTTATTGCCGCTCAGATAAAATTAATAAAGATAAATTGCACTCCAAAATGGTCTCGATGTTCATAGGGCAGCACTGTACTGGGACTGGAAAACTGGACATAGCCCAACCCACGACCATTTACATGCTGTACATTTAACTCTATGTAATTTATTTATTTTATTTGTTTTCATTAGGCTAATGCCACGGCCGTTACTTTGACCAGCCATTCAGGAAATCTCCCAACTACTCTCCCGAATACTTGTGCCCTACGGTTATGGGAACATTTTGGATAGATTGAATAAGAAATAAACAACATTGAATTTTTTTTTTTCATGTATAAAAGCTTTATTCTTGCTCCTGTACAACCAGCTTTTGAGGGGCAGAGCTTGTTATTGGGCAAAGGACCGGATAGATGGTTGAGAACAGGAAATCAATATTTGTGTATCTCGACCTCTACACGCATACCCTCTCCTATAACTATGCTATGCTTTAGAGAATTATGACAGGAGTCTCTCTACTTGCCAGCATAATAAAAACAGACACTCCATTACCTCCTGGATATACCTTCGTCTGAACTCAGCATGTGGAGGAAAACCTCCATAACACTACCAAAGCTGAAATCAAACATCTGTTTCAAATTGCTGTGGACTTACAGACATATTTTGTTTAGATATAATGTGGTTTTACAGTTCCATTACTTGGGAATGTAGTTGCTTTCTTCCCAGAGGGAATGATACCATACCATACAGGTTTTTGCGAAACACTGCCACTGAAAAGAGCCTAGGCAAAATTCAAACCTAGGCTGCTAATTTAGGTAAGGCTTCAGCCTTCATGGTACACACGCTTATGTGCTAGCAGGGTGCCTCAAAGACATATTTTTGCCAAAGAAGTTGACAGTTGATTAGGATGAATCTGGTCTTCTTCTTATTTAGAAAATCACGGACACCTTAATTTAACCTTCTAACGCAGGGGTGTCAAACTCATGCCATCGCGGGCCAAGAGGTTGCAGGTTTTCGCGTCAACCAAGCCCCTACACCAGCTGATATCAATAACGAGTTTGATTTCACTAAGTGGAGAAACGCGTTAGTGAAATCAGCTGGTGTAGGGGCTTGGTTGACGCGAAAACCTGCACCCTCTTGGCCCGCGATGGCATGAGTTGGACACCCCTGTTCTAACGCCAATAAACAAGGCCACCAAGATCACAGTCTCATTAGTAGCCAGGGCTTGAAGGGAGAAAGTGAAGCGCTTGAAAAAAAGTCTGTTTACGTCGATGTTGAAAAAGGAATCTTGAAAAAACAGGTTCAAAGCAGGTGGAAAAATACAAGGGTTCTCGATTGACTAAAAGCCCAATTAAAACTGTCCCTTTGCCAACTGAGATGAAATGGGACAGGGCGGGGTGGACAGGAAGGAGTGGGAGATCAGGACACGGATGGTGTTGAGCTGAAAGTGTCTGAAAAAAACCTCAGTGTTCATGAGATGCAGCTGGTTAGATGAGCGTCTTCATCAAAATGGAGCTCTTTTAATTTGTGATCTTGTCCCCAGGGCCGGATTAAGGCAATGGGCTTTAGGGGCTGTAGCCCCAGGCATCGCCACCAGGGGAGCCTCAGGTTGTCCGATGTTGAGTGAGTTAACTTCACCGCACATAACGTTAGAAAAATGCAGAGTGAAAAGAAAAAGTGTGCAAAAATGTCCGCTCCAAGAAAGCACAACAGTGGGGCCCAAAAAAACCTCAAAAACATGAGAGAATGTCAGAATTACTGAAAAAGAATCCAAAATTAACTAATATATGGAGTGCTGCAAGATTTAGAGTTAGCTAACTCGACTTGAAAAACTCTCCCTCACTGAAATACGTGAGCAAAGTGTCAGATTGCAGAGCAAATACAACACAGATCTAGCTGATGACTTTCCAGACGAACTAGCGCAGTTTGTGAATTTCTCCCGAGTTGCTCTCACTGACCCAGCAACACCGAGAAACCTTCTTTCATTAATACGGGAGAGGCATCTCCAAAGTGTTTTAATACGGGAGAGTCATCTCCAAAGTGTTTTCCCAAATGTGGACATAGTGCTGAGGATTTACCTTACATTGCCCGTTAGCAATGCCAGTGGGGAGAGGTCATTCTCCAAATGAGGAATTATTAAGCATAGACTGAGGACATCAATGTGCGAAGACAGACTGAACAATTTTACTTTAATGTCAATAGAGCATGACACACTGCGCCAGCTGGAGCTCATTGATGAGTTTGCATTGAGAAAGAGCAGAAAACGGGCCTTTTAATATCACTGATGTGATGATGGTGATTGGTGAGTCACATGTTTGTTCCATGTTAGACAGCGGCTCCCAACACACAACACACGTTTTTAGCTTGTTTGTATGTAAGCTAATTCAAAAGCTTTCCACCATTGCGATGTTGCAATGTATATCAGACTGTCTGCATTGGTCATTCCTTGGCTATTTACATTTACATTTATTCATTTAGCAGACGCTTTTATCCAAAGCGACTTACAGTAAGTAGCATTGTTTTTGCTTTTGAATAAATAGAAGTACACACTGATGTGTCAGTGCACCTTCTGTGGGTTTGTGTGCGTGTCATGATGTGCGTTGAGGCGATATATGGACCTCATCCTGGTAATTAGCCCCAGGCCTCAAAATGTCTTAATCCGGCCCTGCTTGTCCCTGTCCGGCACAGATCCATATCACTCCCAGGCCAGACAAATCAAAGACAGATTTCTTTGCTAAGTAAACCTCCAAAGACTTTGCTGAACCTAAAATAACTTTAATTTACTAGCCTTGCAAAACACACACACACACACACAAAGTTATAGGTGTCCAACATGTAGAAAGTGATATTGACCATTAGAACTAATTGGAGCATTAGAAGTCCTTTGATGTTGTCTGAAAGACTCATCCCACATTAATGTTTCGTTTACAAGATCTCAGCGTGCAGACAAAGCTTCTCAGATGCCTGAACACTTCCTTACTGCTCCCAGTAATAATTTCATATGCTCTCTCTATCTCCCTCCGTTTTGCCACGGTGTGAAACACATGAGCGTATGTGTGTGAAATGTTGAACAGGAGTAGCCTGCTAAAACAGACGTTTTTTCATATTAAACTTTGAAGAGTGTGTGGTGAATTTCTATGCATACTGATTCCTCATCTAGGTTGAAGATTTAGCTTAATTGACGTTAGCAATTTCAGTCGTTGCAAAATGTACTTGTGTGTTCTTGTTCATTTTATTATTCTTAACAAGGACAAATTTCCAGCAGAGATTGAGTCCTCAGCTTTCCAAACAAGGTCACATGTATTGCCACCACGCCCCCCCCCCCGCACACACACACACACATGCACACAAATGAACACACATACACACAGGCAATTATGGGATCATTGTTGTAATCGCCGTCAATCTGGTTTAAAAAGATCAAATTCACCTTCAGAGAAGACTTATGTAAAAAGCTTTCCAGTGGCAGTTAACTGTGTGTGGATGTGCATGCATGTGTCTGTGGGTGTTTGAGTCTGTGTGTGGGGTGAGTTCATCTTATCAACACAATCTAACTCCCCAAAAACTTGGAATAAATCAAGACTTGCAGCTGAACGTGACTCTTAATTCATTCATCCATTGTGTCCTTCGACTTGAGAACTGGAAGACTGTTCCCTGCCTCCCCTCCAGGGGTCACTGTTGCTCTGTCACTGCAGGATGAAGACTCGTGGAGTGTACTCGGTTCCACCTGGGAATTAAATATAAAAGTGTTGATGACTTGACAAAGTATTTTGCCACTCAGACTCTGTTTGACCTGTTTTTCCTGCACATATGTGTGTGTATGTATGTTTGTGTGTCAGTGTGTGTGTCTGTGATTTGACAATTATATCCAATTGAAACAAGAAAGAAAAAAAACAACAATTTACCTGGCCAAAGAAAATCAATTACACTGAGTAATTTCATGGTGAATAGCACTAGATTACACATTCAGACATTTAAACAGTGGACTGAAAGGAAGTTCTGCTAACACAGTCTGAGAAAGGCAAGGCAAGTTAAATGCTTGCCTGGAAGATTCCAAGATACAGCTTACCTTCTCCTTGTCTTGTTGCCTGCAATTTTTGTAAGCTCTTGAAAAGGAACCTCAGAGAAAATCGATTAAAGGGGGCAAGGGCAGATAATGTGTCTTCGGTTGTGTGTGTGCATGTGTGTGCGCTTTTCTATTTCTATGTACTCTGTTTGAAAGAGGAAATGGGATCCACTGCAGGTTTGTGTGTGTCTGTGTATTGGTGTACAATTTTGCAAGGCTATGGGAGTGTGGATGTGAGTTGTGTGTGTTAGTGTATGGGGACTTGCTGTGCTGTGCCACTTGGCAGAAGGTTGGCTCAAGTGACAGCTCTTAGCGGGTCACTGTCATGGAATCTGTGTGGCTGTGTGTCTGTGTTTATGGATGTGTACAGTGCCAAATGTGGCCTTTTTCAGGGACATCATAGTGGGTAGCTGAGAATTAGCTCTTTGGGGCCCTGCTTAGCTTAAACACTGTATCGAGGCTCCCTCCGCACTTTGGCTCCAACTTTGCGCCACACAGACATTAACCATGCTACCAACCCTCCACTTTATCCTTCCCTCACAATGATTGGAATTGCAGTTGGAAAAGAAGCCTCACATTTTCAGGGGGTGAGTGGCCGGGGAGAATTTGGTGGGATTTTGTACTGGGTGTTGGAGGAAAGGGAGAAGGAGACCCTTGTGGTCTTTGTAGTGCCCTCGCACATTTGAGAGATGAAGTTCTCCCTCCAAGTCCATCCCAGTCGTCTGTTCCCGATTGTCTCCTTCTCTCTCTGTCAGCCGTGGTTCCCAAGCTCTCTGAGGATGCCGTTGTCCGTATCCGACAAGGAGTGTATGACTCACACTCTTGAGCTGTGATTCATGCTCTTCGAGCTGTGACTCAGATTCAGAAATGACCGGCCAGCAGTCGCAGATGTCCATGTACATATAACTGGTATTTTTACCCTGTCTCCCACTGTGGCACACTGCTCTTGTAGAGCATGTTTCGCTTTGTCCCTGTAGTGTGAATTTTTTTTTGTGTGTTTTTTTTAAACACCCCTCCAGTTGGAAGGATTGGATGATGCATCATTAAACCACTTTCTTATCCTGGAAACCATCTTTTTCTGGAAGCGTCTACAAACATTACTGGGGATACGAGATCTTTGTATGGTTTTATTTGAGCACATTCTTAGAGTGTGTGTTTATGTGTGTGTCCTTAGAATTCAGTCTAAAACAGCAGGACCGCAGCTCGGCTCCCCTCGGCACAGATATACAAAGACAATCAAGTCCTGCCATCATCTTTCAAACTCATTATAACCTTAGCTACTGAACTTACTGTGTGTGTGAGTGTGTGTGAGAGACTGTGTTCCCTAGACTGCGTTCCCTTAGGCCGTGTCTAACAGTCGCACACCATCTAGATAGACACAAACACCATTGGTGTGGTCAGAACAGGATCTTTCAAAGCTCTAAAGAGGCCAACCGTACTCAGCTAAAGAGAAAATGAGAGAAAGAAAGACACTCAGAGAGAGGGAAAGAAGAGAGAAAGCAAAAGGGAGAGAGAAATTGCAGTGTCAAGGTCTATCTACTGTGGAATAAATTATATTTCCTGTGTACCTCTCTCTCCCTTCTTTCTCCTTTGTATTCTCTCCCTCTCTCTCCCTCACATCATTGCTAAGAAAAACAATCGTTCACCCTGACCCTTTGGTGATATCACATAAACTCCTGGTGGTGAAGACTTGGTGAGTCCACTGATCAACAGTCAGTTTGGAAAGTACTTGGCTATTGCTCTGTAGGGTTTGGCCACAGTTCCTGAGGAAGACCTGTGCACAACGACGGAGGTTGAAGGGAACTGCACGGCTATAGGTGAGCATTGAAAAAAGCGTCACGTATTCAAAGGTCTCTTCTGTAACTGTGAGGTGAAAGACAGAGCAAGGGCGGAGGAGAAGCGAAATAAAGAGAGGCAACTGTGCGTTTGTGCTTGAGTGCATGTGTGTAAGGAAAATACTTGATGGATGACCTCCAGTCAAACCAAATGACCGGACCAAAAGAAAGACGACCACTGATAGATTGTTCTTTACCTGTCTGTCTTCCTTGGTTTCTCTCTCTCCCTCACAATTGTCATGTCTCTATTCCTGTCCCTCAACATTAACCTCCTGTACAACAGGACGAGAGCCACACTGATGTTGTTGTCTGATTTACTCAGTCACAGATCCACTAGTCAGTCACAGAAAAGCACATAGATTCAACCAAGCACTGGAGAAGGACTATAATGCACAAAAAAATATCAAAAGTGAACTAGCAAGAAAAGCTGTGAGATGTTTTTAGAAGTAGCTGTCACGACAACTCCCCTTTTCTTTGAATGAGATGGTATGAGCATGCTCAAAATATTTGTCTGAAAAACCACAAAACAAAAGGTTTCTCTGGAACTTTCTAGCGAGCTTGCTTCACAAAGTAACAGGGTCAAAACACCTGGATACAAATCCAAAACCCCCCAAAAATACAGTAATCCATCAAGGTTCACTTTTCACGGTTTCGTTACGTTTTTTTTAAATTGTGCATTGTGTTCTGCATTCTGATTGGCTGAACAGTCTCTCTGCTTCTTCTCTACCTGTGCGTCAATAACGTTGCGGTTTACTGTAATACTGTATGCCCTGTACACATGCAAAACAAATGGCAAATACACGTAAACGTCTCTTGTACAAGCAAATTCTCGTAACCAATAATGTCGACAAAACGTTCTGCACCGACAAAGGCACCTGTGGTCGGGCCCAAAAGGCAGAGGAAGATGTTAACAGTCGCAGAAAAGGTTAAACTTCTGGACATGCTAAAGGAGGGTAAAAGCTGTGCGGCTGTAGGTCGGCATTACGGAATGCATGAATCTTTAATTTAAATGTAATTGTACAGTATAATAATAAAAAAAAAAAAATAAAGGTTTCTACTTCACGGATTTCACTTATCACGGGTGCTTTTTGGAACGTAACCCCTGTGAAAAATGAGGGATTACTGTATATTAAATGACATAGCAAAAAAATAAGAAAGGTATCTAGTTTTACATTAATTAAGTAATCCTGTACCATGAAAACAGTGTCCTTCGGGTCAGTACAATGTTGGTGAAACTCCTGGACATGCATACTTTTCACCTTGTATGTGACACATGATGTTTCATGTGTGTCCTGAAGACTGTGGATGAGATGAAGAGTCAATAGTTTGTTGTTGGAGGGTTTCCTCGTGTTCAGTGTTTTCTTGTTTTTCTGGGGTGATGTGCTGTTTTTGTTTTGGAAAAATGAGGCACTCTGCCCCCTCCGGGTGTGCTCTAGTTTGATGTTCCCAGTCTGGTGCTCCCTTCTAGTGTGTGTGTGTGTGCGTGTGTGTGTGTGTGTGTATGTCAGTGTCTGTGCTGTAGATTCAATAGAGATGGGAACAGAGAAGGAAAAACAAGGCTGCTGTTTTCAGGAAACATTAACAAACACTTCATCTATCAGGTATCACATCGACAACGTAAACAGCTTAAAAAACAAATCAGATGGTGCTTCTTTTTTCACCTCCATGTTCCACATGCCTCACCCTCCTGCTTTCCCTCCCTCTCCTCACTCAGAGGGTCAAATGGTGCCGCAGAGTTTTCTTTGCTTTATCTTCAGAGAGCCTAGATTTGCTACCAGCAAACATAAGGTAGCAGGTCGAACATACAGTAGACCATAAAATAGCAGGAAGAACCTTCAGTAGGAGGCAGAACATGGTAGACTGCAGGTAAAAATAACTTTCAGTCTGTCTATCAGTTGTCCTGTCTTTCACCCTCTGTGTCCTATCGCTTTCTCATCCTTGCGTTTTCTGCCTCTTTCTCTTCATCTGTGTCACTGTCCTTGTATCACTCTTCCTGTGTTTCTCTGTCTCTGTTTCCAAGCCTGTTTTTGCAGGGTCTTTTCAGCCACAGTTCATTTGTGAAACGGAGAACCAATATTGGCAAGATGTCCCCCCACAGTTGTCTTTTCGAATCAAGATAAGGTCATGATGCCCTGTTTGCGAGCCCTGGGAGCCTGCAGAGACACCATCCCCCTGGACAGGGTGTGTAGGGTCAGAGAAAGGCCACTTCTGATGACATCAGCATCATGGCCGCAGCCTGTGGAGTGTGTGGTGATTTAACATTATCTACAGAAGCTGATGCTGAACCCCCCGTGGCGTGTGTGTAGGGGGGTGGTTCATGTATGTGTGTGCCGTTCAAAGGGATGTGTGCTCCGTGTGTGTTGTGGTTCCTGAGTGTGCACGTCTGTTTGTGTGTGTGTGTGTGTGAGTGCGCGCATGCCATTATCTTCGTTTTTTCACTCATCACCCCCGACCCTGGAACACAAGCTCACACAGTGTGCTGCCTCACTACTGCTTATCTCTCTCAGCATGGGAGAGTTTACCAGCTTTCATTTTAAACACACACACATTCCACACCCTCACTCTTTAACACACACACACAAGTTTGCCTGTTCCTGCACGGCATTCCTTGCTACACACACATCAAGGACGCACATGATGACAGAGTGACACTTTTTGGGATTTTGCAAGGCTGACAACGATGTCCCACCTAACGTCATTCTATTCAGCGGGGGTGAACAAAACCAGTAAAGCCATCCCCTTCTACACTAAACCAGACCATGGTCACCTTCATCATCATTCAGCATAGAGGATGAAGGAGAAGATGGACTGGAGGATGGAGGAGGAGCTGGATTGGAGGAGGGTGGAGGAGGGAGAAGCAGTGTTGGGGTAAGGGTGGCTGAAGCTGGTTAGCAATTGTTTATTGAGCTAGTCCTATATATTTTTGTGGCGCTGCGTTCACATTACAAAATAAATAAATATTTTAGTTAATTTAGTAATTTAGTACTCTTATTAAAAGCGATTTACATCAAGTACAGGGACATTTGTGGAATTAATTGGATTTCCTGTGCACTTATATTAATCACTAATCAGTAGAACTAGTCATTGGATACTAGTTGGTATGTGTCTCATGTGAGCTTGCTATTAATAAGTAGTAGATTGTGCTTGTGTCTGGGTTAATAAAGTTTTGGGGTCAGGAGAAAGAGAGCTCCAACTATGATCTCTAGTCAGAGAGTGGTCATGAGTTGGGAGCAGCGAATCTCTTTCTCTGAAGACTGTTGTAATGTCATTACTGCCTGATTGTCAATATCTATGTTTACATTCTTGTGCCCTATAAAAGAAGGTCCTCTAGCCTTCAGAGAGAGAGAGACATAATTGAGACCTAAGCCTTGTGTTGTTTAAATTTTGTTGTCAGAGGTCTGGTTTTTCTCTCACAATCTGCAAATTGATAAATACTTATTAAATTCAGAACTCAACTGAACTTAGTCACTCCATTTACTAAGAGACAGACAAAACACTTTCAACACATTCCCCCTGAGGCAAGTAGGGTGAAGTGCCTTGCCCATGGACACAACGTCATGTTGACTGTGTTCGAACCGGTTACCTTCTGATTACTAACCTGCCACCGTAACCGACTGTGCCACATGCCATGCATACACCTTATCATTACATCTCTGGTGTCTCGTAACAATTGTGAATAAGCAAGTGTGCTGTCAACTGTATATGTTAACAGCCAGGAAAGTATAAGCTAGGAACATACGATGAGTGGATGTTTCTAATTAATGTCTGCGAGGGCACTGACTTGGATGCCGATGAGGATGGTGATGAGGATACTGTGATGCAGAAATTACATTTAGTAGACAAATTGTAGTGTAACAATAAAATAAAATGAATTATGGTAAATAATTCATTCAAAATGCTGTGGCGTTTTTCCGATAGCGGTATTTATTTAACCGTATCAGGTTTTAATGTTTTTAAATGCAATGCTTGTTCAAGGGTGGCATATGGTGGAAGAAATAGGGAATTCTAACACACAACAATGCAATGTAGGTGTGTGAATATGTAAATATTCATGGACTGATACAACCCTTCCAGTGACACGTTCAAATGCCATGCCACTGGTGACAGAGAACACAGGAAGTTTAACAGACCGCCCACCATTACTGTCAGAAGAGTCAAAAGCAGATGGGGTCTCCACATCCCATGACAGTCATGACAGGGTACATTTATATTAACAAAACAGTTGGGGGGTAGGGGGGTGAGAGCAACTCTTACACCACCTACTGTGGTAGATAATGAGACATTTACCCACAACCCCCCAGTCCTACCCCTTCCTCACAACTTCCCTACAGCAGCCCTTGACTCCTCCATCCCTTTCCAGCCTGTGCCTCCACCCAGGCAGGTTTCCTTGGCAACAATAGGTAAGAAGCATCGTATCCTATGTATTTCTATCAGCCAAATGTAACTAGAGAGATGGAGAGATCTGCTCAGTGATAGACGGACAGAGAAAAAGACGGAAAGAGTGAGAGAATGAAGGAGCAAGACAATCTATAGTGTGCCTGTCAAAGTGACCTTGGCCTCTGATTTGAATGGGGCACGTTTCAATGACATCAGAGGTGGGCATAATGCCTGGAACACACTGGCTAAAAAGCGTCCTGAGGTGCCTCAAAGCTCCACGATTGGCACAAAACTGTTCACACCAGACGTGCATTTCTCTATTCCGGTCATCAAGCCTTTCACCTAACTTTTGTTTTTCACGTGTACATTTTAAGCCATGTAACGTGATACATAAAAATGATACATAAACATGGCATAGGATAGACTATATTTAGGAAACGAGTTATTCCAATAGCCACCACACCGCATCCCAGCATTGATCTTTCTTTATGTTGTCCTTTATTATATTGATGCTGTTGGTCATACATGCTTTTCAACTTTGAGCGACTTGGGGTGACAAATTGTTTCTTTCTAGGCTACCATTCAGAAACAACTACGGACATGCTAGCTCAACAGATCAATACATTTATTAGGTGTCATACAGTAGGGGGGAACCCTATGTTAATTTCTCAGTATTACGTTATCATGGTAATCAATGGCAAGCCTTGGCCTGGTAATGTCATTTTTTTATTGAGCAAGTTGATAATGCTGAGCATAAGTAACTAGCATACCAAAATGGGCCATGTGGGACAACAACTACAGGACACACACCAAAATGTCATTTTTCAAAGTGATGCCATTTGCAGGCCATACTTCCCATAATTATGAAATTTTGTAGATATGCCTAAGAGCTCATGAGAAACAAATCTTCAATAACCTATATGGCCGTATTACTGGATTTTTATGCACCATGTAGATTTATGAAACAATTTTTATCCAACCTTCCCCAGAATTGGCATGTATAATCATCAGACCAACTTTCTCTCAAATCAAATGTTTTGGGATTTAAAAAAACGTCTGTCCGGTGCAGTCAATCAAAATCAATGAAACTTTGAGATGCATGCCCTTGTAATTGTAACTTGTTTAACTGAATACTCTTGTGGCTCTTCCCTTTAGCGCTTGTTTGGTTTCACACGACGTATGTTTCATAATCTGACTACCCGCAATATTTGGGGACTATCACGCTGTTATGATCAGTGACCGATGCTCTTTTGTAAAGCTTTCTCTGGTAGTCGCTTTGTATCGAAGTTAGTAGTTACCATTAGAATAATTTGGTGCATATTTGAGATTTTTTGACAAACATTAGAAAATGTTCTTGAGGAGATATTTAGAGATCTTTAGATTTGCTATAATTTTATTTAACATTTAATTGAAAAAGTAAAGGCTGTGGAAGTACACCAGATGTTATTAGAAAAAAACTGGTTTGAGATGTCATCCCTTTCATGCATAGTGGTCACTACAGTGGACTTCACAAGTTTTGGTGAAAAGGCGCTGACATTGAGAGTTGTAGCTGACTCCTGGTGGTCTTGCAGTCCATTGATGGATGGTGATCCCCTGGTGGTTAGTGGGCTCCTGGTGGTCTAGCAGTCTGCTGGTGGATAATTAGCTTCTGGTGGTCTAGTGGGCCTCTGGTGGTCTAGCAGGCCCCTGATTCAAATGAAAGTGTTGTAGTCTAGCAGTCCTCTGGTGGTTGGTGAGCCCATGATGGTTAATGATTTCCTGATGGTCTAGCAGGCCCCTGGTGGTCTAGCTAGCAGGCCCCTAGTAGGGGATTCTTCACTGTCTCCACCCACTTAAGAAAGATTAATAGAGAAAGAACCACATTAATTCCAGTGGAATCCCTAAACGGTGAGCTGATGAGTGAAGGCCAGAGAAGCCTTACCTGTAGGTGTAGAACAGGATGTACAGTAGAAGCCTTACCTGCAGAACAGAATGTAGGCCAGAGATTCACACTCCCTCCGCACTGTGGCCTCTGTTCTCATCACATGTGCATCATCCAGAGTGAGCCACCCATCACCCTGGGCCTGGGAATAACAGACATCGATCACAGTTAGAGCTTTTGATTAGTGTGTCTATGTAGTAAAACAGGGTCCTTGCAGATGATTACTGCTGTCCATGCTGTCTCCCAAATAAGAGATGATCCCAAACAGACAGTAGACTCCAGTATCTCTTGTCCTATGTTAGTTTGACCAATCTCTAATCTCAATAATGAAGTCAATCTTTCAGTGTCATTCATTTTGACAGCTCCCTCTCTCTCTCTCTCTCTCTCTCTCTCTCTCTCTCTCTCTCTATGTATTTCCTCACCACATGTAGTGCTCCTGTGCTCTCTGGACTCACTGTCTGGCTGTAGGTAACTGACCCTGGAGTTGAGGTGAAGTCAAATATCGTAACAGAAGTTTGACTTCCATATTTTAGTACCAGGCTACTCAGATCCTAACTTTCCTACCAAGGCCAATTGTTTGCATCAAGTATGTTTAAAGTCTGTATGTGTATGGTAGAACAGCTTTGTACCTGTACTGCAGGAAAGAGTGGTAGCAGTCTGGGTGTCATTGCTGCTTATCCTTATTTGATGACAGTCAGGCCTAAGTCAAGCTCATTCCAATGACAATTAACAAGAATCAATGATCCTGTACTTGCACATGGCATTATTCCTGGTGTTCATGACAGTGCAGAGCAGTGGTGACTGCTGGTTTTTCAAAGGGAGAAGCTCATTTTTGGCCTAGGCCATAAAAATTCTATTCTATTGATACATATCTATTTATACGTAAATTCTGCCCTACTTTTGCCATCGTGTGCAGTTTGCTAGCTAGCTAGTTTATCGCTATGACACTAGCCTAGCTTGAACAAACAATCAACAAAACGATATTAATATAGAAGGAGAACATTTGAGAATTTTGTAAAACTGAAACCAGGAATGCATCCCGGTAGACTACTGTCTGTCGGTGACTCACCTTAAAACTTGTAATTTGTTTGGCTAAAAGTTCTTATAGCTCTTTCCTTGGCACTTATTGGTTCTCGCGATGTATGTTTCATAATCTGTAAACCTGCTATATTTGGGGTCTATAACGTTTCTATGCTTAGTGACCAATGCTCTTTTGTAAAGCTCTCTCTTGTAAATCACTTTGGATTAAAGCGTTTGCTAAATTAATACATGTAAATGTAATGTAAGGCGTGACAGCAGCTGTACCTGAGTAACACTGAAGAGGCGGCGGACTGCCATATCTCTTTCTGCCTCGCAATGTTGCTGGAGAACGCTGGAAGCGCAAACAAGCGTTGCAGGGTTGCATTAAGAAAGCACATGTTTCCGATATTAGGCAACCGGTGTAAGAGTTACATACTGTAACAATTCCTATGTATTGACTATCTTGTTTCTGTGGGTATTGCTGTGTGGTTATGTAGTAACCTCAATCTCAATTTAAATTATAGATTTAAGCAATTAATTTATTATGTTACTTGGATTCTGGGACCACAAAATACATAAATCTAGCAAACACAGTTTCACCCCAGCAGCTTGATCATGTCTTTCCCTTCTCCCTGGCCACTCTGAACCTTGAGAAGCCTCTTGAAGGTCGACATCAGATCTGCTTGTTGCTTTGTACTGGTGGAAAAGTTCTGGACGGCCAGAGTGCTGGAGGAGCGTAGAGGAAAAGAGCAGAGACAGAGACGTGGATGAGAGTTGAAAAAGAAAGAAGTGGGTGGGTCTGTCACAAACGTTTTGTTTTGTTTCAAACTTCTGGGTTTTATGATTAAAACATTTACTAATTTGATCTCAGCCCACTGAGATGTAGGATGTTTTGAATGTTTCGTAATCTTGAGGACTATCACGTTGCTATGATCAGTGACCGATGCTCTTTTGTAAAGATTTTTCTTGGAAGTCGCTTTGGATAAAATTGTCTGCTAAATGAATAAATGTAAACATAAGTTGTTGGATGTACTTGTTGTAGCAGAGACACCACCATACCAAAATCAGGAATTACAAACCAGTATTCAAAGGCCAGGCCAGAACAGAGGATTTATCCCAAAACAGACAATACTGCTCATTGGACACTAAAATAATTGGAACTGTGTGACAAGTTAGAATTTCTCTTTAAATGCTGTGTTTGATGTGATGTTTAATGTGACTTCTTTACCTTTTATGATAAGAATCAAGTAAGGTATCAAAATGACGGTGTTATACTGAAAAAAACATTTCTGAATATTGTATTGTTAGTTATTGAAGTCAAGAGCTTCCACTAACATTTGAAATATGCCAATTTAAGAGACCTTTTCACACCTACATCCGCAAATTTGGTGTGAATACATCCAAGACTGTAGTGCCCTCTGTGCTGACAGGGATTGATGTGTTAATGGGAAATATTTGCGTGGTCTTTGGCTCTACCTCTTCCTCAAAGTGGAAGAATCCCAATGGATTTCACACTGAAACTTGTGCAAGATGGGAGACTGTGTCTGTGACAGGAGGATGCATCGTTAAGTCCATACCCGGAGAACGAAGGAGAGAAGCCAGAAGCTTGGAGCAAGAGACCGACTCCTTTCATCCAGTCTGGAGATTAAGACGGATGTATTATCATTCAGGAAGAGGGAAAAATGTATCATGAATCGGTAATGAGTGTGAAAATGACAGTGGTCCCTGATGAAGATTCAGGGTATCAGACTGAAAGAGGAGTGGCCAACAATCCCTGTCAAACGTCCTTCCTTACTGGTTTCCGTATTCCTTGGTTTTCCCTCCCTCCCTCCTTCCCTTCCACATTTATTTTCTCATAATCACCTGTCAACCATCCATATTTATGTCTCTAACCCCTCTGCCTCTCTTTTATCACTGTTTTTCCACTGTTTAGTGACAGTAAACAGTGCATAGATCTGTCCCTGCTAACTGCATTCCCTCCACCTCTACAGCTCTTTGTCTTACTCCCTCCATCACTCTTGCTGAGCATTAGGATGATGCGACATGGAAACACACACACACACAGCCGTGCTCAAGCACTCAGACACTCACACACATTCACACACCTGTGCACTCAGATCAACACGTGGGAACATATAAATATCCACAGAAATAGTGTTGAAATGTTAACTTCACTCCACTTCTCACTTGAACATGGTCTGCTTTGACTCAGCCTTGATCCATATTTAACTTGACCAAATAGGCAATGCAGAGGAAACCAATCAGGAGAGGGATCAATGCGGGCCAATAAGCTTAACTTTCAGTCTCTCTCATCAATATAACACACAGCTGTGCTGAGAGCATGAAACAGAGAGATGAGGGGAAGAGGAGTGAGGATGAAGTGGGTGTCACATCCCTCTTTGGAACAATGGAGGAATGACACAGAAAGGGAGGGAGAAAGGAAAGAAGGGAGGGATGTAAGCCAATAGATGATAGTTACGATGAAACAATAATGATAGTGTGAGAGCCATGGCATTAAAATGAGATAAACTCAGTACACTTTCACACCTTCTGAGTCACACATACACACACAAACATTCACACACTACACATTGTGAGCTCGGAGGCTGCTAAGTGGCTTTTGCACTTGCCTGCCACAGTTGAATGTTCTCTAGAGTTCAAGATTCAACCCCATACACACACAGAGACACGCATGCACACAGACACATTGAATACACATTTGCTTGCACACGTGCCCACACACGTTTGCACAACTCAGTATGTCATGAGTGTCAATTATTTTTCCCATCCACCACCAAGCTTTTGTTTCCCTGGCCGACCAGCTGTTGCCATGGCATCAGGAAAGAAGAAGATGATGAAGATCAGATGACGGTGAGAAAGCTGCCAGCGTCAACACTACCAATGGGATCTTAACATGACCGACACCGCTTCAGCAAATTATCAACCATCCCAAATGGCCCTTCAGAATGAAGGAGGTAAGTTGTCTCTGTGGGTAACTCCCACATATCATTCACGAAGCATTGGGTGTCTAACAGAGAAAATTTCTGACCGCATTTCCCTGAGCTATGTCGCTGAGTGTAAAAATGAGATACACAAATGTGCACACACATACCCACATACACTAGTATTAGTGTATGTTACTTGTACTAGTACAAGCACTAGTACACAAAAATGCAAACACTCAAATTTCCGCCGACACATGCACACACAGTTTACAGAGACCTTTGGTGGCACCTCCCTCAACAGGTTGTCATGTTCAGACAGACGATGCCAGTCCGGTGGAGAAAGGCAGGGCCTTCTGTAAAGGGCCTTCCGTAAAATATAAAAGTTAGACTATACTGTAAGATTGGCATTTTAAATCTGGTCCATATACAGGGTTTATCTGAAGCATCTTTGTTTTGGCGTAGGTCATTTTTTGGTAACAGCGGCGCATAATCAAATCAAGCAGTGGTCAATATTGTAGCCATAGGGTAAATACTGATGCCAAATCCACTAGCACTTATGTACTGTGTATGTATGTAGGAGAGGTATGTATCTGTGTGTTCAAACTTTGATGTGGATTTGTATGACGTGTTGCCATAGTATATGAGGCATCAGTATGTACCAAGTCAGCACCCAATCTGTCCCTGATATGTGAACAGCTGTGTAAGAGCATGTGTGTGTACAGTTGTGGTCAAAAGTTTACATACACTAGTGAAGATCATGTATGCCATGGCAATATAGGGTTTTCAATAAACTCTACAACTCTTATTTTTCTGTGATGGAATGATAAGGAGCACATATTTCTTTGTCACAGAAAACATTCATGAAAAATGGTCCTTTTACGAATTTATTATGGGTCTTTTGAAAATGTGTCAAAATCTTCTGGGTCAAAAATATACATACAGCACCTTGAATTACCAATTTGGTGATGTAGAAAAAGTTGTTTCAATCCAATTTGCTTTTTGGCATGGCCTCCTAACTTCTTACGAGTGATTATGATTGACTCCAGCTGGTGACTTCTTTCAGTCCATGTAAATAGGGCTTGTTTGACACATTCACTAGACTCAGCCAGAAATACTACAATGGGAAAGTCTAAGGAGCTCAGCACGGATCTGAAAAAGCGCATCATTGACTTGAACAAGTCAGGAAAGTCCCTTGGAGCCATTTCAAAGCAGTTGCAGGTCCCAAGATCAACTGTGCAAACAATTGTTTGTAAGTATAAAGTGCATGGCACAGTTGTATCATTGCCACGATCAGGAAGAAAACGCAAGCTATCACTTGCTGCTGAGAGAAAATTGGTCAGGTTGGTCAAGAGTCAACCAAGAACCACCAAAAAGCAAGTCTGCAATGAGTTGGAGGCTGCTGGAACACATGTGTCAGTGTCCACAGTCAAGCGTGTTCTACATCGCCATGGGCTGAGAGGCTGCCGTGCAAGAAGGAAGCCATTACTCCAGAAGCGGCACCTTACGGCTCGACTGAAGTTTGCTGCTGATCACATGGACAAAGACAAGGCCTTCTGGAGGAAAGTTCTGTGGTCAGACGAAACTAAAATTGAGCTTTTTGGCCACAATGACCAGAAATATGTTTGGAGGAGAAAAGGTGAGGCCTTTCACCCCAAGAACACCATACCTACCGTCAAACATGGTGGTGGTAGTATTATGCTGTGGGCCTGTTTTGCTGGCAGTGGAACTGGTGCTTTACAGAAAGTAAATGGAATAATGAAGAAGGAAGACTACCTCCAAATTCTGCAGGAAAACCTAAAATCATCAGCCAGAAAGTTGGGTCTTGGACGTAGTTGGGTGTTCCAACAGGACAATGACCCCAAACATACATCAAAAGTGGTGAAGGAATGGCTAAATCAAGCTAGAATTAAGGTCTTAGAGTGGCCTTCCCAAAGTCCTGACTTAAACCCCATAGAGAATATGTGGACTGTGCTGAAGAGACAAGTCCGACTCAGAAAACCAACAAATTTAGTTGAACTGCACCGATTCTGTCAGGAGGAGTGGTCAAAGATTCAACCAGAAGCTTGCCAGAAGCTTGTGGATGTCTACCGAAAGCGCCTAATTGAGGTGAAAATGGCAAAGGGACATTTAACCAAATATTAACATTGCTGTATGTATATTTTTGACCCAGCAGATTTTGTCACATTTTCAAAAGACCCATAATAAATTCATAAAAGAAAAAATTTTCATGAATGTTTTTTGTGACAAAGAAATATGTGCTCCTTATCATTCCATCACAGAAAAATAAGAGTTGTAGAGTTTATTGAAAACCCTATATTGCCATGGCATACATGATCTTCACTAGTGTATGTAAACTTTTGACCACAACTGTATGTATGGTGTAAGAGTAGATTGTGTGTATGGATAGTGTGTATCCATGGCGAGTGTGTGTACAAACCAATCAACAGCTGCCAAGTTCCCCAACCAACTCTTACACACACATACATGAGCACTGTAGCAGAGACCACACCATCATACCACAATCAGGAATTACCAACCAATGCTCAGAGGTTTAACCAGGCCTTGGAATAACTGGTTCACGTCTGAACAAAGGATTTCCATTAAGACAGACATTTAATGGATTACAAACATCTCACAAAGACAATATAACTCATTGGATACTAAAAGAACTATAGGAACTGTGTGACCATTTAGAATTTTAAAGTTCTTTAAATGCTGTGTTGATGTAATGTGTTTAATGTAACTCCCTTCCCCTTTGTTACAAATAGGTCATTCTTAGTACCCAAATAATCATGCAATATTAACAAAACCATTTCTGAGTGTTGTATGGACATACGTTGGAATCTACACACCTCACAGACATCTGGAATATTTCAACATCGGACATTTCACACCTCAATGTGAAACCACAGGACAGAAACATCACTCCAACACCTGAACCAATAAGGAGGTGTCCCTCAGAAAGAGACGCACCCCCTTTGTTACAGTGTAAAGGCCGATCACAGACATTTACATTCAGTTTCAACATACGGTTTACCTGAGAACACGCGATCTCAGATTATTCGTCTCTTTGAGCCAAATCCACACCAGAACTTTGAGGAAATATTCAATACTTTTCCCTGACTGATCACCAGGAAAAACTCGACCCTGCCTTTCTTCAACTACTACAAAGTAACTGACTAACTAATTTTCTTACTAGTGAACATTGGCATTGTTTGTGAAATATGTAAATTGTGTTAAGTAATGAATATTTAAGCCTCGTGTTAGCATAGGTCATTGTCCCTTTTTCTCCTACTAGGCCAATTCTTCCCCCCTGATCCCTGTCTGCCCCTGTCTGTCATATTCGGTATAAAAGCACTGTATTGTTATCCAACTAACCTACATAAATTCTGGTATTTGTTATCATCATTTCATTTGCTTTAAGCGCCAAAGTCGCAGAATTGCGACTAGCAACATTGCTGATTAAAACAGGCTGTAGCTATAAATGTGGGGCCGAATCTTTTTTTTACTTTTCACCAGGTGATAGTGGACATGTGTTCCTGTAATATAATCACCATTTATGGGCATGTTTTTGTTAAAAGTTTTTGAGAAAAACTAGTTTGTAAAACCCCCTCCCGACCAGTGACGCAGCTCTGCTTAGACGCTGCTAATCAATGATAGAAGGGCTGAGCGGGGAGTGTTTTTTTTTTAGTTACTCACGATACCAAGAGGTCGGTTTACCGTCAACAAAGTATTTATTCAGGTATTAGATGACTCAGATTCCTTAGAGGAATGACATGCAGTCTGTCTAGTGAAGCATAAACTGACGTTAGTAGTGACTGGGCGTCCATGCACAAAGTCCACAATCAGCACACTGTATAGCGGATGCTTCAACTCAGCCTGGCTGGGGTGGAAGCATTCTGCAAACGCCAAGAAGGGGTCATGTTCGAGGTGGCAGGGGGGCTCATAACACCGCAAATATGGGTGGAAACTACGATTGAAAACATGCCTGTTTCCACACAGATCCAGGAAATAGTACAACTGCATTTTAAATGTGGTTCTGAGCATCAGTGTGGTCAATACAATACAGTAAACGTATTTCTGTCCCAAATTTAGTTTCATACTAAAGATATTTCACATGGAATGTTGAATGTATTCCCTTATCTCAAACTACTTTCAAGTTATAGCCTTTTGAAACCTTTGAGGTTTCCATTTTCTATTATGGCTGCCACCTTGTGACGTCATCATATGCAAATTAGATGAAAAAACTTCATTCCCATCACAAACTTTGAGTGATACTGAACATTTTTCTCATTGACAGTATACCTTTATCTCAAACCACTTTCAAGTTATAGCCTTTTGAAATCTTGATATCAAAATTTTATATTTTCTTGGAAAAACCCTGGCACTTAAAGGGTTAAATAAACCTTTGTGTATAAAATTCTCCGTCATCGGATCTGCGCTAATTTTTAGGAACACACAACTTAAGATCGACTGATTATAAGAGGCGTTACACTTTATTCATCCACAATGTTTTCCTCAATCCCCTTTCCAAATATTGAGGTGGTGCCCAGTTTATTAAATATTCTACAATATATGCGATACATCCTCCCTTTAGTAGTACGTTTATAAAGACAATTTATAGACACCGCAACAAGCACATACACACCAGATCACGGGTGGGCCTGCAGGATAAAAAGGATGCTTATTATCAGTACACAAATCACCAATATTTTAGACACTCTTACAGTCATAAACCAACCGGTGAATATAATAGGTTTGGAAAATTATTTAGTTTATGCTGTGATTGAGAGAAGGACTGTCTTTTAAACAGTCAAAATCTTGATAAACAGTCAAAATATAGTTATGTCAGATGTTGGGGCATCTATAATATGTTTGTCTATTTTTACAACCGGAGGCTGTAAGGGTCTATGTTTCCAAGAACCGTAACTCTGCTGAGCTCTGATAGCGAGCAGATTTTTCTGAGATTTTGCGATTGGTAAACATCAGTCCTTCTAGATTTGCAACCATGCTCTGGAAACTCTCTCACACAAACACACGTGCACATGCACACACAAATTACAAAGTCAAGAAGACAGTTTCACGTGCTTTTTTTGTGCACTGAATCCCTGATTGCGTGTTTGTTCATCTGTGTGTTTGTTTGTGTGCTTGTTTATCAGCTTTAGTGGTGACTGATCTTTTGTGTGTATTTGTGTAATAGCACTGTCGTTGCTGAGCACTAGCTATAGTAAGCGCCACAGTAATACAACTGGGGAACACTAACTTTCTAATGGCAGATGAACTGAACAGGAAGGGAACTGACAGTCCAGTTTCCCAGAGAGACCCCCAATATATGCTCTATTACACCCCATCACAACCAATCAGCATCTCAAACAACCTCAGTCGCTCTGTCCAAGACTGTTTAGTGTCCTTTTGTGCTGTAATTTTCTGGCACTTGTATTCTCCTCCACAGTGTACCTGTGTATCGAGTGTGTGTATTTGAGTGTCAAAGTGTATGTCATTCGCCAGGACAGTGGCAGTGGTTTAGCCGCAGACGGTGTGACAAATCGGTCACACTCAACAGAACCTGTCACACACAAAGAACTTCATCTTCTCGTTGCCAGGGTAACTGCTTTGAGTGACAGACGAAGAGGAAGACGAAAGAGGTAAGGCGATGGGGGTCGCTGCTTGCATGTGCGTCTGCTTTCTTTAATTTTTCTTAGGACTGTCTCCCTTCCTCCCTCCTAATCTCTTTCCTCTGTCACCCAATTTCCTTTTCACTATCACCCAATTTCGATTTTGTCTGTGTCTCTCTTGCCACTTTTCTCGTTCTTGAGCATTCGCCGATCTTTGTGTGTTTTTTTCTGGTCATTTTAGTCATGTTAGTATTATTACCATGATTTGTCCTCATACATTTCCAGACATTGCTCACACTCTATTTCTCTTCTTCTCTCTTCCTACCCTCATAATTCCACCCTCCCTCAGCAGTATTCCAGGCAGACTAGCCTGTCGGCTGGTCTAATTCAGGCTGACAGGACATTCATCATTATCCTATCCACAGCCTTTAACTGCCTGAAAAAGAAACATCACTGAGAGGTGTTAGTGGGTTCGTCCCTCATTTCATCTCGATTTCTCCTTTTTAAATTATGATATGCATGTGCACATGTGTGCACACATTTACACATGTACATGCATCCAAAGCACACGCAAACACACACACAGGGCCGGCTCTACCTAATCTATTTAATATAGCTCTAGGCGACCGCCTATGTCGCCTATGCCAAGAGCCGGCCCTGCACACACACACACATACATATCTCTCCCAGAGTCTAGAGAAATGATCCACAACTACTGTACTTTCCTCCTATGGGGTGGTTCTAATTTATAACCTTCATTTGACCAGGTCCAACACTCTCTCAAAGCTTGTGGGACGTTCATCTCAGTTTCTCAATTCTTGACAAACTGAGCTGCTACAAGCTGCTACCTCCCCCTCCACACTCTACTGCTTTTTACCGTCATTGCCTATCTCTCCACAGTGCTCTCTGAAATCAGGAATTTGAGCATCAGAAAAATGCACCTGCCTTTCTTTGTGTTGTGTATGTATGTCAGTGGTTTGTGTGTGGTGGAATGTGTGTGTGTGCTTGATAGAGTGAGTTTGTGTTTGGTAGAGTGTGAGGGCTTGTGACAATCGTCTCTTCACGTAGAAAAGTAATGACATAGACAAAGGATTACGGTTCAAACATCTTTACAAAATGAGTGGGTAGATGACATGCGTGTGTGCATGGTACTATGTGGCTGTGTTTGTGTGTGTTGTACTATCCCTTCAGGATTGCGTGGGTGAGTTGTGCCACCACACACCATGGGTTCAGGGTGAAGGGGCATACACACATACACACACACACACACACACAAATTCTTGCTTCAGTCGCCTGCAAAAGAGCAAAGTAACATTGTAAAAGGAGATTACACGGCTTGGTGACATGTCTGAAGCAGAATCCAAGGCGCGGCCTCTGAACCTACATCATGAGCTGGAGGCAAGGCTGCACTGGGTGGTTTGTAAACCAGAATACTTTTATTTTCTTTTGTTGTGGCCGTAAGTTTAATACAGGCAGGTATCTTTAAATATTTTATTATTACAGGTCTAAGGCCTGAAAAGTAAACAAGATGTGAACAAAAAACTTTGTCCAAGTAATTTAAATACTCAAGCGGTGTTCCCACATTTTTGTGAAATATATACTGTATTTTTTGGTCCCTAAGATATTCACAGTTCCAGGTGAGACATAAAAGAGGAGAGAGAGGAATCAGCATCCATCACACCACAAGTGGATCCTGCAAGATGTTCAATGTTGCAGTTGATATTGTGGGTCATTCACGCTTACTTTATTTCTGTCTTTTCGCTATCACTGTCTTCATTTTACTTCATCACTTCCATAAAATGCATGAAAACAGAGAGTGAGCATGAGAAAGAGTGAGAAAGAGACAGAGATAGAGAGGGAGCAGCGTGGAATCTAATCAAACCAAGGATACTTCACTGATTGCCTCTTCAAAAACAAGAGGGATGAAATTGGTTTGGTTTGTTTCTGCAACACAGCTCACAGACAATTGATACAAATTTGTGCTGAGTAAGAAACAAAAGGAGCTTTAAAACCAAATAGCAAAATTACTCGGTTCACAAATCGCAACTGTGGCAAAAGGATAATCGGGAGTGTCACTAGCATTCCCCCTCTTTTTCTTTCTTCCCTCAAATAATCACACAGCTTGTTTCTGTCAGACCAGCGTGTGAACAAGGTGAAACTCTTGGCAGGATTTGACTAACTCATCTATGTGTGTGTGTGTGTGTATCTATGACTATGTGTGTGTGTGTGTGTGTGTGTGTGTGTGTGGGGGGGGGGGGGGGGGGCATCAGCAGAAAAATTGGCCTCCGCGAACCCCCCTCCACCTCCTCCATTCAGATACCAGTGACCAGCGAAGGCCGATCCCTTCAGATTAATTTGGGTCCTAGTTCAGACTGGGGTGCCCTGAGGTCACACCCTTGGCCCTCTCCATGGACAAGGACCCCTGACATGTATATTTCCTGTATTGCATTATGTCACCTCCTATCAACTCAAAAACTACAGATGGAATTTAAAGTCTTCAGGTGAAAATCTATTTAAACAGCTATGCTTTCCTTTACTGTGTTGCCATGAAACTTGAGGAACATACAGATTCCTAAAACTGATTCATCAGTAAAGCAGTATGTCAGCCGCTGCCTGTCGAAAGAAATGTGGCTTAATCAACAGACAACAACAGCAGCAACAAAAACAACGTCGCCCCAAACATTAAGTGCTACACCGGCTAATTAAAACATAAGTAAATCACAGCCTTATGAGTTGTAATTGAGCATAATTGCAGAGTTGTTGCTGTATCATGGTTAATTGGTTGGCATTGCTAAGATAATGAGAAAAGTTTGATTACTTTATGCTAAGTGTGTTAGCGAGGTAGCAGGTGGTGTTCAAGGAGGTGTCACAAGCGTTCTCCCTTTTTATGTCTCCATTCAGCTCTCCCTTTCAACTGAGGTAGGGGTTGGGGGGTGGGTCTATGTACCTGGCCCATGTAATCAGTGTGCTCTTGGTCTCACATACACTTCTGAGCAGAATAGTTGTCTCCTGCTCTCTGTCTCTATCTATCTCGCTCTCGATTTCTGAAACATTCACAATAAACTGCCAAGAATAGCTTCTGTCTACAAAAGCAGCTTGATATGCTGACATTCAGTCAGGGTTATCATTGTGCAGAATGGCAAGAATCATTCTGCTCCACTCATCTAAACTTCGACGTGTAAACATAAAGATATGACACATTTCCGTTTACAAGTTTTCTCAATTGCTTGGGCACATTTTTCAAAACGGTCAGAGTGCAAATGTCATAACTGTTCGCTGGAACTTCAGAAATGTATTGCATGTCTGCAAAAGGCAGTTACTCACCCAAAACATTTCATTCATGGTTCAAAACCTAGTTTTAGTGTCAGTAATTTGGCCAAGACATATAAAGTATATTTGTCATCTTTTGATGACAGTTGTTTTTTCACTGTGTGTGTGTTTTCTCACCATGGAAATTCACTGAGGTTGAAAAAAATCTGATATGTGTCTAGAAATCTCTATTTATACAATACATTTATTTTGTACGAATGTATTACATGTAAAGTAAAATTTTGCTTGTTCATTTACTGTACACTTCATATGTCTCAAATTTTCAGTAAGAATCGACTCATCAATATGGATCAACGAGTAATATGCAATTAGTTGTTTTGAAAACCGCAGACAATTTTACTGTTGAAGAAAGGGTTTTGTACGTCTCTTTATAAATGGCGTGACTAAATTGAGCTGAGTTCTGGAATTAATACGTATTTATCAATATGCAGATTGGGAGAGAAAAAACAGACCTCTGACAACAAAATTAAGACGAAACAAAGCTTAGATCTCAATCATGTCTCTCTTCCCTCTAAAGGGGCGAGAGGACCATTTTTTATAGGGCACAAGAATGTAAACATAGATAGTGACAGGCAGGCAGTAATTATGTTACAACAGTCTTCAGAGAAAGAGATTCACTGCTCCTAACTCATGACCACTCTCTGACAAGAGATCATAGGTGTCACAGTTCTGCTCCATTCTGCCATCTACTGGTATCTTTCCCCTCACTTGTCCCCAACTCTCCACACCTGTATCAGCCCTGGCTGCATATAAACCTGCTCCTGTCTCTGCTTCAGTGCCAGATCGTAATAGTCATGCCTGACTTTCCAGCGTTTATTCCCAGACTGATCACTTGTTGCCGACCTCATCTGTCCCTGACCTGCCAACTTCATCTCTGCCCTGGATATTACCTCAGCCTTCTATTTTTTTGGGCCCACCACCACCCCCCCTCGTTGGAGGACTACTTTATTTTTTAATTCAATTTATGTACAAGTAGTGAAGTAGTAGTACTCCAGACTGGCCCACATCCACCCTTTTACCAATATCTGTGTTGGTTATAAAGAACAAAAAGGGGAAAGTAAATAACAATAATTACTTAAATAAGTCTATGACTAAGTCTTAATAAGTCTATGAATAACAAAAAATCCGGCCAAATGAAACTAATTACAGGGGGATGCGGACAGACAAGGTGATGGACAGACATATATAGACAACTAGAAAAAAAATCCTAAAGAAATTTTGAGTGTGCGTTACTTTGGCCTGGGACTCTCCCCCATACATCACTGACACTGTTGAGTAATTTGAGAATTTGACTTCTACCATTGCTTAGGTATGTGACAGATCAAGCTTTCAACAGGTGTTCTTATGCTGATGCACTAGTAGTAGCGTAAGCACTAATTTCAGCAGGATTAAAGACAGCTCCACTTGAGTACAATGCCACAGTTTAAGTAGTAAGCAAGCAGTAAACAATTGGTCACTCTGTGTCAGGTAGCACTTTACATTAAAGTTCAGTAGCATAGTAATAGTTTGGTTATAATTTGATTATAGTGATAAATGCTTTCAAAAACTTAGTGTAAAATGACCCAAATACATCCAATGCCAGAATTAGGCCATTAACGGCTATAACTTTGGTATTAGAAATACACTTATTATCAACATGATACCGCAGTATAAATATCAGAAAACATTATAAACTTATACAGTTTCCGTGTTGAATGTCAAATCAATCCAAATGCAATCAAACATCCTAACAAATCAGGATTTAGCAAGAAGCTAGCATCAAAATTCACAAAAAGCACTAGGCCACACAGTTCTGATATCACACTAACAAAAACAGTGCTTTTTATGCAACATTAATGAAGAAAAACACACACACATATATATGTATCTATAGATAGATACATATACTATATGTGCATACACACAGGCAGTCTGTACATTAATGACTTAATGATGAACTAAGGTGGACAGTCCAAAAATTTCCTAAATGTTTTTGCTATTCGTATGCAACATAAGCCAATTTAAGTCAGATTATTTATTTATTTATTTAAGTCAGTTATTTATCTTTTGCCGTTTTCTCACAAAAAAAACCTTTTTATGCAAGATTTTTGAAAAGTTCCACCACTTTAATCTTGGATTTTGTGGCACCCCGGGAAACTTTTGTCATCATAGAACGTTCAGATTTCAATGCATTTCTATGGGATTTTCATCAACATGACTTCAACTTGATTTTTATCAAAATGTATATATTTTTTAATTGATTAAACATACCTTAATTTGAAGAAAACAACCTAACCTTTCGTTTAAGATATGTCTCCCGGTTGTGCTGACCCTCTATGTAAGGTAGCCAAACCTTCAAAAACTATAAGCAATATTTTCATATACTTTCTCAATGTTGATCGCAACCAACATTTGATAGAATTAAGGTGTAAGTGTCTACATGCTAACTGTCATATTTGTTTTTAATTTATTGCAAGTAGTCACTAGTTATTGAGCTCTGAAAAGGACGTGGACCTGAAAATTCCGGTGCCATTTTCATAGGATTCGCTTTTAGCCACATTCAGGCTAAATATGACGTCAGAGATGTTCGATTCAATGTGTTTGCTACCTGCGCTCTAGAATCACTTGACAGTTGGTTAGCTTGGCAAGGAAAAACGCGTTCTATTGTCCACCCTAGATGAACTGTCAATCAACCCATTCAGTGCAATGAATCAGTTAGTAGCAGACACACAGGTTCAATCATCTATAAACTACAGGACTACAGGACTCTGCATACAACATTAGCCAATAGTTTGCAAGGTCAACCAGTATCCAGACGATTATGAATGTTTTACAGCAAGCCCCCCCAACAATGGAAATAGCAATTCCAAAAAGACCTATATTTATTCTCTATGGAGCGGCAACTTCCGTTCATAGCTGCCGATCCCGACCACCCACATACCTCCCCAATACCTGGTTCGATTTGTCTGGACCCCACCACATTAACTCTGGCCTCAAACCCGTCCAAAATCGGCCCGCCGAGCCCCCCGCAACGTCACAATCTCCGCTTGAAAGTGAAAGTAAATAAATCGCGATTCTCAAACCCCTCTCACAATTTAGGCTCATATCTCATCAACCCAACCTCCCACACACCTCCCCAATATCTTGTTAGATTCCTATGGACCCCACCACATGAACTCCGCTCTCAAACCCCCCTGCACAAGCTTCCCCGCCCCCCCCCTCCGAAAACGACCCTAAACTGTCAAAATTGACACAAATAACCCCCCCCCCACTACCCTCCCCACAACCCTCCACTACCATCCTGACTGATAAGCGCATGAATACATATGAGCCCAAATGTTAAAGAAGTCAAAACCCCACATCTTTGATAGCATGCTAGCGAAACATATGCTGATGCACTAGCAATTAGCGTAAGCGCTAATTTCAGCATTGGTCGCTAATGGTCGCAAACAGCATATCTTTACAGCTAGTTGGAATGTCAGTTGTAAATCCTGACTGATAAGCACATGAATTCCTATGAGCCCAAATGTTAAAGAAGTCAAAAACCTACATTTTTGATATAATGCTAGCAAAAGTTGGAAAAAGTTGGAGTTGGAAAAAGATGTTCGCTTACCTCAGACTTTAGAGACAGAGAGGAAGAGTTGAGTTGGAGTACAGTATATAAATCCACCCGAAACAAAAAGAGCCAATTTGATTCCTCCAGTAAATATCCTCCAATTAAAGTTATTAAATGTCAAATGAATTACTTCTCATAAAATGGCCACCGTCTTCCCCTCTCCTCTTTCAAGCACTCTGAGGTTGCTAAGTAACGAACTAATAAGTTGCAGCTGGAACTGCCATGGCAGTTGGATGGAAAAGTCAGAGAGAAAATGCTTACAGCACCCCTCGAACAGGAACGATTTCTGGCCAAACTGTATTTTCAATCATAAAACCAGGTAAACGTGAAGCAGGCTGAGCCCTTCCTGAACGTCTACATAGGCATTTTGTGTTGATAAGTGAAGAAATGTACGGAGCCCCTAAAGTCCCAAAAGTTGGATTTTTTTTTATCTTGTGCGCACAAGTTATTATCTTGTGTGCACAAGTTATTATCTTGTGCGTACAAGATAATTATCTTGAGGGAACACGTTATTATCTTGTGCGCACAAGATAATTTACTATGAACTCATATGCATCTCTAAGGACTTCCGATGTACACAGCCACGATATAATGGAGAGAACTGAGCTAATCAAGTTTTATTTTATGTATTATTATGTATTTATGTATTTATCACATATTGCATTTTCATTCCAAGATGAAAATAAAACTTGATTAGCTAAGTTCTCTCCATGATATCAATCAATCAATCAATATCCTTTATTTAACCAGGTAAAATTCATTGAGATTCAAATCTCTTTTTCAAGAATGACCTGGCCAAGAAGGCAGCACCATGATACAATAAGAACAATCAACCACAATTCTCATACACCACATTCAACGTCAAGTAAAATACAATACAAGATCAGGGACAACAAGACTATATGAAGATTGAAATGAGTTAAAAATGAAATAAATAAACTGGGGACAGAGGAATGAATAAACCCGGCCGTTATCAGAAAATAGCTTTACAAGCAATTGCAATATCGCACACACACACACACAACACAATCGTTGTGTTATGCATTTATAGTTCTTCCCTTGGCACTTATTGGTTCTCATGATGTATGATTCACAATCTAAAAAACCGACTGTGTTCGGGGTCTATCACGTTGCTATGCTCAATGACTGATGCTCTTTGTAAAAGCTCTCGTAAGTCGCTTTGGATAAAAGCGTCTGCTAAATGAATAAATGTAATGTAAAATGTAAACGTAAATATCGTGGCTGTGTACATCGGAAGTCGTTAGAGATGCATATGAGTTCATAGTAAATTATCTTGTGCGCACAAGTTAATGACTTGTTCCCTCAAGATAATTATCTTGTACGCAGAAATCCAACTTTTGGGACTTTAGGGGCTCCGTAGAAATGTGCTCTTGGGAGCAATTTAAAAAAGTGTTTTTTAGTTACTTTCCCGCCACTTTTAACATGGGAGTCTATGAGGCTGTTCATGGGTGCTGAGGCCAAATCTTCGCGTGTCAAGCTAAAACAATAAATCTGACAGATAAAGTAAGGCAAGTGTGAGCTAGAGGACAAAATTTCCTACGTTTCTATGTATAAATTGTGTCTGTAGTGGTGCATTTGAGGCCACGGTAGTCGAATACGTTTTATTTTTTCACAGATTTTTCTCTCTCCTCTCCACTCTAGCGATGACATCACGCACTCTAGCTCTCAAACATTCTCTCCATTGACACCCATTCATTTTTTTGGTATGGTTTTTGGCAATTTTTGGCAAAATTGTTTACCAAAAGTCTTTGAAAAATCATAGCACACGTTGCGGAGTTCTGCATCCAGAGATCCAAATATAGTCTTATTTTGTTGATTTTGTGAGATGTCAATTAAATTGAAGAGTCTACGGATATTGTCGGAGGCATACCTGTTCTTTATGAATCCAGTTTGGTCTGGGTGAATTATTGTGGACATAACTGTTTCTATTCTAGTTGCTAATAATAATAATAACAATAACAATAATAAGAATAACACTTATGCCCATATGTTGTTTGTAGACTTCAGCTCTGCTTTCAACACTGTCATCCCCTCCAAGCTGATCACCAAACTTGGAGGGTGCTGCGAGCGATTTCCAAAGACGGGGGGCGCACGTAGTGATCTCGCCTAGGGCAGTAAATTTGGTAGAGCCGGCCCTGGGTTGGTTTACTTGAGTGGTCCAGGATGGATGGAATAACAGATTTATCTTTCTTGTGTTGTAACATGTTTGCTTAAAACTTGCCTGGTTTATTACTGAAGTTAAATTTGTCATAATTGAGTTGCTGGATACAGAATAGAGTTTCTCTGCGAATGATGCTGTATGCTGTCCAGTTGTCTGTTGGTGTTTTAATTCAGTTTGTATAACATCTGAGGGGTTGTGAGATAGTTGGATAGTTAAGTGTTTAATAATTTATTTTAATGTGTTTTCTAATTTCTGCTGCTGTTTTTTTTGTGTGATGAATATTATATGATTATGCCTCTGATTACGGTCTTGCCTGTTTCCCAAAGTATAGATGGTGAGGTCTCTGGAGAGTTGTTAGTTTCCAGAAAGAATTCCCACTCTCTTCTAATTAAGTTGGTGAAATCTTTGTCTTCCAGGAGCGATGTATTTAGGTGAAGGTTTGTTGGCTGATTGTAAGGATAAGGATAAGGAGACAGGGGCATGGTCACTGATCACAATAGAATTAATCTTGTTATCTGAGATTAGGTTGATGAAAGTATTACTAATCAAAAATAAATCTATTCTTAAAGAGGATTTGTGAACTGAGATGTATGAGTATTCTCTTAAAGATGGGTTCCTTGTTCTCCAAGTATCGCTAAGACCATAGTCGATCATGTATTGTTTAATTATTTCAGATGAGTGCCAGTTCTGTGTGCTGATATGGTTGCTAGAACGGTCCATTGATGGATAAAGGACAGTGTTGAAATCTCCAGCTACTATGAGATTAGAGGAATTGAGGAGAAAGGAGAAAAGATTATTAAAGAATGATTGGTCGTCATTATTTGGGCCATAAATGTTAGCAAAAGTGAGAGCTGTGTGATTAATTGTGACGTTGATATTGATAAATCTACCATTTGGGTTGCTGACAGATGAATTGAGAGTTAGAGGGATGTTTTTGTTAATCAGGATTGAGACTCCCCTTTGTTTGCTATTGAAGGTAGAAGAAAATATTTTGTCAAATTGTCCCCAATTTTTTCTTATGGATGTGGGCCTGATAACATAAGAACATTGAACATATAGAGACATACAAGCATTGAACATATAGAGAGATCTAGGAAGAGTAGGGATAACTGGAGAGGAGGAGGGGGAGAGAGTAGAACATGGAGAGAGAATAGCACAGTCAGTAGCCTTGAAAACTGTTGCAACATGTAAACATGAGAGCCTACAGCCATGTGGTGATGTCACGGTCACAATATAAAGTTCCATCCACGTAAAGTTTGTCTACTGACGGCACATTTTCCTTTTCCTCGAAAATCCTTCATAATGGGTAAGAACATTTTTCGTCGTTGTTGTATTTCCTTGGGAAATTGATCATTCATTCCAAATTTTGAACATTTTAGATATTTGCCTCTGCTTTTAATCAACTATTTCTGTTTGAAATGCTCAAACTTGGCTATTATTGGAGCCGGGTTATTCGCTGTGTTGGGTTTTGAGAGGCGGTGAACTCGGTGGAATGTTATTTGCTCCACGGTGTCTTTGGAGAGTTTTAGGGAAGTTTCCATAAACTCTTTTAGAGCCCCCTCCGGGTCATCAGGGTTTTGTTTGGGTATACCGGAGAATATCAAGTTATCACGCATACTGCGGTACTGAAGATCAAGGAGAGTGAATTTCATTGATTTGTTGTCGTCAGAGAGTTGCGTTACTTCTGCGGGTAGAGTTTTAACAGTTCCTTTAAGTACATTGTTTTCTTGTACTAGCGATTCAATCTGAAATTGCGAGAATTCAAGACTGGCCTTAAGCTCCCTGATGTCATCGCGGAGCAATTCCAATACAGCCAGTTTTGAGTTTATGGATTCGAGTACACTGACCTCAGCTGTCATGTAGAGCCCATCGTCAGTTTTGGTGGGCGATTCCCTCTTCTTTTTCTTGCTTTCTTGCTTGCTTGACATGGTGTCTTCTGTGACTTCCCTCTCTCTCAGCCTTCTGTCTGCAACCACAAGTTCTGCCTATCCCCTTCTGGTTACACACCTCGTCGGCTCTGCGGCTACACAGCCCACCCCTGGACCTATCTGCCTGCTAGGTAATCCACCTGTGGCTAGCTTTGCCTTCAAGTCTCCGTATAAACTGTAAGAATCCAGTACCAAATACAACCATTACCGATTGCTATTCTGTCTGCCTGTGCTGCTTTTGGGTCCTCACCATACCTGTGACAGTACAATCTGGCCAGACATGGACCCAGCACACACGGCTATGGATCACCTGGAGAAGGTAGAAGCAATGCTCCAGCACCACAAGGCGCTGCTGCTTACCAGTTCAGCAGATGTCCGACTGAGAGTGACTGAACAGGAGCAGGTGTTTACCTCACTAGCCTCGCAGGTCCAACAGCTCGCCACAGCTTTTGCTCAAGCTGTCCCTCTGCCTCCCGAACCAGTCCAGCCTCCACCAGTCCCTGCCTCTCCCCTGCTTCTGCTGTTGCCTCGGAGCCTCGTGTGGGGGTTCCTGAATGCTACCTTGAGGGACGCCGTCCGTTTCTCACAAACTGCTCCATCCTGTTCACTCTCCAGCCCCGCACCTTCGCTTCTGAGGACGCTATGGTGGCGTTCACCGTTCATCTGACAGGGCGCGCTCGGCTGTGGGCAACAGCCAAGTGGGAGCGTCACACTCCAGCGTGCTCCTCTTTCCAAGCCTTCACCGCTGAGCTCCGCAAAAAGTTTGGAGAAGCTTCCCAAGGGTCTGGATGCTTCTGGGTCTGAACCAAGGGTCTCGTTCCGTGGCCGACTACTCCATCCATTTCCGCACCCAGGATAGCTCCAGTGAGTAGAATCAGGCTGCCCAGTGCGACACATTCCTGATGGGGCTCGCGGACTACATTCAGGATGCACTGATTTCATATGATCTCCCCACCACTCTCGGTGGCATCATCGAGCTGGCGTCCCGCATCGATCGGCGCATTCAAGCGAGACAGCAGGAGAAACATCAGGGACAACACCAGCCCGCCTCATCTCCAGTGTCTTCCGGGGTGTCGACGCCTTCTTCAGGGGAGCCTGAACCCATGCAGGTTGGTCGGACCAGCCTCACGCCGGAAGAGAGGTGGAGACGCTGCGAGGGGAACCTCTGCCAATATTGTGGCCAAGCGGGACATTTAATTTCCAGGTGTCCGCTAAAAGGTCAGGCTCACCAGGAAGGAAGGAGTTCCTGGTGAGCCATACATCTTGCTCCTCCCCCAGCTCACGATCCCTGTGCCAGTTCTGCCTGGACTGCCTGAGGGATCCCAGACCATCGTTACACTCATTGACTCTGATGCCTCTGATTGCCAACATTATGGACTCTAACTTAGTTCAGCAGCTGGGTGTAGGTCAAATTACCCTGCCAGCTCCAGTCTCCACCAACGCTCTGGATGGCTGACTTCTGGAGACTGTTACTCACAGGACGGTGCCTATACGGATGTTAATTAACAATAATTATCACGAAACACTCCAGTTCCACATCCTGCACTCTCCTCGTCATCCTCTCCTCCTGGGGTTCCCATGGCTCCGACGTCACAATCCACACCTTGATTGGACCACAGGGGCAATCCTAGGGTAGAGTCCATCCTGTCACCAGGTCTGCCTCAAGAAAGCCGCCACACCACAACCTTCTACCGGGACCAGTTCTGCAACCGATGTGCTGGGGGTCCCGGCTGAGTATCTGGACTTGAGGTGGAGGTGTTCTGGAGGTGTTCAGTAAGGCCAAGGTAACCTCCCTTCCCCCACATTGGCCCCAATACTACATTAAAACAGTGGCTTAAAAAGATACTGGACGTTTACAGAATGAAGGAACTTACAGCCAAACTGCGTTTGAAAAATTGACTCTTTCATTAGAAAGTGGTCATTTGTTAAGAGATATTTAGAAAGGAAAGGATTATTGATGGATAGAAAACAGTAATGAAAACTTTACCAATGAGTATGTTTGTGTTTACTTGTTCCTGTTAATTGGATTGTTGCAATTTACAGCGCCCTCCATAATTATTGGCACCCCTGGTTAAGATGTGTTTTTTAGCTTCTAATAAAATAATTTTTCTTTCTAAATATTATAGGACCACAATGGAAAAAAGAGTGAAATCCAGGCTTTAATTCAAGTGCATTTATTCAGTCGAAAAGAAATCCCACATGAAGATTTATTTTTTTTTTTTTACATAAAATCATGTGTTCCACAATTATTAGCACCCCTGATGTTAATACTTTGTACAACCCCCCTTTGCAATCAAAACAGAACCTAATCTTCTCCTATAATGTTTCACAAGATGTGAGAAAACAGAAAGAGGGATCTGTGCGTTCATGATGCCATGCACCCTAACAAGGTTCCCAGGGCCTTTGGAAGAGAAACAGCCCCACAGCATCACCGATCCTCCACCATACTTCACAGTAGGTATGAGGTGCTTCTGTGCATACTCATCTTTTGTGTTCTGCCAGACCCACTTAGAGTGGTTGTTGCCAAAAAGCTCTCTTTGTCTCATCTGACCAAAGCACACAGTCCCAGTTGAAGGTCATGTACCGCTTAGAGAACTACAGACGTTTGCATTTGTGATATTGAGTGAGAAAAGTTTTTTTCCTTGCATGCCTCCCAAACAGCCTGTTGGCATGTAGATAGAGCCTGATGGTTGTTTTGGAGACTTTGTGACCCCAAGATGCTACCATTCCTTGCATTTCTGTGACAGTGAGCTTTGGAGATTTTTTTATTTCTCTCACCATCCTCCTTACTGTGCGTAGTGGCAAAATGAACTTGCGTCCTCGTCCAGGCTTGTTTACCACTGTTCCAGTAGTTTTAAACTTCTTGACAATTCCTCTGACTGTAGATATGGGCAGATGTAGGGGAGTGGCTATTTTCTTGTAGCCATTGCCTGATTTGTGAAGGTCGACACACATCTGCCTTACTTGAATGGCATGTTCCTTTGTCTTTCCCATGTTGAAGAGAAATGGCCTCTGTGTCACGTCATATTTATACCCCAGAGAAACAGGAAGTTATGAATTACTAATTAAATGTTCCTACATACTCTGATCAACTTTGTAAACTACTGTTGAAATGAGAGAAATACTTTTATCACATTTATTTCCTAGGAATTGTTAGGGGTGCCAATAATTGTGGAACAGGTGATGTTTTGAAGTATAATTATTTCTTAGTCAGGGATTTTTTTTCCACGTAAAATTCACTTGAGCTGAAGGTTACATTTTTCAAAAATGTTCAGTGAGAGAGTAAGACTTTTAACACATCTTAAACAGGGGTGCCAATAATTATGGAGGGCACTGTATGTAAACATATGCATCTCTCAATAAAAAAAAAGAAGCCTGCTCTTGTCTTTGCTTCAGTGCCAAATTGTTATAGTGTCATGCAGCGTTTCCAGCGTTTATTCGAGGACTAATCACCTGTTGCCGACCTCGTTTGTCCCCGACCTGCCAACTTTGTCTCTGCCCAGGATATTACCTCAGCCTTCTGTCTGTGACCACAAATTCTGCCTATCCCCTTCTGATTACACACCTACCTACCTACTCAGCTCTGCGGCTACACAGCTTACCACTGGAACAATCTGCCTGCTAGGTAATCCACCTGTGGCTAACTTTGCCTTCAAGTCTCCGTATAAATTGTGTAAGACTCCAGCACCAAATAAAACCCTTACCGATCGCTATCCTGTCTGCATGTGCTGCTTTTGAGTTCTCACCATACCCGTGACAATAGGTCTCTTTCTCCTGACCCCAAACCTTTATTAACCCTGAGACACATGCCAACTAGTATCCAATGACTAGTTCCATTGATTAGTGATTAATGTAAGTACACAAGAAATTCAATTTATTCCATAGTAGCCTACTAACTGTTTGCAGACACATGCCAAAGTGTTTGGAATTTGCTCAAATCCATCAGAAGTAATAACAACACCAAATTTGAGAAAATTGACTAATGTAAACATGGTTCCATAGACACTAAAGGCTACAGTCATACAAACAAGGACTTGTGATAACATTGTGTTTCCATACCATCTTCCTCTATTTCTAAACAAACTAACTTATGATAAAAATTCTAGTGATGTTAATGAACATGTTCAAAATGACCGAATCTTTATAAAGACTCTGGAGTAACGAGCCTTCTCAAAGAGTGGTTGGTAGATTTTTCCGCGCACCGGAACTGTATGCGTACATTCAGCACTCGGAACTAGCAGAAACAGAATATTTCACTCATTTTTTGACTGGGTTTTCAGGTATGAGTCTTACGGTAATTTTTTTACGTTTTGTATCTTTTTTGTATGTTTTTGTATCTTCCGCTATAGCTCCTAGTACTGAGCCTATGCAGGTCAAAAATGAAAATCACAAAAGTAATATGAAATGAACAACGAACAATGACGATTCGCTGCTCCCAACCCATGACCACTCTCTGACTAGATATCATATTTCTCCTGACCCCAAACCTTTAGTAACCCTGACACGTAAGAACAATCTACTTCTTATTAATAGCAAGCTCACATGAGACACATACCAACACACAGGAAACCCAATTTCTTCCACAACCCCAAAATTGCAGGTATGCTTCACGTGGATCTTTAAAAGTAAACAGTACTTTTAATTTCAAGTTTTGAATCCCGTTTTTTCTTTCTCTTTTCAATGTTCAGTCTGCGTAATCCCTGCCCCCCCTCCCCCATTTCTCTCTTCAATGGATAAATAAAAACACACCAACACCTCACAGCTCTGGGCATGGGCTTGACACAGATTCTAAGTGGTTGTGGCATCTCTTGGTGGCTCGGTGGCAAGGGCTTGATGTCTCTCTAAGTGGAATACCAGCAGCCAATCACACGCCTCTATTTAGATTTTCTTATGCATTGTAATTCATAACTTGTTCGTGTCCTTTTGGTCCTGTGTGTGTATGCGTGTGTGTTTGTGTGTGTTGTGAATGTGTGTGTCACCAAGTGTCATATTGCAAATTGGGTTCTCTTCCTCAGGCTGTCAAAATTGACAAGCGGTTTATGAAAAGCATAAACAAGAGAGGGGCCTCCTCTCCTCCTGCCCAGAAATCTATTACACTCCTTATTTCATCAACAACTGAACCTTGGGCTTTGTGAGTATAGTTCAGCAGGCTATTTATCGCTTTCCAATCAGACCACTTCACTACGGAACCTGTTTTTATGTTTTAATGAGGCTGCTATAAAGTATTCTTATTCAGCGTACAATGACCTGTTTTTTGGGAGCATAATTTGTGTTACATTATTTGCAATTTATAGCTTTTATTTCTATTCTTAATCTTTGTGGTCTAAATGAAGTGAGGAATTGCAACAAAACTAAACACTGAGTGGAGATTTAAGCATTAATAAATGTAAAGATTAGATTAGATTCAACTTTATTGTCATTACACAGGTATAGTACAGGGTAACGAAATACAGTTAGCATCCAACCAGAAGTGCAAAACAGTTATGACAACAGAATATAATAATAAATATGGGTATACTCAGAATATACACAGTATGAACAGTATAATCAGAATATACATGAATACAGAATGTACAGATTCAAGTGATTAAGTATGTACAATTAGTGCAAATGATGCAATGAGCAGATGTGCAAAATGAACAGATGTGCAAAATGAGCAAAATGAACAGGTGATGCAGTAACAGATGTGCAGATGTGCAAAATGGGATTATGCAGGTGGTGCAAAGTTAACGAACAGAATGTGCAAATATAGGGTGGCGGGGGTTCTATGGGGGGGCGGGGGTTATATAGGGGGGCGGGGTCTAGTGGAGTTCAGGAGTGTCACAGTTCTGGGGAAGAAGCTGTTCCTCAGTCTGCTGGTTCTAGACCGGAGACTCCTGAGGCGCCTTCCGGAGGGTAGGAGGGCAAACAGTTTGTGGGCGGGGTGTGAGGAATCTTTTCGGATGCTGTGAGCTCTATGCAGACAGCGCTTCCTCTGGATGTCCTCAATGGATGGAAGAATAGTCCCAGTGATGCGTTGGGCGGTTTTCACCACCCGCTGCAGTGCCTTGCGCTCTGCGACTGTGCAGTTCCAGTACCACACTGTGACACAGTTTGTCAGGATGCACTCGATCACACAGCGATAGAAGTTCACCATGACAGCTGAGGACAGGTGGTGTTTCCTCAGTGTTCTCAAGAAAAAGAGACGCTGGTGAGCCTTCTTGATCAGGCCGGAGGTGTTTGTAATCCAGGACAGGTCATCCGAGATGTGGATCCCCAGGAACTTATAGATGGAGACACGCTCAACGGCCATCCTGTTGATTTGAATGGGGTCGTGCGTGTCTCCCCTCTTCCACAGATAAAACGGCCTACACCTAACCATGATGAATTCCAAGTTAGCTGAAGAGTGTATTCTGATGATAACAGAGTCTGTACACCAAGCATAGACCTCCGCCTCTGGTTTTGCCGGAATCCTGCCGGAATCCTGGGCCGTTCAAACATATTCCAATAAACATTTGAAGAATCCTCACAAATTAAATATTATGGTTTTCTATTTCTATTTTTCCATTTCATACAGAATGATCTTAGAAGTTGCAATGTATAATATACACAAATATAAATCCAGCATGGGTTTTTAAGTTACAAAATATACAATTGTACCAGGACTGTATACATTGTAGAGATGCAGTGGTGAATGTCCAGTGGCTCATGGTCATATAAACTAACATTGGCGTGAGGAATTAATATTTGTCCAGTGGCTCACATACTAATGGTGTGGGGAATTGAAAAGTTTGATGGCCACAGCCAGGAATGACTTCCTGCGGCGCTCTGGATTAGTCTTCCGCTGAAGGTACTCCTTTGTCTGACCAGCATGTTTTGGAGTGGATTTGAGGTACTGTCCAGGATGGCGTGTTTGGCCAGCATTCTCCTCTCTGACACCACCGCCAGAGAGTCCAGCTCCACCCCCACTATTTCACCGGCCTTACGGATCAGTTTGTTGAGTCTGTATTTCTAATTCTCTATGGTGTCCACACTAACCACCTAAATGAAAACAGGGGACGGTTCCTTGGGGGCCCCAGTGTTGCTGACCATGCTGTCCGATACACCGTGCTGAGTTTGAGTTTTGATGTTTCAATGACCAATTAACTCTCTCTAGAGATATGACTGTTTAGCCTGTGTTCTGCTCCTCTCTTTCACCAACCATCTCTGGAGGAGGGGATCTCTCACTGAATTGCTCCTTCCAAGGTTTCATAAATGTTTTCTCCCTAGTGAATTTTGAGTTTGAGTGAGTTTTTCCTTGTCTTCCTTGAGAGTTTCGGTTGGTTGAGGGTGTGTTCCATGGGCATATCTGAAGCCCTTTGTGACATTGCTTGTAAAAAGGGCTATACAAATGAATTTCGATTTGATTTGCTGCAGGTGCAGGTGCACATGCTTTGGTCTGCCAGTGAGGTAGTTGACAATCCAGGACATGAGGGGGGCATCCACCTGCATTGCTGCCAGCTTTTCACCCAGCAAGACTGGCCGGATGGTATTGAAAGCACTGGAGAAGTTGAGGAACAAGATCCTCACTGTGCTTGCCAGCTTGTCTAGGTGGGTGTAGCAGTGGTTCAGCAGGAAGATGATGGCGTCCACAACTCCCAGCCGGGGCTTGTAGGCAAACTGAAGGGGGTCCAGGAGGGGTCCAACCATGGGCCACAGCTATTCCAGCACCAGTCTCTCCAGGGTCTTCATCATGTGGGAGGTTAGTGCCACTGGTCTGTAGTCCTTGGAGCCACTGGGATGCGGCGTCTTCAGCACATGGATGAGGCAAGATGTCTTCCACAGAACAGGGACTCACTGTAGACTCAGAAATGCACAAAGCTGGGGGGCACAAACTTTTATCACCCAAGGGTTGACTTTGTCAGGGCCAGCAGCCTTGTTCACGTAGAGTTTCAACAGCTGTTCTCTCACCTGGTCCGCAGTCAGGCACACAGCAGAGGTTACAAGAGGGGGATAAGGGTCGTCCAAACGAGGATGAGCGTCGGCCTGATGGAGAGGGGAGGGGCAGAGTACTCAGAGGAGCTTGAGGGTCATCAGCAGTAGAGCTGGAGAGGGGATGGGCAGAAACCAGTTCATCAAATCTGTTAAAGAACAGGTTCAGATAGTTGCCCCTGTCCAGGCAGCTTTCGACTCCACTGTGGCCAGTTGGTCTGAAGCCAGTAATGCTCCTCATACCGCTCCAGACCTCCTTCGTGTTGTTTACATGTATTTATTTAGCAGACGCTTTTGTCCAAAGCGACTTCCAAGAGAGAGCTTCACAAAAGAGCATTGGTCACTGATCATAGCAACATGATAGTCCCCAAACATAGCGGGTTTATACATTACGAGACATACATCGTGGGACCCAATAAGTGCCAGGCGAAGTGCCATGCGAGCATTCAGCCAAACAAGTTTACAAATTGAAGGCAAGCATCTCCAACGGGCAATAGTGTACTTGAAGGAAGCGAACAATAGGACAACAACAACAACAGCAGTGCACCTGACTGCAAGTACTAAAACCATATGTAGGTTTAGGACCATCAAAAGGACCACAGGTCCCTCAGTTGGAGTTATTATGACCCTGGGGGAGAGGCTGTTATTAGGTACAGTGCCATTGTTATCAAGTGCCATTGAACTCTCGGAACAGGTGAGTCTTGAGTCTTTTCTTGAAGGTGAGGAGACAGTCATTGTTTCTGATGGAGGTGGGGAGTAGAGGTCTGCAATGGGATTGGGTCCCGCTGGGTCCCGCGGGACCCAACGCAAATCTCGCGGGAACGGGCGGTTTCAATTTAACTGCGGGCGGGAACGGGCGGCTAAAAAAAAATACTGCGGGTTTTGTGCGGGATTGTAATAGCTAGGTACGAAGTAGAGCAGAACATTAAACAAGTTGTGTACACCATTAAAACTAAACAAGGCAAGTCCGACAAGCGCTCTCAAAGCTAGCGCGTTTCATCTTCAGTATTCCCGCATCTAGTTTAGTACATTTAGTGTCTGTGGGCGCATCTTGGAAGAGAGACGCACGAGAATGGGGCCGCAGTCGGTCAGCAACATTCTCTTCCTTCATAGCAGTATTGGCAAGTGATTCGTTAAATTCATTTATTAACTTAGTTTATTTTAGGCTATGCTACTACTGTTTGAGCCACTCAGCCTCTCATTGCCATTTGTTATTGAGGTCATAGGCTACATAAAGAGGCGTGTTGGTGGTGTTACTAGTAGGCTGACAATCTTCATATTTATATTGTGATTTGCAAAGCAACCTGTTTTAGGTGCCATGTGATTATGCAAGGTTTATATAAAAGGTACTTTAATAAAACAAAATTATATTTAAATGCGTGTTGCTTTGTCTATTTATGTTCCCATTAAAACGATTGTATAGTAACTCATTCAAGCAGCCCTGTTGGTAAGAGCTTGCTTGCTAACTATATTGGAGACACATCGCGGGTCTGGGCGGGCACGTTGCGCACACTTTGCGGGAGCGGGCGGTAATGGTCAGAAATTCTGCGGGAGCGGGCGGGATTGGTCAGAAATTCAGCGGGAGCGGGTGGTAATGGTCAGAAATTCAGCGGGAGCGGGCGGGAGCGGGATGAAAAAAACAGTCCCGCGCAGTTCTCTAGTGGGGAGTTGATTTCACCATTGGGGAGGCGGACAGGGGAAGCACTTGTATTGGGACCTGGTGCTCTTAAGGGGTGAGGCCTCTAGATGGTTGTCAGAGGCGGACCGTAGGTGGCGGGCAGGGGTGTAAGGCCAAAGGAGAGACTTGATGTAATTCGGGGCAGTCCCATTCACTGCTAGGTAGGTCAGTACCATGGTCTTGAATTTGATATGGGCCATAATGGGAAGCCAGTGGAGGGCAATAAGGAGCGGGTGACATCTGGGGTGAGCATCTGGGTAGATTGAAAACCAGACGGGCTGCTGCATTTTGGATCCTCTGAAGGGGAAGGACTGCGCTTGCTGGAAGCCTGACTAGTAGTGAATTGCAGTAATCCAGCTTTGAGGGGATGAGAGCTTGGATTAGCAGCTGGGTGGAATGTTCAGACAGGTATCTTTTGATTTTACAGATGTTGTAGAGGGTGAATCTACATGACCGGGAGACTGTGGGAATGTGTGCTGTGAGGGAGAGCTCGTCATCTAAGGTAACCCCCAGGTTTCCGGCAGAAGATGATGGGGTCACGGCTGCGAATCCCAGAGTGATAGAGAGATTGTGGGTGATTGATGGTTTGGCCGGAATAATGTGAAATTCTGTTTTGACAAGGTTCAGCCAGAGGTGGCGTCTGGTCATCCAGGCCGAGACGTCAGTGAGGCAGGCCTAAATTCAAGTTGAGATCCTGGGAGTTTCCGCTCCAGTTTTCTCTTATACTTATCCTTGGCCTCTCCGATCTTCACCTTCATGTCAGGCTGGATTCCCTCACCTCCTCTCTAATGCCATCATTTATAGCCCTCTCCTTGGCATTCAGGAAGTCTAAGATGTTATTTTTTACCCAAGGTCTGTTGTTAGGATATCAACGGACCATCTTGGTAGGGACATTGCAGTCTACACAGAAGTTGATGTAGTCAGTGATGCACCCTGTGAGCCCATCAATGTTTTCTCCATGCGGCTGGCAGAGTACATCCCAGTCTGTTACCTCATAACCACCACAAACTGGGCTGGACTCACCACACTGACGCACTGTACAGGAAAGGTCAGAGCAGGCTCTACCTCCTGAGGAGACTGAGGTATTTCGGAGTGCAGGGGGCACCCCTAAAGTCTTTCTATGACTCAGTGGTGGCCTCAGCCATCCTGTACGATTTGGTCTGCTGGAGCAGCAGCATCACTGAGAGGGAAAGGAAGAAGCTGGACAAGGTCATTAAGAAGTCCAGCTCAGTCCTGGGCTTCCCTCTGGACTCAGTGCAGGTGGTGGGTGACAGACAAGTCCAGGCAAAGCTGACAACTATGCTGGACCACGAGTCACACCCCCTGCAGGACTCACTGTCCACTAGGGTGCATCACATTTCAATGGGAAAATGTTTATTTAATAATATCAATTTGGCTGGCATTCCATTTTTTTTCCAATGAACATAAAAATGTCTTCTGCAAAGTTTTGAGGAAATCCATTGAGATTTAGGGGTGCCACCTCACACGTAAAATTTTGTACATTTTCGGAAAATGTGAAATTTCGAGCCTTAATTGCCAAAAAGTTGACCTAGAAATGTTAAGTACAGTGAACTTCTATACAACAACATTCTCTATAGGGTTATTAAAGTAATATATATTTGTCTGCCCTTCGGGCAGATATGGTATTTCTCAGAATTCAACTTTCAAGATTCTCCATTTATTTGCTCTATTGACAAAATGAATGGCAGTCAATGGGACATGTTCAGGTGGACTTACCCTGAGTTTTATGTTAAACACAAGGGGCAATAGTGACACATTTAAATAACAAACTAGTGGCAAGCTCACTAGAAAATCACAGGGATAAGAACAAACTAAAATGAACTAAACTTCAAACTTAATTGCTCAGTCTACTGTGCCAGAGTCCGCTCCACTGAGCAACATCACCAGGGAGACTGAACTGAACTGTTCAAATCTGAACTGAACCTCGCCAGTGTGTCTAACCCCAGATTTGTCATCCCACCTGCCACCCAAGAGTAACCCTCCTATTCAGGGATCAGCTTGCGTTTGCAGTGACGAAGGTTTGGCTGTTGGCTACGGTCATGTTCAACCACCTGCAGCACATTCTGCAGGTGTTGCTCCTTCCTGGCCACTGAGACAAAGTCAGATGTGATCTTGACGCCACGCTCGGCACAGTCATTCACCACATTCATTGCACGGACATTGACCTCACTTTTTTTAAACGCAGCATTGGTAGCCCATTCTTTCACATCCAGAGACAGGAATGCTGGATCAATGTGAAGCTGGTGCATCCCAAACCAACAATCTGCATTGGCGAGGTCAGCCAAGGTGGTTGTTGACAAGAGGGTGGGAAACTTTGGCTTGCTAAAGCCAGTTCCAAAGCGCTGCTGGGGGACATACATCGGAAGATCAGCAGGCTTTTGCTCCAAGATTGCACTGGCAAGTACACGCTTGTCATTGATGGGCACCTTGCTGCTGAAGAGAGCCAGGGGAAGCATCTCGCCTGTCAGGTACCAGCGATATCTCTCCAGTGCTTTGACTGCAGACACTGCAATGCTTTCATGTACAGCTTTGTATGTTTGCAGGTTGTGGTAGAGCTCTAGGTCATTCCAGGCAGCATCTACAGCTTTCTCGCTGGTCAGCCACCACTTTGCATAGATGTATGTAATGAAGTTGGCAAACGCCCGAATTTTCGGAACCTGCTGCCGTGTGGTGATCGTACCCTGGGGTAGCAATGCAATGTGTTGCTCCAGCAATGTGTTGGCCAGCTTTATAGTGTAGAGCAGCTTAGCCATCCACCGTGCCTTGTGGAGCGCTCCTGGTCGTTGGAAGGTCACTTGCTCTTCACCATCTACATCCAGAAACACAAGACACAGCTGCACAAACTCACGGTAGTCACCTCGCTTTTGCACACCTGATAAGGTCAGCACGTAACTTCCCCAGGAATGGGTTCTCTTCTTTGCCAGGAATGTAGCAAGACCATTGGCTGCTGGATTCATGTGCTAAGAGGTTCCAGTTCTCTCTCAAGCGTGTAAACAGGGTGACCTCTGGCGAGCATGACGACTCCACCTTCAGGTCTGTAAAAACCTGGCTCAGGAAGACCTCACCGATGTGGTGTCGACACCCAGACCAGAACAGTGGTCTGTTCAACCAGGCAATAATAGCTCCACATGCCTCATTGGTCTCCTTCATATACACAGGGACACCAAACAGTTTCACCTGCTCTGAGTCCCCAACCACCACTGTAAGACGCTCCTCCAACTGGTGCACATTGGTGAGTGTTATTGTTAATTTGCTATCCCAGTGTAGGGTGCACAATGGAGGTGGTGTCCACTGCTTGCGCTGTTCCTCACTGACAGTCTCCAACACTTGGCGTCTTGCTCGGTCAGCTGTTGCATAGGATGCAGAGATATGTGTAATATCACCACCTGACTCTGTGACCAGGGAACGCGTGAAAGCAGCCTGTTGCATTGGAGACATCTTCAACCTTGCAGCCAGTGACACAACACTTGGTCAGCTAAGAATATCAGGTGGAATGACAAAATTTGTTCCACTCTTCTTAAGGTTCAGGGATGGTTTGGCCTCAAATGGTGGAGAGACTGTGTCAGAATCATCCTCCGGCTCCTCATCATTTTCTGACACCAAGGTAGACATTTCCATCTTCTCCTTCAGCTCCTTTTCACAGCGGGACTGCCTGGCTGCTGCGGCAGCATGATGTTCCTCTCGCCACTTCACCTTGAGCTGTAGCTTTTTGTCTAATGCACCAAATGTGGCCACTCTGTCGGTCTTCATGCTGGCCAAGAAAGCTAGGTCTTCAGGGTTATCAATCAGCTTCTCAACATTTGGAGGCCACAGTGGAAATGTGGCATCAAGTCTGCACTCCATTTTCTCCAATTGTTACACTGCAGCCTCACTGGAGCGCTTGGCTTGAGAGATTTTCCGCAGCTTGTTGTTGGCATTGACTAACTCCATTATCTTGTGGCAGGCACACTTGTTGCTCACCATTGGGATGTTGGCCTTCTTGTAAAATGGCCGCACTTGTTCCAGGACTTCCTTGGCTCCCTTGAACTGCGACAACAGTCCATTTGCACCAGGTTGCTTGGCAATCATGCAGCGTAAGACCTGAAGACCAGTTGGTAGCTTGGCACAGGTGATGATGCCATCCTCACCAGTGATCCTGAGGCCCAGACCAAAGACCAAGCTGCGACTGCTGGTCTGACAGTAACTAGCTGTTGAGGGCAGCATCTTGGGAAAGCTGGTAGGTTGTGCTGCATAGTGTCTAAAATAATAAATGGACAGATAAATGGTTGGAGGAATAAATGGTTGTAGTGTAAATCATATCTTAGCATCCATAATATCTCTCAATAATGATAAATCATGCTTGCAAATGAAAATCCTCAAAAATCCTCAAAATCAAGCTGCACATAGTCTAACTTCATTATTACAATCGTAATTTACCATTACATAACTATCAGAGTAGTGTTAGGGTTAGGCCTAGTGTTCTTGCAAATATTTAAATATTTAATTTAACAACTACAATGCCACTCTCCATATGAGGCATCAATAGCCTCTCCTGAACATGATACTGTCTGTTATATATCACTGTTGATTAAGATTAATATATTGGGTAACATTATTAGCTAACTGTCATTAACAAACTGTTGCTAGCTGATGATAGCTAGATTTAAGAAAAACCTAAAAATATTACTAAATTTCATTCAGATTATGTAGGACTAGAGTACTACTCTACATTATTATAAAACAGTAATAATCTGAATCTTTCAAATTACAAAAACACATATTTGGTAGTAATGTGTAATAGAAATATAAATAACAACAAAAAACATAAAGATCACCTCAGAGTTCTTGAGTTGCAGTCTTTGTTTACCACAAATCTCCATGGCGACCACTGAGCAATGTTCACCACTTTATTCCACAAAAACAGGTGGGGTGGCACCCCTAAATAATCATGGATTGGAATTGTTTTTTGCATGTGTTGTTTTTACATATATTGGAACACCCAGCCATATCAAAATTCAAGAATTGTGTTTTTTGATGCACCCTAATATGCATGCATGTATGTGTCGCTTCAAGGCGGTAGGGAGCACTTCCCTTTTAGACATTCAATTCAGTCAAACATATTTCCATGTCATGGTTATCAATAAATCGTCGATTTATTACAAAATCAATCACGTGAGTGCTGGTTTTCTGGTCCGGGAAGAGAGGGGGCTTGTAGCCTAGGGAGTACTCAACCCCGCGGGCATACTCCACCCATACCAGATTGCGGCTCCAGGTACAGGTGGGTTAAAGGAGACAGTGCAGCGGAGAACAGTTTCCAGGTCCTGCAAAAGGCCCACCAAGACTGGGAATAAAACTTAGGCCCCTGATCAGACAATATTTGCAGGGCCACTTTGACTGCCAGCATAGTTTCACTCTGAATAATAATCGAGAGGTTATTTGCACTCTGCCCATTTTGCACATCTGCACATCTGTTACTGCATCACCTGTTAATTTTGTTCATTTTGCACATCTGCTCATTGCATCATTTGCACTAATTGTACATACTTAATCACTTTAATCTGTACATTTTGTATTCACGTATATTCTGATTATACTGTTCATACTGTGTATATTCTGAGTATACCCATATTTATTATTATATTCTGTTGTCATAGCTGTTTTGCACTTCTGGTTGGATGCTAACTGTATTTCGTTACCCTGTACTTGTACCTGTGTAATGACAATAAAGTTGAATCTAATCTAATCTAATCTGAAGGGCTGAGACGATGTGACTGGAAAGCACAGGAACATGTTGTGTTACAGTGTGGTGTTACAGGCTTTGGTGAGACCAAATGACATGACCACGTCTTCATAATGACCCTTCCACTCGTGCCCTTCTTCTTAGAGTCCCGACAGACATTAAATAAATCGTCTGGCCACCAGAATAATCTTTGAGAATGCTAATAGTCATATATTGTTGGAAAGCTACAATTATTGTGCTTCCATTTGTGTAAACCATTTCAAAATCGAGTTGCAACAGGAAGTACAATCCACGTCTTTGCCCAACAACCACCATGTAAACCATACGTAAGCACAGGGGACCCACTCACCTTTCCAATGCTCAGGGTTGTCCATGTATGCAAAACATCCCAACAAAAGGGTCAAGTTACATTCCAAATCGTCCAAAGTATCTAATCATGTAAAGTATTTAGTCCAAAACAATGTATTTAATCCAAAAATACCCATAATACATTGTTGGATCATTCTGACTTTGCCAGTGCAAAACATTCTTTACAAGGGGTCAGATGGCTCAATGGTTAAGGCATTGGCCTCATGATCGGAAGGTTGTGAGATCATTCCCCGGCTGTGGCTATATGATGTTGTGTCCTTGGGCAAGACAGTTCACCCTACTTGCCTCAGGGAAAATGTCCCTGCACTTACTGTAAATCGCTTTGGATAAAAGCGTCTGCTAAATGAATGAATGAATGAGATTAGATTAACCTTTATTTGTCCTCCAGGGGGTGGAAATTGCAGTTCACAACAGCAGCAGGGTAAAGTACAGCACACAGAGTTGCAGGGTAATATACAATAATGACAATAACATAACAATAATAACAATAATTGTAAACGTTTATGTGTGGTTATTCGTTCATATCTCTGGTCTCCTTCGAAATTCAACCATAGTCTTAAAATGGCCGTTAGACTCTTACCTTTCGTTTGACTCCTCATTTGAGCCGATCGGATTGACAATGCCCTGTCTACGACTTTCAATAGCCAACCAGTGCCTCTAAAAATTTTCGCACCCTGATACCCCCACTCCACTATTTCTTTGTCAGTACCTCAGACCAGTCAAAACTGATTGTAAAACTGATGGCAACATGTGTAGTGCATTCATTTTATCATTATTTAATTAGACTTTTGACATAAGTCTAATGAATAATGGTCTAATGGTAAGGCTTCGTGCTACTGTCCAATTGTGTTTTCCAGCTAATACCTACCACTTCTGGGCCTCTTTTTCAAGAGCAAATCTAGACAAGAAGGGAAAACTTTCCACATATGTGTTCAAGCTTCTATTACTCACAACCAGTAGGAATTACAAGGGTCCTGACCACAGGAGAAAAAAACTCAAGACTTTCACCTTTCAAAAGAGACAAACCTCCTGCATGTACTCCAAATGGTTCAAGGACAGCTGTCAGTTTACTTTGGGTGGGTTCAAAAGAGTCAGAAGAGGTATGGGCACCAGGTGGTAGGTTTTGCGCACCTGCTGATGAGGAAGAGGGGTGGATGAGACCTGCAGCAAGGGAAGTGGTGATGTACGACTCCATAGACTTGGTTTCCAGAGAAAGACAGGGATCAAATCAAATCAACATGTATTTGTATAGCCCTTTTTACAAGCAATGTCACAGAGGGCTTCACATATGCCCATAGAACTGCCCCTCAACCAACCTAAACCTAAACCCTCAAGGAAGACAAGGAAAAACTCCCAGGAAAACTCACTAGGAAGAAAAAAAGGAAGAAACCTTGGAAGGAGCAATTCAGTGAGGGATCCCCTCCTCCAGGGACGGTTGGGGAAAGTGAAGAGCAGAACACAGGCTAAACAGTCATATCTCTAGAGAGAGTTAATAAGTTGTTGAAACATCAATACTCAATGCTCAACTTGGGTCTTAGGTAGCACAAAGTCAGTTTAGGCAACCACTGGGCTTCGGGGGAATTCATGGAAACCACGGTAACTTCTGGGCTGCTGGTTCAGTATCGTAAAGGACAGTGGTTTTTGCCAGAACGAAGCTCCTTTCTCTCCAGAGGGGTATTGCACAAAAGTAGAATAAAGAAATCCAGGATAACTGAGCAAGCGCAGCTTGACCTAGTCTGTTGGGCATATCCTGTCTTAATTGGTTGCACGTTTGCCAAGCCAGGATGAAAAGGTGCGGCTATGTCAAGCTTATGTGTAGGTAGTCAGGATAAACGCGTGTTCACGGCATTCTTAAATAACCTCGCGATCGCTTACAGAATCACTGATCAGGATCATGAACATCACCTGACTCAGCTAGTACAAGCCCATTGGGCCCTCGTCCGCGAAGACAGCCTTCAAAAGCTGTGCGGATATTCAAACACTCACCCATATACATGCTGGACCGTGTCCTGAGGGAGGCTTCGGGAGCCTTTTGAACGGTCATATGCTACCCGTCTTCATCGCTGGGGCATCTCAATTTCGATATGCGCATCATACCCTCTAGGCCATGCATTAGTTTCCCATCTGTTGAACATAGCCAAGAGCGTGCCTAGACTCGCTGACAGTGTACTGCTGGACAACGATGGCGGGTCGGATGTGCGTTGCCCCCCCGCTGTGGCTATATGACTTTATGTCCTTGGGCAAGGCATTTCACCCTACTTGCCTCAGGGAGAATGTCCCTGTACTTACTGTAAGTCGCCTTGGATAAAAGCGTCTGCTAAATGAATAAATGTGTAAATGTAAATGTTTCTGGGGATCGTTGTGCTCCAGTTGGAACGCATGGACTTTCTATCACGATTCCGTGGAGTCGTCCGCCTCTCTCAAATTTACAGACTCGGCTCCCTCCGTTGTATTGGAGGATATTACGGGAACGAACGGTTCACCAGTGGCCAGCAGAGATAGCTTCCCTGGATCCAGGTTCTTTGCAACAGTGCTCCACGAGCTGTATCGCATCGCGGGGTCATCTTGCTTCTTCACTATGACTGTGCTAGACTAGGCCCAGGTGCACTGGAAAAGTATGTAGTGCTGGCTGGGGAATACATGCAAAAGGGGATTGCCTCTTCACATAGAATCATATGACAGCGCATTGCTTCAATCATTAAGCTTCGTTCTGAATCGGCTTCAGTTCTATGCATGTGAACCCGCAGGTTCAATGAACAAGCTCATAGTCCATGGTTTCTATCACAGTAGCTGCATCGTCCACCATCAAAACACTGGTGTAGTGTATTTCTATTAAATGTCCAGCGATGGGGGCCGTCAGTGAGCAGCTGCGCTGGAGCCCCTGTATACGCCGCTGATGAAGAGGCTCGAAAAGTAGCGTCCTGATACTAAAGATAAACTGCTACCTTTAACCTTACCCATATGGCACTAATAGAGCTATCGGTGTCTCGTTTAGACGAGGGTGCTGGGATGTACGTTAATACTTCTTGAGTCAGTGTTTCTCACAGGTTTAAGGTGCGGGGATTCAACACCAGGTGTGCCAGCAATAGGTTTACGTTGTCCTGTTGCATGCAAAGGTACTCATATCATGATTGCTCGAACTAATTGTGCGTTTTTGCCCACTTTCTTCTATGTCACGAAACCTGCTATGTCGCCTACGGGCGATGCCATCCGAGCCCCTGTCCATCACAGATGCCGGCAACGCCACGATAAGATCCTGGTTTGCACAACGGCTCTACTCTGCATGCTCACTGTGGATTATCCCCGGAGCAGTCTACAGCTCACTGATTTCGGATCTAGGCGGCCACCCGTGCATCATCCAAAGTGCCCACAGCCAGGCTAAACGCAACTGGACATCGGTCTTCGACGGCTTACGAGTATGTTCGCCCCAATGCAATGGACATAAATGAACATAATGGGAGCTCAGATGTGTATGAGCTTATGAACGAAGCTCACGGCCATGTGGCCAAGTTATGATGGCAGTGTATAAATAAGTGTATTGCAGATGGTGGTTGGGTTGGCTTTTTAACCCATAAGGGTAGAATATCTCTTTAGATCCTGGTTCGGACATGGTGATCACAGGCGTGCTCTGATCGGTCGCTATCAATCAGAATCCATAGTCTGAACTGGGATATCTCTAGAGATGCCCTGTACTACAGGGAACGGTGGACGCTCTGCCGACACATTTCATTGTTCATTCTGATTCTCATATAGTTACATTGGGTGCATACACAGCCTTGCGTACAACTTTGGGGCCACCTTTGGGTGCTAGAGGGTGGGTCTCTAGAGCTGCCTGCCCTGTATGGTTGAGAGGCTACCAAATTTCATCGGCATTTCATGTTAGAATGTCTCCGTAAGATCTCATATACATGCACGTATGCACAAATGTATCGCTTCAAGGCGGTAGGGAGCGCTCCCCTTTAGACATTCCACTCCGCCAAAGTCAAACATATTGCCATGCCATGGTTATCAATAAATCATAATTTATTATCAAATCAATCGTGTGAAATGTCTTGACTGAAATGGGCGGAGCCAGTTCAGGAAGGACTTTCGGGCTGCCCACGTCATCACTCATTCACATGCTTAGTATACGTCATCATTCATTTACACACCTCAGTATACACATCATTCATCCACACACCTCAGTATACACATCATTCATTCACACACCTCAGTATACATCAACACACATTCACACACCTCAGTACACGTCATCACTCATTCCCTCACATGCACTAGCAGTACACGTCATCACTCATGAACACCACCTGACTCAGCTAGTACAAGCCCATTGGGCCCTCGTCCAGGAAGACAGCCTTCAAAAGCTGTGCGGATATTCAAACACTCACCCTGACTGTCTATGATCAGTGCTGCTGCCGCCCTCCACCATCCCCTTTCTCCCCGTTGTCTGTCTGTCTGTCTATATGTATGTATGTCCGTCTATCAGGGGGATTATATATATCCTATTGCTCCTTGCCTCTTGTCATATACGTATGCACGTATGTATTGCTTCGAGGCGGTAGGGAGCGCTCCCCTTTAGACATTCCACTCTGCCAAAGTCAAACATATTGCCATGCCATGGTTATCAATAAATCATCATTTATTATCAAATCAATCATGCGAAATGTCTTGACTGAAAAATCAAAAAAAAAAAACCTGTTGTAGATTTAAATTAAATGACAATATACTATACTGGGGGGCACGGTGGCAGAGTGGTTAGTGCTCTCGCCTCCCAATAAGGAGATCATGAGTTTGAATCTTGGGCCCGACCATGATCTCTCTGGGTGGAGCCTCCCAATAAGGAGATCATGAGTTCGAATCTCAGGCCTGACCATGATCTCCATGGGTGGAGTCTGCATGTCCTCCCTGTGTTACCGTGGGTTCTCTCCAAGCACTCTGGCTTCCTCCCACTGTCCAAAGACATGCATGTGGTAGGATAATTGGACATTGTGGAAAAAATTGTCCCTAGTGTATGACTGTGTCAGTGAATGGTTGTCTTTATGTTGTATGTCAATGTCTGTGTGATAGCCCTGCGACTAGCTGGCCCCAGTCCAGGGTGTACCCTGTCTACGGCCCGGAAGTAACTGGGATAGGCTCCAGTCACCTGTGACCCCTAACGGGAATAAGCGGAAGAAAATGAATGAATGAATATACTATATATATATATGTACATTTTTTATGCAGTATAATTAAAATGATGCAACATATTTAAAAAGATCATGGACATGCTGTAAAACACATGAATTCCTCACAGGATTGACAGTGGAAATACAGGTGAATCACTAGGATTAATCTTAGCCTGGTCCGGAGCAGAGAATAAATCACCATGGTAACTTGGACCAGGCTAAGTTTTATCTGCTTTCATGCAACCGACCTGAGGCTAAATTCAGCCAGGATACCCAACATATCCCGGCTTAATCCCTTATCTTGGTTTTGTGCAATACCCCTCTGTTCTTGCAGATGGCTGTCAATTTTATAATGTTGGATAATCCAAGGTAAAAATTGTCGAAAAGTGAATTGGAATTCCATGCACTTTCTGCAGCTAGCATATGGAAATCAAATCCATAGTCGGCTATCCCATGAGAGCCCTGGCAAAGCAAGAGGAGTGTCCTAGTTGCTTCTCTGCCTGAAACAGGGGAATTAAAAACTCTAAATTCAGTGGTGAAATCCTCATAGCAGTGGCAGATGGAGGATTGTTGCTCCCACAATGCCATAGCCCATGCCCTTGCTTTACCCAACATCAAATTCAGTTGGAAATGTGGCTGGAGCTCGAAGATGAGGGAGCACTGCATGAGGAATGAACAACAAGTCCCAGTATCACCATTGTAACACTCTGGGGGAGGAGGGACTTGTGGTTCTCTGGAGACCGGGACAGTCAGGTGGACAGGGTGACTCGGATCGATAGGAGGAGATATGAGGTTCGGTCCAACAGTCCACATCTGAAAGCAACAACAACACAACAATAGCGACTTTCTGAACAACAAGTGATATTTCTGAGTGCCATACTATTTCTAATGTTTGTAAGTGCCATTAAAGTCTCGGAATAAGTGAGTTTTGAACCTGTGCTTCTTGAAGGTGGGGAGACAGTCTGAGTTTCTGATGGGGGTGGGGAGTTGATTCCACCATTGGGGAGCCAGACAGACAAAAGTTTGTGCTTGAGAGGGGGGACCACTAGGCGGTTGTCAGTGGAAGACCGTAGATGGCGGGCAGGGGTGTAAGGCCAGAGGAGCGAGTTGATATAGCTCTGGGCAGTCCCATTCACTGCTTGGAAGGTCAGCACCAGCGTCTTGAATCTTATACGGGCCATGATGGGAAGCCAGTGGAGGGCGATAAGGAGTGGAGTGACATGGCAGCGTCTGGGTAGATTGAAAACCAGGCGAGCCGCTGCATATACGCTGCTGCAAATACAATACTAAAGAGCAGACAAGACAAACCTGGAAGGGGCAAGGCCAAACAAAACAGGTGAACGCACACACAATGTGACACTAGGCATGTCAGATGTGGATATAAGGTGGGTCAGTGGTGAAACATGAAAGGGTAAAAGGCCTTGCAGTACAACTGATGAACAGCAAACAACACATTGTTGAAATTATTCAAACAAAATACGCTATGGTAGGAGATACACATACAGGTATAGGTGTGAACACACACACACACAGAGCCATCTACAAACATGCACACATTCTCTTTCAGATCCAAAAGTATGTGCTGAGTCTTTAAGGTCCAAGGGTTAAAGTGCTTGTCTCCATATTAGCAGCGAAGAGAGGAAGCGCTTGACCTCTCCCTCCTTCGTTCCTCAGTTTCCTCTTTTATTCATTCACTTCATTATTTATTTCTGACCTCGGCCCTGCAATGCAGAGGCTGTACAATCTACACGTCCCTTCAGCACCCTTTCTCTCTCACTCACACGCACACCTCCACGCATTCCTCTCTCTCCCTCCCCCTCTCTTTCCATCTTTTATTACTCCTTCTCCTTACTATTTTACATCTCACCCCTTAGCTAGCAGTGTGAGACCTTAACTCACCCCCCCCTCTCTCTCTCTCTCTCTCTCTCTCTCTCTCTCTCTCTCTCTCTCTCTCTCGGGGCTGTGTATGTGTACTCTGGTCCTACATCAGTTACTACAAATTTTGACCCACCCATCGCCAACCTCTTTCCCCTCTCTTGGGCTCTCTCACATTCACTGTTTCACTCCTTCACACATCTTCCTCTCTTGAGGAAGTACTGTGTGTGTGACACCCACAGATCCCTTCCAGCATCCCCATAACCTCCTCACTAAATTAAACTCAAGGGAGACGGGTGCGTAGGAGGTTGGTATGATGTGAAATAACACATAAATATCCCGCTGCACGAACACCATCATGTGTTATTTCTGTGTGTGTGTGTGTGTGGCATGTACATTTCTGAGTGAGTTTGTGTGTGGGTGTTTTTGTTCTTATTTCTTCTTGTATGAAGTGTGTGCGTATGTCATGTGTGTCAAGGCACAAGTGTGAAGTGTCTCCCTTTTTTGACAAGATTCCCACAGACTTCCTGCTCCATTTGGTCCTGGATCAATGAGGGGTCAGAACGACACCCAATAAACAACCAGCATTTCATAGGGTTAATCTCCCGACCATGGGACAGGTTCAGGAGAAACAAGGAATATAAGGAGTAGGTATTCAGCTTCATGTATATATTTTAAGTCTCTTTGTCTGACTTCCATGTTTTTTACCTGTGCTAAAAACTATGACTCCAAGCTGCAGAAATCACAATTTTGAATGTGGGGGGTCAGATGGCTCAACAGGTTAAGGCGTAGGCCTCATGATCGGAAGGTTGTGAGATCGAGCCCCCGCTGTGGCTATGTGATGTTGTGTCCTTGGGCAAGGCACTTCACCCTACTTGCCTTAGGGAAAATTGTCCCTGTACTTACTGTAAGTCGCTTTGGATAAAAGCATCTGCTAAATGAATAAATGTAAATGTATTGTGACCCTTAATTTCACAGTCCCTTAATTACTAGGTATTTAAATGGTAAATAAGAGGTACTTTTTGTGTATTAATAGGTAATTAACTTTTGATACCAAGGTGGTATATACAAAGATCATGCAAAGTATTTACTCATTAAGCAGTGGCGGAATGTGCATTTCACTCTTAGGCCTCTTAGGACTACCTCATAGTAGTCCTCCGTCTGAATCACTCAACCCCTCATTTACCATTTTGTTAGTAGCCACAATAAATGCCTCTGAATAATCCATCCTCCCGTCTTTCCTCAAAAACAGTTCAATCACCCTGTCATGTAGATCCACTCTGCTTTCCCCAAAAGTTTTAGAGAGCACGGTTGCTTGTAAGTGTCCGGCAGTGCTTTGGTGTTTCATTGCTGCCTTGGTTAGGCAAGTCAAATTTCCAAACCCAGTGTGGCTCCAAACACCATGTTGATCCAAGGCAAATAACAAGCACTCCCAGCAATACAATTTGCAGGACAGTGTACCTCGGAGCCTGTAAGCCAGGGGTACCGCTCATAGTTGGCAACCTGGCAGTGGCGGACAAATCCTCCTCCTGATTTTGACAAGCTAGCTAGCGCTGGAGTTGTCCGACCTTTCTTGATAATGTCCAGCTTTTCTTGAAAAATCAGTCTTGAAAATAGCCCTGACAGTAAATCTGTCACCAAATCAATTTATTCTCCTCAAAAATTGTCATCAACAAAACAATTAAATTGTTTGCGTGGCAAATGCAGTTTGCTAGCTTGCGTAGCTACGCTCTCCGATTATCCAATCAGCGGGTCTGCCCGATTGCCCCTAGAGGGCCCTGTTGACACCAACTCCAAATCTGATTGGTTGAAGTATCAACATTGAATTCGCGTTAGAGGGCCTGTAGAACAGATAGTGAAGGTCTCTTTGACTTTGACACTGCCTGGCAACAAAGGACAGCTGAAATATCTGTCCATCCATTTTCTGCCGCTTATCCGGGGCCGGGTCGCGGGGGCAGTAGTCTGAGAAGGCAGGCCCAGACTTCCCTCTCTGCACACACCTCCTCCAGCTCCTCTGGGGGGATCCTGAGGCGTTGCCAGGCCAGCAGAGAGACACAGTCCCTCCCTCCTGTCCTTGGTCTTTCCTGGGGCCGCCTCTGTGGAAAGAATTATATTTCCTGTGTACTTATATTAATCACTACTGAACACACCTTCTCTGAATACTGTTGTAACGTCATTACCGCCTGACTGTCACTATCTATGTTTACATTCTTGTGCCCTATAAAAGAATGCTCTCTTGCCTTCGTCCGGGAGAGAGCCAACAATTGGCGTTGTCGGCGGCAGGATTTGGGCACCGGATCCAGGAGCCCGTGGTGCACAAAACTAAAAGGTAAGGGGATCCTTTTTCTAAAACCCCATGCACGGACTGCTTTATTCTTGGTGCGCCTGCTGTCCCTCTGCGATACTGGAAACGTAAATCCTTTAAAGAACTTTTATTGTGACGTTCAGTTGACAGTCTGGTCTACAGAGTGAGAGAACTCTTTCTTTGTTTGAACATGTTAACAGGGCATTGCTTGTACAGACTGCCTGTGGAAGAACTCTTAGAAGTTGTGAAACAGGTGGAGAGTAGCAATATTTCTGTAGAGAAATAAGAACAACACCTCCCAGTGGGAAATGCCTGGAACACCTCACGAGGCATCTAGGAGGCATCCGAAACAGACGCCCGAGCTACCTCAGCTGGCTCCTCTCGACGTGGAGGAGCAGCAGTTCTACAATGAGCTCCTCCCAAGTGCCCAAGCTCCTCACCCTATCTCTAAGGGAGTGACTGGTCACTCTGCGGAGGAAACTAATTTAAACCGCTTGTATTCGCGGTCTTGTCCTTTCAGTCATGACCCAAAGCTCATGACCATAGGTGAAAGTAGGAATGTAGATTGACCGGTAAATCGAGAGCTTTGCCTTGCAGCTCAGCTCCTTCACCACAACAACGATCTGCCTGTCAATCTCACGTTCCGACATTCCGTCACTCGTGAACAAGACCCTGAAATACTTGAACTCCTCCACTTGAGGCAAGGGGTCCCCACCCACCCAGAGGAGGCAAGCAAACCTTTTTCTGGTCGAGTACCATGGCCTCGGATTTGAAGGTGCTGATTCTCATCATATTCTCGTATCCAAAAAGCAGATGAGGACTGGTGGCCAGGTCAGGTGTGTTCATGATTGATTGTTTGCGCTACCTGTGTGCTTGAGCTGTTACTGTATGTGAACTGCGGTGTGTGATGAGTAATGGTGTACTGAATGAGTGAAGTGTATGCTGAGTGTATGATGAGTTATGTGAATGAATGATGATATGTACTTGATGACTGAGTGATGACGCAGGCAGCCCGAGTCCCGTTGCCAGAACTAGCTTAGCCCATAAAGAGAGAGCAATGATGCGAGTGGCTTGAGGCCAACCAAACACTTGTCTGTAACTGGGAACCCAAAGTCCTCCACCCCATTAGCAACCCCAGCTGTTCAAATCAAGCCCAAACAACAATAAAGATGACTGCATAGTCACATGCGGCAACGTTAGGGATCCACCGCCAACCGCTAGGCTATTATTAAACAGAGAAATGGGTAGCATTTCATAAAATAGTCCCAAAGAAAGTCGTAAGCCTTTGTTACAAACGTCTGCCAAATAAATTTACCTGGAAAACAACTCAAAGGACTTATCAAAATGGTTGGTGGCAAATAGTTAGAGATTCCTTAGATGTACCATTGTGTTAGAACTCATGTTACTGAACATTTTGCAAGATTTTACATCATTACTGTCATTACTGTACATCATCATTGTTAAAGAGTTTCCAGACAATAAAAACATGTGTTTATGGTCTTATTGACACAGACCTTGGCACTGTAAAAACAAACTATGTCACAGAGAGCTTCACATACGCTAGAAGAACTGCCCCACAACCTAAACCCTCAACAAAGACAAGGAAAAACTTACAAGAGGAGAAAAAAATGAAAACAACCTTGGAAGGAGCAATTCAGCGAGGGATCCCCTCCTCCAGAGATGGTTGATGAAAAGAAAGTTGCAGAACATTGGCTAAACATGGTCATCTACATTTTACATTTACATGTATTCATTTAGCAGATGCTTTTATCCAAAGCGACTTACAAGAGAGAGCTTTTACAAAGAGCATCAGTCATTGAGCATAGCAACGTGATAGACCCCGAACACAGTGGGTTTTTTCATCTAGCAATGAAAAGGTAATTTATTCAACTTGGGTCTGAGGTAGCACAAAGTCAGTTTAAACAGCCACAGGGCTGGGGTCCATGATTGGCACAGCATCACAGGCAGGGGAATGATGTATGAGGTAAGGGACCGGGAACTCGCTCCTTGTCCATCAGAGAGACTGACGTCCATGTTGTATGCGTGAACATCTGTGTGAAAAGATCCAACACCTTTCCCCTGTCCTTTCTTGTTGCACCATTTTTCTAAAATAATTATGATGATGGTGGAGGTAATGATGACAAATGTGGTGATGGGGATAGCATTGAGACAACCATTTAAATCTATTGTTTTATGGTCACCTTATCTTGTCTCTGTTCCTTTCCTTCCATCCTGGAAACTGCAGATAGCAGTGCTACCCTCTCCTCCCCCATATATGCACAGTGGTGGTTCAGTCAGGGGACAGCCAAGTTCCTGGGGCAGGGAGGTGGGTAAAGCGATGTTCTCTGAGTGGCTTTTGCTAAACGTAAACCTTTCTTTGGCATAGAGAAGTAATCGGCTAACAATCTCCATGATTGACTCCATTCTTTTCAGCTGCAGAACTCCAGGCTTGGATCAAAAGATGACGATTTGTTTTAGGGGGGGGGGGGGAGTGTGGGTGTGTGCGGAGATGGTTAAAACTCATGTTTTCTCCTCTCTTTGGGAGTATTTTAACGTGTGTGTCGGTAATGTTTGAGTCCTCTTGAATTCCCATACAAAAACAACCTACAAGTGGTACACAAAGATTGGGCTGTTGGTGTAGTAAAGGGTGGATCAACAACTCCTTCGCTTGTCTCCATAATCGGATGTCATGTGAGAGAGCCCTGAAGCAAAATTTCAGCGGTAATCAGAACATCCCTTCCTGTGGGATGGGTTCTAGATCGGTGTGGACAGGAGTCAGGTGGCTGATCGGTTAGGGAAGCGGGCTAGTAATAAGAATGTTGCAGGTTAAAATCCCAGCCGTGCAGACATAGTGTTGTGTCCTTGTGTAAGGCGCTTCACCCTACTTTCCTTGGAGGAATGTTCCTGTACTTTACTTTGAAAATGTAGTCTCCTTTGTTTCTTTCTAGGTCTCTTAGTCTTTAGTTCTGTCTCTTTTTCTATACCTCCCGGTCTTTAAGTTTCAGTCTGTCCGTTTCTTTTTCTCTCTCTTTCTGTATCTTTCTCTGTCTCCCTCTTTCCTCTCTGCTATTGAGGACATTGACAGTGATCGTCTAATGAACTATACCACTGCATAGTCCAAATGTGTCAGAAAAGAAACAAAAGAACAAGGAGAAGGGGACAAGAAGAGGACTGGAGGAGAGGAGAGCAAAGCGATAGAAGAGAGAGACAGTGAGAAAAGGGATGAGGACAAGTAATTAAAGACATCAGAAAAGTACTGATCAAAAACCGGCAGCTGATCAAGGGGATGTGAAGTTTGCTTCAAACAAAAGTACCGCTTTCTCCTCCCCTCCCATCTCTCCCCCTTATCCCCTTGAGGGTTCCGATCCCGTATCACCCATCCTCCACCCCCCCCCCTCTTTCCCTTCCGCCTCTCCTTGCCACCCCCAATCTCCCCGTTTCCTTCAGAGCATGCGAAAGCGCCATCCTCACCCATTGCTCTTTCCGATCCCTCACACACACTTCTTACCACTCCCTCCCCAATGCCCACTGGTCCCTCTCTTCCCCAGTCTTTGATGAAAGGAGGGGTAAATGGAGGAGTGCATGTTGATTTGGGTGGCCACTGCTGATGAGCATTAATCAGGGTGGGGAATCAGGGGTTGAGGCGCAGAAAGAAGACAGATGGAAGAAGAGAAAAGACAGAGAGAAGAGATAGAGAGGAAAGATGAAGGGAAAAGCTGGGAGGACAGCTAGAGAAGTACAGAAAGTGGGATAGCCCCCAAAAAAGGATGTTTGATTGGAAGGAAGAATGTAAAGATGACCATTTTTAACATTCAATGCATTGCACAAATATTTAGGTAACATATTTTACATACAGGATTTACAACATTTAAAATGTAGGTTTATATTTTCCTGTTTATTTATGAGCTTGCTTGTGTCATTTGTGTTCCCAGTCATCAGCACTGAACAAGGAACAGGAAACAACATGCAGTCATGAAACTCTGGTATTGTTTGCATCATGTGGCAGCTATGCAAATTTGCCTAATGTCGGTGATTGGATTAGACACTCACAATAACTGGGGTATTAAATTTGGTTGAAATTTAGACTCTGAGCACACTAATCACTCTAATCCCTCCACAACACTCCCCCACCTCAACCTCCGCCATGTATTTGTCTGCTACCCCCCCCGTCCCCCTCCATCCCCACATCCATGCATGGATTCCTTCTTCCCCATTTCAAACAGTGCATCTCACTTCTACGCCACTCATGGTACAGGAACAGGAACAGCTTCTTCCCCACTGTGACACTCCTGAACTCCACTAGACCCCGCCCCCCTATATAACCCCCGCCCCCCCATAGAACCCCCGCCACCCTATATTTGCACTAACATTTCTGTTTGTTCATTTTGCACCACCTGCATCATTCGGTTGTTATTTGCACATACTGTACATACATGCAACCCTGTAATTTCTGTTTAATACTGTAGCATCTTGTACAATACAGTACATTTGTCTTAAATCACTTTAATCTGTACATACCCTGTATATTCTGATTATACTGTTCATACTGTGTATATTCTGAGTATACTTATATTTATTATATTCTGTTGTAATAACTGTTTTGCACTTCTGGTTGGATGCTAACTGTATTTCGTTACCCTGTACTTGTACCTGTGTAATTACATAAAGTTGAATCTAAGCTAACCACCCGTCACCTACGGTCATCTGCTGACAACCGTCTAGTGGTACCCCCCCCCCCTCAAGAGTGCCCGAGCGCAACACAAACTCTTCCACTGCCTGGCTCCCCAATGGTGGAATCAACTCCCCACCTCCATCAGAAGCACAGACTGCCTTTGAGAATTTAATGGCATTTAGGAACAGTATGGCACTTCACATAATCTAATGTGCTTTAGAACTATTTATTGGTCCCCTTATGGTGACTTGCCAGTGTTGTTGTATCTCTTGCTTTATGTTCACAATCGTTGTGTTATGCATTTATAGTTCTTCCCTTGGCACTCATTGGTTCTCATGATGTATGATTCACAATCTAAAAAACCCACTGTGTTCGGGGTCTATCACGTTGCTATGCTCAATGACTGATGCTCTTTGTAAAAGCTCTCTCTTGTAAGTCGCTTTAGATATAAGCGTCTGCTAAATGAATAAATGTAAATGTAATCTAATCTAATGTTCCACAACATGGCTGTCTTCTTTCTGCATCTGCCTTCTCTCTCTCCCTCTCTATCAAAGCTGGGACAACATGTAGCTGTGCAGTGCAACAAGCACACAAGATACGGGAGCACACCTCTCCCCTCGTTGTCTCTCATCTCATTCGCTTGGTGCCACAACACAACCAGCTCTAACATGAATGAAGAAAAGAGGTAAAAAAAAACATGAAACATACAAAGTCACAAATGGTGGCAGAAAGTTCCAAACTAAGCAGATATAAATATATAACTGGGCTGTATTTATATTCAAATACTTTTCTGTTCTGCTGTCTCTCATTCTCTCTCCCCTTTTGCCATCTGCCTCCCTCCCCCACTGTCTCTCTTTCTTTTTCTACCACTGTGGATCATGGAAGAGTTCTTGTCAAGTTTAAAGACCTGGGTTGCCAACTTTATTTACGCCTTGACTGACAGTTGTCTGAGAACCCGTCATAGGAAACTTAGTACAGCACCACTCAACTTACTAATCACGCTCATAGATCGCAAACTCTTTTGACGATTATGATTCCACAGTATGCAACTAAAACTCACAACACCAGCCCTTACCATACCAACCATTACTGCTTTCAAAAGAGTGGCTTCAAACGTCCAGTGGACACCTGTGTGTGTGTGGGGGTATGAGTGTGACTAAATTGTCCCCTCGTATCTCATCCACTGATCCCACTGAAGTCAGTGGGGGATGGAAAGACTGACTGGCTCCCCTCTTTGCTTGGAGGAGCGGGAACAGTTACGTCCGCACTGCTACTGCGTCCAAGAGAAAAATAGAACGGAGAGGGGAAGAGGGTAGAGGAGAAGCAATGGCGGGAATGGAGTGGGGATCGAAGAGTAGAGAAGAGAGGAGAGTAAGGCAGGGGACTAGAGTAAGAGCAGATTTCAGGTTAGGCTTATTTTTGTCACACTTTTTTTTTACCCTGCCATCAAATTCAACATACTATATCACTTCTACCATCCATGCACTCACCCCCTAAATATCATCTGTGGGTGCAGTAACAGCCATTGTGTGGTTGCGTTGGTGCATGTGTGTGTAGACGTGTGAGTGAATGTGTGCATGTTGATATATGGTTTGCAAAGAAGGTGCGCTGATTATTGGAACACAATGGCCTTGGCCTGCTGATTGGGTACAGGAGGGTGAGGATAATACACTTCTCACACACACTTCTCACACACACACACACACACACACACACACACACACACACACACACACACACACACACACACACACACACACACACACAATGCTGTCACAAGCTCAAAGTAATTCAACTGTATTTACTAAAAGTTAGATTTGTTGAAAAGGTTGGACCTAGAGTTACGTTTCACCTATGAAGTTGAGTTGATTTGAGCAACTCTTCTGTGAAATCATGGATAATAGAGTTTTATGCACTTGACCATCCTTCCAGTTGGAGAGATACTGTTGACTGCTCACAAAATGATGATGATAATTTGACACAACTTCTTAACTACAACCAGGTCACAGTTGGTAATGACTGAACACATCAGTTGGCAGAAGCCAACCTGGAAAAACAATGGTGATGTGCGCAAAAGACTGTTATAGTTGTATTTTTATTTGTATTATACAACTTGGGCTTTTGGAAATGATTACAGAGCTTGTTTTCCACAATGGGATGAGATAAAGGTTAATTCGGTGACCAGACCCCACATAGTAAAAACAAATGCACGCAATCTCCTGCCTTTTCCCATAAACTTTGTCTTATTGGTTGCCATGGTGAGTATTAGCAAACCAAAACCAGAGTGTTGATCAAATTTGTGGAAGGGGGCACAAATAAAAGTAGTTAATCTTGTTTAGACCACACAGTAACATTCTGACAGCTTCTCTTCAGTCCCAGAAACTGTAAATTGAACTGCTTGATTGTTTGGAAATAAACTAATATATAAAAGTAATAAGCTGAGTAAAACCAAAGCCTGGAATGTCTGGTTTCGACCAATTTTAACTACTTGATAAGATTTTGTAGAATTTTGTAATATCTGAAAAATGGCAATGAGAATTAATGTGGCATTGCAAGGTCCCTAGATACAACTGTTATAAACAGACCAGTGGGTGGCTGCAGGTGAATAATTGCAACTTCATTTTTCATAATCAGCCAATAAACATGCAGAGAGAGATTGGTTGTATTAAATGCACCAGTCCCTTTTGGGATTGGGTACAGACACTCACTCAAGCATGTCATCCAGTCCCGTCCCCCCCCCCCCCACACACACACACACACACACACAGACACACACACACAGACACACACACACACAAACATACCCACAGCCACAAACAAGAGGCTGGTTCACAGGATACAAGTTTGAAAACAGAAGTCTGAACGTACAGGAATGCAGGTGTGCATACTCTGAAGATTTAGACCTGCCAAGTCATCATGCCTTTACGACACTGAACAACATACATTCAAAATACAAGCTTAATGATACCAAATGCTGTGCTGGGGTGTGAGAGAGAGCAGGGATCTTAAACATCTCTGCCCTCATGCCTGGGAGTGTCCCTCCCACACAATGAAGCAGAGCAGGGTATAACGACGTCCAGAGGGAGATGTGGATGGTGCTGTACAGGAAAGTGGATACTTAATCATACATGTTCACAGGAGAGGTCTCTCTTGAGGGAAGACAGGAAATACTGGGTTCCTTCGTAAAGCACTCCCACAGGATGGGAGACTTCTATCTGGTGCAGTCTTTGTACTGCTGGTACAGGGAGACAAGCATGCACTCGCGTGCAGACACACACACCTTTGTAGTGCCATGGCCAAAACACTCATCACCAACGTGCCTGAATGACTACGTAGCACTGACACCCATAGTTATGAGGTGTTTTGAGTGATTGGTCCTGGCACAGCTCAAGAAATGCCTACCCCCCCCCCCCCACTGGACCCACACCAATTTGCCTATTGAAGCAATAGGAGCACATGGTGCTGTATCCAAAGCACTGCGTACTCTCACACCTGGAAAACTAGAATGCGTAAGCCTGTTCCTCTACTCCCTTTCCCTATGTATGGATTTAACGTCATCATGATTTGTAGATGACACCATGGTGATCAGAGTCATTAATGACAAGGATGAGTCCGACTATAAGGCTAAGATTAAGCACCTGGCCGCATGGTTTGCTGACACCAAGAGCTCATTGTGGAAAATAGAAGCGAGGCACACGTAATCCCATCAACGGCATGGCTGTTGAACGTGTCTTCAGCTTCAAGTTCCTTGGGATCTATATTTCAGATGACCTGTCCCGGATGAGCAACATCTCCAGCCTGGTTAAGAAGGCCCAACAGCGCCTCTTCTTCTTGAGAACACTGAAGAATAACAACCTGTCTGTTGATCCTGGGTAACTTCTACCGATTTGCGATGGAGAGCATTTTGTATTTTTGTATCACAGTCTGGTATGGGAATTGCTCAGTCGCTGATCGCAGGGCACTGCAGCAGGTGGTTAAAAAAGGCCCAACGGGTGCTCAGCATTCTCAAGGACCCCTCCAATCCTGTCCACAGTCACTTCCAGCTGCTACCCGCTACCCTCCAAAAGCTGCTTCAGGAGCCTTCACACCAAAACCAGCAAGTTCAGGAACTTCTTAGGATCCCTTCTATATATATATATGTGTGTATATTCTCGCAAATGTACTCGCAATGAGGTACATTGTTATTGTTGCTTGTTTTCCTACAGGTACACTATTGCCAGTTGGAGATTCGTGCCATATAATTGTAACTTGTTTGGCTGAATGCTCCTATGGCTCTTCCTTTTGGCACTTGTTTGGTTTCTCTTGATGAATGTGTCTTAATCTATAAACCCGAAATGTTTGTGGAAGAAATTATATTTCCTGTGTACTTATATTAATCACTACTGAACACACCTTCTCTGAATACTGTTGTAACGTCATTACTGCCTGACTTTCACTATCTATGTTTACATTATTTGTGCCCTATAAAAGAATGCTCTCTAGCCTTCGTCCGGGAGAGAGGCATGATTGAGACCAAAGCTTTGTACTGTCTTCATTTTGTTGCCAGAGGTCTGGTCATTTCTCTCCCAATCTGCCGGTTATTAAATACTTATTTAATCCAGAACTCAACTGAACTGTCACTCTGTTTAAGAACAGACAGACAAAACTTTTTCATCAACAGGGACATCACGTACACATCACATCACATCATCATGTTGCATGATCTCTCTTGGAAGTAGCTTTGGATAAAAGCGTCTGCTAAATTAATATATTTAAATTTAATGTATAGAAACACTTCTGCATATTGTACATACTGCACTATTCGCACCTTCAATATTTATATCTGTATATTTTTGCCCAGACTTATCTGCATATTTATTGCTAATCTATATATTTGTATTGCCCTAACCTGTACATAACTGCACCAATAAGCATTTAACATGTACATAACTTACTCATCTAAATTATCTGTACATAACTGCTTCTCTTGCACTTCTGATTGGATGCTAAACTGTATTTTGTTTCCTTGTTTTTATACATATGTAATGACAATAAAGTTTAATCTAATCTAATCTAACATTGGAAAGAGAAGAAACATAGACGAACACATGGGGGCCAGAGATTTTTGATTTGGGTTTCAAGCATTCCTATGATGATGCTGGCTGGCTTTGGCTGCTTCTTCTCAGATAGAGTGTTAAAACCCACACTCTCCATCTAAACTCCAAGTTAAACAGATTTTTAAGTGCACATTATATTTTCGTATTAACCAATACCTACATGATTCAGTCATATTGAATATAGTAAAGCAATCATGTATTTGAATGTAATTCCGTTTTTCTCAGCAGCACTAAAAAACTTGAGAATTTGAGTGTCTTAGTGTTCTGTTTAATTGTTAAATGTCCAGCTAAAGTAGATGTCTTTGTAAACATGTTTTTTTTTCTTTCTTATCTTCTATTGTGCAACTGTAATGGGTTATATTTCGTATATTGTGTACGTGTTATTGCCCATCTTACTCTGCGAAACAAATGTATTTTTTATATGCTGTGTAATTTCTCTGTAATTTCCATTCTGACTTTCTTTTGAGGCTTTGAATGTACGAATGTGTTCTTTAATGTTCTCGAAGACAGAAGGGAAGCACAAAAGCACTGAGGGAACATAGAGAAGTGTTTGTGTTGCCTGCTGAGAAAATAACATGGAATTGTAATGGGAGAGAGAGCAAAATGGAGATAGGAAAAGAAAGAAAGGGAGATTCCACGAAGCCGAGGAAACAGATGTAAAAAATAAATGAAAATGGTAAACAAAAAGATTTAGTAGTTTAATCAAATCCTAATATACTCGGTGGCTGATGTGTATTGATCATGAACACCAAATTGATGAGCTGGCATGGTGACCTTTGAACCAACTGCACGGTCAATACGTAACCGTAAAACCGCAATTTGAAATCGCTGTTTGATACTGCTGCTGTTTGCGGTTTCATCGTGCATTGTTCATTTTTATGTAGTTCTGAATGTGAATTCAATTCTCTCACTGTTACATGAATGCACAAACACACACATACACACATACACCAACACGCTGAAGCAGTGAGAACTCATGCACAAACACATAGACACACACATTTATTTAACCTTGTTAGACCTATGTTAGATATCCTGAAAACTTGATTGACATCTGACTAGCACAAACTGTGACTGACATGACTTTTTACATTTATTGTAAAAAGCATTAATAACAAAATCCGCACAGTGATTGGTGGAAGTGCCCAGTATTCATCTGTAAACCTTGGCCTTTCCAATCAAGGACCAAGCCTTTGATGTCTAACTGCAGGCCTGCACACACACCCGCATCTCATAGTCGTGCTGTGTGTGTATGAGCAGGGGTGGTAGGGCATCTGAATCCAGACTAGACAGAAAGACTAAACAGAAAGACAGTGTTTCATTGTAGAAAAGATTGTGAGAGGTTGGTTGGTTGGAGTTTGTTTGCATGAACGTTTTAAGTCAGTGTGTGTGTAGGTCTGTGCTCTCTTTTCCCCAAGGGAACAATCGTCTTAAGCTGCATTAAGCTAAAGGATAGCTGAAGTCTGTCGGATCTTGTTCACATGGCGATACGGATCAGGGGATGTGGCAGGTGACGGATTCCACCTTGGTTTCCCCCGGCGACAAGATGTCACATCTACCCATGGCAATGATAAGCACGATTAGCAGGTATGAAAGAACAAGTTTACAACTGTCTGTTAAACAACAAACAACGGCAGGCTAAGATTTCAGTTACCATTCTAGTTATATTCAGAATATCAACATTTACATTTTAAACAATCAAAACGTAATTCAAAGTAAGTAAGATGAGTTATACTTGCTGTCCTGACAAGGGGCCAAATTTGTCATTTGGCTTGATTGGATTAATTTCACAAGGCTCCCTGCGCAAAATAACAAACCCATGGATGGTCGGACCAAATGACGGCATTTTCCAGAAGTGTGTCAACAATGTGGACTCACTGGCTGCAGTTTACTGGATGGATCCAATATTCCATTGAAACTGGTCAGTGTCCTGCAGATTTTGGGTGGTTTTGGGCGACAACTGGCCATCCTTTATAGCATGGCTAAATTGTAACAGCAGATAGTTGATTGAGCATCCCAGGTTACCGGGGTCAGAATCAGACAGCAATACTCAAATGAAGATAGATCAGCGTGTCCCCTCCATTCCTCATTGCTTCAGTTGAATCTGAGTATTAAGTAGATTGATTATTCAAAGCACACATTGATAAAATTAGTGTTCGCAAATTGTTCTATATTTCTTTCTGAGTCTCTTTCTTCCTAGTTCTCTTTCATGCTCTGTCTGTCTCTGCAGAGCTAGTAGATTGAAGTAATTGGGGTTTTGTACAAACCTACATATCTTACACCTGATTTACTGATCTGATTTGATCCAGAATTGGGTGTATTGGGTCTTGGGCGTTGTGAGTAGTACCATGATTGGACATTGAAAATGAATGTGATCTGCTCCTATTTCTTACACTTGTAACCACAGATTAGTTGCTGCCATCTCAAATATTAATCAGTTGTTTTTGAATTGTTTGGAGAACATCTTCCCCAGAGTCAGATTTGGAATTGTTTGTTTCATATTCCCCTTCTCAAGTATGCACACTGAGCCTTCTGCGTGTTTGTGTTTTGTGTGTGTGAGTATGAATACATATGTGTGCGTATGTGAGTGTATGTGTGTGTTGTGAATGTCTCTCTACTGAGTTGGAGGGAGTGGCTGTTTTGTCCTTGCTCCCCCCACCCCCGTCTTCGGGAGAGAGGACGCTTGCTAATCAGCAGTGTTGAGATTAGCTGCACCAAGAGGAGAAAACAAACAGACAAAAGCGAAGAGATTTAAACTCCCCGTCTGGACTTGGCAAAACTCCTCAGCTCCCTCGTTCCTGGTCTGCCCGGAAAGGAGAGGGAGCGCAGAACAAAGACGTAAGCATCCCTTTGTTGGGATTAGGAGGAGAGAAAAGACTGTTGTCTTTGAGGCACTGCGTACATGTTTCCCCATCTAATTTAATAACATGCCTTTTGTCTCAAGATATCTCCTGTGTGTGCTTGTGTGTGTGTGTCTGTGTGTGTTGGAGGCTAGTACCGTGTTGGTCCATCTCCATCTAATTGAATGACAAACCTCCAATCTATGGGACTTGATCATTTGTTGTCTAAATTGTCTTTCTGACCAATTGAAAATGGGACTTCAGGGGGAAGTTAGACACGCACACATTCACACATAAAAAATATAAAACATATCTAGATCACATATAAAAGTGATCTAGATATGTACAATAGGGTTGTGATTCCTTGATAACATCCTCTTACAATCTTCTCAAATGTCAATCACCTCTTAATGTTATCATGTTTTATTCCTTCCCCAACAGAATATACAGTATTTTGGTCCAGTTTCTGTTTTCTCCCCATATATACAGGTGCCATGCAGGCTTATGTATGTGAATACATGTTTGTGGCTTTGTTTTGAATGATGCCATTCCTTTTGGCTTTTTTTTCACTTCACCGTACTATAGTTCCTATTGGCTAACTTTTACCTCATGGACTAGACTTCACTTTCTTTGACACAAAATAAGACTTATTTAATGCTGTTTTCTGATGTGTTAGAAATGTGTGTTTGTGTGGTTTGTGTCTCAAACTCATCAGGCTATTTAATTTAAGAGAGAAGAGAGGCATTGGAGTATCGACAGGTGAAACAAAGATGAGGATGAGAGGGAAAAAGAGCATTAAGTGGAGTGGAGAGTGTGGCTGTCTCTCCTGCTTACTCAGCGTCACCTCCATATCTGACTGGCCCCATTCTGTCGCGCATGAGCATGTTTGCAGGTGTGTTTGTTCACATGGGGTGTATTTGTATTCGTTTTACCTTTAGCTTATGTGAATTTGATGATCTTATCATAGTAAATGAATACACATTCAGTCAGCAAGGCATATACATTTCCAGAGTAAACAAAACTTTAACATGCTTGTGGATTTGAATGCAGCGAATATACAGAAGTGTGTGTGGAATTGTGTATCGGTAGTAAATGTATAAGAATCTGTGCAAAGACTGAAGCAGAAAATTCAGGAGTAGCAGACTTCATGACGTAAGGGAGTCATGTGACTCAGTGGTTACGGTGTTGGGCTCCTGATCGGAAGGCACTTCACCCTATTTGCCTCAGGTGGAATGTCCCTGCACTTACTGTAAGTCGCTCTGGATAAGAGTGTCTGCTAAATGAGTAAATGTAAATGTAATGACATGATAGCAACATATTTGCAACACCTGCAGTACCACTACAGTTTCAAACAGCTATCGCCCTCCTGTGGCCCAAATAGTTATGGCAGGTTTGAGAGTGCAGCTGTCAATGCCATATCTGGCCATGCGCACAAAACAAAAGGCATACAGAAAACTAAAATTTTTTTTGGCAATTTTTTAACAATCTGATTTTTTTTTAAATAATAACAATCTTTTGTCCGTGGAGTCCAATCTCTGAAATGACCCTAATCCAATTTTGCACCTTTCTATTCACAGTGAGACTATAATAGATTTTAAGTAACCTTTACTACAGTACTTGTCACCATCTCTTAAAACCTAGAACTAAAAATGTCTATTTTGTCATTATTTCTACCGCTCTGGGTTGTTTCCCCTGCAGAAGCAGCGATTGTGGCAAGTGAGCTGGTGTCCATGGAGACCCTCAGTGTTTAGTCACCTATGTCACATTCTGGTGACAGGGGGTGATTAGCTACAGATGAAATCTATTTTCACACTTAACACTATTTAACTCTAGTCCAACACACACGCACACACACACCATTGTACAGGTTGTCCCCTGTCCTTGTTCAGAGTCGTGCTGGGTGATGTGATGTGCCACACAGTTATGCAAAAACTCCATATGGAAAAGGCTCACATGTTCAAGCTGGGATTCACATAGCTTAACACGGCTGGACGGCCACGATGCTGCTTGGTTTGTGACACGCACACACATACACACACAGACGCACATATCAAAAAGGGTTATTTTAGGTCATGTCATTAACATTGCTAAGTTGGGGTCTACATTATTTATGCTACCCTGCTGCATTCCGTTTCTAATTCTTTCTCTCTCCCCTGTCTCTCACACTCTCTAGCTCTTTCTCTCTCTAACCTTTTATCAGAATCTGTCCCCATTTCAACTTTCCTCCTGTTTCTCTCTGTCTGCCTGTCTCTCTGTGTCCATCTCTTTTTTCTAAGTCTATTGCACTCTCTCTTTCCCTTCCTCTGACACACAGACTACACACACAAAACACACTTCTGAGAAATAAGCACACCAACCCACTCATACAAACAAACACACACATACTCAGGTCATTAGACGCATTAATACAGTGCTAGTGAATGAAACTTGCGTTTGCAACACCAGCAGCCAGCCAGGATTCCTCTAAGAGTTCATGGCCACCGGCGCCCAGTGTACCCAGGGATGCATCCCTGGGTAACAATGCAGGTAGAATGGCCCTCTGGCTCTGCTTGTGGTCCTCACCCTCACCAGACAATTAGAGGTGCACCATTTAAATTGAGTTAAACTTTTGTATAGGTCATTGTATGTTGATGTTGAATTTGAGAAACGTGAGATTTGAGACACAGAGGAGCTGTTACCTGCGGAAAGGTCGTCAATAATGCTCAAGGTCTCTCCCAGCATCCCCACGTAAATGCACGGCTCACAATTATGGGCTGTGGAAAGATGATGACTCACAAATGTAGCTGATATTAAACATACACACTCAAACTCTTTGGCACGCTTGATTACTCGCGCACACGCATTCACACAACTGGCTATTCATTCCAACCCAATGGTTTAGACACTATGATAGGTGTTTGAATAATGAACCATTCACAGTATATTGCTTTCAGTGAACAAGCAGTGTGTTTGTGGGCGTGTGAAGGTTCCATCCACATCAGCATTGTGGTCAAAGTTAACTTTTTTCTCACCTACAATGAGTTTAATTCCAAGCGAACAAGCCTAAAGATCAACCATCAACTTTACGCAGCGATGAGGTCAGGAAACTTATCTGGGGGATTAACAGCTTCCGGAGCGAGACTAAGTCATTCTCAGCTATTACAGTCTGTATTTGAATAGCTACACACGGTTCAATGCACACCCAGGAACACACACATGCAAACCCATGCACGTACAAACAGCTGACACACACTCACACGCACATCCTCACCCTACACAGGAATCAGGTCTGCCTTACAGGCATATGTTATTAACTTTTCTTGCCCTGACCCTGGAAGAACTGTATTACAACCAAGCAAATTCAATGATCATATATATCGTGTATGAAATCTTGAAAATGAGTCCCTAATTTGATTTGAGAAGGCATGTTTTGTACTTCAGGATTTTTGTGCATGGTTCCTTCATACAATATAATATAATCTGGTTTAATGCTGTCATAAGGTCCCTCGCTTGCGTAGATGCAATGAGATGCGCTATTACTTGATTGTGTGTGTGCTGAGGTGTAAACATATTTTCAGAGACCATATTGAGTCCCATTATTTTCTGAAAGTCGACATGAACTTCTATGGCATACGATCAGCCCACTATCCAGCGAGGTAGCCAGCCAGTAAGGTGGCCAGCAAGATAGCCAAGCGTTCAGTAATCCCACCATCCAGCCTTTCTTGTATTCATGAGAGGACCCCTCTGCACAGGTCTGATAAATTAATGAACTTGTAACGTAAGTGTGCTCTGGAGGGGTGACCATGTGCTGAAACGTTGCTGTCCGATTAGGAGCCTAAATTCAGTTAACCAATTAGAGGGCACTTTTTGAATGAAGACAACTAGAATTGATCTTAATGAGGAACGTCTGAGCATGGAGCTTGACCTCAGATCAGCTAATAAAAGGGATAATCACGACAGATGCGAGTGTGTCATCCAGGGATTTTGCCATCAAAGGCCTGAGAAGTGAGTACCGCCGAGTAAAGTAGGTGTGAGTGAGAGAGTAAATGTGTGTGAGAATGGTCCAAGAAAAGATGACCTCTATATGTTGTGGAGTTTGAGCATGTGTGTGCCTCACCTGAGGGATTGTGGGTCTCTGGAACACTGTCAAGATTTTTCCTCAAGACAAGGAGGTGTGAGGTTGCTGGCTTGACCTGTCTATGTCCCTCTAGCAACGAGCCTCATACATGCATGTCTGTGTTTGTGTGCCCTGTGGGCGAACACCTGTCCAGGTTAACCAGCTTCCAGGTGGGGGGCTTCAGTGAAATCGATTGTCACCTCTCATCTCATCACACACCTTCACACACACACATTTACCAAGACACACATACACATTTTCTTCTCTACACTCTATCAGCCGGTGACCAGGTGCTTTTCAGTAAACCTCCTCTCCCCCTCTTTTTTGTCACGAGAGCTGTGCTTTCCTGTCATGTCACATAGGAAGGCTAGAGCAGAGAAGCAGGGAAAAGTTTCCACTAGCAGGTTTTAGCAGCGTTGGGCTCCATCGCTTCCCATTGTTTTGCCCTTGATCAGCATTTCCCAGATTGCTGACTGACCGCCAATAGATTGCTTCTGAATTGATTTTGGTTTCATATCAAACCCTTTGTTGAGTCTTCGTGCAATGTAAGGTGACACGCTGCATACATGCACCCGTGTTGTTTGACTCTTTCTCTCACTCTCTCACACTCTAGAGTCACTCTATTTCTATTTTCTCTAACTAAAATGTCCTCAATTGACTGTGTATACACAGACACACAACCACACACACCTGTCTGTGGGCCTAAGCTGCTGTTATCCACTTTGTGCAGAAAGCCTAAACTTAATAAAGGTGCTAGAAGAAATCAGTATCTCATGAGCTGACTGCAAAAGATGTTGAGAGTGAGGGAGGTAGAAGGAGGCACAGAGACAACAGAGAGGCAGAGCATGAATGAGAGAGATAGAGAGTTTGAGAAAGGGAGATGGAGACAATTAGAGACAGTGAGGCATTGTGACACTAAAACAGTGTGGGACAGTAAAGGAGAGAAAGCATGAGAGACAGAGAGAAAGGGAGGGGAGAGAAAGGGAGAGAGAACAGGAGAGGATGAAGACAGGGTGCTACACACAGACCCGCAACAGTCTGTTTCCTTGGAAAAAGTCAGCCCCCCTCTAGCTCAACGAACCCTCTCCTCTATTTGTCTGCCATCGTGCTATCTTGTCTGAGACAGATTGTATGAGGAATTTGCTCCGGGGATGAAAGGAGGGAGAGAAACGTGGAGGCCTGGCCTTTTCAAACATGAGCCTTCTTCAAGATAAAGGTAGACATAGTTCCTCAGTCTGACTCCCACTCAGATGCGAAAAATGCATGTTCACAAACTCAAACAAGCTGGGCTGAAAGAGATGAATCCGTAAGATCCCTGGATACTGATCCACCTAGACAAAGTTTGAAGATCAACTTACCACCACTCTTGCTGAAAAAGAGAAATAAGCAGAGATAAAATTAAAAAAAGAGGCAAAAGAAAGACAGCAAGAGACAGAGAGATGGAGAGATAGACTGAGATAGACAGAAGGAAAGAAAAGAAGAGAGACATAGAGAGCGGTTGAGAGAGGATGAGCAAGAGAGAGGGAGAGAAGTGAAGAGACTGCTTTTGTGCTGTAATTCCATCCAGCCCTCTCTTTCCCCCCCAGCCACAAGAAGTTGGTAAAGGAGCAGATAATACTGTCCAGGGCTGCCCATCAGGAACCATGTTCAGCTGCACACCTGGATAATAGACCAAACTCATTTCAACTGAGCCTGATATAAATTCCTGATAGACAGGACGTCATCCAGGGCGAGGGGGAAGGGAAGATGGGGTGGAGACGGTAAGGGAGGAAGAGTGGAGGTGGACAGGGGAAGAGATAAAGAAGAACTGGGTGAGGGTAAGGGAGGGGCAACCTTCTTGTTCTCATGTCACTATGTCTGACAGTGACAACAGCAGCACCACTCAAACTCGGGCCTGAATCAGATCTCCTCATGGGAGGCCAGCATAGGCCTCATCGGGGGCCCCTTCCATGAGGGGTGATCTCAGGGTCCTCCACCTGCACTCTCCTCTGGATGGAAAAATATGAGATGGGAGGATAGAGAGAGAAATACAGTAGTTTTTTCATTGTACACCATGAGGTTCAATATATATAAACAGCATTACACAACCCATATTGTGAAGTGCATTAAAATGTCCACATTGACTATTGTTGCTGTTAATGTATACAATTTATTCCTTTAAGCAATCCAGGTTTTGCATGCCAAACGGGGCCCATCTCGCCTCAAAGATTTACTCCATGAATAATTGAAATAGATATTTTTGAAAAAGAAATAAATTACCTCTTTATGGTCACAAGTCATAAAATAATATGTGATAAAACCCCATCAAGAGAGAGTTAGTCTTCTCTGCACTGCGGTAGGCAGTGACAGACACACACACTACATACACACACAAGCATCTGCACTGTGCCTTCACAGGCGTAAAAAAACACTCCGATTGGTTAATGATCTGGGCAGAAGGAGGCATGTGAAAGATGACGGGAGTTCTTGTCGAGTGAAAAACATCATAATGAGCACCTAAATACCGATCAGTCTGGAGTGTCCGGAAGGTTCTATTCACAACTAGTCTTTACAAGCCCACCGAGGCTGAGCTGAACAAACACACACATACTACAACTTTACACAGAGCCATGTGGTTTGGTTCACAGGAGCCTCTCTTCCTGTTTAGCCTGTTCTCCCTTGCTTTTACAATGGAGAGACAAGAGATTTAGAGAGGGATCTGAGGAGAGGTGGAAAAATAGCCTCTCTTCCGACTTCCCACTAAACACAGTTTAGTGTCTTCTTTGTGTGCAGGAGAAACACATCAGAGGGGTTAGTTATGGAAGAGCCGAGAGTGTCCATGTTTCCCTCCATATATACCCTATACACCCCATGTAAACCCACTACACACCCCATATAAACCCACCATGCACACTATATACATCCAGTATACACTCTGAATACACTTTATGCATTCTATATAGCGTAAAGGGTCCTATTATTGTCCACCTAGCTCTCAACACTCGTCAACAAATCAAATCAACATTTATTTGTATAGCCCTTTTTACAAGCAATGTCAAAGAGGGCTTCACATTTGCCCATAGAACTGCCCCTCAACCAACCAAAACCCTCAAGGAAGACAAAGAAAAACTCACAGAAAACTCACTAGGAAGAAAAATTGAAGAAACCTTGGAAGGAGCAATTCAGTGAGGGATCCCCTCCTCCAGGGACGGTTGGCGAAAGTGAGGAGCAAAACACAGACTAAACAGTCATATCTCTAGACAGAGTTAATAAGTTGTTGAAACATCAATACTCAATACTCAACTTGGGTCTGAGGTAGCACAGAACCTTGAACTCAGCTCTAGCTTGGATAGGGAGCCAGTGTAGAGAGATATGAGTAACTGTTATGTGGTCAAACTTTCTAGTTCTGCTCAGTAGCCTAGCAGCAGAATTTTGCACCTGCTGTCAGTTTTTTACGCAGGTATTTGGGAGGCCGGAGAATACATAATCCATAATCCAACTGGGATGTAACACATGCATGTATCAGTTTTTCAGCATCCTTCTTTGAGAGGAAGTTTCTTATTTTAGCTATGTTACGGAGATGGAAGAATGCAGTTCTGGTAATTTGCTTGATATGATGCTCAAATGAGATCAGGATCCATTGTGACGCCTACATTTTTTACCGGCTGGCTTTGAGAGACTTTGAAGCCGTTTAAGTCCAAGGTAAGATTGGATAAATTGTTCCTGTACTTCTTTGGTCCAAAGATTTGCACCTCTGTTTTATCAGAATTCAGAAGTAGAACATTTGCTGTAATCCAATTTCCTATCCCGGTTTTCCAGAGTTTGAGGTAGTTCGTCGGGCTTAAGAGACAGGTATAACTGGGTGTCATCTGCATAACAGTGAAAATGTACACCACAACTTTTAATTATATTTCCTAAAGGTAACATGTATAGAGAAAATAGCAAAGGGCCTAAGACAGAACCCTGTGGTACTCCATATTTCACAGGGGAGCTCCTGGATGAGCGGCCATCATAGTGAACAAACTGTGATCTATCGGATAGATATGATCTAAACCACTGGAGTGAAGTTCCAGAAATTCCAACATAATTTTCCATACGTACCAGGAGAATCTGATGATCGACAGTGTCGAGAAGAATCAGGACAGATATAGAGCCTGCATCAGAGGCTAATAGAAGATAATTGACTACTTTAGCTTGTGCAGTTTCAGTGCTGTGATGAGGACGGAATCCAGACTGGAGAGGTTCGTACAGATGTGCTACAACTTTCTCCAGAATTTTGGAGAGAAATGGCAGGTTTGAAATTGGCCTGTAGTTGCAGAGACATCCAGGATCCAAGTAAGTTTTTTTAAAGTAAGGGTTTGATAATTGCTTTTTTCTACAGGGACTTGGCCAGTTTCAATAGATTCATTAATAATATTCAACATAGGTGGTCCAAAAATAGGCAGGAGTTACTTGCGTAGTTTGCGAGGAAGGGGGTCAAGAAGACAACTGGTTGGGTTTGACGACTACCAGTTTTGTGAATGCTTCCATAGAAATAGGGTTGAAGAGACGAAGAGTCTGAACATGAAGAATGCTTGGTATAGAGGGATCTTCAGTGTTGCATTTTTCATGGCGAATTGGCCATGACTGGTCTGCAGCCTGTCCCTTATTGCATAGATTTTGTGGTCAAAGAATTCTAGAAATTCATTTGGAGAAAGATCCGTGCTCACACTGTGTGTACTTTTACTTGTGAGTTTTGCAACAGTATCAAATAGAAATTTAGCATTGTGCTGTTTCTTACTGATCAACTTAGAAAAGTATTCTGATCTGGTATGTAGTCTGATCTGGTATGATTGAGATTTGCTTGTAGTCCAGTAGGCTGTCCTTCCAGGCCAGGCAGAAGACCTCCAATTTAGTGGTACGTCACTTACGTTCTAGCTTTCTAGTGGACTTTTTCAGAGTTTGAGTTTCCTCTGAGTACCAAGGAGCAAGTTTCTTGTCCTTCCTTTTCTTCAATTGCGAAAGCTGAAGAGCTAGATTCAGATCTCTAGTTTTATCATTCAGGGATTTATCTGGTGCAGCAAGTGCTTCTAGTGCTGCAGGTAGAATACTCGCCATTTCCAGAGTTGTAGTTGGAGTTATGTGACGGCTACTAGAAATGTTCATAGCACCTCCTAGGTTCTGGCAAAGGTTCATTCTAAAGGTAATGATCTGAATATGTAGGATTGTGGGGATGAACAGTGAGATTAGTAATCTCAATATCCCGTGTGAGGACTAGGTCTAAAGTATGTGAATGAAGATGGGAAGGATTGGAAACTACCTGTGTGAAGCCCGTAGAATCTATGAGGGCATTGAAGGCCTTACTTAAAGGATCTTTTGGGTTATCTATCCATCCATCCATCCATCCATTTTCTTCCGCTTATCCGGGGCCGGGTCGCGGGGGCATTAGTCTGAGCAGGGAAGACCAGACTTCCCTCACCGTACACACCTCTTCCAGCTCCTCCGAGGCGTTCCCAGGCCAGCTGAGACACATAGTCCCTCCAGCGTAAGTGCCAGGTGGGCGGTACAGCGTGGCTATAAAAAAAGAGGGGGGAGGGACCGGAATGGTAGCATTATTCCTCTTCAGTGTCAGACAGTTTACAAAAATGTGGATAAAATATACATTTAAAAAGTAATGTCACAGCATTGTACTTTGCTATATAGATACACATCTATACTATAACATTCCGTTTAAAAAATCCACTAAGAATATGCAAAGAAATTTTACTCTCCTAATTTTAACAGTTAGCCAGGGGGTACCATTATAAGTGTAACCCCTTCCTGGCGCTGGAAGTGTAATATGATTAAATAAGGTTACTATATAAATGTTCTAATCAACAGGATCCTGAGTACTTAGCAGTTGAATGGTGAATTTGGCTAAATCTCCCGTTACCAGTAGACAATATTATTCACAGGCATATGTAACAACTAAATGATTTAGAAATAATAGCGCAGTGCCTCCACTGTGGAATTAGGTTACTTAACTCACACTCTATGAGCTATAATGGTATTTCCCCAGAAAATATATAAACGTAAATGTTCAGGACAATAAAGTAGAATGTATAACAAATCAGGATTTATTTACGAATGCCGTTTTCTTGTTGTTTGTTGTATTCTCCAATTAGTCCTCTTTTCAATATGCATAACCTAACTTTTCATGCACAGTCTCAAAAACTCAAATAGCACTAATTAAACCTTTAAATAAAATAATAAATGCAAACAAATGTACAGGCAAGAGCCCTTTAAACCTTTTTAAATGTTCTCTAAATATACCAAGCGCTTGGGTTTGAATTAGTTGGGGACAATAAGTTGGTGCACTTTCCTTTATGTTGCGGCGACACTCTGTGTCGGAAACTATACTCACATATCCACCAGCTCGGCCGAAATCAACGAGCTGGGATGATGTTGAAACGATAGTAGGCGAGACGAAACAGCTCCACTTACGGTGAAAGGATAGCAGGCAAGTTAAACACGGATAGTCCTCCAGTGGGCAATGCAGGTCCGGTGGTGGAATTCCTCCTCACGAGGCAGCAAACAGCGTCCATCCAATACAGCACTTGAGTGAAGTCTTTATCTCCCGGTGGAGCACTTTACTAAGTCAACACTACACATTACACACTAAGTTTATCCGTAACTGATATTTGTGCCCAATACTTAGTATGGCGTCAACAAATAATCTCCTCATTTAACTAAGTTCTCAGTCCTGTTCGTCCGCTTGCTGAAAGTCTCTCTCTCGAATGCGTTCCCACTTCCTCATTCCACTCCACTCCCCAATAAGATGAGCTGTGAAGAGTTCATCATACATGAATCTTATTGTCTTATGGGTACTCAGCTTAAAACACATGGATAATATAATTTACAAGTTACCAAAAAAAAACCCCAATGGATTAAGGAAAATGCAGTTTCCATTCAGTTTACCCACTTATAAAACAAACACTTTATTAAGCAGTAATTACCCATATATTAAATAAATCACCTTGTATTTATTTAACTGTATTTTAGTAGGTCCCTACATAAGGCAAGTAGGGTGAAGTGCCTTACCCAAGGACACGTTATATAGCCACAGCAGGGGCTCTATCTCACAACCTTCCGATCATGAGGCCAACACCTTAACCTGTTGAGCCATCTGACCCCCTCAGCAGTGGAAGTAAATTAAACAGAACAGAATCAGAAGACAAGTTTCTGAAAGTCAACAGCTTGCGGGATTGGTGGCTCACAGGACAACAGCTTCAAGTACAGCTTGACACTGGTCGAAGTAAGCAAGTCTCAGTTTCAACTGTGAAGAGAAGACTTAGGGCTGCAGGTTTGACAGGTTGAGTGGCAGTAAGAAAGCCCTTGCTAAGATGGCAAAATAAGAGAAAGAGGCTTGACTGGGCCACGAAACACCACCAGTGGACTACTGAAGACTGGAAGAAGGTCTTATAGACTGATGAATCTTCAGTTCATCACGCAGGGTTTTTGTACAGGTATCAAGTAGACGAAAGGATGGTTCCTCGGTGTGTGACACCAACTGTCAAACATGGAGAAGGAAGCATGATGGTCTGGGGCTCTTTTGCTGGATCCAGACCCGGCGACTTGCATAGAGTGAGTGGCACCCTGACCCAAAACTGCTACCACAGCATTTTGCAGCCATGCAATACCCTCTGGTATACGCCTAGTTGGTCAGGGGGTCATCCTACAGCAAGATAATGACCCAAAACATACCTCCAGGTTATGTCAGAACTACCTTAGAAGAAAAGAACAAGACGGTAGGCTTCAAATCATGGAATGGCCAGCTGTCTCCAGACTTCTACTTCACCCATGATTGCAAGCCAATGTATGGATCCAACTCCATCATCAAGTTTGCTTATGACACCATGGTGATCGGCCTCATCACTAACAACGATGAGATAGCCTACAGAGAGGAAGTGCAGCACCTGGCCATGTGGTGTGGTGTCAATAACCTGCTCCTCAACGCCACAAAGACCAAGGAGCTTATAGTGGACTTCAGGAAGAAGAGGGGAGACACGCACAACCCCATTCAAATCAACGTTGAGTGTGAGCGCCGTTGAGCGTGTCTCCAACTAAAAATTCCTGGGGATCCCTATCTCAGATTACCTGTCCTGGATTACAAACACCTCCGGCCTGATCAAGAAGGCTCACCAGCGTCTCATTTTCTTGAGAACACTGAGGAAACACCACCTGTCCACAGCTGTCATGATGAACTTCTACCGTTGTGCGATCGAGTGCATCCTGACAAACTGTGTTACAGTGTGGTACGGGAACTGCGCAGTCGCTGAGCGCAAGGCACTGCAGCGGGTAGTGAAAACTGCCCAACGCATAACTGGGACTATTCTTCCGTCCATTGAGGACATCCAGAGGAAGCACTGTCTACAAGGAGCTCACAGCATCCAAAGAGATTCCTCACACCCCGCCCATAAACTGTTTGCCCTCCGGCAGGCGCCTCAGGAATCTCCGGTCTAAAACCAGCAGACTGAGGAACAGCTTCTTCCCCAGAACTGTGACACTCCTGAACTCCTGATGACGCGTGCACCCCGAGTGTCATCCCAGAACTAGCTCCGCCCATTGGTTGCAAACTAATGACTGGGAGAGGAGGTAGAAAACTGGTGAGAGAGATAGATAATGGGAGAGAGGGAGTAAGAACGAGGTGGGAGAAAGATGGATGGATGAAAGTAAGATGCCATGGCCGTATGGGCAGAGGTCTAATGTGTATCTATAAAACCTTCCAACAGTATGGATTTTTCAGGGTGGATATCTGCTGTCTGTGGTTTGTTATTGGGGTCAAGCAGCAAATGTGTTGGCCCGACAAATTATCTGTTTCCTACCACACACACACGCCCACACAAACACATGACTCTCTACATGTATTGGTTGTGACCAGGCATCTGGCCAAAGACCTTTGTTCTATAAGGCACTAAATGTATTTGTGACATTATAATGGTTGGAAAGAAGTACCAAGAATGCCTGTAGGACACACAAATAGACACACATCACACAACGCACACACTTTGTGTCCAATAGCAGGATGAACACTACAGTACATGCCACTGATTTATGTCAAAATAAGGATGATGCTTTCATGTATTCCCCTTATTGCACTCATTTGTCAAGCTGGGAAAACAATCAGGTTGCATGTTGTCTATATCGCCACCCCCCTTCCTCAAACCCCACCTGCCGTTCTCTCCTCAAGAGAGAACACCCCCCTTATCCCTCCCAACAGCCCCAAGATGAAAGCATTAGTGCTGGTCTCCAGACAGACCTCACAATAAGGTTTGTAATGTCTTTCTAATTACTGATCATTAGACAGAGCGTGTTGACAAGGGTTGCACTGACAGCAATGCACAATCCTATAATTCACTCTTGTTGCTGCATTTGGGTGTGTGTGTGTCTGCGTGTGTGTGTGTGTGTGTATCATTGCTCTCAGGTGCTTGTGTGCTATAGTATCAACACAACAATGAAACTCTCGCCATCTAGTTTGATTTTCACAAGCACACAGACACACAAGCTCACACCTTTTAGAGGAAAAATCTTTACTGATTGGGCGGAAAACATACATGCAGCCCATCAACCAACTCAACACCCCCAGTCAAGGAGTAGGAGGAGCATTGAAGGGAGGCAGAGGATAAACCGGTCGACACTACCTTCTACCACCTGCTGTTCACGGGCCTCCTACCCTGGGCATGCCACAACAAACGCGCACATACAGACACTCATATATCATCTTGTATTATCTGTCCTCATTTGTGGCACTGAATGTCTTGCTAGGGTGTCACAGGAGGCAGTGCTCTTTTGAGGTAATGACAAGTCCCACCTTTCTCAGTAAAGATTAATGTGCATGAAGGTTGTTTATATTTGAAAATGATTAATAAATAAGGAAGTTCATTATCTATGAAGGCATGTGGCCAGTTATATAACGCAGTACATTCGTGTGGTCTGATGTGTGTATTATGTTGTATGATTTATGACATCACTTGAGATGAAAACAGAAGCCTTTGAGGTGACGGAACCTCCCACAAGTCGTGTAGTTTGAGGTGAGTACAGTATGTCTGTGTATGTGTTAGCTGTGTGCTAATGTAATAGCTTGTGTGTTTGACTGGTTGTCTATGACAGTGGAAAAAGGAGGAAAAAAGAGTTATGAAAGTACTCTTTACGCAGTGCATTGTAGCGGGGGACCGCTCTAGAGCCTGTAACTGTGTTTCCTAGCCTGTGGTGTGTGTTCAGTATCAGGCAGTCTAACCGAGTGTGTTTCACCTCCAGCTGTGCGTTCATATCTTGACCGCAAATCCAACCACAGCCCTGGAGAGATGATTAGGTTACTAGTAGCACACTAGCACTTAAAAGGTGGTTGCCAGTGATGTGTATCGGTGCTCAGGAGTGTGTGTGGACGCTGTGGTTAAGCAGGCCTCTTTCTGCGGTTAGCTTTGTACACACCGCAGCACATCACAGTTTTCATTAATAATACACCACTTCTGGGCCAGTAAGGGGACTCAACACTTGCTTGTCGTGGACACCAAATACACAAACATATACTCACAGACAGAGACGCACACGCAAACACAAATCGGCAGACACACACAAACGGGCATCGCACGGACTCGTGCAACACAACACACGAGTCCGTGCATACATTAATAATACACAACACAGTCAACCATAGTGGGTCAACAGTTAAGAAGCTCAGATGACTCCGTCACCCTGAATCATTTATGAAACAAGATCGACAAGGGAGCTGTTTTGCTGAACAAACACACACATACCCTCACACGTACATTTTGGCCAAGCTCATCAGTACAAGCACTCCTGTTTCTCTCATCATAACAATGTTGTAGTCTTTTTACCACATGCAGGAGGTAGTGTTCTGCATTGTTAAAAAATTGTCATTTATCTTCGTCAAGGGAGTCATGCATTGCTTGTTTTCACCTTAAGGAAGCTCACAATGACCTAGGATATTTGTTGTTGTGTGTGTATTTGTGTGTGAACTGCAAGTACGTGTTTATGTCTATATGTGTGTACGCAATGTACTGTACCGTACATCTGTGTTTATATGTGGGTTTTCATGATACCGATGCCTGATAAAAATCGCATTGCCACGAGTGGATCAACACCAGTATTTCTGTGAAACAAATGCTTCTGCAGAGAGTGCTAACAGTCCCATCCTCAGAGTCTCCCCAGAAACCAGCTGTGAATCACAGTTCCTCATTTGAACCAAACAAGATTATATTTGCTCATGCATTGCCTAGCCTTCTTATCCATGTGCTCTCAGTCTTCTGATAAAACACAGCTTGCTTCTAATGAAGTCAATGTTTAGCTACGGGAACAGAATAACGTGAACAAAAATACAATTAAAAACTCACTCGGGTCAGTCCACCGCAGACAGAATAATTATAACTTTGAACTTGATTCAGTCCGATTTTTTCCCCCAGATTTATTTCCTGCCTCCCTCATCCTCACAGCTCGATACTTGGGTCTCCAGCTTCATCAGACTACTGGGTAAGGCAATTAACTTGAGTCAAGAGGGTACCTAGCCACGCAGCTGGAATAACGGAGATACCAAATTTCAATTCAAAAACAGATCTCTCTCTCCCGTCCAAGACTGCTTAGAACCCAGATGTTGCCTATTTTACATAATGGGAGTTTTATTCACAGATCACTGAGAGAGAAGTTTTCAAGAAAAACCAACAGAAGAGAGACTTTTTCGAGAGAGACTTTTTTTTGCTAACATCCTGGAGGCTTCTCAATTAACCCACAATGAAGGGTTTATTTAGCATTAAAATGCTTCGTCCTGATGGATTGACTGTCTGCCCCTGGAGAAAGAGTGTGGCTTGCTCATTGGGCATTCAGCCATGCTGTAACATAATGGTCCAGCTCAGACATACACGTAACAGCTTGACAACCCCTCTGAGTAGGATGTCTACCTTGAACCTGGGCTGCTAACATTCTGTAGACATGTGTTCTGGTGTTGGAGTGTGTGTGTTGTTCTCACTCACTCCTGAACACAAGCAGATGGCAGCAACACAACAGAAGGGACAACCAGGATTCCAGGAAATTTCTGCCTTCTTGTGTAACCCAACCTCCGTGTGTGCATGTATATGCCTGTGTGTGAGTACACAGTAGTTTATCCATCAGTGAATGCCTCTGTCCTTGTGTGGTTTGGACAATTGCACTGACGCTATCTATCTGTCTCTTTTTCTCGCTCTCACTCTTGCTTTCTCTCTTTGTCTCTTTCTCTCTCTCTCTCTCTCTCTCTCTCTCTCTCTCTCTCTCTCTCTCTCTCTCTCTCTCTCACACACACACACACACACACACACGCACCACCACACAAGCGCAGATGCACACACGCACACATGCATCACACACATACACACCCACATACATGAAGAAAGGAAATAAAGAAAAAAAGAACAAGAGAAAGAAAGAAAGAAAGAAAGAAAGAAAGAAAGAAAGGAAGAGAGAGAGGAAGAGAGAGAGGAAGAGAGAGAAAGACCTTTGGTGATCCGACATACACTCATATTCATAAACGCCCATCCCTTCTGGAGAACTTTGAAAACACACTGAAGTGCATGCCTCTTTGAAGTTGCTTCGAAGGCAGCACATTTTCATATAAAACGATGACTGTTAAAAGCTTGTTCGAGATTTTAAAAAGCAGCTTGTTTAGGAGAGCAGATCGGGAAGTCAGAGTCAATTCAAAATGGACGCCATCTGCATATGAATATGGAATGGGCTGCACTGGACTTTCTCAGAAAGATGATGAGACACACTTGTCATTTTCTCAGCGTAATACCAAAACTGAATATCCAGAAGAGTTCTGATGGTTATTTTGTCTATGCACAGTGCCACAGTGGTATATATTAACCAGTCGCCTGCTAGATAAAAACAAATGGAGGGCTACATAACTGAATATAAATATGACTGGACACGTGATAAATCTTCCTATCCCTTGAGGTCCTACACCACATTAGTACAGATAAATATGAGTTATTAAATTAACCCTATTACCCTCCTCTCTCTTTCTCACACATATACAGACACACAAATGCACACTTATCTCCACAGTGAGATAAGCATCTAATGAGCCGCAATGAAGAGAAGGGATGATGGTAGAAATGTGGTCTGTAACTCCATTAGAACACAGTTAAAGACAGAAAAGTGAAAGAAAAGCCTTCATGGATTCTATCTAGTGGAGCCTTTCCAGTGAACACTGCCCTAAACAATAAACAAGCATGTCTTAAAAAATTATGAGGTCTATGACATCATACAGCACATGCCTCTATGTTCTTGAAGTGGAGAGGACAATAGAGAGAGTGAGTGGCGGGGGCACTGTCTTCTGAAAGTCAATAGGAAGACCTAAATCTTCCGCAAAAACTTGGAGTTTGCAATTTAAGAGATGGAAAGGGGGGGGGGGTGGATAGGAGAGGGGGAAAAGGGGAATGGGTGGGAGAGGAGAGAGGCAGAGAGGTTGAGGGGACATGTTAGAGAGATGAAAAGAAGAAGAGATGGAGGGATGGATGAACGCAGGGGCAGGATAAGAAGAAAGACAAATAAAGGGATTAGAGGGAGGTAGAGGGTGAAAGAGAAAGTAGCACGCAGGCTATCGAAGGAGGCGGGCAGAGGGAGGAAAAATGGAGGGAGAGGAGGAGAGGCGGGCAGAAGGAATGGAAAGCAAAAACAAGATTAGCCATGCGGCTGGACGAAAGGAGGCGATTGGCAGAATTGGGAAGTGATGGAGGGAGGGCAGTAATGCATGAGAATAGGATGGAGGGCTTAGCAGAGCCGTGCAGCGCATTGATTACTTTGGCCTGTCATTAGGCTCTACCCAGAGGACTGGGGAAGTGTGTGTGTGAGAAAGCGAGAGAGAGAAAGAGACAGAGAGACAGAGAGAGGGAGACATAAAATCTGTGAGGGAGAGCGAATGTAAGAAAGTGCTGAGCAAAAGAGTACTGGTTGGATGGCCAGTAGTTAATGTTCTTGGATGGGTATGCGTGCCATGCACTGTATCCAAATGAATGCAATGGTAGGGGAGCAGGTTTGCGTTTCTGCTAATGGCTGAATTATTGTGTACGTGCCTGTGTGTGCGCACTTCTGTGTGCCTGTGTGTACAGCTTTGTGCCTGCTGTTTTTACGACTTGATGGGACGATTTAACGCTTCTAATTTGTCTTTTATTGAGCTTGTAAAACTCGGTGTCATAGTCTATCACATACCCAATAAACACGGCAGATGGGCTCTCTGCTTTATCTCACCTGATCTGTGTACGTGCATGTGGGATTGAGTTGGTGCATGTATATATTTCCTGCACCACATCAGTGTTACACTGACTGGCCACAATTTTGACCACACCAAGAAACCAGTCAAAACACAAAAATTTGGAAACAACTTGAACACGTTTTTACACAGTCGGCCAAGTCATCCTGACATCACATTCTTTCAAAGCAAATAAACATAGCCGCAAAAAACAGATAGCATTACTTAAAAAATGGTGCAAACTTGTGGAGCCCGTTGTTGACAGCAGAACATGGAAAAGGCCAAACACAACCACATTCCAATGTTATACATTTACATTTATTCATTTAGCAGACGCTTTTATCCAAAGCGACTTACAGTAAGTACAGGGACATTCTCCCTGAGGCAAGTAGGGTGAAATGCCTTGCCCAAGGACACAACGTCATATAGCCACAGCCGGGGCTCAATCACAAAACCTTCCGATCATGAGGCCGACGCCTTAACTGTTGAGCTATCTGACCCCTATAACTCGTACATTATAAAAATTTACTTTTACGATACTTCACGTCAGACTAAGCAGTGAGTATCTACCTTAACCACAGCAGCCAGTTAACCTCCCCTGCTGTCACTCATGTAGATGACTGCAGCTGTGCCCTTTAAAAAGAGGAGAGTGGGAGGACAGTTTATGGGATGTCTCCTCTGGCATCCTCGGCCTAATCTTCTAACACACTCCACCAGCCCAGTGGGGAATCCTCAACACTACAGGGGAAGGGAGCTGGGTAAGATGTGCTCCTTGCACAGCGATTCAAGTATGTGTGTTTTGTGTGTGCATGTTTTATGTGTGCATGTCGAGCTTTGAGTGCCTGGATCAAATTATGCCACACAGACCCGGCTACTGCAGAGTTCAGACATACTTCTCAGTGGAGAGGGAACACACACGCGCGGATGTGTTCACTCACACACATAGCTTGGGAGTTGAGGGAAACAGGTTTTTAATGATTTCCTGAGGAAACAGGAATGTTTTCTTTTTTTGCTCTGCAGAGTGTTTCTCAGTAAATGAATTAGCTGGTGTCCATAGAGCCAGCATGCTTTATAGACAGGCAAGCGTCCACGTTACCTCAGGGTGAAGCCGCGTTAGGATTACCTAAATCTTGTGACAAACTCAGATTTCAACGTGACCCTGTGACAGCCTAATAACATATCATTTGTTTATCATCAGTCATTTTTTGAGACTAGTCCTGATGTTTACCTGATGTCCGTGCTTCTGTGGCGAGACTGGATTGTCTCCAAGGTTTCGACCAAGGTTAAAGATGTGCTCTAATTCGTTTGTAATCCAGCAATGTTTTCAGGCTGGTTCAGCTGAGTCGCTGTAAAATGAATGGATATATACTGACCGGGGAAGGAGATGTTGGGAGGCTTGTGTGTCTTTCTTTCTTTGTTTATCTCTCTCTCTCTCTCTCTCTCTCTCTCTCTCTATCTCTCTCTCTCTCTCTCTCTCTTTAAACTGTGACATGCAACAAATAATCAGTGGCTTGTCTGCCAGGATTCACCATCAGAATCAGAACTGGATTTTATTCACACAAACACCAAATTTACTGTGGCAGGTTGGCGAAACAATGAATAAACATAAACAATAAACATATATGGACTTAAATAAAAAAGTTGGCAAGTACAATAAATAAATAAAAATACATAAATACAAAAATCTGAGGTATAACTCTGTGTTCATGTTGAACGCTGACAAAGGACGATTGTACTGTAGAGACAGACAGTGTATGCGTGTGCAAAGTGTCTGTTCATGCAATGTTCATATACACAACTTTTAAAAGAAAGCCAATACGTGTATCTGCGCGTCTACGTTTACATTTAGTCGTTATCTATTGTCTATTGTGCGTGTGTGTGTACAGCAGCTATGTGCGTGTATTTATATGCACGCAAATGTGTGTGGCTTCATAATTCTGTTACGATGCTCATGAGAGTTCCTGAACTGTCAATATTCACTCTGCAGTTAGCACTGTGCGCGAGTGTTCACATCGTCAAGCTTGCTTTTTCTCTACGGTCAAGCTCCTGCCCTCCCCCACATCCCCGTTCCACCCCCCACCCACCCAGACATTCACATCCCTCTCACTCAACCCCCCCCCCCACCCCCCACCCTCTAGCCCATATGAGGGCTCAGTAACAAATTACTATAATAAAAGAGATTATGAAAAAGTGCTTCACATTTTGAATATATGCACCAGGCTATTTCCCTGGAAATAATCTGTTCTCCCTCCATCCCTCCCTCCCTCGTTTTTTCTCTTCCTCTCTAACTTGCTTGGTCTCTCTCTTTATCTCTTCAAGAAAAGAAAAAAATTCTCTATGTTTTTTCTCTACAGGATGGTGATGAGAGGCTCTTGTAGGGGAAGGCCCAAGGGAGGGCAGGAGTGGAGAAGAGGGGGAGAGTGAAACGGAGGGGGCGAGGCGGTGAGGACGAGGGATGGGGGTGAAGATTTGCAAACAAATTTAATAACTAGCCTGCAGAATGGAATCAGTTTACTGGCTTTGGAATTGCTCACCTCACTTGAAGAGGGAGCGAGATGGAGGGTATAAAATAGATACTGTATTAAAGAAGTGAAGAAAAATTGAAATGTGTCACATCAATTTGAGGGTGGGCAGTTATCAGGCGAGCAGAGAGACAGTCACAATATGGAATACATGGACTGTGGCTGGGAGAGATGTGGAAAAGGGAGAGGGCGATGGAGTGTGTCTGAAAGAGAGAAAGGAGAAGACAAAGATTCACCGTAAGGAAGGGAATAAAAAGAGAAATAGAGAAAGGGACAGAAGAGAGAAGTAGAGAGGGAGGTAGGGAGACATATAACAAATCTCTTCAAACAACAGTACATTTCTGTTAATGGTTAGAGGTATGGAATATATGGTATAATATGCTGAAAGATAATTTGTGCATTTATTCACAGACTGTGACAATGGAGTTAAATGATAATGTGATAATTGTGACACTACTGCCAAATTATTTTAATTAAGTCCAGTGCATGCTCAAAAGGGCTCTTGGGACTGTAATCAGAGAAGAATGAGTTCAAAATCTTTCAATACAGCTCTCAGAATTGTACAAATGATTTATGATTCTTATCACCAGAATCCCAAATGACGTAAACATTTCCATAATTCTATGCTTCTGTATTTATTAGTCTTCGGTAGAAATCCTTAATTTATTACGTCGTAAAAGGGATTTGCCGAGTCAAGGAATTAGCTGGATAGACACACACGCATAAGCGCACGCACGCACGCTCACGCACATCCACACAGACACATGCAGAGACTCGCATACAAACACGCGGACCGAAGCGCAAGCCCACACTCATAGGCACACGCACCCAGCCATTAAAAAGGGAATGGTGCGATGACTCAGCGATGTGCTTTTTTATCATTTAGATAAATATAATCTCATTAATGACACCATCTCAGTTCCTTATCGTCTCCTCTCACTCACCTTGCTTTCTCTTCTCATTCCTCAATCCTCCTTTTCTGACAACTTACCTAATTGCACTCCTCCAGCTATAGTATTGTGTTAACGCAAATTTCACACCGGTAACAGTCTCCAGACTGTCTACCAGTCTTTCATGACTCACTCACTCAATTTCACGGGCAATTCTTGATTTTGATGCAACAGTGCCCAGTGGAGTCTCCCTCAGTTTCAAATTCCCCATGTCACTGTAACTAAAAACACACAAAGCGTCTCCACGCACACGTGTGTTTGTATTGTGTGTGTATGTTTGTTGTTTGTGGAAAAACACGTAATAAGAATTAAGTCATTGTTTGCATGTGTCTTGTGAGAAGGCCTAATATTGTGTGTGTGTGTGTGTGTGTGTGTGTGTGTACATTAAGTGTGTGTATATATAAGGTGTGTGTGTTCTGTAAGAGAGAGAGAGAGCTTAATTGCACCCTGTAATAAATGATGGCCTAACGATGTTTAATGGTCTTTTAATTTTCAATTCCCACCAGACAGGCAACTGCTCTGGGCAAGGATACAGAGGCTCACTGACGCTGTTGTTCCTCTCCCTGATTGATCATCCAATCATCGTTCTGTCTTTCTCATGGCGACAGCATAGAGAAGAAGGAGCCGCCCAACCTCAAAATGTCCTTGAGGGGATCACTGCGGAGTGTTTGAATCCAAGGTCCTTTTAAAGGATTCACTGTCTGTCTTGCCCCTGGCAATCATAGACATGTGCAAGCTTTGCAGTGGGGATGGGTACAGGGTAGCATTTTTCTGCACACTGCTTGTAAATACAAGTATAGCATTTGTACAGAGTGCATGTAAATGCAAGGATAGAATCTTTACACAATGCATACAACTGCAAGGATAGCGTCTATACAAAATTCTTTAAATGCAAGGACACCATTTCCACACAGTGTATTAAATTGAAAAGATTGCTTCTAAATGTGTATTATTGTAGACTTGTTTGTGCATGCGGTCTTAGACATGTATCTGTGTTATGTGTAGCCAATTTGAACACCAAGGTAATCTTGTAGCTCACCCTGCATCATGGCCAAAATTACCCAGAATCCACTACAATTATCTCTCCGGACTCCTTTCTGTTTAAATGAGAATAAAGACCATTTTTACTGGCTGGGAATGTGAATCAAATTGATTGGGTGGGATTGGGGATAATATGGCAAGCTTGGTTAATTGCTACTTGGAAATCTTATTAATAAGAACAGACGCCCTCAATCTTTCCCTCGCTCCATCTCTCTTTTTATTCTGCTCTTTTTCCGCCTTGCCTCTACTACGTGTGCAAATATAAAGCACATAAAACTCATGACATACATACACACATTAACTCAATAGATGTTTCTGTTAACTACTTAATTATTTGTCCGATCATTCGCGCTAACTGTCGACAACCCTCATTAGTAAGAAGGGTCATATAATATATGTGAGTGAGTGTGGCTATATGCATGTCTGTGGGGGTATGTGTAGGATTGCTGAGGGTACTCTTGGGTGTGACATGTCCCTTCCTGTCACCATAATGAACATACAAGCTACGGCACTTGTGCACCAACGATTAGGCTGTTGTTTCAAATGCAGATCAATAGTTAGTTACTGTAGGATGAACATGTATTTCTGTATCTATTAAAGTGTCAAAGCAACTCTCTGTGTACAAGTTGTTCATTTGCCTTTATTTCTTGTATTCTTTCTTTCTCTCTATTTCTATCTCTGTCTATCTTTCTATCTATTGTATCTCCCCCCCCCGTCTCCCTTCTTCTCTGTCTCTACTTATTCTGTGTTCTGTACAGTGTGTGACACTCACAGACATGCTTGTTCTCATCCGCATGACATAATTACGTCATGCATCATACTTAAGACACTCACCCAGTCCTGCAGCCGTGTCCTCAGAGGATGCACACAGATATCCCTTGGCACATGCACGCTCCTGTTGCCAGCTGGTGTTGCTCTCTGCCCTACTCTGCTGGATTGTTATCTGTTTCAGGTCTCAGTGTGGATGTATGGAGACCGGGGAGGAGTTTCTTCTCCTGACAACAGAAGCTTGGTAGCAAGAGACAGCTATGGGACCTAGCCAGGAGGAGGCCTTGCTAGTCTGGTAAAAGCACTGAGCTACAACTGTAAAACCAATACGTTACTATTATGTCCGGTCTAACCGGTCTAATGGTCTAATCGAGTCAATAAACTTGCCCATCAGACACACATGTACGCACAAAGGTGCAGGACATGAAGAGAAGCTTATTGCCACTTTTCCCTCCCATGGTAAGACTAGCATCACAGGTCCCTGATCAATACTAATCCTAAGAGAGAGGGAGGAATGGCGAAAGAAGAAAAGAAAGAAATGTAACCACAATGTAACACAGTTGGTCAGGATACACTCGATCGCACAGCGATATAAGTTAACTGTCACAGCTGAGGACAGGTGGTGTTTCATCTGTTTGGAAAAAGAGATGCTGGTGAGCCTTCTTGATCAGGAGGTGTTGGTGATCTACTGTAGGACAGGTCCTCCGAGATGTGGGTCCCCAGGAAATTATAGCTGGAGACACGCTCAACGGCCATTGATATGAATGGGGTTGTGCGTGCCTCCCCTCTTCCCCCTGAAGTCCATGATGAACTCCTTGGTCTTTGTGGCATTAAGGAGCAGGTTGTTGTCAGATAACCACATGGCCAGGTGTTGTACTTCCTCTCTGTAGGCTGTCTCATCTTTGTTGGTGATGAGGCCAATCACCGTGGTGTCATCAGCAAACTTCAAATTGGCTTGCAGTCATGGGTGAAGAGGGAGTAGAGGAATGGGCTGAGCACACAGCCCTGTGGTACACCTGTGTTGTTGGTGATGAGGCCAATCACCGTGGTTTCATCAGCAAACTTAATGATGGATTTGGAACCATAAATCTTCTTGCCGTCATGGGTAAAGAGGGAGTAGAGGACTGGGCTGAGCACGCAGCCCTGTGGTACACCTGTGTTGAGTGTGATGGTGGAGGAGCGGAAGTGGGCTGACCTAGCATGCTGTGGTCTGTTGGTCAGAAAGTCCTTAATCCTTAATCCATCATCTTGGAGGGTATGATGGTGTTGAATGCTGAGCTGAAGTATACAAACAACATACGCGTGTGTGTAACCTAGATGCCCGCTATGTTGGGGTCTATCAAGTTGCTATGCTCAACGACTGAAGCTATTTTGTAAAGCTCTCTCTCATAAGTCGCTTTGGATAAAAGCGTCTGCTAAATGAATACATTTAAATTATACAATTAAATTAAATTAAATTAAAGAAAGAAAGAAAGAAAGAAAGAAAGAAAGAAAGAAAGAAAAAGGGAGAGACTGGTGTATAAGTGAGAGAAAATGGGGCGGAGAAATAGAGGGTACGGATACAGTCAGGGGTGTGAAAAGGATAGAATATGATGAGTAGGGGTAGAACGGATAGGAGAAGAAGCCAGATAGATGACATGGTTCTATTCTAATGCTCAGATTTACCAGGGCTATTAGCTAGAGGGATAGGGCTTGTATAGTTTGGTACAATTAGATAACTTAGTTCAAAATTAACTTTTGGACTGTTGTAGGTCACACTGACCTTGTACAGCTCATTCACTGTTGTGAATGTGCCTTGCATCTCACTAAAACGACTGTCTTCCCTTCATTTGCACTCAAACACAACGCAAATGAGTAATATGCCAATTCACTTCACATGCCTGTTTGTTTTCTGCTGAATAAATACTCTTTTATCCAAAGCAACTTACAGTAAGTACAGGGACATTCTCCCTGAGGCAACTAGGGTGAAGTGCCTTGCCAAAGGTCACAACATCACATATCCACAGCCGAGTTTCAAACTCACAAACTTCCGCTCATGAGGCCAGCGCCTTAACCCGCTGAGCCATCTGACTACCATCTGACTGTTGAGTAGTGGAGGATCACAAACATGTTCTCACAAATACAAACGTGCACGCATGCAGGGATGCTTACTCGCACGCACACATGCACACGGACGTGCACACAGACCTCCCCACACCCCACCCCCATCTATCCCCCCGTTTTCCCTGCCTGTTTTAGTTTCCATCCTTTCATCCTAACATCCTTCCTCCTCAATCTTAATTCCAGGCCTTCTTTCAATTGCAAGCGTTGTTTTCCTCTTGAAGGTCACATGTCTGGTGTCCATCAGTCCAAGGCAGGACACAGGTTTGACATTCTCCGTCTGGATCTCCTGGATCTGCATCTTGGTTCCGCTCCAGAGACTTCCTAGAGATGGATCGCCATCGGTCCCCCGCCTGACAGCAGTGGAATTAAATTTCATTTACCAACGCTGACGATTTGAGAGCAGGGGAATGAAAAATGAGGGGGTGGGAGTTGAGTGAGGAGAAGGAGGAATAAGAGTGAAAGAAAGAAAGGGGGAGAGAGAGAGAGAGAGAGAGAGAGAGAGAGAATGAGGGGTTAAAGTGACACAACGAGAGGATGAGGAAAAGACACAGCTAGTAAGAGAAAGAGAGACTGAGAAACATGGAGATAGAAAGAGAATGAGAAAAAAGTAAGGAAGTGGATATAGAGAGACAGTGCCGGTTTGGGAGTGAAAAATACCTCCATCCATTGTTTTTGGATAGCAAAGGATAGTGGGTGGGGGGAAGGGGATGGTGGAGAGGAAGAAGGGAAGAAACTGTCAACACCAACAGTCAGCCGGCAGACATGAGTTTCATGGGGGAAGTCTCCAGCAAAGTACAAACAGCGTCTCTGCTGCCTGAAGCTGAAGCATTTAGAAGAGCTACCAAGTTCATTATGACCCCCGTGAAAATGCTTCCCGAAGGAAGACGGACCTCAAGTTTGGCCCCATAGGAAGCCATGAACAAAACTATGTGTCATGCCCAAGCATTTGAAGAATTAAAAACTAGTGTCATTTTTCAAGTGAAATTTTGGCGCAGTACTTTATTTTACCATTCTTGCATTGCGATATGAAAACGTTGAGCGTTTTTGCAGAACGGTATTTTCCAGTTCAAACACGTTTGCCTGCAGCCAAACCAGATGTTAAATAGGCAGCTGCAACTGCTTCCATCATTGTGAAGGCAGCTTTCATTCAACTCGGCCATTCACAAATCTCTGGTGAAAAGGAACATTTGACTTGTGGCCTTGACTGGGACAATGGCTCAGAGACTTGTATGTGTAAATATGACTGAAATTCACAATGAGATATGAAGTTGATTATAGAGACAGGCCGCATAGTGCAGAATTGGTGCACATAGCTCAGAGAATAAGACATTCTCATTCACTGTTCTGTGAAGAGAGATGAGATTGGCAAATAAAGGCCCAGCGAGAAGGGAAGAGGGAAGAAAATATGAGGCTGCTTTAGCAAACCACTTCTGTCCTCAAATCAAAAGCAGAGTGGTTTTCCTATCTGGGTCTTAAAGTCTAAGGTATGAGATGGGCTCCGGTCCTTGACAGATGAACGCACACACACAAGCAACACATACACCCCCCTCACACACAGAACGCAATAAATAAGTGGTACTGTAGTTCTTGGTGGTGACAGGGTGAATCACCTGCGGAAGTCATAAGTCCCGAGAGTCTTTCTTGGCAAGGATGAATGGAGAGAGAGAGACAGAGATAGACAGAAAGACAGGGATAGTGTGTGTGAGAAAGAGAGACTGAAAGAGAGACCGAACTAGAGCTATAGAGAGAGGGGTTATGTGATTGGTATGATCATCAATGATCAATGTCATTCCACACGTACAAGTACAGGGTAACAAAATGCAGTTAGCATCCAACCAGAAGTGTGAAAGAGGTAGCAAAAGCGGAATTTACGGAGAATGTTCAGGGTATTAAAAGTGATTTGGTTGTACAACTACACAGCTGTATTGTACAAGATTTTTACAGTATTTATAGTGTTGTATGTACAAATAGTGCAAAATGGTGCTATATGCAGATGTGCAATATGTAACAGATTGAGCAAAATGGTAAAGATGGTGCAAAATGGTACAGATAGTGCAGAATACAGACTATGGTGCAAATATAGGGGGGCAGGGATTAGCACGGGGTGGAGTTCAAAAGTGACACAGTTCTGGGGAAGAAGCTGTCCCTCAGTCTACTGGTCTTAGACTGGAGGCTCCTGCCTATTTCTGGGTGGGGTGGGAGGAGTCCTTCTGTATGCTGTGAGCTCTACGCAGACAGCGCATCCTCTGGTTGTCCTCAATGGTTGTAAGAGTCCTTGTGATGCGTTGGGCAGTTTTCACCACCCCCTGCAGAGACTTGCGCTCTGCGACTGTGCAGTTTCCATACCACAATGTAACACAGTTGGTCAGGATACACTCGATCGCACAGCGATATAAGTTAACTGTCACAGCTGAGGACAGGTGGTGTTTCATCTGTGTGGAAAAAGAGATGCTGGTGACCCTTCTTGATCAGGAGGTGTTGGTGATCTACTGTAGGACAGGTACTATGAGATGTGGGTTCCCAGGAACTTATAGCTGGAGACACGCTCAACGGCCATTGATATGAATGGGGTTGTGCGTGCCTCCCCTCTTCCCCCTGAAGTCCATGATAAACTCCTTGGTCTTTGTGGCATTAAGAAGCAGGTTGTTGTCAGATAACCACATGGCCAGGTGTTGTACTTCCTCTCTGTAGGCTGTCTCATCTTTGTTGGTGATGAGGCCAATCACCGTGGTGTCATCAGCAAACTTCAAATCGGCTTGCAGTCATGGGTGAAGAGGGAGTAGAGGAATGGGCTGAGCACACAGCCCTGTGGTACACCTGTGTTGAGTGTGATTAGGAGGAGCAGAAGTGGGCTGACCCAGAATGCTGTGGTCTGTTGGTCAGAAAGTCCTTAATAGTTAATCCATCATCATCATCTATTGTAAGTCGCTTTGGATAAAAGTGTCTGCTAGTGTAGCGCTTAGGAAATTGCATCAGCTGTCCTCCTATTGCCGTGGTAGACAAACTGATGAGGGTCAAGTGTGGGTTAAAGGTTGATCTTCTGGTGGGCCAAGACCAGACGCTCGAAGCACTTGGGTGTGAGTGCTATGGGGCGATCGTCATTCAGGCACGACGGGCTGGAGTTCTTTGGCATCGGTACGATGTAGGTTGATTTGAAGCATACCGGCACACTGCTTGAGCAAGGGACAGGTTGAAAATGTCCATAAAAACTCCTGCAAGCAGCTCAGTGCATGCTCTGAGCACGCGGCCAGGGATGCCGTCTGGATCAGCAGCCTTGCACGCGTTGATCCGGCTCAATGCGGTGAGGACGTTTATTGGGGTGAGTGTTAGGGGTTAGTGGTCTGCAGATGGTGTGATTATAGTGGTAATCTCTTTGTTGTTCCTGTCAAAAGAAGCATAGAAGTTGTATAGCTCGTTCAGGAAGGAGAGGTCTGTAGTTGGCGAGATGATGCTGTTGGATTTGAAGGCACTGATGGTCCGGATGCCCTGCGAAATGCGCCGGGGGTTGTAGTAGTTTAAGTGCTCCTCAACCTTCAGCTTTTAGAAGTGCTTGGCCTTTTTGATGCCCCTCTTCAAGTCAGCCCTGGATAAACTGTAGGCCTGTTCGTCACCAGATCTGAAGAAGGCGTTGCGAGCCTGCAGCAGGATGTGATCTGTTGCTGTGTTCTGTGACACTGTCAATGGTTGTATTGATATAGTCCTGTACAGTGCAGGTGTAGGTATCAATGTCCGTGTCAGAGCCACAGGTAGCCTGAGAAGCAAACGCACACCTTGATGGTCCTTGTCGATGGCTTCTCACGTTGGATAAGTGGTGAGTATATGTATATACTGTATATGCTGCAAGAAACTGTAAATCCTGTACATCCTGACATAACACTGTATGTTCAGCAAGACCAATTACTTGCATAATTGTAATTGAATTGTATAGACTATAACTGTAACTAACTGTATAGACTGTATAGGTAACCTGCACTCTATCCTGCATATCCTGTATATTCTGCTGTATATTCTGCAAAAAAAAAAAAAAAAAAAAAATCCTGTACATGTAAATCCTGTACATCCTGATATAATACTGTATATTCTACAAGTCCAATACTTGTACAATTGTAATTGTATAGTCGGTACATAACCATTTATCCAATCCTCTGCCCAGCCCCCCCCCCTCCCCTCCCTGCGAGGATTCACCTCACCTCACCTACCGTTTTTACTTTTTTTTACTTATTGTTATTGCCCCCACCCCCCTATCCCTGTGTACACTTTCTAATATTTTTACCTCACACCCTAACCCAGTGGTTCTCAATTCCGGTCCTCAGGGCCCACTGTCCTGCATGTTTTAGATGTTTCCCTGCTCCAACACACCGGATTCAATTGAATGAGTCACTATGAAGCTCAGCAGAAGCCTGATAATTACACTTCATTTGAATCAGGTGTGTTGGAAGGGGGAAACATCTAAAACATGCAGGACAGTGGGCCCTGAGGACCAGGATTGAGAACCACTGCCCTAACCCTTGTGTGCTTTGTGAGACTGTGCCGTTGATACGAAGGAGTCTCCCTCGGGATCAATAAAGTAATCTGAATCTGAGTACTGGAGGAGTATATGAGTGGTTATCATATATTGTATGTGAATGTGTTTAATCTTCCCAACGAGGCTGAGGTGGCGTAGCGTCGGTCCCATAAGGTCTTCCCTGAGTCAGCCTGAAGACCCATAACTGCTGAACCCTCGAAAAGGGGAGGTGTCGGTCCCTCCAGACCTCACACCTTGCGCTCCATCTTTGGCCCTCCCTCAGTCCACCTCCTCCATAAGTTTGTTTGCCTGTATTGGTCAGTAGTTACATTGCATGCTGTGTAATTGGACAGTGCATTAATGACAGATTTTATTGAACACCGGTTCTAAAGCCTCGGTCATCACATATCTGCCTTAGCCTAATCCATACTGCACTTCCTGACCCCCGCACGTGAACACGGGAGGTTGCTCTTCATCGGACACAAGCATGTGCGGGCGAAAGTATGACGTCAGGGAGAACTGTCTGGAGACTGGTACTAATTGGCACGCTTGTTTTACAAGGAGTTGATCAAACACATTTATTAAACGCACATACACATGTAACACAACCTCCGTGTTGGTCCTGCAGTGAGCAACACTAATTGTGTGTGTACTGCCTTTTTGTTGCAATAATTGGTACTTGGATGTAAATGTACACCAAGGTTGCCTCCCTGCGTAGCATGTTGTACTTGTGTCAACAGTTCACACCCCCAGAGACACTTGATCCAATGTACATTATTATGTAGTACTTAGTAGACATGGCAGTCAACATGTGTTTTCAAGAGTGTTGAAACAAGAAAAAACATGCCAAACCAGGTTAAGAGGTGTTACCAGGATCTCCCTGAATGTTATAGATCTCCAAGATCTGCAAGATCTTGTGTCAACCACCCAAAGACTGTATTTGGCGTGACAGCGTGTGGGCACGTGCATGTGAAACTAAGAGGATAAATGGTAATTGCCTCATATCTCCCCAGTTAAATGAAATCCTCTTCTCCCCCACCGCCATATCTCCTTTCGGCATCTTCCTCCCCTCCTCTTCATCCCTCTCTCTCTCTCCTTCCATGCTAATTTAAAGATGAGGAGCTAAACACGCTAACTCCACGGATCGGCTGCGGGGCGGACGGAGAGTACTTCGACAAGTGTGGCAACACCCCGCTGTAACAGGGTTTTTATAGGGCTTTACCTGTAAATGTAAGGAGGTTTCCTCCTTTCTTGTAGAATACTTAAGTTGTTAAGTATTTAATAAAACAGGGCACCACCTAGTTATTGGGTAAGGGAACTGAGGAAAACCGTATGGATTAATAATGTATAATAATCTTTTGAATAATCAATTTTATCTTTAGTCGTTAGTTCTTGGATGTAGTGTAGTTCAGTCAAGACACTCACGTGATGATTGATATAAAGAATATTTATTGATAACCATACATGGAATATGTTTGATTTTGGCGGAGTGGAATGTCTAAGGGGAAGCGCTCCCTACCGCCTCGAGCGACACATACGTGCACACATATATGACATGAGGCATGGAGCAATAGATATATAATCCCCCTGATAGACAGATATACATAAATTCAAACAGACAGACATACAGATATGCATAAATTCAGACAGACAGACATACAGATATGCATAAATTCAGACAGACAGACATACAGATATGCATAAATTCAGACAGACAGACATACAGATATGCATAAATTCAGACAGACAGACGACCGGGGGAGAAAGGGGATGGTGGTGGGAGGCAACAGTAATGATCCTAACCGTTCTGAGTGAGTGTTGGATATCCGCGCAGCCTTTTAAGGCAGTCTTACCGGGCGGAGCCCCAATGGGCTTGCACTAGCCAGGTCAGGTGTGTTCATGATTGATTGTTTGCGCTACCTGTGTGCTTGAACTGTTACTGTACGTGAACTGCGGTGTGTGATGAGTAATAGTGTACTGAATGAGTGAAGTGTATGCTGAGTGTATGAAGAGTTATGTGAATGAATGATGATATGTACTTGATGACTGAGTGATGACGCGGGCAGCCCGAGTGTCGTTGCCAGAACTAGCTTCGCCCATATCAGGTAATAGAAGAAAGTTATAAACAAGGGTTCATTTCAAGCAAATGTAATGATGATGAACAAATACCAGAGTTTATATAGATTAACTGGATCACAATACAGTGGTTCTGTATTGAATATGAGACAGTAATAGACAGGGACACTGGAGGGGAGGAAAGATTGCTGGACCTAGGCAGACAATAGATAAACAACGCTAACAAGATTGATGATTTCACTAAAATGCCAATGTTCAATGGCGTCACAATGGATCCTGATCTCTCATTTGAGCATTTAATCAAGCTATTTACCAGAACTGCATTCTTCCATCTCTGTAACATAGCTAAAATAAGAAACTTCCTCTCAAAGTATGATGCTGAAAAACTGATACATGCATTTGTTATATCCCGATTGGATTATTGCAATGTATTATTCCTCCGGCCTCTCAAATACCTGTGTAAAAAACTTACAGTGGGTGCAAAATGCTGCTGCTAGGCTACTGAGCAGAACTAGAAAGTATTATCACATAACAGCTACTCTTATCTCTCTACACTGGCTCCCTATCCAAGCCAGAGCTGATTTCAAGGTTCTACTACTAACCTACAAATCTGTACATGGATTAGCACCACTGTACCTCTCTGGCCATCTTGCACCATATCACCCTGTAAGGACACTAAGATCCAAAGATGCTGGCTATTTGGTGATTCACAAAATTAATTAAAAAACTGCTGGAGGAAGGGCGTTCTCATATAGAGCACCTCTTCTCTGGACCTGGTGCCAGTGGACATCGATCTGAGATGGTCTTCCAACCATGGATCTGGTTGCCAGTTGGACGTCAGTCTCCCTGATGGACAAGAAAAGAGTTCCCGGTCCCTTTTCTCATCCCCCTGCGTGTGATGCTGCGCCAGTCATGGGTCCAAGCCCAGTAGCTGCCTAAACTGACTTCGTGATACCTCAGACCCAAGTTGAGAATTAAGTATTGATGTTTCAACAACTTATTAACGCTCTAGAGATATGACTGTTTAGCCTGTGTTCTGCTCCTCACTTTCACCAACCGTCCATGGAGGAGGGATCCCTCACTGAATTGCTCCTTCCAAGGTTTCTTCCAGTTTTTCTCCCTAGTGAGTTTTTTTGGGAGTTTTTCCTTCCTTCTTCCTTGAGGGTTTAGGTTGGTTGAGGGGCAGTTCTATGGGCATATGTGAAGCCCTTTGTGACATTGCTTGTAAAAGGGCTATACAAATAAATGTTGATTTGATTTGTTTAATTCACAAGTAGTTGTGAAGTAGCTGTAGTAGTTGTAGGAAGTTGTCCAAGAAAAGCACGTAGTCTTTCTACAAAGGTTCTGGTGCTGTAGTGGGCCTTCCTGGCCTTCTGAAAACAGGGCGTTGGCTTAATATGACGGGAGGACTAAGAGGTCACGTGTTCTCAGGTCGGTCCATTATAAAAAGCAAGTTCTAGTTTCTTTGTCTTGGGTTTTTTACTGTGAGAAGGGGAGGGTTCATAAATCTGAGATGGCATGTGGGTGTGGAACGTTTCTGAGTTGAAATCTTCCAAATGTCTGTGGAAGTGCTTAACTTCATTAACTAACAACAAAACATTCATAAATGGTTTTGTTAGTATGACACAGTCATTTTGATATGTTATAATAAACACTTCTCATAAAAGGAAAGGAAGTTACATTAAATACTGTATCGCATTACATTAAACACAGCATTTAAAGAGAGATTATAAATTGTCACAAAAATTCCAATACTCCTTCTTAGTGTGAATTATCTTGTGAGATGTTTGTAAATCCATTAAATGTCGGTTTTAGAGTAAATTCCTTAGTGGAGCTGGCTGAGTTCCAAAAAGGCCTTTTTGGAGCTGGTAAGAGCACAGGCATTCTATCGTCAATCAGTTATTGCAGCCATCTGTCTCTCCAGTTACTGGTGGGGAATGGGACTGGAACTCAACTACACTGCGTAGGCCCCCCGTCTTTGAACACAACCGGTTCTATTATCCCAGGCCTCAGGACTTGTGAAAAATATGTACAATATACTTTTTAAGATAGCTCGACGTAGGTTTCAGGGTCAAAACCTCCAAAGACTTAAAGGGAAATATAGAACCTGATTTCAAAACACCGGGTTTTGCCAGGGCTGTATATTGGCAATAATATGGCAAATACACTATTACATCTACATATAGTTAAATGTACTATAGTATATTGCAACAGATAGCTTGCAGATATTTTGCTAAGATTACTTTTTAATAGAGAAAACTAGTGTTTCACACACCCCCATATGCAAATAATTAGAGTCAAAACATTTTAAAGCGAGCTATAAAGATTGTCTGACTTGCTGACTCTGGTTTCTGAGAGAGGCTAGTCCACATGGGCTGACTCCTGACAGTCAACAGAGGGAGATGATTCCAGGAGAGATGGCTGCTGCATACACAGCTGCAAATAATAATACATAAAAAAAGGTTAGATGGATAGATAGGGCATGGGAAAGGCATGGTAGGGAGGGAGGGAAAACAACACCATTCTTCTTTCTTTGTTGTTTATTTTTATATATATTGCCGAAAAGAACTGTAAGGCCATTAATCAATATTCAACAAAAAACCATGATTTCAAAGAGACTTACAACGAGAAAAAGCTATTATGATTTTAAAGGAGGATTTTTTGCGTTTTTGTTTTTCTGTTCACTGTCTGGCTCCCCAATGGTGGAATCAACTCACCTTCAAAATAAAGCTTAAAACTCACTTATTCCGATAATTTTATGGCACTTTGGAATAGTATGGTACCTAGAAATATAATCTGATGTTGTTGTTGCTTTCTTGCTTTTATTGTTCGTAATCCTTATGTGTTGATGCAATCATTGTGTTATGCTTTTATAGCTCTTCCCATGGCACTTATTGGTTCTCACAATGTATGCTTCATAATCTAAAAGCCCACTATGTTCGGGGTCTATCACGTTGCTATGCTCAGTGACCGATGCTCTTTTTAAAAGCTCTCCTTTGTAACTTGCTTTGGATAAAAGCGTCTGATAAATTAATAAATGTAAATGTAATGTAAATGTTGAATAAAAACCCTACCTGAGTCAAACTGTCCCTGGTTGTGCAATCTTTCTTGGCCATATATACCAACCAAAGACTGCTCCTTTTGTTGTATGAAGACAAACCCTATGTGCACACGTAACCTGGTATTTTGAGATCGAATATTTCCCTCCCTCCGTTTTCCAAAAAGTTTTCGTTGACATCAACCCGCATCAATTTGCCATCTAGCGCCATCATAACTACGCCAAGCCTGGGCGGTCTGGTCTAGGCGCTCTGCAAGCCAATCAGAATCCTCATTTCGGGGCATCAGCTGCCGAAAACTCAGTTTTGTCAGTTTACACACAAACGCAAATCCTCAGTTTTCCAGATTCTCAGCTTTAGCCTGAGTTTTCAGAAAGATTCGTTTTCAGAGGCAAATTCTCTGTATGCGTGTAAACGATAGGTACAAATGAAGGGAAATGTCTCCGTTTTCAAAAATACCCATGTACTGTTTTTTTTGCACTATAGGGCGCACTGGATTATAAGGCGCACTGTCAATGAATGGTCTATTTTCAATATTTTTTCATATATAAAGCGCACCGGACTATAAGGCGCATTAAGCGGAAAAAATCAGTCGAATAATATTATGGTGAAGCACAGTATGTATTACTCCGGGACACTCCTGGTTACGGTAGCCGTAATGCTGCAAGTGGTGCGGCTTTGTAGTTTACCAAAGTCTTACTAAAACATTTTTATTTAGTGCCTTGGACCACACTAAAATCGCTTAGAGGTCAGTAAACAAAATAATTAGTCCATATATAAGGCGCTTCGGATTATAAGGCGCAGTGTCGTTTTTTTTTAGAAAAATAAAGGCTTTTAAGTGCGCCCTATAGTCCGAAAAATACGGTACGTGTAAACAGGGGGAAAGTGTCATGGTTCTGTGCCGGGGGCTACGTTGATCTAAAAGCCCTCTCTCTCCCTCCCTCTCAGCAGGTCCAGGTGGAGGGGTGGGGCTGATCACCTCTGGGGGAGGCTCCAGACACACCTGCCCTGCATCTGCAATCAGGCTCTCTATTTCTACCTCCTCAGACTCAGTGAGTGAGTTTGTGCAGTCCTGGGGTTTCATTTATAAAGCTTGCGTACGCACAAAATGGCGCTGAAAACGTACGTACACCAGTTTTCACGCAAAGTCAGTGATTTATAAAAAACTAACTTGGCGGTAGAATGTGCGGTCCTCCACACAAACTATGACCCTCCCGTAAACCTACGCATATTTCTGGAGACAGTGGGAATTGGAGACATATACTGCAAAAAGTAAAAGTCGGAGAAGCTATTACTCGTAATATTTATGCATTTTGTTGTCCTCACACACATTGACTCAAATTATGATTATAATGAAATAAAATCAAATACAAATATCATCATATGTCAAAAACTGGAAATACAGTTGTTAAGCTCCCGCACACACACTACACTCATTACACTTCAGAATCAGAATTCGTTTTTTTCACGGAATTTACTACTGCAGTTGTTACCGCTTCTTCTCCGGTTCTGCCACTTGGCGCTGTCGCACTATTGTGTTTTTTTTTTGTTTGCCTTGATTCACCGTGAAGAAGAATCACCTGCCAGGGTCATGAGAATGATACTAGATTAGCATTCATGAGGTCCTTTGCGTTGACCATTTATGCAATGATACTTTACGTACGCACACTTGTGGTTAAGCTGTGATTTATAAAGCGAACATTGCCTACAGGTGTGCGTAAGCACGGTTTTATAAATCCGAATTTTTGGGAAAAACACAAAAATCCCGCAATGGGAAAAATATAACAGAAAATTACCACTGGGGGAAAAACTCACTACCGATAAAAAAACAAAAGACCTGGGGTCTCATTTATAAAGGAGTGCGTAGAATTCTTACTAAAAGTGTGCGTACGCCAATTTACGCTTTTATAAATGAGACCCCAGGTCTTTTGTTTTTTTTTATCGGAGTCCAGAGTGAAGACCTTTTGTGTGTGAGGGTGGGGGCAGATTCTAGACACCAGCCAGTCTGGTGGCTCTGTTGGCTCCTTGGCAGCTGGAGAGGATGCTCTCTATGGTTCCTCTGTAGAATGTGGTCTTGATGGGTGGTGGGGCACTTGCCCGCTTGAGTTTGCGCAGGAAGTAGAGGCGTTGCTGTGCTTTCTTGGCCAATGATGCAGTGTTGGTGATCTAAGAGAGGTCCTCACTGATATGCACCCCCAGGAACTTGGTGCTGAACACCCTCTCCTCTGCAGCTCCATCTCCAAATCCTCCTTAGAGAAGTTCCTGTGCCTAGTTGGCGATTGGTGCCAGACGAAGGCGGGGTGAAGACTGCTCGGCAGGCAGAGTCTCAGGCTGGCTAGAAGTCTGGACTCCAACAGAGACGCAGGTCAGAGAAGTCAAAACCCGGGGAACCTCCTGGTTGTAGAGGAGGCTCTTGGAAGAAGAAAGAGGTGGAGGGCGTGAATCCCTGGCATCCTCGGTGGAAAAGAGTACTACAGTGGTGGTCTCTGTCTCAGATCGATCCTGGGGAGACAGTCATAAGAGAGGATGAAACCTTTTGGCATGTGGGAAATGGGATCTTTCTATGGTCTCTTTAGGATGATAATCAACAAACTTAATCAGGATAGTGCCATTCCATACTTAGAGTCAAATGATAGCTGGATAAATGCACATATACATTCACTGTACTTATTACTTACAAAGACTTTGGAGGACATTTCCATATCCTCATCTGCTTCTCCAGATCCTCCAGCTCCCTCAGAATAAAATCTGCATGGGAGGCCATATCAACCGTTTGGATCACTTCCCAAATTGCTCCCAAATCTTTGCCAACCTGCATGAAGTCGTCAACCTGGAGATTCCTTGCTGCAGGGTCTCGCATTACTGTAGTTGACCTTTTTCACTAACACATACAAGGTGTTTGTCCAGAAGTTGTTACCTGGTCATCACACTCCCCGTCGGACTGTGGGTCAGATGGTAGCATATTGTTCACAGTCTGTCGTAGAATTGGACCTTGATGCATTTGATGCACAAACTAACCAGAAAATTATAAAAATCAAATGAACATAGAGGTAGATCGTCCCTGGTTCTCAAATCCTTTCCATTGGGTCGGATTGTGGTCCAATCAAGTTCTACCCTTTACAATAGAGATGCCGTCATTAAATGGTATTTGACCATGTTTGATGATTAACCGTTCAAGTTGAAGCTGAAAGAAGGATCTTACCGTTTTCAGTTTCACCCCTTATCACTGTAAACAAACTACTGACCAGAAAATCTGCCTTGTCGAAAGAACAGAGAGAAAGATCATCCCCATTTTGGAAATCCTTTTCCTTCTCTTGGATAGTGGTCTCATCATGGTCAACTCTCTAAAACAGAGACACCGTCACTCAGGTACTTGGTATCACTCAGGTACTTGGTATCACTCAGGTACTTGGTATCACTCAGGTACTTGGTATCACTCAGGTACTTGACCATGTTTACTGTTTAAAAATTTAAGATGAACTTGACTTAAGGCTCTAACCATCTTGGCGTCATCCATTTCTAGAATCAGAATCTGTTTGGATTACGTTCTAGAGTTCCAACGAAGGAGATCGGGATCGCCACACTATGGCCATGTACACACACACGCATATCCACTGCCCTCTGTTTTACAAAGTATTGTGTACACACAAATTTATCCACAAAACCAAAGCTTAGAAAACAGTATTTGTTTAATCAGATACCTGGCTACGTGTGGACAAGGCAAGTCAGATAGATTGTTAGATTTCATCAATAAAGTCTCTGAAACCACAGTATCAGGTTATGGCCAATAACATTGTTGATTGAAAGGTGTTGTTGGTGTTGAGCTGACCTGACTGGAAGACCCTGGTTTCGGCATGTTTGTTGGGGTCTCCAGATATCTGCCACTGCTCAATTGGTTCACAATGCTTGGCTGGGAAGCAATTGAGAGAGAGAATTTGTAACTTTTGTGACTGCAGTGCTGTTGAAGTTTGATTTACAGGCCATTTGTGAACTGAGTGTTGCGTTTCTTTTTACAGATCAGGGGTCTCATTTATAAACATTGCATATGCACAAAACGGGTCTGAAAACGTGCATATGCCAGTTCTCACGGAATAGTGGTGAAAAGACACCACCTCACCTCCAAGAACTTTAGCTTTTTTGTTCACCTTGATCACTATAAAGAAAAATTGCATGCTAGATTAGCAGTCATGAGGTGCTTTGCATTGATCATCTATGGTTAAAAAAGGGTGTGTTCAAAGCAGGATAAAATGCAAATTCACATATGCACACTTGTGGGTAATCTGAGATTTATAAAGAGAATTTTGCTTAGAGATGTACCTACACACGGTTTCATAGATCTGAAATTTTTGATGCATACGCCATTTTAGGCTTTTGGGCATACGTACACTTTTAGTAAGAATCCTATGCACAGTTGTATAAATGAGTACTCTATGGGAAGCTGGGCCGCCGCAAGTCCTACCCCCGCATCCTCAAAAACGCTACAAAAGGCTCAGGGGATTCTATGGAAAAATATTCAAAATAATTAGTGACACGCATCCACATGCACCAACTAGGCGCAAACTTCTTTTATGGCACTGCTGACAAGCTCTAACAAAGCGCGGGTGTGTTTGTTCATTATCGTTTGCCAGTGCAAGGGGAGGTGAGGCTGGGGAGGATCTGTCCAGGGTGCTGGCCAGTGGTTTTCCTGAAGTTGTGGCTCCTGCGCTGTCCGCGTTGCTGCCAGAGTTATATTCTGTGGGTCGTGGCTGGGCCCACGTTGATCCTTGCCTTTACCGCACTGTACCACCACAGTGTGTTGTAACATACAGTGAATGGTTGTAACTAGACTAGCCTACTGTGCTGTATATTCTTACACTTCATTCTGACTGAAACAGCTAAGAGCTGCCCCCCAAGCGAAACTTCAGCCATGCAGCTAAAGCTCAGGCCCAAGGTTTACAGACCTACTTTCAGTCTTTTAATGCAGTGGTGCGTCTCACATTTTGGTTGATGGTTTCAGGGTGCATTGATTTGGGACACATTTTCAGTGTTGTGGAATTCCAAAAAAGACAGATGATAGCATCAGGCCTTCATGCAAAAACTTTCTGAAAAATATAAAACTGACTTTTCTGATTCCCTTTAAGACCAAGTTTGTCATTTGAAAAAAATATATTTTACCACATTTAAGACTGATTCTATAATAGGGGTACATTTCACATCCATGGGGTGTATTTGTCAATTTTACCAAATATTATTGGTCATTATTTCAAACAATGACCAATTTGATATTGGATGATATTCCTCTTTCATTTAATACTAAAAGTTAACAGGTTCCATAATTTATTTTGAAAAAAATGCTAATTATATATTGGAATTAGCAGTTTTTGTGCTGTCTGATTTCTTAAATGTCAAGTTTGCTCTTAAAACTTAACAATAAAATACATGTTTTTATATATTATTTCAGCTTTAATTGTTCAAAAATACGTATTAAAACATGATAAAGCTGTTTTTAAATCTATTTAAAACATAAAAATACATGAAATTATTCACTTTATGTGTGTCCAAGAAATCACTGTCAACTGTGTTACCCATTGATAAAACCCCTATAAATCAGCAATGGTTTGCTCCATAGTCACATGACTCACATTGCTGGAAGGTACATCCTTTTTGGTGGGAACCTTGAAGACAATGTGGTGAATTTCAACTCCTCCTTGTCAATAATTTATCACAATTATTGTCTACACATGGAGTGGATTAATTGTTCGTCAACTGTGTTATCAACATTTTCTTGTGTACTTATTTGGGATTTTAGGACAAAAATGTAATATAGCACACAGAAATATGACTTGATCATGGTCATGTGGTGACATTTTCAACATCTTTAGCTAGCACAAAGGCCAATAATTGAGGAAATGTCAACTGTATTACATGCAGTTGTGCTACACATCCCTAATGTGTCCTGTCAACTGTGTTACTCCTGTCAACTGTTCTGAAATGTACCCCTAATTATAGAATCACTCCCAAATATTAACTGCTTGGTCCACTTAACCTACTGAATGCTATCTAATGCATGGAACATGCAGAGCATTTATGTTGACTTTTGTATTCTGCTACATATTTTCTTGGTTTGCCTGTGACTGTAGCTGGAGGGGAGCGAGCTTTCAGTAAAATGAAAATCATAAACAACTACCTGCGATCTATCATGTCTCAAGAAAGTTTGAACAGTCTGGCCATATTGTCCATAGAGCGTGAACTTTCCCAATTAGATTTCACAGATGTCATTATTGACTTTGCAATCAAGAAAGTGGGACGCATAAATTATGGCAGTTTAGCATTTTCCAAAGCCAAATAAACTGATATGTAGTTATAATATTGTTTATTTTTTTAGATCTTTGAATTGTGTGGTTTGCAGCAATTAATTTTTGTCAGATTTAGAATACTTTATTAATCCCAGAGGATTTGTTTGTTTGTAATACTATAAGTAAAAAACATTTATGTGTGCGAGTGCTGTATTTTTAAGGGTTCGGAGCATTGTATGTGGGGTGGTGGGGGGCCTTCTTGCCTTAGGCCCCAGCAAGTCTGTCAACTGGCCTGAGCCTACTCAATGAGAAACCAAGAGCGGAAACATTGGAAGGCTTGAAAGAAACAAAATGGAGAGAGAAATAAATAAATGAGAGCTAGATGATGAGGCAGAATGAATAAAGAGCAAGAGGAGAAAGACAGAAACAAAAGTTGGAAAAGAGTGAAAAAAATTAAAAAGGAGTAGAGTGCACTGGCTGTTTAACATAAGAGAGAGGTTAAGGACAGGGTGAAAATGACTTGCTTGGGAACGCAAGACTTTGTAACAGGCATTCTGTTTGAATATCCCTTTCTCCATCTCACTGTGCTCTCCCTCTCCTCTTCCGGAATCATCAGCTAAATTGGATCAATATGTAATTAACACTTTGGTTCTTTAGCGCCAACTCTCATTCCTTGCCTGCCTTTCTACTCCCCTTCAAACAAACATACAAAGTGGCACACAAATGCGAAACACACCCAGATGCATGCACACACACACAGAGGCCTTTTCTCCACTCCACTCTCTCTGAGAGCAGACTGGGGAATATTGATCCTCTCATGCTGCAAAAGAATCGCGCCCTCAACTCTGACTGAATCCCCAGAGGAAAGTCCCCTCCCCCCCACCACAAGACTTTCTTTCCCCTCTCTCTCCATCTCCTTCATTCTCTCTCCCCAACCTCCTTCTCTCTCCCTCTTCACTTCTTCGGCTCTCTCCCTCCCTTCCTTCTTGGTTACTGCCGACCACCTCTACCACCTGTTACCTGCTATGGACATGGCCCCCTTAAGTCTCATCAACCAGCTGATGCTCACCCCTTCATCTGATGGTCATGGTGAGAGACAGAAAGAGAGATAAAGAGGAAGTGTGATACAGAGAGAGTGGAAGGGAAAGAGAGACAAACAGACAGACAAGAATAGAGATAGAAGAAGGGAGTGAGAGAGAGAAAAAAAATAAAAAGGGCTCCTGCAGTTGGGTATGGGTGGGTGGAAAGTAGAGAGGGAGGAACCCTATGGGTGACCCCTTGTAAATCCCTTGAATAGAAGAGGATCAGGTAAACAACAAGGCCTGGACTAGCAGGACGTGGGGGAGGATGATGGGGAGGGACACGGGGCAGTTTGAACTGCAGAGTGATGGATGAGTGCGAGCGAGGGAGAACAGATAGAGGAAGAGAGTGATGGAAGAAGACCAGGGCAGGGTGGATAAAAGGAGAGAGTGATGAGGGAGAGAGGTAACAACAGCCCAGAGCCAAGTAAAGGGGTTGACGTGAAGGAGCACAGTGCAGGGTCTCATCATCAATCTGATTGGCTAATCAGATGTATGGCTGAATTATTGATGCTTGGCCTTCATCAATAATGGTGTTGGGTTTGGCCAGAGATCCATGAAGTGTAAGGGAAGGAAAGCCAGGGGTAGACATTTTACAAACATACATATTCTCTTACATAAACTCTCAAATTCTGCAACATCCCCTCTCTTTCTGTCTCTCATTTCTTTTTCCTGTCTCTTCCTCGCACTCCCTCACGTTCTTAATTTATTTTCTTTATGTCTGTCTCTCTGTCTCTCTTTTACTCACTGTCACACACACACTTGGCTTCTTCACATTGTTTACAGCAGGGTCGGTCCTGGAGGTATTGTCTGGGTTCAGGATTGGGACGGATTTCACTTTTTGAGCAGTCTGTACAGGGTCTTGTGGTTCACACACAAATACAGGTACATACACTCACAAATACACAGTCACACTCACTTTATATGATGAGACAGTAAAAGTTCAACAAGAGTTTTATTGAAAAGTGTACTGTAGTGGTATCACTGTTGGGCAATAAAAAAACTGTCTACCATAACCTGGGTATAAGTGTTTAGTTTATTTGTTTATTTAGGCCCCAATTTATTTTTTTACAAAACAAAAACAAGAGATACATATTCTCATTCTGACTAGTTGGAATTGGCTGAAAAGGAGTTGGCTGAAGTAAAAATGTATTATTGTTTGCCCCTTTTTACATTCAACAGAAGACATTGTTTCATAAGTAAACTATAAAAATAAATAAGTGTGAGGTAGGTCTGTAGTTAGTGAACTGGTGTATACAGTATCTGCAAAATGGGAATTACTTTTGCAATATTATGTATTTTATGGATAGGTACCAGTAAGAAAATACTGGTTACAGATGTATCTAAAGGGTGGGACTTAGCAATTTATTATATGTTAGGCAGTACCTGGAGCAATGCACAGACACCGTGCTATATCCTCTATTTTTCTAAGACATGCACAGAAAATGTGACTGTTAGCGGGTCTATCCTAATAACAAACTCTGGTTAAACAGAGAAGTACAGTCTTTGCTTAAAGCACGTAAGTCCCAGTACAGCACAATGAGGGCTGTCCTGAAGAGAGGCATTAAGGCAGCCAAAGATAACTACAGGAGGAGAATAGAGAACCATCTCATCAACTACAAAAGTTGGCCGCCTGTGGCTGGTAGAGACGATGCTGAACTGGTAGAGGAGGTAAACCATGTCTTCGCCCGGTTTGAGACAAGAACATTGCACACTCTCTGGACCAGACAGAGTACTCAGCAAATTACTGAAGTTGTGCCTTGTGCAGACTACCTCTCAGCGGTCTTTACAAAGATTTTAAGACCTCCCTTACAGAAGCCACCATCCTCACCTGCCTAAAGTCTGCTACATTTGTCCCTGTTTCCCAAAAAACTTGTAGCCCTCACATCAGTGGTCATGGAATGCTTCGGAAAACGGATTGCTCAGAACATCAAGGCCAGCCTCCCTCATAGCTTTGACCCCCATCAGTTTGTGTACAGAACAAAGAGGTCTTTACACTTCTCTGAGCCAACTGGAGCTGCCAGGAACTTATGTAAGAATGCTTTTGATAGGTTACAGTCCAGCATGTCATACCTGGCACACTGATAGATGAACTGCTGCACATTGGATTCCTCCTCTCTACCTGCAACTGGATTTTGGACTTCCTCACTAACCACCCACAAACAGTGAAAATTGGTTCCCACTCCTCTTCCACCATCACAATTAGCACTGGCTCCCCACAGGGTTGTGTGCTGAGTCCACTCCTTTATTCCCTGTACACCTACAACATCCACTCCGCCAACACCATCAATACATTTGCAGATGACACAACAGTGGTGGACCTAATAGCAAAGCGATAATTCAGAGTACAGGAAGGAGGTCCAGGCATTTTCCAACTGGTGTAAAAACAACAACCTGGATCTAAATATAAAGAAAACCAAGGAGTTGGTCATTGATTTTAGGAAGAAAATAAACGTTTCAGTCCCACTGCAATCAACAGCAATGAGGTAGAGCGGGTCTCCACCTTCGAGTTCCTAAGAACAACCACCTCTGAGGACCTTTCCTGGACTGGAAATAAAACGGCCATAGTGACGAAGTCCCAGCAGAGGCTGCACTTTCTGAGACTACTCTGCAAAAACATTCTATGGGAAAATCTGCTGGTGACTTTCTACAGCTCCACCATTGAGTGTCCTTGCGTACTTCCTCACAATATGGTATTCTGGCTGTTCATCTGCAAACAGGAAGCCTCTAAAAAGAGTTATTAAAACAGCTGGGAAGATTGGCTGCTCCTTGCCCTCTTTGGAAGACATTGCAAACAGCAGGTGTCTCCAAGAGTCTGCAACATAATAAAGGACAACACCCACCCTGGGCATGAACTGTTCAGCCTCCTGCCTTCTGGAAGGCGATACAGGAGCCTTAAAAGCAGAACAAACAGACTAAAAAACTGGTTTTATCTACAGGCTGTAAGGACTCTGAATGGGGACAAGACATGACATACTCTTCCGTTCTGCTTTTAACATGCAATAATAATAACCAACATGCAATTTACAAATTTAACATAAGTGACTATTTTATTTTATTTGTAATACTTGTAAATTATAATTATTTATTTTGTTTATGTCTGTGTGATTGTTTGCTTAGTTTATCGTTTTCTGATAGATATGGCACTTTAATTTTGTTCCAGTCCAGTGACAATAAACGTATATTCTATTATAGTCTGACCAAAATACTTCTGAGTTTCAGTTTTCTGTTCAGCTCCCATGATGCACCCTGGCGCCTCCCTTACCTTCCACGCTGTGGAGAAGCTCCCATCTTCTTTGGGCAGCTCCAACACTCTAATTGAAACCAAATTAATGAATATAATTACAGTCTCTTAAACATCCAGCCCCTAATAGTCACCCATGACGCTTTATCTCTCTTTGTGCATGGGGTAGGGCCAGACAGGGCAAAGCATTCTAGGTGACAAAGATGCTTTGCTGTAAAACATTTCATATTTCTAAATGCAGGAAAAACATGTTTTTCAGGTTCAATGGTTTGCTCTGTTCTGAAAGACAAAATTCTCATTTTCACCAGCATGTTTTCAGCACCGATAGCACTGTTTTACCATGTGTAAAATTTTACCGTGCAAGTGGCTCCGGCGGAACTGATGAATGGAGAGGTTTTTTAAAACATCGTTTTAATACGTGACTGAATTGCCTTAATGTGTGTTTTCATTCTTAGGGCCAAGCTCAATTATAGATGACTGTCCCTGGGTTCTCAGACAATGTGCTCTCTCTACTCAGCAAAAAAAAAAATTAATCCAGGATCCGAGACCTATCCAAGATTCTGTAGCTCACGGGCACCTGTATTGATATCACTGTCCTACATACACTCATTCACAGTTGGTGAACCACGCCTCTGGTATATTTGATGTGGGAGGAAAAACAAGAATTTAAGATATAAATTATTTATATTTGCTTTTTGAAATTACAAAATATTAGCAAAATAAAATATTTGCAATTCGTAGACTTGAATGACTTGATACGCACTTTCTGGTACACATTAGTACATGTACGCACACACTGTGCTAGACGGTCTATAAACTATAGACAGATCGATTTCCTTCCCCTAAATTAATCTACAGTGAAGACGGGTCATTTGCAAAGTCTAATCGTGTGTGTGTGTGTGTAACTCTTGTATAATGTCCATAGTCTTATCTTGCTGTGGATTTCAGCTGGGAATAGATTACACTAATGTCACCATTATTCTTTAGTGATAACCATCCCTACCTCGTTATACAATGTCATCCAAAGGGATAGATAGCATTTCCTCGAAGTGTGACACACAAAAAACACACACACACACCACCCACACACACATACACACAGAAGGCATAAAATTAACAACCAGTACTGACAGATTCCCGAGATTCAAAATGTCACTCAAGGAATTCCCTATAGCGGTGGAGCGACATGTGGGAAAATTAGGCCACAAATCAGAGCTCAATTATTCATGTCTGTACCTCACCATATAGGCTGGTGCAGTCTGATTGCAGGAAGCAATCCACAGGGTATGGAAGAGAAAGCATGTGACGTAACTTGAGTTGTGTACTGCAAAAGCGTGTTGATTTGGACACACCAAGGTGTGTCTTTTGTTCTCACAAGCTTTGATCTTGCCCAGTCCCTTGCAGGGACACATGTGATCTAGTCCCATGCTCCAAGTGTGTGTGCACCTCTGATCAATACCCCATTTCTGTCTCTGTGGTAATTACACACAAGCCTATTTATAAAGATCAGACAGAGGTAACACACTATCCACCCAGGTAGGTTTGTTCCCCTTCCCTCCCCCTTCCCTCTATCCCTGTGTCTCTCCCCCTTCCCCGTCTCTCTAGCTATCTCACTCACCCCCTCCTTCTCTCTCTGCGTATCTGTGTTTCAGAAGTGGAGGGTGGTTGTCGTGAAAGGTCAGCCTCTCCGTTTTGAAGTGAAACGATTGTGGTCGGCTGGCATCCGTTTCTCCTTCTTTTTATATATTTCTCGCGCTTTGTTTTCAAACCTGCAGAGTGAGTGTTGGACCAGCAAAATGTCAGCTGGTGAGTGCTCATTGATTCAACTGAGATGAGAGCAATTTGAAGAGGAAAAAGAGAGCAAGAGGACAGAAAGAGAGAGACACAGAGATAAAGAGAGAGAGTGCAATGCCTCCTGAATTTTTCAAAGTGTAGAGAAACAGGAGGCCTGGCGACAGCCAACCGTCCTGACATCTCTTCTGGGGGTCAGTGTGGCATTGTTTCCTGATAACAGACCCTGAACGAAGAGCAACCCGTACAAAAGAGATCTAATCCTCTTCGAGGTGTCTCCACCTCGTTCAGGAGGTCAGGGGATTTCATCCAAATCTGATAGCGTAACTAACCCGACACATGAAGAAGCTCCAACCAGAATCAACTGTTTTGGCTTGGTCTCGTCTCAGTTTACATGCCCAGAAAAAAACAAAATATATACATACAGTATGCTGCACCGGTGGTTCAGTGGTAAGATTCTTGCCTACCATGTGCTGAAAGCCTGGGTTTTATTCCCGGTGGGGGTTCGAATCCCGGCCAATGCATTGAATTTGAAATTTCCCCATTAGGGGACTAATAAGGGATAATTTCTTTCTATATATACAGATTGGCATGCCGTCTCGTATTTACCATTTTAATATACTGTTTTCATTAAATTCCTTCCAGATCAATAAAGTGAACAGAATAAAATTGCAATCTGTCAAATACATAAGCTTGGAGGATTGAACTATAAATTAAGTGTTGTGCTCCATAAGGTCATTGATGCATTTATAGATGTGTTACAGTCAACAGTCTTAGAAGGGGAGGGGGGGGGGGTGTCCCTGTTAAAGTGGCGTCAAAAGAGACATATGGTTTGTTGTTGTTGCATAACGTTTTGGGATTGGAACGTGGGCCAGTAAAACAAGCTATTGTTACCAGCATTTGTTACTTTTTCATGGGACAGCACGATGTGACAGAGAAAGACCCGTCCCCCTCGCCCACTCTCCCCCACGCTCTTTCTTTAACTCCTTGTCTCTCTTCCTCTTCCTTCCGCCTTCCTTTACCTTCTCCCATTACACTCTTCCCTCTCTCCTTCCTCTCTCCCCTCCCTGTCTCTCACCTATGATATTCACCTATCTCCATTGATGGCTGGAACGTCCTGTGTAGTGTATGCTGCCGGGTCCCACAAATGGTACCTTACCATATTGGCTCTCTGTCTCGTTATTGCCATGATGATAGCTCTCATGACCACAGCAGACAGTGTAAGGGCCCGAACCTGAATGCTCACTTCTCCACCCAACTTCCTGATGATTAGCTTCTTGTATGCAGTTCATGTTTGCCATCTGCATTTATGGGAGCTTGCATACGTCCGCACACATGCGCACACACAGACGCTCTCTCTCTCTCTCTCTCTCTCTCTCTCTCTCTCTCTCTCTCTCTCACACACACACACACATTAGATCGGTAGTGGAGGGAGGGGGGTGAGGATGGATGGATAGGAGAAATAAAACAAAGGAAGGAATTGAGCAGAGAAAGGAGAGGATTGAAGAGATGGAAGGAAAAGAAAAAAACAGAGAGGGAGAGAGAGCGAGCGAGCAAATGAGTGCTCCAAGAGAAAAGGTAACAGTCTGTGAGCTCATGGGTCTTCTTAGCACAGCAGAGAAATCAATTTGACTAGTGCTGCTCTGAACGAGGAAGGCGAGAGGAGGATATGGAGGGAGGTGGGGAATGGAGGGCAAGGAATAGGTGAAGACAGGGTTGGAGAGGAAAGAAATGGAGAGGAAGAGAAGAGGGAGCAAGAAGAAGAGGAGAGGCTAAGGCAGTCAGTTTTGTCTCTTTATTGTCTATATTTAGGCCTGTCACAGCGTCCTTGTTTGAACAAAAGGTTTGCTTACAGTTTAGAGATCCTTTACACCTGAGACGACGCTATGGAGACAACAAAACAAGTCGACCGCTTGCTAATCCATTCCGACAGCTGGCATGCTCTTACCCTTTGACTGTCAGCCCCATGCTAGCTACATCGCAGGAGACAGACTGAAGAAGCACTCAAGCAAATTAGCTAATTATCTATTTGAGGTAATTTGCTAATGAAGAGACAATGATCGGGCGCTTTGCGTTGTCTCAGAGTTCACCGAAGTTTGGCGTTGGCCTTGCTCTGCTCAAGGTGGAGGCTATCGAAACAATCTGAAATATCGACGTTGTGATCAACATGAACAGATTGAAATAGTATTTTTTGTTTGGTGTTGATTTTGTCCATATGTAAAATGGGATAAGTGAGGCAGAGTAGGTTGCCTCAGTTGAAATACAGCTTATTTATGGTGTGTGTATGTTATTTTCTCAGCTTGGCATGCGTGTGTTTGTGTAGTCAGCTCATAGGTGAGTTTGTGTGTGTGTGTGAGTGTATGATTATTATTACCTTCCCAGAATGAAGTGAGGGGCGGTAGCAGCAAGATGAATAACACAATGATATAAACGTCGGCACATGCACTGCATCTCGTCACCTAGGGAACGCGGGCGAAGAAGGCCTCCACCGAACGCGCCATGCTCCAAAATAATGACACATTGGGGGAACGCCGTTTAAAAGTGGCAGACTGGGAAGCAGGGATTTCACCCAGCTTCACCAGATCCCTCTCTATCTTTATCTACTTTCTCTTACATCTTTTTCTCTCTCTTTTACTCTCTCCCTCTCTTTCTTTTAATAAATCTCTTCACTGTCTGTTGGCTTGGGGATGAGGGACGGGTGATTATTGGAAACATGGATCAGTGTGTCAGAGAGAGACTCGGAGGAGAGAGAGACAGTCTCGGGTATCTCTCTGGTTCAGTAACAACCAGACAAGCCCAGACTTGAGGCGGAGGCGGAGCCGAATGAGGCAGGGACCCGCTCCTCACATACTGTGGACATCCTGTCCTGTCAGCACTCAGGGATTCAAACATTCGCTCACAGATCCTTCCCATTTCTTTATGTCTAGATGCTAAAGCAAGCTGCGATTTGGGAAGTTTTTGTCCTCTGTGCGTGTGTGCGTCGTGTGTATGCGTGCGTATGTGTGCTGTGATTTAGCGGTTGTTGAGAACCTGTCCTCTCTGCCACCTCTGGCCTGGTTCCAGTCCTCAATGTTTTAGGGATGCAGCCCTGTGCTCAGTGGAACTCCTTATATTCTCATTGCTGCTGACAGCCTGTGGAGAAGAGGCAGCTATTTTTAAAAGCGAGTGGGTGCCTGAGCGAGCTAATAAACGCTTATAGAGTCACACACAAGCTCTTACACACACACACACACACGCCTACGTTCTGAAGCGCACACACACACTCTTAAGTATTCTGAATCTGAATTAAGTTAAAAATCTTAACCACACACGCATCAGGTCATACAGTCTTACACAAGCAGAAATATTGAAAACACACTCAAGAAGACACATTTACGCACTTACACACAGCAGCGACAACCTATTCACAAAACATGTGGAGGGTCAACTCACCCAAACAGCTCCTAGAGAGCAACAAAGACACTCAGAGACCACTGTATCAAAACACACATTTACATTTACCTGTAGTCCACACACAAGCACACCAGTGAACAACAAACTGATAAAACTCCTATTACAGGTAAATGTGTCTTTTCATCTCTCATTCCCTTACTACTCTCCTTCCTTCTTCGCTTCCTCATCTTCTCCCATTTCCCTCTCCCGCCTCTCCGTCCTCCTGCTCCATCTCTGCTCGACTGCCTAATCTCCAGTGTTTTACCTAAAGCTGTCCATGAATGACATTATACTTTGACATGAGCAAGCAGCTCCATCTTATTCTTCGGATAATATAGTGGAAGTTGGTGCTGTTTTCAAATGGTGAGAAACGGTGAGAGAGAGAGAGAGAGAGAGAGAGAGAGAGAGAGAGAGAGAGAGAGATATGATGTGGGTGGTAGTGTGTGTGCTTTCGTGTGTGCGGTCAACACACAGAAACACAGAAAGAGAATCCGTAAGAGAAGAGAGGGAGAGAGAGATACGATTTCGTTATTACATCCCTTTTCCTTTCTTTGCCATCCTTTTTCTCTACACTTTCCCCATTTTACCCTGTAAGACGATTCTATCCCTCCTTCGAGGGGTCGTGGCGCCGCAGCCTCGTTTACCGTCCCTCCGTCCCCTCTCCACTCTCCACCTTCTGATGGATAGTTATAGATTGTCTATTCCAGAAGCGTTCGGCTCTAATTAGAGTCTTATCCTGACATCAAGATAACATATGGCTATTGACCAACGGGGGGTCAAACACATTAGCTATTGTGCTGGCGAACGCTCCCGGTCCTCTCCAACTCCAAACAGGGGACCAATTACACAGATTAAGATGGGGTGGGGGAGGTGGGGGGGGTGGGCGCTGTGGAGGGTGGATAGCCAGTGTGGATCTGGGAGGGGGAGGGTTTGTCCCTGGGGAGGGAGTGGGGGGGGCATTGGCAGAACAGTTGCCTAATTGCCCAGGTCAGCGTGGCGTGGATGGATGTTCAATAGAACCAGGCAACTCTCATTTCCTTGTTTTCTTCGGAGTAAAGTTTGTGTGGCTTGTGTACCTTTTGCCAGTAGCTTTGAGGTAGGTTAACTGTGTACTAGTGTGTGTATGTGTGTGTGGCCCATGTTCATCTTGTGTCTTTGATGAAGTGACATTGAATCATGCTACTTTTTCCCTTGATCACAACCACCTTCATTTGTCTCAATTAAGGTTGACGGCTTCTGCTTTTCTCATGTCCAGTTCTATTAGCCGTCAAGGCAAAATTGCACACCAGTGTGTGAGTGTGTGTGTATGAATATTAGAGTAAAATCCCCTGACATGTTTCGTCACCACCTCGTTTAGCCATCACACACACATGCACACACACACACACACAAACCTTCACCAAAGGTGTAACACTGTAGCTTGAGGTCATACAGACAAGACCCACAATCAGTTATTTTAATTGTCCCACTTTTCTTTTCCCTGAAAGTAAAACATTTACATTTAGCAAACACTCTTATCCAAAGCGACTTATAGCAAGTACAGGGACATTCCCCCTGAGGCAAGTAGGGTGAAGTGCGTTGCCCAAGGGCACAGCCGGGATTCAAACCAGGAAGCCTCTGATTACTAGCCCGACTCCCTTACCGCTCAGCCACTCCCTAAAAGTAAAAGGGTTCCGTCAAGAGTTTGCAAGCATCCAAGAGCATGACTGATCACCAGCTTGTATCGATTATGAATCAGTCGACCAGTACTTGTGAATGTGATGGAGGTGACCTGCCCTCTGATCATTTATAATGACCATTAGTTCTCTCAGAGTCACTCGGTTCATGGCGCTGACAGTAGAGATCGGGAGAGAGGGAGAGAGAGAGGGGGGTGGGGAGGAAGGGGAGTGTGTTGATGGAAAGGGGGCACGGGTCTAGAAACGGCCATGGAGAGAGTGTTGCGGGTGGAAGATATGTGTGCATGCGTGTGGGGGCGTATGAGGTGGAGGTGGGGGTGCGGGGTGACTCAGCAGACTCTGGTCGTGGGGGGGCAGTGTTCTCTTTTGGAATGCAAATCTCAATCTGGATGCTCCCCGCACGTTGCCATGGAAACAAGAAGACATTGCACCACCTCAAGTCAAAGTTTGCCAGAGAGTGTGATGTTGTCAGTTAGACAGAAAAGGTTCTCTGTGTGTGTGATTGTGTACTTGTTAATGCAATGTGAGGTTTTTGTTGTGCACGTGTGTCTCTGTGTGTCTGTGAGTTGTCTGCTTGAGAAAGCAATGTCGAAGCACACGTGTGTGTGGATGTGTGTGTGTGTGTTTGTATGTGTGTGTGTGTGTAGGTACTGTATGTGTGTATGAGTCAATGCTTCTCTCTGTCAAAGTGCTGATACTTGATTTTATTTCTTCCTTTATGACACAGAATTGTATACATTTCACAATGTTACCAGCAAAAATGCAAGTGGAATCCTCCACCCCTTCTCAGAAACACACACACGCACACACACGCACACACTCTCACTCATACACACACAGGCATGCACACCTACACAAACTTCGCATACACACAAACACACAGACGGGCTGAACCAATGAGAACTGCATAATAGGCCAAGCTTTTTACTCCAGAATGAACAATCAGTCTAAGCGTGGGGTGAAGGTTGGAGAGATGGCCGAGGATGGAGGGGGGACGGATGGGTACAGGAGGAGAGACGGAGGCACAGAGAAGTGGAGGGGAGAGGGTGGTGAAGGAGAGGGAAGAAGGGAGGGAGAGTGGTGGGACGATACAGAGGGCGGGATGCTACACAGGCCCTTGAAAACAGTTACCATGGTAACAGCTAGGGAGCGGTAGGGAGAGAAAGGGCGAGAAGAGCGGAGTTGACTTAGTTGTCCTGTATGCGGCACACAACAAAAAGAAACTTGCTGGACTTGAAATGACACTGCATGGAGTGTTGGTTCACTTTCTACTTCCCTTGTGTAAGAAAGTGTGTATTGCATATACAGTATTTATTTAATTGAGTGTGTACATTTCAGTGTGAAATAGAGAGATACACAATCTGCTGAAAACTAGCCCAATGCTGCACACGTGAGAAAATACGTTTTGGTTTGTAAGTCTGTTCTGGTGTATGACTGAACAGATCAGAGGTCAGCCGCATAAAGGCGATCCCCCCTCACGGCACGGACATTGGAGGTTAAGACCAGATCCAGGGTCAGCTGTCGGGCTGTAATGTGTGTGACTCAGCACACACACAGACACGCGCACAAGCGCAAACACATAGTGTAGATAACTAGCCCCCACTGGAGGAATGTGCTCTTTTGCCTTTCCTCCCAACCTTTCATCTCTGCTTACCTCCAGGTAACTCTCGGATAACAGAGTAAACAAGATAGAAGATACAGAGAAAGAGTTTGGAGGAAAGAGAGGAAGAGTTTGAAAAAAGTACCTTGCCTTTGGTTCTTTCACCCCACCCAAGGCAGGTGAGCATGGTGGGACATACCTCTACCTGGGAGTCAGATGGCTCAGCAGGTCAAGACGTTGGCCTCATGATTAGAAGGTTGTGAGTTCGAACCCCGGCTGTGGCTGTGATGTTATGTCCTTGGGCAAGGCAGTTCACCCTACTTGTCTCAGGGAGGATGTCCCTGTACTTAATGTAAGTCGCATTGGATAAAATAAACTGCTAAATGAGGTATTATTATTACCTACATCCAACAGGCTGGCATGCAGCAAGAGAGAGAAAAGAGTGAGAAATGGAGACTAAATAAAAGAGGAGAGAGCGAAGTAGAGATAGCACAAGTAGACATCCTGGTAACTGCTTTGGTCACCGAGCGGTTCATGAAAACCGTGGACGTGGACTGAACAACTGCAAAGCCGCCTGGTTTTCATGAAAGAATTCGCTGACCAACGCAGTTGGCAGCTTTCCATCGACATCCACATGCAATAACTGCAGTTTGCCCAAAGGCCATTTCTTCCCAGTCAAGCGTACCACAGGGAGTTCTGACCTCCCACTCATGAGGTGCTGGTACAGAATAACTTGTATTCAGTTAGCATACGTTTTGTGAAGAGGTTTGGGAGGAGGCTCAAAGCCAGGATGGAAAAGGGAAAGACAAGAGGGATGAAGGAATGGAATGAGAGAGAGGGATAGGAGGAGCAATGCCACCAAAGGAGAGGAAATGGCTAAAAGGCGAGAGAAAAGCACTGCTCAAATTTGAAAGAGATGCAAAGTTGTTTGCTTTTCTGTCTCTGTGTGTGTGTGTGTGTGTGTGTGGTTTGGGTAAATCAAGGACAGGTCCTAGACACAACAGTGAGCCACCATAGAATACTGATCCACATCAAAGTGAGTCTAATAACATCTGGACAGTTTCAATTACAATCCCTTCTATGATTCATTGGTTTCCATCACACAGACACACACATACAAACACGCACACACACTGCCCTTTCCAACAACCATACACACTTACTCACCTCTCCTTTGTCCTTCTATCACTCTTCTATTTCATTTTTGTTCTTTTAATGCCAACTTGTTTTAATCATTTTGGTTAAATTGGAGCATCATTTGTGTGTATGTTTGTGTTTTATGATCTTTGTGATGTCTTAATGAAGTCATAACCTCATCAGGGACAGTCAGACGCAGAGGAAATAAAAGAAGAATGAGTGGAAATCTACTCCTTTTTTCTGTTTTCCTCTCTATGTTATTCTAACGCAATAAAAACTGATAAATTAACTGAAGATTACAGGATGGCGTGTGTGCACCGGCGTGCGTGTATTGACACTGCTGCACAGCTATTTATGGACGTTATATTCCAGGTTGTTTGCTAACCACCCCCCCACCCCTACCCCCCCAACTCCCCTCCTTCATTCAAAGTGACATTAGTTTTATTACTCTGACATGGTTGTGAGCAAAACTGTTCCCTTCAATTCTCTCTAATGGCTTCAGCAGCTGAAGTGGATTCCGCGTTCAGTGCTGTCACACGTAAAAGTAAGACAAGGTAATGCTAAATGACGTTGTAGTTGAGTCTGTGTGTGTGTGTGTTTGAAAGAGAGCTTGAACACGTCTGCTGCTGGTCTTACTCAGAGAAGTAACATGGCAGAGAAAGGGAGTTTGGGAGACGTGGAGAGGGCGATGCATACAGGAGGAGAGGGAGAAGAAAAGAAAAACAAAGAGATAATTTGGCATCCCAGCGTCTTCTCAAACATTGTTGTAGCACCCCACTTTACATCTAAACCTTCAAGAAATTGGGAAACAGAGGGAGCAACAGGGAGAGAAAGAGAAGGATGGCACACGTCGTAACCTGTTTATTCATATCTTCCTCCTTCGCTCATCCCCCTTTTGAGGCCCCGCAGGCCTCAGTTCTTTATGATCATCGGTTTTACAACATATTTTCAGTACCAGTGGAAATAGACTTAATACGTTTAAGAAACTGCAGATTCCTGCGGATCCCACAGAGAGAGACAGAATTACTCCGTTTACCCTATCCTCTTCTGTTTAACACACACATACACACATGTACTCACCGTGCCTTTGAAGAAACATCATCTCCACTACTCTAACCTGAGAATGGCGTGGGACTGCCCCGCAGTGCTGTCTTTTTCCCATGTGACCCATGAGCAAGGTGGTTTACTGTTGGCCTAATCATAGGTTCTACAAACACGGCTGACCGTTAACATCGGGGGGGGGGTCATGTGATCAGGTGTTTGGTCATACAGCGGGTGCAAGGGAACAATGAGATGTCACTGCAAGCAACAAGAGTGGCGTTCATAAGCACCAGTGCTTGGATTCAGTGTGTCAGGTGATCTAAATACAGCGTATGTGCGGAGATGCTGGACAGTTGCACAATTCATAGACGCATAAAAAGGCTCTCAAATAACTGAATAAGTAAACAGATACATACGATGCGCAGGTACATTTTCTCTTTTGTTAGCCTACAGTGAGTTCTGCCCATTTGTTTTTTATGTGTGTGAGTGATGTGAGTGTGTTGTAACACCATGAGAGGCTATTGTAGAATGTGTCAGGCCCTAGTTGTCAAGTAGTACACAAAGTCAGGTTTCAAAACAAAATAATAAAAGTTTTTATGTTCACATTTGCCGCAAATAAGAAGGTGTAACTCAATCATTTTGTTTACAGGTAAGTAGTTTTGACAGACCAAGGTGGCGTCCTTAATAAAAGTACAAGTGTGGTCCGCCCAGGTCTAGCGGGTGTTCTTAGATATGGAATGAGTGATGTACATTACCAGTCAAAAGTTTGGACACGTTTTCTCATTAACTTGAACTATTCCCCAATCCCTGTGACCACAAGATACAAAGACAGTGGGTAATGGTAACACAACACGTAATACATATATGAAGACAAACAGTGTTTTTACGGAAGAGGAAACGTAATACATGAGTATCACCACCCACGCACAACACTATACAGTATCCCACACAACACAATGTCATACAACTTCACCCCCTCCTCCCTGACACACACAGAAATGGCACATTTAATACTGTGAATCTTTGGATGGCTTAATTGAAGATTGACGCATGACTTGGTATGATGATCTGCACCACATATGGGGAATTGACAAAATGCACAGCAGCAAACACAGACACAAAGAACACTTACACAGAACAGAGAATGCTGTTGTGGAAATGTAGGACCAATGTATGCACAAGTAACATTTCTTAGACAAAGGTCTCCGAAGTTGTTTGACAAGAGCCATTTGCTCTGTTGGGGCAGCTGTTGACTTGGGGGGGTGGATGACTTTACCCCTCCAACAAAGACAATACATTGAGACAGATGCCACCTGGAGGTCCTTGAGATTGATTGACTTGGAGACGTGAAGTCTGGAGACTATATGGAATTCTCACCAGGTGTATAAGAATCAATATGGATATCTCACCAAGAAGGCCACCAGGAAGGCCAGCCAAAACCCCTGATGAATTACAATCAGCATGGTCTCACTGAGAGAGAGGACAATAGATCAAAGAACATTTGTGAACATTTGGCAAAACCAAATGATTCCTTACTGTCATGAGCATGGGACTAACCAATCGCAGAGATCGAAGCAAGGATTGATTGACTGTTTGGGGGATGCTGATGTGAACATTATATCATCTGTTGCAATTAAGATATCAGGGCCTCTCTCTCAGAAATATTTGGTTGTTCAAGAAGACAGGAGGAGAGGAGTGGAAGAAAAGAAGAGGAGAGGTGAGGAGAGGAAAGGGCATGGGGGGTTTTCCCCCAAAACTCAAATTGTCAAACCATAGTGACTGTTTAAATATGCAAATTGTAAGCCTACCAAATCAACTTACTTACATAATGCATGTAGGTCTACTGATAATTTGGATAATTTGATTAGCTGTCTGAAACCTTTCTGACAGTACCTTCATCACTGGCCAATATTTTCAACAAGAGACTGAGAATAGGCTAATCACCAAACATTTATGTTGTAGTCATTGTAGGATGGATTTCCACTTGATGTTGGCTAATAAAGTTTTTGTCTTCACTGTTTTAACCAAATGATTACATGACTTCAAAACTAGTTTGCTACACACATGTATTCAATGATAGACTAAAAGCTAAGCCTTCAAATCAAAGGGAAAGATGACCATGACTTAAATGGGGATCACTAAAATGCAGGTCTAGCACGGATTTCCATTGTTCGGCATGAAAAAGAATACATCATTATTATACTAGAAATGCACATTTAATCCAAATCCAATTATTACTTTTCGGTCAGACAGTGTACATGCGTACATGTATGCAATGTAAAGATTATTTGGATTCTATGGATTAGACTCTCACTAAAGTAACCTAGACTTGTTGATGGCCTTGATAAAAAAAAGTCTGATACAAACACACACACACATGCAACAACACACACCCCTGACACACAAATGCACACAGCCAGGCATTAGGAATACAAATACGTGAAAGATACCCTCTCTTATGACTCACAGTCATTGTGTCGGAGTTTGTAGCATGTCCGATGTTATGGTCAAAATCAAAAAGACCTCTTCTGTTTCTCTCTCACTGCTGTCTTTATCTTTGTGGCTCCTTCCTTCTCCAGCTCCGCCACCTCTCTCTTCCTCTCTTTCCACCTCCACCTTTTCCACTCTCTCCCCCACCTTCTACCGAGCCTTCTCCCTCTGCTCCTTCACCGCCTCTCCTCCATTTTCTCTCCCCTCTCGCCTTGGTGGCTTGACAGCGCTACTCAAGGGCTTGTTCAATGACTGTTAATTTGAGATACTGGCCACAGCAGTGTGCCTAATACACCTGGTGGCCTGTCTGGTCCCAGATCACATTGCAGGAGGGAAAAAGAGGAGCTATTGTTTTATCAACAAGGTGTAGGTGTGTATGTACATACGGGTGTGTGCGCGCCTGTACAAGATAATCTAAACCAGGCTCTCTCGAGAACCCATATACCTTCAATTTGTCTGCGGTCTGTAAAACAAGAGGTTTTGTTTTCAGGTGTGTGTGCATTTGTGTCTGTGTCTGTGTGCACGCATATGTTCGCGAGTGAGATGTAGTGTGTTGGAAAGACAGAGATGGAAAGCGTTTAGAATGAGACAGGCTCCTCATAGACAAGCGTAGCACCGGTTTATACATGCACCGTTGATAAACAATCCCGCACCCTAGTTACAAAACTCGTCCCTGCAGCAGCCATTTTTAAATGTTAACACTGACTGATTTCGTCCCCTCGTTAAGTCTGGGCCGCCATTCCCCCCCATCCAGTTTTGTCTCTCCATTTTCTGTAGGGAGAAGTGATGGAGAAGAGAGGTTGGAGAGGGGGGAGGCTGAAGAGAGAAGGAATAGACTTGCTGGCTAATTGTCTGCTAATGAGGCTACAGATAGCTCTTTCCAGCAGTCTTATTAACTCCTTGTTGTAAATGACACCATCTCTAACCCCTCCCCCCCCGCTCCCCCTCATTACCCTCAGTTGCTCTTTCTGTCTTTTGTCCATCTATCTTTTGTTCGCAGGCATCTCCCCCCTTTTTTGCTCTCTCTTACCTTACCGGTTCTGCTGTCCTTATGGCCCCCTCAATGATATTGTGTCTAAAGCAGGAGGAGAAGCAGGGGAGACGAGCTGATGGCGTCGCGACAGACGTTATATTTAGATATAATTAAAGATCATTATAATCTATCAGCACAGCGGAGGAGAGGAGGGGAAAAGGGGAGGGCGAGGGGCACATCAATGGCAGCTTGTGTCTCTCTTTATCATTGCACCCACCCCACCTACCCAGGAGCCCATCCCGAACGTACATTTCACCCCCACCCGTTCCCACAAACCCCTTCCATTTCCTAATTATCACAATGTGATTACAAACATTACAGTGATTATAACCCTGCTGTCTGAACACGTGGGGGTGGGGGGTGATTGGGAGGAGAGAAGGAAGATAGAGAGGGATGGTGGGGCAGAAGGAGACAGGCAGAAACAACAACTACACAGATACCCAGAGACAAACTGTCAGGTAGGCAGAGAATAACACCCAGCAGGCAGACGCAGGCAAGAACTAAGGCAGACAGATAAACCAACAGGCAAGACCAGCAGACAGACAGACTGTCCACATCCTGGACACTGCTCAATGATTCTAACCAAAGGTCAGATAAAGAGAGCATACACACACGTGATAGTAGTTTCCTTGTGTAGACTTTATGATAAGGCTTCTGGCTGTTTTTATCAGGGCTCTCGCAGATAACCTCCTAACTTGGATACAGCACTGAGTTCAGCTACACACACATATTTACACAGGATGCGTTTGTGTGTGTTTGCATGTCTGGTTGGGTTTTCTCATTTACTTGTTTTAAAGTTGCTTACTTGGCACTTGTACACAGTTTTTTACTTTGTTTAAGGTCAGACATGTCTCGAAAGTTCTTGGTCTTTTTGTCTTATTCAATTCCCTTCTTTGTGTTTGTGTGTATTTGGGGTGTGTGTGTGTGTGTGTGCTTGTTTGATGTTAGCCTTGAGGCAAAATGAATGAAACAACTTTGCATATTAGTGAGAGGTGGGGTCTTTTCCCATGGGACCTGGCCGGGCCCAGCCCGAAAAGGCGACGTGGGACCACCTTCCCGCAGGCCCACCACCCGCAGGAGTGACCGTAAGGGGCCGGTGCTGTGTGATTTGGGCGGTGGACAGTGGCAGGCGCCCGGACGACCAGGGCCACGCACACAGTCTCTAGCACTGGGGACATGGAATGTCACCACGCTGGCGGGGAAGGAGCCCGAGCTTGTGTGGGAGGTCAAGCGTTACCAGCTAGATGTAGTTGGCCTCGCCTCCACGCACAGCTTGGGCTCTGGAACCAATATCCTTGAGAGAGGCTGGACTCTTCATTTCTCTGGTGTTCCCCACGAGGAGAGGTGGTGGGCTGGCGTGGGTTTGCTTATAGCTCCACAGCTCAGTCACCACGTGTTGGAGTTTACACCGGTGAACGAGTGGGTCGCGTCCCTGCGCCTAAAAGCCGGGGACAGGACTCTCACTGTTGTCTCTCAAAGGTCTCTCACTGTTGTGGTTGTGAGTCTCTGGGAGGCGTACTTAACAGTGCGCCGACTGGGGACTCCGTCGTTCTACTGAGGGACTTCAACGCCCACGTTGACTTGACTTGAACGCCTGGCGGGGGAGGAAGTTAGACAGACTTGGCAGGCCCAAACGTATCGTGAGGTCTGCTTGGAACGCCTGGCGGACCCCTCTGTCAGAGGTGTCTTTAACTCACACCTTCGGGAGAGCTTCTCACAGATCCCGGGGGAGGCTGGGGACATTGAGTCTGAATGGACCATGTTCTCGACCTCCATTGTCAATGCGGCAGTCCGAAGTTGTAGTCGCAAGGTCTCTGGTGCTGGTCACGGCGGCAATCCCAGAACCCGGTGGTGGACACCGGAAGAAAGGGATGCCGTCAAACTGAAGAAGGAGTCCTATCGAGCCGTTCTGGCTTGTGGGACTCCCGAAACAGTTGACCGGTACCGGCAGGTCAAGCGTGCTGCGGCTCGGGTAGTCACAGAGGCAAAAACTCGGGTCTGGGAGGAGTTCGGGGAGGCCATGGAGAAGGACTATCGGTTGGCCCCAAGGAAATTCTGGCAAACCGTTCGGCGCCTCAGGAGCGGGAAGCAGTGCTTCACCAACACTGTTTACGGTGCGGGTGGGGAGCTGTTGACCTCGACTGGGGATGTTGTCGGATGGTGGAAGGAATACTTTGAGGATCTCCTCAATCCTGCCGTCACGTCTTCCGAGGAGGAAGCAGAGACTGGGGACTCCAAGGCGGATCCGCCTATCACCCGGGCTGAAGTCACTGAGGTAGTCGATGGGCTCCTTGGTGGTAAGGCTCCAGGGGTAGACGAGATCCGTCCTGAGTACCTAAAATCTCTGGATGTTGTGGTTGACACGCCTCTGCAGCATCGCGTGGTGGTCTGGAACAGTGCCTATGGATTGGCAGACCGGTGTGGTGGTTCCCCTATTTAAGAAGGGGGACCGGAGGATGTGTTCCAATTACAGAGGAATCACACTCCTCAGCCTCCCCGGTAAGGTCTACTGGATACTGGAGAGGAGAATCCGGCCAATGGTCGAACCTCGGATTCAGGGGGAGCAGTGTGTTTTTCGTCCTGGCTGCGGAACACTGGACCAGCTCTGCACCCTCTACCGGGTGCTCGAGGGTTCATGGGAGTTTGCGCAACCAGTCTATGTGTGTTTTGTGGATCTGGAGAAGGCATTCGACTGTGTCCCTCGTGGTGTCCTGTGGGGGTACTTCGGGAGTACGGGGTCCAGGACCCTTTGTTAGGGGCCGTCCGTTCCCTGTACGCCCAAAGTAGGAGCTGTGTTCGCATTGCCGGCAAAAAGTCAGACCTGTTCCAGGTGCATGCTGGACTCCGCCAGGGTTGCCCTTTGTCACCGGTTCTGTTCATTGTTTATATGGACATAATTTCTAGGCGCGCCCAGGGGGCGGAGGGTTTCTGGTCCGGCAGCACGGGATCTCATCTCTGCTGTTTGCGGATGATGTTGTCCTGTTTGCGTCCTCGAGCCGGGGCCTCCAGCATGCTCTGGAGCGGTTTGATGCCGAGTGTGAAGCGGCTGGGATGAGGATCAGCACCTCCAAATCCGAGGCCATGGTACTCGACCGGAAAAAGGTGGCTTGCCCCCTCTGGGTGGGTGGGGAGCCTTTGCCTCAAATGGAGGAGTTCAAGTATCTCGGGGTCTTGTTTACGAGTGACGGAAGGACGGAACGTGAGATAGACAGGCGGATCGGTGCAGTGTCTGCAGTGATGCAGTCTCTGTACCGGACTGTCGTGGTGAAGAAGGAGCTGAGCCGCAAGGCAAAGCTCTCGATTTACCGGTCAATCTACATTCCTACTCTCACCTATGGTCATGAGCTTTGGGTCATGACCGAAAGGACAAGATCACGGATACAAGCGGTCGAAATGAGTTTCCTCCGCAGGGTGGCCGGGCGCTCCCTTAGAGATAGGGTGAGGAGCTCGGTCACACGGGACAAGCTTGGAGTAGAACCGCTGCTCCTCCACGTCGAGAGGAGCCAGTTGAGGTGGCTCAGGCATCTGTTTCGGATGCCTCCTGGACGCCTCCCTCGAGAGGTGTTCCAGGCATGTCCCACCGGGAGGCGGCCCCGGGGAAGACCTAGGACACGCTGGAGGGACTATGTCTATCGGCTGGCCTGGGAACGCCTCGGGATCCCCCCAGAGGAGCTGCAGGAGGTGTGTGCGGTGAGTGAAGTCTGGGCTTCCCTGCTCAGACTGCTGCCCCCGCGACCCGGCCCCGGATAAGCGGAAGATAATGGATGGATGGATGGGGGAGAATGTTTCGATGCATCTTGATAGATCCAAATTTGCACCCACAACACACAGACATATATCATGCACACAAGCACACACAAAAACACACAACACACGTAGAGACCACAAAACACTCACACTCCACAAACACATGCACACTCAATCATCACACTGGGGGGGGTCAGAGTAATCCTTTATGGGAAGCAAGGAGAGAGGAAGTGGGTGTAGGCTGTACAAGTGGGGAGAGAGAGGATATATATAGAGAGAAAGTTCAGTCAAGACACTCACGTGATTGATTGATAATAATACAATATTTTTTGATAACCATGACATGGAATATGTTTGACTTTGAGGGAGTGGAATGTCTAAAGGGGAAGCGCTCCCTACCGCTTCAAGCGGCACATACGTGCATACATATATGACTTGAGGCATGGAGCAATAGATATATAATCCCCCTGATAGTGTTCCGTTGATACAAAGGAGTTTCCCTCGGGATCAATAAAGTAATCTGAATCTGAATAAACAGAAGACAGATATACATATAGTCAGACAGACAGACAACCGGGGGAGGAAGGGAATGGTGGTGGGAGGCAACAGCACTGATCCTTAGCCGGTTGATAGCACCATTTCAGAGCCATGGAGGAACAAAATAGAGTAAAGGATAAGGTCCATAGTTAAGAGTTTGCCTGCAGTATAGTTTGAGAAATAGTTACAAATAGAGGCAGCAAGCCAGAGAAAAAAATAGACAAAGAAAAAAGGTGTTCAGGTGTGAGATCTAGTGTTCGCTCAGAGAAGGGTTCCAGGCCAGCGCTCCCAATGATGTGTTGAGGGCCACTACACAGTCTGTCATTAGGAAAGGGAGAGCACACAACAGTACAACCACCTGGGTCCCCCTGTCCTGCTGTCTATCTGTTATTAATCCTCTGGTATGTTCTCTCTTTTTCAGGTTATGTTTCAGGTTATTTGCTTTTCTCGTTGAATTTCTTATCTTTGTATCGTCTTTCTTGTCCTTCTGCCCCTCTATCTTTCTCAGTCTCTCTATCCTTTCTCGCTCCCTGTCTCTCTCCCTCATCTCCCTGTTGAGTTGTCCCACGTCTTTCTCGTCCTTTCTCCTGTCCAAAGCAACAGACTGTGATAAAGGACATCAAAGAAGGGCGAGTCAGTTGGGTGAGTGGTAAAGCTGTTGGCTAATCGTAAGTTCCCAGGTTCGAATCTTGGCTGTGCCAATTGTGCTCTTGGGCAAGGCAGTTCACCCTACATGCTTCAGGTTGGATGTCCATGCGCTTGCTGCTCCGGATAAGAGCGTCTGCTAAATGCCTAAAGGACAAAAGAAAGAAAGAAAGAAAGAAAGGATTAAGAAAGATTAATGTATTTTTATGTAAATGTAAGACTAATTCATTTTGTTACAGTTTTTCACAATTGCTGAAACACTAAACCCCATTCTCTGAATCAAAGTTTCAGTGGCCATTTGTCATATCAGACACTCTTTTGGCAAAACTCTAAACGCATTCTCATAGTCTAATACCCTTTTATTGTTATGCAATTGTTCTGCAAAATTGTAAAAAAAAAATTCCTTGGGCAAGGCACTTAACTCTGCTTGCCTCAGGGAGAATGTCCCTGTACTTGCTGTAAGTCGTTTTGGATAAAAGCGTCTGCTAAATGAATAAATGTAAATGTAAAAAAAGCTGACAAATAGTACACACAACTATAACACAGTTGTCATCTGTAAAACACAATGACTCAAAAGTGTTCACACTTGTTTCTAATGGTGGTTTGGGACAATGTCAGCTTTCACCATGGTGTCCGTATACTATACAAGAACAGTTCAACATCACACAATGTGCCCTGAGTCCAGGGTGTATCCCACCGAAGGCCCAAAGTCACTGGGATAGGCTCAAGTCACCCGCAAGGTCTAACAGGAACAAGCGGGACTGTGACTCTAAACAGGAGAATCAATACCTTTGCCTTTTGATTGTTTTTGGTTGATTGTTGTTACTTGTTTGCCTTGTTGCTGTTTTCTTTGTTATGTGTGCGTGTTCAATGTTTGTCTGCTAACAGTGTCTGTCTATTGTATGATTTTAGAGTGATGCATTTTAACTTTGTAATAACAACTGTACTTTTACAATGTTTTACTATGTTTAGGGTGACATTTTAACATCTGTCCAGGGACTACAGATGAAAAATAGCCTTGTGGCTAATTCTGGCATATTTACATGTAAATGTGGATTACAGTTTTTTTTATTTTTTATTGCTTACACACTAAAATTAAAAGTAGTACACTATTAGCAAAACCTTACACCCAAGAAGCAAAACATCAGCCCATATTTGCATAACTATAAGCACATTGTCAACTTCACACTTGTTGCAAAACTCTACACACAGTGATTTGCAAAACACTTAACATACATACACACAAAAATCTATCATTAAGTTACTTCATTGCAATACCAAAGCACTGAATGTCAAATTACCACACCATCCAACCAATTGGTTCAACACAGTCATCAGGTGTGCAAACACTTGTTTGCTTAATTGTAGACACACCAATTAGGTGTATCAACCCCATAAAAAGCAGCAGGTGAGATCATCGGTCTTCAAGCACATGGAAAGAGTCAGAGAAAGAGTAAAACGAGGAGGAGAACAACGAGGATGAGAACGAGGAGAAAGAGGAGGAGAACAAGGAGGACGAGGAGGAATCAACAAAGAGATGGAGGCCATGCTACTTGCTACTTGAATGTCCCTGTACTTGCTGTAAGTCGCTTTAGATAAAAGTGTCTGCAAAAAATGTTAAAATGAAGTACAATTATCAAGTGCCTTTCGAGCGCAATTCTGAAAGGGTGAAGCTACCGTGGCATTATTATGCAGAGATATGTATTGATTTTAGCAGTGTGATCTTGCATACTGTCTTGTAATATGTATACTAGATCTACACTGAACAATTTTGCCTGCCACTGTTTTTCAGGGGGTTTTACGAATGGATGGAGAGGAGGTCCAGCATGAGTTCATTTACGTGGATGAGGCGTAAAATTACGTTTTGTTACAGTATTATGAATCTCCATGTCAACATTTTGGGCATGTTGAGAGAGTGTATTCAGTCTGCAACATTGGTCTTGTTTGGTGAATTTACATTATATTTGTACTTTGTTCATAGTAGCCTACTCTAATCATAGGGAAGTACAAATGCTAAAAGTGTTTTAAGTTTATCACAGCAGAGTGTAACTCATGCAAACAAGGTATAGTAATGTGAAGTAATGTGTGTTTCATATGGCAACAAAGTGTGGTTTTTCAAAAGAAGTTTTATCCTTCTTTTCTTTGTTCTTTGTTGACAGTAAGTTGTTTGGGTCAGTGTAATATTTTCGGATCAGATTTTCAGTATTTGTATTGCCCTTGTATTATACAAGCAATTTCACAGGAGGCTTCACATACAGTACGCCCATAGAACTGCACCTCAGCCAAACGCAACCATCAAGGAAGATGAGTAAAAACTTCCAGACTTCCAGAGGAGATTTTCTTTTTTTACACTGGGAGGATCAATTCAGAGAGGGATCCCCTCCTCCAGAAAACAGTTGGAGAAAGAAAGGTGCAGACCATAGACTCTAACATTGTCATACAGCTGTGAAGTGTCAATGGGTGTTGAAACACCAAAATCCCCCCCAAAATGTGTTTATCGCTAAATGCATTTACACTATGTGTACATATATGTTTTTATCTTTTCATGTAACTGAATGTCCTGAATGCTGTGTTCTCCATTTTGGTGTTTTTTGTCTAATGATTGCTCCATGGTGTTTATATTTAGATTTGCTGTGTTTATGAAGGGTTTCATTAAATGGTTTTGGTGCAGGCATTTTATTTTGCCAGAAGAGTCAGAGGATTTGAAAATTGAGTTTAAAGATTGTGCTTACAGTTTTGAGAACATGGAGGACTGTTTCAAAAAAATTATTTTAACAAATCGAGAAAAACTGTAATTAGCAGAGGGCCACTTAATGTGAGTCCTCCTCCCTCTAGGTAATATTAACAATGAATATGAACCCGGAGGGGAAGTAGAAAGAAAGTCACACACACAAGTACACACACACACAAGGTACATTCGGGTACACACAAACACACACATTTACAAGCACACATAGACAAAAAAATACTCTGGGATAGTCAAATTGCTTATAACTGCTGGGGTGCCATGTGAAACGCGCAGCTGAGGGCCAATAAGCGTACTGGGAGGAGACAGGGGTCACATGTTTTTGGGGAGGCAGTCTAAGTCTAAAGGAAGGTGCAGAGGAGAGATAGAGAGAGAGAAAGAATGAGAGAATGAAAGAAAGAAAGTGCGAGGAAGCGAATGAGAAAGGGTGATCACAGAGGACATGTCCAAGGTGAGACACAGGAAAGGACAGGACAATCTTAGAGAGGAGAAGAGGTTGGGCTGTTCCCAGACACAGATATCCACGTCTGTTTTTATGAATGGCTCATAAAAGCGTAAATATATGACCATGGTAATGGGTCGTTTTAGCCCACAGTATTCATGATGGATGGAATTAAGGTAATTGCTTTGTGCGTTTAAATCAATTACAGGACACCATTGTGCACCACTGTGGTGAATTGTGTACTTTTTCTGACAGCCTTCCTTGATGTGTGTGAGTGTGCATGTGTGCGTGTGGGTTGATGAGGGGGTAAGGGATAGATGAGTCCTGCATTTGAGACTCACTGACCTTTTCTACAATAATCCTCCCATATGTGTTCTTCCCAGTAGTCTTGCAAGTGTGTGTGTGCATGTGTTTGGCCACACACACACATGCAAGCACACATACAGAGGAGTAAGGACCAAGCCCACTACATAAAGGTTTGGCTACTTAGACAGCTGTGGAGAAGGCCATGTCTGGAGCATTGACAGAGTGGGGTCCAGAGAGGCTGGAGGTTATACGCTGGAGACTAGAGACCCAAAGCTGGAGGTTGTAGGCTGAAGGCTCAACACTGGATGCAGGTCTGTAACTAAGGTTGTGATCACTCAGCTAGTGTATATATATATATGTATGTACTGCATGTGTGTATTTGCTGGCTGACAGTAGTCAGCTTCTGTTTGTCCCTTTCACCCATTGGGAAGCAGCTTATGACAGCTTCTCTCCTGGCTGCTTTCTCAACTACATCCCTCTCACCCAATCGTTCTCTCTTTTTCACCATCTTTGTCTTTGTATATCTGTCTCATTCTTTGTTTCCCTCGCCCTCACTTCATCTCCTTCTCTTCTCTTCATCTACTCCGGAGTTTCCTGAATCCCAACGTTTAATTTCTCCTGGCTTCCCTGTTCACGTTCTTTTGACTTGTCGTCAGAAACCAGTTTATTTCAGTCACTAATCTGCCCTTCCACAAAGCAGGGCCCTCTTCCTTCCTACAGTCTGGCTGACGCACTTTGAAAATGTGTGGAGTGGATTAAGGTAAGACCTTAACTCATGACTGCTCCTCTCTAAACCAAACTCCAGAACACCTCACACAACACACACACACACACACACACACACACACACACACACACACACACACACACACACACACACATACATGCACCTTGAAGAAGGTGAGAGAGAAGGCTGTGCCTTACTTAACTTTTTCTTCAACTCTTTACAAACTTTTGTACTCTGTTTGACATAGGGTGTTTAAAGTAAAGCGTTTGTGCCTGTGTGTGTGTTTTTGTGTGTGTGTGTATGTGCATGCAAGAGAGATACCTTCCCCTGCTCTTCTAACTTTAAGCATACTGTATGATGCTTAAAGTTACAGAGCTAGGCTGCGTTCACCTGCACAACTCATACATACTCACACAGTTAGTTGCAAGTAATCTTAATGCTAACTCTAACAGTGACCTCAATCTTGACCCAAAACGTAACAACACACAAGGGAGACCACGAGAACAGACCTGCATATAAATAAACCTACAGCAACTAGAGAGCAAGTAGAGGGAGATACCCTCTGGTTCAAACCCCGGTTGTGTCAACATGACATTGTGTCCTTGGGCAAGGAATTTCCCCCTACTCGCCTCAGGGGGTAATGTCTCGCTCTAAGTCGCTCTGGATAAGAGCATCTGCTAAATGAATACATGTAGATACATTCATCCTTCTAGGGTGAGAGCATTACCCAAGTTCTCCCTGCTCCGAGGATGTTCAGTCTTCTCTGGCTCTGACTCCATTCCAGGCTGTGGCTGGTTTCATTAGCTTGGGCGCAGTTCTAAGGGCGCACGTGAGGCCCTCGGTGACATTACTTTTAAAAAGGGCCACGCAAATCGATTCCCTGGGTCCCTGAGCCGCATTGTTGCTGACCAACGTCATTTTGCACTCCTCAGGCTCCTTTCAGGCAGCTGTCACTTCTGTTCCATCGCTGGAGGCGGTTCAACTGTACGCCCAAACAAGGTATCTATCCCCCATCTAGTCTCTCCTTTCTCTCTCTGCACCGTAATCTCACAATCTGCTCTTCGTCACTGATCAAAACTAGGGAAAGGCCCAGCTCGCTCATTTCTAGACAAGAAACTAAAGAGTCATAATTGGGCACTAAAAAAGGAACTGATTTGACTATTTAGGATTCCTCCATGAGGAATTCCGTTTCTTACATTTTTTTTGTCCAACCTTCCCCATGTTTGTCTGGCAACATCTTCAGACCAAGCATCACAAAATGTATCAAAAGATGTTTGATATTCAAAAACACAACCAAACAGGAAGTTTGGCTTATGACTCCTATGAAGGTCAGCAAAACTTAGATATCAACACCAAACTTGAAATGGCACGAACAACACACTTCAATATACAACCCGGTTCAATAGATAAATTCATATATTAAAAAATGATTTAACCCTCCTGTTGTGTTCCGGTCAAAAGTGACCGATTTACATGTTTTCTCTTAAAAAAAATGCAGTGAATTCATTCTGATTGCCATGAGATTTCATGACTTTGTTCACACAGGGTATCTAAACAGCCAAGATCATTTGTTAAGAATTTCAAAAAAATTTGGGTGTTTTATTTAACTTTGTTACACCCATGATGTTCCCGGTCAAAAATGACCGGTCATTCAAATGAATGGTTAAGTCAAAAAATATATGTATAATATTTTGTCCAGGCACACACACATTCAACAGATGAACACACTAACACTCCCAGCCCCCAAAATGCACAAACATACTACATACATACACATTACTCCCCTTCTTGGCTTCCATTGCTACCCCCACGAGACCCTTGCCTAAATTGAATCTTTCACCCATGGGAACCACACCCAGATAGAATCTTTCACCCATGGGAACCATGCCCAAATACAATCTTTCACCCATGGGAGCCAAACCTGTTAGATTTGCTGATAATTCATGCTACGGCAGCACGATGACCAAACGGTATTCTAAATGTGAGGCTATTGATCACATCTTTGACCCTGGCACTGATGAGTGTCAGTGGGGAGTTTCAAAATGGGAGTTTGTCCTGGGGTTCATCACCACCTGAGAGGAGAGGTTGACTGTCAGCAGAAAATGTCATCCGGATGACACCAGGGCCAACCAGATAGGCCATGGGTGTCCAATCCTGGTCCTCGAAGGCCACTGTCCTGAAGGTTTTCGATGTTTCCCTGCTCCAGCACCTGATTATAATGAATGGGCTGTTATCAAGCTATGTGGAAGCCTAGATAATAACCTTTCATTTGAATCAGGTGTGCTGGAGCAGGGAAACATCTAAAACCTTCAGGACAGTGGCCCTTGAGGACCAGGATTGGACACCCATGAGTTAGGCCATCTCCCGGGTTGATGACATCAAATCCTGCTTGGAACTGTTCCCCACAGTCTCCCAGTCTTCTGTCTGCTATACTAACCTATACATCCATCTGCTGAACTCATTCTATCGTACAGTTATTGCCGTGACGCATGTGCGTCTTCTAAAGTCACCAGGCTCGGCTTTGCTAACAGCCTCACCGTCCCAAAACAAGATGAATATTTCTGGCTCCAACACACCTGATTCTAATAAATTGGTTGTTATCAAGCTATGTGGAAGCCTGGATAATGACCTTTCTTTTGAATCAGGTGTGCTGTAGCAAGGAAATATCTAAAACCTTCAGGTCAACGGCCCTCGAGGACCAGGATTGGACACCCATGAGATAGGCCATCTCCTGGGTTGATGACATCAAATCCTGCTTGGAACTGTTCAGAGTCCATTAAAATGATAATCATGTCCTTGTAAGATCTTTATACAAAGTAGTCTATCATAAATAGAACAATATTTGTCATCTGGATACTTGTTATATTCAAAATAATCCATAATTTTGCTGTTTTCACTCAAAAACGAGTTGCATGTGCTTAGGTCAATGAGGCCTAGAGACCATAAAGGGCAAACAGAAGTTAAAAACTTGTAATATTAACAAGAACTTAAGTTGCTTAAAACATCTAACACAACATTAGTTGATAATATATGTATTATTATGGAATTATAATCAGCTATAATGAGCCGGTCACTTTTGACCGGGAACACAAAAGTAGTGACAACAAACGAACACAACAGGAGGGTTAATAGATTACATCGAATTTAATCGCTAAGGCTAATTTAATGCTTTATACAAGTGCCAATCAAAAACTGACAGTCTGATTCAATCACAATTTCATATGAAGACTCTTGACATTGTATTGTATACAAATCTGAGAAAAAGTTGAATGTAAGATAAAAAAGGCTTTATGGGCTTTATGACCCCCTTGGTCTGGCAATGCCCTTGAAACAGAAAGGTGTCATTCTTGTCAGGAGGGCCTTCCAAGAGGCCGGGACATTGACTAAGGATACATGGGACAAGCCGTTGTCTGGTGAGCTGTGCAGGAGGGCAATAAAGCTCTTTAAAGAGTATGCCCAGCTGAGTACCATCACTTTCCCTAGGAGTATTACACCATCTGGCTGGCTGGGCAAACCCTGGGGGATTACGTTTTCTGATGGGAGCTGTGATTCTTATGGGGCGGTTCTCTACCTGCGCTGGGAAACCTCAGAGGGTGTTGTGACCCGGCTCGCGGAGTCGACGCTGTTAAGGCGGAGATCTGCGGAGCCGTCTTTGCTGCCCGCCTAAAGAAGTACTTACTTCTACTTCTACTCTTACTTCTACTTACTACGCAGCGCATGGGCGGTTGAAAGTGGGTAGGTGGTACCACTTCGTCGACAGCCAGACTGTGTTGGGAGCAATCCAGCGGGAAAGCTATGGGTTCCAAACTTTCTTTGCTAACCGTGTGGGAGAGATCCAGGAGGCCGGACCTTTAACAGATTGGTGGTGAGTACCCGGTCAGCACAACGTGGCTGATCTTGTCACAAGAGGGTGTTCCCCTGAGCATCTTAAAGAACATCAACCCTACCTGATGCTCTGATGGAATTAAACAGGAACTCCAAGTGATCCTGGCTGAACTTGTAGGTGAGGACATACCACTGAACTAGGAGCAGTTCAGGAATCATCATCATCAACGTGTCCATGTTACAGTTTTTTTTGATTGCTTAAACACTAAAATTAAAAGTAGTACACTATTAGCAAAACCTTACACCCAAGAAGCAAAACATCAGCCCATATTTGCACAACTATAAGCACATTGTCAACTTCACACTTGTTGCAAAACTCTACACACAGTGATTTGCAAAACACTAAACACACTTAACACACATACACACAAAAATCTATCATTAAGTTGCTTCATTGCAATACCAAAGCACTGACTGTCAAATTACACACCGTCCAACCAATTGGTTCAACACAGTCATCAGGTGTGCAAACACTCGTTTGCTTAATTGTAGACACACCAGTTAGGTGTATAAACACCATAAAAAGCAACAGGTGAGTTCATCGGTCTTCAAGCACAATGGAAAAAGTCAGAGAAAGAGTAAAACGAGGAGGAGAACAAGGAGGACGAGAAAGAGGAGAAAGAGGAGGAGAACAAGGAGAATCAACAGAGGAAGAGATGGAGGCCGTGCTGGAGGTAGAGGTAGAGGAAGACAAGAAGGTGCTCAAAGAGGACCGAATCTGACAAGTGAGATCCATGCAACACTGTTTGACCAAGTTGTCAACCAGGGCGTCAGATGGCTCAACGGGTCAAGGCGTTGGCCTCATGATCGGAAGGTTGTGAGATCAAGCCCTGGCTGTGGCTATATGACGTTGTGTCCTTGGGCCCTACTTGCCTCAGGGAGAATGTCCCTGTACTTACTGTAAATCGCTTTGGATAAAAGCATCTGCTAAAAAAAAAACATGTTCAAATGAAGTAAATTTATCAAGTGCCTTTCGAGCACAATTCGGAAAGGGTGAAGCTACTGTGGCATGATTATACAGAGGTATGTATTGACTTTAGCAGTGTGATCTTGCATACTGTCTTGTAATATGTATACTAGATCTACACTGAACAATTTTGCCTGCCACTGTTTTTCAGGGGGTGGAGAGGAGATCGAGCATGAGTTCATTTACGTGGATGAGGCGTAAAATTACATTACTGTATGTTACAGTATTATGAATCTCCATGTCAACATTTTGGGCATGTTGAGAAAGAGTGTCTTCAGTCTGCAACATTGGTCTTGTTTGGTGAATTTAGATTACATTTGTACTTTGTTCATAGTAGCCTACTCTAATCATAGGGAAGTAGAAACGCTAAAAGTGTTTTAGGTTTATCACAGCAGAGTGTAACTCGTGCAAACAAGGTATAGTAATGTGAAGTAATGTGTGTTTCATATGGTAACAAAGTGTCGTGTTTTGAAAATCGTGCTTACTGTAAGCAAAAAAAACTGTAAACAAACTAGAGAGGCGCTACAATATCAAAAAATGTAAAACGTACCAGAGCATGTGTGGTAGTGTTGCACTTACCACAGACAGATAGATGAAAAGGGGTGCTCAGGGATATAACTGACCAAGCCATTTCCTGATTTAATGAGGCTTATGAAAAAATCTGACGGACACAACTTTGATAGGCAGATTTTTATGGAAAATATTTTTTGACATTCACTTCATGCATTGTTTTTTTTATATTTTTACGCCTTCTTTTTTATTTGATATGTATGTATTCACTATTGCAGAGCTTTTTAAAAGTTTTTGGGGATGGTGAATATTGTGACCTCTTACTGAGGACAAGTGCAATAACATGGACCTTCCAACCACAGACCATACATTTAAACAAATTCCCCCCAAAAAGGTAAAAAAGTATATTCTAAAAATACCATAGGTATACACAATTCTTTTAGATTTAACTTTGTAAGTATGTCAATTATGATGAAGTTCTTGATTTTTTATATAAATGTGACTTTTCTATGTTGGACATGTTTTGTCCCGACTCAAGAATCAGTGATATATTTTTATATATATTATTTCCTCTCATCTGTTACATTGCACCAACCTGTACAGAATTTATCTAAATGATCTGTATGGGATTTCTTGCACTTTGGATTGGATACTAAACTGACAGTGTTTATACATGCGTAATGACAATAAAGTTGAATCTAATCTAATCTAATCTTATTGTTCAGATTGTTTTGGTTTATTTTGTACAATGCCATCATAATTTCCCCTCCTGTAAAAGCTCTCCTTTTTGGTAATTTCTTTGGCTTTGAGGATGCTGTGCTTTGCCAATGAAGCACCTTGAAATTGAAAAAGTGAATTGGAGCTGAATGGAGGGAGTGGATTCTCACTCTGGGTTGCTGGCAATGCATGGATTAGACTTGGCACAGGGAGAGCTGAAAGACTGTGTGAATACCCGTGGTTGTGGGTGAGTGTGGGTATGTGTGTGTCTGTGTAGTGCGTGTATGTGTGTGCATATTTGTATGCACGTGTGCGTGTGTGTATGTGTGTGTGTGTGCATTTGTGTATGCATGCCTATGCGGTCCTAGAGGTTGGGTGATGCTTTCAAGGGGCTCAATTAGCTCAGCCCCAAACACAAAGCTGGAGTTCTCAGCGTTCCAGGTCGAGCCTGTGAAAACAAAAGAGCTTTCACCCACCTCGGAAAACCTCAAAGTCCCTCTCCTGCCCAGCTTATCCCAGAGAATCCAGCACAGAGGGCTGGAGCATACAGATCAGAGCCAGAGTCCTGCAATCAGAGCTCATCCAGGTTTTCCTGACGGCTTCCAGACTCCAGGTTGTCATGACTGACATGTCATGACAATTTGGCCCATTCTTTGCTGGATCAGGTCCTTGTCTGTGCTTTCCTGGGAAATACAAGACTGACTATGAAGCAGTGTCATGGAGATACAGACACAGAGGTCACAGATGCAAAGAAAGAGAGAGACAGGAAAATAAAAGACAGAATGACATTTTGTTCGATTGAAGGTTGGATTGTTGTAAGGTTGGACTGTTCTCCAAACATATTCTCTAATATGTTTCCAATGTGACAGAACTGTAAACTGAATTACAAATAGACAACTGATCTGAAAGAGGTGCCAGCAGTACCTGAGTTCACTGTATGTAAAGCATAGTTCACACTAGTCAACACTATACTGTCATGACTGTTATTCTGTCCCTCTCCCCTTGTGGGTGTGTCTGCATTTGTCTGTCAGATGTAGGGAGTCATGGAATCATGGTCCGGAATCATGTGTTGCAGTCGATTAGGGTGTTGGGATAGAAGGTCCCTGGTTCGAACCCCGGCTGGCAAAAATTACATTATGTCCTTGGGCAAGGCACTTCATCCTACTCAAGAAGAATGTCCCTGTACCAGCTGTCAGTCACTCTGGATAAAGGTGTCTGCTAAAGACTATATGATGGTCAGTTTTTCAGAAGTAAACACTACAGAGCTCAACCTGCGCTCACATACGTATGTTTTTCTCTCATACTGAGTTGGATAAATAAATACCTTTACTGTGTCATTGAGCTACCTGCACCAGCATTCAGATGAAAGGAGAGTGTTACGTAAATGTTTGAGAGCGTGTTTGTGTGTGCCATTCCCTGGGTTGATGAGATAAGCATGTTGATCATTGCAGTCTTAGAGAAAGGAAAGATTGGGCTGATACCAGTGCGTGTATGCGTACATAAGGGTGTGTGTGTGTGTGTGTACGATCCAGTCTGATAGGCTTGTGTTAACCACTTGACATTTTGGAAGTGGTTTCATTAAGTCTCGGACAGTTATGATGACAGGGCTTTAAAGACTGTCATAGTCAACACTCTGGATCAATACTGTGGTAATCCCTGAGACTGCCACAAAGCTCACACACACACACACACACACACCTACAAACAGGCTCATCTGACCATTGGCACTTTAATCTTGATGCCATGAAAATAGAGTGAAGAAGAAAAAATGAGTAACAGTAGTGAGAAAAGAGAAATTAAAGAGAGATGAAATGGGATTGAAAAGTAATCACAAAGAAGAAAAATGATGGAAAGCACAATACTGAAGAGAGCAACAGAGAGAGCGAGAGAGGGTAGGGCAGGAGAAACATAAAATACAGAGAAAGATAGACTAGAGTAGCGCGTGACAGACAGGATTGAGAGGTGGAAATTAGATGAAAGAAAAGGAATCAGGAGAGGACAGGTTTAGCAAGTTGGAACACGCTGTTAATTTCAGTGTTGGACTCCGGGGACTTTTTGCATTCTGCATTTTGACCCCTACAAAATTAATTAATCTCTGCTGAAGCTGATATCTAACATCCTGGTATTACGTCCCTGAACTGTACATATAGTGGTTTACACAAGGGAAGTCTGCATAGTGCATTGTATTGCACACTTCCTGTGGCACAGTAGATTATTTTCCGCCCCTGCCCCTTAGATCTGCCCCTCAGCCTGAGTCTGCCACTGGTTGATTTGCTGGGACTGCCTCTGTCCATCTTCCCCAACAGGCTTTCCCCACCTGTTACACCACTGTCACATAAATCATGTGATGTAAGGTGTATGTGTGTGTGTGTATGTGTGAGATTAGGTGCTGAAACAAATCAAACTGAGAAACAGCCAACTCTCAAGGTTCCCAAGGTCCTAACAGTTATTATAGAACGTGCTTGTGTATGTGAGCGCTACCCAGAGGAACGCAACCCCTTAGACCAGGTAACACTATAAATACGCCTTAAAACAAACAATGAACTGTCAGAAATAGACCATTAAAAACAGTAAACCTCAAAATGTCTGACTTGATAGAGGTTTACGAAGAATATGTCGTTTTTACAGGGTGAAAGAGAGAAAACGCAAGAAAAAACGAATGACATGGCAGGCCGTTGAATTCTGAGACCAATGAGACTTCAAGTTAGAGAAATAGTCCACTGGCAACACTTCATCAGCAGCCAAGGACTGCAGTGGAGTATCGAGCTCAAAGAAACGATTTGACAACCTCAGTCTGTGCTGGCTTTGGCACAGTCCAGCCCTCATATCGACAGTCTACCCGCTGAGTGAACTACTTAAAGACACAGATTTTATTTTTTATTTTTTTACTATGATGATCAATATGTTTGACTAGGCTGAGGAATTGCCTGACTTTATTAATAAGCTTAATTGAAATGAGGAAGCACAGTCTGTTTTAATTGCTTGGTCAAGAATTGGCTGCCACAACGCAGGAAAATAAGCTACTTAAAATCAAATAGTTAAATTTCACAAGATAGCACAGGAGGCAGGCACCAAGAGGGCAAGAGGCTGAAAATATTAACTTTCAATAAGTGATATTTTGTTTTTGAGTGTGCAAAATCATTAAGCACAAACGATTTGAATAACATAGCAGAAATTGAATTATGCTAATGTTAAGTTGAAGACAGTGCTCTCCACCCTGTCCTACTGATTACTTTAATATTTTCTCCGTATTTTTCACATTTTCTCTCTGGTACCAAGTATAGTGGAAAAAAAAAAAACATTGTTCTGCGATATGAGCTGGAGTGTGTGGTGAAAGGAAAATAATTACACACAAATGCAAATATGATTAGTTTTTTTCCATATCAAACCACGAGTCTATGTTTACACACAATAATTTTGACGTGCCGTTAATTACAACCGGAACGCAATGTGGACTATTTACAAGCCTTCAAAGGGAAAATAAAAAGAGGGGGAAAAACATGCATATCTTAAGGGGAACGCTCTTGCTTCTGGCCGACAGTTGGTGCACCTGAGGAAGTCGCAGAGTTGTCTAAAGCGAAGTGGGGATGAGGATAGACCTGATTAATTTGCATATAAGGTGTCCCAGTGCTAGGTAACCACTGTGATTTGTCCTATTTAAATTACACAATAACATTATACTGCTGTATTATTACTACTACAATTGCTTTTCAAACGTTTCTTCTTTCATATATTTTTAAAATTATAAATGACAATATTTTGTTTCCAGAATGTCATACAACACCAAATGATAATGTACTGTCTATTGAAGAAGTAAGGAAAAATTGGTTCATTGATTGAATGAATAACCAAAACCACTCCCATCACACTGAAAAACGTCTCTGTCAACAGCTTCCTGTCATGCAAAAAAACTATCCAATCCTAAACCTTGTGCAAACCGTGAAGTGTGCAAGGAGCTTAATCTGGAGCAAATTGCAGTTTTTGATGGATGTTATCCTCTTCGTATTACCGTGTTCTGTGCTGTTCACTCTATAATCCTTCTGCTACAGAAAACTAACTATGACACGCCGGTCATGGACCATCAGCATTCCTCCTTGTGTTCCTCTCCCTGGTGTTCCAGCATCACTCCCTCTCTCTGCTTGCCCGGCCCTGGGCTGCATTTGCAGTTGCCAAGGTGTTTTGACATCATTTCCTAAATGAAAATAAATGAGTCTGGGAAGTCAATATGGGCTGTGGGCTGGGGAGAAGCGTTGTTGGGGGGGAAATGATTCCCGCAAAATGCCACCCACCATCTACAGGGACTCTCAAGGACCCACACTCACATACACAATTCTAGTCTAAAAGCCAAGGCCAAGGATAAGTGCACTGCAGCATGATTCCACACACACACAGGTTTCTAACAAATAAGTCATGGGTGTTTTACTTGAGACTAACTTTATCCAACTATAAAGACTTTGTCACAATAGACTGATAGAACTATCTATCACTGTTTGGGGGGAACCGATGGTGAGACAACCTACTGTATGTCATAAAAGGTTGATGAAGGCTCAAAAATTTCCTCTTTGACCTAGTCTTCTGGGACTTTCTAGAAAGACCTGTTTGAGCCTCCATTGATTTCGGTGTCACAGCTCGTCATGCTCTGCTCCAGCCCGGGCCTTTATATATTTTAGCTCTGTTCATGACAATCCCTTCTCATCCCTTGCAGTAGATGGATCCTAGCAGGGTTACTGGCCTGGCCTGGCCCAGCACATCCCTATGGTGCTTGCAGTTAAAGCTAATGAGGCTACCTAACAGCCTGGAGCCAATCACCTTCAGCCTGTATCACCTCCAAGACGTGTCACCTCCTGCCTGTCTCACCACCAGGATGGATCATCTCCAGTCTGCATCACCTTCAGGATTGAAGGTTTAGCCCTGTATGGAAAGTAGGGTGTAGTATAGTCATAAAGGGTACAATAGAGTAGGGTAGGGTACAGTGGAACCAGGTACCTTCTGATTACTAACCTCCCTAACCACTCAGCCACATTACTCCCGCAGTACAGTACAGAACAGCTGAGTAGAGTTGAAGAGTAGAAAGAGTAGAAGAGTACAGTAGAAAAGGACAGAACAGTACTGTATGGTAAGATTGGGTGCAATAGAGAGGAGTACAGTAACGTAGATTAGTGTAGTGTAGAGTTGATTATCACTTCATTGATCCCTCGTGAAGATTTGCGTTGTTACAACAAAATATATAAATCCACTATAATTGTTAACTTTCTACATGGCACATCCAGAAATGGTCACAGAAAGACGATTCACAATAGTGTTATGAAATGGACAGATAATAGTAATGATCTAATATTAATTATTGGTTCATTGTTTCATTTATTCTCATGTATGCATATAGGCACGCAAACACTTTTTTGGCCGGGAAACGAGATGACAAAAAAGCAAGATTCTAGAACATTGATGTCACTTTTTACTTTTTTTCCATCCACCTTTTCTTCATCTTCTTCGTGCTTGCATGTGTGGGCTGGATGCTACAAAGCACTCTCTCCACCAACCTGTCCCTCTATGGTAAGCCTGATTTCCCTTCCAAATTTGTAATGCTGGTTTATTTCATGTTTAATAACTCCCACTATGCCCTGCAATGAAGGATACTGGAACATTAAAAGTTTCTTTTATAGCAAATTATGGTTGCTTTTTTCCAGACGGACAGATTTTTTGGGGGGAAATGGGTGTGGGATAAACAAGAGGTGATGAAAGTATAAGTCATGTGGAGCAGAGCCCTGTACTTGGCTCCAGGTACAGTGTGTGTGTGTGTGGGTGATAAACAATGTGTGTGTGATAGTGTGCGTGTGTGATAGTGTATATTTTATAGTGTGTGTGTGTGATGGACAATATGTGAGTGTGTGTGTATATGTGTTTGTGTGATAGAGTGGGTGGCTGTGTGTAATTAAACATAAGTTGACCAATGAATGGAGGAGCAGAGGAGTGACAGAGGCGTAGGGGCTCTCCAGCGTTCACACTCTCATCATGTTGTCTGGTTTATTCATGACAGCCATCAGGCCTCATCACAAAGACTCAGCGGTCCGTGTTGGACTTCCAACTCACATCTGTTCAGGTGCATGGTGTGGGCCAGGCTTGTGTGTGTGTCCGTAAATGTGTATGTGCTTGTGGGCATCTGTGTTTTTATATGCATGTGTGTGTGTGTGTGTGTGTGTTGAAGAGCAGTGTGTGTATGTCTGTGTTTATATTTGCCAGTGTGTGTAAGCATGTGTGAATGTATGTGTGTGTTGCTGAGTGGGAGTACAGTTCTTGGGATTAAATGGTCAAATAAGAATTATCAGACGGAATGTCAGTCCAATCTCTCCCAGAATGCAGTGTGGCCCTGGTCACATCATAGATGCTGTAGGGGCGGGGGGAAGGGTTGGCTGTATAACATCAGATGAGGAGGAAGGAGAGATGAGTGGAAAGACTGGAGGCAAAAAAGGTAGATCTGAAGGGATGGAGGTGGTGGAGAAAATAAAGACAGCCTTCGCTTTTCAAAAGAACTAAGTGGAGGCCCTGTCTGCCAGCTCATACTGTGAAATCCTAGGATGTAGCTGAAACTGAGAAGGAGGGAGAAGAGGGAGAAGAGAAGAAAATATGTCCAGGAGAGGGAGCGAGAGACAGAGCGAGAAACAGGGAGGTGAGACGGAGGAAAGAGTGAAAGAACGTGTGAAAAGAAAAACCGTTGTGTGTGCTTAGGTTCATGGTGTGCGCAACAGTCTGACAACAGTTACAAGGGTGTGAAAAAAAACTATACTTAAAAGTCAATTTCCTCCCCAGAGCTTGTTTTTGAAGGCCAAGGGTGAAGTTCTGTACACAAGCTCCTTGCGATTGGAGAATCACATTTTAGAATGATCTCAGAGTCCAGCTGTCATGCCCAGAGCTTTCCGTTTCTCTGACCTTCGCTTCGTTCCCCCGCTGCCTTCCCCGATGCTGCCCTCCTGTAGGGGATATTACCTCATGACTCTGATCGTTGAATCATTCTGACCCCTGAGAGTCCCCTGCCAGTTATCTGTGCTGGTTTAATCAGGTCTGGACACCGCAGTGAAAATCCATGTCAAGGGGAAGAGGGTGTTCCCCACTTCAAAATGTTTAAGGAGACAAAGCCTACGGGCTATCGTTCAACTTTAACATTAAATACATTTCGTTTATTTTATATTTTTATACTGAACAAGGCCCTGCTAAGACATGTTTCTAGTGTTTAACCAGTCAACAAGATGAGTCCATTAAAGAGCCAGGGCCCGGTGGCATCCACGGCACTCATCTCCGCGGTGATCTTCAGATCAGCGGCGTGCAGCCGATGGGGTCGGATACAATCTCAGCCTGGAGATAGAAAAACCATCTTCTGGTTAAGTGATTTGTTGAAAAGTGTCACATTTTCACCCCGTGGTAATGGCTTGTTGGTGTCACTCAGCGGCGAGGAGCCAATGTTTCCTGGAGAGGCGGAGGAAATGGGTTGAGGTGTGCATGTTGGTGGGGGGAAGGTGGGGTTGAGGTGGCAGGGTGTATGATTTGATGTACGATCACTGGAAAACAGGAGGATAAACAGATTAAATGCCACCTCATCCTCTTCAACGTGTGAATTGCGGAAAAGTGTGCGAGCGTGGATTTGGGTTCGTTTGTGCGTGCGTTTGTGAGTGTGTGTGTGTGTGTGTATTCAGGGAGGAAGACATCTTTACCTCTATCTGATGGTGATTGGCAGGGAATATAATCTAGCCTCAGGCGACAGAGATAGCCTCATCTGGGAGTCTTCCTCTCTTTGAATGACAGGAACTGAGGGAGAGAGAGCGGGAGAGAAATAGAGATGGGGGAAAATGTATACAAAATACAGCATACGTATATGTATAGAAAGGATGAAAAGTAGAGGAGAGACAGAGAGATAGAAAGAGAGGGGGCAGTGGAGTGCAATATGGGGAGAATGACAGGAAGACTGAGCCTTTAAGGATATGCAGAGTCAAAGAAATGACCCAGTCTGACATCTGGGATTTGTCGTTTATTTTTAGATCTACATAGTTCAATCTGATTTGTTTCTTCTGTAACCTGTTACCCACAAATATCCTTCCAGATTACGTGCCATTTCACCATGAACACGAATTCACCTCTTGGAAGAAAACACTTAATGGTCTCTAGTTAAATCAGTCGGTCATGGTCTTATTCTGGTGTGGCTGTAGAATAGTACAGTATCCATCAGCCTTGATTTGATTGAAGCTGAACACTGATCCATATTCTATGAGAGTGCTTGGTCCTTCCATTCATTATTTACTTTGTTTTTCATTCCTGTCAGCATCTTTTCACTTGCTCAAAGACTTGAACCCACCACCAAAAAATAAGAAAAAGAATCATAGGCGACACATGCCACCATGTAAACATTTGTTCCATTACAATATGTAAATCAGTGTTGTTGACATCAGTGTGGGCATATGCATGTGTATTTGCTGGTTATTGGTAATGACTTCTCCAGGCAAGACTCTTCACAGTTCCCCAACATGGCTACTGCCGTGTTAGATACCTCATTAGGCGGGGGACAGGGCCGCCCTCTGCCAGGCCTTGTGAAGAGGGGCGCTGCGTGCCTCTGAGGGCCTCTTAGGGGGTCCTTCACCTTTCTGCTCTCACTAGAAATACGACATACGCATGCTCACAGTCACTTACATAAGCATGCAAAAACACACACACATATGCACATTCACAAACACACACACACACATTTCCCATGAAGGGTGGGGATAGGGTGGAGACATAGTTGGTTTGGGGTGTCTAAAGGCATCCCTTAGAAAAGGTTTACCTACAATACTGCTAGATCTTTAATTTGATCAAACATGGTTTCAAGAGGGAGAGAAACTGTACTCCATATAGACCTGAGAGATTGAGATTGAGGAAGGGAGGGCGGGAGAGAGCGACAGATAGACAGACAGACTGACAGACAAATGGACAGACAGGGCCCATCTTCGTCGTTTCAACATGGAGGCCAGTCCGGGCTCTGTCTGCTCTCGCCAGCTCCCACTGGACTCCTCAGAGCACCGCCCCCCCCGAGTTTCCTAAATAGAGACAAAGAGAGCTGTATCAACAGAGAAATACTGTAGATATGTGAAGAAAGAGAGCGGAGCATTCGCTTTCGTTCGTCTTGCGCCGGATGCATGCACAAAGATGCATGGAGAGACACACAAAAGAAGAGAGAGGGACTAAATAAGTCAAGGCCCATTCTAAAATGACCTACTCTGTCTATTGAATTCTCTCTCTCTCACTTTATCTCTCTTTCCCTGACAAAAACATGGTTGCATGGCAATCAATAAGAGTTTGAAAAGATCACGTCAAACACCTTACAGCAGCACTATCATTCCTACACACATGGCTGTGGTAGCCAAGCACAGTGCTGTCGATGATTATTGCCCTTCACAAACAGTATGTGAAGAAAATATATGTTTGCGAGCGAGAGAAAAAGAGAGATCAAGAGAGCGAGAGAGCTTTGTGTGTGTGTGTGTGTCTGTATGCGCGCAAAGATGTCCCACTCATCATTCTCGAGCATGCTTCTCTACCACACGGGTAACCCCATAGTTACAAGTGATTAGGATAATGATCTCTCTCAAGGTTCTGTGGAACTGAGCTTGAATTTACATGAAAAGCCATGGAAACCAAGGTTTTCTCCACATTTAATAGACATGGTCAGGTTTTGGTTACAAGCAGGCTTGTTTTGTGAGTCCAAACTTATACTAAACTGTTGTATTGTGCAATAGTAGCTCGTCCATTTGTGTGTGTGCGTTTGTGATAATGACATTTAGTCATTTAGCAGATGATCTTATCCAGAGCGACTTACAGCAAGTACAGGGACATCCCCCCTGAGGCAAGTAAGGTGAAGTGCCTTGCCCAAGGACACAACATCATGTAGGCACATGCTGGGAATCTAACTTGCAACGATCCCAATGCCTTAACCCCTGAGCCCCCTGAGTATTTATAGAGCTGAAGTGGTCCATAATGTTCATATATGAGGCTCTTAAGCACAAATTGAATGACTTTGACAGACCAGTGGATGTAAGGGAGAATGCTGTTTGTCCATTAAACGAGGAGCGATCATCTTCTCTGGTACCGTTTTACCCATCTGTCATTTTTTTCAGTGTCTTGCTCCTCTCTCTCTGTCGCTAGCTTTCCTCCTCCATTTTCAGCTCAAGGCTTTCAGCTTTCAGACTAAAATGAACTAAATGTGCTTATCTTTCAGGTTTTTTCAGGAAATAAATTGAATTACTTAATTTGCTTACTACTTTTCATGCAAAGTAGTTAAATGTAAATCTGAATGTGTAAATTGTATTACCTTATTATTATTATATAATCTTTTGATTGATTGACTGATTGTTCTATGTAGATTGATGTACAACAACACAAGAAGGAACAGAGGCTAAAATGACCTACTGCTCCGCTCAGGATCACACATAATACAATAGAAATCACCTCAGCAGTCATGGAGAGAGATAGAGGGTTTGTGTGTGTGTGTGTGCATAATGAGGCTATCTGTATGTATCACATTTTACATTATGAACACTGTCTTGATTCAAATCAGGTCTAATTATGCAGAAAAATAGATGTTGGAGCTAGACGGTATTCACCAAGATTAATAACACACACCCACACCCACAACCATACACATCTCTATAAATATGTATTCACACAGACACCCGCATACTATAATTAATCATGAGCCATTGAGAGAGTCCTCTAGAGATCAATAGGGACATATATGTTGATCCTTCTAAGAAACGTACTTCAGCATATACACACACACACAAATTTGCATTCTGTGTGTGTGTGTTGATGAAGAAAGTGTTTTGTCCGTCTCTTTATAAACGGAGTGACAGTTCAGTTGAGTTCTGGATTAAATAAGTATTTAACAACCTGCAGATTGGGAGAGAAATGACCAGACCTCTGTCGACAAAATGAAGACAGTACAAAGCTTAGCACATTATGGCGAGAGCACATTATTTTATAGGGCACAAGAATGTAAACATCGATAGTGACAGGCAGTGATGACGTTACAACAGTCTTCATAGAAGTTGTGTTCAGTAGTGATTAAAAGTACACAGCAAATCTAATTTCTTCCACAGTGTGTTGAACAGAAATAGATAGCAGAGTGAGGTGCTGCTGGGATCAGATAATATTTTTTTTCCCAGCAATGACCAACTGAGGGCAAGGGAGAGGAGGTGAACTCATAAGACTTTACTAACTTAAAACGCTTTTTTAGTAAGACTGCAAATACACAGAAAAACACCCGTCTGTATCATTTGGTAATTAGGGAGTCATGTGGTATAGTATGTTAGGGTGCCAGGTGAGTAATCAGAAGGTTAGGATGAATGAAATAAATGAAAGATGCAATAATTGGCCAGAAGAAGGAAACAAGAAGAGAGGAGGAGGAGAGTCGCATGTGACCTGGACCAGAAGATGAAGACCAACCACTCTGGCCTGGCACTTACTATTAACTGGTACTCCAGGCCCACCTTGGAACTTGTGTCCCTGGTCTGCTCCACAATTAAGGCATGGGGATATCACAGAGGATAAGCAGACGATGTCCCGCTAGCAAGAAGATGGGCCGGTTCAGCTTGTCCCTGCTGTGTTTAGAGGCACAACTAGAGGCTATGGAGGACGGCCACGAGGGCCGACTCCCAGGATCTCGCTGAGGGCTGAGGAGCCCTGGTGGACGTAACAACTCCAGATCCGTCAGTCTGTTCAGTTTCCTGGTTCTCTGCGTGGTGTGACACACAGACCACAGTCCCATCAGATGGAAGTCTCCTAGAGGTGCATACACATGGCCGGCTGCCATCACTGCCAACACTACTAAGACGGAAATCTTTTGATAAAAGAGGGCTTTATTGAAAAGAAAAGGCTTTTCACTTCAATATATTTCTACAGTAGAAATATATTTTATTTACTATAATATAATGAGACATGTAAAATAGCCTGTATGGGTGTTTGTATGGGTTACCGAAAAATATTCAGACCCCAACTTGTTATGGTCTCAACAGCCCACCCACAGGTGTTTCTTTAGGTATATCGTCTGGCCACCAGAATAATACTTGAGAATGCTACACATGCCATTTCAAAGTCGGGTTGCAACAAAAAGTACAATCCATGTCTTTGTCTGATAACCACCATGTAAACAATGCGTAGCAAAGGGGGAGCCACTCACATTTCCGATGCTCAAAGCTGTCTGTGTATGCAAACCATCCCAACAAAAATGGTCTGATTACATTTCAAATCGTCCAAACTATCTAACCATGTAAATGATTTAGTCTAAAACAATGTATTTCAACCATAATCAGTATCCGTATCCATAATCCACATTCTGACTTTTATAGCTTCCCTGGGAGAGTTAACCCTTTATAAGTCACATTTTAACGTGCAATGTGTAATCCAATTTTGTTTTCCAGATTGTACCTACAATTTCTAGGCCTTTTCAGGCCTGTTTTTTCCAAAGAAAATCTTGATGAACTTTCCACTTATTTGTTTTCAAGCTTCTATTACTCACAGCCAGTAGGAATTACAAGGGTCCTGACAACAGGAGGTAAAAACCTCAGACTGTCACCTTTCAAAATAGACCAACCTCATGCATGTACTCAAAATGGTTCAAGACCAGCCGTCAGTACACTTTGGGTGGGTTTTCTAGGCGTTTTTTGTCAAATTCGACATAGACCAAAACAGTTTAAAATGTTTACTCTTCGTTGCAATGCAGCCATTTGCAAAAATCAAAAGTTTATTAATTAAGTTCATTTTATTTCTCTTTAATGTACACTCACTATCCCATCTTGATAGAACCCCCCCCCCTCCCCAAAAAGAAAAAAAAAAAAACAACTACTGAAATATCACTTGGTCATGAGTATTTAGACCCTTTGATCAGTATTGAGTAGAAGCACGCTTTTGAGCTAGTACAGCCATGAGTCTTCTAGTGATTGATTGATGCGTCTTTAACACCTGGATCTGGGATAATGGACGTTGATGGACAGCCATTTTCAGGTCTCTCCAGAGATGCTCAGTTGGGTTTAGGCCAGGGCACTGGCTGGGCCAGTCAAGAATGGTCACAGAGTTGTTGCTGAAGCCACTCTTTTTCTATTTTAGCGGTGTGCTTAGGGTCATTGTCTTGTTGGAAGGTGAACCTTCGGGCCCATCTGAGGTTCTGAGGTTCTTCCAGGATATCTCTGTACTTGGCCACATTCATCTTTCCTTTAATTGCAACCAGTCGTCCTGTCCCTGCAGCTGAAAAACCCCCATAGCATGATACTGCTACCACATTTCACTGTTGGGATCGTATTGGGCAGGTGATGAGCAGTGCCTGGTTCTCTCCACACATACCGCTTAGAATTAACGCCAAAAAGTTCAATTCTCATCTCATCAGACTAGAGAATCTATCTTCTCTTCTCATATTCTGGGAGTCCCCCATATGTTTTTTGGCAAACTCTCTGCAGGCTTTCATGTCTTGCACTGAGGAGACACTTCCGTTGGGCCACTCTGGCATAAAGCCCCGACTGGTGGAGGGCTGCAGTTACAGTTTGGCTCAGAAAAATTTGGACAGTGACATAAGTTATTTTAGCTGTTAATGAAAACATATTCAGGATACAATTATATAATCAATATGGGCTTAAAGTGAAGACTCTCAGCTGTAATTGGAGAGTATTGTTTTTGCCCCCACCCCTCTATCACTGTGTGCACTATTCTGATATTTTACCTCACACCCTTACCCCTGTGTGCTTTTGTGAGACTGTGTGCCATTGCTGCGAAGAAGTTTCCCCGGGGATTAAGTATTCTGAATCTGAATCTGTATTCACATCCCAATTGGATTTGGTTGGATTGTTCAGAGAGTTATATTCTTATCATTCCAGCCAAACCCTCAATCACCCGCGATCTCCCTATCACTCTGGGATCCGCAACAGTGACCCCTTCATCTTGTGCCAGGAACCTGAGGGTCACCTTGGATGACGAGCTCTCCCTCACAGCACACATTGCCGCAGTGTCTCGGTCATGTTGATTCACTCTCTACAACATTCTAAAAATCAGAGGATACCTGTTTGAACAGTCCACCCAGCTGCTAATCCAAGCTCTTGTCCTCTCAAAGCTGGACTAGCCGGCCTTCCAACAAGTGCAATCCGCCCCCTTCGAATGATCCAAAATGCAGTAGCCCCCTTGGTTTTCAATTTACCCAGACGCTGGCATGTCACCCTGCTCCTCATCGCCCTCCACTGGCTTCCCATCATGGCCCGTATCAGATTCAACACCTTGGTCATGACCTTCCGAGCAGTGAACAGGACTGGCCCGAATTATATCAACTCTCTCCTCCAGCCTTATACCCCTGCCCGTCACCTACGGTCCTCTTCTGACAATCGTCTAGAGTGCCAGAGCCAAACACAGACGCTTCCCCCATCTGGCTCCCCAATGGTGGAATCAACTCTCCACCTCTATTAGAAACACAGACTGTCTCCTCACCTTAAAGAAAAAGCTCAAGACTCACTTGTTCCGAGAATTCCATGGTACTTCATCTGTTGTTGTTCAGAATCAGAATTACTTTGTTAATCCCCGAGTGGAAACTCGTTAGTGTTGTTGCTTTATTGTTCGCGTCCTACAGGTAGACTACTGTCAGTCGGAGACTCACCTTAAATTTGTAAACACTTCGGCTCTATGCTCTTATAGCTCTTCCCTTGGCACTTATTGGTTCTCGCGATGTATGTTTCAAAATCTATAAATCCGCTATGTTTGGGGTCTATCATGTTGCTATGCTCAGTGACCCATGTTCTTTTAAAAAGCTCACTCTTTTTCTCTCAATTAATGTAAGTCGCTTTGGATAAAAGTGTCTGCTAAATGAATAAATGTAAATGTACACTGCTATGAAACAACAAGTGAAACATTTAAAGGGGTCTGAATACTTTCCGTACCCACTTGTTTAAACAAAGTAGGTGGTAAACTTGTGAACGGGGACTTATATGCACATATACTGTCATGGCCTCTGCCTGTTCCTAGACACAGACACTGATTGGTTTCCAATCTACTCCCTCGTGCAACTCTGCTCTGCTTATTAACTCCACCTGTTCCTCATTGGTCCAAAAGCATTCTCCCCCTGAAACTTACCCTATGTGCACGCGTAGCCGGGTATTTTGAGAAACGAGTATTTCCCTCCCTCCATTTTTCAAAAAGTTTTCGTTTACATCAACCCGCATAAATACGCCATCTAGCGCCATCATAACTACGCCTTCTGTCCCTGACTACGTCTTTGTCTTTCCCTGAACTGTACCGCTGCCCTGTTTCCACCTGCCCTGCTGTTGTGTGTGTGTTCCTCCAGGACTTCCAGACTGGTGGCGAGTGAGCCCGGACCCTTACCCTCCCAGACACCTAATGCCGCTCTGCCACCGGAGGACACACATACACGCACCTTCACTCCCATTCCCACCAACCCTTTAATAAACTGGTGTTACGTGATGCATTTGTGGTCCTCCTCTGTCTGGTCCGTGACACATACATAATTATGTCAAGCATCCAATATTGATGGTTAAAGAGGAAAGACCAAAGGGGGTGAACAAATGGGAGAAAGCCAACGAAAAAAAAAGAGAGAAAGGAGAGAAGGAGGAGGGTGGGGAGGGAGGAGAGAATAAAGGTCAGGGGTGAGATTCACCATCGTCTTACATCCGTTTTCATCAAGCCCAGGGTGGTGAGGTGAGCTGGAAGTTGACACGCCGACAGCTCTGACTTTTATTTTAATTCCCACTCCACTTCCGCAGTTCCTTTGACATTTTCTCAATATATCTCAGTTCCTCTTTCATTTCTCTATGTAGGCCTACTCTGCTAAATTTTTTCTTCATCCTTTCACCCCAATTCAATTCATTTCAATAACACTCTGCTAGCACGGCAGCAGTGAGCACAGTAACTGGAGTGCACCAGCCATAATTCAAACAAATCAGTGTAGCATTACACATCTGATTTTATTATGACAACGTATCAGTACCTCTGTTTCAAACGCCTATGTTCTTCCCTCTCTCTTATTTTCTTTCTCATTCTGTTTTCTTTTATCTTTCTGTTTTCTTTTTCCTTTCTCTACCTCTTCCTCCCTCTCCTTCTGTTTCTTACTCCCTCTCTTGCTCTTTGCATTCCATCTCCTCCTTTCTGTTCTCTGACGGGAATCAAAACCAGCCAGAGACGTGGGGCTCCATTGTGGTTCGTCTGGTCTGTGTTGATTGGAATCAATTAGACAGCAGAACTCATGACGGGAGGCTGGCATCTGTCACAGGAAAGCAGTTTCTGAGACAACAGCTCAGTGTACTTACTGACAAATCACTGCAATCATTTTTCCATCTATGTAAGTTCACCTGAGTTCACGTGTGTACACACATGTATACATGCCTTAGATTTGTTGATTCATACAAACATTCATGCATACAGCAATATACATCTGAAGACAAAAAAAATATACAATATGAATTTGCAACATCAGTCAAATATTATATTATTCATAGTACTCTTATCAGTGTGGGGCACAGTTGTCTGTTGACATTATTCTGCCACTTAGCCAAACTGACAGTCAGTGTTTTTGTATATATATATATATATATATATATATATATATATATATATATATATATATATATATATATATATATTGTATATACAGGTACATATATATATATATACATATATGTATATATAAACAGTATATTGCATATTCATAACATCATATAAACACTTAGAATAAAAATAACAGTGTGATCATCTGCAGAACTCTGAAGTGTTGAAGTATGTCATCCAAATTTGCATGTTAATACAGCAGACAAGCCCTATACAGAGCTAAATCAAACGCCCTCTACAGGAATGCTAAATGTCACATCATCATTCCGTCCATGGCTCAGTCTGTCTACACACTGCCAAGCCCTTTCTGTAACACACACACAAACACCGACCGCTCTCCACCCTGTTGTTTAGATGCTAACAAGCAATACAGGCAGCTACATTTACACGTACACAAGTGAACACAAGCACATAACACAAACACACTGTACTCATGCACGTACACATACACACACAGAGACACACAGACAGACACATAGGGGAAACCTCAAGGTGAAATGAAGCCACCAGTGTTTAACAATTATATTATTCAAGGTTACCAAAACCAGACGGCTACAAACACACACACACACACATTCACTCACAGGTTTCAGCCTGGGCTTATAAATCACAGTGCGTGGAGTGTGAGCCTTTAAAATGACCTGCTCGCATAAATATATGCAGCCTTTATGAGTACCAGGAGTTATAAAGGTCAAAGAGGGGATGACTGGAGAATGAATCGCTCTTTCTCTCAGTCTTTAACTCATTCCCTCGCTTTGCTCTGTCACTTCTGACACCTTCTCTCTGTAATCTGTCTCTCCCCCGTCCACTCTGTCTTTGTTCCTTTTTCTCTTCCCCCTGTTGTTCTTTCTCCTGTTGTCATTTGATGCATTTCAACGTGTCTGCTCATGGTCACATGATCCCACAGGACCAAAGCAGGTTGAAGCAATGTAAAGAAACATTGAGTGAGCCAATGTTATGCTAGACGTTGTATTTTTAATGGGTAATTTTTGGGGGATTCACTGTGTGAGTTGAGAAAGTGTGTGTGTGTGTTGGCTTGATGACACTGAGGGGAAAGATGTGTGTTCATGCCTACCACCCTGCTGTAAATAACTCCTGTTCTACTGTATGAGTGTCTGTGTGTGCTGTGTGCATATATACAGTAGACTTGTGTATTGTTAGAATAACCCTCAAGGTTAATTGACCACAAGCAAAGTACTTGTTCTTCTAAACGCTCATAAAAGGCAAAGATCTCATCTCCACCTTACCCCTGACATGAAATATTATTAACGAGATGCTGAGGCTCTGTTTCTCACTCACACACTCACACACACACACGTACACACATACTACATGACCTACAAGGCCCCCTATTAACCAAGACTGGCATTGGTGGCCCCTGGAATTCCAGTGAGACAGCGATGAGACAGGGCTATTGCTTAAAAGTTCTGCTTGGCCCACACCCAGCCAGACAGGCCTACTCTGTGGGTCTGACACAACACTCCCTTTTGCACTGCGGCATTATCTAGTGCTATTAAAGTAATTAATCTAAGACCAAGTAGAATGTCTCAATTGAACTGTCCCTTGAGGTTTTATTTGGGTATTTTTTCAACTCCTGCCTGGGAATAGACTCTATCTTACAGGCAGGGACTAATATACACGGTAAAGCTTAAATAGAGCTTGCTAGAGTGTAAAATGTCCTTGTTGGAATGAGTGAAATGTGTCTGTAGTCCTCATGCTCTCCAATGTTTGTGTCCATTACTTTTCATTAGCAATAGTAATTAGTATTAGTAATTGTTAAGGGCCAGGGAGGGGTGAACCCAGATGCGGACAGAGACAAGGAGGCGGATGGGTGAAGGTTAACCGATTTATTATAGAGAGGTTGGTTTGGTTGACAGGAGACTGGAACCAGGGCTGGGTTTGGTAGAGCCGGTAGTGAAGCAGGCAGGCAGTGGAGTAGGCAGGCAATGGAGCAGGCAGGCAGCGGAGCAGGCAGGCAATGGAGCAGGCAGGCAAAGGAACAGGCAGGCGGCGGAGCAGGCAGGCAATGGAGCAGGCAGGCAGTGGAGCAGGCAGGCAAAGGAACTGGCAGGTCTGGCAGGCTAGCGCTGTGCAAGGAAAGCAAAGGCAACAAGTCAGGCAGGCTAGCGCTGGGCAGAGGAGGCAAACTTTAGAAGCAAAACGAGATGAAGTAAATACAAGGCAGGAACGTAACAAGAAGGTAAGTCTAACTACATTACTCTAGTTCAGTCAAGACATGTGATTGATTGATTGATAATAATACAATATTTATTGATAACCATATCATGGAATATGTTTGACTTTGGCGGAGTGGTATGTCTAAAGGGGGGCGCTCGCTACTGCCTCGAGCGACACATATGTGCATTCATATATGACATGAGGCATGGAGCAATAGATATATAATCCCCCTGATAGACAGAAGACAGATATACATATAGTCAGACAGACAGACAACCGGGAGAGAAAGGGGATGGTGGTGGGAGGCAACAGCACTAATCCTTAGCCGGTTTGTGTGAGTGTTAGATATCCGTGCAGTCTTTAAAGGCAGTCTTACCGGACGAGGCCCAATGGGCTTGCACTAGCCGAGTCAGGTGTTTTCATTATTGATTGCTTACGCTACCTGAGTGCTTGTGCTGCTAGTGCATGTGAGGGAGAGAGAGTGGAGAGAGTGATAACTGTATTGATAACTGTACTGAGGTGTGTAAATGAGTGATGATGTATACTGAGATGTGTGAATGAGTGACGATGTATACTGAGGTGTATAAATAGGTAATGTATACAGAGTTGTGTGAATTAATGATATGTACTGATTGTATGACTGAGTGATGATGCGGGCAGCCCGAGTGTCATGCCAGAACCGGCTTCGCCCATCAAGTAGTGGCTACGATCTGGTAGCATGTTCCTGGCAGGGCTGAGCAGAAGTAGGGTTGGTGATTGCAGGATTGGGTGCAGCTGGTGGTTCCCGCTCTGCTCCCTCACACCTGAAACCACTCCCCCTAGCACTGGAGACAGGAAGATTAACCCCTTCAGGGAAGCATGCAGATGCGGATGTAACAGTAATAGGTGTGCAAGCGCAACGCTATCAACCAATGGCATGCCATTCATGCCTGAGATGGGACTCGTCCTCTCCTCCTTCCTGATTGGCTTGGGTAGTGGTCACGCCGTGCCAAATCAGTAAGTGCATAAAAAGGTGTAAAGAGAAGCGGGAGAAGTTTGTGTGCATGTGCACTGTATTTGAGAGTGCGTATACCTACTGTGTGTGTGTGTGTGGCTATAGTACAGGTGTGTCAATCGGCTAATACACTGGTAGCGTGGAGTGCATGCTCTATCGATTTGGTTGAAATTATCAAGTAAGCATTTGGTAACTACTAAAATTACATACATTGGTTTACAATGTTTATAAAAAATAGTAAAAACGGTAACTATGAGTAGGAACTTAATTACAAATTTCTACTTTGCAAGTGTGATTACTCACATTCTATTCATCTAAAGTAAATTCTCCTTGAGATTTTAAGTTTGACTGTGTATGTGTGTGTGGTAAAGTGAGAGAAAGGGTGAGAGAGAGATTTTCAGCCTCGGCTTCTCCTTTGGTGTCACTGCCTGTGTGCTGTGTGTGTTCACATGCCCTGGTCTGGCTCTAAAACAGATTAAGTAGGCTGGTGTCTGACCCGCTGCCCTAGGTTGAGTTTATCCATGACGGTGGGGCAAAGAGCAACGCTCAATCCCCCTTGGGGGGGGGTTTCCAGCCTGGGCTAGTATGCCACCCTCTGACCCCCCACCTGGAGGATACGGCTGAAAGTGTCACCACAGGGTAATTGGCCTGTCTGTCTTCCTGTCGCACTGAGAGCCTGACACAGCATTGTCCCGGGCTGTGTGTGTGTTTGCGTGTGTGTATGTGAGTGTGTGTATTTAAACAGCGAAGAGCTGTGAACTACTATCATCGCTGATCGTACCTCGATCAACCTCTGAAGTGCTAGTTGTTTCCGCTCTGTATTAGATTAAAAAAATGAATATGTTCTGGTCACAGCATGTGTGTTTGTGTCCTACAAACCTCTTGATAACCCAACGAGGAAATTATGATTTACGCTCACGTGCGAAAAACACAATGAGGTCAGTTTGAGTGTGTGGCATAAACTTGCGTGAGTGTGTGTACAGTACCTACACGATCTTGTATATGTGTGCATGTGTGCGTGGGTCAGTGTGTGTTTATAGTTGTGTGTCTGTGCAAACTTGTGTGGGGGCCTTTACCCATATTGTGACACGTCAGGGATAGTGAGGTCCCTGAGGACAGAGTGATGCAAGCATGACTCAGAGCCACCACAGCCAACCTTCGGGTGACTTTAATAAAGCCAAACAAATCTTCTTCTCTCTCGGTTTCTCACTTTTCTCTCTTCGTCTCTTTTACCACCCCTCTTTATGTCTCTCGCTCTCTCTGACTCTCCTTGTCTTTCTCTCTCTCTTTCTCTGCCTTTCTCTGCCTCTCTTTCTAGCACACACTGAGACACGCAAATTCCCCCGCACTGTTTCTTGTACAGATGCCAGCTCACACACACACGCAAAGAAACAACCCATGCACAAATGTTCACACACGTACTTTTTTGTCTCTGAGACCCCAGAGGCAAGAGCAATTTTTGGACACATTAGATAGCGTCTGCTAAAAAAAAAAGAATAAACAAGGTTACAGTATTGATTAGTTCACATGCTGCCTTGTAAAATCCTGAATCCTTGTAAAAAACAACAACAAAAAACTTATTGATGACACTTAAGTCACTGTTTGATGAAACAGACAAAACAACAGCCGAAAGTGAATCGGATATGGGGTGTATAACATGATTGAATGTTCTTGTCAATTAGCAGGGATCTGTCTAATTTGAGAAAATCATCCAACAGCATTCCTTAAACCCCGACTATCATCCATCATGTTTCAGAACACATTACAAGACCTTGAACAAGACATCTATGTTTTATCACATAAAAACAGTTTTGTTTTACAGCTACCAGCCTTACAAACTTGCATGCAGACAGACAGGCAGACATGCAGACAGGCAGGCAGGCAGGCAGGCAGGCAGGCAAGCAGACAGATATGTATTTATGTTGTCTAGACGGACGCCATTGTGCAATGAATGAATCATCAGCCAAACAAAGCTGTAATAAAGGTATTTTCAAGGACAGGTGGTTTGTGTTTGTGTGTGTGTGTGTTACATTTGCATTTCACACACACACACACACACACACACACACACACACACACACACACACACACATTCCTGGTGAATTGCTCAAAGCTCATTCATTGGTTGTCTGTGTAGAGTGAATGTGTATGTGTGTGCGTGCCTGCCCTAATTAGTTTTATTGTTATTTATGTATCTGGCAAGAGAAGTGAGGCAGTAATTTCCAGTGTTGGGCAGTAACGTCACTACAAGTACATAGTACATACAACTATGCATGGTGTGTAAACTGTGTTGTGCTGTGTGTGTTTTAATTCAATATCAAAACAACTGTTTGAAAACAAACTTTTATTCTATTCTATTCTGTTTTATTCTTATGTATTATGTAATATAAAAAGTACAATTAAAAAAATCACGGCCAAGTGCACTCAAACAATACAACACCCACTTGAACTGTATCTCAACTATTTACAAAACTACGTCACGTTCTGAGCGGACCAATCACAGCGCTTGCAACAGAGGCAACGCGACGCGTAGTTAGGATTTTTTGGAAGTGCCCATCAGGTTACGGCAGGAGGTCTGCGTAGTCTGCGGAGCTATGCGGGCGACGTGCCGCGAGAGCATAAACAAGGCTTTAGCTTGCTTGAGTGAGTCACGTTACTTGGTGGAACGATGGCAGAGGGTGAGGAGGACGTCGACTTAGTTGCATATTGTCTTTAATGGCATAGTGCAATTTCCACCCCCTGGAGGACAAATAAGGTTCATCTAATCTAATCTAATAGTTCAAAACAAACATAATAGAGCAGTTTAGAGCAGGGGGGTATTGCACAAAAGTAGAATAAAGAAATCCAGGATAACTTAGCAAGCGCGGCTTGACCTAGTCTGGCCGTCGTATCCTGGCTTAATTGGTTGCACGTTTGCCAAGCCAGGATGAAAAGGCGAGGCTATGTCAAGCCAGGTGTAGGTAGTCAGGATAAATGCGTGTTCACGGCATTCTTAAATAGACCTCGCGATCGCTCACAGAATCACCGATCAGAACATGGACAAGAGTCGCGCAACATATTTCACGGCCACAGAACAACAGCTCCTGATGGAGTTTTATGAGGAGGAGAAGGATATTATTAAAAAAGGGCAATACTCAAGCCATAATCAAAGAAAGAGAATAAGCCTGGCAGACAATAGCGGACCGGCTTAATGCGTTAGTATTAAAAAATTGTACAATCCTCTGGAGCTGTCATAATTGGGCTACAATTAAGCATGTCCATAAATTTAACTTTTTCTGCAAATGTTACGTAGGTGTACAGACCCAGTACATATTACAATAAACCGCAACTTTATTGATGCACAGGTAAAGAAGACGCGGAGAGACTGTTTATCCAATCAGAATGCAGAACACAATGCACGAGGCAAATCCGTGAAGTAGCGAAAAAAATATTAAACGATATCGCGAGGATTCACTGTACTGAACCATGATATCGCGAGGGTTCACTATATTGAAAACGTGATATAGCGATGGTTCATTGTACTGCAATAAAACACATCTTTATGAAACCTCGACGGCAGTTTGACATGCAGTCTTCATCAGCATATCAATATAACACTTGGCCAGAGTAATAATAAAACCACTTAAATCAATATTAAAAAACTGTTGTAGATTTAAATGAAATGAGAAATGACAATATACTACATATATGTAAATTTTTTATGGATTATAAATAAAATGATGCAACATATTTAAAAAGATCATGGACATGCTGTAAAACACGTGAATTCCTCACAGGATTGATGGTGGAAATACAGGTGAATCACTAGGATTAATCTTAGCCTGGCTGTTAGCCTGGTCCGGAGCAGGCTAGCTGCAGAGAATAAATCACCATGGTAACTTGGCCAGGCTAAATGTTATCTGCTTTCATGCAACCGACCTGAGGCTAAATTCAGCCAGGATAACCAACATATCCCGGCTTAATCCCTTATCTTGGTTTTGTGCAATACCCCCCAGGTCTTTCTGCTTTTTGTTACTATGTGGAGCACGTTTTTTTTTTTTTTTGCCAAATTTTTGTGTTCTGGTTTTGGAGCAGTGAGAGCACAGTTTAATAATTGTTTAATAAATGATTGAATGTAACATTTTTGTCTGCTTATTTGTCCGATTGTCAGTTTTATTGATTACTGAGATAGCTTTGCCTTGGAATGAAGTTGTTCCAATATAATAATAAAAAAAAATTGCTTTGATGTAGTTAGTTAGTTAGTGTAGCTTTGATGAACTACTTTTGCCATGTTGCTGTAGCTAAGCTTGCTACATTTCTCTGGGGGTAGCTTCGGTGTAGTGAAGCTTAATTTCATGCAGAGTAACTGGTAGCTTAGCTCACTACACTTTCCAAGTAGCTTGCCCAACACTGGTAATTTCAAGGTAAAAAAAAAGTACAGAATAACGATCTAAATCTAATTAGCTCACAAACACATTAACTTGGATAAGTGTGGATAACTAGGATAACTACTGCTCCTCTTCTAAAACCTAATTTGCACCAAACAGGCATTATTGCCATTGTTCTTGCTCATATATTTGTTATTATTATTTGTGTCACAAATTAAATGACAAACTTGACATGATGGAATATTACAGATTTTTCACGAAAGACCCAGGAGAGAAGCAAACTGTCACTAGATCAACTGCTGACACAGGAGAAAAGAAACAGTCACAAGATATGTTAGTGTTAACGTTAATGGTCCCCAGGACCTTAATGACTCTTGGCCTTGTTACTTTTTTTGGCCAGTTCTAACCTGATTTGGAATTCTCGTAATCGCTGTGAGATATAGTATTATTATTATTACTTGCTTTCCTACAGGTAAACTATTGCATGTTTGAGATACATGCTATCTAATTGTAACTTGTTAACTGAATGCTCTTGCGGCTCTTCCCTTTGGCACTTGTTTGGTTTCTCACGATGTACAGTACAGGCCAAAAGTTTAGACACACCTTCTCATTCAATGCGTTTTCTTTATTTTCATGACTATTTATATTGTAGATTCTCACTGAAGGCATGAAAACTATGAATGAACACATATGGAGTTATGTACTTAAATTAAATAACTGAAAACATGTTTTATATTTTAATATTCAACAGATTGGTAAATTCTGAGAAAATAAGAGCGCACTGGTGAGCTTGGGAACTCATAAAGGCCTGGACATCCACTGAAGACCACAGTTGTGGATGATGCATTCTTTCCATGGTGAAGAAAAAACCCATCACAACATCCACTCAAGTGAAGACACTTCTCCAGGAAGTAGGTGTATCCGTATTTAAGTCTACCATAAATAGGAGACTTCTTGAGTGTAAATGGATTCATCACAAGGTGCAAACCATTAATTGGCCTAAAAAATAGAAAGGCCAGAATTGACTTTACCAAAAAACACCTGAAAAAGCCAGCCCAGTTCTGGAACAGCATTCTTTGGACAGGTGAGAGAGATCAACCTGTAGCAAGATGATGGCAAGATTCCAAAGCACACCACATCTTCTATAAAAAAAATGGTGGAGGCACTGTGACAGCTTGGGCAAGCATGGCTTCCAATGGCATGGTCGCGTGTGTTTATTGATGATGTGACAAAAGACAGAAGCAACCGGATTCATTCTGAAGTGTATAGGGATAAACGTTCTGCTAAGATTCAACCAAATGCAGCAAAGTTGCTTACATCTCTATTAACAGACTCTGTTATCATCGTAAAGATCTGCTCAGGTAACCTTGAATTCATCATGGTTAGGTGTAGACCATTTTATCTGCCCAGGGAGTTCACCTCCACCATTGTTACTGCTGCCTACATTCCACCAGATGCTAATGCCAAGCTGGCCTTGAAATACCTCCTCAATACCTGTAATCCATTAGCGATTAACAGACTGCTCACCCGGAGGCTGCATTTATAGTTGCAGGTGGTTTTAATCACTCAAACTTAAAGACAATGCTCCCTAAATTCCACCAACATGTTCACTGCAATACAAAAGGAAACAAAACTCTGGATCATGTTTACACAAACATAGCCGGAGCCTCCTCCCCCACCTAAGGGTCAGACCATGTTTTTTTGTTTCTCATCCCTAAATACTCACCACTTATCCAATGTGTGAAGCCATAAACAAGGACCATCAAGGTGTGGCCTGCAGGAGTTGACTGTGCACTCCAGGACAGATTCCAACACACAGGAGTGTGTTTGCTTCTTAGGCTACCTGTGGCTCTCATACGGACATTGATACCTACTCCTCCTTTGTACTGGACAGTGTCACAACACAGAAACGGATCACCACGTACCCTAATCAAAAGCCGTGGCAGCACATGTGGCAGGGCATTCAAACCATCAGTGAACTTACATCCAACAGCATCACTCCGCCAACCACAGACGTCTCCTTCATGAACGAGCTAAACGACTTCTATGCTTGTTTTGACAGGAACAACAAAGACACGCCACCATAATCACACCATCTGCACACCACCAACCCCTAACACTCACCCCAACAGACGTCCTCACCGCACTGAGCCGGATAAACGTATGCAAGGCTGCTGGCCCGAATGGCATCCCTATACTCCAAATCCACCTCCATTGTACCGGTGCCGAAGAACTCCAAATCAACATGCCTGATTGACTATCACTCCGTAGCACTCACACCCATTGTTATGAAGTGCTTCGAGCGACTGGTCTTGGCACACCTGAAGATCAACCTTCCATTCACACTGTACTCTCATCAGTTTGACTACCTCAGCAATTGGAGCACAGAAGATGGAGTTTCCACAGTGCTGCACTCAGTGCTCACACACCTGGACAACAAAAACACATGCTAGGTCAGCCCTCTCCTGCTCCTCCCCCATCAGACTCAATACAGGTGTACCACAGGGCTGTGTGCTCAGCCCATTCCTCTACTCCCTCTTCACCCATCACTGCAAGCCGATGTATGGATCCAACTCCATCATTAAGTTTGCTGATGACACCACGGTGATTGGCCTCATCACCAACAACAATGAGACAGAGAGGAAGTACAGCACCTGGCCATGTGGTGCAATGACAATACCCTGCTCCTTAACGCCACAAAGACCAAGGAGCTTATCGTGGACTTCAGGAGGAAGAGGGGAGGCACCAGCGTCTCTTTTTCCTGAGAGCACTAAGGAAACACCTCCTGTCCTCAGCTGTCATGGTTAACTTCTACCGCTGTGCGATCGAGTGCATCCTGACCAACTGTGTTACAATGTGGTATGGAAACTGCACTGTCTCAGAGTGAAATGCATTGCAGCAGGTGGTGAAAACTGCACCTGTTCACAAGATGTTTTCCCAGAAGGCTTACTCACATGCATTTTGGTAAACTGTTGTCTTACTTTTTTACGTCTGTGTGTCAGCAGTGGGGTCGTCCTTGGTCTTCTGCCATAGTGTTTCATTTCATGCAAATGTCAACAGTTCACACTTATACTGATGTACCCTGGGCCACAACCTCTGTTATATAAATGTCCAAGCACTCAAATTACTAGTGTGTGTGTGTGTTGTGCAATTGGGGTACAGTTTGTCTGTGTCAGTATCTCTCGGGAAGGTTGTTGCGTGTTACATACTTTTTTTCTTCAAGTTAGCAGCATTGTTTGATTATCCAGACAATTACACATATGCAATCCTCACTATCCTTTTACCCCTTTAGAGCATATCTTACCTGAACTTTCTACATGTATACCAAAACCACATACACAGGACCTCAAGGTGACGTCTCAGTTAATCTCTTGTCCTTTTACAGTTTTTAACTCTCAGTCCCTCCTTAAGAGCATCTCAAGCCGAACATTCTTCATGAACATCAAAACCACATACATAGGGCCTCATGGGGACCATTCAGTTAATGGTTTGGCCTTCCGAGAGCTTAGGCCATCTGTGTTTATAAGAACAGTCATTTCTTGTTACACCCTGTACGATCTCTGATTGGACAGACGTGAGACATAAGACCCACATCAGATGTTGTCAGGTCCTAGAATGCTTACTATACTCTAATATGATCTACATAACAAACAATACTGCACTGGAATCCAAATAAGATGAATATTTTTTGACGTAATCATGTGGACACATACACACACTCATATGCAAGAACACACAAACTCATGTACTGCATGCGTGCATGCAAATACCCACTGAGGCAAAGGCCAAAGTGATTTGCAGATTAGTTTTGTGGCGCAACGAATGAGAAATCACCTTCAGAATGTGTTCTGTTCAGTTGGGTGCATGTGTAGTGTGTGTTTGTGTGTGTGTGAGAGAGAGAGAGAGAGAGAGAGAGAGAGAGAGAGAGAGAGCGTGTGTGCATGTGAATGAGAAGTCACTAGTGGAAGATATTGTGTTCTGTGGTGAGGAACAACATCAATATGCGTCTACACTGCAGTAATAAAACACACAAACACACACACATATAATTTCATATAACATTCTGAATGTTATTATATTTCTCCCCCAAATGAAACAATATACAATTTGTTTTGCAGCAGCAGAAAAGTAAACAAATAGTCATGCCGAAGTGAAAGCAATTTACCTTCCCAGAGCAAACCTGTTGGTAGAATACTGCCCTTGTTCAATCACGCAATTTATAAACCATGACAAGGAAATATATTGACCGAAAAAAATGGATGGCATGTTGGAAAGCATGTAAAAACTGTATGACCTCCGAAATAAACAATCTTTCCAGTGACAGGTGTCAATTAAAACAGCTACAGTGGACCCCTCCAACCAAAATAAAGACCAAGACTGGTTGGATACAGAAGAGTATACCTAGCATGGTTTGGGGGTGTGCAGAGAAAAAGAGAGAAATGGAGTGACTGTAGAAGATAGATCTGTGTCGAGAGAGATGGGTAGAGATGAAGTAAATGACAGCTGAACAGGTCTCCCCTCCTTCAATCTCTAATAAAGCTGCTCACCTTGTAGCAAACCCCATAGGCGCTCTGAGGAAACTAGGCCAATGTGAATTATGGCTGCAATATACCAGTTCCCCTGAAACACAGTGGTTGTATTAACCTGCTTTAGTGTGTTTGTTTGTGTGGGTGTGTATGTGTGTGTGCTTGTGTGTGATAACACCAAAGTTTCAACGATAACTCAAAATTACGAAAACCACTCAACAAAGCATTTCTTCAAAATGTCCTACTTTACTAAACAAATGCCAGACCATTGATGGCAGCTATGATACAAGTGTACCTACCAATGATCATTCCAAACTGCTGGAATGCATTGCTAGATTTGGTGATATGTAGTCTGTGATAATAGTAAGATAAACCTTTCCTACTTTTGGCAGTGTAATGTTGGTAAGAAGCACACACATATACTTACTCACACATGCACACGCACACACACACACACACACACACACACTCTCTCTCACACACACACACACACACACACACACACACACACACACATACACACATGCACACACATACACACAACGTTCCAGCACACTGAGAGCTTTAGTGGTCTAATGCTTCGTAATCCAGCTGCCAACATCTAGACTGACTTTCCCCTTGAACAATATGGCTGTCACTGGAGCTCTGGCTAACGTGACCCACTTATCACCCCTACACGGACACAAGCACTGAGACAAATATGAGCAGGGATTTTGTCCGATTTGATGTTCATGAACCAAAATGTTTTTTTTTTTGACCTTCTATGCACCAGGCAGTAATCCCCTCACTCTAATCTGACCATCAGAGCTACAGCTATGTTACATTTTTCAAAGTTGTTCATCACTTCAAAACTTATCATGTGACCATGGATGTGCCACTGGGGGAGAGAGAGAGACAGAAAGTGAGAAACAGAGAGATAAGCAGATCTATTAGGCTTTATCAAAGTCACTGGAAGATTGGCTGTGGTGAATTTGAGTCATGCTTGTGTCACTCTGTCAAGACAGACAGCTAGGCAGAGGGACAAGGGTGGCCCTTGTATTTTTGCATTGCCCCAAAAAGTTGGACATTGATTTCACAATCTGAACCGCTACTTAAGATGGAATTCACAGTTTACGCTCCAACGTATCTTAACTGCTCTCACCTGCCCCAACTAGTCTCTTCAGAGGACCTCCCACCTAGTCTCCCAATTAAAAACTCTTCTGATCACGGGATTTTAAACCAGTACCACCGGTGTTCACAGTTTTCCCCTCCCTCTTCCCATTTGACCAGCTTTTTGATTAATTGCCCACCCCCGCCCCAATTCTCTTTTCTCTACTCCCTCTTTCCCCTGCTTTACCCCAACCCCACTTTCTAATTACGCCTGCATCTGTCTGTGATGGACACATCTGCACCACGGCTGCGTTGCCTGTGGACGTTAACAGAGGAGAGGCATGAGGGTGGAGAGGATCGTGTGCGGTCCCTGGTTCTCAGGGAACACCTGTTCTGCATGTTTTGGATGTTTCCATGCTCCAACACACCGGATGCTAACGAACACTCATAAGCAGGCTTCGGCTGAGCTGGATAATGACCCATTCATTTGAGAACCACTGTATTGCATTACATTATGTGTACATGTGCTACATAGAAACCAGTACTGGTGACAGGTATTCCACAAGGTTCCTTCATAAAGTTGCACATGTAAACAGAAGCACTTTATGGGACAAGACTATACAGTGACAGACCGTGCTGTACTCACCAGGACAAGAGGTACATTTAAGTAAGTAGTGCATTGAGGTAACACTTATTATATAGCAGTAAGGATACCGTGGAAGTAAACTGACATACCGCGGAATATTATTTAGAATGTGCAAGGATTTGCTGGGTGTAACAGTCCAGTGACTTTTGAGGAGCATGATGACTTGTGGGAAGAAGCCTTTACCCAGCCTGGTCATGAGGGGCTGAGCGATTTGGAACCTCTTGCCTGATGGCAGAGGGGTAAAAAGTTTGGAAACCTCTCTTTGGTCCTGGTAATCTGGTGAAGTTCATATACTGATGCCCTATATGACATGATGCTTCCAGCTGAGAAAGCGGGTGCACAATGACCTTAAAGTGCATGGTGAGTTATGAGTTTGTCATGTTTCCAAGGCTAAGAAGTTGTATACTGTGTTGAAATGTGGCTACACACTTTATGTACCCTAGAAGGAAAGTATTCTATAGAAATATGGTTTGTATTAGTTAATTCAATTTCATACAAATCACTCTGTATCCTATCCCATTCCATCATCAAAACCTCTAAAAACCAATGTCAGTTGGGTAGAATAGATCACACTAGGAAAACACGTTTGTTTATTGAAAGACTTTCAAAAAAAAATCTCTTGGACTTCGTCACAACAATGTCTGTGTGTTTTGCATTTGAGAATCATATTTGACTCATTGTTCTTAGGGTCAAGGTTCAAATCCGGGTAACAGACACAGATTTGACAACTTCCTGGTTTCTATAGTCATCCTGTCATTTGGGTGACTTCAAGTCAACCCACCAGTCTCAGTTATACCTACTGACATTACCACGAGGTCCTTATAAATACTATAAGTTTTCGAACTTAATTATGCAGCTTGAATGAGAGAACTGCATCTCTCTGGCTAGTGCAATGTGTGTTTGCTTGTTTAGTGCCTGTTGTCGGTGGTGTCTTTATACTAAATTGACTTCAGATACATTCCCTTCCACTGCACTAACATGTGCACACACACACTAGAAAATTGTCCCATCTCAAAAGGTCCGTGATTGGATACTTACTATCTCATCTTTTAGCTAACACACAAAGGGCAAGACATCAGTGGAGAGTTTTGTTTCTGTTGTCGAAATTCTAGTAGATATATTTAAGTTAAATGGATGTGTATGAAATGCAATCTGGGAGTAACTGTGTTTTCCAGTCCATGAACTATTTTGATGAGTGGAATCAGAGGAGTGTTCTCTCAAAGGCCCCAAACGAATAACTGTCAGTTTTTTCTCTAACAGGCCAATCCCACTGGTGGTTAGGCAGGATTCTGCTTTCTTCAGTTTATTTTTTCCCTCCCATCTCTTCTCCCCTCTATCTCAGGCCCGCCTCTGCGTGTGTATATATGCCTGTCAAGAACCAACCTCCCATCCCTTTGCTTCTGAAGTTATCCCCGCGATTGAAGATAGCTGATTTTCTGAAAACGGGAGAGATAGCGGGAGATTGAAGTACGGCGGGATACAGATGCAGACTGTGAGAGACTACTTGTATAATATTAATATTATATAATATTATTCTGCTGTTGTATTATGGTTTACTACAAAGTGGTCTATAGTAGGCAACATCGCTGAACTTTGCTGCAGAACGCAAATGTTGCTCAGTGCGATCAGTTTGTCTAACATTTAAGTCGTCTCATTTCTCGATAGGCTTTAATGTGTTATTTTGATTTGCATATATAACGTAATTAAAAACCAATCACTCTCATTGCCAACCAGTCCCACGTGTTCTTGTTGTGCAACACACACCTGTGACTATGACTGCAGTTTTACACCTTCCAGAATGTTAGACAAGCCTGTAGGTAGGGCTAAACATTTTATCATAGATGAAGACTGGCTAATGTTATAGTGAAATAGTTGTCATAGTTAAAGTCTAAGCTTGAATAAGTCCAATATGGTTTAAATCATTTATTAAATATGGTTTGAATAAATAATTACATTAAATGTGTCAAGAAATGTACCAATCACTTAATGAACCTTGCTGGGTCATATTATGTTGCAGTTAGCGCCCACTGCCCTGTTTATTGTATCCAATGAGTCCCGGAGACATCTGTCAGAAAACATATCTAATCTGTTATCAAACATACTTTTAAATGTAAATTTAAATTAGGTAATCTATCTAATACAAACCAAATCAGACTACTAGACCATGTCCCTGGTGAAAAGCCGCAATAAGGAAACGAGAATGAGGGGAGAACAGAACCACCACTTGAGGGATCTCTCTGCGCGCATTCAAGTTACTAATAACCCACCAACGCCACGCAGTAAGTAAAGGAGCCCCTATGTGGACTACAAAAATAAAAGGTTTCATAAGAAGGATGACCTATAATTGGGAGGCACACATGTTTTGCCTTTGGTTGGCAAAATTGTTAATTCTCTTGTCTAACCTTTCTGGGTTCATCACGCTCACAAGCTCAGAATAATTAGCGTGCCTTTGCCGTTTTGTCTAAAAAAAAATCTGCATTTCAAAATGATATACAGTATTAGGCTACTCATTGCACATAGGAATTAATGTGCGTAGTTGGCCACAACTGAAACACATGCACGGTCATTTCATACATACACAGGTTCTCATCAGACAAACTGTCCTTCCCTACAAATGAATGTATGCCTTTATCTGACTTACTTTTGTATTTTTTCTCCAAAGGACTAAGAGTGTGACTCATATTCCAGCTCGCACTGTCATCATACTGTCACTTTTGTTGCTCCACCATCTCACCCTGACTTCAGCCACTTAGGATGACCTTGTCCTGGCTACAGCCAATGACAGTCTAGGGGGTCTAGGGGGTGCGTCTCTCAATGCCAGAGAGTGGATCCATAAAAGCATTCCTGGGAATCTCTTATGGAAAATCTCCCATTGGGAATCTGCGATTCAGAAGCCCAGAGCCAGTGGAAGAATGGGCAGGGGTGAAGGATGCTACGAGCTTTCCCAATTCATGCTGCCAGCCACTGGATACAGCCTTTCCTGATCATTCACACACACCCACAAACGTATAATTCATGGAAAAATGCTCATTGAACAGCCACACACACACACACACAAAGAAACAAACTAACCAATACTTCTTCCATGGACAGGGTTCCAAGGTGCTGAAATGTGGAATGCTAACACCCAGAGGAGTTAAGATTACCTTTACATTACATTTACATTTATTAATTTAGCAGACACTTTTATCCAAAGCGACTTACAAGAGAGAGCTTTACAAAAGAGCATTGGTCATTAGGTATAGCAACGTGGTAGATCTCAAACTTTACCTCAATGTCCTGAGCCACACCCTCACATGGTCCAGCCCCTAATCATTGGCTTCACTTCATTCACTTCAGGGACCTCCTTAAATTATGGGCGCTTCCTCAGCCAATCATAAGATTTTGTTGTGGTGTCCACAAACTACAGGTAAGGGAGCGTCAAATCTTTCACCAACTCTAAGTGAAAAAATTAATTTATTAGCTGTTTTGTGTCTGGCCTCAGGTGACGCTGTTTGGGGAGAGCCAGGGCTGTTTCAGAAGGCATCCACCTCCTATCTCCAGGGAGCTGGGGGCTCTTCCATAGAGCCATACTGCAGAGTGGCTCCCCCAACACTCCATGGGCCTCAGTGACCCATGCAGAGTCCTGGAATAAGTACCCTTCCACACACATTGAAACACACACACACACACATAAAATATCAAAATTGGAATCAACATATTTAGATGTATTTTCTTTATTCTTCATCAGTTAGGGAATTGTCCTCAGACACAAACATATGTGCTACACGCAAATAAGTCTGCGCCTGCATGCCTTCTTTACCTGATTTTTAAGTGACATGCAATCGGACAAGCAGGCGGTGATGGTTTTTTCTTCCCTGGCGGCAGGTCATGGAGCCTGGGGAAGGCTGTGGGTGGTCCCCTCTCCTCCTTGGCAGCCATGACCTGCAGACCTGAAGCCATGTGTGCAGAAATGTCCCGTCAATGACATTGTCCTCCCCCAGTTTAATGCTCACAGCAGTCTTTCACTTCTAGCGTTACTATTCCTCCCAGTAGTGGATGGAGACTGCTTACCAGTCAGACCACCCTGAGGTACCATACCTGATCATTTCTGAAGGATGATTAAATAAGTTATTTGTATCTGTTAGTATAAAACCCAGGTCCTGACGTTAAGTGGTCACTTCAAGAAGGCTGATGTTCTGGTTGGTCTAAACAAGGATAAAGGGACTTACTTCCTGCTTCAAGGGGCCAAAGCCTCATCAGAAAAGACGATTTCCTGGAAAGGCTGAAATTAGCATTGCCACAATTCAACAATGTTTTGAGAGAGATGGTGGTTTCACGCTACCTCCATTGGGCAAATGAGAGTAGCAGAGCAAAATATTGTGATGCACTTGGTAGTATGATGGGTGACTGGTTCTTTAACTGCCCATTGTCAAATTTACCCACAGGTAAGGATAGAGAGATTTCATTTTACTTCTCCCTCAACAGGGGGTCTGTTAGTCTGACACATTTTTGGTTAGTTTCACAACAGGTTTACAGAACATGAGGGACATCATCTGCTCGACCACCACTCCTTAGCCAATCCCTGGACCAGCAAGAATACATCAAGCTGGACAGCGGCCCATCTCTCATCCAAAGGAAGATGCTTGCCCAGCACTGTCAGTTCTGGAACTTATTGGTCCCCAACAGGATTGGTGAGTCAGACCCACCCACCTTACTACAGCATAACCCTTGTGCACTCTTCGGGGGGCCAGAATGAACTATTTTTAAGATTAGATTAGATGAGATAAATCTTTATTTGTCCTCCAGGGGTGGAAATTGCAGTTCACAACAGCAGCAGGGTAAAGTAACGCACACACATACACACACTCACAATGAGACATTTAGATTGTATGTGTTTGATTGAACACAGACAAAACGGCTGCACATTCCAGTGCCCAACAGGGTAAACGCTAATTAACATGCTTTATTTCAGGGTAGGACAGGGGTAGATGAAGAATATGAAGAGAGCATAAAGTTTAAATACACACAAAAGCTGGCATTAAAGTATCAATGAAAGCAAAGACAAACTCTTAAGTCTATCGCACACATACAGTAGGCTTGGCATGGAAAGGTGGGTGGGAGTGCATCAGGGCCCTCCAGGGGCCTCTCTCCTTTGTGAGTGTAGCCTGTGAAGGAGCATTGTGGTTGGGTTATTTGTGACTCCCTCTTCCCTTTATCCAGAGCTCCAGAGCTACGAGAGGGAGTGAGGTCAGTCTCCACTCCACAGAATTGACTTTTCATGGTGAACACAACTTATACACCCCTGCACTGATCTTATAACGCACATACATGCACATACATACATAATGCACACACGTGCGCACATACACACCTCATTAACCCTCCTGTTGTGTTCCGGTCAAAAGTGACCGATTTACATGTTTTCTCTAAAAAAAAATGTAGTAAATTCATTCTGATTGCCATGAGATTCCATGACTTTGTTCACACAGGGTATCTAAATAGCCAAGAGAATTTTTTAAGAATTTCAAAAAAATCTGGGTGTTTTATTTAACTTTGTTACACCCATGATGTTCCCGGTCAAAAATGACCGGTCATTCAAATTAATGGTTAAGACCAAAAAAATGGTATAATATTTTGTCCAGGCACACACACATTCAACAGATGGACACACTTACACTCCCAGCCCCCAAAATGCACAAACATACTACATACACACACATTACTCCCCTTCTTGGCTTCCATTGCTACCCCCACGAGACCCTTGCCCAAATAGAATCTTTCACCCATGGGAACCACACCCAGATAGAATCTTTCACCCATGGGAACCATGCCCAAATACAATCTTTCACCCACGGGAACCAAACCTGTTGGATTTGCTTATAATTCATGCTATGGCAGCACGATGACCAAACGATATTCTGTATGTGAGGCTATTGATCACATCTTTGACCCTGGCACTGATGAGTGTCAGTAGGGAGTTTCAAAATGGGAGTTTGTCCTGGGGTTCATCACCACCTGAGAGGAGAGGTTGACTGTCGACAGAAAATGTCATCCGGATGACCCCAGGGCCAACCAGATAGGCCATGGGTGTCCAATCCTGGTCCTCGAAGGCCACTGTCCTGAAGGCTTTCGATGTTTCCCTGCTCCAGCACCTGATTCTAATGAATGGGCTGTTATCAAGCTATGTGGAAGCCTAGATAATGACCTTTCATTTGAATCAGGTGTGCTGGAGCAGGGAAACATCTAAAACCTTCAGGACATTGGCCCTTGAGGACCAGGATTGGACACCCATGAGATAGGCCATCTCCCGGGTTGTTGACATCAAATCCTGCTTGGAACTGTTCCCCAGTCTCCCAGTCTCCTGCCTGCTATACTAACCTATACATCCATCTGCTGAACCCGTTCTATTGTACAATTATTGCCGTGACGCTTGTGCGTCTACTAAAGTCACCGGGCTCGGCTTTGCTAACAGCCTCAACGTCCCAAAACAAGATGAATATTTCTGGCTCCAGCACACCTGATTCTAATGAATTGGTTGTTATCAAGCTATGTGGAAGCCTGGATAATGACCTTTCTTTTGAATCAGGTGTGCTGGAGCGAGGAAATCTCTAAAACCTTCAGGACAGCGGCCCTTGAGGACCAGGATTGGACACCCATGAGATAGGCCATCTCCCGGGTTTATGACATAAAATCCTGCTTGGAACTGTTCAGAGTCCATTGAAATGATAATCATGTCCTTGTAAGATCTTTATACAAAGTAGTCTATCATAAATAGAACAATGTTTGTCATCTGGATACTTGTTATATTCAAAATAATCCATAATTTGGCTGTTTTCACTCAAAAACGAGTTGCATGTGTTTAGGTCAATGAGGCCTAGAGACCATAAAGGGCAAACAGAAGTTAAAAACTTGTAATATTAACAAGAACTTAAGTTGCTTAAAACATCTAACACAACATTAGTTGATAATATATGTATTATTATGGAATTATAATCAACTATAATGAGGCGGTCACTTTTGACCGGGAACACAAAAGTAGTGACAACAAACGAACACAACAGGAGGGTTAAATGAACAGTATGTATAGGAGGCCTGCTTGTTGTGAAGACTGATTAGATAATTTAATGGCCCTTATAAATATTAAGGCACTTACAAATATCATCTGTTGTTGTTGTTCAGAATTACCGTGCGGAAACTCGCTAGTGTTGTTGCTTTATTGTTCGCGTCCCATAGGTAGAGTACTGTTCGTCTGAGACTCACCTTAAATTTGTAATTTGTTTGGCTAAAAGCTCTTATAGCTCTTCCCTTGGCACTTATTGGTTCTCACAATATATGTTTCATGACCTATAAGCCTGCTATGTTTGGGGTCTATCACGTTGCTATGCTCAGTGACCGATGCTCAATTGTAAAGCTCTCTGCTGAATGAATAAATGTAAAGGATTATTAGGAATATCCTTTGTTTCCATCTGCTGCTTTTTGTTTGGTGTTTAGGTGAATTCTCAGATTGAGTTGCTGGTTTTCCAAGTACTTTCCATTAATCATAAATCACCTGAAAACAAGAACGAGAGAAGCTGTCCACCTCAATTTAAGAAAGCATTTGTGTTAATGGGAATTCATGTCAAAAGGATGAGAAGACAAAGCTGGCTGGTTTTAGTTAAGCCTGGATGCTTACACTCTTGTTATGCACAAGTTAAGTGTGCACAGGTGTGGTTTTTAGATGCCCTGATCCAGACAAACCATCGTTTTGTCAAAGGTTTCCCAATGGATAATGTAGTAATAATAATGAAGTTTACAATGCAAAATGCCAGACCAAAATACCAGTTTTAGTCTGCTGTAAGATAAAAAGTGTGGGTGACACAGCTGTGCACACACACGCTCACAAACACACCCATCCTGCCCAGTCTGTATGTCTGTTTGCATTGCTAGCTAGCTAGCTATTTGTGTAGCTAGCTAGTTATCTAAAGCTATGTTACTTGAGGTCAAATGTGTCTGTAAATTGAATCAGTTGAATTGGAATTTTAGCACCCCTCTGCTTGTGTGTGTATGTTTGATCAGGGACCTGGGTGATGGGCAGCGAGTGTGCATTAGTGCTTCTGGCCTTTGTAATCCCAGGAAGCGGAATTGAATTTGACGTTAAGATGGAAAGAATCAATTGTGTCTAATTCCAGTGCACACAGTCTTCCTCTGGGGTTTGTGCTTAATTGCACAGATTGTTAAAGGCTTTCACTCCTTAAACACTGACATACACACATGGATTCAAGTAAATTCAATTATGTTTGTCATGGTGCACGCACCATTCGCCTCTGAAAACGAATCTTTCTAAAAACTCCAGCCAGAGTGGAGATTCTGGAAAACTACGGTTTTGCGTTTGCATGTAAATTGAGATCCACAGAGTTTTATACGCGGGTTGCGGCCAGAGTTTTTAGAAAGATTCGTTTTCAGAGGCAAATTCACCGTTTGCGTGTAAAAAAACGGTATGAACGAAGGGAAATGTCTCAGTTTTTAAAAATACCCGTATACGTGTAAACAGCTGGGCCTATTTTGGAAAACGAAGGGAGGGAAATATGTGTGCTCATGTTCATCTTTGGACTCCTGAAAAGAGGGCTGCAGTCATCAAATGCAACGAGGCCTGAGAATATTGCAACATACTACAGTATTGTTTTGTCACAAATAACTTAATACACCTTAAGATACAGCTCATGAATATGTCTTGTCTTGAGGAATCACCTTATAATATCCATCAATTAACCTGTTGCTGATGCTCTCATGTTTGAACAGGTTGCTCTACTGGAGTGTTACCTAACCAACTCTTTTACAAAGAAATATTACATCTCAGTATATCCGCCCTGGATCAGTGATGCACCCATACAATAAATAACATTATATTTCACTATTTCAATCTCAAATACTGTCTCTGTCTCCCTGTCTCTTTGACTGGCATTCTGTTGCTAGGTGATGAGTGTGAGTGCTTTCACTCCAATAATGTCACATGGTAAGCGCTCTTTTAGGAGAAGGGATAAAAACCACTGATTGCTTTATAGAATAGCACACACAGCCATGCTCACAACTCATAAGAATTGGACTCTAGACTGTGCTCTATGGGTAACAGCCCAGCAGACAGGTGGTAGAGGAAGACTGACAAGTGGACTGTTGTGTTGACTAATCCCAACAGGTCCATCTGATCTGACCATCTGATCTGACTCCCCCATCACACCTAATTGTACCTCTTCTATTGTCACTGCATGCATGCAAGTTGTACTCTGGAGAAAAGCGTCTGCAAAAAAAATACTAAACGTAAATGTACTCCCAGGAGAATAGACATATGTAAACACTCAACAAGTTCAATAAATAGTCCTGGTGTTTTAATTCAAATTTTGCTATATAGTGCGGAGAGCCTTGTATCAATCTGGTAAAGAATTGGGTCATGATTCTTCCTCCCTGTCAGGAGCTTTCAGTGAGGTTCTCTCAAAGTATTTTCCATTCAATACACTCTTGGTGAACCGTTTATGCTGGTTGAAGACATTGTATGTGATGAACAAGAGTTTCAATACAGTTGTCTGTTGATGTAGGCCCATACCATTGTACAGTAAGTGTAGTAATTCATATAATTATTATGTGTAGTGTGCATATGATTCCTTTTCTTGTTCCCACTTTACTTACCCCTAAAATCTGATTTTTCAAATGTTTTTTAGCTATGAAGTCAACAAAAGCATAAACAATGGTGCTAAGGAAAGGTCACAAGGAAATGTTGATTCAAAACTCATTACATGCTTTGTTTGAACAATCATTCATGCATAGAAATCCTGCGAAGCAGAGGTAATTTAATTGTTTTTGTTTTCTTTATAACTTGGAAGTTATTTTCATAGATTTGTAAAACATTTCACTGCTTAAACGACTTGCACAATGCCATTGCCATTATGTCTTGCCATTGCTCCACCTCCCCACTTCACCCACACACATACATGCACACAGGCCTCATTCCTAGCAGTGTGACCTCTTGAAAGTAATTCAGCATAAGATGTGATGCGTGTGACAGTATTTGATTGGTATGTATATGCACTGTAAATGTATATGTGAGAGAGATAGAGAAAAGGAGAGTTTTTGGAAAACTTGACAAGTCGGCATTAGCAGTGACATCATGGTGGCCCTATTTAGTGAAACATTTGGCATTGTTCACAAAGACCAAGAACATTGTCTGTAGTATCCCTCATACATTATGCATGAGGGACTGAAGCCAATGATAGACTAAAAGAGAGAAAATAATCATTTGGCATTGTTCATCCTTTATGGAGATAGTTTGAGGTCTGTATAATACATGACAGGGATATAAAATTAATAGCATTACTATCTGTCTTGTATTTGCCAAAATACATTTTAGAGTGAACAAGACAATTAAAGTTTGAAAAATATACACCTGCAACATCTTGTCTGACTGCTCAGCCCTCTGATGCTGTTGCAGATTCCCTCACACCCTCACTCATACCATCATGGGTTTAGATGTTGGTCTTTGAGCATTTTTGACACTTTTATTTGATTATTTACACTATTAATAACAGGATGGTTATTTAGTCATTTTGATCTCTGTGAAAGTGCTGTCAGACGTCAGCTTATGTACCTGACATGTTGATGCTGAAGATAAAATGTGATTCATGTTCGTGTCACCATCTGATTAAAAAAATGAACGAGCTGGTAGAAAGAAAATGCAACATCGAAAATTACCTTTCTGGCCAGTCAAAAAACATGACTAAGAGCTGTCAAATGAGTGAATACCTCATTGTCATTGCTATCATGCGTCGAGAGAGTAAGTTGGAGAGGGGAGAGGAGAGGGCGAATAACAATGAGAAAGACAGAAAGAGTTGTACTATCGTCCTTGTTTTTTCTACTCTGCTTAAAACCCTGCCTCACTAAACTAAATGCACACACACCCACACATGAAACACAAACCCATAACCTTGACTTCAATTAATCAGCTAATTGTAAATTCAAAGACTAAATGAATATTTTTTGTTTCTCTCCTTCTTTCTCTCACTCAGTGGTTCTTTTATTCCCGGGCCACGTTTGGGCTAGTTAGGGAGGCTCATCAACTGGGTCCGAGACCAACTGGCAGGTAGAGAGAAGGAAAGAGACAGGCTTGTTTAATTTCAGCTCCAATACAAGATTGGGGGAACAGATACAGAAATAGAGAAAAAGGATAAAAAGAGTGATTTTGGCTCTCATTAAAACATTAATTCACAGGGCAACATTTACAGAAAACTCTATCCAAGTCTATTTTTAATCTTTCTAGGAAACTCTCTGGTCTTCATCCTTTGCCAGTTCCACTAATTATAAATCCTAAGGTCTGTAGAAAACTGGAGGCGCTCAATAATTTCACCCATAAGGACTGTAGCCAAATCGGAAGGTACCTGTCTGAACATTCCACCCAGCTGCTCGTCCAAGCTTTTGTTCTCTCAAAGCTGGACTACTGCACTTCTCTACTAATCGGGCATCCAGCAAACGCAGTCTGCCCCCTCTGAGGATCTTAAATGCAGCAGCCTGCCTGGTTTTCAGTCTACCCAGACACTCTCATGTCACTCTGCTCCTCATCGCTCTCCACTGGCTTCCATCATGACCCGGATCAGATTTAAGACCCTGGTACTGACCTACCGAGCAGTGAACGGGACTGCCCCGAACTATATCAAGTCTCTTCTCCGGCCTTACAGCCCTGCCTGCCACCTACAGTCCTCTTCTGACAACCGTCTAGTGGTCTCTCCCCTCAAGACCGCCCGGTCCCAAAACAAGCTCTTCCCCTGTCTGGCCCCCCAATGGTGGAATTAACTCCCCACCTCCATCAGAAACACTGACTGCCTCCCCACCCCGCTCCTCATCTCCCTCCACTGGCTTCCCCTTGTGGCCCGTATCGGATTCAAGATGCTGGTACTGACTTTCCAAGGGGTAAACAGGACTGCACCCGACTACATTAAGTCTCTCCTCCAGCCTTACAACCCCACCCGCCTTCTATACCATCTGGTGGTCTCAAGAGAGCCTGGTCCCAACACAAGCTCTTACCCTGCCTGGCCTCCCAATGATGGAATCAACTCCCCACCTCCATCAGAGACACTGACTGTCTCCCCACCTTCAAGAAAAGGCTCAAGATGCACTTGTCCTGGGAATACAATGGTACTTAGGAATGACTGCTGGACCAGTTAGTTTTCCCCAGGATCACAATGACTCTTATTGAGGGAATTGTTGCCCAAGACTAACTGATTTGCAATTCTCTCTCTTGGAAGTAGCCGAAAATGGCTGCCTTGGCAGCGAGGCTGGCTCTACGCAGGGGCAAGAGGGGGCACTTGCCCCCTCAAATCAAAATTTTAGAAATTGAGAAAGCACATTTTAATACGCTCACAAAATGAACATATTACAAGTTGACAAAATGATCTGTAGCAGAAAAAATCAGCCGAATAAGGGACACACAGCTTCCCTCTCATATCGCTGTTGGGGGGGGGGGGGGTGGGGGGGGGGGTGGGGGGGGTGATGATGCCCCCTTCACATTTCTGACTGCCCCCTCATATATGCCTGTCTAGAACCGGCCCTGCTCGGCAGACTCGGATTCTGTAAATGTAATGTATACCTTCATGATTTGGACCTAAAAAGTCTGCCCCCAGCTGCATCGGTCTCCAAGGATAGGTCATCTGATGGGTCCTTAGTAGAATATATAAGGAACAAACACCGCAGAAACGTGTGAGTGGATCTGACCTAAACTGTCAGAAACCGAGACGCATCATTAAAAGGATTAAAAGAAGTGAGAGAGAGTAGGGGAGAGAGAAAGTGAGACACTTTCGAATTGATGTGGGAATTTCAAAAGATTTATCACAAGGAAAAGCAAAGGTTGTATACGTTTTCTAACAATTCTCCAAGCTCATGTTTTTATGCATACATCAGGCCTACGAGGTAGTTTTATGATGGCGGAGGTGATAATTGTTTGAAACAGAGCGGAAAGTATTAACATTTTTTTGTGTAGTGGTAGATTATTTCCAACACCCCTTTTTCCCTTGTGTTCTACACGTTTGGTCCAATGCATTTCTACCATGAATACAGTACCGCTTGAACAGAAAACCGTGCCGCAAATCTTTTCATTTTTCAAGCTGTGATTTTTCTTAAGAAAGTCAGTAACACAAAAGAGGGATTAGTTTTTTAGCTTCTGTGCATTTCAACTGTACAGGGAGTGGTCTCCGTTCTTCACTCAGCTCTCTCTCTCGCCCTCTCTGACACACAGACACACCCATACTTTCTCTCTTTTTCTAACTCTCTGAAATAGCGCTGTTTTGGAATGTGTTTACTTAGATGAAAGTTGGATTTTGTGTGTATTTGTGACTTTTTAGCCAGGTAGATTGTAGTGAGATGGACTTCAAAGCCAGATGGATCGATTTAGCTGAATCAGCAGACATTAAGCAAGAAATCTAAAAAAGTTTGAAGAGTGAAGATATAAAGCACTGTGTGCATGTGCCTGTGTGTGATCATAGATAATGATCAAGACTTGGAAGAATAGGTATGCATTGCATACTATGCAATAGTGAAATCCCTGCTGACAGTATATTTTTAAGGTCAACAATAACACAGCAGTCATACACACGCTAACATACATGAGGACTGACAAACAACTTCACTTCAATATTCTACCTGTCAACACGTTCCTAGAGTCTAGCATATGTTTCTGAACTGGCCACATCTTCAAGGATACATTTTCGAACTCAACTCTCTTTTATTTTCTGTGGCTAGGTCTTGGTTCACTGTCATAATTTCCATGTGTGAATCAAAGCCTAGATAACTTTGTGGTGAACTGTCAACAGAGACTAGATGACTGACATGGCCACACTTACCCTCACCCACATAGGCTTATTATGATATCATTGGTTTGTGAGTCTAAATATCCTCATGGACCTCCTTTTCAGAGAGAGAGAGAGAGAGAGAGAGAGAGAGAGAGAGAGAGATAGAAGAAAAAAAGACACAGGATAGACACCAAGAGAGGTTGAGTAAGGTGACTGATTTAGAAATGTACGAAATGTACTAAATTTGTGGAAATTTCCCATGTACTCCCATCTGAGGTTCCAATCACCCCCCCCCCCCCATGCTTAGTCTTGGCAGGATGAGAGCAGATAAGGGTGTGCATCATTGACATTGACAGGAGATGGAGGGGTGAGGGGAATAGCGAGGAGAAAATAACAGGTCTTTCTTCCTAGCCGTCTATCTCAGTGCCAAATTTCCTTATTTCCGTCAGACGTGCTGGGGTTAAGTGAGAACCACATCATTCAACATTCAAAGTATCATTATTAAAATCAAATCAATGTTTTAAGTGCCCATGTCAAGACCACTTGTTTAAACCTGTGAAGAGAAAAGAGGAAGCTTGAGGTTTCTCAGTGTCAGAAGGTTGTGTGTGTGGGGATAGTGTGTGTGTGTGTATGTGTGTCTTGATGTTTTGGAGAGGAAGAATGGAGCAAATAGATAATTGAAAAGAAGAAAAAGTGGTATCAAAGTATTGTATTGGGCTTTGAGTCTGAGCCCTACTCTTCTCATCCCTGGAACTGAGTCTCAGTCCTGGAGCTGAGTCACAGTATCTGCTGAGCCACTGGTGTCCCCAACTAGCAGGCTTAGCTGTCAATATTGCAGACATGTCCGCAGGCACACACAGTGGTTTGCTATCACCTCAGGTTCTTAAAAATCAAGTTCTCTAGATACCTAAAGGAATCTCTTCAAACTTTTAACACACACGTACCCTCACACAGACATGCAATTTCACAAACACGAATACACGTGACAGATTCCATTCAGAGGGGGCCACATTTTGCCCAATTGTGAAGCTTTGAATCACCCTCCACTCTGCCATCCCCCTCCACTCCGCACTCTCTTCTCCTCTTTCACTTTCCCCCTCAGCTCTTTAGAAACCTTTGCTCAGGGAAACTAAATCTATAATCAGCTTAGTCTTGTTGATGCATCAGACATTTTTAATCAGCGATATTGAAAAGAGAACAGCTTCCAGCTAAAGGAGCTTGGCAAAGCGAGGGAGGAAAAGGAATAAAAGGGAAAAGGTGGAGAGACAAAAGGATGAAAGCAACGGGCCAACAATTTGTTTCATTCATCATTCCACACAACAGCTTCAGACCCTAAAATCAGAACCTGGGTGCTGGAGTTAGTATTAGCTGTCTGCCCGGCAACTGGGAGATTGGCGATTGCATTGATGGTTTTGCAAGATGAAGACTAGAAAACACTTTGTTTAAGGGTTTACTTAAATTTGCCCTGTGCTGTGTGGACCCTTATGACATCATACTCTGCTCTGGTTCTGTTCATTTAGGCCCAATGAGAGGTTGAAAGAAGGGACTTTGCATACTGTGGTAATATGAATGGTAACATTATTAGAATGGCTACGAATACATTGTTTGTTAGTGAAACTACAAGGGAGGGTGGACTTTCCAAGGGTCAGTGGATGGTTAATCTTGTTACGGTGAGATCACCTTCAACTCCTGTTTTACAATATTTCCTGACCCTTTACACCTCTCCCACCTATGCTTTATTATACTTTTGTAATCATCAGGGGGAGCTGGTTAAACATAGTCGTATTAAGTCGTATCACATAGTCTTTTAATGTTACTGTCTTTTTACTGCGTTTTGCTGTTTACATTTACGTTTCATGTTAGTAAAAGAGTTTTCAGAGCATCTGTAGTGTTCTCCTCATAATCTACAAACCCGCTATGTTGGGGTCTATCACGCTGCTATGATCAGTGACCATGCGTTTTTGTAAAGCTCTCTCTTGGAAGTCGCTTTGGATAAAAGCATCTGCTAAATGAATAAACGTAAACAAATAAATAAATGTAAACTTACAATTTACAACTTACAATGTAAACTTACAAACACTAAACATTGAGTGTGCCAGATTTTGTGTTTCTGTTTTGCTGTCAGAAAGGTTATGATTCTTTCCGGCTTTTTCTGAAACGCTTGAAATGTTGTCTCCTTCAGAGTGACTGTGTTGCGGAGAGGAAGGAACAAGTTGTAACGGTTTACAATTGATTGAGGGGGGTGAAGGGGGAAAGCGGCGTGTGGTGGGTTGTCTTCGCTTTGCAGGGCGATGTTTCTACTCTGTATTCATGTGATGGGCTGTATATTTATTTACACACAAAACCAATGGGCCAGTCCGATCCATTCTAACTTCATTCCTGTGTGGATCAATCAGATTATGGAAAACCAGGAAGGTCACTGTGTGGGTTTATCATACAGGGGAACCACAAGCCTATAGTGTGCATCTGGCCATTTTTTACTGTAGCACTGCCTGTGTGTGTGTGCGCATGCATTTGTGTATTAGTGTATATGAGAGAGAGGTTGCTGATAGTTTAAGTAATTAAGCGTCTAAAGTTTCGCAATGGCTAAATGATTTTCATCACAGTCCCACTGTGTGGTTGATCCCGATCTTAAAAGCTTCATGCTGCTACAAGAATGGTTGTGTGTTCTCTCAGCCACCTCAACATATGACACCTATGTCAACATATACATACAAACCTTGAAAGATACTTACATGCACACACATACACAAAAAGCATGCAGGCAGTCACAAGCACACTCATCTGTCCCGCTTTGTTGTTTACACCAAAAACTTCACCCACAAGTTAGCAAAATAAGTAAAAAACAGACGTCTTTGGGAATCGCTGGTTCTTGTTCTTTATTTATTTTTCTACGTGTATTTCTTAAATAATTTATTTAGGGGGCGGACCCCCTTTGGTCCACGATGATAAAAAGGTTGGGGACCACTGTTTTACAGAACAAAGTTGGATTCTGAAGTCAAAGACTGATTGACCAGAGGGCGTGTAGAATTTAGTGCTAAACCACCAAAGTACTGATGTGAAGGGACTTACTTAATTTATCGGCAATTATGACAGTTTGTCTACAATTGCTAGCCTGGTCAGGGTAATGCTGCAAGTCTTCCAATTATGTTTGTTTTATGTTATATAGTTGTTATGTTATACTTGTTATATGTGATTAAAGTGCCTGCATTTTATGATGGTTACCAGCATGAGTCATATATACAGCACACGGAATTAAAATTGGCCCGCATCAGATTCAAGACCCTGGTGCTGACCTTCCGGGCTGTAAACGGGACTGCCCCGACCTATATCAACACTCTCCTCCAGCCCTATACCCCCACCCGTCACCTACGGTCATCTGCTGACAACCGTCTAGTGGTACCTCCCCTCAAGAGCGCCCAAGCGCAACACAAACTCATCCACTGCCTGGCTCCCCAATGGTGGAATCAACTCCCCACCTCCATCAGAAGCACAGACTGCCTTCTCACCTTCAAGAGAAGGCTTAAAACTCACCTATTTAAATAATTGAATGGCACTTAGGAATAGTATGGCACTTCACATAATCTAATGTGCTTTAGAACAATCTGTTGGTCCCCATATGGTGACTTTCCAGTGTTGTTTGTTGTATCGCTTGCTTTATGTTCACAATTGTTGTGTTATGCATTTATAGTTCTTCCCTTGGCACTTATTGGTTCTGATGATGTATGATTCACGATCTAAAAACCCGACTGTGTTCGGGGTCTTTCACGTTGCTATGCTCAATGACTGATGCTCTTTGTAAAAGCTCTCTCTTGTAAGTCGCTTTGGATAAAAGCGTCTGCTAAATGAATAAATGTAAATGTAAAATGTTCATTTACAATTTGCCTCTTTCTCCCTTGCTCCATTGATGTAGTCAATCCCTTTTTCTCATTTGAAAACGGTTTACTTCATTGAAGATACGGTGTAGATTGACGTTTGATTTAATCATCTTTGCACCATATAAATACTGCATGTACTATGAAATATATTTTTGTTGTTCCAGTTGGCAAAATGACATTTTTACAACTGGGACAAAACCTAGTTTCATCAATGATAAATCTAATGACCAGGACACTGTCCAAGCGTGAGGCCTGATATATGTATCTATGTGCGCGTGTCTGTGTGAGTGACCTTGGAGTCTTGATTAGTCTTTGAGCTCAGGAATAGGAGATTCATTGTATGGTCCGCAGTAGACTTCCTCCACATCTCTTCTCAAGATGTCTCAAGATGGTAAATCACCCGTTGCCTCACCTCTCTCCTGTCCTCCTTACCTCTATTCCCTTGTCTTTATCTTAGGCGCATTCATTCCATCCATCTGTCTGTTATTAGGAAAGATTCTTTTGTTCACTGGAAAAGACTGTGCTTTTTTGTCAAGTAATTGTCGCAGTGTATTCAATTGTTGGAATTGTGGTTTGTTTGAGGCAGCATTGATTGTTATAAAAATCGATGTTAAAGATTTTACACTGGAGCTTCAAGATGGTCCCAGACCCTGTTAAATGCATCCCCAATTCCATAAATGCTAATACTGTATAAACTTCAGCCGCATTAGCTTGTTAGCTCAGCGTATTAGCTTGTTAGCTCAGCGGATGCAGCAAACCTAAAAACATTAGCCACGCATATATAAAGAGGAAGGCAAAGCTCTGTTAACTGCAGGCTAATGTGCTCCTGCATCTTTGTTAGCTGGTGCAGAAAGCTTATGGCAGGCCCCTGCAGAATAGTTTCTAATATTAGCCTCACGGCGCAGACTAAAGTGGCTCTAAGAGGTGATTGCAGGGGAGCAATGGCTATTCACCGGCTTCCTGAGTTTCAAACACACAAATATACACAAACTTTGTGGTCACCTTGGTTGACAGGAGACCGCACTAGACTGTTGGTGGGTTGTATGGAACTGGGCATCTGGCTAAAGATATGGGTGGGCGTGTGTGTGATGGGGAGTGTATAGAGTTGGCGAATGGTAAAGAGGATGGAGTGAAGGAGCAGAGTTATAATCACAGACTGCCTTGGGCAGTAATCCTAGAAAGAGAGATATACCTGTATACCGTAATAGACTTTTACGATGTGCAAACAATTAATGTGTTTTAAATGTGGTTCATTGATAAGAAACATGCTGGGTCATGAATTTATGTTGTCTGCAGGAAGGGTAGATCATTAGGCTGAATTTGTAGAAGGTTGAGAGGCTCTTAAGTGTTTGCAATTGTTGAGGGATTGTTTATAGTGGGGTTTCTGGAGACACAAAGTCTGGTCGGCTTAATATATTTACGACCTGGAGAGGAAGTTCTTGAAAGGGTCAGTTGCAGACTGTACAGTAGGAAAGTACGGTCCTATCAAAACATATTTTGCTTATAGACCTTTTACTTTCTATACCTTTTTGTAGTTTTTTTAATTTTTATTAATTATTCCGACTCAGCACTAGAGTTCTAATCACCGGGCGACGGGAGGAAGGAGCTTTGGGACATCAATTTCCGAGGCTGAGTTGCTTCATTTGTGATGTATTACCTTAGGAGAATGTGAATGGCATTTCAAATGATTGATTGACTGATTGATTGTTACCTACAAATGACCAGATGTGTCTATGTAAGACAGTGCCTGTATTTGAGAGGGGGTCTCTCTGCTGAACAACATCACATTCTGCAGGTGATTCGGTCCCAGATCGCTCTGTTTGCTAATATACTGCACAAAATACATGTATTCATGTATGAACGTATTAATCCGGCATCCTGACTATTCACGTACAAAGTGTCTTCAGGATTTCCTTCACATATTTATTCATATATTGATTTCCTTTATTTATAGTATGGTAATGTTATACACTGAATGTGACATCAGCAGTGCATGTTTGTGTGCGTCAGCGTGTGTGTGTGTGTTGAGAGAGAAGGTGAGATGAATTAAAACGGTGAAAAAGAAAGAACACATTTCAAAAGGTCATAGGGGAGAGTTATAGAGACAATGAGAAGAGAGAGATTACAAGAAAAAGGTAAAGAAAAAGTAGAGTGAGAAGGGAAAAAGAAAGATAGAGGAAGGAGAGAGATTAGGAGGCTATGCCCTCATCCTGTCTCCAGCAGTTTTAAGTCAGGCTCTGGGTCATTAATCAGCCTATCAAAGCAGAGTCTGGGGGAATTAATCGCTCCTACTGAAGAGGAATTTAACACGCGCATGCACACATTTTTGGGTATTTGTGTACACACTCACATGCATGCACACACACACTCTCGCTCACACAACCATGCTCACAGCCACTCTCTCTTATACCGACAAACACACCAACACAGGGACACACACAGCTTATTATCTAAACAGCTCTGTGTGAAATTGCACTGGGTTGATTTTCTGCTCTAACTCCTTTTAACGCAGAGAGACAAGAGGTTAGACAGAAAACGGATCGAGATTCAGAACAGGATCGAGATTCCTCCCACAACAAAGGTACCCTGAGTGGCACAGTATACCGTGTCTAGTGGCACTTACCTATGGAAGGGACTGAAACTAAAGCCCTCTGGCTGACCCAGGATTTGACATTAGAAAGGAGGGCCTTTCGGGCACTATTCACACACGCATGCACACACGTGCGTGCACACACCCTGTCCTTGAGAGTACCTTCATTACACCTTTGTTTGACTGATGATTTCATTCATTAAAATATGGTCTCCACGCAGACAATGTCAATAAATGATGACTGTAGATAGTGCCTCTCTTTCTAAAACCTTTTCAGTCTAACTTTACATCCACATCATATTTCCTGGTTGGTGTGATACCGACACACATCAGAATCAGAATGCACATGATACAAGTCCGGTTGTTAACAACAAGTCATGTGCTACTCGAGTTACTTAATATTGCACACACACACATCGCACACACACACTGTCCTCCCTAACACTCATGTCTTCTGAGTCTGACAGATTTGTCTCAGGTGCTTGCCAAGGGTCACTGCCCTTGGAACCAACTCCTCACTTATCGGCGCTCCAGGAGGTAAGAACAAATGAAAAGAGGATGAAAAGAAGGGAAAATGATTAAATGCAGATGGAGGTGTGTGGCAGGTGGTCAGAGTGTTTCACCTGCCTGCAGGCTGATTTAAGGAAGTGAAAGAGTGAGCAAGAGAAAAATGAAGAGAGAGTGAGAGAGAGCGCAACGGTCACTGAGACAAAGAACATACATTGTTTTTCTCTGCTTTGAGGCTTAGTAATATAAATAGACATACATGGTGGCATTCATGCCAGAAACAATGTTCACAAAATGTGCTGGATTCACTTAAAGGGCATACTCTTTTCTCACGCACTCTTTAAGAAACCTCTTTAAACGGGAAAAGGGATTTTGTTTAGCATTTCACATTCACTTTGTTCCGCTAGACTTGCCACCATTCTCCTTCTCGCCCCAACCCCGTCTTTCACGTTTTCTTGTTTTTTTTGGGGAAAAAAAGACACTCAGAGAGACAGAGATGTGTTTACCCCTGCCCCACAAACATACACACACACACACACACACATACCCACACAAACCTTGCAGGAAGCCAAGTTAAGAATTCAGCACAACATACGATGAAGAGCCTTTTCCTGTTTCTCTCCAGTTGGAAGTGTTCAAGCTTTTTTAAGTGTTAGCCTCACGCTCTATCTGCGTACAGTACAGTCAAAAGTGACAAAAAGAGTATGTCGTCTTGCTAACCAATGTCACATTAAAAGTCACCTCTGCTAGTGTGTGCAAATATGAGTTCCTTTCCTCCTTCTCTACTTCCCTTCTTCCTGCGTTCCTTTCTCTCCCTTAACAGAAGAGAGACGCTTGCGAAGATCGAAAGGGTGAGGTTCGGGAGGGGAAGGGGCTCGGTCAGCACTGTTTTTAATACTTGATGTTAAGAGTCAGTAATCACCACAAGCTCCATTTTATTGACACTGCACTCATGGACACTGCACTCCACAGGAGTGGGGAAAAGGCATGATATATACCACACCCTCCTCCGTCTCCGTCTGTACGGCCTCAGATCTGCTGGGGCATTGGCTTCAGATGGCTGTCAGATCTCTGAACGACAGACACAGGGCAGGAGAGGGATGGACGACGGGTGCAGGATATCAAAGCAGCCCAACTTCATCTTTCACTGTGAATGGAAGGTGTTGCATCACTTTTGGGGGTGGGAGGAGGATTGGTTGGACAGTTATTGATTGAGAAGCACGATTTCAGTCTGCTTTTTTCAGAAATAACACCCTTGACACTGAAACAGAATATATAATCTGGCACAGTCTTCTTATTAATCATGTTCTGGCATACATTGGATTATCTCATATTCCCTTTTTTAACAAGAGCTTGTGGAGCCAGGCTGGGGTTGATTACCATTTGCTAGTAGTTTTACATAGCCGTAAGGGTAGTTTGATTTCCCTCTCACTGCAGCTTAACCAAATTATCAAGTGCCAACTGTCAGTCGAATAAGTAAACACGCATCTGTTATCCTCAGAAATGTTCATGCGAAATGTCTGAAATCTGAGAAAGCCAACCTGGGATCAACGTCTGATTCAAAATCCCACTGGCATAAGAACTGCGGAGGATGGGGGAGGGACACGTCCCCCCCAATATTGGAAAATGCTGTATGTGCAGGGGAAACAAAGTGTACATTTGAAAATTTTATTTTGATAACACAACAGAGAACGTATCGTGTTTTTCCATCAAATCTGTCCCCCCCCACACACAGTTTTTAGGTGGCCAAGGTGTGGCCGCTCCAATTTGGAAAAAAAAAAAACAGATAAGGAGTTGGATAAGGAGTCAGATTTGAGGGGGCCTAAAGATGGCAAGATGCTATATAACTCATCACAGTTTTGCCTTGCTCTTTGGATTGTATTCAAACTAGCCCATGAGCCTAGGAAAAAGTGTTTTCCCCCATATGTGAAGTGTTTATCAGCTTGAGCCAAACAACTTATATTGAATTCTTGTCTTTGACTACACAAGAAGAAGCCACTTTGCCGCTAATAACACCTAGCATATTTACATTTAGTCATTTAGCAGACGTTCGTATCCAAAGCAACTTAGAGCAAACACAGGAACATTCCCCTGAGGCAAGTAGGGTGAAGTGCCTTGCCCAAAGATATAACATCATCTTGACACAGCCCGGATTCAAACCAGGGACCTTTTGATTACCAACGTAACACCCCAACCGCCTATCACATGACTCACAGTATAACTGTCATTCTCTTTCTGAAGGGTTTCTTCTCCCTGGTGTTTCGGTCACAAAAATGGGTAGTAAAGTGTCGGCCATTTTGTGAATTGAAACAGGGTTGTAAATAGAAAAAGAGTTATGCCAGCGACAAGCCTTTCCACCGTCTTGTTTTCACCATACACACACACACATGTGCACACATACACACATGCACACACTCTCAATTAGTTGACAGTATTTCTGCCAGGCAAGATCAAACTAGCACAAATGACAGTTCGTATTAAGTGTATCTATTTGAATCCAGTGTCCTGGTGACCTCAAAGAAAAACCAGAAGGGAAATCCGTTTGTCATTAAAACTGGCTACAATCTTAAGTATTATATGTAACTAAGCATGAGCCCAAGTGGTGGGACCCCTGCTGCTGCTTACATAAAAGATGGCGACCAATGCCAAGCAGAGGGTTACCCAAATATGGAGATGGGAGAATCTTTTTTTCCCTAATGAGCAGGATCGCCCTTGTACCCTTGCTATGATGTCATGGATCCATTTTCCTTGGGGAGAGCCCGCTAACGTGTGCCGCCCTCTGAAATACATGAGGGATTCTGATTATCGCATGACATTCCAACCTGTGCATGCATGTGTGTGTGTACGCGTGTGTGTGCGTGGATGTGAGCCACTAATGAGGGAACACACAGATGGTTCCACAGTGAAGAGTTGAGACGAGGGTTCAGTGTGTGTGTGTGTGTGTGTAATTTTGGTGTGCGTTTGTGTGTGTTACCTTTGGCTTATCTGTGGTAGTTATCATGTCTCAAACTGTAATCCTTTTTGGATTGTGATGGGAACATTATCTATCCTATTCGACACGCTCTCAAAACAACACGTACACACACATACACACACACACACACACACACCGGCACTCCCCAAACAGGTTCAGCCTCATTGTCACAGCAAAATAAACAGCAGGAATTCTGTCCGACACACATATACACCCTCAGGGAAAGATTAGGAAAATCAAGATCACTATTCTTCAGCTAGTGTTGCTGACAAGTACACACAAACAAGATTTGGGGAATGCAGATCAAATGGTTTGGTTTGTCAAACCAAAACCAGCCACAAGTCTTGTGTTTACCACGCAAAGAAAGGTAGTTTATTTTAAGCATAAAATGTACTTGTGGTGACGAAGACTGGTCTGATAGAGAGTAACACATACACACACTCGGTAGCGAGCTAAAACATTCACATGATCACCGCTAACACAGTAATTTTACTCTGCGGGCGTTGCAAATGTAATTTTGGAACCAATCAGCATTTCGCTTTTCTACTGAGGTAAATGGAGGGCCATACATAGCAATGTAGTTCTATATAAAAGGAGTCAAATAATCATATGCATTCGAAGCGTTGTTTGGATATGGTTAAAAAGGGTGTGAGGGAGGAAGCAGATAGGAAAGGAGTGGACAGAACACTGGCAACAAAACAAGTAAACGTTTCTATAGGAAACAGAGAATAGAGGCAACAAAAGGAAGAGAGGAGAGGGAGGGAAGAGAGGGGACTGATAATTACAGAGAAAAAGAGAATAATGGAACGAAGTTTAAAAGATCTGAATAGCACACGATCGCACGATTGTGTTGGTGTGCGCAAAGGGTACTCGCGTCAAGCATTCGTGCACGTGTGCTCCACCCCGAGTGTAGGTGTTTAATTACTGCCGTTGCTACAGAATCAAACCTAGCAGCCCACAGGCCCACTCCCATTGGTTGTTGGCAGTTTGAATAACAACACAAAACTGATATCTAATTGGTCCAGTGCGCCTCCAACGTGCATGCGGGCATGCACAGACACGCTTGCATCATCTCGTTTCTGTACACATGAGATTCACGAGCTGGGAGAATCCCCTCAACATGTATCCATACACTAATTAAAAAGGGCTATGTACCATATTCCTCTCTCTTTCTCTCTCTCTGCCTTCCCCCAGTTGTCATTTCCCTTTCCTTTACTTCTTTGGCATGTGTCAAGTCCTTGTGTGTGACTCATACAGTAGAGTCCCATACATAGATTCTGCTGACAGTACACCTCAGGGTAAATCAACAAATACACACACAAGCATATGCACACACATAGATATATGGCCTTCTGCACACCCACACACAAACACACACACACATACTAAGCCAGGCACACAATGATGAATGCCGGTTTTAATAAATGTAAGTATATAAAGTATAGAATTGCCTGTGGAATGACCTCCAACACACTACCTCTGATGTATTGCTGTAGATACAGACACTGATAAACACACATAACATACTTATACTGATTTCATGGTGATTTCATCACACTTTGACAGTTTGGCAAAAATAAGAAAAATTATCTGAAAAGTACAAAGTATTTCCTTTAAGAAAAACGTAGAATTAAATTAGTGTGTCAGTTTGTGTGCATCAAGGCAGAATCAAAACCCCAGTTGAAAATATTATTAAACAACTTTTGTTTTCTGCCCGCCGGCATGCTTTAGCTTAGCATGAGAAAGATATCCAGTTGCTTTTTAGTGCTCAGTTTTAGCGCACTAGACCTCTCATGAGACAACATTAAATATTTCCATAGCTTAAGTGAAATATATAAAGAAAACAATGCTGAAAAAAGCAGGCCAAATTATTTGTCGCCATCTGCCCTAAAAAACTACATTTTACCTTGCATTCACTGGTGCGTTTTCACATGGAATGTGAAAGCAAAATAGCCTGTTTTTACACGGTTCAAAGCTATAAAAAGGCTCATGTGAATGTACGTACTGTTGACAAAGACATGGAAATACCTAGCAAGCGTTGATGTACATGAGCACTGTGATGGATCCAAAGCTGGACAGGTTATAATGGAGAAATTTACCGCTGGGCCATCTCACTGTCAACTTAACCAGCATGTGCATTGGGAGATCGTATGTGTGCTGGGAGGTCCTAACACTGACGTGTAACGCATTCACTGAAACAAACGCACATTCAGACACACGCATAACCTCTTATTCATTACTCACCCTCATATGACAGGATAGGATCTGGCATAGTTGACGTCGGCAGGACTTCTCTGTGAGTTTTTCCTTGTACTGGTCATCATTTTGCTCTCCTTCATTAAACCTGGAACACAAACACACGCGTGCACACACGTGAGATGAATCAAGACAGGGCAAAATTAATGACACATTGCAAGAGGTGAAAAATTGTTGAGTGACAGTGAAGTTCCAGCTTGTGTGTGTCTGTGTACAAGTCCCAAGGCAAGACAAGTCCCAAGGCCATGTCACGGTCCTAACACTGATGTGTTTGTATGTTTGTCCATCATTCTGCAAGGACTTTTGCCAACACATCTGTGCATCCGAGTGTAAGAGGCAAACTCTTTGGACCCAGGAGACTGATCGCACAGAGAGAGCTTTTGTTGCTCACATTAGACTTCACTTGTTGGCCTTGTCCTGCCCCCTTCCCCTCTCCACACACACACACACACACACACACACACACAAAAACACCTCCGTTCATCAGTCAAAGACGAAGACCTTTCGATCAATAGTGTGAGATGGTGAGGACTGATTGGATGGGACGGGAGAACAGGAAGAGAACATTCATCACCCCCTTGACACCAACACCCCTACCAAGCCCCCTCTGGTACCACGCTCCTCTCACCCTCTACCCCTTCGCCCTCCATCCCACTTCAAACAAAACAATCCAGAAATCCCTGAATTATTAGTCCCCTGAAGAGAACATGAACAGAACTAGCCTGACATTGGACCAAAACCAGTGAGAGAGTGTCTCCGCAACAGAGCTGTAGTGAGTTTAATAAACATAGTTTGATGCCTGGTTGCTTATGTATGTGCCTGAAAACAGGTGTTGGTGCTTTTGTATGTGTGTGCTTGTGTCCTTGTACATATATTTATGTGTGGGTGTGTCTTCGCGTTTCGGAGTCGTTGAAGAACCAGATGCTTTAATAAAAGCTCTCACGCAGGGACAGGACCCATCAACGAGCAGGAACCTTACGGTGCCGTCTCCTGGTTGCAGATAACAAAGAGAAACTGGTGTGTAGTGTAATGTTGTATTCTACATGTATTTAGGGACACGGTAAACATCCATTCGACTGTCACTCAAGTGCAGAACATCTTCGCTAGCGAGAGGTTCCCATTTGAGACATCTTCCATATGTTGTGCGGCATGTCCATTTTAAGGACAGCTGTGTTATATATCATCCGCAGCCATTCATCGCTATGCTGCCTAAATTTCTCATGTCTATCTGGCCATTAACGAAGGTCAACAGTTCTGCTGCACGTTTGGCTTTTTCAGCACCATGGAGAGCACCTATAAACCATTACTACTTGTTCGCTCTACTCTTGTGCATGGTTTTATTGCAGAAACACTATTATGTGTTAATTTGCCGCGTAAGTGTGGCACCTTCAGGGTGTCGTGCTTAAACTTTCACCCATGCGTGCAAAAGAGAGGGAGCAGAAAGATGGAGAGAGATTAGCACACAGAAATTGACAGCAGAGACTGAGAGAGGGCGATAGAATAATACAGAAAAGGAGAAAGCGACAGTCAGAGAGAGAGACAGAGACACAGAGAGAGAGAATTTTCCGGGGGCATGACAATGCTGCCATGTTACATAAGTACATCCTTGTGTCTAAGAATCATATGGAAATACTCAAACTCACTCAGAATACAAATTTGTTCTTATTCGCCATGCAAGTTACACAAACACAGAATTTACTTGGATTTACAGGATGGAGCAGACAAAGAACATATACGAGGAATAATAAAGATGAACAAAAGCCATACAGGGTATATAAACTATAAATACAGTAATCCCTCGCTATATCACGGTTCACTTTTCACGGTTTCGCAACTTCACGTTTTTTCTATTTTTTTATTGTGCATTGTGTTCTGCATTCTGATTGGCTGAAACTGTCTCTCGGCTTCTTCTCTACCTGTGCGTCAATAACGTAGCGGTTTACTGCAATACTATATGTACTGTACACGTGCAAAACAGCTAGCCAAATGAATTACACGTAAATGTCTCTTGTACAAGCAAATTCTCTTAAATTCTCCCTTAACCAATAATGTCGACAAAACGTTCTGCACCGACAAAGCCACCTGTGGTCGGGCCCAAAAGGCAGAGGAAGACAGTCGCAGAAAAAGTTAAACTTCTGGACATGCTAAAGGAGGGTAAAAGCTGTGCGGCTGTAGGTCAGCATTGCGGAATGCATGAATCTTTAATTTAAATTTAATTGTACAGTATAATAATTCACGGATTTCACTTATCACGGGTGCTTTTTGGAACGTAACCCCCGTGAAGAAGAGGGATTAGAGGGAAAGAACAAGGTACAAAGTATACACACACACACACATGCACGCACACACACATATTTCCATTCGGCATTAGCATGCACTGCCTTCACCCGCCCCCTCCCAGTCAGTGGAGTTCTTTGTGTCCCAGTCCTGTCCTCCCACTCTACGTGACCTTTGCTCATTGACCCAGGGTCAACCCTCCACAATGCTTCAACCCAACTGATACTCTTCTCTTCTCCAACCAGCATCTTTTCATCGCCACCTAATCTTTTCCCCCCTTTATCACCGCTGTCTCCTTTATCGCTCTCTCTTCTCTCTCTTGCTGTTGTTAATTTCATACCCTGCTCACATGTCCCCTAACTCTCCTCCTTGTTTCCCTCCTCTTTCTCTCTCTATTCCCCTCCCCCCATCCACCATTCGTTTGTGGCATTGTGCTAATGCATATTCATGTTGACCCCTTTGGCAGTCTGTCACGGAGTTCACTGCTGTGGCAATATCGCAGACACACATCCACACACACAAACACGCACACACGCACTGACACAGAAGGTGACAGTGCAGAGAGCTGACCAAAAAGACCTGACGTTAAAGCTGTTATTAACCAAAATTACATGCTCCTTAAAGGGTGGCAGCCATGAAATGGCAAATTAATTTCCTGTCATGCTTACCTGTTATGAATCATTTTAAGTGGGGGCAATCACTTCAATGTTCTTTTAGGATACAGTAATTTTTTACAGATAATTGCTGCTTCGCAAATGTGTCTGTGTATCTGGTTGTTGGTGACGGATTATGACTGTTCATGTATTCAATCTATGAGTGTATCTAAGACCTACAGTACGTTCTCCATTTCTTTTTAATTATTTTCTTCTCTCTTTTGTTCTCTCTTCCTTAGCACCTCTTATTATATATCTATATCTCTCTCTGCCCCCTTCCCTCTCCTCTCAGCAGTTGATCGGACGTAAAATTCTGCTCTCTCCGTGCAATATTCTCCCCAACCCAGTCAGCTCTCTCCACCCCCGCTCTCGTCCCTACTTCTCTCTCTCTCTGTATAATCATCATGTAGATGACTTCTCTCTTTCATCTCGGGTCATCGTCCCCCCAGAGGGCCAGAAAATCCTCTTCTATGACTCACCTGCCAACCGGCTTATGAATGTGCGTGGGCGTGCATGGGCACACGTGCGCTTGCGTCCACACAAGCACAGCGGAGTAGTTAAGATTGTCTGATGGTATGTTTGACAATGCGTGTTTGATTTCGGTGCTATTGAAATAAAGTGCATTGTGTTTGTTGTATTTGCACGTCTCACTCTCTGTGTGGTGGTAGATCCACACGGGTGCTGGAGTTTGTGTTCATTCCTAGCACGGTATAGAAACTGCTGGAAGGATATTTCTGTTGATTGTATTTCTCAGTTATACCTCTCAAAGTTGTCAGTGTGAGGCTAAGTCCTCAGGTTAGCGTGAATGAAATGGACGTCAGAACGTTTCACGCAAAGCTGAACACACGCTCACACACAAGGCAACATACAGGGACATCATGTGGCGCAGTTGGTTAGGGTGTCGGGTTAGTAATCAGAAGGTCCCTGGTTCGAGCCCCGGCTGTGTCAACATGATGTTGTGTCCTTGGGCAATGCACTTTACTTGCCTCAGGGAGAATGTCCCTGTACTTGCTGTAAGAGCGACTTAAATCCGATCCAACTTTATTTCTATTGCACTTTAAAACAACATGGTTGACCAAAGTGCAGTACATATTAAAAACGCAATAAATAGACACACACTATACACAGTAAAAACAACACAACAATAGGTAAAAAACTCAACAAAATAGAGACACACTGTACACGGTAAAAGTCAACACATCACGGAAAAGCTAAGGTAAAAAGATAGGTCTTAAGAGCCGACTTAAAGACGGATATGGACTCTGCCCCCTACGGTGCAGGGGCAGCGCGTTCCATAGTTTGGGACCCGCGACAGAGAAGGAGCGATCCCCTCTAAGTTTCCTCCTTGATTTTGGGAACACTAATAAGGAGTGATCTGCTGACCTTAGTGAGCGCACAGGGGCGTAGGGCCGAATCAGGTCTGACAGATACTGAGGAGCAAGTCCATGAAAACGTTTAAAAACAAATAAAAGGATTTTAAAATCAATGCGATAAAAGACAGGGAGCCAGTGCAAGGATTTTAGAACAGGCGTGATATGATTTCGCTTTTTGGTTCCGGTCAAGAGGCGAGCGGCCGCATTCTGTACAAGTTGTAGCCGTGCAAGACATTTTTAGTTAAATGTCTACATGTAAATATAAACCACACACACATCCAAACACGCACCCTCCACAAAAAAACACCACACACATACAGACACAAACACAGAAAAGTGCCGCTTTACGTGATATGTTTCTGTAGCTATCCAGAGCTTAATAGGATCGGATGTAAACAAGGGTTGTGTTTGCAAGACGGAATTCTGCCCTGAGACACTGTAATCACTGCTGTTATAATTGCATGATGACAGTCTCAGTTTCTTACACATTTTGTTGGTGTCGCCCCCACTAGACACCTGAATGGCCATGATTCGGAGTGTGTTGTGACAGTCTGTATCCAGGCATGCGCTAATGCTTGCTTGCCACTAATTCAGGATGACACGTTGTGTCTATGCAGTACATGACTCAGATATCCTCTTCTATTTCGGGCTTGCCTCTATTGTATGTATGTGTGCATTTCAATGGAAGCACTATATATGTTTGCTTTACTAACTGCCTTGTCATGGACTTTGATCGACACCTGAAAGATCCAGGAAATTAGTTGCATAATAGTTAACACCAAGGGAGCATACCGTACGCACACAGAGACACACACACACATGCTTAAACACACACAGTCCCCAACAAACATACAGATTGACGTTTTTCATAACAGTAAGTCCCTACGTGCAACCACTAAACGGATAAGTTCACGTGCAACTCGAAAGAGCGACGGCTGTAGTCCCCCGATGCAGAGAAAAAAAAAGACAAACGGTGACAGGAGCTTGTATTCGGCTTCCTGGTTCATGTCCCCATTGCTTTGACGAAGGAGAGGGAGGATGGATGAGGCTGAATGACGGACAGGCGAGGGAGAGAGGGTTTGTCGTGGACTGTCACACTTGAACGTGAGAAGGGAGGGGCAAGGGCGACGGAGGCGAGGTGTGGGCGGCAGAGGGTGGAGGAGCAGAGAGGAAGAGACAAACAAAAGGATGGAGAGAATTTCCTGTGCCTGTTCCTGAAACATCACAATGAGTAGGACTCCACTCCTGTCTTCCTTAGTTTGTGCAGAGTGTAAAAAGCGAGTGCATCCGGAGGGTGCGCATGCGTGGGAAAGAGTTCAAGATACAAGGTGGAATTTGGAGTCTACAGGAATCTCCCATGCCCCATTGAGCCTGTGGTGATAGTCAAAAGCTGCCACCAGTTTGAGCTCTGGGACGTTTGTGTGCGTGGACTGCCTCACAAATTGCAACACAAATCTATAAAGATTTGAGTCTCTCCTCACTCCTTTCAGTATGTCTCAGTTCAGTACTCGCTCTCAACTTTCTCATTCTAAACAATTCCCTATTTCTCTGTCATTTTGTTTCACTGTCTCTCCCTTTTCTTTGTTAACCTTTTCTGTCTGTCTACAGTAAGTCACTGTTATTATTTTTCTGTCGCTCTTTGTATTTCTCCCTCTCCTCGTTGCTCTCTCTCTTTCTCTCCGCCTCTCCCTCCCTAGCACCAGGATACAATCACAAATGGAGAGGTGCATGGTTGAGAAACACAATAGGGAACGGTCTACCTATTTATTTAGGTAATCATCTCGTAAATAGAAAGTCTATAATTGCTTTTTGTTGTCTATCTTCAGAGGCTTATAGAGTTATAGAACAGAACAGAAAAATGTCTCACAAATAATCCTCAAATGGTTACAATTGTAACTACAATTGTGTGAGGGAGGGAGCGATGCAAGGCCGCTGCAATTTTATTCTCCTGTTTGGAAAAGTATGGTATGAGACAAGAAATGTGTGAGCGAGAAAGAGAACGAGACAGAGCAGAGAAGTGAGTGAGCAAGAGCGAGGGAGGCCTTGGCATGGTGAGGTAGGATCGTCCTGTGACTCAAGCCACTGCCCAGGAGACAGTGGGAGGGCGGATTCCCCCTCAGGGCGAGTGCTCATTGGCTGTGGGCGCAGTGAGGGGAGTGCCCAGAGTGGGCCGGGATCAGCTTCCTGCACTTTGATAGGCTGGGAGTTATGACTTCCCGCCGTGAGTCAGCGTTGCTCACGGCAATGGCGTGCCTTTTATTCTGGGATGAGGGTAGTTGGCATTCTGTGGCGTGCATGTCCATGTGCGTCTGTGTGTGGGATATAAAGTTTAAAGGAAAGAGAGAGAAGCTTCAGAAGTACTTGTGTGTGTCTTCTCCCTTGTATTTAAAGTTCAAAATTAGTATGTGTGTGTGTGGGAGTGTGGGGGGATGGGGGGGTGTGATGCGTTCAAGTGTGTGTGTCGGATTTGCGGGGATTCCTTAAATAATCCAAATGAAGGTCTGGATTAGAGCGACATGCATTCGTAGCACAATTCCACCATGCAACGTTGAAGTCCTTACTGAGAAGAACAAAAAAGAGTGGAGAAGAAAAGACCATCCAGTAATACATACACACATACTCACACACACAAAAACACTTTTTGGATTTGAGGCTGTAATGCCATGTAAATTAATTTGGGCAATGAGGAATAGGGGATATCACTAGACTCACTAAACAACACTACGCACTCTTTGTGCGTATGTGTGTGTGAGAGAATATGCATGCGTGTGTGTCTATTTGTAGGTGAGAGTATATAGGACTTTGTGTGAATATGTGTGTGTATGTGTGCTTTTAATCTGACTCCCTGATCCTCTCAGTGGAAATGTATTTGGTTTGAGCACTTTTATGAGGTTAAGTCCACAATGCAGTCCAATCCGGAGGAAATTATATGATCTCACATCAGGGATGTCACACACACACCCACGCACACACACACACGCACGCACGCACACACACACACACACACGCACACACACACACACACACTCACTACAGTGGACTGGTGTTGACATCCTGATTGTACCTGAAAGTGCAGCTGTACAGTACACACAGTACAGACACACATCTGCCCCCCACAGTTTAAGATGTACATCTCTTCAGTAAAAAGTTACATTACTTGTACAATTCGGTATGCCACAACACATGACCAGAACAGCCATCACACACACACACTCTGTAGTCTAACGCTCACAGACGTACGCATACGATCGCACATACTAAAAAACGACTTATGTGTGACAGCTTGACAAGGTTTCCTTCAGTTTATTATTGCAAGACATGCCCTCAACATTGCATCATCCTCTCCCTTCCTCTTTCCTTTTCTATCGATCTTTTAAGTAGTCATGTGGCTGAGCGTTAAGGAAGTCAGAGTAGTAATCAGAAGGTCCTGGGCCATCATGATGTTGTGTCCCTGGGCAAGGCACTTCACCCTCCTTGCGTCAGGGGGAGTATTCCTGTACTTGCTGTAAGTCAATCTGGATAAGAGCATCTGCTAAATGACTAAACATGAATCCATATCTCCCATTACCACACACAGACGCACACAACCTCCACCCACATCCGCTCACACCTACAAGCAGTACGCACATGCCTCCTTGCTGATAGTCATGACGTGTGCCAGCATCAAAGCAGCTGATGGGAGAGGGAGTGATTGTGCTTTTTTGTCCAGCCCTGACAGTAAAAAATAGCAACACGTCACATTAAGCATTTGAATCTATGCCGTGTTACATTAATGATGTTTGAATGTGTTCAAAGGACCCTTTATGACAGATGCCTGTGTGTCTGTCTGTCTGTGTCTGTGTGTGTTTGTGGGTTGGCGGCACGGGGTTGACAGCAAGGGGAGTCAGCAATCATCATGCACTATAATCCAGACATGGGATACCTAGCCTTGAAAACCCACTGACATCAGTCCCTGTCTGGTAGCTGTTGAACTGACACTTTGCTTCAGGCCTGGGAATGATCCAGAACAATGGGGTTCGGTCTTGTCATGCACCATTACCTTCACCCTACATCAACCATTTCGCTGTGACCTCCCTCCGCATGCGACAGGACATCCTACATGTTCGCCTTCATGAGAAATGGAGTGTGTCTTGTATGTGTGCGCATGTGACTGTAGAGTCTTGTATTCGTGTGTGTGAGAGAGTGTCTAGTCTTACTCATCATCTTGAGCATGGTACTAACTGGTGTCACTGTTGCGTTCAGTCAAACAGTCTCCTGTCACTGTGTACAACTCAACAGCATAATTACAATGATTACCATAATCAGACAACTTACTGTCTCTACATCTGATACACACATGCACGCTCACACACACAAACACACACGCACACACTAAAAAGTAAATGACAAAGCCAGACAGTCTAATCTTCTCAAATAGAGGTCAATAAGTTAACCCAGTTATCCGCTCTCTTTCACTCTCCCCCTTCATCTCTTCATCCCTCTGTCCCCGTGTGTCCTGTCTGTCAATCTCTGGCTGTGTCAGACTATCTCCATACTATGAACACAGTCCCCTTGTTCCCACAATGCACCGCACTATAAGCTCTTTCCATAAATAGAACAGCTGGGGAAACCTCTTCTATGGTGAGTTTTGGAAGGGGAAAAAACAGACGCCACAGCCACACAGTCTCTTGAGAACGTGCAAAGCGCAAGGTGTGCAACTTGCACATGCCTGGTAGTTGACCATACGCTCTAAAGCACCCAGACATACACACGGGGCAGGACAAGCTAGTTGTGAAACATCCAGGGTCTCTAATCTCTTTTCTTATCGATCTTAATCTGCAGAACCTGGATTAAATGTGGCACTGCGACTCAACTGCAACATTCTTCTGAGCGAAGAAAGTAAGACGAGTAAAACACGGTCTCGTGGACTCACCTCATCCTTTTTCCTCGCCTTCCCTCCTTGGCTCCTCAGTTCCTGTCTCAGAGACTAAAGCTGAGCTGAGCGATTGCGAGGTGATGGGGGTGGAAACATTTCTGCTTACAGGGCTAAATTTCAGCCCATTAGCCCTCTCTCCGTCTCCTACTGTACTTTCACTCTTTCACTCCTTCCCTCCCTCACTCCCCCCCCCCCACCCGATGCTCTTCCTCTTTCCCGTTACTCATTGTCTCTCCCCCCTCTCTCATTCACTTAGCTGTCTGTCTCTCTTTCACAGGGTTCATTATAGACACGCGTACACCAAACATGAGTTTCACCAGGCTGCTGAAAACCATCTCTCCCTCTTCTACCATCTTTGCCCCCCCCCCCCCCCAGCCCCCGCCTCTTGTTCCTCCGTTCCCTCCAGGGACAACAGTAGGAGAAGTAGGTCTCATAAATGAGAGGTGGGTATTCTTGCTTCGACAGTTTTGGGCTAAAGTGGGGAGGTAGCGTGGAAAGGGTTGCCGGGTCCGCTGGGAGGTCTTTAATTTCAGATCTTTGGTGGTGTGTTTGAGTGTGTGTGTCACCACATGAGATTTTTGTTAGGGACACCATCTGGCCACAATCTCACAACTCACCCTGCGTGACTGATACTAGATAAACACATGCACAGAATCATATACAAACACAAAAAACTCAGACGCCACAACATTTATAAGCACCACAACACACATACACAACACCCACACAAGTAACGTCTAATGATTGTAAAGTAAGAGGGCCGTTAACAAGCTAGTAATAGAGCGTGTGTGTGGGTGAGACCTACTTGTGATGTCATATATTTATAGTGTTGCTATTAGTGTTACTTATGCAATTGTTTACATGTATTCTCTCTGCAAAATTCAAATTCTGGTCATAATGGTACTTAACCAGAGTTTTGTTGACAAGAAACATCTAAGGATGATGGTAATCTGCTTTGTGGTAGTAAATCGATCTAAACTGAGATCTAAACTTAAATGACTGAGAATAGATTGTGTTTGGGAGAAGTAGAGTATTTTCCCACAAACCTATTCTACCTTCAAACCTTACTGGTCAACGACAAAGTGACCAAACAAGACCTGATGAGAGAGAGACCAGATACCTAGCCATTTATGGCTAATGAACTGGGGTCGTGTTGAAACTATCAAGACTGACAGTAATTTTTTTACGTGGACAACTCAAACACAGAGCTCTTCTCAAGCTGACAGCATCTTCCATTAGACAGGGAGAGATGTGTGTGTGAGTTTATGCGTACGTGTGTGCGTAAGTGAAAGGAACATATATAGTTTGTTTAATTTTGTTCTGGCCCCCTCCTTTTTTGTGTGTGTGCGCACGCGTGTGGATGGGCGGAGTTAATAGACAACTACACTCACCTGCTGCAGTTCTCCAGTCAACCAATTACTTAAACCATGCTCTCCATCCAAACATTGCCAGATTGTTACTCCTATCACATGATGAACTACTAGACCGCTGTGCCACTGAGTTCAGACTTTGGCCAGGTACACAAGTAAGCGGATATTTTTATAAACGCAGATGTGTGTGTGTCCCACTGAGTCTGTACTGTGTGTACTGTACAGCTGCACTTTCAGATACTATCAGGATGTCAACACCAGTCCACTGTAGTGTGTGTGTGTGTGTGTGTGTGTGTGTGTGTGTGTGTGTGTGTGTGTGTGTGTGTGTGTGTTTGACATCCCTGACGTGAGATCACATAATTGTTAAATTGCGGATTTAACCTCATATCCACTGCCCTCCATTTTATAAAAAAAGTATTGCGTACACATTAAAATATTATTTCATCCACACAAAGCTGCACAGTTGCACTCTTGAGCGTCATTATAAGCATATATAAGGGCGCATATATGATATTTATGCATTAGTTGTTGCAGATAGTGATGTTTGGGAAACACTGGTTATTTACATTCTACATTTACATTTATTCATTTAGCAGACGCTTTTATCCAAAGCGATTTACAGCAAGTTCAGAGACATTCTCCCTGAGGCAAGTAGGGTGAAGTGCCTTGCCCAAGAACACAACATCATGTACCCACAGCCGTGAATCAATCTCAAAACCTTCCGATCATGAGCCCAACGCCTTAACCTGCTGAGCCACCTGGCTCCCAATTTATGTCCACACTCGAAATCTGAGTTTATGCCAAAATCCTCAATTTGGTCGGGGTTTTCTAAAAGCTCAGTTTTGAATAATGTAATCCTGCGGTTTCCTCTGGATGACGTGCCAAATTGTAGAAAAATATATTCATTTTATCAGATACCCGGCTACATGTGGACAAGGCCTTGTGTTCTGCATTCTGATAACTGATTGTCTCTTGCGTTCTTCAGGGTTCCGTTCAACACTCCAGTACCCCACTGCCTGCTACCTGCCTTACTTTGTGTTTTGCCCAATACCTGCCGTTCATAGTGTAAACTCTGTTCTTGGGAATAAATACGCTCTCTGGGAGTTCGGGTCTCAAATCCTCTTTTTGGGTCCACACAAACACAAAAGGCACACACATACACACACCCTCAGACACACACACCAAGAAGAGGATGGGGTCTGGAAAACATTAGTATTATTAACGTCCAAAAAGAATGTTAATAGTTTTAATTTTTTCTTGTTTCAGAATTGTCTTCCAACACTAGGATATTTTCTGTGTCAGCTTTTTGCTGTCTACCAAGTTTCTAAATCTACCGATAGGTAGTCATGAAGTGGTGACATATATTATCACAGCATGGAGTGCCATAAAAAAGACAGATGCCATGGGAAGCACATTAGAATAGCGTTAATCTGTGTTGCAATCCAACCAGAATGACTGTCTGGAGAGAGGGTGTGATTCTCACACTCACCAGTAGAGGCGCTGCTGTCCTCATTCCTCTCTGGAAGGACTTCAACAAGGAACAACCTTGATGTAAAGAGGTCAAAAGGTTATTTTGATTAATATAAATACATTTTTGTTAATTATATTTTTGTTATTGTGCATTGTAAAAAAATATATTGCCTGTGCATGCGTGTCGAAATCCGAAAGTACCCGTCAACATTTTTGCGTCTATGTTTGTTCTACGGCTTTTACCTCAGTGTCTCAAACCTCCCCACGCCCCCCTTCCCCCCCCCCCCCACACACACACACAGATGCACGCATGCATGCATGCACGCACACACTTCCTGACTCTTTCGGCGCACTGTCTCCCCTGAGTGAGTGAGTGACTGGCGGCCCTCAGAGACACCAATACAGACGTCTCTTCAGGATGGAGACATACAGACCCCGCCCCACCCAACCTCGCACCCCCATCTACCCCTGTGCTCTTGGGATTGGGGGAACTGGGGCAGGGGGGTTGGGGGTGGTTGGGGGGGTGGAGTAGCAGCAAGGAAAGCACTTAAAGCTTCTTCACTTCCCATCCCTCCACTTCCATAGCTGGCCGAGTCTGGCTCATGTAAGCACAGCTGATGCGAAAGGTGGATACAGGAGGCTAATGAGACAGAGAATGTCTTGGCGTGTGTGTGGTATGTGTGGCATGTGTTTGTGTGTGAGCAAGTGTCTGCACGTGTGTGTGTGCGTGTGCGTGTGCAGTGTGAGAGAAAAAAAAAGTTTGAAAAGACTTTCGCAACTTGAGCTGTACTTGTCACTTTCAACCAGTTCTTCTTGTTCAGGTTATTTGAGCCTTGTGTGTATTGTTGCACTGAAGGTCTCTGAACAACAGAATATAGGCTTTGGTAGGTTAAGTCTGGTAGGAGCCAAGCTGGCCTTTGTGTGAATTAAGTGGAGGATTGAGAGGAACATGAAGATGACTGTCAGATGAATTAAAATCCACAATAGCATAAAGAGATTTGTTTCAGATGTAACTGTGTGTGTGTGTGTGTGTGTGTGTGTGTGTGTGTGTGTGTGTGGGTGTGTGTGTGTGTGTGATAAAGAGAGAAAGACAGCAAGACAGACAGAGAGAGAGAGAGAGAGAGAGAGAGAGAGAGTCTGTGGGGAGTATAGTGACTGTCTTGTGTTGGGCTGACAGGTTTGGGAGTGAATGATGGCTTTTCATGAAGAGCATGACAGATAGCTTTACAGCCTACCATCTGCTTCAGTCTCCTCAAACCCTCTCTGCTTTGGAGTGTATGTGTATGTGTGTGTCTGTCTGTCTGTATGAAGGCGATTAGTGTGTAATAAAGGGCAACAGACCAGAAAGGTTTGAGTGTGATTATGTTTCCTCTGCCTGTCTGCACACTTGTGTGGGTTAAACGTGTTTGTTAGGTGTGTGTGTGTGTGTGCTTACGTGTGAGTATCTGCGTGCATACATGTCAGGGGTGGATCTACGGGGGGGGGGGGGGGGGGGGGGGGCTTGCCCACCCAGCTGCCCACGTACTGTTGTCCCATGACCCCCTGCCAAGACCCCTTGCCCCCCCCCCCCATGTAAAATTTTCTAGATCCGCCCCTGATACGTGTGTGTCTGTGCATGGGTCGGTCGTTGTGTGAATGTGTCGTTGAGTGTGTCTGTCTCTTGCCATGAGGTGTTATTTTGGGATCTGGGACACGAGCTTTGTCACAGATTGTATATCGCCAAGGGCATCGTGGCACGATACTGCCGAGCAATCAAAAATAAAACACCTCAATCATACCAGAGCTCATCTCAGCCCACACTGACTCAGACTGGTTGACCATGAGGAAAACAAAACGGAACTCTAGAAATGTGATACAAAAGAGGTTAGAAACATGTTTCTGTTTTGTTTTTAATCCGCAGCTCAGAAAGTAAATTGAACACAAAACTATTTGTATCGAAACACTAACAGTACTACGTGTATTTATCACATTACACATGTCTAGATAAAACAGGATAATGGAGGATTCACGCGTGCCATTTGGTGATTGAAATTGTCTAGCAGACCACGAGTCTGCCCTGGCTCGCACGGTGGGCTGTGTTGCCCGCTGGAGGAGGCGCAGGGGAAGGCACGCGGGTAAAGCGGAAAAGCGCGTTTGTCGCTGGCGGCTCGTTGACTGGTGCAGACAGATCGAAATAAGCTGTGCGGATTCGCGGGTCAACCGCCCTCCCCCTCGCAGTTTTGAGTGCAGTTGTTTCCGTATAAATAGGTAAAAATAAAAGCATGATCAAGGTGTGTTTCACTCCAAAAGCGACAGAGACGGGGAGGGCAAGCAAACGGCGGGAAATTGTAGCATCCCGAGTGCCCTGCCCTCTTTCTTGTGCTGCCTGTCACCAACAGATCTGTTGCCTCACGAAAAGAAGCAAAACCACATGCACGCTCGCACGAGCCCTAGCTTCTTTCCCCGAAGCGCGCTCCCGTTGCAACAGCGCGCTCCTCGTCCTCCTCTTTCTCTCCTCCTCTCACCGGCCAGAACTATAACGCAGGGTCTCTCCCCACCGTCTCCCTCTCATCCTTTCGCCATCACTGCATCACTCCCCTATTTCTCCTCAAGCTACTTCCAGTGACTTATGAAAAGGAGACAGCAGATGGAAGACTCCACGCTATGATCCACGGAAGACTGCTGCATCGGACAGACATGCTATTATAAAGGGAGAGGGGTGCAGTTTCCGGCTACACTGTTGAGCGTGCGCCCTGGGGAAGCGGACAACCGAAGGACCTGCATTTTAAGCAAAGCTGACGAGAGAGAGAGAGAGAGAGAGAGAGAGAGAGAGAGAGAGAGAGAGAGAGAGAGAGAGAGAGAGAGAGAAAGGAGAGAGAGAGAGAATTGCATTCCAATCACGTCTTCATTTTCTCCGCTCTCTTGCCTCAGAGAGCGAGAGAAAGGAGAGCGAAAGAGAGAAAGAGAGAGAGAGAGAGAGAGAGAGAAAGAGAGCGAGAGAGAGAGAGAGAAGGAGAGAAAGAGAGAGCGAAAGAGAGAGAAGCGAGGGGGAGAGATCCAACAATTCTTAAACTAGTCGCTTTTTTTCCGGATGCTCTTCAATAGCGGTGTGGAACTAAGGTGAGCAGTGTGTTCGTGTGTGTGGTTTTATACCGTGTGCTTGGAAGTGACCCTGGACTAATGAAGGAAGGAGGACGATTTGTTTGCGATGAGACCGAGAAACAGGAATACAGATCTGATCAATAAGCATTTGTCTCCTTTTTTCAACGGTTTCGCCCTGCTGTCACGACGAATCTGCAGTATGCTTGGCATGTATTTTATCAACCTATCTTTGGCCTATTATTGTGTAAATACATACGATCATGTGACTTTTTGTTTTAAATATAGCATATCATTTTGCCAGTAGGATATATCCCACGTTGGAGATAACTGTTCATTCGTCTGCAGTGTTCCTAGTTGTGCAGTTTTTTTGACTAGGATGTGATATTCATTCCAAGGCATATCTAACCCTCTTTCGCTTTCTTTTCCCTTCTCTGCCCCTTTTCTGTGCGTCTCCTATATCTACCATAGCCCGCTAACGGACGTCATCCAGCACTGCCCGCCGCCCTTTACCACACGGGCACCGCACACGCAGGAGATGTGAAGTTGGACCCCATTAAACAGAGTAGGTATCTCGCCAGATATTCCCGGGATCGCGTGGGGTACACACCGTTTTTACCCCCAGGCTCCAGCTATAGGACGTGAATAGAACAGCGGCTAAAATACCCTGAGATGTTTCCCTATGTGGGCTTTTACGCAGTGGGATTCTTCAAGCTTCGCCCGGTTGCTGTTTGCCGCGCGTCTGGGGATTTTCAGCACCACCGAATCGATGGACAGCGACTGAGAGCGCCTGTGTTTTGCGCGTTTGGATATTCAGCAAGCCTTTCTCAGGGACAGCAACAGAGCTCTGTGTGTAGCCAGTGAATGTGTGTGCGCAGCCTATGTTTGTGTGTTTGCGTGTGTCTGTGTGTGTGTTTGTATGAAGCCAAGCAGGGGCGCCAAGACAAGAAACAACATACAATGTGCGCCATTCATTGGTGCGCGCCGACACTTTCTATTCTCAACCCTGTGATCGTGAACGAAATCGTTTCACGAATCATTGCAAACATCACTACTATTATTCATTCGATGGGATTATTTTAGCATTTAAAAAAGCATGGAGAACTGAAAAAAGCACGGGCACTCTCAGTTTAAATCAGACCGCACTATAGTCACGATGAATCGCTTGGGAGAAGCAGTGTTTGCAGACCATATTTCTTTTTCCCAGTTTATTTCATTTCCCAGTTCCCATTTATTTGATCCATAACAGCCTAAACAATTCCATTGTTTTAAAAAGATACAGTATTTAAAAATGAGCCTGAAAACGTTTATCGCCGCCCGAAACATCATCATCCTATTATCACGGAATCTGTAAATGGTTTATGCTTTTTGTTTATTCTTAGTCTTTGGTTGCAGAGTAGAAAATTCCCACTGCTAATCAAGGAACCGTATCTATATGTATATATGGGTGGAAACACGGGAGTCGATCCTAATTGTGATGCGCTCGGGACGTCCACTGTAAAATGTCCTCTAGTCAGTCTGCTGAAATCGCACTGTCATTAATTTCCACATCAACACAGCGAACTCTAAGCCAACTATCGGTCTCAGATTTTCCTGTATGGAGGTCGGTAAACCGTTATGTAATGCATATCGAGAGCTCCCTTCCTAACCATGCTTATACAGTCTCATGCTGTTGCGTTCATTTCTGATTTCCTTTAGGCACATCCAACCCTGATTCATTACGACCTTACTCGCACATCACCGGTAATGGATGACGGTTGCCGTCTCCAGAGACATTATGGGTCCATTAAGAGTTTAGAGTTGTAAGCGTTGTTCATTATGCTGTAACATCGGTGTACACATGGAACTATCACTATGAGTAGGCAACACTGAAACCTTGTCAATGTCAAAGTGGGAACTCCCTTCACCCAACTAACGCCTCCTCCTTTCTCTCTCCTTTTGCTCCCTCTCCCTCCTTCTCCTTCTCCTTCTCCCTCTCCTGCCTACTTGCTGTCTCTCTGGTTTGCCAATCTCCCACTGCCCCCCTCTGTCTCCATCTCACACTCTTTATCTTCATCTCTCTCTCCTCTTCCTCCTCCTCTCACTCCCCGTGCACCCCCTCCCTCCAACCCCACCCTGGAACCACCCCTCCCCCCTCCTCTCTCGTTGCAGTGCTGTGAAGTGGCCGTGAAGAGCCGTGACTTCCTCCCGGGATGCTGTGGGTTACCTTGCTGAGCACCATAGCCCTAGGATGGACCACCCCGATCCCTCTGCTGGAGGACTCGGAGGAGATCGACGAGCCCTGCTTCGAGCCCTGCTACTGCGAAGTCAAGGAGGGCGTCTTCCACGTCCACTGCGACAGCAAAGGATTTACAAATGTCAGCCAGATCTCCCAGATGTGGACACGTCCCTTTAAACTCAACCTGCAGAGGAATTTGATGCGAAAGCTTTACTTCAACAGTTTCCAGCATCTTAACAACGCTCTGTCCATCAACCTGGGCAACAATGCCTTGCAAGACATCCACGCCGGGGCTTTTAATGGATTGGGAATTCTCAAACGACTTTTCCTGCATGAGAATAAGCTTGAGGTTTTCCGAAACGACACGTTTCTGGGACTGGAGAGCTTGGAATACCTGCAGGCGGACTACAACGTGATCAAACGCATTGAAAGCGGAGCTTTCCGGCACCTCCACAAGCTCCGAGTGCTCATTCTAAATGACAATCTGATCCCGGTGTTGCCCAGCTACCTGTTTAGGTCAGTGTCGCTGACTCACCTGGACCTAAGGGGCAACCGGTTAAAGACGTTACCTTATAAGGGCACACTGGAGTATGTGGGGCGGAGCCTGATGGAGATTCAGCTGGAAGAGAACCCCTGGAACTGTGCATGTGAAATAGTGCAGCTGAAAACCTGGCTGGAAAGAATCCCGTACACAGCACTGGTGGGCGAGATCACTTGCGAGTATCCTTTCCACTTCCACGGGAAAGACCTGCGGGAGATCAAAAGGAGCGAGCTGTGCCCGTTACTCTCTGATGCCGAAATCGAAGCCAAGCTAGGGATCCCCAGGGTTCCATTCAATAACGAGAACACCTGGCCCACTAAGCCCTCGTCCATGCTCTCCTCCTTCCACAACACTGCATCGTCTGTGGAGTATAAAGAGAGACCCGGGAAGCCCACCAAGCGGCCCCGACCCACTAAGAACCCCCCTACCCCACGCCCCATCTACCCAGGCCTCAACCAGCCCCCTGTGGCTGGCTACCAGACTCGACCCCCCATCCCCATCGTTTGCCCTAATGGATGTACCTGCAACCTGCACATCAACGATTTAGGGCTGACGGTGAACTGCAAGGAGAAGGCATTCCACAACATCTCCGAACTCCTGCCACGTCCCCTGAACGCTAAGAAACTGTACCTGAGCGGAAACCTCATTCAGAAAATCTACCGATCTGATTTTTGGAACTTCTCCAGTTTGGATTTACTGCACCTTGGGAACAATCGGATATCCTACGTCCAGGAGGGTGCGTTTATCAACCTGCCCAATCTGAAGAGTTTATATCTGAACGGCAACGACATAGAGAGGCTTACTCCAGGCATGTTCAGAGGGCTGCAGACTTTGAGCTATCTTTATTTTGAGTACAACGTCATACGGGAAATTCAGCCAGCCTCCTTTTCTCTCATGCCAAGCCTCCAGCTGGTGTTCCTCAATGACAACCTACTCCGTTCCCTCCCCACTGACACCTTTGCTGGCACAAGCCTGGCCCGCCTGAACTTGCGCAACAATTACTTCCTGTCCTTGCCCGTGCGTGGCGTCCTCGAACATTTGGACTCCATCGTCCAGATAGACCTTCACCAGAACCCCTGGGACTGCTCGTGCGAAATCATCCCCCTCAAAAACTGGATGGACAAACTTTCCTCCGTCATCGTGGTGGGCGATGTAATCTGCAAGACCCCAGAGTTTGCCTTCGGCAAAGACCTACGCTCGCTGGACGCCGAGGTAATCTGCCCTGAGATGAAGTACCAGTCCGGCCCCTCCCCTGCCCTGCCCCCTGGCGGTGGAGACCTGACCACGGAGAGCCTGGGTCTGGGGGAGGCCAGGGGGAGGGGGGCCGTGCCGCTCTCTGTTCTCATCCTCAGCCTCCTCATACTCTTCATCTCAGCTGTGTTTGTGGCTGCAGGCCTGTTTGCCTTCGTCCTAAGGCGGAGGAAGAAACTCCCATTCCGGAAGCGCTCTGAAGTGGACCTCACAGGCATCCAGATGCAGTGCCGGATATTCGAGGACCCGCCCAGGCAGACAGCTGGGGGCGGGGCCAGTACGCCGGAAAAGCCGTCTGGTGTACACGCACATTCTCACGCTGGCCACACGCACGGTCATGTCTATGACTACATCCCCCACCCGGTCACTCAGATGTGTAACAACCCCATTTATAAGCCTAGGGAAGGGGAGATAGGAGAAGAGGACGGGGGACAGTTTTCTGAAACAAAGGAGAACAACAGTAACTATAGAACCCTGCTAGAGAAAGAGAGGGAGTGGACCCTTGCTGTGTCCAACTCTCAGCTCAACACCATCGTGACGGTGAATCACGCGACCGCGGATCTGTCTGGGTTTCACGAGAACGGCGGGCTCTGCCCAACTGTCATAGACAGCCAGAGACCCACACCGACCGTCGGGTTCGTAGACTGTCTGTACGGGACGGTACCGAAACTAAAGGACATGCACGTAGCGCACGCACACCCTCCCGGTATGCAGTATCCAGATTTGCAGCAGGACGCGAGGCTGAAGGAAACGTTGCTCTTCACAGCAGGGAAAGGCTGTTACGCAGACTCCTCCCAAAGCGATTACCTCGAGTTACGGGCCAAACTCCAAACTAAGCCGGATTACCTCGAAGTCCTGGAGAAATCATATCGATTCTAACCCCCCCCCCCCCCACACACACACACACACACACACACACGAAAAAATATCAAACAATAGGCCTAGGAAACACAAAACGTATTCCCTTTTTTACCATACCTGAAAACAAAACCACTGAACGAAAAATACAAAAATGTACCTAAAAAATCAGCATGATATAAAATGAAATATTGTATTACAAGTTCTTTCCCCCCAAAATCGCTTTGGAGGAGAGGGCATTCTCAGATGTTTCAATGAAGTGCCTTTTTTCAGAGTAGCCAGCAACGATAATAACCGTTATTTTTCTACGAAACAGATAGGTCTATATGCCCAGGAGAAATAATGAAAAAAGAATGCAAGGAAGAGGCACCGGGAAATCTCAACATCCGAAATTAAATTCCATCAAAACGAGCTCTCTTTAGTGCTCTCTGAAGGTGGAGTTATCAAATGCGCAGAGAAGCTGGACCTCTCCGTGGCCGTGAATCTGTCCCATATATTTCACGTGGATGTACAAATACCCGGAGGCCGTGCACACGAGGTTTGTAGGAAATGAATAACAATTAACAATAAATAAATAAAAAACGAAAGGAATTGCAGTTTGCTGCATGCACTCGCCCCACTGCAGGAGCGAGGGGATTGGCTCCGAACTACCACTCACCTATTAATAGAGATACTGCAACGCATTTACAGTTCAGTGTTCTATTTAATTTTATAGATTATTAATATGATTATTATCAAAGAGGACAACTATCGATATCGGGTGCTTCTCTCATAGACGGGCTCACCGATGGATGCTAGACGTTTGTGAATATTCCTGTATGATGACGCTCAAGGTTTCTGGGATCCCACGCACTTAAGACGCATCGCTTCTGGATTACCATCATCACCACTAACGCGGCTTTGTAGGAGGCACTTTTAATGTTTTCTCTCTCACAAAGATTTGAAGAAAAATGTGCATATATATTTATTCTGTAATTTCAGTGACAATTTTAATTGTAAAGGTCATGTTAAATCAATGTATAGTGATTATCCGTCTGGTATAGCCTTCTTAATAAAACTCTTCAATCCAACAGAAAAGGGTGCCACCGCGGACAGGTTTCTGAGCACTGTGGTGGTCGTAGGCTACCAATGGGGTATGATACTTTGCTCTTCATGCCACTTGAGGCACACAAGGTGTTCGGGGTTCGTGTAAGAAATAAGCCTCGTTGGCTTAAGGCTTGGGACGGAAAACGTTTGGTACTTCTGGTAAAGGCGCTAGACCAAAGGATAGTTTCGATGGGGGGGACAGTGCAAGAGAGTGTCAAGAGAATAGGTGAATGAATGAGCCACCTCGCTGTAATACTAGCTAACAATGTGCAATCGGATTCCGTGTAAATTGTATCTTAATAGTTCATTAGAAATGAAGTGCGTGTGCTCGCACGCCATACCCACTCTGCTCTCTGAAGAGGTAATGCATATTCTGTCCGCACGAGGGCGAGTAGGAGATACACAGTTTACGTGACAATAAACATCGTAAATGTGTGAGATTAATGATGAGGCAACAAATTGAAAAGCTCTAAATTAAACGTGGTTTGATACTGATGCGCTATATCAACGCATTTATGGTTCTGACTGGCTATGGGGAAATACTATCAATGGGTTTGGTTTTGGGTTTTGGTTTTTGTGTTGTAGAGAGAAAACAAGATAATTGCATTACATATCAAAGAAAAGACCCAAATTAAAAATATATAGTACCTTATTTGACGTTGGTTCCAGAAAGGATAAAATAGGAGGATAAAATACCAAGTGGTATGCATCAAGGTATATATATATATATATATATATATAGAAGAGGATTTAGTGAAGGTTCTTGGTCGATGTTAATGTATGGTCTTTGATGGGAAGTTCTTGAAGGAATCACTTGGTCATTGTTCCACTACGATCATAACACATACTGTGTGTTTGTACCATGGCTATTCTTCCCCCTTGTTGGACAATCATCAGTCACAAGTGTGAGTTTGGATAATCGCCTCAGAGACAGGATATTGTCAATACTGTAGCAGCATTTACACCATCTTTATTTCACGCACAAACACGCATGTACACACGTGCATATCAACCTACACACGCAATCCACACACACACACACACACAAAAACACACACACACACACCCATCCACACACACACACACAAAAACACACACACACACACCCATCCACACACACACACACACACACACACACACAAACAAGCTCCCTCCTCTTAAGCCTTTCAACACGTGCACATGAACACACACGCAAAAAAAGCTACACAGTCCTCACAACCAGGAGAGTTACACTATACTCAGCAGTTTTATGCATGCACTCAGTTTAATTAAAAGTGAACATGCATTCTTCTATTTTAAATGCAAAAAATTTCAATGCTCAATATTTCTACTTGGTTAAGGGAACATGGTCCAATATTTTCCTAAATGTCCTGGGTTTGATTGACCCTCCCTTCAATCTTCTACCCCAAATGAGTGTTGAATCTGTTCTAATAAACCCTGATGTCTCATACTGCCCTGTCTAGGTTATTTTGTGCTGAATGAAATATCACTGGTAGCCTGGAGTACAAATATACAGAAACTGTGAGAAGCCAGGTATAAATTCCTCTTAAATGCTGTCTGTGCTGGGTAAACACAATAAATAGTCAGTTTTTTAAATTGATTTGAGGTTGAACTGACATTGAAAAACAAAGAGCTAAAACCTATTTTTTTTCCATCTTTGTTTTGGAAAGATAACCTTACATGAAGCAAATGCGTGGACGTTTGAAGGCCGAAGCTTTGGGTGGAGGTTGAAGCCATCCTTTATCCCTCCCCGCTAGCATGTGTAGGGCCAGTGTTTTCGCCTAGCCTCCTCACCCCTGGGATTTATATACTCTTGGATCTAAGTTTGGGGTTTTGTGGGTACTCCCATAGCAGCAGCAGGCTCCATTGTTTGTAATTGTGCTCCATTGTTTGTAATCTTGCAAAGTAGATTGCAAACCTTCATTTTGAATGTTATGAAGCTCAGCAGAAGTTGTTCTCCATCTTGAGTTGGGGGAATGGTACTAAAGGGTGAACCTAATCTGGTTGGCTATGACTATCCAACTCAAGCTTTGGATGATCACAGAGGAAGATTATGAGATAGATGATTAGTTGCTCATTGTGTCTAAATCTGCTGGTATCTACAGTGGTTATCAGATATGTAGGTATCTAATAGTTATTTTGGTCAGTAGTTTTACTGGTATATATTTGTTAGGTCAACTATTACGTATCTAGAAGTTTTCCTGGTTCGTAAAGTAGTCATTCTAGTACCTAGTAGTTGTACTGTTAATTACAGTGATTATATTGGTATCTACTCCAATTCTACTGGTATGTGGTTCCAAGGTCATTGAAGCTTAGTTCTTTTAGATGTTCCAGGCCAATCGATGTCTGTTTTCTGAGTATTTGTTTGTTTGTCCGTGGGCTTCTACAAGCCTAATTAGACCAGATCTGAAACACTTAAGTTGGGTGAAAGAAAGAGAAAAAAAGAAAGAGAAAGAAACAGAGTGATGAGAAGACAAAATAAGCTTAGGAAGAAATGTCAGCACATGGGAGTTGAGGAATCGTTGAGGTGGTTCTCAGAGAAAAGAGGGGATTCACTCTTTTTTTGTGTTCCTGAAGAGGCTGTAATTGTCCAATTAACACAGCTGAAGATGTGGAGAAGAGAGCAGGTGGTGAATGGGCCAGGGAAGAAATGAGCAATGTGTGTGTGTGTGTGCATGCATAGCTATATGTTTTTGTTTTTTTTTGCACTTTTGGGAATATTCTCCAAAGTTTGCTGAAAGAGCCAAAATTCTCAGAACCACTCAGAGCGCTGAAATGGCAGTATATACTAGTTTTTGGAAGTGTACTATGGATTTGTTGTGGGTTTATGTGTGTGTGTGTGTGTGTGTGAGGGAGAGAGTATTTGTTAACGTGTCAGCCAATTGTTTGTTTTGAAGGTCCTGCGTACTGATCTCCAATTATATAAAAACGATCTTAATCATAGGATTTGGCGATATGGAGTTTGTGAGAATTAATATGCCGTTGTGCTTGTCTGACAAAGAGTAGGTTATGGATGGGAGCATGACATTGGTATGAACTAAAGATCTTTCTCTCTCTCCTTTATGTTATCTGTCTCTTTCCATTGCTGTCTTACTCTTTCTCTCTCTCTCTCTCTCTCTCTCTCTCTCTCTCTCTCTCTCTCTCTCTCTCTCCTCCTCTCTCTCTGTCACTATCAATTCTCAGAGTGGACACGAAAGATGGAGAGCGTGAGTAAGTGCCAGACAGAGGGAGCCGAAGTAGGAGGTGAGAGTGGAAGAGCGAGCTTGACAGAGAGAAGGGGAAACAGTAATATGATCAAGACTGAGGGACCGAGATGGCGAAAATGAGGGATAGCAAGACATAGAGCAAGAGGGATACACAGATAGAGGGGAGAGACAGAGAAAAAGAGACGGGGGGTGGGGGGGCAGCGATAAAGAGGTAGCGTAAGAACGGGGTAGAGGGAACAAGAGAGCCCTCTCCAAGGTTCAGAAATGGTGCAGGGATGGGAGAGAGAAAGTGAGGAGAAAGACACGCAGCCAGCCAGGCTGTATCCCTCCTCGGGCTGGTGACCCTGATGAAGAATGTGTTTTGTCCGTCTCTTCATAAACTGAGTGACATTGCAGTTGAGTTTTGGGTTTAATACGTACTTAAGAACCTGCAGATTGAGAGAAATGATCAGACCTCTGGCAACAAAATGAAGACAGTACAAAGCTTAGGTCTCAATCATGCCCCTCTCCCGTCTGAAGGCAAGAGGACATTCTTTTATAGGGCACAAGAATGTAAACATAGATAGTGACAGTCAGGCTGTAAGGACGTCACAACAGTCTTCAGAGAAGGTGTGTTCAGTAGTAATTAATATAAGTACACAGGAAATCCAATTTCTTCCACACCCCCCGCTGCCTCAGCACATTGGCTGGGTCAGCTGTGGCTGTACGGCACCAGCAGCGCAAGACGGAGGGGCAGGACACCGCCCACCCCCCCTCTCTCCTGCAACCCTGTCCCAACACACAGGGACCCCCAATGTTCATTGCACCTCTTCTATCTCTACTCATACGAGTTTCTCCAACAGGGCCCTGGGCTTGCCAGTGCTGACGTGGAGATAGTAGATGGGTATTGTCTGTGTAGTGGTGACCTGATGGTAAAGTTTAGGTACAGTAGTGGACTAAACTCTCTTTTTTCTGGCTAATCACACTTATGTTAACTAGCTTTGACCCTAAGAAGCTGTCTGGTTCATAGATCAGTTGGTTTAGTCATTGTTATGCATTATGCATAATGCATGTGTGTATGGATGACCTCTCTCTATATATATATATATAGATATCGCTCTCTCTCTGTCTTTTACTTTCTCTTTCATAAAGCTGTGCTTCCTTTTTGTCTAGTGGATATCGACATAGCCTGCTATCACAACTGCTAAGAATTACATATTCCCACAGGATAAGCACGATTTTCAAAACAGGGCCCTTGTTGTCAAAACACTACACACAATTAGAACAACCACACCCACAACTAGCAAAACACTACAGATCCTTTGCAAAACTAAACACTCTTGTAAAAACTATACCTTTCTTTTGAAAAACCACACATTGTTACCATATGAAACACACATTACTTCACATTACTACACCTTGTTTGCACAAATTACACTCTGCTGTGATAAACCTAAAACAATTTTAGCATTTCTACTTCCCTATGATTAGAGTAGGCTACTATGAACAAAGTACACATATACGTAATCTAAATTCACCAAACAAGACCAATGTTGCAGACTGAAGACACTCTTTCTCAACATGCCCAAAATGTTGACATGGAGATTCATAATACTGTAACAAAACGTAATTTTACGCTTCATCTACGTAAATGAACTCATGCTGGATCTCCTCTCCATCCATTCGTAAAAACCCCTGAAAAACAGTGGCAGGCAAAATTGTTCAGTGTAGATCTAGTATACACATTACAAGACAGTATGCAAGATCACACTGCTAAAGTCAATACATACCTCTGCATAAATCATGCCACGGTAGCTTCACCCTTTCAGAATTGCGCTCAAAAGGCACTTGATAAAGTTACTTCATTTGAACATGATTTTTTTTTAGCAGTCACTTCTTTTCCAAAGCAATTTACAGTAAGTACAGGGACATTCTCCCTGAGGCAAGTAGGGCCCAAGAACACAAAGTCATTTGGCCACAGCCGGGGCTTGATCTCACAACCTTCCGATCATGAGGCCAACGCCTTAACCCGTTGAGCCATCTGACGCCCTGGTTGACAGTGTGGTCAAACAATGTTGCAGCAATCTCACTTGTCAGATTCAGTCCTCTGAGCACCTTCTTGTCTTTCTCTACCTCTACCTCCAGCACGGCCTCCATCTCTTGTTCTCCTCCTCTTTCTCCTCGTTCTCGTCCTCGTTGTTCTCCTCCTCGTTTTACTCTTTCTCTGACTCTGTCCATTGTGCTTGAAGACCGATGAACTCACCTGCTGCTTTTTATGGTGTTTATACACCTGATTGGTGTGTCTACAATTAAGCAAACAAGTGTTTGCACACCTGATGACTGTGTTGAACCAATTGGTTGGACGGTGTGGTAATTTGACAGTCAGTGCTTTGGTATTGCAATGAAGTAACTTAATGATAGATTTTTGTGTGTATGTATGTTAAGTGTGTTTTGTGTTTTGCAAATCACTGTGTGTAGAGTTTTGCAACAAGTGTGAAGTTGACAATGTCTTTATAGTTGTGCAAATATGGCTGATGTTTTGCTTCTAGGGTGTAAGGTTTTGCTAATAGTGTACTACTTTTAATTTTAGTGTTTAAGCAATCAAAAAAACCTGTAAATGCCAGAAGGCCAGAGTTAAAACTTGCAGCTGAATCTCAATGCATATAGGCGTGAAAGTTCAGACTATTTAACATGTCTGGCTTGGAACACCATGTGCACACCCCTTCATTGTTGGATGCAATTGTAGAGAGACTTTTGCACCCTGCAGTCACATCACTGCCTGTAATAGATTAGTCTTAAAGAGGAGGGGGGGTAAGGAAGGGGGGTGGGGCAGTGGAGAGGACGGCATGGGGGGAGGGTTAGGAGAGGAGAGCGAAGTAGATGATGTGGCGTGAGGGGAAAGAAAAGAGAGGAGAGTCAGCTGCAACGTGTATCGATTGATCATCTCAGATCCTCTCCCCCTTTCTCTCTCTCTCTCTCTCTCTTGGTCTCTCGGTCTCTCTCTCTCTCTCTCTCTTGGTCTCTCGGTCTCTCTCTCTCTCTCTCTTGCTGGTCGATTGGAACGAACTCGCCCGCATGAGGGAACTGATTTGGTGCCAAGTGTGTGTTTTGTTTGGTCGACATGCATGACCACGTGGGGAACAAAGACTTCTGCTTGCGCAAAGGTGCTACCTCCTGTGTGTTATTGCCAGACTTGTGACGGTTTACTCCCAGTGTTATTTGCTCTGATCTACTCTGAACAGTTGAGCTCAAGTTAATTCCACGGTTCATGTCGTTCCAGTTGGAGTACTGTTTCTCTTGTGTTTAAGTGATCAAAAGGTACCTGGTTCGAACCCCGACTGTGTCAACTTGTACTTGCTGTAAGTTGCTCTGTATAAGAGCATCTGCTAAATTCACATTTAGTCATTCAGCAGATGCTCTTATCAAAAGCGACTTATAGCAATTACGGGGACATTCTCCAAGAGGCAAGTAGGGTGAAGTTCCTTTCCTAAGGGTACAGCGTCATGCTGGCATGGCTGGGATTTGAACTTGCAACCTTCTGATTACTGGCTGTAGCAACTTGACGTTGTGTCCTTGGGCAAGGCCCTCACTCTACTTACCTAGGGGGGAATGTCCCTGTAATTGCTGTAAGTCACAAAAAAATGTACATGTAATGAAAGTGTACATTCAAATGATGTTTTTATTGAGTATCTTTGTGTGGGTGTGAAAGAGTGTGTGTGTTTCTCCTCAAAACAGGAATTTTCTTTCTCTGCCCTGCAGCTGATTCTCTGACCTAACGTTAGACCAACGTTTTACGGGTGGTTAGGGAGCGTAATGATGCGAGTATGCTTTAGTGCTGATGTGCGTGCGTGTGCGTGTGTGTAATGATGTGTATCTGTTGTGCTGATGAGAGAGTGCAGTGTGACTAATGCTATCACACCAAAGACAGGAAGAGAAGGGGCGAGAGGAAAGATAAAGTTTTGTAGTGTTTTTCCTAATGAGGAAAAGGCTTCAGTACGGTTAGTGTTAGCTCAACAAAACAAGAGTTCGCTTAATTAAGGTCTGACCGCTTTAATGGGATCAGTGGGCACACAGACACACACAAACCCAGGAGAGAGAACACACATGCCCAGGACAGAGATCACACACACCCAAAATAAAAAAAAACACACATACACACACACAAAACAGAACATACAGTTCTTCTCTACCTTTACACTGATGTGCACACACACAACACACATATACTTTAGGCTCTGGGGCAGAGCCAAACATACAGATTGTCAAGTCAACGTTTATCCGTTGGGTTAATTTCAATGTTTATTTGGATGAAATAGACCCTTGTGAGTCTACATACACAAAACAAGTGAGAGAGAAAGCGAGAAAGAGAGTAAGAGAGAGAGAGAGAGAGGGAGAGAGAGAGAGAGAGAGAGAGAGAGAGAGAGAGAGAGAGAGAGAGAGAGAGGGGAGAAATAGAGACAGAAAAACAAAGAGGGAGAGAGAGAAAAGAGCTGTTGGTTGCCTAGAGGGAGAGCCATTCCGACAGAGAGCAATGGAGATGACAACAGTGTGCAGAGAAATGAGTGTGTGTAGAATCAAACTGAGGAGAGAAAGAACATGTTCGTTCACGAACGAGTCTCGTTCTATTTGGAGATGGTTCATTCTAGGCTGCCTTTGCTGTGAGGCACTGTGACCACACACACACACACACACACACACACACACACACACACACACACACACACACACACACACACACACACACACACACACACACACACACACTATAACTGGAGGGCAGGCAAAGTCACCGTCTCACTGTCTGCCCTTCACCTCTCTCTGGGAATGTGACGGAATGTCCGCTCTCTCTATTTGGGATCTGGGTATGTATTTCTCTCGCTCTACCTCTCTTTCTATAGCTTGCTTTTTTCAATCTTTTTGTATTTCGCTTTCTCTCTGCCACTGTCTATTTTCTTCTGGCATTTAATCTCCCATAATTCCCATCTCTCTCTCTCTCTCTCTCTCTCTCTCTCTCTCTCCTACTCTCTCTATTTCTCTCTCTCTCTCTCACTCTCTCAGGGAAGGACTGAAGTTGGGGAGGGAGCACTTTGTGTGATTTATATTTTTAAACATCTAATACATGACCAGAACAGGACTGGGACAAAAAAATGGTTTGGCAGTTTTGGGGGCAGGTGGCCCACACCCAGTGTTCATACCCACCCTCCCCCTTATGATGTTACGCGCACATACATTTACATGTATTCATTTAGGAGACACTTTTATCCAAAGCGACTTACAAGAGAGAGCAACCTCACAACCTCCCTCCCTTCCTTCTTGAGAGTCCCTGTTAATTTGCCTACTCCTTACTACGTCGCCATCAACTACACTTTCATCTTCCATCTTTTCCTCGGCTCTTCTCCTCAGCTTCTTCTCGGACCCTTGCAATGTATTTCTGCCTGTCTGAGCCGGACGCTTCTCCTCCTTCCTCTACTACAGGTGATGATGTAAAAATGTTCGTACATTTTGCAACATCCGCCTGTACATTTTTTCTCCATTTCTATCAATGCTAAACTTTAACGATGCCGAGGCATTAAGGACATTAACCAATGGGCCGCTGTCATTTCTCAATGGGCCGGCCCGAAAAACTAAACAAAAAAAGAATTGTCCCAAACGTGTGTCAGCTCTCTGGTATGCCAGAAGGCCAGTCCAGCCCTGTATATGACCACACTTTATAGTTGACATTAAACATTTTCTGGTGGACATTACGAAAAATGACAAGCGAATTAGATGGATAGAAGGATGAGAGAGAGAGAGAGAGAGGGAGAGCAAGAAAGAGAGAGTGAGAGAGGATGAGGGGGACGGAAGGGAAAAGAGACATACAGGAAGAAACTGAAACGGATAGGGGTGAGGACCATAGATTTGCTGTCTCATAAGAGGCTATTGGTAGTTGCCTGCCTGCTTGAAGAGACACTCAGCTATCTCTCCCCCCCCACCCCTCCCTCCTTCCCCTCCCCCCCACCCCTCCCAGGTCCAGACAGGAAAGAGGTAGCAGTGGAGGTAGGGGTAGAGGGTGATGAATGGTCCAGAGCTGCGAGGTTGACAGGCAGGGCGATGGGAGGGAAAGCAAGAGGGAGAGGTAGAGAAAGATCCTCGTTCGCTCCTCCTCACCTGCTTTTTCCTATCACTCTGTACCATACATGACTTTGTCCCTCTTACCCCACCCCCCCCCCCCCCCCCCCCCACTCCCCACCGCCTCCAACCCCCACGCACATCACCGGTCTTGTGTTCCTTCTTCCCAAGCCTCCCTCGTTTCATCCATCCATCCCTCGCTCTCTCTTTCTTCCTCTATCCCCCTCCGCTCCTCCTCCCTTCTTCCTCTCACTGGTCTCTTTATCCTGTCAACTCTGTCTTTGAAGACTTCTGATGTTGTTTCGCCATGCAGTGTGCATGAGCGTGTGTGTGTGTTTGTGCAGAAGAGTGTGTGCGCGTTCCCATGCGGTGAGTGCACGACTGATTATGGGTGTGTTTTTCCCATGCAGTGTGTGGTAATGGGGTCAGAGCCTACTGATGACATTGTGACTAGGCTGTATTATGAGCCCATTGCTTCACAATCACATCAGTCATCTGTTTACCCTTTATCTCTTTCTCTCACTCTTTCTATCTCTCCTCTTTCAGCTTTCATCTGTCCATCCATCCATTTCATCACACACCAACACACTGCCTTGTTTGTGTTTGCAGATTGCAGATTGGAGTAAGGAGCACATTTTAAGTGCACACTTAAAAGAGCATGATCTTGGCTGTCCAATGACAAGCGGGCTAGAGCCGCTTGCTCACCTTACAGCCTGATGTGATTGGACCCAGTTCTCTCGGGTCTGACTGAAGGGCCTCAACATGGTTGATGAAGGGAGTCTCCAAATACTTTTCTTTAGTCTTCTTGAACACTCGTGTGTGTGTGTATGCATGTGTGTGCGTGTGTGCATTTATTTGCGTACGATGTGTGTGCGTGTGTGTGTGTGGATGAGAGTGATCCCTGGGGACTGAGAGGCACTCCCCAGGATTGGAATACACGTCAGCAAGCCCTGACATGGCAAAGACTGCTGCTGAGAAGGCATCGCTTTATTTATCACCACAGTGTGTATGGGGGGCTGTGTGGGACAGAGCAAGAGAGAGGGAGAAAGAGAGAGAGAGAGTGGAAGAGAGAGAATGGAAGAGAGAGGAGGAGAGAAAGGAAGGGAAGGGAGAGAAAACAGAAGAATAATGAGAGGAAGAGAGAGGAACAAAAAACAGAATACTTGCCTGTACATGAGTGCATGGGTATGTGTATGTGCATGTATACGTGCGGGCCTGCTCAACTCTGGACTCCATCCAAGTTCTGTGTTTCTCCAAAACTCCTTTAGTGCATGTGCGTTTACTACAAGGACAAGGGAGCATGTTGGAAGCAGGATGGAGATTCAGAATTGTGTGTGTGTTTTAAACACAAGGACAGTGGAATCAGGATGAAAGGGAGCAAGAGACGGACGTGTTACTGTTGACAGGCAGACCACTAGCAGCAAAAACACATCCATCGAGCTCCACCCACTTGGGCACACACCAGAACACACGCACATACAAAGTGGGGGCCCACACATATGCATCGCAGATCATCAAACGCACGCACGCAAGCTCACATGCACTCGCACAAACACAGCTACGCTCGACCATTAGGTTTTGGAAAACAGCTGGAGAACTCTTCCCGTAATGCAGGCAGCCCATTCCTTAAAGACAAAGTGTTGTCTGAATCAGCATATCCACCCAGTAATGAGAAAGAGAGAGGGAATGGAGAGGAGAGGAGGAGGAGAGGATAATGGCTGCGTAGAGGAGAAAGGAGAAGAAGATCAATATCGTCTGGACCCTGAGACCTCAGCACCAGCATAGAGGAAGAAATAAAACATGTAGAGAACTGAGACAGAGAGAGTGGGGGAGTGAGAGAGAGAGGGAGAGAGAGAGAGAAAGAAAGAGAAAGAAAGGGATGGGCTAGAGGTCAAAGTGAACCAGGGAATGAGATAGCTGTGAATGTGTGAGAGAAGGAAAACGGAAGGTTAGAGGACACCTGAAAAGAGAGAGAGAACATAGTGGTAGACCAACAGACTGAAAAAGCGACAGACTGTCCGATTGGAAAACTGACAGACCAAGGGGTATTTGTGGTTGGTTACAGTTAACAGTTGGTAAAGAACATTCTGTTCCCACACATGCACACGCTCACAAGCAAACTCTCTCTCTCACACACACACACACACACACACACACACACACACACACACACACACACACACACACACACACACACACACACACACACACACACACACACACACACACACACACACACAAACACACCTACACACACACACACACAAGACCAATGCAGCGAGCTCTTGGCACCTGACAGAAGTTCACTTCCTTAGCTCCGGCGTTGTCATGGCAACGGGGAATGGGGGGGTGGGAGGGGGTCGGTTTGCCCACTTTGCCAGCCGTGTTTGGAGTCAGGTTCGGTTTGTCTGTCGGCTAAGGAGATCCCAGCGTTTGATCAGAACCCGGGAGGAGACGTTCCTTATGGAAGGATGACCTTCGACCCCTTCTGTCTGTAGTCATCACAGGTGCTCAGCTGGCCTCCACCACCTGATGCGGCACCTTTCACCCCACATAACACACTCGCATTCTGACACAAAGCACGCTGAAGGGTGTTGGATGGAGGCAGCCAGGTGTCTGTTCGTTGTGACAGCGCCCCTCCCTTCAGTATGGAGACATTGACTGGAGAAACTGACTGGAGGAGACTGGAGACTCACGTCAGGGTCACTTTTCAGACGAGTGACTGGATGATGTAAGCCAGGTTCACTCTTGCATCACCTCTGATACCCCATCCCTGACACGCCCTCTCTCTAGGATGAAGGCATTCGCCGAGGTGGGGTGGAGGGCATGGAGAGAGAGGAGATTGGCTTTCAGGAAGAAGCTTTAAGGAGCCGTAATAGTCAGACCTTAAGTGAACTTCAACAGCTGGTGTTTTGAAGGGAGAGTGGAAAGAGAAAAATGTACTTTCTATGGATTTTTAATAGGTGTGTGTGTGTTTATGCTTGAGGGCTTTTTTTGGTGTGTATGTTCACTTCTAACTTCCCTTGTCAGCGTGTGATGCATGAGATAATTAGCTGCCAAAGTACACTAATGCTCAGTGAGCAGTGAGATGGAGATGGAGAGACAATGTTAGGAAGAGGGATATAGAGAGGCGCTCTTGAGGGGAGGTACCACTAGAAGGTTGTCAGCAGATGACCGTAGGTGACGGGTGGGGGTGTAGGGCGGGAGGAGAGAGTTGATATAGCTCTGGGCAGTCCCGTTTACAGCCCGGAAGGTCAGCACCAGGGTCTTGAATCTGATGCGGGCCATGACGGGAAGCCAGTGGAGGGCGATGAGGAGTGGGGTGACATGACAGCGTCTGGGTAGGTTGAAAGCGTCTGGGTAGGTTGAAATAATATGTATACTAGATTTACACTGAACAATTTTGCCTGCCACTGTTTTTCAGGGGGTTTTACGAATGGATGGAGAGGAGATCCAGCTCATTTTAGTTCATTTTACGTAGATGAGGCGTAAAATGACGTTTTGTTACAGTATTATGAATCTCCATGTCAACATTTTGGGCATGTTGAGAAAGAGTGTCTTCAGTCTGCAACATTGGTCTTGTTTGGTGAATTTAGATTATATTTGTACTTTGTTCATAGTAGCCTACTCTAATCATAGGGAAGTAGAAATGCTAGACTTGAAGTAAATGCTACACTCTGCAAGTGTTTTAGGTTTATCACAGTGTAACTCGTGCAAACAAGGTATAGTAATGTGAAGTAATGTGTGTTTCATATGGTAACAATGTGTGGTTTTTCAAAAGAAGTGTATAGTTTTTACAAGAGTGTTTAGTTTTGGAAAGGATCTGTAGTGTTTGGCTAGTTGTGGGTGTGGTTGTTCTAATTGTGTGTAGTGTTTTGACAACAAGGGCCCTGTTTTGAAAATCGTGCTTAAGCAATCAAAAAAAAAACCTGTAAAGTAGTTGTGTGTGAGGAAAGATTACTGTGTTTGAAAGTGTTCCAGCCGCAAATCACAGCAGGCACAGAAGGGGGGGGGAGCAGTTTCCCTCAGGTAGGTGACAGCAGATCCCTGCTGTGTGTGTACATGTGTGTGTGCTTTCCAGTCTGCAAGTGTGTGCATGCACACGAGTATCCCTTCATGCATTTGTGTGTGTGTGTGTGCAGAACCTCTCCATGTTGTTTCTCCCCAAGAGCTGGTAAGCATCTCTGGGCGTACATGAGGAAGCCAGTGCTCAGTGCCTGGACTTCCGTCCATTCAGCCCCTGTCCAGACCTCACGCAGCTGTGACACAGCCACTGCAGTCACCAAAGGGGGTTGGTCTGGAGCTGGCGATAAAGACAGCTGAGACCTTCAACCATTTGAGTTGTTTTCAACCTGATTTCACTTCATGTCCCGATGTCATCTGTCGTATTTGTCATCCAAATTTATTATCCAGAGCGACTTACATCAAGTACAGGGACATTCCCCCTGAGGCAAGTAGGGTGAAGAGCCCTTGCCCAAGGACACAACGTCATGTTGACAGCTGGGGTGCAAACCAGGGACCCTCTGATTACCAGCCCAACATCCTAACCGACTGCGCCACGACTCCCCACTTGTGCTGTGCCACAAGAAGTATTGCACAGCTGTTCAACTCAGGATATTTTTGGATTTGAAGATGAATGTTTACACAGTTCTAGTCACTTAACTGTTATGGGAAGTGTCGGCTTTTACATTAAATATCTGGTCAAGCCTGACAAAAGGAAACAAATTACGTTTCATAATATGTCCACTCTGTCTCTTTTAGTCTCTCTGTCACTCCGTCAATCTGTGTCTATCTCTGGCTATCGCTCACTTTTACACTCTCTCTTACTCTCTCACATCTTCACACACTCACAAAAGGCAACACACACATACGCAGATGCACCCTGTGCAACGCCTCCTGCTGCCTATGGTCAGCAATGTCTGTCTCAGATGGCCTCATCTAAAGCATCAGTACAATCACACTCACACAAAAAGTCACACACACGAAAGTAGTTGGCAGCTATCAGTGGTAAGAGTCCTGGTGTAAAGTGACTGGATCAATACCCAGGACTGAATTGCCAATTCCAGTTTGGGCCAGTAGAATTGTCCTGAGCTGCTTTCAGAGGGCCTACAATTGGAAAGGACTGAGTGGAATTGAATTTGGAGGGAGAGAAAGTGCGAGATGGAAACGAGTGGACACAACGATCAGGAATTGACACACAATCCGATACACACTCGAACGCACACACACAGAGACGTGGACACACATAGCACAGACGAACGCGGGCAAATTTCTTGGACCTCATCTCACTCTTCGATCGTACAGTATAAAGCAATCAGAGCTCTTGTGTTTGGAGGAGAGGATGGTGTCCAGTGAGATGAGCCCATTAGCAGAGTCTGCATTCTGTGTGTGTGTGTGTATGTGTGTATGTGTGTGCGTGCAGACATCTGTCTCTGTCATTCCTCCATATTGTCTGATCAGTGCTTCCCAACTCTGTCCCTCAGGGCCCACTGTCCTCCATGTTTTAGGTGTTTCCCTGCTCCAACATTGGTCATTATCCAGCACTGCAAAAGGCTGCTGATGAAAATTAATTTGAATCAAGTGTGCTGAAGTAGGGAAACATCTCAAACATGCACATTGATGGGCAGGTGTTCCCAGAGGACCAGACTTGGGAACCAATGGTCTAGATCAGTGGTTCTTAACCTGGGGTGCGCGCACCCCCTGGGGGGCCGTTGGAGATCGCAGGGGGTGCGCAGAATTTTGTCTGCTGTGAGGTTTTGACGTCACGTTACCAAAATTATATTTCTTAAGTTACATTACAGAATTCTAACAACACATCCAAATGGTGTGCGCAAAATTAAAACATTTAAAAATTAATTGCAAACAAGTTAAGTCTCCATCATGCAATTTCATGAACGTATTTTTCGAGGAAGAGCTAGTTGTAGGCATGCGTGTATTGTTACCATGACGATGAGCCGTTCACAGTGCAGCCATGGGCGTCGTTAGCCCTGTTTTAGGGGGGCTGAAGCCCCCCTAAAATGTTCTTCAGCCCCCCTATGTAGTATTAGAGGTAACACGGTAATACGCGGGAACGTATATATGATATATTAATATGTGTTGCAAGGCCAACTGAACACCCTAAATAATTATCGGGATTATTATTATCGGGCCGCCGAAGAAATACTATAATTAATAACAATATTTTATTTCGAAAAATGACCGGATGCTCTCGGTTAAATGTCGTTAACTTGAGCGTCAAACATGTAACCCACAAGTTCGAAAAACGACTCAAAAACGGACGTCTTTGGGAATCGCTGGCTAGCTTACTCGCGCGCCGCCCCCCCCCCACCCCCCCCACCCCCCCCAGGCGGGGGGGGTGGGGGTGCGCGGCATGTCTTGGTCATAGCTAAGGGGGGCCGTCGGGGGAAAAAGGTTAAGAACCACTGGTCTAGATGTCCCAGTGAGGACTGCATTAGCTCTCAGAGGTTTTATCTCAAACCCCTCTGTCACAAGTCATCCAACAGTTTCTAACAGATCTCAGGCCAAGCAGTGTGAATAAGAGGAGACAATGTCACCCCTGACCTCTACTGAGTCACAGGAAAGCTACTGTTGCACAAACATTTCAGCATGTGGTTACACAATGTTCATGCAGCCTTATCTGGTCCTACAACAGTCTTGACTTTATGCTATTAGAATGTCCACTGCAGTTACATTGGCATTTACAATTAGTAATTTAGCAGACGCTCTTATCCAGAGCAGCTTACAGCACATACATTATAATATTATAAAACCATAATAAACCATGAACGTCATGGGACTCTATGGTCTATCAGGGTTTGTCATATCTTTTAACCTGCTGTGGCCTACAACACAGATGGTGTAAACTTTAGTGAGTGTCATCAAACAATTACAGAACACATTTTGATGATCTGAATAAATTATTTTATAGTTATGTGGACTGAGAGAGATTGTTGTGGGTTAAGGGCTTGCAAATGTTTAGAATGTTGGTTTTAGGCTTCACATTTACTCATTTAGGAGACGCTTTTATCCAAAGCGACTTATAGTAAGTACAGGGACATAAAGACATACACTCGTACACACTTTCTTTCACACACATGCACACAAACACATGCAAACACACACACACACACACACACACACACAATCAAAGCGAGCATGATGTGCAGTTCAAAGAGCAAACATCAGGCCACAAATGTTTTGCTGGTGCATATGCTTATCTCACAGGTTATAAAACACACACACAAACACACACACACACAAACAAACACTGTATCATTTACATACTACCCCTCCCTCATATACTCACAGAAGACACAGTCCTTCTTTCCAAAGACAGACATAAATACATGCATGAGTGATCGCACTAGCAGTTGAGCTGCACACATGTGACCAGGCTACACTGGAGCTCAAATCTTCTAACGGTGGAGTCAATGACATGATCTAACCTGACGAGAAAACAGTGACCGATCCATACATACATACATCCTACAAGAAGAAACACGGTAAGCTTGCTGACGTTTGCAAATATTTTAACACGTTCCAAAAATAAGTCTAAGTTATTAGGTAATTTATAAAAAAATATGTTGAAAAGGGACCGATTCAAATGATTGCCCATGTCCATGTTCCTTTTTATAGAGTTGCACACACTTCATACTCGAAAAGTGAACACAATTAAGAAGTCTGTTTTATTGAACGTGAAATCCAGGCAGAGATACTCTGTATACTATCTGATAGACTTTGACCAGTTGTGGATATGAGGATTGTAGTTGCAGATATCTGAAATGTTCTTTTTGACTAGGCGAAATTGAATTACAGATATCTGCGTCACATATCCAGTCTATTGAATTTATGTTAAAACGGCTTGCCATACAGGACACCTCCAGCTGTAACCACTATTAATTGCTAATCTTTTTATTCCATATTTTTAAGTCATGGACTTTTAAACCGTCAAAAAGTTTTCTAAAGGCCAGAAAAGCCCCTCCAAAGTCTTATTTTTGATGGAGACGTCACTGCTGTGTGCCTACACTCCCAAGCACGGTCCCGCTGTGTCTCGGGAAGATCACACTGTTCACTCTCTATCGTGTCTGTTGTTTTTGTTATGTTATGTTTGTTATATTATACATAGTTAATGTTCAGTAAAATCATCATTACTTTGAAAAGTTTGAAGTTATTTAATTATAAAGCCTTGCATAGGAACACATAAATTTGTTAAATACAACACACAACGAAATTTGTATTTATTTTAAGATATCTACAATTTGATTCTGACTAGTCACAATTCCAGTTAAAGATATCTGTAATTCAGTTTGGAATTGTGACTAGTCAGAATTAAATTGTAGATATCTTAAACTGGAGTTACAGATATCTACAATTCAGTTGCAGATATCCGTAATTCCAGTTGTGGATATCCGCAATTGAATTGTAGATATCTGAAATGACGTAGCAGATATCCGTAATTCCAGTTGTGGATATCCGCAATTGAATTGTAGATATCTGAAATCACGTGCCCCATAGACATGAATGGCAAAAGTGACGTAGTTTCTCCTAGGAGAAATTACATTGCAGATATCCGTAATTCCAGTTGTGGATAGGAGGATTGTAGTTGCAGATATCTGAAATGACGTTGCAGATATCCGTAATTCCAGTTGTGGATAGGAGGATTGTAGTTGCAGATATCTGAAATGACGTTGCAGATATCCGTAATTCCAGTTGTGGATAGGAGGATTGTAGTTGCAGATATCTGAAATGTTCTTTTTGACTAGGCAAAATTGAATTACAGATATCTGCGTCACATATCCAGTCTATTGAATTTATGTTAAAACGGCTTGCCATAGTCCTGAGAACCTTTTTACAGGCTTCTCTTTACGGTCTATGGGAAAAATGCTTCCTGTGCCCCATGGGGATTTTATGTTGCAATACCATGAGTGTCCACTGGGAAATATCGGCGTGTCTGCTGAGAGGCAGACCCGGGGCCTGAGCCATACATACGGAGCCTGGCATATGTGTAGATTCTCAACATTTGTGTGGAATTTAAGACATTTTGTCGGGTTGACGGAAGACGTGTCTAACTACTGAGCAAATGGGCCGTGATTCGTGCGGATGAAAGTTTGGATTTGTGGGAGTGGGATTTTTGGCATTAAATACACATAATCTATGATGTATTTAAAGCAGTTATTTGTGCTGCGTAATTATTTTATGACACATGAGGGCAAACACTTTCACCGGCTGTCTGTTTGTGTGCCCTTGCTAGCTCTTCATGCCACATTAAACAAGCTGGCGATAATCCACACACATAACACGCACTCAACTTGTCTACACCAAGTGCTAGGACTGGGGCCTAATGGTTTGAGCTGGATGATGGGATTGGAGCAGGGGCGTCGTTAGCCCTGTTTTAGGGGGGCTGAAGGCCGCTGAAGAAATACGATCATTAATAACAATATTTTATTTCGAAAAATTACCGGATGCTCTCGGTTAAATGTCGGACTACAGTAGTGGACTCACGTCACCCCCCCCCCCCCCCCCCCCCCCCCCCCTCGGTCGACAGAAAATGCCAGGGGCTAGGCCCCCCCTTTCTTTCAATCCTAGCAACGTCCCTGGATTGGAGCCGCTGTACTGTATATAATTGTTGAGGTTTCGACTTTTCTTTGCTCTCCTTACTTTTGGCCTCTTTCACCTCAACCTGTCAAACTCCCAAAACTTTAGTATCAACAATTTAGCTCGTGCCAAGGGTATATTTACAATCTAAGACAGTGTGTATTGGTGTGTATGTGCATGTATGTGTGTGTGTGTGTGTGTGTGTGTATGTGCATGTGATCTTTTTTTGTCCTGCCAAAGGGCCTAATTAGCCAAGCAGAAAAAAACTGCCTTGTGTGAACTTTTTGTCATTTAGAGACTGCTAATGAATATCGTTTTAGTGATCACAATAATAAGATAGCCTGTGTGTGTGTGTGTGTGTGTGTGTGTTTGTGTCAGATGGGGAGGAAGACGTTTTCTGGCTTGGAGAGTTCCTTGATAGTGCTGTTTGTGCTGGTGAGTGTGGTCGCTCTTGCCCTCGTCATTCTACTGGCCACCAGTGAACCTACGGTCATTAAAGATGGTGAGTGTCCCCTGCACACACACACACACACACACACACTCACACACAAGGGCCTGCAGACACAGGCAAGCGCACACATTCCCGCACACATTCCCGCACACCAAAAAACACAGTGCGCTAATTGGGCACCATAATATAATACAGTGTCTGCCACAGACACACAAACTGTCTTGTAAATCTCATAAAAATGAGCTACTAAAAGCAGTGGAGCATGTAATGATGGGGGAGGAGGGGGGGTGGTGGTTTAGGGGTGATGGAGGGCGTGGAGGGGTGAGAGGGGAGGTTGCAGAGGGGTGAGTTGGGGGAGGTGTGGAGGGGAGAAATGGGGGCAATGGGAGGGTTCCAGTGGGGTGAGATGGGGACAGGCATAGAGGGGAGAGATGGGTAAAGATGGGGACAGGGGTAGAAGGGGAGAGATGGGGAGAATTGTACACTACATGAAGGAGAACAGCGGTTTGTCCGGAGGCAGACAATGAGAAACTGATATTTTGACTGCTGTCATCCTCAATCATTGGTCTGAACAAGACATATTTGTGCACTTATCCACATGTACACACACAGACATTGACACGCACCCTTGTTCATGTCTGCTCTCTGTCCTTGGTCAGCAACACAAATATTCAGAGAGTATGATATCATGATGACAATGTCATAATCTTCATTGTTCTTTTTTGGTGAATGAGCTGCTATTGGTTGTTGTCTACCATGTGACAGAGATCATAGGGGGTACTCCACAATGTCCCATCATCCCGCTGAGTGAGAGGGTTGATTGTTTCCCTGACGCTGGTGCCTCCAAGGTACGTATGCATGTACATCGATATCTGGACAAATGATGAAGATGAAAATAATTATGATAATAGTGGTGGTGGTGATTGTTGGTGATAGTGGTGGTAATGATAGTAATGAAGATTATGATGGTGATAATGATGGTAAAAAGGATAATGATGGTGACAGTGATGATGGTTATGATGGTGATTATGTGGGTGCGGATGGTGACAATGCTGACGGTGTTGATAATGCTGGGGTGATAACAGTGATGGTTTCAATGGTGATGATGGTGGCAATAGTGGCGGTGTTGAGGATGATGGTTCTGACGGGGATGATGGTGATAATGACAATGGTGTTGTCTGCAGTTGAGATGCCAAGAGAGGGGTTGCTGCTGGGGCCCACTGGACCAGACAAATGTTCCCTGGTGTTATTTCTCAACCAATCATGGATACTCTGTTGTTGCTGAAAACACGCCTAACCCTTACAGTAAGAACCCCCATTTACCTGTACTTTCTCGTTCTTCTCCTCCTTACAGCAAGTACAGGGACATTCCCCCTGAGGCAAGTAGGGTGAAGTGCCTTTCCCAAAGACACAACATCATGTAGCCACAGCCTTAACCACTGAGCCACCTGACGCTTTTTTTAGCTCCATGCATCTGACCTTATTCCTCTTCCTCTTTCCCACCCTGTACCGCCCTCATACTTCTACTCTTTGTGGCAGGAAAATCCAAGCAAAAAATAGACAAGGAGGCTAAAATATTGACTTGTGGTCAGGCTGAAAGTCTGTTGGTATCTAACATCCAGAATGAAGGGGCTAGCAAGGCTATGCCAACATATATACTCAGGAAGTCAAAACACAGAATGGCTATCATAAATACTAGAAATACAAGGCTTGTGTTACGAAAACTCAAAACGAGACTTCACAAAGAACAGAAGAAACTGACCTGAAGAAAATAGGGAGGTGAAAATCACAGTTCGAAACATGTACGGCATTTGGCAAAACATGTTAAACACATTAGCAAGCCCCCATCCTATTTTTAGTACGTATTGCCATGGAGTAGACTGTAATATTTCACAATTTCTGACACAATACATAAGATACAAACCTTCCATTACCTTCAAGGAATCATTTAACATTTTTGTCCCCCAAATAAAATGTTGTTTACTTGCCTGCAGATCTCTTTAGCCATTTGGGGTTAAGCCTTGGAAAGTTTCGAATCTAAAACGATCTTGTCTCTTTACAACACTCCATCCAACTTCCTCTTTCTTTTTCTTTATTGGAGGACTGGATGCCCGTCTTACCAGAAACCCTTCCCCCTCCCTGTTTGGTGACGACATCGAAGAGCTCTCCTTGCAAGTGGAAATGCAGTCCAACAAGAGACTTCGATTCAAGGTATGGAAATGTACACGCAAGCAAACCAACGCACGTAAAGATGCGCACACCCTGTTCTGACCCCTGTGGCCCTGTGGCTTGTGGCGCCCCACCAGATCACAGACTCTAAGAGGCCGAGGTTCGAGGTGCCCCATGAGCATGTCAGCATTCCCAACCAGCAGCCATCTGATGCCCTCAGCTACACAGTGGAGCTGGTGAGGAAGCCCTTTGGGCTGAAAGTACGCAGGAAGGAAACTAACAAGATGGTGTAAGTGTGTAGATGTCAGTGATTGGTGTGTTTGTGATCATCACATGAACCTAAAAGGAACCTTCCCATCTCAAATATAACAAGTTTGACATAAAACAGCTCTAAATATTGCTATGGTTCAGTTTACAATGGAGTAGATGAGATAATTGAATCCAGGCTTGAACACGTACTTTCTCAGCACAGCGAAAAAGATCTTGTCACAGTAGACAAGGTTCTCAAAGCTAACTTGAGCAAAAATTGCCTTGAGCAGAACTGTAATGTTACACATTTGCACGATGACTGTAAAATACGCTCTCCAAATTATGCGAAATCTGAGAGTTGCATCAGTACTGCTAATAACTGGATTTATCTGGAGATTGATTAACTGATATTGTTCAGAGATTTTTTTTTATCAATTGTGACACACTATATCAAATGTGTCTGTGTGTGAGAGAAAGAAAAAGAGAGATAGAGAGATGGGGGGGGAGTCAGAGGGGAGGTAGGACCCTATGCACAGAGCCTGCTACACAGAGAATCATTGCCCGCGTAGATAATTGTTATGATCGTATCGCTTTGCACTCTAACTGCATGTCTATGGGTCGTTCTGTGTAGAAATGAAGTCTATTAGGAAGGGAACCCCATTCAGCCCACCACAAGCCAGTCATTCCAATTGAACCTATTAACTTTGCAATTTTCTACCAAGAGATTCATGGATAAAAATGATTAGTTGGAAAGTGCTACAGGTGGGACTGTTGGTCAGTTACTTGATGGGGAACTGGAAGAGGATGGACTGAGATAGAAAGAGCAGAGAGGCTATACGTTTTAGATTATCTTGTTGTGAGTGGCAGTGGGATATCACACACACACATGCACACATGTGCTTGTTAAAGCGTGAAGGCCTGGCCTGTCATCCATGTTTTTCCACCACACTTCACACTGCTTCCATATCTAACGATACCCTGTCAAAAAGTAACTATGTTAGCACGTGTGTTTGTTGGTGTGTGTGTGTCTCAGGGGATGTCTTATTGTTTTATCTTGTCTTCTTTTCAATTCACACATACATACAAACACACACACACACACAGGTTTGACACCACTATGGGACCGTTGGTGTTTGCTGATCAGTATCTGCAGATTTCTGCCAGGCTGCCATCCCATAATATCTATGGGCTGGGGGAACACGTCCATCAAAACTATCGCCATGACACCAACTGGAGAACGTGGCCCCTTTTCACCAGAGACGCTTTTCCTAATGGGGTGAGAAGGGAAACACACACACAGATATGTACGCATGCACACACACACACACACACACACACACACACACACACACACACACACACACTCATGAAAATACATTCTCTACACACATACTTTGCACACATTCAAACACACACATACACAAATTAAGTACACAAACTCACCATGATCTGCATTTTTACCATGCCTTGAGTTTCACTGTGCCAGTCCGTCTGCCACTTTGTGTTACAGTGTGAGTGAGTGAATGAGTGTGTGTGTATGCTAGCATAATGGCGGAAAGGGGGTTACTTGTGCGTGTTCACAGTATGTGCACATTGTACCAGCCCTCCCAAAGGGCATATAATTGAATGTCTTGTAAGCTGATTAGGTAGTGCAGTCGCCCCCTCAACTTCGATCTGTCTCGCTCTCTCTCTCTCTCTCTTGCGCTCCCACTCCCTCTCTCTCTCGCTCCCTCTATTCCCCTAGGGAACGCATAACCTCTACGGGCACTATCCATTCTTTCTCTGCCTGGAAGATGAGACTGGAATGTCTTTTGGTGTCTTTTTGATGAACAGCAATGCCATGGGTAAATCGAAAAGCATATGCACACACACGTACACACAGTCATCCACAAATAAATGGCTTTGATTTCATTTGGAAATGAGTCCCAATGTTTTGGGGATTTGTGTGTGTGTGACCTGGCATAGAGGTGACCCTCCAGCCTGCACCAGCTGTGACCTACAGAACCATTGGTGGAGTTCTGGACTTCTACATTCTGTTTGGAGACACACCTGAAGAGATTGTCCAAGAGTTTGTTCTGGTGAGACATTAACTTAACATTAACATTACACTTATGTGCAGAATCAGAATCAGAATGGGGGTTTATTCGCTATGCAAGATTAACAAACATAGAATTCACTGTGGCAGAAATGAGCAAACATAGAACATATATGTGGCATACTAATAAAATAAATTAATACAATGTAAAATACACTACAAATATGATACAAATGACAAATAATACAAATGACACACATCTGCATGTGGGTGTATTGCATCTGTACGTGTGTTAGTGCGCATCTTTTGTTTATTAACAATGTCTTATTTCTACTATCTATCTGTGTGTGTATGTTTTGTGTGTTTGTGCAGCTAATCGGACGGCCAGTGATCCCTCCCTATTGGTCCCTGGGTTTCCAACTGTCCCGGTGGGACTATGGCAGTCTGGATGAGGTCAAGAGAACAGTGGAGAGAAACCGAGCTATAGACATCCCATATGTGAGTCACTGTGGAACACCAGTAACGCAGAACACTGTTTTGATAGTAAGATGAGGAATTTGGTTTGAATTGCTTAGTTAAGGACTGACATAGCCTGACAGGAATCTCAGAGTCATGTGCCACAGTCGGTTAGGGTGTCAGGCTAGTAATCATAAGGTCCCCCGTTTGAACCCCGGCTGTGTCAACATGACATTGTGTCCTTGGTCTTTATTATTATCTCATGATAATGAAGGAGACTGAGTCAATTCTGACCCGCAGGGTCTGTTCATCCAGTCGTTACCTGCCCGCCTGCATGCAAACACACACACACACAAACACATACCCAGGAAACATGTTTTTGCTAGGAGTCCTATCAGTTGATCCCACAGTGTTAGCAGCGAGGCTGCGCGAGCTAATCCTGCTATCACCGACTTGGAATCATCGTCCATCAATTCCACCCTGGCAGCTCTTTTTCAGCGATATGAAGCTGCCAGATATCAACATGCCAGGATAGAGTGTGTGTGTGTAATGGGTTAGTGAGGGCTTGAGGATGATTTTCAACGTGATGGAAAAAAATTAAGAACGAAAACAGCTAGTGAAATGGAGAGGTCGGCCTTTTGGACATGGACCAGAAGAACGTCTGATAGCCGGTGCAATCCTTTGACCCAGAGAGACCTCATCCGCACCTGACGAGCTGACGGCGGAGCTCCGGGAAACAAGCGGTCAACTGCACCGCCACGCCCCCATTCCTGCCCCCACCCCCCCCCACCCCCCCCACCCCACCCCCCTCCACCCCTCCTCTGTTAGGGAACAACATTAACTGTGGTTTCGATACAAGATAGGCTTGCTCCAACCGAGGCTGGATACAAGGGATTCAAGAAACCACTCTCCCGAGTCATCTCTAGATAACCCCTCAGCCCCTCCCGCTCCCGAAAAGACCACAAGACGACAGCCGGTTCCACCAGAGATGTATGGAGTAGTGCATTTGATCGCCATCAGATGGACCACCGAGGGCATTATCACATTACCCTAATATGTCTGGAACCCGGCAACATTAGTGTAGTGAAGGAACTGGCAGGAAGGCCTAACCATCTGCTCCAGCGAGAAAGAAAGAGAGAGAGAGAAGGGGTGGGGGTGGTGAGGGGGGGGGGGGGGGGGGGGCTGACAGACGAGCAAATCAGGCCCCAGACCAGACGCAGAACGTGCTAACGCTCGAAAAAGCCCTCCCAAGGTTCTTGCCGCACATTAGCCAAGTCGCAGGCATTCACAACAAGGTCTTGTAACACTGGCAGGCTTGCCAGCATGCTAACACCACAACAGATGCCAGCGAGCGATGTTAAGTTACTAACTCTTGGGCCAGCGCTTATTAGATATGGTGAGATGCTAATGTATGTGTGTGCGTGTTGAGTGTTTGCGGGATGAGGGGGGAAGGGGGAGGAGGGGCTACTTTAAAGTTGTCATTAAGATGCACATTTTTGGAGCGTTTGTGTGAAAGTCATGCATTGGGGAAGGCAGCCATGAACTGATGCGTTTGAGCCCCACTTTAAAGCCCTTTTAAATACATTCAATTAAGACTTGGATGCAAATTCGCATTAAATGTGCTTGAGTTATGCCAAGACGCTAACATTTTAACATACTCGAGGATTTGAATGCGTGATAAGATGCAGCAAGAGCTGGACCGGAGTCAATGTATAACCGGAATGCATGAAACGTCTAGGGATATCTAGGTCAAGCAAAGACGAGGACGTTGCACCGCCTGGTCACCGACAGCTTTGGTAGAATTCACACTTCCTGGCTTAATCGTGCCTTGATCGTGGTGAAGGAAATTAACTTGAATGTCATGTTAGTTCGACAGGCACCTAACCAACCTGATCTAGTGAAACTTTAGAGGATGAAAGCTTGAAAGCGCTCTAGAAAATAGTTAGCTAATGTTTTTTTTTTCTCATTCCAGGACATCCAGTACACTGATATAGACTACATGGAGGATAAGAAAGACTTCACCTATGATCAGGTCAAATTCAAAGAGCTTCCACAGTTTGCTGACTATCTCCATGAGAAAGGGCAGAGATACATTCTCATTTTGGTGAGCCGCTTAAACTCTAACACAAATTACACAATCTCTCAATGATTAGTTTCAAGTTCGTATTCCTCATATAGTGCAAATTGTTAGATGTTACAAAGTACTTCACACGCACCATCCAAACATCTGCAAGGTGAACGTTCCAAAATAAACCAGACCATGTTTTTTTTTCGGGCCCGTTCCCCAGCGATTGTATCGTATCTGGGAGGCAGTGAAGGTGTGAGAGATGTTTGTGAGGTGTCCTAACTGCCAGTTGCATCTCTCAGGACCCTGCAGTGGCCACCAGTAAGAGGATCAACGGGCCTTATGAGTCATACGACAGAGGAACCCAGAAGAAAGCTTGGGTTACTGAAGACGATGGGACCACACCTTTAGTGGGAGAGGTGAGCTGGGCGTGTGTGAGAGCATGTTTGCGTTTTCAAATATAATATATACACAATATATATATATATACACATATGTATTATATATACATATATAGTTTATATATATAGTATATATAGTATATATATATATAGTTTTTTGTTAATGAATGAACGAACACATGAATTAATATATATATATATATATATATAAAATAGTTAGCATGTGACCGTGTGAGCATTAGCAATCTGTTGGCATGTGCGCGTGTTTTTGGATGTGTATAAACGTTTGTGTCATTATTTGTGTCACTCCAATTTTGTATTGAGTTCTGTCTACAGCGAAAGTAATATGGACCCCTTGGAGCATGGTAAACCACGTATCGCACGGGTTACAAAGTCTCTTGCGATTAGCTCTGCGATTAAGCCGGGCATCGCGCTAATCGCTTTTTTATGGTTTTCTATCGGGTCACACATATGCATTGATTCCACATTAATGTTTAATCTCAAACTGTTCTGCATCACAGACTGTGCTTAAACCCCCTCCATATGTGCTTGCGAGTGTGTTGGGATGTGTGCGAGTGTGTTGGGATGCGTGCGAGTACGTGGTGGGATGTGTGTCAGTGTGCATCAGTGTGTGTTCTGCTCGTGAAAACAGAAAGACAGCCTCTGAATTGGGGTGGGGAAGCGGGGCTGGTGGTTCTGGTGGTGCAGGCAGAAGTCGTGTTGTATTTATTAGCTACATTAGTGGGGTAATTGGAGAAAAGGATGAAAGGAGCAGCTATTTCTGGAAGCTTCCATCTTCAAAAATGGAGGTTGGGTAAACCATCCGGATTGCAGATGTTCATAGAAAACTCCAGCATTTATGAAGAACGATGATGCTGCGAAGAGAAAGTGTCGATGCTGAGGAGAGTGTAATGATTAGAAGAGGAAAAATAGAGAGAAAGAAGGAGCATGGGCGAAGGGTTACGGAGGAAGGGAGGCAGAGCACGGAGAGAGAGGGATAAAAAGACAGACACAGAGAGAAGGATGGAAACTGTGTCTGACAATCAATTAACCTTGACCTTGGGCTTTGGAACAGGCAGCGCTGTAAATCTGATCCCACGAGAGGTCAACCCTAACAGCATGTGTTGGTGCGTGTGTGTTGACGTGTTTGTGCATGCCCACACAACATGATTCACAGGCTTTCTCTGGTCTTGGTTATAAAGGCTGAACAACAATGAAGTAAAAGGTAAAACGGTAACCAGAATGTTTTACTGGACCTTGAAAATTAATCTTTAGCTTGTTATACAAGGTCATAAACACACAGAGACACGTGCCTGCATGCACGCACACACAGGACTGCCAGTATCTGGCTAGCTTTCTCATGTCTCTATCTGTGGATTCATCATTACTCTCAAAGCATGTCATTATCAACAGCTTCTAACAACACCATGTCTGGCGATTTCTATTGCATTATCGATTTCTGCGCTCCTCTCGTCTCCCTCTCTCCTCCACTGTCCCCTTTCCTCCTTCACATTTTCTCTCTCCTCCTTCACTTGCTCCCTCTTATTTCCCGACCACCCTCCCCATCTTCTTCCTCAGTCCTCTAATCTTTTTCCATCCTCGCTCTGTCCTTCTCTTTCCCTTGTTCCTTCACTCTTTTTCGCCCTGACAATCTCTTCCATCTGTGCTTGATCCCTACCCTTCTCTCCGTTCTCTCAACCGTCATTACGATGGCGATTGAGATGGCCCCCCATCTTCCTTCTCCTCTCAGTAAACAACCCCCCCTGTCTACCCCCCACCTCTCTTCCACCCCCACCCTCTATCTCCCTGCCACCTTACCTCAATCACCCCCTCAAGGTTTGGCCTGGGGAGACGGTGTTCCCTGACTACACCAACCCTGCCTGCATCGAGTGGTGGGAAGACGAGTACGAGAGGTTCTCCAGGGAGGTCAAGCACGACGCCCTCTGGATCGTGAGTCCATCGATTCACGTTTTGTCACCTACGCATATTGTGGTCCAAAAACGGCATGGAAGTATCTCTCGCTGCCTATAATGTCAGCGATGTTGACAAATGAGCCGGATGCTTCTTGAGAGGTCCCTAATATGGTTTCTATCTCCTGATGTTCTGTCACCTGCTAGGATATGAACGAGGTGGCGAACTTCAAGCAAGGCTCGAACAAAGGCTGTGCTGACAACAAACTCAACTACCCTCCTTACACACCCAGTGAGTGCGCAAAATAGTAACTCATGTTTTCTTTTCAACAATTTATCTTTCTCCCTCCATCTCCCGTCTACTTTACTCTCTATTTCATTATGACCCTCCTTTCTCTCACCTTCCCTCACTTTTATTCTAACTCTTTCTCGCTCTTTGTCTTCTCCATCCCTCTCCTTCACTCCCTGCCCTCCCTCCCTTTCATCCTCCTCATCCCTATCATGTCTGTTCTTAGGGATTCTGGATGACCTGATGTACAGCAAGACTCTGTGCATGGATGCCAAACAGACATGGGGCAACCACTATGACGTCCACAGTCTCTATGGCTATTCCATGGTGCTGGCTACAGAGAAGTGAGTTCAGCTGATCAACATCAGCAGATCATCAGTTTTCTCTGTGAGGGGAAGATCTGCAGGTTTTGAAGTTAGGCTACATCTTCTGTAGCCTTGGGCCTAGTTACTGAGTTGAGAATTCCTCAGGCCTCAAAAGAGGGAAAATAAATCCGAGGGGAATGTCTATTTCTATCTAGAGTTTTACGTCATTCACTCTCATACTTTCTTTCTCAGTAACCCACACCTACACACAGGCACACACAAGTCTTCAGGGAGGTCTTGATTTGCTGAGTCACACTCAATCCATGCTCAGATTATTTTCTGTTTTCCTCTTCCACAGTTGTTTTCTTTTCTCTGTGTCAATATTGGCAGGATACAGCTCGGGTGCAACATCATTAGCCTTTTGGCATTATCATAAAAATCAATGGTAGTTCGATTCAGGAAAACCAAATGGAACAATCGCAATTACGAATGATATCCGCAATTCTTTTCATTTGACTTTCTTCTAAACCCACACACCGCTCTCATTTCTCTCCTGTACCTTTTCAATTTTTTCTCATTCTTTCTCTCATCAACTTACCATTCCCCTTTTCTCCCCTTTGCCTTTCCTGTTCGCTCTCTTTCCCCCTCCCCTATCCCTCTCTTTCTCCATCTCTCTTCGGTCCTCACACTCTTTCTCACATCTACTTATTACTTGTGGGAGTCCTGTGGCGCAGTCGGTTAGGGTGTCAGGTTAGAAATCAGAGGGTTTCTGGTTTGAACCCCGACTGTCAACATGACATTGTGCCCTTGGGCAAGCCACTTCACCTAACTTGCCTTGGGGAGAATGTCCCTGTATTTGCTATAAGTCACTCTGGATAAGAGTGTCTGCTAAATGAAAATGTACTTGCGCACTCTCATTCCTTCTTGTTCCCCCTTTACTCTCCCTCTCTTTCTCAGGGCTCTGAAGAGGGTGTTTGGGGGGAACAGGACCCTCATGTTGACACGTTCCTCCTTCCCAGGGGTGGGGAAATACTCAGGCCACTGGCTGGGCGACAATGCCGCCAACTGGAACGACATCAAGTGGGCCATCCCTGGCATGCTGGAGTTCGGCCTGTTTGGCGTTCCCTATGTGAGTGGCTCAACTCTGTCTCACCTGCTCTCTCAGTGGCTTGTCTACCCATCAATTAATATTTAGTCTATTTTGGTTGCCTGATATTTTTTTATTGATTTAGGTTTGCCCTCATTGGCTTGTCCTGACTGTTTAATTGGTTTTCGATTTCAATTTTAAACTTGTTGGGTTCCCTTGATGAATATTTCACTAGGTCAATTGAAAGATGATTTGATTCATATTTTTGTATGGATTGGAAGGTGGTTAAGGTTGGGTCTTACTTTTCGTTCTTTAGTCTACCTTCTCAGGAGAGACAGGCTCATCGGTTGTGTTTCGCCAGATGAAACACTGATTGATTTGTGAATAGGTACGCTAAGGTCCACGCACTCCTAACACAGACAAGGGTGGTGGAGAATGAGGTTGTGGCAAGATGGTGATTGTGCGAATGGGAGAAGTGTCACACCCAAGCACTCTCACACACACACACACACACTAAAAACATACTTCACCAGCTTCATCCATTTAGACTTGAAGGAGCCATCCTCGGTCCCAAAGGGACTGTTGAAGAGGTTTTCCAATTCTTTGATGTGGACATACACATACAGACACAGACACACAAACTGACCGGAACAAATCACCCCCACCCCCAAAAAAGGTTAAATTGGATTTGCCTGGATGTCTTTCCAACACGTTCTTAAGTGACCTAGTCATGATGCATAGCAACATAGTAGAATACACGTCTACCACATAGGGATATGAGCTGGCTAAGTTATGGACAATATGCACAGTTGAGGACGATACAGGCCCATGTAGAAAATATCTTTCCTGTCAATAAAGCTAAATTCCAATCAAACCAAGCATGTTAGAGCATTCTTTGAACAAACAGTTAAGCGCTGGATTGTGTGGTGTTATCTTTTCCCTCCCATAGCAGGATGTTGAATGCAGATATGACGCTGTCGCACAGTCAGATTCCTATGGTGGGCCTTGTGGCCTGTGCTGCCCATCCGTCAAGTTAAAACGTGCATCCTTTCATGAATGTGTCTGTGTATGTGCTTTCAGATCGGGGCAGACATCTGCGGTTTCTTTGATGACTCGTCAGAGGAGCTGTGTCGCAGGTGGATGCAGGTGGGGGCGTTCTACCCCTTCAGCAGGAACCACAATGCCCAAGGTTACAAGGTACCATTCTGGATAAGTGTCAACTGGAAAAGATGTATACATACAGTGGGGCAAAAAAGTATTTAGTCAACCACCAATTTTGCAAGTTCTCCCACTTAAAAACATGAGAGGCCTGTCATTGTAATCATAGGTACACTATGAGAGACAGAATGAGAAAGAAGAAAAACCACATCTGATCTTCAAATAATTTATTTGCAAGTTATGGTGGAAAATAAGTATTAGGTCAATAACAAAAGTTAATCTCAATACTGTTATATACCCTTTGTTGGCAATGACAGAGGTCAAATGTTTTCTGTAAGTCGCAACAAGGTTTTTACACACTGTTGCTGGTAGTTTGGCCCATTCCTCTATGCAGATCTCTAGAGCAGTGATGTTTTGGGGCTGTCGCTAGGCAAAACTGATTTTCAACTCCCTCCAAAGATTTTCTACGGGGTTGAGATCTGGAGACTGGCTAGGCCACTCCAGGACCTTGAAATGCTTCTTACGAAGCCACTCCTTGCACTCCTTGTTGCCCGGTGTGTTTGGGATCATTGTCAAGCTGAAAGACCCAGCCACGTTTCGTCTTCAATACCCTTGCTGATGTGAGGGGGTTATTACTCAAAATCTCACAATACATGGCCCCATCCATGAAAAAACAGCCCCAAAGCATGATGTTTCCACCGCCATGCTTCAAAGTAGGTATGGTGTTCTTTGGATGCAACTCAGCAGTCTTTCTCCTCCAAACACAACAAATTCAGTTTTTACCAAAAAGTAATATTCTGGTTTCATCTGACCATATGACATTCTCCCAATCCTCTTCTAGATAATCAAAATGCTCTCTAGCAAACTTCATACGGGCCTGGACATGTACTGGCTTAAGCAAGGGTACACGTCTGGCACTGCAGGATTTAAGACCCTGGCGGCATAGTGTGTTACTGATGGTAGCCTTTGTTACTTTGGTCCCTGCTCTCTGTGTGGTTCTGGGTCTTCTGCTCCCCAGATCAAGGGAGATTATCACTGTCTTCCATTTTTATAATAACTGCTCCCAGTTGATTTCTTCACTCCAAGCTGCTTACCTGTTGCAGATTTAATCTACCCAGCCTGGTGCAGATCTATAATTTTGTTTCTGACGTCCTTTGACCGTTCTTTGGTGAGGTTGTGGACAGGTCTCTTTTATACTGATAAATACTATGCTTCAAAGTATAGTATACTTCAGAGTTCAAACAGGTGCCATTAATACAGGTAACCAGTGGAGGACAGAGGAGCCTCTTAAATAATAAGTTACAGGTCTGAGAGAGCCAGAGATCTTGCTTTTTTGTAGTTGACCAAATACTTGTTTTCCACCATGATTTGCAAATACATTCTTAAAAAATCGGACGATGTGATTTTCTGATTTTTTTTCCTTCTCATTCGGTCTCTCATAGTTGAAGTGTACCTATGATGAAAATTAAAGGCCTCTCTCATCTTTTTAAGTGAAAGAACTTGCAGAGTCGATGGCTGACTAAATACTTTTTGCCCCATTGTGCAGACAGAAACATAGTGTGTGTGACAGAGAGAGACAGAGAGGGAGCAATATTCTGCATGCAGATGACAGGAAAATGATGATGAATGGAAAAAAAGATTCCCAGTAAATGAGTTGGCAAACGTGTGACCTTTGCATTGCCCTAATCACTTTGCTCATCAGAAGGGCAGAGTCCACACGCGTATGAGCAAGTGCACAAACAACACACACTCGCACAAACCCACGTCATCACACATACTTCCACACTCACACATCCTCTCACGAAGACTCTCCACACACGCACGCACACACACACACACACACACACACACACACACACTCACTCAGGGCATGAATGATTAGGCTGATGAGAGGAGGAAGGCCCTTCAACTGCTAATCATCCTCTCAGACTCCACAATTATGGGATTAAACCTACTTCTATTTCCTTTCTCTCGCTCTTTCTCTCTGCCTGCTCAGTTGCTCACTGCCATCGGTCTGCCCTGCTCTTCATTCTCTCAGCATTATTTCCCTCTATCAGCGAGTCTCTCACTCTCTTTTTAGCCTCTTCATCACTTTCTTTTTTCCCTCTCACTCTTTTCAAACCTATTCATCTCTTTTGATGTGCTCGTTTTCTCCTTACTTTCTATTTTCTTTCACCCCTTTTCCCCTTCTTTTTTCGTTTTTTTTTTTGTTCCATTTAGCACGCACTTGATGTTGAACGCTGCAATGTATGAAAAGAATCCAACTTTTGTGAAATATTGTGAATCCAATACGTGAGTTGCGTTCTGGTGATTTTTCTTGTCATGCCAGCTTCTTTCTCTATCTCGTCCTCATCCATCTCCTCCTCCCTCTTTCTCCTTCCCCTCCCTCCGTCTCTCCTCTCCTCTTCCACCTCCTTCACACATGATCCTCAACCCCGTCCTCCCTCTCCAGCCCCAAGACCCTGCGATATACGGTGCCAATTCCAGACTGGTGGAATCGTCCAGGCGCTACCTGAATATCCGTTACACCCTGCTCCCTTACCTCTACACGCTGTTCTACAAGGCCCACACCACAGGCGAAACAGTCGTCAGGCCGGTGATGAACGAGTGAGTCGCGGTTCCCTAGCGTGTCAGTGGCATGCATGTCATCTAAGCCGGCAGGCTCGATGGACTCCGCCGTCCTCGCGCACAGCCTGTTTCGCACGCGAAACAAACTCGCATGCGGGAATCGCACAGAGCCCTGTTGTCGATGTAAAACCTTTCGCTCGCTCCCTCGCTTTGTTTTCACGGTCTCTCTCTCCCTCAGGTTCTACTCAGACAGTAACACCTGGACTCTGGATCGCCAGTTTCTCTGGGGGAAACATCTGCTCATCACTCCTGTACTGGACCCGGTCAGTGCACACACACACACACACACACTCATATACACACACATTCTCTTTTTTTCTCTTGCACAGATATACACACACACATTCACACAGTCTCATTAGCTCTGTCTGTCTATCGTTCTCGCTCACTGGCACACGCTCACAGACACTGTCTTCTTGTCACACACACACACACACACACACACACACACACACACACACACACACACACACACACACACACAGGCATCAGGCACATGCATTCACAGAGACACACGTGAAGATGCACAGTAGTTGACCTCTGCTGGGATGGGAGCGCGACATGGGATTTAGATTTCTCCTCCCTCTCACACTCTGTCTTCCTCTTTCTTCTGTCTTTCACATCCCTCCTCCTTTCTCTCACTTCTAATGAGAGCACTGACCTCATTACAGGGAGATTAGAAGTGTAGATAGTGTGTGTGTGTGTGTGTGTGTGTGTGTGTGTGTGTGTGTGTGTGTGTGTGTGTGTGTGTGTGTGTGTGTGTGTGTGTGCGTGCGCATATGTGCATGTGTGTCTGTGTGTGATTAGATAGATAGCGGTCATGTTAAAGTGGCCTGATTAATAAGCAATTTAGCATGGCCCCTTGCGAATTATAGAAAGCCAGAGTGAAATGGATTCAGAGTGGGACTGGGGTATCCTAATAACTTTCATTGGAGTGTAATTGTCAAATAAAGTTTCCTTTGTAAGCAAAGAGCAAAAGAGAAAGGGAGGGTGCTGAAGTGAGCGAAAGGTTAAGGGTATCATACAGATTAGGGAGTCAGGTGGCTGAGCGGTTAGGAAATTGGACTAGTGATTAAAACGTTCCCGGTTCGAGTGGTGCGGTTTGGTCGTGCCAAATTACGTTGTGTCCTTGGGCAAGGCACTTCACCATACTTGCCACAGGGGAATGTCCCTGTACTTGCTGTAAGTAACTCTAGATGAGATCGTCTACTATATGACGAAATGTTAAAGGTTTTATTTTCAATTCACTTTTACTTCCTTCAGTCTGACTTTCCTTTCACCCGACTTTATTTCTGTCTCTTTCTCCATTCCTTTCTGTGTCTTTCTCCCTTATTCTCTATTCTCTCTCCTCCCACACTCTCCCTCTCTCTTTTTCTACCTCTCTCCTCCCACGCTCTCCTCCCTTCCTCTCTCTCTCTATCTCTCTTTCTTGTCACCTGCTAGTCTCGCCATCTCTCTAATCATGTTGGAGGCCTATCTGTCAGATCTCTCCACCTTAATCTCCAGTATGCATGGTGAAGCGACTAAGCGCTGCCTCCTCGCCCCCCTGGGCCCAGGCCCGCACCTCCTCCTCTCCTCCACCCATCACCCTCGTCCGTCATACAGTTCTTTTTCCCCTCCTTCCTTCATCAAACGCCGGCTCCCTCGTCTCATCTGCATTCTCTTAATCAGCCGCTCGCTCAGACCCCTGTGATCTCCTCCTCATCTCTCTCTCTCTTTCCCTTTCACTCTCCTTTTTGTAAGCCATAACACCTGATCAACCTCAGTTAAACCTTCTTTAGGGACATGTCGTGCCGGTCCGCCGCTCTGATCTACCCTCAGCAAGTTTTTTTTGGGCATTTTTAAATGAGGGCAGAGGCGCTTCAGTCAGAGTTAGCCTCACAGCTAATGCTAGCCATCCACATGCATTACTGAGCATACTGAATTATATCCTTATTCACTATAATCCTGATGGTTAAGTCTGCATTCATTATTCAGCACACTTTATGATAGCCTTATTTAGTGTTAGCTTCAATGCTAATGCTAGCCATCTCCATACATTACTCTGCATGCTGAAAATTGGCTACCGAGTGGAAAAAATACCATAAATGAGATGTCAATGGTGTTTACGTTTTGTCGCAAGTGATGAGAGAAAGAGAAAAACTTGAAGACTGTGTCAGTATATGGGTTGAATAGGAAGGGTCATCTTAAAAATATTTGTAATATTAACAACATAACAATATTGTGTTATTGATTACTCTTGTGTACAGTTTTTCAAAATTGATTTGGCACATTCTTCAAAACAGTCTTAGCATTCTCTAAACTGTGAATGCAAATGTCACATCTGTTTGCTGGAACTTCAGAACATAAAGTATTACATGTCTGCAAAAGGTAGTTACTCACCCCAAATGTTTTTATTAATATTTCAAAACCTAGTATACGTGTCAGTAATTGGGAAATTGACTAAGATTTTATATAAATAAATCCGATATTTGTTGAGAAGAGTCAATAGTAAATACAACTGATGAGTGCAGGGGTGGACTGGGACCAAAATTCAGCCCTGGCATTTTCTGTCGACCGGGGGGGGGGGAGCAGCGGGGGGGCCCGGTACCAACGGATCCGCGGCGTCCCCGGCCCACATTGGGTCAACGGCCCACTGGGACAATGCCCGGTATGCCAGATGGCCAGTCCACCCCTGGTTGACTGCAAATGTCAGAAATGTATTGCATGTCTGCAAAAGGTAGTTACTCACCCAAAACATTTAATTAATCCAAAACCTAGTTTTCATATCATTAATTTGGCCAAGACCCCCAAAATATAAATAAAAGTTAATAACATAATATTATTTTTTTTCTCATCTTTTGAGCCACACTGCTCAAAATGTATAGTTGTTTTTTCACCGTGACCTAACAACTGTAATAACTGTTTGTGCACATGTGCCAAAGCATTTGCAATGTGCTCAAATCAACCAGTAATTCCAATCTGATGTCAACAAGTGCCCAGTGGTTTGAAGGTTTACATGTGTTGTTTTGAGAATGTAATTTCTGTTTCGTGAAACAAGCTTAAGTACTGGAGCATTTTTTTTACTGTCTAACTGATGCCCTATGTAGCAACTCTTACATCTAGCCACATTCAACATTCAGATCACAGACATTTAGTTAAAACTCAATTTATTTGTCTTTTACTTGGTTAGCTATGATGGCTGTTCTTATTATTATGGATCAATAATTGCAATTTTTTTTGGATTGATTAATTATTTAAAAAAGATATATTTCAACATTGTTTATCATTCTGAAATGATTGTTTATCATTTACCTTGACAGGGGGTGGAAAATGTCAGAGCCTACATTCCAGACGCTGTGTGGTACGACTATGAGACGGTGAGATTTGTATTTCAAGTTTACCAGTAATTCTTTCCTTCCCAACCTTTCCTGCATGTCATGCAGCATTGTATTCAATTATTGTACTTGACTGGGTGTTTGTATAACCACTTTAACAGTGTCGTAATTCCAGTGTCAATGGAATGTCAATGGCCATGTTAGCAAACACAGTTCACTATTTGATAGTTTGCAAGAAAGTCTTCCGATGAAGGCATTAACTTGAAAGTGTAAATGGCTTGTTTTCTTCCCGAAAGGAGTCCAAAGACACCTAGCCAAACCAACTTGGTGAATCTTTGGGGTATTTCCTTCCGCTTGAGATTAGACGCAAAGATAGAAGTGCGAGAACAGAGAGGCGAGGGCGAAAACTAGGGAATATCTACCGTCGGAGAGATAAAAGAGGAGCAGATTTCCTGTGGGACCTTATTTGGGCGCGGCAGGGAGCTGTAAAGAGCGGTCTGATTAGATGGGCGATTAGATTGTTCTCCTCACCGCTGGGCCTTGTCCTGGTTGGTCCCCTGTGATTGGGGGGTGGGACAGAGGTATAGATTTACAGAGTAGAGGACTTGAAAGAAGAATGGAGAAGAGGAAAAGGAGAAGGCTGGGAGGGGCTCCCCTTAAGGCTGACAGTAAAGTATAGATAAGATCTGAAATTGCTTATAGACGCTCCAGTAACTCCCTCTTACACACACAAATACAAGCCCAGTCAAATGCACACACCCACTCACACACCTACACGCACACACTCACTGACACACACACACACACACATACTGACACACACACATGCTGACACAAGAGAGGAGGGGAGGTTTTAAATTGTCCTGGTCTGAAGAATTTGTCCCAAGGGTTCTGAAAATTAATTGTGGTGTGGAATCGGTGTATGGTCTCTGAGCTGCTGTAGAGATAGAGATAGAGAGATGCACACCCACTCACAACACCGTTTTCATTGCTCACGGGTTGACCAATTAGATGGATAAGGTGACCGCACGCAGGCAGCACGTTGATATGTACCTGCCAGGGGACAAGCTTGGTTTACACATCCGAGGTGGAGCAGTTCTTCCTACTCAGAAACCTGACGTCACCACCACCTACAGGTACGCACACATCAACACGTCCACTCATTAACACACACACAAACAAGTGCAAAAACTCATGCGCGCACGCACAAATGCAAAAACTCAAAGCAATTCAAAAACCTTTTGTTGTGTAAAAGCACAGTGGGTCTCTATGCTTCTCAGTGTGTGTGTGTGTGTGTGTGTGTGTACCTGTTTCCACAGCCGGCGAAACCCCATGGGTTTGATCGTGGCTCTCAATGACAATAATCAAGCTGCAGGAGAGCTATTCTGGGATGACGGAGACTCTCGAGGTATTATTTGCATGTGAGCGCGCATGTGTCTACGTGCGTACGACAATTAGAAAGTGTTAAACAGCCACAGGGCTGTCATAAATGTGATTGGATGGAGTCATGGACAAAGAAACACAATGAGGGAAAATGATTCATCTTGCCTTGACCTTTTTACAGAAACTGTCGAATCTGGCAACCACATCCGTTACCAATTCACTGTGGTTCATGTAAGTCAGCTTCCATCCTTTTCAACTAGGAGATTATTTGCTAGAGTTTCAGAACTGCAACACCGTTTGGTAATGTTACTGTCCGTTGAGCCAGAGGCCCAAGCAATTGGGATCAGCTTCAAACAAGCGCAAATATTCCCATATTGGTCTTACGTACTGTACTTTGGGGATTTTGGGGATTTAGTATATGTTAAGCCTGATCGATCTAACTCTCTCTCTGCCCCTCTCTCCCTTTCTTTCTTTACCTCTCTATCCCTCTCCAGGGCGTACTCACCATGCAAGTGGTGCATTCTGGTTACAAGGACCCCAACAACCTGGTGTTTGAGAACATCACTGTCCTGGGGGTATCAGCCCTGCCCCTTTCCGTTTCTGTAGTCCACAACAACAGCATCACTCAACTGCCTGCTGCACAGTTCCAGTACGACACAGCCAAGAAGGTAGTGTAACGGATGCCAGCTGGTAGTAGCTGTGCGAGTAAACCTCACTCCTGATCTCAGAGGATTCTCTAGAGACTGATGGCTAGAGGTTGCAGCCTTCAGCCTCCTTGTTAGAGCGTCCGTCTCCCATGCCGAAGACCCGCGGAGTGCAACGTGAATGAACCTGGGTGGAGCGGTTGCGGTAGCACACGCACACGTCACAGACTCAGACCGCGATGTTCAAACTTTGAGCGCAAAGAGCACAATTCATCACAGATCAGCTGCCATAGACAATCACAGCGGACAGCCCCTCTATTCCATCCTTGGTCGTCCCTCCATCACTCCCACGATCTCCCCTTTCTCCATCTCTTCCTCCATCCCTCCTCGATCGTTCTGTCTATCAGTTCCTCCATTCTACCACTGCCCCCTCACTCTCCATCTATCTGTCTATCTGTCTATCTATCTATCTATCTATCTATCTATGTATTTATCAGTCTATCTGTCTGTCTGTCTTTCCCTCGCTGCTTCTTTCACGCCCTCCATCTTCCACTCCCACCCCCCCCCCCCCCCCCCCCCCCCCCCATCTCTGCACCAGCAGTAGAGGCAGAGTGGGAGACAGGCCCTGACCGTCTTACAGTCTAACGGCCGGCTGAGAGCCCAGATTGATGCCATTTGTTTCAATAACGTAGAGGAAGAGAACGGTTACTTCTCAAGGTCAAGCCGTAAGTGTGAAATATGACGGAATTTCTTTTCTCACATTACCGCGGGTAGCGATTTATGCCCGAGTAGAAACGTTAGCGTGTCCTGTGTGTTTGTGTATGTGTGCACGTTTGTACATGCGCATGTATGCATGCCTGTGTGTTCGTGTAATGTCTCATGCAGTGACACACCAAGGCTAGAATGTGACCTGGGGAATATGATGTATAAAGATGGACGGAGCCAGTGTGTGTGTAGGTGCGTTCTTGCATCCATTTGAACCCCCAATGTTTGCGCACATTTAATCAGAACGTATAGGTTATCAAGGTCTCCCTGCTATGACACACACACACACACACAATGACTCTTAACGTTATACCAGACTCCATTACAGTGTAAAGGTTAATGGGACGTTGAGTCTAAGCACAGGTAAGAACGAAACGCAGATTCAATTGAAAACAGTAGGCCTTGGATAGGCTACCATGGCCTTGTCAAGCACAGCACCTTAGCAGGACTGATTGTCCAACACGCTCCCACTGCACTGGAATGCTGACACTGACGGTGACGCGCACATGTGAAACACGCATGCAACTCTCTCCCTTGGGTCATCCCAGGTGCTGTCCCTGCGGGGCCTGTCTCTTCAGCTGGGCGAGACGTACATGGTCACCTGGGATCAGGTGAAGGTGGACCACCAGCGCTTCGACTGTTACCCCGAGGAGGGCAGCGACGAGGCCAAGTGTCGGTCCAGGGGATGCATTTGGGAGGTGAGTGGGAGAGAAGCACGCATATACTGTGGACACAAGGGCACAAGAACACACCGTGTCTTTGGGCAAGGCACCTCCCCTCACCCTACTTGCCTCAGGGCAATTCACGCTCTGAATAAGAGCGTCTGCTAAAAATGTAATGTCAGACGCACACACGGGGCCCGGAACACACGCGCACATAGAGTCAGCAGAAAAGCCTGACGAAATGCAGAGACGGCATGCGCAAACGGACACTCTTGCGCGTCCTAATTCGGAGGTTTGTCCCCTGCGCGGTGTCTCATTCACACGCGTCCTCTTACCGGCAGCCAGACAAGTCTGGGCCTGTTACCCGTGAGCACACTCTCCTTCCATCCCTCCTCCTCCCTCTCTCTCCCTCCCTGTCTCTCACCGTCGCTCTCTCTTTCTCCTTCCCGCTCCTTCCCACCCCCCACAGCCTTCCCACATAGACCGTGTCCCATGGTGTTACTACCCAGAAGACCACGGCTACGCCACCTCCACGGTCACGGAGAACGAGGAGGGGATGACCTTTGATGTCACTCGCAACCCCACTTATCGTAGCAGCGGCCGGCCGGACTCCCCTGACGTCAACACGCTCCGCGTGGAGATACGGTATCTCAGTTCCTACCTGCTCCGGTTCAAGGTGAGAAATGGAGCGGGACAGAAAGAGAGAGTGAGAAAGAGAGAAGGGCAAGGGTTCATTTGTCGGTCTTGCATTGAACTGCATTGAATTGCATTGAATTGAGGAATGAAAGCCAACACGAACTAGAAATATGTCAGGATAGGCTATTAAATATGATATAAGCTTCAGCCTCTTCCTTTTTTGGGGTATGTTTGTTTAACCCCCCCCAAAAAATTCAAGTAATAATAAGAAATAAAAATAAAATAAAATGATTGTATCTGCATGTGCATAAAAATGACTAAACGCATGAGACAAGTAAAAAATCCCCCCTACCACTCCAGATCTACGACCCTGCTAACAAACGGTTTGAGGTTCCTGTGCCTCTCTCCGTGCCCTCCACTCCGGAAACGAACGAGGCTAACAGACTCTACAAGGTGGAGCTCAACACCAACCCCTTCGGCATACGGGTCTACAGGAAGAGCACAGGCACCAAAATGTGAGGGGCTGTGATGTACTGATGACTTCAATTAGGCAAAATTATGCTTTTTGAAACACTCCCTCTATATCTCAGAATCAGAATGTTTTTTTTTTTGTCTGCCGTGTAAGTTGCACGAACACAAAATGTACAGGATGCCGCAAACAATGAACGTATACAGGGGAGGAAAAAAAGTAGACAATTACGTTAAACTACCAATTTTTAAGAATAAACCTCCTCACTCCTTCACTCTCTCTCTCTCTCTCTCACTCACTTTTTCTCTCTCTCTCTCTCTCTCACTCACTTTCTCTCTCTCTCTCTCTCCCTCTCTCTCTCTCTCTCTCTCTCTCTCTCTCGTCATCCCCTCTTCCTCCTCAGCTGGGACTCGGCCGTGCCCGGCTTCACCTTCTCAGATATGTTCATCCAGATCTCCACCCGCCTGCCGTCCGAGTACGTCTACGGCTTCGGGGAGACGGAGCACACCACCTTCAGACACGACCTCAACTACCACACCTGGGGAATGTTTGCCAAGGATCAGCCCCCCGGGGTACACACGTGCACATTAGATGAAGCATGACACGCACGCATACGCACACGCGCACACACACGAGCACATGAACACTTGATGCATCATCCCCTCCACCTCGCCCCGATGCCACCCCAGGGCGATCAAGCTAATCTCGTCAGATGGAGGACTAAAGAATGCGGAAAAGACGTCGCTGATGGCAGATGGGCCAGATGACGTCAGATAGGAGCGTACATTGGCAGGCCAGTGGCGAGTAGGGCTTTTATTTTATGAAGTCATCTTTGTGATGTTTCCGGGCAGCCTGTATGGTCAATGGACTGCCCCCATCAGCATTATCATGCTTTATTGCTGAGCTGTCATGACAACTCCACAGGGTTGTACTGTGTGCTTGCTCTTCTGACTCCAAGGAAGAGAGTGTGTGTGTGTGTTTGACTGTTCTATATTTCACTGTGAGAGTCTGTGTGTGTTGAAGTGCACTGCATTTCATTGCGTGTGTGGGAGCGCATTCGACTGTGCTAATATCCACCCTCTGTCATTAGATTGTTAGGCTTTGTTAGTGGACAAGCTAATGACCTTTCCTTCTCGACACGCTTTCACGCCCTATCTGAGTGTTACACACACACACACACACACACAAACTGGACAACTCCTGGAAGGGATGATTTCACAAATCAACACTGGTACATGACAGGGCAGAGGACGATTAAGGATGATGATGAACCGTTCACAGGTTCAGCTCTGAGGATGAGTCTCTCCGGCATTCTTTATCCAGCCCTGCAGACAACCCAGGAGAACGTGCACACAAACACACACACCCCCACACACACCCGCACACACCACACACCCATACACACACAAACCCGCATACACACCTACATACACACACCACCCCACACACCCACATACCAGCCTACCAGCATTGGATTAACAATTAGTTTTTGTCCTGTCCCTCGCTCCTTCCTTTCCACCATATCTCCCATGCTCTACCCATTCTACCTTGTTTACAGGAGAAGATGAACTGTTATGGAGTCCATCCGTTCTACATGGGACTGGAGCCCTCTGCCCATGCCCATGGAGTTCTGCTTCTTAATAGCAATGCCATGGGTGAGGATATCTCTCTCTCTTTCTCTCTCTCTCTCTCTCTCTCTCTCTCTCTCTCTCTCTCTCTCTCTCTCAAACACACACGCATACACACTCACACACATACTGACTTACCACAGCACAGTGGTAGTGTAGTCTGACAGACACATACTCACACAAATGCCACTTCTCATGCATAGATTTATGCAAGTACATTCATGCATGATTGCATGAAGCCCAGATTTTACCATATGTTCCATTGACAGAATGTCTTAAATAGCTTGAAGACAACGCCACATGCATTTAACACCTTTCCTAACTCCTCTGCGTCAGAAAATCATACACACCTACGCAGACAATCACACAGATCACCTGCAGAGACGGATGACACTGAGAGAGCGCTCAGCAGGCTGTCCTTCCATCCAACATTTTATCTTGGAATCAATAGTTTAGCACGTTCGATGGCAATTTTCTCTCTGTGTTTTTCTCTCTTTCTCTGTCGCTCTCTCCCTTCCCTTTTTTGTCATTGAATCCCCTTTAGATCCCGGGCTTCTTTACATATCATCTACATACGCAAATAAACATGCATGCAGAATGTTGCTAGGGTGGTAAGCATAGTGTCCAGTGTGTGCCGGTGTTAAGGCTAACCTGGTAGCGTCTTGCAGATGTGACATTCCAGCCCACCCCAGCACTGACCTACCGGACAATCGGGGGCATCTTGGATTTCTACATGGTCCTGGGACCCTCCCCCGAACTCGTGGTCCAGGAATACACTGCTGTGAGTTAGCGTGTGTGTGCTTATGTGCATTTGCCTGTCTAGGTCTAGTGTGTTTTGTTGGAAGATTGAGCTGGTGTGGTTTGTTATGGGGATGTGTACACGCATGCACGCGTGTGATTTGCGTGTGTGTGTTTTGTGTGTGTTTGTATTTTGTCTGGCTCTAGGCCCTTGTTGATGGACTATAGCAGCTGGGAGTTCCTCGCTTCATTGCCCTCTCATCTAGCCAATCTAAACACACACACACACACACACACACACGCACGTACACAATCTTAGACAAACACACACAAACTCACGTGCACACGCTGGTGCACTGTCATATACAAACACACACACGCACTAATACACTTTGCAGCCAACCCTTTTTCTCTCCCTGAAAACTTTCTTACCTTGTTTTTGTTCTCTCCTCAGCTCATTGGCCATCCCGTGCTCCCTGCCTATTGGTCCCTAGGGTTCCAGCTCTGTCGCTATGGATACGTTAATGACACAGAGATAGCAGACCTCTACAGGGACATGGTTGCAGCAGGCATTCCCTACGTAGGCGCTACCAACAACACACACGTTCACCATCACACAAATAAACACAGCATTCGCCATATCAACCAAAACACATATGCTCCTCAACACAGCTTACCTTAGGTAACCCCTGCACTTTTAACCCCTGACAGGATGTGCAGTATGCCGACATCGACTACATGGACAGGCAGCTGGACTTTACCCTGGATAGCCAGTTCCAGGGCCTGCCTGCCCTGGTGGACCGCATGAAAGCAGAAGGCATGCGGTTCATCTTCATCCTGGTGAGATCGCTTTCTTGTGTGTGTGTGTGTGTGTGTGTGCGTGCGTGCGTGCGGGTGGTTGTGTGCACAGGTGTGTTTCCGTGAATGGGAGAAACCATGATGACACGCGTGTGTGTCTCTGCATGTGGAGATACCATGATGATGTGTGTTGGTTTGTAATTGTGTGTGTGTACATTTAGGACCCCGCCATCTCAGGGAACGAGACGGCCTACCCAGCCTTTCAGAACGGCATCGCTGACGACGTGTTCATCCGATGGCCCGTGGAACTTGGCCGTGAAATCGTCTGGGGCAAGGTGATGACAGGAGGCCGGGGGGGAGGGAAGACGAGAAGGAGGGAAGACGAGGAAATTGCAATGACTTGGTCTCTGTATATGTGTTTATTGCCAGGTATGGCCTGATTTCCCTAACGTCACCGTCGATGAGTCTCTTGACTGGGATACCCAAGTTCAGGTACTTGTCCCTTCCTCAGTAAAGCTCCACACTCGATCTTTGAGCCGGATCGGATGATACATTTACATTTTTATCTTATCCAGAGCGACTTACAGCAATTACAAGGCCATTCTCCTTGACATCATGTTGACACAGCCAGGGTTTGAACTGAGTACCTTTGGATTTCTGGCCTGTCTCCCCAACCGCTCAGTGACATGACTCCCAGATACAATACTTCTTAATTTGGACCTTTGGTCTCTTTGTCTCTGTGCAGATCTACAGGGCCTTTGCTGCCTTCCCTGACTTCTTCCGGAACCAAACTGCAGTGTGGTGGCAGCGGGAGATCAACAATTTCTACAGCAACGTCATGAAGTTTGATGGGATCTGGATTGTGAGTGCCACTGGGATCTAGGACCAAGAAACCTTCCCAGATGCACATGAACAAACCGTCACACACACACACACACACACACACACACACACTATTCTTCTATACATTTAGTCATTAAGCAGATGCTCTTATCCAGAGCGACTTACAGCAACTACAGGGACATTCCCCTTGAGGCAAGTAGGGTGATGTGCCTTGCAGAAGGACACAAAGTCATAATAGCATTGCCAGGATTTGAACTCACGTTTGATTGCTATATCAATTCCCTCACCGCTCAGTCACTTAACTTCTCTAGGGTAAGGAACATTGATGGGCTGTCTGTGTGCTTTTGAAGGACATGAATGAGCCTGCCAGCTTTGTCCATGGAACAGTGGGAGAGGTCTGTAAGGGAAACCAGCTCTTGGAACGGCCTCCCTATATGCCACGTAAGACCTACATACACCCACACACACATACCACGAATCCAGTAAATCATTTACATTTAGTCATGTATCAGACACTCTTATCCAGAGCGATTTACATCAAGTACAGGGACCTTCCCCCTGAGGCAAGTAGGTTAAAGTGCCTCGCCCAGGGACACAACATCATGTTGACACAGCCGGGTTAGAACCTGAGACATTCTGATTACCAACCCGACAACCTCACCGCCTTTGCCACATGACTCCCCGCATCATCCGCTGGACATTGCATTGGTTATAAGACTGAGGTTATATTGTTGTGTACATTCCGTAAATATAATACAGTGTGTGTGTGTGTGTGTGTGTGTGTGTGTGTGTGTGTGTGTGTGAAGCTCTGGAATCAAAGGAAAGGGGTCTGAACCACAAGACTCTGTGTATGAACAGCGAACAGTTCCTGAGCGACGGCACTCCAGTCAAACACTTTGACGTGCACAACCTCTATGGATGGTCCCACACCAAACCCACCTATGAGTGAGTGCGTGTGTGTGTTCCTCCTTTAGTTTATGGATGAGTTAGGTCCCACATCAGTCTATCAGTTCACTGTCTGTGTGTTTGTGCGTGTATATCAGTGAGCTGCATGTGAGTAGTAACACAGGTGACCTTGCCTTGGTAACCCCTGCCTTGCAGCGCCCTCTTGAACGTGACAGGAAAGAGGGGCATCGTGGTGACCCGCTCAACGTATCCATCCTCAGGAAAATGGTCGGGTCACTGGCTTGGAGACAACAATGCCAGCTGGGATCAGCTCTTCAAATCAATTATAGGTGCGTATGTTTCAAGCACTGGGTCCTCAAAAACCACAGAAACCAGCTTGTGTTTGTGTGTGGTTTGTGTGAGGGTATCAAGTTTCCTTTTTGTTTCGCAGGCATGATGGAGTTCAGTTTGTTTGGCATCCCATATGTAAGTTTTCTACGACCCCACGTCTCTTAGGGTCGGGAATCTATCATCTCTTCTCTACTTACAGACATGGTGTCCAGTAGTATAATGCTTTACATTTACATGTAGTCATTTAGTGAAGCGACTTACATCACACTACAGAAACATGTTCAACGTCATGTTAGCACAGCTGGGGTTCGAACCAGGGATCTTCTGATTACTAGCCCAACATCCTAACCGCTCAACCAGACTTAAAATCAAGAGATTGTTATCATCATCTCTCTCTCTCTCTCCCTCTCTCTCTCCCTCTCTCTCTCTCTCCCTCTCTCCCTCTCTCTCTCTCTCTCTCTCTCTCTCCCTCTCCCTCCGTACCCCTCTCCCTCTCCCTCTCCCTCTCCCTCCCCCTCCCCCTCCCCATCCCTCTCCCCCTCCCCCTCCCTCCCCCTCCCCCTCCCTCCCTCCCCCTCCCCCTCCCCCTCCCTCTCCCTCCCTCTCCCTCTCTCTCCCTCTCTCTCTCTCTCTCTCTCTATCCCTCTCCCCCTCCCCCTCCCTCCCCCTCCCTCTCCCTCCCTCTCCCTCTCCCTCTCCCTCTCCCCCTCCCCCTCCCCCTCCCTCTCCCTCTCCCTCTCCCTCTCCCTCTCTCTCTCTCTCTCTCCCTCTCTCTCTCTCTCTCTAGACTGGAGCGGACATCTGTGGCTTCTTCAATCGTCCTGATTACGAGATGTGTCTACGCTGGATGCAGCTAGGAGCTTTCTACCCGTACTCCCGCAACCACAACGGCTTGGGCAACCCTGTGAGTCTGCTCACATGCTGTACACACACACGCACGCACGTCCGCGCAAACATCAACATCTGAATCTATTTTATTCGCTATGCAAGATATACACACAGAATTTACTTTGGCAGGTAAGAGCAAACATATATCTATGTAAGTAAGTAAAAGTAAGTAAAAGTGGGCACTAGCTGTACAGATGGGGAATATAACTATTTTAAGAGAGTGGATATATATAGTACAAAGGGGGGGGTGGGATATACACAGTAGTGCAAATCTGCCTTCATCCATACACGCACACCTATGCTGTTCTTTTCTGGGTGTGTGACATACAGGCACAACCTGTCTCTCTATTTCTCTTTCCCTCTCTCTCTATGTATATTTCTATGTATATATCCGTCACTCAAATACACACACACACACACATGCTCACACCTTGTGTTCACTAGGACTTGCTCTGCAGAGTAGCGTGACGGTGACGTTCTCCGCGACGGTGACCTTTGCGAGTGTTGGAACACATCTGACAGAATCCAATAACGGGCGTCCGTCGATCGATCCGGCAGAGCTCCATTTCTTCGTATCCGCTAGTCGGAATCCGACACCCACAGAGTGGTGGTGGGTGTGTGTGTGTGTGAAGTAACATATAATTGAATTCCAAGGTGATCTAAGGCCCCACCGATTCACGCACTGCAAATGTCCACAACCACAATCATTTAATAATGGCTTGAAAATGGGTGCTCAAACGAGGAGAAAATTGAGCAAAAAGTACACTCCACGGAGGTGGGATAGGTGGGGGGTGATGTGACACGTGTGTACAAAGAGAGGCAGTTACAGGTGACTGCGTGTTTCCATGTAAACCAGTGACAGTTTGATGGGTGAGCAAGAGGGAGCGTATGGTAGGTGGATGACAGGTAAAGATGTGGTGGGGGTGGAGGGAGAGGCAGGGAGGAAGAGTGGGAAGGAGAGAGGGGGAGATGTAGGGGAGAAAGAGAGGGAGAGGTTAGCAGGAGGGACGGAGGAAGAGCGTAGGGAGGGAGGGAGAGGAAGGGAGGAAAGGAGGAAGGGGAACTGAGGGAGGAAAAGGCGGAGGGGGACAGGAAGGGATGGAGGGGGTGGAGAGGAAGGTAGAAAGGGATGGAGAGAGGGGGGAGGGAGGCGGGGGATAGGTGAGTGCAGCGGACTTTCAGACACTTTGTCACTAGTTTTCACATTTTCACGACAAACATGATAAACAAACATGTCAACCCAGTATATTAACGCTGAATACAAAGCAGCGGTCAGGGAATGAGAGAATGAGACAGAAACATGTTTGCAATCTCAGACGAGGTGTGTATGATTGTGCGTGCATTTGTTTGTGTTTTAGTGCATACGTGTATCCGTGTATGTTTATCTGGAGAGAGTGGGTATTCCCTCTGCTGAGTATAATAGAACGCTTGAACTAATTGCCTATCCTAAAAGTCTTAGGGTTAGACTCTCTCTCCCACACACACACTCACACACTCCTCTTCATCATGTCTTGTATCTTCACCTGCTTCTCCCCCGACTGAAATCCCTCCTGGCAAACACAAACAGCAGAGGTAGGGTTGAGTCATCACCCAACTGTGTGTGTCCTTGGGTTTACATTTGTGTGAAGTCGCCATTATGTAACTTTGTCTGTGTAAGTTTGTCTTTTAGTACAATTAATGAATCGATGACTCAGTGTGTGTGTGTGTGTGTGTGCGTGTGTGTTTGATAATGTGACTCCAGTGACATTCCCTCTGCGTGCCCATCCTACACACACACACACACACACACACACACACACACACACACACAGACACACGCACATGCATAATCACAAACACAGATGCACACAAACGCACCTTCAGCCTCTAGAACAGGGGTCTCAAACTCGTGCCATCGAGGGCCAAGAGGGTGCAGGTTTTCGTGTCAACCAAGCACTACACCAGCTGATTTCACTTAGTAGAGAAACTCGTTAGTGAAATCAGCTGGCGTAGTGCGAGTTTGAGACCCCTGCTCTAGAAGGATAGATTGTCTGCTGAATCACTGGAACTTGTTAATTGCTCTAATACAGAAATAGGATAGTTCTCTATCCTGTCTCTGCACAAACTCTCCCTCTCTTACACACACGCACGCACACACACACACACACACAGGCAGAGAGGGAACAATAATTTTCTATAAGTCCCACTTTTAATACAGTTCCAGGTTCGACACATGAAGCCACCCAAATTCACAGTGAATGACCTTGCTGCAGTCTCATTTCCACGACATTACATTTAGTCATTTAGCAGACGTTCTTATCCAGAGCAACTTACAGCAAGTGCAGGGACATTCCCCGAGGCAAGTAGGGTGAAGCGCCTTGCCCAAGGGCACAACGTCATGTTGGCACAGCAGGGGGTTCAAACCAGGGACCTGCTGATTACTAGCCTGACGCCCTCACCTCTCGGCCACCCGACTTGTCAGTCTCGACGGCAGAAACGACATGGGATCGTTGATTAACGAGGCAGTTGATGCCTAGAGAAAGCAATGCAGTCAGAGGCTTGATAAAAGCAATGCTAGTTTTGGAATATGGTAGGTGGTGACTGTTCTTGCTCGCTCTATCTCTCACACTCTCTCTTTCCCTCCTCCCCCTCCCTTATCCCACAAGAACACACGCACACACACACACAAGAACACAGACACAAACACACACTGAGCTGGGAGGAGATTAGGAGCCACCCTGCACCTTCAATTAAGTGAGTTAATTATAGAGCTGTGGGCTAAGGACGTTCACACTGAGGTACAAGCTGCCCCTCAAACACACACACACACACACACACACACACACACACAGACTGTACATGCATACACACATGCTGTGTGCGCACGCACAAACACACACCTCTGTAACTAGGTCCACTCACTTCGCACTGCACTGCGCGGGCCTCGAACCAGGGTATAGGTAGGGTCAAGCATAGGAGACAGACACTCTAACAAGGAGGCTGAAGGCTGCAACCTCTAGCGTCAGTCCGCTAGATCATCCTTTGAGATCAGCGGAGTGAGGATTGCTCACACAGCGACTAACTAACTGTACCCGTTACATACAGATGCACACACACTTATCTGCCATTGCAACCGAACAGTCGCAGATAGGCGGAAGTGCTGGCTGTAGAGCGAGGCAGACAGTCTCTACATGATTATGATAGCGGAGAGGCGTTTTCTCTCTCTCTCGCCTGGAGATCAAATCGCCCATAATCAAATCGGAATGGTTCAGCACATAATGGATCGGCGCTGTCATCCTCCCCTACCTGAGCCCATTAAACACACTCGCACCCTGATGGCTGGCATTTTAGCCACCTAGCCCCTGTCTCTTGCTCCTCCTCCTCCTTTGCTTTGAATCTTGAGCCTGTTGTGCATCATTTATTTTTCTTCTGTTGTGCACTTTGAAAAAATGGTCCCACCTTCACACACACACACACAGCCCTAGTATAACTGGTTCCAGTGGGTCACATCTGCTTTGCGCTCAACTTCGTTTGAGGAACTGCTTTGCTCGTGCTTCTGCGTGCGTGCGCGTGTGCGAGCGCGCGCCGCGTGCGCCTATTGTCCTCGTTACAGTATGTTCTATAAACGGAGCTATATCTGAACTGGGTACGTCCCAGTTCTGCTGAGGAACGCAGAAAGCCCGTTTCCTGTCCTCTCCTCTGTTCTCGCTCCAACGCAAGCGAAACGTTGCATTAGTCATGTTCCCTGTAACAGCACTGCCACAACACAACTGACTGACTGACTGAGTTGAGTTTATTAAGTTTACATACAGTCATGGCAAAAATAGTTGGCACACCTGACATTTTTCCTGAAAATGACACGTTTTGCTATACACATGTGTATTTCTTTTGTGTGTACTGGGACAACACAAAAAAAGAAAAGATTTTTGACCAAATCTCGCATAAAACTCTGAAAATGGGCCGGACAAAACTGTTGAACGTATGTGCATTCGCTGTAGCAGGGGCTCAATGTTAGGACGTCTCTTGTAATATTTGCCGTGCGTGCGTTCCACAGAGACAAGACCCAGTTGCCTGGGATGATGCATTCGCTGAGGCCTCACGGGACGTGCTAAACATCCGCTACACACTCCTTCCCTACCTCTACACACTCATGTTTGAGGCTCACACCCTAGGAGGGACCGTTGTCAGACCAGTGCTGCACGAGTGAGTACGCGCACACAATGCACACACAACCCTGCATGACACAGTACACACTTCGTAACACGCGTACACCACACACAAACACACACACATACTCTCAAGTATAATAATGTTGGCGGTGTTCCAGGTTTGTGAATGACAGACAGACCTGGGACATCCATAAGCAGTTCCTCTGGGGACCAGCTCTACTCATTACCCCTGCTCTGGATCAGGTAAAACACTCACACACTCACAGACGTACCTACAAATAACCCCATTTAGGAGTCCTCTCCTGTTGAACTCTACAAGAATAATAAGTCAGTGAGTTTGTCCTGAAGCTGTGTGCTGTATTGACAGGGGGTCAGGGAGGTGAGAGGATACGTCCCCGAAGCTCGTTGGTATGACTTCCACACGGTGAGTCACACACACACAAACACACAACAATGCGTATACTCTGTAGTTAAACTGTTAGTCATTCAAACAAAGAGCAGTGCGTGAAATAGGAGTAACAATTTTTTCTCCCCCTGTCCTGTTCCTCTCCTCCTCCTCCTCCTCCGCTTCTCCTCCTCCTCCCAGGCAACAGATGTGAAGATAAGGGGCCAGATGGTAACCATGCCAACCCCTCTTAACCACATCAACCTTCATGTGAGGGGAGGCTATATCCTCCCCTGGCAGAAACCGGAGAACAACACATTCTACAGGTGTGTGTGTGTTCATGTGTGTGCTTGCATGTGTGTGTGTTAGTTTTCTGTAGAGAGGCCTTCATTAGACAGTAGCTGGGGTTAGTCGAGGCAGCATGCGTATGACCTGTCCTCAGACAGAGGTAAAAATAAACTCCCATAGTGCACTGCAGCTGATATCCACTTGCCATTGTCCTTCAGCAGTCTGCAATCACCTTCCCACTCCCCCCTCTCTCTCTCCCTGTGTTTCCATCTTTCCCCCTCTCTCACGCTCTTATCTTTCTTCCCACCCTCTCTCTGTCCCTCTCTTCCTTGCTCTCTTGCTGTCTTGCTGTCTATCTTGCTCTCTCGCTTTCTTTCCGTCTACCCCCCTGACTCTTTCGCTTTCTCTCCTGTCTTAGTCGGAGGAATCCTTTAGGGCTAATCGTTGCCCTGAGCGACAATGGGACAGCTGAAGGATCACTGTTCTGGGATGATGGAGAGGGTATTGGTGAGTAAACACACACATGCACACCCTGTTTGATATGCAGTTGTGAGTGTATCTTTTGCTAATAGGGTTCTTTGCATTGAGTAGTAAAGAGGAAAAAAATGGAGAGAAATAGCACGTGTGAAAGTGTCAAAGAGTGAGAGAAAGAGAGAGACAGAAGGGGGATGGCAAAGGAGAGGAGTGACAGAAACTATTACTGTAATGCCCCTCGTCTCTGCCTGTAAATATGCTCTCCATCAATCACTCTTTTATCTCCTCTCTCTCTCTCTCGCTCTCCTCCCATCTGTCTCGGTCTGTTCCCCTTCCTCTCTCCTTTTCAGTCCCTGCCCTCTCTCCCTAAATAAAACTCACCCTCTCCTTCCTCCATCCTCATCTCCTCTTTTTTCTTCTCTCTCTGCCTCTGTCATTCAGAGTCATACTTTCTTAGTTGCTTCATGTCCTGTCTCAATCTTCCTCCAATTCTCTTCCTTCTGTTTTATTAATATTTCACAATTCCTGCACAAAACCAATATTCCTCTCTCCAACAATTTTTCTCACTCCCCCACATTCTCAGTCTCAGTCTATCTGTCTCACGCTCGCTGAAGCTCGCTCTAGTTCTCTGTATATCCTGTTATCTCTCTCCCACACTGTATCTCCATCTCTCTCTCCCTATCTCTCACTCCTACTCTCTGATACTCTGTATCTCTTACTATTTCTCTCTCACGCTATCTCTCTCTCTCTCTCTTTATCCCGCCCTTTCTCCATCCTGCAGTAATCCATCTCATGTCTTCCTCTCTCTAGACACCTATGAGAAGGGTCAGTACCTGCTCACCTCTTTCATGGCCTCATTGGTGAGTCCATGCATGGTGCACCTCCAGAGCTTTAGCCCCAGGGGTCAAGGATCACATGCAACCAGTCTCGCTAACTGACACACATATGGATGGCCAAATCAGTGGTTACACCCCAGCGCTCACACCTGTCAGTCGGATTAGATCAGCAGCGTTTCAGACGGGGTCAAATGAAGGGCTTACTTTGGCAGCTTTTGGGTTGTTTTTTCCTCCCAATAGTGGTCGGCCTGTGTGTAACCCTTCACACGGGACAAGTAGGAACAAACCCAGGTGTGTGTGTTTGTGCATGGTTGGACCGAAACAGAGTCACCACTAGGCCTAATGGGAATAGCCAAGTCCACTCTCTGTGCAGCCAAGCGCTCCACAAACACACACACACACGTCCCAAACACACAAGCATGCAAGCACACATAAAAGCTCATGTACACACTCACACACTCTTTGCCAAACATCTGTGGCTGTCCTCTGCCTGGCATCAGGTCCATTCCAAAACAATTTCACACTGCGATAAAGCAGGCGCACAGTCTCGCTGCCAGTAAGAGACGGAGTGTGTGTTTCTGTGTGTGGTTTGTGTGTGTTTGCACTCTGAAATGGACTGCTGTCTTATTTCTATGAATGTTGTTTCAGCGAAATCTTGGCGTGGAATATAATCTAGGGTAGTTGTGTTACTCTCATTCTATCTCCCGATCCCTCTCTCTCATTAACCCCTCCTTCCTCTTCCAACCCCTTTCTATTTCATTCACTCCCCCTTTCTTGCTGGTCTTTCACTCCACCAGAACACCCTCTCCAGTCGTGTTGTCCACAAGGGCTTGTCACCAGCAGAGCGGCTGGTCCTGGGCCAGGTTAAGGTGTGGGGGTCTGGGGCTGCGGCCATTACGGAGGTCATACTGCAGAACGAGACTGGGGGGCCCCAAAATGTTCCCTTCAACCACAACACCACCACGCAAGTACGCTAGAACACCACACACACACACACACACTTTTACACACACACACACACACACACACACACACAAACACACACACACCGAGCATAAGACACTTAACGGCTGCTTCATATGTTCTTTTAGCAGATAGCTGAACCTCCAATGAGTCCATGACCATTCAGCACGTTAACTTAATATTAACCCACCTCATCTCCCAGCCCCATAGCTGCGTCTAATAGCTTTGAACATTGCGGTCACCTTGCAGGTCTAATGAATATGAGCTATGGGTTGGAGAGGGAGCCAGAGAGGGTCACAAGGGTGCATCTCAATCCACTTAAGTAGCCTCCTCACATTTTGGTCCTCTCCTTGATCTCTGATTGGGAAAAATACTGGGCTGGTGTGTGTGTGAGGAATCTGCTCTCTCGTTCTTCCCGATCCATGTTTGTTCATGTTGAGATCAAGCAGTGATGCTACCTGTGTCAGGAGCCACTTTAAATCACCAGACAAAACCAAACGCCAGGAGGAAGCAGGACAGTCATTCAGTTCCAGATTTAGGGTGAATATTCTGACGCTAATGACGCCGTCTGACTGGCTAGGTCAGCGCTCCTCAAACTTTTTTTCGCACCACTGACCTTTTTAATGTCAAAAATATTTTGACAGACCCCCCCCGCACCCACCACCACCTTTGCTTATGAACGGTGGCGCAGACGAACGAGCGGGTCTAATCCGACACGCTCTGTCCCTACATGGTCTCCGTCTGTTTTCAGTGGTGGGTGGGGGGGGTGTTACTGCAGGGTTGAGGCGGTTCACACGTACGTACAGGTGGACTATAATCACGGATACCCTTCCGGGCTGTCATGCTATTTTGTGTGCTGTTTTCAGGCTTTTGCACAGTAAACATGCCGTAATAACCGTGATTCTGTCTCTGAAAGCAGTACAAGTCAGTAAACACACACTTAGCCGTTGTCCTTGTTCCAACACATTATTAGACTAGACTGGAAATAACTCAATAAATGGTAGACATTGGTGGACTCTTAACAGCTGATAAACCAGGGCTTCACTGCAGGGCTATAGACTACCACACACACATGCTCTTACTAACTCACACAATTACTGTCTCACTGTCTGACCCTTTATCCTGTGTCCCTCCTGTTCTCCAGGAGCTGATTGCGGATGCTAGCACCCTGTCTGTCTTCGTTGACCAGGTGTTCACCCTCACATGGAAGGCCAACGGCCTATGGCGGACGCCTCAGTAGAGGGCTGTCGACCAATCAGCCTCAGAGTCATGGGAGTGGCCTTCAAACGTGCCACTGCGTCACTGAGGATGTGTTGGAATGGTTTAAGTGGGAAGTCATGTGGCTCAGCTCTTAGGGAGTCGAGCTAGTAATCAGAAGATCCCCGGTTCGAACCCCAGCTGCGCCAACTTGGCGTTGTGTCCTTGGGCAAGGCACTTTACCCTACTTGCCTCGGGAGGGGAATGTCCCTGCACTTGCTTGCAGTTGCTCTGCTAAGTCACTAAATGTAAGTCTGTAATCAATAGGCGGTCCTTCCAAGCTCTATTTAACATGCTGTCTCTGGGAAAGCTGCTGTGCTGGCGTCAAGATCACGCCCGTCCAGCTCTGTCCAAGAGTGTTTCTGTTTCTCACTGTGGATCGTGTGATGTAAATAAAGTAACAGAAGTAAAATTCCACGACTGTTGTGTGACTTTGGAGTCCTGGATTTCAGTAAGCGAGACTCAGGCCATGTAGACACGTAGGCAGATATTTTGTATGAATGCATATCCACTGCCCTGCGTTTAATAAAATGTCTTGCGTACACACGTAATCGTTTAAAATAAAATTCCATCCACACAAATTTGCATAGTTCGCTCTTGAGCGTGGTTATAAGCATGTCAGACCGAAAATGTGTATGCATTAGTTGTCACAGATAGTGAAGTTTGGGAACATGAAACACCAGTTATTCATGTCCACACTCAGATATCTTCACTTTGGTTGAGGGTTTCCCCAAATATCCGGTTTAAATGACATAATCCTGCGGTGGATGACAGGCCAAAATGCAGAAAATGTATGTTTTTTTCAGATACAGTACCTGGCTACATGTGGAGAAGGCTAAGGGAGGAGAAGTAGGGTGAGGTGCCTTGCCCAAGAACACAACATCAAGTCACTCTGTGCCTACTCACTCATCACTGGGGCACTGCAGGTAAGAACTTCGTTAGGAGAACTTAGCTCACTCACGGACTATTCTATGTCCTCCAATCCATCCAGACCATAAAAGTGTACGGTCTCTATCAGTACCACGGAATAGAAACACAGTACGATCTCACCAGACAAAGTTGAACGTTGATCGAACTGCAAGAACAAATTCGTCTTTGTTGCCATGAGCGAACAACATACGAGCTGGAGATGAAAGGAGAAGGCGACAAAAAGGGTGAAGCAACATGAAAGGCAGGAAGCAGCTCTCAGACCACATCAAAGTGCTGAAGTGGAAGGTCAGCCCACTCACTAGAACTTCCCATCTCTGTGTACAAAACATTCTGTGGTTTATTCTGCAAAGGGTTATAGGCAGTATCGCCACTCCCACCACACGCTGCGCGTGGGGCACCAAGCGCTGAGGGGGGCACCAAAGTAATCCCAAATAAATGATGAAAAAACGAAACCAATACATTCCTGTATGTAGTCGTTATAACGGACTCCGAATCTCCGTCTCGAAGGTGGAGTGAGAGGTTGGGGGGAGCGGGGAGGGGTTCTCCAAAATGCCTAGCAGCGACACTGGTTATGTGTGTGCATATGTGTTCGTAATTCCACACATGCACCCAAGGAATCAGATGGCTTAGTGGGTTAAGGCATTGATCGGAAGGTTGTGAGTTTGAACTTAAGCTGTAGCCATGTGATGTTGTGTCCTACCTGCCTCAGGGAGAATGTCCCTGTACTTACTGTAAGTAGCTTTGGATAAAAGCGTCTGCGAAATATTTATTTATTTATGTGACGTACGCAGTTGTGACATCCCTCGGTTGTGGCTCCAGTCGGAGTCAGGACTGAATTAGATATCGGCACACGGTTTGGTTTGAGCGCATCTTTGTGAGTGGTCGGTGCCATTCTAATGGATATTACAGTAAGCTGTCAACGGCTCTGTCATCCTCCATTCTGGTAACTGACAAGACGTGAACTGGTGACACCACAGGGCCCAACCCTGAGAGAGAGCGAATAGAGGAGGGAGATTGAGCGTGAGTAAGAGAGAACAATACGTTGGTTCCCTTCTTCGCCACTCCAACTACACACATCCAGACACACACGCAAACAGAGACACACCGTTGGTGAAGAGCAGCACAGCAGCGAGGATCATGGGCAGGACAGCCAATCTAGAGATTCCACTTGATCGCTAACTCAGTCTGACAGGGAGGGTAAATAACTGTAATATTCAATAACCGGCTCATCTACTTAGTGTCACAGCCATTGACATCACATTGAGAATGTATGTGTGATACGTATTTGTGTGTCTAGAGTGTGTACAGTTGGTGTGTAAAATATGTATGTGTAGAGTATGGGCCCTATTGACACAGCAGCCAAAATATACATTAAATATATAAAATATCACAATGATTTCCCTCGTTTGGTAATATTTGTCCTGGTTTGCAAGAATGGGAACTGCTTCGTCGGTGTAAATGAGAGAAGCGAAGTGCATGCGCATTGTGCACAAGCTACATTATGGCCAGGCCATCCATCCATTATCTTCCGCTTATCTGGGGCCGGGTCGCAGGGGCAGCAGTCTGAGCAGGGAAGCCCAGACTTGCCTCACCACACACCTCCTCCAGCTCCTCCGGGGGGATCCCGAGGCGTTCCCAGGAGGCATCCGAAACAGATGCCCGAGCCACCTCAACTGGCTCCTCTCGACGTGGAGGAGTAGCGGTTCTACTCCGAGCTCCTCCCGTGTGACCGAGCTCCCCACCCTATCTCCAAGGGAGCGCCCGGCCACCCTGCTGAGGAAACTCATTTCGACCGCTTGTATCCGCGATCTTGTCCTTTCGGTCATGCTCATGACCATAGGGGAGAGTAGGAATGTAGATTGACCAGTAAATCGAGAGCTTTGCCTTGCGGCTCAGCTCCTTCTTCACCACGACAGTCCGGTACAGAGACTGCATCACTGCAGACGCTGCACCGATCCGCCTGTCAATCTCACGTTCCGTCCTTCCGTCACTCGTAAACAAGACCCCAAGATACTTGAACTCCTCCACTTGAGGCAAAGACTCCCCACCCACCCAGAGGGGGCAAGCCACCTTTTTCCGGTCGAGTACCATGGCCTCGGATTTGGAGGTGCTGATCCTCATCCCAGCCGCTTCACAGTCGGCATAAAACCGCTCCAGAGCATGCTGGAGGCCCCGACTCGAGGAAGCAAACAGGACAACATCATCCGCAAACAGCAGTGACAAAGGGCAACCCTGGCGGAGTCCAGCATGCACCCGGAACAGGTCTGACTTATTGCCGGCAATGCGAACACAGCTCCTACAGGGAACGGATGGCCCCTAACAAAGGGCCCCGGACCCCGTACTCCCAAAGTACCCCCCATCAGGACACCACGAGGGACACAGTCGAATGCCTTCTCCAGATCCACAAAACACATGTAGACTGGTTGAGCAAACTCCCATGAACCCTTGAGCACCCGGTAGAGGGTGTAGAGCTGGTCCAGTGTTCCGCGGCCAGGACGAAAACCACACTGCTCCTCCTGAATCCGAGGTTCGACCATTGGCCGGATTCTCCTCTCCAGTACCCTGGCGTAGACCTTACCGGGGAGGCTGAGGAGTGTGATTCCTCTGTAACTGGAACACATCCTCCGGTCCCCCTTCTTAAATAGGGGAACCACCACCCCGGTCTGCCAATCCATAGGCACTGTTCCAGACCGCCACGCGATGCTGCAGAGGTGTGTCAACCAGGACAGTCCCACAACATCCAGAGACTTTAAGTACTCAGGACGGATCTCGTCCACCCCCGGAGACTTACCACCAAGGAGCCCATCGACTACCTCAGTGACTTCGGCCCGGTTGATAGGCGGATTCGCCCCGGAGTCCCCAGTCTCTGCTTCCTCCTCGGAAGACGTGACGGCAGGATTGAGGAGATCCTCAAAGTATTCCTTCCACCGTCCGACAACATCCCCAGTCGCACCGTAAACAGTGTTGGTGAAGCACTGCTTCCCCCTCCTGAGGCGCCGAACGGTTTGCCAGAATTTCCTTGGAGCCGACCGATAGTCCTTCTCCATGGCCTCCCCAAACTCCTCCCAGACCCAAGTTTTTGCCTCTCTGACTACCCTAGCCGCGGCACGCTTGGCCTGCCGGTACCGGTCAACTGTTTCGGGAGTCCCACAAGCCAGAACTGCTCGATAGGACTCCTTCTTCAGTTTGACGGCATCCCTTACTTCCGGTGTCCACCACCGGGTTCTGGGATTGCCGCCGCGACCAGCACCAGAGACCTTGCGACCACAACTCCGTACTGCCGCATTGACAATGGAGGTCGAGAACATGGTCCATTCAGACTCAATGTCCCCAGCCTCCCCTTGGGGTCTGTGAGAAGCTCTCCCGGAGGTGTGAGTTAAAGACCCCTCTGACAGAGGGGTCCGCCAGGCGTTCCAAGCAGACCCTCACGATACGTCTGGGCCTGCCAAGTCTGTCTAACCCCCCCCCCCGCCAGCGGATCTGACTCACAACCAGGTGGGGATCGGTTGACAGCTCCGCCCCTCTCTTCACCCGAGTGTCCAAGACACACGGCCCCAGGTCAGACGACACGACAACAAAGTCGATCATCGACCTCCGGCCTAGAGTGTCCTGGTGCCACGTGCACCGATGGACACTCTTGTGCTTGAACATGGTGTTTGTTATGGACAAACTGTGACTAGCACAGAAGTCCAATAACAAAACACCACTCGGGTTCCGATTGGGGGGCCGTTCTTCCCAATCACCCTTCTCCAGGTGTCACTGTCATTTCCCACGTGGGCGTTGAAGTCCCCCAGTAGAACGACGGAGTCCCCAGTCGGCGCACTGTTAAGTACGCCTCCCAGAGACCCCAAGAAGGCCGGGTACTCTGCACTGCTGTTTGGCCCGTAGGCCGCCACAACCGTGAGAGACCTGTCCACGGCTTTTAGGCGCAGGGATGCGACCCTCTCGTTCACCGGTGTAAACTCCAACACATGGCGACTGAGCTGTGGAGCTATAAGCAAACCCACGCCAGTCTGCTGCCTCTCCCCGTGGGGAACGCCAGAGAAATGAAGAGTCCAGCCTTTCTCGAGGATAATGGTTCCAGAGCCCGATCCGGGCGACGTAACTGGCTTTGTTTTAGTCGTCATCATCAGGGTTTTCTGAACCGCTCTTGGTCTGGCTAGTCACCTAGGACCTGTTTGCCTTGGGAGACCCTACCAGGGGCATAATGCCCCAGACAACATAGCTCCTAGGATCATCCAAGCACTCAAACCCCTCCACCATGTTAAGATGGCGATTCACGGAGGGGATGGCCAGGCCTTCGCCTTTCAAATATAATTTGTATAACGCGCCATTGACTTTCAACCACCTTTTTCCTGGTCAGTGGCGTAATGGTTTTCTGAAACAAAATAGCACCAGGGAACTTTTAAGCCGGATCATGCCTCATTTTTGCGCCGAACCGCCCCCTGGAGCGCAAGTTAATTCCCTAATTTACCGATGTGCGTCTGTGGACAGAAAATCCGCTGTGCGTTGGGTGCAAAATAGGAATGATACGTGCGACTGTGTACAAAGGCAATTACGCTGGGTGCAAGATAGATAGGGTGATGAGAAATATTCTCCTTTGATATAATTCTGTACCTTCAAAAGAGAAACTAATTTGAAACAAAATGATTTGTTTTTGTTGCGTCTGTCTTCCACTTCATTTTCTGCTTTTCCTATATTGTCTATATGTTCAAATTATTATTTTTATTAAACTCTCTCTCTGATACTATGAAAATTCTTCATTTTCAATGGAAATCAATCTGCTTGTGCTATTCTTAGCTTTTTCATGTTTTTGGGGATAGAGATGGAGAAGTAGTAGATATTGCGGGGGTCATGTGGCACAGTCGGTTAAGGTGTCAGGCTGGTAATCAGAAGATACCAGAAGGCTGAAACCTGGTTGTGTCAACAAGATGTTGTGTCTTTGGACAAGCCACTTCACCCTTCTTGCTTCAGAGGGAATGTCCCTGTACTTTCTGTAAGTTGTGTCTGCTAAATGACTAAATGTAAATGTAGAGATTGTTGGTTTGATGCAAACCTGTCTTTGCACAAGGAGCAACAATTTTGGATTCCTCGGTTTTTCTGTGAGCATTCAGACTCAGACTCAGACTGCTTTTCTGAGAGAATATGAGTGTCATTCCTTTGTTTTTTTTGGGGGGTGGGGGCTCTTTTACCTCTCTGCTGCTCTCTCTGCCTTCAAGATACACACACATGCACGCACACGCACTTTGAGATGCGTCTGTCTTCCTGTCAGCGTGTGCAGAGTTACACCACTGACAGCCCAATGACACCCTGTCTCACCAAATCCTCACGACCAATTTCACCGCATGACACGCACACAGACATGCGCTCACACGTGACGTACGTGGTTCCGCTGGCGTTTGTGCGCTCTCTCTCAAACCCGGGCCCAGAGACGCACCTACAGACACAATCTTACCTGATAGTCACAAGCCATTTCACATTGTGACATTTTGAGGCTTAACTACCCTATCATCTGTTCACCTGCCTATGGTAGCACTCACCCCTGAAATCTAGGGGGAGATGAGGAGAGACCAAAAGAAAGGAAGGGCAGAGGGGAGGAAATGAAAGGGAGAGAGAAGAGGGCCGAAGGGACAGGAAAGGAAGAGAGAAGAGGAGGACAGGCAGAGGAGCAGGCCTGAGAGGAGAGAGATTTGGTAAGAGCTGTCGTGGTTGAAGAAGACAGACAAAGATAGATAAGACAGCAGAATCCCATAGATGTAGGTGGAGAATGACAGGGAAGCTTTTGATTGGATGGTTGAGTCTAAGTTGTAGAACTCAATAGATCTCCGGACAGAACGTATTGAGACGTTAGATGTTACGGGTGGATAGTGCCTTTGGGTACTGATTCAGAACCAGACCCCTCACGCATATCCAGTGATTAAGAAGACGGATGCCATGCTGGTCTGGGATCAGCGGCCAGAAGCTAACTTCTGACAGATGTTTTGGGATATGCTGCAACCATACTCCCGATGCCTCCATATGAGAAGAATGATTGTGATTACCAATCTTCATTAAAGCACATCTGCTCTCGTAAAGACTTCTTCAGGTGACATGACAATCATTATCATTGCCGTAATCACAGTCGTAATTGTGCTTCTAATTTCCATTGTGACAGTAATCATTGTTTTTTTAACACTGACACACTCACACAAGCATGCACACACACACACACACACACACACACACGCATACACCAGAGGCGGACCATGCATTTCACACCTCCATCTGAATCACTCAACCCCTCATTAACCATTTTGTAATAAATACAAAAATCTATGCAGAAATTAGTCTTTCGTTGCATATATAAAAATGAATGTAGCCACAATAAATGCCTCTGAATAAACTGAATAAACAAACCAAGACTGAACAAGTATTGTTCTGCAAATACAGCCAGCAAAAAAAAAACAAGAACAACCTCATAAACTTGGAAAATAAATCGGATTATTTGAAGACAAAATCCATCCTCTCTTTATTCACAAACAGTTCAATCACCCTGTCATGTAGATCCACTCTGGTTTTCCCAAAAGTTTTAGAGAGCATGGTTGCTTGTAATGGCGCTTTTCCACCGCATGGTATCAACTCACCTCGCCTCGACTCGCATTTTTGGCGTTTCCACCGCAGTTCCATGGTACCTGGTACCTGGTAGCGGGTACTTTTTTAGTACCTTCTCTCTCTAGGTACCAAGCGAGCTGAGTCGAGCTAAAAGGTGATGTCGGCAGACGGCCGGCCATTGATTGGCCAGAAAGTTTGACGAAGTCACGAGAGCGACTTAAAGCAACAGCGCCGCAGCTAATACTTATTACTATCAGATACAGTCCATTACACCAACAGTCTTCAAGCTTTTTAAAAGTCAGATAATTTACAAAAGACTAGTTCGTCAACATGGCTAAAATTAAAATGTGGGTTCTGTCCACTTGTGGGTTGCGTTGGTGTTATTTACGTTGCGTACAAAAATACGTCACGGCCTACGTCACGCCCCTTTCGCCGACGACCAGGAAGTACTATTTGCGGTACTTCAAGCTAGCTAGCGGTGGAGTTGTCCGACCTTTCTACCAGCCACTGTGGGCTGACTAAATAGTTGTTGTTTTTTGGCGTACTATCAGTCATCAACAAAACAATTGTCACAGTTGAATTGTGTGCGCGGCATGTTCAGTTTGCTAGCTTGCGTAGCTACGCTCTCCGATTATCCAATCAGCGGGTCTGAATACGGTGACGTTACCTACGACTTCTAGAAGGCCCTGTTGACACCTACTCCGAATCTGATTGGTTAGGTATAGACATTGATTTCGTATTAGAGGGCCGTTAGAGGGCCTTCAGAACGGATAGTGAAGGCCTCTTTGACTTTGACCCTGCCTGGCAACAAAGGACAGCTGAAATGTGATTGGTTAAATACTTCAATATGAAAATACATGTCTGAAAGTAGCATACCATCGAATTACAATGGTTCCGATGGTTGGAAACACAATAAAAAAACACAATAAAAGGAAATGGAAAGTCCATTTGGAATGATGGAATGAGTATACGTGACGCCAATATAATTAACATATGATTCAGATATTTTTTAGGCCTTCAGATAGGGGTGGGGGGGGTGAAAGCACGAAAGAGAAGTCATCGGATTTTGAAGCCCCCCCCCCCCCCCCCCCCCCCATGTCAAAGTAAATCCTACGCCCATGCATACACACATACAGTATGTACACATAGCCTATGTACCAGTAGGGACAGGGTGTAGATATACATGTTCTAAGTATTTACAGTGATCCCAAGGTTTGCCTTTGTTTGGATCTCCATGTTTAGATAGAAAAACATGCAGCCGTCAAACCAGTTACGATGGATCAACCAACCCAGAGCCCTACAAAGAAAGAGTTGTATCAACTACATTGCCTTTAATTAGACTATTTTTTGAAACCTGAAAGTTCCAACCAAAGCAGCCGTGTTGTGGCTCAGGAGTAAAATTGGCACCGTGTTCAATCTTTGTCAAATCTTTCAAATGGTGGTAGCAACATACTGTAACGATGGCGCTACAGCACTTTTAATGGAGTGGATGCTCAATAAACTGACGCAGAGAAGAAGACTCTTGTTTATCCTGTGTCCCATACACCGCACGACTACAGGTTTATTACTACATCAACTGTCACGTGTGAATGTCAAGCACAAGCCATTAACTCACATACCCCTCACAGTTATGGCAACAACAACAACTTACAATTACTAATATCTATGCATCATCCACTGACAAACCTAATCAACAGAACAACAACACTCAACTGAAACATGCATGTAACATTAACTAAACATGAAACAAGTATGTGAATTGCGCCACCCACAATCCTTTGCGCCAACAGCGCGAGTTAACACGCGACCAATCCACGGATCGCTACATAGCCCCCACCTGAGGGGTCAGTCGTCCCCGACAACCCCATCACCCAACAGGTAGTCTCTTAAGTGTCCTGGCCGTAGCCGCCGCCGGGTTGGCCTCCTGGGACTGGTAGAAGGTGCGACAGGGGAGGGGTAACTTTGTCCAGTAGGAGTGGCGCCGCTCATGTCGTTCTCAGCTCCACCCGTCCCTGGGGCAAGAGGGCGATATGGCGATAGTCTGTCCTGGTGCAGCACCACCACACGCCCCCGACCAGGCGTGCGCACCCGATACACCACCTCCGAAACCCGTCCCATAACCTCACCAGGCCCCTGCCAGTGACAGCATAGCTTGGGTGACACCCCCTTCCTACGAGTAGGGCAATACACCCAGACCTTGTCACCGGGCTTGAAGGTCAGCTTCCGACAACGGGTGTCGTAGGCTCTTTTCTGCCGCACCCCCGAGTTAGCCTGGGCCTGACGAGCGTACTCATGGACTACTTGGAGGCGATCTATCAACCTCCGGTAGTAATCCATCTCCTTTCCTCCAGCAATCTCTGGCTCGGGCGGGGTCCCGAAAACCAAGTCCACCGGTGTCCGTAATTCCCTCCCAAACATGAGGGCAGCTGGTGTGCACTGGCTGGACTCTTGGACGGCCGTCCGGTATGACCACAGGACCAGGGGCAGGTGGCGATCCCAGTCGCGCTGATGTTGGCTGGTCAGAATGGCGAGCTGAGTAGCCAGGGTGCGGTTGAACCGCTCCACCAGCCCGTCGCTCTGCGGGTGGAGAGGCGTCGTCCTCGTCTTGGATACTCCCAGCCGTCGGCAGACCTCGCTAAAGACCTGGGACTCGAAGTTCCGCCCCTGGTCACTATGGAGTTCCGCAGGGACCCCGAAGCGGGCAAACATCTCCTCTATCAGCCTTTCCGCAGTTGTGATGGCACTCTGGTCCGGCACCGCGTATGCCTCCGGCCATTTGGTGAAGTAATCCATGGCCACGAGGACGTAGCGGTTGCCGGAATCAGTCACTGGAAAGGGCCCAAGTATGTCCACCGCTACTCGCTCCATCGGAGCCCCCACCAGGTACTGCTGTAATGGGGCATGGGAGCGCTGCGTTGGCCCTTTCTTAGCCGTGCAAAGGTCACAGCAGTGCACGTACAGCTCCACGTCCCGTCGACACCCTGACACCAGCAGCTGCAGGAGATCGCTTCCCCGGCCAGGAGCTTGCCACCTCCGGTGCACCAACCCGTCATGGAGCTCCAAGCTGCCCCACTGTGATCGGTAAGCCTTAACCTCCGGTCCGTGTGCGGACACCTCTGTCCAATCGGGCCGCCGCCTCGTCGCCAGCCAGTTGAGCACCACCGCCAAGGTTGCGTCGGCCTCCTGGCATTGTTGCAGCTGAGCGGAGGTCCATGGGGCACTCCCCTCGCAGTCAGCAGTCTGAATGGCTGCCACAGTCAGTGGTTGGTCCCGCTCCTCCTGTCGTTGGCAATACCGACATGCCAAGATTGCACAGGGCCGGCGGGAGAGGGCGTCTGCGTTAGCGTGCAACCGCCCTGCTCGATGCTGGATCTCAAAGTCATACTCCTGTAGGGCCTCCAGCCAGCGAGCCACCTGGCCCTCCGGGTTCTTAAAGTTCAACAGCCAGGTAAGGGAAGCATGATCGGTGCGCACAAGAAAATGGCTGCCATGCAGGTATGGACGGAACTGTCGCAGTGCCAGGACCACTGCCAGCAGCTCACGCCGGGTCACACAGTAGTTTCTTTCAGTTCGGTTCAGAGTGCGGCTAAAGTAGGCCACTGCGCGCTCCACCCCTCCAACACTTTGGGACAGTACGGCGCCAACCCCCACGTTGCTGGCATCAGTGTCCACGATGAAGGGCTGTTCCGCATCCGGGTAGGCCAAAGCGGGAGCCTCGGTAAGGGCAGTTTTTAGCTGGGTGAAGGCTCCGGCACACGCGTCGTCCCAGTCAAAGGGCTGTCCTTTGTCAGTCAGCCGATGGAGGGGTTTGGCGATTGTGGCGAAGCCCCGGACAAAACGCCGGTAATAGGACGCCAGGCCCAAGAAGCTCCGCAGTTCGTTGATGTTGGCAGGAGACGGCCAATTCTGGACTGCGGCCACCTTGGCGGGGTCGGTAGCTACCCCGTGTGCGCTGACCACGTGGCCCAAGAACTGCGTTTCTCTTCTCAGCAGTTGACACTTGGCAGGGTTCAACCGCAACCCAGCCCGACGAATAGCTTCAAAGACCTCCTGCAGGTTACCCAGGGCTCGGTCAAAATCGCTGGCATGCACCAGCAGATCATCCAGGTATACCACACAACGACTTTGTGGTATTTCAGCCAGCACCCTCTCCATCAGTCGTTCAAACGTTGCTGGTGCGTTACAAAGTCCAAACGGCATGACACGAAACTGCCACAGTCCCTGTCCAATGGTAAAGGCGGTCTTTGGTCGTGCGTCGGGGGCCAGCTCCACCTGCCAGTAGCCACTACGCAGGTCAAGGGAACTGAACCAGCTGGAGCCTGTGATATGGTCAAGGGCGTCATCTATGTGAGGGAGGGGGTAAGAGTCCTTCTTGGTCACCGCGTTGAGACGTCGATAGTCTACGCAGAACCGCCAGCTGTCATTTTTCTTTCGAACCAGGACAGCTGGTGCGGCCCACGGACTGTCAGATGGCTCAATTACCCCAGCAGCAGCCATCTCCCTGATCTTGTCTTCTGCCACCTGTCGCTTGCCGAGGGCCAGCCGGTGAGGCCGCAGCCGGATGGGTTGGGCGTTACCGGTGTCGATGGCATGCTGAACCAACCCTGTTTGCCTACAGTCCTCATCGTTTGCTGCAAAGATATCTGCATAGTCCTCTAGGAGGTGCCTCAACTGGCCGCACTGCTGTTGGTCAAGGCCATCACTGCTGCGGTGGCAGAGCTCCCTCACCGCCTCAGACGTCTCTGCCGATGTATGGTTGGTAGGCTGACCTGGCATGGAGTCCCTGGTGGCGGCCGTTTGGCAGCTGGCTTGCCGGTCTCTGGCCTTCATGTTCTTGTCTTGGCCGGCCTGGAGCACCACAGTCTCCCCACCAAGGGTGATGGCTCGCCTCGGGACATCAACATTGGCCCCCCAATGGGACAGCAGGTCCAGGCCGATAATGCATGAGTCCTGGATATTGGCAAGCCAGAACTCGTGCTCCACCTCCTGGTTCCCAGCCTGGATCCACAGATGCTTCTTTCCCCTTGTAGCAGCCCTCTCCCCTGTCACCGTCACCAGGTTCGTGTCCGACTTTGCCCATACTCCGGAGAGCGTCCCCATGGTTCCTGGAAGCACGCCAGGACGCACCAGTGAGACGGTAGACCCTGTGTCTACTAGAGCTTGGCAGGGTTGACCATCAAGCCAACAGTCCAAATACAGTCCCCTAGTGTGGCCTACACGACCAATCAACAGTTCTTGGCTCAAGGAAGGGGCCAATGATTGGGGTGGCGGGCCCCTCACTGCGCCACCCCCCCCGTCGTTTCCCGTCTGCTGTGGTGCTTTGGCGACTGGAGCTGGTGCTGGGCAGTCACGGGCAATGTGACCAGGTTCATCACAACGATAGCACCGAAGAGTGGATCGAGGTCGACGGTTCCCAGCTGAGGCTGGCCGCCGCTGAAACTGCACCTGACAAACTGGCTCGGCCTCCTCACCCTCACAGTCGATGGCCTGGACGTGTGGAAGGGACAGCCGTGGGGCAGCCTGAGTACAGAGCACTGCCTCTGCCCGTACCGCTTCTTGAAGAGCCCCCTCCAGGGTTCTGGGCATGGTGAGACGCACATGCTGGCGTAGCTGCTCTGGCGTAAGCCCTTTTAGGAATGCATGGAGAGCCAGCTCCCCTCTTGCAGCGGCGTCGAACGTTGGATAGCCAAGGCGGGCATAGAGCTGGATATCTGCGGCGAAAGCGCCCAAACTCCCTCCCTCCTGGCGGCGACAGCTGGCTAGCCTGTCCCTACTCTGGTCAGGGAATGGTTGTTGCCCGAACCGCCTCTCCAAGGCCCTGGTCAAGGTTTCCAGGTTCCGCTGTTCCCCAGGGGTCAGATCCAGGAGCACCTGCAGCGCATTTCCCTCCAGCGCCAGGGCCAGATGAGTGGCGGCTTCCTCGCTGCTCCAACCACCGTGCCACACTGCCAACTGGAACTGGGCAAGATATGGCTCCAGGAGCGTCTCTCCATTGAACTTGGGCACCTTCGCTGGTGTTCTGGGCATGGCAGTGGAACGGGACAGGTTAGCCCTGACAGCCACCTGTGGAGGCGCCCCTGCTAGGTCAGGTTGGATGTTCACAGGTGTGGCTGTGTGTTCTGTGGTTCCACTCCCAGCCTCCAGGGGACGACAAGGCCGTGGCACACTAGACCCATCAGCGTGGGACGACTTTCTTGCCCTGGACCGCTCCATCTTCAGAGTCCTCTCAATGGTTTCTTCAAGGTCTGCGATTTCTTCTTCCATCCTGCGTGGTTGCGCCATCCCACTTCTGACACCAATGTAACGATGGCGCTACAGCACTTTTAATGGAGTGGATGCTCAATAAACTGACGCAGAGAAGAAGACTCTTGTTTATCCTGTGTCCCATACACCGCACGACTACAGGTTTATTACTACATCAACTGTCACGTGTGAATGTCAAGCACAAGCCATTAACTCACATACCCCTCACAGTTATGGCAACAACAACAACTTACAATTACTAATATCTATGCATCATCCACTGACAAACCTAATCAACAGAACAACAACACTCAACTGAAACATGCATGTAACATTAACTAAACATGAAACAAGTATGTGAATTGCGCCACCCACAATCCTTTGCGCCAACAGCACGAGTTAACACGCGACCAATCCACGGATCGCTACAATACTTAATAAACAATGTATGCAAAGTCAGTTTGCTAAATTATGTAGGCTAATGTTTAGTTTAATTTAATCATGATCATGTTGGAGAAACAACTTTGTTTGGCACAGAAAAAAATGATTTAATTGTTCTTTTTTTACCATAACCCATGAAGGAGATTACAGAAATGCCAAAAGTCGGCCAAAATATTTATCTACCAGTATTATTTTGTTTAGTTGTTCAGCAAAACCAAAAAAACATTTTGTAGAGCTCAACAGTTGCTTTGGTGAGTCTTTAAATATCCCGCTCTGTTTTTTTTTTAACAGTTTCAAGCGAACCATGTGACTACCTAGCTTCCTGATCCTTGGTTGACGCAACTCTTTCTCTCGGGAGAAACCCACATTACAAACCAGACGACAGATCCAGCAGCACACACCCATTCGGTTTGGAATAAGTTTGGAATCATTTCCCTGTCTGTTCCTCTTCTTCTTGGCAGTGGCTGACGGGAAGAAGTTAGAGGGCTTTTTCCTTCCCGGCAGACAGCAGATTGTGTATTAATCACTGAAGGGTGGTTGCTAGCGCCCCTCCTCACAAATCAAAGCAACGCGCACATACGCATGCACGCGCACACACATGCACACACGGAGGCAGGTTCACACAAGCCATCCTCTCAAATCAAATCAGAAGAAGGCGTGCAGGCACACAGACAGTGCTTTCCCAATTGGCGGGCCCATCCATGCGATAAACAAGTTAAATATCACTGGAGATGGCACGGGTGCGATTGCATTCATTCCGGGTCAGTGGAGCCAACGACACCCCCTCTGGAGGAATGCCGGGGGGGGGGGTGCGTTATCCTCGAGGAAGTAAAATCTTGCACCACCTGACAGGAAGTGACCTCACGGGGGAGGTCGAGAGGAAGCTCATCTGCTCTTATCCATGCCACCTGGTTGGCATAAGGAAGACCTACCTCGGCAGCTGCTCTCGTAGACTCTGAGAACCAAAATAACATCTCGAGGTTCCTATGGAAACATCCGTAGGATGAACCCCAGGAGAGAGCAAATCTTAGATACCACCCTACCCCAAAAGGTTGAATCAGTTCTCATCTTGAGGAAAGGTTATGTCCCCAAAATACGGTGTCTTCGTATACATCTTCATTTGTCAGGCAGTGGACCATGGCAGAGGGCCACAGGAAAGTCAGGTTGCTTTATTGTTGACTTTAGTTGCCAAGGTAACGCCATCATTTTCCTCATATTTTTTCATCTTCTTTTTCTTGTGCACATTCCGACTGACCGGTTCACTAAATACCATGGTATAACCACTTGCACACCCACATCGTATAAATACATGATGAGGTTGGGGGGTGGTGGTGGTGGGGGGGGGGGGGGTGGTGGGGCACAGCTGCAAGAGAAAGGAAAAGGTGCAGGACAAGTGGCAAATCAGGAAAATAAAAAGACCGGGAAACAGAAAAAGAGAGAGAGAGAGAGAGAGAGAAAGGGGGAGAAAGAGAGAGGGAGTCAAGTATGCCTCTGATTGCGGTCAGTGATTCTCTCCTAGGAGGCTCATCCTCATCACTCCGTCAGCGGGGGGCAGACCTTTAGGAGCAGCTCTGGGTTAACAGCTTGATAATATAGGAACCAGTGTCTTTCAGGAACCTTCCAGAGGGAGGAGAACCTGCAAAAATGTGTTGGAACGTGTTGGATATCCATATCTGGTATCTTAAATGTGGTCCATGAAATGGCGGTAGAGACTGCATACTCTCTGTACATGTAGATAGCAAGAGACAAAGGGATGGATGGAATACAGACGCAGGCATACATTCACATTGAGACACGTCATCATCATTTATTACCTGTTATATAAGTTTCCTACCCTGAGGCCACCATTCCAACAGATACTTCCAGAAGCTTCCATCAATCCATCACACCTCCCGGCAGACTCTCCCATCTTGTCTTCGTTACCTAACCTCTCTCTCAGCCCCGAACCACGACCCACAGGGTTACCATGGCAATGCTGGGGAGAGAGAGAGAGGGGGGGGGGGGATGATGGAAATAGTGATTAGACTCCCATGACGTGTTGGAGGGCTGGCAAGTAGAGGAGTAGAGAACTCACCTCTCTGCAGTGTGTCTGTTTGTCTTCCGGAAAAATCAAGCTGGGATTTCATTCCTGGCGATTCACTGGAGTTGAGGCTTTGTAGTTGAGTATGTGTGTGTCTGATGTGGGTGTTCTGTATGAGTGCTTTTGTGTTTTTATGTGTATGCTTGTGTACATGTGCCCTATGTACAGTACAATGTGTACGGTCTCTAGTGTCTATGTGTATATGTTTGTGTGTGTATGTGTGTGTGAGTGTCTGTGTGTGTGTGCCTAACCTGATTTGGCGGCCATCCCACTTTAACATCTCATTAAGCAGATAAGTCTGTTGGAGAGCGTCTCTGCTCCCTCAAACACATTAAAAAAGTGAACAAAAAAAGAGAGAAACAGAGGAGAGGAAGAAGAGAGAAGGAGGGAGGGAGTTAGCGTGGGAGAGGGACAGAGAGAGCAGTGTTCGAAGGGATTGCTCAGCACAGCAGGGACTCTCCCTAAGTGTTTTAGAAAGAAAGAAATAGGGAGAAGTGAAGAAGGGGAGAGTGAAAGAGAGGGGGAGAGAGAAGGAGCAAGGTATGGTATGAAATATTAAACGTGGTATGACATTAGACAGGTATTACTAATAACATCTCTCTCTCTTTGGGCCCTATCTTGCACCCAGCGCAATTGACTTTGTACACTGACACATGTATCATTCCTATTCAGCACCCAACGTACAGCGGATATTTCTGTCCACAGATGCATGTCGGTACATTACCGAATGAACTTGCACTCCAGGGAGGGGTTCAGCAAAAAAATGAGGCATGTTCCGGCTCAAGCGTTTCCTGGTGCGATTCTGCCAAACCATTCCGCCACTGACCAGGAAACAGGTGATTTAAAGTCAGCGGTGCATTATTCTTATTATATTTAGCTTATATATTAGCTTGTGCACAACACACATCGTCTTTGCTTCTCTCATCTATACAGACGCAGCAGTTCCCATTCTTGCAAACATAATTACAAGGACAAATATTACCTTTAATTTGAGTAAATGTGAACGCTTGATTTATGCATTTTCCGCAACTTTACAATGCATAAATCTAGTGTACACATTTACTCATATTATTCAAGCTAGTTGCTGTATAAATGGGTTTACCAACAGTGGAAACAATTTTGGCTTTCCTCCCACACCTGTTTAACCGAAGATAATTTGGGTGAATTTTTCCACTCTCTGTGCAGTGTGACTCTTTCTGTGAAGCGTTTTTGATATGCGCCTGGTAAATCTGTCGTCATAATAGCAACTCGCCATGGAACAAGCGACTCTGCTTTTAAAGGGAATGTGAGCTGACCCTCTGATAACACACGTTACGCCCAAACCACACCTATGACTAAAGAAGCTATTTCAGACCAACCCACTTAAGCTTTGTGCCGAGCGATATAATAGCTACTCCCACAAAGCTACTTGAGCTTTGATCTTGACACTTCAGAATCAGAATCAGAATGGGGTTTATTCGCTATGCAAGATTAACAAACATAGAATTCACTGTGGCATAAATGAGCAAACATAGAACATATATGTGGCATACTAATAAAAAATGAATATAATGTAAAATACACTACAGATATGATACAGATAAACAAATAACACAAATGATACAAATGATGAAGTGGCGGAGTGCAGTGGGATTCTGGAAGGAGGGTGTGGGGTGTTGGTGGATGTCATACTGAGTCCTTGGTCCTGTTGAAGAGGGCAATAGCAGAGGGGTAGAAGCTATTCCTGTGGCGAGAGGTTTTGGTCCTGATGGACCGCAGCCTCCTGCCAGAAGGGAGCAGCTGAAGCACAGAATGTCCAGGGTGGGCGGAGTCGGCCGCAATCTTCCTCACCCGCTTTAGGGACCTTGCAGTGTGCAGGTCCTCAAGGACTCACTTGCGTTTCAGATCATGTAAATAGAGCCCTCTGTCTCTGTCTCTCTCTCTGTCTCTACATTTAGCCTTTTGTTATCGGGTCTGGTAAAAAGGAAAGTTTGGAAAGCATGTGTTGTGGGCGCATGATGTGGGGGTTGTTTAGCGACCATACCTAAACCTATCATATATTTCCCTATAAATCACCCACAGTTTGGCCAAAAAAAGGTATCTTTGGCCAAGATCTCTCCGTTGGTAAACAATTGACTAATAATGAGCAGTGTATTACTATATAGCACAAGCCTGAATATGCGGCAGTCCTGCCATGCACATTAAACAAAGTACCGCAAACAGTTATTACACTTTACTCGAATGAAAGACAAGATATCACACCGCTACCATGAAGGAGAATCATTAACAATGTATCACACAAATGTCTTCTCATCTTAATCGCCCTTATTTATATACAGACAGTTTCATCTCTGCGCACCTCTGTGCCTCTATTAGCGAGCTAATGAACGCTTTGATTCCTCCCTTCTCTCTCTGATTCGCTCGTCAGGTTGTTCGTCTAGGCTGCTTTCTTTTTCTGGCTATGTTTACCTCCTAGGCTTCGCTGCTGGTCATCCGCTCCAGCCATCTGGCTGTCGCTCGTTTTGCGACAATGTGGAACCACAGCGTAGACATCTGATAAACCAAATCAATATTTTTATGCAGACACGAAAGAACGGAGAATTCAAAGGAGAAGAATTTGAACTCATAGCGCTGTGGGGGGTTTTAACAGGTGTGGACGTTTCTGAGTGTTAGAGCTTGCGGGGTTCTTTTTTGTGTGAGTGTGTTCTGTATGTGTGTTTCTGTCAGGGTAGTCTATATGTGTGATATCCGGATGCTTTGTAAAACTGTGCGTGTGTTCAAATGCGTGTGTGTTCTCCTGCAGACACAGAAAGCAGAGCATATGTTACTGACAGCAAGGTCTTAACTAGGGGTACCCAGGAACCCTGATGGCCATTTGTTACTGAGATTACCAGTTAGTTAGTTAGTTTATTTTTTCTTCAGTCCATACAAAAAACAAAACAGTAATTAAAAATTTTTAAAAGCATATTAATAAAGAGTTAACACAGTTGGTTATGTGACCTACCACAACATCTACAAATACAGATGCAATTGGGTCTATCCACACGACAGAAGGAGGAAAAGGGGCACTAAAGGAAAGTGACACACACGCACACCACACAGGGGGCCAATTAAAACTGCACTACTACCCATACTCTTTAATTAGCTGCGCTTGTGCCCGTGTCAGAGAGTGATGCTGTAATTTCATCAAAGAGTCATTTGAGGAACACCACAGACGATCGAATCGTACCTCCTGCTGTCATTTTCTGCCTGTCCCTGAACTGCAAGTGTCTCTTTCATGCACTCTCACGCTCTCTGTCTGTCTTTTTCTCTCGCTCGCTGTCTGCCTCTATTTTTGGTATTCCTTCTTCTGCTGTTCTCTTCGTTTCCTCCCGCTCCATCCTCCTCCCCTCCTTCTTCCTTTTGCTCATCGTTCTATTCTCCTCTCTCCTTCTTCTTTGCTTAACTGTCCTCCCCCCTGTCTCTGGTGTGTGTAGAGCTGGGCAGGACTGTTTCTGTGATGCCTGTCACTCACAGGAGGCAAAGTTGGTGGCCTGATCGCTAAGCCGCTGGAGCAGTCCACACACACACACACACACACACACACACACACACACTCACTCATTCACATACACGGTCACACACACTGAGATGCATAGCGTCTCACACACTCACTCACTCTCATGCAAACCCTCTCAGGCAACCTGTCATTTTAAAACCCGTGCCCAGTGCCCAGGATTGAACTTTTGGCAGGAGTGCGGCTTAACTCACAGTCTTGGACAGAGTTCACCCACTGGCTTACAGGATGCATGTGTGCACAAAAAAGAGCATTCCCTCCACTCCAGAGAGGTAACAACATCACCTCGTGCCTGGCGCTTTCACGTCGGACAATCCTAGGGACAGGGACTGTAGCCTATTGACAAAGCCTTTAAATGAAAAAAAATGCTCAGCCACTTCCAAATCATATTTGGTCTCTTTTCAGAGTGTGTTGCTGTTAGGACTCACCTGTAGGAGCGAGCGACAGACGGACAGCTGGCAGACCCAGATAAAGACCATACGCTTCCTGACTTCATGACCATGCACCCCTTCCTCCTTCCCCTCTCCCCCCGTCCCTCCCTCCCTCCCTTTCTGTCACCCCCTTCACCACCCTTCCCTCGCTCGCTGTGTCCATCTTGCTTCCGAGATGGGTGGGGTATGAGCAAGGGGGCGGCGGGGGGGATACGCTTTCCCGGTCATGCAGTTGCCTCGTCATGCTCCTTGCCTCTGACATCTGGAGCTGAGGAGGGGAAAGAAGGGGGTGATAGCTTGAATTATGCAACAGGCTTTGAGGGTGGGGCGCACTACAGATGAGAGGACATGTCTGTCCTCCACCTCTCTCTTTTATCTCTCTCTGTGTTTATCTCCTACCCTCACTTTCTCTCTCAGCCTTTGCATCGCTGCATACTTTCTCTCTATTCTCGTATCTCTCAATTTCTCTCCTCATTCTTTCCTTTTCTCGCTTTCTGTTTGTGCTCCCCATTTCTCTCTTCCTCCTCTATTTGTCCTCTCCATCTCTCTTTGCCTCCGTCTGTCTCCCTCTGGCCTGAGACCAACCCCCATGTGAGACGTTTCATTTGCTAACTGCTTAGTGATGAATAAAATATGAAACTCGATTTATTTTTTTCCTTTTGAGCAGCGTTTTGATTTTTTAGCATGTGTTTTTATGTCTGTCTGAGGGAGCCTGTATGTGTGTCTGACTGAGTGTAATCGTGTTAGTGTACTGGGTGTGTTTGTCTGCCTAAGCATGTGCATTTGTTTGCGTACGTGTGCCCGTGCTTTGATTTGTCATTGGTCACAGTTGAGGGACCTAGCCACTGTTACAAACAAACACATTTTTCAACGGAGGACATGAGACATGAAAAACAGCCACGTTAAATATGGAGTAAGAGAAGGACCAGAGGCAGGCTGTGCTCAGAGCTCAACCACTCTCTAAGATTCCCTCTCTCAATTATAAAGAACCCACTCTCCCAACGATTGCTTCCCATTGGCTCTGGTCAGCGGTGTTGTTTGGCGTCACAGACACCTACAGTATGGATTCAGACTGTGAAGACATACATCATCGTCACCATCAACATCTACCCCCTTTATGATTCAAACAGTGGGCAGGTGAGGCCGGTTTTACCTCTGTAATTTCAGCCTTATATACATGTAGTCAAATTAAGTTGTTCAAAGCTTTGATGTGTGTTTGCCAGGCGAGGAGAAGAGAAAGAGAGGGACAGGGAGGATGCCATGTTGAATAATGCAGGCACAATGCTTCAGGGGTTCTGTTTTAGCCATCTTAGGACAGAAATAGGAATTTTGCTGCTCCGGCAATTACTTTTAATTGGTAATCTTTTCACTCAATAAAGATCACCTATTTATTATTTTGCAGGAGAAAGGTTGTTGGGAAGAGGTTCTGTAAAGCACTCCATGCTGAAGCTAAGAAGTGGAGGGACATATTTCTTTATGTGTATGTGAGAGACAGAGAGGAAGGAGAGATAAAAAGCAGAGAAGAGGAAGTAGCAAACATCAAAAGAATGCAAATTTTTTAAGAAATATGTAAATTCATATGAGAAACAAGGGATTTATTTCTTATAAATATTAGTGATGTAAAACTTGAAAGGTTACTCAATGCAATGTTTAAAAGTATGAATCTAAAAAGAAGCAGTCAAAATATATGTAAAATATATGATACAATCATGGAGCAAAACAGAATATAACAGTAACAGAATAATTATGGAAAGCACCACAACTACAGAATGTTCTGTGACCAGTCACAATGGAGGACGCGTATCGCTACAGTCGTTCAAAGAATCACACATACTGGGCCTTATTTAAACTAAGAACAAATCGTCTTCTAGATCAGTGGAGTGAAATTCCTGCCATCAAGGGCCAAGAGGATGCAGGTTTTTGGTCAATCAAGCACTGCATAAGCTGATTTCACTAATAAGTTTCTCTACTTAGTGAAATCAGCTGGAGTACTGCTTGGTTGAAGTGAAAACCTGCAACCTCTTGGCCCTTGATGGCACGAGTGTGACACCAATGAGCGAAGCTAGTTCCGGCAGGGCACTCATACTCACACATCATCACTCGTTCCCACACAGCACAGACCCTTAGCCAACGTCATCACTTATTACCACACTTGTACTAGCTAGCACAGACACTCAGCCCATGTCATCGCTCGTTACCATACCTGTAATAGCTAGCACAGACTCTCAGCCCAAGTCATTGCTCGTTACCAATCCTGTACTAGCTAGCACAGGCACTCAGGTACCGCACGTCATCACTCATTACCACAACTGATTCAGCTAGCACCTCACCCCAATCGTCTAATGATCAGTGCTGCTGCCATCCACCGCCATCCCCTTTCTCTCCCTGTTGTCTGTCTGTCTTTCTGTCTGTCTATCAGGGGGATTATATCTCTATTGCTTAGCCTCATATGTCATGTATGTTTGCTACATATGTGTCGCTCGAGGAGGTGGGGAGCGCTCCCCTTTAAATTTGTCACTCCGCCAAAGTCAAACGTGTCCATGTTCCATGGTATCAATAAATTATCTAAGCGATCATGTGATTGTCCTGACTGAAATGTTCTAGATGGTCAATCAATCAAACCAGCTGCCTCTAAGACTGGCTAACCCTAGTCAGTGACAGTTAAGAGCAATATGTCCCTAGAGTCCTTTGATGTCCCATCCACCCCCCTCTAAATGAGGAGATAGTAATTAAACATAAACAGGACATGGTTTTGCCATCTGGTTAGAGACATCTATGTTGATTGATCTTCTCTCAATGGTCACAGGAATTCAAGAATCACTAAACTAAGTCTCCAGCCTCTCAATTGGTATCATTAAACAACAGTCGTAAATTCCTTACGACAATATAACTTATTTACCCCCTTTGTTCTCAAAGTCTATGACATACCTTGCATTCAGTTCATAAATTAAACTTGGCGATTTGCCAAAAGTTATTTTTATTCATTTTACTGTCCCCTGTTATTTGGGAGATAAGTCTTACTGGTGAGCTCCAGTTACAAGGTCATGTGATACAAAAATGAAATCAGTGCTGTTGTCTCAGCACTAGGAACACACACACACAGAAGGAGATGTTTACACTTGGTGAGTCACTCTCAATATTGCCTTTATGGAAAAGCAATATATTTTCAGTTTCGTACAAGTAAAAGCTCATATTTTCCTCATTTGCATATGAGTGTGCATGAACACGCACACAGGCACACACGTATATATGGCATCTGCAAGTAGTGAAGAGTATTTTACTAATAGTGTGTAGAATTTTCAAATTAAAATACAACACGTAAAGGGGATGCAATTATCACTCTGAAGCTATACTATGCTGATTGAGGCAGAGCTGTTAAGTAATTCACCTCAGTACAGTTCTGTTAAGTCATATTATGTGCGTGTGCATGTGTTTATGTTTTAAATCTGAGTGTGAGTGTTTGTGCAGAGTTACGTGTGTGTTTGTAATGTGATTGCCATCAAAAAAGAGGCCTGTTATTTGACTGCAGTTCAAAGTAGGATGAAAATGTATTGATTTCAAAAACAAGCATTGGATGAATTCATGATTGTCTCCAAGGAAATCTAATGTCAGTATAGTACTAACAACAGCCCTGATGAAAAAAATGCAACAATACTTTGTTGCTCTTTGTAAGGATACACTGATGGTTGACACACTTGACAACTGATAGATACTAAACTGATTATGCAGATTTAACCATCCCCATGTCCTTCATTTAGAGCCAGTACTCTCCACTAGTTCCCTTACACAGGAAGTGAATGTTCCTCACACAGGAAGAGACTGCTCCTGACGCAGGAAGAGACTGTTCCTGACACAGGAAATGAACATTCCTGACACAGAAAGAGACTGCTCCTGACACAGGAAGTGAACGCTTCTCACACAGGAAGTTAACGTTCCTCACCCATGAAGAGACTGTCCCCAACACAGAAGGCGAATGCCCCTCGTGTAAGGCAAGCATATTGACTTGTGGCAGTGTTGTTATAGCACAGAAGGAAGAGCCAGCTGTTGGAGGCGGTGCCTACTGATCCGCTCCACCCCTCTGGGGGTGACATTAAGATAAACCTGATGATCAGAGGGCATCACATCTGTTCTGGACAGATGCTCACACATGATACTATGTGTGTTTGCGTGTGTGTTTCCTTGTGTGTGTATGTGTCTTGAAAGAAATGCCTCATTCTTTCATACATGCACAAACACGTGCTTGCACACACGTAAAAAAAAACATACATGCAGCATCTAAACCAAAATGAACAGAGGGAGTCATGTAGCCCCTCAAGTGGTCAGGGTGTTGGGCTAATAATCTGTAAGTCCTTGATTAGAATCCTGGCTGTGCAAACATTATGTTGTGTTTTGGGTAACTTCACCCTACATTCTTTGGGGGAAATGTCCCTGTACTTACTGTAAGTTGCTCTAGATAGGAGCATCTGCTAAATGTAAAATGTAGAAATATAAGGCTGGATAAGGTATTCTTCTATATTTATTAAGACTTTGAATCTCTCTAATCTGCCTGTCTGAACTCAGTCCCTTTACTACTGGTTTGAAGAACCCCCCCCACACACACACGCTCGTCTACTTAAAACAAACACAGCGCTAACCTAGCAAACCTCTCCATATGGGGACAAGAGAACATGAGTCATTCAAAACCTCCGTCTTGTCCCTTCTTTCCCCTCGTCCTCTACTTCTCCACCAGGGAAATCAAGCCACCCACTCATCCCTTGCTCTGTCTTTCCCTTCCTTCCTCCCTCCCTCCCCAACCCTCCCTCCATCCCTGTCTCTGAGGGCTGTGCCCGACTATCAGGACTACTGCGATTCTCAGCAGCCAAACTCTGCAGCACAAGATTTGGTTCCTTTGTTCTCAAACTACACTGAATGTTCTTAGTGTGTACTTAACGGTGGGAATCTTTTTTGTTGTGCAGTTAACAATGTTATGTTAAAAATGCTCTTCATGTTTTATTTACCATATCAATGTATATGTTTTTTTGTATGTATATTAGGTTTTTGTCGCATGGTTTTGAGTTTTGCCTGGTTTGTGCGTGTGTATCTGTGTTCCCACTCACTAACAAGGAGGAATGTCCAGAGCAATCACACCAGATAATTACGTACCAAAATATGACTGGCCTTTTCGACAAGTGTGTGTGTGTGTTTGGATGTGTATGCATGGCTCTCTATGATTGTGCGTGCTTGTGTCTGTGATTGCGTACGTGCTTGAGTTTGAGTGTGTGGCAATCCATGTGGCCTTTCCGACTTCCGCAGTTTTAATGAAAACTCCAGACTTTTAATGATGACAGTGTGGCAGTGTGTAATATTCATTATAGATGGCTTAGCTAATATGACTTTTATGACAGAGAATCTTATTCTTATTATGAACAGGATCCCTGACACATTTTAAACGTTCTCATAACTTCTCTCTCAGGCCTCCTATTCTCCATTTCAAGCTTGTCTAAACAAAACAATTACATTTTTGTTGATATTAACTGCTCATAATAGGACTCCATCGCAGCTGAAAACCTTTTGCACGTATACTGTATCTACTCTAGCACAGTGTTTGTTTGTTTTTGCCTAAGCACTTACAGATTCAGGAGGTGCACGGTGTCAGTGCGATTAGCGCTTTCGCCTCCCAACAAGGAGATTGTGAGTTAGAATCTTGGGCTCAACCATGATCTCTCTGGGTGGAGTCTGCATGTCCTCCTTGTGTTACCATAGATTCTCTCCGGGCACTCCGGCTTCCTCCCACCGTCCAAAGACATGCATGTGGTAGGTTTATTGGACATTGTGAAGAATGTACCCTAGTGTATGACTGTGAGAGTGAATGGTTGTCTGTCACTGACTGTCCAGGGTGTCCAGGGTGTACCCTGCCTAAGGCCCGAAATAATTCCCTAACGGGAATAAGCATCACCGCTAATAAGCGATAGATAATGAATTAATGACTGAATTAATTTACAGATTAAATGGCAAAACACTCAGTCATACATGCAAAGAAAAGACGTCAGAAGCATCTGTGACAAAACAAACATGGCTTCCTCCTACCTTACCTTCCAAAAGGTCAGTGCAGATATGGTCCAATGCTTCAAAACAACTTTATTTAAACCCTTGATCGAGACAAAAAGGCTCAAATGAAGGGGGTTCGTAAAGGGTGTTTTCTCCGAAGAGAGGCACTACAGGAGTCTGTGTGTGTATGGTTTTTCAGTATTTTGGCCCTGGGCGCTGAGTCGCTGGTATGACCTCTCCAAAGGGACCATGGAGACCCACAATCTGAGGGCCTTCTCTCAAACACAACCACCGAAAGCAGAGCTCTATGTGTGTGTGTGTGTGTGTGTGTGTGTGTGTGTGTGTGTGTGTGTGTGTGTGTGTGTGTGTGTGTGTGTGTGTGTGTGTGTGTGTGTGTGACAGAGGATAGGCGAGAGGAGACAAGCAAAGAGAGAGAGATGAAGATGGAAAAGAAGCAATGGAGATGGAGACAGTGAAAGACAAAAAGAGAGCGAGGGACAGGCAGAAAGAGAGAGATAAAGAGAAAGGGAGGGAAGGGAAGAATGAGGAGAGTGGAGACTCTCCTAGGTATTTCTTGCTTGGTGAGACATGCTGGTGAACAGCAGGTGTTGCCTTGGCATCTCACAGCCCAAACCTCTTTGCAATCTCCCTTGGGTGTGTTTGTGTGTGTGTGTTTGTTTGTTTGTCTCTTGACAGACACTGTCAAGTGTGTGTGTATGTGTGTGTGTGCGTGTGCTCAGCTAACCCGCCTGAGGGTTTCTACCAGGGTTCTTTCTTGGCATGGGGGAATGGGAGTCTTACACAGAACAAGTCAGGGGGTGAACACATGCACGTCTGTCAAACCAACACATATATGCAAGACAGATTCCAATTGTTTGTTTGTTTTTACTTAAAAGGTTGGATGGTCACATGCACACAAATGCACACAGACAGGTTTTTATTGATCTTGGTGTATGGGGATGAGGCGTGAGCGATGCTGGTGTTGTACTGACCTGCCGGCCGGTGCTCCATTCATCAACAAGAGAGCAAAACTGATGGCCTCGCTCTCTCTCTGTGTCTCTCTCTCACGCATACACAATCTTAATCACACAGACACCCACAGACGTGAGCGCACACAGTGTATCTCTGGCAGGACATCACAAACTTCTGCTCAATTTGTCCTTCTCAGCTCTGCCTCCACTTAAAAAAAGAAAAAGCTACCTCTAGTCAAAAAAGTTTGATACACATTAAGGATCCCTTTTGTTTGAAACTTTTCTATTTTTTTTATAAATTAATATGAATTGTCACTATATTTTTGGTATGCAAACAGACAATTGCAATATTAACAGATGGGAGATTAAATGCAAAAACCAAACGGCTACAAAGGCCAACAAGACATACATAGCAGCCAGTAGGATTTGTGTGTGTGTGTGAGTGTGTGCAGCTGGGTGACACCACTGCAGCAGAGTCATGAACCAACGCGACTCGAAAGGGTTGTATCGCACAAAAAGAGTTCTGTTCAAAAACTAAATTTGTTCCTTACCCTTTTCATATCTTCCTTTGATTTTGTTTCTGTATATTGTTTGAAATGGTACAAAAATAGCTTTTAACTGAATTTCCGTATTTGTTCATTGTTTGCACCAACCTACCGTAGTAAATTTTGTGTTTGTGCAACTTACATGGCAAATAAAACCGACTGTTTCTGATTCTACCAACAGGTGCCAGCTAGTAGTTGCGGTGCTAGTAAACTTCACTCCTCTGATCTCAAACAATTCTCTAGCGACCGATGCTAGAGTTTGAGGCCTTTATCCCCCTTGTTGGCTTGTCTGTCTTCCAGGCTGGAAACCAAATTTACAAACACTATTCATTTCCAATCAAATTATTTAGGACTACTGTAGCATGTCAGAATTATAACAATTTAATACAAACTTTGTCACAATTTTCTTTACGAAGAAACAAATCTCTTCCTCTCCAAGAACTTGTGTTTGCTTGAAGGCACGAATTGGTGCCTGTGTGTGGGTGTGTGTATATGTGTGTGTGAAGTGGTTCGGTTAGATAATTCTCCTCCATATTGAGCTGTTTTGCCTTACTGGGGCGAGACTCATGATTTGCCTGTTCCATCACTATGGGGAGTCCTGGCAGGTGCGGGGGTTTGTGTGTGTGTGTGTGTGTGTGTGTGTGTGTGTGTGTGTGTGTGTGTGTGTGTGTGTGAGAGTGATTGTTTCAAGTGGGCTGTGTGTGAAACAGACATGTTTTATTTGCAGTGACTTGCTATTATATCTCAGAAAACGGTCTGTTGTGTTTTCCTGTGTATACTTCACCAGATATGATAAATACTATTATTTTGATGAAGGTGGTAGTTGTTGCATATGCACAGAACTTGGCATTTTCACAGTCCTGCTCTCCGTTTCTGTTGTCCTGCTCTTATTTTCTGTTGTCCTGCTCTCACTTTCTGTTGTCCTGCTCTTGTCACAGTTCAGCTCTGCCTCACCACTCTGCACCTGCCTGCTTCAATCTGCCAATCAGACACACCCCTCTCATCAAGCCAACTCCACTCACCTGTGCCCTCTGCTCTGCTCTGGCTGCATTTAAGTTCCAGCTCCACTCTCACTCATTGCCAGATTGTTCTAGATGCTTGCACCAGACTCTCCAGCGATTTTCTGCCTGATCTCCCGGTTCCGACCCTGCTTGCCCCTGACTATCCTGCCTGACCGATCTCCTGGATATTACCTCAGCCTTCTGTCTTTGACCACGAGTTTCGCCTATCCCCTCTTGGTTACACACCTGCTCGGCTCTGCGGCTACACAGCCCACCACTGGACCTGTCAGCCTGCTAGGTAATCCACCTGTTGCCGGCTCTGCCTTCAGTCATCAACACCAGACTCACTCCTTCATTGCATATACTGTTTAAGACTCTTGGAATAAATAAAAATCATTACCGTCTGATATCCTGTCTGCCTGTGCTGCTTTTGGGTCCTCACCATACCCGTGACAGTACAATCTGGCCAGACATGGACCCAGCGCACACGGCTATGGATCGCCTGGAGAAGGTAGAGGCGATGCTCCAGCACCACGAAGCGCTGTTGCTTTCAAACTCAGCAGATGTCCGACTGGCAGTGGCTAAGCAGGAGCAGGCGTTTACCTCGCTAGCCTCGCAGGTCCAACAGCTCGCCGCAGCTTTTGCTCAAGCTGTCCCTCTGACTCCGGAACCAGTCCAGCCTCCACCCGCTCCGGCTGCCTCTGCCTCTGCTCTCGCCTCGGAGCCTCGGGTGGGGGTTCCTGAACGCTACGCCGGGGACGCGGAGGGCTGCCGCCCGTTCCTCACGAACTGCTCCATCCTGTTCGCTCTCCAGCCCCACACCTTCGCTTCTGAGGACGCCAGGGTGGCGTTCGCCGTGAATCATCTGACGGGGCGTGCTCGGCTGTGGGGAACAGTCGAGTGGGAGCGTCGCACTCCAGCGTGCTCCTCTTTCCAAGCCTTCGCCGCCGAGCTCCGCAAAGTGTTCGGAGAAGCTTCCCGAGGTCCGGATGCTTCTGGAGGGCTTCTGGGTCTGAACCAAGGGTCTCGTTCCGTGGCCGACTACTCCATCCACTTCCGCACCCAGGATAGCTCCAGTGAGTGGAACCAGGCTGCCCAGTGCGACGCATTTCTGATGGGGGTTGCTGACTACATTAAGGACGAACTGATTTCGTACGAACTCCCCACCACTCTCGACGGCATCATCGAGCTGGCGTCCCGCATCGATCGGCGCATTCAAGCGAGACGGCAGGAGAAACATCAGGGGCTCACGGGACGACGCCAGCTCGCACCGTCACCAGAGGCTTCCGGGGTATCAACGCCTTCTGGCAGCCGGTCTTCAGGGGAGCCTGAACCCATGCAGGTTGGTCGGGCCAGCCTAACTCCTGAAGAAAGGAGGAGACGCCGCGAGGGGAATCTCTGCCTGTATTGTGGCCAAGCGGGACACTTTATTCCCCGGTGCCCGCTAAAAGGTCGGGCTCACCAGGAGGGGAGGAATTCCTGGTGAGTCATACATCTAGCTCCTCCCCCAGCTCACGATCCCTGTGTCAGGTCCGCCTGCTACTGCCTGAGGGGTCCCAGACCCTCGCCACACTCATTGACTCTGGCTCTGATGCCAACATTATGGACTCTAACCTAGCTCAGCAGCTGGGTATCGGTCGGATTCCCCTGCCAGCTCCAGTCTCCACCAACGCTCTGGATGGCCGACATCTGGGTACTGTGACCCACATGACAGCGCCTATACGGATGTTAATTTCCGGGAACCACCATGAAACACTCCAGTTTCACATCCTGCACTCTCCTCGTCATCCTCTCCTCCTGGGGTTCCCGTGGCTCCGACGTCACAATCCACACCTTGATTGGTCCACAGGGGCGATCCTGGGGTGGAGTTCATCTTGTCACCAGGTCTGCCTCAAGCAAGCCGCCACACCACAACCTTCTGCCGGGACCAGTTCTTCAACCGATGTGCTGGGGGTCCCGGCTGAGTATCTGGACTTCAGGGAGGTCTTCAGTAAGGCCAAGGCAACCTCCCTTCCCCCACATCGGCCCTATGACTGCGCCATTAACCTCCAGCCCGGTGCCACGCCGCCCAGAGGACGTCTGTATTCCCTGTCCGTTCCTGAGAGGGGGGCGATGGAGACATATATCACCGATGGTCTAGCAGCGGGCATCATCCGCCCCTCCTCGTCTCCGGCTGGAGCCGGTTTCTTCTTCGTAGAGAAGAAAGACAAGACACTCCGCCCCTGCGTTGATTATCGTGGATTAAATGACATTACTATCAAGAACCGGTACCCCCTGCCTCTCATCTCCTCTGCTTTCGAGCTCCTAGAGGGGTCCACCATTTTCACTAAGCTTGACCTGCGCAACGCTTATCACCTGGTCCGGATCCGCGAGGGGGACGAGTGGAAGACGGCGTTCAATACCCCCACCGGCCACTACGAGTACCTGGTGATGCCCTTCGGCCTCACCAACGCTCCTGCTGTCTTCCAGGCCTTGGTTAATGACGTGCTCAGGGACATGCTCAACAGGTTCGTCTTCGTGTACCTCGATGATATTCTGATCTTCTCCCGCTCCAGAGAGGAACATGTGCATCACGTCCAGAAGGTCCTCCAACGTCTCCTGGAAAACTCCCTGTACGTTAAGGCCGAGAAGTGTGAGTTTCACGCCTCGTCTGTCTCCTTCCTGGGGTACGTCGTAGGGAGGGGGACCGTGGAGATGGACTCAGCCAAGGTTTCTGCCGTCACCACTTGGCCCACCCCTGATTCCCGCAAGCAGCTTCAACGCTTCCTGGGCTTCGCCAACTTCTACCGGAGGTTCATCAGGGGCTACAGTTCGGTGGCGGCCCCCCTCACAGCTCTTACCTCCTCCAAGGTGCCCTTCCTCTGGTCCACGGCCGCCAATGACTCTTTTCAGGCCCTGAAGACACGGTTCACCTCTGCCCCCATCCTCCAAATGCCGGACCCTGAACGGCAGTTCGTGGTCGAGGTGGACGCTTCCGACCTAGGAGTAGGGGCCGTCTTGTCCCAGAGAGCGGCCTCTGACCAGAAGTTGCATCCCTGCGCCTTCTATTCCCGACGTTTGACCCCGGCAGAGAGGAATTATGACATTGGGAACCGAGAGCTCCTCGCCGTCAAGTTGGCCTTAGAGGAGTGGTGACACTGGCTCGAGGGGACTAAACTGCCGTTTCTGGTATGGACGGACCATAAGAACCTTGAATACCTCCGGTCCGCTAAAAGACTGAACTCCCGCCAGGCCCGATGGGCACTCTTCCTGACCCGCTTCAACTTTTCCCTCTCCTATCGACCGGGGTCCCGCAACGTCAAGCCCGACGCCCTGTCCCGTCAGTTCTTGGAAAAGGAGGGGGACAGGGCCGACCCAGACACTATCCTACCTTCTTCCCGTCTGGTGGCCACACTCACCTGGGAGATTGAGGAGAAGGTCAGGACCGCCGCCCAAGACCAGCCCGGACCCAACGCTTGCCCTCCCAACCGCCTGTTCGTCCCGCCTGACCTCCGATCCGAGGTTCTTCAATGGGCCCACAGCACTCAACTCACCTGTCATCCAGGGATCCATCGGACCAAGGACGTTGTGCAGCGCCGGTTCTGGTGGACATCACTGGATGAGGACATTCGGGAGTTCGTCAATGCCTGTCCCACTTGCAACCAGCACAAGCCGGCTCACCATGCCCCTGCCGGTCTTCTACATCCTCTGCCTGTACCTCATCGTCCCTGGTCGCACGTTTCCTTGGACTTCGTCACCGGTCTACCACCATCCAGCGGCAACACTGTTATCCTAACGGTGGTAGATCGGTTCAGCAAGATGGCACATTTCGTGCCCCTGCCCAAACTTCCATCTGCCAAAGAGACGGCTAAACTACTTCTCCTCCACGTCATCCGTCTCCACGGCATCCCAGTGGACGTGGTCTCTGATCGAGGTCCCCAGTTTGCCTCAGTATTCTGGAGGGAATTCTGCTTGCTCCTGGGAGCCACCGTCAGCCTGTCCTCGGGGTACCACCCCCAGTCCAACGGCCAGACCGAAAGGAAGAATCAGGAGATGGAAACGGCACTACGCTGCATGACGTCCCAAAACCCTACTTCCTGGTCCGAACAGCTTCTATGGGTAGAATACGCCCACAACACCTTGACCAGCTCCGCCACCGGTCTCTCCCCCTTTGAGTGCACCTATGGGTTCCAGCCACCGCTTTTTCCTTCACTTGAAAGCGAAGCATCCTGCCCCTCTGTCCAGGACTTTATCCGCCGTTGTCGCAGGACCTGGACCCGAGCCAGGGCGGCTCTACTCCGGGCCGCTGACCGCTACAGGGTCAGAAAGTTTGGCTCTCCACCCGTGATCTTCCCCTCCGGGTGGAATCCAAGAAACTGGCTCCTCGCTTCATCGGCCCGTTCGAGATACAGGAAATCGTCAACCCGGTGGCAGTGAGGCTCAAGCTTCCTAGAACCATGCGAGTTCATCCCACGTTTCATGTCTCCAAGGTAAAACCGGTCCAAGAGAGCGCCCTGGTTCCTGCCACGCCGCCTCCACCGCCTCCTCGCCTCATCGATGGTGGTCCCTCCTACACTGTCCGTCGCCTCCTGCAGTCTCGCCGGCGTGGGAGGGGATTCCAGTACTTGGTGGACTGGGAGGGTTACGGCCCTGAAGAAAGGTCCTGGGTCCCTGGGCGGGACATCCTGGACCACACCCTCATCAGGGATTTCCATCGACGCAACCTCACTCAGACATCCAGACCCAGACCACGTCCTCCGTCGGAGTCCCTGAATGACAGCAACGACACCCTCCCTGGGACCAGGGAGGTGGAGATGGACGCTGGACTCTCGGACGAGTATTAGCCCTCCTCCGGGACCCCCCGCCTCCCGCCCGGCTTGGTCCATTCTTCTTGGGACGTCGGGAGCCGTCCCTTGAGGGGGGGGTTCTGTCACAGTTCAGCTCTGCCTCACCACTCTGCACCTGCCTGCTTCAATCTGCCAATCAGACACACCCCTCTCATCAAGCCAACTCCACTCACCTGTGCCCTCTGCTCTGCTCTGGCTGCATTTAAGTTCCAGCTCCACTCTCACTCATTGCCAGATTGTTCTAGATGCTTGCACCAGACTCTCCAGTGATTTTCTGCCTGATCTCCCGGTTCCGACCCTGCTTGCCCCTGACTATCCTGCCTGACCGATCTCCTGGATATTACCTCAGCCTTCTGTCTTTGACCACGAGTTTCGCCTATCCCCTCTTGGTTACACACCTGCTCGGCTCTGCGGCTACACAGCCCACCACTGGACCTGTCAGCCTGCTAGGTAATCCACCTGTTGCCGGCTCTGCCTTCAGTCATCAACACCAGACTCACTCCTTCATTGCATATACTGTTTAAGACTCTGGGAATAAATAAAAATCATTACCGTCTGATATCCTGTCTGCCTGTGCTGCTTTTGGGTCCTCACCATACCCGTGACAGCTCTCACTTTCTGTTGTCCTGCTTTCACTTTCTGTTGTCCTGCTCTTACTTTCTGTTGTCCAGCTCTCACTTTCTGTTGTCCAGCTCTCACTTTCTGTTGTCCTGCTCTCACTTTCTGTTGTCCAGCCTCACTTTCTGTTGTCCAGCTCTCACTTTCTGTTGTCCTGCTCTTATTTTCTGTTGTCCAGATCTTATTTTCTGTTGTCCTGCTCTCACTTTCTGTTGTCCTGCTCTTATTTTCTGTTGTCCAGCTCTTATTTTCTGTTGTCCAGCTCTCACTTTCTGTTGTCCAGCTCTTATTTTCTGTTGTCCAGCTCTTACTTTCTGTTGTCCAGCTCTCATTTTCTGTTGTCCTGCTCTCACTTTCTGTTGTCCAGCTCTTACATCCTATTCCTCCTCCAACTCATGGCTTTGTTGTGCTGGCTGCAGCTTTACAAATTGCTAACCAAGTTGAGCTTTTGCAACTTGTACTAGCACTCGATGCACTTGCAATTTGAGGCAGAAATGCATGATAACACTAGTCAAACACCAGAGGAACTAAGCAACACAAACAAATTGTGATTTTATGTTACTCTGAGAGGGTGGATCACAGCACACCAGAAAAGTACCATGGGCTTGTACCATATACACTCCTAAAAATGATGTGTCAGTGTGTCGCTTAAAACCCACTTTACCCTTAAAAGTTGGTCTCCCGCATAAAGCCTTTGATCCTAGTACATTATGAACGCCCACCTACTGTGCTTGGTCTAAATAAAAAAAACAACCCAACACCAAAACGTAATAAAACTTACATTTATAGGTAAAAACGAAAAATAAATCTCACTAAAGATCTCTGCTCAACTAAGGTTTTCAGATGTAACAACACATTATCATTTACACACGCCTAATTGGTTCATCTCTGGTCTGTAAGAAGTATAACTACACTCTCCGTCGACGATCCTTTTCCTCAGATCGAGAGTATGGGTCGTGTCTTACACGATATTAAATCCCTTCAAATCAGCATCGACCAGAGTTCTTGTACGGTATCAGTATCCGTAGACCCCTGACCAAGACAAAGTAAAGAATGCAAGCCAACTAATGACCCCAAACTTCACAAAAAACAATGTCTAATATTACTGTCCTCCTGTTGAGGCCTAGCAGACTATAGTTGTAGCTAAGGTATTTAGCTGTAACTAACGCATTATCATTTACACACACGCACACCTAATTGGTTCACCGCTGTCTGCATTAAGTATAACCATAATCTTCGTTAACTGGTCCTATAATAATCCTAGCAATAATATGGGTGGTGTCCAACACAATATTACATCCCTTTCAAATACTTGGTGACCAGGGTTCTTGTACGCTATCATTGTCCCAGACTCCTGACCAAGACAAAGTAAAGATGGCGAGTCATCTAATGACCCTATGTGAGGTAGTGTGACGATGGGCGGCTACAAAGTGGCTTAGGAAGAGTCTCAGGTCCAAGTAATCTCCAAAATATGCTTTTATTTTTAGTGCTCCCACAATACCATATCATCAATACCAGCCCCCCCCAGAGGCACACACCTGCCTTCTATAAAGGCCAATTGGGCCGGCCCATTCCACTTAGCTGGAACACTACAAAACATGAAACATCATACAAAACAACATTGGCAACACCATAAACCCTTGACAGACTGTGACAGACAGCAACAAATGTTCATAAATGCAAACCATAATCTCAATCACATGGGAATTACAAACCTCATCCCATTACCACCCCTGCACCACATAGTACACCCCGTCATTAGTGACATCACCAGGGAAGGGTGTCAAACAAGGAAATGGCTGGGCGGCCCTCCCCTTTTACCTCCAGCCATGACACAGGTAAACACTAGAGGGACAAGTGGAGTGAACATCTCACTTCGTCACACCCTAACTTTACAAAACCAATGTCTAATTTAATTGTCCTCCTGTTGAGGCCTAACAGACTCTAGTTTGCTAAGACCAGACTGTCAACTGAACGTCACAATAAAAGTTCTTTAAAGGATTTACGTTACCAGTATCGCAGAGGGACAGCAGGCACACCAAGAATAAAGCAGTCCGTGCATGGGGTTTTAGAAAAAGAATCCCCTTACCTTTTATTTTTGCGTGCCACGGGTTCTGCTTTACACTGGTGCTGCCGTAGGTCCCTCCTGGATCCAGTGCCGCAATCCTGCCGCCGACAACGCCAATTGTTGAAGAAAGTGTTCTGTCCGTCTCTTCATAAACGGAGTGACAGTTCAGTTAAGTTCCGGGTTTAATACGTATTTAAGAATCTGCAGATTGGGAGAGAAATGACCAGTCCTCTGGCAACAAAATGAAGACAGTACAAGGCTTAGGTCTAAATCATGTCTCTCCTCCTGAAGAAGAATGTAAACATAGATAGTGACAGTCAGGCGGTAATGACGTTACAACAGTATTCATAGAAGGTGTGTTCAGTGGTGAATAATATAAGTACACAGGGAATATAATTTCTTCCACAGTGTGAAGCCCCCACACATTAGCCACCTGTCCAAGTGAACCTGGTTTTGATCCAGTATGGCACTTTAATTTTCATTGTTTTTCGGTTTCTCTCCCACACTCACACAAACACACAAGCGCACACATACACACATCTGCCATGGCTCTCCTGGGCTTTTCGGCAGAACTCCGGTAACCGCCAGCAACTGGCCTTGTTTACTTTTTAGATGAATGGGACAGATCTCTGCTCATCTCGCTGTACAAAGTCCCCTTGTCTCCTGGACAGGTGGTGTAAGCGTGCACGTGTGCGCGTGTGTTTGAGATATTCAAAAGCAGGTGTTCCATTCTCTCCTGCTCTTTTGTCCCTCGCCATACTTCTTGATCATAAACTTCTGATTGGAGGTCATGTCACATGGGCAACAAAGAATGACAAACCCACCTCTCCATCTTCTCTCCCTCTGCCAATCCTCACCATTCCCAAACGCTCACTAACCTCAACCTGTGTGCGTGTCTGTTTTTTGAAATGAGGAGGGAGACGTTTTCCAACTCAATCAGGCAGTTGGTCTGTGGTCAGCTATGGAGTGTGAGTTTTGCATTCAAGCTGCATTCTGGCGCTAAGAGCCAAATCCCTTCTCTCTAAAGGGATAAAACAATGCTGACCCAATAACTGTTTTAATTGAAGCCTGTATTTAGAGCACTTCCTACGGGGGCATTTTTGTGCAGACGTGCACGTGTGTGCACGTGAATGTGTGTGAGACACTGTGTGAGTGTGATCGTATACTGTACCTTCTCTGTGCCCTTTGCATGCTTGTTTGAACATGCAAGGGTGTGTGCGCATGTAAATCCTCACATGAACTTGTATGAAAAAGATCTAGCTAGGTTTTTGAGTTCTTCAATGTCTTTGTGAAGAGGCCATGTTGATATGTACATAGTAGTGCAGTTGGATCAAAGTGATCAAAGTGTCAAAGTGCAGCGTGCAGTGGGATTGACTGGATGGGGGGGGGTTATGGTGATGATTGTTAATGTCATTGTGAGTCCTTGGGTAATAGGACGGATTTAAAGGAAGGATGGAAATAAAATGTCCTTATGGCGAGAGGGTTTGGTCCTGATGGACCAGAGGGGTCAGAGGGAAGCAGCAGAGTGTCCAAGGGGGGAGGAGTCAGCCACAATCTTCCTCACTCGCCTCAAGGTCCTCAAGGCATACAAGTCCTTGAGGGTCGGCAGGTTGCAGCTTATCACATTTTCTGCAGCTCGGATGATACGCTGCAGTCTCCTCTTGTCCTTGGCAGTGGCAGCAGCGTACCAGGTGGTGATGAAGGAAGTGAGGATGGACTCAATGATGGCGGTGAAGAATTGCACATTCATTGTCTTTGGCAGGTTTGATTTCTTCAGCTGCCGCAGGAAGCGATTCCTCTGTTATGTTTTCTTGATGAGGGAGCTGAACCCACTTGAGGTCCTGGGAGAAGGTGGTGCCCAGGAAACGGAAGGTTATGCTTATGATACAGCTTATGATACAGGCACATACTCACAGAGAGATGTTGTTGACATACATGTTTTTTTTTATCACATATAGATAATACAGTGTTTATGATGGCAATGGCGATGACAGGTCTTCTCAGTGGTTTTGGTACCTACCGTATTTTTTGCATTATAGGGCGCACTGGATTATAAGGCGCACTGTCAATGAATGGTCTATTTTATCTATCTTTTTTCATATATAAAGTGCACCGGACTATAAGGCGCATTAAGCGGAAAAAAAAGATAGATAATCCAGTCGAATAATATTATGGTGAAGCACAGTAGGTATTACTCCGTGACACTCCTGGTTACGGTAGCCGTAATGCTGCAAGCGGTGCTGCTTTGTAGTTTACAAAAGTCGTACAAAAATTTTTTATTTAGTACCTTGTACCACACAAAAATCGCTTAGAGGTCAGTAAACAAAATAATTAATCCATATATAAGGCACTTCGGATTATAAGGCGCAGTGTTGTTTTTTGAGAAAAATAAAGGCTTTTAAGTGTGCCCTATTGTCCGAAAAATACGGTATATTTCTCAGATCAGAATGAAAATGATCTGCCATATCTGAAGTACTTGTTCAACCTTCACTTCATCTATTCTAGTTCAATTACAAATTATCTCGTAGCATAGGCTACATTCATTCAAATAATTATATATCTTTCTTTTGCTTTTTCATACATTATCCATTACTGATGTTATGTTGACCATTATATTGATTCTAAGTTCATTTACATTTTACATTTGCATTTATTCATTTAGCAGACACTTTTATCCAAAGCAACTTACAGTAAGTACAGGGACATTCTCCATGAGGCAGGTAGGGTGAAGTGCCTTGCCCAAGGACATAACGTCACATAGCCACAGCCGGGGTTTGATCTCACAACCTTCCGATCATGAGGTCACCGCCTTAACGCGCTGAGCCATCCCATTTAAAAAAAAGAAATTCGCTGGCCAATGGCCGTACACATAGTGACATTCCCTTTTTGCTGGCCAGGGACATTCCCAGTAACCTGATGGCCAATCTTGCATTTTTGATTGGATGCTAAACTGCATTTCGCATTCCTTGAATGCGTAATGACAGTAAAGTTTAATGTAATCTAATTTTGTGTTCCTCTACCAGGGGTTGTCCAATCCTGGTCATTATCAAGCTCTGTGGAAGTCTGATAATGACCCATTCATTAGAATCCGGTGTGTCGGAGCAGGGAAACATCTACAATATTCAGGACAGTGGTCCCTGAGGACCAGGATTGGACACCCTGGCTTTACCTCCGCCTCCTCTGTCTCCACGCTCTACTTCTCTTCCTCCTTCTCTCCAGTGGCCTCAACCTCATCACCTCTATCTGGATCCATTGTTCCAAAACGGAATGAACCAACTCAGGCCTTTTTATCCATCCATTGAAGGTTCTGATTGGTACGAGATCAATTTAGACTCTTAGTGTTTCCACCTGGGTAACTGTGTGCTAATTGTACTCAAGGTGTGCTGATTTGAGTGAACAATATTGAGGGCTTGTGATTTATAATCGACCACATGATGCAGGCAATGAGAAAGGGAACTGCAGTGGCAATTTAACCACTGACTTGTTTGGGGAAGAGTGGTAATCGTTCAGGGACATGGGTGTGCTTTTTGATAAATTATGGTTTTAAAATAGCCTGGTTATATTATTGAAGCAATCAGAAAAAGATCAACTAAAATAAGTACACAAACACTGCCGCCCCCCCCCCACACACACACACGCGTCGCACACACACACACACACACACATACACCCACAGGTAACATCTGAGTGTTCATGACAGATGGTCGTCACTGAAGACTCCCAGAGGAGCACCTATAGAAGGAACTGAATATCATTCCTCCCCGCCCTTCTTATCTCCTCCCCTCTCTTCTTACCCTCTCATTCCTTCACTCCTCTCTACCCTACTGTCCTCTCTCCTCTCCTCTGTCCTCTCTCCTCCCCTCCTCTATCTTGAAAAGATGGAAAAAAAACACTGCTGGGTAACCTTGGGTGAAATTACTGATAAATAAGTACAGTGAACACAGCAATACGGAAAAGAGCAAGGAAGAAGATATATGAATAGATTAAAAGGATGGGCTGCCGGATACCTTGAGCCCTGTGGTTATTAGATCTTGGGGGTTGTCGGCCATGAAGAGACAGAATTCAAAAGGTTGAGATGAGAAAAATCTGGTGTTCACTTATGTTTACTTACATTAAGAGTGTGATCAATGGAACATGGCCTGTGAGTGTTTGCACGTGTGTGGTTTCATAAAGTGCACTTGTGAGTGAGTGTATGAGGGTGGGTATGTGTGAATAAGTCTCCAGCTGGTGACAGGAAAGAGACAGAGAGAGGTAGAGATACCCAAAGTGACGGAGACCGATAGAGATTTCAAAGGGCTCCCGTTTCTTATCAGCAAAGGTCAGTCAAGCAATTACGTGACACATTGATTTATCTTCTTAAAGGGGACAAACATCCATACACACAAACACACACACGCACACTAACACACATACACTAAAGCCCCCTAGTGATTGTTCTCGATGGATGTGAGAGTGCTACAATCATTATTACCTAGAATGAAGAGAGGGTTGTTTTTAGCCTATCTTCATATCGCATTGTCCCTCCTACAGGGCTCTGAAATCTATGAGCGCTTCCATCCATCACCCAGAGCAGCTGGAGTCTGCTTCTCATCACTGGGAGAGACACGTCAAAATGGGAAATAATCAAATATCTGTCTTTAAAGGTTGTTGACCGAAAACATTAATCCACTGTCTCAACCCTCTCTTGTTTATCTATTTCTCTCTCGAGTCATGTATTTATCTCTCTCGACAAAGTGATTAATTATACGGGTACAAATCAGGTGAGAGAGCACACAGTGTTACGTAGAGGGGAAAGAACTCATCTTTCATCATCTTTGTGGGTCAAGATGATGTTATACGTTTCATACAGAAAGGTATACTGTTCAGCCAGCCGCTAATGGACCAATGAAGGTATGTTAAAAAACGAAAACTGCCTCTCTCACTTTCTCTTTCTCTCCCTCCCTCTCTTACAGTATCGCTCTCTACTCTCGCTTTCTGTCTCTTTTCAAACGTATATTTTGCTGTTGTGGCTTAAATATATTTTGTAGAAGTGAAAAAAGTATACACTACAGTAGTATACACTAAGTATACACTAACCTTACACAAAATCACCAAATCATTACAAAACAAACTGTTATACTGAAAGAAAAAAATTAAAGTTGTAAATAATAAGAATAATAAATAATAAATAAATAATCAAAAAGCCTTCATTTATTTAATGCAACTCAACCCACAACTTGTTGAAATTATATGAAAGTAGTAATCAAATGTCTATCATTACTGGAAATGTTTCTTGAAGAGATGTTGTCCTTTAATGTGTGACATCTGTCCTGTGGTGTGCCAGTCAAAAAAGTGGACTGTCACACTACAGGGCATTTTAGCTTTTAGTGTCAGTTAACGATCATGCATGCATGATCATGATAACCTGCCATGAGCAGCTAGCATACATTATCATAATGATGTAGTTTAATAGCGTATTTAACTCACAAATTAAATTAGGGCGTCACAGCAAAGGACACCATGTTGGGATATCACTGTGCATAGAGGGCCAGTAGCACACACTTCTCGCACATGCTAAGACACGTTCATAGGCCAGATGTTCCAGGACCTTGGATACCAGGACGGCGGGTACAACAACCTGGTTGGACTGACTGGCGTCAGCCCCCCAAACATCTCAACATAATCAACGTTCTCTGGCACTCCACTACGGTCCGGCCTACTTGAAAGGCATTGGTATTGGCATGCTGAGCCCCACTTTCATGCACCATGACCCAGTCATATTTTTTTTCTTAGTTAGCTAGCTAGTATTCCATCAGTATGGATTCCATCTATATGGTCTTCCTCTGACAAGTGTCTTGTGGTCCCACCGCTCAAGCGCACCCGGTCCCAACACAAGCTCTTCCCCTGTCTGACCCCTCAATGGTGGAATCAACTTCCCATCTCCATCAGAGACACTGACTGTCTCCCAACCCAAAAAAGGGTCCAGACGCACTTGTTCCGGGAGTACCTGATGTTAGTTTCCACCAGGACCATACTCGCTGAGAGGTATATATTATTATTATTACTTGCTTTCTTAGAGGTACACTATTGCCCATTTGAGATGCATTCTATAAGTATATATGTAACGTCTTTATTTGAATGCTTCTGTGGCTCTTACCTTAGGCACGTGTTTGGTTTCCCACAATGTATGCTACATAATCGGACTACCCGCAATGTTTGAGGCTATCTCATTATGCTAGGGTAAAGTGCACAACATCATGTAGCAACAGCTGGGAATTGAACTCAGAACTTTCCAATCATGAGCAACACCCAACATCTTAACCGCTAAGCCACCTGATTCAAAGCACACCCACTAATACGAGTATATCCCCCTAAACACAAGTAAACTCCACCCAAATCAGAAGACTTGCTCACTTCTCTCCAAGTACAAAGACACACTCCTCCAGTTGGGCAGGGAAATGAGCGAATCCGCATACACCTCCTCCAGCTCCTCCGGGGGGATCCCGAGGCGTTCCCAGGCAAGCCGAGGGACATAGTCCCTCCAGCGTGTCCTGGGTCTTCCCCAGGGCCGCCTCCCGGTGGGAAATGCCTGGAACACCTCCTGAGGGAGGCGTCCAGGAGGCATCTGAAACAGATGCCCGAGCCACCTTAGCTGGCTCCTCTCGACGTGGAGGAGCAGCGGTTCTACTCCGAGCTCCTCCCGTGTGACTGAGCTCCCGGCCACCCTGCGGTGGAAACTCATTTTCACCGCTTGTATTCGCGATCTTGTCCTTTCGGTCATTACCCAAAGCTCATGACCATAGGTGAGAGTAGGAATGTAGATTGACCAGTAAATCGAGAGCTTTGCCTTGCGGCTCACCACAACGGTCCGATACAGAGACTGTATCACTGCAGACACTGCACCGATCTGCCTGTCAATCTCACATTCCGTCCTTCTGTCACTGGTGAACAGGACCCCGATTTTAGCGAGGGCTCTGCTTGGGAGAACCAAGGCTGAGTTAACCCACAAATTCTGTGGGTCATGCCGGTTGTGTGTGTCATTTGCAAACAATGTAGGCTAAACGATTTGTTAACATTAACTGTTTCTTCCTTAGTGCCGATTATGGCATGACAAAATCCGGAAAAAAAAAGTTAATTCAGAAAATTAAAGATTTCAGACAGAGTGGTCTGATAAGTGTGCATTTGTGCTGTCGGTGGGGAGCACAAAACCAATGAGTTTAATCTGCAATGAGACAGTTGTCGTTGTCAAAAGTGATAATGTGAAACACCACTATGACAAGAAGCTTAGAAACTTTAGGCAAAATAAACCATCACTGTTCCAGACTCTGGACTGAATAGAAATGTGGTGCATCAATGTTGTGTGTACGATTTGATACAACATTTTTGCAAGAAGTGTTTGCTATTGCAAGATTAACATAATGTTTTGCTGGTTTAGTGTAAGGTTTTGTGATTAGTGTGTAATTGTGTTCCATTGATTTCAAAGATAGTGCCTTTGCAGAAACAACTGTAAACCTCATGCTATGTACAGTATATTAAAATCTTAATATCTAATGTGTATGTAAATGGAACAGCTATCTAAATGCCATTGCTAATATAAAATGAAAAATAATGGCTGGGTGTGAATATGCATGTGTTGTGCTTGTTGATTGACAGCTATCTCATTCCCTCATAATGACAGAGAGCCTTGGGAGCACTTCTGTGTGAATGGTCTCCCTGGCAACTTAAAGGGTTTAATCTCAGCTACCCCTCTCTGCCAGCTCTCTCTGTCAAGATGACACACACGCACAAACACACACACACGCACAAACACACACACACACACACTCATACAAACATCTAAACCAAATGCAACCTTTTAACTCTAACCCCAAACCTAACCAAGCATATTAAACTAATTTTATTCAAATGCCATTCTATTTTATATTTTACATTCTATTTTCAGTCAAGAACATCCCAGATTTAAATTTACATATGCACAAATTAATAATTACTAACACAATACAGTACACACACACACAGTCTCACTATAGAACAACATTCTCATCCACTGCATTACTAACTCTCAGTCTCACCGCATTAGAGAACAAACTTAGCCAAGTGGTTTATTACATGCTGCCTGTGTGTGTATTTGTGTGTGTGTGTGTGTGTGTGTGTGTGTGTGAGTGAGTGCCAAATGGTTTATTAAACATTGCTGTATCCTGCAGTGAGCCACCATTCCCCTGGCTTCTGTTCTCCTTGGCACTCTAAACACAGCAAGCACACACTTGAGACGTTTGCACATGCACACCCACACACTCCTACATTTACACAGGTTGTTCTAAATAAGCAACAGCAAATATCAAATAAAAGTGCACACAGAAGTGGATGTTTACCCCTCACTTGGTCAGCAATGGTCAGAAAATAACTAACTTACAATGAGAGTATTTCATGTGACAATGACATAAGGCAGCATCAACAATTAAAAAACCTTTGAATGGTTTTAATTGAGTTGTGGAGAGGCCACTTCAGTTTAAACGAATTAATTAGTCCCAACAATGGCCACTTAATTGAATTAAGATCCAAATATACTGTACATGAATGAAAAGTCATCATCAAATATCCCAGCCACCCCGCCCCTCCCGTTCCACATGAATAATGTAAATACAGTAAATGCAATTGTGACATACTGTATATTACTTACTGAATAACTGTATGTATTCTGCATTGGCACCAGTTCAAGTCTGTATCTAATTATTCCCTGTCAAAAACAAGTCGTTGTGTATTTTATATCAATATACTCATTTAAACTCTCCTTTTTGAGTAGTATGTTATGTAACATAGAATATATGTAAATCCATATTATATTTCAACAATGGGATCTCCACCTTGATTTTCAGATAAAATGGTTGTTAGAGATGGGAGTTTGGGACCATGGTAAACTATTTAGCACACGTGAACGTGTCTATAGTAAGTCTGGACAATCAGACCATCAAGGCGTGGCCTGCAGGAGTTGACTCTGTACTCCAGGACAGGTTCCAACACACAAACTTGAGTGTTTTCTTCTCAGGCTGCCTGTGGCTCTCATACGTACATTGATTCCTTCACCTCCTCTGTTCTGGACTATATCAACAACACCATTGACAGTGTCAGTACCCAGAAATCGATCACCACATACCCTAATCAAAAGCCATGGATGAACAGGGAGGTTCGGCTCCTGCTGAAGGCTCGCAACGCCGCTTTCAGATCAGGTGACAAACAGGCCTACAATGTATCCATGGCTGACTTGAAGAGGGGCATGAAAAAGGCCAAGCACTACTACAAGCTGAGGATCGAGGAGCACTTCGACAACTCCGACCCCTGGCGCATGTGGCAGGGCATCCGGACTATCAGTGACTTCAAATCGAACACCACAGACGTCTCCTTCCTGAACGAGCTGAACAACTTCTATGCTCGTTTTGACAGGAACAACAGAGGGACTGTCACTTTAATCACACCATCTACAGACCACCAACCCCTAACACTCAACCCAGCAGACGTCCTCACCACACTGAGCCGGATCAACGCGCGCAAGGCTGCTGGCCCAGACGGTATCCCTGGCTGCATGCTCAGAGCATGCGCTGAGCAGCTTGCAGGAGTTTTTACTGACATTTTCAACCTGTCCCTTGCTTAAGCAGCTGTGCCGGCATGCTTCAAATCCACCTCTCCATTGTACCGGTGCCGAAGAACTCCAGCCCGTCGTGCCTGAACAACTATCACCTATACTATATTATATTATTACTATCACCTAACTATATTATTTCTGACCAACCGACCACAGCATGGTAGGTCAGCCCACTCCTGTTCTTCCACCATCATACTCAACACAGGTGTACCACAGGGATGTGTACTCAGCCCATTCCTCTACTCCCTCTTCACCCATGACTGCAAGCCAATGTATGGATCTAACTCCATCATTAAGTTTGCTGATGACGCCATGGTGATTGGCCTCATCACCAACAACGATGAAACAGCCTACAGAGAGGAAGTACAGCACCTGGCCATGTGGTGTGGTGACAATAACCTGCTCCTTAACGCCACAAAGACCACAGTGCTTATCGAAGAAGAAGAGAGGAGGCACGCACGACCCCATTCACATCAACGGGATGGCCGTTGAGCATGTCTCCAGCTATAAATTCCTGGGGATCCACATCTCAGATAACCTGTCCTGGATTACCAACACCTCCGGCCTGATCAAGAAGGCTCACCAGCATCTCTTTTTTCTTGAGAACACTGAGGAAACACCACCTGTCCTCAGCTGTCTTGGTGAACTTCTACCGCTGCGCAATCGAGTGCATCCTGACCAACTGTGTTACAGTGTGGTATGGGAACTGCACAGTCGCAGAGCGCAAGGCACTGCAGCGGGTGGTGAAAACCGCCCAACGCATCACTGGGACTATTCTTCCATCCATCGAGGACATCCAGAGGAAGCACTATCTGCGTATAGCTCACAGCATCCAAAAAGATTCCTCACACCCCGCCCACAAACTGTTTGCCCTCTTGCCCTCCGATAGGCTCCTCAGGAGTCTCCGGTCTAAGACCAGCAGACTGAGGAACAGCTTCTTCCCCAGAACTGTGACACTCCTGAACTCCACCCGGTCTAACCCCCGCCCTGCTATATAACCCCCGCCTCCCATAGAACCCCTGCCACCCTATATTTGCATTCTGTTGTTATCTGTTCATTTTGCACATCTGCACACTGCATCATTTGCACTAACTGTACATACATGCAACTTTGTCAATTCTTGTACAATAGAGCTGTACATTTTTCCACACCAAATCACTTTAATCTGTACATACTCTGTATATTCTGATTATACTGTACATACTGTGTATATTCTGAGTATACAATTACATTTATATTATGTTGTAATAACTGTTTTGCACTTCTGGTTGGATGCCAACTGTATTTCGTTACCCTGTACTTGTACCTTAACATTAAAATTGAATCTAATCGAATAAAATAAAAAAGCTACAGTCTACATTATTTCATTTGTAAAAGCCGGAATAATTGGAAAGATAATGTATATTTAACTGAACTTAAATGGGAAGTTTGAGTTTTAGGTGAGATATTCTTACACTTTCTCAGTCTCCTCCCCCATTACTTCCTCACCCTCCATTCTTCACTGTGTGAATGTATGGAAGAATGTCTGTGTGTGTGTTAGTCAAACAGAGGACGAAGGATAACGATAATGTGTGAGGCGAGGAGGAATAATTGATATTACATGATTAACTGTTGTAATTGGCCTGTCTGTCATTGCTGATTAGACTAAGGCTAGGGAAGATTGGGCCTCCTTCGACGCTTCCCCTCCTTTGTTGTGTGCGTGTATGTGTTTGTGTGTAGTCTTGTTTAACTACCCTTGTTGGGACATACCCACAAGGATAAAAAACAGAACAAAATTACCTTGTATGTGCCCTACAATTTCATGTGATATTTCTGAGGGGTTTCCAGGAGTTTAGTGTGAAAGGTATAATTAACGTTTCTGAGTTTCAATTACATTAAAGCGTACGGTAGGTAAGGTTAGTGCAGGGTTAAAGTTAGAGATAGGATTAGACATAACATGATTTTGATTGGGAGTGTGGGAGTGAATATTTAGTACTCACAAGGATAAAAAACAAACCAGTTTGTAAGTATGTGTGTGTGGGCTGCCTCTCAGCAACACATGAAGGAATGTGCTCATCAAGCAGTGACAATTTAGATGTGATAAATGAGCGGGAAATGATTCATGTTGGAGAGATCAATCAAGGTCTGGATGTGACTGGAGTCTTGCTGGGTATGATGCTGTTTAGCATAGCTGAGCCATTTCTCATGTATATTTTGAGACATTTCGCGATGCCCTGGTTCACTATAGACATATCTAGAGAGGTTGAACGTATAAATGGGCAATTAATCATGGCAGGAATTCATCAGGGATTTTCCATCAAAACAAATCAATGTTGGGTTTAGTATGCCTTCGTAAATTTGGAAAAACAAAGCACTGGTGACACATTCTCCGTGAACCCAACTACACGACACAACGCATAGTGGATTGGTGTGCTGAGCCTTTTATTGACTGAAGACAGGGTGGAAGAGAAGAGTTGTAGGTGATGGGTAGATCACAGTACCGGCGGTAGGAGGACTGAGGCGATATGGTGGTGGAACAAGCAGAAGAGTTCGCTTCTGCAACAAGCAAACAAACAAAGAAAGAGCCAAGAAAACAAACTTGAGGTCGATGATTCAATGGAAATCCAGGGTTTAAAAGTTGCGGTGTTGATGGCGAATCAGGTGGCTGAAGGTTCAGGGTGTCGGGCTAATAATTGGAAAAGGTCCCTGGTTCGAACACGGGCTGTGCCAACTTGGCTTTGTGCCCTTGGGCAAGGCACTTCACCCTACTTGCCTTAGGGGGAATATCACAGTAAGTTGTTGTGGATAAGAGCATCTGCAAAAAGTAAATGAGGGCATGAGCTGCGGGTAAGGTGAGTGACAGGGAGAGTGTGAAGGATAACTGGATCTGGAATAAACAGGCTGAAGCCGGCCAGGCCTAGGCCAGGGACATGACAACTGTGTGTAGATACACATTAGAATGCAGTTAGAAAATTGAGAACGGAATATTTGGGGAACTTTTCACTTTTCAAAAACGTAATTGTGTTCAAAGAACTTTGTCGCTTGAAAATTTCATTTTGGAAGGATCTTTTTTTAAAGCAGTGCCTCGAGGGAATGTGGGAAGCCAAAGAGAGATAGGGAATTCATGTGTGTGCCACTTTAAGCTTGACATTGTTCCTCAAAGGTGTGTTCCACTTCCAGGGATATATTTTCTGCCGGCATTGTTGTTCAACCGCAACACTACAAGGTAAGCTATACACGTGTAAAGCAGGCACACACGCACACACACAAGTATTCACACACTACACTTTCCTGAGTTGCATCTTTATCTGCGATGTTTGTCTTTCGTCAAAGGAAATGTATGAGCCTTTCCAGTTCCCTTGAAAGTGAGACATAAAGGCCAATTAAAGCAAACAAGCTGTTGCTGAATCTATAGACCTGGAAACATTGTGGTTGAGCCTAAATTTGAGTTTTGAGCCGAATTTTATGTATTCAGGCTGGAATTTCGAAATTTTCAAATGAATGTATTACTGGGGTATGCTTGCTTTTGGTGAGCACAAATTATGTTCTCTCTAATATATATATAGTGATGTCATGAGAGGCTGTGTCCTGGAGGGGCGCTACATCCAAAAGAGATGGCTCCACCCTTGGTCGGATATGACCCCATCTGGTGGTAGAGTTCGACAAAGGCACACCTCTCCACAGCCTCTTCAACACAGGTGTAAGGAATGAAGGCTGATGACTGCCTGAATGACTAGAGGGATTGAAAAGAGGCTCAGTCTGCCTGTGTGGGTGTGCTGTTTTTGGGGGTGTCCCTGGTCTGAAGGTGTTGGTGCAGTTTGAGGGAGCATTTTGTACCTGGAGAAGATTACGCACCTGGATAAATACTAACCTCAACCGGGAGGAATACTCACCTGTACATGGAGGAAGACTTATCAGGAGAACCTTTGAAGAGAAACACTTACCGGCCGACCATACCTGGGAGAAGGTGTGAGTGACCCTGAGAAAAGGAAGATTTCTGTTTGAGACATTGTTTAGAGACTAATACTTTTTAGTTTCCTTCCAAGAGCCGAGGGCCAAGATTTAAGTTACTATTTACAAGAAGGTGTGGTTCATGTCTTGAGTTCAACCCCTTGTTTTGTTAATTCTCCCCCAATAAATATTGAATTTGGTTTTGAAAAAATTCTGTCCTTGCACTGTTTGGTACTGCCCTGCTGAGGACCAGCCTGTCATGGTCTCACAATATGTATTTATAATTTTCAAACCCCTAAGGATCTCTCAATAGACATCATGTTGGTCTTGATTGTGTTGCTTGTATTGGGTTGTACTTTCCTGTATTTAGGAATCAATAGGACTAGTTTTTTTGCCAAAAAAGTCAACTTTGCACAATATGGGACCTCACTACTTGATAACGTCAGCACACGCTATCAACGACGAATATGGGACTTTCTAACCAGCCACACAATGTTATCAGTGAGCCTTCTGCCTTACTATCTTAGCTACATACCAAGAAAAAGCCTACTTTTCGCTACATACCAATAAACTTAGGCCATTTCTGGCTAGTGAATACATTTTGCATTGTTACTGACGATGAAGACTACCAATGAACTTTTTTTCCAATGAGCAAGCTTATTTACATTTTGGGGGCAATTTTTTTTCAGTGGCACGTAAGTACATCCGGGCAGATGTGAAGGCGATGGGTGTGGGTAAGTCCTTAGGGGTGGTGGAATGTTCCAAGCCAAAGGCATGCAGGGCTGGAAGGGTTTGGCACTGGCCAGGTGACGAGATAAGAGACAGCAGCCTGGGAGAGGTGATGGGTGAGTCATTGAATCTATTGTAGTGCTGGTTCAAGTTGTTCACCCACTGCAGGTTCCTCTTAGCTTGGGGGAGGGCTGCCTTGAAGCCAAAAATTGTCTTCAGACCCATCCATACATGATGTTGTTGTTTTTAAGCTGGTCCTCCTCTTGTAGCTGGTCTTGCCCTTCCTGATCTTTCTCCTCAGCTCCTTCTGCACAGTCCTGAGCTCCTCCCTGTCCCCTGACTTGAAAGCTCTCTTATCTCTCTCCAGGAGAGCTTTGATGTCAAGGGTAATCCACGGCTTGTTGTTCGCAAAACACCGTACTTTCTTGGATGGCACAGTGTTTTCGAAGCAGAAGTTGATTTAGCCTGTTATGGTGTCTGTGATCCTGTTGATATTCTTCCCATGTGGGTCACAGAGCTCAGTCCACACCGTGGTGTCAAAGCAGTCCCTCAGAGCCTCCTCGCTCTTGGTAGTCCACCTCTTCACCACGCGTCGCTCCACAGGCTGCCTGTGCACTAGATGTCAATACACAGGTTGTAGGTAGACAATGTTGTGGTCAGCTCTGCCAAGGGGAGGCAGGGAGGATGAATAATATGCCTCCTTTCTGTTGGCATTGAACAAATCATCCAAGTGTTTTCTGGTAGTGGTTTCTATAGACGATAATCATTTCCTCTTGCAGGGGAAATATTACAAAACTTTAGTTCAACAATATATTCTATAACCATCATAAATCACGAGCATGCATTTTGTATAAAATATACAGAAGTATCAGTTGTACAATTTACAGTAAAATAAATCTCCTGCAAGTGACAAAAGCATACCCACAATTTACCCTGAAGTTGTACCATCTCTAGTTTATTTTTAAGATTACAGATTTTATTCCTACATTTGATTGCTTAATAATGTCAGTGATTGTATTTGTGTGTTTTGTGTGTGCATGCATTTCCTGTGAAATACTTGTATCCTCAAAGAATGACGAAGACTCTACCAGCCTATCACGGCCCATTAAGAAGGTTCATCGACAATGAACCTCTTAAAACATTAGAATGCATGAATATGCATCACTAAATATCACTCTTTACAAATACAAATGGCCCAGACTCAAATCGTTAAACCTCACTCTCGGAAATAAAAACCTGCATTAGATCTTATTTAAAGATTCTCATATTCTCATAATGAAGACAAATAAAGTGGCTTGAGATGCTAGCAGCTAAATTGCTCTCTATAAAAATGTATGGAAAGACAGAGAGGGAGAAATAATAAATAAAACTTAAAAAAACTGAATGACTAATTTATTTGTCTTTGCTCGGAGCTACATTTGATTCAAGAGAACCTTTCTTTGTTCCCTCAAATAAACTATGTAAAATGTTTAAAATATTAAAATAAGGGAACTGAAGCTGACAATTTGTCTCCAGGCATTTGAGCCAACCAAAGATTAAATTCTCTCCCACAGCCGTAAGCCTATATTCAATCTAGTAATCAATTGATTACCTTTGAGCTTCTGCTTATTAACACATTTCTCATGGAAACATGACATGAGACCATATTTGGCAATCGGAATGCATTACGGTGGATGGCAGAATTTCTAGATTAAATCGTTTTTAGTAAGGAATCATGAATAAGGAACAATTGCTCACAGTTACAGATAACTGAATGTGCTTGTTGCTGTGGGTAAAGCGGTATCACTGGATCTTTGGAATCCAAACTTTCACATTAGGATTCCTTGAGTGAAACTTTAGCATCCATTCCAGCTTATCCTTGCCTGCAGTTTATCTGCTCCAAGGAAGGAAGGCAGATATTTACTGGGAACCATCACAGCAAACAACTACCAGCTGGTATCTCTATTTGTTGAAGGGATAGAAGGAAACGGTGTTATCGAAGATTAGTCAAAAGAAAGAGAGGGAGAAAAATTTGAAAAAAATTGATTTAAAAGAGTGGAAGAGAAAAAGACACATGGAGATAGAGATGCCCTCAATCTTCTGGGGGCCATCTGTGGAAGGCGATGGACTAAGATGAGACACACACCCTTCTGCTACTTTCTCTGTAGCTCACCAAATTCAAACACACATGTATTGCTACATGTTTATGCACTTGCACACTTACAGATACACAGCCCCTAATTATCATCTGAGTGCATTACCCTAACAGTCTCGGTCCGTGTCCACAGCGGCTGACTTTATACTAGTATCCGATAATTTACTACCATTCTATTTGGATGTTTCTGAAACTTGTCTTTGTGCTAATGGTGTTTTGTTTCAGAAAAAAAGGGGGGGAGGGGTAGATGCATGCTACAATACATGAGTGTCATGTTCGACAACACAGGAAAACCTCTGTGTACCAAACGTGGCTGGGGTGGCTAAACTAATCCAAAAGTGCGTAGTGTTTGGACATCCTTTACCGGTTTTGACGTTACATGGAATAATATCGTATGTAAACTCAAACACATTCACACTCACCTCAGTGAGACAGAGAAGGCTAGACAGGATCCTAGCAGCACCAAACATCACATACACACACAAAGGGATCAACAAGGCAGAAGGGATGGCAGGAAGTGAACCGCATGTTTGTGAAGAGGGTAACACAGGAAGTAAGGATAAGACCAGATCTAAACGCAACGCCAATATCTGACCAACAGCAGACATTATTCATTGATGGTTGTTGTTTTAGACACCCCACAGAAGGCTTGAACTCTGTTTGAGAGAGGGAGAGTTGAAGGTAAGGAATCAGCACAATTGGCAGAAAAGCACTGATTAGAGCCCTACAGATTTATTCAGACCCAGTTTATGTAGTAGGAGCGATACAAGTTGAAATGAGCCAGTGGCTTCGAGCTGGGCTCCTCACGACGAAGGGGACCCCAATAAAACATGAGAAACAGATGATAGAGTTAGCGCACGCTATACTCAAACCGAGACGCTCAGCTGTAATTAAATGCAAAGGCCACGATAGCTCCAACAATATGATAGCGCAAATAAACCTGATGAGGGAGCCAAAACAGCAGCAGGTTATCAATCAATGCACGTAATGGTATCACAAGAATGATCTGAGACAAAAATAGATCTGATCTAAACGTTGATAGAAGCTCAAGATGCAGCCCAGCCACAGGAGAAGGAGGTGTGCAGGCAAAGAGGGGACGGGAGGACATATGGGCGATGGCATCTCTGAAGGGCTCCGGACGGACGTTCTGCATTACCTGCAGGGTTGCGACAACAAATATTTGAACAAGCTCATGGACCAGATCATGCAGGGTACAAAGAAACAGATGAGCTCATTTGTGGCATCCACATTTACCTGCAATGGTGGCAAATTATGTAGCTGAATGTAAAATTTGTCAAATGCACAATGTACATCCAACCCTAAAACCAAGTGAGGAAGTGTTTCCCCATACAACTGCCAGGACATGAGACATACACCCCTCTGCTACTTTCTCTAGCTCACCAAGTTCTAACACACATTCATCTCCACATGTCCATGTACTTGCACACCCGCTGATATTCCTAATTATCATCTGAGAGTGCATTACCCAAACAAACGGTCTCGGTTGTTGCAGCAGATCCCAGGTTGGAGCATGCATGAGGAGGTTAAGGCACAGGCAAATAAATTAAACGCGAACAATGATTTCTGGATGATCTCCAATCCCCTGGGATTTGAGGATTTAAAAAATAATTTTGTGAGAGAAGAGAGGTTTCTGACACGTCTTTACAGCACTGCTGATGCTCTGGTCATCCAGGGAACAGTGGCCATTCAGGCAACTGTCAGAGGCGGGCAGAGGAGAGGAGAGAAGTTTCTCTAAAGGAATATTAAACGCAGCGCCTGGTCCTTTGAGAAAGGGCAGGTGTGTTTAATCGTATGTATGCAAATTGTGACCTCCGACCTGTGGAATGGCTGACATTTCACTCGGAGCTCTGATTCACAACCAGGAAGAGCTGGAATTACAAATGAGAGACAGCGACAGAAGCGGGAGATTCAATATATAAAATTAGGTACTGAAAGAGAGGTGATCGAGTAATATGAGGGAGGAAAAAAGGACGGCAGAAAGAAAAACAGAACAGAAGGCAAGACATTTTGGGTTGTGAAAGAAAGCAGTAAGGTGAATAGTACCAGTGGGTAGCTCATCATCATAACATACAGTAATAAAACAGCGACGGAAAAACACCAAGACTCTATTTTGGAAGTCACTATCTGCTCTGGTCCCTACTTCCTGTTAGATATCTTGTCGCCTGGAGCAACAGAACTCAGTAGGTGACACTTAGGCGATGTTTATTACAGCTGTCAATCATACCTGTAATTATGTGAGTCGCCCGCACACTCACTGACGTGCCTGCTCCGAGTAACACATACACGCACAGCTACGAACACACATGCATAGTCAATCACTTGTGTAATTATGTGCAGAGTTCTTCCTGTCAGTAATATCTCACGCGTGATGTGAGCTACAATATGGCAGCATAATAACCCTCATCAACTTATAAAGACAGGGATTCGTAGATCTAGCACACACACTGATATAGTCCTCTCATCATCTGTACTCTATTAGGCGTGTTGGTATTCAAATTTGTGACTTTGTTCTCAAGAAACACTTTGTGACACTCACACAAATAGACACATACACACACACCCTGTCATCTGTCACTGTCCCTGGTATTATGTTGATGTATGTAGATCTTCCAGTGATGAGCTGAATAGATCTAATGTCTGAGAAGATGACGATGAATTGAGCAAGATAAAAAGTTAACTGACCCCTGCTTTGAAAACGCAGCTTTGTGCGCGCTTGTGTGAGTGTGTGCGCAAGAGTGGGAGATTGTTCATTGGTAAGAGAATCGATGAACATACTTGTGTGCATGTGTGTGTTTGTTAGACAGGAAATGTAATTGCAGTCTTTGTTGGACTGCTGAAGGCAGGTGGTGGGGCCATCTGGTGATGGCAGGTAAGAGAGAGAGAAGAGGAGGATGGAATAGTAAGGAGTGGCAAGGGGAGGGAGGAACGCACTCCTCTATCACTCACACCAAAATCAACAGCAGGTGGAGAGGTGAAAGGGAACCAGGGAAGAACGAGAGATTGAGATGAAAGAGGTATGAAGTTACTCAGAGTGAGTCTGAGAGCCTTAAAGAGGTAACATACACCACCACCCGCCCCCCAGCACACATACAGTCTCTAACATATAGAAAACACCCACAGTATCTTACCAGTGTCACCCATACACATGCATGTCTGTGTAATCCCTGTACATTATTACAAGGTGTCTGTTGTTTGATAAGACAAACACACACTTGCATGTGCACACACACAGAGGAAGGCAGGTTTATCAATTCTCTCACCCATCTGCTGTAAGCCTCTCCTATCCCAGGGTGCATTTCTTCTTCCTGCTGTTTCGTCCTGAGGGACTGGAAGTCAATGGAAGTTTTGATTGGTGGAACACCTCACTGCTGTGTAATCTTTCTGCCTGGGGAGAGGGAAATGAGAACACACTCTCACACATGCATGCTCACAGTGTCATTGACACACCCTCACACCCACTTAAGGTACCAACATTTTGACACATTTTACAGTATTTACAGTGTTGGTATGTACATATGGTGCAAAAAGGTGAAGATAGTGCAAAATTGTATAGATGGTGCAATATGGATGATGCAGAAATGCAGACAAATAGTGCAAATATTGGGGGGCGGGGGTTAGCGTGGGGTGGAGTTTAATAGTGACACAATTCTGGGGAAGAAGCTGTCCCTCAGTCTATTTGGTTTTAGACCGGAGACTCCTGAGGCGCCTGCCGGTAGGAAAGAGGGCAAACAGTTTGTGGGCGGGGAGGGAGAAGTCCTTCTGGATGCGGTGAGCTCTTCGCAGACAGCGCGTCCTCTGGATGTCCTCGATGATTGGAAAAGGATATCATATGTCAAAAACTGGAAAAACAGTCGTAAAGCTGGTGAATGTTCTGAAGTTAAAGCTCGAGCTAGTACAGTCTTTACTGCGTTTTGTTGGTGGCCATCATGTTGTGGCCCTCCTCACCGAGTTTGGGGACAGTTTGATTTTCCATAGTACTTTGTTCGTTTTAAAGGAGTTTGGTAAGTCGAACGCTAGCGATTGGTTATGGCAAATCTACAGTGACTCTGGGCAGATCCAATAGTTTCATATTGCAGCAGAGTAATCGCCTTAAAGGAAGTTAACACTTGTTAATGGACAGAGCCCAGAGTGCAAATGAAATGTAAGAGAATCTGGTACAAACAGGCTAGACAACCTCTGCCAGAGCTACAGCTGCAAAGCAGACAATCACTGCCACACCTACGCCATTATGTGGATAGCTAGGTCGATAAGAAGGCAGCCATCTAGCCTCACCATTATGCCATGCCGGTATTATCATCTTACACCGGAAGAGAAGCCAGACCATTCAAGAGATTTACTGCTTCAGATTGAAAAGTCACGGGATCCTTCAATTACGATAGGAAATTCCTTTATTTGTCCCCCAGAGGAGAAATTGCAATCTACAACAGCAGCAGGCAGTTGTAGCCAGCTCGCACCAGCAAAAGGAGGAATTGAAATCAAGTTTATTAACTTGTGTTGTCAATATTTTCAATTTAAACTTTCAACAAACCAAGAAGTTTACAGACCAAGATCCATTCTACACGGTACATACCTAAACCCAAATATAATAATTCATGTAATTCTTCAATATTACATCAAACCACAATAACTACTCCCAATTTGTTACAATGACCAGTCAGTGAAAAAAACAGGTCTGCCAATATAACCGCTAGCTGTAACAGCCACGCTGTTCATCATATATTTTAATAATTTTATCCATGATAGCTAGCCAACCATTTCCAGTTTCCGACTCCACACCATGTACCTAGCATACCAAATAATGGAAAATGTGGCAACATTGCGGTGATGCTAATTGTCTGCTTTGCAGTCATAGCGACATAGCAGTGGAAGTGATTGTCTGCTTGGCAGACACATTACATGTCACACACGCTAATGCAACGTTTACTAAAGTAACACTATTAAAGTTACCACACACACTAGGTTGCTACGTCGTCACCATCATCATCTTCAACACCTCCCTGGAGATATGCCACGTGCCAGCCTGCTTCAAGTCCTCCACCATCATCCCTGTGCCCAAGAAGCCCAGACCAACAGGACTGAACGACTACAGACCCGTCGCCCTGACATCTGTGGTAATGAAGTCCTTCGAACGCCTGGTGCTGGCACACCTCAAAAACTTCACAGACCCCCTCCTAGACCCCCTGCAGTTCGCCTACAGAGCCAACAGGTCTGTGGATGACGCAGTGAACATGGCCCTCCACTACACCCTCCAGCATCTGGACTCTCCAAACACCTACGCCAGGTTCCTGTTTGTGGACTTCAGCTCTGCCTTCAACACCATCATCCCGGCTCTGCTTCAGGACAAGCTCTCCCAGCTGAACGTGCCCGACCCCACTTGCAGGTGGATCACAGACTTCCTGTCCGACAGGAAGCAGCGCGTCAGGATGGGAACGCAAGTCTCTGACTCCCGGTCCATCAGCACCGGATCCCCTCAAGGCTGTGTCCTTTCCCCCCTGCTCTTCTCCCTGTACACAAACAGCTGCACCTCAAGTCATCCATCAGTCAAGCTCCTGAAGTTTGCGGACGATACCACCCTGATCGGGCTCATTTCTGATGGGGACGAGTCTGACTTCAGGTGGGAAGTGGACAACCTGGTGACTTGGTGCAGCCAGAACAACCTGGAGCTCAACGCTCTTAAGACAGTGGAGATGGTTGTGGACTTTAGGAAGGACCCAGCCCCACTCCCCCCCATCACACTGCGCGACTCCCGGGTCAACAGTGTGGAGTCCCTTCGCTTCCTGGGCACCACCCTCTCCCAGGACCTCAAGTGGGAGCTGAACATCAGCTCACTCACAAAGAAAGCCCAGCAGAGGATGTACTTCCTGCGGCAACTGAAGAAATTCAGCCTGCCAAAGACAATGATGGTGCAATTCTACACTGCCACCATCGAGTCCATCCTCACCTCCTCCATCACCGTCTGGTACGCTGCTGCCACTGCCAAGGACAAGAGCAGACTGCAGCGTATCATACGTGCCGCTGAGAAGGTGATAGGCTGCAACCTGCCATCCCTTGAGGACCTGCACAAGGCAAGGTCTCTAAAACGGGCGAGGAAGATTGCGGCCGACTCCTCCCACCCTGGACACTCAGTGCTTCAGCTGCTCCCTTCTGGCAGGAGGCTGCGGTCCATCAGGACTAAAACCTCTCGCCACAAGAATAGCTTCTACCCCTCTGCTATTGCCCTCTTCAACAGGGCCAAGGACTCAGTTTGAGACACCCCCCCCCCCCCCCCTCCAGCATCCCATTGCACTCTGCCACTTTAGCACAAAACACTTTAAACTTAAAAAACTTACAACTGTGATATTTGCACCACTGTGTATACACCCCCCCCCCCCCCACGTACCATATATATACCCATTCCACTCTGTACCCATGTCTTTTGCAATTCCATGTTACCTGTATCATTTGCACTACTCGCATCATTTGTATTATTTGTAACATTTGCATTCCATGTTACCTGTATCATTGCACTACTCGCATCATTTGTATTATTATTGTATTATTTGTAACATTTGTATTACTTGTCTATATGTATCATATCTGCAGTGTATCTCACATGGTATTCATTTTCATTTTATTAGTAGGCCACATTTATGTTCTATGTTTGCTCATTCCTGCCAAAGTAAATTCTATGTTTGTTTATCTTGCATAGCGAATAAACCCCCATTCTGATTCTGATTCTGATTCTGATCATTTATATTTAGTCATTAGGAAGTTCCCCGCTGAGGTAAGTAGGCCTTGACCAAGAACACTACGTCATGTTGACACAGCCAGGGTTCGAACCGAGTACCATTTCATTACTAGCCTGATGCCCTGACCAAGAAACATGACTCCCATCATCCCCATTAGGAACGCGGACATTGTGGGCAAGTGTTGTCTACATTGTATTCTTTTTGGCCACTCACGGGAACTTGCCACCCCTGCACACCACACACACACAAAAGTTGTCTTGTGTGTTCCAAGGCTTGATCTCAACGTGCAGGCGTGTGCAGGCTCCCACCTCATAACGCTGGGGTTTTATGTTTTCTGTGCTTAGAGTGTCTGTGCATGTGTTTGTGTGTGTGTGTGGAGGGGTATGTAACAGAGGGTTGTCCATACCCCACACAGAGACAGACATCAACCCCTCTGTGCTCATTCAGCCTTTCGGCATGCCTTCTGTGATCTCGGCCAGCAAGACACATGCTCGCTACACACAAACACACGCTCCTTGTCTCTGTTTCTGTGGTGAAGTCTGACAGGGACCTGCATGACCCATGTGTGCCCTGGTGTGTGCCCTCTGTGCAGGATATAAAGTGGCAACAGTCACATTGGGGTAAACTGTAATTTGGGCTGGCACCCTGTGGTTGCACCTCCTCTTGCCCTGCAGAGTTTGACATTCTACATAATTATGTCTGTCCTGCTCCCCTGCATGTCTTTTTGTGTGTAGTTTGTGTTGTGTGTGTGTGTGCAGGTGTGTACACGTGTGTGATTTCACTTATGTGTGTGTTTAAGTGTCTGGATGTATTTGTGTGTGCGTGTGGATGTGTGTTTATTTACTTGGTGTGTACTTATTTGCGTGTGTGTGTGTGAGCTCCCTGGTGGATTATCTTGAGGAGGCCTGTGTGTCTGTTTGATATGGCTAACACTGTCAGCCTATGTCTGAAAACAAGTGAGTGGATGTGTTTGTGTGTGTGTTTGCTGACGGATGCATGCTGCAGTCTGGAGTCTGGGGCCTGGTCCAGGAGAGGCTGAGCTATGGGCTGGTCAGGCCCGCTTGGGTGAGCTTTCAGTGGGCTCCAGCTCTCTGATCTCCTTGCTCTTGGCTCATGTGTGGGTCTCGGTTGTGCAAGGGATGTTGATCAAAGCCAGGCCAAAGTTGTTCTGACAGAACAGGGATGCTAACACACCCTGTGAACTTGATGTTAAAACGACAGCAGCGTGCATGCACACAGCACACACACTCAAGCTATTACTCATGATAGCTCTCAAAATATCTACACATTAACTCTAGAGATAAAGAGACATTCACTTCAAGCGCGTCTCCCACTTTTTTTACCAAACCCCTATTTAGCACCCAATCAGGACGTCCCTACTCATATTTGAATGAGACAAAAAGAGCAAGTTTTCTGCCAACTACAGCAACGAGATATCTCTAAGGTAAACACAACTTTCACACCCATAGGAACTTGGCTTTGCGCAAGTACATACGCTTAAACACACAACCACGCACTCTCAACGTTTCACACACACTGTTCCCACCCACTCCCACCTCACGCCCTCCAGCAAACACTCAAGGTCAACAACGACACGTTTTGTTTACTTGACTATCCTCATTTTTTGCACATCCTTTGCAGGTCCTCTGCACAAGGACTTAACTATATATATTAGTGCTTTACATGCACATCAAACTGGCCCTTTAATATTAAGCTTAAGCTTGTTGACCCCCCCCCCCCCCCTTTAAAGTTTACAGACGTCACAACCCACCCCCTCCTCTTATGGAGAAGCATTGATTCCAAAAACGAACTCAGGTCCCACCCACCAGAGCTCGGTTGACATGGTAACCTATTCCTGGCAGAAAGGATATTGCTGGGGTTTCTCTGCTGCTGAACTTTTCATGGCCGCATTTTGATTGGCAGAGTTGTTATGAATAACTAGAAAAAAATTCCTAAAGAAATTTTGAGTGTGCGTGACTCTGGCCCGGGACTCTCCCCCATATATCAATGACACTGTTGAGTCATTTTCTGAATATGACTTCTACCATTGCTTAGGTATGTGACAGATCAAGCTTTCAACAGGTGTTCATATGCTGATGCACTAGTAGTAGCGTTAACACTAATTTCAGCAGGATTAAAGACAGCTCCACTTGAGCACACTGCCACAGTTTAGGTTTAAGTAGTAAGCAAGCAGTAAACAATTGGTCACTCTGTGTCAGGTAGCACTTTACATTACAGTTCAGTAGCATAGTAATAGTTTGGTTCTAATTTGATAATAGTGATAAATGCTTTCAAAAACTTAGAGTGTAAAATGACCCAAATACATCCAATGCCAGAATTAGGCCATCAATGGCTATGACTTTGGTATTAGAAATACACCTTTTATCAAAATGATACCGCATTATAAATATCAGATAACATTATAAAGTTATACAGCTGTGTTAAATGTCAAATCAATCCACATGCAATCAAACATGTAACAAATCAGGATTCAGCAATACGCTAGCATCAAAATTCACAAAAAGCACTAGGTCACACAGTTCTGATATCACACTAACAAAAACAGTGCTTTTTATCCAACATTAATTGAGAAAAACACACACGCACATACACATACACACACGCACATACACACATACACACACATCTATATATATATATATATATATATATATATATATATATATATATATATATATATAGATAGATAGATAGATAGATGTGCATACACACAGGCAGTCTGTACATTAATGACTTAATGATGAACTGTCAATCAAACCATTCAGTGCAATGAATCACTTAGTAGCAGACACACAGGTTCAATCATCTATAAACTACAGGACTACAGGACTCCCCATACAACACTAGCCAATAGTTTGCAAGGTCAACCAGTATCCAGACGATTATGAATGTTTTACAGCAAGCCCCCCCAACAATTTAAATAGCAATTCCTAAAAGACCTGTATTTAATCCCCACTGTTTCTCTATGGAACTGTCGATCCCAACCACCCACACACCTCCCCAATACCTGGTTGGATTCGTCTGGACCCCACCACATTAACTCTGGCCTCAAACCCCTCCGAAATCGCCCCCCCCCCCCCCCCCCCCCCCCGAGCCCCCCGCAACGTCACAAACTCCGCTTGAAAGTGAAACTAAATCATTCGCGATTGTCAAACCTCTCCCCCAAACAGGCTCATAGCTCATCAACCCGACCTCCCACACACCTCCCCAATATCTTGTTAGATTCCTACGGACCCCACCACATGAACCCTGCCCTCAAACCCCCCCGCACGAGCCCCCCCGCCCCCCGCAAACGCCGATCGCCCCCCCCCTCCGAAAACGACCCTAAACGGTCAAAATGCACACAAATAACCCCCCCCCCACTACCCTCCTTACAACCCTCCACCACCGTCCTGACTGATAAGCACATGAATACATATAAACCCAAATGTTAAAGAAGTCAAAAACCCACATCTTATATAGCATGCTAGCAAAACATATGCTGATGCACTAGCAATTAGCTTAAGCGCTAATTTCAGCATTGGTCGCTAATGTTAGCAAACAGCATATCTTTACAGCTAGTTGGAATGTCAGTTGTAAATCCTGACTGATAAGCACATGAATACCTATGAGCCCAAATGTTAAAGAAGTCAAAAACCTACATTTTAGATAGCATGCTAGCGAAAGAGTTGAAAAAAGATGTTCGCTTACCTTAGAGACTTAGAGCCAGAGAGGAAGAGTTGAGTTGGAGTACAGTTTATAAATACACCCGAAACAAAAAGAGCCAATTTGATTCCTCCAGTAAATATCCTCCAATTAAAGTTATTAAATGTGAAATGAATTAATGTTCGTAAAATAGCCACCGTCATTCGTGGCCACCGTCTCTCCTCTTTCAAGCACGTTGCTAAGTAACGAACTAATAAGTTGCAGCTGGAACTGTCATGGCAGTTCGAAAGACAGAGAAAAGGCTTACAGCACCCCTCGAACAGGAAGGATTTCTGGCCAAACCGTGTTTCCAATCATAAAACCAGGTTAACGTGAAGCCGGCTGAGACCTTCCTGAACGTCTACATAGGCATTTTGTGTTGAGAAGTGAAGAAATGTGCTCTTAGGAGCAATTCTAAAAAGTGTTAGTTTTGTTTTCCTCCTGAAATTTTCCTGACACTTTTAACATGGGAGTCTATGACGCTGTTCATGGGTGCTGCGGCCGAATTTTCGCATGTCAAGCTAAAACAATAAATCTGACAGATAAAGTAAAGCAAGTGTGAGCTAGAGGACAAATTTTCCTACGTTTCTATGTATAAATTGTGTCTGTAGTGGTGCATTTGAGGCCATGGTAGTCAAATACGTTTTATTTTTGGTACACAATTCTCTCTCTTCTCCACACTCTAGCGATGACATCACCACTCTACCTCTCAAACATTCTCTCCATTGACACCTATTCATTTTTTTGGTGTGGTTTTTGGCAATTTTGGGGCAAAATTGTTTGCCAAAAGTCTTAGATAAATCATAGCACACATGTCGGGGCCGAGCCGCACGTTTTGATATAACTTTTGTGTATATGCGTCAAAAACTCTGGGAGATGTTTTGAGCCAAAAAACGGCGTAAGAATAAGCAGAATAATAATAACTAGAAAAAAATTCCTAAAGAAATTTTGAGTGTGCGTGACTCTGGCCCAGGACTCTCCCCCATACATCACTGACACTGTTGAGTAATTTTCACAATATGACTTCTACCATTGCTTAGGTATGTGACTGATCAAGCTTTCAACAGGTGTTCATATGCTGATGCACTAGTAGTAGCGTAAACACTAATTTCAGCAGGATTAAAGACAGCTCCACTTGAGCACACTGCCACAGTTTAAGTTTAAGTAGTAAGCAAGCAGTAAACAATTGGTCACTCTGTGTCAGGTAGCACTTTACATTACAGTTCAGTAGCATAGTAATAGTTTGGTTCTAATTTGATAATAGTGATAAATGCTTTCAAAAACTTAGAGTGTAAAATGACCCAAATACATCCAATGCCAGAATTAGGCCATCAATGGCTATGACTTTGGTATTAGAAATACACCTTTTATCAAAATGATACCGCATTATAAATATCAGATAACATTATAAAGTTATACAGCTGTGTTAAATGTCAAATCAATCCACATGCAATCAAACATGTAACCAATCAGGATTCAGCAATAAGCTAGCACTAGGTCACACAGTTCTGATATCACACTAACAAAAACAGTGCTTTTTATCCAACATTAATTGAGAAAAACACACACGCACATACACATACACACACGCACATACACACACACACACACATATATATATATATATATAGATAGATACATATATGTGCATACACACAGGCAGTCTGTACATTAATGACTTAATGATGAACTGTCAATCAAACCATTCAGTGCAATGAATCACTTAGTAGCTGACACACAGGTTCAATCATCTATAAACTACAGGACTCCCCATACAACACTAGCCAATAGTTTGCAAGGTCAACCAGTATCCAGACGATTATGAATGTTTTACAGCAAGCCCCCCCAACAATTTCAATAGCAATTCCTAAAAGACCTGTATTTAATCCCCACTGTTTCTCTATGGAGCGGCAACTCCATTAACTGCCGATCCCGACCTCCCACACACCTCCCCAATATCTTGTTAGATTCCTATGGACCCCACCACATGAACCCTGCCCTCAAACCTCCCCGCACGAGCCCCCCCGCCCCCCGCGAACGCCGATCGCCCCCCCCCCCCCCCCTCCGAAAACAACCATAAACGGTCAAAATGCACACAAATAACCCTCCCCACAACCCTTCACCACCGTCCTGACTGATAAGCACATGAATACATAAGCCCAAATGTTAAAGAAGTCAAAAACCCACATCTTAGATAGCATGCTAGCAAAACATATGCTGATGCACTAGCAATTAGCTTAGGCGCTAATTTCAGCATTGGTTGCTAATGTTAGCAAACAGCATATCTTTACAGCTAGTTGGAATGTCAGTTGTAAATCCTGACTGATAAGCACATGAATACCTATGAGCCCAAATGTTAAAGAAGTCAAAAACCGACATTTTTGATAGGATGCTAGCGAAAGAGTTGAAAAAGATGTTTGCTTACCTTAGAGACTTAGAGCCAGAGAGGAAGAGTTGAGTTGGAGTACAGTTTATAAATACACCCGAAACAAAAAGAACCAATTTGATTCCTCCAGTAAATATCCTCCAATTAAAGTTATTAAATGTGAAATTAATTAATGTTCGTAAAATAGCCACCGTCATTCGTGGCCACCGTCTCTCCTCTTTCAAGCACGTTGCTAAGTAACGAACTAATAAGTTGCAGCTGGAACTGTCATGGCAGTTCGAAAGACAGAGAAAAGGCTTACAGCACCCCTCGAACAGGAAGGATTTCTGGCCAAACCGTGTTTCCAATCATAAAACCAGGTTAACGTGAAGCCGGCTGAGCCCTTCCTGAACGTCTACATAGGCATTTTGTGTTGACAAGTGAAGAAATGCGCTCTTGGGAGCAATTCTAAAAAGTGTTCGTTTTCTATCTTTTCAGTTACAGCCCCACCTCTCTTAACATAGGAGTCTATGAGGCTTTTCATGGGTGCTGCGGCCGAATCTTCGCATGTCAAGCTAAAACAATAAATCTGACAGATAAAGTAAAGCAAGTGTGAGCTAGAGGACAAATTTTCCTACGTTTCTATGTATAAATTGTGTCTGTAGTGGTGCATTTGAGGCCATGGTAGTCAAATACGTTTTATTTTTTAAACACAATTCTCTCTCTTCTCCACACTCTAGCGATGACATCACCACTCTACCTCTCAAACATTCTCTCCATTGACACCTATTCATTTTTTTGGTGTGGTTTTTGGCAATTTTTGGGCAAAATTGTTCGCCAAAAGTCTTAGATAAATCATAGCACACATGTCGGGGCCGAGCCGCACGTTTTGATATAACTTTTGTGTATATGCGTCAAAAACTCTGGTAGATGTTTTGAGCCAAAAAACGGCGTAAGAATAATAATAATAACTAGAAAAAAATTCCTAAAGAAATTTTGAGTGTGCGTGACTCTGGCCCGGGACTCTCCCCCATACATCACTGACACTGTTGAGTAATTTTCACAATATGACTTCTACCATTGCTTAGGTATGTGACTGATCAAGCTTTCAACAGGTGTTCATATGCTGATGCACTAGTAGTAGCGTAAACACTAATTTCAGCAGGATTAAAGACAGCTCCACTTGAGCACACTGCCACAGTTTAAGTTTAAGTAGTAAGCAAGCAGTAAACAATTGATCACTCTGTGTCAGGTAGCACTTTACATTACAGTTCAGTAGCATAGTAATAGTTTGGTTCTAATTTGATAATAGTGATAAATGCTTTCAAAAACTTAGAGTGTAAAATGACCCAAATACATCCAATGCCAGAATTAGGCCATCAATGGCTATGACTTTGGTATTAGAAATACACCTTTTATCAAAATGATACCGCATTATAAATATCAGATAACATTATAAAGTTATACAGCTGTGTTAAATGTCAAATCAATCCACATGCAATCAAACATGTAACAAATCAGGATTCAGCAATAAGCTAGCACTAGGTCACACAGTTCTGATATCACACTAACAAAAACAGTGCTTTTTATCCAACATTAATTGAGAAAAACACACACGCACATACACATACACACACGCACATACACACACACACACATATATATATATAGATACATATATGTGCATACACACAGGCAGTCTGTACATTAATGACTTAATGATGAACTGTCAATCAAACCATTCAGTGCAATGAATCACTTAGTAGCTGACACACAGGTTCAATCATCTATAAACTACAGGACTCCCCATACAACACTAGCCAATAGTTTGCAAGGTCAACCAGTATCCAGACGATTATGAATGTTTTACAGCAAGCCCCCCCAACAATTTAAATAGCAATTCCTAAAAGACCTGTATTTAATCCCCACTGTTTCTCTATGGAACTGCCGATCTCAACCACCCACACACCTTCCCAATACCTGGTTGGATTCGTCTGGACCCCACCACATTAACTCTGGCCTCAAACCCCTCCGAAATCGCCCCCCCCCCCCCGAGCCCCCCGCAACGTCACAATCTCCGCTTGAAGGTGCAAGTAAATCAATCGTGATTCTCAAACCTCTCCCCCAAATAGGCTCATAGCTCATAAACCCGACCTCCCACACACCTCCCCAATATCTTGTTAGATTCCTACGGACCCCACCACATGAACCCTGCCCTCAAACCCCCCCGCACGAGCCCCCCTGCCCCCCGCAAACGCCGATCGCCCCCCCCCTCCGAAAACGACCCTAAACGGTCAAAATGCACACAAATACCCCCCCCCCCCCCACTACCCTCCTTACAACCCTCCACCACCGTCCTGATTGATAAGCACATGAATACATATAAGCCCAAATGTTAAAGAAGTCAAAAACCCACATCTTATATAGCATGCTAGCAAAACATATGCTGATGCACTAGCAATTAGCTTAAGCGCTAATTTCAGCATTGGTCGCTAATGTTAGCAAACAGCATATCTTTACAGCTAGTTGGAATGTCAGTTGTAAATCCTGACTGATAAGCACATGAATACCTATGAGCCCAAATGTTAAAGTCAAAAACCTACATTTTAGATAGCATGCTAGCGAAAGAGTTGAAAAAAGATGTTCGCTTACCTTAGAGACTTAGAGCCAGAGAGGAAGAGTTGAGTTGGAGTACAGTTTATAAATACACCCGAAACAAAAAGAGCCAATTTGATTCCTCCAGTAAATATCCTCCAATTAAAGTTATTAAATGTGAAATGAATTAATGTTCGTAAAATAGCCACCGTCATTCGTGGCCACCGTCTCTCCTCTTTCAAGCACGTTGCTAAGTAACGAACTAATAAGTTGCAGCTGGAACTGTCATGGCAGTTCGAAAGACAGAGAAAAGGCTTACAGCACCCCTCGAACAGGAAGGATTTCTGGCCAAACCGTGTTTCCAATCATAAAACCAGGTTAACGTGAAGCCGGCTGAGACCTTCCTGAACGTCTACATAGGCATTTTGTGTTGAGAAGTGAAGAAATGTGCTCTTAGGAGCAATTCTAAAAAGTGTTAGTTTTGTTTTCCTCCTGAAATTTTCCTGACACTTTTAACATGGGAGTCTATGACGCTGTTCATGGGTGCTGCGGCCGAATTTTCGCATGTCAAGCTAAAACAATAAATCTGACAGATAAAGTAAAGCAAGTGTGAGCTAGAGGACAAATTTTCCTACGTTTCTATGTATAAATTGTGTCTGTAGTGGTGCATTTGAGGCCATGGTAGTCAAATACGTTTTATTTTTTAAACACAATTCTCTCTCTTCTCCACACTCTAGCGATGACATCACCACTCTACCTCTCAAACATTCTCTCCATTGACACCTATTCATTTTTTTGGTGTGGTTTTTGGCAATTTTGGGGCAAAATTGTTCGCCAAAAGTCTTAGATAAATCATAGCACACATGTCGGGGCCGAGCCGCACGTTTTGATATAACTTTTGTGTATATGCGTCAAAAACTCTGGTAGATGTTTTGAGCCAAAAAACGGCGTAAGAATAATAATAATAACTAGAAAAAAATTCCTAAAGAAATTTTGAGTGTGCGTGACTCTGGCCCGGGACTCTCCCCCATACATCACTGACACTGTTGAGTAATTTTCACAATATGACTTCTACCATTGCTTAGGTATGTGACTGATCAAGCTTTCAACAGGTGTTCATATGCTGATGCACTAGTAGTAGCGTAAACACTAATTTCAGCAGGATTAAAGACAGCTCCACTTGAGCACACTGCCACAGTTTAAGTTTAAGTAGTAAGCAAGCAGTAAACAATTGGTCACTCTGTGTCAGGTAGCACTTTACATTACAGTTCAGTAGCATAGTAATAGTTTGGTTCTAATTTGATAATAGTGATAAATGCTTTCAAAAACTTAGAGTGTAAAATGACCCAAATACATCCAATGCCAGAATTAGGCCATCAATGGCTATGACTTTGGTATTAGAATTACACCTTTTATCAAAATGATACCGCATTATAAATATCAGATAACATTATAAAGTTATACAGCTGTGTTAAATGTCAAATCAATCCACATGCAATCAAACATGTAACAAATCAGGATTCAGCAATAAGCTAGCACTAGGTCACACAGTTCTGATATCACACTAACAAAAACAGTGCTTTTTATCCAACATTAATTGAGAACAACACACACGCACATACACATACACACACGCACATACACACACACACACACACACACACACATATATATATATAGATAGATACATATATGTGCATACACACAGGCAGTCTGTACATTAATGACTTAATGAACTGTCAATCAAACCATTCAGTGCAATGAATCACTTAGTAGCTGACACACAGGTTCAATCATCTATAAACTACAGGACTCCCCATACAACACTAGCCAATAGTTTGCAAGGTCAACCAGTATCCAGACGATTATGAATGTTTTACAGCAAGCCCCCCCAACAATTTAAATAGCAATTCCTAAAAGACCTGTATTTAATCCCCACTGTTTCTCTATGGAGCGGCAACTCCATTAACTGCCGATCCCGACCTCCCACACACCTCCCCAATATCTTGTTAGATTCCTATGGACCCCACCACATGAACCCTGCCCTCAAACCTCCCCGCACGAGCCCCCCCGCCCCCCGCGAACGCCGATCGCCCCCCCCCCCCTCCGAAAACAACCATAAACGGTCAAAATGCACACAAATAACCCTCCCCACAACCCTTCACCACCGTCCTGACTGATAAGCACATGAATACATAAGCCCAAATGTTAAAGAAGTCAAAAACCCACATCTTAGATAGCATGCTAGCAAAACATATGCTGATGCACTAGCAATTAGCTTAGGCGCTAATTTCAGCATTGGTTGCTAATGTTAGCAAACAGCATATCTTTACAGCTAGTTGGAATGTCAGTTGTAAATCCTGACTGATAAGCACATGAATACCTATGAGCCCAAATGTTAAAGAAGTCAAAAACCTACATTTTTGATAGGATGCTAGCGAAAGAGTTGAAAAAGATGTTTGCTTACCTTAGAGACTTAGAGCCAGAGAGGAAGAGTTGAGTTGGAGTACAGTTTATAAATACACCCGAAACAAAAAGAACCAATTTGATTCCTCCAGTAAATATCCTCCAATTAAAGTTATTAAATGTGAAATGAATTAATGTTCGTAAAATAGCCACCGTCATTCGTGGCCACCGTCTCTCCTCTTTCAAGCACGTTGCTAAGTAACGAACTAATAAGTTGCAGCTGGAACTGTCATGGCAGTTCGAAAGACAGAGAAAAGGCTTACAGCACCCCTCGAACAGGAAGGATTTCTGGCCAAACCGTGTTTCCAATCATAAAACCAGGTTAACGTGAAGCCGGCTGAGCCCTTCCTGAACGTCTACATAGGCATTTTGTGTTGACAAGTGAAGAAATGCGCTCTTGGGAGCAATTCTAAAAAGTGTTCGTTTTCTATCTTTTCAGTTACAGCCCCAACTCTCTTAACATAGGAGTCTATGAGGCTGTTCATGGGTGCTGCGGCCGAATCTTCGCATGTCAAGCTAAAACAATAAATCTGACAGATAAAGTAAAGCAAGTGTGAGCTAGAGGACAAATTTTCCTACGTTTCTATGTATAAATTGTGTCTGTAGTGGTGCATTTGAGGCCATGGTAGTCAAATACGTTTTATTTTTTAAACACAATTCTCTCTCTTCTCCACACTCTAGCGATGACATCACCACTCTACCTCTCAAACATTCTCTCCATTGACACCTATTCATTTTTTTGGTGTGGTTTTTGGCAATTTTTGGGCAAAATTGTTCGCCAAAAGTCTTAGATAAATCATAGCACACATGTCGGGGCCGAGCCGCACGTTTTGATATAACTTTTGTGTATATGCGTCAAAAACTCTGGTAGATGTTTTGAGCCAAAAAACGGCGTAAGAATAATAATAATAACTAGAAAAAAATTCCTAAAGAAATTTTGAGTGTGCGTGACTCTGGCCCGGGACTCTCCCCCATATATTATTGACACTGTTGAGTCATTTTCTGAATATGACTTCTACCATTGCTTAGGTATGTGACAGATCAAGCTTTCAACAGGTGTTCATATGCTGATGCACTAGTAGTAGCGTTAACACTAATTTCAGCAGGATTAAAGACAGCTCCACTTGAGCACACTGCCACAGTTTAGGTTTAAGTAGTAAGCAAGCAGTAAACAATTGGTCACTCTGTGTCAGGTAGCACTTTACATTACAGTTCAGTAGCATAGTAATAGTTTGGTTCTAATTTGATAATAGTGATAAATGCTTTCAAAAACTTAGAGTGTAAAATGACCCAAATACATCCAATGCCAGAATTAGGCCATCAATGGCTATGATTTTGGTATTAGAAATACACCTTTTATCAAAATGATACCGCATTATAAATATCAGATAACATTATAAAGTTATACAGCTGTGTTAAATGTCAAATCAATCCACATGCAATCAAACATGTAACAAATCAGGATTCAGCAATAAGCTAGCATCAAAATTCACAAAAAGCACTAGGTCACACAGTTCTGATATCACACTAACAAAAACAGTGCTTTTTATCCAACATTAATTGAGAAAAACACACACGCACATACACATACACACACGCACATACACACATACACACACATCTATATATATATATAGATAGATAGATAGATAGATAGATGTGCATACACACAGGCAGTCTGTACATTAATGACTTAATGATGAACTGTCAATCAAACCATTCAGTGCAATGAATCACTTAGTAGCAGACACACAGGTTCAATCATCTATAAACTACAGGACTACAGGACTCCCCATACAACACTAGCCAATAGTTTGCAAGGTAAACCAGTATCCAGACGATTATGAATGTTTTACAGCAAGCCCCCCCAACAATTTAAATAGCAATTCCTAAAAGACCTGTATTTAATCCCCACTGTTTCTCTATGGAACTGCCAATCCCAACCACCCACACACCTCCCCAATACCTGGTTGGATTCGTCTGGACCCCACCACATTAACTCTGGCCTCAAACCCCTCCGAAATCGCCCCCCCCCCGAGCCCCCCGCAACGTCACAAACTCCGCTTGAAAGTGAAACTAAATCATTCGCGATTGTCAAACCTCTCCCCCAAACAGGCTCATGGCTCATCAACCCGACCTCCCACACACCTCCCCAATATCTTGTTAGATTCCTACGGACCCCACCACATGAACCCTGCCCTCAAACCCCCCCGCACGAGCCCCCCCGCCCCCCGCAAACGCCGATCGCCCCCCCCCCCTCCGAAAACGACCCTAAACGGTCAAAATGCACACAAATAACCCCCCCCCCACTACCCTCCTTACAACCCTCCACCACCGTCCTGACTGATAAGCACATGAATACATATAAACCCAAATGTTAAAGAAGTCAAAAACCCACATCTTATATAGCATGCTAGCAAAACATATGCTGATGCACTAGCAATTAGCTTAAGCGCTAATTTCAGCATTGGTCGCTAATGTTAGCAAACAGCATATCTTTACAGCTAGTTGGAATGTCAGTTGTAAATCCTGACTGATAAGCACATGAATACCTATGAGCCCAAATGTTAAAGAAGTCAAAAACCTACATTTTAGATAGCATGCTAGCGAAAGAGTTGAAAAAAGATGTTCGCTTACCTTAGAGACTTAGAGCCAGAGAGGAAGAGTTGAGTTGGAGTACAGTTTATAAATACACCCGAAACAAAAAGAGCCAATTTGATTCCTCCAGTAAATATCCTCCAATTAAAGTGATTAAATGTGAAATGAATTAATGTTCGTAAAATAGCCACCGTCATTCGTGGCCACCGTCTCTCCTCTTTCAAGCACGTTGCTAAGTAACGAACTAATAAGTTGCAGCTGGAACTGTCATGGCAGTTCGAAAGACAGAGAAAAGGCTTACAGCACCCCTCGAACAGGAAGGATTTCTGGCCAAACCGTGTTTCCAATCATAAAACCAGGTTAACGTGAAGCCGGCTGAGCCCTTCCTGAACGTCTACATAGGCATTTTGTGTTGACAAGTGAAGAAATGCGCTCTTGGGAGCAATTCTAAAAAGTGTTCGTTTTCTATCTTTTCAGTTACAGCCCCGCCTCTCTTAACATAGGAGTCTATGAGGCTGTTCATGGGTGCTGCGGCCGAATCTTCGCATGTCAAGCTAAAACAATAAATCTGACAGATAAAGTAAAGCAAGTGTGAGCTAGAGGACACATTTTCCTACGTTTCTATGTATATATTGTGTCTGTAGTGGTGCATTTGAGGCCATGGTAATCAAATACGTTTTATTTTTTAAACACAATTCTCTCTCTTCTCCACACTCTAGCGATGACATCACCACTCTACCTCTCAAACATTCTCTCCATTGACACCTATTCATTTTTTTGGTGTGGTTTTTGGCAATTTTTGGGCAAAATTGTTCGCCAAAAGTCTTAGATAAATCATAGCACACATGTCGGGGCCGAGCCGCACGTTTTGATATAACTTTTGTGTATATGCGTCAAAAACTCTGGTAGGTGTTTTGAGCCAAAAAAACGGCGTAAGAATAAGTATAATAATAATAATAAACGCTAGTAATAACATAGTGTGCGCCTTGCAGCACGCACACAATAATAAACGCTAGTAATAACATAGTGTGCGCCTTGCAGCACGCACACAATAAACGCTAGTAATAACATAGTGTGCGCCTTGCAGCACGCACACAATAATAAACGCTAGTAATAACATAGTGTGCGCCTTGCAGCACGCACACAATAATAATAATAAACGCTAGTAATAACATAGTGTGCGCCTTGCAGCACGCACACAATAAACGCTAGTAATAACATAGTGTGCGCCTTGCAGCACGCACACAAATATGCATAAACAGGTGTGTGTGTGTCTGCATGAGTGTGTGTGGGGCCAAACAGGGTATTAAGTGTCAGGTGAGAAATAAATAGTCTGATCGGTTATCTGGCCATCTCAACACTCCCTGGCTTCCATGAACACACCACACAAAAAAAAACTTGAGCCACGATGTCCCACAATACTAACCGGAAAGGAGAGTAGAAAGGGAAAAGAAGGCTGGGGATAGGGCTCAGGGTGCTGTGGCATACAGCTTGACGCTGACGAAACAAATGGACTCCCCTAGCTAGCTAGGTTGTTCACACGGTGCCTTGCCTTAGTCATCGTGCCATTAGTAATCTCCTTAGAGACTCTTCAAATACCAATGGATCCCACAAGAACTGCTGTACCTTCAAATTGTGTTTCCGTATTTACTCTCTCTTTCTACCTCCCTCCCTCCCTCCCTCCATCTCCCTCTCTCTCTCTCCCTCTCTCCATACAGTCATGGCCTAAATTGTTGGCACCCCTGACATTTTTCCAGAAAATTGAAGTATTTTTCACAGAAATGTATTGCAGTTACACATTTTGCTATACACATGGTTATTCCCTTGTTTCTGGAAAAATGTCAGGGGTGCCAACAATTTGGGAACTGACTACATATATATGTTTGTATATATACTATCTTTCTCATTTTGTACTCCTCTCTCACCCTATATATTCACCCCTTTGTGAGTCATGTTCAAGAATATGAGGAGTGCTGGTTCATCAGCCTCTCTCTCTCTGTCTATCTCGTTTGCTCTCTCTGTTCTCTCCTCTCTCCTCAGCCTGCCTGTGTCACAACTGTCACATTAGATTTGGGGTCAAGTATGCAGTCTGAATTAGTCCCTGACAACTCCACGGTTAACACCAACTCATTAGTCAAGTGGACCGAGGCAGTCACACCTCCCTCCCCTGCGTCCTCTCTCCTCCTCTCTCTCATACCTTCTTTACATCCCTCTTCCCCTCTCAAAGTCTTCCCCCCCGTACTCCCTTGCTCAAACGGTTGCTCTGTCATTCTCATTCATACTGTCACTCATCTCTTTCCTCCTTTCATAATTAGTTTATCTCTATTTTGTCTCTCCTATCTTCCTGTCTCTCTCCCTATCTGTGTCTGTGTGATTGGATCAGGGCAGTGTGTAGTGGACATACCACATAGCTCTTTGGTGCCTGTAACCAGTGGCAACCAGGCTTTAGCGATGCTGCACTTGAATCACAGGACTGACAATCCCCCTTCTCCTCTTCCACAAAGGATACCGTGATGATCTAACACGTCCTTCACTTCTCCGGCCTTCTCGTCCTTGATAGTCTGACCGGTGCTGCAGAGAGCGGCAAGTATTGCGACTCTCTGAAGCACTTTTGGGCCACAGGACGCACACGATTTAGTTAGTTTAGTTAGACAGAGAAGAGACAGATAGACCGACAGATACATATGTAGATAGTTAAATAGGTAGTAGACTAAGCGAGTCTGGGGCCAGAAAAATACCTCTTTCCTTCTCCTCTCTCTGACTTTGGCCATGTTAATCCCTATGGGCCAGTAATTATAGACTGTATAAGTCTGATGACATGAGGTAATTATAGAACACTGTGGAGAATTCAGTGCTCTCTCCCTACATCCTTCCCTCCCACCTTCCCTCCCTCTTTTCTTTCCCAGTTCTGCCCTCTAATCCTCCCTCACTCTCTCTCTTGTATTTTTATTTTTTGTGTCTCTCCACCTGCTCTTTCTCATCTATCTTCCCATCTATCTATCTATCTATCTATCTATCTATCTATCTATCTATCTATCTATCTATCTATCTATCTATCTATCTATCCTTCATAACGGCTCTCTGAAAGAAACTCTGGAGGATTAGCCCTACAGACACTGCTTTGGATGACGTACATTTGTACGTGTCGTAAACAGTGCTCTTGCTTAATGTTCATTGTTTTTCCAGCATATTCTGCCGAACCTCGTCAGTGGGGAAAATGTCTACAGTTGACGTGAAGCAGGGCCAGACACTCTACGAATCAGCATCCATGTTACTTTTCTAAACAAGCAGGGCTGCTGATCGTTTGCCCAATGAGAACGCAGCTGTTCCTGTCTATGCAGTTATGGAGACTTGTCACTCTTCACCATTTTGGTGGATTTCAGCTGTCACAATATCTTTTGTTCCAACCCAAAAAAAAACATTGCGTTATCAACACAATGCCAATTAAATGACTATCTGAACTGAAAGTAGGTTGACTCACATTATCCGTTTGAAAGAGTGAATTCATTAAACGTTGAATTGAATTTGTTTTTAATAAAAGGTCTCTCATCATAATAGATGATGCCTGCCAAGCCCTCAGCGATACAAGTAGATTAAATGATCTGTGAATGTATTATTTTCCCTCAATCTACAGTATTAATTATTTCCCCAAACTATGAATGTACTTGGTTGGCACCTCATCCTTCCGTTCAGAGGCACGGGGGGATGCAGAAGGAGAGAAAGAAAGAGAGATGAAGGATCAGGGTGAGAGTGTGAGGAAGATTACTTTGTCGCATAACTAAAGCAAATAGTTCATTTCCTGACTATCTCCCTCTTTCTCTCCCTCTTTCTCTCGCACTTCCCCTCTCTCCGCCCCCTTGCCCCCCTGCCTCTCTCCCTCCGTCTCTCTTTGCTCCGCCCTGAAGGAATAATTATTTGAAGGAAGCTAATAAAGAACAGATTAAGACTCAGCTTTGAAGAACGGAGAAGGCGGGGCCTGCTACAGCAGCACCACTGAGGGACTACAGATAGGAGAAACAGAGAGCAAGGGAGTGAAGGAGAGACAAAAAGAGGCGCAGAGAAAAATAGAGAGTGCAACAGAAGAATCTTACCGGCTGAAAAGGTTCATCTGATATGCTTTTGTGTATTTATCCCCAGAGATGTCCACTGGCCATGCCAGCAATAGATTTAAAACTAATCAAGGGTCATCACCAAGAGTGTGTGCCCTGTGTGTTTGTGCATGTGTACAAGTGTTTGTGTCTGCTCTGGTTGTCATCTATCCAATCGATTTCACAGTGGTGATGTTGTGCATGAGCGTACACGCACGTTTGTACACCGACCTCACAAACGCCACAGCGAGTGTGCAGAACGATGCCTCTAGCTAGCCACAACAGGAGGGGGAGAGTCCACATACAGAGAAAACCCTCACGCTGGTTGAACTTAGTTTTGTGTTCATTCATTAATTGATTCATTTTATGTTCATTTATTTTATTGCTAGGAAATGGTCGTTTATTTTTGTAAAGCACTTTAAGTTACTCAGTGTATGAATTGTACCATGTAAGGTAAATTGCCTTGCCTTTACACGGTGACAAACTTCAGCGCGGTGACCGACCGATCTACCAGACGTATCCAATTTCATGGTAAGCTCCCCACCCAAAGGCCACAGGAGTTGGACGGGATTTTTCTTTAACAGAGGGACGGTTCAGTTTGTGGCTAGCTCGTTCCATGCTGCTCGTATCACCACACCACGTCTCGCTGATCTCTCTGCGGTGGACAGGTGTTGGGAGAAGGGAGAAACGGGGAGACCAGCGATTTAAGGGTAGTACAGGCTCACAGTCATCTGGACGTAACCTGGGAGTTAGGGTGTTGGGTGAATATGGTGTACAGATTTGATTTGTTTGGGAGACGTGTACCTGTTACCTGATGAACGGGCGGAGGTGGGCTGTGGAGGGGTGGTGGCAAGGAGAGTCATTGTGGACTGACTTACTAGTGTGTGAGGGTCTGGAGCTGAATGATACTTGGTCTGACACTGAGAACTCTTTCTTTTTTACTCCGTCTCCACCTCCCTTTTATCCTTTCTCTGGTTCTCTTTCTCTCTTATCTGTTCGTCTTTCTCCTTCACATGTGCACCAACAGAGCCCACAATCAACAATTCCACACATCCACCCTCACGCAAACACCCACTCCCTCTCCCCCGCGCCTGAAGTCGCTCCAGTCCAGATTTTTGGGGGGAAATCCCCCTAATGCTGTTTGTGGCCTAGTCAGGTCGGCGCTCAGACAAAGTGGCTTAGCTGTTTTAGCGGCTGCATTCCAAACTGGCTTTACTGTATCTCCCTGCAGGCAACCGCTTTCCAAATGGAGGCTTTGGGTGGTTCACTACTGTAAAACCCACCGACTCCTCACTCCAGTCTCCACAGAACACACGCAAGGCCTGAAAGCGGTCAACATAATTTTGCATCCACGTAAGAAATGTTTTTTTTGGGGGTCTTTTTTGCATTCTGCTATATTGCAACATATGGTGGTACATACAAGTAATACAAGTAATAAATTGGCGACCAAAACTGAGAAAAGTTGGTGAAGTCTACCACATTAAATATGCTTTATAAATGATCTTGTTATGGAGCTCTGTAAAGTGAATAATAATTCACATTCATTTAGCAGTCTCTTTTATCCAGAGCGAATTCCAGTAAGTAGGGTGAAGTGCCTTGCCCAAGGACACATTAGCATGTTGACACCGGTAATAGCATGATAGCCAGGGTTCGAACCAGGGACCTCTAGTAACTCTTATTACTAACCCGACACCCTAACCGACTGCGTCACATGGCTCCCTAAGTAGGCTTTTAAGCAATTGCTTTTGACCATGATTATAATTGAGTGTGCGTGCAAGGCACACACTATATGTTATTTGTATATTTGTATACATTGTATACATTGTATGTGTATATTTGTATACATAGATTATTTGTATGTATATGTAATGACAATAAAGTTGAATCTAATCTAATTTTATTTAAATAATAATTTTAACGACAGCTGATGAACATTTACACATGCATACAAACATCTACAGTATGAATATCACTGAGGCAAAGAAGTGGTGTCGGATGGCTTGTGGTGGAGAGGTAGGCGTCTGTGCAGTTGAGTGTGTGGGTGTGTAAGTGTGTGAGGTTGTGTGTGTGTGTGTGACAAAGATGGATGGGGTTTCTTGTAAGAAACCTAAAGGTAAATGTCACACCTGTCTGTCACGTCACACCTGCTCTCACTGACTTGTCTGCTCTGACAGTCTGGCATTTACACACTCGCGCGCACAGACACACGCACGCACATGCACACACACACACACACACACACACACACACACACACAGTGAGAGACACAAACCATTCACACGTATGCTTATAAACACAACCACACTTAGAAACACACACACACACCCCATGCATACACACGCACGCACACAAACACAGACACAGTCCGTGCACACACATATATATACATGGAGGGAGCTGGGATGTTCTGGTCCACCCAAGCCCAGATAAGACTTGCTGCTGACACGTTTGGGTCCAGAGACTGTCGTCTGCTGGGGTTGCTTCTCTTAGGGGATTGACTTCCGTTGAGTCTATGTCTATCTGTATCCAACATGTCCACACACACACACACACGCTTACATGCATGCCCATGCACACAGTCACTCACTGTATTTTGAGTTGCTATGAGTAATACAGTACTCAGTGAATGATGTCACATATCCTCCGATATTTTGCAGCAAGAGAGAGAACGATAAGGTAAAAGGGAAAGAGTGTTGAAGGGAGAAAGAAAGAGATAATTTGGGAGAGAAAGCAAGAAAAACGGAGGCAGGGGGGATTAAAAGTACCTCCTTAAATGCTCTAGAAAACCTGCACCGTCTTGGCCCTCGATGGCACTAGTTTCACACCACTGCTCTAGATCTTATCCTCATCCCCTCCAACCAGGGGCGGATCTAGAAAATGTTGCATAGGGGGGCAAAGGGGTGGCAAGAGGTCTTGGCAGGGGGTCATGGGACAACAGTACGTGGGCAGCTGGGGGGGGCAAGGCTCTCAAGTGGGGGGGAGCCTGCCCCCCCCTTGCCCCCCCGTAGATCCGTCCCTGCCTCCAACTATTCATCCTCACCTGTGTCCTCCAAACCCTGTTGTTACGCGAATGAACTGGCCATTTCTCCGCAGTGGTTGAGGAAAATCTCCGCTGCCCTGGCCATTGAGAAGGCGTTAAATTCCATTGCTCATCTTATAGTGGCCCTTCTGCGTGTGGATGAGAGTGGTCAGTGTGGTGTGTGTGGTTGTGTTTGTGGCACATGTTTGCAAGTGTGTGTCCTTGTGTCTCTAAACTCTCCCTTTCTTGCACTGGTTTACATTCAGTGTATGTGTTGTTTAACTCAAGGTCACTTTGCGACAACAGCACTGTGATTAGAGAGAAAGCCCTCTGCAAAGCTGGATTCAATTACTGCTGTCTGATCTAATTTAACGGCTTAGACTATAGACTAATGCTTGCTTGATCACTGATGGCCACATGGGTACTTCAGTACTCTCACTGAACTACGTATACCCTTATTTTGGATCATTTTTGCTCACAGAAAATGAAAAACCCGGTGACTCGGAGTGGGAAAAGCTTAATTCATCTCAAACATCTCCCTCTCTTTCCTCCTCTCCCTCTCTTTTTTTCTCCTTTTCTCTGTTCTTCCTCCTTCCCTCTCTCTCATCTCAGGATTCAGGTGGCTGAGCGGTTAGGGCGGTTAGGCTAGTGATCAGAAGGTCACCAGTTCTATTCCCGGCTGAGGCAATGTCCCCGTATGTGCTGTAAGTTGCTCTGGATAAAAGTGTCTGCTAAATTACTAAATGTAAATCTCCCTCTACACCGCTCTCACACCCTTCCTCCCTTCATCTCTCTCTTTATTCCCTAACCTCTCTTTCTGTCTTCATTATTAAGAGACCTCTCAATTCTACTGACCAGTGACCACCGCTGACCACCCCAGACTCACCAGTCCCAACAGTCCCAACATCTACAGAATTCCAAATGCCACCCCAAAGGTCAAAAGTGAAATGTCTTCCTCCCAGAGCCCATCACTCTGAAGCCAAATTCAATTTCCTGCCTCTGGAATCAATGTTGATTGAGAGTAAACAAACTGCTTTAAGAAATGAATAAATATATTGAATAATCTAAATATTATGGCCTGGATATTAGGCAGGGCAAAAATAGAACACTTGTAGGTGGCATGGCTAAGAAATCCAGAAAACCTCCAAAATGGATTTATCATGCAAGTAAAGCTGATGCCATTCCAACAGTATATTGCTTTTGTTAATGACTTCTGGTCCTACGCTGCCTGTCTTTCTCTCCCTCCCTCTTTTTCTCCCCCATGGCTCACAACTGCTGATGTGTTTTCGCTGATTCTCTGTATACTGTAGATGAGGTGTGTGTGTGTGTGTGTTTCTCAGTGATACAACTCCCATGACAGTAGACTACTGTTCACAAAGGACCATACACACAGAAATGCAATCCACAGGAATTTGATGACGTGTACCTCCTTTTACATTATGTCACCGTCGATGTTGCTCTACTATTGCTCTAATACTGTTCAATTAAAGTGATGGTACCCCTCCCTCAACCCTCCTCCATCCACTCCTTCTTCATTCATTTCCATTCCTCCCATTATCCCCTCCTCCCCCCAGCTCCTCCTCCATTTGACTCTACGTCCCCTCCACCCCCTCCTAACCCTCCCTGTATCCTCTCCTTCCACCCCTCCATCTCCTTCCTTTCAACTCTCCATCCTCTCCTCCCTTCCTTCTTAATCCCAGCCTCCCTCTGCATGAACGGGTGATAAAATGTGTATTTTATGAAAATGGATAATGTGTTTATGAAATATGGGTGTTTAAGAGGGACACAGTGAGCAGCTGATAACTTTTCTCTTATCTATCTCCAACACATGTTAGTCATTCCCTGGCCAATCTATCAATATGACGCGTGTGGTTAGTGTGTGAGTGTGTGTGTGTGTGTGTGTGTGTGTGTGTGTGTGTGTGTGTGTGTGTGTGTGAATGTCGATGTGTGTGTGTGCACTTGGAAAGTGAGTGAAGCGACTGATCATTTTCCATAGCCAGGACATATTTTGGAAGCCATCGATGGAATTTGACTGATACTAGTAGCAGACTGACTCCTAAACATGCACTCTCACATACACACACACTCAAGCGCTCACACATACTGCAACAAAGCAACAGAAGAAACTGTGATACTGGGATGCTTAGATAACACACAGCACCCAGAGGCAGTCTAATACACACTTCTTTAAACGCAGTCTCGCAAAACCCGGTGATCTCAGGCAGCTGGCCTCTCTTCTTACACAGGCGCGCACGTACACAGACATACACAGACATACGCAGACATGCACCACAGACACACATGGATACAAACCATACACACAGACAGACAGACAGACAGACAGACAGGCAGACACACCTACACAACAAAGGTTGATTTAATGCAAGTCATCATCTTTTGGTGCCATAGATGTTGCAGATGTTATGGTTCCATTGGGTGCCACTCTATTCAACACAGCCCGACATGTTGAATGCACTACAAGAACAATATACCATTTCAATAACAATATTCTCCTGTTTAGGTTGCTTCATGCGGAATATCGTTCATTTCTGATGAATTCGTTCCCCCGGATTTCATCTGGGGGACAAATTATTTTTAGAACATGGTTGATTGGAAAAAATACTGCAGGCATTAATCATAGGCCTCTCCCCTGGTAAGATCTCAGTCTTAGACTTCTTAATACTGGGGATGTTAACAGGGAATACCAGGGACTGGTATCATACACAGATACATACTGTACAAACACACGTGCTGTATATACTGCACATACTGTAAACGAGAACAGATGCAAACGTACAACCAACATATAACAAGCATACTGATACTTGTAAGCAAGCCCTTCACACAAATGTGCCCACACACAGATAACTAAAATACACAACCTGGATACCGAAAGAGGGATGAGAACTGAAAAACGTATATCTCCAGGGGCCAAAGCACTTAAAACTGCAAATGGACTGGGGGGGAGGGGGGACTAAGAACGGATTTTCAATTTTCAATTCAATCAATTCAATTTCAATTCAAAACAAGCAATGTGCTTCAGGGACTGAGACCGACTGATCATCCATGCACAAAATCCCACAGAGAGATTTGCAGTCTCCATCTTTGTCCCTTCAGCTCACCCTTTTCCTGTCTCACACAATGGACAGCAGCCCACTTTTCACATTACATTTACAATAACAACAATTATGGAAACGTGACACTTAAGTTGGCAGGCGTTGGCACCAACAAACACATGCAAAAACGTGTTATTTTGCTGTTTTTCTCCCAACTTGCTGTGCTTGCCCCAAAGGGGCATTTAGCAGACGCTTTAATCCAAAGCGACTTCCAAGAGAGGGATTTATAAAAGAGCATCAGTCACTGATCATAACGAGATAGTCCTAAACACTGGCAAGTATTCAGATTATGAAGCGTAAATTGTGGGAAACCAAATAAGTACCAAAGAGAATAATCACAAGAGCATTGACTTGTTACAAGTTACAATCAAATACCATGAACCTCAAACCTGCAATAGTGTACCTGTAGGAAAGCAAGTAATAATAATATACTTCACGGCGAGTAAAATCATTTTAAAACAGAACTGGGCAACAAGAGCAACAGGTCCCTCAAACTTCATTGTGTTACCCTGTACTTGTACGTGTGTAATGACATTATCTAATCTAATCATCTCATCTAAACTCAACTACGTCAAGACGACTTGAAGCCATGTCCCTGTGCTCAGCCATGTCCCTACCAGAAATATGGGCAGGGTGACCATCTGTTCTGTGGGTTTTTATGCAAGGTTTCTTTGCACAGGAAACCGATGTGAGCGCTGGTAGAACATGAAAACTTCACACAGACAGACACATGGAAGCACAGTGAGTGGGCTGGGTTCAGAAGGAGGCGATTTATTTAAACCACGCCTTTTCTAAGTGATTTAGTAATTCGGGATTGTATCTCCAATTGATTTAGGGATCTGAGATTGGAACTCCTTATTTAATGACTGGGTGGGTGTGAGGGAGGGTCTACGTGTCAGTGGTGATTGTGAAATATTTACAGAAAGACAGCTTTACCAGTAAGCCCATAGCCCATAAATCTGGTTTGGGCTGTAAAGGTTTGTGTCCCTATCTCTTCTCTCTATCTCTCTCTCTCTTTCTAAGTGTGTGTGTGTGTGTGTGTGTGTGTGTGTGTGTGTGTGTGTGTGTGTGTGTGTGTGTGTGTGTGTGTGCGTGTATGTGCGTGCATGTGTGTCCGTCTAGGCTTGTTCTGGATCTTCAACCTCACCTGGTCAGCTCAGTCCTGCTGAGTCCTTCTCACACAAACACAAGCAAACACACACACGCACACACACATTGATGGTCAGGTCAGGCTGGGTCCTGCCACAGATCAGAGGGGCCCTGGAGAGGGACAGGCCTATAATGACGCCACCCCATCAGGGAAGCCAAGCCCAGAATAGCTACTCCAACCCTGGGGAAGCATGTCAGTAGCCTCTGGCCCCTGACATCCATGACTGCGGGCTGGGATGCCAAAGGGGCTCCAGCAATCTCCAGGGAACCATGCCAAGGCCCTGCTCCCAGCTAAGACCCAGATGCCTGGCAGAAGGTGGCCATAGGCCACAGTGGGGGTTGTGGTCCAGAGATACCAGGGGGCCCGGGCAAGTTCACCCCAGATCATCCTGTCCAAGCCTGATAAACGGACATTGTAGTCACTGTCAAGGAAGGAACACAGACACACTGACACACACAACCAATCAAGACCAGGAGGAAAAACTGTATAAAAGCGAATTGATTGGAAAACAATATCTTGTCCGTCCGGACAAAAACACTCCTGAGCGATTTGAAAGAAGGCATTATAGTCTTTTGGTCTTCAAAAAAACAAACTATTTGAGTAAAATACAGACTGCTCGTTGAAGTCTTTACGATGTCAACGACCAGATAGAACCGTTAAGATGTCAACGACCAGATAGAACAGTTGCCGTTCAAATCATTCAGCGGGATAATTGCTCTGGATAATAAATTGCTCTGGATAAGAGCGTCTGCTAAATGACTTAATGTAAATGTAATCGTTTCCTGGAGCGTCCTTGGGCTGGTAAGCATTAGATGGGATTAAACGTATAGTACCTTTCATCATTTCGATTCTGCATCTTCTGGTCTCACATTCCGTCTTACATTTTCAAGATTTGCACTGAGTTCAAACATTACAGTTTACATTTCCAATTTTTCCAGAGCAGTTGCGATGAAGCATTGTACCATGTGTCTACCACAACATGAACATTTTAACACGGTGGTCTCAAACTCGTGCCAACGAGGGCCAAGAGGGTGCAGGTTTTTGTGTCAACCAAGCAGTACTCCAGCTGATTTCACTTCAGCTGGTTTCTCTACTTAGTGAAATCAGCTGATTAGTGCTTGGTTGAAATGAAAACCTGCACTCTCTTGGGTTTGAGACCCCTGTACATGAACAAGATGGCCACAATAATGAGCTCATTTTTTGCTGTAGTGTTGTGGCCATGTGAGAGTATTTTCCCTAAATGATGTGGTTTCTTATATGAGAGAAGTACAGCAATGATGGTTTGAAGCTGGTCAGTGCTTGCTTTTGCAGCCACACGTAGAAAAGACATGATGAGGCAGATTCAAACATGAAACAGCTTAACATAAACACATTTCGCTGTCACCTTTAGAGCCCACGTACTAATAGATACATAAATATATGTTTTGTTTGAAATGTTTACAGAGAGAGCGAGTAAACATGTTTCTTCCATGTATTTTTATCCCTAAGTCAATGCATTTCTAGTCTGCTTCACAACTGCATATTTTCTAAGAATCTCTCTCCATCTGTTTTCTTCTCCACCATATTTAGCTGTCCCCTCTCCCCCCATCCCACTCCACATACTCAGATTCATCCTTTCACTCTATGGCGGAGATTATGACGGCAGACCACGGACGAACATGAGCGAAGGAGGGGCGGGAGAGGAGAGAGGCAGAGGAGCGGTGCTAAACCTTAGCCATGCTATGGCTCTGCCCTCCGGCATGCCTCTTAACCTTGATTGGCCCTTGCAGAATGGAATACTTTGGAATGTTCCAAGTAGGAAATGGTGATGGATTGAAATATTTAATGGATGTGTGTGTGTGTGTGACTGTTAGCATACAAGTTGTTCACGTGCAAAACCATCCTGTCGGTGTGCACGTTTGTGTGTGTGCAGGGGCACGCACGCATGCATGCATTCATGAAAATAGATGTCCTATCCTTGGAAGCCGTCCAACCGTTAGCCTCCTCTCAGCTGGTGACCCTGGCTTTGGTGGGGGTTCACCAGGCATGACGTAGCTCCTCACTTTTCCTTACCAAAAACACTCCACGGATGCCGAAGAACCATACCCAGAGAGGAAAGGACCATTTGCCACTGTCCTCGTTAGCATTGCAGTCATCACCGTCCCCACAAGAATCATTACATGGAGTCACGTGGCTGAGTGGTTAGGGTTTCGGGCTAGTGATCTGAAGGTTGCCTGTTCATTTCCTGGCTTAGGCAGCATGACGTTGTGTCCTTGGGCAAGGCACTTCACCCTACTTGCCTCAGAGGAATGTCTCTGTACTTGATGTAAGTCACTCTGGATAAGAGTTGCCTGCTAAATGACTGCATGTAAATCAAATTACAGTCACTAGCGCCAATATTATTATCTCTGCTGCAACATGCTACTTCCTGTCTCCCTCTGTTGGGTCATGGCACCTGATTAGGTTGGGGGTGCAAGACATAGATTTAAAAACCCGCTGGATACCACTGTCCCTGACTGACATTCTCCCACTCAGTCTCTCCCTTATCTGAGAGCTGAGAGCAAGTTTTCCCTGACACGAAAAAGCATGGAACTTCTGCTTCCATGAGAGAGAAAGTTTCTAGTTTTTTAAAGGGGAGAGCAAAAAGCCTTTGCTATTCATGTGTCTTTTTTTCTGAAGTAAAATGACAAAGTTTTAGAGAGTCTGCTCAATATTTTACATTTCAGAGCAATTACAGTTTTCTAAATGAAACCGAATGTGGCCTACTTGAAATATGCAAGAGCTCTGAAAGGCATTAGGGACAGTGCCAAACAACTGGGGTGACAGTGAGACCTAATTACCTCATCTATACATCTTCCCGTCTGTCTTTTTATGTCTGTCTGTCTTTTCGCCTGCTTGTTGCATGCCATAGATATTTACACACACACCAACGCAGAATGAGAGGAATATGATTTCATTGTTTCACAGGCTCTGACCCTGCACAGAGACCCCTGTCAATCAAGTGTGGACTAAATCACAGAGCAGACCTAAACAAAGGACAGGGTCAGCACTTTCTATTCTGCTGACCACAATGGCTGTCCACTCAGGCCTGTCCGGCAGGGATGAGATACCAACTGCATGCATGTGCACTTGCACGCGCGCACACACATGCAGTCTCGCTCTCCCTCCCTCGCACTAAGCACATACAAACACCAATGCAGGCAGGCACACAAACACAGGCTCATTTCGGCGCACGCTCTCAAAGCTGTGGTGCTGGATTCAAAGGAGTTCTGACAGAGTTTTGTTTTGTTTGTCGGGGGGGTGGGGGGGGGGGGGGGGGGGGTGGGGGGGGGGGGGTGGGAGGGGTACAGTATCTGGGACAAGCCCCTTGAATGAGGGGCATGCTCCAGCTTTCTCCCCCCCACAGAGGAGACCACAACCCAGTTCATGTTGAATTCATCCTGCTGCTACTGTGTCTTGAGAAAGACAGAGCCATAGAGATGGGGAAAGAGAGAGAGTGAAAGAGAAGTGAAGGCGAGAGAGGAAGAGAGAGAAGGGAATAAGAGAGCGTGAAAGAGAAGGAAAAGAGAGGGAAAGCGAAGGGAAAGAGAACTAAAGAGAAAGACGGACAGAGAGAGAGAGAGATGAAGCTATGGAAAGAGGCAAAGAAAAAAAGGAGACATACAGTACTAGGGATGCAGGAGACAGAGGGAAGTCACAGAAAAAAGATAAACTTCGGTAAGGATGTACTGTTCTGTAGCAAGGTGAACAGGCAAACAGGCAAAAAAATAATGTTAACGTTCAAAAAAGATTACACTTTAGCAATAATGGTCATTTCCATTTTACTGTTATTGTCCATAATCTGCACTCAATGCTCCTCAGTGCCTTTATCTAAATCCAGAAATGTTACAACAATTTCCAGATATTGAGTCAGAGGTCTCTTGCATTAAGCTTTCGTAATAGAATCTTGACATTTGAAAACAATTATTGGTGTTTGTTTTTCCTTCCAGAAGAGAAGGCCAGGCTACATAATACACCGTGCATTACAATCATGGCTCAAGCTTGATCATGGCTGAAAAAAGGCCCTCTGGTTGATGCTCTTCATCCTCCATAGTGAACAGGAATCCAATCACGGTTGTTCCTGATTGGTGCAGAGACACGTGGTCTCTCCTCCGCTCAGGAAGAGCAGGGAAGGGCCCAGAGTTTTATATTTGACCCTCTGAGATGGGAAAGTGCAAGAGTAAACTAGATTCTGGGATATGTGTGTGTGTGTTGGTGTGTGGGATGTGCGCGTGCGTTGGAGTACGTGCGTGTGCAGGTGTGCGTGTGTATGTCAGTACTTGCGTGGATGTGTGTGTTTGCTGGTGGGTGTGTGTGTGTGTCGGTACATGCGTGGGTGCATGTGTGTTTGCAGGTGTATGGGATGAGTGCGTGCGTTGGAGTACATGTGTGTGTGCAGGTGTGCATGTGGGTGCGTGTGTGTGTTGGTACATGCGTGTGTGTGTGTGTATGTGTAGCTGTGGATGCATGTGTGTGTCGGTCCATGAGTGGGTGCATGTGTGTGTGTGTGCGTGTGCGAGGACTGCACGCCTCAAGCCTCCCTGCCAGGGGCCGCAGAATTTAAATGCAAAGCCAGAGTTGTAAAATACTGGACCACTCAGCTGAAGTCAAGCATGTTGAGAGACGCACACGTGTGCGAGCGTGTGCTTAAGTCTGACTTCTGGCGTGTGCATGATTGTACTATATGGGAAGGATTTGAAAATCTCCTTGATGCACAGGAAGGAGAAATGGGACTGGGCTGACATTGCATGTCGTTGGAGGGTTTTCTTCCCTTCTTTCTTGCCTCCTACGACCCATATTACCTTTTCGCTTCCATTCACCAACGACCGGAAAGATTTTCCTCGGTCCTCGTAAGCCCAGAATTTCCTGCAGGCTGAGAATTCATTGCTTTTAGAATTATCACGGCTATGTTCTGGAGTGCAATGAGAACGGAAGTTGACGGAAGGGAAAGGTACTGAGGCTTGGCATGTAGAACGCTCTCTCTGTGATTTTAGTGGGTGTGCGTTTGTCTGTGCGACATGAGGAGATCTATAAATAGGCCATTTAAATCATGCCAGATGACAGAGGGGACAGGGAGCAGTCCCATCTGAAATATGTCTCAAGCAGAGCAGGGGTGGGACACCAGACCACTAAAACAAGCACATCTGACTGAGAGATTTATCCACTGTCAGACTTTGAATAATGTTTGTCATTAAATACAAGCTGGTGCAATTGCACAAGAGTGCAAAACCAATACATGTTTTTTTTTTTTTATGCGAGCATATCACCCATCCAAAAGTAAATCCGAATATTTTTTTACACTCACATGCATGTGTGTGAGTTTATAAGTGTGCAAGGCACTTCTCCCTACTTGCATTGGGAAATGTCCCCGTAGTTGCTGTAAGTTGCTCTGGACAAGAGTGTTTGCTCAATCAATAAAAAATGTTTTGCGTGGGTTCGTTTGTGACTCATTTAACATTCTCCGTTGGGGGAATTTGTTTTGCAGCCCAGCTCACTCCTGCTCTCAGGTGGACTTGGCTCAGTTGCTGTCCCCTAATTCTCTCAGACTAATGCAATGCTGCTGGATTCTCAACAGGCACGCACTCAGCGTCATTGCTGTCCACTCGCCAGGACAAAGCTGGCTAATTCAGCACCTCAGGTACTTGGCTGGGTGTGTGCACGTGCGTGTTCGTGCATGTGTGTGCATTTTTGGGTGCGTGCCAGACAGTTGGATTTTACAAGACACCTTTAAAATAATCCATGAAGTCTCCGTTCGGGCACATCAACCCCTCTCTCTCCCTCTCTGCCGTCGCCACGACAATGGCCCAGCGCTTGCTGCCATCCTCATGGCTTTAGAGCCAAAGCGACACGTCAGTGTCCCCCCCCCCCCCCCCCCCCCCCCCCCCGTCAGTTATTTTTCTTTTGAATCCTAATTTCACAGCTGACGAGCTGAAGACAAGCAGTTCTTCAGAGCTCTAATATTGAAACGTGAACTTCTTGTCAGTGTTTAAACGACGTGATGAGAAGGTCACCCGCACGAACACATTTTTATAGCTGATCCATGCTATAAGGCGTCCATCATAACCCGTCAATGGATGTATCTGTCATTCTGCAATTATAATGTATAGGCCTATGCAATCAGTATGTGTACACAATAAAGTACATCCATCAAATATAATACATTTATAGTTAATGAATTAGTGTGTGTTTGTCTGTTTTGATAGGATGTTGTGCATTTTCATGTTTATATTTCTGGCATCCCCGATGTTTCCTTTACCATCTGGCGCCTTACATATATTATAGTATCTCTGCCTTTGTGAATGTTTGTGTATGCATATTTCTGTGTGTGTGTCTGTGTGTGTTGCACATAATCCTCCTCATGTCCAAGGGCTTCTGTCATTGTCATTCGGGTGCCATACATATTTCTCCTCTCCGTGCACTTGGGACGGCTTATGTTACTTTGCTGCCATGGCCCAAGGTCTCTGTGATTGATAGGCGCACGCCAGCCTCTCCCAGCATATTTATCAAACGTCCGGCTCTCAAGATAGGTATCGCTCTCTTGCACACATACGCACACAAACATGCGCACGCACGCACACACAGACACACGCACACCACCTCCATTGCTCAGATATGCATCTGTCTGCTTTCTCCAGTGACCTTATTTTTTACAGCCCTCAGAATTGAGAAAGTGATGGCGGAAAGTTTGGATGTGTGCATGTGCATGTCTACGTGTATGTGTGTGTATGTGCATGCCTATGTGATGTGATCACTGTCAGCGTAGCTGTGAGCAGAGTTTTCACCAAGTACCTGATATGGTTGAATAACACGAAAGTTTCTCTGGCGAGTTTTAGTGCGGGTGAACAGCCTAGTACACCAAACAGGAGATATTTGTGTACATTACAATAGATGAGGCGATTGCACGGGCAGAAGTCCAAACACACCTGTTGACACCTCAATAATACAGTATATGTGTGCACAACGTCAGCGAAACGCCAATACAATGCGTTTGTGAACGCCTGTGTCCATTGTAAGTCAAGTTCTAAGTAAAGTTCAGGCATGTGTTCAGAGGGTTGACATCATCACACAGGTGTGTGTGTGTATTTACCAGTGACATGCATTACACCTCATGGACAAAGTGTTCAAAGCATGCTTCACCTGCCTTTGTGCATGCCTTATCAAATGTAATATTGTTGTTTGTTTTTACGCTGCGTATGCAGTGGACACAAGTGTGTGTGTTGTGGCTGAGCGGTGAGGGAATCAGGCTAGTAATCAGTAAGATCTCTGGTTCGAACCCCGGCCATGCCTACATGACGTTGTGTCCTTGGGCAAGGTGCTTCACCCTTCTTGCCTCGAGGGAACGTCCCTGTACTTGCAGTAAGTTGCTCTGGATAAGCGTGTCTGCTAAACGACTAAACATAAATGTGTGTGAGAATTTGTTGGCTTGGTTTGCTTCGTCAACAATCTGAAGGTATGGTGGCCATCTTTACCCCTTAAGATTCAAATTATGGGCAAACACAAAATGTATAGTTTCTGCTTCGGAGGTAAGAGAAGTGACCGACTTTTCGTCAAGAAGACACTTATCAAATAACCTGATTTGTCTTGCTTCCTCTGGCCTTAAGGCAGAGAGAGAGTGATGAGGGAATTTCAGAATTTCTCTGTTCTTTATCTGTGTTCGCAGGAAGTATGCAAATAGCAGGTGTCCTGCGCGTCAGAGAGGGGCGGAGGTCAAGCACCAGTTTATATCCTGGAGGACCTGCTCTTGAGAGAGAACGAGGAATGAAGAAGAAACAGACAGCGGGGGAAAAACATAAAAACTCCATGACCGGAATCGTTCACTTGAATAATGCATGGCAGGGGATGTAGACATCAGCATGGCTGTTTGACCACAAAGACAACCAAACCCAACATTAACTGTGGCGGGTGAGGCGAGAGGCGAAGAGGGAGGAGGGAAGAAGGAGTGGAGAAAAGGGCAACATTGTGCTGTTCCTGCTTGTCGGGACTGAACAAGCCGACGTCTTGGAAAGCCAGTGACGATTCAGTTCTGCTTCAAGTAACAAGGCATCTAACTTGTACTCTTCAACTCCCCATAGACAAAAAGCCATGCTTACAAAGTACAGACAATGCCTTTGTTAAGTCCAATGCTTATCTGCGTCACTTGGACGCCGCAAGCTTTTCTAAAGAGTCACGACTGCAAGAGTGAGTCACAGAATGGTAGAAGGTTTGAGAGATGGGGAAAAGGAAAGTAAATGGAGCTGAACACAGTGACTAACATTGAGCTACTTCAGACCTAAGTTTAACATTGGATTTTGATGTTTCCATGAAAAATTAACTCTTTTTAGCTGTGTGACTATGTTTTCGCCAATGTTCTGCACCTCTCCTTTCTGTTGCTGGAGAAGCGAATCCTTTGCTGGACTGCTCCTCCCAAGGCGTCTTCCATTTGTTCTACTCTAGCAAGTTTTCTGGGAGTTTTTCCTTGTCTTCCTTGATGGTTTAGGGGTTGAGGGGCAGTTCTACCGGTGTATGTATCCTCCTCTGACAACTTTCTTGTGGTTCCGCCCCTCAAGAGTGTCTGGTCTCAACACAAGCTCTTCCCCTGTCTGGCCTTCAATGGTGGAAGCAACTCTCTACCTCCATCAGAGACATTGACTGTCTCCCCACCTTCAATGCTCAAGATGCACTCATTCCCGGGAGTCCAATGGTACTTGGTAATTGTATCGTAGTAATCTTTCCCTCAGGGTCCTAAGGATTCCTATTTGGGGACCTATTGTCTTTTTCTGTACGGTCCTAATCTGTTTTGAAGGTTTGGTACTTGCAGTGAGGTGCATTGTTATTGTTGTTTGCTTTCCTATGTAGACTATTGTCTGTTGGAGATGCATGCCATATAACTGTAATTTGTTTGGCTGAATGCTCAATGGAACATCCTTTTGGCATTTGTTTGGTTATATGCTTTGTAATCTATAAACCTGCTATGTCTGGGGATTACCACGTTGCAATGATCAGTGACCGATGCTCTTTTGTAAAGCTCTCTCTTGGAAGTCACTTTGGATAAAAGCGTCTGCTAAATGAATAAATAGAAATGTATGTGAATCCCTCTGTGACATTGCTTGTAAAAAGGGCTATAAAAAATATGGATTTTATTTGAGTTATGCCTGGTAGAGACACTTAGCAACACAAAATTGTGTTTTGACAACACGCAATCCCAAAATGTGCCAACTAATAAATTAGTGTCAATGGATGCAGTCAGCCACTCACAAGAGTGTTGGTCCATTAACATGGAATGACATTGTAAAAAAAGAGTCCATCTTGCCTTCAGTCCTGTCACTCTCGTCTGGCTCAGATAAGGGTGAAATAAAAAACTCAAAAATAGCCGTCAAACTGGTCCTGGTTTGGCAGTGACTCTTTTTGATCACAGAGGCACTGTTGAAGAGAACTCAGAGACGAGAGCGGGGGTTGAGTGTGTGTTCAAGTGCAGGGGGGACGACAACAAACTGCACTGATCATCGGCAATGTGTCCTTGGAATCGTAGAGTGGAACCTTTTTAATCTGCATGCAGATGCTAGTATAACCAACACCATGTTTGGCAAATGTCAAAATCTTTGTTGTTGTTATAAGTCAAGAATGTGGAGTTTCTTTTTCTTTTCTTTTTTACATTTATTATCTACCGCATGTTAGCGGTGTTGCTGATTCCCGTTAGGGGTCACTGGGGTCACGTTAGGGGTCACTGGAGCCTATCCCAGTTAGCTGTGGCCTCAGGCGGGGTACACCCTGGACTGGGACCAGCTAGCTACCAACAAATCAAATCAATATTAATTTGTATAGCACTTTTACAAGCAATGTCTCAAAGATCTTAACATATATGTCCATAGAACCAACCCAAACCCTCAAAGACACCGCACCCTGATGTACTGTACTGACTGGAAGGGGTGGGCAGGGGGAAGGGGGAAGAGGAAGAGGGGATGTGTGGAGGAGGGGGACTTCTACAAACTCGAACATCCCTGAAGTCACCTCCCTCTAACCAGTACAGTCTCACTTGTCTTCTGCTCCAACTGAGTATCTTGCTCTTTCTGCATCGGTGTCATCTTTCTCCCTCCCCTTTGCTCTGTCGTATGCTCTCTCTCTCTCTCTCTCTCTGTATCTTTGATTTTCATCTTTGTGTTTCTCTCATGCTCCATTGCTTGTCTTGGTTTCTCTCTCATTTTCCTCTCTTGGAAGGCGAGGGAGAAGTGGGAGGGTATTTATTGTAAAAATAAATCATTTTAGCGCTAAAGCCACCCACAGCCAGAGTGCCTCAGTATGCTGTGCACTGAGCCAGAAAGCTTATTTACTGTGATTTGAAGTGTGTTTGTGTATACGTATGTGCGTGTGTATGTGTGCGTTTGTGTTTTTGTATGTGCGTGCGTCTTTTTGGTAGAATGTGTTTGTGTACATTTGATCATGTTTGTGTGTGTATCTTTTCTTGAGTGTGAAGCACATGTGTGTGAGGTGTGTCTTTGCTTGTGTGTCCAACATGCGTACGTGTGTCTGTTAGCCAGTGTGTTTGTGTTGGCGCGCGTGTGGCACTCTGCTTTGTAAAGTGCTATAATAAAACAGGATTAAAAGGAGGATTGGCCAAGGATGGCTGCCATTGAAACTGGAGCTTGTTTGTTGAAACAACATGATTCACTTGACTGAACAACTTATCCTGTATGTAGCTGTCTTTGTTTCAGTGATGTTGGTGTGTCATCTGTTTGTTTTTGCTGTCTGTCTGGGTGTGTATATTTGTCTCCTTAAATGTCTGCGTGTGTGTGTCTGTGTGTATATGCATGCATTAATTTGACTATGAAGCAGGGTAAAGAAGCCAAGGGCAGTGATGTTGTGCAACAAAGCAGAGTGTGGCACGGCTCTACATCCTGGCAGTTTCAGCTCAAGTGGTGCGCACATAACGTCATGATTACTGGGTTCTAATCTCCTTCTTTTCTTTCTCCCTTCCCCTTTGTTTCTTCTCAAATGTTCGGCTTTATCACTCTTTCTCTCTCGCTCGTCCTTTCATCTTCTTCACTATATTCCGTCTTCTTTCTCTCTGTCTCTCCTCTCTGGCACATGACCACTGTTTTGAAGGCCAAATGTGTTTGTTCCTTGTTCCAGTCCATGTTCCGACACAAAGCCCCTGTCCTCTCATGACATGGCAGACCCTCGTCTAGTTGGTTCTGGCTACCAGGTTTATATTCAGACTGCTCAGACACCGGGACAAGCTCCACAGGTCTAGCAGACAAGTGCCAGACATTTACGTTGTGATTTCAACTTGAAGCAGTAATACTTAACACACTGCAGATCTGCGACTGTGCCCACTTGCTTTGTACACTTATTTTGCATCATTGAAAATCTTTTAATCATCAATCAAGGATTTTGTTTTCAAGACTGTGTGATGACAAGTGTGTGATTAGGGAAGATTCTTACTTGCGTTCCATGTTATGACGAGGCTGTCATCTCTACCTTGATGCAACCTTCCAGTGTTCACTTCCTTTGCCTACTTCCTGTGCCCACTTCCTTTGCCTACTTCCTATGCCTACTTCCGGTGCCCACTTCCTTTGCCTACTTCCTGACCAATTTTCTTCGTCTACTTCCTGTGCCCACTTCCTTTTCCTATATCCTGCCCCATTTCCTTTGCTTACTTCCTGTGCCCACTTTCTTTGTGTGCTTCCTGCAGGACCAGCATTTCACCATGGTGCACCTTATTGCCAATGGTAACATCTCTCCCAGGGAAGTGACACAGCAACAAAGAATGTGGGAGTGGCTTGAGTCCAGGCAGCCGGAGCCAGGGACATTTATTGTGGTAAATCCAGAAAGCAGCTGTTGGATTTCCATAACTGGTCTGTTTTCATAGATTTGACATTGACCAAGTAGCAGTCCAAAATGGATCTTCAAAGTGCCAGAACCAAACCTGTTCTGGGCAGTAACAGCAGACCACCCTAGAGCACTTCTGGAAATTCACAGTTGTCATCCAATTCACTGAACATGATCAGGTGAACGTTGGGCAGAAAAATTGCATTGGCTTTGCATACAAGCCCGGCCTCATACATAATTTAGAAACTGAACAAAAATACAGAAAAGGAACAACTTTGAGTTTTGGGAAGAACAGCTAACGATGAAGCTGATGGAAAGAAAGTGAATGTAAAAAAACTTCAAAATGTGCTCATGCACTTCCTCGCTCAACTCTCTTGCTCTCAATGGTTCAGCACAGGGACCAATCAGTTATATTTTGCTGAGATAGAGGAATGTGTGAGTGTGTGAAGGTGTCTGTGAGAGTGTGTGGAAGTGTCAGGGACACGGGGGACTTGTTTAAGGTATCAGAGGAAGTAGCTTTCTGAGAGAAAAAAAATAAATAAAAAACCTTTGAAGTATCTCATTTGTATGTCAAAGAGGATAGCGCTGGACTGCTAAATGTGCGTGTAAGTATGTGTGTATGAGCACGTACGTGTGTCAGCATGTGTGTGTTTGTTTTCTGGTCTCTGGGATGCAGTGTTCTGCTCTTTGGCTTCAGTAAACCCTGTTATTCTATACATTCAGAGTAGCCAGTATTCCCTTTCCGTCTTTATTAATCATAAAAAATGACCCCAGGTGTTGACACATGTTGATGTGACCGAAAACATTTCATTAACTGAAAAAAACGTTCTTTCTAATCAGCAAATTGGTGAATAAAGTGCTTAAACAACAAGATAGTCCTAAAACTGTGAGTAGTAGTGATTATGAAACATACATCATGGGAAACCAAACAGGTGCCAAAGGGATCCGCCACTAGAGTATTCAGTTAAACAAGTTACTATAACATGGCATGCATCTCAAACGTGCAATAGTGTACCTGTAGGAAATCAATTAATAATAATAATATACCTCACTGTGTGTACAAAATTTCGAATCGGGTTAGAACTGGGCAAAATTGCAAGAAGGTCCTAAATAAGGGTCATTATGGGACACGTAAAAGTGTCTATATAAAAATCCGGTGGAACTAGAAGCTAAAATGTTGTTTCAGTCCCTTGAGATTCCATCCCACATCCATTAAACAGTATATGCAATCATGTAGTCATTATGGATAATTCAACCACAGCGTACCATAAATGATTTGCATAGACGGTAAGGAAGAATAGTCGATCCCAGAGTAATCTCCTCCATGTCTGCTCAAGAGTTAATCAAGTACAGATCCCTGGAGGGAGAAAAAACAATCATTTGTATTCTTATAAAAATCATGTTACGCTTGTTGTACTATAATTTGGTCTGAGAATAAAGTAGTCTAATTTTGGCTAATGACTTTTCTATTTTAATTTGTTTGCTAATAAGCATGCTTACATCTACTCCGAGTACTGGCCTCTCTCTTTGTGTTCCGATTTACACTGCTTCACAGCAGCGTTTAAAGTTAATTGATATGTAACTTTAATTTGATCCTCATATCCAATTTATCTTATGATTATTTGTTTTTCCTCTCTCTCTCTCTCTCTCTCTCTCTCTCTCTCTCTCTCTCTCTTTCACACCCTCTCTCTTGCTCATGGAACAGTTGAGTCTTGGGAAAAAAGTTCATTTTATTCTTTCACTTATTTTTGTTCCTCAGAGGGGGGTTTAATATTTCCACTGTTGCCAAGCAACCCAAAGCCGATTCTTTATCCCAGCACAATTAGATGATGATTGCAACAGATACAAAAAGCTAAACAAAATTAATTTTTTATTTACACCATACACACAAAACCTTTTTTATTACTATTCCGACACACACTTCATTCGTAAGTTCAAACCCCAAAATATATGAAGTTGTGCCACCTACAAATGTTCGTAGGTAGGTAATGTTAGGCAGTGGTAAGGCTGAATTAACGGGGGGGGGGGGGGGGGGGGGGGGCACACTGGAAGAGAGAGAGCGGGGTGAAAGAGCAACGTGTTCCATCTTCTGCAGGCTGGTCACAGCACTAACCTGTGGTTCAATGTCAACCTCTATGGCAAAATAGATCCCTCCGCTCAGAGTGGAGAGAAAAGAGATGAAGAGAGTGAGAGGGGTAGATGGACAGCGTTTAATGTGGTGAATTATTGCCAGGACCATAGGTAAAGTTTATCACCTTGTGAAGGCAGTTTCAACTGTAGGAGGTGAGAATGTAGCTTGTTTCACTGTAATTACTGAAAGCTTCCCATGGGAAATGAGTGTGGAAGAATGTAGGGGGATGAGGGGAGAAAGAGGTACAGAATTAGGGATGAGAAGGGCTGTGTGGGAGAGAGGGATGGAGAAAAGGTGCGTAAAGCTTGGTATGGTTGGATGAGTTTCTTGACTGCAGTTCCAATAAGTAAGTTTATTAAACTGTTGACGAATGTACTAATTTATCAACTTTGAATCAAATCCATAGTTTTAATGGGCTATTACCTGTGGAAACATACATGGTTAAGGGGTCCCGTGAGCTGACTCATCAGAAAAGAAGAGCTGGAGATAGATAAGAGGAAGATGTTCATACAGTTACCCTCAATATGACTGCACTACTAGCATGCAACAAAATGAAAGAGAGAGCAAGAGAGGGGGAGAATTCGAAAGATATAGAGAGAGAGGGAGGGATGAGAGACTCTACCATGCAACGAAACGAAAAGAGAAAGAGAGAGAGGGTGGAAGGGAGAGAGAGGTAGAGATGTCCCGTCCTATTAGTAGTCTCACACTAGTAAGGCGCTGAGGTTTGGCCAGTAAATTATAGATAGCTGTGTATTAAATATGGATGGGTCCCTTCCCTCTGCGCTACGAGAGTGAATGAAGAGCAGGGAGAGAAGACATACACACACCCAAGTTCACACGCACGCACACGCAAGTTCACGCACGCTCACTTGCGCACACAAGTTTACGCGCACTCACACAAGCTGACAGGCACACACATGCAAGCTCACACACACTTACGCTGACACATTCGCAATAAGCATGGCACGCTAGTCTAGGCTACGTACAGTTATAGGATATTGTGGGGTACTCATCAATGGTTAATTGGTTATAGAAGAAAACTAGAAAAATTGCTGCTGGTATTCCGGTTTCTTTGTTTTCTCTCCTCCCCCCTGTTGTTGCTGCTCTCTCTTTCAGCATACCACAGGCAACATATGCACTCACATAAATTCGCAAACACATTTGTGATTACAATTACACAACACACACATGTAGAAAACACACATAACAGGTGCCCAGACACCCTCACAAACACATTGTATCACGTCTTTACTGTGGCGGAGGTACAGTTCCTCCAACAACCTCCAGCATCAAGTGTGCATCTGTACCTCTGTCTATACATCTGACTATATATCTGACTGAACATCTGACTGTAATCTGGCTGTACATCTGACTGTAATCTGGCTGTACATCTGACTATAATCTGGCTGTACATCTGACTTTATATCTGACTGTATATATGACTGTCCGTCTGACTGCGCATCTGACTGTATATCTGACTATATCTGACTGTACATCTGACTGTAAATCTGACTATATATCCGTCTACCTTTGACTGTACATCTGACTGTATATCTGACTGTACATTTGACTGTACATCCAACTGGCATACTACTCATTGAAGGGTGTCAGCTGGTATTCAGCCTCTTGGCCTCCTCCAGGGTCTGGCCCTGTTGTAACCTTTGAGGCGGGAGGGGTTAAACTGAAAGGTTAGGCCCCCTTAGTGGCCACCCTGTCAAAATAATTTCCCCATCCATCATGGTGTGTGTATGTATGGGGGGGTCCCAAATATGTGCATATTTCTGAGCAAACTAATGCCAAACAAATTTACTTTCACACGTCAGCACCTCCCCGCACTTTCATTTCTTGGCATCAAATCTTAATGTGACATTTTCAGATGTGTCCTAATTTCCAACCACTGACTCGTGCACTTGTGGTGGTGGTTAGTATGTAAGGGTATGTGCGTACGTGTGTTTAATGTATGAGTGCTTTGTGTGTGTTTTGAGCGTAAGGGTGGAACTGTGTGTAGGGGACTTGTGTCTGTAAGCATTGTGTGCGTTTGTGGGTCTGCTTAAAAAGCTCCTCGAATATATTTGGGTTGGAGGAAAGGGAGGGAAGGTTAAGGCACAGAACCATCATACACACACGCACAGGGTGAACACACACAGGCAAACACACACACACACACACACACAGGCAAACACACACAGGCAAACACACACATGTAAACACACAGTGAATTACTGATGCTGCCTCCTGCCTGCTTTGTTCTCTGCCCCTTTATCCCCCTTTTTACCTCCCCTCTCTTTCCCTCTTTTTTACCCTCTACCCTTGGGTGAAGACACTCAAACGCATCCTTTGTTTCTAACTGGAAATGCAGCATGTGTATGTATGTGCGTGTGTGTTCGAGTGCGCATGCGTACGAGCGTACCTCCTGTAAGTCGCTTGGGATAAGAGCGTCTGCTAAATGACTAAACGTGAAAGGAGAACAAAGTGAGAACACTATGGTTGGCGTCCTTTGTCTCTGTTTCTTTCTAAATCAGATCTCCACCTGACTCATGGATCAGCATCACGGTTCACTTCCTCCACCTCATCAAAGTCACCTTCCGACCTGAAGACGAAGGCAGATGGGAAAAAAAACAAGCGCGAAGATGATTGAAAGGGGCGGGGAACAGAGGGAAGGAGAGCGAAAGGAAACAAAAAATTGAAAAGAAGGAATTGCATTACCTGCACTTGTTTTCCGGTGTCACTTGATCTTCCAGAATCCACAGCGTCCCCTGGCCAGTGCTGTCTTTGTGTAGCCACTTTATCAGCAGCTGATACCACGCTCTTTATCTCACCCCGTTCCACCCCGGACATTTGGCGTATTTTTAATTCCGGAACCTCACCGCAGAACCAGGAGCGACGAGCCGAGACGATGGTGCCCATTTCCAGCCGACCTTCCAATATCTGTTGCACTCGGCGCGAAACATTTCTAATTAAATCTTTATCGCTCGCTCTCTCTCGAAACACCAAAGCATCGGGGCATGGTTGTCTATATAAATCCATGCAAATTCTCTGCTCGTGTACACAGTGATCTGAACTCAGTCTGAAATTGTTCCTGAATGGCAGCAGATACTAGTTCTGACAGACAGTAACCTGAAGAGCTTTTATAGATAAACTTGCAAACATGTACACAGATATATCGTTTTGTGAAGTAAAAATATGGTATCTGTAAAGTATGGTACTGCAGCATAGCCGCTTTTTGTGACCATTCGTCCCTGATGTTCTAGACATTGGACGTAACGTGAAGTGGCTAACGATGCAGCGGGTAATATAATAACTGGCTCCGACTCACTGGCGACTAGAAGATATCAATCAGGCTTAACAAAGGAAGAAGGAACATCTGGGGCCTATTGTCTGCTGTCACTGATGAGCACGCTTCACCCACCGCTGCTTGATTTGCTCTGACTACCCCCCTCCAACCCCCCCCCCCCCTCTCTCTAACACGCTCTCTCTCTACAGGATAACATAGGCCCATTTCTCCTTCCATCCCTCCGCCTTTCGACCTCCCTTTCTACGTCTCTCTCCTTTCCTCTCCCGTCTCTCTCCCGTCTCTCTCTCCCTCACTCTCTTTTCCTCGCTTTGAAGATGAGTGATTACGAAATGATGGCTGACTGGGTGATAGAATGACACGCTTGACATTTCCCCCGTCACTCGTACATAGCGAAGGGGGCCCACGGTGACCTTCGGCGCCGGATTGCAGTATTGTGCCTTCATTGTAGCTAGGCTTTTTCTGACGAAGACACACATCAGGGGCACCGCTTTTCGCCTTTTGTTGTTCAGGTGCGTGCCGGCAAACCACCAGTGGCAACTTGCGACGACCACAAATAACGCAAACATAAACTGAGAGTTTTCGAGATTCCGGTGTACTGGTTGAACTAGTTCATTTGTTGCCGATGGAAAGATGCTTCTATATTTTTTTATGTACTTAATTACTTATATATATTATGACATTATATATATATATTTACTTATATGTTCATATATATTATTTTGTTTTACATAAGAATATGAAACAGCATCCCTTTCTCTCCCTTTTCAACTTTGCTTGTTTGACACTTGGAATTCAGAAAAATACATTGGAAACAAATCTTTAGATGATTCGGGACAATCACACAAGTACGTGCTGTTACACATATACATACACATGCACTCACATAACATGCACACCTACACAAACATTTCCCAAACCCTCCCCCACCACCACCACCGATTCTCTCCTACACACACAAACACATGTATCGATAGATTCTTGGCCAAATGTTGTTGAGTCGTTTCTGTTACATGTGCATCGGCATGCTTCCCTGAAGAGGTTAATCCTCCTGTCTCCAGTGCTAGGGGGAGTGGTTTCAGGTGTGCGGGAGCTGAGCGGGAACCACCAGCTGCACCCAATCCTGCAATCACCAACCCTACTTCTGCTCAGCCCTGCCAAGAACATGCTGCCAGATCGTAGCCACTACTTGCTAGAGTAATGTAGTTAGACTTAACTTCTTGTTACTTTTCTGCCTTGTATTCATTTCATCCCTTTCTGCTTCTAGAGTTTGCCTGCTCTGCCCAGCGCTAGCCTGCCTGACTTGTTGCCTTTGCCTTCCCTGCACAGCGCTAGCCTGCCAGACCTGCCTGTTCCTTTGCCTGCCTGCTCCACTGCCTGCCTGCTCCATTGCCTGCCTGCTCCACTGCCTGGCTGCTACATTGCCTGCCTGCTCCACTGCCTGTCTCATTGCCTGCTCTACCAAACCCAGCCCTGGTTCCAGTCTCCTGTCAACCAAACCAACCTCTCTATAATAAACCGGTTAACCTTCACCCATCCGCTTCCTTGTCTCTGTCCGCACATGGGTTCACCCATCCCTGGCCCTTAACAGTTTCCTCTGCAGGACTATTTACATAGTCATTTAGCCAGTGCAAATTACATCAAGCACATGGTCATTCCCTCTGAGGCAAATAAGGTGAAGTGCCTTTCCCAAGGACATGTTATCTTACCACAGCCAGGGTTTGAACTCGTAACCTTTTGATTACTAACCAAAGTCCCTTACTGCTCAGCTACTTGACTCCCAACTGTCAAGTGAGCCACATGTCCCTTCCTTACCTCCACTCTGCACTCCTACCTTCATTAAAGTAAACATTGCAACGCTTACAATGTGCTCCTCTTTTCATAAACTCCAAAGAAAATCAATCAACATATATATATTTTGTACATCAATTGTGCTTTTATTCAAGTTATCAACGTTCAAGTTGCAAGAGAACGGGCTGTTGTTATTCTGTCCCCCACTGCTACTTTGAGGAAGTGATGCGTATTAATTACAGCTTACTAATGATGCCGTAATTCATCTGAACAGTGAATTCAACTGAAATGAGCAGCTACCTGAGCCCCTTGGTGGGACGTGTCGTCACCATGTCATCCGCTCCTCCTCCTACTTTGGTTTTCTTTACTAAACGTGAGCGCAACTGTTCTGAGACTTGTTGGGAGCTAGAGTGATTAACAGGAGTGTTATTGCCACGTCTTGTTTCTAAAGTCCAATGAGGGTGAAAGAAGAGCGTGCTGTACTTCCAGTCTAGAGGGCCTAGTAATGCTTGTTTGGCCTAGTAATGCTTGTTTACTTAAAATGCATGACGTAGCTGTCGGATCATTCAAACCAGTTATTGTTTTTTATTGCATTTGTATTGTTTTTTTATAATGTCACTAGTTTGCACACATTTAGTGTGCTGGTGTGTGTGTTGTTTGAGTGACAAGGAAAGAATGGGACTTCAAATGATGTCGGTTCAACACTGCTAAACGGTATCTTGTGTTGTTGATTCGTCTTGAACATGTTTATTTGATATACTAAAAGACTCCCATTATAATCATGATGAGAGTCACAACTAATCTAACATGAAGCTGGTGGATCAGAATCAGAGAATCAGAATCAGAATGAGGTTTAATCGCTATGCAAGGTGCATGCAGAAATTAGCAAACATAGAACAGATACTGTTCTATGTATGTATGAATGGAGCTTGGTGACGCGAGTGAACGCTGGCGCAACTAGCTGCCGCTGCTCGCCGCCAATCGTCAACTTTTTACGTTTTTAAAAGTTTTAAACCTCCGAATCTATTGTATGGTTATGACCTAAATCTGACAGTGTAAGTGCCATCACTGGAATATATCCACGCATCATCCGCACCATCATCCCTATGAGTTTGCTAACCGTCCACCTGCTAGTGGCAGGTTTGCTCCACTATTCGGCCACTGACCTGCTCCGGCTGCGCTATCACCTGCACGGACCTGCGCCAGAGGTACTCCATCTCCACCCGGACATCGCCTTCCAACCTCGACGGAGATACATCCATCGAGGGTCCCGTCGGTACTTTCAATACAACAGCTCAGCAGCAATAAAGTCCATCTGGTCCAGCTCCCGATCCCGCACTCGTCGTCCTCCGCATCCTACCAAGCCGGCTGTTGACCATAGCGTGTTAGCCAGCCTAGCTCGGTCGGCTAGCACCATCACCAGCTCCGACAGCACTTCACTCAACTTTGCTCTTCTCAACATCCGCTCACTGACAGGCAAGGGCCATCTCATCCATGATCTCATCACCGACCGTAAAATAGACTTTCTCTGTTTAACCGAGACGTGGCAACAGCCCCAAGACTATTCCCAGCTCAACGAATCAACTCCTAGTGGGTTTGTTTACACCTGTCGGCCCCGTGGCTCTGGCCGGGGGGGAGGTCTCGCAACAATTCAACGCGAGGAGTGGAAAGTCTTGCCGGTATCTGTGCCCATCTCCAGCACATTTGAATCTACTGTCTGTGAGTTATCTGGTCCCACTCCGACCATCATTGCTACTGTCTACCGCCCCCCAAAACCGAATAGTGCCTTTTTAAATGACTTTGCTGCTCTCCTCACCCATCTATCCTCCCTCTCACCAAACATAATGCTGCTGGGTGATTTCAATATCCACATGGACAACACCAATCTGCCCCTCACCAAGGACTTCACTTCCTGCCTAGAGAGTTTTGGTTGTCAGCAATATACCACTATTCCCACACACTCCAAAGGACATACTCTGGACCTAATCTGCTGCTCTGGTGTCACCCCCCTTGACCTAACAGCTGTTGAACTCCCGATTACTGACCATTTTCTCCTCTCATTTACAGTAAAGCTCACTCTTTCCACTTTTAAAACACCACGACTCATCTCTTTCCGGAATATAAAGAACATTAACCCCGCCTGTCTCACCTCACATGTCCAGTCCTTCTGCCACCTTAACTTCCATAATCTGGCCACCCCCGATGATCTGGTTTCTCATTACAACACTGGACTCCATCATATTTTAGATTCTCTTGCTCCGCTAAAAAACAGATCGGTCTCTTTCGCAGTATCTGCCCCTTGGTTCACCCCCGATCTTCGCCTCATGAAAAGCAAAGGTCGGCAACTTGAACGTCTCCATAGAAAAACTGGTCTCACTGTTCACAAGGAAATGTACAATGACCACATCTTACGCTATAAGGACTCTATTGCCAGTACCAAAACCCGCTACTACTCCAGTTTAATCACTGCCAATGAAGGAAACCCCAAGTCACTGTTCTCCCTCCTCAACAGAACCACCAAACCCCAGGACTCTTTGCCCCCTCATTTATACACAACCTCCTTTTGTAATGCCATTATGTCCTTTTTCACTGATAAAATCAAGATCATCCATCTGAACCTTGGATCTCTGTCTCTCCCCGGCACCTCAGCTGACCTTCCCCCACCCTTACACTCATTCTCCTCCTTCCAGCTCCCCACTCTCTCAGAAATCTCAGAACTCATCCGAAAATCCAAACCATCCACCTGTCAATTGGACCCCCTCCCCACCCAACTTGTTAAAACCTGCCTCCCTTCTCTGGCCCCCCTCATTGTTGCTATCATCCACTCCTCCCTAACTACTGGAACTGTCCCCACATCCTTCAAAACAGCTGCCATTACCCCAATTGTGAAAAAACCTGGCGCCGACCCCTCCAACTTCGACAACCTCCGCCCTATCTCTAATCTACCCTTCATCTCAAAAATCCTTGAAAAAACAGTTGCCTCCCAGCTCCATTCTCACCTATCCCACAATAGTCTGTATGAACAGTTCCAGTCCGGCTTCCGCCCACTCCACAGCACAGAAACAGCACTCGTCAAAATCACCAACGACCTGCTTATGGCATCTGACTCTGGACTCCTCACCATCCTCATCCTCCTCGACCTGAGTGCAGCTTTTGACACCATCTCTCACACCATCCTCCTCAGCAGGCTATCCTCCATTGGCATCACCCACACTCCCCTGGACTGGTTCACTTCCTACTTCTCTGGCCGCACTCAATTCATCCAACTCAAGTCCCTTAAATCCACCCCCTCCTCTGTCACCTCAGGTGTCCCCCAGGGCTCTGTCCTGGGGCCCCTCCTCTTCATTATCTACCTCCTTCCCCTTGGAAACATCCTCCGCAAATTCAACATCCACTTCCACTGTTATGCTGACGACACCCAGCTCTACCTCACCACTAAGCCTTCATCCTCTCTCCCGCCCACCTCCCTCACCGACTGCATCTCAGAAATAAAGACCTGGTTCACCCAAAACTTCCTTAAACTAAACAGCAACAAAACAGAGGTTCTCCTCATTGGCACAAAATCCACTCTATCCAAAACCGACAGCTTCTCACTCAATATCGACAGTTCCTCCGTTTCACCCTCCCCCCAGGTTAAGAGTCTGGGTGTCATCCTTGACAGTTCACTATCCTTTCATTCCCATATCAATAGCATTACCCGGTCTGCATACTTCCATCTACGAAACATCAACCGCCTCCGCCCCTCCCTCACCCCCCACGCCTCCGCCATCCTTGTCCACAGCCTTATCACCTCCCGTCTGGATTACTGTAACTCTTTACTCTTTGGCCTTCCTCATAAATCACTCCATAAACTTCAACTGGTCCAGAATTCAGCTGCCCGCATCATAACAAGAACCCCCTCTAATGACCACATCACCCCTGTCCTTCAGCAGCTCCACTGGCTCCCGGTTCATTTCCGTATCCAATACAAAGTCCTCTTGTTAACATTTAAGGCCATTCACAATCTTGCCCCCCCATATCTGTCAGACCTCCTCCATGTTCCTGCTCCCTCCCGCTCCCTCAGATCCTCCTCATTCATACACCTGTCTGTCCCCTCCGCCCGGCTCACCACCATGGGGAGCAGAGCATTCAGCCGCTCCGCCCCCCGCCTCTGGAACTCACTCCCACCCCAACTCAGAAACATTGAATCACTCCCCGACTTTAAATCACTACTCAAAACACACCTGTTTAAACTGGCCTATTCCCTCTGATGCCACTTGCCCTGTCTCATCCCTTAATCCAATTTTAATTGTGTTTATTTTGTGTGCTTTTATTTATCTCTATTCTTGTATGTTGATATTGTGCTCGTTGTTGATGTGTTCTTTTGCCTCATTTTGTACGGTGTCCTTGAGTGTCTAGAAAGGCTCCATCCAAATAAAATGTATTATTATTATTATTATTTAGAGGATGTGGCATCTTGTAATTGTGACATATGGGAGAGAGGAGTAGTTAGCCATTCCCCTCCACTGTTAACAGGGTTACACTGTGGAGGGGAATACAGAGAAAGTCTATAGACTTCTATAGTCTAAAGACTTCAACTCAGCTACATGAGGTTCTGGTTATACTTTCATCATTTTCATCAAGGCCTACAGGGTCTCTTATTATTTCACGTTTGGTGGCCTCTCTCTCTCTCTCTCTCTCTCTCTCATTCCCTGGACCCCTTTTTCATTGCTGCCAACCCCAGCTCCAACTCCTGAACTCCGTTCCCCTCCCCCACCTCACTATCTGGCTCTTTCTTTTTGTCATTCTTTCTATTTATCTTAGTTGTAATCCTCTTTTTTCCTACCCTCTCTTTGGGCATGACTCGTTCTCTCCCTCTATATGATTACATTTTCCTTCAAACCACCCCTTCTCTAATTTTGTGGTTGTGTTGCTGTCCGTATGGCCGTGTCTTAGCACCATCTGCTGTGTGTTGGAAGGCTCCATGTTGGCTCAGAGGAGATGGCAGCAGCCGTATCACACCCTAGTTTAATGGCAAAGACAGGAGCCAGAGGGGAAACTAATCTGCACCAGCCCAAAATGCCTGCAAGAGGAATAAGGTGGATTGGAGGGTGGCCCTGCTGCAGTAGATTTATTTTACTTACAGGTCTTCCAACTCTCAGATCTCCCATGTCCACTCATGTTTAATGTTTCACGGTTCCTACATACTCTTATGCCCTGGGACTAAACAAGTTCTCAGTGGCAGAATGAGCTAAAAAAAATATCTAACCAGGGCTTAAGTGAGTTTTAGCACTAACATCAGTCACTGTATATGAATCTGTACTGGTGTGTTAAACCAATTAACCACATTTAATTCCAGAGAGTGCCGGTAGAAATGCAACTGTACTAACACAGAGCAACATGAGAGGAGGAAGCCTGTTGGACGAGTGGGAGGAAAGTAAGAGAGAGAGAGAGAGAGATATGAGGGGAAAAACGGTCAAATGGGGATTATCAAGCACCCTATCAGCAAAATGTTTCGTTTTGGTTGGTTCTGGTTCTGGCCACAAGCCTCATGTTAGCCCTACTGTTTCTCTAAACCCGCCTCTAATCCCTTCTGAAGGGGAGCGAGAGGTGAAAAAGAGGAGACAAAAAGGAGAGAAGGAGGAAAGAAAGGAGAGGCTCTGACACTCACAATTAGTCCAAAGAGTGAAAGCTCAGATGCAGCTCTACTCCTCCTTCTCTCTCCTTCTCTCTCTTTCTCTCTGTTTCTTTCTTCGTCCTAATCTCTCCTTGTGTGAGCATTTTTCATTCCATTTCTTTCTTTGTTTCTCTTCGTTCGTAACTTTTTCTCTTCACTGAGTTTCCCCTGGCCAATGGAACAGACCTACTCCCAGTCTGCCAACTACAAAAGCTGTCAGACAATCTATTCCTCCTTTTTACTCTCCTTCTGCAGTTTCTTTCTTCATTTTTTTCATGCACTAATCAGAAAGACTTGAAGCTATATCCCAGCTAGAAGCAATTAAGTTGTCAAAATAGAATTCTTTATACTCTCTGTCTAGCTGTTCTAATGGTGAAACCCATTTTTTTGTCTCCTGTTGAGATATTAGCATAATTCCTATTACCCAACATTAACTCTGAGACTGCACATAATGTGTGTGTGTGTGATGTGTGTGCAATTACGTGTGTTTCTTTCATTAAGGAAAGTTTCTCAGTGTAGCAATCATAACACATACACACATTGTAGCTGGAGACACTTGTGACTGACAAGATGAGGAGATGCAAGAGATGTGAAGAGAGAAGAGAGACGGAGAGAGACAGGAGCAGAGGAGGGCAGAAAACGAGGAACGGTTTTAGAATGAGGAGAAACGGAACGGTATTAGCGATAATCCGGTTAGCGCCGCCTTGGTGTAATCTGACTCATTAATAGCACATTCCATCTGTAATCTACACTCCATCAAAAGAGGGAATTTCTCCAAGCGGAACTTCAGACGTTTTTCGGAACGATGGTAATTCTTGACGGCTCGTTTTTGCTTCCAACCACTTCGGATGAGTGACGGGTAAAAAAGAAATGCACTTGGAATAACAAGTATCATACGATACGTTAATTAGACTGGAGTAAACAAACTTGCGAGAAAGTAAAAGCGAAAAAAGGACTGAGGGGCGGACAATTTGTCAAGGAAACGTGTTGACGGTGTGGTCGCTCCCGGAGGACGAAGTACTCAAAGGCAGACGAAGCGAGATGTACGATTGGAAGACAATCGTTATAATTGGGAGCAATGAGCTGCATAAACTGTGGAGAGTTTGTAAATGATTCTGTATGGGCAGGATTTCTGTAGGTCAAATTGAAGGGCACTACTCATGATGAAAATCTGTTTAAGATGAAGGTGTTCTGTGATTTAGATAGTGATGTTTTATTTAGATAAAATTATATTATATTGATGTGCATTTGTCATGGCATAATTGCTCAATTTGGTATAACTCGGCTGATCAGTTTCTGTACTTTTTGTATGTTAAAGAGTAGGTTTGGAGCTGAATTATTGGAAAGTCTGAGGAAGGCTTGAGTTCCCTGTACTTAGGTCATTTCTTTCTTAATTGTTGATCATTTCCATATACTTCCTTCCTGGTTTCTGATTTAATGTTAATTTGTCTTGGGCCTGCCTTCTCCCTGTCCCTAGCTCTCCCCCTGTAGACGGCAAAAGGCAATTCTCAAAATAAAAAGCAGCAATCACTTCCAGCGTTTACGCCCGGCCTCGCTAGGAGACACAGTGGGATTGCATTCCCTCTGCATTTATCAGACACAAATTGAGATTGTGTCTAACACGAGCGCACACACACAGACAGGGTGCAGACATGCTCACATTCTATCTCCTTCTAGCTCTCTCTCTCTCACTCATTCACTCTTTCTCACACACACACACACACACCTGCTCATACGTAATAGCACGCACCCACGCTCAAAATGAGCTTGTCTGTAACAAAGCTCTCCAGATGCGTGAGGCTGGAGCCAATGAGGGCCACCCTGTCTGCTGAGATTGGTAGAAGATCCAATATGAATTTAGCAAATGACCAGCACCAGAGAGTGAGCGAGAGAACGAGGGAGGGGCCGAAGAAGGAGGTGTACGTGAGAGGTGGTGGGGGAGGCTGTGTCAGTGATTATGCCAGCGTTTAACAGAAACGCCAGGCTTTAAATAGCGCTCGTATTGGGCTGTCAATTGCCTTGTTAGCTACCGCAAGAGAGGTGTATGCACCTGGGTGGAAGAATCATCTCTGTAAAGCATGGACACAAACACACACAAGCACACACGCGCAGAGACTCACAAAAATAGGCAGAGGCGAACACACCTACTTTCTCACACAGACACGCACACAAACTCAGCTCCCCATCCCCTTAACCGACATTACCCATCTCAAGACTCTATTCCCTGAGGTTCCATCTGCCGTGACACCTGTTGTCTCTGCAAGGCGAAATTGAACGTCGGAGCGCTTCAATGAAAGAGATAACCGCCAATTCAGAGCAGCAAGGAAAATGTTGGAGTGGCTGTGTTCTTGATGAGGTCACTGAGTACCTACTGAAAAAGAGCAGCCAAACTTAATGTAGGTGCTCTGTACTCTGGGCCGCCATCGGACGAGACAGAGGAGTAAAAAGAGATTTCGAAATGTGTTTACGGTCCGCCAGGGATTGATAAAAAAGATGAAAGAATGCGTTTCGCTGGACATGGATTCCAGTAAGAAAAACTTTACGATGGTCTAGGAAAACTTAAAGGTAGGCTACAGTACACATGTAAGATATTTTAGGTTAAAAAAAAGTTTGGCTCTTTTTAAATGTGTTGTAACAAGGTTCTGTGAGAGTTGTTTATCAACACAGATAGCTCAGTTGTAAGGGAATGTCACTTTCACTTTGTGCACAAAGTGCCCACTACTTTCCGGATAATTATGATCCAGCCATCCTGTTCCAGCCAATTGACTTTGGTGAGACGGGACTTTCATCTTGGCATATTTTGTGAAACCACTGACAATCAAACTGTGCTGAAGGAAAACATGGATATGCAGACATGAATTGGAGATGCTGTTTCGCTTATTGTAATGAAATTTACAAGATGTTACTTATTGCAGCTTTAATGCTAGGTTTGCTAGGAAGACACACACACAATCCCACATATCCTCATTCACCTGGACACACACACACCTGTGATGGACCCTTGGAGAATTAAGTCACCTGACCTTTTACACTGCTCTATATGAAATGAGAAGTTACTTTCAGATCTTGAATGACCTTTATCTGCATAACTGGCTCACTACCCCCCGGAGGGAAATTATTCTGAAGTTATTCTAAGAAACAAGCTACCCCATGGGGTTTTCCCGACCACCACACATGCAGTTAAGAACATGGTTTTGTCATTTTCATGATAAACGCTGGTTTTTCTATTAGCTCCTTGGGGGTAAAAGTGATGCCTTCTTCATTGTAATATCTCTTAACGGAGGGTAAAGTCACAGTGAGGAGCTGGCAATTGCCCCTGGGCTAACTGTCCCATTTTGTCCTAAATTCACCTGAGGGGCAATGCTCACCATGTTTTTTGGGTGACGATGTCATCATCATCAAATATATATTTATGGTTTTGTTTTCGGTTCGGTTTCGTTTTTACTATTTATTTTGGATTGCTTTGGTGCCCCCCAAATCGCTTTGGTGCCCCCCTGATCACTTGGTGCCCCCCAAATCACTTTGGTGCCCCCCTGATCACTTGGTGCCCCCCAAATCACTTTGGTGCCCCCCTGATCACTTGGTGCCCTATGCACAGCGCATGATGCACGGGTTGGGAGTGACGTTACTGAGTGAGTCACTCTTGTCATTCAGGCACTCTTCATCATAATCCTGATTACGTGTTTGTAAGCAAGTGACTCATTGTCAAACCTATTCCATCTTCTTCTTAACCTTTCTCTCCCTTTGTCTGATTCTCTGTCTCTACGTTTCCGGGTTTCTGATTCCATCATCCCCATCAGTATGGATGAAGTCCCCTGTTGCCATGACACCTGGGGCCCCTCCCTGCATGTCTCATGATTGGACAGCTGTGCTAACAGGGACCAGAAAGTACACACACACACACACAGACACACACACACACACAATGCTAGCTATCAGCCAAGACAAATCACCTGTGTTTGTCAGACACTGGTATCTAGAGTGCTTCTGCATATTTCCTCGTTCTGAGTCTGTATACAAACTGGCTACGTGTCGTCAACACTGACCGCTCAGAATAAGTGGCTGCTGTTGGCAGCCATGTTTCTTCATTGCCCTTGAGAAGAGTATTCTGCTGTGAGGATGGGCACATGTCCCAAATCTGAGGTCAACTAGTCAATGCCGTCAGTGTGATGTGGATACAGATGCGTATATTAGGTTGATAACCGTGATACCTTTTTGTGAGTGTTTACTTTGAATTTGTGTGTTTGTCTGTGTTTGTGTAGAGAATGAGGTGTATGCATGCGCTTAGATCGACTGTCAACAGTAGGCTTCACATATTGTTGCAAAACTTCATTATTGGTTTGATAGAACAATAAGGACAAGGCGAGAAAAAGTGTACTGTAATCTAGTCCTGTTTAATACTTTATAACTTGTTTTTCTCAATGCTGTTTTCAGCAGATGAGTAGAATATGAGGTCAACAGAGGCCATTTGTGGCCACGGTTAATGTGTGCATATGACTAAACTGTATAATTTCATGAGGTGTTATATAATGTGTTCTGTTTCAGCTGGTTGAGCTGGTTAAATCATTACCTTGTCGATAGCAACAGTTTGACTAAGGACAATGATACTGATTATTATTTTGATGTGGGGACATTTTACACTAACCCCTTACAGAGTGTAATTCAAGTGGGAATATTTCCTTTCATTGGCTTTAAATAGATATGCAAAATATTAGTTTTAAATGTTCTTTGTCAATAAAATATTCAACCTTTTGCTGACTGTATTTAGCTGAGAAGCATACAAACATGCAGTTGTATTAATTGTTCTCCAAATCAAATGATTGAGCATGGCTTGTCTTTGCTTTAGCCAAAAGAAGGAATACGCTTGCTTGAATTCAATTGCTGAAATAAGCAAAAGAAAAAAAGAATATACTGCTTTGAATTTCCACCTTCAGATTCATGAAATATGTATAGTTGAGACCACTCTTGACTGGCTGTCTTCTCATTTATCCTTTATCTTTCTTTCTTTCCATCAAAAACACACATCTTAGTTAGAGAGTATTGAACTGAAGTACAGCTCCATATGCTTCTCTTTATTCTAACCATGAACCTATCAACCCTAAAACACAAAGCTCTAACAGAGTGAAATACATTTGTCACTTTTGCGCTGATAGTTTATGTAGCTCAGTGTAATTCAAAAAGACTGTCGAAGATAGGCCGCCAGATTCTACGCTAGAGCTGGGTTCAGCTAATCTAGTCACATACAACGCTTTATTAGTAGTACGATCCTTCACCAGGTTTTGGGACTGGGACAGAGACTACAGATTTCCACAGTTGTCTAACTAAAAAGAGCATTTTGAAGCTCATTTGTAACCATGACAGGAATGGTAGGTGAACTCAGAATGAAAGGAGAGCAAAAACAGAACTGAAGAAGAAAGGAAGAGAAAGGAGAGAGGTAGACGAGACACAAAGACAAGACGTTTGAGTTACAAAGGAGGTGAAATGATGAAAAAACAGAAAGGCAAACAAACAGAATGCTTGAGAGAGTGGCGAGCGAAGGAAGACCCTCGAGGAGAACAGAGGATGGGTGAGGGGGCACAAGAGAGAAGCGGAAAGATGAAACAAAGGCGGGATGAAAAAGTTTTGGAGTCCTCACTTTGTGAGCGGTCAAAAAGTCGGACATGAAAACTCATTCCTATGTTGCACCCAACGCACAGCAGATTTTTCCATCCACCGACACACGTCGGTAAATTACGGAGTGAACTTGTGCTCCAGGGGATGGTTCAGCAAAAAAGGAGGCTTGTTCCAGCAAAACGTTCCCTGATGCTATTTTGCCGTTTCAGAAAACCACTCCGCCAATGACCAGGAAAAAGGCAATTAAAAGTCAGTGGTGCGTTATTCAAATGGTATTTTAAGGGTAATCTTGTCCATGTAGCTTGTGCACAACGTGCAAGCACTTCGCTTCTCTCATCTACACAGATGAAGCAGTTCCCATTCTTGACAACATCATTACAAGGAAATATATTACCAAATTAGGGATACCTTACCCATGATTTGAGTAAATGTGTACACTAGATTTATGAATTGTTCACAACTTCACAATACATAAATCTAGAGTACACATTTATTCATATTATTCTGGCAAGTTGCAGTATAAATAGGGTTGCTAATAATGGAAACAATAGTGGCAATTTCCTCCCACGCCTGTTTAACCTAAGATAATTTGGGTGGATTTCTCCCATCCTCTTACAGTGTGACCTCTCTTTCTTTAGTGGCTCTAACAAGAGGTCGGCCTTCTCGGCTGTGAAGCATTCTTGACGTGCGCCCGGCAAATCCGCCATGATAATAGCAACCTGCCATAGAAAAAGATTTCCTGCTTTTAAAGGGAATGTAAGCTGACGCTCTGATTGGTTTATTATATGTTTATTACCACACCTATGACTAATTTATCCACTTTGGATCAACCCAATTTAGCCTTGCGCCGGGTGCAAGAGTAATTTGTCCACAGTAACAGTGCCCGAGTCCCGCCCACAAAGCCACTTGTGCTTTGAGCTTGACACTTCCGTTAATGTAAGCTTGACACTTCCGTTAATGTAAATATACAATATTTGAAGATGACTGAGGTAGTCTCCCTCAAAGTTGAAAAAGACCAGCCAAAGGGATGATTTAGGAGATATTACTTCACTTTTAACAGCCCAATAAACCAAGTGTCATTATCAATCAAGAAGCTACCCTGGAGACTATCACCCTTCTCCATTTATAATTGTATAGCAACACCATTAAAATGTACTCTCCACGTTGGTCTGTCTCTCAATCTCTTTGTTATTATTTCTTTCTCCTTCTCTAACTTCTGCCCTGTCTCTTTTCTCTGTCTTGATCTCTCTCATTCTCACTCCTCTCTCTGAAACGCTCTCTTCCTGCTCCTTGTTTACTTTCCTACACATGTAACCCCTGCACTTTCACTCTCTCTTACATAGAAGAGCTTACATAGATCTCCATTTATCTATGTGCTGCAACTTCTTGTTTTAACCACTTTATATAGTAGAAAAGGTTTAAAATGTAGTCATCTGGACATTGTTTTCAAAACAAGGCGGTTTGGCACCCATCCAGGAGTATGTGTCATCCCATGTTGGGTAAATGCACTTTTTAACCAATGGAAAAGCTTTCTCTAAGACAACATTCTTACTGATTTATGAAGGCATCAATATCCCAATCATGCCACCTTTCACAGATATTAACATTATTTTACTGGTGGCCTTTCTAATTCCGGTGCTAAATTTGTGCAATAGCACACACTCACTCACTCACACGCACACAAATACTTTACCATCACATTCACATGCCACCAGTAAAATCATACAGACACACACGATTACACACACACATATGCAGAATCATGCACTCACCCACATACCTTTTGGCAGAGCCTACGTCTTGCAGCTGGGAGCCAGCATGATTTGATAGTGACCAGGGACAAAGAGAATGACCAGGGAGCCTCAGTCTGGGCCTGACTCCAACAATATCAAGTTATTAATTAGAGTGGATTACACTCGCATCTTCAAAAGCACACACAATCGCAGACACACACACACGCACATGTATACACACACGCACGCGTGCCCCCCTCTCTCAGGCCAATGTCTTTAAAGCAGTGGCAAGTTCAGGTTTTTATGTGTGACCGTTAAACCGAGAGGATGAGCCAATCTCATTTCAGCTCATAAATCTACTTGGAGCTCATCCCTCTCTCTCTCTTATGCTTCTGTTTTCTCCATCTCACCGTCATTCAGGTGACCAGAGGGGGTGGGAGGGGGAAGGCAAGGTGCAGAAATAATGGGATTAAATACTTAAATCGGATTAATTGATTGGGTTGATTCGATTGGGGTGTTCATTAGCAACCTGAGACAGTACGTGTCCACAAGTCCATACGGGATGTTTCCCGTGGGTATATAATTATAGAAAGAATGAGGGTAAGAGAGAGAGATAATAAGAGGGAAAGATACATTTATGGAATGATTATGGAAGAGAGACTGTATAGAGAGAAAGAGGAAAAAAATACAGTGAGACAGAGAGGGGAATGGAAAACCGACTGTGCAGAGAGAAAGAGGGAAAGGGAGAAAACGTCTCTGCAGGCTGCACCGATGTCGTCTATGGTTTTTGTAGCCAAACTATTGAAATCTGGATGACCAAAGAGTAACGGTTTCAGATACACAACCGCTCCAGTGTAGAGCTGCTGAAATGGGAAACATTAAGTTCTGGCCTGACACATACTTCACATGGTCCAAAGGACTTTTAGTTTCACATGCAGCAAAATGGTTCTGAGGCAGGGAGGAAACAGAATGAAACATGTCATAACAGGAAGAGCATTGTGGCACTTCAGAAGCTAATTGTATATATCAGAGCTTAATCCTCTGAATTTGTTTTTACCTGATGTTTCTGGGACTAATTTCTGTTGTCTGATGGACAGAATACATTAGCTGAATGTATCAGATAAGAATAATCAGTACCGTAATTTGCACAACTGTATTTTTGTATGAAGGTTTGTACCTGTGAAATGGAGCCCAGTTTATTGGATCAGCTTAATACCGCTGTCTGGGCTTCCATTTGATAGCGAGTGTCTCCATGGTGATTCTGTCCCTTGCAGTTTCGTCATGACGACAGGATTTCCCTCCTCCAGTCAGGTGGGAGAAACATTGATCTAGAGAAGTAGGGTACATGCAGTCAGATAACAAACACACACACAGAAAAGGACTGAATCGGTTGTGGGCTGTATGGTTTAGTACATGACCACACACAGTAAGCACTACAAAGACACACACATACAATTCTCAGCAAGACTGTGTTCACAGACCACAGCATATTAGCACCATTTAGCTTCAGCATATTGCAAGCAAGAGGATTTGACGTCTTCTTCTCCAAGTGAGTAGCACTGTGGGAGGAACAACTCAGCTCTCACATCTCATCCAAAGATCGCCAGGAACAACACACACCAGATTCCCCCTCAAAAAAGAAACACAATGAAGATTGCTGTCATTGGTTGTCATTACGTTCACTTTTCCCCACATCTGCGATGAGAGGATGTTAGCAGTGACACTCTTTTTGCTCTTTTCTTTTTCAGACCTCCCTGCAGTCTACGTAACTGTACACATACCTGGGAAAGTCAACATGCACATTCATCCTGTGTAAGAGTCCTTCTCCAAGGCTTTTAGATTTACATTTCCATTTAGTAATTTAGCAGACGCTCTTCTCTAGAGCGACATACCGCAAGTACAGGGACGTTCCCCCTGAGGCAAGTTGGGTGAAATGCCTTGCCCAAGGCCACAACGCCATGCTGCCACAGAGAAGGGGTTCGCACCAGGGACCTTCTGATTACTAGCCTGACGCCCTAACCGAATGCGCCACATGACCCCCTCTATTGGTCCTTCACGTCTGTACTGTAGGCTCATGGATGATCGATTCTGTAGAATGTGCATCATTAACATTTGGATCAGTAGTTCACAGTGTGAAGCAAGAGAGTCTATTTTCTACTTCCCCTCTGTGATCTGAATGATCGCAAGAAGCTGCAGTGTATTTTATAATGCAGCTTACAAGTCTTACCAGGCGTGTACTTGTTTTTGCTGGTTGAAAACACTTAGGTTTCATAGTGGGCTATTAAATTGGTAAAACAACAACAGAGTTGTAGCATAATAGTCAGATATCGAGTTTGTATTTGTACAGTAAATGAGAAGCAATAGCATGTATGTACAGCGCCCTCCATAATTATTGGCACCCCAGTTTAAGATGTGTTAACCCTCCTGTTGTGTTCGTTTGTTGTCACTACTTTTGTGTTCCCGGTCAAAAGTGACCGGCTCATTATAGCTGATTATAATTCCATAATAATACATATATTATCAACTAATGTTGTGTTAGATGTTTTAAGCAACTTAAGTTCTTGTTAATATTACAAGTTTTTAACTTCTGTTTGCCCTTTATGGTCTCTAGGCCTCATTGACCTAAACACATGCAACTCGTTTTTGAGTGAAAACAGCAAAATTATGGATTATTTTGAATATAACAAGTATCCAGATGACAAATATTGTTCTATTTATGATAGACTACTTTGTATAAAGATCTTACAAGGACATGATTATCATTTTAATGGACTCTGAACAGTTCCAAGCAGGATTTGATGTCATCAACCCAGGAGATGGCCTATCTCATGGGTGTCCAATCCTGGTCCTCGAGGGCCGTTGACCTGAAGGTTTTAGATATTTCCATGCTACAGCACACCTGATTCAAAAGAAAGGTCATTATCCAGGCTTCCACATAGCTTGATAACAACCAATTTATTAGAATCAGGTATGTTGGAGCCAGAAATATTCATCTTGTTTTGGGACGGTGAGGCTGTTAGCAAAGCCGAGCCCGGTGACTTTAGAAGACGCACATGCGTCACGGCAATAACTGTACGATAGAATGAGTTCAGCAGATGGATGTATAGGTTAGTATAGCAGACAGAAGACTGGGAGACTGTGGGGAACAGTTCCAAGCAGGATTTGATGTCATCAACCCGGGAGATGGCCTAACTCATGGGTGTCCAATCCTGGTCCTCAAGGGCCACTGTCCTGAAGGTTTTAGATGTTTCCCTGCTCCAGCACACCTGATTCAAATGAAAGGTTATTATCTAGGCTTCCACATAGCTTGATAACAGCCCATTCATTATAATCAGGTGCTGGAGCAGGGAAACATCGAAAACCTTCAGGACAGTGGCCTTCGAGGACCAGGATTGGACACCCATGGCCTATCTGGTTGGCCCTGGTGTCATCCGGATGACATTTTCTGCTGACAGTCAACCTCTCCTCTCAGGTGGTGATGAACCCCAGGACAAACTCCCATTTTGAAACTCCCCACTGACACTCATCAGTGCCAGGGTCAAAGATGTGATCAATAGCCTCACATTTAGAATACCGTTTGGTCATCGTGCTGCCGTAGCATGAATTATTAGCAAATCTAACAGGTTTGGCTCCCATGGGTGAAAGATTGTATTTGGGCATGGTTCCCATGGGTGAAAGATTCTATCTGGGTGTGGTTCCCATGGGTGAAAGATTCAATTTAGGCAAGGGTCTCGTGGGGGTAGCAATGGAAGCCAAGAAGGGGAGTAATGTGTATGTATGTAGTATGTTTGTGCATTTTGGGGGCTGGGAGTGTTAGTGTGTTCATCTGTTGAATGTGTGTGTGCCTGGACAAAATATTATACATATATTTTTTGACTTAACCATTCATTTGAAAGACCGGTCATTTTTGACCGGGAACATCATGGGTGTAACAAAGTTAAATAAAACACCCAAATTTTTTTGAAATTCTTAACAAATGATCTTGGCTGTTTAGATACCCTGTGTGAACAAAGTCATGAAATCTCATGGCAATCAGAATGAATTCACTGCATTTTTTTTAAGAGAAAACATGTAAATCGGTCACTTTTGACCGGAACACAACAGGAGGGTTAAAAGCCTTAAAATAAATGCAATTATTATTGCAGAAGCATACTCTCTCACTGAAAGTTTTTGAAAAATGTAACCTTCAACTCAAGTGAATTTTACGTGAAAAAAAAAATACTAAGTAATAATTATACTTCATAAAATCACCTGTTCCACAATTATTGGCACCCCTAACAATTCCTAGGAAATAAATGTGATTAAAGTATTTCTCTCATTTCTACAGTAGTTTACAAAATTGATCAGAGTACAGTATGTAGGAACATTTAATTAGTAATTCATAACTTCCTGTTTCTCTGGGGAATAAATATGACGTGACACAGAGGCCATTTCTCTTCAACATGGGAAAGACAAAGGAACATGCCATTCAAGTAAGGCAGATGTGTGCCGACCTTCACAAATCAGGCAATGGCTACAAGAAAATAGCCACTCGCCTACATCAGCCCATATCTACAGTCAGAGGAATCGTCAAGAAGTTCAAAACTACTGGAACAGTGGTAAACAAGCCTGGACGAGGACGCAAGTTCATTTTGCCACTACGCACAGTAAGGAGGATGGTGAGAGAAATAAAAAAATCTCCAAAGCTCACTGTCACAAAAAATGCAAGGAATGGTAGCATCTTGGGGTCACAAAGTCTCCAAAACAACCCTCAACCACAATCTACATGCCAACAGGCTGTTTGGTAGGCATGCAAGGAAAAAACCTTTTCTCACTCAATATCACAAATTCAAACGTCTGGAGTTCGGTAAGCGGTACATGACCTTCAACTCGGACTCTGTTCTTTGGTCAGATGTGACAAAGTTAGAGCTTTTTGGCAACAAACACTCTAAGTGGGTCTGGCGGAACACAAAAGATGAGTATGCACAGAAACACCTCATACCTACTGTGAAGTATGGTGGAGGATCGGTGATGCTGTGGGGCTGTTTCTCTTCCAAAGGCCCTGGGAACCTTGTTAGGGTGCATGGCATCATGAACGCTTTGAAATACCAGGACATTTTAAATCAAAATCTGTTGGTCTCTGCCCGAAAGCTGAAGATGGGTTGCCACTGGATCTTTCAGCAAGATAATGACCCTAAACCTATGGCCAAATCTACCCAGAAATGGTTCACCAGACAGAGTCAAGGTCCTCCCTTGGCCATCTCAGTCCCCAGACCTTAACCCCATCGAAAACCTGTGAGGTGAGCTGAAGAGGAGAATGCAGAGGAGAGTACCCAGGTTGCTGGATGATTTAGAGAGATTGTGCAAAGAGGAATGGTCGAAGATCCCTCTTTCTGTTTTCTTACATGTTGTGAAACATTATAGGAGAAGATTATGTGCTGTTTTGATTGCAAAGGGGGGTTTTACAAAGTATTAACATCAGGGGTGCTAATAATTGTGGAACACATGATTTTATGTAAAAAAATGTTTTCTTCATGTGGGATTTGTTTTCGACTGAAAAATGCACTTGAATTAAAGCCTGGATTTCACTCTTTTTGTTCATTGTGGTCCTATAATTTTTAGAAAGAAAAATGATTTTATTAGAAGCTAAAAAACACATCTTAACCAGAGGTGCCAATAATTATGGAGAGCACTGTACAGTATGTGTGTCGGGCAGCTTGTCAGTAAAGTAGGTACCAGCATTAGTCTAAAACATTGATTTCACAAGTGGTTCAATAAAATCCTGCTCTCTGTTTAGAATGGTTCCTTTTCTTCTTCTTTTTACCAAGGACTGTGCTTTGCCCTTGGGTCTGTGTGTGTCTGTTGTGCCATCATCAGACAGAATATGTGAGTTAAGTGTCACTTAAAAATCGTTCCTCCTTGCCAAGTGTGAACTGGTCTGGACTCCCTTGGTTCCCTTGTGTTGCACACAACAGCCTCACTATCAAGACTGGATGTCGGGCACATCTGTCTCCATAGACCAGCCCTCCAGTTATTTTATGAGGTCAGCATTTGTTCGGGAGACATACAGATGGAGAGAGAGAGAAAAAAAGAAAGCTTAAGTGAGTAGAGAGTGAGTAGAGAGAGAGAGAGAGAGAGAGGGAGAGAAAGATTGCTCATATGTATTCAATCAATAGACTCAAACCCATTTCCTGCCTCTTTCACACTTAACAATCAACAAAGAAACGTAATTTTCTTCTCTTTCCTTGAAAGATGTGCAACTCTCTAACTCCCACACGCATTTACTGTAATCACACACACATGCATTTTGACCTACATTAGTCTTTGTGCACCTGCAGAAACTTTTCTCTGGTGTTTTTCAGGGGCAAAATGTGTGTGTTTGAATCAATATACAGTGTTGGTGTTCGTGTGCATTCTCACATTCCCTCTGAATCCCTTCGGATTTTGTTACGCAAGTAGCCATTATATTTCTTCCTTTCTTCATCGCTCACTCGTCCCCACTTTCTGTTTCTCTCTCTCTCTCTCTCTCTCTCTTTTCTCTGCTATCTGTGTGATATGACTACCACGGAATGACTGGAGCAATAGAGAGCTTACCTGGAGAGTCCTTCGCCGCCAGAGAGGACTCTGGGTAGTGCTTTTGTCTACATCAAACGTTGATATTTCCCCGCTCTCTCCCCTCCCTCTCACGTTTTTATCCGTCTCTTGTTATTGGTGGCACCTCAGGGTTGCCTGTGACTAAGCTAGTTTGAGACAGAATGCCGCGGTCACAAAGACACGTACTGAAGCCTGGCAGATCACCGCTGCCTCACCCCTAGAATGAAGGAGGTGCAGAGGGAGGGAGGAAGGGAGGAGGGGAAGGAAGGAAGGATGAATGGCGCAAAATGCCATCGACACTGTTACCAATCTTAATCGTAACAGTATGGTATTACACACACACTTGGAAGTTAACGTCTTTGTTCGTGGTCAGCTGAGCATTTAGCATAAAGCATTCCTGTCCGTTTTACCGCACCTTGTAAAATACGCTCAATAAAATTATGTTGTTGGTCACATTCTCATAAAAGTTGTATTTATGCATGCGTGTCATCAGATGCATGAAATGTAATACATTCTTCATAGGCACAATACTTAAATCAACACATTGACGTTTTTTGTAGCCATATTACTCTATTTTGCTGGTCATTTACTGACCATTGTAAACAACAAATCCCCGAATGCCAGTAACCTGGAATGACAGTGAACATGACTCATCCAGCCTTTTGGCAGAGGCCCATCTGTGACTAAATAAGGGGGGCTGTTGTGAGAGTTTAGCTTGCAAATTCGTCCTTCTCATCAAGGGTTAGGAAAGTTTAGAGAGAAAATGTGTTGTTCTTTCCCTTGCACCATATCATTTCAGGGTGTCTTGAATCAATCCTCTGTCAGGTTTGCCCCTAGCCATTGTAAATTAAGTTTCCAGGTATATGCTGTCTTTGATATGACTCTTGTCCTATGTACTGCATATTTAAGTCCATGCAGAATGATTGCATCTTTGCATAATCCATTAGTAATATTCAGGTGCATGGTAAATTAACTGCAATATTGACATGATACATGCATGCATGTATGGATGATTTACATGTAATCATTGAGCAGACGCTTTTATTCAAAGCAACTTCCAAGAGCTTAACAAAAGTGCATCGGTCACTAATCATAACAACGAGATAGTCCCCAAACATTGCAGGTAGTCAGATTATGAAACATACATTGTGGGAAACCAAACAAGTGCCAAAGGGAAGAGCCATATGAGCATTCAGTTAAACAAGTTACAATTCGATAGTGTACATTTCAAATGTGCAATAGTGCACCTGTTGAAAAGCAAGTAAAAACAATAATATACCTCACAGTGAGTACTGAATGATTGAGTCTGATTTCTGGTCATCTGAAAATGTGAAATGGGCACATTTTGCTACCACGTGTGTCTGTCTGTTTGTATATCAACTAAAGCTGGGGTGTCCAAGCCTGGTCCACTGATCTGACAGTTTAAAATGTTTCCCTACTCTAGCACACCGGATTATAATGAAGGGTCATTCTCAGGCTTCCACAGAGATTGACAACAACCAATTCATTAGAGTTAGGTGTGCTGGGAAACATCTAAAACTGTCAAAACAGTGGCCCAAAAGTTTTGTTTGTGTGGTGACCCATTCATTAGAATCAGATGTGCTGGAGCAGGGAAACATCTTAAATTGTTAGAACAGTGGCCCTTGAGAACCAGGATTGGACATACCTGAACTACAGGGATCCACACAGAGGGAGACTGATATATCATCCAGAGAGAGCGGTCAAGGAGTTGTCAGGTTTAGAAGTAGAGGAAGTGAAAGGTGGAATGTCCCATGTGAGCAGGAAGAAAAAAAAATACATTTGAGTCAGATTATTCAATGGAAGTTACAGCCAGAATCCAGAATCCTTTGGGTACTTTGTGTTTTTCCACTCACCACTGAGAGTAAGCAACACACCCATACTTCAACACACAAACACACACGAGCGCACACATGCAAACCCAAACTGACAGGGCCATTGAGGGGAGTCCCTGAAGGGAGTGATACAGTGCCCACTGGGCATCGTTTCAGAGAGGGCTGTCATTTGTGTGACATGAAGACATGAAGAAGCTGTGAAATATAAATTCGTACTACATGCGAGTACAAAAAAGATACAAATCACCACTGCTTTTAAATACACGTCGCTCCGCAATCTTTTAACTTATCTTAACTTAACTTACCCTGGATGCCAAGTCACTTGTCGTTGTGCCACGCAGATTAGCCAGCAAGTTCAAAACAACGCTGCCCAATGTTGTAGTGGTCCTCCATCAAGAACGATGACAGCGCTGCAGAGACACGATGGGGCCACTCAGCCATGAAAGTAGCTATCACTTTCAAAGACTACTGAGGTAAACACAAACTGGCAAGACGCCTCTTCTCTGATCCGACGCCAAGCGCGTGTGCGCGAGCGTGTGCACGCTGTATCAACTCCTCATAGCTGATTGGAAGGAGAACGGCACTGATTTGCATATTAAAACGAGGATGGTTTCAATCCCCTGACAAAGATCACAAGCATTATTTATTGTGTCTAAATCGAGTAAGCAGTGGAGAATCGTGTCAGTGAGCAGCCCAGGCCACAATAAAACCCTGTTTGAAGTCTCAAATCCATGATGGCCCGCAGATTTGATAAGCTAAAGGTCATTGGAGATGAGCGGGCTTACAGTAGAGATAGGATATGCAAATAGACGCACAAAAACACAGACTCAAAATAGCGCGTGTGCAAACAAGCGCAGACGCGCGGTCATCCCTGCATATGCGGGCACTAAAGCATAGAATGAAAGCAATGGATCCTAACAGTGTAACGGACGCATCAAACAGAAGAAGAAATGGCTTTGGAAGCTGAAAAGATTCCACTGTGTTAAACAAGTTCCTCTCCCCCCCCCCTCTCGCTCTCTCTCTCTCTCTTTCTCTCTCTCTCTCTCTCTCTCACACTCTCCCTCCACCTTTTCCCCTGTATCTGTTTCCCTGTGAAGTTTGAGCTGTGGGTGGAGTTGGCATGGGCCGGCCTTTATCTCTGCTTCCGTTCAGATAGAACATTTAGCATTTGTGTCTTGAGTGGGATAAATCAAGGATTTCTCATCATGTACTTATGCTAATAACTATCACTAGATTAGCTTTTGTTGTACTATCTGTTCATGTCTTGTATTTAATCAGGTAATCGTATGTGTTCCTGCTCTAACGTATGTGGCGCTGTGATGACAGGCAAGGGTCTGTGATGTTGGGTTCACCTGAATAACAAGTGGCTGGTGGCTGGATGTTAGTTGTGATGTGATGTTGAGGTGTTTGTCAAACTCTCTATGTAATCCACATTTACTAGTTTACCAGACGCTCCTATCGAGAGCAAGGGACAGGGGTCTTGTACAGGGACATTCCCCCTGAGGCAAGTAGGGTGAAGTGCCTTGCGTCATGTTGACGCAGGCAGGGTTTGAACCAGGGACCTTCTGATTACTAACCTGACACCCTAACCCACTGCACCACATGACTCCATGGAACAATTGAGAAAGAGAATAAGACAGAGAGAGAGGGAGGGAGAGAGAGAGAGAGCGTGAATGAAGATGCGTGAGATTTATAGAAACAGAATCAAATGGAGCGCTGCGGGAGCGAGACAGAAACCCCTTCAGGAGAGAAAGGGACACAGGGACGGAGGGAGGGCGACGCAGAAAGAGAAAGCGAGAGATGAGGAGCAGAAGGAAGAGATAGACAGAGAGAAGGAGAGAGCAACGAGGGAAGGGAGAGATGAAGTGAGAGGGATGACGATGGACAGAGAGAGAACCAGAGCCCTGGTCCTGGGGTAGCAGAGTGGTCTGTCAGACATAGAGGGTAAATTTGCATCAAGCCTCCTGTCAGACGTCCACCGCCAGCGGGACCTCCCGCCCGTCGCTAATAGAAACGCTTCAAGGTGGCATTGGTGCTGCCCACTCCCTGCCATCCCTCAGAGAAGACAATACAACCTGACAGGCTGTTAGACACACACACACACGGGGATGCATACAAACACAATCAAAAAGATTTTAAGCATGCAAACTGCGGCGCAGGGCCATGGATGAACCAAACAGGCAAAGGAGCCATGGAACACAGACAAGCAGGAGACACACGCTTCCTCTGGACAAGAGGGATGAGCAGGATGATATCTGACATGGAGACAGGGAACAGGTAGAGGACAAGGCAGGGGACAGCGAAGGACAACAGTTGGGGGGAAGGCCAGAAGACAGAGCGAGGAAGAGAGGGAAAAGGGGGGTGGGGGGGGGGGTGTTGGAAAGGTAAAGAGGATTAATGAATGCATGGGACGTCCTCATAGAAGACGCGCTGACCTTCTCTCTCCTTTCCCCTACATCTGTCCCCCCCACCTCCCCCCCCTCACCAACGATGTTTAACCTCTCATTTCTCATTTCACTGTCGAAGCTTTAATTAAAAGCCTCTGGTCGCATGGCCGTGAGGGTTGGAACTCTGTGTGTGTGTGTGTGTGCACGCTTGTCTGAGCGTGCATGTCCTCATATCTCACCGCGTTGACAATCAGCCTTGTCATCAGCGCCCGCGGAGGAAGGTACTGACAGAACGATTTCGGAGAGGCATCGAAATCATTTGTCACCTTCATGCAAATCGAAACACACAACACTTGGTGTGTATTTACAGACGCCGATGAAGTTGTCATAATTGTCTGTCGGAAGAAGGTCACGGGTGGTGGTTTATGAGGGTGGCTATGTCTGTACCGCATGTGCAGACGAACACTGGAAGTCAAAACGGATGCTCATCTTGGACGCCGACACAATAACAACAACAGCGAACCCGACCCTGACCTGGCGAGGTCTGCTTTTTAAGGCGTAAATACCGTAATTTCCGGACTATAAAGCACACCTAAATATAAGCCGCACCACCTAAAATGTAAAATAAATATATATTTTGTCACATATAAGCCTCACTGGACTATATGCCGCTGATATCCAGGTTGAGAAATAAGATATTTACATAGAAAAATTTTGTACTGTAAGTGTTTATTCGTATACCTGAAATAATTGTTTCTGAACAGTGCCTTTAACGCGGCAGTAAAAGTGCTGATCAAACAAAACAGAAAAGTTTGCGATAGTTGTATTCATCTTCCTCCTGTGCACTAAAGCCAAGTTCCTTTATATTCCTTCCTTCTGCGTACTGAAACCACTGAACACAAAACCACTGTCACTTTTTATTTCTCTTATTGGTTTCTCACAATATATTTCATAATCTGTAAACCCACTATGCTTGGGGACTATAACGCTGCTACGATCAGTGACCGATGCTCTTTTGTAAAGCTCTCTCTTGGAAGGCGCTTTGGATACAAGCGTCTGCTAAATGAATAAATGGAAATGTAATGCGCAACTGCGCAACTATTAAAGTCGGTTCATTCTCCCTTGCGCTGAAGCCACAAGTCACGTATTCATCTTCCTGATGAATGAAGAAAAATGTATAGAAAAGCCGCATCTCTGTATTAGCCGCATGGTTCAAAATGTGGGGAAAAAGTAGCGCCTTATAGTCCGGAAAATACGGTAGTGAGTAATTGTTTATGTCGGTTGCAGATGCACTATTTCAGACTCTTTTCTTCCTGATGAATTATGTAAAGAAAGTTGACCCTTATGAAGTTTCTGAAAGTTGACTTGCACACCGACATTATCTGGCATTGCAGGCCTGTCCTCTAGTGTATTGAATAAATCATATGCCCCAAACCACAAAAAACACAACAAGAACACGCTACGATTGCGCATGCATACACATTTGATAAACACACATTTGCTCACAAAAAATTTTGTACACACATCCGCATACACAAATTTCACACAAACATCCACACACACTGGCATTGCCTCTGTCCCATGGCATAGCACATAAATCTTCCCTAATAACAGCGGTGACATTTCAGCAACAATAGGGATAACACACAGCCTCTGTTTAATGGTCTTCATGCCAGGACACACACACACATAAACACACAAACACACACAGACACAAACATGCATACACAGACACACATATGCACACACAGACACACACACGCCCACTCAGACACACACGTGCACACTCCCCAAAGAATCCAACCAGATTTATATGCAAAGACTCAACGTCAACATTGCTTTGACATTCATACAGAGTGAGAAACTATGCAGATCCAGCATGGCCTTGCACTTCCACCTCCAACATCAACCTCCAACATCCAGTAAAAGTATACCAGGACCCCATTTGTGGACTTCAGCTCTGCCCTCGATACTCTGCTCTGCTACAGGACAAGCTCTCAGCTGAATTTGATTCCAATTTTGATGTTGTCTAGTATAGAGCTCCTATAGAGCTAAGAAGTTTGGGGTGGTTTACCTGGCCCCTTGCCTACTAATGGCGCTTTTCCACCGCATGGTATCAGCTCGACTCGGCTCGCATTTTTGGCGTTTCCACCGCAGTTCCATGGTACCTGGTACCTGGTAGCGGGTACTTTTTTAGTACCTTCTCGCTCTAGGTACCAAGCGAGCTGAGTCAAGCTAAAAGGTGACGTCGGCAGACGGCCGGCCATTGATTGGCCAGAAAGTGTGACGAAGTCACGAGAGCGACATAAAGCAACAGCGCCGCAGCTAATACTTATTACTATCAGATACAGTCCATTACACCAACAGTCTACAAGCTTTTTAAAAGTCAGATAATTTACAAAAGACTAGTTCGTCAACATGGCTAAAATTAATAATAGGGTTATAGGTGGGTTCTGTCCACTTGTGGGTTGTGTTGGTGTTATTTACGTCGCGTACAAAAATGCGTCACAGCCTACGTCACGCCCCTTTCGCCGACTACCAGGAGGTACTATTTGCGGTACTATTTGTGGTGGAAAACCACCCGTGTTACTACCAAACCGAGTCGAGTCGTGCTACATTTGCGGTGGAAAAGCGCCATAACAAATACCCCTGTAGGCATGGTTGATTCATTCAATACTGTACTGACTTACAAATGAAAGTTTTGGGAGAAAAAAAAACAACAGCACTGTACTACTGGAGTTCTTTGGTTTAAGGCAGGGGTGTGCAAATATGGTCCTTGTTGGGCCACTATCCTGACAGGTTTTTATGTTTCCCTGTTCCAGCACACCTTGATAACGGGTCGTTATCAAGCTCTGTGGAAGCCTCATAATGAACACTCTTTAGAATCAGGTATGCTACAGCAGGGAAACATTTAAATCTGTCAAAATAGTGGTCCTCCTGGGACCAGGATTGAAACACCCCCTGGTTTAAGGTGTCATCATTTTTTCATGTACGTCACAAACTGGATGAATGCAGATGACTCAATCATTGTGGCTCTTCTTCAACCCAGAAGAAAGCTCACTGCTTATGGCCAAATTAGATTAGTTCCCTCTCCCCGCCCCCTCAACATAGGAGATCTCTTAGTCATCGGTCCAAACTTGTATTTGGTAGTGTATGTGTGTGTGTGCTTAGTTTTAGTTCATTGACACTGAATCAGATGAAGCACTTTAATTTTGTTGTCCTGCTGTTCGAACCAGCTCGAACCACCACTTCACCATACTTGCTTCGAGGGAATGTCCCTGTACTTGCTTTAAGTCGCTTCTGGATAAGCGCGTCTGCTAAATGACAAATGTAAAATGCAAACGTGAAATGCTGTTCAATGACAATACTATTCTAGCTTACCTTCCTATTAGTGAAAGTTACTGGGTCAGAGACGGCACCCCTTGAAGCATTTATTTTCCCACGCCCGTGCCTCCCAACGTCCTCTCTGCCTAAAAGGATACATGATATCAAGTTCTGGAACGCTCCAGGGACTCAGTTCTCCAAGTCTATTACTGGGACTCTTGAATGATTTAGCCGTGCAGGTATAATATTAGCCTCCCCAAGGAAATATGAATTATAGATTGTGTTGTGTCTGTTGAAACAGAGGGGAAAGCCGTAGTTTGGGCAACGCTTTAAGCTTCTCATCGCTTAAGATCTATTCAGCTTACCTAATGTGATTCACGTACATGCGCGCACACACAGACATTCACACAGACAAATACACACAAACACACACTCAAACAGACACTTGCAGAGCCAAAGACACACATGGCATGCACCCACAAACCTAAACACATGCAAACACAGTGTACATGTACACACAAGAATTGTGTTTTTTCGTACACACATTATGATAGAACAGTCAGGATGCCATAGTAATACAAATGATTTATTCATACCAAAAATACTTATCTTCCTGACCAGGTATGTCAGATGACAACAAACACAAGTTCAACGAAGTGGCGGTAATCATGACACATACACAGTCATATATTTACATTTATTAATTTAGCTTTGTATTTAGAAAGTTCGAACCCTGTGGCAACATGACGTTGTGTCCTTGGGCAAGGCACTTCACCCTACTTACCTTGGGGGAATGTTCCTGTAATTGCTTTAAGTTGCTCTGGATAAGAGCATCTACTAAATGCATACATTAAAATGGTTCTTACAGAGTTAATACATTCATCTGTCCTTAAAATAAACGATCCCCCCCATAGCTTTGAACATCTTGACCTTGACTTAATTGTTTCTCTTTCTTGCTTAACCTACATATGTAGAAACATACCTTACAATCCAAACCACAGTAAAAACACATTCATTTAACACACAGACTACAATTTGATCAAAGCTAGTGTGTACAATTCATGTGCCTTTTTGAATTACACTGAAGAGTCATGCACACATACCATCTGCCATTGTGGCTGATTGTCACCATGGCTCCCAAACTCCCACAGCCTGCTAAACAGGGACCCAAACATATTCAGAATGTTTGTCACATCATTTTATACTGATTGAAATTCCACCCCAAAACTCTAAAAGACATGAAGATGGATTAGGGCCAATTTTGAATCGTAGCAATATGAGCCAATATCATTCTAGTTTTTCTCCTTTTTATCCTCTCATCATGCACCTAGCTCACGCGTGTCGTCTCCCTATAGTCCTCCACTCCCCTGTCTCGTGTCCGTACTCTATGTCTCTCTTTAACTCCTCCTTCCCTAACCTATGTCCTCTCCCCAATCTAACCCCCTCCTCACCCCATCTTCCTTCCCCTGTCAATGTGTCAAACTGAAGACATATGACTTGCCTTGAGGAAGATTTGCCTGCGTTTTAAATAGAACCTGAAGCTTCACCAGTCGTTCTCCTTTCTTCTCCACGTCTTTGCTCTTTCGTCTCTGACTCTCTCTTATTTTTACTTGCTCCCCCTTTCTTCCATTAGCAATGTCACAAATTTAGGATGCTGTTGGTTATTAGTGAGCATGCAGGCAGACGATGTTCAACGAGTTCAAAACACTCAAACTGTTCAAACTGTCCCCTTCTTCGCCACCCTCTTCCCCCCCGGACCCCATCTCCGTGCTCATCCCTCGCTCCGCCTCTCAAGGGGTCTCTCTTAACGCCACGCAGACTGTAATTTCCCTTAATTCATCTTAATCTGTCTCGCTCTCACTCGGTCTCTCTCGTTCACTCTTTTCTTGGCTCGTGATTGCCACCGCTCTCTTTCCATCAGAGTCGGGGGAGGAGACAGTATTGGTGGTGGTGGTGGCGGCGGGGGGATGCACAAAAGCGGCGCACACGCTCAGACTTGCGTTTTCCATGCGTTGCCCCGGCCTGGCAGCTCCCCCATAATTACAGCTATTGATGAGAAGCCGAAAGCACTTAGGCATAATGACTGTTCTCCGCCAAGCAACAGCTGTTGGTACGGCAATGCCAGAATTTCACAACACGTTTTTGCGGAACCCCCAGAAAAGAAAGATGGCAAAGAAGAGAGAGATAGAAAGAGAGAGAATAAGAGAGAGAGAGAGAGAGAGAGAGAGAGAGAGAGAGAGAGAGGGAGATAAAGGACAAGAGAGGGAGAGAGCGAAGGAATATGAATTACTTCCACCCTCACATGCAGTCGTTTATGATGTTAAAAATGACTTTTCAGCTGCTCTGCATCTCTTCCACCGTTAACATGTTCTTCTGTTCAAACTAGAGGGAAGGAGAGTGGAAAAGAGCAAAGAGAGGCCTGGAGATGTACAAGTATACAAGTTGCAAGTTGGAGAGAATCCAGTCTCTGATAAAGACATGTTAAGAGTAAAGCTCAACGTGTTGGTGCGTGTTTGCTGTGTGTGCATGTGTGTTGGTGTACACAAGTATGTACTCATCCACAAATAAAGACACACAGACATTTGTAAAGCTGTACAAACAAACACACACACGCACACCAAATTATACAACTATATATGTGGTTTCAATTGAACATGACAAGGATCAATGTAAATCCATTAGCACCGAGACACACAATAACCCACGCACAAACTAATACACAAAGAGCTCTTTACTCAGTAACTGAATGCATTATCAATGGGCGGTAACAGATATGTCAAGGATCTAAGTGAGCTAGATTTGATTCCCAAGTAGCCATGATGCTCACTCTCATCACTCACCAACCCCATTAATGTCCTAGCAACAGTCTTTAGAGACACTTGGACAGGACATGCTATTCACTTCAAAGAAAGCCTTCCTTGAATAACGTTGACTTCAAACGGGAGCAGTGTTGACGGGAGCACTGAGACATGCTTTAAAATGCAATGATTTTAAATTGGACCTTTTTCTAAAGTGTATTAGCTTCAAATGGACCATTCCTTTAAAAAGGTGTCAAGCAGTGGATCCAGTTATCCAGTGTGGAAGTTGACTGCAGACCCAAACAAGTTGTCAAGCACACAACTCCATACACACACACTTACCGTAAATCTGTTTGCCACAAACATGCAGAGATACTTCACAGCCCTCCTCTGACTCTGTCAATCGGTTTGCTTGTCCATCTACCGTAGATGAAGACCGGTGAGTCAAACAAAGTACCGTAGAGGGCCGGACGGACCGATCAATCAGCTCGACTGGCCTTCATCCCAGTAGGGGGCGGGCCCTGCCGATTTATGTGTGTTTGTGTGAAGAACAGAGAGAAAACAACAAGTAGAAAGTGAGGGAGAGAGCGAGAGATATCTATGAGAAATATCCATGGCAAATTAGCAGCATAGTGGGGTAGATGTTTGACAGGATGTCTTCAAACAGTAAGGGCCAGCCACCCTCCCAAAGCCATCTCTCTCCGTCTCGCTCTTTCTCTCTCTTCTCCTGCCTATATACAATTTTAAATCCTTCTCACTCAGGGCTGTAGGATTACAGGAAGATGCAGATGCTGAGCGACACTTTGGGAAACGTTGCTCATACATTATGCTGATGTCCCTCAGGGGTATAAAGGCAGGACGCACATACACGCACGTGTACGCACACGTTTGTGTGCACACATACACACGCATAAGCATGTCAGACGTGCACACACACCCACACATGTGGGGTTGGACGGTATTCACTCATGCAGTAGCACATAAACCAACGCAGGGACTGCACACGCGCGCGCACTGCTCCATTTAGAAGGCGAACTCTTCGGTCGCAGGCAGACAATCCTAGGGCCTCGTGTCCGTTCGACTGCTGCAGATGGAATGTGACAGAGGCAGGGTCACTGGCATCCTTAAAACCCAGGGAGGAAAAAAAAAACGCTTGCAATTACTGTCAGTTTGTGGGGTGACTTAGACGCCAACCGCAGGGCCTCATAGTTAGCTTCAGAAGCTGCCGTTCCATTCAGCATGAGCCTGCGTGTGCCGTTTTGTGCGTGCGTGTGAGGACATGCCCTGTCCGTGTGTGTTTCTACCATAAGTGTGCATGTGTGTTTGTTTGTGTTCCAGATGCTTAAGACTATTCCCCGGGACAAGCCCAGGGAATGGAACATCGTCGCTGGGATTAAGAGGGACGGACGAGATGATGTTTTAGTAGACAGATTACACAGACAGAAGGGTCAGCGTGTTGATGTTTTGGAGAGAAATCTGTGTGTGCGGTGTGTGTGTATGTGAGTATCTGTGTGTGTGTTCAACAGTGGGTGCGTGTTTGTGTTTGGGGTGTAAATGAAAATAAAGTGAGAGGTGAGGAGGTGGTTTCTGACTCTTAGGCTGGGGTGTCTAGAGTATTGGTTTTTTATTTCCCCTGGTAGCAAAACATATTAGGACTACATCCTCTCCATTCTACACACACATAAAATACACACAGGTAAGCACCCACTTTGAAACAGACGCACATGCACAACCACTCTCACACAGATGCCAATGACCCACCTGGATTCACAAACTGTCCAATCCTACAGTGAACAGGGATTCACATGTGATGAATCACCTACGATAGTGAAACCAATTTAAGGGAATCAACTAAAAATCCTTCCAGATGATTCTTGAGGTTATCTGAGCTTTGGGAATCTCATCAGTGAAAGAGAAAATGAGAAACTGAGCAAATTCTACGAGATTTCCGCATTGTGCGCCCATAATGGTAATGCCTATGCTTCTCTGCTAAAGCTGCTTTTATTTTATCCTGGATCCTCCAAATCCAACCAAGCAGAAAAGACGGGCGGGAAATCTGACAGGAAGATGGGAGCGAAACCCTTGGAATTCTGTCGACTACAAGTGTGTGTTGAATTTTCCTGGTCTGAAGCGCATGGTGGAATATGACGCGAACGAGGGCTGAAAGACTGTGTGTTTGTTTGAGTGGCTGTACCTGTCTTCAAGATGTGGCCTTTTGTTGACGAGAAGTATCATCCGGTTGATTTCTCTGTCTTTACAGCACTTATTCCAAACACTGGAATTTATCTAATAGTCACCGTGGGAAGAATAATATTACGGGCTGGTTGATTTGCAAAGGTTTAATGTTAAAGTCAGGTTTTACATATCCTATCTGGTCACGCACACATTCACATTCTCAACGGGAATGTGCACACACATGGTCAGTTTTTTTTGGAGGGGGGTTGCATGAGTGTGTGTACATGAGATTACTTGCATGCGTCACAAACACACAGATATACACACACACAGCTCCCCATGGTGAAAAGCAACACCCACAGAATGTCACCTAGGTTAAAAGCGTAATGGCAGCTTGTCCCTTCGGGATTAATGAGCCATGAAGAAAGGAGATGAAGACACACATCATTAATAGATGTGCACACACACCGACACAGATTTGAGAGCATCATTAGAGGATCATACAGGCCTGTAGATGTAAGTTACAGGTATTAAGTGATCTATTTCCTGTTCTCCTCATCCCAAAACAATGCATCGATGTTAAGACATAACCAGACACAAGTTCGAGAAGCACAGAAAAGGACTTACAGTTTTTTTTGATTGCTTAAGCACGATTTTCAAAACAGGGCCCCTGTTGTCAAAACACTACACACAATTAACACAACCACACCCACAACTAGCAAAACACTACAGATCCTTTGCAAAACTAAACACTCTTGTAAAAACTATACACTTCTTTTGAAAAACCACACTTTGTTACCATATGAAACACACATTACTTCACATTACTATACCTTGTTTGCACGAGTTACACTCTGCTGTGATAAACCTAAAACACTTTTAGCGTTTCTACTTCCCTAAGATTAGAGTAGGCTACTATGAACAAAGTACAAATGTAATCTAAATTCACCAAACAAGACCAATGTTGCAGACTGAAGACACTCATTCTCAACATGCCCAAAATGTTGACGTGGAGATTCATAATACTGTAACAAAATGTAATTTTACGCCTCATCCACGTAAATGAACTCATGCTGGATCTCCTCTCCACCCCCTGAAAAACAGTGGCAGGCAAAATTGTTCAGTGTAGATCTAGTATACATATTACAAGACAGTATGCAAGATCACACTGCTAAAGTCAATACATACCTCTGCATAATCATGCCACAGTAGCTTCACCCTTTCCGAATTGTGCTCGAAATGCACTTGATAAATTTACTTCATTTGAACATTTTTTTTTTTTTAGCAGACGCTTTTATCCAAAGCGATTTACAGTAAGTACAGGGACATTCTCCCTGAAGTAGGGCCCAAGGACACAACGTCATATAGCCACAGCCAGGGCTTGATCTCACAACCTTCCGATCATGAGGCCAACGCCTTAACCCGTTGAGCCATCTGACGCCCTGGTTAACAGCGTGGTCAAACAGTGTTGCATGGATCTCACTTGTCAGATTCGGTCCTCTTTGAGCACCTTCTTGTCTTCCTCTACCTCTACCTCCAGCACGGCCTCCATCTCTTCCTCTGTTGATTCTCCTTGTTCTCCTCCTCTTTCTCCTCTTTCTCGTCCTCCTTGTTCTCCTCCTCGTTTTACTCTTTGTCTAACTTTTTCCATTGTGCTTGAAGACCGATGAACTCACCTGCTGCTTTTTATGGTGTTTATACACCTGATTGGTGTGTCTACAATTAAGCAAACAAGTGTTTGCACACCTGATGACTGTGTTGAACCAATTGGTTGGACGGTGTGGTAATTTGACAGTCAGTGCTTTGGTATTGCAATGAAGCAACTTAATGATAGATTTTTGTGTGTATGTATGTTAAGTGTGTTTAGTGTTTTGCAAATCACTGTGTGTAGAGTTTTGCAACAAGTGTGAAGTTGACAATGTGCTTATAGTTGTGCAAATATGGGCTGATGTTTTGCTTCTTGGGTGTAAGGTTTTGCTAATAGTGTACTACTTTTAATTTTAGTGTTTATGCAATCAAAAAAAACTGTAAAACTTGTCTTGGATATCAGACAAGAGACTTGTGAATAATGCAAGCCGCTACCGGGTGTAATATTCATAGTATTTTTGAACATACTGATTTTAATGGGATACAGAATTTTTAAGGAATTCCAGTATAACTGGATGCATAAACCCATTTGGTGATGTATTTGGGGAATTTAGTTGATCTTGTTACAGCTAGCTAATTATGAGCTATTTTAACAAAGATTGCGTGTCTGCTTTTTAATTATTTTAGACAGTGCATGCAAAACAATACACTGAGATAATAGCGTCCTTTAGATTTCATTACACTGAAGACAATCACTTTGGTTTGATTTCATTTAACATATTTTTTTTCGCATTTTGCCCGATAATGATGGATAAATGATGAATGATGAATTTTCTTATTGCCAAGCGCTTGAATCATTTGTTACACTCCATGTGACACCACTCAGAACACAAACATCTCTAGTTCTTGTTGAACTTCTAATTCTTAAATCATGATTTGTTAATATGGAGTTGGTTACCACTTTTTAGACAGTTACAGTACCTTCACTTTTCTGGGATGGGTTTCAGACCCTGGAACATAGAAGCAGGACTTACTTCCGTTTCAGCCGCAAGAAGATTAGGGAGGCTGAGCGCTAGTTGGGTGATTCAACCTGGCTTGCAGATGGTGTCAGAATGCCTATCTCAAATATGATTATGATGTTTAGGTATGAGATCTGTGCAGGCCAGTCCAGTGTTTCCTAACATACATTTCTGGGTGGACCTCATATTGTGCATGGGAGCATAATCAAGCTTAAACAGTAATACACACCAATGTGAAGGTTTGGGTTGGCCCTAGTTTTGAATCATTACTTCGTCTTTAGAGATCTGCAAACAACGTTAATTAGCAGGAAATGCACTTTAGAAAAAATGCTGTTGTTAAACCCAATTAGATACCCAAGTAGATAACTGGAAGTCAATTTTCAGTTACTGGGGCTTGTTTACATCGCTCTGGATTAGTACCATATATTTATTGACAGGGTCATCTATTTACAGGAAGAAAAGGCTGCCAAATCTTTCCAATAACTGTTTACTCACAAATATATTTCATAGATAGGAGTGCATCGCTTTTCTAGGAACGAGGGTGATAATAACCTGGTGTGTAGTAGAGGGAATCACTGTGATCTGGCTTGGCATCAGCTTCAATCAGGCCAGTTGACAGACTCTCTGGGGCCCCGGGCAAGGCAGTTTCACAGGTGCCCCTCCACAACCCCACCCCACATACAATGTTCTAAACGCTTAAAAATACAGCACTCGCACTTTACCATTTTTACTTACAACATTACATATAGAAATCACGATTTCAAAAACAATATTTTCTTCCGACTCCACAGCAAATTTAACCCCCACTGTCACCTCTTGATTTCTTTTTAAAAACTTAATCATATACATTTAGTCATTTAGCAGACGTTTTAATCCAAAGCGACATACAAGAGAGAGCTTTACAAAAGAGCATTGGTCAATAAGCATAGCAACGTGATAGACCCCAAACATAGCAGGTTTATAGATTATGAAACATACATTATAGCTATAACAGCTTTTAGCCGAACAAATTACAAATTTAAGGTGTCTCCGACGAACAGTAGTCTACCTATGAGATGCAAACAATAAAGCAACATTGACATATAGTCTTTCTCCTCTTTTTCTCTTTTCATTTTGCATTTGCGCACCCGATTTTTGACGAATAGCCATTTTTGGCTACTTTCATCAAGTTCCATCTACAGTGAAATCTGTTTAGTGCTGCTGCAATTGGCAGCTTTTTTAAGAACGCGGGGGATGGGAGGTGCGACATATAGTAAAATATTGAGATTTGCTACATCTTGTATTTCGGTTTTGTGAAGGAATTATATCCATACAATGGCAAAGCTGCTACAACTATCTCAATCACACAAATTGTATGACTAATACCAATCACACAACACGTAATCAAACACATGAAATGTATAATGTTATACTAATCACATATACTATGTTATGAATTTAACATGAATCTAGATAACAGGATGACTCTGGGTCTACGTAGTCTGAAAATATGTGTCCTTGGTCTACTGATCAGTCAAAATGTAAGATAATGTTTGCCTTATTAATTCCACACCGTTTGAAGTAAGTTGGGTTTTTGTGAGGTATGATTAGGCCTTGGTCGCTGATGAAGTCGAAGGTCAAAATAGCCAAAGTGTATTATTCCATGCAATCTTTAATGAGGAAAGTGAAAAGCAGCAACCAGGTCCTGTGGAAAACCTTATCTATGACTTTATATGGCCTTGTCATATTGAAATACAATTTGCTTTTGTGTTGTCCTGTATTCACTGTCTTATTAGTCCTTTCTTTGAGTGAAACATAATTTGGATGTGTGAGAAAAGAATGCTGAAAGCCAGTACACTGATTTGGGAGGCCTAAACATTGTAATCACAACAGAGCATTCAGCTCACAGGAAGTAAGTGTCAAGCTCAAGAGATAAGGTGGTACATGGAGCAGCAAGATGTACACTTTTCTCCTCTTGGACTGCCAGATTGGCCGGTCTGCCCATCTTCAGCTCTTCGCTCTCTGTCTTGCCCCACCCTGTATCCTGACTTCACCCACCCCGTATCAGGCTCCACAAACCCCCATTCCCCCCTGCCAATAAACACCAGCCCTGACCTCTGAACCCCACCATCCATACATCCTCAGGACCCTAGAGAAGACTCCCCGTTGGAGACATAAATTAAAGCATTCCTGTAACGGGAGAGATCTTGTACTTGGACAAACCATCTTCAGATCATTGACATTCACACCATATCCTTGCTCTCTCCCTACACAGTACATACAGTAAGACTGCAGATCTGATGACACTGGGATACCTGGTAGATAGTGCATCACCTGGGCCGTTTATCAGGCGTCTGTCACACTAAAGGGTCACAGGTCCTTATCTTACATTAAATCTTACATTTACTGTACATTCATTTAGCAGACGTTTTAATCCGAAGTGACTTCCAAGAGGGAGTTTTACAAAAGAGCAAAGGTCACTGATCATAACAATGAGATAGCCCTAAACATTGTGGATAGCCAGAACATGAAGCATACATTGTGGGAAACCAAACAAGTACCAAAGGGAAGACTAAGACAAGAGCATTCGGTTAACAAGGGAGACTTTCTATACCTTTACGGCGCACATGGGATACTATTGCCGTCCGTCATGGCAGAGTGGGCGTTCCTCTGACGAGCGTGACGACACGTGCAAAGGGTCAATAGCTACTGTCAAGAGCGAGAGAGAGAGAGAATGCTACGAAAAGCAACGAATGTGTGGCGCAGTCGGTTGGGGTGGCGGGCTAGTAATCAGAAGGCACCCGGTTTGAACCCCGGTTTAAACCCCGGCTGTGTCAACATGGCGTTGTGTCCTTGGGCAAGGCACTTCACCCTATTTGTCTCAGGGGGAACGTCCCTGAACTTGATGTTAGTCGCTCTGAATAAGAGCGTCTGTCAAATGTCAAATTAAAAAAAGAAGTGATGGTTTGCCTGCTGGATCTCTGCCTGCTTCCTAGTACCTCTTTGCTCCCTCCTCCTACCTCCTGTCTCACACAATTCTCCACTCTCCTCTCAAATGCACGTCCTCTCATCCTTCTCTTCACCTTCCCTCTCTCTCTTCCCTCTCTCCTTATCCTCCCTCCTGTCTTCCTGCTCCCTCTTGTCTTCCTCCCAGGAGGACAGTAGAAGGTGACATGCATGAATGTTCAGGACCACTAATAAAGCTACAACGACCCCATCAACTCACATCACCTTTCATCTGACCTCTTAGAGAATTGTGAATTCACACACAACCACACACACATACACACACATGTACACACAAATGTCAAACGTGAACAGGAAACCTGAACTTCCTTTTCGTGTACCAAAGCGAACCAGTACTGACAACAGCACATTTGTTATTACAAGGCAAACAAGATGAAGACCGCACGAAAGGTAATTGTTTGTGATAGAAAGTAAAACATGTCTTACTATTGTGTTAGTATTGACCCTATTGATGGAGCTAGTTCATTAGACTGGTCCCACCTCATTTAGTTTCATTTGTAGAGTCTGGGCTCTACCCATTGACAAGCGTTAACTTCCTTGAAGGTGGGTTCTCTGTTGAAGTTTAAAACTATAGGCTCTGCTTAGAGCCACTCTGGGTCTGCCATAGCCAATCGCTAGTGTTCACCTTAGCCAACTTCTGGATTTTCAAGCTTAGCTCACGTCTTTGCCCCACCACCATTACTCAACTTCAAATCAAACTAGCGATCAACGTAATCGGTCTCAGTCACTCGCTTTGTTTGACGATTGTGGTGTGTGTAGGCTGGGGGTTGGGCCTTGGGCTCTCTGTGCTCTGTTTGCAGGCATGGGTGTAGTTTGCAGGGCAGCTGACTGCGCACACCTGAATCTGATCATCATCGTCCCAAGCAGTATTTAGAGGCTGGCCTCCGGCATACCCACTGTCGGATTGTACGCCAGTCAGCTACCCCAGTGCTTCTGTGTTGTTTTATGTTTGTTTTCCCCATCTGCTACGGGCGCTTTGATTTTCCCAGCCTAGTGGCCACAGTGTTTTTGTTTTCTAATAAACCCTGGCTTGCACTCAACTGCCTCTACGGACTGCTACATTTACATTACATGTATTTATTTAGCAGACGCTTTTATCCAAAGCGATTTACAAGAGATAGCTTTACAAAAGGGCATCGGTCACTGAGCATAGCGACGCAACCGGACAAGCCACCCTGCCACCGCTTCGCGGATCCAGCTCCACACACCACAATTGTACCTCCAAAACATTGAGTGGAGAAAACCTGATACCGCAGCTCCAGATGTAGTACAGAAACAAAATGAAAATTTAGAGGCTAAAGGCTGGCTTCCAATTCAGGCTTCCAGGCTGGCTTCCAATTCACCACATCATACTTGAATGCTGTGCGTGCACAATAAATCTATAGGACCCTCTTCCAACTAATCTCAAATCAATGCAATTCAACAAGCTGACAAGATGGTACGCACAAGGTTGGTGTGTGTTTGTGTGCGTGTAAGTGTATGTAAGAAAAAGAGAGATGAGAGAAACATAAAATTCTAGGCAAAACAAGTTCCTCACATATTTCTATGAATTATGCGCACGCATGTGTGTTTTCGCTGAAGCTATGCTTGGAGGGAGGATATTAAGGTCTATTGGACTGTGGTCTGTTATCCCCTCTAAACTAATCCGACCTAACAAGACCAGCTTACCAGGCACTGGGTTGACAACACGCTGAAATTTCCCCAGTGTATCCGCATGTGTGAGGAGTTGTTGACAAAGAGTGTGTCTTTTTGTGTTTGTTTGTCTGCGTGGCTCTGGATGTACAGTGTGTTTTCGTGTTTTTGGGTGTGCAAGTGTTTGTGAGTCAGCGTTTTTCTGTGTGAGCGTGTTCATGTGCATCTGTGTGTTTTTTTTTGAGAGCGGTGAAGTTGTGGAGGGATAATCTGTGATTAGTTTTGGGAGCGGGTTCCGATTTGTCACTGCTTTTAGATCCCAATGTGACATCTTCATCTTCCAAAGCTACCCTCAAGTAAGAGAATGTATGTGTGTCTATGTGTGTGCGCGCACCACGTGCTCGTGGTAACCATGGTGAAGAGACACTTCAGCCTCATTAGCCACCCTTTGAAGTCGGATATCCCTCTCTTTCCTTTCCCTTGGTTTGTTTGCTCCTCTTGTTTGGTGTGTGCCCCACTCACCTCCCTCTTAAGTCGCTCACGGAGGCCTCAACAGGAAATTTCTCATTTCACTGGAGGACTATGGGTTGTGAGAGTCTGGGCTGGATGGTGGGAGCAGTTTTTCGGCTCTCGATTTGTTTGCGTTGCGCTAAAGATGCCTTTATTCAACGTGAAAAAATGTACTTCACCAACCAAGCTTGTTTCTACCTGATCCTCCCTCTCTTCTCTCTACCTTAATTTATGCCACTCTTTTCTCTCTCTTGAGAGATAAACACATATCAAGGCTGGTATTTATAATGACTTGCCTTACTCCTTTTCTGCCTCTTTATCGCTCCTCACTCATCCCCCCTTTCCCTTTCATAACACCAACGCAAATGATGGCATTGAACATACTTGTCCTCTTGATCTTTCTTTCTCTCCTCCAGTGTTTCTTTCACACCCTGAAAGGAGGGAATTAGTTCTCCCTCTGCTTGGGACTAAGAGCAGTCCCTTTACATTCTTGTACACTCAAGACTACACGAACAAGATTACATTGTGGTACAGTCGATACGACTTTGTTGTCTGGATCGGGGAAGGGAGGGAGAAGGGAGGGAGAAGTGAGCTAAGAAAACACACACTCACATACAGGCATCTATGTGTGTCTACAAAAATGTATCAAGAGAGGATATCCACAGGATCATGTGTTTTGTTGACTGACTGCTTAACATAGCTAAGAAACAGCTAGACGGCGCTACAATTCACGCCATACTCTCTTCTCTTTCTCCAGCGCCACTTTGCTAACACAGTAAAGCTAGGAAGAGAAAGTAAACGTCAAAAAAGTGAAAATGCTGTCGACTAGGAGGCCAGCGAAGGTGCCAGGCTGTTCTTCTCTCCTCTTCACCCTCTTCACCGGGTTCATCTGTTTGGAGGACTGAAGACCTTCAACCTTACTGACTGTAGCGGGGTATTTTTGTCATCTCATAAACGTGCTACAAAAGGAATTGATGTATCATATTGTAGAATATCTAATAAACAGGGCGCCACCTCAATATTGCGGAAAGGAATTGAGGAAACCTTATGGGTTAACGAACGTATAATAGCCTATGGGCGAAGCTAGTTCTGGCAACGGCACTCGGGCTGCCCGGTCATCACTCAGTCATCAAGTACATATCATCATTCATTCACATAACTCATCATACACTCAGCATACACTTCACTCATTCAGTACACTATTACTCATCACACACCGCAGTTCACGTACAGTAACAGTTCAAGCACACAGGTAGCGCAAACAATCAATCATGAACACACCTGACCTGGCTAGTGCAAGCCCATTGGGGCTCCGCCCGGTAAGACTGCCTTAAAAGGCTGCGCGGATATCCAACACTCACACAGAACGGTTAGGATCATTACTGTTGCCTCCCACCACCATCCCCTTTCTCCCCCGGTTGTCTGTCTGTCTGAATTTATGCATATCTGTATGTCTGTCTGTCTGAATTTATGCATATCTGTATGTCTGTCTGTCTGAATTTATGTATATCTGTCTATCAGGGGGATCATATATCTATTGCTCCATGCCTCATGTCATATATGTGTGCACGTATGTGTCGCTCGAGGCGGTAGGGAGCGCTTCCCCTTAGACATTCCACTCCACCAAAGTCAAACATATTCCATGTATGGTTATCAATAAATATCTTTATATCAATCATCACGTGAGTGCCTTGACTGAACTTATGATCAGTCCTATCTGGAGGAGTGTAGTCCCTTAGCGCAGATCCGATGATGGGGAATTTTATACACAAAGGTTTATTTAATGCAAATGTAATGATGATGAACAAGTACTAGATTTTAGGTAGGTTAGTTGGATAACGATACAGTGCTTTTATACCGAATATGACAGACAAGAAAAGACAGGGAAAAGGGGGGAGGATTGGCCTAGGAGACAATGGACAGTTATGCTAAAATATGCTAACGACGGGAAGGCTAACCTTAAATCAAAGTTCACCACTCCGTGCCAATGTTCAAGAAAGTAAGTAAGAAATGAGCTAGTCACAGTTACTTTGTCCGTTGAAGAAAGGGTAGAGTTGATCCTTTTAGTGGTAATTGTACAAGAAAGGCACAGACTTTCATTAAATTTCGTTGTTGTTTCTTGGTTCAGTTGCACGGTTGTTTGCTCAGTATGACAGATAAATCCAAGCGTTCCTCAGAATAATCCGGACGAAAGAGGAAGTTAGTTAGAGGTTGGGGGCTTTTATACTTGTAAAGTAAGAGGGTTTGGAGTCCCCTTATCTGAAGATGAGCCCATGCTGAGATTAGCATGTAGGTGTGAAAAGGTCTCTTGAGTCTTAATATTTCAAATGTCAGTGGAAGCTCCTTGACTTCAATAACTAACAATACAACATTCAGAAATGGTTTTGTTAGATTTGCCTGCTCATCTGGATACTAAGAATGAATTATTTGTAACAAAGGGGCAGGGAGTTACATTAAAACATCACATTACATCAAACACAGCATTTAAAGAGAAATTCAGATTCAGATTACTTTATTGATCCCGAGGGAAACTCCTTTGTGTCAACGGCACACAGTCTCGCAAAGCACACAAGGGTAAGGGTGTGAGGTAAAAGATTAGAAAGTCTACACAGGGATAGGGGGTGGGGTCAATAACAATAAGTCAAAAACGGTGGGTGAGGTGAATCCTCCCCGGGAGCCTAATGATTATGTACTGAAGCTATACATTTACAATTATACAGTATTGGTCTTGTATAATATACCGTATTATATTAGAATGTACATGATTTTCAGTTTTTGTACAGAATGTGCAGAATGTACAGCAGAATATACAGGATGTCCAGGATAAAGTGCAGGTTACAGACTATACCCTTATAATCTATACAATTCAATTACAATTATGCAAGTAATTGGGATGTATAGGATTTACAGGTTATTAGCAGAATATACATAGTTATATTACAGTTGTACCAGAATATTGCCAAATATGTAGTTATGTTACAGAAGTTGTGTCAGACTATTGCTTAATGTCCATTGTTATATCCCTGGATGTTATGCTATTTCACAGGATATACAGTTGGCTTACAAACTACTGGTGTGAGAATTGTAAAGTTTGATGGCCACAGGCAGGAATGACTTCCTGTGGCGCTCCGTGGTGCATTTCGGGAGGATGAGTCTCCCGCTGAAAGTACTCCTTTGTCCAACCAGCACATTGTGGAGTGGGTGGGAGGTACTGTCCAGGATGGCGTTGAGTTTGGCCAGCATCCTCCTCTCCGACACCACTGCCAGGGAGTCCAGCTCCACCCCCACAATGTCACCGGCCTTCCGGATAAGTTTGTTGAGCCTGTTGGCATCCGCTGCCCTCAGCCTGCTGCCCCAGCACTGGCTACCACAGACTCGTAGAACATCCTCAGCATTGTCCGGCAGACATCGAAGGACCTCAGCCTCCTCAGAAAGTAGAGGCGGCTTTGGCCCTTCTTGTAGACGGCTTGAGTGTTCTTTGCCCAGTCCAGTTTGTTGTCCAAGTGAACACCAAGGTACTTGTAATCCTCCACGGTGTCCACACTGACCTCCTGAATGTGGACAGGGGTCACTGTTGTCCTGGCCCTTCTCAGGTCGATGACCAGCTCCTTGCACTTAGCCGCATTAAGCTGCAGATGATTTCGCTCACACCATGCGACAAAGTTCCCCACCACAGTCCTGTACTCAGCCTCCTCCCCGTCCCTGATACAGCCCACCACAGCAGAGTCATCAGAGAACTTCTGAAGGTGGCAGGACTCTGTGTGGTAGTTCCAAACCTTTTAGTGTCCAATGAGCAGTATTAAATGTCTGTTTGGGGATAAATTCTCTGTTCAGACTGGTGAACCAGTTATTTCAAGGCCTGCCTGGCCTTTGAGCACTGATTTGTAAATCCATTACCCTAGATTCGTCAGTGTCTCACTGACATAGGAATGGTCGTGTTGAGTCTCTGCTACACTGACCATCTCTTTTGAAGTTCCCCACACACTGACGCATGCTCGCACTAAGTTATGGCCATTGGATGGGGAAGAAATTGGTGGCCATGTTCAATCAATCAATTGGCTGCATAGGCACACCCACTACTTCAGTGTTTAACCGCCTCCCTCTGCACGGATCAAAGGAGAAGGTGTCCTGAAGGGGAAGAACAACTAGCAATTACTCCACCACAGTCCTCTCTTAATTTAGTCATTTAGCAGACGTTCTTATCCAGAGCGACTAAAAGCAAATACAGGCACATTCCCCCTTAGGCAAGTAGGTAGAAGTGGCTTGCCCAAGGAAACAACATCATGTTGGCATAGCCAGGATTTGGACTGGTAACCTTTCACCTGACGCTCTGTCTTCCCTCCCTACTCTCTGCTCCCTGACTCTCTCTTTCTCTGACTCAGTTTTATTCTGTTATCAAGTTTTATGATCTTGAGTTCTGAGTTCTATGTTCTTTCCCAGTTGTGACTCACAGCGTTGTTGCATTCTCTGTGTTCTTCCTAAATTCTCTTGTTTTCATCCTGGTTATACAGAAACGTTCACTGCGGGAAGCATTGAGAGACGTACAGTCATGTAGCATAAAAATACGGTCATGCAGCAGAGAAATACATTTGCTGCTCCCAACTCATGACCACTATCTGACTAGAGATCAAACTTGGATAATGCATAAAAAATGTTGACAGTGATACAAACAGGGAGTCATGTGGCGCAGTCGGTTAGTGTGTCAGGCTAGTAATCAGAAGGTACTGTACCTGGTTTGAACCCTGGCTGTGCCAACATGATGTTGTGTCTTTGGGCAAGGCACTTCACCCTACTTGCCTCAGGGGGGACGTCCCTGTACTTGCTGTGTAAGGCACTCTGGAAAGGAAAAAACCACCGCTTCAAACACCCTGATGTACGCCCATGCACATGAAAGCTTGTGAGCCAATGCATCTGTGCCGTCTCTGGTCTATGGTCATTCACCTGTAAGATGGTAGGTTCAGTCAAGACACTCACGTGATTGATTGATAATAATCAAGCATGGAGCAATAGAGATATAATTCCCCTGATAGACAGACCGACATACATACATACATAGACATAGACAGACAGACAGACAACAGGGGGAGAAAGGGGATGGTGGTGGGCGGCAGCAACACTGATCATTAGACAGTCAAGGTGAGTGTTTGAATATCCGCGCAGCCTTTAAAGGCCGTCTTCCCGGACGAGGCCCAATGGGCTTGCGCTAGCTGAGTCAGGTGGTGTTCATGAGTGATGACGTGTACTGCTAGTGCATGTGAGGGAATGAGTGATGACGTGTACTGAGGTGTGTGAATGAGTGTTGATGTATACTGAGGTGTGTGAATGAATGATGTGTATACTGAGGTGTGTGGATGAATGATGTGTATACTGAGGTGTGTAAATTAATGATGATGTATACTAAGCGTGTGAATGAGTGATGACGCGAGCAGTCCGAGTTTCATAACAGAACTGGCTCCGCCCATACATGGCAGTGAGCGATACTGGAGCTTAGCTAGAGAGCTGTGCCCTTACTTGCAGTGTTACCAGATGGCTGTTCAGTGCTCCCAATGCTAACTAGCCACTAAAATAATGGCAAAGAGACGAAGTTGTTCTAAAATGCATTCAAAGAGACAAGTACTGTTGTTAACACGCTAGCATATTGGGTTATTTTCCCAATTAACCCTATGTGCACACGTAGCCGGGTATTTTGAGAAACGAATATTTCCCTCCCTCCGTTTTCCAAAAAGTTTTAGTTTACATCAACCCGCATAAATACGCCATCTAGCGCCATCATAACTACGCCAAGCCTGGGCGGTCTGGTCTAGGCGCTCTGCAAGCCAATCAGAATCCTCATTTCGGGATATCAGCTGCCGAAAACTCAGTTTTCTCAGTTTACACGCAAACGTGAATCCGCAGTTTTCCAGAATCTCCGCTTTAGCCAGAGTTTTCAGAAAGATTCGTTTTTAGAGGAGAATTCACCGTTTGCGTGTAAACGATAGGTACAAACAAAGGGAAATGTCTCCGTTTTCAAAAATACCCGGCTACGTGAGCACATAGGATAAGTTCCCAGAACATGGAAGGGCTGCAGTTCGTGTGTGGATGCATGTGGATGAGCAAGGCAAATCAGTAGCTAGGCGCTCTGTATTTTTATCACTTATCCAATTACATGTGATCTCCAACTCTGTTAAATAAGACGCCCCACTGTTCAGGGGTTAAACAAACCACATTATCCTCCAACCACACACAAAGGCACACACATGCACACAATGTTCAGAGCAACCCTCACTCCGCATGCCATTAGTTTGATTCGACCATGATGAACTTCATTTATGGATACAATTTTGCATTCAAATTAGATCAATCTTTCTCAGCTTTGGCTTTAATGAAAATATTTGGTCAGAAAACAAAACAGGAAGAATGTCATTTGAACAAATTACAATTTGAGAATACTGTAAAAGTTATGAGCACACACACACACACACACACACACACACACACACACACACACACACACACACACACACACACACACACACACACACACACACACACACCACACACACACACACTTGACTGAACACATATGATACTATGTATGACCTGACCCAAGCACAAGTACCTGATATTGTGGAGCAGGTTTTCGCTCCTGTTCACGCACATGCTAGGCAATCATTACATTCGAGGATGGGAACTTCATGGAAGCCGGACATGAAGAGGAGCGGATGGGATTCGCGTGATCTCTGACATTTCTGTGATATATACAACCCCCCCGCCCACCCCACCCCCCCCTCCCCCCACCCCCACCGTGCCCTCTACAAATCTAGTCCCAGAGGTGGACTTTTATCAACAATGACTGCTGGACCACTAATACTGGGCCAGACACAGAGGCAACCTCTCAGCGCCACCCTACACCAGCTCTCTTTAATTCACTGTTCTCCTCATCCCTTCATCTTCCCCTGCTGCAAATTCCACACAACTTTTGTCCCTCTCTCCCCCCCCCCCCCCTTCCTCGCCTCCACTCTTTCTTTAAACCCTGACCCTTTCTCTTCTAAAAGTTGTTTGAAGTTCTGACTCTTCACTTCCTCTCTTGTCACTGAGGAGGGCTCAGTGTAATTTACTTTTAATCTTTTCATCCCTCTGTTTCCTTTGGAGAACCTCCTTACCTGAGGGAGAGAAACGAGGAAGGAGAGAGGGAGAGGGACACAAAGCTGCCCTGTGACTGCCCCCAATCAGGCTCCCCTTCTCTCCCAGTCTCAGCCTCACTTTTTTTCTTTTCTATCTCTCGCTTTCTCTCTCTGGCGTGGCCAAAAGCTTTGCTTAATCTCTATGTTTTACAAAAATGAGAATGCTTCAGAGAATGGTAGAAGGTAGAATGAGCAACAGCAAAGAAAGTGATTTTGGGAGAGAGCGAGAGAGCAGAAAAAGGAAGACAAAACTCCTTGACTTGATTGTGGGACCATATAAGACCATTCTCCCTTTTCTTTCAACTCCCTTGGTCGTCCATTGATGATGGGAAGGGGAGGCACCAAATGGAGGGAGAGAACGGAGGGATGGGAAGGAAGGTGAGGTGACGGACAGTTGGAGCAGTGTGGAGCAGGCTTGGCCTTTCAGTAATTGTGCCGCGCGCGTGGTCAGAGGGCAGAGGTAAATAATGCCACACGTAGAAACATCCCTACATAATGAGCAGGGAGGGGGCAATGCACACATATACACTCATCTACACCCATACACACACCAACCCACGCACGCACATGCACACAAGCTCACTCACACAACCACAGACACACACACCTGGCCCTGGTCTCCGCCATGAGACGGCTGCACACTATTACTCCTCACCACCTCTGTCACACGCGCGCGCACACACACACACACACACATAGACATCCTCTGAGCACACACGTTCACACATGGAACAACTCCTGACAGGCTTCCCCCACCCTTCTGCCTTTTGTGTGGTACAGTTTGTCCCCCCCCTACCTCCTCTGGTGAGCTGTCTTACTGCTCAGTGTCATTCCACATTTGGTCTGTTTTCCCTCCTTCTGCCACCGGAAGCTTGTACTGTGGTTGCCACCACCCCTCCTCACCCCCATCCTTTCCTCGTCACTGTGGTGAAAAGGGCAGTTGGACCTGGGGGGTTGGATTTGAGAGCAGTGTACCCACCCCAACCCCCAAAAGGAGGAGTTGCACTACACGGCGATCAGAAAGAACCGGGGGGGAGTCTGGAATTGGGTTTTTGGGAGTGTGTCTGTGTGTACTGTGCAAGCGTGTGCGCCCATCTCCACAGTGTCCATTCACCTTTCCGGAACCCCCCGACAGTGACACAGATGCTTCTTTCTTTCCATCATCCAGCTTCTGCACCCCCTCTCAACCCCTCACCCTCCACCGCCGGTCACACACACACATGCCCCACAACCCCTCCCACATCTCCATTGCACCCATGGGATGTCCTTGTCAGGGTAAGTGTGTGCTTGTGGTGTTCCTGCGTGTGGGTGTGTGCGTGCAAGTGCAGAGCTGTATTAATGATGAAGCTGGCTGGTCGCTGTGTGTGTTGGCACTCCTGGGGCTTGCAGTGTAATTAGACATGACCTGAGCACCAGTGATATTAAGCCCTGATCTCCAAGGTGACAGGAACTACATTCCACTGGCCAGTAACCACGGAGACACAGATGGCAAGCAAAACTTATTTTGCCCTCTTCATTTTTGCCCTGGATGTCTTAATACGTAAGACATAGATTGAAAAGACATGTCTGATCCGCTGTTCTGTTTTTTGGAGGACGGTGTGTCTGTGTATATACAGTTTATATGTGTCTATATGTACGTGTATATGTGATTGAGTGTACCTTGGAATATATAAGGACTCCCCTGTCCATTACTGTAATGTGCTTAAAATAATGTATTCTTCGGTCAGAGGGCCAACTTTCTCCGTTTAAATGTGTGTGTGTGTGTGCTGGGCCCAAACATCCTCTATGTCTCTAAGACAACTAGCGGTATCCAGGACCAGTCGCTCTTTAACAGGTGAAGCTCCACTACAAAACACTACAAAAATGGCCACCGCTTGATTGAAGTCAACCATGCAGTAAGTACCTATCTGTAGCTGTCCTCTACAGCTCTCACATACGTCTTCCTTGTTACTTCGGGGGTTCAGGGTTTTAACTGTTGTACGTTGTGAAGGCATCCCTGGCTTGCTCTTACTATACTCGTTAGCATTGACTTGTTGCGAACAGACCCTGGCTTTCTGCGTTAACCCAACCCTGTGAGACTTCTGAGCCAAAGCCAAGACTTCAACTCTAGGAAGCCGACCAGTTAATCTGATGACATGGTTCATTGTACTGCCTCCACAGCCCCTAATGAGATGACCATTACCTCAATAGACAAAACATCGGACTTAGTTGAAATAATTTGTGTGTACTTGGGTGTGCATGAATGTACAAGAGTACCTGTGTACCCAGGGTGTTCGCATGGTGCATGCACGAGTGTGCGTGCATGTAATTTGATGTCCTACTGCTTTTTAATTAGAGCTGAGGCTTAATTCAGCTTACCTTGCAGTTTTAGAGGTTAATGGTGAGGGTTGTGCTGCTCTAGACTATCTGCACTTGAGCTCTCCAAAGAACAGAGCATTGTTAGCATTATATTAAAGGGTAAGTAGTTCCACAGGAACAAATAATAATAACAATCCTATTATACTCATCCGCAACATTGATAGAGAGAGACAGAAAGTGAGATGATAGAGAGAGACAGAAAGTGAGAGAGAGAGAGAGAGAGAGAGAGAGAGAGAGAAAGAGAAAAAGAGAGATGGAGAAAGTGAGACCAGGCATTGCAAATATTAGTCCAGAGATATACAGTATGTAGTAGTGTATGTGAGAATACTGTGAATGGGCTATCTTGCCTCTGATAATAATATGTGTGTGTGTCTGTGTGTGTGTTTGTTGTGGAAGAAACTATATTTCCTGTGTACTTATGTTAATCACTACTGAACACACCTTCTATGAAGACTGTTGTAACGTCATCACCGCCTGACTGTCACTATCTATATTTACATTCTTGTGCCCTATAAAAGAATGCTTTCTTGCCTTCGTCCGAGAGGAGAGACATGATTTAGACCTAAGCCTTGTACTGTCTTCATTTTGTTGCCAGAAGACTGGTCATTTCTCTCCCAATCTGCAGATTCTTCAATACGTATTAAACCCAGAACTCAACTGAACTGTCACTCCGTTTATGAAGAGACGGACAAAACACTTTCTTCCACATTGTATAGCTCAAAGGTTAAGTCTAGGTGGACATTCTAATGCTAAGTGTTACACACTGGCACTGAACAGATGTGGAGCGAAGAAGGAAAGAGACTGTGCGAGCGTGTGTGCAAGAAAGAGTTTGGGTGTGAGAGTGTGAGAGAGACAGTTTGTGAGAGAGATAGTGACAGAGAGATGAGGAATGAGAGACACAGAGACGTCAAAGAGTGCTTTGGGCAGAAGGTATGACTGACAGACACCTGGTAACCTTCTTTCCACGGCAACTCTGTGATTGATGTTTCCATGGCAAGAGACTGGGTGTGGGGAGGGCAAAATATTACCACGGAGGTCAGTGTTGACTGAAAGCAATCACTGCACGTCCACAGATGGTGTTTGTGCAAATTCTTTAACTACAGCAATTTTCTTTCCTTGATGAGATACATTTAGCAGACAGATCACACTTTTTGCAGTAGAAAGGATGTTTGATTCTCAAACATTTCCCCTGTGATGAAAATAAAATAAAACATGTAAGCTTGAAATGTGTAATTATCATATTGCAATGATAGCGTCCTTGGTTTTTATGATGGTTAATTACAACCAGAGTCATTTGCTAGGTGAATTAGAGTGGGAGTAAAAATGACAGAAATAAGGTCCTTCTCCTTGGTTCGGCTTGGTTGTTTTCTCAGGGTATTTAACCCTCCTGTTGTGTTCCGGTCAAAAGTGACCGATTTACATGTTTTCTCTAAAAAAAAATGTAGTAAATTCATTCTGATTGCCATGAGATTCCATGACTTTGTTCACACAGGGTATCTAAACAGCCAAGATAATTTTTTAAGAATTTCAAAAAAATCTGGGTGTTTTATTTAACTTTGTTACACCCATGATGTTCACGGTCAAAAATGACCGGTCATTCAAATTAATGGTTAAGACAAAAAAAATTGTATAATATTTTGTCCAGGCACACACACATTCAACAGATGGACACACTTACACTCCCAGCCCCCAAAATGCACAAACACCCCTTCTTGACTTCCATTGCTACCCCCACGAGACCCTTGCCCAAATAGAATCTATCACCCATGGGAACCACACCCAGATAGAATCTTTCACCCATGGGAACCATGCCCAAATACAATCTTTCACCCACGGGAACCAAACCTGTTGGATTTGCTTATAATTCATGCTATGGCAGCACGATGACCAAACGGTATTCTAAATGTGAGGCTATTGATCACATCACTGAAGAATGTCAGTAGGGAGTTTCAAAATGGGAGTTTGTCCTGGGGTTCATCACCACCTGAGAGGAGAGGTTGACTGTCGACAGAAAATGTCATCCGGATGACCCCAGGGCCAACCAGATAGGCCATGGGTGTCCAATCCTGGTCCTCGAAGGCCACTGTCCTGAAGGCTTTCGATGTTTCCCTGCTCCAGCACTTGATTCTAATGAATGGGCTGTTATCAAGCTATATGGAAGCCTAGATAATGACCTTTCATTTGAATCAGGTGTGCTGGAGCAGGGAAACATCTAAAACCTTCAGGACATTGGCCCTTGAGGACCAGGATTGGACACCCACGAGATAGGCCATCTCCCGGGTTGATGACATCAAATCCTGCTTGGAACTGTTCCCCAGTCTCCCAGTCTCCTGCCTGCTATACTAACCTATACATCCATCTGCTGAACTCATTCTATTGTACAATTATTGCCGTGACGCTTGTGCGTCTACTAAAGTCACCGGGCTCGGCTTTGCTAACAGCCTCAACGTCCCAAAACAAGATGAATATTTCTGGCTCCAGCACACCTGATTCTAATGAATTGGTTGTTATCAAGCTATGTGGAAGCCTGGATAATGACCTTTCTTTTGAATCAGGTGTGCTGGAGCAAGGAAATATCTAAAACCTTCAGGACAGCGGCCCTTGAGGACCAGGATTGGACACCCATGAGATAGGCCATCTCCCGGGTTTATGACATAAAATCCTGCTTGGAACTGTTCAGAGTCCATTGAAATGATAATCATGTCCTTGTAAGGTCTTTATACAAAGTAGTCTATCATAAATAGAACAATATTTGTCATCTGGATACTTGTTATATTCAAAATAATCCATAATTTTGCTGTTTTCACTCAAAAACGAGTTGCATGTGCTTAGGTCAATGAGGCCTAGAGACCATAAAGGGCAAACAGAAGTTAAAAACTTGTAATATTAACAAGAACTTAAGTTGCTTAAAACATCTAACACAACATTAGTTGATAATATATGTATTATTATGGAATTATAGTCAGCTATAATGAGGCGGTCACTTTTGACCGGGAACACAAAAGTAGTGACAACAAACGAACACAACAGGAGGGTTAAACACTGTAAATCACCAGACTAGAGAAAAGAGAGGGCTGGGAGAGGGAAGCCAGCTTGTCTGCCTCTCTGTGGACCTGGCTGATACAGGGAAATCCTCCTGTTCCCCGCTTCCCTCTCCTCCTTCTCCTGTGAGCTTTAGACCTCAGACAGCAGGAGGGATGGAGTAGTGAAGGTGAATGCGTGGCGATCAAAAGGTGTGTGTGGGTGTGTGTGTGTGAGTACGTCTACCGAAAGTTTCACTAGAGGTATTCGCTAGTCAGAAGTTCCCTCCCTCCCTTCTTCATTGTTTACGCTGTCACATGACTCATAGCTGATGACTTGATTGTTTGTGAGCGTGTGTGTGAAACGTATATTCTCAAGTGTGCATGTGTCTGTCAGTTAAACGTTTTATCAAGTGTGCACGTGGGTGTGTGTGAAACATGTATGCTCGAGAGCGTGTCTAATGTGTGTGTGTGTGTGTGTGTGTGTGTGTGTGTGTGTGTGCGTGCCAGAGAAATCATATTGCTTGGTGGTTTGAGACTAGGTTTGTTCTGTCATCTCATTTGTCTTTATCACACACAATCAAGCTGGCCCCTCGAGAGCAGTGGAGTTACTGTCTAATTACTGACAAGACTTTAGTCACACACACACACACAGACACACACATACACACAAACGCACGCTGACACCCACCAACACCTGGACTTTATATGGTTCGAACTTCATTATGTACTCAGAGAAATACATCCAGAATCTTGTTCTCACAACCATCATTTATTTTCCGGTGGGAGACAGTTGGTATCACAAACCAAATCCATAATTAATCAAGCCTAATAGGCACCTGTCTGGAACCTGGTTGTTATCCTCAATAAATGATGCTGCTTCCAATCACTGTGTTTTTGACTTGAGGTAGATGGACGACAAAGAAGAAAAACGCGTTGACAATGGTAGTCTCCATTCGTAATCCCACGCTATTCAATGCAGAGGGCTGCTGTCGAAATGCTCAAGTGAGTGATTGTCCACGGACATGAGGAAATAGTGGCCTGTTTAACATTTGAAAAACCCCTGGATGACCAGTCCAAAACCCACCCCACCCTCTCTTCCTAAAACCCACCACCCAGCTTCTGCTCCAGCACCTTCGCTTATCCTCACACACCCCCCTCCCTCCACCTGAGTGCCTATAATAGAGACTGCAATAATCTGCTGTTGTCCATGGAGCGTTAAATCACACTCTGAATTAGCATAGATTAGATCACGCACACGCTAACACCTACCTCGCTAGCGCACACCACATACACACAAAAACACAGATGAGCCTATATTAAACTGATTTCCCGGGCTCCTCATCCTCTTAATTGGTCTTTCTTCACTGAGTCCACCATCATAGCTGAGATCTATCAATTTCCCATCCTCGTCCTGCCCATTTCGTTATGAACTCCTCCTCCTCTCATCAGCCTTGGACGAAGGAATGGATTTAATAGAAAGGCTAGAGAAGTAATTACAACGCTCACTCATTGGTTGTTATGGTAACCCATAGTCAAAATGTATGATGTGCCCTCGAGGTGAAATAGTCTCTGGTTGTCTTGCTCACTAGATACTACACTACATCAACACTATTGTCACCACACATTCACCATATATATACATACCAATCATAAAAGTATTGCTTTTTATAATATGTTATAATACAGTGTATAACTAAAAACATAAAAAGGTTATTTTATGTCACATTTGTATCCTTTGGCTTTTAAATAAGATCATGGTTTTTACATATGGAAAATGTCTATGGTGTCATATTTGACACAGACTTGGAGGCTAGACGAGGAGGTCAGGAATGTCAGTCTCGAGCGGACTGGACTGAAAGACTTCTGTGAGTTTCAGAATGAAATGGTCAATCAAATTCCAATTCCAGGTAGTAGATTCACCCTTGTCTTCAGTGTAGCCCACAGACTGGTCCTGGCAAAACTGACATCTATGCTGGATCACTAGCCGCACCCCCTGTAGGACTCGCCGTCTGCTCTGGAAAGCAGCTTCAGCAATAGGCTGATTCACCCTCGCTGTGCGAAGGAGAGGTTCCACAGGTCCTTCCTGCTGCCGTCAGATTGTTCATTGATTGTTCAACAAACGCTGCTAACACTGCTGCTGTACCCCATCCATAACCACACTGTGTGCAATATTTGTGCAATTAAGTGCACTTTTTTACGCGTAATAACTTGAGTGTATGCCACAATTATACATTGCAGCAGCCATCGCACTTAATTCTCACTTACCTACTCTAAATAATATTTATTATTTATTCTAAGATCCTTTATCACGTCTTCATATTTTTATATGCTTCCCTGTATCTTGTTTGTTTTTTATTCTAACTCTTGCAAGTGCTGTTGCAAACTGTAATTTCCTCACTGCAAGACAAAGGATTACTGTATCTTATCTTGTTTAATTATCACCCTGACATCATAATGTCATGCTTTTCTCTTTTTAATATATATGGCAGGCTTAAGCACAGCATAAGGTTTGTACATGGTAAAAAAATGTGGTAGACTGTTTTTAGTTCTGAAAACAGCAGGACAACCCACTTGTATCTGTTCCGATGAATAAGTCACACGGTTTTAAATGTCTTAAGCCTCAGAAAATTACTTTTTCAGAATCTTTAACCAAACTCGACCTACTTATTGGTATCAAGGTCAGAAACAACTTTGTTTTATCGTCTTCAAAGCTTTCTTTCCACACCAGACTTGTGAATTAGAATGACATCAACCTTTAATACATGGACACCTTTATCTTTGTCAGGCCTTGTGTCACATGTTTGACAAATCCTGTTTCATAAGACGAATAACCTGGAGGAGGACAGTGATAACCTCCCAAACGACCTCTCCAAAAGTATATCACGACAGACCTTGGGTGGTGGGGGGGTGGGGGCTTCAAATAAGCCCCTAGAACTGCCCCTCAACCAATCTCAACCCTCAAGGAAGACAAGACAATAGTTCACTAGAGGATAACAAATGGGAGAAACCTTGGAAAAAGCTATTTATTGATGGATTCCCCCTCTAGAATGGTGCAGAACACAGGCTCAACATAGTCATACATCAGGTAAGCATCAGTGGGTATTGAAAGATCAACATCCAGTGTTCAACTTGGATCAGAGTTGGTAAATGTCAGTTCAACCAGAGCTACCCTGTGATCGGTGCAGAATCATAGGCAGGTGGATGAAGGAAGGAACAGTCCTTGGGCAAGGTACTTCACCTGACTTGCCTCAGGGGGAATGTCCCTGTACTTGTTTTACACTCTGGATAAGAGCGTTTGCTAAATTACTAAAATACAAATAAGAATTTGTAGAAACATTAATAGCAACAATCAACAGTGCCCAGTTTACTTTGAAGTGTATTTGTAAATTCAAGTTATCTATACGTATGCAGACATATAGATGCTTTTTTTGTAATTTAAAATGTATACATATGTGATACATTTATAGACAAATGCTCACTTCAGGTTGGCAAAAAGTACACACACACTTTATTAGCTGTAGAACTATCTAAACAAAAGCATTGTAAACCTTACTTTGAATTTCCAAACCTTCTCAATTGAGACGGGGCATTTGATATGGTGCACTATATGAGAACAATCTGCACCCATAAATATTTTTCATTGATTTGGGGAACCATCATATATGTTTAAACATGACGTTGTGTCCTTGGGCAAGGCACTTCATCATACTTGCCAAAGGGGGAATGTCCTTGTACTTGCTGTAAGTCGCCTGGATAAGAGGGCCTGTTAAATTATGAAAATGTAAATATGGTACTTGAACGAGTGGTCTGGATCCATTGGGACTCCTTGATTTTTTTACTAGTTGGATTTGGGAGATTTTGATGCCATTCATGTCAAAGATGAAATTGGATACATTCTTTTTGTATTTTAGTTTCATGTCCAATAACTAGCATCTATCTTTTTTTCCAAATTATGAAGCAGGACATTTGCTGTCATGGAAGTTCTAATGCCCAAATATGTGGTGGTTCTGTTAGGGACATGTATACAGTAGCTGGGTGTCATCTGCATAGCATTGAATATTTACTCCAGAGTTTTACATTTGTAAGGCAGCATGTAGAGAAAAAATAGCAGAGGGCCTAGGATGGAACTTTGTGGTACTCACTATTTTACAGTGGAGCTCTTGGAGGAGTGGCCGTCATACTGGACACATTGTGATCTAACCCAGTGTGATATCCTAATCATTGATTATACATCCTTACATCTACACGGCGCTTTGATTTTCAGCGGGTTATAAATGTTTAATAATGAAAAAAAAAAAATGTACATGCTTAACATCCCCTGCTTGGGCTGTCAGCATCAAACTGGTGAGCACACTCACTCCCCCGCCCCTTCCTTTGAATAACTCTGGGCTCCTACCTTGTTTTAAATGTTACCACTTCTGCTGAGAAATAGTCGATTTGAAATATTCATCAGCAAAGAGCTGTGGAGGGAGCACTAATGACAAAGCTGCCTGTAAACCCTTCTTAAACACACACATCTGCACACAAAACACACACAGACACATTTGCCTGCAGGCAAAATGCACACACAATTCAAATTAATATTTGTGAAGTGTCAGCATGGCAGGCTTTGATATGAGTCCAGAGCAGTAGAGGACTTTAGTGAGTCTGAGTTTTACCAGCAGGGGCAACAAAGGGGCCTGGAACTGGACTGAGCCTCCCTCTATAGAAATCGAAGTGAACCTTGACTTAAGTCACATGCATATGCTTGCATACAGGAAAACCTGATGGCGAGTGTTTGGATTGAGTGCTGGAAAAGCTATGTTGATGAGAGGAAAGTATGATTGTGCGGCAATAAGAGATCCATCACTTTCACCACTGTTGTGGAACCATCTGGATAATCGGTGAAGATGATCGAGACTCATTGTTTACTGTTCCTTACTTTTGATCTGTTGTTAGGAATGTTGGGTTGATTGGAAAGGCCTGCCTGCTGTTTCCCACCAAATACCAAATTTGCATTTAACTGGTCAAACCGAGGCCACTGTGGGGTGCGCACACGCACAGAAACATTTACCCCAGCTTTTAGCCAACGGACACCTGTTCATTTTCTCTCTTAGTGGGTAACTCAGCTTGCTGCCAGCCAATCATCTTTTTACACCTACATGTGTATATTTGCATGCGTATGCTCCTTTACTCCTTGTCGTGCCATGCTGGAGGAGCAATGTCCCATGATACTGTGCAGGCAGAGATGGACAGAGGCTAAAGAAAAGACCCCCACCCGCTGGTTGCGTCCTGTAGCTACTTCCTGTATGTTTGGAAACAACTGTTTAAGAATGGGAAATACCTGTCAGGAATACTACAGATCCCAAGAATGATGCAGTTAAGATTTTGGGATGAACTGTCCATTTAACATTGTTTTACTAATTGTTTACTTACGTAACAGCAGAATAGTGGATGATTTGTCTTTGGCATGCGCACACATGCATACAGTTCCTGTGGACAGACTGATATTTCGGTCACAGAAAAAGCTAGAGACCATGAAAACGAAGCCATAGTGCGAGTGAGTCGGAATGTTGACCAGCCGGCTCCTGCTGCTTGTATTCACATTCATGCATTTTTAAAGTGACTGACAGTGTCAAGCTAGATTTACTCGACTGTGAAGATATGGAGATGAATAACCTCAGGGTGTACGGGCCAGATCCAGTTCACACTGTGTCTAAGGTGTGTGTATTAATGGTTGTGTGTGTATTCAACAGTGTGTGTGTGTGTGTCGGAGGGTATGTCTGTGCGTAACAATGTACGTGTACATTTCCAAAGCCCTGGTTCTGCGATTACAACCAATTCTGATCTTCTTAAATCCTCCCCACCTGTCTATCGCCTTCTTACCGTCCCATAATGCTCACATCTGCTTACCGTCCAATTCATCTAAAGGGGATTGGGTTTATGACCTGACAGACCGGTTGATTGGGTGAAAGTAATTGGAGGGGTGATACGGACGTAGAGTAGGGGTGGGAGAGACAGAAACGATGAGAGAGTTGAGTATTGATGTTACACATCACTGTCTACTGTGAAAAGACGGTGAGATGAATTCATCCCTACGCCCTGGATCCACCAATGGTGTGTGTGCGAGTGTGTGTATGTGAGAGAGTGCACGCTTCACCTTGAAGTATGGCTGAGCAATCAGATATTTGATCTGGGTTTAGCAGTAAGATTTAATCCCCACAATGTTTAAAAGGTTTCTTCCGGAATTGCATTCATGCAATTTTGCCTGCTGGTGCATTTCTATAGAAATGAATCTGTGCAATACCAGCATCTGGGATTAGGTTGTTTTTGTGTTTCCTCTGTGTGTGCGTGCATGTTTCCTGCGTGTGTGTTTGAGTGTGTGTTGGGAACTAATGCCAAACCAAACAGTGACAGGTTGTATTGGGCACAAATGGAAGCATGAAATATTTTTCCTTTGCAACTTTACACGATATTTCACACCTATGCATAAACATGCTCTCTCTCTTTCGAGATGAATGTATGTCATTAATCATGCATCACATGGGTTTGGTACTATTTTCATAATGCACTATGAACTTTGAACTGATGGATTTAGATCACGACTGACTCTATGTATTTAATGTAGCTAATCCATTAGCATTTACCACTGGAAGCGTGGCTTTCACCACACACATCTTTTGAGTCTGCATATCGCTCCTCATTACTGCCAAGGTGCCAGTCAGACGGGTAAGTAGGGAGGTGAGAGTTTTGAACGTTAGAGTGCTTCCAACAGCATGCTCTCATCTCGTACACACCACACACCCTCGTATACACCCATACTGAGAATGCACGCACACAAGGTCTTGAAGCCACCTGTCTGACGCAGCAAAAACACTTCACTCAAGTGAAAAGAGACCAAAATTGTCCATGGATACAATCCCAACATGGGATCACCTCTTTATGTTGATTTGTCTGAAATGAGACGAGACACAACAAACATGTCTCAATTGTCAACCGTGGCGATCTCTCCTCAGTGTCAGTCTCTAGCAAGTCCCCATCAAAATGTTGCTGACTGATTGCTTGGGGGACCGACTGTAATATATTTAAACAGTCTTACGGTACTAACAACTTGATTAGGTTAGGAATGAAGTTTTTGAAATATTACTGTAAATATGTGTATGTTTTGGTCTGTGTTGCCAGTTCAGATGTTAGTTAGTACACACCAAGAGCTTTTGCTGGAAACACATCTGCAATATTCGTAATTTTTACTTCTAATTATGACTGCCTTAACATGAATTAACAGCCGTCATCATGAAAAATGTATATAATGGTAAGTAAGTGTGAATGTGTTTTTTTTTTTTTTCGTTTTTCGTGTGTAAAGTGGCGCTGTGTGCTGTCGAATGTAGTCATGAGGTTAGTATGACAGCTTGGCCGCCCAAAGGTGGATAGGCGGGCGGAAAGGTGCGTTGTTCAGACTTGGCACAGATGTTGATGAAGTGATAGAAGACACACATAAATTCCTCGGTGGATTGAGAGGACTGACTCCAGCTTACATCCACATCCAGCCGATACCCCCCTTAGCATAATGAGCTAGCTTCCCCCTGGAGTGTTTGGATAACACGGAATTCTTTGTACAAGTGCACGTGTGTGTGTGTGTGTATGTCTATGTGCAAGAGAGTGTGTATATACAGTATGTGTGAGTATTTTCCTTCTCCCAGGAGCGTTTGAGTAAATCTAAATGCTGCTCACTGGCGTAAGAGGATTTGGCTTCTTCGTTGTCGTGGTAATGAGCTACGATAAACACGGTCGGATAAGTCACACGTTGAACACACGTGTGTAAACACATACAGGCTGCACTCGGTGACGCGTTAATGGAGGGAAAACACAGGATTTAAATCAACTGCATTACTGCAATGATTTCCCCCGAGAGCCGAGGGCTGGCACAGGAAGCGTACGATCTTGTTTTGGGTCCCCCTAGGTTTCAAAGGAAATGTTTTCCATTCCTTCCGGTAAGACTGGTTGCAGGGGGTGAAATAACCTTATCCCACAGGAGAAATTATGCTTGCAAGTTCCAGACTGTTCATTCCAAATTCCTTTTATGAAAGACAACAGTTGTCTAGGAGCTTGCATCAGCGTTTGGCAAACCTCAGACTCAATTAGAAATTGGAAAAAGTCAAACCTCTTGAATGGCATGCAGATGTCAGATCTGGCAAATACAACGATCCCTACTGGCACACGACACATCACCTTCAAAGGAAACACTGTAAGATTATTTTCCAAACTACAGACGAGACAGTCGTGTCCTCTTCTCTCTCATCTACCAGTGGAGGAGGAGGCTAAAAGAGGAAGGCCCCTCTCTCTCTTGAATGATTTAAACCTGCGTCCCCATGATCAAATACCTGTGATGGGACTGAGATGAGCTATGAGTGTGCATGCTTGTACGTGTGTCGTTATGTGTATCCGAATGAAAGGGCGTGATGGGTTGCGATTGGTGTCCCCCTGCACCAGTGTGTTAATAATGTAATAACTAGCTTCATATCTATTATGTATTATTAAAACTGATTATACACTCAGACACATACACACTCACACATGTACGTACACACTCACATCAGGTCCGCGGGGAGAAAAAATGAGGTGCCTGTGTATGGAGATGAAGCATGAGACGAGTCATCTTCAATTGTTTTAATGCGGCAAAACAGTCACTCAGTCAACAAGCACTCACAAGTTTTTTGCTAGCAAGTGGGGCTGGAATAAGAAATCCATCTATTAAGAATATATATCCATGGATGTACGTGTGTGCAGCTGTATACGTGTGTCCTTTGTTACCCCGCTCCTCATCTCCCTCCACTGGCTTCCCATCATGGCCCATATCAGATTCAAGACCCTGGTAATGACCTTCCAGGCAGTGATCAGGACTGCATCAATTCTCTCCTCTAGCTTTACACCCCCACCCGCCACTTACGGTCTTCTGACAACCATCTAGTGGTCCCACCACTCAAGAGCACCTGGTCCCAACACAAGCGCTTACCCTGTCTGGCCCCCCAATGGTGGAATCAATTCCCCACTTCCATCAGAGACACTGACTGTATCCCCACCTGCAAGAAAAGGCTCAAGACGCATTTATTCTGGGAGTTTGCGGTACTTATAAAATAATTTGCTGGACCTGATGTTAGTTCCTCCAAGATCACAATTACTATTACTATGACTATTTTTGAGGGACTTGTTGCTCTTGTTGGCCTATTGTAAACACTTTATTGCACTTGCTGTGAGGTATAATAATGTTGCTTACTTTTCTACAGGTACACACTTTTGCGTTTGAGGTTCATGTTATTTGTAACTTGTTTAAGCTAAATTTAATTGATTTTACCTTTTAAAATGGTAATATCATGTTGTGCGGTTGGCTGAACTCACAGGCAAGGCTGTAAACCCAAATTAGCTTTTTATCATTATCGTATAGCTTTTTATCGTATACCTGCTGATGAATACAGAAGACGGCGATGGGTAGCAGCAATAAATCGTAAGAATTGAAAACCCTCAAAGTACGCACAGATTTGCAGTGAGCACTTTTTACAAGGTAAGTTACATGACATTTTACATAACGCAAATTGTTTTGTTGTGTTTTTATGCGTGTCACGTCTTTAGCGATCTATTTACAGGGTGCCAAGTGACTGAAAATTAACTTACATTAAAGTTGCATTCATTCACAAACTTATTGCACATATTAGTTATTCATAAATACAACTCAGGTAGAAAAATACTTTTTGAATAAAATTGTACATTTTAGTAGTATCCCATACCTGCCTCACATGTTATAAGAATTTAGGAGAATAGGCCTACTACTAGTTTTACTAAGTATCTGATTGTCTGACTGAATGGTTTGTTTTAGATATCATTTATAAAAGGCATTAATGTATTTTTCCAGGAGAGAAGAGTGATGACCCCTTATCACCTGATTATGTGCCTGGTGATTGCGAGAAGGATACCTCCCATCTGATTGATTGAATAAGCACATGAGCAAAAAAGTCGACTTGTAGTCGACAGTTTATGATAAAATAAAAAAATTGTATTCATGCCTGGGAGTTAAACTGGGAGTTGGTACAAATCGTGGGGGGTGAATTCGGGTAAAGTTGGCGATTTGATTAAATCGGTGAATATGGACGGAGGGAGAAGGTACGAGTCAGTTCTTAAGCTATCGATCTCGACTTTTTCCAAATATTGCGCTTTGTGAACAACTAAAAGATGATTTACTTCCATTGACAACCGAACTGAACATGCCCTAGAAGAAGTCATGCTTGCTGACAAAAATAATTGCGATCGCTGTAAGTTTAGAGAGACGTAAGTAAGTTTTGCGCTCCCTGCAATGCTTCGTTCACTCACTTTTGCCGTCCAGCATGGCGCACCCGTCATGATGATCATGTGACGTAGGTGCAAAGGGTCAATTGCCAGTCCTCTTCTGTGTGGCTCCTTGATTGAGGGTTATATGAAATGCAGTACACACCTGTACCCCCCCCCCCCTATATTCTGTCCTGCAGGTCCTCAACCAACTCCTATTCATTTTAATGTATAGGATTACATTATCCATACATCCCCATTGCCTTCGCTCTTTGTCTTTCTTCTACCCCCTCCCCTCTTCTTCTACCAGCTCCCTTCCCACTACCCACCCCACAAGATTTGTTCCAGTTACAAAGAGAAATCTCCAAATCACTATTGATCAAACCCCTCATGAAATATACATTTCCAGCATTGGGATTCTGGTTTTGCGCCCCCCCCCCCCCCCCCCCCCCCCCTTCCCCAGGCTAACCCTCTCAGCAGGTGAGAGGTGTATTTCCTTTAGATACATCCTTTCTTTCTACGGTCGCTCCTCGTCTTCCCATCGACCCGTCGCTCCGACACTCCTATTAGGAGGAGTGTTTATGATGGAAATATCGATAGCCCCCCGACTTAGTCTCTCCCTCTCTTTGTCTCTCTTTTCGTCTACTTCTCATACTTTGAGAATCTCTTCCACTTGTCTTGAGCTCTGGGACTATTTAAGTGCATCTCTACTTTCTTCTACTGTTCAACTCTGTTCTGCGCTCTAAGGCCTGGCCCCTGGCTTGTCTCTCACTCGCTCCAGCTCTCTCCCTGAATTTACCTTGAAGCAAATTAGTTTGTATCGCTTGGCTGGTTAATGAATAATCATCTCTCTTTCTTCGTTTGTTTCTTTGTTTCTTTCTCTCTCTCTCTAACTCGCTTTCTCCCCCTCTCTCTCACACACACACACAAATAAACACCAACTTCTGTGTGGTCATACCATGTCCCAGTCAATGATTTTGTGTTTACTTAGTTTGCGGATTCAGTATATTTGCCAGTTATTTGTAATGTCTATGGAATACTGACAAACAAAATACATGTTTCATAGGTTTTAAAAGATTGCATTGGCAAGAACATTCAGTATATGCAAATAGTCACTCAGCTATTAAAATACAACCAGTGTGATAAGTGATTTCACCTGACTTGAAGTTCACACTTTCCACTTTGCTGATGAAATTACTTAGTGCAATGATGTTAGCAGTGGTAAAGGAAAATAAACCTTTGGTATTACACGCATATTAGATAGGCTGGATATATATTGAAAGCTTTCAGTGTTCACTGTTTCAAGATCACATCCTGTGACCAGCTGTTTCTGCTTGCAGGACGTAATTAGCTGAAGCAATATTTGTTTGTGGTAGGACAAGTGTTAACAGTTTTAAATCGTATTACTCCTAGTGATGACCCTTCAAAGGCAGTTGGACGTTTAAGATTTCAATTTGCTGGAGGTTTATGGGTTGACGTGTTCTTAGATGCACAGGGCATGATATTAGAGCCCAAATAGATTGTTTTAGATAAAAAACAAATTCCAGGGTGTTAAAAAAAAAAAGAGATGCTTGTGAGAGAGACGCTGTTTGGCCATGAGTTACTTCTAATCCTATCTATTCATGGCCAAGTGGTTTTGTGTTATTTCTGATGTTTGTGTTTAAAGTGGGGTGCTGTAAAATTTTGTTTAACAATTGATTCTTGAAATTAATTTCCACCACAGCGTATTGGGCCACAATTGTACTTGTATATAACCTGCTTAACGGCTGTTTACAGGTTATTTACAGACAACTTAGGTATATGTATGTATCTATGTGGTTTACAAGTCAACCAACATGATGTGCTCACGAATCGGCTTCTCTTTTTGCCGACTCCTCAAGGTATCCATTTCCATTTAGTCATGTAGCTGACACTCTTATCCAGAACAACTTACAGCAAGTACAGGGATGATGGGTAAAGTGCCTTGCCCAAGGACATAATATCTTGTGTCCCATTACGTCACAGCCAGGGTTTGAACCGGATACCTTCTCGATTTTTTATTCTGACACCCTAACCAACTGCGCCACATGACTCCACCAGTATCCCTGCCAGACACATTTGTTCTGTCTTTCGGGGACCTACGCAGACGCTCTATTAATATCGATATGACACTTCAATTTTCTCCCTGCACCCCTCACCCTTTCCCCTGCAACCCACTTCCCACACCCAGGCCTGCCCTAACTTTGGAATCTACAGATAAGCCAAAGACACATGCTAACACATCTACCGAGACGGAAACACACACATGCGCACACCAAAATTCAGCTCTCCACGTCTCCTATTTTCCCTTCCTTTCCCACACTCACCTCCTCCAATCGAACACACACACTCGCACACATTTTGCATCGCTGTCCTCTTCAATTGAGTCTGCAGATACGGATAAGAGCTGTATCTCCTGTGGATCTCTTTGCCAGACATGCAAGCTGCTATGATTTGTTATGATGTTGTTCATACACTCTTTATGGATCTAGGAGGGGTGTTTTCCTGTGGATTTCATGCGTGTGATTGTGAGTGTGTGTGTGTTACCATCGCTGTTTCTACAAACCCCGCTGTCTAACTCTGACTAACATGGCAACATTGATCGATAGAGAGAGAGACAGACAGAGAAAGAATGAAAGAAAGAGAAAGGGTGGTTGAGGAAAGAAAGGAAGAGCCGCTTTGTGAAGCAGGCAGAGAATGGAGAGCTCTCTGCATCCTATGCACACACTTCAGATATTCTCTTGTTGCCATTTCATCCAGTTATTGTGGATTCATGTTTAGCCATGGGAGGCCGTGGCAAAATGGACGCGCGCATCTACATTCTTTATTCCATCCCCGCTCTCCATCTCCCTCCCTCCATCTCCCCCCTCAATCCTCCTTTGTCCTCTAGTATCTAGCCTCGTCATGTTGCTGGCCATGGTCTTGCCATCTCCCTGTTTTCCTCTGCCCTCTGTCGATGTCCCTCTGCCTATCTGTGTCTCTGTCGTTCTCTGTATATCTATCTCTCTGTCTCTCTCCCTCGCTCTCTGTTGTTTCCCCATTCCCTAATCGGCTTTTCCGGGTTGGGATTGGATGTTCCTAAATTCCTCTCTCAGAGCGCCGTAGGATAATCTTTCTCACCAAGGCTCCTGACCCAACATGCATGTGTGTGTGTGTGTTTGTGTGTGTGTGTGTGAGCAAAAGCAAGAGACAGAGAGAAAGAAAGAAAAAACGGGAGGTCTTCAAGGGGTTCTACCCTGAGGTTCACAGGGAGGTATGTGTGTGCGCATATGGGTCTGGGTGTGTGAATGTGCATGTGTGTGTGCACTCAGATGAGAACTTAACGCTTTGTTTCAAACTTCCCTACAGCACGTTCCATCCCTAATGTCACTGTAATGATTTGTACTTCTGGTACTGAGTCTTGTTTAACCAGCGTCACTCAATTCAAGGACACACTGAAGGCAGATAAACCCTCCATGATAAACACCATATGGTCCAAAACCTTAGATGGGAAAAAAGTGAAACCAATTATGTCTAATTTTGTCCACTCTACCATAACTCTCCCGATCATTCTTCTCAATCCAATCAATTACCCAATCAACTCCCTAGCTCATCAGTCAGTGGTCCAATTACTTCACTGACTCATTTTTCCAGCTGATTGCTCTGCGTAGGTTTGTTCAGTGGTTCTGCTCAGGTGAATGGGTTATTAACCTAACTAAGAGGAATTCTTTAATTCACCTGGATTGCATTGTTGATGGAACAACTTCAGCGCGACATCCTCAAGGCGTACAGAACCCCATACGCCAACTTACGTGTCTGCAAAGCATATATGTTTACCGCCCCCACCCCCCCCCCCGCTCTCTCCACACTTGCAAACTGACAAAACTTGGTTTAACCGTTGCTGTCAAGCAATCCAAAAAACAGGCCAAGTTTACTCCGGCAGCGTCGATGCTGGTGGTGGTTTCCTTGGTGATTATTAAACGTGGTTCCGGCTGACGAATGACTGTGCGACGGAGAAACAGAAGGGCTGGTTGACATGTGAGGACTGGCATTTAGTTCCAGTGTTCCCATCATCCCTTTGTTCCTTTCTCCTCCTAATTTCCATCCCTCCATCTCGTCTCTATTTAACCAGCTTGCCCGTAAAGGTCTTTCTGTCACCCTTCGCCTGTCCCTGTCATGGCAGACAAAGACATCCAGGTCTCTTTCTTACTCTTTCTTCCCCCCCCCCCTTTCTTTCTCTCCACCCCCCCCCCCCCGTCTCTCCCTCTCTTTATGAGTATCTGTTGTTTTGGGACTTAATCAATCGAACTCTCAAGCGTCTACCAAACTTACAGGCGCATGAGAGCGCTGTGGTCGTTATCAAGACAGAGAAACAATGTTGTTCGAAATTAAAATATGAGGGACGGTTAGGCCCAAGATGATTCTGTAAAAGATGCAGAGGATCTCAGGGCCTATCCTTGATTTGTTCAGGTTTATATTCATGGTCTCTGACCACTGGTGCCATCCCTGACTGTAAATGTCCGCATTATGCAAATCTCTTCCTCCTCACACAAACAAGCCGGGACCAATCAATGTCAATCCCTGCCCTCTCTCAGCCAATCAATGTCATTCCCTTCTGTCTGTGCCGGGGTTTAATGAGGAAGCACGGTTCTCTGTCTGGGTTTTGAATACCAAACCACCGGAAAGGGGAGTTCTGCTGTGAGCCAGCGTAAGATGACACTGGCCTGGTCCGGGGTGGACAGGAGACGGAGGGAGTGATGATGATGAGACCCGACAGCTCTGAGCAACCAAGAGGGAGGGAGATGGGGGGGGGAGGAGGATGAGGGAGGATCAGAAGGATGAAGAGGAGGACGTGAAGGAGAACTAGGGAGAAGGGAGGGGAGGAGGAGCAGGGGGTAGGGGGGGGGGGAAAGAAGATTGAGAGAGAGGGAAGAAGCAGTTACTACAAGGGGAGTAGAGCAAGAAAGAGCTATAAAGGTATTTCCAGCAGAGCGCATTCTCCACATCACCCCTTCGTCTAGAGACGTTCTTCGTGTAGTGACGTTCAACAAATGTGTCACCCCAAAATTAACCGATTGTTGTTGTATTGAGTTGCATTTTAACTTTCAAGTTGAACTTTTGAAACGAGGACTTATCCATACAGTATAGGATACAGGATACAGGATGCTTTATTGACATTTATGTAAACACATATAGGAACTTGTTGCACCATTACAGTGAAGTGTTTTAAAACATATAGTGTGGTTAGACAAAAACAGGAGAGGAAAGATACTGTAGGTTGAGAGAAATCAATAGGTTCAAATCAGCATCAGATGTAACCACAATCATGCAGTCCATTATACAGAAACTTTTCGCCGAGAAAGCATTATATAACTTTCTGAAGAGTAGTTCTTCCCCACAGCCATCAGGCTAGTAAACGCCTCTGGCCCCTAACTCCCCCTTCCCCCACCCTTATGACTCCAACGACTGCACTTTATTGGAATACCTTGATCACTATGTTATCAGTATTATTATCATCAGTAATATCATTGCATATGCCAGTTCTGTCTTTTCTTGTCATCAAGAAAGTGTCGTCAATAGACCTACTTTTGAAGTAGTTACCTCTCTCTCTCTTTCTCTCTGTTTCTTTTTCTTTCTCACTCTCTCCCTGTTTTTTCTCTCTCGCTCGGCTTAAATCTTTGCTCTGCGGCCTCTGAAGTCTGTTAATTGTCTTTAAAATGGGCTTTTATGATTAATGAGGCCTCAAGTACTATCTGCGCAACCATCATGTCCCACATAGACTCTACCCACACACTCAGAGAGAGAGCAGAGAGTAGGGACACCAGAGAAAGAGAGGCAGAACCCCAAGGAGAAAGTGAAAGAGAGGGTTACAGGGATGGGAAAAGCGATAAACTCAGGGAAGGGAGAAAAAAGAACATCCGCAAATAGTCCGAAAGAAAGAAAGTGAGCGACGGAGAGAGAGAGAGAGAGAGAGAGAGAGAGAGAAAGCATTCCTGCCCGTCGCTGATGAGTGCAGCTAGATAAAATGTCCTCCGTGGTACTTTCGGCAGAGGTAAACTAGCACTGCCTGCATTACAGATCTGTATCAGCAGGAGTTTCACTGGGACAAACATGCTCCAGGTCTGTCTATCACTCCACCAGCCTCTCTCCGTGTGTGAGCGAATACCAGGCCGGCAGAGCCTGCGTCCGTCACTGAAACGTGCAGATTCACTCCTTCTACTTCCATGTCCAAGTGAGTCTCTCAAATATTCATGGATGTGTCTGCTATATGAGTATGAGGGTATACAGTACAAAAATAAGTGTACATATTTGTATGTGTATATCTATAAATGATGGTGTGTGTGTGTGTGTGTGTGTGTGTGTGTGTGGATGTGAGTATGTATGTGTGTGTGTGTGCGTGTGTGTGTTCCCAGGGTTCAGCGCTGGACAGGGCCAGTGGTCCAGCTCACTGGCCTCAACAATCCCTTAGTGAGACCCCTCCAAGTGTGCAAAACTCAGGCAGTCAGGCGAAGGACCACACCCTCTGCCAAGAACAGCGGGAGTGTCCAGACCAGACCTGTCAATCCAGGACACACCACCATGCACGGACATGTTCCTGCACAGCAAGTTATTTTAGTCTCCCGTGTGTCTTAAACATCAAATAAAAACGTCCTCGCCCCTCTGCACACTCTGCCTTCCCTCCTGTGGCTTGGAAGTGTGTGGTGCGCGTGGGATTCACGTTCCCCACTGCAACAAAGCCCCAGATCACAGGTTGGAACATTGTGGAGCAGGTCTGTCAGCAGCATTTGCCTGGCAAAATTGAACTGCTCCTGTGTCATTTCCCGGAGATCTCATTGGCTTCTTTTCCCCTGGTTAGATTTACCTTTACATGTTATTGTTGCCATTTATCACGAAGAAGGAGGTACCACTTACATGCACACACACACGTATACATTATTTCTCCCTGGAACGCTCTTTTTTCTCTCCCCCTGTGCCAATTTCATTCAACAAACTCACACATGCCCACGCCCTACACCTGCAATTTCCGGATGTGAGGTAATGAAACACATGGGGTCAGAGGTCAAAATGAAGAAAAGTGCAGCTGTTGATGAATTTTGGATTTGAATTCAAAAATCATTTGAACGTGTGAATTTGACGAGTAGAGCATTCCTGGAGTGAAAAAATATGCACGCACAACTATACTGAGCCACGCATACACACTGACTCAAGATGAATTACACACACGCTCACACACTCTCACTAACAGACAGTCAAATCGAAGCACAGCTGACTTCTGACGGTGTTTCTCAGCATGTGTTTTCTCTCCTCCACCAATCCATCAATTTTTCCCTTCCTCCTCTGTCAGTGTTCACTGTCCTCCGTCTCTTTCTCCCTCTTTCTCTCTCGTCATCCATGCTGTCGTTTCTCTGCACCTGGCCTTGTTTGCCCTCCCCTCTTCACCTCTCTGACAGCTTCCCATTAATCATCCGTCCATTCCATGGAAGACCAGAATCCCCCCCGTCCCTTCCTCTCCCTGTTTATGTTACCCTTGCAGCGTCAGGCCTGTCTGTCGTATGAGCCGTTTGTTCCGATATGACTCTGGGTGTAAAAGAGAGAGATGTTGTTCCAATGCTTGCTGCACAGACACAGAAATATGTCGGTGTGGACAACACCCTTCACCCCCCCCCCCCCCCCCCCCCCCCCGTCTCTGTCTGTCTCTACCTCTCTTTCTCTCCATTATCAGAAAATAGTTGACGCCCCTTCTTCTCTTGAACACCGACTTATCCCAGATTAGGAGAGAGGTGCGTATCACTGCTCTGACCGCTCTTCTTTACTTTTTATTGAACACACAGACGCACGCACGCACATGCACGCAATAACACTTTTGGATTATGAAAACCACTGGATGGAATTTGCCTGGGGACACTTTGAAATGCACCCCAAAACCCATAAATAATACAATGAAACACAATCTCTGAAGGAAAACTTTTAACACACACATCACACACACACACACACACACACAAGGCATCCACATATTTTCTGTGTGTGGTGCAAGTCCCGTGTTTGAAATAGACAAAACTTAGAAGTGAGCAACATGACTGAATAAACCGCTGTATTATCTCTTGTATCCGGCCACACTAAAGTAATCACAGTCTCAATCAAAGAAACAAAGGAGAAATTAGGGAGCGAAAGGAAGAGAGAGATACAATATAGAGAGTGAGACAGGAGTGTGATAATGGGAGGAAGTCAGAGAGAGAGGGGGGAGAGAGACTCGGAACTGATTAATCTCTGTTTGACAGAGACAAGTCAACACGCTGGCACTATCGCTCCCATTTCCCCAGATACAGGAAATGCCATCTCCATTACCCCACAATGGGAATCGGATGCTCGGCAGTTAATTGTCTTTGTGTGTGTGTGTGTGTGTGTGTGTGTGAGAGAGAGAGACAAAGAGAGACAGCCAGAGAGAAACAGGGAGGAAGAGCGAGAAAACGAGAGAGAGCGAGCAAGACTGAGAAGTTTTTTGCAGGCTTGATTTGGAACTTGTGACCCGTTAATTTCCTTTCTCTACCCCTGCTCTTCCAAAACACGGCACCCCTTCTGCCTTCATTCTATCCCGAATCCCTCCGCGCCTGTCCCAAACTCCGCACCCTGCAACCCCACACATCCACTCCAATCCCCCCTCCCTATGGGATTACCTTGCTTTATTAGTCCCTTTGTCACCATTATCGTCACCTGTGAGTGTTTGTATCCCACGATGCATTGCTCCTTCTCTCTTAGCTCATGGAACAGCAGTGACACCTACAGGAATCAAAGAGGAGAGGAGAAAAGAGGGGAAGGGAGGAAGGGAAATGGAGGGGAGGGGAGGGGAGGAGAGAGGGGGAGGAGAAGAGGGCGTAGGAGAGGAAAGGAAAGGAGAGGGGAAGGAAAGGAAAGGGAGGAAAGGAGTGGAGAGGGGAGGACAGGTTAGGGGAGGAGGGTGGAGGAGAGGAGGGGAGGGAGGAGGAGAGGAGAGGAAAAGGGAGGGAAGGAAGGAGCCCAAATCCGTCATACGAACTCCTGCGACAGTCTCTAAAACAGCAACATTACACTGGTCGCAGTATTGTGAGGAGATAATTGGTTCTGTTTAGCAGAACCATTTTTAATATGATTCCCATTCTCATAGGTGCGCTTTGGCTGTCTGTCCGCTGCTGTATTTTGTAATTATTTTCGCAGCCATTCACCAGCAGACCCCATTACGTGAGGTCGATGCCAAATGACCGTCATGAGCTGATGGCAATAATTTGATGACACCCTCTCACTCACTCGCTGTCATTTGAAAATAAAAACACATACACACAACAACACATACAGCACACTAACACAGACACCAATGTGGCATCCTCAAACACACATACTTGAGTTGACGAGTAACCAATGCAGAAATTATTCATAAGGAATTTACATAAACCATCCTCTCTGGCCAATAAGAAGTTTCAAACCATCAAATTATTCAAGTGTCAAATGTAGGCTTGGCGCTTCCCAACAGATGTAAAACAAGGTTTTATGGCCGGCATTGTGGCTATCGCACTATAAATGGAGAACGATGTGTTTTAAAGGTACATTTAAACATATGAAAATGTAACACTTAGAAATCACAATACAATATTTCCTACTTCTGCTGAAGTGCACGCTGGGCGTTCACCGTAAAACTTCATATAACACATTCTCTTTCAACATGCCTTCTGTGCGATGTTTTGTGTTCTCTGCCAATGCTACAAGTGGGGGTATCCTTGGACAGCTCGTCTCTGATAGGCTGTGCCAAACACCATGGGCGATGCCATTGATTTTCATCTCGTGTTTACTCCATCCTGAGAGCCCCTCATCTTACAGAGTGCACTGTGTGTGCGTGTGCGCCTGTTTGTGCGTGCCCATCTTTTCACCCGATAAAAAAGTCGACTCGGACCCAATGACATGAGGGCAGATGTCCAATAAAAAACATCCCTTATTGCTGAGTGGCTGAATTACGACGGGCGGTTGACGTGCGAACGTATGGGAGCATGCGTGAGGGACAGACAGCGGGAAAAGACAGAGACGGAAACACGCAGACTAGAGCTGAGGGATGGAGGAAGGGGACAGGAGAGAGGAAAAGGGCAGAGAAACAGAGGAACACGTGGCTCTTTTCTGCAATTCCAGTGTGGTTCTGTGAGGGAACCCTTCTGATGTGCTTCACATGCCCAGTCCCTTCCCCTGTCTCATTAAAATAGGACTGCGTACGCACACTCAAAACACAACAAACAGCATAGACAACACACATGCCCGCACACAAAATGCTCACATACGCACACACGGATGCGCAGACACACAATGCCAGCACAACGCTCACACACACACAACCATGCTCACACACACTTACAGTGAAGCCCGACTACTCTGTCCCAGTACACTAAGGAAAGCCCTTTTCAGCCTTAAACTACAGAGGCTGGAGGAGATGACAAGCTCTAGAGGAAGACAGTGAGAAGTCTGCAGGGCAGTAAAAACAGCTCACCAGTGGACTTTAGAAAATGTACTAAGGTCAAATTGATTTTATACAAATAAGAATCAATACCCTCGGTGAAAACCTGAGGGGTAGAGGCCCTTACCTACGAGAGATAGTGTAAGACAGAGCAAGACAGCGAAAGAGCGAGAGCGAGCGGAATGGAAAAAGAGAGGAGATAAGGAACATATCTAAGGGCATGACTAGAGGGACAAAAAGATCGAAAACAACACTGTCAGGATTTTACTTATTTAATTGATTATTTAGATATTTACTTTTATTATTTATTTTACATCGTTTATAAAACCCTTTCAAGCCCCAAATGAATATGAAAGCCAGACAGTCGAAATGCAAGGAGCCTCTCCTAGCTTATGAGTACTATTATATCTCAGAGGTAAGCCGTCCAGGTGATTGAGCTGTTTATCCTGGTGCGTATGTTTTATAAATCAGACTTGGGCCTGCTTAGCGTCCCATTCTTTCTTATTACTCTGGACAGAGTGATGGAGTACCTGCAATGCATCAGTGCTTTCCCCAACCCTCTCCCACAACCCAAACACGCACACACACACACAAGCACACTGGCATACACACAGACACATGTGCACGCGCTACAGTGGTTAGCATGTGTACGTGTGTCTTTAAGCCCATATTTTCCAGGTTATGAAACGATTAGCATCCCATTTGAGTCGCTTAGCCCGTCTCACCACCCTGAGCTCACTGTGGTGATCATTCTCTCCATCAACTAAGCCCCACACACTCACATACATCATGCCACACCTGCCCTTTACTTTGTGTGTGCATTTGTGTGCATGTGTGTGTGTGTGTGTGTGTGTGTGTTTCCCACAGTTAAGTGTAATAAAGTGTAGGCATAAAATAATGCGATGAGCTTAATGACCCACCCTCGTGATGCCGGCTCTCTCTCATCCTCTCTCTCTCTCTCTCTCTCTCTCTCTCTCTCTCTCTCTCTCTCTCTCTCTCTCTCTCTCTCTCTCTCTCTCTCTCTCACCCTCTCAACCTCTCTCTCTCTCTCTCTCTCTCTCTCTCACCCTCTCAACCTCTCTCTCACTGTTTCACTCACTCAATCGCTCTCTGTCTATTCTCTATCCCTCCCTCTTTGTATACATGTGGAATGAATGTGGAGAATGGGGGTCGACCGGTACCATTCATCTTACTCAGGAGCCAAGGAGGAGGGAGAGTGAGAGGCAAGCAAATGACAGAAGAGGGGGAAGAGTAGAAAAGGGAAGAAGAGGAAAAGAGGGGGGGGGGTTCTCTTTCACATATTTCAATCTTAAGGTCTTCCATATTTACATTTTCATTTAGTCATTCAGCAGATGGAGTCATCTGGCTCAGCCAAGAATTGAACCTACAACCTTCTGATTATTAGCCTGTCTCCTTAACCGCTCAGCCATATGCCTTCCACCTTCTATGTGCATCTCACAGTCTGTGTTTCTACTGCCATCTTTCTGGATTTCTGTTTCGCCCTCCTTCGCATCCCCTCCAATTTGAGCCCTCCATTCCCTCTTTTACCTTCTTCCCATAGCTCTCTCTTTCACTTTCCATCTCCATCTGCTTATTTTTCTGGTCTTTCTCTCTCTGTCTTCCTGTCTATCTCTCCAGGGACAGTGTAGAGTCTCTCCCCTCAACTTTTTAGCCAAACTAATTTCAACCCTTACAGAATGGCTCTAGACACACGCACGCACACACACACACACACACACACACACACACAAAGGAAGAGAGATTATAAAACAAGCTTGTTAATTGTAACTGATTTATCTACTTGTACTCACTGTGAATAATATTAAATTAAAAAAATTAATTTACATTTAATCATTTAGCTGACGCTCTTATCCAGAGTGACTTACAGCAAGTACAGGGACATTCCCCCTGAGGGAAGTAGGGTGAAGTGCCTTGTCCTAGGGCACAACATCCTTTTTGAGAGGCCGGGAATCAGCCCGGTCTAACTTTGATTCAGAACATCATAGCAAATAAGTCAGCATATCTAAAGTACGCATCAGTTGATGAAATATAAGATTGGAATTAGACAGAGATGTATGACTTCCCCCTACAGGCTGCTAGACTGCTTTGGCTCTGCGGTTGTTTGTTAATTTCATTTCTTTTCTTAAATAGAGCATGTAATTCCCTCAGGGGGCCCAGATTTTACCCATATCCCCCAGTGAGTCACTTTGTGTACTGTGATTGGGATGAACTGAGGCCAGCATTAGGACCTGGGGGTCTGGTACCTGTGCTAGGAGAGGAGAGAGGAGATATAAAGAGACATAGGGATAGGGGAGGCAGAGAGAAGGAGAGGGGGAGGGACAGAGGAGAGGAGAGGAGAAAAAGAGAAAGTGAGGGGGGCAGGGTGTATTAACTAAGTGCCTTGATGAGGGATTATGTGTAAACAATAGCAAAGGAGCTATAGACACACAAACACACCCACGCAACCAGGACTGGGGTGCAACCTGGATGAACATGTTTACACGAGGGAAGCTTTTGAGCACGTGTGTGGAGTTTGTGCGTAAGTGTGTTGAGGTTTGTCAGGTTGCTACGTTCCGTCTCTCTCAGCACAGCTCCTGTTCTAGGGCCTAATTGGTCGCACTGCTTCTGAAAAAGACACAAATACACACACACACACACACTGAAAACTACTGTTGATGTTTCCCTTAAAGTGAGAATGGGTCCCAGGACTGGGAGCTCCTATTTCACAGCTACTGATTTGTACAACACACACACACACACACACAACACAATCACACCACGCTAGATGTGTATGAAGGGATTAGTGGTAGAGACCCAGACAGTGTGTGGTTAACAAGCTTGTTTCTTATCAGGAAGTATCACTTCACCGGCCTCTTTCCTCTCCCTCTCTTTCTCTCTCTCTCCCTCTCTCTCTGTCTCTATCTCTCTGGCTCTCTGGCTCTCTCTCTCCGTCTCTCTTCCTTTCTCTGTCCCCCTCTCTGTGAGTGTACGGGCAGACGAAGCCCTTCTAATCTCTCCCATGCCGCAGCCCTCAATCTCTCTGGATGTACAGCACCAACCTCAGCCTCACCTCATTTTGCTTCTTGCTATTTGTCTCATCTTCCTCACTCTCTCTGAAAAACAAGGTCTTTGTTGCCGTGCAAGCTCACGCACAAGACACGCACGCAGGCACACTCGTACACAAAGGCACACCAGCGGCAAACTCGAACACCTACAGTATGGCATGCTTTGCCTCTGTACCTGGTGACAGGGAGTGTAAGTGGGATGAATGACACACCTTCGTTTGATTGGCGCACAGCCTGAGGGCGCAAAACTGCGGCATCTCTCTCCCCGCTCCGCGCCCTCTTCCCTGTGTCGCACGTCCTCCTCTCTCCTATCCATTTCAACAAGGAAGAACTCCCCCTTCTCCTTATTTGTACTTTTATTAAATTAGTTATTCGTCTCCCATTCCACTCTCCGGGGGACCAGACAGAGAGATAGGGGTCATGTCCAACCCAGTTTCTTACATTACATGCCAGCAAAACCCTGGGAAGTTAGCTGTTACATAAGCTATATGAGCAGTCTACGTAGTACTATATGTATATTTTCCTTTCATTTGAATGGGAGGGTGTGTCCAAACATTTGACTGTCATGTGGTCAACATGACTGTATGGAAAGCCTTTGGAACATGTATTAACAATGCGTTAGTATTGTGCTAGACTGTGTTTGAGTGTCAGTGTTGCCCACTTATACATTTCGAATACATGTTGAATCTCTGGAGTCCTATATATATATATATGTACTATGGCATGCCGTTCAGGAAATTAATCCTTTTAATATATATACAGAAACCTTGAATATATATACACAGACACCTTGAATATATATACAGAAACCTTGAATATATATGTATATATATATATATAAAGAAACCTTGAATATATGGAATGAAACTTGACTGACGAAAGACGTCGCGGCAGTGCCTGCGGCCATCTTGTGTGCAACAGTGTGTAAAGAGACAATGAGTCAGGCTGCCCGCAATGTAGTTGCAGCAATTTTAAATAATGAGCAAATGATAAATACACTGGCGAATGCCTGTCAAAATCCTCCCGATACCCCTGCCCAATACCCTGCCCGTTCTTCTGACGAAGAAGTTCTCTCAATTTTTAACTGTGGCAGACCAACAACAGCCCAGGCAGCTGCCTATCGGGCCAACCTGAGCATGCCCTCCACTTCTCAGGAGTGCCCCGGAGAAGTGCCGTGTCAGAGCGCAGTGCCACTACGCACGGCCATTCACTGTGTTTCACCTTTGTTAAATCACCTGAAAACTATATCAAGTTAACGGGTGGAGAATGTACACGGGGTGTTGTGGGGCTCTCCTGTGAGGCTGAAGACATGCTGAGGTTGGCCTGATAAACAGCTGCCTGTTGTAGTAGATCTGCCACGATTAAAAACGGAGCGAACTTCCTTGTCAGTTAAACTGTATTGGGCAGGCTATCAGGGTGATTTGGGGCCGTACACGCTTTCGCCAGTGTGTTACTGATGTCCTCAGTTTAATATTGCTGTATCAAGATTGTAATCGGACTAACTCATTGTCATCCATACGTTACATAATAGCGCAGACACTGCGGTGAAGTCTGACATCAGTCAAGTTTCATTCCATATATTCAACTTTCTTTATTTATATTCAAGGTTTCTGTATATATATTTAAGGTTTTCTGTATATATATATTCAAGGTTTCTGTATATATATATATATATATATATATATATATATATATTCAAGGTTTCTTTATTCAAGGTTTCTGTATATATATACAAAGGTTTAATTTCCTGAACGGCATGCCATAATATTCAAAGTTTCTGTGTATATATTCAAGATTTCTTTTTTTATATATTCAAGGTTTCTTTATATATATTCAAGGTTTCTGTGTATATATATTCAAAGGATTCATTTCCTGAACGGCATGCCATAATATATATTTATTTATTCATATCTATACATATACTGTACATGCTGCATATATTTGACAGCTGTCTGCTTAATGATGTTCAAGACCCCTACTTCTTATGTAGGTTTCCTAGTTTCCACTCATCGCCCCCCAAGGGCATGAACTAGAAGCGCTGGGATGGATGGAGGGATGGAGAAAAGAACAGAAAGAGGGAAAGAAATGAAAACATTCCCCGAAAAACAGGTGTTGAGCTGTTCAACGTCACGTCACATCTCCTTTTCTGTCCAAAGACCTTGAAAAGCTGTGCCATCAGACACACACCCATCCACCGATAAGACTCAGTCTCATTTCACTCTCTATCACTTTCTTCTACACCCCATCTCACACATACATTGGCGGAGTGATGTAACGATGATTTGTTCCTGCGCTGCGGCCTCTGATTCATAATGATGGTGATGTGTGTGCGCGTGTGTGCATGCGAATGACTAAGCATTTTCACGAGGATTTATATCTGATGAGAAATCACTGATTTGTATAACATGTACCTGGCTGGGCGAGCCAACACACACACAGACACACAGAGCTGGACTCACTCTTTCTTTCACACACACAGACATTCATGCAAGCACAAAGACAGTACATTTAGTCATTCTTACGTTTACAATTAGTTATTTTGCAGATGCTCTTATCCAGAGCGATAGGAACATTCCCTCTGAGGCAAGTAGGGTGAAGAGCATCATTTTGGCACGACTGGGATTCAAACTCACAACCTTTTGATTACCAGCCCGATTCCTTCACCGCTCAGCCACTTGATTCCCTACATACAGTTCACACACAGATTACAAACTGCATTTTTCTTTCAGCTGTTCTCCTCTTCTCTCTTTCTCACACACATACATGCATACATTAACGTATGTTTTATAACACGGTGTGTTAACATCTGTTGTGATGGCCTTTGTCCGTCTTGCGCCTAGGAACATAAGGGACCCTGGAGTGAGCGTCCTAATAATTCCTAACATTCATGTTCCAGGTACATACGTGACCCATGCTTCACCTTGACGTCATGTGACTTCTGTCAAACTGGAGAGGAGATCCCTGTGTTACACAGGTGGGATGCTGTGAGAAGCACAGCAACCCCCCAACTAAGACATAGGAAGGAAACACACACACACTGTGTTGCATGTGTTAACAAAGCCGCCTCCCCAAACACACACACAGGCACAGCAGCCCAGCAGGCTGACACATCAGTTACACGCTTGTCACAGCCACATCCACATGCACAGCTGGAGAGCATGTTTAAAGCCATCTGTCACCAACTGAAAGAAGTAGACAGCGCGTGCTAAAAGCTATCAAAGCCATGCTGTCCTTTGGTGAGGTGTTAAGCCTGATATATTTGTTTCTTCGTGCATGTGTGCGCGACTGCGCGTTTGTGTGCGCGAGTAACCTTGAAGATGAGACATTCTTGAATTTCTTGAATTCCTGACAGCTTTTCTTCAATGCCACAGTTTTCCCAGCATTCCACAGGGGTGATCCAGGGTTGCGGGGTCTCTCCGATGACCTCACATTCACCAGGGCCTCAGGCTGGATCCTTACCAGAGATGAAGGGGAGGGGAGTAGAAGGGAAACGTGCCCAGTTGTTGCTGTTCCTGCGCTGTGTCGGTATGCAAAGCACACGTCACCTGACAGTATATGCGCCGAGCCATCGATCAAACTCCAACATTGATAGATGGATGGATGGATGGAAAGATGATAGATAGTTCTAAAAATGAAGAGCTAAACTAACACAAATAAATAACAATAAATTAACATTAAAGAAATTTAAAACATATATATATAAATATACCTAAAACAAACATGAACAAACATAGCCCCAGCTCCATCAGAAGCACAGACTGCCTTCTCACCTTCAAAAGAAGGCTTAAAACATAATTACAGAATTGAATGGCACTTAGGAATAGTATGGCACTTCACATAATCTATTGTTGTTTAGAACTATTTGTTGGTCCCCATATGGTGACTTGCCAGTGTTGTTGTTGTATCTCTTGCTTTATGTTCACAATCGTTGTGTTATGCATTTATAGTTCTTCTCTTGGCACTTATTGGTTCTCATGATGTATGATTCACGATCTAAAAAACCCACTGTGTTCGGGGTATATCACGTTGCTATGCTCAATGACTGATGCTTTGGTAAAAGCTCTCTCTTGTAAGTCGCTTTGGATAAAAGCGTCTGCTAAATGAATAAATGTAAATGTAAATAATAAAAAATAAATAAGCATATACAGTCATACATCCACAGTGCACATTATTTTTGGCAGCATTAACAGTGGTTATTGCAGTTGAATAAAACCTGGTTTCGAGTCTGTTTGTCCTCTGTACCATCTGCCTGAAGGCAACATTTCAAACAGGAAGTGCCCAGGGTGTGAAGTGTTTTTTATGATCTGGGCTTTTTTGAGACAACGGGATCTGTATTTCAGTCAAGACACTCACGTGATGATAGATATAAAGAATATTTATTGATAACCATACATGGAATATGTTTGATTTTGGCGGAGTGGAATGTCTAAGGGGAAGCGCTCCCTACCGCCTCGAGCGACACATACGTGCACACATATATGACATGAGGCATGGAGCAATAGATATATAATCCCCCTGATAGACAGATATACATAAATTCAAACAGACAGACATACAGATATGCATAAATTCAGACAGACAGACATACAGATATGCATAAATTCAGACAGACAGACATACAGATATGCATAAATTCAGACAGACAGACATACAGATATGCATAAATTCAGACAGACATACGACCGGGGGAGAAAGGGGATGGTGGTGGGAGGCAACAGTAATGATCCTAACCGTTCTGAGTGAGTGTTGGATATCCGCGCAGCCTTTTAAGGCAGTCTTACCGGGCGGAGCCCCAATGGGCTTGCACTAGCCAGGTCAGGTGTGTTCATGATTGATTGTTTGCGCTACCTGTGTGCTTGAACTGTTACTGTACGTGAACTGCGGTGTGTGATGAGTAATAGTGTACTGAATGAGTGAAGTGTATGCTGAGTGTATGAAGAGTTATGTGAATGAATGATGATATGTACTTGATGACTGAGTGATGACGCGGGCAGCCCGAGTGTCGTTGCCAGAACTAGCTTCGCCCATTTCAGTCAAGACACTCACGTGATGATAGATATAAAGAATATTTATTGATAACCATACATGGAATATGTTTGATTTTGGCGGAGTGGAATGTCTAAGGGGAAGCGCTCCCTACCGCCTCGAGCGACACATACGTGCACACATATATGACATGAGGCATGGAGCAATAGATATATAATCCCCAAACCTACGACCACTCCGCCAGACTATGTGTAAGCGGAGCACCACTGCTCCTGAGCCTTGACATCCCACTTGGTACTAGTGGCGAAAAACAAGTGTTCTTCTGGATGCTTGGGTCATGCTAGCATTAACGATGACTAAACCAAGTGTGCATAACTTTTGTGTTACATACCATCTGATGTGCGGTTCACCTGACCGTCCCAAAAAACACACTCCGTCCAGACTATTGCTGGACGGATGGTGAACATGCGGCTAGCCAGATCCACCGACCATCTCCCCGGTACCCTTCTCATCCGACCTTGGGCTGATATCGCTGATATCTAGGGAGCTGCCCCTCTCGCTCGTCAGCGACACACCATGGATGTACGCAAAGGCAGCTGAAGTGCTGGAACACAAAAGATATGTTATCTAGTGTGAAGTCAATGTGTCAGCAGAGCGTCTGCTGTTCCCCGCCGGTACCAGGGTATCTCCGCAGATATCCTGACTCGCACGCTGGCTTCTGATCGTTGCTACTGCATCAGACGCACGTCTGCGAATCACCAGTGCCGAGCCCAAGATCTAACGGAAACATTCTACTACATATTGGTCCGGTAGCCTCTCAACCATACGGGGCAGGTTTACAGCTACCTCTAGAAACACGACCTCTAGCGCCCGTCGGTGACCCCAAGGATGTCCGCAAGGCTGTGTATGCACCCAGTGTAACTATATGAAATCAGAATGGACTACAAAATGTGTCGGCAGACATCCACCGTTCCCCATCGTATCCTGAGGTATCTCTGCAGATATCTCGACTCAAACACTGCTTCTGATCGTAACCTACTGCATCAGAGCACGTCTGCGGACCACCAGAACTGAGTCGAGATCGTACAGAAATATCCTACCATTATGTGTAACCCTCTCATCCAAAGGGGCAGGTCTACTGCTACCTCTAGAGGCCATCCTCTAGCACCCGTCGATGACCCAGGATGTACGCGAGGGGTATGTCTCGAATGTAAATGATCGAACAATGTGTCGACAGACGTTTGCCGTTCCCTGTAGTACAGGGCATCTCTGGAGATATCCTGATTCAGACCTATGGATTCTGATGGAGCCACCATCAGAGCACGTCTGCGGATCACCACGTCCGAACCAGAATCAAAAGAGATATTCTACCTTTATGGGTTAATAAAGCCAACCCAACCACCAATATGCAATGCTTCATTACTTAGCCGCATGGCCGCACTTCTTTCATAGCACATACACATCCAAACTCCCACTATGTCCATTGCATTGGGGCGTACATGCACTCGCACGCTGCCGAAGAAACATGCCCAGTTGCTTTTAGCGTGGCTGTGGGCACACTGGATGATGCCGAAGCTGCCGCCCCAATCCGAATCAGCGAGCTGTAGACGGCTCCGGGAACAATCCACGGCGAGCGTGCAGAGCGGAGTCCTTGTGCCAACCAGGATCTCGTCATGGCCTGACTGCATCTGTGATGGACAGGGGCTCAGATGGCGTCGCCCGGGAGCAACATAGCAGGTCCCGTGACATAGAAGAAGTGGGCAAAATGCACAATTAGATTGAGCAATCACGATATGAGTACCGTAGAAACAGCAGCAGTTGCAGTGTTACAGGACAACGTGAACATGTCGCTGGATGCTAGACCAGCTATATCAGAATAATGAGGTCCCAACAAAGATCAATAGTGGCATGCCTGTTGGTTAATTCCCCACCCATTAAGACCTTTGAGAAACATAGACTCAAGAGTATCACTGTACGTCCAGGGCACTCTCGTCTTAAACTAGACATACAGCCTTATTAGTTCAAGATGCGAGGTTATAGGTAGCCGTGTATCTTTAATATCAGGACGCTGCTTCTTCAGCCCCTTCATAAGCAGCGTATACAGAGCAATTAGCAACATCCTTTCTTAGAGAAGACGGGAAGCGATGCCGGCGCAACGCTCAACAGGCAGAGGACTGCTGCCGCACCCAGACTCCCCAGCTTGCTTAGCGGCATGGCGCATCCGTAACGCGGGCAGCGAGCAGACACAAGTGTCCACAGGCAGCCGCGCCCGAACCTACGCCACGCCACAAGTGGGGGGAAGGAGAAACGGCAGACAGGAGCCTCTGTCCTGAAACCCGCGAAACGTCAGTAAGGGGTCTGCCAGCGGTGCCTGTTCTCTTCACCCACTGTTTAATAGTACAATGCATCCTTTTTTAGGGGAGTGCATACAGCACCAACTTCGACAATCCACCGAGGTGGAAAACGAAAGGGAAGGAAAGGCCCAACCGGTAGTTGCCGCACTCTTCTGCCGTACGCGCGCCCCTTTTAGAATGTTTAAGGACCACAGTAAATATATATTAGACATAAAAACATCAGACATGGAGAGGTCACGATAGGGATCGAAAGTAGCACCTGGTGGTGAATTCCCCGCACCTCAAAAACCCATAGTAAGCTGTGAGAAACACCGACACGAGGAGTGTGTCAACATAGAGCCCAAAGCACCCTCGTCTTAAACTAGACACCATAAGTGCAAAATGGGTAGGGTTATTGGTAGTCGTTTATCCCTAGCCACGGAACGTTGCTTCAGTAGCCCCTTCATCAGCAGGCGTATACGGGGGCTCCCAAGCGGCTGCTCGCAGACGGACCCAACACTGAACGTTAAATTGAATGCCCAACACCAGTGTTTACCTGCTGGACGATGCAGCTCCTGATTCGAACCACGAACAACGACACAATCATTTAACCTACAATTCACATGTATAGGACTGAATCCAGATTCAGAACGAAGCTTGATGATTGAAACCATGCGCTGTCATATGATTTTTTAGGTGGAGGGGCAATCCCCTTGCGCATGTATTCCCCAACCAACACTACATACCTTTCTGGGGCACATGGGCCTAGTCTTGCACAGTCCTAGTAAACAAGCAGACAACCCCACAATGCGATACAGCTCGTGGAGCGCTGTGGCAAAGACTCTGGATCCAGGGAAGCCGTCTCTGCTGCCACTTGTGAACCATTAGTCCCCGTAATATCCCTCAAAACCCGACAGATAGAAACCCATGCCGTTCCACAGATGCACGACGATCCCTAGGAAGCCAATCTGACCAGCAGGACACCATTGGTGAGATTAGGTAACCTCTTGGCTATGTTCGACAGATGGGAAACGAGTGTCCTGCCTAGGCTTATGACGCGCATGCAATTGAAATGCCCCGGTCAGAAGCAGGTCGCAGTTACCCATTGAAACGGCGTCTGAAGCCATCCTCCTCAGGATACCACGGACGCGCTCCGATATTATCCTGCAGACTGTCATCCTACGCAATTGACAAAAGAGAGCACCATAACAGAGCATCGGCCACCGAGCAGAACAACATGATAGACCACGACACATAGCGGTTAAAACACCCAAGCTTGTAATACTCCCGAGCTCGCTTTATTACTTTATTAATGAACACCACCTGAGCTGTCGGTCTAGCCACAACTCACGCTTTATTAGCACTTCAACAACAGTCCGACTTCTAACAACCTTCTTCAACAAACTCCTGCTCAATCCCCCTCGCATGCGCCTTTACCCCAAAACTCAAGCATGCGCGCCTCCCACTTCCCAGATTCCTTTAAAGGCCCAACTACACAAAAGAACGCCATTCATTATAACAGAACAGATTTAACCAGGCTAACACAACATATATAACCTATACCCCACACCATATAAATATATAAAACTCATATATATGAAACTTATAACCCCTGCCACCCTATTTTTTCACCATCTGCATATCACTATTGTTACTTTGCCACCCTATATTTACATGCACCATCTGTAAACGTACGACTGCATCATTTGTTATTTGCCCCATCCGTTCATTTAGCACATAGCATCATGTGCGCTACCGTATATACGATTATGTGAATTCAATAAAATACTGTAATATTTCGAACAATACAGCTGTACATTTGTTGCCACATCACTTTAATCCCACCAAACACCCGCAAAAACGTTCAACATTCCTTACAATTTCGTTTTACCTTGTGACAATGACAATAAAGATCCATCTATAGGGCGGACAATGAACAAATTTTACCTTGCCACCTAACCAACTGTCGAACGATTCCAGAGCGCAGGTAACAACACTAGAACCGACTCTGTGACGTCATCATCAGCCTGAATGTGGCAAGTGAATGCTAAGAAATGGCACCGGATCGTCGGTTCCACGTCCTGTTCATAGCTCAATGCGTGCGACCACTTGCAATAAATCAAAACAAACGCAACAGTTAATGCGTAGACAGGAACACCTTAATGCTAAAAATGCTGGTTGCAATCAACATTCGAGAAAGCAGACGTAAACGCCGCCTATAGGTTTACCTGCAGGTCTAGCTTTGTAGCTACCTATTTAGCTTCAGTATAAAGTCTCTGTGCTCACCATCCTGCCTGCAACTGCATGGCAATGAACTCCTAATCTGAAATTGTGCAAAGACAACGCTTCCGTAGCAGAAACAGTTTAGTAAACTCCAAACGACGTCCCGCCACACCGCATGGTGAAACGGAACTCGGAGCCAGACGTCCATCCAGCTCCACACGTTGATCTGGGCAAGCGGAGCGTGTCACGGTATACTGAAGCCACGCAGAACTCGGCAAGAGTCAAGGTCGGCATCCGGGGTTCATTGTCTTAGAGGAACATGCACGGGTCCCCGCGACCGACCAAGTTGGAGGAGCACAGCAAAATAGAAGTCTTATCTGCATCCGTACCTGTGAGGATTTGGCCACGCAGAAGGGCGGAAATGTTGCAGCGGGAAACGGGAGCGGTGCCCAATTCTTCTGCCATGAAGTCCTAACATCCAGCAGCTTCGAAACACTGCGTCCCGCCGGAACTCGGGCCTTTTCGGTCTTTGGTTGTCCCCACCGGGGCGGCTGGATTAGCAGAAAGAAACGCTCGCCGTACTCCATGAAAAACAAGTTCCCTAAAGTTGCATCCGCTAAGGTAAGCACCCTGTCCGTATGAGCAGTCAGCAATTCGATAGACCTTACTCTGGAACCTGGCTGCTAGCATAGTTACAGAACACTCCACTGCAGATCCCGAGGGATTGTCCATGGCAAGCCCCGATGCAACCATGAAACACAGCCGAAGTAACAAACCCAATACCTCAGCAACAAGAACAAAACACGGTAGTAATGACGACCCCCACACGATAGCAACACAGAACCGCCCGCAACGATCCTGGCAACAGTAATGATCCTAACCGTTCTGAGTGAGTGTTGGATATCCGCGCAGCCTTTTAAGGCAGTCTTACCGGGCGGAGCCCCAATGGGCTTGCACTAGCCAGGTCAGGTGTGTTCATGATTGATTGTTTGCGCTACCTGTGTGCTTGAACTGTTACTGTACGTGAACTGCGGTGTGTGATGAGTAATAGTGTACTGAATGAGTGAAGTGTATGCTGAGTGTATGAAGAGTTATGTGAATGAATGATGATATGTACTTGATGACTGAGTGATGACGCGGGCAGCCCGAGTGTCGTTGCCAGAACTAGCTTCGCCCATAGGTCTTCAAGTACGGGAAGGGGGCAGCCAAGAATCTTTTGAGCAGTGTTGATGACCCTCTGGAGCACTTTATTCTGAGCCACTGCTGGTTTTTACAGCTGGTGCACCAAACGCAATTGCAGTACGTGAGTATGCTTTCAATGGAGGTTTGGTAGGAGGCCACCAGCAGTCTTGGTGTGATGTTATTCTTTTTGTTGTATTCTCAGGCAGGAAGTATAGTCTCTGCTGGACCTTTTTCAGCTGCTCAGAAGTGTTCACCCTCCAGGATAGGCTGTCCTGTATGTGGACTCCCAGGAAGCGGACGTCTGCCACCCTCTTCATACCGCTGATGATCAATAGTAGAATCTCAGTCTTCCTTCTCCTCTAGTCTAATACGATTTTTTTTTGTCTTTAAAGTGGTAAGGAGAAGGTTGTTGGCCATGCACCATTTCAACAGGCGCTCCACTTCCTTTCTGTAGGCGAATTCCCCCCCCCCCCCCCCCCCCCCCCATAGATAAGCCCCGCCACTGTGGTTTCGTCTGCAAACTTCACAATGGTGTTGCTGTGATGGACAGGGAGGGTGTTGTGTGTGTAGAGGGAGGAGAGCAGAGGACTCAGCACAGAGCCCTGGGGGGGCCAGCACTGAGGACTAAGGGCCGTGGATGTCATGTGGCCACGTTGGTTCAGGAGTCGGGCTACTAATCAGAGGGTACCTTGTTTGAGCCCTGGCCGTGTCAACATGATGTTGTGTCCTTACAAGTGCAAAGCACTTCACCCTACTTGCCTCAGGGGGAACGTCACTGTACATGGCTCCAGGTGTGATGGTGTGGCATGCAGTGCTGCTGCCACTGTGTATTCTGTGGATCTGGTACCTCTGTATGCAAACTGGTGCAGGACTTAGTGCTTACATGGCATGACTTTTAAATGTATTACATTACATTTACCTAACTGATTGAAGAGCCACACATCAAATATTCAATTCAGGCAATAATCATCGACTAACCCGAGCCTTTGATGTAACTTATTTTAACCTACTCTAGGCGGGGCAGGTGTGCCAGGTGTTCTATGTGCTGCAATGACCCAGTATTCAAAGCGAATACCGTATTTTCGGAGCCGTATTTTACGAGCTATTGAGCACACCTGTATAAAAGATACACCAACTAAATGTAGCTAGAGTTTTTATTTTTCAGGCTGCACTTGTCTATTAGCTGCAGATGTCGTTGTCGAGGATGTTTTGAAATGAAAAATCCACGTTAGCTTTAACAAATACATAGATTAGCTGCATCATTGTCTTGGGTTCTGGGTTCAAAGCGAAAAAAAAAAAAAATGTATGAAACCTACCTATGCGGATGACTCATCAAATGCAATATGCACAAATGTTTCTACACACAGCTTGATATATATTTAAACCGCAGGGTGCAGTATTTATTTGACGCTTGCTACAACTTGCGAGAGTAGCCTAACACTGATTATACCCCATAGGGTGTGTGCATGTGTGGGTCTAAATGTGTGTATGCCTGATTGTGTGTGCACTACCAAATGCCTGTGGGGCAGCACAGTTTCTCTGTACCTGTTGTCACCTCAACTCTCCCTGTGTCCTCGGGCATAGCAACAGTAGAATCGGGAAGTGTGTATCGATGGAGGGAGATGAGTGGGGGAGGAGGGAAACGGAGCAGGTAGCTAAAATAGAACTTATTGATTGTCACTTAGGAGGAGGGGTTAGCAGACCAGGAGCGTTGAACAAGGGTGAGACTGGTGAGACCAGACACTTGTAGACCTTGTCTACATTTACATTTAGTAGACACTCTTATCCAGAACAACTTACAGCAAATACAGAAACATTATCTTTGAGATAAGTAGGGTGAAGTACCTTGCCCAAGGACACAACATCATGTTGCCACATGCCGAGAATGGAACTTGCAACCTTCCGTTCACTAACCCAACACCTTAACCGCTCAGCCATGTTTGTGCTTCTCTATGAATCGAACTCGCAATCTTCCATTCACTAGCCCAACACCTTAACCGCTCAACCACCTGTGTGCTTCTCTATCAATGAGATCACTTGCACCACCTGCACATTTTGCTCACATTTGTTCACTTTGCACATCTGTTCTTTTGCTCAATCGCATCATTTGCACTACCTGTACATACATGCTACCCGGTAATTTCTGCTTGTATAATTTGTATCTGTACATACCCGGATTGAATCTGTACATACCCTGTATATTCTGTCTATACTGTTCATAATATGTATATTCTGAGTATATCCATATTATTATATTCTGTTGTTAATAACTGTTTTGCACTTCTGGTTGGATGCTAACTGTATTTTGTTGCCCTGGACTTGTACCTGTGTAATGACAATAAAGTTGAATCTAATCTAATCTAATCTAACTTCTTGTACGGAATGTTGCCCTTCGACGAATTGTATTGACAGGAGCTTTGCCAGCAGTGGACAGTGAAGACACCATTATCAGTCAACCATTATTTATGTCATGGTCACATGGAAAATGGCACTGGTGACAGTGACTGTTTCCATGTGTCAACACACGCGTGTGTCAAATACCATTGTGGTATTTGTATCTAGCAGCATATAGAGGAAAATGGAAAGAGAGGGGTTGAGAAGGAGGGAGGGAGACTGGGCAACAGCGAGTGAGGGAAGGGTAATGAGAGGAAACCAGAGGCAAAAGTTGAGCGGGAGAGGGAGAATGGGCGTGAAAGACAGGGAGAGAGAAAGGCAGAGAGAGGGCAGCAAGGGAGATGGGGAGAGAGACTGAAAGAGAGAGGGAGTGAAGGAGGGTTTGAGTAAATCTGTCAGACTCGCACAAAAAATAAGTTCTGAGCAGCGCTCCGTGCAAAGACAGAGTGATGGAGTCAGGGAGGAGGTGGTACTAAAACCACAGGAGGGGTGAATAAAAAGGAGAGCTTTACCATTTTTGTTGATGGTCCAAACACACGCTTTGTACTCAACAGAGACAGGTCGATCTGGCAAGATATGAAAGTGTTTCACTTTTTAATGTTACTTTCGTCCAACTTCCTGTTGATCCAACAGCTACAAGAGCAGAACAAACACACGCATGCCGTCACACTCAAGCAATGCTGCTACGGCGCTTTGAACAACCAGCCGAATTGCACATGCTGACGAACCCTCTAACACACACGTATACATGTACACACACACACACAGCAGGTCTAGCTCTTCGCCGAATGGGCCATAAAGCCCTCAGCACAGAGTGATGTACTACATGCTCATTGATCCAATTTCATCCCACCATTGCGCCGGTAAACACACATGGTTGAGATGCATGGTCCTGTAAATTCTCAGTGTGCTGAGAAGAGAGGGTAGGGGTGGAGTTGCGGAAGAGGCGCGGGGGGGGGGTATTGCAGAGGGAAGAGGAGGGTGTGAAGGGGGCGTGTGAGGGGGAGGACCAGGGGAGCAACAAGGGTTGGATTGGGGTGGGAGAACATTTAGGTCGGTGGTGGTGGTGGAGGGGGATGTTGTTGACTGACGATCTAATTCATCGGTGCAAATGTGTGTGCGCATGCACCTGCGCGTGTGTCACAGCGTGGGGATGTTGTGTCGTGCTGGAAGGGTTTTAATTTGTCACAGCCTGAGGGCTTTCCTGTAATGACCATCCTTTTACAACTGTGTTTACGAGCCTGTAATAAACTCTAGCACACCATGTTACTGCTGTCTGAGCTTGTCTAGACTGGCCACACACACGCACACACACACATGCAGAAGTAGACACCCACATACATGCATACTACAGGGTCAGTGTCAGCCTAGCTACACACAGTGCATTCGCTGTGTGACTGGTACAGGTGTGAGCTCACTCTGGCAAGTTCTAGCAAAGGGAATAAGGAATAGTATTGTGGAAGTTTTTAAGAGAATCAATTGCTAAGATGAAATGTTGGGTAAAGTATCAGGTTAATCTTTATTAAAAGTACACTACCTGTCAAAAGTTTTAGAACGCCTCCAGTTTTTTATTGAAATTTACGCAGTTTAATGTCTCAGTGTACTCTGAAATTAAAGCATAGAACAAATAAACAATGGAGATAAAAAATAAATCATGGAATCAAAATGTTTCCCACAAATGTGTTACACTTGTAGGTTGCTTTACTTTCACCCTTCTGTCCAGTTCATCCCAAACCAGCTCAATGGGGTTTAAGTCTGGAGACTGCTGGCCATTCCATGATTTGAAGCCTACCGTCTTGTTCTTTTCTTCTAAGGTAGTTCTGACATAACCTGGAGGTATGTTTTGGGTCATTATCTTGCTGTAAGATGAACCCCTGACCAACTAGGCGTATACCAGAGGCTATTGCATGGCGCTGCAAAATACTGTGGTTGCAGGTTTGGTTCAGGTTGCAACTCACTGTGTGCAAGTCGCCGACTCTGGATCCAGCAAAAGAGCGCCAGACCATTACGCTTTCTCCTCCATGTTTGATAGTTGGTGTCACACACCGAGGAACCATCCTTTCGCCTACTCAAGGACGTAGAAAACCCCTGCGTGATGAACCGAAGATTCATCAGTCCATAAGACCTTCTTCCAGTCTTTAGTAGTCCACTGGTGGTGTTTCATGGTATTTCTCTTATTTTGCCATCTTAGCAAGGGCTTTCTTACTGCCACTCAACCTGTCAAACCTGCAGCTCTAAGTCTTCTCTTCACAGTTAAAACTGAGACTTGCTTACTTGGACCAGTGTTAAACTGTGCTTGAAGCTGTTGTCCTGTGAGCCGCCTATCACGCAAGCTGTTGACTCAGAAACTTGTCTTCTGATTCTGTTGTTCTGTTTAATTTACTTCAATTTACTTTACTGTTTAATTGCTGCAGAACAGCTGTCAATTGTTAACCCATTACTTGTTCCCTGAAAAAGGCCTTTTTGTATAACTCTGAAATGTAGATTATTTTTCAGTTTTAGGTAACCGCTTTTTACCACTGGCAGTTTACCGCTTACCTTTGTACCATTTTAGGTTATTCACTGGACTTGAACTGCTTAAATTTCAATAAAAACTGGACAATTGGGGTGTTCAAAATTTTTTGACCGGTAGTATATAAGACAGCCCATAATGCTACGATTTGTCAAAATGACACAAGAAAACTTAACACAACACAATGGAAGTGAAAAACAATGGATGTTATTTGTTCAGGTGGAACTAGAAAGTAACCTAGTTGTTGTTCGTTTTAGAAATGTAATGTTTGTCCGACTATCATATGATAGACAACGGCACTGACTTAAACATCCACCTCAAAAGAACACAGGCCGCTGATTTCTTGTCCCTGTACTCCTTCGGACTGGTGTTACTGGACACGTGACCCACAGGGCTTGAAAACAACTCAATCTTATCCTGACACGCGTATGCATTGCTGACCTGAAATCAGTTACCCCACTACAGATTTCTGATCTCTTCCTCATCCAACTCTCGGTTTCCCTTGAGCTTCCTACCTCACCCCCCCTTGTAACCTTCCGTCGCAATCTCTGGTCCCTATCTCCTGCAAACTCCTCCATAACATCATCCCTTGCTCCCATTGACATGTCCCATTTATGTCACACCCTAAGGATCTGGCCACAGATACTCTGCTATCAACACTAACCATGTCTATTGACACTCTCTGCCCCCTGTCAACTAGACCTGCTCGATCCTCTCCCCCCTGCCTGTGGCTCACAGATGTTGTTCAGAAGGAGGTTTTCCACCTTCCGAGCAGCTGAGAGATGGTGCAAGTCCAAAGATGATCAAGACCTTGACAAGTATCACTCCCTACTCAAGCCTTCTCCACTCACGCAATGGAGGCCAAAACAGACTACTTCCTGAAGCAGGTGAACTCTGATCCTAACCCCCATAAACTGTTCTCTACTTTTTCTTCCCTCCTCAACCCTACTCCTCCCCCCCCCCCTTCCACCTTGACAGTGGACAACTTTTCCCGCTTCTTTGGGGATAAAGTCGCTTGCATCAGCAGTCAATTCCCTGAACCCACCCTTCCCACCCGCTCCCACGCTATGTCTGACCCCTTTACTTGTCTTTCCTCTTTCTCCCCCCTATCCGAGGCAGACATATCTGACCTCATCTTCTCCCACCGCCCCACCTCATGCCCCCTTGATCCAATCCCCTCCCCTCTATTCCAAACCATACCTCCTTCCATCACACTATTCCTTCTCCATGTCCTCAACTCCTCCCTTCTGGCACTTTTCCCTTGGCTTTTAAACAGGCTATAGGTAGACCCCTACTCAAAAAACCCTCTCTTAACCCAGTCATCCTCCAGAACTACAGACCAGTATCACTGTTGCCCTTCTTTTTTAAAACAATAGAGCGTGCCGTGTCCAATCAACTAGCAGACTTTCTCTCTTATAACAACCTTCTAGACCCTAACCAATCGGGCTTCAAGACCGGCCACTCCACTGAGACTGCCCTCCTGTCAGTTACCACTACTCTCCAGTCTGCCAGAGCGGCCTCAAGGTCATCCGTTGTCATTCTGCTAGACCTTTCTGCAGCTTTTGATACAGTTAATCATCAGATCCTGCTCGACACACTCTCTGAGATGGGCATCACTGGCACTGTACTTGAATGGATCTCATCATGTTAAGTCCCCGCCAGCTCTCCACCAGTGTCCCACAGGGTTCGGTCCTTGGGCCTCTCTTATTTTCCCTGTACACCACCTCACTTGGACCAATCATCTCCTCCCATGGCTTCTCCTATCAATGCTACGCTGACGACACACAGCTATACCGATCGTTCCCCCCAACAGATCCAGTGATATCTACTAGAATTGAGGCCTACTTTACCAACATCTCGGCCTGGATGACCAGACACCACCTCCAGCTGAACTTCGCCAAAACAGAACTTCTTATCATTCTGGCCAAACCATCAATCACCCACGACCTCTCTATCACTCTGGGATCCGCAACAGTGACCCCTTCATCCTCTGCCAGGAATCTTGGAGTTACCTTGGATGATGAGCTCTCCCTCACACCACATATTGCCGCAGTCTTCCGGTCAAGTAGATTCACCCTGTACATTATCCGGAAAATCAGAAGATACCTGTCTGAATAATCCACCCAGCTATTAGTCCCAGATCTTGTCCTCTTGAAGAGTTGTCCTACTGCAATTCACTACTACCGGCCTTCCATTGCTGTTGATTGATGTCACCCCACTCCTCATCGCCCTCCACTGGCTTCCCATCTTGGCCCATATCAGATTCAAGACCCTGGTTCTGACCTTCCGAGCAGTAAACGGGACTGCACCGCCATTATATCAACTCTTTTCTCCGGCCTTACACCCCTGCCCGCCACCTACGGTCATCCTCTGACAACCGTCTTGTGGTCTCACCTCTCAAGATTGCCAGGGCTCAACACAAACTCTTCCTCTGTCTGGCTCCCCAATGGTGGAACCAACTCGCCACCTCCATCAGATACACAGACTGTCTCCTCACCTTCAATAAATATCAGCTGTTGTTGTTTTGTTGCTTTGTTATCGTTCGCCTCCTCCAAGTAGACTACTCTGCGTTGGAGGGGCCTACCTTCAATTTGTAATATATTCGGCTGAATGTTGATATAGCTCTTCCCTTGGCACTTATTGGTTTCTCATGATGTATGTTTCATAATCTACAAGCCCACTATGTTTTGGGGTCTAGCACGTTGCAGTGACCGATGCTCTTTTGTAAAGCTCTCTCTTGTACCTCGCTTTGGATGAAAGTGTCTCCTAAATTAATAAATGCAAAAGTAATATACATTTGTGATTTTCACCACTAATCATTGTTCTTCAATGTCTTCAATGTCTTGTCTTCAATATATATACAGGTATATATATGTAGGCTAGTTAGCATCCCATAATTTAGCTAGCCTGGCTAACCACCGTCAATAATCAGATTAAGTTTTTCCTGTGTATTGTTTGCATTCCATAGACCGATATTGCAATATTAGCTAAATGAACTTGCAATCATGAAACTTGCATAGTAAAAAATAGCATCCATTTGAAATGGAAATCAATTGAAGCTCTTCAATGAAGCTTATTTCAGAGCGGTTCTGACATATTAACCAGTTTTTATAGTCTTTACGGTCTCTATACTGGCTTAGTAAACCTCAAAGACATGGCAATATGGTCATCCGAAATGACAAGAATGAATTCTTGCAGCAGAACAATGACAGGGACAAAGGAGGTTAATTAACACATATGTGAAATTCATCAACCTGCCCTTTTAAGTAAATCCAATGTATTTTCACGCATACACACTTTCTTCTTACCCTCACTTTCTTTTTTTCCCGTGATGTACCCTTTCAAATAAAAAGGTACCTAGTCAGTTTGACACCAGCAGGATTAGTTCAATAGATGTCATTCCATCACCTTTGTTCTCTCTGTGGCGACAGCCCAAATTAAAATTCTAAAGGAGAAGGGGCAAGCTTTTTGATTGGTGAACTGTTCACTCTTTAAACCAGTTGAATGCCTCATACATACTAATTGTTCCAAGTTGACTGCACTTACATCAGAAATGATTGGATACAAACATACACACAGCGTACATGCATACAGCGCACATACACACACACACACACACACACACACACACACACATACACACACATCTACTAATCTACTAACACACATTACACAATCATTACATAAACACATGTTTATGTTTAGCATTTTCTTATTTTAAGGTCTCAATCATTGCGTGACAACGTCATTATGAAACAGTTTGTGTGTGTGTGTTTTTGTGTGTGTGTGTCTGCATGTATGCGTGTCAAAAAGCCAGGAATCACGCTTGTTTATATACTTTACTGCACACAATTAATCTTTGATTTACACCCGGGGATCGTGAAATGGTTTGTGACCTCAGACTGTCATAAAGAACACACATGCACACGTTCACTGTCTACTGAGCACACACACCCAACTCACACAAACATGCACACACACATATTCTAACACCTTGGATGTCTTTTGAAGGGAGTGAAAGGGAGTCTGAACCCTTTTGACATGGTGCGGGTGCGGTTGGATTTGTATTCAATGACCTTAAATGTGTACGGTCCAAAATACCAGTGGATATTGTATACTGACACACATTATTATTCGTTATATATAATATTATCCACGTTATATTATTACATCAAGCTTGCAGGAGTACATGGTAATGGCGCTGAAGTAGTTTAGTACAGTATAGTAAAGAGTGCAGGTGGCGTGTGCAGGAGGGGTTGTATGAATAGTTATGGCATGCTTGTCCTTTTGCTTTTGAATATGTGATGTCCACACACACACAGGGCATGCCCACATTTGTACGTAGCCACAAGGTGACCTTGGCTGAGTGGCACTGACTCTCAAGACCCTGGGCAGGCCGTTGTCGGTTGTTAAAGTAAAAAGATTATGGGATGCCTACAGGCTGGCCCAAGGGTGGGCATGTTTGTGTGGGGGTGGACAAATCGAGTGAGAGAGTGGGAGAGAGAGGAGAGAGAGGGAGCTCCACACAAGTGCAGTCGACAGTAAAGGCTTGAATGACACGGGAGACAGCTGTGAAGGGATAGATAAGAAAGGACAGAGAGAGAAAGAGACAGAGTGGAGGACAACTGATGGAAGAAGCAGTAAATGGATGGATTGGGATGCGGAGGGTATCACGGACAGGAAGAGCGAGATGAACGATGGACGGATGAAACAGAAGAAAAAAAAAAAGGTGTGCTTCCATTTGTGCATGCCCGCAACGTCCACGTCACCATCTCATTCCACTGAAGAGCAGCACCCTTCAAGTGACTAATCTGCAACATCAGGCCTGGGGAAGACACTACACCCCTGTGACTAACTCCACAGGCTCTCTGTTCATGATAAATAACAAGAAGGAGAAACAACTTGGCTAAGGATGATGATGTGGCATAAACGTGAGAATTGCCCATGATGACGATGCATTGTAAGTCTCCAAAAACAAACATGGGAAATGTACAAGTGTTGTGTACATTTCCATTTAGTCATTTAGCAGACACTCTTATCCAGACAGACTTACAGCAAGTGCAGGGACGTTCCCCCCAAGGCAAGTAGGGGGAATTGCCTTGCCCAAGGACACAACATCATGTTTACACAACCAGGATTCTAAACAGGTCCTTTCTGATTACTAGCCCACCACCCTAACTGACTGCGCCACATGACTCCCTGTAGGGCTTGTGTAAGGCTTTTGAAACAGTGCCAGTTGTCGTGTTAATCTTAGATTAATACCTATAATCGAGGAACAAGAAATAAAATGCAAGGATTTTTTTCTTTCAGAAGCAGCTGAACAAGTGGAGGAGAGGAGGACAGATGGAACAGGATAAAAGGAGAGGAGGAGAGGTACAAGACCCACAGTCAGAGGTCATTCCTCCAAGTCATTTCATGGTTTAGGATTTCAATCTGTCGGTTTAAGCTTGACTAAAGTAGATGGCCTCGTCTTTCTGTTCGTCCAGCTCTCTTCATGAAATATGAAGTTTAGCTCTTCGGGGGAGAGAAAAGGTGAGAGAAGGAGGGGAAATAAAAAGAGAGAGAAGCAATTGAAAGAGAAGGAGAAGATGAGAAAGAAACATGAGTATGAAATATATATATTCAAAGCGTTTCAAACAAAGGATTTTCTGAGCAAGCCTCAACAGTCCCAAATCACAAAAGCAATATATTCCCTATGAGAACACACAGACAGAAACGGTCATAAGCTTTTTTTTCTAGGGGATTCAAAAGCAGAATGATTTTCGAATCATCTTTGGACCTCTGTCCAGTCAGGTCCATACACGCTTGCGCATACATGTAACGGATGCCAGCTGGTAGTATCTGTGGCTAAACCTCACTCCTCTGATCTCAAAGGATTCTCTAGCGACTGTTGCTAGAAGTTGCAGCCTTGTTAGAGCGTCTACCGTGCCAGTTCAAGACATGCAGTGCGAGTGAACCTGGGTAGGGGTGTTTAATACACACACACACACATTGTTTGGCCACACTCTGTCCTTTGAAAGCAGACCAACCAAAAAGGAACTAAAAGTTCTATTCAAGTTCACATTGATAGTTTATTTGAAAGAGGACCCATCAGGTTCACTTTAACTCTACAGTCCTCCATCTGTTCACAGTATCTGGAGCTTGGACCTGTAGTGATTTGGATCATTTACATTTAGTCATTTAGCAGACACTCTGATCCAGAGCAATGTACAGCAAGTGCAGGGACATTACTCCCGAGGTAAGTAGGGTGATGTGCCTTGCCCAAGGATACAACGTCATGTTGACATACCCGAGGTTCGAACCAAGGAACTTCTGATCACTAACCTGACACCCTAGCCGTCCGTGCCACATGACTCCCTGATTATCTGTAGTTTTCAACTGAAGCAAGATGGTGGCTGCTACATTCCTGTTCCAATTTGGTTCAATTAGCCCACATAGACAGCAGGGACGCCAAATGGTACATGTTCAGATCCCATTGGAACAGAAAAAGCAAACGTAAACTAGCTTCTCTCTTTCATATGAAATGAAAACAAGGCCATTTTGTGCATGGTAGACATTGATTGCCCTATGATGTGTTGAAGAAGTACTATTGTTTCTTCCTCTGAATCAAACTGCTCCTCAACTGCTAGAATTACCATGTAACTAGCGTTATCAGCTCCTATGCCCCCATGTCTTAGGAAATAGCTCGTTATTTCTCTGAACTTTTTCATTTGCAAGGGATGTATTTACGTGTGTACGAGAGAGAGAGGGGGGGGCAGAGGGAGAGAGGAAGGGAGGGCTTTGTGTATGGTCAAGGCTAATGTAACAACAAAAGGCTCTTCAAGCTTGTCCTGGGATAGCGGCAACACAGAATCACCACTCCATTCAGAATGGCTTTGGTTTGGTTATTTATTTATTTTTTTCTTGAAGCAAAACGAGAATAGAAACGACGACAGTTAGTTTGCATGTTGCTAGATTGTATTAGCAGCAGAGGTCAAAACCCCACTTTCCATCCAGTCAATCCCACTGCACTCTGCACAAACCACGTTGACACTTGATCACTTTGATCCAATTACTAAGTACATAGTACTTCCCCCCCATAGTACTGTACATTCATCCACACCCATATACTTTTAGAGTTTTTATATATTTCTATCCTATCCTTATGTATAGTTATTGCCTACTTTTTATTTTTTAAATTTTATATATATTTTATTTGCTTCATCCTGCCACAGTCAATTCCGCGTTCCAGAATAATGATTTAGATTTTGATTAGCTAGAACTAGCGAAGAGCTTTCTGATGCAGCGAGGAGCTCTGATATTAATGCTGGTGCGCATGACAGAGGCACGATCCACTCAACCATCTCCTCTCTGGTTTTGACCCCTCTTCTGGTTTTGACCTCGTTCCTCTCCTTCCCTCACCCTCTCTTTGTTAAGCTCGAGATATGCTTCTGCGTCACATCCTACGCCGGAGGCGTGACGCAGATGTTGAGCATTCAAAGTTCTGCGTTGAGGGTCCGCGTTACTCTGCAATTCACCGCCATGCCGCCAGGGGGGTGTGGCTGTGTGATTTCAGGGGTTATAGTCGGATCCTTGCTCAATATTGAAGAGCAAATGCTTATATTGCAAATGTGGAAGCGCAGGCGACAGAGAAGACGTTTCCTGAGGTTCTGTACGATCACTAAACCGGTCAAGGCTGGAAACGGGCGAATTTGCAACACTGGTTTACCCACTGAGGGACCTGGATGAACAAATGCACTTTCGACACTTTCGAATGTCAGCGGGCCGATTTGACGAGCTTCTTCGCCGTATACAGCCTGGCGAGTGGAGAAAAGTGGCCGCCGATGATTTGAACTTCACGATGGTGTCCCGAAGCACACTCAATGAGTGATAATAAACTGTGAACTATGCATGGTGTGTAAACTGTGTTGTGCTGTGTGTGTTGAAAATAAATATCAAAACAACTGTTTGAAAACAAACGTATGTGTTTTATTCTTATGTATTATGTAATACAAAAAGTATCATTAAAAAAATCACAGCACTAAAACAATACAACACACAATATACATTGTAGTATGTATAAAATGTAATATAAAAAGTAAAATGTAAAAAATCACGGCCAAGTGCACTCAAACAATCCAACACCCACTTGAACTGTATCTCAACTATTTACAAAACTACGTCACGTTCTGAGCGGACCAATCACAGCGCTTGCGACGGAGGCAACGCGACGCGTAGTTAGGATTTTTTGCGGAGGTGCGCGTCAGGCTACGGCAGGAGGGTCTGCGTAGTCTGCGGAGCTATGCGGGTGACGTGACGTGAGAGCATAAACAAGGCTTTACGCTTCATTTCTTGATCCACAAGTAGCGCAAAGGAGGAGGTATGGGGTTGACCGAGGGGTGGTGCAGAGGTGGGGGGGCGGGGGGGAGCGATGGGGGGTGGGGGGGTGGTGATCTACCAGAGGACCAGCGGCTCAGCGCCAGAGCTATCCCAGCACTACAAAGCTGCCTTGTAGGAGCTAGGAGCGCCGATCAATAATTCAGAACTCTGCGGCCGATCCCAATCAGAGATATCCTAGCTGAGGCAGGCGGGTATCCCTGCTCTACGAGGCGGTGCCGGCCTGCATTGGGGGAGACACACTGCAGCAGCACACAGCTTCAACTGTCCTGCAGCCCGCCAGCGGTCTATACATACACACGCGCACCGAGATCGGCCAACAGAAAGAAGTTTCTCTACCAAAATGGGTCAGCCTACCATGAACAGGACAGGAAGCCAGTGTAGATGATTGATTCTTTTCGGCTGAACCCACTTAAGCAACAGAAAGGGAATGGAACCACACCTGACCAATACGCAGCAGTAGATTTTGAACGATTGCGATGGCGCACGGTTACACGCGAGTACCTGCACACGGTAAGAATATTCAAAGGTAAGGAAACCCACGCGTGCGCTCACACGCTCTCCAGAAATGCTCATTAGCGCCCTTCGTCAGGGACGCACACCTCTGAACGCTGTGTGTTTGACATCCTCATTGCCAGAACGTAGGAACACGCACGCTAGGGAGTCCCCTCAGAGCCGGACCCTGCGGAGTGTGTCAGGGGAGCTCATTAAGGCAGGCGGGGGGAGGGAGACCTAAACACAAGGAAGCGAGCGAAGAAACGCCAGCATGCGGGAAGATGAGAAGAAGGATTTGTTGAAAAGGGAATCTCCCGTCAAAAGGATGACCTTGAGGACGCTGCGTCCCCCTTCTTCCCCCGCATTGCTCATTCCCTCCCTCTCGCTCGCTCGTTGCTTTGTATCTCAACTGAATCACTACCTCCCTCTCCCTGTTCCTCTCTCTCCCCTTACCCCTATCATCTCTCTCCTCTCTCTCTTATGCGCCATCCACCGCTGATTCCGATGTTCTCTGTGTTCTCCTTGTGGACCACTGGGTTCTCCTTGGAGGAAACATGTTGCTTGAGCTGCTGTATCCCTATATAGCAGGCCTTTTCTACATAGTCTTTTCTCTTAGATCAGGGGTGTCCAATCCTAGTTCTCGAGGATCACTGTCCTGACAGTTTTAGATGTTTCCTTGCTCTAGCACACCTGACTCTAATGAATGGTCATTATCAGGCTTCCACAGAGCTTGATAACAACCCATTCATTAGAATCAAGTGTGCTGGAGCAGGGAAACATCTAAAACTGTCAGGACGGTGGCCCTCGAGGACCAGGATTGAATATAGTACAAATGTACTGTGCAGCATACTGTACAAATATGCGACTGATACCACACACTGTTGTCAAATGTTTCTTGCTGTGTCTAAATCTTCTAGATGTAGAAGCCAACTTGCTTGATAACAGTGAAGTTATAGTACTAGCAATGTGAATGTGGGTGTACTGTGTGTGTACAGTATACTGGAAGATTCTGCCGTTTAGCAGGTGCTGACCCATGAAAGGAGCAGCCTGTATGATGAAGTGTGTGAGTCACAGCCTATTCAATCACAGGTCAGAGGTCTAAACACACATCAGTACGCTGCATTTATCACCACCCTGATAGATTACCATGTTCAGTTTGTGTGTGTGTACTATATATGAGTGTGTGTGGGAGGGAGTCAAGTGGCTGAGCCACACATATTACACATATTACATTTCGGGGGGGGGGGGGGGGGGGGGGGGTGGAGTCAGGACTGCTGTTAAGTACTTTTACTTAAAGTTAAATTAAGTTTGATTCCAAAACAAGCCTGATGGATGTCCAAACTGACAGTTACTGCTGACCACACAACCTCTTGACTTTTCCAGTGTCCATCTCGCAAGTTAGATTAAATGGCTTGTCAGAACTAATATGGATCTCTGTCTGTCCTTTGAGAAATGGTGTGTGTGCACGTGTTTGCGTGTGTATTGAATGTAGCAATGATTTTATGAGTGACATCAAGCGGCGCTCTCTCCCTAACCCGAGACAGCACCACAAACACACACTAAGGTGCTGAAATTGCACACCGGAGTTGCAGGACCTCATTCTGTCAGCGGACGTTTACGGTGCCCGCGCACATACTCTCCTGCACGCTCTGGTCAGACAACAATTAGATTACAGTTGATTCCTGGAATACACACAAAGAAGAAACTGCTGTTCTGAGCAAAGTACACGCACACACACACGTTTTCGCCCTCACAAACACACACTCGCTCACACGCACACATGTACACACAGCCCCACAAACATGTACGCCCCCGTGCATTTGGCATGGGACACTGATACAGATGAATCAGACTAATGTCCAATTAGGCAGGGTTTACCAGTAATGGGCGGGCTGATGTAACTGTTGGGAAATGGCTCTCCAAGGATCCAATGGGCATTCAGGATCTTGCTCAAGACTAATAGCAGCATCGTTACTGGGAAACACCCATAGCTGACCAGACAGAGACTAAACACTTAATCGGATGGAGAAACACACAGTGGACTGAACAGACTAGTTCACTGGCTAGCTTGGTTGGATGGCTGGCTCTGTCCAGCAGACAACTGAGGAAGATTTAAAGAGGAACAAGTGATGATGAAAGACAGCGGCTGGACATGGAAGGAGACAGAAATGAAGGGGAGAGAGACAGACAGAAAGGAAGAGATGGAGCAGTTAGAGAAAGGCAGAGAGAGGGAGAGAAAAAAAAAGTAAGAAAGAGACAAAGAGAAAGTATGTATGTATTTGTACGTGAGTCATGGAGCTGTCGGCATTTAAAGTGTGCGTTTTTGGGTTTTCCTTTCAGAGCGTTCAAACTTCTCAATGGACCACTGCACCTCAAGCACAGAACACTCCCAAACTCATCAGCCCCAACGACACAAACACGCACACATTATTCCTATTCACTTTGCCGGTTCGATACATACGCCTCCCATAGCCTCAAACCTTTATTTCCAAAACAGTGGCTGAGAAATTGCACATGAAAACAGATGTCTTCCAGAGAGAGGAGAAAGTCAATACAGGTTCCTCTAATGAAAAAACAAGCAGCTCTCAACAAGAGATGGAGGGAACGAGGGAGACTAAGAATGACCATGAAAAAGAGAGAGAGAGAGAGAGAGAAGGTAGGCGATGTATGGGAGGAGTGACGAGTTTGAAAAGGGTGGGATGAGGAAATGGAAAAGAGAGGGATGGAAATAGAGGGAGAACGGGTGGGGACAGAGAACGAAAGAAGGTGCGCGAGAGAGAGTCGAGGAGAGAGAAAGAGTGTGTGCTGTGGTAGAGGAGCCAAGTGGGGTCTTTCCTTCAGTAGCAGTACGCTATAGCCCATGTAACCTGATCAATAGCACTTTACCATGGAGAGCAAATCAATGGAGCAAAGACCGTAATAGAATGCATGGCGCAGAGAAGGAGAGAGGGAAAAGGTGGACAAGTAAAAATAACTAGAAAGTGGCGCGGGCAAAACAACGTTTTGTCAATAAATATAGAGAGCCTGTTTATCTGCATCTGAACATGCGGGGAAGACGGTTGATTTTTGGATAGATGGGCTTGTGATCAAATGAAATATGCCTGTATGTGTGTATATGTGAGTGTGTGTGTGTATCAGTGTGTTAGGTCTGTCTAGTTCTGTGCACTTTTGTCATGGATTGTCAGGGGAACAAAAATAAAAATGCCCAATCTTTGAACGTCTTTAGCATCATGCTATTGCGAGTGCGCATGAGCGTGTGTTGGAATACGCGTGTCACATGCGTTGCCGATCAAGTGTTTAAGTTTAAAGGACAGATGATGACTATCGTCGATCAGTTACTTTGAAGAGTGAAGAGATATAAAGATATGAGGGCATGTTCTTCTGTACCATACATATTTATGACAGGAGAAAACCTAGATGTGAAAACCTAGTGCTTTATTAGCATTCACAAGCGCGCGCATGCATGCGCACACACACACACACACAAGCAAACACTCCTTCTCTTGGCCTGGTAAACTTGCTTATGACAGCTAATAACTCCCCTAATCCCTTTGGTCTTAATTAAGGCCAGTTACTGCAGAACGTGTTTGATGCCCTCCTATAACTCCATCCCTCTTTCTCTCCCTCTCTCACACAGCTTGATTCCTGCTTTTTGTTGAGCGAGAGCGGAGAGGAGGAAAACTTCACAAGCCTCTCGCCACTCGGTCGGGGGTCCGTGGAACTACTCTGTCGCCCACATCCATGCTCAGAAGCAGGCAAGCCGCGCGTGCGCGCATGTGTGGGAAGGTAAGGAAGGGGGGCAGGGGTGGGTGGGGAGGGGGGGGGTGGGGTGGTGGCCCTTGGTGTTGTCTGGTTCCCACAGTGCGCTTGCATGCGCTCTCCAGTACACACTTCCAATGATATTCTATTTCACCCCTAATGCGCAGTCTCATCCCATGTCCCTTGTGTGAGAATCCTACACTATTCTGGTATTCTGGATGTTGCTTCTCTTTCTCCTTTAATCCTGCACGTTTTCCGGAAGGAATGGCCGTCTCTGTTTTTGCCCATCTCCGTCCTGTCCTCCTTCTCTCACTTCTCGTCATTTCCCTCCATCGTTATCTCCTATGCCATGTTCATCTCCTAATCTATTGTCTTCATGCATGTTTGAATACAAATAAACAAAATACAGTTTAGTATCAAATCAGAAGTGCAAGAGAAGCAGTTACACAATTTAAATAATTTATATAAAGATTAGTTACATGTCGATTGGTAAAATAAATAGTAGTTCTATCTGCTATAAACAGTTTTCTACTATCTCCTACTCGGTATCTGTCTTGTACTGCTCTCCTGCTCCACAAAAAAGTAGCTGAAAGTCTCCCGCTTGGTCATCCACCTACAGAATGCTGTAATTTATGTCAACAAGAAAGAAAACACCAATGAGAGCAAAGCAGACCAACAGAAGGAGAGAAGATGGGAGGTTGGCCAAGTAAAGTTGGATTTATGTGTGACCTGTTCCATTATTCAATAGAAGCTTATGTCCCTGTTGAGGTTGTGGTCTGAGAACGAAGGAGGACGAGACAGAGAGAAAGAAAGAAGAGAAGAAAGAAAGACAGAATGAGAGCCACACTCACGTACAGAGGCACTCAGCATTCAACATTTATCACCGACACCGTTCATTAATGACTAACCATTCCATACAGCCTTTGAAAGCAATACCTTTGACAGTGCCAAACCTGCGTCTTGCCAAGAGTGCCGCAGTCTTGAGGTTCCAGTCCCTGCCGAAATACCGCTCTCCCGCCCAACCCCCCCCCCCCCCCCCCCCCCCCCCCCCCCCCCCCCCCCCCCCCCGTCCCGGGTTGATGGCTGGGTTGAGCCTCTGCTTGAAGGGGATTTTGAGCGAAGACACAAAAACCTGTAAGTCATTTTTTACTGACAACCCTCTACAATATAAACCTACCTTGTTAATTAAATGAAACTTGGATCCATAGTAGGATAGCATATTAATTAACCATACAGGCCATTCAACGTCATGCCAGCAAACCACCAGGGTCCAGTGTGGTGATCAGAGACATAATTTACATTTAGCATATGCTCTTACCCAGAGCGATTTACAGCAAGTACTGGGATATTCCACTTGAGGAAAGTAGGGTGAAGTGCCTTGCCCAAGATACAATTGCATGTCGACACAGCCAAACTGGGAACCTTCTGATTCCGATTTTGAACATTCTGACTCCTTTACCGCTCAGCTTAGCTCTCATCGGCCATGCTGGCCTGTAGCTCACAGTGACAGGCGGGTTTGCTGCCTCATTAGAGTCTCATTAAAACAAAGAGGCTTCATTATATAACAGAGCTGGATTTCTATGGATCCTTGTACCCCTACTGGTCTCCCCATTCACACACACATACACAACAGTGTGAGGGGCAGGCGTTCCGAGTGCAGCACTAAAGAAGGCTCCAGAGCGTTGCTGCAAGGCCGGCTACAGAAAATAAAAACAGATTGGCGGAGAATGGAGGGAATGAAATGGAAGAACGGAGGCAGAACAATAAGTAGCCTTCCAGAACATACCGTTAGATGCAGACATTGAGAATCGGCCCAGGAAAAGTAAGGGGAAACGGGTCGAAGGAGTTGCGGCGGGGGGTTGAAGGGGTATATCAAGGATTCACTCCAGTGGTTTAAGAGCGGAAAGCGGACAATGAAGAGAATTATCTAACTCCTTAGCCGTGACATTATGCCAACTATTTCAGCTATAGCTCGCTCTCTATCCTCTCAACCGTTGCTTTTCTCGAAGTCTCCCTCTCTCCCTCCTTCGCTTTCCCTCTGTCTACAACCCTATTGCGCCAAGCCAGCAGTTTTTCCTCACTGCTGTATTAATCACTCCCAAGGACTCTCTCTCCACCCCTCCCCACGCTCTCACTCTCTTTTATCCATCTCTCACCTTCTATCATTCACCTTCTGTTCTCCTTACTCTTACTCTGCCTCTTCGCTCTTTTCTTCTATTTCCCCCTTCTTTCTCACTGTTCCTTTCCCTTTCTCCCTCCTTCACCCCCTTTCTAGACGAGTCTCTGTTCACAAACACAGTAATCTGCCTCATTACGGTTTGGGTTTAACTCTACTCCGTTCTGTGTTCAAATGCTCTTAGAGCGTGTATAACACTCATTACATTCATGTTAACCACTTTCTCTTTTGCCCTCTCTCTCTCTCTCTCTCTCTCTCTCTCTCACACCCTCTCTCTCCTCCTCCATGGTCTGTTACGCTTGTACAATGTCACGGAGTGTCACAAAAAGCTCTGAAATGGGGGTTTAATTGCATTGTGTCGAACATGTTGGACATGTGTACGCGGGTGTGTGCGCGCCCGTGTGAGTGGCGCAGGATCACGACAGATGCATACATGGAACAGCAGGCCGACTTTGATCTGGGTAATTGGAGTGGGGAAGCAGGGATGAAGGGATGAATAACTGAAAGAGTGCAGGTCAGAGAGGTGCGACATCATCCATCAATCGCGTGTTCAGACATGATCAATCCCCGAACCTCTATGTTCCACGACATACACACCATCACACGCAGGCCACCGCTCAAATGAAAATCGCATTATCTCCCTCCGTGATAACCCTCATCGATTTCTGTCCTTACCCCTCTCCCTCTTTCTGTCATCCTTTTTCTCCGCTATCTCCATACAGCCGTCGCTCCACTGGCAAATGTGGTTCTCCTTCAATGTCTCTGTCTTCATTTTATCTCAACTCCAGCTGTCCCTCGTTCGAATCCAGTCCATCTCTCACCACTGCCTTCCTGTCTGTTGTCACCAGCTGGGAGGGTATTAGACCCGGTGACCCGGTTACATTGCTCAGTGATTGATATTTCCATTTTTATTTAGTCATTTAGCAGACGCGCTTATCCAGAGTGACTTACAGTAAGTACAGGGACATTCCCCCTTGAGGCAAGTAGGGTGAAGTGCCTTGCCCAAGAACACAACGTGATGTAGGCACAGCCGGGGTTCAAACCGGGTACCTTCTGAGTACTAGCCTGACTCCCTAACCGCTCAGCCACATCAATCCCTTGATCAAACGGGGGATGCCCAATACACAGTTATTGTGGAGGAGGCTCTACGGCTTGACTTGTGACCAGGGAGTGATAATAGATATATTTTTGTGTTTGTTGAGCTTAAGACATGAATCGATAACATCATATTGCTTTTGAAATGTCCAGGGCGATGTCACAGGTATTTTCAACTGTCCAATGAAGTCTAAAAAAAAAAAAAAAAATGGGTACCTCTTTCTTTTACAGTACCTACAGTACTTTTTGTGTATTAATAGGTACCTTTTGATACCAAGGTGGTAAATACAGAGATATAAGTAAGTAGTTACCCATTAAGTACCTGCTAACATGTCGGTTATTACTGTTTAATTTTTACTGGTAATAATTTAACAAAACTTAGTAATTACCTGGAAAAACTGAAATATACAAATTTGAACACCAATGGTTTTAAGTTGATAACTAAAAGATATAAGTGGTACATTCTTATGTATTATTGGGTAAATACCACTGCTACTAAGTAGGTAAAGACAGCCAAATTCCACCAGAATGTTCGGACAATTAACCAAGTAAAAGGACACTGTTTAATGTATTCTAGTGCACCATAAATGAACTTCCTCTTTCCACCCCCTTGCCTCCCCCATCCACTCACCAAGCCACACAGCACACCAGGCCAATATAGGGGTGAGGAAATATGTACAAAATAACAACAACAACAAAAAATGAAGGAAAAATCCAGCAGCCGGTGAAGGGGGGTGGTTAGTGTTCTTCTCAGCATGACATCATATCTCTACCCCATCGCCGCGGTTCCAGCATTGTCCCGTTTCCACGGCGTCTCGGGGGGGGGGGGGGGGGGGGGGGGCAGTTTCAAAAGCTTATGTGATTGGCCGCTGGGTCTGTTTCTCTGTGTGTCTAATTAGCAGTCTCATCTCCTTCCTTCAGGGCAGAGAGGGGGTGGAGGGGGGGCAGGACACGCTTTTATCACCCAAGCTCAATTCAACAGTGAACTCAAAACACTGTCAAACGAAGCAGTTTCCTCCATCTCCTTTCGCCTCCTCTGCCTTTCATCCTCGGCCTGCCATCCCACATGCAACATGAACACGCACACACACTTCTTGGGCTGTTTTTCCTAAGCATACAGAATGCCCATAACAAGTTATAGTGCCAGTCTTGGCGTTCATTGAAGCTTGCCAGGGTCGGATCCATATGGTTGGTCTGTGTTGACTTGAGCGACTTTAGACAAGCCTTATGGCTCAACTTGAGTCAAGCTTTTTGATCTTGAGCAAAGAATCCCAGAAGGTCGGAACTCAAGGTCCAAACATTGGACTGCAGAGTAAGACGATAGTGGGTCAACAAATCACAGAACTGCACAAGCTTTCGTCCAATCAAGAGCTAGCTATTGATGATCACACATGGCCACACATACATATAGAGAGATATAGAGGGAGGGAGGGAGGTAGGGGGAAAAAGCTTTATTTTTGCCCCAGGTCCTATCAAGCAGTCTCCATTTAAAGGCGAGGGGACCAACTGTAATTCCTCTCTTTCATCTAATTTAATTACATGCTGACAGCCTCCCTTTCTTCTTTACAGGGATAAAGGCAGCTTAGTCTCTTATGCGGGGCTTAATGACAGCACAGTAGAAAGTTTACGGGCTGATTGCTCAGCCTTAAGTGTGTTTAGCCTCAACGTTGCACCGGCACAGCGCTGGTGTGCGCACGCTACGAGGAGAGCATGTTCGCCCAACACGCGCACACGTTCCCACACCCTAGGAGGAGAAATGCCATCGTACTCCGAAGATCGGCTACCTGTCTGTCAGCAGTGAGGATTCAAGAAGGTTAGCTTTTGATTTTGCGGGCGCTAACTATCACAGAGCATTTGATTAGATGAACTCCCGCGTAATCAAATTCAAATGATTTGCATTTTTTATTGACGGTCGCACGGGACTTCACAAATGCCAATTAGAACAACCACCTTAACCAATCTTCAAGAAACACAAAGAAAAACTCTCAGGAAAATGAACTGAGACCAAATGGAAGAAACCTTGAGAGGAGTAAAGAGAGAGAGGTCCAGCAGAGATAGTCAGCGACCAGTGTTGTGCTAGTTACTGAAAAATAGTAACTAGTTACAGTTACTAGTTACTTTGTAAAAAAAGTAACTCAGTTAGTAACTCAGTTACTTAAACCAAAAAGTAATGCGTTACTGAGAAAGTAACTTTTTAGTTACTGTACAACGTTTTTCCAATGTCCCCATTAAATAAAGGTTGATTGATTGAGTTACCCTCTAGCCGTCATTTCAGTTCTGTACTGATATTGAGTAATACAGACTGTTGATTAAAACAACTGTTTCAATTCATTTGCATCCATATCACTGGATCTAATCATCCAAGCAATATGATCCGTTGTGCACCAACACAAACCTTGACACAAACACCAAAGTATTTTTTCAATGCCTATTTATTTCAGTCAGGCCATAAAGTCTTCCATAGTCTATAAACTGCAAGCCTATCTTTCTTTGAACCGGGACACAGTCTACAAGTTACCGAGATGTTGGTTTCCCCTATGCTCTCCAGTTTAAAATAATGTGAAAACCTCCACGAGTAGAAACTTATCTTCCCCTTCTCGCTCGCCATCATACCGTGCCCGCCCCTGACCTGTCCAGTCCTCTTCATGGTGCGTGTTTGATTATGTGTGGGACAAATGCGACAAATGCTTTGTTTTTCAATTCAATTAAACTTTATTGATCACTATGTTATTGGAACTGTGTGCCGTTGTACAACCAAACCCTCTTTTTTATCCAAAAGGAACGGAGTAACGCAGCGTATGGTAACGTTAACGGAGTTACTGAATTTTTAAAAACAACGCGTTACGTTATTAGTTACTGAAAAAAGTAACGGCGTTACGTAACGGCGTTACTAATAACGCGTTACTACCCAACACTGTCAGCGACAGAGACCCAACATGCACGCGAGCTATGACTCAATATGCGCCTTTAAACAAAATATGGTTTGTCCTCTTTCAGCGTTTCTATTAAAGTCAAATGTAAGTCACAGTAAAATGACACGCTGAATTGGACAAACACACAAAAGCATTGGATGGATACGATGTTTCTAGTATTTTTTGAAGGTTGGCAGGAAATTGAATAAATGATCTCTTCTGCCAGCGATAGACAAACGCTCGCACTGTTTGTGTGTATATGTGTGTGTGTGTGCACGCAATATACCTCATATATTGTTGTCTCCAGCTGGATCTACAGCACACTGCTATGACTCGGAAATCCATGGGTTCAATGGGTGGTCTTGTGCAACATTTCTCATTAGAACCACTAGCTTAAATAATACCCACACCTGGAGAAGACAGCAAACATGTTTGTGTAATAGTAAGTTATTGATAAGAACAACAGCAGAAGTTTCATTTCAGGGTTGCCAGGTTGGAGGCTGATGTAATGTGGACAGAGTAACCTAATCACTGTCCGTGTCAGACCCCTGCAAGACCCTTTTTGGAAAAATGAGATTCTCTGGCTCATGTGAGACATGGATGAAAACATTGATGTGTATTTTCTTCTCAAATCTGCCCCGAGGCTATGTCCCTCTGTCCCTCAAGTAACTTACAATCACATGTAACCTTCCACACCAGGGTTTCACAGGACTCAAAAGAGAATTATCCAGGGTCTCTGACATGCGAGTGTGCACACACACACAAGCACACACACACATCCATTCCCAAAGCCTCAACAGTGATGTCCACCATAAGACAAATGTATGGTCTTTGGAATCAGGGGGGCAAGATGAAAGGTGTTAAAAGAATAGCGCAAGAGAGAGAGAGAGAGAGAGGGGAAGAGTGAGAGGGGGGAGATGGAGGGAGCAGACAAACAGAGGGAGAGGAAGGGGAAAGAGAAATAGAGATGTGAATATCAAGGACGAGGCACAGGTGAAAAATTCAACAGGCTCTCTTTCCCCCACAAAGACCATGTTCCCCACCACCAGTGGTCCCCAACCCTGGTCCTCAGAGCCCACTGCCTTGCCTATTTTAGATGTTTCCCACAAACACACCTGATTCAGATGAATGGGTCGAAGAATCCTGGTAACGAACATGCATTAGAATCTGGTGTGTGGGAAGGGAGAAACATCTAAAACATGCAGGACAGTGAGCCCTGAGGACCGGGGTTAGGGACCACTGCCCACCACTATCACATACCCTCCTCCCAAAAACAACCCTCCCCCCCATGCCCCCTCCACTCACCATCACATCCCCCCCTCGAACACACCACTACACTGTATCCTCAGATTCGCCCCCACCCACCTTGCCCCCACATTCCACTTTTACCATCTTCCACACGCACCTCCCCAACCCCGTCTGCTTACATGCACCCCTGACCCCCCCCGAGGTCATCCGAATCCCAGGAACCCGCTGATGGATCGATACTCAGATGGATTCAGGTGGGGGCTCAAAGTGCTTAATGAGGACCTCCGCTCTATCCGTTCCCCCGTCTCCTGCGGGCTTTGGTGTGGTCCTTTTCCATGGTTAATGGCGCGGATGCATCCATGTGCAAAGTGAGGAGGGGGGAGAGGGTTAATAACCCGGTCCCTCCATGACAGATAGGTCCAGCTGGCTAATTAGAGCGGGTAGAGGCAAAATGTAAATGTCTGGCCTTGCGAGAGGAGGCCCATCCTTCAAGGTGCATAAGTGTGTGTGTGTCTGCTGGTGTGTGCGCGCAGGCTGGTAGTCCACTAGCGCGTATGTGCTTCTTTGAACCTGTTGGTTAGAATTTGATCAATTACTGTCGGCGCTACCGCAGGCCGACACCTGGAGTGGAGAACGAGACAGAGAGGAAGAGTAATGAGAGAGGGAGGAAGAGAGAGGAATATGGAGAGACGCAAGAACAGCGAGGAGGGAGAGGGAGATGGGCGGGGGGGGGGGGGGGGGAGGCTTCTTGGATATCAGCAGCCTAGCAGGAACTAATGAAGAACACGGGGATATCAGCACATCGTTTGCTCCTCTCCTCATCCTTGCTTTTCTCCCCCACCCCCCACCACCCCCTCCCCCCCACTCACTCTCATCTCTTGCCCTTAATGAGAGGCACCTGTTAGTGTTTCTTCTTGTTAAGCATGCGAGTGTGAGCTCTGGGGAGAGTGAGAATACCTGCACAGGTTCGGCGCGCAATCATAAAGAGCTCGAAGTAAAAAAAAAGATCTGAAAAGTTCTTTCATTTTTTTCTTTGTCCTCCAATCCTCCCCCTCTTCTCTTCTGAACCGTTCCTTATGCTTGCTCTTTTTCTCCCGGTTTCTGCTACAATTGCTTTTTTTTTCCCCCTGTTGTCTCACGCGCACACACATACACACCCTGCAAGAGCATATGCACGCAATCCCTCCGTCCCTCCCTCCTGCTCCTTACTGCAGTCAGGGTGGTACTGGGAGGTGATTAATGGAGTGTGTGTTTGTTTGTGAGACTACAGCGCTCCTTCATGTCGTCCTAATTAAAGATACCGTCTTTGTGTGAAGTGCGCGCCCCCCTAGCGCCCGCTGAAGATGTTGCCGTTGCAAGCCAGGTCGCCGTTACTGCTTAGTCGATGTGAAAGTTTGGCTGATGTGGTGGGATTATTGTTGGCATTTTCCGGAGCCAAACTTTTGGATGACGTGGACAGGACACAATAGCTCAGACCTTTATAAACGTCTTGTTGGATGTTTGTGTGTCCGTGTGCGTGTTTGAACGGCTGTAGATGTGCTTGTCTTGGGTTTCCCCTCGCAAACTTCAATGGAGCGATGGACCCGTTGTGAAGAACATTTACATTTGGTCATTTAGCAGACGCTCTTATCCAGAGTGACTTAGAGCAAGCACAGGGAAATTCCCCCTGAGGCAAGTAGGGTGAAGTGTCTTGCCCAAGGACACAATGTCATGTTGGCACAGCCAGGGTTCGAACCAGATACCTTCAGATTACTAACCCCACACCCTAACCGACTGCACCACATCACTCCGCAACACAGTAACAACTTCTCTCACTCCACACACATCCCCCTCACTCTCTCTTGCTCTGTCTCTCTCGGTCTATCCATCTTTGTACACATTATTCCACGCTTTCAATCAGGCCGACGGCGACCTCAGTAGGATTACGGGGCTTTGGAGCTCAGCTCACAACCATTAACTTTCACACAAATAAACACTCCTGCATCCTTCACTAAGTACGGCCTAATACCTGTTGTATAACTACACACAGGGGCACACATACAGACACCTCGTTTACCTGGCTTTAGAACAGTGAAAGAAACGGAAAATGCAATATGCAGGTGTTACACACACATACACACACACGCAGATACAAACACCTGCTCTGATCCCTGGCATGTGTGTTGTGCTGGACTGTTGTGTCTGGGCTGTGCAAAATCGGCTGAGGACGGGAGGCAGCAGTGATAGATTGGCTCTGGCTGTGGAGAATAATGCAAAACAGAGGAGCACAGAAGGAAGACACACACACACACACATACACACACACACACACACACACAGCACTTCCTGGGTGTTTTACATTCCCACCCCAACTGTGAAAGCAGAAGCGGTAACAACAGTGGCCACCACACACACACACACACCTCAAACACACATACACACTCAGATAGCAGCAGTGGCCATTGAAGCGGTCTCCCGGTCCCTCTCCCATAAACATAATTTATCACCGGCGGAAACATCCTCCCTCCCTAACATTTGTGTGTGTGTGTGTGTGTGTGGCTGTTGCGAGGCCCATGCCACCCAAATCTAATTAAGGAACAAATTGTGATGACAAGAGAGAAATGTGTCGAGCATTCAGCTCCTGTAGGTTTGACTGGCACCAACCAGCACCTCAGTGGTCCCTCTCTCTCCCTCATTCTCGCAGACACACACAAATAGACACACACGCACGCAAAAATACGGGTTGGGGATGAGCGCGTGTATCCGCAGGACTCAAACGAGAATGCAGGTAGTTCACGCACTGCATCCTTCATCCAACGCTCCCCTCATCCTCAACTCTTACTCCAGCATTCATCATCCTCCTCCTTCTCTGCCAAACTCCATTTGAAGACTGTTTATTTCCCTTATACACACAGACACAGGCAAACACATAAAAACACATCCATAAACAAAAGTACTGCACACCAACACAAACATTTACATTTAGCAGACACTCTTATGCAGAGCGACTTGCAGCAAGTACAGAGACATTCCCCCTGAGGCAAGTAGGGTGAAATGCCTTGCCCAAGGACGCAACGTCATGTTGGCACAGCCGGGATTTAAACTTGCAACCTGATTACTAGCTTGATTCCCTCACCCCTCAGCCACTTGACTCCCTACAGATGAATAAAAACATGAACAAAACACCAGCACTCCTGTTTTTATTATAAAGGCAGGGGATTGCGAATGAATACATGTCAATTCACAGAACAACAAATTAGCACAACCGGCTTTGCATTACGAAATAATGGATCACATTCATATTCACTCCATGCAGCCATATTGACGTCAAATCTGTTTTTTTTTGTTTAAACAATTAAGTGACAGAAACGCACCTTTCCAAACAGGAATGCTGCTGTTCTGTAGTGTGTGTGTGTGTGTGTGTTTTAGGGTAATGATACGACAGTCTGCCGATCTCTTAGCTGGTCTCTCATCTCTTCTTCTTCGTCTGATTGATATTCACCGACCACCCTGGAACATCAAAACAACCAGTCAAAACAGGCTTTGTTTAAAAGAGCACCAATCAAAATGATTTGGGGCTGAAAGGGGGGGGGGGGGACATCAAAGTAACCAATCCGAAAGCACAGAACCATGATCAATCACGCCAACCCTCAAAAAAAGACCAATCAGGATGAACATCAGATCAAAGTGAACCAGTAGGATGATGGGTTTTTCTGGAAATCCTTTTTTTGAATCCTGATCTTTAGGTCATGATGAATGAAATATGATGGGGTCACAATATTCACATGTATTCGTTTAACAGTATTATAGAAAATATCTATCTTCGTACACATTATTCCACGCTGTCAATCTGACCGATACATATACAGCGCCCTCCATAATTATTGGCACCCCTGTTTAAGATGTGTTAAAAGCCTTAAAATGAATTCAATTTTTATTGACTTTGTGACCCCAAATCTGTACATACCCTGTATATTCTGATTATACTGTTCATACTGTGTATATTCTGAGTATACTTATATTTCTTATATTCAGTTGTAATAACTGTTTTGCACTTCTGGTTGGATGCTAACTGTATTTCGTTACCCTGTACTTGTACCTGTGTAATGACATTAAAGTTGAAACTAATCGAATAATATTTAGAAAAAAAACTATTATTTTATTAGAAGCTAAAAGACATGTCTTAACCAGGGGTGCCAATGATTATGGAGGGTGCTGTATATAGCATGTATGTATGTGTAAATATATATAAATATATATAGCAACGATATTCATTAATTCTCCAGTGCACTTCTACACCGTCGGCACTATACGCACACGCACCTCCTTAAGTCTGTGTTTGCATGTGTCAGCAAGCAAGTTGGCGTTGAGGTGGGTGTATGAGATGTAATGCAGCACATGTCTTTTTTTTCTCCCCTCAAAGACTGCTAGTTTAGGGACAGGAGGGCCTCCCATAAAGGCATGGGATTGCATGAGCGGGCGGGCGCGATCGAGGGATGCAAGGTGCTGTTTTTAAGGGCACACAGTATCGAGTGCGGTAATCCTGTTATTACACGTCTCAATGCGATCCGCAGCACTATGCTTAGCACAGGGCCCTCCAGCAAAGCTTATACCCTCTATTGAAACACACTCACACACACACCCTCACCCACTCCCTCTCCGAAAGGAGAGTAGAACCTTAGAACACGTCTAATACACACAGGGACGCACATACACGTCCATGCAAACACATCCAGCACACATCCCGGCAGCTAGCGTGGCTGTGTTTGGGGCCGGGGCGCACAGAGAAGGCAGAGTGGGGGTCTGTTGCTTCGCTACGCGGGCTTCAGGGGGTCTGCAGCACAGGCACAGACGGAGGACAAGGACACTGAGATCACACATTCTCCTGCAGCGGAAGGGGGGGGGGGGCAGGGAGGGAGCGGGGAGTGAGGGTAGGATTACATGCTGGTCACGGATAAAGGAGGAAGAGACGTCCGAAAGCACAGCGCACAGCGCACCAACCCTTGCAAGGCAGACGTTCCCACCGAGTGGCCAGCGATCATCCTCATCTGGAGGCGCGCACACGGACCACTCACGCGCATTCGTGTGGTCCGAGCGATAACAGGCCTGCATGCTGGTTCTTCGCTGGTTGTAAAAGCCCAGCTGCTTATTCACAGTTAGTCATTTAGCGGCCGCTCTTACCCACTCTTATCCACTCCCCCGAGGTAAGTAAGGTGACGTGCCTTGACCGATTTGGCGTGACGGAACCATAATCAAACGTGTTCGTTTTGTGTATGTGCGCGTGTACCTGTCGTCCATCTTAGCGTGAGCTACCCTCACCTGTCAGGACCCCCTCTCTGGTGCTGCCCCACGACTGTAGCTCCTCCGCTGGGAAGTGATGTGTCCTTGATCTCCTGGACCCGGGTTGGCTCACTTGGTTCTGAAGAAGTGAGGAGATCAGACGTCCTGACCCTGACACCAAAACGTTCTCCAACCAGGAGACTACTGCTGGAGCTAGAAGTCTAACTTGAGAAGTCATATACACACGGAGCGATTTACAGTAAGAACAGGGACATTCCCTCGAGGCATGTAGGGGGAAGTGCCTCCCGTGGGCCCAAGGACACAACGTCATTTTGCACGGCCAGGAATAAAATTGGCAACCTTCTGATTACTACTGAGATTCCCTAACCACTCAGCCACCTGACTCCCTATTTAGTAACCCCTGGTTGTGTGAAAATAGAGCCATTCTGCCAACTGCATGTTTGTGTGTGCGTGTATGCATGTAAACAGCCTGCAGCACCTGGAGCCATGAGTCTGAACTCTTCCTCCAGGCGGGTTAGAGCCAGTGAGTCAGCATCCTTGTCCAGCCGCTCGGGGTCTCCCCAGTCCTCCTGGTCCACACCGCAGATCTCCTGGATCTCCCGCGCCGCCCGGGACAGGGGACGGAGGCGGGAGGCAGAGCCTGGGCGAGAGACGGAGCTGGCCGGGCGATTCAGCATGGGCGTGGCTCCACCCATCCCACCTGCAGAGGTGAGCAGGAGACGGTTAGGGAGGAGGCTACCCGTGGGCTTTTGGGAAGACAGATGAGGTTGTTAGAAGTGGTGGGGGGGTTGGGGGGGGCGGGGGCGGCGGCGTCCAAGTTATTAATGGGGATTTGAGAGAGCGAGAGTGAGGGAAAGAGAAAGGAGGAATAAAGCTGACGTGCAGAAAAAGGGATTGAGCGTCCGGATTAAGCGAAAGAGAGGAGAGGTGGACGTGGAAAGAGAGAGAGAGAAATGGGCACAGAACAGCGGGAGAGGGAAGGACGGCGAGAGCGCGAAGGGAGGTGAGGAACGAGAGAGGGATGAGAGAAGGGACCAGTGTTTTTGTCCCTCTCGAAAGTGAAGCCACATCAAATCCGAATCGGATTGAACGTCCCTCCCCACCGGCTCACTGTAAATTACATGGAGGCCTCTGTCGAGAGAGCGCGATAGAGAAAGAGTGTGTGTGTGTGTGTGCAGTGTGGGCACACTGTGTCATACTGCTGCACATTGCTATGAGCACCACCCCCCCCCACCACACACACACACACACACATACACACACACACACACACACACACACACACTGATCTTTCAGTCTGCTGCTCAGCCCCTTTTGTTCTCTGGCACTATGACCCTGCTTCAAAGAACAGACGTGCGGTTGGCAGATGGACACGTCGATACCAAAAACATCCAAAAAGTGTGCGCGGCGAAACAGAGCAGGAGAAAAGAGGAGGGGAGTAGATGGGGAGGGGAGGGGGGTGGGAGTGTAGAGGGGGGGGGGGGGGGGGTCAACGTGTGGGCGCGGAAAGATGAGGAGGAAGAAAACATTAGGTAGGAGGGTGGGTGGAGTAAATTATGATGGAGGAAAGAGAGAGGACAGAACGGAGGTGGAGAAGGATGGAGAGAGAACGACAGAGAGCGCGAGAGAGAGAGAGAGGGGGGAGGAATGTTTTGAGCTGACAGACTCCATGATTTGATTAGCAGGAGGAGGTATTAGGACTGTCACAGCGTAAACAGATTAACTTACTGTCTTTCCAAGGGGCGAGTGTGTGTCTGAGTGAGTGTGTGAGCGAGAACGAGAGAGGGGAATAGAGAAGAGGATGAGAGATAATGAGAGAAAGAACAAGAGAGAGAGATGGAGAGAGGGAAGTAGAGATAGGGAAGTAGAGAGAGAGAGAGAGAGAGAGAGAGAGAGAGAGAGGGAGAGAGAGAAGGCATAAACAGATTACCTCAGTGTTTCTGGCCTGGCAGAGGTAGTGATGAGAGGACAGGACGCACTCCTGGACCGACTCCCAAGCTTGAGTGTGTGTGTGTGTGTGTGTGGAGCAAGTGTGTGTGTGTGTGTGTGTGTGGAGCAAGTGTGTGTGACTGATACAGTATAATCTCTTTATGAAGCCTGCATCTCAAGTGCCAGGAAAGTGTATCCGTACTCAGGATAGAGACGCATTAATTGCAGGTGAAACTGAGTTCTGTGTTTGTGTGTGTGTGTGTGTGCGTGCACGTGCGTGCATGTGCACATCAGTGGAAGTAAATAGAAGAAAGTGGAAAGGCGCGAGCTCCGGGTGTGACGAGCGGGGGGGCTCTGAAAGTTTATTAAAGACATGCACACGAAAGTGGATCTTACCATGGTATCCGCTTGCTGACACAGCTCGTCTCCTGGTGGGTGTGGCTACGCAATTTTGGATTGGCTGGCTGGGGCTTGGATTGGCTGACGTCATGGCCGTGGCGAGGGAGGAGGGGAGAGGAAGAGGGAGATCTTACAAAAAACTGTGGATAAGCTCTACAGTAGTAGCACATTTCCAAATAGACAACTGTGTTGACCTACACATGTTGGCACCAAGCGTTTCATACTTTCACTCATTCAAACTATCCTGTTTCTTCTTTGCTTATTTCTTTCTTTGTTTTCCTCCCTCCCTCTCTGACTGCACTCTAACAACCTCATTTTCTGACTGACTGAGCAGTTCACCACTGTGCAGCCATGAAAAGAAAACCATAAAAAGGCAGGGGAGGTAGAGAGAAGAAGATGGAAAGAGAGAGGGAGAGAGAGAGAGCTAGGGGTGGTGATTCTGGCCAAAACCCGAGACACATAAAACCTGTTAGATCGACGTCCCGGAAGACAGATGGGCGGACTGAGGCTAGATTAAACAAGTGCTGTGGATTGTCAAGGTGATCTCCCTCTAAACTTTCTCTCATTAACTGCGTGCCCAGCTGCCGCCTGCCTTTACGTCCACGCTACCCAACCCACCACACACTTGCCAGCCATTTATTCACTTTATACAAAAGCAATAAATGCTTTCCATTTATTTTCAAGTTCAGTTTATTTATTTTTTGTTCAGCTAGGAAAAATCCAGTCTGTCTTGGGCTTCAACAAGTTTTTTTAAGTTATAGATATGCGAAGAACAGCTGATAGGCAACCATCGGAGTGTGCAGTTAAACCAGCAAACAGTCAGCAGGCCTTGGCTTGTTCTCCACAAACTAAGCATGCAGCTTTGCCTTAAGCTTCCAAGTCCATGTCACGTTAAAAACATTCGGCATCCGCCTTTCGTTTCTCGTCGTGAGCAGACATTTTGAGCGATTGTAGTATATATCGATTCAAACCCATATATTCAATCATTTTTATACTTTCATACTCTTCATAGTTTTTATATACCCCTATTCATGTATAGCTATCGGCTACTTTTTATTTGTAACCATTATTTAAGTCCCGTATATGCTCCATCCTGCCACAGTAAATTCCGTGTTTGTGTAACTTGCAGGGTGAATAAAAACGGATTCATATTTTCCAGGCTGACCGGCAATTAACTCAGGCTGTTTTCACATATGTTGGTGCGTACCGTGGCACCAAAATACATTGTATCATTTTTCAGTTAGTGCGGTCCGTGTTCACGTTTTTTTTTACTGTCCTCGAAACGCCGCGCCGTACACCATGTGACACCTGTCAGCGCTGTCATTGGTCTCTGACAGCTCTGACCCCCATGACCACCCCCCACATGTTTCCATGACAACCAGCCTAACACGCGGAAGCTAGCGAGATGGAGATAAACAAAGCACGTCTGTTTACCCTGGCGCTGGTTATTCGTTTTTATATAATTTGTTTATTAAACTTTTGGCAAATTGTTCAGTTTGAAAATGAGACCCGGCTGTTGAGTGCGGCTGTTGTGTTCACACTGACCCAAACGAACCGTACTCGGAGCGACACGTCATTTGGGCCGACCTAAACAGTGTATGTGTGAAAGCACCCTCAGTGTCTCCCGTCGGCTGATCGCCTGATCCCTTCTCAACTTTCAGGACTACAGGTTTCCCACCGTTCAACATTATTTATTTAACGTGGGTTGGAGTTAAGACAGCCTGGGATTGGCTTGCTGGATGTAAAATGCCCAGATCTGGTGTAGGGCGCAGATAAGATCTGCTTTTCGCCCGAGAATAACAACGAAGAGCTAATGCCATGGCCAAGAACCCTGGAACTATGGAACCAACGCATTCATCATATTGCCGAGGTTATTGCCATGCTCCGAATTCTCAGAATTATGTTTATTGACACAGGAAGGACCAAAAAAAAAAAAAAAACATAATTCTACATGACAGAATGTGCAGAATTTCTGCAAACTCTATACATCTGCGAAAAATATCCTCAGGCTCAAGGTGAAATCCAACGACTACGGAAGAAAACAAGTCTGAGACAGGAGCGTCTTGTTCCCCCCAAAAATTCAGGAGAGGGTCACCCTAGAACAGAGGAGCGTTTGAATTCCAGCAGGAGCCTAGAGACCTTGATGCTGGATGTTTTTCTCATCTGATGTTTACATCATTGGATAAGGAGCGCAGGGAACGCTGAATGCATCTAGGCAACGCGGGGATTGTTGCTCCAACAACAGCATGTGTGACCTTGTTCATCTGGAATGGGAGCGCGTGTGCTTAGAGTAGGCAGCTTTCATAGCTGTATTTTGGCTTTGGAATGGTGCAAGGTCAGTGCATCGGGTTGGTGACAAATAAACAAAGACAGCATTGTATGGGTGTGTGCGCGCGCACGCGTGTTTGTATGTGGGCCAAACACACACAAAACACCCACATGCTCAAGCTTGAATGCTGTCAAAAGAGCACCGCACAACATATTGTACACATACATAAATCCACACACACATGCAAGCGCGCGCGCACACACACACAAGAGTTGGAAAAACAGCTCCCTTTGGGTTGTGAGTTCTAAATGATCCGCATTGTCCCCCTCTCCAATTTCCGAGGTGCCAGCACAAGTCTGCTGGGCTTTAAACTCATTTTCATCTGTCTTGTAAGCTGTGGGTTTTTACATATTTGTTTTTAATCCCATTATGGAGCCTTTGTGGTATGAATAACGCTTTGGAAATTGGAAAGTATCTACAGGCAAAGTTGGACACAGAGGTAATCTTCGCAATCTAATCTTCTAACAAAAGAGATACAACACTTTCTGCTGTTCTTCACAGGACAACATGAGTCAGGATAAAAAGAGACGCACACAGGGGCATGCATACCCATCCATAAAAACCCACACACACACACAAATACACTTCCATAAGTGGAGACAGAAACACTTGTTACAAGTCTACCTGTGAGGGGGCCCAACTGGCTTTGTGCGGTGTGGTGTCTGTCCTGGTCAGTGTGTGCAGGTGCCAGGCTTGGGCCTGGTGGGGCAGAACCAAGGTCCAGACCAAGAGTCAAGAACCCTTCCAGACCGCAAAAGCGGTCTGATCCGGTCCCCTCCCTCTGAGCCAGAACACGCAGAGCCTGTGAAGAGAAACTGGAACGTGAAAATAATGAATGCTGCTACTGTAGGTTATACTTTGTAGTTTTGAGGTCAATTCAATTTCAACCATGCTGATTCGAGAGATGAAATTAAAATCCAATATCTATTTAACCTTTATTAGGCAAGGTAAGTCAATGAAAAGATTTTTCCTTTCCTTTTCTAGCAGGTAAAAGAATAAAAATTAGGCCGGCTCTTTTCTTCTTCTGTCCCTTTTTCCCACCGTTCTATTTGTCGAATGGATTTTTAATTAACCCCCAGCCAGGGTGAGTGGAGAAGTGCACCGTGGGATAGCAGGTCCTCCAGGAGAGACCTCCCAGGAGACACTGAGAAAGCCCTAGCCGTTATTAACTCGGGATATTAGCATGCTAGTCCGAGCATCACAACACGCGGTGGAGAGGAGAGGGGAAGGAGAGAGGGAGGGGGGGAAGGGAGGGGAGGGAGGAGGCCGCATGATCCGTGGAAGACGGAAAGGAAAGAAGAAATGATGCAAGAGGGGCAGGAACAAACAAAAAACGTGTGTGCTGCCGACACCAGCATTGCAGCCAAATCCAGACACAACATGTGGTTGGAAATGTGTGTGAGTGTGGGGGTGGGGGGGGTACTTTAGACGGGTAGAGACAGAGAGTGCGACTGAGAGGGACGGAGTGAGGAAGACAGAGACAGCGGGAGTCAGAGAGAAAGAGAGAGCGTGAGGTAACTACTAGCGGTAATTACTGTGTGTGACAGCGAGGGGTGCAGCCTAGTCTGATTCAAGCACAGAAGCCAGAGATAACCACCATCTCTGATCAGACACTTCATTTTCAGCTCTTTAATAAACGCCTTCTTGGCCTCGCTCGTCCCCCCGTCCCCCATCCCCGGTCCCTATGAAACAGGGATCCACACCGTTAAATTACAAGTAGGACATTGGGAACAGCTCAAATTACTCCATGCCCCCCAACCCCCTCCCCTTCTCTCTCTCCCTATGTCTCTCTACTTCACTCACAATCCCTTTTTTTCCCCTCATCATCTGGTGTGTGGATCTAACAATGGTCTTTAATTGTGGCGCAAGCTCGAATTATGCAATGTAATTAGGGGGATATGAATGCTATCTAATTGATCCAGTCAGCCGTAAAACGAATCACATTTGGTGAAGTCTGGGCTGCAGTTGTTCTACAGGCACTCTCTGCCTCTTTCACTCCCGCTTCCCCACTTTTCACCCATCCTTTGTTCCTCCTTTAATCTTCCTTCTTTCTCTCCTTCTGTCTCCATCCACCGTCATCTCTGTTAACCTTCTCCTCTTTCAGTCTGGGCAAACTGTTCCAGAACAACCTAGCCTGCTGTGTTTGGCTGCATGTGTGGGGGTACGCATGCGTGTGCATGTGTGTCATTACCGCTGACGGTTCTGAGACCAGACCCGGTCCGGGGTCAGGCATAGGTGCCACATGGTCGGTCTCGGTGTGCGCGCTCGAGCACCCTCTCCCCCCCGCCCCTCCTCTCCTCTCTTCCTGGTCCTCGTCAAAGGGGTCTTCCTCCCTGGGGGTCAACCCCAGGGTGCGGCTAGAGGCGTCATCCTCCGAGTCTAAAGAAAGCACATCACACAACGTGTGGGTGTCAGGGTGGCTAGGCTAGTGATCAGAAGGTCGCTGGTTCGATTCCCGGCTGAGTCAACATGACATTGTGTCCTCGGGCAAGGAACTTCACCCTTCTTGCCTCAGGGGGAATGTCCCTGTACTTGGTGTAAGTCGCTCTGGATAAGAGCGTCTGCTAAATGACTAAATGGAATTGTAATTGACATGCCAATCGAGCCCTCAAAAGGGCATTGAAAGTTACACTAGCAGTCAAAAGTTTGGATGCATTATCCCATGAATTTGAATGGGTGGGTGTGTCCAAAAACGTTGACTGGTAGCGTGTATTGTCTTCTGCTGTCTTCATCGTCCGTGAGACGACGGACGTATTCTGTCTGTGCCGAAACAGTGCTGAGACACAGATATTGCGGGGCTTTCGAAGTTTTAGGTGTGTTTGGGAGACATTATCTGAAAGCTGCACCAAAACAGTATGTGGAATGCCTTCTAATGCTTTCTGAGAGCATTCATAGTCCTTTCATAACCTTATTCTTGCAGACTTATCTGAGGGTGATTCACATAGGATCCATTGATCCCTGTTTGCAATATATATTATTTTTTGTACTATATTACTTGACCCTCATGTCTTAGTAGGAAAATAGTGAGAGAGAAGAGGAAAGAGGAAGCTATCAATCTCTTATGAACCCCATGGAAAGACCAACAGGCAGACTGATGCAGTAGGAGAGGGTGGATTGGTTTGTGCGTGTGTTTGTGTACCTGCGCATGTGAGCACACTGGCGTGTGTGTGCGTACACACGATTGTGTACATGAGTGTAGGCGTACGTGTGCAACTGTGTGCATGTGAATAGCTTCTCCCGCTAGCCCGTCTTCTCTCTCACTTTTCTCCCCCTCTCTTAGACTGGGAGTCAGATGGCTGGGCGCTAAGGGAATCGGGCTGGTAATCAGAAAGTTCGATTCCCGGTCGTGAGAACATGACTTTGTGTCCTTGGGCACAGCACTTAACCCTACTTGCTTCGGGGGAATGTCCATGCACTTGCTGTAAGTTGCTCTGGATAAGGGCATTTGCTAAATGCCTAAATGTATTGTAAATGTACAGTGCATGTATGCATGTGTATTACGTATGCGTGTGTCTGACTGTGTGTATGTGTGGGTGTGTGTGTATGTAAGCGTGTGAGTGAGGGGCTGTGGGACCAGCTGTGTACTGTCCAAGCGCTGCTGTGAGAGCAATCCACGGGTTGATCCTCACTAACCCTCAGAGTTTCTACCCCACCAAAGCCTAATGCATTAGTAATGGCTTCACTGTAAAGCACAACTCTCCACACACACACACACACTTCTGCAAGTCAGCACATAACTCTCCAAACAAGCTCGGTGTGTGCGTGTATGTGTGTTTACATAAGTGCATGCAGTAGAGTTTAAGTATGTGTCATTGTGTGTATCCTTAGGGATTTGAATGTTCTGTTGGGGAATAGGGGCCATTCTTCAAGGTGTAATTACCCACTAGTCTACTTTGCTGTTATGTCAGGTATTCAGTTCGAGACCTAATCGATATTATAAAATAAAGAACACTTTTTTTATGGGCGCCTTTAAACTCTCCTTGACAGGAGAGCAGATTTACAGGCAGACTCGAACAAAGAGACTGCAGAAACTGCCTTCAAATTGCACGGTCACACGCTTACACACACATGCACACACACACACACAATTACCTGACATCAGCATTAGTGGCGACACTATTCCCGTAGGGGGCTCAGGGTCCTTCTCCTGCTTGACCTCTGACCCTGACAGGGAGGGTGATGGTGACTGTAGCCTGAAGGACAACTGGTTGGGTGAGGAAAGGTTGACACTGGGGGAGGGCGGGGGAGAGTCTATACACCACGTATCCTGAGGTGACGGAGCACAGTCAGGAAGACTACAAGAAGAGAGGGAGATGCTGGGGGAAAGAGGGCGGTGCCTAAACTGAGCAGACACAGCCCTCAACGACGGCAAACCATCTGAAGGGGATGGCGGAGGAGACAGCCGAGGGTTTGCATTCGGCCCGGCCAGCTCGGAAGGCGTGAAGGGTGGAGGTGGGCGACCCCGGAGGGAACGAAACTCCGAGGGAGGGGGCTGTCTGTTCCGTGAGGAGCGAGAGGCTTTGAGCGGAGGGGGTGAGCGGTTGGGGGCCGGGGGGCGAGGCGGGGCGAGGGTGACGGCTGACCTCAGGAAGGAGGCGGGGGCAGGGGAAAGGGGAGCTGAGGAGGAGACATCAGATGGTGGGGAGGATGGGAGGATGTGGTGAGGGGAGGAGGGAGAAACGGACGGTGCGTCGGAGCGGCGGGCGGAGACGGAGGACCAGACCCCTGGAGATGCGGGGAGGCATGCAGATGTCTTTGGTTTCCTTGGTGAGCCGCCCAGTAGCGGTGACAGCTGGACTTCTGCTGACGGTCTTGCTTTGGGCTTTGACCATGCTGTAAGCTGGCTGGGTGCTTGGGGCGACCGTGGGGTTGAGTGGATGGGTTGGGGCGACCGTGGGGTTGAGTGGATGGGTTGGGGCGACCGTGGGGTTGAGTGGATGGGTTGGGGCGACCGTGGGGTTGAGTGGATGGGTTGGGGTGACCGTGGGGTTGAGTGGATGGGTTGGGGTGACCGCGGGGTTGAGTGGCTGGGTTGGGGTGACCGCGGGGTTGAGTGGCTGGGTTGGGGTGATTGTGTTGCATTGAGTGTGGTACCTTCCAGTGGAGGGAAAGTAAACCTGACAAGGTAGAGAGACAGACAGAGACATAGAGAGAGAGACAGACAGACAGACAGACAAAGAAAGAGATAGACAGAAAGATTGAGAGACAGACAAAGAAGAGAGAAAGAGTGAGAGACAGACAGGCAGACAGACAGACAGACAAAAGAAGAGAGAGACAGACAGACAAAGAGAGAGTGAGATACATACAAAAGAAGAGAGACGAAGAGAGGGTGAGAGACAGACAAAGAAAGAAAGAGAGAGTGAGAGAGAGAGAGACAGACAGGCAGATAGGACATCAGTCACTTTCTAAACATTGTCCTCCCTCCTTAAAACCCCCCACCTCAGTCTTCTAGAGAAGAGCACTTCCGCGCTGTTCTTTGTACTTCTAATCACATCAAGCTGTCACATCAGTCACCACTCCAAAGTCGAGCTCATACAATTAAACCTGTGATGTTGCCAATACGGTGTGTGTGTCTGCTTAGATTGCCTGTGTCTGCATAGAAAGTGTGTATGTGGGTGTGTGTGTGTAGGTATACATGTGTAACAGTGGTTGCCATTGCTTCAGAAGAAGTCTTTGTAGAGAGTTTTTAACAAAGTCTCACAGTGTGCTCTTGTCTTCCTCCTCCTCAGCAAAGACCTCCTTACCCACACCGCCTCCAATAGTCTGCAAAAAGACATAAATAAAATAAAAACAATAATTCTGCGTGTGCAGGAGCTGGGAAACGTGCATTTTTACATTTAGTAGACACTATTATCCAGAGCTACTTATAGTAAATACAGGGACATTCCCCTTGAGGCTAGTAGGACGAAGTGCGTCGCCAAAGGACACAACGTCATGTTGACACAGCCAGGGTTCGAGCCGGGTACCTTCAGATTACTAGCCCGCTGGCTTAACCGAATGCTCCACATGACTCCCGTGCGTGCCGCAAATCAGCTGTGCGTGCGTGATCTTCATGAAGCTTACGTGGAGATAATAGCCTATTAATCGCACCTCATCCAGCTCCTGAATGCTCAGCCACGCTCCAGATGGGGCTCTCTCGGGTGGCGGGGAAGCAGATGCCACAGAGAACAGCGATGCGCAGTATCGTCTCAGCTCCAGCTCCTCAACTGAAACACATATACACACAGGGAGCGATCGTGTGTATGTGTCTTGTGTTCAGCTCTGCGGAACGCGAGCCCTTCTGGAGTCCTTCAAAAATGGCCGATGTACCTGCATGTTTTAGATGTTGCCCCCTTCCCACACACCTGATTCTGATGCACGTTCGTTACCAGGATTCTTCAGAGCTAGATAACGACTCATTCATTTGAATCAGGTGTGTTGGAGCAAGGAAACATCTAAAACATGCAGGACAGTGGGCCCTGAGGACCAGGGTTGCCGTATTGGATGCCTCCTTGAACAGCTACTCCAAACAAAGCAGGTGCTGTGCTGTACCTTCTCGTTATAGGCCCATGGTCCAGCTGAAAAGCAAGATAACTCCCCCATCCCTCCCTCCCTCTTCTTCAGACTCAACCTTAGTTAGAATGTTTTTTTTTTTTTTCTCTCCAGTAGACCCCCCCCTCGCTCGCTCTCGTCATCAGTCCATCCCTTCTCCATGTGAGGTGGACATCTCGGGCAAATGAGTTTTTCCACAGAATGGAGGGCTCCCGACAGGAGGCAGGAAAAAACACTTTTATTATTCATAAGAGCGCGCGCAAACACCGATACATATACTGTACGTGCACACACACACACTCGCACACACCCCACAAACACCAGGTGTAGAAAAGAAATGCACATTCCTAAAACATCACCCCTCCCCCCAAAGGTTACAGGATCAGGGAACAGGACTTGTCCAGGTAAGATCAAGACAAACTGTCGAAGAGACAGGAGACACTAGGAACCTCGAGACCACACTTTGTACACCAGGAAAATATGTCCCAAATTATAGCACATTTAATACAACGCACCAAAAATACCAGGATGTCTATCCGGTAGCATATAGCTTCAAACGTGCTTTTCTGACTATTCTGGGTCACAATCCTTCGTGGAGTAAAACAGGCGTCAAACGCAAAGTAGAGTAGGACTCCTACAGTACATCAACATCTCTACTAGGTAAAAGTGTGGTCACGCTACAAAGTCATTACATCACAAGGATGAGGGCGTGGGCTAGAAGGATTCTCGCTCCGCCTTCGGCTGTGCCAGCGCGGCCCCTGTCCCGCCGCAGACGAGGAGGATGGATGGATGGCAGGATGCCGGGCCTGGCCTCTCCTGACAGAGGTAACGGCTGTGCATGTCTGCGTGGTGTACAGGAAGCGTCTGGATGTGGTGATGGTGGTAAGCAGGGGGAGGTAGGGGACGCGGCGGAGAATAGGAGGTTGGGAGTGGGAGTTTGACGGATGTGACGGGGAGTATTGACAGAACCATGCTTTCAGGGTGAGTGCGTGTTTGTGTGTGTGTGTCTTGGAGGTTTGGAGGGAACGGGAGAGGGGGCAAAGATAGCCTCTTGAACCCATCTCCTGACAGCCTCAGCTGAGTCGGACAGCCCAGACACTCCCCTGACTGATGAACTTCAGGTTCCAGGCCTCCTTCCCTCCCCCCCTGCTCCTGCCCAGGCAGACTGCACTCCTGTCAGGCTTGGGCCTCTCCTAACGCCCACCACCTCCCTGCCCACACAATCACAGCCAGTGATTACCCGTCACGCTGCCGCGGATGGATGGGCAGGCGCCGATACAGCTGACCCGCTGAGAAAAAGAGGATTTTTTTTATTGGTTCTGCATGCGTGTTTGCGCACTCTCATCTGTCAACCACTGACTCTTCTTGTCCATTTTCCTATTTTTCTCTGAGAGGGCATATCTTTTTGTGTAACATGTAACATTGGAGGACATGACCAGGCCTGTCGACGGGGGGGAGGGGGGACCAGTTCTTGTGGCCCAGGCCTCAGGACTTTTGGGCATATTAAAGAGTCCTCCACATATATTTCCTATTATAGTTTTTAACTTAGTTTATAGAATTGTAATTCACTTAAACAACTTGATCTCACTTTCTACTACCTCTGCTTTCAAACAGTTAGACCTCTACTCAAGAAACCTTCTCTTAACCCAGCCACTTCAGAACTACAGACCAGTGACACTGCTACACTTTCTCTCCCAGAACAATCTACTTGACCTTAACCAATTGGGCTTCATAACCAGAACCTCCACAGAAACTGCCCTCCTGTCTGTCACCACTGCCTTCCAGTCTGCCATCCTACCAGGTCTCCTGGGGAGGAAAAATGTCAGGTCCTCGCCAGCTCACCACTGGTGTCCCACAGGACTCTGCCTATTTTCCCTGTACACCTCCTCACTTGGACCCATCATCACCTCCCATGGCTTCTCCTACCACGACTACGCTGACCACACACAGCTGTACCTGTCATTCCTTCTGACCGATCTGGGGATCTCAGCTAGAATCGAGGCCTCCCTCACAGACATCTTCGCCTGGATGACTAAGCACCACCTCCAGCGGAACCTCGCCAAAATGGAACTTCTCATCATCCTGGCCAAACCCCATCTCAATTACCCTGGGATCTGCAACAGTGACCCCTTCATCCTCTGACAGAAACCTGGGGGTTACCTTGAATGAAAAGCTCTCACTCTCAGCCCACATTGCCGCAGTCTCCCGGTCATGTAGATTCACCCTCTACAACATCCGGAAGATCAGAAGATACTTGTCTGAACATTCCACCCGGCTGCCAGTCTAAGCTTTTGTCCTCTCAAAGCTGGACTACTGCAATTCACTGCTCGCCGGTCTCCCAACATGCGTAACCCTCCCTCTCCAGAGGATCCAGAATGCAGCAGCCTGCCTGGTCTTCAGTCTACCCAGACTCTCCCATGTCACCTTGCTCTTCATCTCCCTCCACTGGCTTCCCATCATGGCCACTATAAGATTCAAGACCCTGCACCCGACTACATTAAGTCTCTCCTCCAGTCTTACACCCCCACCCGCAACCTACGGTCTTCTTTTAACAACCGTCTAGTGGTCCCACCCCTTAAGAGTGCCCGGTCCCAACACAAGCTCTTCCCCTGTCTGGCCCCCCAATGGTGGAATCAAGTCCCCACCTCCATCAGAGACACTGACTGTCTCCCCACCTTCAAAAAAAGGCTCAAGACCAGGGGTGGGCAGTTCCGGTCCTCAAGGGCCGCTGTCTTGAAGGTTTCAGATGTTTCCCTGCTCTAACACATTCCAATGAATGGGTTATCAAGCTCTGTGGAAGCCTCATAATGACCATTTATTTGAATCAGATGTGCTAAAGCAGAGAAACATCTAAAACCTTCAGCGGCCCTCGAATTACCCACCCAAGCTCAATACACACTTGTTCCAGGAGTATATCCATTTACATTTATTCATTTAGCAGACGCTTTTATCCAAAGCGATATAAAGTAAGTACAGGGACGTTCTCCCTGAGGCAAGTAGGGTGATGTGCCTTGCCCAAGGACTCAACATCATATAGCCACAGCCGGGGATGGATCTCACAACCTTCCGATCATGAGGCCAACGCCTTAACCGTTGAGCTATCTGACGCCCCTAACGTACTTACAAATGACTGCTGGACCTAATGTTAGTTTCCCCCAGGATCATAATGACTCATATTGAGAGCCTTGCTGCTTCTTTTGTCCAGCTCTAACCCAATTTGGAAATTCTGTACTCACAGTGAGGTATACAGGTACAGTATTGCACGTTTGAGATGCCATGCCATGTAATTGTAATTGTTTAACTGAATGCTCTTGCGGCTCTTCTCTATGGCACTTGTTTGGTTTCAAGCAATGCATGTTTCATAATCTGATAACAATACAATGTCCCACAATGTTTGGGGACCATCACGTTGTTATGATCAGTGGCCGATGCTCTTTTGTAATGTGAGGCCATCTTGCCCCGGGCCCCAGCAAGTCTGTCAACTGGCCCGGACATAACTGTCTTTTTCACTATCTTGTCCATGTCAGTGCACGGGAGTGCCTGTACTCACACGTATGTGGGTGTGTGTATCAATCAATCAATCAATTTAATATTTAAAGTGCAAAATCACCATGGTACATGGTCCACATATACACATGGGGGGTGTATAGGGGTATGGGGGGGTTTACCTGTTAGGCTGGGCGTCGTCTCCCCCTCACTGTAGGTGGGTGTTAGGGCAAGGGACAGAGGGTAAAGCGGTTGATAGGCTTCGATTGGTGTTCTAGAGAAAGAAAACACACACACAAACACTCAACCAAGGCGAACAGACTGATAGATTAGGTGGATGGATGGACAGACAGACGGCAGAATGACTCTTCACCCTTTCCTCCCCTACTCATCCCGTTTACACGCACAGATTGTGTTAGAATCATTTTTAGTAATCCCATATTTGCTGTTACAACTTTCATATAATGAATACAATTGTTAGCTTGTGTATGTGCTTTTGAAGTTTGTGTTGCAGAATGAGAATGATCTGGAGATGAACCAGGTTGGTTTATTATCTGCAGAATGGGGGTTGTGTCCTGACACCCAGGCAAACAAGCCATAAAACAAACTTCCACGAGAACTTTCCTAAATGACATTTGTTTTAAGTGTGGCAGTTTTTTTCCACACCTTACCAGTTGCTGAACTATGTAAATGAACTGTGAGTTTTCTAATAAAAAGAGGAGCCTCAGAGATGGACTTTGGGAGAGCGGGGGGGAGGCCAAGGAGGGCTTTCCCTGCAAATGTGTTGTTCACTGTCTCTGTGTAAAATTATAACCATTGTATCATTGTTTCATTGTTTGTAGTATTGGTAATGTTTTATTGTTCTTTTTGTACTTTGTCTTTCTCCTTCGTGATCTACATTTAGATCTGAACCCAACAGATTGATGGCATGGGGAGATCTTAAAGCAGATTAAAACATTAAACGGAGAAATGGACAGATTGCTCTCTCGCTATGTCCAGTTCTTTCTGCTCATTTCTCTCTCTTCACCCCTCAACACTCTCTCTCCCTCTCGTGCCATTTGTTTATCTTTTTTCTCCCTCTACTTTACTTGCTCTATGAAACCCCTATCTCTTTCCAAAGTCCTGCTTCCCCCGTTCCCTCTTTCTCCCCTTTTCTGGCCTCTCAACCCCTCTTTCCATCTTTCTCTGCCCCCCTCCCACCCCTCCACCCCCACCCATCCCAGTCCAGACCTACAGTATGGGCAGATAGAGAGTCGCAGTTTATAGGGCGTGACGTTTTATTTCTTCCCAGAACTCTCTGTGGTTTCTGACCAGAACAGCATATGTGGTCTATCTTTGGTCAACGGCCCTCTGCCTGCGCTGCTCTGCTTTTTCACACACAAGTCTGTCCTACTTGGCTCTCTTTCTTTCTCTCTATTTCTCTCTCACCTGCTCTGTCTCTCTCTCTCTCTCCATACCTCGCCCCCTTTCTTCAAAGTACCTCAGTCAGCCAAACCGCCCCCCCCCCCACCCCCCACCACCCCCTGAGGGCGAGCGTATAGTAGAGGGATTACCCCTTCTCTCCTCTCCTCTCTCCTATCTCCCCTTCTCGCCACTCCTCTCATCTCGTCTCCTCTGTGCTGAATGCAGGGCTTCTAGCAAGAAACTTACAGTCCGACCACACACATACACACAGCTGTACACTTTCAAATCAAGGTGTATAATAATGGTTTCACAAAGAGGTCTGCAGGGATTTCCAACAAAATGGGCCCCAGCACCATGGCAACCCTGAGATTACATAACCTTTAAACGCTGGACTGGGAACTTTAGTGCGGGTGTACGTGTATGTGTGTGAGTGCGTGTGTTTGCGCATGTGTGGATGCCTATTGTGTGTATGTTGATCCGGAGTAGATGCCCACAGTTTGTGTGTGTGTTGATCCTCAGTAGATGTCTACTGTGTGTGTGTGTGAGCGTGAGAAAGATAGCAGGTGGCTAGTGAGGTGTGTGAGGTGAGGTGACCTGACACATTGACACCAAGTCCTGGTTGGAGGATCCAAACTGGCATGTTCCACACCGAGAGACGATAACGAGATCATCACAGGTCTGGACCTCCGTGTGTGTGTGTGTGCCTGAGTTGGCATCCTCCCGTGTGTGTATGAGCTAGGCGCGTGCGTTAATGAGTTAATGAGATGTTAAAGATGACAGCTCAGTGTGTGTGGGCCAGCGACACCACAGAGTTGAGATTGTGGTGATGATCCTGACCACCATGTCAAGACCTGAGATCTGATGTTCTCTTGCTCTCTCTCTGTCTCTTTCTCTTTCGCTCTCCTTTAGTCCATCTCTCGCTTGTTGCATTCGTTGAGGCGTGAAACGTGCATGCGTGCATGTACGTGCGCGACTCTGTGTGAGGATATGTGTGTGTTTGCACCTGCGGTGTTTCTTGAGCAGCAGTCTGTCCAGGTAGCTGAGGCTGTACTGCTGGAACTCCACCCTTATAGGAGGCCCCCCAGTTGGATACCCTTCGTCGGGCCCTCCCAGTCCAGCCTGGGTCCCACGCACCGCTGTGCCTGGGTAGATTGAAAGGAGAAGTGAGTCAAAAAGTACTGAAAGTCAAAAGAGAGAGAGCGGGGGAGAGGGAGAATGAGAGATGGAGAGAGAGAGAGCAAAGGGAAGGAGTTGGGGAAAGGTGTGGACCCAGTCAGCCCACAGAGACAGGCAGCTCTAAGTTGGGTTTCCTTGCCATCAGTCTGACAGAAATAATTAGGACTCCGGGCAAGGAGAAAATTGCCGATAGAGGGAGAGAGGCAGGCACAATAAGGACAAGCAGTACTGCAAAAAAATAAAAGCACTGATCAAAAAACATTAAGACAGACACACACACTATAGCTACTTATTGGAAGTGTACAAACACACAGTTTGTTTAGCAAAAAAAAAAAGAGCATACTCTGGTGTCATTATCTCAACATGCAACAGTCATGGATTACCCTCCTACTGCTAAACATTTTGTATAAGGCCTTGAGAAAACAGGGAGGGAGAAATACAGACATACAGGAAGGAGGGAGGGATACAGACAGACAGACAGACAGACAGGATAGGGAGAGAGAGTGGGAGAGACGGGGGGAAAAAAACAGAAAGAGAGAGAATGATGCTCGATGGCGCGCGTTCAACGTTCTCACCTCCCTCACCTCATCCAAACATACTGGCTCCTATCCGTTTCAAGCTATTTTCCGCCTCACCCACCTCTAACCGCTGCTGTCAGTATGTGTGTGCATGTGTACATTTGTGTATCTTCGTGTGTGCATGTGTACATTTGTGTATTTTGTGTGTGCATGCTCCCTGTATTCCGCAGTGAGATGTCTGACAGTTCACAAACTCCAACCGCAAAACTGATCAGCACTGCCGGGTGACAGCCCAGAGTAGAACTGAGAAACAGGGATGGAGACAGCCAAAGAGGTTATGTGGAATGCTCTGGATTGTTTTTCAATATCAGTATCCGTTGGGGGATGGAGGACGTGGAAAAGGGAGTGAGTAAAACTTTGTATAAAAAATTAAAGTTTAATGTCGCGCGTACCAAAATACCACAGTTCACCGACGTGTACCGAATCATGCTGGGCATACCGAACGGTACGAATAAAAAACATCCTAGTGTGTGTGTGTATTACCTGGCTGGGCCGTCACAGGTCTCCACACCGCTTCTCCTCCCTCTCTCCTCTCTCCTCCCTCTCGCCTCCTTCCCCTCCACTCTCTTAGGGCCTCCTGGAAGGAGCGTGATGACTCCTTCTCGTCGTACTCCCCTACCAGCAGAAAGGACTCGCTCCCCTCCTCCTCCTCCTCCTCCTCTTCCTCTTCCTCCTTCTCATCATCATCCTCCTCTCCTTCCTCCCTTCCCACATTTAAAAACAGGACCTTTCGATAGACACACGAGAGATGGCATTGAAATAAGGACATCAATAGAGTAGCGAGCACTGCTCCCTGCGGAACGCCACTGTAAATCTACAAGGGAATTCGTTCATATATGTTGACAATGAGCCTGAGGCTGGTTTCAAAGTGGCTTTGCCATAACACAGTCTAATTTATTGTCTCCATCAAGCACATGTGTTTTTGATACAAGACAGCACAGCATTCTGACCCAGTACAGCATTCTGACCCAGGGCTGCTACTGTCGACATGGATGAGGGTTGTGTCTTTACCTTTGCATGCTGGCTTCGAGTTGTGATGGGCGGAGCCTGTGTTTTGTCATGTTGACTACGCTCCCCTCCGCACACAGCAGTCTGGGCTCCAGGGCCTGGGATCTTGTAGGGTTTGGGGTTAAGACTAGGGTCAGGGTCGGGATGGACCTGCCTCTGAAAGCGGTTGACCACATCCAGCATGCTGACCGAGGTGTGGATCTCTGACTGTAAGGGGGAGGAGAGAAATGCCTCAACGTCAAGTTGTTCGGGGAAACTGGAACGCAAAGAAGGTTGGAACGCAAAATATGGCGAGGAGACTACTGAAACCCACCCTCACGTCAAGGGTTAACGGTTTTCCTTTGGGGGAATTTTCAACGCTCTATCTCTCCTAGTCCGATAACATTTGGAATTTTAATTACCCATGGAAAAGTGCTGTTCTTTTACAGATTTTACTGAACTGCTTCTCTCCACCAACTAAGTCTAATTATGTTATTTCAATTCGAAACCTGTGCGCGCACACACATACACACACAAGGACAGACAGATATTAACATGGAGGATATTGTATGGAGAAGCCAAGCAGAGCGTTGGATGTTCTGGGCTTCAGTGAAGGAATCCATTACGGGCCGTATTAATCACCAGTGACCAGTGAGGTTAACCTGACTCTATCAGTAGTCTGTCCTTGAGACATCAAGCATGGAGGGAGGGAGGGAGAATGAGAGAGAGAGGGAGGGAGGGAGGGAGGGAGGGAGGGAGGGGGGGAGGGAGGGAGGGAGGGAGGGAGGGAGGGAGGGAGGGAGGGAGGGAGGGAGGGAGGGAGGGAGGGAGGGAGGGAGGGAGGGAGGGAGGGAGGGAGGGAGGGAGGGAGAAACTATGGTAGGAGAGGCAGACGGAGAGAGATCGAAATATCCAGAAGCGAGAAATACCGCGAGGTAAGGGAGGAAGAAATCTCCAGAACGGAATGTGAGGAGAGGAAAACAGGAAGGATGACGGACAGAATGAGAACAGAAGCGACTGAAGGAGGGACGGAAAAAGATAGGGAAGAGGCAAATCATGTAAAAAGGAAAATAAGAGGGTGGACGTTGATGAACATTGACGTTGATGGTGCAAAGCAAATGTGAATACGTGTATCATAGTCTTGAATGCATACCCTGTAAAGGTTACGTACTTATAAATATAGACTCCCCCCACCCACACACACACACAAACACACTGTAGAAATCCAAATACCTACACGCACACAGGGACATGTGAGGAGAATATGTTGTTTTGTTTTTAAAGATGCACAGAGCTTTTGTGATGTGATTTATCGAAGTTCTGAAAACAACCTTGAATTAAGTATGAATTACTCAGACACCCTCGCTTCAGTAAGGACGTCTAAGGCCTGGTCCTTTTGCTGCTCTAACAGTGTGTCATCCAGCTTCAGGTTCAGGTTTAGAGAGTCAAAATTAGACAGGACTGCAGCCTTGACAGTCCAGGAAGAGTCAAGCCGGAGACCAGGAGGAGTTCAGGAGGAGTCATGGAGGAGGTCAGGAGGAGTCCAGGAGGAATCAAGGAGGAGAACAGGAGAAGGCCAGGAGGAGTCAAGGAGGAGAACATGAGGCCAGGAGGAGTTTAAGAGGAGTCCAGAAGGAGTCAAGGAGGAGACCAAGACGAGTCCAGAAGTAGTCAAGAAGGAGATCAGGAGGAGTCAAGGAGGAGACCAGGATGAGTTCAAGAGGAGGACAGAAGGAGTGAAGGAGGAGACCAGAAGGAGGCCAGGAAGAGGTCAGGAGGAGGCCAGGAGGAGGTCAGGAGGAGTATGTGTGATGCAGCAGAGGAACCAGCCTCAGTAGAGGTTGTGTGTTTCATGGATATCATGTCGAGTCCACTGATAACACAGATCATGCTAGCTGTACTGGTGCACTCATACTCCGCAGTGACAACATGAATATTCATTTTCTGTGTGTCTTTTCTCCCTCCATCTCCCTCTCTCTCCCTGTCTCTCCCTGTCTCTCCCTGTCTCTCTCTCTCCCTCTCTGTCCCCCTCCCCCCCGTCTCTCTCTCTCCCCCCTCCCTCCCCCCCCCCCCCTCACTCTCTCTCCCCCCTCCCTCCCTTCCTCCCTCCCTCTCCCTCCCTCCCTCTCACTCCCTCCCTCCCTACCTGCTTCCCTCCCTCACTCTCTCTCTCTCTCTCTCTCTGGCAAATCAAACAGGATTAGGAGTGCACCACAGCCTGCATAAGCTGCCTGAGTATAATCCACCATCTCAGTGTCCTGCCAGACACACTTCTACTGTATATATGTGTGTCCGTGCGTGTGTGTGTGATCTTATGTGTGGAGCGAGCGTGCGTGTGTCCTGTGTGTGTGTGTGTGTGTGTGTGTGTGTGTGTGTGTGTGTGTGTGTGTGTGTGTGTGTGAGAGTGAGTGACTAGGACGGATATGGCACGATACCACCTACACACATGGCGGAAGAACCCAGAACCAGCCTGCTCGGCACCATGGTATGATAGTACTATGCGCGCATGTGTGTGTGAAAGTGTGTATGTGTAATAGTATGCACAGACACACACAGAGACACACACACACACACAAACACACCCACACAGACAAGCATACTCAGTGTCGGCTCAGCAGGAGATGAGAGAAGATGAGAAGAAGATGAGAAGAAAGCGCGAAGGAAAAACAAGACCACGGACAAAACAGTGGACGTAGATAAAAGGCCAAGCTCGCTGTGTACACCGAAACACACACACACATACACTGTAAGAATGGGCAGCCTTTCAGTGTTTACAAGGAATGTCTGGGATCTTTAACCTGCCACCCTAAGGCCAAAGTTAAGCCCTAATGAACTATTTCTCTCTTGCTTTCTTTCTGTCTCTCACACACAACGTGATTAGTGTTGAATTGTTGACTGTTCCCCGTCAGCCCTGTGTGAGTTGGCTGGGATGGCAGAGCCTGGTAACTAGACGGTGCGAGCGCTCTGCCACGTTAGCCGGAGGTCCAGGCCCCCCCTGCGGACACCAATACATAAACCGGCAGGATGCTAGCATTAGCGCTGCTAGCCTCGTGCGGGCCGAGGATGGGCTTCTAGGGATGACGGTGCAGGCGGGGTGGTGGGGGGTGGGGGGGGGGGGGCTCCATTCTCACACATGCGCGTGCCAGTGCCTATGTTAGGAGCCGTTACCTCTGTGGACAGGCTCTGAGTGCCTCTATCAACACCCCTCCAGCACGCCGCTGCCAAGTCTAAAACAAACTCCTGGTTGGCTGCAGTGTTTGAACACATTGCATTTTCGCGTGTCTCTGTGTGGATGTGGGTTGGCACGCGGGCGTGCGCGCGCTTCCTCCTTCGCTCGGTCCCGATGCGTGTGTGTGTGTGTGTGGGAGTCAGAGGTGTGTGAGCCTTTGGCTCGCAGAAATCTTCCATTTTGTCAGCAGGCAGCGAAAGCTCCAAATCAAACAAACAAACAAACAGTATTAATACAGAGCTGGAACAAAACCGAGTGTTTGCAGATAGTGTGTGCAAACTCTAAGAGAGCAAGAGAGAGAGAGACAAAGAAATCCAGCCCATAGACAAGGAGCTGAATTTTCCACGGCCTAAGCAGACCAGTTTAGGCGAACACAGCATCTCCGATAGGCAGATATGATGACATTCTTGTGGCAGACTGGACGTTAACACGTGGGGAAACAGCAGAGTAAGACAGAGAGCGCAGGGGAGCAAGGAGAGACAACAGAACGCAAGGAGGAAGGAGGAAGAGGGACAGGCGGAAGAAACACAGTAGAGAGTGAACGTGTGTGTGTGTGTGTGTATGTGTGTGTGTGTGTGTGTGTGTGTGTGTGTGTGCGTGCGTGCGCGTGTGGACGGGGCCTACCTGAAAGGGAATCATTCTGTGGAGCTTAAGTGCCCCCTTCTGATGAAACCGGGCAAAGCAGCCCACACAGTAGTCCTCCCCGCACTCAGCACACATCTAGGAGCAAGGATAAAATAAATAAATAAATGCTAATACTTTAATAACCCAGTCTGTTTGTGTGTGTGTGTGTGTTTGGGCATAATCAGAGTTGGAAACTTCTGTGTTTGTTAAAGATTCAAATATACACGGAGATATCTTTCCCCTCTCTCGCAACCTCAACCTTGCCAAACAAACTTGGACAGGAAGAATAAATATTGTAATGATGGAGGAGAGCACCGGCAGCACGCTGTGCAATGTGTGTGTGTGTGTGCGTGCGTGTATGTGTGTACAGGCATCTTCAGGGAGATCATTATCTTATCCATATCGGACTTCTAAAAGAGGGGGAAATCCAGGAGCCCGCGGGAGAGATAGACTGATATGATGAAGAGGTGAAGGGGGAGACAGGGGGGAGGAGAGAGAGAACGAGGACCGGAAGAACGCTCCACGCAGGCCGCATGACTGGCAGGCGTCTGACAGGCAGAGGGTTTGCGTCATTGATCGAAGCTTGATCCAATCAGCTGTGATTACGGTCGCTGCTGTGGAGCGTACAGGGAACACTCCCGGTCTTGGATGTTTGGCGGAGATAGAACAGACATGGAGGCTAACCACGCCTGAAGAGATGGGTCTGGTTAGCCCCCATCAAGAGGAGAGATGATCTGAAGAGTGGATCTTCCATCCTGACCAAGCAACCCCTGTTTTATATCTCCAGATCTCCAGGAATGCCAGTTGACTTTCTTAGCAATTTCTACAAGGACCGGGCTGGTAAAATATGGCGGAAAATGAATCACATCGTTGTTTGTCTCTCCCTAGAAATCTCTCTATCTCTATCTATCCCCACCTTCTCCACTCCCTCCCTTTACCCTTCTCTCTTTTCCTACTACACACACACACACACGGAGACACTCGCACACCAACCCAAACAGACATGCTGTCTGAGCCTGCAGCTGCTTCTATACGCCGCACAGCTTTTTAATGGTGCCATAAAGAAGGCCCCATTTCCCCGCTCAGGCCTGGGGATAAATTACACCACCTCCCCCGAGGGACAGGCATCCCCATCAGGCAGGAACATCATTCCTGCTCCCCCTTCCGGCTGGCTGTCACAGAGGGGAATGGGGACTTCTGTCTGAATGCCTCTAAAACACCATCCATGTGTGTCTGTGTTGGGTGGGCCATGCAGAGAGCGTGGGGAGGCAAACGAGAGTGTGGCCGTGATTACTAAACACAGTTCAGCATGCAAGGATGCGTGTGTGTGGGGGTGGGGTGAGGTTGGAAGAGTAAGTGTGTGTGTGCGTGTGTGTGTTAAAGAGCGCTTCCAAACCAAATGGCACAGACAGCTATAACCATTGCCATAGTCATAATCATTATAGGGCACAAGGGCCATCCCACAAATGTATATTTGAGGCACAGCTGTGTGTATGTGTGTGACTGGGGCTGTCTACCCCTTGTGTGTGTGTGTGTGTGTGTGTGTGTGTGTGTGTGTGTGTGTGTGTGTGTGTGTGTGTGTGTGTGTGTGTGTGTGTGTGTGTGTGTGTGGTGTGCGTGTGTGTGTGCCAGACAGCCTTAAGCACAGCCATTACATTTGTCATTATAGGGCACTAGGGTCATAGACATCCGGACCGTTCAGGACCATCATCGTATAACGCACGAGGTAGCAAACGGGCGCTTATCCTGAACGTAACATCCCACTGTGGTTCAGATAAGTCATTCCCATAACGAGGGAGACAGGAGGAGCGTCGACCATCCGTGCCTTCCGACACGTCTCTTTCTCTGCCCATCTCTTTCCATCTCTTGTTTTCTTTCTCCCAAGTCTCTCTCTCGCTTGCTTTCTCTGTCTTTCTTTCTCTCTGAATTTGTCTTTATCTCTCTCCCTCTCCCCCCCCCCTCTCTCACCTTCTCGGGGTTTATGAAGCATTGTCTTCCACAGACCATTAATCCGGACTCATATTCAAACACTTACACGTGTACACAAACGCACAGGCGCACACACATTACATTGATCCCGGTCCAAGGTCTACTGACTGCAGGGTTGAGTGGTGTGTGAGTGGCTGTCAACAGCACACAGGTTTGAGACAGAGCACACTTATGCATACATTACTGAGTCTCGTTCCATCCTGTGGATACGCAAATTCTCTCTCACACACACACAGGCACAGGCACATACCCAGACAGACAAGGACACAGGCAGCAGTCTATTAGATGCCCAGAAGGGCTGGAGTGGACAGAGTCACAGAGGAGAGTAAACACGATCTCTCTGAAGGGGTCCGTATGGATGGATGAATCCTGCTCAAACACTATCAGGGCAAACACACTGCACACAAGTGTTTAGAGTGTGTAGAGAGGAGAAAATAGGGTCAGTCGAGGTGCGCATATCTGTCAGCGTGTTCCAATGACACATTGGAACACGCTGACAGATATGTTGTGTGGGTTCCATTAGGAATAAAACCATCTTATGTTCTCCAGTGTGTTCCCCAGCATGTTTGTGCTCCAATGTGTTTGTGTGGGTTCCACTAGGATTGAAAAACAAACTTGTGTTCTGGGTGTGTTCTCCAGTGTGTGTTCCCCAGCATGGTTGTGTTCCAGTCTGTTTGTGTGGCTTCCAGTAGGATTGAAAAACAAACCTGTGTTCTGTTTGTGTTCTCCAGTGCGTGTTCCCCACCATCTCGGTGTTCCAGTCTGTTTGTGTGGGTTCCAGTAGGCTTGAAAAACAAACTTGTGTTCTGGGTGTGTTCTCCAGTGTGTGTTTCCCACCATCTCTGTGTTCCAGTGTGTTTTTGTGGGTTCCACTAGGATTGTTATGATAGATGATAGGTGTTTAGGTAGTGGTAGGGGTGAGTAGCTCTGTATTTGGTATGGCACAGAGGACAAAATAAAACAGAGTTTAACCAAAATAGCTACTCACCCCTACCACTACCTAAACACCTATCATCTATCATAACATGGTATGGCCTCTCCGTGAATCGCCACCTTAACGTGGTGGAGGGGTTTGAGCGCTTGGATGATAATAGGAGCTGTTGTCTGGGGCATTATGCCCCTGGTAGGGTCTCCCAAGGCAAACAGGTCCTAGGTGACTAGCCAGACCAAGAGTGGTTCAAAAACACCCTATGAGGACTACACGAACAAAATCCGTTACGTCGCCCGGATCGGCGAAACCGGGGCCCCACTCTGGAGCCAGGCCCAGAGTGGGATCTCGCAGGCGAGCGCCTGGTGGCAGGGTCTTTTCCCATGGGACCCGGCCGGGCCCAGCCCGAAAAGGTGACGTGGGACCACCTTCCCGCAGGCCCACCACCCGCAGGAAGGACCGTAAGGGGCCGGTGCTGTGTGATTTGGGCGGTGGTCAGGGGCAGGCGCCCGGATGACCAGGGCCACGCACACAGTCTCTAGCGCTGGGGACATGGAATGTCACCACACTGGCGGGGAAGGAGCCCGAGCTTGTGCGGGAGGTCGAGCGTTACCAGCTAGATATAGTCGGCCTCGCCTCCACGCACAGCTTGGGCTCTGGGACCATTATCCTTGAGAGAGGCTGGACTCTTCATTTCTCTGGCGTTCCCCGCGGGGAGAGGCGGCGGGCTGGCGTGGGTTTGCTTATAGCTCCACAGCTCAGTCGCCACGTGTTGGAGTTTACACCGGTGAACGAGTGGGTCGCGTCCCTGCGCCTAAAAGCCGGGGACAGGTCTCTCACTGTTGTGGCGGCCTACGGGCCGAACAGCAGTGCAGAGTACCCGGCCTTCTTGGGGTCTCTGGGAGGCGTACTTAACAGTGCGCCGACTGGGGACTCCGTCGTTCTACTGGGGGACTTCAACGCCCACGTGGGAAATGACAGTGACACCTGGAGAAGGGTGATTGGGAAGAACGGCCCCCCTGATTGGAACCCGAGTGGTGTTCTGTTATTAGACTTCTGTGCTAGTCATGGTTTGTCCATAACTAACACCATGTTCAAGCACAAGAGTGTCCATCGGTGCACGTGGCACCAGGACACTCTAGGCCGGAGGTCGATGATCGACTTTGTTGTTGTATCTTCTGACCTGCGGCCGTGTGTCTTGGACACTCGGGTGAAGAGAGGGGGCGGAGCTGTCAACCGATCACCACCTGGTTGTGAGTCAGATCCGTTGGCGGGGGGGGGAAGTTACTTGGCAGGCCTAAACGTATCGTGAGGGTCTGCTGGGAACGCCTGGCGGTCTTCAACTCACACCTCCGGGAGAGCTTCTCACAGACCACAGGGGGAGGCTGGGGACATTGAGTCTGAATGGACCATGTTCTCGACCTCCATTGTCAATGCGGCAGTCCGGAGTTGTGGTCGCAAGGTCTCTGGTGCTGGTCGCGGCGGCAATCCCAGAACCCGGTGGTGGACACCGGAAGTAAGGGATGCCGTCAAACTGAAGAAGGAGTCCTATCGAGCAGTTCTGGCTTGTGGGACTCCCGAAACAGTTGACCGGTACCGGCAGGCCAAGCGTGCCGCGGCTCGGGTAGTCACAGAGGCAAAAACTCGGGTCTGGGAGGAGTTCGGGGAGGCCATGGAAAAGAACTATCGGTCGGCTCCAAGGAAATTCTGGCAAACCGTTCGGCGCCTCAGGAGTGGGAAGCAGTGCTTCACCAACACTGTTTACGGTGCGGATGGTGAGCTGTTGACCTCGACTGGGGATGTCGTTGGACGGTGGAAGGAATAATTTGAGGATCTCCTCAATCCTGCCGTCACGTCTTCCGAGGAGGAAGCAGAGACTGGGGGCTCGAGGTCGGACCCACCTAACACCCAGGCTGAAAACACTGAGGTAGTCGATGGGCTCCTTGGTGGTAAGGCTCCGGGGGTGGACGAGATGCGTCCTGAGTACCTAAAGTCTCTGGATGTTGTAGGACTGTCCTGGTTGACACACCTCTGCAACATCACGTGGCGGTCTGGAACAGTGCCTATGGATTGGCAGACCGGGGTGGTGGTTCCCCTATTTAAGAAGGGGGACGGGAGGATGTGTTCCAATTACAGAGGAATCACACTCCTCAGCCTCCCCGGCCGATAGTCGAACCTCGGATTCAGGAGGAGCAGTGTGGTTTTCATCCTGGCCGCGGAACACTGGACCAGCTCTACACCCTCTACCGGGTGCTCGAGGGTTTATGGGAGTTTGCCCAACCAGTCTACATGTGTTTTGTGGATCTGGAGAAGGCATTCGACTGTGTCCCTCATGGTGTCCTGTGGGGGGTACTTCGGGAGTACGGGGTCCGGGGCCCTTTGTTAGGGGCCGTCCGTTCCCTGTACAACCAAAGTAGGAGCTGTGTTCGCATTGCCGGCAATAAGTCAGACCTGTTCCGGGTGCATGCTGGACTCCGCCAGGGTTGCCCTTTGTCACCGGTTCTGTTCATTGTTTATATGGACAGAATTTCTAGGCGCGCCCAGGGGGCGGAGGGTTTCCGGTTCGGGGAGCACGGGATCTCATCTCTGCTGTTTGCGGATGACGTTGTACTGTTTGCTTTCTCAAGCCGGGGCCTCCAGCATGCTCTGGAGCGGTTTGATGCCGAGTGTGAAGCGGCTGGGATGAGGATCAGCACCTCCAAATCCGAGGCCATGGTACTCGACCGGAAAAAGGTGGCTTGCCCCCTCTGGGTGGGTGGGGAGCCTTTGCCTCAAGTGGAGGAGTTCAAGTATCTCGGGGTATTGTTCACGAGTGATGGAAGGACGGAACGTGTGATTGACAGGCGGATCGGTGCAGCGTCTGCAGTGATGCAGTCTCTGTACCGGACTGTCGTGGTGAAGAAGGAGCTGAGCCGCAAGGCAAAGCTCTCGATTTACTGGTCAATCTACATTCCTACTCTCACCTATGGTCATGAGCTTTGGGTCATGACCGAAAGGATAAGATCGCGGATACAAGCGGTCGAAATGAGTTTCCTCCGCAGGGTGGCCGGGCGCTCCCTTAGAGATAGGGTGAGGAGCTCGGAGTAGAACCACTACTCCTCCACGTTGAGAGGAGCCAGTTGAGGTGGCTCGCGCATCTGTTTCGGATGCCTCCTGGATGCCTCCCTCGGGAGGTGTTCCAGGCATGTCCCACCGGGAGGCGGCCCCGGGGAAGACCTAGGACACGCTGGAGGGACTCTGTCTCTCGGCTGGCCTGGGAACACCTCGGGATCCCCCCGGAGGAGCTGGAGGAGGTGTGTGCAGTGAGGGAAGTCTGGGCTTCCCTGCTCAGACTGCTGCCCCTGCGACCCGGCCCCGGATAAGCAGAAGATAATGGATGGATGGATGTTTGCTAAGGAGGCAGGTTAGTAACCTGTATTTTGTTTTCCTTGTTTTGGTTAGTCAAGTTTGTTTCTGTCAGAGTGTTTTGTTTGTTGTTTTGAGCCATACTCACCCTGAAGCCTACACTACCATAGCCGATTAAAGTATAGCTTATGTTGCCTGCAGTCGTTGTGACTTTGGTCATTTGTTTGGGAGCGGGGGGAAGAGGGGAAGGTCTCTTTTTCTTGTTGGGTTCGGTTCCCCTAGGCCCGGTGCGCTGTAATCTGTGCTCAAGACCGGAAACTTGGAGACGTGGTGGATCTCAGTGACTCATTCCTGACTGCCTCTGATCCCACTGTCTCTCTCTCAGACAACAAAGAGACTGTTGTGGTGGAGCTTCAGCCTGATGATAGAACTCTGACTCTCGTGGTAGACAAAGAACAACTAATGAATGCACAGAAAATTGATGCCACTTTGTCTCCTTCTTTTCTTGTTACAGATCAGAAATGTAATAAGTCCTCATAGCGGATGGGGTTCTGATGCGCCACTGGTCCCCTCGTGCTGGTCCGGCATATGAGTCTGTCACTCAGGTTGTAGTGCCACAACAGTTTCGCTTACAGGTGCTAAGTTTGGCTCATGACCATAGCATGTCTGGTCGTTTGGGCATTAGAAAAACCTATGATCGCATCCTCCGTTATTTCTTTTGGCCTGGCCTTAAGTCAGATGTTGTGAAGATTTGCCGTTCATGCAGCACCTGTCAGGTCTCGGGTAAGGCGAACCAAGGGATCCCTGTAGCTCCGTTAAAACCAATTCCTGCTGTGGAAGAGCCATTTGAACATGTAATCGTTGACTGTGTGGGCCCTTTGCCAAAAACCAAGTCCGGAAATCAGTACATCCTCACTGTGATGGCATGTGGCGACCCGTTACCCTGAGGCTGGTCCATTGCGCACCTTAAAAGCCTGTGCCATTGTGAAAGCGCTTGTCAAATTCTTCTCCACATTTGGCCTTCCCAGGCGTATTCAAAGCGACCAAAGAACACATTTTACGTCTAAAGTCTTCTCCCAAGTCATGTCTGAGCTAAATGTAACCCACCACACTTCCAGCACTTATCATCCCGAGAGTCAGGGTGCATTGGAGAGATTTCACCAAACTCTGAAAAGTATTCTCCGCAAGTACTGTGCTGAGACAAATCGCGAATGGGATGAGGGATTGCTGCTGTTGTTGTTCGCTGTAAGGGAAACTGTACAAGAGTCTTTAGGCTTCAGTCCAGCCGATTTAGTGTTTGGCCCTCTACGCTTGTTACGTGAGAAATTTCTCGCAAACAAAACTAGCTTGAGTGACAACATTCTGGACTACGTTAGTTCCTTTAAGGAGAGACTGCATCATGCATGCGGTTTGGCCCGTGATTCCCTCGCCACTGTTCAGGCCAAATTCAAAGTGCATTTTGACAAGAATTCACCCGATAAAACAACACGCATACAGAGTTAATCCGACAAAACGTGCCATGATGCACCAGGAGGCAAGATATCTGATTGAAAATGGTTTCGCTGTGCCGAGTACTAGCCCATGGAGCTCTCCTTCGCTTTTAGTTCCAAAATCTGACCAGACTCCAAGCTTTTGTAATGATTATCCCGCTTCCTCGCATGGACGACAATGTCGATCGGGTGGGTTCAGCCAAATTCTTCACGAAACTAGATCTCCTTAAAGGATATTGGCAGGTCCCCTTGACCCCACGCGCCTCTGAGATAAGTGCCTTCGTCACCTCGGACGATTTCTTACAGTATACAGTCATGCCATTCGGTCTGAGAAACGCTCTGGCCACTTTCCAGAGGCTCATGAACACAGTTCTTCATGGTGAGTAACTGTGAGGTTTAACTTGATGATATTGTGACTTATTACTCTAGCTGGACTGAACATGTTAAAACTCTGAGATTTTGCATAATTTGTGTAAGGCTTCCCTAACCCTCAATCTGGCCAAATGTGAGTTTGGGAAGACTGTTGGTGGGACAAGGTTGTGTCTGTCCTGTGACTGCTAAGGTGCAGGCCATCATGGATTTCGCTGCTCCCCAAACACACCGTGAAATCCGCCTTTTTCTGGGGATGGCTGGGTATTATCGTGGTTTCTGTAAGAAATTTTCAGATGTAGTGGTTCCACTGACAAGTTTAGCAAGCCCCAAAGTTCCGTTCATGTGGCTTTTAAGGCCGCTAAAGTTCTTTCTAGTGCGCCTGTCCTCGTTGCTCCAAATGTTGTGCGTCCCTTTAAGCTGGAGGTGGATGCCAGTGCGCTGGGCGTAGGTGCGGTGCTCCTCCAGGAGGATGAGCGTGGCATCGACCATCCAGTCTGCTACTTTTCCAAAAAGCTAGACACCAGCTAAAGTACAGCACTATTGAAAAGGAGGCTTTGGCCCTACTGCTGGCATTGCAACACTTTGAGGTGTACCTTGGGTCTAACCCTGCACCAACCGTCCGATCACAACCCACTCGTGTTCCTAACTAGAATGCAGAATAGCAATCAGCGCCTTATGCGCTGGTCCTTGCTGCTTCAGGAATTTAACACTGACATTCGATACAAAAAGGGCTTAGACAATGTCATGGCCGACGCACTGTCTAGGTCTTGGAGTCCTGTGGGGGGAAATGTTTGTTCTTAGGTAGGGGCGTGTTATGACCCTGGGTCATAAGTTAAAATGTGTTGAGGTATAGGTATGGGTAAGGGGTTATTTGTTGTGTACGGTTGTTCCTCCCTGCCTAATGGTGGTGCTACCCCCCCCCCCCCCCTCTGGGTCTCTCTTCTTCTCTCCAGGTGCTGCCTGCCGATTGGGTGATGGACTGGTGGAGTTATAAAAGGGGTGCTCCTGGAGACATTCGGCCTCTTCTCGTCACCCACTCCCAGACTGTGTTTGTGACACTGTCCTTGCTTGTGAAATTGTTCTTGTTTGAATTTGCGCTCGGCTAACTTGAACTTGTCTGCATTAGCAGACGTGAGCCTAGGTGTTTAGGTGGTGGTAGGGGTGAGTAGCTCTTTTGGTCAAACTCTTTTTATTATTTTGTCCTCTGTGTTTGGTATGGAGGCAGGTTAGAAACTGTACATAATCATTTATCCAAGCCTCTGCCCCCCCCACCCACCCCCCCACCCCCCCACCACCCCCTTGTGTGGATTCACATTCATTTGTTTTTTTATTATTTTTTGCCCCCAGACCTCTATCCCTGTGTACACTTGTCTAATCTTTTACCTCACACCCGTACACTGGTGTGCTTTTGCGAGACTGTGTGCCGTTGCGGCGAAGGAGTTTCCCCCGGGTGTTCCAATGTGTTTGTGTGGGTTCCACTAGGATAGAAAAACAAACTTGTGTTCTCTAGTGTGTGTTCCTCAGCTTGTCTGTGTTCCAGTGTGTGTGTGTCCAGTGTGTTTCTTCCCCTTCTGTGCCAGTGTCTGTGTGTGTGTGTGTGTTTACTCACCAGTCCTGCCATCCTAGCCTCACACTGACCACAGGCCTTGCCTGTCAGGCGAGACCTCCTGCTGGACAGTTGACTGCTGGACGCAGGCGGCAGAGCCCTCTCCACCCCCCCACGCACCTCTTCTGGACGGGACAGAGGAGAGGTTAACACACACTCACTGCAGGGAGCTAGGGATGAGATGTTAACCCACACACACACACACTGCAGAGAGATAGAGGAGAACACACTCTCACTGTATAGACGTAGAGGAAAAATGAACACACACAGAAACACACGCGCACACCGCAGAGAGGTAGGGAAAAGAGATTAGCACACGCCACAGACATGATGATGGGTTTAGCACACGCACCATGGAAAGATTGAGATGAGAGATTAACACACACGCACCAATACACTGCAGAGAGGTAGGCAGTCAGTTTAAAACTCTACACACACGCACTATGGAGAGGTAGGGAAAAGCGATTAGCACACGTCCGGCCACTCACCAGCTTGAGGTTCATCTTTGAGGACTGTGATCTTCACCCTGCCTGCTGACAACTGATGGAGATGACACAGCAGAAAGCACACAACCGTGACACAACAGCATGACACCGTGTCCTAACTGGACGTGAGCCACCGACCGTCGCGTAGCATCGGACGCTGTGTGTCCACACTGAATCAGATTCACTTACATTTACATGTATTTATTTAGCTTTTATCCAAATCGACTTCCAAGAGAGAGCTTAACAAAAGAGCATCGGTCATGCTGAAACCTTGCAGGCTTATAGATTATGAAACATCTTCCACTTCCCTTGTGTCACGTAAACTAACCAAGTGACTATGACTTCATGTGCTACAGAGCTTTCAACGCGAGCGACTAATTATAAATAGAAACAGGACGTCTGACAATGAGTTTAGGCGAAACGTTGCTTTGCATCACACCACGCAGCATCGCAACGCAGGGGGGCCTGCTCTGGGGTTTCCCTGCTCCAGCACACCTGATTCAAATGAAGGCATTTTTATCAAGCTCTGTGGAAGTCTGATAATGACCATTCATTTGAATCAGGTGTGCTGGAGCAGGGAAACATCTAAAACCTTCAGGACAGCAGCCCTGGTGGACCGGAATTGCCCACCCCTGTTTTAGTCGCTCGTGCCCCACCGCTCGCATCGCAGCCAGTTAGGACATGGTTTGACCCATCTAAATGTGGCGCACCCCAAGGCTGAGTACCCGAGCCCTGTCCACAGTATGAGCAACGTTGAGGCTGAAACAGTTGAAAGATTTACCTTCTGGAATTTGTTCTCCTTGTTCTTGGTGCTTGGGTCCGACAGGGCCTGGCCAGACCGCCATCTCGACCTTCCTGACCTCCTGACAGACAGACAGAAAGACTGACAGGTGAACAAACGGATGGACAGACAAATAAAAGAACGGAAAGACAGACATACAACTAGGCCGATAAGTCAACAGACCGATATGCAACGTGATTGGTCATTTTTTTTATCTGAAGTTTCTATTTCTAAACTGTAAACTGTCACACACTCTTCCCGTACACATACACACAATCACACACACCAAACATTTGTCAGTCAGAGGAAGAAGGGGAGCAGCAATTTCATTAAGACGTGAGTTATTCATGGCTCTGTCTTTCTCAGACTGAATAATTTATATTATTGTGATCTTTGTCTGTGAATAAACTTTGCTTTTGATTGTGTCGGCATCATGTTGTGACGCAGGATGTCAGTCCAGTGTGTGGGCGGGAGTGAATAAGTCTGCACTGTAAGGGTGAGCATGACTGCATGTGTCTGTCCGAGTGAAAAAATGTACGCGTGTGTACTGTATGTGCGCACCTACATGCATGGATGTTTGTGTGTGTGTGTGTGTGTTGACAGCCGGAAGGCGGAGCACTGACTCTAAGGCATGACGTCAGGTGATCAACTCTGCGACATCGCCTTGGCAACTCAACTGTCTCTAGGTGACAGAGCTGACAGAGGATACACGCCCCTATTGTCAACAGCTGACAGACGCCCTCTCAAGGCTCAGTGTGTGTGTGTGTGTGTGTGTGTGTGTGTGTGTGTGTGTGTGTGTGTGTGTGTGTGTGTGTATGAGGAGTCTGTGTGTGTCGTGTGTATGTGAGAGTGGGGTTTGTGTGTGCAGTACATGTGTGCATTGTTCGTGAGTGTAATCAAATCTAATCAACATTTATCTGTATAGCCCATTTGACTAGCAATACCACAGTGGGCTTCACATACGCCCATAGAACTGCCCCTTAACCAAACTAAACCCTCAACAACAACAAAAAGTTCCCAGAAAAACTCACTAGTGGAGAAAAGATTTAAGAAACCCCGGGAAGAGCAATTAAGCAGTTAATCCCCTCCTCCAGAGGCGGTTGGTAAGAAGATAGGTGCATAACATTGGCAAAACGTAGTCATACAGTTAGAAATAATTGCTGTATTCAATTGGCCATTGAAACATTAAAATCGAATGCTCCACCTGGGTCTGAGGTAGCACAAAATCAGTTTAAACAGCCACAGGGTTGGGGTCCACGATTAGAGCGGCATCACAGGCAGGAAAAAGGGGAAAGTTACCGGGAACACGTGTAGTGTATGTGTGTTAGTAAGTGTATGCGTGCGGGAGTGTAGTGCATGTCATTGTTTTGTATTCACGTTGTCAGAGAACACCATCTAATATTTTACTCTCCTACCAGAGAGCAATCTGAAAAAAAACACCAAGCATTTCCCCACAAAAACACACGCTGTCATTCCCCTACACCTTCACACACACACACATCCACACACCCTCGTATCCTTGCCTCTTGAAAGTTTCCAACCAGCACACTCTTCAGCCTAAACTTAGGAAGGATGACCACATGTCAGACAGAGGCCAAGACTGCAGAACTGGCACGTCTCGCACACACACACACACACACTGCTGGGGCTATCAAGCCAAGCCTAATGGATGAAAAGGAAGCGCTGCTGGCTGGCCCGTCAAGCGTTTTATCAGCATGATCTCCTCTACTCCATCACATCCTGCAAAGTCTACACAGAGAAGTGTGTGTGCATCCCCTGCATGTGTGTGTGTGTGTGTGCGAGCGCTGTCATCTCATCTTCAGCACGCCATCAAACGTATCCGTTGAAGTGATAAGCAGCCGCATAGCAGCAATGCCATTTGGCAGGCTAAAGTAAACAAAGTAAACTAACCTAGTCAGAAGCCAGAGCTACTCACACACCTTCCGAGGCACACAAGCTCCTGTCACACCTTAATACCACACTCAACCACACTACTTACTCCAGGGTACTACACACCCCATCTCTTTGAGACGTGTGCGTGCATATGTGGCGGTGCATATGTACGTGTTAAGTATATTGTTTGTTTGTTTGTTTATTTTGCACTTCTGGTTGGATGCTAACTGTATTTCGTTGCCCTGGACTTGTACCTGTGTAATGACAATGAAATTGAATCTAATCTAATCTAATATGTGCATGTGTATGTGTGCGCGTTCTTGATCCGGACCTTTTACCAAGGATGACGGTGACTTTGGTGACTGGTAGCCGAGAGAGCGGTAAAACCTGAGGCCAAACGATGAAACACAACCCAGAACTATGTCTATAGTGTATATATAGGTCTATATACTCTCAACTATGTCCATCTCAGTATCACTTATTGCCCTCTGCCCCTGACTCTTTCTGTCTCTATCTCTCAGTTCACGCACAAAATGCCATTTTCGTCTTCATCCCTCTTTCAGAGGACCTGAGATAGGCAATCCTCCCTCAGCAATTTTTCTGGTATTGATTAATGGGTCTGAAACAGACCTACTATAATCCCAGAAGTTCTCTTCCCAAACCTCAATGTGACTGAAGAAAGGAAAAGTCCTTAAAATCTCAATCTTCTCGATTCTACAAAATAGCACACACGCCCCCTCAAACACGCACACAGACAGCAAAGCCTCCTTTTATACCGGCTGGTACCCACTGTAATATTTCACCATGGACAGCATGGCGTTTATGTGTTTACTGTCACCAGTTTGCCCACCCCCCTCTCCGTACAGCTGTATGAGTCTTTAATTAGGTCTGTACCAGTACCACCCCCCCTTCGCAACAAACTATACCCCCCCCCCCCCTTCACAAACACTCCTCTAAATTACTTCCTAATATATCTGCTGTCTATTATCCACTGTAGGGCTGGAATGATCTATGGATTTGTACCAAGACAAACATTAGTGGTGGGGGTGGAGACACACACTCCCATCCTGTCCTGGCTGAAGGAAGGCTCGAGCGCACGCTTGTGTGAAAGAGTGTGGCTGTTTCTGCGTGAGTAATGCGCTCGTATGTGGTCGCATACGCCCCCAAAAATGCCGCCACTCCCTGCAACTTCGCAATGACCACGCGTCTCAATATTAGTAATGAAACGAAGAGGGAGGGACGGAGGGAGGGAGAAAAAACAATCACATTAATAGTTGGATGATATGTTAGGTATTCGGTGCAAGATCTCCTTTCCTGCCCCATTGCCTACGGACCGAGATGTCTTCTAAATGGTGCTGAGGATCAGGGTGTAGCTGGGTCTGACTTCTGTGATTTGGGGAGGGCTAGAGGGGGACAATGACAGGTAGCTGAGCACGAGAAGGGGGGCCAGTGACAGGTAGCTGAGCATGAGAAGGAAGGGGGGGGTGGGGCAATGACAGGTACGCTGATTATGGAGAAGAGGGGAGGGGGGACAGTGACAGGTAGCTGGGCGTGGGGAGAGCTTGGGGGGGGGGGGGGGGGGGGTTGGTGGGGGGGGGGGGGGCAGTCGGGAAAGACATTCAGCCTCTCCCCTGAGCCAGTGTGTGGGGATGTCATCATCTTAACATGCTAGTACACATACGCACACAGACGTACCATACAGTTATGCAACTCAGTATTACTGTATTTGTGGCGTTACGTGTGACACATTCTAACGCTCCAAGTATTAAAACCTCCCTTGGAGGACATAGTGGGGAGATTGAGACACTGCAAAGCCTGGACAGGGCAAACCTGTCAATCAAACAAGCTGAAAAGCAGGCGAGCCAAGCATCTCTTCTTTCCTTCGTCCCTCCCCAGTTTCCTGTAAGACTGACTGCTTTATTTCAATCTAGGTTGTCACAGCCCATCATCAATTCCACCCCTCCGTCTATCCCTCCATCCCTCACTTTTCCTCTCTTCTACATTCTTTGGTCTCTCCACCACTGCAGCTAATCATCCAAATACCTGTCTCAGCTACCTTCCTTCCCTCCCCTTCTCTCCAACTCCACCTTTCTCTGTCAGCTTCCTATCAACTCCCTCGCCCCCACTTTGTCCTACACACATGACGCTTTCCCTCCCTCTCTAACTCCCTCCTTCTTCCCTCGCTCCTCTACCCTGCTCTCCTCCTTTCAGCCCATGCTCTCACTCAACTGTCTGTCCTTCCTGCCTCCCTCACATCCTCCCTCTGTCACTCACTCCCCTATTCCTCTTCCCTCCCCGCACTTGCTCTCTCCTCCGCAAAGCTCATGCCCTCTGAGGTGCAATCAGGTCATCTTTCCTCTCCCTTTCTACCTCCCTTTCTCCTTCTCCTCTGCGCCCCCTGCTGAGCTCCCTCTCTGCTCCTGCTGTCGAGTAGTGGCATTCCAAGACTCGGTACCTATCCCCCCCCCCCCCCTCACCCCCTCTTACCTGCCTTATATCCCCCCCACTTTCCCTGCCTTCCTACCCCCACCCTCAACGCTCCCTCTCCTTTGCCTCCCTCTCCCTCCCCTCCATTCCCTCCCTGCTCCTACACCATCCCTCCCCTACTCACACTCTCTCCTCCTTCTCCCTGCTCATGCTCTCCTTGAGTCGCAGCAGGCGCTCCTCCATTTCTTTGCTCTGCTGAGCCAGAGTCACCGTCTCCATGCGAAGCTCCCGCAGGTTCCTATGGAAACACATCGACGATGCTCAACCACATCCGTGACTCGCTGGTTTGGATCACAGTGTCGCATGGCACCCACACATTTCATTTACCCGGCACTTTCACACTGGCTTCAGGCAATGCAGCGGGCACAATTAAAATCCATCCCTAATCGAATCAGAGCACCATCTATCAGCCATCAGTTTAATCAATTTACCTGTCAGAGGATGATAAAACAAAGCACTACACAGGATGTATGGGCTAGGTACCTAAAGAACTATATTTTAAGTTGATCAAATAACTGACTATTCGATACTGATAAAAAAAGCTGATTAGTATTAGCTGTAGCCTACATTCAACACTGCCAATGAGTGAGATCAAAACAGAGGCTTACCTGGCATTGAGTTTCACTGACTTTGGCTTGTTGGGAATCACCACAAAGTCATTTAAATTCATGGCTCCGCTTGAGAGAGATTCAAGTACTTTCAGTTCGTCTCGCTCCGAGTTTTTAAACAGACAGGGCACCTTCTGTAATGAAATCACACAGTAATACCATAAACCCGCTGTATTTTACTGAGTACTCGGTTTCCACTGTCAGGTCCTTGCTCCAACCTATATATCGGTGACATAGTTAATGTGCAAATACCCCAGCGATAAAAGCAGAATAGAAAGAGAATGGATTTAGACTATACTATAGTACACGGCAGCTAAGAGGCAGTTACTTTAATATTACGACACCATCAAATTGACAAAGTGGGTTTGAACCGACCGGCTCTGTTCTGCATTGGGGCTGTAGTAAAGAGGTTGGGATGGTGGGTTATTATGACGATTGGATGTCTAGTATGTCGCTATCTCAGCGTTTAACACTTAACACTTAAAATAAGATAATTTCAAAATAATCAGGCTACCTTTGTACAGGTAACCCACTAACCATACGGTTTAAATTTACATGTAGTCATTTAGGACACGCTTATCCGTGACTTGCAGTGAGTACAGGGACTTTTCCCAGAGGCAGGTAGGGTGAAGTGCCTTGCCCAAGGACACAACGTAATTTTTCACTGCCGGGAATCAAACCGGCAACCTTCTGATTAACAGCCTGATTCCCTAACCCTGTGGTTCTTAACCTGGGTTCGATCGAACCCCAGGGGTTCGGTGAGTCAGTCTCAAGGACTCGACTGAGGTCAAAACACGTCGACTCATATGACTCACGACCAATTAAGAAGGGTTCTGTGAATGCGCGTGTGAACCTGGTGGGGTTCAGTACATCCAACAAGGTTAAGAATCACTTATCTAACCGCTCAGCCAGCCCCAGGTTTACCCACTAGGCCCAGGCTAACCTGTATGTTGCCATCCGCTACAGTATACTAGGCTACTGTTTGAGAACATCTGACTGACTGACAGTCAAGACAAATACAGGCTATCTTGTTATTTGCATGCAGTTTATCCGGCTAGATCAATAATTACCTCTTAGGTCGCTCTCGTGAGGTGATTTAAATAGTTGAAAACAGACTGTGTGAGGCTAACAGCTCTCTTCCTTGTTGTGTTTCCAGATGAAACGTTTGTGTATCGTTTCTATGGCGACACAAGTCCGGAGACAGGATCGTTTCTATGGCGACACAAGTCCGGGGACAGGCAGCAGAGCAGACAACGTCTGCGGCTTCTTTCTTCTTCTTTTTCTTTTCTTCTTTCTTTTTTTCTTCATCAGTTTGGAAGGATTTGTTCCGCACTGATTCCAGGCTCGCTTCGAATGTAGTAAATTAGTTTTCAAGGAACCTACTGGTTCTATTATATCATATTCAGCTATGGTGAGACCCCTATTGCGAGTGCAATCACGGACAGCGGGACTTCTCTAATTAAAATCATTATAAGGTTAGAAAAAATACATCCCATTCAGTGTCAGGTTCTAAATGAGCAAGAAAAAGATTTTGGTAAATGTGTAGTTGTTCTGTATTAAAGAACATCTTTGAACATGACATCTACTTCACATATCAAATTCTCTACCAGGAATGCAGTAATGGCTTTACTGATTTTTGTATGCCACTCATCAAGTCATAGGCCATTATGTAAACCCTTTATTGCCTGTGTTTTGTTCTTGTGTGTCGCTCTGTAAGTATAGATAACTTATATTATAAGTTAACATACAGTTAACATTATTTTATACATGATTTAATCGGGTGCAAGGTGGCAGAGCGGTTAGTGCTCTCGCCTCCCAAGTTCGAATCTCGGTTCGACCATGATCTCTCTGGGTGGAGTCTGCATGTCCTCCCTGTGTTAAAGTGGGTTCTCCCTGGGCACTCCGGCTTCCTCTCACTGTCCAAAGACATGCATGTGGTAGATTAATTGGACATTGTGAAAAACAAAAAAAATTGTCCCTAGTGTATGACTGTGTGAGTGAATGGTTAGTGAATGGTCACTATGTTGTCTGTCAATGTCTGTGTGATGGCCTTGCGACTAGCTGGCCCCAGTCCAAGGTGTACCCTGCCTATGGCCGGATGTAACTAGGATAGGCTCCAGTCACCCGTGACCCCTAACGGGAATAAGCGGAAGAAAAAGAATGATTGAATCATTATATTGAAAGGAATAGAAATGAATTGTGTAGCATATTCAAACACCTGCTGTTTCTTTGCAAGCTACCACGTGAATGTGCAACTGTGTGTGTGTGTTCCTTTTTGCAGGCCAGTGTGTCTCCCATAACAACACTGCCGGGCCTCATTTGTATTCTGGGAAAAGAAAGTTTCAGATCTGTGATTGCAAAGGCACTCTTCCAGATCAGGCCATGACTTTTCCCCTTCATTTTTCACCTCCCTCCATCCCTCCATTCTTCTCCTCTGCCTATTCTGGCATCACTCCTTTATGTCCCCTCACTCCATCCTTCCATCTTTGCTCTATTCTCCTCCCCATTCCTCCCTTTCCCGCCATGCCTAAATTCCTCTTCCGCCTCCCTTGCCTGGCATCCCTCCCCTAACCAACCGAGGGGGCAATTACCTCTCCAGGCATTCAACCCCCTCCCTCCTCCTCCCTCTCATCTATCTCTCTCCGCCTCTCTTCTCCATGGTGGCTGGCTTGTTTATGCAGGGGTAAGCTGGAAGGTTTTTGTCAGAGTTTTGTGTGTGTGTGTGTGTGTGTGTGTGTGTGTGTGTGTGTGTGTGTGTGTGTGTGTGTGTGTGTGTGTGTGTGTGTGTGTGTGGGAGAGGCACCAACCCAGGAAACCATCTCTGGGAAGCCACCGGGGGTCATCGAGAGGTTGTGACCCCCAGCGGAGTCTGTCTCTGCTACCTGCTGCTAGATTGTGTGTGCCAAGCCACAGTTTTTTTTCGCACCTATCTCTTCTTCTCTCTCGTTCACTCTCTCTATCTTTCTACCAGCCCCTTTCTCTTAGCTCGGTCTTCCTCTCTCTCGGTCTCTCTCTCTGCTCTGTCTCCTCTCTTTCTCAGTCCCAGGCTGCACAGACAGGCAAGCACCCGCCAGCATACTAATGAGCAGCAGGGCCAGAGAGGAGAAGGAGGGATGGGGGTGGAGCAGAGGTGTGCAAAAAAAGAAGCTCAGAGGAAATGCGATGAAGGAAGGCAAGCAAATGATAAGTGATGACGAATAAAAGGTAGGATATGAAAGAAAGGGGAGAGAGAGCTAGCCAGTGAAGGGTAACAGTGATTGGTGGTATGAAAGGACAAGTGTTGTGCAGCGAAATGTCAGCGCCATTTCATTCATTAGGAACCAATGATTGCTGCCATACTGAATGTCATCGCTGGGGTTAAACTTTTTTCGTTGATCTAATGCTGGACATATATTGACTGGGGAAATGTCTGAAGACCTTTTAGTCATGGTAAAAGAAAAAGAGGGGAGAAAGGAGAGAATTACTGAGTTAGCGTGTGTATGGGTGGGACCAGAACCAGTCTCATTGTAAGGGCTTTGGTAAACCAAAGCAAAAAAAAACATTCTAAAGAAGTGTGTATGTCACGTGTGTGTGCTAGCAGGTGTGTGTGCATGTGTGAGAAAATCAAACATAAGGACACACTGTCAACACTTCAGGTATAGATGGATGTTGATAACTCTGGCAGGACTGTTTGTGATGATGTCAGACGGGTCTACTGTATTTGATTACACCTCGTACAGTTAAACTTTCACGCTGGCACAGAGGAATGCAAGCCATCTGGAGTGGTGACCCTGTGTGAGAGTTCAACAAAGACGGTTGCAGACAAAGTAAGAGGAAGGATGCCATAGGAACGAGTGAACAATATCACGCAGGGCCAATGTGCCACTATGTGTCACAGTGTCAGAAGTACAGCACTGAGGGATGGGAACATGAACAGCCCGCTCTCTTAATAAAGACTTCCTCCCCACTCTCAGAGAACGAACAGGGAAGATAGCAGGCTAGGAACCTTGACCATGTGAGTAACGAGCAGACAATTGCAACTGAGAGTTGAAGAATGTCAGGGTAAAGAGTGATGAAGAGAAAGAGAGATAATGAGAGATCAGATGATGGATAGCGGAGTCAGGGGAGGGAAAAAGGGCAAGTGAGAAATGAAGCGATAGCAGATCATGTGGGGGGGGGGGGGGAGTCGAAGTTTCTACAGCACACACACACATCGACACTTCTCTTTTTCTTTCTTCCCCTCTGCTTGATGACCCTGCTAAGTTTTTGACAGGGGGCGAGGGAGAGATAGATGAAGGGAGAGAGACAGATACAGAGAGAGGGAGGGAGACAAAGAAAGGAACAGAGTGGAGCTGAGCTCATGGTGATGACATGCTGTCAGTCAGGTAACGACCCTGATAACCAGCTGACACAAGAGGGAGAAGGAAAGGAAAGAGGTATGGACAGAAAGAATGAAAATGGCCCTGTGGTCTGTCTGAGACTTTAGCCCTCTTCTAATTCTCTGTCTTACCCTTACTTTTGCGAGTTCACATGAGAATAAGTGCCATCCCAATACTCGTCTTAGTTGAGGGTAAGGGCTATAGGGAAGGGCAACATACCCCTTAAAATTATGATTTTTTTTGTGAGCTATCCTAAAAAGTCAGGGGAACCCAGAATACACCGCAAAACTGGCGACATCCGGCAAAAGTGGCAGATAGATCATTCAGTCACATTAACTGTATTTCTGTCTTAACCCTTCTGTTGTGTTCCGGTCAAAAGAGACCGATTTAAAGGTTTTCTCTATAAAAGATTTATTGAATTAATTCTGATTGCCATGAGATTCCATGACTTTGTTCACACAGGGTATGTAAACAGCCAATAGATTTTTTTTCAGAATTTCATAAAAATCTGGGTGTTTTATTTAACTTTGTTACACCTGTGATGTTCCCGGTCAAAAATGACCGGTCATTCAAATGAATAGATAAGACTAAAATATGTGCATAAAATTGTGTTCAGGCACACACCCATTCAAAAGATGGACACACTCACCCTCCCAGCCCCCAAGATGCACCTGTGTTTGAGTACACATGCACACACATACTACATACACACACATTACTCCCCTTCTTGGCTGCCATGGCTACCGCCATGGGAACCTTGCCCAAGTAGAATCTTTCAGATTCAGAATATTTTATTGATCCTGGGGTCTCGTAAAACCACACAGGGGTAAATGTGTGAGGTAAAAGATTAGAAAAGTGCACACAGGGATAGAGGGGTGGCAGCAAAAATGGTGGGTGGGGGGGGGGGTAAATGAGGCTTGGATACATTATTATGTACAGACTATACAATTACAATTATACAAATATTGGTCTTGCAGAATATACAGTGTTGTGTCAGGACTTACACGATAAACAGGCTTTTATCAGGATATACATAGTTATATTACAGGATGTTGTGTCAGAATATTGCCAAATATGCATTGTTATATTACAGGATGTTATGTCAGTTTGTTATCCCAGTTTCACCCATGGGAACTACGCCCAAATACAATCTTTCACCCACGGACACCAAACCTGTTGGATTCCCTCATAATTCATGCTATGGCAGCAGGATGACCAAATGGTGTTCTGAAGGTTAAATGTTTCCTTGCTCCAGCACCTGATTCTAATGAAAAGGTGGTTATCAAGCTATGTGGAAGCCTGGATAATGACCTTTCATTTGAATCAGGTGTGCTTGAGCAGGGAAACATCTAAAACCTTCAGGACAGCGACCCTCGAAGACCAGGATTGGACACCCATGAGATAGGCCAACTCCCGGGTTGATGACATCCAATCCTGCTTGGAACTGTTCAGAGTCCATTGAAATGATAATCATGTCCTTGTAAGATCTTTGTACAAAGTAGTCTGTCATAAATATAACTATATTTGTCATCTGGATATTTGTTGTATTCAAAATAATCCATAATTTTGCTGCTTTCACCCTTATTTCTCCGACTAGCCTAGAATGGACCTACGCATCAATACCCACGCAATCAAAATAAACACACTTGCAAATGGCATCTTGGAAGTCTTTTGTGATTGATTGTCATCTCTGGTGATGACGCAGAAAGCTAGTGATGATGTATTATCACGTACCTGTAAACAAGTGGGGTTCCATTTCTTCGTCTCTTCTTTTCACCTCTTCTATTAGCTTGTTTTTTTTTTAGGGGAAGAGTAAAGCTAAGACTAAGGGGTAAGATTAAAAGTAAAGGGTAAAACAGAGTATTGGGATTGGTACTTATTCTTTGAGTGACAGAGAAGGGAAAGAGGAACCAGGGGTGGGGAGCATAGAATGATTGAGCAAAGAAAATTGTTTATACAGTCATGGCCAACATTTTTGTCACTCCCAAAAGATTTCCGGAAAATGTATAATTTCTACTGCAGAGACAAATGGACATCCCTAGAACACCCCAATGAAGGCCCCCACTTCCCACCCCCACCACACACCACAACATCAGCACAGTGACAACTCTCTCTATTCAGGAGAGAGATGTCAACAGAATGTTCAAGAGACAGAACTCCTGCAAAGCAGCTGGGCCGGACGCTGTCTCCCCTGCCACGCTCAGGCACTGTGATGACCAGCTGTCTCCGGTTTTCACCAACATCTTCAACACCTTTCTGCAGACATGCCATGTACCAGCCTGCCTCAAATCCTCCACCATCATCCCTGTGTCCAAAAATCCCAGACTAACTGGACTGAACAACTACAGACCCGTCGCCCTGACATCTTTGGTAATTAAGTGTTTTGAGCGCCTGGTGCTGGCACACCTCAAAGACATCCCGGACCCCCTCCTGGACCCCCTGCAGTACAGAGCCACCAGGTCTGTGGATGATGCAGTCAATATTTCCCTCCACTTCACCCTCCAGCATCTGGAGTCCCTGGAATCCTACGCCAGAATCCTGTTTGTGGACTTCGGCTCTGCCTTCAACACCATCATCCTGGTTCTGCTTCAGTATACAATCTCTCCCAGATGAACGTGCCTAACGTCACCTGCAGGTGGACCACAGATGTGTTCCTGTGAAATCTTTTGTAATCAGTTTTTTTTCAAAAAAAAATTTAGGGGCATTGTTCCAGTACACACAAAGGAAATGTGTGTAATACTTTTCTGTGAGAAATACTACATTTTCAGGAAAAAAGACAAGGGTGGCAACAATTTTGTCAATGACTGGATTAAGTTTTTCACTGATTTTGCTGTTCCATCAAATGTGGTTGTATTATTCATACCAAGCTTTCCAATTACAGTTCTTTACTTGTGTATCTACCTTTATCTCGTAAGGAAAAACAAATTATGTTTTTGTTACATGAGAAAAGCCATTAGCGGGGAATAAAATGCGAGAACGAGATTGAGGGAAAAAAAGATAGCAAGGGAGAGAGCAACACAATGTCTTTCTCTGATAGATTGTTGGCTTTCCAGAGAAGAAAAGAAATGTAGGTCAGTGATGGAGTCTAATCATCATCTACGATGGTATGCGAGATCAGAACAAGGTTCGTGTTTCTGTTGGGGATTAAAAGCTGTCATAAACAAGATTTACACTTTATTACATTCACTGCAAGCTCTTTAAAACAATGTGTGGGAGTTCATCTTAAACATTCTAATACCTTTCTCCTGTTTCATTATGTACTCTCTCTCTCACTCTCCTCCAAACACATGCACGCTCACACAGACACACAAAAACAAATTTGCACCGGTTCTTAAAAGTCTCAAGAGAATGTTGATCTTACACTGTCACCTAGAGGTCAGCAGTGGAAATGCCTCCAACTACACCGTGATTTGACTTCCAGTCTCCAGTCCACTGCACCTTCTTGGGACATGTGCCTATATCTATCTACCCGCCAGAACAGTGATGAGACGTCGCTGTTTCCCCGTCCTGCACAGAGATGGTGTGTGTGGACAACATGATAAGTAGGAAAGACAGAGAGAAAGAGAGGGAGAGACCGATGGAAAGCAAGTTAGAGAGAGTCAGATAGAGAGGGAGAGACAGGAAGAGATTTTCCAACTGTCAGTATGATAAGACCACACACGTACAATACATATTCACACTCATGCCCAAACACTTACTCACATACACCCTCCAGCAAGCTCCGGAAAGTCCCCTCCAGCTGTGTTTATCAGTCCCATTCTGCTGGGTCCCCACCACAGGCCAGGAGCTCCTTCTGAGAAGCACACTAGCAGCGCTTCTAAACACTGATTTGTAACTGTTAGTGAATTTAATTAGATTTGTTATCCAGACCTCATTAAGCAGCCCCCCACAGTAAACAATCAAGATTTGAGTTGATCATCCTCATATCAAAACTGCACCCCCCGCTAATGCTTATTATTTATGGTTTAATAGACGCCTATATATTTAGCACTCACATACCCGCATATGCGCAGGCACATGTTACATATAAACCACACACAACCCCAAAAAGACACACGTCACATACTACACATGAAACACACGCATGCAGAACCGCACATCCAACGTACATCGACCACTCACAGTGGGGAGTTTCTGTCGTCACAGCACTTACTCCTAAACATGCGCTGATTAAAACAGGGATTTAATTTCATGGAAGAACGGACCGAGGAGGAGGAAAAGAAGATAAAAGGGGAAAGAAAGGTTGGGGAGGGAAAAGGAGAGACAGGGAGTGAAAGAAGGGAGGGAAAGGGAGAGAGACGGGAAGGCGGGAAGGCAAGGAGAGCGAAAGAAGCTGATAGAGAGAAAAGGAGAGGGGTGTACTTTAAGTAGAGGATGAAGGACAGGGGTGGGAGCGAGAGGGAGGGATAGACAAGGAGCGTGAAATAGGGCGTCATGTGGCGCAGTCAGTTAGGGTGTCGGGCTAGTAATCGGAAGGTACCTGGTTCGGACACAGAGAAGGGAACAAGTAGTGTGTGGAAAAATACACCAAGAAACAATGTACTTGGCAAGGCGTAAAAGAGAAAAACAGAGATAAGAAAAACAGAGAGAAGGTTAAACACAATACTTGGCAGATATAAACATTGCTTGTCTTATGAACCAACACATGCAGAGATTACACAATGCTGAATATTAGTGAGAATATTATCTCAGAGGGTATGACCAGGGGCACAACCACATTCCTGAATATTCTGCTAGGAAAGTGTGGGAGTGTTTTGTGAGAGAAATATTTGTGAAGTGACAATCTCATATAGAAGCCATCCCTCGCTTAGCCTTTTAATTGTGTGCAGACAATTAAATATTCTGAAGCATTCTTTCTGTAATTGGGTGTTGGAGCATCCCTGGAAAGCTTGGTGTGTGCGTGGATCTCTGTTTGTGACCGGAAGAATGGTCAGGTGAATGATCCTGACTGAATACAGTAGAGAAAAGATGGATGTTGACAAGAGCATGTTTATGTGGGTTTGCGAGAGAGAGAAAGAGACAGAAAGAAATTAGAGCAATAACACTACCATTCTGTACTCTATTTGAATTTTGTCAGCACACACACACACAGGTACAGATGGTTGAGTGGCCACTGGTTTATTGAACCCTTTTCCTTGACATGTCCCCCAGTTTGCTAGCACAAAATGAAAGACGACAGCCATCGTTTCAAAACAAACATGATTTTGTAGCTAGCTGACAGACTGTCACTATCTCGCTAATGAGCGGGAGCCCATTAGAGCCCGGCTTCTCCTCTCCTCTACGTGTCCTTTCCTTTCCTATTCTTTCCTTTGTTACTATTTACTGATTTGACCAAAGGAAAATATTTTGCTTTTATAAAAGCCTTAATACTGTCTGTGTCTGTGCTTGTAGGGGATCCCTCACTGAATTGATCCTCCCAAAGGTTTCTTCCATTTCTTCTCTCTAGTGAGTTTTTCTGGGAGTTTTTCCTTGTCTTCCTTGAGGGTTTAGGTTGGTTGAGGGGGAGTTCTATGGGCATATGTGAAGACATCTGTGACATTGCTTGTAAAAAGGGCTATAAAAATACATTTGGATTTGATTTGATTTCTAATCTGTGGATTCCATGTAAATACATATCCAATTAAACACAATAGGATTTAAACACAGTGATGAAACGTCATATATGAACACATTACATGTTGCGTTAAGCACTTTTGCAATTATTTGGTATATCTAAGTGAAAATATTTGAAATTCTTTTATTTTGATTCTAACTTCAGGTCACTTTCAACAGAGATTAACAGTATATAGTAGAATAGTAGTTCATATCCGTAGTAGAGATTAACATCTGACTGAGATCTTACTTTAAGGTTGGTGACTTAAAGCATACAATTCTTATATTTCCACAATTCGTGTCAGTGACCACGCTGAGGTTTGAGGTTACCGGTAAAGGTATTCATATTTAATACAGTATATAGTGAGTCTATCTCCCTGCCATCAAATCAAATAATTTGGGACAAACAAGCGTTTCATAGGAATACATTAATAACCAACCCCACCCCCTGTGATAACCAACCATATGATGCGATTGGTTATCACACTTTCTCCCATCCTCTCCTCTTCCCTCTTCTGTCTCCCCTCTTCCTCTCCTCTTTGGTCCCCCTCCTACTCCGCCTACCATTCCATGTTATCAGGATGAGACTGTAAATGTAGATGAGCCTGAGTGATGGATGGTCTTCATTTGATCTGCGAGCGTCCAACCTCCTTCACTACCCTCCCTAATTTACGAGGTGCCAAAGCGTCGCTGCTCGGGCCAACAGATCATCAATTCCAATGGAAAACATCAAACCATCAACATTCTACGTCATCCTTACCCTAGGAACTTTCAAGTGAAATCTGAAAAATTTAGAATAAGAAGAATAGAAGAATAAGAGACGCCCCACCTCTAGACTCACCTGTGCTTTAGCTCCCTCTAAATTCACACTGTCTGGTTCAGACTGTACACACATAGTACCCAGTGATTCCACTGTTGGCATGACCTGTAGAGATATTTCCTTGTGAATATGTGTGTGTACGTGTGTGTGTGTGTGTACAGGAAGGGGGAGGTGGGCTGTGATACAAATTCCAGTTATTAATCTATAAAACGGTAAATCTCATTTGCATTGGGTGCTAAAATTAACCAGCCTGAGAGAGCCAGAGTCGCCAAATTACATGACAAATGTGTATTTGATGCATGGTAATTATCTCGCGATCGAGCACTCGGACAGAAATGGCGCATGAGGTACACCCTAACGCAAACAAGCACGCTTCTAATTACCACTTGAAGTCGAAAAATGATAGTACGTCGGCTAAAGTTATAATACAAGTCCCTCTCAATGGGCCTTGTTTAGCAACTAGAGGAGGCATGCAGGCGTGTGCGTTCGTTCGAGCGATGCAGGTCTACAGCACCAACGAGCCTCAACACCGCCACTTCCTGCTGAAGTGGAGTCATTTCCTCTAGTCTGATTCATTTATCATCCCAGTGGTGGAGACTGTCTCACTCGAAGGGCTAATAACCAGCTGATTTACATTCAATTCTTACTCTGCTGTAATGTGCAAGTGCTTGGACAAATTGGATTACCCCTGTAAGATATACAGGGTAAACGCACAGACATGTGTTTGCTTATGCTCATACACATCCACACGGACCTATGAATTCACTAAACACACACATGCCCACCCACAAATACACAAACACGCTCATTCATGTGGATGCAGGCATCACCGCACAGAAGCACCAAGAACATACACATGCATAAAGAGCACAAACAACATTGCCCCATTGTAAATAGATGAGAAAACGCTAGCAGAACCATTGCTTGTTTTAGCGTGTAACTCAATTTGAAATGCTAACACTGCCACAGGCCCAGGGGGCATGCTACGCAACCTTGGCCTCCTCATGCTGCCTCACAATTTAGCTGCCATATTTTGAAAAGGAGCGTCATGCATGGCCCCATAGTTCATACACAGCGAATAAGATTAATTGGAATTATTGGGGTCTGGAATAAATTTCTGCTGTACTCATTTTAATTGTAAATTAGGTTCATAACATAATGTGAGCGCATGTAGAGGTTTATGTGTGGGGGTTTAAGTGTGTGTGTGGGTGTGTCAGTCCTATCATTATGGGGCCACTGGGGTCTCTGTATGCATGTGCTGAGCTGCTTGAATTAAGGTTAATGACAGTTAGGACCATAATTTGCAGACATCATTAATGAAGATGTATGGAGAGAGAGAATGAGAGAGAGGCAGCAATAGAGAGAGGACAAGAGAAGAGATAGCAATAAAGAGAGTGTATGTTACACCCAGTCTTGAGTTGGTGGACCCAGATGCGGAGGCGTAGGCAGGGAGTGGGGTATAAAGGTGCTTTATTTTGGGAAGCAAGGGAAAAGCAGGCGATGAAGGGTCCGGAAGGGCGAGGGCGGAATCCTCTGGAGTACAGCAGTGGGAGCCGGCTGGGGAGGTGCAGAGAGCTGGGCGACTGAGGCAGGAACACAGGAGGCCGGCAGCAGCGGAACAAGAGGAAAACAAACAAAAAGTTTTAGTTTACAATTCAACTTGCAAAATCTATCAATCGAACTAACAAACAGTCTTGATCAAAAACCGTAAGACGAAAGACGGAAGACGAAATCACCTGGCAGCAAGTAACACAGAGAGCAGGGCTTATAAGCAGGTGCTGATTATCCAATCTGCTGCAGGTGTGTCGGTCTCAGCTGCTCGGCTCCGCCCAGCCTCTCCAAGCACCTCTGCAACAAACACAAACACCACAAACCCCAGTCTCTGCCACAAACAGTGACGGGATGTCACAGTGTAAGCCTTTTGAAAGCGAAAACTGTTTATTTGACATAAAAACGCACTGATAATCGACACTTTTTCCACTGAGACAACAGCAGAAGCTGAATCGTACTAGGATGTCGAGCAATTTTCTTTTCCCTTTCAAATTTGGGCAGGGTTTGTGTTAGAAACTAAGGTGCTTGTAAACTGAGGTTCCTGAAAGAGAGAAGCCTGCCCTAGCCCTGGCTGACAGCAGTAACAGGTGTGCAAGACCTGGCAACAGCAGGGGCTGAAATTATAATCAAATCAGCCTGGCTCACCGTGATTGCTTTCCCCTCGCACTAGTCGCTACTTTGCACTTCTTTGGAGGCGTGTGTGTGCAATGTGTAAATCTGCTTCCACCTCCTGTGGATATTTAAGCAGTGCGTTACCACGGAACGCGCACACCAACTCAAACACGCACGTGCATGCTCAAACACGCTGTACGCGCATTAACCCGCACCCCAGAATATACACACAAATACTTTCAAATGCAGACAAACACGCGCGCAGCAGTTGATGGAGTGAGACCATTTCTGCTCTTCTCTACTCTACTCTCTCCCCTCTGCCCATTGTCTAGCTCAAAGCCCGAGAGAACCTGCCAATCGTCCCTTTTCACAGACAGCCAAGCCTAACTTTTCAGGCAGCCACGGCTAACTTTTCAGGCACCATACATTTACATTTACTCATTTAGCAAACGCTTTTATCCAAAGCAACTTACAAGAGAGAGCTTTTACAAAGAGCATTGGTCACTGAGTATAGCAACGTTATAGACCCTGAACATAGCAGGATTTTAGATTGTGAAACATACATCGTGAGAACCAATAAGTGCCAAGAGAAGAGCTGTAAAAGCATAACACAACGATCGCATCAACACATAAGGAATGCGAACAATAAAGCAAGAAAGCAACAACACTAGCGAGTCACCACATGGGGACCGACAAGTAGTTCTGAGCAACATTAGATTATATTTCTAAATACCATACTATTCCAAAATTCCATTGCATACTTGTAATAAGTGAGTTTAAAGCCTTCTTTTGAAGGTGAGGAGGCAGTCTGTGCTTCTGATGGAGGTGGGGTGTTGATTCCACCATTGGGGAGCCAGGCAGTGGAAGAGTTTGTGTTGGGCTCTGGCCCGGTACTACTAGACGGTTGTCAGCAGACGGATGGCAGCATCTGGGTAGGTTGAAAACCAGATGAGCTGCTGCATTTTGGATCCCCTGAAGGGGACGGTATGCACTTGCAGGAAGGCCGGCTATTAGCGAGTTGCAGTAGTCCAGCTTTGAGAGGAGAAGGGCTTGGACTAGCAGCTGGGTGGAATGTTGAGACAGGTATTTTCTGATTTTCCGGATGTTAAAGAGGGTGTATCTACATGACCGAGAGACAATGTGTGCTGTGAGGGAGAGCTCATCATCCAATGTGACCCCAGGTTCCTGAGATGAAGGGGTCACTGTTGCAGATCCCATAGTGATAGAGAGATCGTGGGGGTTTGGCCGGAATGATGAGGGGTTCTGTTTTGGTGAGGTTGAGCTGGAGGTCGTGTCTGGTCATCCAGGCCGAGTTGTCGGTGAGGCAAGCCTCGATTCTAGTCAATATCCCTGGATCAGTCGGGGGAAGGATACATATAGCCAGAGACGTTGCTACGATTGAAAGAAAGGGGGGGCTTAGCCCCTGGCATTTTCTGTCGACGGGGGGGGGGGGGGGGGGGGAGTCCACTGTAGTCCGATTAGCGATTCCCAAAGACGTCCGTTTCTTACTCGTTATTCAAACTTATGCGTTACATTTTTGACGCTCAAGTGACCGACATTTAACCGAGAGCATCGGGTAATTTTTAGAAATAAAATATTGTTATTAATTATCGTATTTCTTCAGCAGCCCAATAATAATCTCGATAATTATTTAGGGGGCTGAAGAAAATTTTAGGACAGGGCTAACGACGCCCCTGCATATAGCTGCGTGTCGTTGGCGTTACAGTGATAGGAGAAGCCATGGGAGGAGATGATTGGCCCAAGTAAGGTGGTGTATAGGGAGAATAGGAGTGGTCCACACACACACATAAATGCATAGACACTCACACATTCAAAGTAACCCCGATGTGATACCCCGAAGTTCTGGCAAAGTCCCAAAAGAGCATTTTCTACCATCCATTTCCCTCTCTAGTCATTAAACAAGTTAAAGGCATCCATTAAAACCCCCTCTTTTACTTGTCCTTGAACTTTTCGCAATGTTTACTTCACTAACACCTCTCCATCTCTTTCTCCCACCTCTCTCCATCTTACCCTCTTTCTCTGGTACGCAATGAGTCACATTGCTCTAACCATGGACAAAACATGTTTCCTGTTGTTGTACAGGCTGTTCCCTAATACACAATAGTTAACATCTTAAGTATGTACAAATAGCAAAAGCCACACCATGGTAACAAAGAAACTGCCCTGTGAAAGCATAGATTTGCTGTGTGTGTGTGTCTGGATCTTACGGCTATTATTTCCTGTCTTCAGCGAGGCAAGGTGATGGGTGGATCATTCCAGAGAGTGATAACAGTGGGACGGAGAGTTCACAGTAATTTAACTGTGAGTACTATCCCCTCAGATGGCCCAATCTCTACAAAGCAAAAAGGAGAGAGGGAGGGAAAGATGGAGAGTTGGAAGGAAGGGGGAGGAGGAGGTGGAGGAGGGGGAGGAGGAGAAGGAAGGAAATAGGAGATTATAAGGGAGGAAATAAAGAGGGGTAGGGCAGAGGAATTTGGGATAATGGAGTGATGAAGGGGGGGACAGAGAGGGGGAGATCATTCTGTCATCTGTCAGGAGCACAGTGTTTTTTCTTAATTTAGTCATTCTGATCCAAATTCTTGTTTTGGATGGCTTGTCTGTTTCTTCAGTAAACATCAATATGCACACATTCAAAACAGAATGCAAGAAAACACAATCATGGGCATTTGTATACAGTATGCAGGCTAATACATGAAGCCCACACAATCACTTGGAAAATGTTGTTTCTTCAGAACAAAAAAGATCCTTGTTCATCCTACTCAATGGCCTAGCCTGGTAAAAACATCTGAGTGAAATGTTAAGGTCCATTCATAAGCGGGTTGGAAAAAATGGAACGAAAGCTTAATTATCTAACTGTTGTGGCCACATATTCTAGACAGACACAGTGCATTCTCGAGACTGAGATGTAAAGACAACAAAGGTAGCTGTTTATATCTCATGCCAATGGCGCCATGTGGAGAAAAGACCAACTTGAGAACCGCTGGTCAAGTGTCAAGTGTGGCCCAAGTGGTCATAGCTGGGAGCACAGGGTCAGGGTGGAGTTAAGAGAACACACAAGATAACACGACAATAAAGGCAGAGTAGGAGAGCACGAGATGGGGTTGGTCTGCAGCCTCCCTCCCTAACGCATAAACCCAACCCCTTTTATGAGCTACCGTCTATGAGTCACATACCATTAAATGTCCGACTAATAAAATACAGTGAACCCTCATTTTTCACGGAGGTTACGTTCCAAAAAGAACCCGTGATAAGTGAAATCTGTGAAGTAGAAACCTTTATTTATTTTATTATACAATTAAATACTCTATTATATATTAAAACCTAAGAACAAATCCTTTTACAGGCCCAAGCATTTGTTTAACAAATAAAAGTACTGTATCTTGTAAACCGCAACATTATTGATGCACAGGTTTGTGTTGGAGAGACTGTTTAGCCAATCAGAATGCAGAACAAAATGCATGAGGCAAATCGTGAAAAGTGAACCTTGATACAGCGAGGGTTCACTGTACACCTTCTTTAAATGTATCATACTCTCATTCTGACGATGGTGTCTACTGAGGAACAACCTGAAGTTGATTAGCTGTATCTGATTAAGTTTATTGCATGCGAAGATGATACAAGTCGCAACAACAGTGTAATGGTATTGAATCTATAAAAATGATAAGCATGGACAAAAGCTTGCGTGGGTATGTTTGTGTGTGTCTGTACACTGTCTACAGTTCAGCCAGCATAACATGGTCAAGTGACCTGGGTTGACTGGGGTTGAGCGTGTTGGAGCTCTTTATCGAGGGCCTCCTGCTAGCAGGTATTATTCTTCATCTGACGGGCAGTTTTCCGTAACTCTTGAAGACAATGCGGAAGCCATCTGTCCTCTCGTGAAGCCACAGAGTATGTGTGTTGGTTTTTACTTGAAAGGTGTCCCCGATACACTTCCTTTTAGGTTTCTGATGATATACAAAAGTAACAGATTATAGGACTGATGTTGTGCACTCTTTTATACATACTTTATGCTGTTTGAAGTATTTTTAAGTGTTCTCTGGCTTTGTGTCTTACCTATCTTTCCAACCTTTCCTTTTCTCAGCCTTGTACCCCTTCCTCTCTTCACGATTGTTCCCGATGTCTCCAAGGCTTAGGCTGTCTTTCACATCCAACACCTCTTTAGGGAACAGGTTATGCTCATCAAACACTGCTATCCCTGCTTTGATAACACACATGGGAGGACAGGGCAAGGTAAGATTGTGTGTGTGTGTGTGTGTGTGTGTGTGTGTGTGTTAAACAGAGAGTGGGTATGTCCATAACAGCTGTCATAGGTTTGGATGCAGATGCATGTGTGTGAGGGTATGGGTATGTCTGTCTGTACCCTGTGCATGTGTCTTCTCAGATAGAATTGGGCTGCTGTCCTGATTTTTGCTGCTGTCCTGCTTTCTGTCAAAGTAGAGGTGAGGATGACTCACAAAGTCTGGTCTGGAGAGCTCTTCCACAGATTGGAGATCTTCCATGTGAAGGCCACTGAATATACCTGAGGACACACACACACAGATAATACTGGGGGAAGATGAGAGGGAGCCATTCAGCAGTCAACTCTGCCAGGACTTACCGATCTCAGAGGTCGGCCACGTCTCCTTGCGGACAGGTCGGTTGTCAATCATCCTGAGGTTCAGCCTCTTCTCAAAGCTTTTCCCCAGAATGCAACTGGAGTGATGAAACACACTGGAGATACTGATTATACACACACACACACCCATGCATCATGTTAGTATGAGACCAAAAATGTTGTTCTACAAAGCCTAAATGTATAGACTTGTTTCACCTGGACATGGACTTCTCCGCTTCCATCCCCCTTTCCTCTTCTGCCTCCGTCTTTCTGTCCTCTTTTCCCTCCGTCCCTTCCTTCTCCTCCTTCACACGCTCCGGCTTGACTTCTGAGAGGTTGGCGCCAGGCTCAGAGGGATCGTCCCCTGGGCTGGGGAAGGGTCCTGCCGCCTGTGTGAGCCCTTCCTGTGCCCCCTGCATCGGATTGGGAGACCCTGGGGCCTCCAGGTTCCAGTGCTCCTCCTGGTGGAGTGAGCGAGTAACAGCATGTTCGATTTGACCACAAGCCCCTGAAACTCTTTTAACAGCACCCATAACATAGTTGCGCATCAGATATGATGCTATTTTTGTTTGCGGTGTAAAATACAATTTGGGGGTTGGGATGTTAATAGTGTGCTGTAGTTGAATAAATACAAGTGTTACACCGTGCCTGGTGAAAAACATCTGAAATACAGTTGCAACGATTTTGTTTTGTACATTTTAACCAAATTATATGTTGCTTTGGATAGCGCACCTGCTCATAGAAGTCAAATGCTGCTCATAGATGTCAAATGTAGACTCTTACTGGTTTGTCACGACACATATCTAAACATTCTCAAGAATTATGACTTCCCAATAACTTCCGTCAATTCCCATTGACGTCAACAGGACCCATGGATTTCATACCTAAGTTTGGATTTATGTATGGATTTACGTCCATTTATGTATGGTTTTCAAACGTAGTTTCAATGGGGTCCAAAAGACAAGTATTATCTGTTAGGGGTCAAATGGCTTTGCGGCTACAGATACATTTTCATTCGTAGGAGAGGGGCTAAAATGGCTCTTTTGATAGAGAAGATTGCCGACCCCTGACTAATGTGTTGAGTTCAAACCCTGAATAAGACACTGCATTTTACCTGCCCAAAGATGCCCACTGTATGTCCAGGCAGGTAGCTGAGTGCCACACAGCAATCCGAGGAGGCCGAGAGGAGGAGGAGTCTGTCACCATGGATGCAGGTCTCCAGGTGAGTGACACAGTCCAGGTGTGGGCGCAGCCTGCCTATCAGCTCCGGAGCATCATTGGTCACTTCCTCTTTAGACTGGAGGCAGTAGTTCTGATGGACAGGTAAACCAGCCAATTAGGTAAGCAGACCCTTTAACATTTGGAGACTATATATTGTAGAATATATTCTGATTTTAGAGTTCTGTGGCACTAATGACCAAGGTCAATTTTTATGGGCTGTTGAATCAGCTATAGGCAAAACCTCTGTCATTTCGTTCATTTGTTATGTAGCGGAGGAGAGTATTTCTGAGAGGCAGACTGACAGACCTGCCACACACACACACACCCACCAGTATGTCCCAGGCCTTCAGGGTTATATCAGCAGTGACCAGGTATCGACCGCAGGAGCTCACAGTCATGATGATTGCTCCTGCGTCTCTATGGGCAGTGAACTCGCCAACCATGCGGCTACTGACTGTGTTCCAGAACCGCACCACACCAGAACCTCCGCAGGAAACTAGGTTCGCCCAGCCTAAATAAACCCATACACACACAACACCAGACTGCTATGAGTCTAATAATAGACCAGAATAGAATACAACAGGATAAATGAGAGTAAAAATGGAATGGTAACATTTCAAAGCAAGACAGCAGGATAAAACAGCAATGATATCATATCTTGGGGAGTTTAAGCGTTAAGATATCCTCTCTCACCCATTGATCCAGAGCCCTTGCCCTGCCCAGGCAGGAAGCAGAGCCTAGTAACTGCGTCGGATCTCCCGGGCCATTCTGTGCTCATGGCCCCAGAGGCATGGTCTCCACTCTGAGGTGGGCTGAGCTTCCTCAGAGCATTCTCTGTGCTGTTGTTCCATACTGTGATCTCACCATCGTAACTTCCTGTACACAGACGAAAGTGGGAGTCATGCGCATGCGCAGTTGGTTACGCAGTCGGGCTAGTAAACAGAATGTGCCCGGTTCGAGCCCTGTCTGTGTCAACATGACGTTGTGTCCTTGGGCAAGGCACTTCACCATACTTGCCTAAGGGGGAATTCAGATTCAGAATACTTTATTGATCCCGGGAGAAACTCCTTCGCAACAATAGCAAACAGTCTCACAAAAGCACACAGGGGTAAGGGTGTGAGGTAAAAGATTAGAAAAGTGCACACAGAGGCTAGTATAAATTGTTATGTACAGACTATACAATTACAATTATACAAGTATTGGTCTTGTAGAATATACAGAGTTGTGTCAGGATGTACAGGATATACAGGGTTTTAGCAGAATATACATAGTTATATTACAGGATGTTGTGTCAGAATATTGCCAAATAATCCCTGTACTAGCTGTCTCTCTGGATAAGACCATCTGCTGAACAACTAAATGTGTTGTACAATTGAACTACTTGAATTTGATGAGCAAATGTTGTTTTATAATGTTTTATAATGTTTTATTTAGTGGGTGGGAAGATACAGGGAAGAAAAAAAACTGGGAAAGATAAGGAACAGGAAAAAAGCATTTCAAACAAATCTAAGATGCGAGCAGGACCAGGGTTGATCAGAAACATCAGGAAAATCCCCTTATAATGCTTTGGAAACATGGGTGTCAGTTTACATATTGTGATGGTAGTTAAATCAATATTTTAAGGTTGGCATCAAGATTCATACTATTGACTGTTTAACGCTCAAGGTTACATGTAATGGTTAATGCACGTTTCGAAATTGGAGTCAGATATTAAGCAGTCAATCTCCCTGCCATCCCATCAAATGGTTTTACAGTCGGGAACAAACACAAGCATCTCCAGCCTTACAAGTGTTCAGATGACCAGGGTATTATTATACTGGAGCTACGGATTTGGACACCGCATTGCGCTGCTTTGAGGTGCATTTTCAGGTTCAGGAGTTTAGCAGCAGAGATAATTAGTAGCAGGGGGGTGTATATAGGGAGCCTTTGTGTGTGTGTGTGTGTGTGTGTGTGTGTGTGTGTGTGTGTGTGTGTGTGTGTGTGTGTGTGTGTGTGTGTGTGTGTGTGTGTGTGTGCGAGTGCGCGAGTGTGTGTGTGCGAGTGTGTGTGTGTGTGGTGGGGGATAGCATTAGAAGTTATGAAGCTCATGCGAGTGTGAGCCTACTGCATTATACATGCTGCCCAGAGGCCAGCCATATTCCCAGACTGGGATCAGCACCTCTCTCTGTATCTCTCTCTTACACCTCACTCTCCACCTAGCTTTACTCTCTTCTCTCTAGAGAGAGAGCGAGATAGAGAAAATTGAAGAAAATATGAATTGACTTGGAATGCGGAGAGTGAGCGGGGGACAGCAGCTCCAGTGACCTGGAGCGTGTTGGCACCAAGACACTAAGATACCATCACCGTGCCATGTTCCAACACATACTCAGACAAAATTACCTTCCAACTAAAGGACACACATACACTTTGCATTGTTGTCTGCCATTGTTGTCTGAGCACAGTGTCCTTGGACAGTTAATCAGACTGCCAGAGTTGATTATTTAAGTATCATATTAAAAAAAAAATCTAGTCAGTTGAGTTCAGGAGTGTCATTAAAATTTTCATCACATCTGTACAGTCTCTCTTTTATATGGAGGGTTCACAGTGAAAAAGTATGGAGGATGAGAAGGGGAGAGAAGATAATGGATAAGGAGGTGAGAAGGGATGAGAAGAAGGATTAGTGGGATGAGGAGGAGGAGAAGGGAAGGGTGAAAGAGAGTGGATAAGGAAAAGGGAGAGGGGATGAGAGGTACGGATGAAGGGATGTGAGGAAGAGGAGAAGGGGGGCGAGGAGAAGGGATGGGGGGTGAGAAAGGATGGGGGATGAGGAGAAGGAATAAGGAGAAAGAAGGAAGGAGGAGTGCTGGAGGAGAGAACCCGTCTGACTTTTTCTCTGCTGTGTCAGACTCTGAGTGCCGGGCAGCGATGGGCAGCCAACCAGAACGTCCCACGGAGGTTGAATACTAATGAGGAAAAGCATCAAATCCCACAACACCAACAGCCAAATGTTCACTCAAGTCGGGAATCTCCTGGAGACACGCACGATGGAATGTGCGCTCACCGACACCGGCGTACGTACACATGCGCGCACAAAATGGCAGACTCACGCCTGAGGGACTGCGTAGACAGGACAATTTCCTGTCTCTAATGCTGAGAGAGCACAAATAAACATGATTTGATTTGGGCGTTAAGATCAGCCATGTGTTTGGGGGTGTAGGGCGGCGGGAGGGGGTGAATAAGGGAATAAAGATTAAAAGTGAGTGTGTCTAGTGGGGTCGTAAAGTATACAGACTACAGTTAGGCACAGAAATATTTGGACGGTGACCCAATCTTCATGATTTGGGCTCTGCATGCCATCACAATGGATTTGAAATAAAACAACTACAATGGAATTCAAGTGCAGACTTACATTTCAGGTGCTCAAAAGTAATTGGACAAATAAACGTAACCCTAAGTCAAATGTTACTTTTCAATATTTTGTTGAGAATCCTTTGCAGGCAATGACTGCAAAGGAACCCATAGGCATCACCAAACACTGGGTTTCCTCCTTTATAAGGCTTTGCCAGGCCTTTACTGCAGCTGTCTTAAGTTGCTTGTTTGTGGGTCTCTCTGCCTTAAGTTTTGTCTTGAGCAAAAGAAACACATGCTTGATTAGGTTGAGATCTGGTGATTGACTCGGCCAATGCAGAAAATTCCACTTCTTTGCTTTAAAAAACTCCTGGGTTGCTTTTGCAGTATGATTTGGATCATTGTCCATCGATACTGTGAAGCACTGTCCACAAAACTTTGCTGCATTTGGCTTTATCTTAGCAGAAAGTATATCCCTATACACTTCAGAATTACATCTGGCTGCTTCTGTCTTTTGTCACATCATCAATAAACACAAGTGACCCAGTGCCATTGGAAGCCATGCATGCCCATGCCATCACATTGCCTCCAACATGTTTTACAGAAGATGTGATGTGCTTTGGATCATGAGCTGTTCCAATTCTTCTCCAGACTTTCTTCTTCCCATCATAGGGTTGGTTGGTGCAGGTTGATCTTAGTCTCATCTGTCTGGTGCAAATGCTATTCCAGAACTGGGCTGACAGGTGTTTTTTGGCAAAGTCAGTTCTGGCCTTTCTATTTTTGAGGCCAATTAATGGTTTGCACCTTGTGATTAATCCATTTACACTCATGAAGTTTCCTCTTTATGGTAGACTTAGATACGGATACACCTACTTCCTGGAGAGTGTTCTTCGCTTGAGTGGATGTTGTGAAAAGGGTTTTTCTTCACCATGGAAAGGATTCTGCGTTTCTCCACTACTGTTTTCTTCCGTGGACATCCAGGCCTTTTTGAGTCCCCAAGTTCACCAGTGCACTCTTCTTTTCTCAGATTGTACCAAACTGTTGATTTGGCCACTCCTAACATTTATGCTATCTCTCTGATGGATTTCTTCTTTTTTTACTGCCTTTGGTCTGTTTCAATTACTTTTGGTCCCTGGAAAAGGAGGCTAAACCCTTGCTACAATCCTGAATATGTTTTCATAAACAGCAAATATAACAAAACTTCTGACACTGTCCAAATATTTCTGGGCCTAACTGTATGTGTGAGGGAGAGGAGAGAGAGAGAGAGAGAGAGAGAGAGAGAGAGAGAGAGAGAGAGAAGAAAGGTCTTCCCTTTCTTCTTCTATCTACTTATCCCTGTGACGGGGTTCAGCTAAAAGGTCATAAAAGGTCAGATAAAATCAGAATTATTTTCAGCACCAGACCAAACTACAGCGAAAGATCCAGAACATTCTATTCTACCGAAACCACTTCCTGAAAAATAATGCACGCATATCACACGCTACATTTGAACTGGATCAGACTTTTCCTTTCATAACAGCTGGAAACACATTGCCTAGCATGTTTAGCGTAAAGGTGCAGTGTGTCTCTGTCTTAGCTTGAGGTTGGAAGCATGTATAATTCAAGCTCTCCATTAAAATGTGGCAGCATGTCAGTAGTCCCAGCCCCTGCTGCTTATTTTCAAAGAGCTCTCCACAGGTTAGCATTAGCGCCTAGCGTTGGCCATATTGAACAGTCAGTCAGAGTTGAGCCAGAGTTCACTGCCTCCGATGAACAAAGTGTTTGGCGTCTGTTCATAAACAGAGTGACTAACTTCTGAGTTCTGTATTTTAATATGTTTTGATCAATCTGCAGATTGGAAGAGAAAACCAGACCTCTGACAATAAATTATGACAAGGTTTGGGTCTCAATCATGTCTCTTTTCCTACTCTGAAAGCCCAAGGACCATCTTTTATAGGGCACTAGAATAAAAGAAAGAGATTCACAGCTCCCAACTCATTACCACTCTCTGACTAGAGATCATATTGGAGCTCTCTTTATTAACCCTGACATATAAGCACAATCTACTTCTTATTAATAGCAAGCTCATATGAGAAACATATCACACTAGTATCCAGTGACTAGATCTATTTGGAAATCCCAACTTCTTCCACAACTCATATGGCACATTGCTGGGATCCTGTGGGTCTGAAAGATGGATGACACACACACTGTGACACTTTCTCTCTCACACACACAGAAACACAAAATGCTGTTTTCAATCACACACTGCAACACTCGCTTACATACACATACTGTGTCACTTTCTTGCGTGCATGTGAACACACATACACACACAGATACCACACACACACACAAACACACACACATCTCCCTAGCAAAGAGACACAGGGTGCAATATCTCTTTGATAATACCACGGCTTACTTTCATCACCAACTAATTGCTTCCAGTTATTTTTCAGTCTCTTTTTTTCTGTTTCTCCTCTCCTCCAGTTTCAGCTCTCTCATGCTCACTCTCGGGCATGGAAGTCCTATTACAAAGAGATACACTCACTCACACACACCCACTCATGTACACACACACAGGCCTATGTATTCCCACATATATTGGATAAGTGGTGAGGATCTTTAGCTAGCCATTTATTAGGGCGTGATGAACACATACCTGTGACAAGGGTCTGCGGGGGCTGGAAAGCGGCACACAGAATGTGGTCTTGATGCTGAACACCCCCCTTCCACTCTGAAGGCTGCACAAAGAACTGGGAGAAGGAGCGGAGCCGGAACACCGTTAACATCCTGCAGAGACAGAGACAGATAGAATTAGAGAGACGGGGAGAAATGGAGACGAAGACAGAGAGAGACAAAGACAGAAACAGAGACAGAGAGAGACAGAGACAGGGAGCGAGTCGGAGAGAGACAGAGAGACGGAGACAGATGGAGACAGTGAGACTTAGACAGAGACAGAGAGAGGGAGACAGAGTCAGAGAGAGATGGAGACAGTGAGAGACAGGGACAGAGTCAGAGAGAGAAAAACAAAGAAGAGCAGGGCAAAGAAAGAAATACAGAGAGAGCTAGAGGGAGAGAGAGACAGAGGTAGAGACAGAGACAGAGAGGAGCGAATCAAAGAGGGAAAGATGGAGAGAGATAGAGGGAGATGAGGGGCAAGCAAGGAGAAACAGTTTATGTGCTGACTAGGCACACACAGTCTTCGGTGGAAGGTGAGCAAGAGGATGATGAGGAGCGGAAGTGAGTGTCCTGTTGGTGTGTTTTGACACGTAAGGCTCCAGATGTCCACTTGCTTTTGGGTCTTGTATGACATGCGCAGATGCCCGCATGATGCGCACACTCCCATTTGCACCTTGCCTTTTGTATGCCCAAATACAGAAGGTGGCGAGAACAGTGGGGGGAGGGGGGAAATTAAGTAGATGTGGTCGGAGGAAAAAAGACACACACACACACATACATACACAGCCTCTCTAGTTGGCTTCACACATTCGGACATCTAGTATAATTCCCTTCAGATGGAATCATAAGATGGATGTGACTGAGAAGCTTCCCCCAGGATCAAAATTACTCTTATTGAGGGACTTGTTGCTCTTGTTGCCCAGCTGTAACCGATTTTAAATTCTTGTACTCGCTGTGAGGTATATTATTATTATTACTTGCTTTCCTACAGGTATACTATTGCACATTTGAGATTCATGCTGTTTAATTGTAATTTGTTGAACTGAATGCTCTTGTGTTTCTTCCCTTTGGCACTTGTTTGGTTTCCCACAGTGTATGCTTCATAATTTGACAACCCGCAATGTTCGGGCCTGTCTCGTTTGTTATGATCAGTGACCGATGCTCTTTTGTAAAGCTCTCTCTTGGAAGTCGCTTTGTATAAAAGCAACTGCTAATTGAATCAATTTAAATGCAAGATAGTAATAACTAAAGCAACACACACACACAACTAACACTCCAAACAGTTGATAAGACTCAAAGACTGAAAAGTACTAAGACCATTTTCATTGGAAACTGACATGATGAGGATCGCAATCGCGCACACATACCTGTCCCAGCCCATGACCAACACACTCCTGTTGAGCACCAGCAGCTGAGAGATCTCCACAGCCTGCTCTCTGCCAGCATCCAGATGGTGATGGCAGTGGCCGTTAAAGTCCCACACCTGGAACACAGCGAGTGTAGGCAATTCAAATTTATTTATATAGCACCTTGGTGCTTCACAAAATAATACACAAAAAAAAAACAATAAAACACAAGACACCTGAAACGCATAACACAATATACACTGGAGCATCTGAGGTAAAATTAATCAAATTCATATCCATCAATCAATGAATCAATCAATCAATCAATCAATTCGTATACTGTTCATACTATGTATATTCTGAGTATACCCATATTTATTATATTCCGTTGGATTAACTGTTTTACACTTCTGGTTGGATGCTAACTGTATTTCATTACCCTATACTTGTACCTGTGTAATGACAACAAAGTTGAATCTAATCTAATCAAATAAGATCAAATTAAATAAAATGAATAAACTAAAATGAATAAAATAGAGGAATGAAGAGATCACAGATTGTGAATGATACAGCTTTCTGTGGAACCTGATGTCCCTGAAGAACTGAGAACTGTCATGTGACCCTCATGAAGATGAGACAGAGAAAAAAACCGGAAGAACAGGAGAACAACCTGAGAACTTGACTCCCATGATACCCTCAATTGTTTCTGCCAATCAATGACTGCGTGTGTACAGTATATTCGTGCATACCTTTACCATTCCATCAGTGCCAGCGGTGAAGAGGCGTGTTTGAGTTTCGTCCAGTGCCATGGTGGAGATCTCAGCGCTGCCATGACAACGGTGAAACTGCTTGACCTTCTGACCCGTGTCTGGAAGCCAGAAGACCACTGAGGAGCCAGAGTCACTGCTAATCACCTGAGGGGGGGATAAAAGGAGAGAGAAAGATACAGAAAGAGGGAGAGAGTCAGAGAGATACCAAGAGGGGAAAATACACCAAGAATACCAAGTAGAGAGACATGTCTTGAGTGCATGTTCACGTGCGTGTGTGTGTGTATGTGTGTGTGTACCTGTCTAAAGAAGCTGTTGTAGATCACACAGGTGACAGGGCAGTGGTGGCTGAGGGCCCTGCGGCCCGTCTCCCTGCGAGGCCCCTCCAGGAGGAGGAGGAGGCTGTTGAAGGAGAGCAGGAGGCGTGAGCGCTCCTCGTGGAGGTACACCAGGGTCACACACTCCTCCTGGGTCCTGGGGAACAGTCCTGTAACCAGCTGGATACACAGTTGGCTGGACACATCCCACAGTCTCAGCACCTGAACACACACACACATACACACTTCATGTATACGCCAAACCATGTATGAATACAGTGAACCCTCGTTTTTCACGGGGGTTACGTTCCAAAAAGAACCCGTGATAAGCGAAATCTGTGAAGTAGAAACTTTTTTTACAATTATTATACAATTAAATACTCATTATACCCTTTTTACAGGCCCAAGCATTTGTTTAACAAATAAAAGTACTGTATCCTGTAAACCACAACTTTATTGATGCACAGGTTTGTGTTCAAGAGACTGATTAGCCAATCAGAATGCAGAACACAATGCACGATGCAAATCCGTGAATCCGTGAATGAGCGAACCGTGAAAAGTGAACCGTCATATAGCGAGGGTTCACTGTAATCACACACTAAATCTTCTTAGCCTTCTCTATGATACATATAGAAACAGAGTAAAAAATAAATATATATAATATTAATAATAATAATAATAATAATAATAATAATAATAATATATTATTAATTGTGTGCGTGCTGCAAGGCGCACACTATGTTATTACTAGCGTTTATTATTATTATTATTCTTACGCCGTTTTTTGGCTCAAAACATCTCCCAGAGTTTTTGACGCATATACACAAAAGTTATATCAAAACGTGCGGCTCGGCCCCGACATGTGTGCTATGATTTATCTAAGACTTTTGGCGAACAATTTTGCCCAAAAATTGCCAAAAACCACACCAAAAAAATGAATAGGTGTCAATGGAGAGAATGTTTGAGAGGTAGAGTGGTGATGTCATCGCTAGAGTGTGGAGAAGAGAGAGAATTGTGTTTAAAAAATAAAACGTATTTGACTACCATGGCCTCAAATGCACCACTACAGACACAATTTATACATAGAAACGTAGGAAAATTTGTCCTCTAGCTCACACTTGCTTTACTTTATCTGTCAGATTTATTGTTTTAGCTTGACATGCGAAGATTCGGCCGCAGCACCCATGAACAGCCTCATAGACTCCTATGTTAAGAGAGGTGGGGCTGTAACTGAAAAGATAGAAAACGAACACTTTTTAGAATTGCTCCCAAGAGCGCATTTCTTCACTTGTCAACACAAAATGCCTATGTAGACGTTCAGGAAGGGCTCAGCCGGCTTCACGTTAACCTGGTTTTATGATTGGAAACACGGTTTGGCCAGAAATCCTTCCTGTTCGAGGGGTGCTGTAAGCCTTTTCTCTGTCTTTCGAACTGCCATGACAGTTCCAGCTGCAACTTATTAGTTCGTTACTTAGCAACGTGCTTGAAAGAGGAGAGACGGTGGCCACGAATGACGGTGGCTATTTTACGAACATTAATTAATTTCACATTTAATAACTTTAATTGGAGGATATTTACTGGAGGAATCAAATTGGTTCTTTTTGTTTCGGGTGTATTTATAAACTGTACTCCAACTCAACTCTTCCTCTCTGGCTCTAAGTCTCTAAGGTAAGCAAACATCTTTTTCAACTCTTTCGCTAGCATCCTATCAAAAATGTAGGTTTTTGACTTCTTTAACATTTGGGCTCATAGGTATTCATGTGCTTATCAGTCAGGATTTACAACTGACATTCCAACTAGCTGTAAAGATATGCTGTTTGCTAACATTAGCAACCAATGCTGAAATTAGCGCCTAAGCTAATTGCTAGTGCATCAGCATATGTTTTGCTAGCATGCTATCTAAGATGTGGGTTTTTGACTTCTTTAACATTTGGGCTTATGTATTCATGTGCTTATCAGTCAGGACGGTGGTGAAGGGTTGTGGGGAGGGTTATTTGTGTGCATTTTGACCGTTTATGGTTGTTTTCGGGGGGGGGGGGGGGGCGATCGGCGTTCGCGGGGGGGCTCGTGCGGGGAGGTTTGAGGGCAGGGTTCATGTGGTGGGGTCCATAGGAATATAACAAGATATTGGGGAGGTGTGTGGGAGGTCGGGATCGGCAGTTAATGGAGTTGCCGCTCCATAGAGAAACAGTGGGGATTAAATACAGGTATTTTAGGAATTGCTATTTAAATTGTTGGGGGGGCTTGCTGTAAAACATTCATAATCGTCTAGATACTGGTTGACCTTGCAAACTATTGGCTAGTGTTGTATGGGGAGTCCTGTAGTTTATAGATGATTGAACCTGTGTGTCAGCTACTAAGTGATTCATTGCACTGAATGGTTTGATTGACAGTTCATCATTAAGTCATTAATGTACAGACTGCCTGTGTGTATGCACATATATGTATCTATCTATATATATATATATATATGTGTGTGTGTGTGTGTGTGTGTATGTGCGTGTGTGTATGTGTATGTGCGTGTGTGTTTTTCTCAATTAATGTTGGATAAAAAGCACTGTTTTTGTTAGTGTGATATCAGAACTGTGTGACCTAGTGCTAGCTTATTGCTGAATCCTGATTTGTTACATGTTTGATTGCATGTGGATTGATTTGACATTTAACACAGCTGTATAACTTTATAATGTTATCTGATATTTATAATGCGGTATCATTTTGATAAAAGGTGTATTTCTAATACCAAAGTCATAGCCATTGATGGCCTAATTCTGGCATTGGATGTATTTGGGTCATTTTACACTCTAAGTTTTTGAAAGCATTTATCACTATTATCAAATTAGAACCAAACTATTACTATGCTACTGAACTGTAATGTAAAGTGCTACCTGACACAGAGTGACCAATTGTTTACTGCTTGCTTACTACTTAAACTTAAACTGTGGCAGTGTGCTCAAGTGGAGCTGTCTTTAATCCTGCTGAAATTAGTGTTTACGCTACTACTAGTGCATCAGCATATGAACACCTGTTGAAAGCTTGATCAGTCACATACCTAAGCAATGGTAGAAGTCATATTGTGAAAATTACTCAACAGTGTCAGTGATGTATGGGGGAGAGTCCCGGGCCAGAGTCACGCACACTCAAAATTTCTTTAGGAATTTTTTTCTAGTTCATATATATAATAATAATAATATATACAAATATATGAATTTATTTTACAAGCCAAATTAACCTGCAACCTTTAGGGCTGCAGTGAAATGCTCCTCCACTAGATTAACATTTAGCAGACACTCTTATCCAGAGCAACTTACAGCAAGTACAGGGACATTCCCCTGAAGCAAGTAGGGTGAAGTGCCAAACCCAAGGACACAACGTCACATAAGCACGGCTAGGATTCGAACTCGTAACCTCACTGCTCGGCCACTAAGCTATACCCATTCCCCACACCCTCACCATAACACACACACCTTGTCCTTGGAGTAACTGATCAGCTGTTTCTTGTCCTGGATAAAGCGGACAGCAGTGACACTTGTCAAGTGACCTCGGAGGACGCCCGCAGGTTTGGAGATGACATAGGGGTTCCAGAGGAGAACCTTGTTGTCTACCCCTGCGGTGGCTGCAACCAATCACAATCAACATGTAATGAATCAGCATGGTTTTGATCCCTTGGACATTAAACAAGATACTTAAGAAATGTTGCATGTGGCAAATACCAATGAGGTTTAGCCCAGGGTGGTGATCCAGGTCATTGGCTCCTTTCTCTGTTTGGAAAGCGGAAAGTCGAAGAGGCACGCCTTCTTGCTCTCGCCAACCAATCACCATGCTGCTCTGAGCGCTGGTACAGCATGACGCAAAGGCCTCTAAGGAACCCAGGTAACGCACTACGAGGGGAACAGGAAGTCCACACAGGATGCAGGGGGGAGATACAGAGGGTTGATAAACAGTGAGTTATTTTCAACCATATCGGTCAAATTCTCCCCTACGACAAAAAGCACCCTGAATAGAAACACCTAGCACTTGCAACAGGCCTCAACACATTCGCACATTACTTTGTCGCAAACACACACGCGTGTGCGCACGTCTAGGACACGGTGTGCAAGTGTGAAACGCTGAAGATAGAAAGGGTGACAGGAACGCCAAGTCCGCAATCTTCCAAAAGAGCAAGATTGTTTTAGTAAGGTGTCACAGCTCATTGTCAGAGGCCTGCCACTGTGCCAGAAGTAATAAATATATTATCGGCTTTATCATGGATGGATGACATATCTCCGTCTGTCTCTGTCCCACTTCTATCCCTCTCCCTTCCCATATGTCCTTCTGTTTCACATCAACACTTTTGTGAATTCCCTTCTCTTGAATCCATTGCTCTCTCACGCTCTTTCTTTCTCTCTCTCTCACTCTCTTTCCCCCTCCCTCCTTAGCAATCTCACTATCTTCTTTCCCTTTCTCTCTCTCCCTCCTCTCTTCCTCTCTCTTTCTCTCTGGTTGCATGTGCGCCTGCAGGGGGCGAGGGTCTGGATAACCACCCATGTCTAATCGTAAACAGCCACTGTTTCCGCGGGCTGGGGCAGGGGGGGGGGGGGGACTTCAAAAGAAGTGCTTTCACCCCAGAGGTACACACACGCACGCACAAGCTCACACACATCACACACACATGGATGCAAACACTCACAGTAAAGTGTGCATACTTTCAATTAGCCAGTCCTTTTCATGTTCCTCTGTCATCTTTTCCGTTTTTTGTTTTCGTTCATTGTTTTCCTATTTGTCGAGCTTGTTTATTAAAACTTTGTTCTTGTTAGACGCAATGCACAGATCCCTTTCAGTTTGGCATGTTAGTCAGTGTGTGTGTGTGTGTACAAGGTCAGCATGTGGGCATTTATGAGAGTGTCATAAATGCCCAGAATCCTAATTAACAACTCAATGAGTCTTCTTCTGATTTATGCAATCACTGCAAAGTGGAATGACCCCTTCAACTCTCATTGTGAGTCTATGTGTTTGAGTGTATCGGTGTGTTTCTATGTGTGTGTGAGTATACGTGTGTGTCTGTGTAGGTGTGTGTGTGTGCGTGTGTGTGAGTATACATGTGTGTCTGTGTATGTATCTGTGTGCGTCTGTGTGTGCACATTTCCATGACATTGCCCAACCATACCAGTGGTGACAGGCTGACTAAGCGCTGACAATGGCAGTCACCCAGACCTCTAAGCACGTTGACAAGGTGCGTGTGTGTATGTGTGTGTGTAGTTACATGGGGTGGTGCACGAATGCATTAGAATGTGCATGTGTGTTCATAAACAATCTACAGTAGGCATGTGTGTCTATGTGTGTGTGTGTGGTGATGGTTAGTGGAATGTGAAGCTATAGGGAGGAATCAGCAGGTGCGCCCTTCTTGTCCAGTCATGGACCTAGTCACAGTGTAAAAGTGGCCAGCCATCACTTTAACCAGCACAGTGAGCACTTCATACACCTGCCCTACATTTACATATTAATTGATAGTGGTGAGGTTCAAGGAGTCTAGGGTGATGCAAGTCAACAGAAAGCAGGCAGGGAAATATCCTCTCCCCAGTGCTGACAAGTTAATCCATATGTGTTAGCTTGCTGATCAATTTGCTGTGAGTGTGTGTCACCTTTGCGGACCCACGCCTGTCCATGCTCTCGATGTGTGATTGTGTAGCAGCAGCGATGTCTTCCCTGTGCTAACTCCTCCCACTTGATGATGTCGTCGGATTCCGTCTCCGCCCCTGTGCTAGGTCTCTCAAACAGAGAGATCTGAGCTGACCGGAAGCAAATGACACTAACCTACAACGCACACACAGTCACACACAAACACGAGTTCCAATTGGTACGAAGGTTGGTACTCCCTTATGTTACACTTCCTTCACCTCCCCTGCTCTTTTCGCCGTTTCTACTCTTCTGCCCTCCTCCCCTCCTCTTCTTCTTCCTTCCTGCCCTCCCTTCTTGCCCTCTCCACTAATTTACTAACTTCATTCCCTCCTCCCCTCTTGTCCTTCTCCCTACTCACCCTCCTCCCATCAGGCTCATCTCTTCTCCCCTCTTCTCCCTCCTTCTCTCCTCCCCTGTCCCCTCCTCTCCTCTCACCCCCCTCCTCTCCCCTCCCTCCCTCCCACCCTCCCTCCCTCTCCCCTCCTTCCCTCCCTCTCCCCTTCCTCTTGCCTCTCACCTGTCCTCCTGTGTCTCCTATCGTGAGGACTGCCTGGTCAGGGTGGGTGGGGTCGGCCCAGTAGTCTAAACACAGGGGGGCGTGTCTCAAACCCTGCAAAGCACCAAGACGCTCAGCCTCTCCCAACCTAAACACTACCATTAAGACAGAGTGTGTGTGTTGATGTGTGTCATTTACCTGTAATTTGTACTGGAGGCTAAACTCCTGTTTGGAGAGCAGGTCATAAAAACACACCTCCTTAGTGGTGAACGACACCGCTATCTGGAAAGGTGGGAGAATAGAGAGAGAGAGAGATAAAGAGGAAGAAACAGAGAGGGGGGAGAAAGTATGAAACAGACAAGGAGATGAGAGAGGACACATGTATTGCATGATCTTTTGGACTTCAGCAGACTTCCTACTGTTACCTTGTTGACGTTGTGCAGCACCACCATAGAGGTCACCCACAGGTCGCGAGGCCTCACCGAGCTGTTGTGGAGGCGCTGGCTTTGGAGGAGAGAGAAATCTTCGCCTCCCCATACTCCCAGAGTGCCCCCCTTGCTCACCGACAGGTAGCGGGCCGAGCTACGCAGGTATGCCACCTAGAGGAGCAGTCAGGAACAACAGTCAAGCAGTTACACGTGGGTCTGTTGACAAGTTGACTTGATTTATAACATTATTGTTGACATTTCTGTGACATAGGGTGCTATCTCCTGTCCTTATATTGTGGAAAGTTATGATTGGTTAGTTACCTGTTGGACAGGATCACGGTGTGGAGAGGTCAGAGTTCGAGGGGCTCTCCAGCGAGGCATACGCTTGGCCCTGGCGTGCTCTTCTTTCTCCGACAGCTCCAACAGCAAGTAGGAGCTTAGCCCCTCCCAATCCGTCCGACACTCCCCTTTCATGTCTGCACTGTCCAGTAGCAAGCCGCGGTGTTCTTGAGTGACAACCACACGATCAAATAGGTGGCCATACTCTTCCTTGGTGCCCTGTCCTGTGAAGCTGTAGGCCTGGTCAACAAACTCGGTTCTGGAGAGGGACTTAGCTTTCCCAGAGTCATCCTGCAATGGAACAGGTGAATATGGTTAGAAGCCCACCCTCCCCCCAAAAAACAGACACGCACACATATACTTCTTACCAGGAAAAGGCTTTGTAGTTTCTCATAGTCTTCCATTCTTAATCTGCTTTCCAGCTGTCCAGCCTCCATGTTGGTTTCTATGGTTACCTCTCTGATGGGCTTGCAGCCAGGAGCCAATCAGACCAAAATACAGAAACTTGGGATGAAAGTCAGCCATCAGTTTTACCATCCACATTGTTGTATCATCTATATGTTGTGACAGAAGACTTGACACACACAGCACGGACATCTCAAGTGTGACTGATTAAACTAAGCCATTTGTCTTCATATATTATCAATCTGTTTTTGAAATGTGAGTGTATTAAATATTCTATGAGATTACCTTTTAACTTGGTTGTGCTACTCAACGACTCTTTCTACCCAGTCTGTTGTTGGCAGAAAACAGTTTTCCTTGACAGCACAGAATGATACGGTGGCACAAAGAACTCCTACGCTGAAAAAGATGCAACACAATAATTAAAATCGCATTAGTTTTTGCTTGTAATGAGTAAACAAAGTAAATAAATATGAGCATGGTAAGATTTCTTGAATGACATGTCATGTTTATTTATTATACATTTTTTGTAGGATGTTCCACGTTTAGAAACGTGTTTATCTGAGACACCTCAAAACAATATTTTTTCATGGCTTAGGTAATGGTAGTCGCTGGTTAATTGTGTCTGTACGCACCAGAGGCAGAGTGCAGGAGAACAGCAGCTGCTAAGCAAGACAGCATAGATGCAGACAGAGGCGCGCAGACTGCTTCAACTAATCAAGAAGTCCGAAAATCAGTCCAATGCTCTGGCTGCAGTGTTTACTGCCAAAACCAAGAGACTTCAACAGAGCTTCAAGGAAGAGCGGCAGAGTGACACATATCTGCAGGTAAAAACGGAGGCAGTTAATAAGGCCCAAGCAGCTGAAGAGAGCATCACTCGTTTAGAGGGCTTTTTTAAGGCCAGGAAAGCTCAAAAGGAGTAGTCCACAGGTGAGCTCAAAGGCCTGCTGGCACCAGAGGAGGATAGCAGGGTTTTGGTATTTGAGCAGACCCAGGCTCTGGCAGCCCAGAGGAGGGCAGAGGAGTCTCTGACCCAGGCTCAAGCCTGTCTCCAGGACATGGAACAGAGGAAGTTAAAGGTGGTTGGGGCTCAGGGTGGATGAAGTGGAAATGATCGATGCTTTTGACGAAGAGACCCTTCATGCCCTGTGCCTGAACCGAGATCGATGAGCCAGCTGGTGGAGAAGAAACAGCAGGTTCAGGCAGATCTTCCCCTTGCACTGTCCCATGTATGTATCTAAGTTATTTCGACAGGGTCATATGAATGTTCGTCCACCAGTCTATAGGAGTGTGCAAGTGTTCTGGTTTTCAGTTACAAACCATAAAAGTTGAATGCATTGGCAGGTTTCTGGTGAAAAAGGCCTACTTTTCCCATTATCTGGGACAATCTGGAGATAAAGGTGCAGAAAAAGAGTTAGGATCCAGGCTGGAACTACATAAATGTTTATTCATTTAGCATACAATTTTATCCAAAAAGACTTACAAACAAACACTTACAAACTAACACGCAGACAATATTAATTAACCATCCCTCATCACGCACACCCCTTACCATACGATAATACCACCCCCACCACACACCCAGCTATCCAGCCATTCCAACACAGCATCCCTCTTCATGGGGAGAAAAGATGGATCAAGGTACCATCGGCTATCTATCTACCTTTTTTATTAAAGATAATTTATCTCTAAAATGTTTGGTTTTAGCAAAGCAACTGATGACATTTTACAAAAATAACCATGCCATTTGTATTCATTCCAAAGTACTCCGACCCAACTGATCAGTGACCCTATTGACGAGTAAACTAAATATATACTTCAAGACAGCAGTAGCAACAGGTTTCATAGTGACAGCCCAGGAATCATGTAATTCTACACTGATAAATACAAGCTATGTGGTTAAGCTGTGTTAGCTGCGGTTAGCAGATTGGAATAAAGTTTATTGGTAATGAGATTAGTAGATGGTGGTTACTCCAGCATGGCAGATCTTTCCATCTTCTTGTAATGGCTTGACATCTTATGGTTTTACTTTCCATAAACTAAACAGCAGGGTAGGTTTGTTCATGTTCAGGAGCATGAGAGGCCAGCGTGAATAACTAAAGAGCAAACGGTCCAAAGGGAGTAAGGTTCTATATCAACTTAATTAAGTATGATGGCGGGCTTTGCATTTCACACCTGGGTTTTCAGTGAGGTCTTTCACAGTCCCAACCCAATAAACCCACATCTTAATTACTATCATTCTGATGCCATGCAGACGCTAAACATTTCGACAGACAAGCACTGCGCGTTTAATGCAGTATAGCTGGCCGAACACTCCTCACGATGTCTAGCTTTTCTTGAAAAGTTTGTCTTGAAAATTACATTTTAACTATATATTAGACTAAATTGATATTTTCTCCTCCTTCCGCCATTGTGGTTTAAAAATCTCTTATGATTAGCTCTGCATAGCCCTGCCGCTAATCCAATCAAAGACGTGCTCTAGCTAGAAGGTGAACGATTGTTAACTCGAAAGGTGATTGGTTAACGCCAGAGTTTAATTTTCCTTTTAAACTACAGATGCCCGTACTGTTGATGTGATTGGATAAAAGCTCTAACATGAAGGCAGTGCATGCAACAGAGAGGAAAGCAATTAAATGAAGAGTATAAGTATGCAGAATAAGTTAATATATATTTGTGGAAAATATATATATAAATTTAATAAATTATTATGTATTATTACATGTATCATTATATATCATGACATTATTAATTATTATGTAAGTTTTTGATTATGTTTAGGCCAGCAGAGAAGCCCTGATGCCCCACCACTGGATGAGGTATGACAGCTTTTGACCCAACTTCAATTGGATTTTTCCGGAAAGCCCCCTTTTTATAGTGATCTGTATTACTGAAGCAGTATTGCACTCCTTTTCTCTCTCCCTCCATTTCTCCCTCTCTCTATTCATCCATCCCTCCCTCTTAATCTCTCCTTTTCCCCTCTCCCCTCCTCCCCCCTCTCTCATTGCAGATTGATGGTGCCTGAGCAGTGAGTGTGGAGAGATCGAGCCTTTCCAGTTATGTGAGTGAAGCGTCAGAGACTCCATCCATCTGACTGAAAGGGAAGTCTCTCTCCTCTGCCTTGTGGATGTACAGCTTTGAGGATGGCCACTGTGGTGCCAAGCAGCCCACAGACAGGTAAGGAACAGTGTTTATGTATGTGTTTTAGGGTTTAAAGTACAAACTTGGCTCTAAGTTATATCTCAAATGCTTTTGCAGAACAATATATAAGCTAAACATATGTTTTTACTTTACAAATGAGCAGGGAATCACTAAATCTGAGGGTGTTGGACATACTGTAAATCCTCAGCAGTGTGCAGGGAGCAGGTAACTGTTTTTGCATGCTTTCTCTAAACGTACTGATGTGCTCTTCTCTGGAGAGGTCAGGGCAACTGCTACAGCTAATGAAGCCTGGCATGAACAGGTAAGTAAGGAGTCTGTACACAGATGACCCTTGGTTGAACCTGGTTATGATTCCAGAACTGCTCGGTGAAGACACAGCCACCAACCTTTCCAGGGATGTCAATATAGTCCAAACCAGTTTTCACATCTGACCTTGTGCCAGTTTATACTAAACTATCAGATAATAATGAAGTCAACTGAATTAATATCAGATCTGTTTCCATTACATTTTTTTATCAAATCTGAAACGAAACCAGTTGTCTCATCAGATTTTGTATCAGTTGAATCCAGAGCATCACTCTGCTTGTACAAACAACAGACATGAAAGCTCCCCCATAGGCCTACAACTCGGACTCGGACGACTTTGAAATTAGGCCCAGATTTCTTGGCAAAACCCAATATTATCTTCTTTGTCACACTTTTAAAATAAAAGTTCCACATGTTTAGTTTTTGTCCCTGCAGTATAGGCTAAGGATATATTCCATTAATTCCAAATGAAACAATCATGTTTTACTGTACAGTTTTCTTTCAAAATATCATCTAACACAAACGTGCAATTCAGATCAGTTGTCTTAAATGTCATTTATTCATATTCATTTCATTTCATATTGTTTCAAAATAGTCAGGTGGCTGACCGGTTAGGGTATTGGTACTGGTGATCAGAAGGTTGCGAGATCGATTCCCGACCGTGGTAACGTGACGTTGTGTCCTTAGGCAAGGCACTTCACCATACTTTCCTCAAGAGAAATGTCCCTGTACTTTCTGTAAGTCGCTCCGGATAAGAGCGTCTGCTAAATGACTATCCGTTTATTAATCCTCTAGCTTCCAGTAGGTTCTGAGCCCATGCAAGTCACTAGATAAATATCTATACTCAAACCCGTGGATTCAGTCGCCAGATTACCGAATCATTTATATTAAATCGACTGAGCCTGTGCGTTAAGAGTCCCGATGTGCGGCCACGAGAAAAAGAAACGAATCACTTTGTGAGGGCTCGTTACTCCGGAGTCCTGCAGGATTTGTTCAACATTCAGAATGTTCACGAAGAACACATAACTAATAACACCTGATCATGAACAGGCACACATTGGTTGTGGACATGTTTTTATGCAGTTCGTTCTAAATATATCCTAAATTTCGCTGCTCTTATTAACCGTCTTCTTATAAACACTCTTTGTCGGTTAAAATGACGTTTTATCGCATTTTATCATAGAAAATAATCGTTGTTTGTTCACGTTGGAAAGACTGTGATGTGCAATAGTACTTGTGTCTGTAAATACATTCATTTATACCAATAATGCACCAATATCTTTGACATGAGTCTTATATTTAAACGAGCAGGGTTCAATTTCGGCAGGGGTTCCAAAAAGGCACAGCATCGCAGGAAATTACTTAAAGAAAATTTGGAATTGCTCATGCAAACAACATATATTTCAGCACTGCTCCAAAACGGACACATGAAATCTGAATTTTGCAGAGTGCCCTGTTCTTTAGCTGTTCGTTTAAAACTAAACTCATTCTTAAAAGTATGCAGCTATACAGATATAGCCACACAGATGATTCCTGGCATTATAAGAGATTAAATGTTTTTACATTTATTCATTTAGCAGATGCTTTTGACTGCAAAGCAGGCAAATTTACTTGGTATTTCCTTTTTTGCATTGTAGACTACAGCTGTGTTAAACTAACCTGTCAGTCCAGACAAAGGGATAGTCAATGTATCCTCTCCTCTGCAGCACCCTGATCTCCCTCAGCTCCTCTTCATATAGCCACTGGTCAGCTGTTTACCCATATATCCTCGCAGTGTTGGGTTTGAGTGTTGTCAAGCAAGGATGGTGAAGGTAAACTCTGTCTGAGGTCAATTGGACTTCTACCATACTGCTGATGCTGCCTTGTGAATTAGCAAACCACCACTACCAGTGGCAAAAGAGGCCTCTGTGCTATTCTTTCGTTTATTATCCCTCACTCTCAAAGCCTCTGGCTAAGTCTCCTGGCAACCAAGTTGTGTGAGACTTGTGTTTATGAGTGCTGGCCGTTTGTGTGTGTTTGTCTATGGGCCTTGACTCTATTCACTGATTGGGCACTAGAGAGGAGCTTATCTGGGAAACAGGTACAATGACCTTCCACACAAACGCTGTGCGGTAGCTACACACAACAGAAACACACTAACATTCCTTTGTCTGTCATGAAGAGGAAGCATGTCCTGTTGTAGCACTCTAAAAACATTGTTTTGACAATCCCCACCACTGAACAGAAACATACAAAGATTCTAAAACACAAAACACATTGGTAGAGGGATGTTTCAATTACCATTTTGAAAATACCCCCTTGAAGACTCCTCCCTCCCCTTCCACTCTCTCTCTCTCTCACACACACACACACACACACACACACACACACACACACACACACACACACACACACACACACACACACACACACACACACGCATTTTCCAGCATGCCCAAGATCAGAAAGCTAATTGGGAAAAACTGTCTCTGAGGATTAAGTTGACACACACAATGGCATCACACACATTGCTTCTCATATTGACACGCAAATAAAATACACTTCATAACTTGTGCTGTAATGATCTCACTCATATTAGAGTGACCGTGACTGATTCCTCCCTATCACTTAATGGCCTGGAATAATTTGAATTAGCCGATTACAGCGGTCGTCAACGGCGACAGGATCTAAAATGAGGTCTCAGCAATTTCAATAATAAAGCTTTTAAGAATTAACGGTTTTAGAATTGGATTACAGGAGCTGGTGGAAACGGGTGGAGACTCAGAATAGCTTGGAAATCCACCATGGAGAATCTACTAGTGTACATGGAGAAGAGAACACTGACACAGGAAATGGTTTCGGCGGGGAATAAGGGGGAGGCAGCTTAAAAATCGAAAGACAGGCAACGCTCTCAACAATTCGCTGATTTACAGACTAAATACCAAGCACGACAGACCAAGTTCAAATGTTTTCCACACAAAAACAAACTTTATTGGAACATTTTTTTTTGCAACCGGAAAAATATCATTTTTTTAATTAAATACATGACTTGTGGTTGATCAAGTCTTGTTGCTCAGGAATGCGAGAGAAAAGTTATTTACAGATGTTTTTTTTAGGGGTGTCTCTACGCTGCCGGTTTAAGGCTCAGTCTTTTGGCTTTCACATAGAGAGGAGGGGGAGAGAGAGTGAGTACAGCGAGAAAAAGAGAGTGAAGTGTAGAAAGAGGGTTAAAAAAAGAGTGATGGAGGGGGGTAGAAAGTGAGAGAAGGGCTGGTGGACTCCAAGGTAGACCTGTCTGGTCTGGGTTGAACTTAAAGTGAAATGGCAAAATGGAGAGGGTATCTTGGTTACAGGTAAGAGCTCATGAAAAAGAGGTAGAAAGGAGCGAGAAAAAAATATTCTTAAGATTCTCTGTGGCGGTGGCAAGAAAACATACTAAATAAAATTACACAAAAACAAATAGACAAACTTCTGGCAAAAACTATGCAAATCACATGCCTCAAACCTCAAACAGCTGAAACCTACACCCCCCCTTATAATGCAAGACATACAGTATAAATTATACAGTAAAAAAAAGGAAGTCTTTATATTGTACATAAATTGTTTCTATTCTCTGTCAAAAGTTGTGGGGTGTGTGCATGTGTACATGACTAGCATGCTCCTATGCCACAGTCTTGAAGGTCTGCAGTATTAAGTTGGTTTGGTGGATGAGCCGATTGGCGCTGACAAAGACGTTTATCGCCCTGGAGACAAGCATGACAGAAAGAGACGTGGAAATAGACAGGGTCAATCATACAAGATAGCGTGACAATTCTGTATCAATTACATCGCACGCTTTCATGAAGCGCGAAGAGAGAAAATCTGGCTTCATATGACACTACAACACTTTCACACAGAACCCTGAATAACAGTTATTTGGAGCAAAACGGAGGTTGCATTTTCCATGTGGCAGTTCCCTAGTCCGCTGACAGCTGTGCACACAGACATGACAGTTGAATAACATGTTCAGTTTGACGGGAGTCACGCATCTTGGTATAATAACATTAACCTATGTGACTTTATCTTACTTTCCATCTTTGAAGTATGTCTTGAGCGTGTCGCTGAAGCTCTTTGAGTATTTCACAAACTCTTTCTTTTGGTGTTCCAGCGCCTGGGCCAAAAAAAAGATAAAAATTTTCATGAAAGCTGCGAGAAAAAGAGAAGTCTAAACACCACCTCCCCCTCTGTGCATGTGTGTGTGTGTGTGTGCGCGCCTGTGCATTCTCACCCTTCGGTTCTGATACTGGTATTTCCTGAAAACGATGTTCACAGTGTCCAGCAGCTCCTTTATGGCACTGGCAATGTCCCTGCAGGCCATCAAACACAATCAACATGTCGTCCTCCTCTCTGACCAACAACATGTCAGTTTGTTCATGTATGTTTGTCTGTTCAGCTTAGCCAGCCATATATAATCACTGTATTTTTTGAAATCCTTTAAACATAAACATGAACCAATTCATAGATATAAAATCAAAATATTTTCCCATCTATTTTTGTGCATATTTTTTTTAAACTTTTTAACTGTGATATAAATCCCCTTATACGCAAGCATGTGCACACACACACACACACACACACACACACACGCTCTCACTTGATGGTCTGCAGGAAGCGCACTCTGTCGGTGATCTGGTCGGGGATCTTGCTGAGGATGTGCTTCAGGGCTCTGGCCTTCTCATTCAGCTCCTGGAATTCCACCTCCGGCCTGTCAATCATGTACTCTGTAGCCACAACCACACCCACAAAGCAGAGGAGAATAGAAAATGGGCAAAATGAGTAAGAGGTAGGGACAAAGAGCGAGAGAGTGCAAGAGAGAGAGAGAGAGAGAGAGCGAGAGAGATCCAGCCACATCAAATATGTATCCATGGGTTTATACTTCAACCATTCCGTAACACCAGACACTGCAACTCAACGCAAATACCTGATGGCAACCTCATCCCCATAGACAGACAAGTTAGTTACAACTGGATTATGGCGCGATTGTCACAGCGCCGCAAATCATGCTGAAGATATGCTAAATTTAGCATTCAGAGTAATGCAAGTTTTGCCGTGTGTGTATGAGTGAGAGTATAACTGCAGGCGGGGCTCTGTGTGTGCACATTAATTCATTACAACCATTAATCAGACTATGCAGGAGAGAAAATTAAATTATAACGAGCAAGAGCATCTCACAAGTCATCCCTATTAGTGGAGAAACAGCTCCACCCAGTGGTGGGGATGAGTACTGTTGGGCCCAACGGAGAAGGGGCCAGCAGCACTAAGGGCAAAGACGATAAACAATGATTGATGAAATACTTTACATGAGAAATCTGTCTCCCACACAAAATGTATTACCCGTCCATCCACCAACCCCCCCCCACCCCCCCCCCCACCCCACCCCACCCCCCCTCCACCCCCCCCACACACACACACACACACACACACACACGCACCCACCCACACACACACACACACACACACCTTCTACGTCATCTGCTGCCATGCGCAGGAGCGACTCGGTGAAGTTGACCTCCACGTTTTTCTTCTCCAGTATCTTCATGATGATGTCCTGGGTCAGTCCTGGGTTCTCCTTCTCTGCCTGGTGAACATGCACGCAACCATGACGATTAAAGAACACATCCACCTCCACAATGATTGAACGGTCATGTCATCTGTAGTGAGAGGTCCAGGCTAACTACAGACAGTTTGCCCAGTCTTCCTGAGCTAACTAATGCCGTCTCAGGTTTGATGGACGGTTTAAACAAAGATGTTTAACAGGATTCAGTTCAGGACTCATAGATTAGATGCTTTAATTTAGATGGGTCTATTTGGTCATAATTCTTTGGATGACTCATGACCTGCGACTGCGACTTTTTTTACTCTGGCCAGTACGTTTATCTCAGAATTCATTGCAAACATGCAAATTACACAAACATGGAATTTACTGTGGCAGGATGGAGCAAACAAAGAACATATGGAGGACTTAAAAATAAAGATAAAAAGTAGGCTATAGCTATACAGTGAACCCTCGTTTTTCCACGGGGGTTAAGTTCCAAAAAGAACCTGTGATAAGCGAAATCCGTGAAGTAGAAACCTTTACTTTTTTTCTTTTTTTTTTACAATTATTATACAATTAAATACTCTATTATATATTAAAACCAAAGAACAAACAATTTTACAGGCCCAAGCATTTGTTTAACAAATAAAAGTACTGTATCCTGTATACCACAACTTTGTTGATGCACTGGTTTGTGTTGGAGAGACCGTTTAGCTAATCAGAATGCAGAACACAATGCACGATGCAAATCAGTGAAGTAGCGAAACCGTGAAAAGTGAACCGTGATATAGCGAGGGTTAGTAGAAGGTAGAAAAACCTATATTGGTAAGAATGGATCTATATTACGGGGGGTGGGGGAGTATGTACACAATTGCTCAAAGTGATCAAGTATCGAGTTATCTCCAGAATGACTTGATAGTCTTGAGATTTCACTGTGATCTGCCCAGATTCAAAGCACCCTCTGCCAGGCGCAGCAAAGCAGCCCCATCTGCACACATAGAGCTAATGGGTGTTGGCAAGAATGAGACAAAAAAGATCCAGATATGACTGGTCTATCGCAGGACATTCTCCCCAGAAGGATGGTGGTTTGTCAATATGCATTTTAGCTCATGCCAGTCTGGCTTTTAGATGTTTGTCTTTCATAAGTGGGACCCTTCTGGGTCTTTTTCTATGAAGGCCACGTTTGCCCCCAAAAGTAACGGTGTTATTTATATGTGTGTGTGTGTGTATATACACACACACACATATAAATAACACCGTTACTTATATATATATATATATATATATATATATATATATATATATATATATATATATATATATATATATATATATATATATATATATATATATATATATATATATATATATATATATATATATATATATATATATATATATATAGCAAAAAAAGCTGCAGAAAGAGATTAATTATTTTTCATTCTATTAATATATTTACCGAATGACACATTTGTTGGTTCCCCTGACAAAATATATATTTTTACACTTAATTTAAATAATACATTTTTATATCATGATTTCTATTTTGTAAGGTGAACCAACACATTTGTCATTTGGAGAATATATTTATAGAATGAACAATAAGTAACCTCTTTGTGCAGCTTTTTTGGCTTTATTATATGACATTCCAAAGGCATGCAAGGATACATGATGTACAATAGTAGCGTTTAATGTCACCACTTTTCAGAAGAAATTAGCAATTGTATCTGAGCTGCAAGAGTACCAGCACCTTTGAACATGTCAGTAACAGTATTGGTGTTCACAGGTTTGGGGAATTTACCTTTATGAACGCTGCCCTGAGGGTCTGAGCTGCAGACAGGTTTACTCTCTCCAGCTGTTGAGGCACACACGAAAGTTAACATTTACTTCAAATCACATGAACATTTTATTTGTATAGCCCTTTTTTACAAGTAATGTCACAGAGGGCTTCACATATGCCCCTAGAACTGCCCTTAACCAATCTAAACCTTCAAGGACAAATACTTAAACTCATCGGACCACATGGCCTCACCTGCATGAAAAAAATCACTTACACGTTGTCTTATTATTATGTTGTATGCAAACACAAACAGGGCTTGGAGAGAACGAGAGAGTGTGCGATGTTGACATAAATGTAGCGATACAACTGCAATCCGAGTGCACAAACAGGCTGTGCAGCTCCCTCATTAGTGGGATGAGAATAGAGGCCAGGCCTCCGAAGGGTAGCATCTCACTTTAATCTGCACACTAATCCACTCTTTATAAACCAGTACCGTACTGCAGTACGAGCGCATCTGTGTGTGCAAGGTAGCCGAGTATCGAAACCTGTTCGCTTTTACTGTGTGTGTGTGTGTGTGTGTGTGTGTGTGTGTGTGTGTGTGTGTGTGTGTGTGTGTGTGTGTGTGTGTGTGTGTGTGTGTGTGTGCCTGTCTGAGCCAGGCAGATAGGAATGCCCATTCTGTGTCAGAGCAATTTAACTTGTACATCAAAGTGACCACAGAGAAGCTCATTTGCATGTAGGCACTAGGGCTGTCAACGAATATACTACATTCAAATATATATTCGAATAGTGTTTAAAAAACAAATTTTTAATATGAAAATTCATATTGTAAAAAAAATATATATTGGGGACAAGAATCGCAATCTTAAATTTCTTGCACAAAACTTTTGATCAACACTCAGCATTTGTTTATTGTTGTTGTTCATTTAAACCGCTATGTGCAGAGAGCGCGACAGTGCGGGAGAGAGAAAGAAAAAGTGCGTGTGTGCGAGCCAGCGAGAGGCCAAGGTCTGCGGTCTTGGCCATTAGTTCATCTACTTATTTTTGTGTAGGTAATATGTTGCTAAATTAACTTAAATATATTACCTATACAAGTAGTTATGTCTCGTTGTATTAATTTGTCCTGTTATTGACGTGCCTAATGCGCAACCGGGAAACTCGAAAATATTCAAATATATTCGAAAACGTGAGGAATATTCGAACGTCTATTTTGAGCAGTTTTGACAGCCCTAGTAGGCACTCATGGCAGTGCAGGCAGTTATATTCCCAGTCTCCCTCTCTTTCTCTCCATCCTTCACTCTCTTCTTATGTCCCTTAGTGTGCTCGCTCTCGTCCTTTCCCTCCATGTTTAACCTTGTTTCTATCCCCCTCTTTCCATCCCTCCCCACAGTCTGCTAAGTGTAGTTAGTTCCATGTCATTATCCTGCCAACCTTATTTCCTCTTTAGCTGGGTGTAACCCTGGTGACGAAACTCTGCTGTGAGCAGGCACACACATCCATTCACTATCTTTCACATGCTCACTGAGAAACAACAGATAAGTTCCTCTTACACACTCATTCGTTTTATACACACAGGCACTCATTTATATGTGCACTCTATACTTCCATGTATAAACATATAGAAGTAATGACACATACCACTCCCATCTGCACAACAGGCACACATACAGCACTCCCACCTGCACAACAGGCTCGCTCAGTTCACCAGGGCGCGCTACAAGCTGCGCAAATCACCATAGCGACACCAAACTGGCACAGTTAGGCATTAACACAGCACATGCCTCCTCATATTGGGTAACTTCCTAGTAGTCGTGAACCAGTCATGTAAGGCGCAGCGAAGTGACGAAGGAAAACACTTTGTTTCAGAGACATGGTTTCACACGTCCCTTCACACTCCTTACCTCATTAAAAACAGGGAACATGACGGCGTAGAGCGTCATGGAAACAATCGAGTTAGTCTCGGCTTCATTCTTCATCTCTTCCATGGTCATCCTTGTCGAATGACTGACGAGTGCGAATGTGTGCGTGTGCGCGACAGCGTGCATGCACCTGGCGAAATCCACTAGGGCACACCTCAGCACGTCACACCGACAGAGAGAGGGGATGTAGACAGGCCTGCGGTGGGAAAGGATGACAAATTAGGAGAGGGCAGAAGAAAGGAAAGATGGATGGATAGGGGGAAAAAAACAGGCAAGGTGACAATATGTTGACACACCCGTAGTCACACTTCCTCAAACAATGACTAGGCCCAAGCTACATCATTGTCCTCTGTAAAACAGCTGAAAGGGGGAAATATTTGCCTTACAACACTATGTTACACTGTTATTGTTGTTTTTTGCTGAGCAGCAATTAGATATATATGTTTGTGTGTGTGTGTGTGTGTGTGTGTGTGTGTGTGTGTGTGTGTGTGTGTGTGTGTGTGTGTGTGTGTGTGTGTGTGTGTGTGAGAAACAGACACCTATTGAGGCGTTTAATTACTCAATCCTACAGATTCGAGTCAATGCTACCTGACTAAGTGTTTTCTAAAATTGAACTGCAATGCATAAGCCAGTGGTGTCAAACTTGTGCCATCTAGGGCCAAGAGGGTGCACTACTCCAGCTGATTTCACTCCTCCCAAAGTGTCTTACATTTTTTCTACCTAGTGAGTTTTGCGGATAGTTTTTCCTTGTTTTTCCTGTCTTCCTCGAGGGTTTAGGTTGGTTGAGGGGCAGTTCTATGGGCATATGTGAAGCCCTTTGTGACATTGCTTGTAAAAAAGGCTATACAAATTATAAATACATTTGATAACAAGTTTCTCTACTTAGTGAAATCGGCTGGAGTAGTGCTTGGTTGAAGGGTAAACCTGCACCCTCTTGGCCCTCGATGGCACAAGTTTGACACTAATGACAAACGATCTGCACCGTCGATCCTGACCCACCTTTTTCACAGCATGCTGTGACACACACTAATATTATTAGTTATAATAATTCAAGGTTTACACCCATGTATACTTTCCAGTACGTTTCTAAAAGCCAAATGTTGGGACAAAGATGGCCTGTAGTAATATCGAAGCAGGTTAAACCAAAAACAAATAATGTATCATGAGGAATCAGATACACAGTTCACAACGTGAACGTTGTTGTTGATTGAAGGTAATCTAGAGCCTGTTCACAAACCCTTATTATATGCGTATTTAATCAGCACAATTCACACTTGAAGTAACTTAACCAATTACATTACACGGTGTATTACAAATTGCTATGTATCTGATATTGATGCAAGATGACAAGCAAGAGGCCTAACGGGACTACCAAAATCATGGGACTCCTGAGCTTGTAGAAATCATTCTGGCGTCCACAAACATTCTTGAAGGCCGGTTAGGTAATGACAGAGCCACTTACAAATATTCTTTTCTATGGCTCCTCTGGTTAATGTTCTAGAAAGCTAGATAGCTTACTACTGACTAATTACGTCATCCAAGTAGTGCTACGGTTAGCTGCAAGGTAGAAGTTACCTGGCTTTCAAAAGGTTGGTTAGTTCTGTGTCTGTTGGGTTTTCTACCTGACTAGAGCTACCTGCTAACTTCCTTAGGTAGGCTGGCTAGCTTGGCTAACACCTAACTAGCTATCTTAGCTAGCGTGTTAGCCCTAGCTTCTTTTTTTACCACTAACCGTAGGCTGCTGTTTTTTCGCCCCTGCTAACTAAACATTAGCTAGCATGCTAGTCACATACCTGATTTAGCGGGGGTGTGCGGTAATATATTTAAGTTAATGTATCCATAAAACGGTCGTGTGTTGACGGTATTTGCCTTCCAGTTATATTTTCTTTTTCTCATGCAAAGCCGGAAGTTTCTGAATGATAAAACTAGTAAGCCAAAGAGAGCGAGAGGTGAGAGCTTCGGGACAAACCAATCAGCAACTACCTACCGTTGTAGTTTTTCAAATGGAAACGGCTGGTTGTTGTAGTTCGGGCCATGTAACTGTAGAACTACAAATCCCGAATTGTTTCATTGACATGAGTTGCCGACGTTCTACAAACAACACAGAAATCTAGAAACATCGAAACATCAGTTGTTGCTGTTTTATGGTGGTGTGTTGTTACTGAACCCTACTGTGTGGAATGATGCTTGACGAGTCAAAGTGGACCAATCAGTAAACAGGAAGGGCGGGATCAAATGTGAAAATATTTAGCTCCGCGAGCGACCTGCTGCGGTGGTGAAGAGAACCAGCGAAGCTGCGCACGAGACCGCACAGCATCCCATTCTCACCGATACCGATTTATTAGGTAAGGCATTTTTTTACTATTAAAAAAACGTTCAAATGTAAATACTCGGAGCCATAATATTCTCTCAAGAATGTAGCTCTTTAGAATGTTATCTAAAAACATTTTGTCATAATTTTATTGGAATATTTGGAATGTGATTTATTTTTTCACTTAATCATATATACTATTATATTACGTGCTGGTTCTGACAATACGTTAGATTACAAAATATTGAAGTATATCCATACTGAATTTACAGGGATGATATAAATATAACGAAGCCATAAAATCCTGTCTGTAAGAAGAATTGACAAACCTGTGGTATATGTTGCAGTCCCCCCTGTGTCCTTGCCATATTGTGCTCATGCATTTTCATCCCTCTCGTGAACAATTAATACGAGGGTTGTATTGTTTTTTCACGCGCTTCCACTTGCTATTGGCGCTATAACCGAACATTGGCGTGTGTGGGGCGTGCACTGCACGGAGAGATCGACCACCATAATAAAAAATAACTTCCAGCATTTTCTCCGAATGTTAGAATAACAATTGAACTGGTCGGGACAATCTGCAGTGTGATACAGATCGAATGGAAGAGCTCCCTGCTCAGTGTTATTGTGTAAGTTGTAAAGGCAGTGTAAAAGTAACAACACACTTCACCTACCGCTATATCATGAAATTATTACAAACCCTTTGAATCCTTCACCAAACAGTTCGAATACATATATTCAAAATTATTTTTAATTAATTCAACAGTAGAGTGAAAGTAAAAGAAAATATCTAATCCTATATGGTATATATTCTATTCCTGTCATATTGCTCTCTTCATTGCTGTATGGGTTCACTTGGCTCTAGTGGCTCTGCATACTTTGTACCAGTGTGTGTGATTCACATTGAGTGGTGCATTAATTGCATTGAATTAATTATATAATAATAATATAGCTCAGTAATAGCTTGCACCCTCAGTATTCCAGGGGGAGGGGAGACCATGTACCAAAAACCTTGAAATTCCGACAGAAACTGAGATTGACTGCATGCCAGCTGTGTCATTCTTCACAAATATAAAGTACATGAATCAGTAGCCTACCTAAACCCCACTAACATTCTCTGGATGCCCATGGATGTACATGCAGGGCTAATCTTGAAGTTCCTTCAAGAAAGGACAATACACATATGTAGCCATCCAAGAATGTGTCCGGTCAAAGTTGATGTGTTTATGTTTATCTGTTACGTCCCCAGACTCAGGCTCACACTCTACATTGTGAGGAGGATTATGTGGATATCCGGATACAGGTTTTTACACAGTGGTAGCAGGCACATGCTTAAACACACAGACACACACAGCAGGTTTGTCCTCTGCGCAAGCTACAGTGGCAAATACACATGAGGATTATATTGTTTCCCAGACACTGGGGGATGAGAGATGAACAGGGATTGAGAGAGAGAGAGAGAGAGAGAGAGAGAGAGAGAGAGAGAGAGAGACTCAGATCAAGCAGCGACTTACAAAGATGGAGGAAGGAGAAACAGGCAGCAATTAGAAAGATAGGGGATGTGAAAAAAAAGTTATATCCTACACCTCAACCAATACAATATCATTATCATCACCATGCAAGTCCTTTACCGCAGTCATAGTCCTTTTACTCTCTACGCTCTTTCAACTGCCTTAGTCTCTTTGACAGTTCATTGCTCACTGTCCAGGAGTCTTGTCATCTGTGGTCAGCAGTAAACGCACACACATGGATTGATCTGTTGATTGATTTGCTCCGGTAGTGGGTGGCCCATTGATCAGAGGGGAAGAGGGATGATGACAGTAACTATCCTCCCTTCATTATCACCTACCACTTACCTGTCTTTTTCTTTCTCCTCCTCTATTCTTTCTTTTTCATGTATTACTCTGCCTCCATCTTGCCTTTGCTCTCATTGGTATATTTTCTCATTCTCTATTTGTTTTGGTCTGTTTTCTCCTCCCATTCTGTCTGTTTCTCTCTCACAGACAAACTAAGAGAGCCTTAGATTTAGCCTTGTTATCATCTTGTCTCTACTTCTCCCATGTGTCACCATGTTTCCCGGTCTCTCTTTTATCATTATCTCTTTTCTCGCTCTTCTCCCTCTCTTTTCATCCCTCTCTACTCCCCCTGGGGCTTGTTTGCTGTAACCTTTCCTCTCCTCTTTAGTCTGTTCAGTCTTTAGTACATTTAAAAAAGGCTTCCGTTCTTTTACTTTTCTGTCACTGACCCCAAATAGAATTAGATCCAATTACAGCTCAAATCTCTGAAGTGCGTTCCCTTAGTACAACTTGTGTGTGTGTGTGTGTGTGTGTGTGTGTGTGTGTGTGTGTGTGTGAGAGAGAGAGAGAGTTTGTGTTTGTGAGAAAAGCTTTATGCCATGCTTTGTAGGGGTTCGTTGGATAACCTTGTTCACCTCCTCTCTCTCTCTCTCTCTCTCTCTTTCTGATCTGTTAACAGAGATTAATAAGACGTTGACCTCTTTGGCCCCCAGTGGTGTTTACGGAGCCTCTGGAAACTAGACTTTCTCCCAAAACGCTTCATCACATTGTATATTTTGCCAACTCCTGGCCAACAACAGTAGAAATTTTCCATTAGAATCAGAATGGGGGTTTTATTCACTATGCAAGGTTAACAAACATATAATTCACTTTGGCAGGAATAAGCAAACATAGAACATACTAATAAAATAAAAATACAAATGTATACAATGTAAAATACACTACAGATATGATACATATAAACAAATAATACAAATGATACAAATAATACAAATGATGCAATAGTACAAATGATACAGGTTACATGGAAGTACAAATAACATAGGTACAGACTGGAATGGGTGACGTGAAAGTATAGTACGTGATAGTAGATAGTACGTGAAATAGAATTTGTTCATGCTTTTTTTCTTCTATTGTTGTGTGTGATTCAATTAGTTTAGAGTAGAAGTAGTAGTAGTAGTGGTAGAGAGTTGCTTGATTGGCTGGTCTGACACCAACTGAGTCCGATTTCCAGGTATGACATGATTCGGAGAGAAACAGGAGGGAAAAGCAGATGAAAGACGTGTTCTGTTCGGTGTCTACCTGTGAAGCAGTTGTCAGGTTCTCTCGCTGAAGCAGGCAGGTGATGGTGGTACATACTGCAGGGAGGGAGAGAAAGGATGTTTGTTCGCTCTGTCGACTCCCATGAGACATTCTGTCCTCATGTTAGATTAGTGTAAACCTGTAAGGTCCACTTGTGCAAGGGGTTATTGGGCCATTGACTCAAACAGACTCGATAAAGGAGACTAGTATCTGTACCTTGGTTACAAGACCGGCTCTGAGGAAAGAGGGAGGAAGCGAGGTAGCGTAAAAGAGAGAGCGATGCGTAGAGAGAGGAGTTCTGATGTGCCATTGTTTCAAAGACGTCTGTATCTGTTTGGGATGTTATTTTGTTTGAGTGAACGAGGTGTGCTTGTGTGTGAGAGAGACAGAAAGAGGGTGTGTGAGAGAAAAAGAGAGAAAGAGAGCAATTATTGTTCACTTGAGATTAAACATCTGCAAATTGAATACAATATAAACAGAGTGTGAAATGGATGTGTCAAATGGTGAAGTGGGTTCCTAAGGGTAGAACTTGATTACAATGATGAACTGACATAGTTATCATAGTTTGTAGCTCCACATGCACATACACACATGCACGTACACACTCTCCATATACAAAAACATTCAAGACAACACAAAGACAAGACATTCAAGACAACACAAAGGACTGCATGTTTGAATGCATGTGTGTGTTTGTATATGTGTGTGATAGATGGGAGAGAAGGATTATGTGTGGTCTACTTCAGTACATACATTGAGCTGTTGGACCTTTTTATCTTTCTTTCTCTTCTCTTTCTTTCCTGTAATCCAAGCCTGATAGTTTTGATGGTGAGAGGCTGCAGGTATTCAATAAACAAATATTAGATTTTCAGATATTACACTCTAAAGAGAGTTGATATAAGACTTTGCTGAGCAAAATGGTGAAATTCAAAGCTCCACTTCAGGCTGACTTCAGACACGCACACAGTCACACATACATAAACTCAGAATGATGAAGTTGGACACTTTGACCCGCTTCCCAGAGGAATCTGACACAAATGGTTTCTGAATCTGAGATTCTAGCATGTGTGTGTGTGTATGCACTGAATGTTTCACGCTTATGTGTATGTGGGATTCATGTAGCGTAGTTGATTAGGGATTTGGACTATTAATCAGAAGGTACCCGGTTCGAACCCCGAAGAAAAAAACATATAAGTCGCATTGGCGTATAAATAGCATTTTGGGGGAGATTTATTTGATAAAATCCAACACCAAAAACAGACATGTCATCTTGAAAGGCAATTAAAAATAAAATAGAGAACAACAGGCTGAATAAGTGTACGGTATACTAACGTTACATGACACAACATAAACAACGAACTGAGAACGTGCCTGGTATATTAACGTGACATATTAAGAGTTATTCAGATAAGTATAGCATAAAGAACATGCTAACAAGTTTACCGAACCATCAGTTTCACTAACGCGGTTTAGTGTGAACATAACGTGAAATGATATAAGAATGTGTTAATAATTTCACACATAAGTCGCTCCAGGAAATAAGTCGCACCCCCGGCCAAACTATGAAAAAAACTGTGATTTATAATCCGAAAAATATGGTACAACCCCAGCAGAAAGGCTATCAGAAAACAAGAACAAGCAGTGTTTTTATTTTTTGTTATTGTCTTGGCCTAGTGGCACGCACTCTTGCTGCTTCTTTCAGATGAGAGAATCTTTCACCAGATTTGAGGTGATGAGCCTCGGCTGGGATTTCTGAAGAGTTCTTCCTGAAGATGATGAGTGTGTAAAAACTGAAGTTTGTAGTCCTCTGCAGCCTTAGAGTAGTTGTTGGGAGAGATGAGAAAGAGAAAAAGTGGTCGGCAGACTAGTGCATGTGTTACGGGGTCGATAGGACTGCATTACGGAGGTGACAGAACCGGAGCAGGCGATAAGAGTGGAGGGAAGTGTGTGTATGTTTGTGTGTGCCTCAGTAGGAGAGCAAATATAATGGTACTGGTAGAATGGGGTGAAGAACCACTGGGTCTATCGCCATGGGAACCTGTGATGGGAACATCTATCTGTGTGTGTTTACAGACCTCTGTAGAAGTTCACAAGCGTGCATATGGACCAGAGTATGTGTGAGTAAGTGTGTGTATGTGTGTGTGTGCATGCCAGTGTGAGTTCATGCAGACACACTAACCACAAACTTGTTAGAATGTCTAAATGTATTGACCTCCTAAGTATGCATAATAAGGTGTTGGGTTTAAATGGCATTGAGGACTTAACTCTGTGCCGGGCTTAGAATGGCGTCACGTTTTGATTGTCTAAATGTCAACTAGTGTATTTCACCAGCGTCGTCGGATTAAAAGGGCGGTTTAGAAACGTTGGTTTTAAAGGCCTCTGGGTTTAATTGCATTGATTCAAAGTTGTCAGGCTTAAAAAGGTAACGACTTTAAACCAGGTGGGCTGCTGAGGATGTGGCGTTTCGGTTTTCATTTTGAACACGCGGCGGGGGTGTAAATGGGTGTAGGCTTTCACCTGGGCAACACTCGCAAAAGTGGTCTGACGTTCTACATGTACTCAAAAACAGGAACTGGGGGATGACGCACTGTTCCTCCCACTAAAGGTCACACTGGTGTCACTGTTACATCACACCCCGCCACACACACACACACCCGGCCATGAGAGAACACCCAAGTGGAAGAAGGTGAGGGGAGTGGATTCAGGGTTCAGATGGTTGAGTGATCAGAGAGTTGGGTTGGTTATCAGAAGACTGACAATAGACTTGCACAGACATAAATGTGTTGCTTTATAGTATGGATGCTGCATCTGATTGTTGCCTACTAATTTGCCCAGACTTGTTGAAATCAGTGGTTGGAGTTGGGTTAATACTCCTTGACAAGTTCTCTTGCTACTTTCTGATAACATTTCTGGCCACATTTATAAGCAAAACTTGCTGGATACATTCTGTCTGTTCGTTTAACTGTACTGTACAGGATATGTTGTACACTGAAGTTTGTATTCCTCTGCAGCCTTAATAGAGTAGTTGTTGGGAGAGATGAGAAAGAGAAAAAGTGGGAGCTTTCCTGTATCTTTATATACAAAACCAACCATATAACTGAGTCGGCAGACTAGTGCATGTGTTACCGGGGCGATAGGACTGCATTACGGAGGTGACAGAACCGGAGCAGGCGATGAGAGTGGAGGGAAGTGTGTGTATGTTTGTGTGTGCCTCACTAGGAGAGGAAATATAATGGTACTGGTAGAATGGGGTGAAGAACCACTGGGTCTATCGCCATGGGAACCGGGGATGGGAACATCTAATCTAAAGTTACTGATCATTTAATAATCGTTGACAAAGTGCTGAAATGTTTTTGACTTGCTTGAATTGCTAAATGGGAATCTTATTGCGTAGTTGGTCAGGGTGTCGGGCTTGCGTTGGGTCAGTTGCTCAGTTGCTTTCCTTCTCTGGTGTTATTCTAACTGGCAACTAAAGAATAGCAAAGACCTTCATCTTACAACATAATAACATCATTTGCATAGGCTAGGTGACACAAAGTTGGCCACAGCTAAAAGATGCAAAACAATAATAACATGTTGGATGAGAGTTCAACCATGGCTTGTTTGTTTAAGGCTGGGTAGCAATTGAAAACAAGCACTAAACAAATGATTTGACTGTGCAATTGCACAGAGAATAAGCTCCATAACACCCCTACACACACACAAACACACACACAAACGCACACACACAGTGGCGGCCCTAGCTTATGGGGCTTCCTGGCATTTCGCAGTGCCTGTTTTACAGTAATCATTTTTATTGAGTTGTTTTCAAACAAAACATGTAAATAAATGTAGCATTTAAAACAATATAATTATAAACAAAAACAAGACTCATAAATATCCAAAAGAAATGTCAAAGATAAAAGCTATAAACCTTGGGGTGCACGGTGGCAGTGCGGTTAACGCTCTCGCCAAACAAACAAGGAGATCATGGGTTTGAATCTTGGGCCTGACAGTGATCTCTCTGGGTGGAATCTGCATGTCATTCTCTCCGGGCACTCTGGCTTCCTCCCACTATCCAAAGACATGCATGTGGTAGGTTAATTGGACACTAACTGTTGTCTGTAACTGTTTATGTGATAGCTCTATGACTAGCTCCCGTGACCCTTAACGGGAATAAGCGGTAGATAATAAATGAAAAACTATGAACAAAATTGCGTAAATCCTTTACGTTGGTGTAGACCAGAGTGTAGGACGTTGGTTCGTCCAGAAGTGTTCCATAGTAGAAAACATTTCAGAAATTGTCATCGGTTTGATTTTGAAAAAACTGTCCAGATGACTACTTTTGAATTTTTTCTACAAATCCTTTATCACACAAAGACTTAATACACCCGATTAACACACGTTTAACAAACTAGAACCTGTGCCGCCCATGGTGCACATGCTCTGCCCCTGCACCCACACACTCACAAGCACTGGAGGGAGATTCTAGTCGCATGTGTGACATCAACACACAACAACAACATGTAGGGGTGTGAGCCTATTCATTGTTTTAGCAGCACAACACAGGGGCAGGGGAATCCCTTCTTTCTCTCTCTCTTTTCTCTCATCCTCTGTCTCGCTTTCTCATTCTCGTTCCCTCGATCACTTGGAATGCAGGGACACATGCGCACACACTCTTTTTCTTTGTTTTGTGCAGAAAACAATGTTGCCTGGCAACGGCCGAGGCACAGGGATGGAACTGCATATTGGGTGTGGGTATGTGTGTGTGTGCACATGTACACTATATTACCAAAATTATTTGGTCACCCCTCCAAAGGATCAGATGGATGGGTGACCAAATACTTTTGGTAATATCGTATGTATGTGGGTGTGTGTATACAGTAGATCGTACTGTACAAGCTCTTTAGAGGGGAAGTGAAAAGACGGGTCATTATGCATCAGATATGGGTCGGCAGGAAAGGGGGGAGTGAGTGGTGAAGGAAGGGAGATGAAGATGAAGATGAAGGAGGCATCGATGGAGAGAAGCAGAGAAGGGGGTTTGCGGGATCACTACTCAATCATTTACATGTATGGGACATCATTTTCTTCACACACAGATAAAAAAGATGATTTTAACCAAAATAAGAAGGATGAGAATTGTGAAGACAAACTAGGAAAAATGCTAAAATTTTGTTTAACTGCACCAATACAGTCATTCTTCCCACTAATGGGCACAGAGCTGTAGTAACAGCCCTGAGACTAACCTAACCTCTTCTTTTACTGGAAAACTTGCTGGATACATTCTGTCTGTTCGTTTAACTGTGCTGTACAGGATATGTTGTACAATACCAATAATTTTGGGGGGTTCATCCTTTCTCTCATTCGCTCTAATATTCTTTCGCTCTCTCAACCATATGTCATTCAAACACCAACATGTATTAACGGTGGAACAAGCCTGACAGATGTTCCTCCCTCCCTCCCTCCCGCCAGATTCCATTTATACTGCCATGTTGATCTTCCTGCCCCTCCTCCTCCTGTTGCCGGGCACCGGTTGCCAGGCAGGGGACATTCCGGAGGATGCCACGGCAGAGTTCGCAGTTAGGTTGTACCACCAGCTGCAGGCAATGAGCGGGGAGGACAACATCATCTTCTCACCCCTGAGCGTGGCTGTGGCCCTGGGCATGGTGGAGCTAGGAGCTCGGGGATCCTCTCTCAGGGAGATACGCCAAGCCGTGGGCTTCAGTCACCTACCTACTGGTGAGGCTGTCTGGACCTACACACACATCCACACTGACAATTTGAAGCACCGCACACAAATATGCACACACAATATAGGCTCAAAAATGTCACATATGACATCTTTCTGACGGCAAACAGTATAGTCGCGCCTCAGCTCTTTCTCTCTTCCTCTCTCTCTGTCTTACTCCTTGTCTCTATACTTTCTGTCTCTTTCACATTCTCTCTCTCTCCCCCTACTCAGATGAGGAGTTTTCCATGCTCCAGAACCTGACAAGTGCTCTGTCTGACGACGACAGCAACTACGTGATCCGATTGGCCAACAGCCTCTTCCTGCAGGAGGGCGTGACTTTCAATCCTGACTTCTTGCGTCTCATGAAGAAGTATTTCCGGGCCGAGGTGGAGACAGTGGACTTCAGCGAATCGGCAGCCGTTGCCGAGCAGATAAACACCTGGGTGGAAAATCACACAGAGAGTGAGTTAATGTGCATGCACAGGTTTGTATGTGTGAATATCTGCTTGTGTGTGTGAGAGTGTGTGTTGAATATCCATGTCTCGCTGGTCCTCAGGTAAGATCCGAGATCTTCTCTCAGCGGATGACTTCAGCAGTGCAACCCGCCTGACCCTGGTCAATGCTGTGTACTTTCGGGGTAGCTGGAAGAACCAGTTCAGACCGGAAAACACCAGAACCTTCTCCTTTAGCAAAGATGATGGCAGCGAGGTCCAGACTCTCATGATGTATCAGCAGGGAGACTTCTACTATGGTAGGGTGTGTGTTTGTATGTGTGGAGGGGGAAAACACACATGTACAGATTATTTGAACTATAGATTTTGCACAGTGCCTGAGATGATGCAAAACAATTATTTCTGGAATTATATATTTTGTTTGTGTTACGCAATGCTGTAAAAAATGCTGTCTTGTTTTTTCCGTATCATATTCTCATGAATAAGACACAACAACTGACCTTGAATAGTAAAAATGTGCGAACATTCTTCTAAATCTGGAATCTGGCGGAGTCATGTGGCGCAGTTGGTTAGAGTGTCATGTTATTAATCAGAAGGTCCCTGGTTCGAACACTGGCTGTATCAACATGATGTTGTGTCCTTGGGCAAGTCCTACTTGCCTCAGGGGGAACAATCCCCCGCTGTAAATCGGTCTGAATGAGAGCATCTGCTAAATGACTAAATGTAAATCTGGGCATGCTATCCTCATGCAGCAGAGCAACAGAGGCCTGCACACAGAACTGTTCTCAAAACACTGACATACTGATGCCACACGCATGCTCACACACCCACACAAGCATAGGCATTTGAGTTTTTTACCAATTGTTGTGTTGTTTTTACTGTGTATAGTGTGTGTCTATTTATTGCGTTTTTAATATTGCTATGTACTGCACTTTGGTCAACCGTGTTGTTTTAAAGTGAAATAGAAATAAAGTTGGATTGGATTGGATAGGCGCACACACATACGTAGATTTTTTTTCCCCATTCGCCAACCCTGCAGTATGAGAACAGACCTGGTTTCATTGCTCAGTCATTTGAAGGCGTCTGCATTTTTCCTCTGCGCTTAGCTCTTACTAATTCATGGACCATGTGCGTGTTTGTGTCAGGTGAGTTCAGCGACGGCTCGTCAGAGGCCGGTGGCGTATACCAGGTTCTGGAGATGCCCTATGAGGGGGAGGACATGAGTATGCTGCTGGTGCTGCCCAGACAGGAGGTGCCTCTGGCTGCCCTGGAGCCCATCATCAAGGCCCCCCTGCTGGAGGAGTGGGCCAACAATGTCAAGAGGCAGAAGGTGGAGGTCTACCTGCCCAGGTCAGGCTCAACACTCACGGACAGACACGGTGCTCATACACATAGAACATACTCACTCAATGTACAAAGCACATGCATGCAGACACTTACACACGCACATACACGATACAAACACATACACACACACGAGCGCGCCTATGCAGATTGCATGTCAAAACATATGCAAAGATACACACATCCACAATGCCAACAGTATAAACAAACTACATCATACTACAGTATACCTGAAGGCTTACATCCAAACAGGCTAACACAAGTGTGTGTATCTGTGTGTGTATCTGTTTGTGTGTCTCCAAGGTTCAAGGTGGAGCAAAAAGTGGACCTGAGAGAGAGCCTGCAGGAGCTTGGCATCAAGAACATCTTCACTAAGGATGCTGATCTCTCCGCTATGACTGGTGAGATAGCCGATACGAGCCATCCAATGTCTGTTTTGCAGGCAAAGTCACCATCTTTTTTGCCTGAAATTGAACCGTGTCACATTTAAACTTCTAAAAAATAAAATGAGATTTTTTTAAACGTGTCCAGCAAACCACTGAAAACCAGCACGTGGTTTGCCTCAATCAGCGCCTGTTTTTCCAAAATGAATGTATCGCTTGCCTGAATCTCCAATGGGAAATTATGACAACAACATAACTTGTTAAGTAAAGTAGCTCTAGGATGCTCGTGTTAATGCTAGCTACAATGTTGGTTAGCTACTGTGGCTATTAGTATGAAGTTGGTGGTTACAATTGCAATACTGTATGATAGAAACACATCTGCCATATCTGTATCTGTTTGTTTCATTTGACGTATGCTCAAGCTATGTGAGGTTTGTATGCAGTTTTCGAAGCGTATTTAGTTGGTTACAGACATTTTTTTTCCCAGGGGTGCAGAGACAGTCATAAAAGCTGTAATATCAGGCTGGCTGGTTGGCTTGGAGAACATATCTTGCACTGCTATTGTGTTTGTTCAATATTGTGCACAATGTAGTGTCAATGCATTCTAAATGTACAATAGGAGGCAATCCGCAAAGTCACTTGGTGGCAATAGACAAGTGAAACTGTTCCACCAGTTTAATGTTAAAATACAACTGAATATGAGCTCCATAAATGTTGTCCCATAGCTGTCCAAAGCTAACACACTGCCCTTTCTAGTCATTAAATATTAAACAGTTGTTGAGGATAGAGAGGCTGACTGGTAACCTTATACTCTTGAGTTCAAATCTCCATTCAGCCCGTTTTTGTTGGCCAAACATGAATTAATTCAGCTCTCTTGTTGTCCAACTATTGATTGTCTACATAATATAATATTGTATAACACACGTATTACTGTATAGTAAATTGTCATTTTGCGGAGGAACTTGCATTGCTACTTGCAAGTACATTTATATAAAATGGCAGCACGAGTGGTTTGGGGGTAGGATTCTTGTCTACCATATGTGGGGCTGGGGCTTGATTCCAGGCCAATGCATTGAACATGAGTGCGCCTGTAATTTCCCTACTGGGGGACTAATAAGGGATCATCTATATTTAGTCGTCACAATTGTTCTTATAATTTTTGCATTGGAGATACCAGCAAGCAAGACTTGCTTTTGGAAAACCAGAAGCTGATTGAGCCAAACCACTAATTTGCTGAAACACATCTCCTAAATTGAGACAACATACATATTTTATGTGTGGTTGAGACAGGGTCGAGTCAAACAAGGAGCAAAGGATGCCGTCTTTGCATGCAGGAACCTTCTTCACAGGGATCTTCTCATAGACAGGCATCAGCACAGCAGTCTGAGTGTTTGTTTCCTTGGCTTGGGACCATTATGGACAGTTTCATAATTATTTATACAGCCTGAACACTGCATTTAAAACGACTAGTTCTAATCAGAAGTACATGGTTCGAACTCCGGCTGTGTCAACATGATATTGTGTCCTTGGGCGAGGCACTTCACCCTACTTGCCTCAGGGGGAATGTCCCTGTACTTGCTGTAAGACACTCTGGATAAGTGTCTGCTAAATGTAAAGTGTAGGCATCACACCCACACACACACATCACGATCACGACTGGATAACGTCTGTAAGCCAGCTCTGCTACCCTGGCAGTCTCAAGTAACCAAGGTAACTCTAGTGGTGCACTGAGGTCAGACTACCTGAACGCCAGCCATCATGCGGTAAAAATAGAGAGGAGGAAGGGGGGGAGGGAGGAAGAGAGAGGAGTGCAAAAGAAAGCGATGGGAGGAAATTAAGTAGAGATGGAGGGAATCTCGACCTAGGAATGTTTCCTTTGTCTTTATAGAACAGTAAAGTCTGCAGATAACTATAGAGTCATCTTCAGACTTTGCCTTGCTTTTACACATAACCGTTTTCCCACCTCAGAACCTGTTACCTTGTTTGTACGTTGGTTAACAAATGCATTTGTAATGCACATGCTATTGCTCAACAGGATTGAATTAATAACTCAATGTGTGTATGAGGGCATATGCTTTGTGTGGTGTGCTTCAGATGGGAAGGACTTGTTCATTGGGAAGGCGGTGCAGAAAGCATACCTTGAGGTGACAGAGGAGGGGGCAGAGGGGGCAGCAGGATCAGGTGACGTAACTGCGATGCCATGATGATGTCATCCTCTTTAACTGGCCTTTTTATTTTCTGTAACATTATAAATGACTTTCTATCCAGGTCTGTCTTATCTCCACCATCGTTTGTGCTTTTTCTAAACTTGTCTCCTTTTCTCTGTACATTATGTTCCTCTCTCATTTTGTGTTGTGTCCCATGCTAATATGATTTTCATTTTTTGTTTCTTAAACCGAGATAGAACCTGTTCGGTCTGAATCTGTTTGGTCAGAGGTTCATTTGACTGCTTCCAACTAAATCTCCCTTTACCTCACCTCATCCTCCTTTCTTTCTCTCTTCTGTAGGAATGATAGCTCTCACCAGGACTCTGGTGCTGTACCCTCAGGTCATGGCTGATCATCCATTCTTCTTTGTCATCAGAAACCGGAGAACAGGTGTGTGTGGGAAAGTGTGCGCGCTCTTTAGAACTGTCATATTCCCAGACCTAACCCATCTTTATACTTCCTCCTGTCCACTTTTTTTTTTATTCCTTTAGGGTCCATCCTCTTCATGGGCAGAGTCATGACCCCTGAGGTCATCGACCCTAGCGACCACGACTTTGAGACCATGTAAACGAAGCAAACAACTTCAAATCAGAATTGGTAGTGCTGCGATTCTGCTATGAGCTCACACACTCAGAGCCAATGGAACTCCAGCACTCCAACATCATAAACACAATTTCTGCACCCCTCATTGTCACCTGTGTTTTATACTCCTTGTGGGAATATACAGTATATATATATAATGCAAATGTTATATGATACAGGATATACATACATGGAAATATATTACATGCAACCGGTGTGTTTTGATATGGTAAGCTTTGAGGCATTTTGAGATGTTTGAGAGACAGAGAAAGGTGTAAATATTTAGTGAAGTAGATGTTTCTACTATACACCGTATATTAGGTAAAAAGACAGAAGACATTATGTCCAACAAGCCTCTTTCTTTTATTTGACGTGCTTCACACATTGAACATTCACCTCTTGCTGTATATTTGATGTTGTGTTATAAATAGAGTAGACATTTATGACAAAATAGTGTCATAATGACATCATGTTTCTCAACCACAATGGATCTTAGTGAATCAATATTTTATTTCCTAGTTTTATTTGTGTGTTTTTTACACTATGGGTACATGGTAAAAATATTTATGAAGTAATATATTGCCTTATATGAGTTGTTGATTTAGCCAAGCCTTCAAAAGGGTAAACTAAGTGGAATGTGCCACACAGGTTGTTATAGACAGGGTGTGCAATTGCGTTGGAAACATTTTTTGATTACAGGGAGAAAAAGGTTAATACCAGCTGTATGCACTCCTTTCCTTAATAAACATGAATGTGTTACAATTACAAAATGCTGTCCATTTCCTGTAAGAATATCCTGCAGTAGGCCTACTGCAATTGTAGTTGCAGTTGAATAATCTCATGTAATTTAGGGTGAAGAGATGTTGAGTGGTAAGAAAATGTGACGAAGTGCACAGTCAAACAGCAGCTGCCCGCCATGACAGCCTTGCCAGCAAGTGACTGGACTTCAGGAAAGGGTCATCCACTGGCAGGCACACACACTAGGATCATGTTGTGGGAAGCCGGCAAGGGCAAGACATTCTGGAGGAAGACATTCTGGATGTGAATTAATTATTGAGAGAATATGTTCACTAGTCTATGACAACACTTTTGACAGCCAGCCACTTGTCTACATTCATTTTTTTCAGTGAAATTTAAGTAGCTTAATTTACTCAGCAATATCCACACCGCTGTTCGATGGGTAAAACTCAGACACTGAATAAGTCTTCTGCTGGACATGTTTGGGTATGTTGGTCAATGGAGTGGATGCCTTTTCATCTTGAATCTATGGAACACTATTTTAGTGCTGCGATTATGACACGCGCTTTTCTGTCTCATAGACAGACAACTACTGTATTTCCCAAGAGGGACGACATCACCCAACCATGGAGATGGGTAGATGAAACTAGACTGTGTACCAGCCCAGTCTCAGGAGGATGGCTTCCCCCCCAAGGGTCTGGATCCTCTCAAGGTTTCTTCCTCCAAGGGAGTTTTTCCTTGCCACAGTTGCCTTGGGGGTTGGCGTTATACAATAAATAGTTTCAACCTCATTGGTCACATGTGGTAAGAGTTGCTTAGTACTGTTTACAGTAAGTTATAATTATAAGTAATGTTTTGGGTGAGTAGAAATGTTGAGTGAAAGTTGACTTGAAGGGGTTGTCAATATTGAGGGGTCAATAATCAGAAACATCCTGTCAAACTCATATTACTCACGTAAGTTTCACACAGACTGGCTGACCTAAAGGTTATTTGTACATTGTACAGTCATAAAACACCTTTGCACACAGTAAAATTTGATTTGTTGTGTTGTGCCAAATTTATATTTGACCAAAATAATGCAACCAATGTTCATAAACGTGAACCCTAACTGTTCCTGTATGTGTCAGTTAGACTGAATGTATGACTGTGCTGTATGTATGGCAGACACTGATGACAGAATATTACGCAGTCAATTGTAGTCTTTTAATTTTTTTGCAACACGGATCACCAAGAACAGTAATCTAAAGAATGACGATATATAGTCGATCGTGTCATTCTGCCGATATAACCTTTGGTACAAGATAAAAGATGTTCGTTTGATTTTATCGCTGTTTTAGCAACAGACAATAGATGTTATTGTGTAAAGCACTTCTGGACGTTCAATTTACTCATGTCAGAAGTTAAATATGTTTACTAGACACCTGACCCTACCTCCGCCCCTCGGCTTGAGGCAACGGCCCCGGTGGATTTAGGTGGTATTGCAGTGGGAAGCAGTCTGCTCGTCCAGTCGTTTTTATTCTATTAACTCCAGTCAACATATGCAAAACTGTTTCCCCCAATAATTGTTCTTCGATTTTCGAACCTGGCTCACACTACTAGCTTTTTCATACAATATTTGTTCAGATTTTTGCTGAGCATGACCCCATAGTTAAACCAAGATTAACGATAATTTATAATTGGGTATCCACAGTCAGCACAAAACGTGATGTAAAACTATAATAAGTGCTGTAATTATTGTCTTATATTAATATACCTGTACATAGGCATTTGTATAATTGTTTGTTTTCCATGTGATGTGTGATATATGAATTACCTTTAACACCCACACACACACACACACACACACACACACACACACACACACACACACACACACACACACACACACACACACACACACACACACACACACACACACACACACACACACACACACACACACACACACACACACACACACACAAGCCTACTCGGTGACACATTGCTATACACGTTGCTCAGCAACGAGCCCATGTCCCCAGTGACCTACATCTATAGTTCCACCTTTCCAGAACTGACACACGAGCGAAACTGCCTCAGAACTAGCCGATCAAAGCTTGTTGTAGCCTTGTCGTCGGATTTAGTCGTGCCTATGGGGAATCCAGGGATTGCAAAACGACCTCGTCCTGCACGTTATGTCTTAAAGGCCAAGGATAGTTCCCATATCGGGACATGTCAGAAAGGTAAGCAAAGACATTAGGACATTCTGCTGTATTGTGTGTTCACTTGGGTTTGTTAATTTGCCAGCATTTCCTTGCTGTTTTATAAATCGCGAACAGGACATGTATCTAAAGTTATTCGTATTTTAGTACTGTAATAGAAAACCTTTTCCGTAATAAATAAATGATCCAAACAAATAAACAAAGACGAAAAACAAGACTATTAATTAAATGAGTAGGCATTATATCTGTCCAAACTCTCCTCATTGCACCTATTACAAACTGATTGCCCACTCAGGTGTCTGCTGTTATGGCAACAGCATTAATCCAGTGCGCAAATTCACTGTAAACCAAACCGGACAACAGCAGGAATGAATTTCAGCGAGGCGGATGTACTAGAGGGGGTCTGTTACAACATACTGAATATCCTGTTAAAAGCATTGGATCACTCTATAAGCCATCTAAATTCCACTCATCACGCATCAAGATAATCTCCCCACGTGAGCAGAAAACAAATTCCTGAAATTAAGTCATGCATTTGCAGTTTGTTACTTTAGTAATTGTGCTTTCCTTCCCCGTTTGTACTGTTTGCAATGTAGCAGAGGAGTAAGTCCTACTACAAAAATTAGCACCTGGTTAATTCATCTCCTTTCCACCTTCCCCTGCATCTTTCTTTTTGAATCCTTGTGTCCAATTCCAGCCCACATCAGGACCCTCACTGTCTCATCTTGTCTCTCACTTGTTGCTGTATTTGGTCCTCATCTCCTGTCATCACCTCCTCTCATCCTTCCTCCCTCATTCAGTTCCTCAGGAGTGAATACAAGCAGCGGAAGCTTCCCTAAGTCTCAGTCCTCCCAGTTATCCGAGTTCAGTGTCACACAGACGCCTCTCTCCGTGGACCAGAGTCCCGACTCAGGAATCGTAACAACCCCTGTGAGTACCTAAAATTGCCCTTCCAACGCATGTTAAATGGGATCCTTCTGACCTTCAGTCAGCCTCCGGTACTCACACCATGTTGACCCCTTCATGAATTAACTCATTGTCCCCAACATTCTTAAGACATCCCCTCTATTCCAACCTCCACTTTTTCTACCCTCTTCCAAGGTTTTATGTTCCCCCCATACTTTTCAGCCCCTTTCCACCTTCCAGAAGTCCTCCAACATCTCACGTCTCTCCTCAACTGCCCTTTGTGAGCATGTGCAATAGTACCCAGCACTGATGTCAGTCAACACTTGAGGCCACCACTGGTAGTGTCCAGGGTCATTTATGGGTGCTCACCCATGGACAGGGTGACAGGGTGACAGAGGGACAGGCTAGGATTACAGTAACACAGGGTCAGAAGCAGAAGGGGATTGGGGTGATGGAAGAAGAGAGTGCAAGACAAAGGTCAGATGGTAGAAAGAGAGGGATGAGGAGGAGCTAAAAATAACTAAATGAGGGTGAAGAAGTAGATAAAGGTGGCTAAAGGACAATGAGTGACTGAAATCACTGAATCCCTGCACTAAACTTATACACATTCTTCTCCTCCACCTTCTCTCTCATGCATCATCTGTTCTTCCATTCACAAATCCTTGTCTCCTCCTTTATTTTCTGCTCTTTTCCAGCTTCCATCCAGTAGGTTCAGGTATGTGTCTTGGCACCGCCTCCAAGAGAGTGATGTCACTGGGGACCAGCTCACCAGTCCCAGGGTCAGAGAAGGTCAGTTAGGATGTGACTTTTAACCTTCTGCATCAGTGCAGACAAGTGCATCAGTATTTCAACAACAACCATACTGTGTATATACACTCTAAATACATTCAACACAGCTGCACAGTTTATGGAAGCAAGTGGGTGATGTCATCAAGCAGGGCCTTCAGAGGAGGAGCTGTTCCTTAGAGAGGGTTTTGACAACGTTCCATTGGAGAGGGGGAGACACAGAAGAAGAGAGGAAGGGCAGAGGTGGGCGGAGAGACTACAGGAGAACTGGGAGAACTGCTTAGTAAGACGGCCCATTTTCATCAAGTTCTCTTTTCTTTGCCTCCCTTGTGCAAATGCGAAATGTACGCCTGTTATTACATACGGTGTGTTTAATGACTCATGTCTGGGCAAGCATGTCATGGAACTGTGTGCGTGTGTGAACGGGCTGTGTAAATAAGATATGAAAAAAAAAATATACATAATAATCCCACAATGTCCATGCCTCTCCCAGGACCTTAACCTATCCTACCAGGACTTGGGGGACCCCTACCAGCAGGAGAACTTCTTCAGGATTCTCCGCCGGCTAATCCGTGTGGAGGAACTACAACTGGTCAACAATTCCATCACTGACCTGAGTGCTGTACGACTGCCAAGGTATTACATAAATAAATAATACATTAAAACGGAGAAATTCAGTTCCACGTTGCCAGGAACTCTGGATACACCCTCCAACATGCAGAGTCATGTGGTGCAGTCAGTTAAGCGTCAGATCAGAAGTTCCCTGGTTTGAACCCCAGCTATGTCAACATTATGTTGTGTTCTCGGGCAAGGCACTTCTTGACTTACTTGCTGTCAATCTCTTTGGATAAGAGTGTCTACTAAATGTAAACATCCCACACTCTAGGAATGAAGTGCCGAAGCTTTCTTCAAAACAACATTTTGCATTCTTTAAAGGGCAAACCTAACCACATTTCCCCTCTGGCATTTGTGTGGTACCTTGAGCCAGATGCAGAAGGCTGAACCTACACAGGAACCATCTGACAAGCGTGCGGCAGCTGCCAAAGCTTCCAGCTATAGAACACATGTGTCTGTCTGAGAATGCCATTGCCACACTGGGAGGACTGGGGGCATTGAGGGCCACGCCACTTAGGTCCCTCACCCTCACACGCAACCCAGTCACCTTCGCACCAGACTACCGCATACGGTGAGAGAACAACTCCATAGAGAACAGCGGAGACACACACACGCTCACACACGCACGTACACGCACGAACATGCACACACACACACACGGGGGGAATATAGGGGTCAATAAGAGGGCCAAATGAAGGACAATGCTGGATGGAGGTCCAGGCTAAACCTCCATGTGTTCCTCCTCTTCCTCCTCAGTGTTTTTTCCTCCTTGCCAAGACTCCAAGTTCTAGATGGAATCCCAAAGCTGCCAGAGGACTCCATGACACCCAGGCTCCAACTTCCAGAAAACACCAAGATGTGTAACATTTTGTAAAAGGCCCATCAGAAGCTGTGCTGAACACAAAGGTTACTGTTTACTTACAAAGTTAGGGCAGACAATATTTTAGTTAAACATTTACAGTAAACTACCTAATGGAAAATAATTTCCACTGTGTCTTGTGTTTAATTGGTTTGTCAAACTGTTTCATGATATTTGTTGTGTTTGAGAGAAATATCTTCAGACATTAGTTACATAGTACCTCTGTCCTACTAGCACAAAAAAGTAAGTATAGACATTCAGTATATGTGCCATCCAGTAGCTACCATTGTATACTTTGCAGGGTTACACGTTATATTTCCAAGTTTATCTTGTTCGTCCCTCTGTACTCCCAAACCAACAGCTTTTGAATGACAGCTAAATGACCTGTGTGCCCCCAGTCACAGGGCAGAGAGAAACGCTCCCTCTCTCACACACACAGAGACAGAGGTAGGGGGTAACATTGACATTGTCCCATCCTGTCACCAGTTCTTCATTAATTCATATGCTGTTCTGTATTCTCTCTTAATAATGGTGTTGATTCCACACGCACCCCAAAACCTGATGAGACACCATACTGTAACAACCCCAAGCACACCCAAATGCCCTGTTTTGACAACTTCACTGAATGTAGTGAAGGAGTGTCTCTTTTGCTCCACTGCCTCCCCCATAACATAACTAACAGTATGGATATATTTCTGCTGTATTTGACAGTTCTACCAGTGCACTTTCAAGCACAGAAAACACATATGAATCATTCCACAGTTTACCATGGCAACCTGTACAACATCTGTCTGTTCTGCTCCTTTAAGATGTAAGAATATATCCGTAACTGGCTCATAAAGACGAATATTTCTGAAACAATCTGGTTAAAAGATTGAGTTCCTACTTTATGTTAATATTAATGGAGATTTGAGAATATTACACAGGTTCTTGAGATGGATAATGTCTTTTTGGTCATTCATCAATGAAATGATGTGACATCTGAGATGAAAGACCTGAAATAGTGCTTAAGATTCTGGATGGAGAAAGGGAAAGATAAGTGAAGAGAAGGATATAAAAAGAGCGATAGCAGTGAAAGGAGTTTAGAATCTGAGACAATATAAAGTGTGTGTGTGTGTGTGTGTGTGTGTGGGAATCTTGTCTCGTGCTGTTATTACCCCTAAAATGACTTGCCTGTTAAACTAACACTCCTCAGATATCCCACAAGCCCCCGGTGTGTGCTAGTTGATGACAACACTACAAAAAAATTGAGGAGGCGAAAACAAGGGATAGGGATTCGTGAGAGGAAGAGATTTAGTTAGGGATATATGACACTTGCTCATTGAATGTCATAGCCTTTCATTATTCAATTAAACAGTGCTAGGGCACACATAATTTAGTACAATGGTATGGACTCCTCACCTGACTAAAAAGTACAGAATTGAAACCCTTCCCAAAGAAACACAATTGTGTATTTTGGTCAGATTGGGATTCACAATGGGAATATACATTTGTCAGCACGTCAAAAAAATCATCCGCACCTTTTCTATGGGCTAAAATTCCTTGAACAAAAAAGGTATCTTCCACCCTTAAAGATTGTCAATATTTGGATTGCAATAAATAAAAGAAACATTTTCATTTGCTTAGAATGTCGGAATGTGAAAGACAGTAGAAAACGTTTAAATGCAAGTATAAAAAGCTTAGTAACTATGTTGTGTATTTGTGGGCACACAAACAAAATATTTCTTTAAGTCAAAACACTAATATTACATTCTTACAGAGACACAGGCAGACGCAGTCATGGCCAAAATTGTTGGCACCCCTGACATATTTTCCAGAAAATAAAGTATTTATCACAGAAATTTAGTGTAATTATGCGTTTTGTTATTTCCTTTGTGTACTGGAACTGACACCAAAAAAAATGGCAAATTTCACATAATTTCACACAAATCTCCAAAGATGGGCTGGCCAAAATTGTTGACACCCTTTCAAAATAGTGGATAAATAACTAAACTTAAATAAGTTTCAAGCATGTGATTCTCGTTTATACTCACCTGGGGCAAATAATATGTGTGGGCAATATAAACATCATGCCTGAAGGCTGATGAAAAGGAGATGAGTCGACTCAGTTGTTGCATCGTGTTTTCGTGTGTGTCACAGCAAGCATGGAGAACATAAAGAGAAGAGAACTGTCAGAGGACTTTGTGGAAGTTTTGAATTTTTTTGTGGAAAATATCACCAATCTCAAGGTTGCATCTCCATCTCCAGAGATTTAGATGTTCCTTTGTCCACAGTGCACAACATGATCAAGAAGTTGCAACTCTTGGCACTGTAGCTAATTTCCCTGGGCGTGGACGGAAGAGAAAAATTGATGGCGGATGGTGGATAAGCAGCCCCAAAAAAGTTCAAAAGAAATTCAAGCCGTCCTGCAGACTCAGTGTGGAGGCTGGAGCAGTTTGCAAAAGAAGAGTGGTACAAAATTCTGGTTGCAAGGTATAAGAGGCTTATTGATGGTATTGATGGTTATTGGAGGCAACTGATTTCAGTAATTATTTTCCAAAGGGTGTGCTAACAAATATTAAGTTAAGGGTGCAAACAATTTTGTCCGACCCAATTTTTGAGTCTGATGCAAAAAAAATGCTTTTTTTTCTTCTCTTATTTGTGTTTTTCCAGTACACACAAAGGAAATAAACATGTTTATAGAAAAACATGTATAATTGCAATAATACTCTGTGATAAATGCAATTTTTTGGGGGAAAATTGTCAAGGGTGCCAACATTTTTCACCATGACCGTATATAGATGAACAGAATAAATTTTTCCTTTCAGCCTGGAGGTACCTCTCCATCCCCATAAAAGAAGTTCACTAGTTCCGGTCCCACTTAAACAGGAGAACAATCCAGTTTCCGGGTAGATCCTTCCCATTGTTCAGAATGTCAAGTGGGTGAGCATTTACTCCTTTCTGGATGACTGTAAAACAAGGCCATCGATAGGTCCCAGAGGTAATGGAAAAAAAGACAGCTATAGGTCAACATCCCAGTCTGTCTCACATCTCTGCCCTGCGATTGGTGTGCTTTCCCCGACCAACAACAACCTCCTCTTCCTCCTCCTCTTCCTCTTCATAGTTCTCCTCAATGTTGTTCTCTGTTTCTTTTTTGTGCTCTCCCTCTTTTTCTGCTTGCTCCTTCACTTCATCATCCTAAAGAGCAGCAGAAATACAGTGTGAGTCTACATTATGTTCTACATTGAGTAATTTACATCGAGTCATTCATCAGACACTCTTATCCAGAGCGACTTCCAGCAAGTACAGGGACATTCTCCTTGAGGGCAAGTAGGGTGAAGTGCCTTGCCCAAGCACTTTTATTTTGCTCTCAAACAAATAAAATATGTATTTACTATATTTAAATGAAAATGTAAAAGATGTGACTCGCGTTTAATCTGTAACCTGTCAGCAGACATGAACAAGTCTTTGCACTGGTTCAATGCACAAAACCTAAAACCAGAAACAACTGCTATTTTACAAGGAACAAAGCCAAAACCAAAAATGTAATATCTTTCATGTTCTGTAAAAGAACATGAATAACGGTAACCAGCTAATAACGTTGAATGTTCTTATTTTAAATTGCATTTAGAACATCAAACATGAGTGCGTCCTGCATATAACTTTGACGCAGACTTTACTTCCTGTCTGTCTCTGAACGCAAATTACGTATTTGAAAAGACTTAAACTGCAACCAGAGGAGTTGTGACACTCAGGCTGTTTGAGGGGCAGGGGCATATAGTGGGGCACAGGGGCATTGCTAGACATTAAGCCGCTCTCGGGACAAGGGACTAATTACAGCAACTCATAACATTTTTTTCTTGCTGTGTACAAAAAATGTACAATACAATCCACGACAAACTGCCGTTGCTTAACCTGCTATATGTAGTTCAGAGATGTTGGTTTGATATAATCTTAGGCAGGGGCATATTAAACGCGAGCAAGGGGAGGGAGGCATGTGAAACAATTTGCCTCAAGTAATACAATACGTTGGACTCATGTTGTTACGTAAAATAAGATGCATGTTTTCTCCACTGGTAGGGCACCAAAGAAGGGGATATCCCTTTTCTTGCACAAGGGGCCACCGTGTAGGACCCTATATCATATTTAATCTACCATAGGGGATTCCGACCTGCTCCCAAATTCATATTCATAGCATCCAAAAGATACATACCGTCATATCACACAGTGCTATAACACTGTATTTAATTTGGTACTAACAGGAACTATTATTTGAAGATGGAACGCTAAACCCTGAAAAGAACATCTGATTGAAATAAACGGAATAAAATCCAGCCCTGCCTGTTTATTCAATGTCCTGAAAGTGGAACTATGATAGAAGGAATAATGTGTGCTGCGTTAAAGAACATTGAAGAACACTGAGCAGTGTTTAAAGTGCTCGAAGGCTCTCACTCCCTTCACCACATCATTTTTTATCCTCCCTCCAGTGCGCATAGGAGCGGTGAATGAAACCTGCAGGTAAACAGACACCCTCAGGAGGAGACACCTGATTCCTGCAAGTGCTGGGACATGCCGGACAGGCTACAGTTACAGGGACAACGAGCGGGCGTATGTGCATACCTGTTCGAGGTTCTCCTCGTTGTAAGGGTCTCCTTCCTCCTCTTCCTCCTCTACCTCGTCTTCTCTCTTCTGAGCACCAGCCAGATCCTCCAGCACCTATGGGCAGATATTTGGGTATCGATCAGCATCACAGAATGCTGTGTGTGTGTGTGTGTGTGTGTGTGTCTGCATGCACACCTCATCCTCCCCCTCCTCCTGCTCATCCAGAGTATCTTCTTGCTGGTCTGGGTTAACCGCCATCTGCAACACACACACACACACACACACACAAACAAACACACACAAACGTTACCATTTTCACCACAACTGTATCCTTGTGTTCTTCCTTCCAACCCTTTTCTGCTCCAAATATCTCTCTTCACTTAACCCCCCACTCTTCTCTTGAACAGGCCCCAACTTTCTGGTAGTTTTTTCCCCCTCCCCCTCCTCCTCCCACCTCCCTCGCTCACCACCAGTTCCTCATCTACAGCAAGCTGGTTGGGGTGTGTGTCTGTGTGTTTGGAGAGAGCCCCCTCTTCCTCCTCCTCCCCTGCTCTGTGCTGTGGCTGCTGCTCCTCTGCCTCCTCAAACTCATCTTCCCCCTGGTTGTTAGGGTCGTCCTCAGGGTCCACCTCCCCCTCTACTGCCTCCTGCAGCACAGGAGGGAGGGAGATAGTGACAGAGAGGGAGATCAGTGGGAGACCATGGCTTTGGTAATAGTCACTGGGGGTTGGAGGAGTTTGTGTATGTGTGTGTAAGGAGAGATAGATGGATGTATACGCAAGAATTTGGATGAAAATATGAGGGTTTGGATGGATGAACAGATGGATGTGTATGGGTTTGGATGGATGGAGAGATGAGTAAGGGTTTAGATGGATAGATGAGGAAGGTTTCTGATTGATTGATGAGCAGGGGCAAACTTTATTTATCGGCGACATGGGAAGCTGTTCAGTATGGAATGGTGACATTTGCACGGTCAGCCACTATCGTTCATTTGCAGGTCAGGCTGATCTAAATTTTCCCCACTAGAGGCCCGAGGGAATGAATCAGAGATCAGGGATGGCTCATGGCAGAGCAGGAGGCGTGCCTTCTGTGGCTTGACTCCCAAATATTTTGGGTAAAAATGTGAGTTGTCAGGTCTATATTACAATGCTACATGCACTCACAATACCTTTGGAAGTCCATATCTATGCTCACATTAAGCCTAGACTAGGTCCTAGGTTTTGGCGTTGGAGGCTGAGGAGCCATAAACTAAGGCTGCTACTAAGAAAAGGGTTTTAATGGATGGATAGATGGATCCAGGGCCGGCTCTACGCAGGGGCAAGAGGGGGCAGCGCCCCCTCAAATAAATGTCTTGCCCCCTCAAATCAAAATTTTACAAGTTGAGAAATCACATTTTAATACGCTCACAAAATTTACATATTACAAGTTGAGAAAACGATCTGCAGTCGCAGAAAAAGTAAGACGAAAAAGGGACACACAGCTTCCCTCTCATATCGCTGTTTCAGTATGCAAATGAGCCCAGACGTAGCCTGACAGTGTGTCAGGTTTCACCACGGAGCGGTAAAACTTTGAACAAGCAGCAGCGTTACAAGCACAGAGATGAACATAGACATTAAGAAATTAATCAGAAATGTCTCTACCTTCTTTAGAACCCTAGGCGAGATTACTACCACCACCCCCCCCCGGGGCCATAATTCTGCCCTGGCATTTTCTGTTGCGCGCGGGGGGGGGGGGGGGGGGGGGGGGGGGGGGGATGGGGGTGGTGATGCCCCCTTCACATTTCTGACTGCCCCCTCATATATGCCTGTCTAGAACTGGCCCTGGATGGATCAGTAAGGGTTTGGATAAATAGATGGATTAGTAAGATTCTTTAAGTTTTCTATACATTGATTTACTGCCCGCCACAAATTGATTTGATTTACTACTTTAGTGTTTAACATGGCTGAAGAAATATTGAATTGTAGAGCTGCATGCCGCGCATTCATTTGCTTAGCCCCGCTAGCTCTCTCTGTACAATGTACCGTCTGTCCCAATGTACACCCTCAGACTCATGCCTGGGACACACTGGCTGTGAAGCACGGCAATTATCAGTGAAGAACCAGGAAGCGCTGCCCTTTTGCATTTGCCGCATCAAATTGGACCAACCACATAGGTTGTGAAGCACTGAGACCAGCTTGCACTGTGCACTGATGATCACAAAACGCCCCAACTTCACTACACTTGTAACAATCTGCCAACTCTGTGTTTACCCCGACAAAAACTATATACAATCAATTCTAAGTATAAAAAACGATTGATGATTGTGTTGATTGTCAGGGCAACATATTAGTCAGTTGTTTCTAAATAGTGTGTTTAAGAGTGAGCTTAACATCTGGCTCTGCCCCTGCCTACCACCACCACTATAAAATAATTATGTGGGAAACACTGGTAAGTGTTTGGACGGATCAATTGTTGAGTAAAGGTTTGGATGGATGAATGGATGAGTAAGAGTCAGGATGGATAGATGAATGGATGAGTAAGGGTTTGGATGGCTAGATGGATGGATGGATGAGTAAGGATGTAGATAAATAGATAGATGTATAGATAAATGAATCATCTAACCTCCTGATGTACTGGTACTCGGTGCCCCTCTTCATTATGCTTCTCATCTCCTTCCTCAGGTTGCAAATGCGTGTCCTTCTCTGCATGGTCAAACACACACAGACACAGACACACAGACACACACACAAGGACCAAACAGTCTCTTAAGAGTCTACAACTGGAACAGTACGGGGGAGGTATGAGGATTTTTCTCTTGGTCTCTCACCTTCCTCCTCGTCTGCGTGGGGGTCATCCTCTCCCTGGGCGATGTCATTGTCCATGTTCTCGTACTGACTTCTCCTCCTTGGTGAACCAAAGCACAAAGCCAGAGAGAGAAAGAGTCAATATCAATGCCAGTAGCAAAACACTTGTACACAATATTTGTAGCGCTCCGCAGTTTATTTATTATTGCGTCTTAGATCTCCTGCTAATCTTTAGTTGGATCTGTTTTATGACACACCTGAACCACGTGACCACCTAGCTTCCTGACACACAGACACAATGTTTTCTCTTAATGGCTCGTCATAGTCAGGAAGGGGGGATTTTCTAATCCCAAGCATTGAATGTTAATTTACTTAAGGTACTTATATGCATTTATCTTTCTTAACTCCCTATGACCACTAAGTAGATGTAAGTAACCACACACACTGCTTCTGACCTGAGGTGCTCCTCCCTGAGGAGCTGCTCCCGTTTGTCAGCCTCCTGGTTGTGCAGTGCTTCCTTCTCCTGCAGCTCCTTCAGACGCTGCTCTCTTTCCCTTTGCTCCTTCTCCCTCTGGGCCTTCAGGGCTTCCTGCCGCAACTGCAGCGCTCGCCGCTCTTGGGCCCGATGGGCCTCCAGGCGTTGCTGCTCCTTCTGCTGTTCATAGGCTGACTTGACACGCTCCACCTCAGAGTGGGTCTCCTGACGGACGTGGGTCTCATGGTGGAGCTCCACCGGGGGGTCCTGTGGAAAAGGAAGTCAGGAGACCATCTTCAAAGTGTAATTCAAAACTGTAATTGGAAATGTTGGTCCGCTTGAACAGCGTTTGTTCTACCATGGGTCTCAGAGATTCTACCGTCGTTCTAACCGGTTGTGGTTGGCGTCTCTGATGGTCAAGAGCATTGTCATCTGGCAGCTCATCTTCTAGCTCCACTCCCTCATCCTCCTCATCCTGGGGTTGGTCAGACTCCTCCTCCAGCTTCTGGGGCTGCCCTGCCTGCTCCATCTCCTCTTCTGCTAGCTCTCTCCTCCTTTCTGCTTCCCCCTCTCCCTCCACATCCCCCTCTTTCTCTGGCAAGGCATCATCGGATATGGTCAGCTGAGAGTGGAGATCCATCCTAATCCCCTCCCCCTTGTCCTGCAGGTCCAACTGTTATTATAGAAATAGATGATTAGTGTATTTGTGTGCGTCTCCAACGTCAAACATGACAACTTCATCAAATACCATACTTTTGATTGTGTATCTAGATGATCATCATGAGCATGTTCCTCCTTGTGGGTCTCAGCCACTTGGGATTTCTGCTGGGCTTGGGGTGGGTCCTGTACATGGGCCCGGTCTAATACTGCTGCAGGTAGACCTTGTTGCTGAGGATGGTTCTGGTCAGTGTGTTGCAGACTGGGCATTCTGTTTAGGGTCTCTTTCAGCCTCTTAAACTCATCTACCTGGATCTGGAAGGAAAACAATTTTCATACAACATCCTTCACTATTTAAATTATGAAATATAATTAAAGACATCATAAAATGCAAACCGAGTGTACCTTGTCATAGTTGAATAACAGTTTGAGGGGTAAAATACAGTGAACGTCAAAGTACACTGACAGCTCTGTCCTCAGCAATTCTCACAATTAGAAACTACCACTATGAAACATTCAGTTTCCAATAAGTTACCTGTGAGAGGTCATAAATGTGGCTCCATCTTTTTTGGCTCTGGTATATACCTTTGTCACACCCCCAACATTTGTATATAGATTAGCCCACTGGTGTTCTGAACACATCCCCCCGCCCCACTACAAATATTTGTAAAATGGTTAAATGCAGTACATAGATATATACATATACAAGTAGGTTCAACACACACATTTAAATATGAAACAACAGGGTGCCTGACGAAGGAATCCTAATGAGTTACAGCTGCTAGTCTGCCTCTGCTGTGCCCCACCTCCCTCTCGGATGTTTCCTCAGAGTCAGGAGAGTGAGGAGAGGAGGCATACTGTTGAGACACACCCCTCCTCTCTCCCTTTGTTCCTACCTGAGCAGTAGCCAGGGCACTCTTGTGGTCTTCCAACGTCAGTACCAGCTTGTCATGAGCTGTCTTCAGGTCCATGTGCTGAATCTGGAAGGGTCCAAGACGTTAGGAAACACATGGGTAAGACAATACAGCACACACGCTACCCCTCCTGTCCAGCCCTTGCCCTTGGTACTTACGTGTGCATCTTGCAGTTGAAGATGGATGTCCTGGTGAGCTTTCCTTAGCTGTTTATTTTCCTCCCGCAAGTTGTACACATTCTCTACAGTAGTAGCACCAGAATATAATACACATGAACACACATCCAAGGAAGCCACTCAGGGGAGACACTGCACCTCAGTGGGTGCCTGTTAAATGGGGAGTCAGGTGGCTGAGTGGTCACAGATTTGGGCTAGTAATCAGAAGGTTGCTGATTCAATTCCCGGTTGTGAAAAATGACGTTGTGTCCTTGGGCAAGGCACTTCACCCTACTTGCCTTGGGGGAATGTCCCTGGACTTGCTGTAAATTGCTCTGGATAAAAGTGTCTGCTAAATTACTAAATGTAAAGGACTTGCAAGTTAGGTGCAGTACCATATAAAGCTAAAAGAGGGAGACAAAGGCCTTGTATGACATCACATGCTTGCCTGCCTTTAATACTACGTTTACATTTTACATTTAGTCATTTCGCAGACGCTCTTATCCAGAGCGATTTATAGCAAGTACAGGGACATATCCCCCGGAGGCATGTAGGGCGAAGCGCCTTGCCGTTGGACACAGCATCATGTTGACACAGCCATGGTTCGAACCACGTACCTTCTGATTACTAGCTCCCTTACCGACTGCGCTACATGACTCTCATGCTAAACAGTTTATTTACGCAGAGGGCTTGTTTCTATCTCCCTGTACCTTTGAGCTTGGACATCTCCAGGTCCTTGGCCTGCTGCAGCTTCTCATATTGCACCTTGTGCTCCTCCAGGGCTCGGCCATGGTCTTCTCCCTGAATCTGGTGCTGCTCCTGCAGCTCATAGTACTGTTTCTTCAGGTCATCGTGCTGGTTCTGCAACAGCAGGGACAGGAGCATGAAAATGGTTGCGTGTAAAATATAGTAAAAAAAAACAAACAACAAAAATATATTGCAATTTAATTTATATTTACTTATTTAAAAGCGTCTGCTAAATGAGGTATAAAAAATTTAGCAGACGCTCTTATCCAGAGCGACTTACAGCAAGTACAGTGACATTCCCCCCTGAGGCAAATAGGGCGAAGTGCCTTGCCCAAGGACACAACGTCATGTTGGTCAAATCAGGGACCTTCAAACCAGGGATCTTTAGATTACTAGTCCAACACCCTCAGCACTCAGCCACCTGACTCCCTAATTGTGTGTGTCTACTGCATGCATAGTAACTGACCTTTAGCATCTGATGCTGTACGTGGAGGGAGTTGAATCTACTGCTGGCATCTTGCTGTTGAGAAAAAACACCAACACACAGGTTAAACAACCATCACCTCCATGACGCACCAACACACAGGTCAGCCAGCCATCACCTCGTACAAACCTCCACTCACAATCAGTAGCGGAGACTTCTGCCTACCTTCTCTTTGTTCAACGATTGCTGAGACTCCAATTTATAAACCAGGTAATCTGATGGGACAAAAAAAAGGTCAGCTTTAAATTGTAAAATTTAAAGAAAGAGGGAATGATCCTATTGCTGCTGTAAAGAGATGGGAGGTCAGGTATCTCACCTTCTTTGGCCTTCTTGTGCTCAACTCTCTCCTTCTGCAGGGATTTCTCTAGTCTGGAGCGGTGCTCGTACACCACTAAGGGGAGGCAGAGAGGGATGAATACAGCGGGAGATGGGAGAGAGGGAGATCAAAAGGGAAACGAGTAGAAAAAAGAGGACAGAGGGAAGGAGGGAAATGGAGGGTAGAGAGAAGACAACAGACATGAGGGGGGGATACTATGAGGGGATGTTCTCACAAAGCCATCTGGAGTGCTTAGCTAAACAGACATGATGAGACAAATGTTTACTCACGCGCACGCAGACACAAAGAATGTGAGTACAGTTTGGATTACACACTGTTGTTGTTTTATATTTGTCTAACGTGTGTGTGTGTTTGTGTTGGCCGTGCTTCTCCATTGACGGGCAGGTGATGAATTCAACACTGCGATCATACTGAGATGCATACTCTGCGTTTACCTCCACCGTTTCCTGTCCCTGTCCCTCTTTCCCCTCTCAACTCTGCACACAGCCCTTTCCTTTATTTCCTCTAAACCTCACCCTTTACAGCTCTTCTCATCATGGATGCGCCTTCTCTTCTTTCTAGAACCGGGTCGTTTCAATCCAGCATCATCCCCACCAACCGATACCCACCATCCCCATGAACCGATAGGGACATTCCACCTGAGGCAAGCAAGATGAAGTGCCTTGCCCAAGGACACAACGTCATGTTCACACAACCGGGGTTCGAACCGGGTACCTTCCGAGTACCAGCCCAACACCCTAACCGACTCCGGTAACATGGCAGCGAAACAGATTGCGGATAGAAAACGGAGTGTCACCTCCTAGACAGACATTACTAATCAATTCTTGAAGAGCTGACAGGACCAGGTGCTCTAAGGTTAAATTTGGCTTTCTAGAAGATGGCAAAATAAGAAAAAGAGGTTGATGGGGCTGCTTAACTAATTTCCTTAGGCCTTTCAATCACAGACAAGCCAGGTCAAAACTAAAGGACAAGTACTGGCAAGACTGCAGGTGTAATCTTTGAATACAGCCACTTAGAAGAACGCTAGATATTCACGACAGAGTCATGGTATGTACTAGAGGTCTGCACCGCGGGACCCAACGCAAACCTCGCGGGAACGGGCGGTTTCAATTTAACTGCGGGCGGGAGCGGGCGGCTAAAAAAAATACTGCGGGTTTGTGCGGGATTGTAATAGCTAGGTACTACTGAGTCATGAGTCAGTCAACCAACGAAGTAGAGCAGAACATTAAACAAGTTGTGTACACTAACTAAACAAGGCAAGTCCGACAAGCGCTCTCAAAGCTAGCGCGTTTCATCTTCAGTATTCTCGCATCTAGTTTAGTACATTTAGTGTCTGTGGGCGCATCTTGGAAGAGAGGCGCACGAGAATGGGGCCGCAGTCGGTCAGCAACATTCTCTTCCTCCATAGCAATATTGGCAAGTGATTCGTTAAATTCATTTATTAACTTAGTTTATTTTAGGCTATGCTACTACTGTTTGAGCCACTCAGCCTCTCGTTGCCATTTGTTATTGAGGTCATAGACTACATAAAGAGGCGTGTTGGCGGTGTTACTAGTAGGCTGACAATTTTCATATTTATATTGTGATTTGCAAAGCAGCCTGTTTTAGGTGCCATGTGATTATGCAAGGTTTATATTTTAATAAAAAAGTTACATTTAAATGCGTGTTGCTTTGTCTATTTATGTTCCCATTAAAACGATTGTATAGTAGCTCATTCAAGCAGCCCTGTTGGTAAGAACTTGCTAACTATATTGAAGACACATCGCGGGTCTGGGCGGGCACGTTGCGCACACTTTGCGGGAGCAGGCGGTAATGGTCAGAAATTCTGCGGGAGCGGGCGGGATTGGTCAGAAATTCAGCGGGAGCGGGCGGTAATGGTCAGAAATTCACCGGGAGCGGGCGGGAGCGGGATGAAAAAAACAGTCCCGCGCAGTTCTCTAGTATGTACTTTTGTCTACCTTTGAATGACAGTTACCCCATTTCCACCCATGATAAACATCCCAAACAAGTCGGTCCACATGCACAGCAACAAGTAATTCATTCCAACAACCAACATTCTTACAGCCAAAAACAACATAGCAAGGTGTGTACAATGTGTAGTACGGTAAAGTGGGTCACCTTACGAAGGATTGGAGGCAATTCCACAGCACAGGACTAACCCTACACCCCAGCATTGTCTCATCTCTTAATGCACAATGCTAAGTGGTTCATGGGCTGGTCAGTATGGCCTCAGATGTATATCATGTTATAATTTTGAGCATGGACAGTTACGGTACATTCATTTTTATTTAAGTTTCTATATAAATGCATCTAAAGGGGTAAAGTACTGCTATGACAACTGCATGGCATTACTGTCATCCTATCTGTATTACCGTATTTTTCGGATTACAAATCACATATTTTTTAATAGTTTGGCCATGGGTGTGACTTATTACCTGGAGCGACTTATGTGTGAAATTATTAACACATTATTATATCATTCAGTGTTGGGCAGTAGCGTCGCTACAAGTAGCGGCGTTACTAGTTTAACTACATTTCTCAGTAGCGTAGTGGTAGGGTCGCTGTTTTCTGAATCAAATAGCTTTTCAGTAGCTTAGCTCTTTTATTAACTAAGTAGTGCGGTAGCGTCCACACACGCTACATTTTTACAAACATCTCTGAACCTCAGTGCAGCGGCCGACAGAAGCACTTTGGCTACAACGTCTCTGATGCAGGGGAATACAGACAAGTTAGCTTGCTTGAGTGAGTTACGTTACTCGATGGAAAGATGGCAGAGGGTGAGGAAGACGGAGACTAATTGATTCCGAGGGAGTCGTCCAAACATAATAGAGCAGTTTTGAGCAGGTCTTTATTCATTTACTACTGTGGTTTGAGTTCAGTTGTTGATTTTAGAGTTAACTAGCAGTTTGTCCTGCAAATGTGCCCAAGTTATTGAGAATACCCATGCAAACGCAGGTTTTGTGTTCTGGTTTGGGACTAGTGAGAGCACGGCGTATTGTTTAATAAATAATTTAATGTAACAGTATTGCCTGCTTATTTGGCTGATTGACAGTTTTATTGATCACCGAGATAGCTTTGCCTTGGAATTTGGAAGTTGTTCCAATAAAATAAAAAAGTTTGATGTAGTTCAACCGTGTTGCTGTAGCTTAGCTTGCTACATTACTCTGGGGTTTAGCTTCGGTGTAGTGAAGAATCAGAATCAGAATGAGGTTTAATACAATGTAAAAATGCACTACAATTTTGATACAAGCTTAATTTAATGTAGTGCAGAGGTCTCAAACTCAGCCATCGCGGCTGCAGGTTTTCGTGTTAACCAAGCCACTACACCAGCTGATTTCACTAATGAGTTTCTCCACTTAGTGAAATCAAAATCTTTATTGAAATCAGCTGGTGTAGTGGCTTCATTAACACGAAAACCTGCACCCGCGATGGCAAGAGTTTGAGACCCCTGATGTAGAGTAACTGGTAGCTTAGCTCCCTGAACTTTCCAAGTAGCTTGCCCAACACTGATATCATTTCACATGTTATTTTTACACTAAACCACGTAAAACTGATGGTTTGGTAAACTTGTTAGCATGTTCTTTATGCTATATTTATCTGAATAACTCTTAATGTTACGTTAATATACCAGGCACGTTCTCAGTTTGTTGTTTATGCGTTTTGTAACGTTAGTATACCGTACACTTATTCAGCCTGTTGTTCTCCATTTTATTTTAAATTGCCTATCAAGATGGCATGCCTGTTTTTGATGTTGTATTTTATCAAATACAGGTGAAACTCAAAAAATTAGAATATTGTGCAAAAGTTCATTCAAGTCAGCCATTCAACTTCAAATGTGAAACTAACACGTGATATAAACTCAGTACATGCAAAGTGAGATATGTCAAGGCTTTATTTGTTATAATCTTGATGATCATGGCTTCCAGTTTTTGAAAACCCCAAATTCCAAATCTCAGAAAATTAGAATATTTGGAAAAGGTTCAATACTATAGGCTCAAAGTGTCACACGCTCATCAGCTAATTAATCCAAAACACCTGTGAAGGGTTCCTGAGTCTTTAAATGGTCTCTCAGTCTGGTTCAGTAAAATTCACAATCATGGGGAAGACTGCTGACCTGACAGTTGTGCAGAAAACCATCATTGACACCCTCCACAAGGAGGGAAAGCCTCAAAAGGTAATTGCAAAAGAAGTTCGATGTTCTCCAAGTGCTCTATCAAAGCACATTAATAGAAAGTTAGCTGGAAGGGAAAAGTGTGGAAGAAAAAGGTGCACAAGCCACAGGGATGACAGGAGTCTGGAAAGGATTGTCAGGAAAAGGCCATTCAAAAGTGTGGGGGGGCCACCACACACAGACGGATCCTGCAAATGGGCTTAAAATGTCGTATACCTCTTATGAAGCCGCTCCTGAACAACAAACAACGTCAGAAGCGTCTTACCTGGGCTAAAGACAAAAATAAATACAAATGTTGTATCTCATTTGGAAACCAAGGTCCCAGAGTCTGTAGGAAGACTGGAGATACACACAATCCAAGATGCATGAAGTCCAGTGTGAAGTTTCCTCAGTCTGTGTTCGTTTGGGGAGCTATGCCATCTGCTGGTGTTGGTCCACTGTGCTTTATTGAGTCCAGAGTCAACGCAGCTGTCTATCAGGAGATTTTAGAACACTTCATGGTTCCTTCAGCAGACAAGCTTCATGGAGATGCTGACTTCATTTTACAACAGGACTTGGCACCTGCCCACACTGCCAAAAGTACCAAAACCTGGTTAAATAACCATCAGATAACAGTGCTTGATTGGCCAGCAAACTTGCCAGACCTGAACCCCATAGAGAATTTATGGGGCATTGCCAAGAGAAAGATGAGAGACATGACACCGAACAATGCAGCAGAGCTGAAGGCCGCTATCAAAGCATCCTGGTCCTCCATAACCCCTAAGCAGTGCCACAGGCTGATAGCATCCATGCCACGCCGCATTGAGGCAGTAATTCATGCAAAAGGGGCCCAAACTAAGTACCAAGTACATATATGCAAGATTAAACCTTTTAGAGGGTGAATATTTCTGTTTAAAATCCCCCTTCTATTAATTGTATGTGATATTCTAATTTTTTTAGATTTTCAATTTGAGGTTTTCATAAATTGTAAACCATAATCATCAAAATTATATCAAATGAAGGCTTGAAATATCTTGAGTCTATGTCATACATTAGTTTCACCTTGTAAATCTAATTGCTGGAATAAATTAACCTTTGCACGATATTCCAATTTTTTGAGTTTCACCTGTATATTTCCCCCAGAAATGTGACTTATACGCCAGTGCGACTTATATATGTTATTTCCTTCTTTATTATGCATTTTTTAGCTGGTGCGATGTATAATACGGAGCGATTTATAATACGAAGCGATTTATAGTCCGAAAAATATGGTACTCGAACATATATCACAGTACATTGGAAAACACAATCAAACTCACAAAATACTTAAATATTACAGCAATATGGCAGCACAGAGCCATAAAAAGATGTCAACTCCATTGCCTTCAAAGAGAATGTTTTTCCCTGTTTTTCACCGTTAAGAAACAGCTCTATGAAAACACTATTTGAAGGTGAATACATCATAAATGTTCGAAATCATATCACAGTTGAATGGCAGAAGCAAAAAACTAGTAGCCTTTAAACTCAGTTGCTAGTACATTGAAACATTGTTCAATGTTGTCTACTGAGATAATAACAAGTAGCAATAACACTTAAGCATTAACATTCTGCAACCAAAAACTATGGTAAAGAGGTTACTATTAGTCTTGTTAAATTGAACAATGTAATACAAAGTCAGATCTGACAGTCAAGATTTCATAAAGATGTGTGCAGAACAAATGACTTGTTTGCCAGTTACTTTCAATGGCAATACATCAAAAGTATGAAAATGTAAGGTTAACACAGCAGTTTTCATACTGGAGATGATGTGGCTATATTTAATACCAAGTATGGCTGAACGATTTTAGATGCAGGGATCAGTAGTATAGGCGAACCATTTATCTCTATGGCTCTGCATAGCACATAACTATTTACACATTTGAGTTCCATATTCCATGAATATTATAAACAAACAAAATTTGGTGGCAGTGTGAAATCACCCAGACTCTCGTACATTTCATTTATACAGAGTCTGGGCTATCCCCACTGACAAACGTTAACTTCCTTGAAGATGAGTACTCTGTTTAAAGTTTAAAACTATTGGTTCTGCTTAGAGCAGCTGGATCTGCCATAACCAATCACTAGTGTTTACCTTAGCCAACTCCTTAGTAGAGTAGAGCCACAACATCATGGCCACCATCAAAACTCAAGACTGTTCTTGCTCCAGCTTTAACTTCCGGATTAGGCAGCGTTGCCACAATGGACCAAGTGGTTTTACATTCATATTTTACATTTACATTTATTCATTTAGCACACGCTTTTATCCAAAGCGACTTACAAGACAGAGCTTTACAAAAGAGCATCGGTCACTGAGTATAGCAACGTGACAGACCCCGAACATAGTGGGCTTTTAGATTTACTTGCATCTTTCTCCGTCACCATTGCGGGTTACATTTTTGACACTCAAGTGATCGACATTTAACTGAGAGCATCCAGTAATTTTTCAAAATAAAAGATTGTTATTAATTACTGTATTTTAAAATGCATTCTTCGGCGGCCCGTGACCCGGTACCAACTGATCTGCGCCGGCCCACGGCCCAGTAACAACTGGGTCCGCGGCCCGGGGTTTGGGGACCGCCGATTTAGAGGACAAAAAAACAGCGGACCGGACCGGCCCACATTGGTGCCGATGCACGGTATGCCAGATGGCCAGTCCACCCCTGACTACTACTCAAACTAGTGCACAACCTGTGTCATCCTTCTCAGCCACTCCCTCTGCAAAAACGGACTAATATACTGAAACGCCAAACTGAGTAGTGAAGCTAAATGAAAATAGAGCAGAATTATGTAGGATGGTAGAGCCAAGCTACTACACAATTGAGTTGATCTTAAACAGTCCTAAACTGTGACATTTTTTTACACCAGAAATACACCTGATTTTTCCCTTATCTTCTTTACGCTGTGGATGCACTGCAATTTTGACGTTAAGTTTCTGTAAATGTGAAAGTTTGTGTCATTTAAGGATGAGAGGCTAGACACCAACACAACGATGCTTTTCATCTTTGAATACTGGTTATGTCGATCTGGAAGATCGCTTGTGATGTTTGCGTTCCATGCCACAACTGCATGGCATGCCTGGTGTAAATGGGGCTATAGTAAATCTTTCTGGGAGGATATACAGCAGGCAGCAGGATTACTTTTGAAATAGAACATTTTAAGATTCAGTTGCATGGTTTTTGTGTAAGGGTTGTGCGAAAAACCTTGTGAAGAATGAGAAAGTCAGACATAAGGAAAGAAGGTAACAAGAGGACACAGTACCAAGTCTACAACAGAGCCAGTCAAGTTATGCATAGCTGTGTGTATAAGCCAGCAGTCTCAGAGACTACAGTTACAAAGCACTTCTGAACATACACACACACCTGTTCCTTCACCCGTCTCAGCCCTCACACACCCCACCGAGCATGGGAACCAAAGTGCCTTAAGGGACTAGGTCCCCCGTGGTCGATAGAGCTTGCTATTTTTTTCCTTCACAGGGGTGCTACAGTGCATGGGCGGAGGGAACAAGGGACTCCAGTCTGATGGTGACCTTTCCTGGACGAGCTGGGGACTAAATTCACCAGGGCTGGCTAGTGAAGCAGATACAAGTCAGTATTTGATTACTGACTGTACCTGATAACAAATCTGTGTGTGTGTGTGTGTGTGTGTGTGTGTGTGAGAGAGAGACATACAGAGAGTGTGTGGGATGTGTTTCGCATATTTTTTCTGTTTGTGCAAATTTACATGGTGAATAAACAAAATCCTGATTCGGAAGTTGTAACTGAAGCTTGGTGACCAAAATCCAGTGAGACCACTAAAAGATGGGTGGAAATTATAGGAGCATATGGATCCACCTTTGGCCAGCTGGATGTGTAGTGAGCTGGGTGTGTTGGGGTGGGCAGGTGGGCTAGGTTGTTGGGTAGGGTAGGCTGGGCGTTCAGGTAAACAGGGTGTTCAGGGCTGCGAACACGATATTATGCTTGATACTGTAACTCTACTCATCTGAGCAATTTAAGACAGATGGGAACCAGCCCTGACTGATGTAGTTGTCACAGATGCCCATAAAGGGAGGTGGGGTTCGCAGTCCCCGCCCCCCACCCTCCCCACCCCCACCCCACACACCTCCTTCTTAGGTTTAGAAACTCTGCACCTGGGTGACACTTAGCTGCTGTTGGACCCATTTAGACCACTTTTCAAGCATTCAGAGCGATAGTTAAGAGACTGAGACATGAAAACCTCTGTTTACACACTCTCTCCTAGCTACATCCCAAATTGTTTTTGTGCACCCTCATACAATATGTCTCTGGTGTGAATGTGAAATCAAGGTAGTCATTCTGCCACCTTTTTCAAGAGTCTGAAACTTGACTACATATCTTTCATATCTCTAAGTGTAAAGGTGAAAGACCACTTCAGGGAAACCACTGAACATACAGACCACTTAGCTTTCTGCCAAGACCAGAAACCATAAATTATATCCCCCATCGTGAGTGTACAGACCATCAATACATATTGTTCATAATAATTAAATAAACAACCAGGGTTAGATTTGAAATTACAGAACTTTAAAGAATGGATGAAGTCATCAAATCACAGCACTACAGACCATGTATGGGGGTAGGTTAGTGAGTAAGTTTAAGTAGTTTAAATGACTAGAATAAAAAACATAGCACTAAGAAGTGACAATGTAAATGACTAATTCCATAAAATGTTTGCACTGGTGAGCGCTCAAGAATGAGATGAGAACCAGTTGTGTAATAAAGAGGATACAAGGTAATGAAGAAAGCAATGAATCTGACTATTTTACATCTCATATGAAACTGATTTCAGACATCAACAGATGCCAGAGTAATGGGTCACACCAGGCCCCTGGTGTGTGTGTATGTATCTATGTATGTGTCGAAGATTTGAAGGGAAATAATGACAGGTAAACCAAAAAGATAGAAGAAGGGATATAATGATGTACTATAAGGCTGACAGGGCAGTTGTCCTGCATTCCAAGCAGGACAGCCAGAAACACACTCCCTTCCATTGTCCAAAAACAAGGGGTGCAGAGTCTACTAAAACTCACAATACCGATGCCACTGGGAATATATCAGAGTTAATGGTTCAGCGACATTTCAGTAAGCCTATAAACCTCGAACACGGCAGATTTCCCACACTGCCAACATATTCAACCTAAATAATCACCTTGAAGCTGAGCTGACAGTGATTCTTGGTGCTGTTGGTACTTCAGTGCCATCGCCTCCGTCCTCTTCAACTGTTTGTGCATCTCGTATGATACCATCGACCCGTAGATGATCCCAAAGACCACAGTCACCAGCAAAAGAGACTGGAAGATTTTTCGTTGCCTTCGAGAACACACTCCGTTACCCATTTCCCCTCCTTACCGCCTGCGTAGTTAGGCAAGCCCCGTCACCTCGACAGAAACTTCGGGTAAACTTTCTGGGTAGGTCCGGATTATATCTAGTTACGCTTTACTCCCGTGGCATTATTGCACACACAGATCAAACGAAACGATCGCCTACCAAATGTAGGAGCATGTTTGGTAAATGTAAAACACAACATCAACGAACTACTTTTGCCACTTCAAAGGCTCTGCTCTGATTTTTCGCCTGACCTCATACACGTAGACTAATTGTTGAGTAGTCGAATTGCACGAGTTTATCCTGGTATTTAAGGTTGAGATTTCAAGTGAACGGCTTAATAAACTGTAATAAGAGTAATTAACGAGATGACGGTCAATGCCTACATTGCAACTTTCATTTTAGTTACGTGTCACCTCAAAAGTAGCTGCCATCCAACGCATCCAACAGCAGTCATGAAGGAAGTCCCTCCTCTCCAAAACCCCAAATTAACCTAAAACCGCCCTCATCGGTATGGGTCTTCCCAATTTGTCAATTCAGTTGTCTCTCAAACCTTTTGGAATGTGAGGCGGGGCATGTCGAAATCAGCGCATTCCCCAAGGCATGAACCTCTCCTGGAAAGACACACAGACACACCTTTCTGCTCACCTAACAGAAACTGTTAACAGAGTACACTAGTTTTCAGTTAGGTGGCTCAGTGGGTTAAGGGATTGGCCTTTTGGTTGTGAGTTCGATTCCCGGCCTGTGGCTATGTGATGTTGAGTCCTTTGGTAAGGCACTTTACCCTTCTTGCCTCAGGGGGATTGTCACTGCACTTGTTGTAAATCGCTCTGGATAAAAGCGTTCTGATAGATTAGTATTTATTTACATCAGTCTTACCTAAAACATCTCCCGTCCCCACTATCGCACAGCATGTATATTTACATACATAGCATACGGACTACAAGAAGCGCCTTTATTGTACTCGATTGACCTCAGATGACAATCAGCGAAGATGAATAATGTGACATTTGTATCAAACTGTAGTTATATATGTAATTTACCTCAGAGCTGTGTAAATTATGTAAAAATACTACACACAATAGGCTTCAAGCAGGAAATTACATTTAAAAGTAAAATATGGTTTACCTTTAATTTAGTATAAATACATGTTTTCTTCACAAAAAATACAGTGTCAGCACAAGTCAAAATGTCATCATTATGACTGACTCTTGGCAAAAATGACCAATAATCCCCAAAGTTTTACACACATAACATTGTCATGAGAAATTACAGTTTGACATGCTCCCTAAACTCAGACTCTTCCCACTTTCTATAACACACATGTATTGCTTTCTGATTGGCTTGTGTCGAATCATCACTACGAATGATGGAATGGGGTGGGGGGGATAAATACTCTATCTAATACTCTAACTGAAGTGCACTGTTGAAAAAGGTTGTTTGATCTAAACAAAGCTTGCTCTCCTGATGCACTTGACCAGGTCAATCAAGAGCACCTACAGAGGTAGTTCAGCTGTTTAGGTTTTCTAAGTTATATTTCAACTTGTTGGTTGCGTAAAATATTGACAGACTAAAAGAAACATAAAACGGACTGTATGACGTATACTTCAGCAGTCTAAGAGTGAATCGGCTTACAAATAGAATACAAAATCTTCCAACTATGGCTGCAGAACATGTTTCCGCTGTAGATAAAAGGCACACTTAATAAACTAGATAACACACACACACTCACTCACTCTTGTAGACGCAGGGAATGATGGAACATTAGACACATACAATTCCCTATATATACACACTAGTAACCTATATAAATACAAAGTAACAGTCAATTTAATTGTTCATCTGTATGCTACAAAGTGCCACAATTAGCTTAGCATCAGTGCCATTGCTATAGCATATTACATGACACAGTTGGTCTAGGGCACAAATATGAAATTGCACATTTTGTTCAGTTAGGAAAATTACATTGCATATTCAATTGAGGCTAAGTAGTTGATTTCTATTGAATATTCCATAAAACATGGTACATAGAATGTTAGCCATCTTGAGAAGACTAAAATGTATTTTTTATTTTAAAAACTCTCTCCCTCTAGACTGCGGTCAGCTCCTCCTCTTCACAGAGGAGAGGTTCCACCTCAGAAACCTTCAGATGATGGCCTGTCTTGCTAGAAAAGTTCTTCCTGTACTTGATGAACTGGATGGTGATCTGATAGTGGGGTTGAGGGAATGACATAATACACTGACAGAGTAGATAGCCCTACAGAAACAGAAGGATCAAAACAACGTATCTATTGTCAATAGATGATGGTGATCATCAGATCAATAAAGCAATCCTTACGTTGGTCAAACGCTCATCTTTATCATCCAGATAGGTTTTCTGAGATAATGTTCAGGTAACAGATGACCTCCAACAGATGAATAACAAATGTCTGAGTCAGGGCGGCTGAGTGGTTAGGGCATCAGGCTAGTGATCAGAAGGTTGCTAGTTTGATTCCTGGCTGAGGCAGCATGACGTTGTGTCCTTCGGCAAGACACTTGCCTCAGGGGGAATTTCCCTGTACTTGCTGTAAATCGCTCTGGATAAGAGCGTCTGCTAAATGTAAATAACAACTACCAGTGGAATGCAATACTTAATCACAACAGTGTACCCGGTAATATTTACTGCATCACAACCTGTGACCCCTCCCCATCTTAGATTAAGGATACCAAGAGGTCGAGCAGTAGAACTCCAAGACTGCCGATGAGCCAAGGAAGGTGTTTGAGGATGAAGACTTGTTTGGACCCCTGGAGTGCAGGAAGGACCACCATCAGACTGAGCCCATACGTGCTGTTTCCCATCATCGCCAAGGCAAAGAGCAGGTAGGATGTTCCCTCAGTAGACTGGCGCTTAAACTGACAAAAGGGAGAGAGAAGAGGCGGGAGGGTGGAAGAAAGAAAATCTAAATACTAGGTATTTGCACCTTGTTTGGTCTAATTATTCCGAATGCAAGTCTGATCCTGTCTTTAGCACGCACACACTGCATGAAGATACCACTCACATTTTTGTAGAGCTGAGGAAAGCGTGAGGAAAGGTAAAAGATGGAGGCCAGATATCCACAGGTGTAGCCATAGACCTCCAAGCTGTTAGAGGGGCTCTGTAGCACACAGGCAGAACATTAAAACCACAACTTACCTGCTTCAAAGTTGCATTTAGTTACAGACAGAAATGGTGACATTTGTAGCACAATTGTTTTTTTATTTGACCAGTTATTTCAAACCCCAGCTGTCTGTGGACACACTCGTACCTGTGAGTTGATTGAGACACGGTTTCTGAGGATGAGTTTGGGCAACCCGAGAAGAACCAAAGTGACCAAGCCAGACCACAGGAAACACAGCCACTTCAAGAACGGAAGGTCTGGTCCAGGGAGCACATGGACACATCCTATGTTTTCTAGTGCACTACATTCCAGTATAAGTCAAACAGCAACAAGAGAAGTGTGTTCTGTACAAACTTTTTTTCTACTAGATTTTAAGATGTACCATCACACACACGCACGATCGCACACACTACAACCAAATTAAGGAACCACAAGATATTGGCAGCCATAATCGTATCAGCGAATACATTTTCACAGAATTATTGTTGAGATTTATATATTAGATTTATTATGGATTATTTGTGTTGGTTCAACCCCTTCGAATTAAAAATAAATACATTTGCTAAAAGTAAATTGGCCATGGGAATATATATTAGCTTTTTAATGTTGACTACAAAGTTAAATTAAAAGGTTAACTGTTACGTGAAAAGCAAGATCTGCATATGTCCTTGTTGTCTTCACATAAGGTTTGTAAATAATTTGTCCACTGTATTTTTATGCTTATTGTTTCTGTGAGAAGACTCAAAAAAACATTTCTAAACTTGTTGTTTTTTAACTTATTGGCATATATATCTGTTATCAGCTTCCAAAATTACAATTATTGGTTTCAACTACAGGAATTTCACTATGTTTCCTGTGCAATCTTTAATTTATTTGTTAATATTGTTACTGCTATTGGAAGTAAAACTTCAGACTTCACATGCAACCAATAACTTAACACTAATTTCTCATTTGAAATCACCCATTACCCCTCCTCGTACTCAAAAAGTAAATGAAGAAAATAGATGAAACAGTGGCTGTCTGAAGATGTCAAATCTGCATAAAATGTTTAAAAAGCTATGCTACCCAACGTTTGCAATCTGTCTGTCCAAAACTCTTCAGACGTTTCTTCGCACTTTACACAAAGTGATTTAGCGAGTATGAGCTATTTAACATATGTTTCAGGATGTTAGTTTCAGTTGATTGCCATATTTTGTTTGTGACAGGAGCCAGGCCACATAAAGCTATTTAGCTGACGATGACTAGTAAGTTATGTTACATCATCAACACATGTCACCTGCATTCCTTTCCCAATTTAATCAATTCATCAAAAATGCTATGGTACAGCTCTTTTTCACCAGGTGTAGAGGAGAGATATGAAAGCAGAGATTGAGTACTAATGCGCCTTCACTTTAAAAAAAAAATAACAAAGTGATCATTTTCAGTTCAAATACAATGTTACAGATCAAATCTAACCTTTAAACCCTACTGCTTGAGTGTTTAGAGTGGTCTGGTCTCGCCCTGCCTTGATCTTGACACCTCATAGACTTTGTCTTGTCTGAGTCTCGCGACACTCTGGTCTTGGTCATGCCTTGGTCTCAATTTAGGCGGTCTTGACTACAACGCTGGGTGTATCCCTGAACAGTATTAATTAAATGGGCACAGCAGGAAACTCATGACACATGCAATGACAGGAAATTTAAATATAAAGCAGAAAACCAACGAGGGGATATACTTTTGCTGGAGCTGTTCTTGATCTTGTAATAAAGGAACTGTGAGATTAGGCTCATATCAGTGAAAATGTAGAATACCCCTGTGATTATCTGAAGACAAAAAGTGAGAGAGAGAGACAGTGAGAGAAAGAGAGTAAGAGAGAATCACATGGTTAAACAATACATTCCCAACAAACTAGCACTGAAATCAGTTCATCAAGTTCTGTCAGCTTGCAAATATGTACAGTATGTTATATAACAAGTATGTTTGTGAAATGTTTGAAGTGTATCTTATTGCCTGACAAGCATGGCAGTCTTAGCCCTTTATAAAGGTAAGGTTTTCCTTATTTTATGTAATTTTCATGTCTGCCAAATACTCTCAACATTGATAAGCAATCCTAACACTGTCATGGATATTTGAAGAACATTGCTTCTCCCACTACACATGTTATGCTGCCCATGTGGACGTATGAATGTGTTATTATGCATTTCGAACAGTTTGTGGTTGTTAATACCTGTATAGGCAGCTGATTAGTCAAGTAGCAGCCCACAAGGCTGCTCAGGTCTCCGCTGATGAGGAAGAGCAGGAAACCAAATGACATGGCCTCCTCCACCTTACCATTACGATAGGCCTCATAGACTTGTCTAGGGATGACAACAATTTGGGGAAAACAAGTAATTTAAGATGTCTCCATTTGATAAACTGGCCCAAACTACCTTGACAAGTCCAACATATGCTTCTCATGTTAACACGCACAAATTATGCACACACAAAATACTTCACATCAGCGTTCTCTGTAGGGAACTTTAGAAGTACAGTTCAAACTTTATGCATTAAAAAGCAATGATATTTTCATATTTCCTACTCACGGTACAGTGGATAGCAGGAAGCAAAACATTGATATTAATCCAATAACCACGCTCCAGTATTCCGACATGTTCTGTACGCATTCATCCAGTAGGTAGAGGATCCAAGGAGTTCCGTTTAAGCACAGTGGCCGACCCTGACCGTAGGATAAATTGGCGGCGGCCACGTCCGCACCCTCCTCCTGGAAGCGACTGTAAGCCATGAGACGAAGGTAAATGTTCCTCCTTTAGACTCTCAACTTCCGTGAACGACTCCTTGGTGATGTAGTACTGTTGGCTCGCATAGACACCCACAGAAGTGAAAGAAGAATAATGGAATTCAAATTTTGCCTTGCGTCCCCGAGCCACCCAACCCCTACCGCTTGCCAAACACAAGAGCCGTGGCTCCCAGGGTTGATGTCATTTGATGAAGCTGGAAAAAAACACAGATTTGCCGTCAGCTAAAAGTAACTGACATACTTGCATTGATACAATGCAATTCGTAAACGAAAAATAAAATCACACATTTCCTATTTTGACTTGGGCTTTAACTCCGTACACTACGAGGAGGAGAAAAAACATTAACGCACGTCGAAGATGCACACTGTGAAGCGTAAATTGCAAAATATTTGGTATTGTTCCTTGTCATAAGGGTAATACGTATTTTTTTCTCTCACGTAGGTGGCCTAACTATCTCATATGACGTACTGGTATATACATGTGACAACGAATAGTGAATGAAAAAGTGGCCCATTAGATATGTGATCAATGCCGAATCTTGCCTCTACCTTGCACCGTGATGTCTTGACCTTTTGGACAGTGTGCAGATTTCCATCTTTGCTGGCAGCAATGTTGTAATTTCTATGAACGTGTTGTATTGCAGTCAAATGGACTAAGTAATTTAATGCTGTTGGTTTTACTGTGCTGATTGTCGCCCATTGCTCTGATCACACCAGTATCCTCCGGAATGGAAACAATTTCCTCGTTTTAACTTCCGCTATTGTACAAGCAGTGAGACTTTAGCACCATCTGTTGGTTATTTCCAGTTACATCAGGGGTGTCCAAACCTTTTTCACAAAAATATAGGAAGGGTAGGGACACTTATTCGAAATTAGGTATATAGCGAATAAATTAAAAGTGCTCAAATATGTTATGTTATAATATAATATATAATATAATTAAAGACAAAACTGCCTTCATCACAGCTTTCCATAAATGGATATTAATTGATTTGCTCAGAAAAAGCTTTGGAAGCTAATTCTCAGAACTCCACTCGACAGAAGAACAGTACAGAGAAAAATGTATAAAGTGGAAAATGGGACAGGTACATTTCAAGCTTGTCCTTTAAGTTATTAGGCAGGTATCAACATTAACAGACTGAACTTGACTTGATACCAGGAGTGCATCTAATTTTTGTATATTATTCTGGTGAATATCAGCTGCGCTGGGTATGTACATTTGCCACCCAGCTGCTGTGCTGATTCGACGCCACTCCTGCCAAAAATCCGGACAAATGTCATTTGATCAAGTAGCAAATCTGCATCAGATGAGTGTGCAGTGTGCGTGCTGTGTACATCACTGTGTACTCTGTGTGTTAACAAGAAATATGCACGTAAGAAAGTGGTGCGCATCTACCAACAGTAGCTCTCCCTGGTGTTAAAACTAAAAGTGCAATACAGTCAGGCAAAAGCTGAACTGCAGGCCATATTTTATTCTATTTATAAGCTTTCTTGAGGGCCAATAAAAATTGGACTGCGGGCCGCAGTTGGCCCGCGGGCCATAGTTTGGACACCCCTGTGCTAGAGTCTCCTCAGTCTCACACGATGATGAGAAATCTCGGCCATCCGCCTCCTCTTCCTGGGGATGACCTCCACCTTTGCTTCAAAATTGTGGCTGACAATGTCCTCCCAGACTCTCTTTCCAGCCCTGGCTGCAGAGCGCTTCTTTACTTTGAGAAGGGCTTAGTTTCGGACCCCTTTAGTTTGGGTCAGTGTTTTGTTTGTTCTTTTAGGCCTGAGCTCACCCTGAACCCAGCTTCATCACATGTACATAGAGCACTAGCTATTTGTAAATATTGTAAATAAATTGTTAATCGCATCCCTCGCCTTGCGTTGTTTTATGTTAACCTCGATACCCCTAGGTCGAGCATAACAGTCATCATGTGTAATGCAACCATGGAAGCCGACTGGTGGAGTGCAGTTCTCAATGTGCTGCTTCTGCTGGGAAAATAAACATCAAACTCTATGTCCTCCACCTCATCTTAAAGAACTGTGGCCTGGGTCACAGCAGACTGGGCCAGAGCAGACTGAGCCAGACCACACTGGGCCAGAGTAGACTGTGCCACAGCAGACTGGGCCAGAGCAGACTGGGCCATAGCAGACTGGGCCATAGCAAACGGTCAAGATGGATTGGAAGCTGTCTGCATGGCTAACCAGTTTGCTGTGAGGATAACAGCCACCATTTCATCAGAATCATCTTCTGAGTCATCATCTGAAAGAACAGTAGTGTCTAAAAGTTTAGTCTACATACTGAACATGATCTTGTTGCTCATATTTGTCTTTGATTTATTTGAGCATTAGAACATGTGATAGTAACATCTATATAGCAGTTCCTTTGATATTTTTTTTCTTCTTCATGCATACATCAGTTTATTTGATAAAAAAATCATAAATATGCTAATAAGCGGTAGATAATGAATGAATTAATTAATTAATCCTAAATATGTTTTTGGTTCACTGAATGCGGCAATAAAATACCGTAAAGTTCACAGGTATTACATTCATATTACAATATTTTATTTTGTTAATTTATTGAATAAAGATGCTCCATGAAAACCCAATTATTATGGTTGGAGACAAATTAAATGTAAGATGCAGAACAATTGATACCAGTTTCAAAAAGGAAATGACTTCTGCATATTCACTTGAATGTACCAATGGACTGAAATGTAGCTACAACCCATCTTCCCCAGTCCACCACCTTCCCTTTCCATGAAAAACACTCTTCAAGGCAGCTTCAGAGTGATGAGTTATGTTCATTGAGATGATTCAGCTTCAGAGTGAGAAGTTACATGTGTGTCAATTGAGCTGGTTCAGCTTCAGATTGATGAGTTATGTTCATTGAGATGGTTCAGATGATAAGATATGTTCAGTGAGATGATTCTTCTGAGCTCCTTCATGAATTTCTCTCAAAAAAAGCAGAGCTGTGTCAGGAGATTCCCAGTAGCACAGATGACTTTGAATGGCAAATAGATACTCGTTGAAGCTCTCAAAGGGTTTCTCCTGAAGGACATAATCATATCGGCGTCCGCCATTCAACATTCCAACATTTGTGTTCCTTATTTCGTTTTTTGTCTGTTAAGGAAACTGGTGAGCCTGCCTGTGCATCTTCACCAACAGTCCCTGAGGCAGTTCTGTCCTCCTGGTCCAGCTGCAGTAAAGTTGTGGGCACCTGGGTGAGAGTTTGCCAAACGCTACGAAGAGCTCCAAATGAAGCAAGGAGGTCTGAACTCACTCTGTTCAAGTTATCTTTCATCTCTAGATGCATTCTCTTCCTGCCTTTGTAGTGTGGGATTAACATGGGAGGAACTTCCTGTCCTGGAGGAAGCACCATGAGCTCTATCCTATAGGCCACAGGGTCAAATGGATGAAAGATGTTGTAGAAGCTCTTGCAGGTAGGGAGGCTGTAATTCGGATCAATTCTTTTAAGATCGCGCACAGTCAGAAACATCCCAATTGGGGATCCCAGGGCAAAGAAGGCTTGAGGGTCAAAGGTCAGCTCAGGGTAGTTGATAAACAACTGTCCAATACCAATATGACAATACTTATAATCCACAGTGCTGCCGGAGGACTTTTCAGACTGTATTATTAGTGGTTCAGCTTGGGAACCTGCATCCTCTTGGCAAAACAATGCAGCAGAACCTGGCAGTCCAGCTGTCTTGGAGTCCTCTGTGACTTTCAATTTTCCCATAGAGTGTAAGATCTTCTTACATTTACATTTATTCATTTAGCAGACGCTTTTATCCAAAGCGACTTACAAGAGAGAGCTTTTACAAAGAGCATCAGTCATTGAGCATAGCAACGTGATAGACCCCGAACACAGTCGGTTTTTTAGATCGTGAATCATACATCATGAGAACCAATAAGTGCCAAGGGAAGAACCATAAATGAATAACACAACAATTGTGGACATAAAGCAAGAGATACAACAAACAACACTGGAAAGTCACCATATGGGGACCAACAGATTGTTCTAAAGCACATTAGATTATGTGAAGTGCCATACTATTCCTTCTTGCGAGGACCTAAAGGTATTTCTAATTCTTTGAAGTCAGTCTCAGAACACAGTGCCAGTGATTCCACATCCATCTGGTTGTCTTTAATAGTGTTGATAAACTCGCCCAATCCTTCAGTCCTGAGAAGATCTTCAAGGCTCTCAGAGTGTACAGTGCTGTCAACAGAGCTGATTTCTGCTGCTTCATCTGTGTTATGTTTATTTTGATTTGTAAGAAGGTCAAATAAGATCAGGGAACCCAGACTGTGTCCAGCCAGTGATACAGCCCCAGTGAACTGTGGATGACGCTGGACAAAGAGGCCATGGAGGTGATTGACCTCTGAAGCAACAGTGTTTGCGATGGTCTGGCAGTAGGTGGGGCTGTTGTAAAAGAAGAGGTCCAACACTGTGTTGTTGCTGAACTCATGAAGGCGACTGATACTGGGCAGGGTTATTCTCTGGATATCCCTGTCCACTCCAGTTGTATCTCCATGTAACACTTGATACCAGTTTATAGGTACAAACTACACCCTGCCCATGTCTTGTCCTGTCTCCTTGAAGTGAGTGCTACGTAAATTAAGAGAGATATTCCGGAAGTCGTTCACACACTGAACAATTCCACGCACCTGAAGGTCACATCCTGCCCCAATCCCATGAACCATCAGAACCAGGTGATCTACTTTATCAGGTTCACCTGTTGGTATATCGAGTGAAAGTTTTTGTGACGTATTTTTTTGTACGTGGCCTCCACGTCTGACCAAGACGTCCAAATGACATACACCTGATCAACCCAATTTCAACATCCATGGGATATCGAAAATACATCATTAAATACATCATTACCATGCACTGTACTATGTCACAAAGTAGCAATATGTCATAAAGAAGGTGCAATTTTTCAAACGTGTCATATCTGCTTGTCATTGTTTGTATCACTTTCCCCCCTAATGACAGAACAGCGAACATGTGCTGTCACTTGGAACCTGTTAAGGTATCAGAACTTGCGCATTCGCGTTGCGAAATAATGAATGGAGCTTATTCGAAGTTAGTTTTCCTTTATTCATAATTGATCATGACCCTCGCTGGGAAATGCTTGAACTGAAGAGCGACTCTGCTGCGTGATTACATCATCACGTATTTATACACCTGATGCCACTGATTGGCTGATTGACATAAACATACATTGGACAACATAAGAGCGTCACAGGCTCATATTTAACACCCCCACTCGCTCTTATCTCATAGAAAGCAAAATAATTCATTGAATCAAAAATAAATCATTCCATTACATTCAAATACCAAACATGTTGCTTGAAAACCTTCTCAACTTCAGCTTAGTAGCTGGTTTAGTCAAAAGATCAGCAATCATTAGCTCACTAGGACAATACTCTAAACTTAACCGTCCACTATTTACATTTTCCCTTATAAAGTGGTACTTGATATCAATGTGTTTACATCGCTGTCTGTTCACTGGATTTATGGCCAATGCTATGGCACCTTGGTTATCTTCATACACCTTTGTCTGTGCATATTGGTAATTGTCAATACCACTAAGTAGTTGTTCTAGGTAAATGCATTCCTGTATGGCTGATGCTAAGGCCATATATTCTGCCTCACAGGTCGATAAAGCCACTGTTGGTTGTTTTCTTGTTTTCCAGGAAATCAAAGAGCTACCCTCACTAAGACTGGCACAATAGCCTGACGTACTTCTCCTATCGGCCGAATCTGATGCCCAGTCAGCATCACTGTAAACTTTTAGGCCTAGTTTTTCTTCGACATTTCTCCTGAAATACAACCCCTTTTGCATTGTACCTTTGAGGTATCTCAATACATGTTTCACTGTGTTCCACTGCTCAACAGTCGGTTCAGCAAAGTGCTGAGAGAGTTTACTGACCACAAAACTAATGTCCGGTCTAGTGCATGTGGACAAGTAAATTAAACTTCCTACTGCCTCCCTGAACATTCTTGGTACCTGCAATTTTTCTGCATTCTCTGTATACTCAAGTTTTGGTTCACATGGTGTTTCTCTAGGTTTGCAATCCTGCATGCCAAATCTATCAAGAATCTTTCTTACAAATTTCTCCTGTGACATTTTCACTACACCATCTGTCTGTTCAAAATTAATTCCCAGGAAATGTTTGAGTTTTCCCATGTCTTTCATTTTAAACCTTTCAGTTAGCATGCACTTGACATTCTTCATCACATTCTCATTGTTTGCAGCAATGATGAGATCATCAACCCAAATTATTAGGATTGCCTTTTCACCATTTCTTTCCCTTGTATACACACATGTATCAGCAGAATTTTGCACAAAATCATTTTCAACCAAGCATGTATGTAACATTTCATTCCAATTCCTGCCTGACTGTTTTAAACCATAAATGGATCTCTGTAGTTTGCACACTAGTTTTTCACCAGTATCTGACTTCTTCTCAAAACCCTCAGGTTGCTCCATGTATATTTCACAATCTATTGGAGCGTGCAGATAAGCTGTCTTAACATCCATCTGGTGTAACAGTAGGTTATCCTGGACTGCTTTTTGCATAACAACTCTCACACTCGTCATGTCAGCTGTGGGTGAGAATGTTTCATCGTAGTCTATACCTTGTTTCTGACTGTAGCCTTTTGCGTTGCGAAATAATGAACAGAGCTTATTCGAAGTTAGTTTTCCTTTATTCATAATTGATCATGACCCTCGCTGGGAAATGCTTGAACTGAAGAGCGACTCTGCTGCGTGATTACATCATCACGTATTTATACACCTGATGCCACTGATTGGCTGATTGACATAAACATACATTGGACAACATAAGAGCGTCACAGGCTCATATTTAACAGAACCACATGGTCTTCTAAGGTCATTGAGCGTATGTTTAAGAGAACCCTCCTGTTATGCTCTGGGTTAAATTGACCCGTTTTAAAGTTTGAAAATCTAGGAAAAATAGTTCAAAGTATTTTTTTCAGTATGAAACTTCTGCTTGCCTTAATTAGTGTAATCAACATATAACATGAAAATGGTTCATGTTACATATTTGCAATTACCGCCTGCATGTTTATATCACATAGATACTGTTCGGGTCAATTTGCGTTACTAGTTTAACTACATTTCTCAGTAGCGTGGTGGTAGCGTCGCTGTTTTCTGAATCAAATAGCTTTTCAGTAGCTTAGCTCTTTTATTAACCAAGTAGTGCGGTAGCGTCCACACAAGCTACATTTTTACAAACATCTCTGAAGCTCAGCGCATCTCTGAAGCTGCTCCACCTCTCTCCCGCTTGTTCCCACCAGCCTTCTCCTCTCTCTCCACTCTTTCGTCCATCTGCTCGATCTCGCTCTCCCGCTCCTCCTCGTCTTCCAGGTCATCCTGTGTAGTCTTCTCCTTCACTTTCCTTCTCCTCCTCAGCAAAAGAACCTTCTCCCAGCTTTTGCATACCACCCTCCTCCTCCTCCTCGTTTGGTGATTCCTCTCACGTTGTCCTCCGTCCACTTCCTCGCTGTTCTGCGGAGTACAGTCCCTTGCGTAGCGCCCAGTTTCGCCGCACTTAAAACATTTCAATTCAGGGCAGTCCTTAAAGATGGTCCCAGGCTTGATGCACAGCCTACAGACGTGCACCAGCCGGTCATGGATGACACGGAAGTATTCTGTGTCAAACTTTGTGGAGTAGGGCAGCGAACGAACCTGTTCCTTAAATGGCACTTTTACAAAGCGCGTCCAGTCAGTAATCTCCGTTCCAGGCCATACACGCCGTTTAATGGGCGAGATGGCCCGTACTCGTACTTGGCCACTACGTATTTGGCCAGGATCTTACCATCTGGCAGATAGACCGGCAGGTTGATGAATGAGACTACCATCTCATTATTAATAATGTCACTGGCGTGCACGTCAGCCCCTTTCCCCCGAATGCCATCCATAAGTTTGTCTTTGGCTGCATCGTCGCTCATTGTGAGTTCATACTTTCTGACTCCTCTCACTCTGCAGCCAAGCACTATGCCACACTCTTGTTTTACTCCCTTCAATAAATCCATCATTTAAATTTTTTATTACCTTCAAACACCACCTCCACCGTTAATTCCTTTCCGTATTTCTTTCCACTCTTGTCACAGACCAGACAGAGAAGGACCACAAATGTGTCACGTAACACCAGTTTATTAAAGGGTTGGTGGGAATGGGAGTAAGGGTGCGTGTGTGTGTTCCCCCCAGTGGCAGAGTGGCGTCAGGGATGGGAAAGGTCCGGGCTCACTCGCCACAAGTCTGGAAGTCCTGGGGGAACACACACACACACACACAACAGCAGGGCAGGTGAAAACAGGGCAGCAGTACAGTTCAGGGAAAGATAAAGACGTAATCAGAGACAGAAGGCAGGTCAATTCACTGGAGCAGAAGGGCACTGTACTATGTCACAAAGTAGCAATATGTCATAAAGAAGGTGCAATTTTTCAAACGTGTCATATCTGCTTGTCATTGTTTGTATCACTTTTCCCCCTAATGACAGAACAGCGAACATGCGCTGTCACTTGGAACCACATGGTCTTCTAAGGTCATTGAGCGTATAGAGAACAATCATGTCATTTTTCAGCCTACTTTAGTTAACGGGTTCACAATAGAGTTTTGGGAATTAGGAATGGCATAAGGATGTCCGGTGTGTTAAGTGTTATATGTCTACAGTCGTACAGGTTGCCACCCTCATCCAAGTGCTGGTGAGGAGAGAGAGCGAGAGAGAGAGAGAGAGAGAGAGAGAGAGAGAGAGAGAGAGAGAGAGATAGAGAAAATATATACTTTCTATATTTTTGGGAAAAAGCTTACAGCACCTGGTATTCCCAGGCGGTCTCCCATCCAAGTACTAACCAGGCCCGACCCTGCTTAGCTTCCGAGATCGGACGAGATCGGGCGTGTTCAGGGTGGTATGGCCGTAAGCGAGGGTATAGCTTGGTCACGGGCTATTTAAATGGGATGTTGGTATTATCGCTTATTACCAAGACGTACTAAATGCATCATTACCACGCACTCCATCCTATGTCACAAAGTAGCAAGCATGTCATAAAGAAGGTGCGATCTCTCGTGTCATATCTGCTTGTCATTGTTTGTATCACTTTTCCCCCTAATGACAGAACAGCGAACATGCGCTGTCACTTGGAACCACATGGTCTTCTAAGGTCATTGAGCGTATAGAGAACAATCATGTCATTTTTCAGCCTACTTTAGTTAACGGGTTCACAATAGAGTTTTGGGAATTAGGAATGGCATAAGGATGTCCCGTGTGTTAAGTGTTATATGTCTACAGTCGTACAGGTTGCCACCCTCATCCAAGTGCTGGTGAGGAGAGAGAGCGAGAGAGAGAGAGAGAGAGAGAGAGAGAGAGAGAGAGAGAGAGAGAGAGAGAGAGAGAGAGAGAGAGAGAGAGAGAGAGAGAAAATATATACTTTCTATATTTTTGGGAAAAAGCTTACAGCACCTGGTATTCCCAGGCGGTCTCCCATACAAGTACTAACCAGGCCCGACCCTGCTTAGCTTCCGAGATCGGACGAGATCGGGCGTGTTCAGGGTGGTATGGCCGTAAGCGAAGGTATAGCTTGGTCACGGGCTATTTAAATGGGATGTTGGTATTATCACTTATTACCAAGACGTACTAAATGCATCATTACCACGCACTCCATCCTATGTCACAAAGTAGCAAGCATGTCATAAAGAAGGTGCGATCTCTCGTGTCATATCTGCTTGTCATTGTTTGTATCACTTTTCCCCCTAATGACAGAACAGCGAACATGCGCTGTCACTTGGAACCACATGGTCTTCTAAGGTCATTGAGCGTATAGAGAACAATCATTTCATTTTTCAGCCTACTTTAGTTAACGGGTTCACAATAGAGTTTTGGGAATTAGGAATGGCATAAGGATGTCCCGTGTGTTAAGTGTTATATGTCTACAGTCGTACAGGTTGCCACCCTCATCCAAGTGCTGGTGAGGAGAGAGAGCGAGAGCGAGAGAGAGAGAGAGAGAGAGAGAGAGAGAGAGAGAGAGAGAGAGAGAGAGAAAATATATACTTTCTATATTTTTGGGAAAAAGCTTACAGCACCTGGTATTCCCAGGCGGTCTCCCATCCAAGTACTAACCAGGCCCGACCCTGCTTAGCTTCCGAGATCGGACGAGATCGGGCGTGTTCAGGGTGGTATGGCCGTAAGCGAGGGTATAGCTTGGTCACGGGCTATTTAAATGGGATGTTGGTATTATCGCTTATTACCAAGACGTACTAAATGCATCATTACCACGCACTCCATCCTATGTCACAAAGTAGCAAGCATGTCATAAAGAAGGTGCGATCTCTCGTGTCATATCTGCTTGTCATTGTTTGTATCACTTTTCCCCCTAATGACAGAACAGCGAACATGCGCTGTCACTTGGAACCACATGGTCTTCTAAGGTCATTGAGCGTATAGAGAACAATCATGTCATTTTTCAGCCTACTTTAGTTAACGGGTTCACAATAGAGTTTTGGGAATTAGGAATGGCATAAGGATGTCCCGTGTGTTAAGTGTTATATGTCTACAGTCGTACAGGTTGCCACCCTCATCCAAGTGCTGGTGAGGAGAGAGAGCGAGAGAGAGAGAGAGAGAGAGAGAGAGAGAGAGAGAGAGAGAGAGAGAGAGAGAGAGAGAGAGAGAGAGAGAGAGAGAGAGAGAAAATATATACTTTCTATATTTTTGGGAAAAAGCTTACAGCACCTGGTATTCCCAGGCGGTCTCCCATACAAGTACTAACCAGGCCCGACCCTGCTTAGCTTCCGAGATCGGACGAGATCGGGCGTGTTCAGGGTGGTATGGCCGTAAGCGAAGGTATAGCTTGGTCACGGGCTATTTAAATGGGATGTTGGTATTATCACTTATTACCAAGACGTACTAAATGCATCATTACCACGCACTCCATCCTATGTCACAAAGTAGCAAGCATGTCATAAAGAAGGTGCGATCTCTCGTGTCATATCTGCTTGTCATTGTTTGTATCACTTTTCCCCCTAATGACAGAACAGCGAACATGCGCTGTCACTTGGAACCACATGGTCTTCTAAGGTCATTGAGCGTATAGAGAACAATCATTTCATTTTTCAGCCTACTTTAGTTAACGGGTTCACAATAGAGTTTTGGGAATTAGGAATGGCATAAGGATGTCCCGTGTGTTAAGTGTTATATGTCTACAGTCGTACAGGTTGCCACCCTCATCCAAGTGCTGGTGAGGAGAGAGAGCGAGAGCGAGAGAGAGAGAGAGAGAGAGAGAGAGAGAGAGAGAGAGAGAGAGAGAGAGAAAATATATACTTTCTATATTTTTGGGAAAAAGCTTACAGCACCTGGTATTCCCAGGCGGTCTCCCATCCAAGTACTAACCAGGCCCGACCCTGCTTAGCTTCCGAGATCGGACGAGATCGGGCGTGTTCAGGGTGGTATGGCCGTAAGCGAGGGTATAGCTTGGTCACGGGCTATTTAAATGGGATGTTGGTATTATCGCTTATTACCAAGACGTACTAAATGCATCATTACCACGCACTCCATCCTATGTCACAAAGTAGCAAGCATGTCATAAAGAAGGTGCGATCTCTCGTGTCATATCTGCTTGTCATTGTTTGTATCACTTTTCCCCCTAATGACAGAACAGCGAACATGCGCTGTCACTTGGAACCACATGGTCTTCTAAGGTCATTGACCGTATAGAGAACAATCATGTCATTTTTCAGCCTACTTTAGTTAACGGGTTCACAATAGAGTTTTGGGAATTAGGAATGGCATAAGGATGTCCCGTGTGTTAAGTGTTATATGTCTACAGTCGTACAGGTTGCCACCCTCATCCAAGTGCTGGTGAGGAGAGAGAGCGAGAGAGAGAGAGAGAGAGAGAGAGAGAGAGAGAGAGAGAGAGAGAGAGAGAGAGAGAGAGAGAGAGAAAATATATACTTTCTATATTTTTGGGAAAAAGCTTACAGCACCTGGTATTCCCAGGCGGTCTCCCATACAAGTACTAAACAGGCCCGACCCTGCTTAGCTTCCGAGATCGGACGAGATCGGGCGTGTTCAGGGTGGTATGGCCGTAAGCGAAGGTATAGCTTGGTCACGGGCTATTTAAATGGGATGTTGGTATTATCACTTATTACCAAGACGTACTAAATGCATCATTACCACGCACTCCATCCTATGTCACAAAGTAGCAAGCATGTCATAAAGAAGGTGCGATCTCTCGTGTCATATCTGCTTGTCATTGTTTGTATCACTTTTCCCCCTAATGACAGAACAGCGAACATGCGCTGTCACTTGGAACCACATGGTCTTCTAAGGTCATTTAGCGTATAGAGAACAATCATGTCATTTTTCAGCCTACTTTAGTTAACGGGTTCACAATAGAGTTTTGGGAATTAGGAATGGCATAAGGATGTCCCGTGTGTTAAGTGTTATATGTCTACAGTCGTACAGGTTGCCACCCTCATCCAAGTGCTGGTGAGGAGAGAGAGCGAGAGAGAGAGAGAGAGAGAGAGAGAAAATATATACTTTCTATATTTTTGGGAAAAAGCTTACAGCACCTGGTATTCCCAGGCGGTCTCCCATCCAAGTACTAACCAGGCCCGACCCTGCTTAGCTTCCGAGATCGGACGAGATCGGGCGTGTTCAGGGTGGTATGGCCGTAAGCGAGGGTATAGCTTGGTCACGGGCTATTTAAATGGGATGTTGGTATTATCGCTTATTACCAAGACGTACTAAATGCATCATTACCACGCACTCCATCCTATGTCACAAAGTAGCAAGCATGCCATAAAGAAGGTGCGATCTCTCGTGTCATATCTGCTTGTCATTGTTTGTATCACTTTTCCCCCTAATGACAGAACAGCGAACATGCGCTGTCACTTGGAACCACATGGTCTTCTAAGGTCATTGAGCGTATAGAGAACAATCATGTCATTTTTCAGCCTACTTTAGTTAACGGGTTCACAATAGAGTTTTGGGAATTAGGAATGGCATAAGGATGTCCCGTGTGTTAAGTGTTATATGTCTACAGTCGTACAGGTTGCCACCCTCATCCAAGTGCTGGTGAGGAGAGAGAGCGAGAGAGAGAGAGAGAGAGAAAATATATACTTTCTATATTTTTGGGAAAAAGCTTACAGCAACTGGTATTCCCAGGCGGTCTCCCATCCAAGTACTAACCAGGCCCGACCCTGCTTAGCTTCCGAGATCGGACGAGATCGGGCGTGTTCAGGGTGGTATGGCCGTAAGCGAGGGTATAGCTTGGTCACGGGCTATTTAAATGGGATGTTGGTATTATCGCTTATTACCAAGATGTACTAAATGCATCATTACCACGCACTCCATCCTATGTCACAAAGTAGCAAGCATGTCATAAAGAAGGTGCGATCTCTCGTGTCATATCTGCTTGTCATTGTTTGTATCACTTTTCCCCCTAATGACAGAACAGCGAACATGCGCTGTCACTTGGAACCACACGGTCTTCTAAGGTCATTGAGCGTATAGAGAACAATCATGTCATTTTTCAGCCTACTTTAGTTAACGGGTTCACAATAGAGTTTTGGGAATTAGGAATGGCATAAGGATGTCCCGTGTGTTAAGTGTTATATGTCTACAGTCGTACAGGTTGCCACCCTCATCCAAGTGCTGGTGAGGAGAGAGAGCGAGAGAGAGAGAGAGAGAGAAAATATATACTTTCTATATTTTTGGGAAAAAGCTTACAGCACCTGGTATTCCCAGGCGGTCTCCCATCCAAGTACTAACCAGGCCCGACCCTGCTTAGCTTCCGAGATCGGGCGTGTTCAGGGTGGTATGGCCGTAAGCGAGGGTATAGCTTGGTCACGGGCTATTTAAATGGGATGTTGGTATTATCGCTTATTACCAAGACGTACTAAATGCATCATTACCACGCACTCCATCCTATGTCACAAAGTAGCAAGCATGTCATAAAGAAGGTGCGATCTCTCGTGTCATATCTGCTTGTCATTGTTTGTATCACTTTTCCCCCTAATGACAGAACAGCGAACATGCGCTGTCACTTGGAACCACATGGTCTTCTAAGGTCATTGAGCGTATAGAGAACAATCATGTCATTTTTCAGCCTACTTTAGTTAACGGGTTCACAATAGAGTTTTGGGAATTAGGAATGGCATAAGGATGTCCCGTGTGTTAAGTGTTATATGTCTACAGTCGTACAGGTTGCCACCCTCATCCAAGTGCTGGTGAGGAGAGAGAGCGAGAGAGAGAGAGAGAGAGAGAGAGAGAGAGAGAGAGAGAGAGAGAGAGAGAGAGAAAATATATACTTTCTATATTTTTGGGAAAAAGCTTACAGCACCTGGTATTCCCAGGCGGTCTCCCATCCAAGTACTAACCAGGCCCGACCCTGCTTAGCTTCCGAGATCGGGCGTGTTCAGGGTGGTATGGCCGTAAGCGAGGGTATAGCTTGGTCACGGGCTATTTAAATGGGATGTTGGTATTATCGCTTATTACCAAGATGTACTAAATGCATCATTACCACGCACTCCATCCTATGTCACAAAGTAGCAAGCATGTCATAAAGAAGGTGCGATCTCTCGTGTCATATCTGCTTGTCATTGTTTGTATCACTTTTCCCCCTAATGACAGAACAGCGAACATGCGCTGTCACTTGGAACCACACGGTCTTCTAAGGTCATTGAGCGTATAGAGAACAATCATGTCATTTTTCAGCCTACTTTAGTTAACGGGTTCACAATAGAGTTTTGGGAATTAGGAATGGCATAAGGATGTCCCGTGTGTTAAGTGTTATATGTCTACAGTCGTACAGGTTGCCACCCTCATCCAAGTGCTGGTGAGGAGAGAGAGCGAGAGAGAGAGAGAGAGAGAGAGAAAATATATACTTTCTATATTTTTGGGAAAAAGCTTACAGCACCTGGTATTCCCAGGCGGTCTCCCATCCAAGTACTAACCAGGCCCGACCCTGCTTAGCTTCCGAGATCGGACGAGATCGGGCGTGTTCAGGGTGGTATGGCCGTAAGCGAGGGTATAGCTTGGTCACGGGCTATTTAAATGGGATGTTGGTATTATCGCTTATTACCAAGATGTACTAAATGCATCATTACCACGCACTCCATCCTATGTCACAAAGTAGCAAGCATGTCATAAAGAAGGTGCGATCTCTCGTGTCATATCTGCTTGTCATTGTTTGTATCACTTTTCCCCCTAATGACAGAACAGCGAACATGCGCTGTCACTTGGAACCACACGGTCTTCTAAGGTCATTGAGCGTATAGAGAACAATCATGTCATTTTTCAGCCTACTTTAGTTAACGGGTTCACAATAGAGTTTTGGGAATTAGGAATGGCATAAGGATGTCCCGTGTGTTAAGTGTTATATGTCTACAGTCGTACAGGTTGCCACCCTCATCCAAGTGCTGGTGAGGAGAGAGAGCGAGAGAGAGAGAGAGAGAGAGAGAGAGAGAGAGAGAGAGAGAGAGAGAAAATATATACTTTCTATATTTTTGGGAAAAAGCTTACAGCACCTGGTATTCCCAGGCGGTCTCCCATCCAAGTACTAACCAGGCCCGACCCTGCTTAGCTTCCGAGATCGGACGAGATCGGGCGTGTTCAGGGTGGTATGGCCGTAAGCGAGGGTATAGCTTGGTCACGGGCTATTTAAATGGGATGTTGGTATTATCGCTTATTACCAAGACGTACTAAATGCATCATTACCACGCACTCCATCCTATGTCACAAAGTAGCAAGCATGTCATAAAGAAGGTGCGATCTCTCGTGTCATATCTGCTTGTCATTGTTTGTATCACTTTTCCCCCTAATGACAGAACAGCGAACATGCGCTGTCACTTGGAACCACATGGTCTTCTAAGGTCATTGAGCGTATAGAGAACAATCATGTCATTTTTCAGCCTACTTTAGTTAACGGGTTCACAATAGAGTTTTGGGAATTAGGAATGGCATAAGGATGTCCCGTGTGTTAAGTGTTATATGTCTACAGTCGTACAGGTTGCCACCCTCATCCAAGTGCTGGTGAGGAGAGAGAGCGAGAGAGAGAGAGAGAGAGAGAGAGAGAAAATATATACTTTCTATATTTTTGGGAAAAAGCTTACAGCACCTGGTATTCCCAGGCGGTCTCCCATCCAAGTACTAACCAGGCCCGACCCTGCTTAGCTTCCGAGATCGGACGAGATCGGGCGTGTTCAGGGTGGTATGGCCGTAAGCGAGGGTATAGCTTGGTCACGGGCTATTTAAATGGGATGTTGGTATTATCGCTTATTACCAAGATGTACTAAATGCATCATTACCACGCACTCCATCCTATGTCACAAAGTAGCAAGCATGTCATAAAGAAGGTGCGATCTCTCGTGTCATATCTGCTTGTCATTGTTTGTATCACTTTTCCCCCTAATGACAGAACAGCGAACATGCGCTGTCACTTGGAACCACATGGTCTTCTAAGGTCATTGAGCGTATAGAGAACAATCATGTCATTTTTCAGCCTACTTTAGTTAACGGGTTCACAATAGAGTTTTGGGAATTAGGAATGGCATAAGGATGTCCCGTGTGTTAAGTGTTATATGTCTACAGTCGTACAGGTTGCCACCCTCATCCAAGTGCTGGTGAGGAGAGAGAGCGAGAGAGAGAGAGAGAGAGAAAATATATACTTTCTATATTTTTGGGAAAAAGCTTACAGCACCTGGTATTCCCAGGCGGTCTCCCATCCAAGTACTAACCAGGCCCGACCCTGCTTAGCTTCCGAGATCGGACGAGATCGGGCGTGTTCAGGGTGGTATGGCCGTAAGCGAGGGTATAGCTTGGTCACGGGCTATTTAAATGGGATGTTGGTATTATCGCTTATTACCAAGATGTACTAAATGCATCATTACCACGCACTCCATCCTATGTCACAAAGTAGCAAGCATGTCATAAAGAAGGTGCGATCTCTCGTGTCATATCTGCTTGTCATTGTTTGTATCACTTTTCCCCCTAATGACAGAACAGCGAACATGCGCTGTCACTTGGAACCACATGGTCTTCTAAGGTCATTGAGCGTATAGAGAACAATCATGTCATTTTTCAGCCTACTTTAGTTAACGGGTTCACAATAGAGTTTTGGGAATTAGGAATGGCATAAGGATGTCCCGTGTGTTAAGTGTTATATGTCTACAGTCGTACAGGTTGCCACCCTCATCCAAGTGCTGGTGAGGAGAGAGAGCGAGAGAGAGAGAGAGAGAGAGAGAGAGAGAGAGAAAATATATACTTTCTATATTTTTGGGAAAAAGCTTACAGCACCTGGTATTCCCAGGCGGTCTCCCATCCAAGTACTAACCAGGCCCGACCCTGCTTAGCTTCCGAGATCGGACGAGATCGGGCGTGTTCAGGGTGGTATGGCCGTAAGCGAGGGTATAGCTTGGTCACGGGCTATTTAAATGGGATGTTGGTATTATCGCTTATTACCAAGATGTACTAAATGCATCATTACCACGCACTCCATCCTATGTCACAAAGTAGCAAGCATGTCATAAAGAAGGTGCGATCTCTCGTGTCATATCTGCTTGTCATTGTTTGTATCACTTTTCCCCCTAATGACAGAACAGCGAACATGCGCTGTCACTTGGAACCACATGGTCTTCTAAGGTCATTGAGCGTATAGAGAACAATCATGTCATTTTTCAGCCTACTTTAGTTAACGGGTTCACAATAGAGTTTTGGGAATTAGGAATGGCATAAGGATGTCCCGTGTGTTAAGTGTTATATGTCTACAGTCGTACAGGTTGCCACCCTCATCCAAGTGCTGGTGAGGAGAGAGAGCGAGAGAGAGAGAGAGAGAGAAAATATATACTTTCTATATTTTTGGGAAAAAGCTTACAGCACCTGGTATTCCCAGGCGGTCTCCCATCCAAGTACTAACCAGGCCCGACCCTGCTTAGCTTCCGAGATCGGACGAGATCGGGCGTGTTCAGGGTGGTATGGCCGTAAGCGAGGGTATAGCTTGGTCACGGGCTATTTAAATGGGATGTTGGTATTATCGCTTATTACCAAGACGTACTAAATGCATCATTACCACGCACTCCATCCTATGTCACAAAGTAGCAAGCATGTCATAAAGAAGGTGCGATCTCTCGTGTCATATCTGCTTGTCATTGTTTGTATCACTTTTCCCCCTAATGACAGAACAGCGAACATGCGCTGTCACTTGGAACCACATGGTCTTCTAAGGTCATTGAGCGTATAGAGAACAATCATGTCATTTTTCAGCCTACTTTAGTTAACGGGTTCACAATAGAGTTTTGGGAATTAGGAATGGCATAAGGATGTCCCGTGTGTTAAGTGTTATATGTCTACAGTCGTACAGGTTGCCACCCTCATCCAAGTGCTGGTGAGGAGAGAGAGCGAGAGAGAGAGAGAGAGAGAGAGAGAGAGAGAGAGAGAGAGAGAGAGAGAGAGAGAGAAAATATATACTTTCTATATTTTTGGGAAAAAGCTTACAGCACCTGGTATTCCCAGGCGGTCTCCCATCCAAGTACTAACCAGGCCCGACCCTGCTTAGCTTCCGAGATCGGACGAGATCGGGCGTGTTCAGGGTGGTATGGCCGTAAGCGAGGGTATAGCTTGGTCACGGGCTATTTAAATGGGATGTTGGTATTATCGCTTATTACCAAGATGTACTAAATGCATCATTACCACGCACTCCATCCTATGTCACAAAGTAGCAAGCATGTCATAAAGAAGGTGCGATCTCTCGTGTCATATCTGCTTGTCATTGTTTGTATCACTTTTCCCCCTAATGACAGAACAGCGAACATGCGCTGTCACTTGGAACCACATGGTCTTCTAAGGTCATTGAGCGTATAGAGAACAATCATGTCATTTTTCAGCCTACTTTAGTTAACGGGTTCACAATAGAGTTTTGGGAATTAGGAATGGCATAAGGATGTCCCGTGTGTTAAGTGTTATATGTCTACAGTCGTACAGGTTGCCACCCTCATCCAAGTGCTGGTGAGGAGAGAGAGCGAGAGAGAGAGAGAGAGAGAAAATATATACTTTCTATATTTTTGGGAAAAAGCTTACAGCACCTGGTATTCCCAGGCGGTCTCCCATCCAAGTACTAACCAGGCCCGACCCTGCTTAGCTTCCGAGATCGGACGAGATCGGGCGTGTTCAGGGTGGTATGGCCGTAAGCGAGGGTATAGCTTGGTCACGGGCTATTTAAATGGGATGTTGGTATTATCGCTTATTACCAAGATGTACTAAATGCATCATTACCACGCACTCCATCCTATGTCACAAAGTAGCAAGCATGTCATAAAGAAGGTGCGATCTCTCGTGTCATATCTGCTTGTCATTGTTTGTATCACTTTTCCCCCTAATGACAGAACAGCGAACATGCGCTGTCACTTGGAACCACATGGTCTTCTAAGGTCATTGAGCGTATAGAGAACAATCATGTCATTTTTCAGCCTACTTTAGTTAACGGGTTCACAATAGAGTTTTGGGAATTAGGAATGGCATAAGGATGTCCCGTGTGTTAAGTGTTATATGTCTACAGTCGTACAGGTTGCCACCCTCATCCAAGTGCTGGTGAGGAGAGAGAGCGAGAGAGAGAGAGAGAGAGAAAATATATACTTTCTATATTTTTGGGAAAAAGCTTACAGCACCTGGTATTCCCAGGCGGTCTCCCATCCAAGTACTAACCAGGCCCGACCCTGCTTAGCTTCCGAGATCGGGCGTGTTCAGGGTGGTATGGCCGTAAGCGAGGGTATAGCTTGGTCACGGGCTATTTAAATGGGATGTTGGTATTATCGCTTATTACCAAGACGTACTAAATGCATCATTACCACGCACTCCATCCTATGTCACAAAGTAGCAAGCATGTCATAAAGAAGGTGCGATCTCTCGTGTCATATCTGCTTGTCATTGTTTGTATCACTTTTCCCCCTAATGACAGAACAGCGAACATGCGCTGTCACTTGGAACCACATGGTCTTCTAAGGTCATTGAGCGTATAGAGAACAATCATGTCATTTTTCAGCCTACTTTAGTTAACGGGTTCACAATAGAGTTTTGGGAATTAGGAATGGCATAAGGATGTCCCGTGTGTTAAGTGTTATATGTCTACAGTCGTACAGGTTGCCACCCTCATCCAAGTGCTGGTGAGGAGAGAGAGCGAGAGAGAGAGAGAGAGAGAGAGAGAGAGAGAGAGAGAGAGAGAGAGAGAGAGAGAGAAAATATATACTTTCTATATTTTTGGGAAAAAGCTTACAGCACCTGGTATTCCCAGGCGGTCTCCCATCCAAGTACTAACCAGGCCCGACCCTGCTTAGCTTCCGAGATCGGGCGTGTTCAGGGTGGTATGGCCGTAAGCGAGGGTATAGCTTGGTCACGGGCTATTTAAATGGGATGTTGGTATTATCGCTTATTACCAAGATGTACTAAATGCATCATTACCACGCACTCCATCCTATGTCACAAAGTAGCAAGCATGTCATAAAGAAGGTGCGATCTCTCGTGTCATATCTGCTTGTCATTGTTTGTATCACTTTTCCCCCTAATGACAGAACAGCGAACATGCGCTGTCACTTGGAACCACACGGTCTTCTAAGGTCATTGAGCGTATAGAGAACAATCATGTCATTTTTCAGCCTACTTTAGTTAACGGGTTCACAATAGAGTTTTGGGAATTAGGAATGGCATAAGGATGTCCCGTGTGTTAAGTGTTATATGTCTACAGTCGTACAGGTTGCCACCCTCATCCAAGTGCTGGTGAGGAGAGAGAGCGAGAGAGAGAGAGAGAGAGAGAGAAAATATATACTTTCTATATTTTTGGGAAAAAGCTTACAGCACCTGGTATTCCCAGGCGGTCTCCCATCCAAGTACTAACCAGGCCCGACCCTGCTTAGCTTCCGAGATCGGACGAGATCGGGCGTGTTCAGGGTGGTATGGCCGTAAGCGAGGGTATAGCTTGGTCACGGGCTATTTAAATGGGATGTTGGTATTATCGCTTATTACCAAGATGTACTAAATGCATCATTACCACGCACTCCATCCTATGTCACAAAGTAGCAAGCATGTCATAAAGAAGGTGCGATCTCTCGTGTCATATCTGCTTGTCATTGTTTGTATCACTTTTCCCCCTAATGACAGAACAGCGAACATGCGCTGTCACTTGGAACCACACGGTCTTCTAAGGTCATTGAGCGTATAGAGAACAATCATGTCATTTTTCAGCCTACTTTAGTTAACGGGTTCACAATAGAGTTTTGGGAATTAGGAATGGCATAAGGATGTCCCGTGTGTTAAGTGTTATATGTCTACAGTCGTACAGGTTGCCACCCTCATCCAAGTGCTGGTGAGGAGAGAGAGCGAGAGAGAGAGAGAGAGAGAGAGAGAGAGAGAGAGAGAGAGAGAAAATATATACTTTCTATATTTTTGGGAAAAAGCTTACAGCACCTGGTATTCCCAGGCGGTCTCCCATCCAAGTACTAACCAGGCCCGACCCTGCTTAGCTTCCGAGATCGGACGAGATCGGGCGTGTTCAGGGTGGTATGGCCGTAAGCGAGGGTATAGCTTGGTCACGGGCTATTTAAATGGGATGTTGGTATTATCGCTTATTACCAAGACGTACTAAATGCATCATTACCACGCACTCCATCCTATGTCACAAAGTAGCAAGCATGTCATAAAGAAGGTGCGATCTCTCGTGTCATATCTGCTTGTCATTGTTTGTATCACTTTTCCCCCTAATGACAGAACAGCGAACATGCGCTGTCACTTGGAACCACATGGTCTTCTAAGGTCATTGAGCGTATAGAGAACAATCATGTCATTTTTCAGCCTACTTTAGTTAACGGGTTCACAATAGAGTTTTGGGAATTAGGAATGGCATAAGGATGTCCCGTGTGTTAAGTGTTATATGTCTACAGTCGTACAGGTTGCCACCCTCATCCAAGTGCTGGTGAGGAGAGAGAGCGAGAGAGAGAGAGAGAGAGAGAGAGAGAAAATATATACTTTCTATATTTTTGGGAAAAAGCTTACAGCACCTGGTATTCCCAGGCGGTCTCCCATCCAAGTACTAACCAGGCCCGACCCTGCTTAGCTTCCGAGATCGGACGAGATCGGGCGTGTTCAGGGTGGTATGGCCGTAAGCGAGGGTATAGCTTGGTCACGGGCTATTTAAATGGGATGTTGGTATTATCGCTTATTACCAAGATGTACTAAATGCATCATTACCACGCACTCCATCCTATGTCACAAAGTAGCAAGCATGTCATAAAGAAGGTGCGATCTCTCGTGTCATATCTGCTTGTCATTGTTTGTATCACTTTTCCCCCTAATGACAGAACAGCGAACATGCGCTGTCACTTGGAACCACATGGTCTTCTAAGGTCATTGAGCGTATAGAGAACAATCATGTCATTTTTCAGCCTACTTTAGTTAACGGGTTCACAATAGAGTTTTGGGAATTAGGAATGGCATAAGGATGTCCCGTGTGTTAAGTGTTATATGTCTACAGTCGTACAGGTTGCCACCCTCATCCAAGTGCTGGTGAGGAGAGAGAGCGAGAGAGAGAGAGAGAGAGAAAATATATACTTTCTATATTTTTGGGAAAAAGCTTACAGCACCTGGTATTCCCAGGCGGTCTCCCATCCAAGTACTAACCAGGCCCGACCCTGCTTAGCTTCCGAGATCGGGCGTGTTCAGGGTGGTATGGCCGTAAGCGAGGGTATAGCTTGGTCACGGGCTATTTAAATGGGATGTTGGTATTATCGCTTATTACCAAGACGTACTAAATGCATCATTACCACGCACTCCATCCTATGTCACAAAGTAGCAAGCATGTCATAAAGAAGGTGCGATCTCTCGTGTCATATCTGCTTGTCATTGTTTGTATCACTTTTCCCCCTAATGACAGAACAGCGAACATGCGCTGTCACTTGGAACCACATGGTCTTCTAAGGTCATTGAGCGTATAGAGAACAATCATGTCATTTTTCAGCCTACTTTAGTTAACGGGTTCACAATAGAGTTTTGGGAATTAGGAATGGCATAAGGATGTCCCGTGTGTTAAGTGTTATATGTCTACAGTCGTACAGGTTGCCACCCTCATCCAAGTGCTGGTGAGGAGAGAGAGCGAGAGAGAGAGAGAGAGAGAGAGAGAGAGAGAGAGAGAGAGAGAGAGAGAGAGAGAGAAAATATATACTTTCTATATTTTTGGGAAAAAGCTTACAGCACCTGGTATTCCCAGGCGGTCTCCCATCCAAGTACTAACCAGGCCCGACCCTGCTTAGCTTCCGAGATCGGGCGTGTTCAGGGTGGTATGGCCGTAAGCGAGGGTATAGCTTGGTCACGGGCTATTTAAATGGGATGTTGGTATTATCGCTTATTACCAAGATGTACTAAATGCATCATTACCACGCACTCCATCCTATGTCACAAAGTAGCAAGCATGTCATAAAGAAGGTGCGATCTCTCGTGTCATATCTGCTTGTCATTGTTTGTATCACTTTTCCCCCTAATGACAGAACAGCGAACATGCGCTGTCACTTGGAACCACACGGTCTTCTAAGGTCATTGAGCGTATAGAGAACAATCATGTCATTTTTCAGCCTACTTTAGTTAACGGGTTCACAATAGAGTTTTGGGAATTAGGAATGGCATAAGGATGTCCCGTGTGTTAAGTGTTATATGTCTACAGTCGTACAGGTTGCCACCCTCATCCAAGTGCTGGTGAGGAGAGAGAGCGAGAGAGAGAGAGAGAGAGAGAGAAAATATATACTTTCTATATTTTTGGGAAAAAGCTTACAGCACCTGGTATTCCCAGGCGGTCTCCCATCCAAGTACTAACCAGGCCCGACCCTGCTTAGCTTCCGAGATCGGACGAGATCGGGCGTGTTCAGGGTGGTATGGCCGTAAGCGAGGGTATAGCTTGGTCACGGGCTATTTAAATGGGATGTTGGTATTATCGCTTATTACCAAGATGTACTAAATGCATCATTACCACGCACTCCATCCTATGTCACAAAGTAGCAAGCATGTCATAAAGAAGGTGCGATCTCTCGTGTCATATCTGCTTGTCATTGTTTGTATCACTTTTCCCCCTAATGACAGAACAGCGAACATGCGCTGTCACTTGGAACCACACGGTCTTCTAAGGTCATTGAGCGTATAGAGAACAATCATGTCATTTTTCAGCCTACTTTAGTTAACGGGTTCACAATAGAGTTTTGGGAATTAGGAATGGCATAAGGATGTCCCGTGTGTTAAGTGTTATATGTCTACAGTCGTACAGGTTGCCACCCTCATCCAAGTGCTGGTGAGGAGAGAGAGCGAGAGAGAGAGAGAGAGAGAGAGAGAGAGAGAGAGAGAGAGAGAAAATATATACTTTCTATATTTTTGGGAAAAAGCTTACAGCACCTGGTATTCCCAGGCGGTCTCCCATCCAAGTACTAACCAGGCCCGACCCTGCTTAGCTTCCGAGATCGGACGAGATCGGGCGTGTTCAGGGTGGTATGGCCGTAAGCGAGGGTATAGCTTGGTCACGGGCTATTTAAATGGGATGTTGGTATTATCGCTTATTACCAAGACGTACTAAATGCATCATTACCACGCACTCCATCCTATGTCACAAAGTAGCAAGCATGTCATAAAGAAGGTGCGATCTCTCGTGTCATATCTGCTTGTCATTGTTTGTATCACTTTTCCCCCTAATGACAGAACAGCGAACATGCGCTGTCACTTGGAACCACATGGTCTTCTAAGGTCATTGAGCGTATAGAGAACAATCATGTCATTTTTCAGCCTACTTTAGTTAACGGGTTCACAATAGAGTTTTGGGAATTAGGAATGGCATAAGGATGTCCCGTGTGTTAAGTGTTATATGTCTACAGTCGTACAGGTTGCCACCCTCATCCAAGTGCTGGTGAGGAGAGAGAGCGAGAGAGAGAGAGAGAGAGAGAGAGAGAAAATATATACTTTCTATATTTTTGGGAAAAAGCTTACAGCACCTGGTATTCCCAGGCGGTCTCCCATCCAAGTACTAACCAGGCCCGACCCTGCTTAGCTTCCGAGATCGGACGAGATCGGGCGTGTTCAGGGTGGTATGGCCGTAAGCGAGGGTATAGCTTGGTCACGGGCTATTTAAATGGGATGTTGGTATTATCGCTTATTACCAAGATGTACTAAATGCATCATTACCACGCACTCCATCCTATGTCACAAAGTAGCAAGCATGTCATAAAGAAGGTGCGATCTCTCGTGTCATATCTGCTTGTCATTGTTTGTATCACTTTTCCCCCTAATGACAGAACAGCGAACATGCGCTGTCACTTGGAACCACATGGTCTTCTAAGGTCATTGAGCGTATAGAGAACAATCATGTCATTTTTCAGCCTACTTTAGTTAACGGGTTCACAATAGAGTTTTGGGAATTAGGAATGGCATAAGGATGTCCCGTGTGTTAAGTGTTATATGTCTACAGTCGTACAGGTTGCCACCCTCATCCAAGTGCTGGTGAGGAGAGAGAGCGAGAGAGAGAGAGAGAGAGAAAATATATACTTTCTATATTTTTGGGAAAAAGCTTACAGCACCTGGTATTCCCAGGCGGTCTCCCATCCAAGTACTAACCAGGCCCGACCCTGCTTAGCTTCCGAGATCGGACGAGATCGGGCGTGTTCAGGGTGGTATGGCCGTAAGCGAGGGTATAGCTTGGTCACGGGCTATTTAAATGGGATGTTGGTATTATCGCTTATTACCAAGATGTACTAAATGCATCATTACCACGCACTCCATCCTATGTCACAAAGTAGCAAGCATGTCATAAAGAAGGTGCGATCTCTCGTGTCATATCTGCTTGTCATTGTTTGTATCACTTTTCCCCCTAATGACAGAACAGCGAACATGCGCTGTCACTTGGAACCACATGGTCTTCTAAGGTCATTGAGCGTATAGAGAACAATCATGTCATTTTTCAGCCTACTTTAGTTAACGGGTTCACAATAGAGTTTTGGGAATTAGGAATGGCATAAGGATGTCCCGTGTGTTAAGTGTTATATGTCTACAGTCGTACAGGTTGCCACCCTCATCCAAGTGCTGGTGAGGAGAGAGAGCGAGAGAGAGAGAGAGAGAGAGAGAGAGAGAGAGAGAAAATATATACTTTCTATATTTTTGGGAAAAAGCTTACAGCACCTGGTATTCCCAGGCGGTCTCCCATCCAAGTACTAACCAGGCCCGACCCTGCTTAGCTTCCGAGATCGGACGAGATCGGGCGTGTTCAGGGTGGTATGGCCGTAAGCGAGGGTATAGCTTGGTCACGGGCTATTTAAATGGGATGTTGGTATTATCGCTTATTACCAAGATGTACTAAATGCATCATTACCACGCACTCCATCCTATGTCACAAAGTAGCAAGCATGTCATAAAGAAGGTGCGATCTCTCGTGTCATATCTGCTTGTCATTGTTTGTATCACTTTTCCCCCTAATGACAGAACAGCGAACATGCGCTGTCACTTGGAACCACATGGTCTTCTAAGGTCATTGAGCGTATAGAGAACAATCATGTCATTTTTCAGCCTACTTTAGTTAACGGGTTCACAATAGAGTTTTGGGAATTAGGAATGGCATAAGGATGTCCCGTGTGTTAAGTGTTATATGTCTACAGTCGTACAGGTTGCCACCCTCATCCAAGTGCTGGTGAGGAGAGAGAGCGAGAGAGAGAGAGAGAGAGAAAATATATACTTTCTATATTTTTGGGAAAAAGCTTACAGCACCTGGTATTCCCAGGCGGTCTCCCATCCAAGTACTAACCAGGCCCGACCCTGCTTAGCTTCCGAGATCGGACGAGATCGGGCGTGTTCAGGGTGGTATGGCCGTAAGCGAGGGTATAGCTTGGTCACGGGCTATTTAAATGGGATGTTGGTATTATCGCTTATTACCAAGATGTACTAAATGCATCATTACCACGCACTCCATCCTATGTCACAAAGTAGCAAGCATGTCATAAAGAAGGTGCGATCTCTCGTGTCATATCTGCTTGTCATTGTTTGTATCACTTTTCCCCCTAATGACAGAACAGCGAACATGCGCTGTCACTTGGAACCACATGGTCTTCTAAGGTCATTGAGCGTATAGAGAACAATCATGTCATTTTTCAGCCTACTTTAGTTAACGGGTTCACAATAGAGTTTTGGGAATTAGGAATGGCATAAGGATGTCCCGTGTGTTAAGTGTTATATGTCTACAGTCGTACAGGTTGCCACCCTCATCCAAGTGCTGGTGAGGAGAGAGAGCGAGAGAGAGAGAGAGAGAGAAAATATATACTTTCTATATTTTTGGGAAAAAGCTTACAGCACCTGGTATTCCCAGGCGGTCTCCCATCCAAGTACTAACCAGGCCCGACCCTGCTTAGCTTCCGAGATCGGGCGTGTTCAGGGTGGTATGGCCGTAAGCGAGGGTATAGCTTGGTCACGGGCTATTTAAATGGGATGTTGGTATTATCGCTTATTACCAAGACGTACTAAATGCATCATTACCACGCACTCCATCCTATGTCACAAAGTAGCAAGCATGTCATAAAGAAGGTGCGATCTCTCGTGTCATATCTGCTTGTCATTGTTTGTATCACTTTTCCCCCTAATGACAGAACAGCGAACATGCGCTGTCACTTGGAACCACATGGTCTTCTAAGGTCATTGAGCGTATAGAGAACAATCATGTCATTTTTCAGCCTACTTTAGTTAACGGGTTCACAATAGAGTTTTGGGAATTAGGAATGGCATAAGGATGTCCCGTGTGTTAAGTGTTATATGTCTACAGTCGTACAGGTTGCCACCCTCATCCAAGTGCTGGTGAGGAGAGAGAGCGAGAGAGAGAGAGAGAAAATATATACTTTCTATATTTTGGGGAAAAAGCTTACAGCACCTGGTATTCCCAGGCGGTCTCCCATCCAAGTACTAACCAGGCCCGACCCTGCTTAGCTTCCGAGATCGGACGAGATCGGGCGTGTTCAGGGTGGTATGGCCGTAAGCGAGGGTATAGCTTGGTCACGGGCTATTTAAATGGGATGTTGGTATTATCGCTTATTACCAAGACGTACTAAATGCATCATTACCACGCACTCCATCCTATGTCACAAAGTAGCAAGCATGTCATAAAGAAGGTGCGATCTCTCGTGTCATATCTGCTTGTCATTGTTTGTATCACTTTTCCCCCTAATGACAGAACAGCGAACATGCGCTGTCACTTGGAACCACATGGTCTTCTAAGGTCATTGAGCGTATAGAGAACAATCATGTCATTTTTCAGCCTACTTTAGTTAACGGGTTCACAATAGAGTTTTGGGAATTAGGAATGGCATAAGGATGTCCCGTGTGTTAAGTGTTATATGTCTACAGTCGTACAGGTTGCCACCCTCATCCAAGTGCTGGTGAGGAGAGAGAGCGAGAGAGAGAGAGAGAGAGAAAATATATACTTTCTATATTTTTGGGAAAAAGCTTACAGCACCTGGTATTCCCAGGCGGTCTCCCATCCAAGTACTAACCAGGCCCGACCCTGCTTAGCTTCCGAGATCGGACGAGATCGGGCGTGTTCAGGGTGGTATGGCCGTAAGCGAGGGTATAGCTTGGTCACGGGCTATTTAAATGGGATGTTGGTATTATCGCTTATTACCAAGATGTACTAAATGCATCATTACCACGCACTCCATCCTATGTCACAAAGTAGCAAGCATGTCATAATGAAGGTGCGATCTCTCGTGTCATATCTGCTTGTCATTGTTTGTATCACTTTTCCCCCTAATGACAGAACAGCGAACATGCGCTGTCACTTGGAACCACACGGTCTTCTAAGGTCATTGAGCGTATAGAGAACAATCATGTCATTTTTCAGCCTACTTTAGTTAACGGGTTCACAATAGAGTTTTGGGAATTAGGAATGGCATAAGGATGTCCCGTGTGTTAAGTGTTATATGTCTACAGTCGTACAGGTTGCCACCCTCATCCAAGTGCTGGTGAGGAGAGAGAGCGAGAGAGAGAGAGAGAGAGAGAGAGAGAGAGAGAGAGAGAGAGAGAGAGAGAGAGAGAGAGAGAGAGAGAGAGAGAGAGAAATATATACTTTCTATATTTTTGGGAAAAAGCTTACAGCACCTGGTATTCCCAGGCGGTCTCCCATCCAAGTACTAACCAGGCCCGACCCTGCTTAGCTTCCGAGATCGGACGAGATCGGGCGTGTTCAGGGTGGTATGGCCGTAAGCGAAGGTATAGCTTGGTCACGGGCTATTTAAATGGGATGTTGGTATTATCGCTTATTACCAAGACGTACTAAATGCATCATTACCACGCACTCCATCCTATGTCACAAAGTAGCAAGCATGTCATAAAGAAGGTGCGATCTCTCGTGTCATATCTGCTTGTCATTGTTTGTATCACTTTTCCCCCTAATGACAGAACAGCGAACATGCGCTGTCACTTGGAACCACACGGTCTTCTAAGGTCATTGAGCGTATAGAGAACAATCATGTCATTTTTCAGCCTACTTTAGTTAACGGGTTCACAATAGAGTTTTGGGAATTAGGAATGGCATAAGGATGTCCCGTGTGTTAAGTGTTATATGTCTACAGTCGTACAGGTTGCCACCCTCATCCAAGTGCTGGTGAGGAGAGAGAGCGAGAGAGAGAGAGAGAGAGAAAATATATACTTTCTATATTTTGGGGAAAAAGCTTACAGCACCTGGTATTCCCAGGCGGTCTCCCATCCAAGTACTAACCAGGCCCGACCCTGCTTAGCTTCCGAGATCGGACGAGATCGGGCGTGTTCAGGGTGGTATGGCCGTAAGCGAGGGTATAGCTTGGTCACGGGCTATTTAAATGGGATGTTGGTATTATCGCTTATTACCAAGACGTACTAAATGCATCATTACCACGCACTCCATCCTATGTCACAAAGTAGCAAGCATGTCATAAAGAAGGTGCGATCTCTCGTGTCATATCTGCTTGTCATTGTTTGTATCACTTTTCCCCCTAATGACAGAACAGCGAACATGCGCTGTCACTTGGAACCACATGGTCTTCTAAGGTCATTGAGCGTATAGAGAACAATCATGTCATTTTTCAGCCTACTTTAGTTAACGGGTTCACAATAGAGTTTTGGGAATTAGGAATGGCATAAGGATGTCCCGTGTGTTAAGTGTTATATGTCTACAGTCGTACAGGTTGCCACCCTCATCCAAGTGCTGGTGAGGAGAGAGAGCGAGAGAGAGAGAGAGAAAATATATACTTTCTATATTTTGGGGAAAAAGCTTACAGCACCTGGTATTCCCAGGCGGTCTCCCATCCAAGTACTAACCAGGCCCGACCCTGCTTAGCTTCCGAGAGCGGACGAGATCGGGCGTGTTCAGGGTGGTATGGCCGTAAGCGAGGGTATAGCTTGGTCACGGGCTATTTAAATGGGATGTTGGTATTATCGCTTATTACCAAGATGTACTAAATGCATCATTACCACGCACTCCATCCTATGTCACAAAGTAGCAAGCATGTCATAATGAAGGTGCGATCTCTCGTGTCATATCTGCTTGTCATTGTTTGTATCACTTTTCCCCCTAATGACAGAACAGCGAACATGCGCTGTCACTTGGAACCACACGGTCTTCTAAGGTCATTGAGCGTATAGAGAACAATCATGTCATTTTTCAGCCTACTTTACTTAACGGGTTCACAATAGAGTTTTGGGAATTAGGAATGGCATAAGGATGTCCCGTGTGTTAAGTGTTATATGTCTACAGTCGTACAGGTTGCCACCCTCATCCAAGTGCTGGTGAGGAGAGAGAGCGAGAGAGAGAGAGAGAGAGAGAGAAAATATATACTTTCTATATTTTGGGGAAAAAGCTTACAGCACCTGGTATTCCCAGGCGGTCTCCCATCCAAGTACTAACCAGGCCCGACCCTGCTTAGCTTCCGAGATCGGACGAGATCGGGCGTGTTCAGGGTGGTATGGCCTTAAGCGAGGGTATAGCTTGGTCACGGGCTATTTAAATGGGATGTTGGTATTATCGCTTATTACCAAGACGTACTAAATGCATCATTACCACGCACTCCATCCTATGTCACAAAGTAGCAAGCATGTCATAAAGAAGGTGCGATCTCTCGTGTCATATCTGCTTGTCATTGTTTGTATCACTTTTCCCCCTAATGACAGAACAGCGAACATGCGCTGTCACTTGGAACCACATGGTCTTCTAAGGTCATTGAGCGTATAGAGAACAATCATGTCATTTTTCAGCCTACTTTAGCTAACGGGTTCACAATAGAGTTTTGGGAATTAGGAATGGCATAAGGATGTCCCGTGTGTTAAGTGTTATATGTCTACAGTCGTACAGGTTGCCACCCTCATCCAAGTGCTGGTGAGGAGAGAGAGCGAGAGAGAGAGAGAGAGAGAGAGAGAGAGAGAGAGAGAGAGAGAGAGAGAGAGAGAGAGAGAGAGAGAGAGAAAATATATACTTTCTATATTTTTGGGAAAAAGCTTACAGCACCTGGTATTCCCAGGCGGTCTCCCATCCAAGTACTAACCAGGCCCGACCCTGCTTAGCTTCCGAGATCGGACGAGATCGGGCGTGTTCAGGGTGGTATGGCCGTAAGCGAAGGTATAGCTTGGTCACGGGCTATTTAAATGGGATGTTGGTATTATCGCTTATTACCAAGACGTACTAAATGCATCATTACCACGCACTCCATCCTATGTCACAAAGTAGCAAGCATGTCATAAAGAAGGTGCGATCTCTCGTGTCATATCTGCTTGTCATTGTTTGTATCACTTTTCCCCCTAATGACAGAACAGCGAACATGCGCTGTCACTTGGAACCACATGGTCTTCTAAGGTCATTGAGCGTATAGAGAACAATCATGTCATTTTTCAGCCTACTTTAGTTAACGGGTTCACAATAGAGTTTTGGGAATTAGGAATGGCATAAGGATGTCCCGTGTGTTAAGTGTTATATGTCTACAGTCGTACAGGTTGCCACCCTCATCCAAGTGCTGGTGAGGAGAGAGAGCGAGAGAGAGAGAGAGAGAGAGAGAGAAAATATATACTTTCTATATTTTTGGGAAAAAGCTTACAGCACCTGGTATTCCCAGGCGGTCTCCCATCCAAGTACTAACCAGGCCCGACCCTGCTTAACTTCCGAGATCGGACGAGATCGGGAGTGTTCAGGGTGGTATGGCCGTAAGCGAGGGTATAGCTTGGTCACGGGCTATTTAAATGGGATGTTGGTATTATCGCTTATTACCAAGATGTACTAAATGCATCATTACCACGCACTCCATCCTATGTCACAAAGTAGCAAGCATGTCATAAAGAAGGTGCGATCTCTCGTGTCATATCTGCTTGTCATTATTTGTATCACTTTTCCCCCTAATGACAGAACAGCGAACATGCGCTGTCACTTGGAACCACACGGTCTTCTAAGGTCATTGAGCGTATAGAGAACAATCATGTCATTTTTCAGCCTACTTTAGTTAACGGGTTCACAATAGAGTTTTGGGAATTAGGAATGGCATAAGGATGTCCCGTGTGTTAAGTGTTATATGTCTACAGTCGTACAGGTTGCCACCCTCATCCAAGTGCTGGTGAGGAGAGAGAGCGAGAGAGAGAGAGAGAGAGAGAAAATATATACTTTCTATATTTTTGGGAAAAAGCTTACAGCACCTGGTATTCCCAGGCGGTCTCCCATCCAAGTACTAACCAGGCCCGACCCTGCTTAGCTTCCGAGATCGGACGAGATCGGGCGTGTTCAGGGTGGTATGGCCGTAAGCGAGGGTATAGCTTGGTCACGGGCTATTTAAATGGGATGTTGGTATTATCGCTTATTACCAAGATGTACTAAATGCATCATTACCACGCACTCCATCCTATGTCACAAAGTAGCAAGCATGTCATAAAGAAGGTGCGATCTCTCGTGTCATATCTGCTTGTCATTGTTTGTATCACTTTTCCCCCTAATGACAGAACAGCGAACATGCGCTGTCACTTGGAACCACACGGTCTTCTAAGGTCATTGAGCGTATAGAGAACAATCATGTCATTTTTCAGCCTACTTTAGTTAACGGGTTCACAATAGAGTTTTGGGAATTAGGAATGGCATAAGGATGTCCCGTGTGTTAAGTGTTATATGTCTACAGTCGTACAGGTTGCCACCCTCATCCAAGTGCTGGTGAGGAGAGAGAGCGAGAGAGAGAGAGAGAGAGAAAATATATACTTTCTATATTTTTGGGAAAAAGCTTACAGCACCTGGTATTCCCAGGCGGTCTCCCATCCAAGTACTAACCAGGCCCGACCCTGCTTAGCTTCCGAGATCGGACGAGATCGGGCGTGTTCAGGGTGGTATGGCCGTAAGCGAGGGTATAGCTTGGTCACGGGCTATTTAAATGGGATGTTGGTATTATCGCTTATTACCAAGATGTACTAAATGCATCATTACCACGCACTCCATCCTATGTCACAAAGTAGCAAGCATGTCATAATGAAGGTGCGATCTCTCGTGTCATATCTGCTTGTCATTGTTTGTATCACTTTTCCCCCTAATGACAGAACAGCGAACATGCGCTGTCACTTGGAACCACACGGTCTTCTAAGGTCATTGAGCGTATAGAGAACAATCATGTCATTTTTCAGCCTACTTTAGTTAACGGGTTCACAATAGAGTTTTGGGAATTAGGAATGGCATAAGGATGTCCCGTGTGTTAAGTGTTATATGTCTACAGTCGTACAGGTTGCCACCCTCATCCAAGTGCTGGTGAGGAGAGAGAGCGAGAGAGAGAGAGAGAGAGAAAATATATACTTTCTATATTTTTGGGAAAAAGCTTACAGCACCTGGTATTCCCAGGCGGTCTCCCATCCAAGTACTAACCAGGCCCGACCCTGCTTAGCTTCCGAGATCGGACGAGATCGGGCGTGTTCAGGGTGGTATGGCCGTAAGCGAGGGTATAGCTTAGTCACGGGCTATTTAAATGGGATGTTGGTATTATCGCTTATTACCAAGATGTACTAAATGCATCATTACCACGCACTCCATCCTATGTCACAAAGTAGCAAGCATGTCATAATGAAGGTGCGATCTCTCGTGTCATATCTGCTTGTCATTGTTTGTATCACTTTTCCCCCTAATGACAGAACAGCGAACATGCGCTGTCACTTGGAACCACACGGTCTTCTAAGGTCATTGAGCGTATAGAGAACAATCATGTCATTTTTCAGCCTACTTTAGTTAACGGGTTCACAATAGAGTTTTGGGAATTAGGAATGGCATAAGGATGTCCCGTGTGTTAAGTGTTATATGTCTACAGTCGTACAGGTTGCCACCCTCATCCAAGTGCTGGTGAGGAGAGAGAGCGAGAGAGAGAGAGAGAGAGAAAATATATACTTTCTATATTTTTGGGAAAAAGCTTACAGCACCTGGTATTCCCAGGCGGTCTCCCATCCAAGTACTAACCAGGCCCGACCCTGCTTAGCTTCCGAGATCGGACGAGATCGGGCGTGTTCAGGGTGGTATGGCCGTAAGCGAGGGTATAGCTTGGTCACGGGCTATTTAAATGGGATGTTGGTATTATCGCTTATTACCAAGATGTACTAAATGCATCATTACCACGCACTCCATCCTATGTCACAAAGTAGCAAGCATGTCATAATGAAGGTGCGATCTCTCGTGTCATATCTGCTTGTCATTGTTTGTATCACTTTTCCCCCTAATGACAGAACAGCGAACATGCGCTGTCACTTGGAACCACACGGTCTTCTAAGGTCATTGAGCGTATAGAGAACAATCATGTCATTTTTCAGCCTACTTTAGTTAACGGGTTCACAATAGAGTTTTGGGAATTAGGAATGGCATAAGGATGTCCCGTGTGTTAAGTGTTATATGTCTACAGTCGTACAGGTTGCCACCCTCATCCAAGTGCTGGTGAGGAGAGAGAGCGAGAGAGAGAGAGAGAGAGAAAATATATACTTTCTATATTTTGGGGAAAAAGCTTACAGCACCTGGTATTCCCAGGCGGTCTCCCATCCAAGTACTAACCAGGCCCGACCCTGCTTAGCTTCCGAGATCGGACGAGATCGGGCGTGTTCAGGGTGGTATGGCCGTAAGCGAGGGTATAGCTTGGTCACGGGCTATTTAAATGGGATGTTGGTATTATCGCTTATTACCAAGACGTACTAAATGCATCATTACCACGCACTCCATCCTATGTCACAAAGTAGCAAGCATGTCATAAAGAAGGTGCGATCTCTCGTGTCATATCTGCTTGTCATTGTTTGTATCACTTTTCCCCCTAATGACAGAACAGCGAACATGCGCTGTCACTTGGAACCACATGGTCTTCTAAGGTCATTGAGCGTATAGAGAACAATCATGTCATTTTTCAGCCTACTTTAGTTAACGGGTTCACAATAGAGTTTTGGGAATTAGGAATGGCATAAGGATGTCCCGTGTGTTAAGTGTTATATGTCTACAGTCGTACAGGTTGCCACCCTCATCCAAGTGCTGGTGAGGAGAGAGAGCGAGAGAGAGAGAGAGAGAGAGAGAGAGAGAGAGAGAGAGAGAGAGAAAATATATACTTTCTATATTTTTGGGAAAAAGCTTACAGCACCTGGTATTCCCAGGCGGTCTCCCATCCAAGTACTAACCAGGCCCGACCCTGCTTAGCTTCCGAGATCGGACGAGATCGGGCGTGTTCAGGGTGGTATGGCCGTAAGCGAGGGTATAGCTTGGTCACGGGCTATTTAAATGGGATGTTGGTATTATCGCTTATTACCAAGACGTACTAAATGCATCATTACCACGCACTCCATCCTATGTCACAAAGTAGCAAGCATGTCATAAAGAAGGTGCGATCTCTCGTGTCATATCTGCTTGTCATTGTTTGTATCACTTTTCCCCCTAATGACAGAACAGCGAACATGCGCTGTCACTTGGAACCACATGGTCTTCTAAGGTCATTGAGCGTATAGAGAACAATCATGTCATTTTTCAGCCTACTTTAGTTAACGGGTTCACAATAGAGTTTTGGGAATTAGGAATGGCACAAGGATGTCCCGTGTGTTAAGTGTTATATGTCTACAGTCGTACAGGTTGCCACCCTCATCCAAGTGCTGGTGAGGAGAGAGAGCGAGAGAGAGAGAGAGAGAGAGAGAGAGAGAGAGAGAGAGAGAGAGAGAGAGAGAGAGAGAGAGAGAGAAAATATATACTTTCTATATTTTTGGGAAAAAGCTTACAGCACCTGGTATTCCCAGGCGGTCTCCCATCCAAGTACTAACCAGGCCCGACCCTGCTTAACTTCCGAGATCGGACGAGATCGGGAGTGTTCAGGGTTGTATGGCCGTAAGCGAGGGTATAGCTTGGTCACGGGCTATTTAAATGGGATGTTGGTATTATCGCTTATTACCAAGATGTACTAAATGCATCATTACCACGCACTCCATCCTATGTCACAAAGTAGCAAGCATGTCATAAAGAAGGTGCGATCTCTCGTGTCATATCTGCTTGTCATTATTTGTATCACTTTTCCCCCTAATGACAGAACAGCGAACATGCGCTGTCACTTGGAACCACACGGTCTTCTAAGGTCATTGAGCGTATAGAGAACAATCATGTCATTTTTCAGCCTACTTTAGTTAACGGGTTCACAATAGAGTTTTGGGAATTAGGAATGGCATAAGGATGTCCCGTGTGTTAAGTGTTATATGTCTACAGTCGTACAGGTTGCCACCCTCATCCAAGTGCTGGTGAGGAGAGAGAGCGAGAGAGAGAGAGAGAGAGAGAAAATATATACTTTCTATATTTTTGGGAAAAAGCTTACAGCACCTGGTATTCCCAGGCGGTCTCCCATCCAAGTACTAACCAGGCCCGACCCTGCTTAGCTTCCGAGATCGGACGAGATCGGGCGTGTTCAGGGTGGTATGGCCGTAAGCGAGGGTATAGCTTGGTCACGGGCTATTTAAATGGGATGTTGGTATTATCGCTTATTACCAAGATGTACTAAATGCATCATTACCACGCACTCCATCCTATGTCACAAAGTAGCAAGCATGTCATAAAGAAGGTGCGATCTCTCGTGTCATATCTGCTTGTCATTGTTTGTATCACTTTTCCCCCTAATGACAGAACAGCGAACATGCGCTGTCACTTGGAACCACACGGTCTTCTAAGGTCATTGAGCGTATAGAGAACAATCATGTCATTTTTCAGCCTACTTTAGTTAACGGGTTCACAATAGAGTTTTGGGAATTAGGAATGGCATAAGGATGTCCCGTGTGTTAAGTGTTATATGTCTACAGTCGTACAGGTTGCCACCCTCATCCAAGTGCTGGTGAGGAGAGAGAGCGAGAGAGAGAGAGAGAGAGAAAATATATACTTTCTATATTTTGGGGAAAAAGCTTACAGCACCTGGTATTCCCAGGCGGTCTCCCATCCAAGTACTAACCAGGCCCGACCCTGCTTAGCTTCCGAGATCGGACGAGATCGGGCGTGTTCAGGGTGGTATGGCCGTAAGCGAGGGTATAGCTTGGTCACGGGCTATTTAAATGGGATGTTGGTATTATCGCTTATTACCAAGACGTACTAAATGCATCATTACCACGCACTCCATCCTATGTCACAAAGTAGCAAGCATGTCATAAAGAAGGTGCGATCTCTCGTGTCATATCTGCTTGTCATTGTTTGTATCACTTTTCCCCCTAATGACAGAACAGCGAACATGCGCTGTCACTTGGAACCACATGGTCTTCTAAGGTCATTGAGCGTATAGAGAACAATCATGTCATTTTTCAGCCTACTTTAGCTAACGGGTTCACAATAGAGTTTTGGGAATTAGGAATGGCATAAGGATGTCCCGTGTGTTAAGTGTTATATGTCTACAGTCGTACAGGTTGCCACCCTCATCCAAGTGCTGGTGAGGAGAGAGAGCGAGAGAGAGAGAGAGAGAGAGAGAGAGAGAGAGAGAGAGAGAGAGAGAGAGAGAGAGAGAGAGAGAGAGAAAATATATACTTTCTATATTTTTGGGAAAAAGCTTACAGCACCTGGTATTCCCAGGCGGTCTCCCATCCAAGTACTAACCAGGCCCGACCCTGCTTAGCTTCCGAGATCGGACGAGATCGGGCGTGTTCAGGGTGGTATGGCCGTAAGCGAAGGTATAGCTTGGTCACGGGCTATTTAAATGGGATGTTGGTATTATCGCTTATTACCAAGACGTACTAAATGCATCATTACCACGCACTCCATCCTATGTCACAAAGTAGCAAGCATGTCATAAAGAAGGTGCGATCTCTCGTGTCATATCTGCTTGTCATTGTTTGTATCACTTTTCCCCCTAATGACAGAACAGCGAACATGCGCTGTCACTTGGAACCACATGGTCTTCTAAGGTCATTGAGCGTATAGAGAACAATCATGTCATTTTTCAGCCTACTTTAGTTAACGGGTTCACAATAGAGTTTTGGGAATTAGGAATGGCATAAGGATGTCCCGTGTGTTAAGTGTTATATGTCTACAGTCGTACAGGTTGCCACCCTCATCCAAGTGCTGGTGAGGAGAGAGAGCGAGAGAGAGAGAGAGAGAGAGAGAAAATATATACTTTCTATATTTTTGGGAAAAAGCTTACAGCACCTGGTATTCCCAGGCGGTCTCCCATCCAAGTACTAACCAGGCCCGACCCTGCTTAACTTCCGAGATCGGACGAGATCGGGAGTGTTCAGGGTGGTATGGCCGTAAGCGAGGGTATAGCTTGGTCACGGGCTATTTAAATGGGATGTTGGTATTATCGCTTATTACCAAGATGTACTAAATGCATCATTACCACGCACTCCATCCTATGTCACAAAGTAGCAAGCATGTCATAAAGAAGGTGCGATCTCTCGTGTCATATCTGCTTGTCATTATTTGTATCACTTTTCCCCCTAATGACAGAACAGCGAACATGCGCTGTCACTTGGAACCACACGGTCTTCTAAGGTCATTGAGCGTATAGAGAACAATCATGTCATTTTTCAGCCTACTTTAGTTAACGGGTTCACAATAGAGTTTTGGGAATTAGGAATGGCATAAGGATGTCCCGTGTGTTAAGTGTTATATGTCTACAGTCGTACAGGTTGCCACCCTCATCCAAGTGCTGGTGAGGAGAGAGAGCGAGAGAGAGAGAGAGAGAGAGAGAGAGAGAGAGAGAGAGAGAGAGAGAGAGAGAGAGAGAGAGAGAGAAAATATATACTTTCTATATTTTTGGGAAAAAGCTTACAGCACCTGGTATTCCCAGGCGGTCTCCCATCCAAGTACTAACCAGGCCCGACCCTGCTTAGCTTCCGAGATCGGACGAGATCGGGCGTGTTCAGGGTGGTATGGCCGTAAGCGAAGGTATAGCTTGGTCACGGGCTATTTAAATGGGATGTTGGTATTATCGCTTATTACCAAGACGTACTAAATGCATCATTACCACGCACTCCATCCTATGTCACAAAGTAGCAAGCATGTCATAAAGAAGGTGCGATCTCTCGTGTCATATCTGCTTGTCATTGTTTGTATCACTTTTCCCCCTAATGACAGAACAGCGAACATGCGCTGTCACTTGGAACCACATGGTCTTCTAAGGTCATTGAGCGTATAGAGAACAATCATGTCATTTTTCAGCCTACTTTAGTTAACGGGTTCACAATAGAGTTTTGGGAATTAGGAATGGCATAAGGATGTCCCGTGTGTTAAGTGTTATATGTCTACAGTCGTACAGGTTGCCACCCTCATCCAAGTGCTGGTGAGGAGAGAGAGCGAGAGAGAGAGAGAGAGAGAGAGAAAATATATACTTTCTATATTTTTGGGAAAAAGCTTACAGCACCTGGTATTCCCAGGCGGTCTCCCATCCAAGTACTAACCAGGCCCGACCCTGCTTAACTTCCGAGATCGGACGAGATCGGGAGTGTTCAGGGTGGTATGGCCGTAAGCGAGGGTATAGCTTGGTCACGGGCTATTTAAATGGGATGTTGGTATTATCGCTTATTACCAAGATGTACTAAATGCATCATTACCACGCACTCCATCCTATGTCACAAAGTAGCAAGCATGTCATAAAGAAGGTGCGATCTCTCGTGTCATATCTGCTTGTCATTATTTGTATCACTTTTCCCCCTAATGACAGAACAGCGAACATGCGCTGTCACTTGGAACCACACGGTCTTCTAAGGTCATTGAGCGTATAGAGAACAATCATGTCATTTTTCAGCCTACTTTAGTTAACGGGTTCACAATAGAGTTTTGGGAATTAGGAATGGCATAAGGATGTCCCGTGTGTTAAGTGTTATATGTCTACAGTCGTACAGGTTGCCACCCTCATCCAAGTGCTGGTGAGGAGAGAGAGCGAGAGAGAGAGAGAGAGAGAGAAAATATATACTTTCTATATTTTTGGGAAAAAGCTTACAGCACCTGGTATTCCCAGGCGGTCTCCCATCCAAGTACTAACCAGGCCCGACCCTGCTTAGCTTCCGAGATCGGACGAGATCGGGCGTGTTCAGGGTGGTATGGCCGTAAGCGAGGGTATAGCTTGGTCACGGGCTATTTAAATGGGATGTTGGTATTATCGCTTATTACCAAGATGTACTAAATGCATCATTACCACGCACTCCATCCTATGTCACAAAGTAGCAAGCATGTCATAAAGAAGGTGCGATCTCTCGTGTCATATCTGCTTGTCATTGTTTGTATCACTTTTCCCCCTAATGACAGAACAGCGAACATGCGCTGTCACTTGGAACCACACGGTCTTCTAAGGTCATTGAGCGTATAGAGAACAATCATGTCATTTTTCAGCCTACTTTAGTTAACGGGTTCACAATAGAGTTTTGGGAATTAGGAATGGCATAAGGATGTCCCGTGTGTTAAGTGTTATATGTCTACAGTCGTACAGGTTGCCACCCTCATCCAAGTGCTGGTGAGGAGAGAGAGCGAGAGAGAGAGAGAGAGAGAAAATATATACTTTCTATATTTTTGGGAAAAAGCTTACAGCACCTGGTATTCCCAGGCGGTCTCCCATCCAAGTACTAACCAGGCCCGACCCTGCTTAGCTTCCGAGATCGGACGAGATCGGGCGTGTTCAGGGTGGTATGGCCGTAAGCGAGGGTATAGCTTGGTCACGGGCTATTTAAATGGGATGTTGGTATTATCGCTTATTACCAAGATGTACTAAATGCATCATTACCACGCACTCCATCCTATGTCACAAAGTAGCAAGCATGTCATAATGAAGGTGCGATCTCTCGTGTCATATCTGCTTGTCATTGTTTGTATCACTTTTCCCCCTAATGACAGAACAGCGAACATGCGCTGTCACTTGGAACCACACGGTCTTCTAAGGTCATTGAGCGTATAGAGAACAATCATGTCATTTTTCAGCCTACTTTAGTTAACGGGTTCACAATAGAGTTTTGGGAATTAGGAATGGCATAAGGATGTCCCGTGTGTTAAGTGTTATATGTCTACAGTCGTACAGGTTGCCACCCTCATCCAAGTGCTGGTGAGGAGAGAGAGCGAGAGAGAGAGAGAGAGAGAAAATATATACTTTCTATATTTTGGGGAAAAAGCTTACAGCACCTGGTATTCCCAGGCGGTCTCCCATCCAAGTACTAACCAGGCCCGACCCTGCTTAGCTTCCGAGATCGGACGAGATCGGGCGTGTTCAGGGTGGTATGGCCGTAAGCGAGGGTATAGCTTGGTCACGGGCTATTTAAATGGGATGTTGGTATTATCGCTTATTACCAAGACGTACTAAATGCATCATTACCACGCACTCCATCCTATGTCACAAAGTAGCAAGCATGTCATAAAGAAGGTGCGATCTCTCGTGTCATATCTGCTTGTCATTGTTTGTATCACTTTTCCCCCTAATGACAGAACAGCGAACATGCGCTGTCACTTGGAACCACATGGTCTTCTAAGGTCATTGAGCGTATAGAGAACAATCATGTCATTTTTCAGCCTACTTTAGTTAACGGGTTCACAATAGAGTTTTGGGAATTAGGAATGGCATAAGGATGTCCCGTGTGTAAGTGTTATATGTCTACAGTCGTACAGGTTGCCACCCTCATCCAAGTGCTGGTGAGGAGAGAGAGCGAGAGAGAGAGAGAGAGAGAGAGAGAGAGAGAGAGAGAGAGAGAGAGAGAGAGAGAGAGAGAGAGAAAATATATACTTTCTATATTTTTGGGAAAAAGCTTACAGCACCTGGTATTCCCAGGCGGTCTCCCATCCAAGTACTAACCAGGCCCGACCCTGCTTAGCTTCCGAGATCGGACGAGATCGGGCGTGTTCAGGGTGGTATGGCCGTAAGCGAAGGTATAGCTTGGTCACGGGCTATTTAAATGGGATGTTGGTATTATCGCTTATTACCAAGACGTACTAAATGCATCATTACCACGCACTCCATCCTATGTCACAAAGTAGCAAGCATGTCATAAAGAAGGTGCGATCTCTCGTGTCATATCTGCTTGTCATTGTTTGTATCACTTTTCCCCCTAATGACAGAACAGCGAACATGCGCTGTCACTTGGAACCACATGGTCTTCTAAGGTCATTGAGCGTATAGAGAACAATCATGTCATTTTTCAGCCTACTTTAGTTAACGGGTTCACAATAGAGTTTTGGGAATTAGGAATGGCATAAGGATGTCCCGTGTGTTAAGTGTTATATGTCTACAGTCGTACAGGTTGCCACCCTCATCCAAGTGCTGGTGAGGAGAGAGAGCGAGAGAGAGAGAGAGAGAGAGAGAAAATATATACTTTCTATATTTTTGGGAAAAAGCTTACAGCACCTGGTATTCCCAGGCGGTCTCCCATCCAAGTACTAACCAGGCCCGACCCTGCTTAACTTCCGAGATCGGACGAGATCGGGAGTGTTCAGGGTGGTATGGCCGTAAGCGAGGGTATAGCTTGGTCACGGGCTATTTAAATGGGATGTTGGTATTATCGCTTATTACCAAGATGTACTAAATGCATCATTACCACGCACTCCATCCTATGTCACAAAGTAGCAAGCATGTCATAAAGAAGGTGCGATCTCTCGTGTCATATCTGCTTGTCATTATTTGTATCACTTTTCCCCCTAATGACAGAACAGCGAACATGCGCTGTCACTTGGAACCACACGGTCTTCTAAGGTCATTGAGCGTATAGAGAACAATCATGTCATTTTTCAGCCTACTTTAGTTAACGGGTTCACAATAGAGTTTTGGGAATTAGGAATGGCATAAGGATGTCCCGTGTGTTAAGTGTTATATGTCTACAGTCGTACAGGTTGCCACCCTCATCCAAGTGCTGGTGAGGAGAGAGAGCGAGAGAGAGAGAGAGAGAGAGAGAGAGAGAGAGAGAGAGAGAGAGAGAGAGAGAGAGAGAGAAAATATATACTTTCTATATTTTTGGGAAAAAGCTTACAGCACCTGGTATTCCCAGGCGGTCTCCCATCCAAGTACTAACCAGGCCCGACCCTGCTTAGCTTCCGAGATCGGACGAGATCGGGCGTGTTCAGGGTGGTATGGCCGTAAGCGAAGGTATAGCTTGGTCACGGGCTATTTAAATGGGATGTTGGTATTATCGCTTATTACCAAGACGTACTAAATGCATCATTACCACGCACTCCATCCTATGTCACAAAGTAGCAAGCATGTCATAAAGAAGGTGCGATCTCTCGTGTCATATCTGCTTGTCATTGTTTGTATCACTTTTCCCCCTAATGACAGAACAGCGAACATGCGCTGTCACTTGGAACCACATGGTCTTCTAAGGTCATTGAGCGTATAGAGAACAATCATGTCATTTTTCAGCCTACTTTAGTTAACGGGTTCACAATAGAGTTTTGGGAATTAGGAATGGCATAAGGATGTCCCGTGTGTTAAGTGTTATATGTCTACAGTCGTACAGGTTGCCACCCTCATCCAAGTGCTGGTGAGGAGAGAGAGCGAGAGAGAGAGAGAGAGAGAGAGAAAATATATACTTTCTATATTTTTGGGAAAAAGCTTACAGCACCTGGTATTCCCAGGCGGTCTCCCATCCAAGTACTAACCAGGCCCGACCCTGCTTAACTTCCGAGATCGGACGAGATCGGGAGTGTTCAGGGTGGTATGGCCGTAAGCGAGGGTATAGCTTGGTCACGGGCTATTTAAATGGGATGTTGGTATTATCGCTTATTACCAAGATGTACTAAATGCATCATTACCACGCACTCCATCCTATGTCACAAAGTAGCAAGCATGTCATAAAGAAGGTGCGATCTCTCGTGTCATATCTGCTTGTCATTATTTGTATCACTTTTCCCCCTAATGACAGAACAGCGAACATGCGCTGTCACTTGGAACCACACGGTCTTCTAAGGTCATTGAGCGTATAGAGAACAATCATGTCATTTTTCAGCCTACTTTAGTTAACGGGTTCACAATAGAGTTTTGGGAATTAGGAATGGCATAAGGATGTCCCGTGTGTTAAGTGTTATATGTCTACAGTCGTACAGGTTGCCACCCTCATCCAAGTGCTGGTGAGGAGAGAGAGCGAGAGAGAGAGAGAGAGAGAGAAAATATATACTTTCTATATTTTTGGGAAAAAGCTTACAGCACCTGGTATTCCCAGGCGGTCTCCCATCCAAGTACTAACCAGGCCCGACCCTGCTTAGCTTCCGAGATCGGACGAGATCGGGCGTGTTCAGGGTGGTATGGCCGTAAGCGAGGGTATAGCTTGGTCACGGGCTATTTAAATGGGATGTTGGTATTATCGCTTATTACCAAGATGTACTAAATGCATCATTACCACGCACTCCATCCTATGTCACAAAGTAGCAAGCATGTCATAAAGAAGGTGCGATCTCTCGTGTCATATCTGCTTGTCATTGTTTGTATCACTTTTCCCCCTAATGACAGAACAGCGAACATGCGCTGTCACTTGGAACCACACGGTCTTCTAAGGTCATTGAGCGTATAGAGAACAATCATGTCATTTTTCAGCCTACTTTAGTTAACGGGTTCACAATAGAGTTTTGGGAATTAGGAATGGCATAAGGATGTCCCGTGTGTTAAGTGTTATATGTCTACAGTCGTACAGGTTGCCACCCTCATCCAAGTGCTGGTGAGGAGAGAGAGCGAGAGAGAGAGAGAGAGAGAAAATATATACTTTCTATATTTTTGGGAAAAAGCTTACAGCACCTGGTATTCCCAGGCGGTCTCCCATCCAAGTACTAACCAGGCCCGACCCTGCTTAGCTTCCGAGATCGGACGAGATCGGGCGTGTTCAGGGTGGTATGGCCGTAAGCGAGGGTATAGCTTGGTCACGGGCTATTTAAATGGGATGTTGGTATTATCGCTTATTACCAAGATGTACTAAATGCATCATTACCACGCACTCCATCCTATGTCACAAAGTAGCAAGCATGTCATAATGAAGGTGCGATCTCTCGTGTCATATCTGCTTGTCATTGTTTGTATCACTTTTCCCCCTAATGACAGAACAGCGAACATGCGCTGTCACTTGGAACCACACGGTCTTCTAAGGTCATTGAGCGTATAGAGAACAATCATGTCATTTTTCAGCCTACTTTAGTTAACGGGTTCACAATAGAGTTTTGGGAATTAGGAATGGCATAAGGATGTCCCGTGTGTTAAGTGTTATATGTCTACAGTCGTACAGGTTGCCACCCTCATCCAAGTGCTGGTGAGGAGAGAGAGCGAGAGAGAGAGAGAGAGAGAGAAAATATATACTTTCTATATTTTGGGGAAAAAGCTTACAGCACCTGGTATTCCCAGGCGGTCTCCCATCCAAGTACTAACCAGGCCCGACCCTGCTTAGCTTCCGAGATCGGACGAGATCGGGCGTGTTCAGGGTGGTATGGCCGTAAGCGAGGGTATAGCTTGGTCACGGGCTATTTAAATGGGATGTTGGTATTATCGCTTATTACCAAGACGTACTAAATGCATCATTACCACGCACTCCATCCTATGTCACAAAGTAGCAAGCATGTCATAAAGAAGGTGCGATCTCTCGTGTCATATCTGCTTGTCATTGTTTGTATCACTTTTCCCCCTAATGACAGAACAGCGAACATGCGCTGTCACTTGGAACCACATGGTCTTCTAAGGTCATTGAGCGTATAGAGAACAATCATGTCATTTTTCAGCCTACTTTAGTTAACGGGTTCACAATAGAGTTTTGGGAATTAGGAATGGCATAAGGATGTCCCGTGTGTAAGTGTTATATGTCTACAGTCGTACAGGTTGCCACCCTCATCCAAGTGCTGGTGAGGAGAGAGAGCGAGAGAGAGAGAGAGAGAGAGAGAGAGAGAGAGAGAGAGAGAGAGAGAGAGAGAGAGAGAGAGAGAAAATATATACTTTCTATATTTTTGGGAAAAAGCTTACAGCACCTGGTATTCCCAGGCGGTCTCCCATCCAAGTACTAACCAGGCCCGACCCTGCTTAGCTTCCGAGATCGGGCGTGTTCAGGGTGGTATGGCCGTAAGCGAGGGTATATCTTGGTCACGGGCTATTTAAATGGGATGTTGGTATTATCGCTTATTACCAAGACGTACTAAATGCATCATTACCACGCACTCCATCCTATGTCACAAAGTAGCAAGCATGTCATAAAGAAGGTGCGATCTCTCGTGTCATATCTGCTTGTCATTGTTTGTATCACTTTTCCCCCTAATGACAGAACAGCGAACATGCGCTGTCACTTGGAACCACACGGTCTTCTAAGGTCATTGAGCGTATAGAGAACAATCATGTCATTTTTCAGCCTACTTTAGTTAACGGGTTCACAATAGAGTTTTGGGAATTAGGAATGGCATAAGGATGTCCCGTGTGTTAAGTGTTATATGTCTACAGTCGTACAGGTTGCCACCCTCATCCAAGTGCTGGTGAGGAGAGAGAGCGAGAGAGAGAGAGAGAGAAAATATATACTTTCTATATTTTGGGGAAAAAGCTTACAGCACCTGGTATTCCCAGGCGGTCTCCCATCCAAGTACTAACCAGGCCCGACCCTGCTTAGCTTCCGAGATCGGACGAGATCGGGCGTGTTCAGGGTGGTATGGCCGTAAGCGAGGGTATAGCTTGGTCACGGGCTATTTAAATGGGATGTTGGTATTATCGCTTATTACCAAGACGTACTAAATGCATCATTACCACGCACTCCATCCTATGTCACAAAGTAGCAAGCATGTCATAAAGAAGGTGCGATCTCTCGTGTCATATCTGCTTGTCATTGTTTGTATCACTTTTCCCCCTAATGACAGAACAGCGAACATGCGCTGTCACTTGGAACCACACGGTCTTCTAAGGTCATTGAGCGTATAGAGAACAATCATGTCATTTTTCAGCCTACTTTAGTTAACGGGTTCACAATAGAGTTTTGGGAATTAGGAATGGCACAAGGATGTCCCGTGTGTTAAGTGTTATATGTCTACAGTCGTACAGGTTGCCACCCTCATCCAAGTGCTGGTGAGGAGAGAGAGCGAGAGAGAGAGAGAGAGAGAGAGAGAGAGAGAGAGAGAGAGAGAGAGAGAGAGAGAGAGAGAGAGAAAATATATACTTTCTATATTTTTGGGAAAAAGCTTACAGCACCTGGTATTCCCAGGCGGTCTCCCATCCAAGTACTAACCAGGCCCGACCCTGCTTAGCTTCCGAGATCGGACGAGATCGGGCGTGTTCAGGGTGGTATGGCCGTAAGCGAAGGTATAGCTTGGTCACGGGCTATTTAAATGGGATGTTGGTATTATCGCTTATTACCAAGACGTACTAAATGCATCATTACCACGCACTCCATCCTATGTCACAAAGTAGCAAGCATGTCATAAAGAAGGTGCGATCTCTCGTGTCATATCTGCTTGTCATTGTTTGTATCACTTTTCCCCCTAATGACAGAACAGCGAACATGCGCTGTCACTTGGAACCACATGGTCTTCTAAGGTCATTGAGCGTATAGAGAACAATCATGTCATTTTTCAGCCTACTTTAGTTAACGGGTTCACAATAGAGTTTTGGGAATTAGGAATGGCATAAGGATGTCCCGTGTGTTAAGTGTTATATGTCTACAGTCGTACAGGTTGCCACCCTCATCCAAGTGCTGGTGAGGAGAGAGAGCGAGAGAGAGAGAGAGAGAGAAAATATATACTTTCTATATTTTGGGGAAAAAGCTTACAGCACCTGGTATTCCCAGGCGGTCTCCCATCCAAGTACTAACCAGGCCCTACCCTGCTTAGCTTCCGAGATCGGACGAGATCGGGCGTGTTCAGGGTGGTATGGCCGTAAGCGAGGGTATAGCTTGGTCACGGGCTATTTAAATGGGATGTTGGTATTATCGCTTATTACCAAGACGTACTAAATGCATCATTACCACGCACTCCATCCTATGTCACAAAGTAGCAAGCATGTCATAAAGAAGGTGCGATCTCTCGTGTCATATCTGCTTGTCATTGTTTGTATCACTTTTCCCCCTAATGACAGAACAGCGAACATGCGCTGTCACTTGGAACCACATGGTCTTCTAAGGTCATTGAGCGTATAGAGAACAATCATGTCATTTTTCAGCCTACTTTAGTTAACGGGTTCACAATAGAGTTTTGGGAATTAGGAATGGCATAAGGATGTCCCGTGTGTTAAGTGTTATATGTCTACAGTCGTACAGGTTGCCACCCTCATCCAAGTGCTGGTGAGGAGAGAGAGCGAGAGAGAGAGAGAGAGAGAGAAAATATATACTTTCTATATTTTTGGGAAAAAGCTTACAGCACCTGGTATTCCCAGGCGGTCTCCCATCCAAGTACTAACCAGGCCCGACCCTGCTTAGCTTCCGAGATCGGACGAGATCGGGCGTGTTCAGGGTGGTATGGCCGTAAGCGAGGGTATAGCTTGGTCACGGGCTATTTAAATGGGATGTTGGTATTATCGCTTATTACCAAGATGTACTAAATGCATCATTACCACGCACTCCATCCTATGTCACAAAGTAGCAAGCATGTCATAAAGAAGGTGCGATCTCTCGTGTCATATCTGCTTGTCATTGTTTGTATCACTTTTCCCCCTAATGACAGAACAGCGAACATGCGCTGTCACTTGGAACCACACGGTCTTCTAAGGTCATTGAGCGTATAGAGAACAATCATGTCATTTTTCAGCCTACTTTAGTTAACGGGTTCACAATAGAGTTTTGGGAATTAGGAATGGCATAAGGATGTCCCGTGTGTTAAGTGTTATATGTCTACAGTCGTACAGGTTGCCACCCTCATCCAAGTGCTGGTGAGGAGAGAGAGCGAGAGAGAGAGAGAGAGAGAAAATATATACTTTCTATATTTTTGGGAAAAAGCTTACAGCACCTGGTATTCCCAGGCGGTCTCCCATCCAAGTACTAACCAGGCCCGACCCTGCTTAGCTTCCGAGATCGGACGAGATCGGGCGTGTTCAGGGTGGTATGGCCGTAAGCGAGGGTATAGCTTGGTCACGGGCTATTTAAATGGGATGTTGGTATTATCGCTTATTACCAAGATGTACTAAATGCATCATTACCACGCACTCCATCCTATGTCACAAAGTAGCAAGCATGTCATAATGAAGGTGCGATCTCTCGTGTCATATCTGCTTGTCATTGTTTGTATCACTTTTCCCCCTAATGACAGAACAGCGAACATGCGCTGTCACTTGGAACCACACGGTCTTCTAAGGTCATTGAGCGTATAGAGAACAATCATGTCATTTTTCAGCCTACTTTAGTTAACGGGTTCACAATAGAGTTTTGGGAATTAGGAATGGCATAAGGATGTCCCGTGTGTTAAGTGTTATATGTCTACAGTCGTACAGGTTGCCACCCTCATCCAAGTGCTGGTGAGGAGAGAGAGCGAGAGAGAGAGAGAGAGAGAAAATATATACTTTCTATATTTTGGGGAAAAAGCTTACAGCACCTGGTATTCCCAGGCGGTCTCCCATCCAAGTACTAACCAGGCCCGACCCTGCTTAGCTTCCGAGATCGGACGAGATCGGGCGTGTTCAGGGTGGTATGGCCGTAAGCGAGGGTATAGCTTGGTCACGGGCTATTTAAATGGGATGTTGGTATTATCGCTTATTACCAAGACGTACTAAATGCATCATTACCACGCACTCCATCCTATGTCACAAAGTAGCAAGCATGTCATAAAGAAGGTGCGATCTCTCGTGTCATATCTGCTTGTCATTGTTTGTATCACTTTTCCCCCTAATGACAGAACAGCGAACATGCGCTGTCACTTGGAACCACATGGTCTTCTAAGGTCATTGAGCGTATAGAGAACAATCATGTCATTTTTCAGCCTACTTTAGTTAACGGGTTCACAATAGAGTTTTGGGAATTAGGAATGGCATAAGGATGTCCCGTGTGTAAGTGTTATATGTCTACAGTCGTACAGGTTGCCACCCTCATCCAAGTGCTGGTGAGGAGAGAGAGCGAGAGAGAGAGAGAGAGAGAGAGAGAGAGAGAGAGAGAGAGAGAGAGAGAGAGAGAGAGAGAGAGAAAATATATACTTTCTATATTTTTGGGAAAAAGCTTACAGCACCTGGTATTCCCAGGCGGTCTCCCATCCAAGTACTAACCAGGCCCGACCCTGCTTAGCTTCCGAGATCGGGCGTGTTCAGGGTGGTATGGCCGTAAGCGAGGGTATATCTTGGTCACGGGCTATTTAAATGGGATGTTGGTATTATCGCTTATTACCAAGACGTACTAAATGCATCATTACCACGCACTCCATCCTATGTCACAAAGTAGCAAGCATGTCATAAAGAAGGTGCGATCTCTCGTGTCATATCTGCTTGTCATTGTTTGTATCACTTTTCCCCCTAATGACAGAACAGCGAACATGCGCTGTCACTTGGAACCACACGGTCTTCTAAGGTCATTGAGCGTATAGAGAACAATCATGTCATTTTTCAGCCTACTTTAGTTAACGGGTTCACAATAGAGTTTTGGGAATTAGGAATGGCATAAGGATGTCCCGTGTGTTAAGTGTTATATGTCTACAGTCGTACAGGTTGCCACCCTCATCCAAGTGCTGGTGAGGAGAGAGAGCGAGAGAGAGAGAGAGAGAAAATATATACTTTCTATATTTTGGGGAAAAAGCTTACAGCACCTGGTATTCCCAGGCGGTCTCCCATCCAAGTACTAACCAGGCCCGACCCTGCTTAGCTTCCGAGATCGGACGAGATCGGGCGTGTTCAGGGTGGTATGGCCGTAAGCGAGGGTATAGCTTGGTCACGGGCTATTTAAATGGGATGTTGGTATTATCGCTTATTACCAAGACGTACTAAATGCATCATTACCACGCACTCCATCCTATGTCACAAAGTAGCAAGCATGTCATAAAGAAGGTGCGATCTCTCGTGTCATATCTGCTTGTCATTGTTTGTATCACTTTTCCCCCTAATGACAGAACAGCGAACATGCGCTGTCACTTGGAACCACACGGTCTTCTAAGGTCATTGAGCGTATAGAGAACAATCATGTCATTTTTCAGCCTACTTTAGTTAACGGGTTCACAATAGAGTTTTGGGAATTAGGAATGGCACAAGGATGTCCCGTGTGTTAAGTGTTATATGTCTACAGTCGTACAGGTTGCCACCCTCATCCAAGTGCTGGTGAGGAGAGAGAGCGAGAGAGAGAGAGAGAGAGAGAGAGAGAGAGAGAGAGAGAGAGAGAGAGAGAGAGAGAGAGAGAGAAAATATATACTTTCTATATTTTTGGGAAAAAGCTTACAGCACCTGGTATTCCCAGGCGGTCTCCCATCCAAGTACTAACCAGGCCCGACCCTGCTTAGCTTCCGAGATCGGACGAGATCGGGCGTGTTCAGGGTGGTATGGCCGTAAGCGAAGGTATAGCTTGGTCACGGGCTATTTAAATGGGATGTTGGTATTATCGCTTATTACCAAGACGTACTAAATGCATCATTACCACGCACTCCATCCTATGTCACAAAGTAGCAAGCATGTCATAAAGAAGGTGCGATCTCTCGTGTCATATCTGCTTGTCATTGTTTGTATCACTTTTCCCCCTAATGACAGAACAGCGAACATGCGCTGTCACTTGGAACCACATGGTCTTCTAAGGTCATTGAGCGTATAGAGAACAATCATGTCATTTTTCAGCCTACTTTAGTTAACGGGTTCACAATAGAGTTTTGGGAATTAGGAATGGCATAAGGATGTCCCGTGTGTTAAGTGTTATATGTCTACAGTCGTACAGGTTGCCACCCTCATCCAAGTGCTGGTGAGGAGAGAGAGCGAGAGAGAGAGAGAGAGAGAAAATATATACTTTCTATATTTTGGGGAAAAAGCTTACAGCACCTGGTATTCCCAGGCGGTCTCCCATCCAAGTACTAACCAGGCCCTACCCTGCTTAGCTTCCGAGATCGGACGAGATCGGGCGTGTTCAGGGTGGTATGGCCGTAAGCGAGGGTATAGCTTGGTCACGGGCTATTTAAATGGGATGTTGGTATTATCGCTTATTACCAAGACGTACTAAATGCATCATTACCACGCACTCCATCCTATGTCACAAAGTAGCAAGCATGTCATAAAGAAGGTGCGATCTCTCGTGTCATATCTGCTTGTCATTGTTTGTATCACTTTTCCCCCTAATGACAGAACAGCGAACATGCGCTGTCACTTGGAACCACATGGTCTTCTAAGGTCATTGAGCGTATAGAGAACAATCATGTCATTTTTCAGCCTACTTTAGTTAACGGGTTCACAATAGAGTTTTGGGAATTAGGAATGGCATAAGGATGTCCCGTGTGTTAAGTGTTATATGTCTACAGTCGTACAGGTTGCCACCCTCATCCAAGTGCTGGTGAGGAGAGAGAGCGAGAGAGAGAGAGAGAGAGAGAGAGAGAGAGAGAGAGAGAGAGAGAGAGAGAGAGAGAGAGAGAGAGAGAGAGAGAGAGAGAGAGAGAGAGAGAGAGAGAAAATATATACTTTCTATATTTTTGGGAAAAAGCTTACAGCACCTGGTATTCCCAGGCGGTCTCCCATCCAAGTACTAACCAGGCCCGACCCTGCTTAGCTTCCGAGATCGGACGAGATCGGGCGTGTTCAGGGTGGTATGGCCGTAAGCGAGGGTATAGCTTGGTCACGGGCTATTTAAATGGGATGTTGGTATTATCGCTTATTACCAAGACGTACTAAATGCATCATTACCACGCACTCCATCCTATGTCACAAAGTAGCAAGCATGTCATAAAGAAGGTGCGATCTCTCGTGTCATATCTGCTTGTCATTGTTTGTATCACTTTTCCCCCTAATGACAGAACAGCGAACATGCGCTGTCACTTGGAACCACACGGTCTTCTAAGGTCATTGAGCGTATAGAGAACAATCATGTCATTTTTCAGCCTACTTTAGTTAACGGGTTCACAATAGAGTTTTGGGAATTAGGAATGGCATAAGGATGTCCCGTGTGTTAAGTGTTATATGTCTACAGTCGTACAGGTTGCCACCCTCATCCAAGTGCTGGTGAGGAGAGAGAGCGAGAGAGAGAGAGAGAGAGAAAATATATACTTTCTATATTTTGGGGAAAAAGCTTACAGCACCTGGTATTCCCAGGCGGTCTCCCATCCAAGTACTAACCAGGCCCGACCCTGCTTAGCTTCCGAGATCGGACGAGATCGGGCGTGTTCAGGGTGGTATGGCCGTAAGCGAGGGTATAGCTTGGTCACGGGCTATTTAAATGGCATGTTGGTATTATCGCTTATTACCAAGATGTACTAAATGCATCATTACCACGCACTCCATCCTATGTCACAAAGTAGCAAGCATGTCATAAAGAAGGTGCGATCTCTCGTGTCATATCTGCTTGTCATTGTTTGTATCACTTTTCCCCCTAATGACAGAACAGCGAACATGCGCTGTCACTTGGAACCACACGGTCTTCTAAGGTCATTGAGCGTATAGAGAACAATCATGTCATTTTTCAGCCTACTTTAGTTAACGGGTTCACAATAGAGTTTTGGGAATTAGGAATGGCATAAGGATGTCCCGTGTGTTAAGTGTTATATGTCTACAGTCGTACAGGTTGCCACCCTCATCCAAGTGCTGGTGAGGAGAGAGAGCGAGAGAGAGAGAGAGAGAGAAAATATATACTTTCTATATTTTTGGGAAAAAGCTTACAGCACCTGGTATTCCCAGGCGGTCTCCCATCCAAGTACTAACCAGGCCCGACCCTGCTTAGCTTCCGAGATCGGACGAGATCGGGCGTGTTCAGGGTGGTATGGCCGTAAGCGAGGGTATAGCTTGGTCACGGGCTATTTAAATGGGATGTTGGTATTATCGCTTATTACCAAGACGTACTAAATGCATCATTACCACGCACTCCATCCTATGTCACAAAGTAGCAAGCATGTCATAAAGAAGGTGCGATCTCTCGTGTCATATCTGCTTGTCATTGTTTGTATCACTTTTCCCCCTAATGACAGAACAGCGAACATGCGCTGTCACTTGGAACCACATGGTCTTCTAAGGTCATTGAGCGTATAGAGAACAATCATGTCATTTTTCAGCCTACTTTAGTTAACGGGTTCACAATAGAGTTTTGGGAATTAGGAATGGCATAAGGATGTCCCGTGTGTTAAGTGTTATATGTCTACAGTCGTACAGGTTGCCACCCTCATCCAAGTGCTGGTGAGGAGAGAGAGCGAGAGAGAGAGAGAGAGAGAGAGAGAGAGAGAGAGAGAGAGAGAGAGAGAGAGAGAGAGAGAGAGAGAGAGAAATATATACTTTCTATATTTTTGGGAAAAAGCTTACAGCACCTGGTATTCCCAGGCGGTCTCCCATCCAAGTACTAACCAGGCCCGACCCTGCTTAGCTTCCGAGATCGGACGAGATCGGGCGTGTTCAGGGTGGTATGGCCGTAAGCGAGGGTATAGCTTGGTCACGGGCTATTTAAATGGGATGTTGGTATTATCGCTTATTACCAAGACGTACTAAATGCATCATTACCACGCACTCCATCCTATGTCACAAAGTAGCAAGCATGTCATAAAGAAGGTGCGATCTCTCGTGTCATATCTGCTTGTCATTGTTTGTATCACTTTTCCCCCTAATGACAGAACAGCGAACATGCGCTGTCACTTGGAACCACACGGTCTTCTAAGGTCATTGAGCGTATAGAGAACAATCATGTCATTTTTCAGCCTACTTTAGTTAACGGGTTCACAATAGAGTTTTGGGAATTAGGAATGGCATAAGGATGTCCCGTGTGTTAAGTGTTATATGTCTACAGTCGTACAGGTTGCCACCCTCATCCAAGTGCTGGTGAGGAGAGAGAGCGAGAGAGAGAGAGAGAGAGAGAGAGAGAGAGAGAGAGAGAGAGAGAGAGAGAGAGAGAGAGAGAAAATATATACTTTCTATATTTTTGGGAAAAAGCTTACAGCACCTGGTATTCCCAGGCGGTCTCCCATCCAAGTACTAACCAGGCCCGACCCTGCTTAGCTTCCGAGATCGGACGAGATCGGGCGTGTTCAGGGTGGTATGGCCGTAAGCGAGGGTATAGCTTGGTCACGGGCTATTTAAATGGGATGTTGGTATTATCGCTTATTACCAAGACGTACTAAATGCATCATTACCACGCACTCCATCCTATGTCACAAAGTAGCAAGCATGTCATAAAGAAGGTGCGATCTCTCGTGTCATATCTGCTTGTCATTGTTTGTATCACTTTTCCCCCTAATGACAGAACAGCGAACATGCGCTGTCACTTGGAACCACACGGTCTTCTAAGGTCATTGAGCGTATAGAGAACAATCATGTCATTTTTCAGCCTACTTTAGTTAACGGGTTCACAATAGAGTTTTGGGAATTAGGAATGGCATAAGGATGTCCCGTGTGTTAAGTGTTATATGTCTACAGTCGTACAGGTTGCCACCCTCATCCAAGTGCTGGTGAGGAGAGAGAGCGAGAGAGAGAGAGAGAGAGAAAATATATACTTTCTATATTTTGGGGAAAAAGCTTACAGCACCTGGTATTCCCAGGCGGTCTCCCATCCAAGTACTAACCAGGCCCGACCCTGCTTAGCTTCCGAGATCGGACGAGATCGGGCGTGTTCAGGGTGGTATGGCCGTAAGCGAGGGTATAGCTTGGTCACGGGCTATTTAAATGGCATGTTGGTATTATCGCTTATTACCAAGATGTACTAAATGCATCATTACCACGCACTCCATCCTATGTCACAAAGTAGCAAGCATGTCATAAAGAAGGTGCGATCTCTCGTGTCATATCTGCTTGTCATTGTTTGTATCACTTTTCCCCCTAATGACAGAACAGCGAACATGCGCTGTCACTTGGAACCACATGGTCTTCTAAGGTCATTGAGCGTATAGAGAACAATCATGTCATTTTTCAGCCTACTTTAGTTAACGGGTTCACAATAGAGTTTTGGGAATTAGGAATGGCATAAGGATGTCCCGTGTGTTAAGTGTTATATGTCTACAGTCGTACAGGTTGCCACCCTCATCCACGTCCTGGTGAGGAGAGAGAGCGAGAGAGAGAGAGAGAGAGAAAATATATACTTTCTATATTTTTGGGAAAAAGCTTACAGCACCTGGTATTCCCAGGCGGTCTCCCATCCAAGTACTAACCAGGCCCGACCCTGCTTAGCTTCCGAGATCGGACGAGATCGGGCGTGTTCAGGGTGGTATGGCCGTAAGCGAGGGTACAGCTTGGTCACGGGCTATTTAAATGGGATGTTGGTATTATCGCTTATTACCAAGACGTACTAAATGCATCATTACCACGCACTCCATCCTATGTCACAAAGTAGCAAGCATGTCATAAAGAAGGTGCGATCTCTCGTGTCATATCTGCTTGTCATTGTTTGTATCACTTTTCCCCCTAATGACAGAACAGCGAACATGCGCTGTCACTTGGAACCACACGGTCTTCTAAGGTCATTGAGCGTATAGAGAACAATCATGTCATTTTTCAGCCTACTTTAGTTAACGGGTTCACAATAGAGTTTTGGGAATTAGGAATGGCATAAGGATGTCCCGTGTGTTAAGTGTTATATGTCTACAGTCGTACAGGTTGCCACCCTCATCCAAGTGCTGGTGAGGAGAGAGAGCGAGAGAGAGAGAGAGAGAGAGAGAGAGAGAGAGAGAGAGAGAGAGAGAGAAAATATATACTTTCTATATTTTTGGGAAAAAGCTTACAGCACCTGGTATTCCCAGGCGGTCTCCCATCCAAGTACTAACCAGGCCCGACCCTGCTTAGCTTCCGAGATCGGACGAGATCGGGCGTGTTCAGGGTGGTATGGCCGTAAGCGAAGGTATAGCTTGGTCACGGGCTATTTAAATGGGATGTTGGTATTATCGCTTATTACCAAGACGTACTAAATGCATCATTACCACGCACTCCATCCTATGTCACAAAGTAGCAAGCATGTCATAAAGAAGGTGCGATCTCTCGTGTCATATCTGCTTGTCATTGTTTGTATCACTTTTCCCCCTAATGACAGAACAGCGAACATGCGCTGTCACTTGGAACCACACGGTCTTCTAAGGTCATTGAGCGTATAGAGAACAATCATGTCATTTTTCAGCCTACTTTAGTTAACGGGTTCACAATAGAGTTTTGGGAATTAGGAATGGCATAAGGATGTCCCGTGTGTTAAGTGTTATATGTCTACAGTCGTACAGGTTGCCACCCTCATCCAAGTGCTGGTGAGGAGAGAGAGCGAGAGAGAGAGAGAGAGAGAGAAAATATATACTTTCTATATTTTTGGGAAAAAGCTTACAGCACCTGGTATTCCCAGGCGGTCTCCCATCCAAGTACTAACCAGGCCCGACCCTGCTTAGCTTCCGAGATCGGACGAGATCGGGCGTGTTCAGGGTGGTATGGCCGTAAGCGAGGGTATAGCTTGGTCACGGGCTATTTAAATGGGATGTTGGTATTATCGCTTATTACCAAGACGTACTAAATGCATCATTACCACGCACTCCATCCTATGTCACAAAGTAGCAAGCATGTCATAAAGAAGGTGCGATCTCTCGTGTCATATCTGCTTGTCATTGTTTGTATCACTTTTCCCCCTAATGACAGAACAGCGAACATGCGCTGTCACTTGGAACCACATGGTCTTCTAAGGTCATTGAGCGTATAGAGAACAATCATGTCATTTTTCAGCCTACTTTAGTTAACGGGTTCACAATAGAGTTTTGGGAATTAGGAATGGCATAAGGATGTCCCGTGTGTTAAGTGTTATATGTCTACAGTCGTACAGGTTGCCACCCTCATCCACGTCCTGGTGAGGAGAGAGAGCGAGAGAGAGAGAGAGAGAGAGAAAATATATACTTTCTATATTTTTGGGAAAAAGCTTACAGCACCTGGTATTCCCAGGCGGTCTCCCATCCAAGTACTAACCAGGCCCGACCCTGCTTAGCTTCCGAGATCGGACGAGATCGGGCGTGTTCAGGGTGGTATGGCCGTAAGCGAGGGTATAGCTTGGTCACGGGCTATTTAAATGGGATGTTGGTATTATCGCTTATTACCAAGACGTACTAAATGCATCATTACCACGCACTCCATCCTATGTCACAAAGTAGCAAGCATGTCATAAAGAAGGTGCGATCTCTCGTGTCATATCTGCTTGTCATTGTTTGTATCACTTTTCCCCCTAATGACAGAACAGCGAACATGCGCTGTCACTTGGAACCACACGGTCTTCTAAGGTCATTGAGCGTATAGAGAACAATCATGTCATTTTTCAGCCTACTTTAGTTAACGGGTTCACAATAGAGTTTTGGGAATTAGGAATGGCATAAGGATGTCCCGTGTGTTAAGTGTTATATGTCTACAGTCGTACAGGTTGCCACCCTCATCCAAGTGCTGGTGAGGAGAGAGAGCGAGAGAGAGAGAGAGAGAGAAAATATATACTTTCTATATTTTGGGGAAAAAGCTTACAGCACCTGGTATTCCCAGGCGGTCTCCCATCCAAGTACTAACCAGGCCCGACCCTGCTTAGCTTCCGAGATCGGACGAGATCGGGCGTGTTCAGGGTGGTATGGCCGTAAGCGAGGGTATAGCTTGGTCACGGGCTATTTAAATGGCATGTTGGTATTATCGCTTATTACCAAGATGTACTAAATGCATCATTACCACGCACTCCATCCTATGTCACAAAGTAGCAAGCATGTCATAAAGAAGGTGCGATCTCTCGTGTCATATCTGCTTGTCATTGTTTGTATCACTTTTCCCCCTAATGACAGAACAGCGAACATGCGCTGTCACTTGGAACCACATGGTCTTCTAAGGTCATTGAGCGTATAGAGAACAATCATGTCATTTTTCAGCCTACTTTAGTTAACGGGTTCACAATAGAGTTTTGGGAATTAGGAATGGCATAAGGATGTCCCGTGTGTTAAGTGTTATATGTCTACAGTCGTACAGGTTGCCACCCTCATCCACGTCCTGGTGAGGAGAGAGAGCGAGAGAGAGAGAGAGAGAGAAAATATATACTTTCTATATTTTTGGGAAAAAGCTTACAGCACCTGGTATTCCCAGGCGGTCTCCCATCCAAGTACTAACCAGGCCCGACCCTGCTTAGCTTCCGAGATCGGACGAGATCGGGCGTGTTCAGGGTGGTATGGCCGTAAGCGAGGGTACAGCTTGGTCACGGGCTATTTAAATGGGATGTTGGTATTATCGCTTATTACCAAGACGTACTAAATGCATCATTACCACGCACTCCATCCTATGTCACAAAGTAGCAAGCATGTCATAAAGAAGGTGCGATCTCTCGTGTCATATCTGCTTGTCATTGTTTGTATCACTTTTCCCCCTAATGACAGAACAGCGAACATGCGCTGTCACTTGGAACCACACGGTCTTCTAAGGTCATTGAGCGTATAGAGAACAATCATGTCATTTTTCAGCCTACTTTAGTTAACGGGTTCACAATAGAGTTTTGGGAATTAGGAATGGCATAAGGATGTCCCGTGTGTTAAGTGTTATATGTCTACAGTCGTACAGGTTGCCACCCTCATCCAAGTGCTGGTGAGGAGAGAGAGCGAGAGAGAGAGAGAGAGAGAAAATATATACTTTCTATATTTTTGGGAAAAAGCTTACAGCACCTGGTATTCCCAGGCGGTCTCCCATCCAAGTACTAACCAGGCCCGACCCTGCTTAGCTTCCGAGATCGGACGAGATCGGGCGTGTTCAGGGTGGTATGGCCGTAAGCGAGGGTATAGCTTGGTCACGGGCTATTTAAATGGGATGTTGGTATTATCGCTTATTACCAAGACGTACTAAATGCATCATTACCACGCACTCCATCCTATGTCACAAAGTAGCAAGCATGTCATAAAGAAGGTGCGATCTCTCGTGTCATATCTGCTTGTCATTGTTTGTATCACTTTTCCCCCTAATGACAGAACAGCGAACATGCGCTGTCACTTGGAACCACATGGTCTTCTAAGGTCATTGAGCGTATAGAGAACAATCATGTCATTTTTCAGCCTACTTTAGTTAACGGGTTCACAATAGAGTTTTGGGAATTAGGAATGGCATAAGGATGTCCCGTGTGTTAAGTGTTATATGTCTACAGTCGTACAGGTTGCCACCCTCATCCACGTCCTGGTGAGGAGAGAGAGCGAGAGAGAGAGAGAGAGAGAAAATATATACTTTCTATATTTTTGGGAAAAAGCTTACAGCACCTGGTATTCCCAGGCGGTCTCCCATCCAAGTACTAACCAGGCCCGACCCTGCTTAGCTTCCGAGATCGGACGAGATCGGGCGTGTTCAGGGTGGTATGGCCGTAAGCGAGGGTATAGCTTGGTCACGGGCTATTTAAATGGGATGTTGGTATTATCGCTTATTACCAAGACGTACTAAATGCATCATTACCACGCACTCCATCCTATGTCACAAAGTAGCAAGCATGTCATAAAGAAGGTGCGATCTCTCGTGTCATATCTGCTTGTCATTGTTTGTATCACTTTTCCCCCTAATGACAGAACAGCGAACATGCGCTGTCACTTGGAACCACATGGTCTTCTAAGGTCATTGAGCGTATAGAGAACAATCATGTCATTTTTCAGCCTACTTTAGTTAACGGGTTCACAATAGAGTTTTGGGAATTAGGAATGGCATAAGGATGTCCCGTGTGTTAAGTGTTATATGTCTACAGTCGTACAGGTTGCCACCCTCATCCACGTCCTGGTGAGGAGAGAGAGCGAGAGAGAGAGAGAGAGAGAGAAAATATATACTTTCTATATTTTTGGGAAAAAGCTTACAGCACCTGGTATTCCCAGGCGGTCTCCCATCCAAGTACTAACCAGGCCCGACCCTGCTTAGCTTCCGAGATCGGACGAGATCGGGCGTGTTCAGGGTGGTATGGCCGTAAGCGAGGGTATAGCTTGGTCACGGGCTATTTAAATGGGATGTTGGTATTATCGCTTATTACCAAGACGTACTAAATGCATCATTACCACGCACTCCATCCTATGTCACAAAGTAGCAAGCATGTCATAAAGAAGGTGCGATCTCTCGTGTCATATCTGCTTGTCATTGTTTGTATCACTTTTCCCCCTAATGACAGAACAGCGAACATGCGCTGTCACTTGGAACCACATGGTCTTCTAAGGTCATTGAGCGTATAGAGAACAATCATGTCATTTTTCAGCCTACTTTAGTTAACGGGTTCACAATAGAGTTTTGGGAATTAGGAATGGCATAAGGATGTCCCGTGTGTTAAGTGTTATATGTCTACAGTCGTACAGGTTGCCACCCTCATCCAAGTGCTGGTGAGGAGAGAGAGCGAGAGAGAGAGAGAGAGAGAAAATATATACTTTCTATATTTTGGGGAAAAAGCTTACAGCACCTGGTATTCCCAGGCGGTCTCCCATCCAAGTACTAACCAGGCCCGACCCTGCTTAGCTTCCGAGATCGGACGAGATCGGGCGTGTTCAGGGTGGTATGGCCGTAAGCGAGGGTATAGCTTGGTCACGGGCTATTTAAATGGCATGTTGGTATTATCGCTTATTACCAAGATGTACTAAATGCATCATTACCACGCACTCCATCCTATGTCACAAAGTAGCAAGCATGTCATAAAGAAGGTGCGATCTCTCGTGTCATATCTGCTTGTCATTGTTTGTATCACTTTTCCCCCTAATGACAGAACAGCGAACATGCGCTGTCACTTGGAACCACATGGTCTTCTAAGGTCATTGAGCGTATAGAGAACAATCATGTCATTTTTCAGCCTACTTTAGTTAACGGGTTCACAATAGAGTTTTGGGAATTAGGAATGGCATAAGGATGTCCCGTGTGTTAAGTGTTATATGTCTACAGTCGTACAGGTTGCCACCCTCATCCACGTCCTGGTGAGGAGAGAGAGCGAGAGAGAGAGAGAGAGAGAAAATATATACTTTCTATATTTTTGGGAAAAAGCTTACAGCACCTGGTATTCCCAGGCGGTCTCCCATCCAAGTACTAACCAGGCCCGACCCTGCTTAGCTTCCGAGATCGGACGAGATCGGGCGTGTTCAGGGTGGTATGGCCGTAAGCGAGGGTACAGCTTGGTCACGGGCTATTTAAATGGGATGTTGGTATTATCGCTTATTACCAAGACGTACTAAATGCATCATTACCACGCACTCCATCCTATGTCACAAAGTAGCAAGCATGTCATAAAGAAGGTGCGATCTCTCGTGTCATATCTGCTTGTCATTGTTTGTATCACTTTTCCCCCTAATGACAGAACAGCGAACATGCGCTGTCACTTGGAACCACACGGTCTTCTAAGGTCATTGAGCGTATAGAGAACAATCATGTCATTTTTCAGCCTACTTTAGTTAACGGGTTCACAATAGAGTTTTGGGAATTAGGAATGGCATAAGGATGTCCCGTGTGTTAAGTGTTATATGTCTACAGTCGTACAGGTTGCCACCCTCATCCAAGTGCTGGTGAGGAGAGAGAGCGAGAGAGAGAGAGAGAGAGAGAGAGAGAGAGAGAGAGAGAGAGAGAGAGAAAATATATACTTTCTATATTTTTGGGAAAAAGCTTACAGCACCTGGTATTCCCAGGCGGTCTCCCATCCAAGTACTAACCAGGCCCGACCCTGCTTAGCTTCCGAGATCGGACGAGATCGGGCGTGTTCAGGGTGGTATGGCCGTAAGCGAAGGTATAGCTTGGTCACGGGCTATTTAAATGGGATGTTGGTATTATCGCTTATTACCAAGACGTACTAAATGCATCATTACCACGCACTCCATCCTATGTCACAAAGTAGCAAGCATGTCATAAAGAAGGTGCGATCTCTCGTGTCATATCTGCTTGTCATTGTTTGTATCACTTTTCCCCCTAATGACAGAACAGCGAACATGCGCTGTCACTTGGAACCACACGGTCTTCTAAGGTCATTGAGCGTATAGAGAACAATCATGTCATTTTTCAGCCTACTTTAGTTAACGGGTTCACAATAGAGTTTTGGGAATTAGGAATGGCATAAGGATGTCCCGTGTGTTAAGTGTTATATGTCTACAGTCGTACAGGTTGCCACCCTCATCCAAGTGCTGGTGAGGAGAGAGAGCGAGAGAGAGAGAGAGAGAGAGAAAATATATACTTTCTATATTTTTGGGAAAAAGCTTACAGCACCTGGTATTCCCAGGCGGTCTCCCATCCAAGTACTAACCAGGCCCGACCCTGCTTAGCTTCCGAGATCGGACGAGATCGGGCGTGTTCAGGGTGGTATGGCCGTAAGCGAGGGTATAGCTTGGTCACGGGCTATTTAAATGGGATGTTGGTATTATCGCTTATTACCAAGACGTACTAAATGCATCATTACCACGCACTCCATCCTATGTCACAAAGTAGCAAGCATGTCATAAAGAAGGTGCGATCTCTCGTGTCATATCTGCTTGTCATTGTTTGTATCACTTTTCCCCCTAATGACAGAACAGCGAACATGCGCTGTCACTTGGAACCACATGGTCTTCTAAGGTCATTGAGCGTATAGAGAACAATCATGTCATTTTTCAGCCTACTTTAGTTAACGGGTTCACAATAGAGTTTTGGGAATTAGGAATGGCATAAGGATGTCCCGTGTGTTAAGTGTTATATGTCTACAGTCGTACAGGTTGCCACCCTCATCCACGTCCTGGTGAGGAGAGAGAGCGAGAGAGAGAGAGAGAGAGAGAAAATATATACTTTCTATATTTTTGGGAAAAAGCTTACAGCACCTGGTATTCCCAGGCGGTCTCCCATCCAAGTACTAACCAGGCCCGACCCTGCTTAGCTTCCGAGATCGGACGAGATCGGGCGTGTTCAGGGTGGTATGGCCGTAAGCGAGGGTATAGCTTGGTCACGGGCTATTTAAATGGGATGTTGGTATTATCGCTTATTACCAAGACGTACTAAATGCATCATTACCACGCACTCCATCCTATGTCACAAAGTAGCAAGCATGTCATAAAGAAGGTGCGATCTCTCGTGTCATATCTGCTTGTCATTGTTTGTATCACTTTTCCCCCTAATGACAGAACAGCGAACATGCGCTGTCACTTGGAACCACACGGTCTTCTAAGGTCATTGAGCGTATAGAGAACAATCATGTCATTTTTCAGCCTACTTTAGTTAACGGGTTCACAATAGAGTTTTGGGAATTAGGAATGGCATAAGGATGTCCCGTGTGTTAAGTGTTATATGTCTACAGTCGTACAGGTTGCCACCCTCATCCAAGTGCTGGTGAGGAGAGAGAGCGAGAGAGAGAGAGAGAGAGAAAATATATACTTTCTATATTTTGGGGAAAAAGCTTACAGCACCTGGTATTCCCAGGCGGTCTCCCATCCAAGTACTAACCAGGCCCGACCCTGCTTAGCTTCCGAGATCGGACGAGATCGGGCGTGTTCAGGGTGGTATGGCCGTAAGCGAGGGTATAGCTTGGTCACGGGCTATTTAAATGGCATGTTGGTATTATCGCTTATTACCAAGATGTACTAAATGCATCATTACCACGCACTCCATCCTATGTCACAAAGTAGCAAGCATGTCATAAAGAAGGTGCGATCTCTCGTGTCATATCTGCTTGTCATTGTTTGTATCACTTTTCCCCCTAATGACAGAACAGCGAACATGCGCTGTCACTTGGAACCACATGGTCTTCTAAGGTCATTGAGCGTATAGAGAACAATCATGTCATTTTTCAGCCTACTTTAGTTAACGGGTTCACAATAGAGTTTTGGGAATTAGGAATGGCATAAGGATGTCCCGTGTGTTAAGTGTTATATGTCTACAGTCGTACAGGTTGCCACCCTCATCCACGTCCTGGTGAGGAGAGAGAGCGAGAGAGAGAGAGAGAGAGAAAATATATACTTTCTATATTTTTGGGAAAAAGCTTACAGCACCTGGTATTCCCAGGCGGTCTCCCATCCAAGTACTAACCAGGCCCGACCCTGCTTAGCTTCCGAGATCGGACGAGATCGGGCGTGTTCAGGGTGGTATGGCCGTAAGCGAGGGTACAGCTTGGTCACGGGCTATTTAAATGGGATGTTGGTATTATCGCTTATTACCAAGACGTACTAAATGCATCATTACCACGCACTCCATCCTATGTCACAAAGTAGCAAGCATGTCATAAAGAAGGTGCGATCTCTCGTGTCATATCTGCTTGTCATTGTTTGTATCACTTTTCCCCCTAATGACAGAACAGCGAACATGCGCTGTCACTTGGAACCACACGGTCTTCTAAGGTCATTGAGCGTATAGAGAACAATCATGTCATTTTTCAGCCTACTTTAGTTAACGGGTTCACAATAGAGTTTTGGGAATTAGGAATGGCATAAGGATGTCCCGTGTGTTAAGTGTTATATGTCTACAGTCGTACAGGTTGCCACCCTCATCCAAGTGCTGGTGAGGAGAGAGAGCGAGAGAGAGAGAGAGAGAGAAAATATATACTTTCTATATTTTTGGGAAAAAGCTTACAGCACCTGGTATTCCCAGGCGGTCTCCCATCCAAGTACTAACCAGGCCCGACCCTGCTTAGCTTCCGAGATCGGACGAGATCGGGCGTGTTCAGGGTGGTATGGCCGTAAGCGAGGGTATAGCTTGGTCACGGGCTATTTAAATGGGATGTTGGTATTATCGCTTATTACCAAGACGTACTAAATGCATCATTACCACGCACTCCATCCTATGTCACAAAGTAGCAAGCATGTCATAAAGAAGGTGCGATCTCTCGTGTCATATCTGCTTGTCATTGTTTGTATCACTTTTCCCCCTAATGACAGAACAGCGAACATGCGCTGTCACTTGGAACCACATGGTCTTCTAAGGTCATTGAGCGTATAGAGAACAATCATGTCATTTTTCAGCCTACTTTAGTTAACGGGTTCACAATAGAGTTTTGGGAATTAGGAATGGCATAAGGATGTCCCGTGTGTTAAGTGTTATATGTCTACAGTCGTACAGGTTGCCACCCTCATCCACGTCCTGGTGAGGAGAGAGAGCGAGAGAGAGAGAGAGAGAGAAAATATATACTTTCTATATTTTTGGGAAAAAGCTTACAGCACCTGGTATTCCCAGGCGGTCTCCCATCCAAGTACTAACCAGGCCCGACCCTGCTTAGCTTCCGAGATCGGACGAGATCGGGCGTGTTCAGGGTGGTATGGCCGTAAGCGAGGGTACAGCTTGGTCACGGGCTATTTAAATGGGATGTTGGTATTATCGCTTATTACCAAGACGTACTAAATGCATCATTACCACGCACTCCATCCTATGTCACAAAGTAGCAAGCATGTCATAAAGAAGGTGCGATCTCTCGTGTCATATCTGCTTGTCATTGTTTGTATCACTTTTCCCCCTAATGACAGAACAGCGAACATGCGCTGTCACTTGGAACCACACGGTCTTCTAAGGTCATTGAGCGTATAGAGAACAATCATGTCATTTTTCAGCCTACTTTAGTTAACGGGTTCACAATAGAGTTTTGGGAATTAGGAATGGCATAAGGATGTCCCGTGTGTTAAGTGTTATATGTCTACAGTCGTACAGGTTGCCACCCTCATCCAAGTGCTGGTGAGGAGAGAGAGCGAGAGAGAGAGAGAGAGAGAAAATATATACTTTCTATATTTTTGGGAAAAAGCTTACAGCACCTGGTATTCCCAGGCGGTCTCCCATCCAAGTACTAACCAGGCCCGACCCTGCTTAGCTTCCGAGATCGGACGAGATCGGGCGTGTTCAGGGTGGTATGGCCGTAAGCGAGGGTATAGCTTGGTCACGGGCTATTTAAATGGGATGTTGGTATTATCGCTTATTACCAAGACGTACTAAATGCATCATTACCACGCACTCCATCCTATGTCACAAAGTAGCAAGCATGTCATAAAGAAGGTGCGATCTCTCGTGTCATATCTGCTTGTCATTGTTTGTATCACTTTTCCCCCTAATGACAGAACAGCGAACATGCGCTGTCACTTGGAACCACATGGTCTTCTAAGGTCATTGAGCGTATAGAGAACAATCATGTCATTTTTCAGCCTACTTTAGTTAACGGGTTCACAATAGAGTTTTGGGAATTAGGAATGGCATAAGGATGTCCCGTGTGTTAAGTGTTATATGTCTACAGTCGTACAGGTTGCCACCCTCATCCACGTCCTGGTGAGGAGAGAGAGCGAGAGAGAGAGAGAGAGAGAGAAAATATATACTTTCTATATTTTTGGGAAAAAGCTTACAGCACCTGGTATTCCCAGGCGGTCTCCCATCCAAGTACTAACCAGGCCCGACCCTGCTTAGCTTCCGAGATCGGACGAGATCGGGCGTGTTCAGGGTGGTATGGCCGTAAGCGAGGGTATAGCTTGGTCACGGGCTATTTAAATGGGATGTTGGTATTATCGCTTATTACCAAGACGTACTAAATGCATCATTACCACGCACTCCATCCTATGTCACAAAGTAGCAAGCATGTCATAAAGAAGGTGCGATCTCTCGTGTCATATCTGCTTGTCATTGTTTGTATCACTTTTCCCCCTAATGACAGAACAGCGAACATGCGCTGTCACTTGGAACCACATGGTCTTCTAAGGTCATTGAGCGTATAGAGAACAATCATGTCATTTTTCAGCCTACTTTAGTTAACGGGTTCACAATAGAGTTTTGGGAATTAGGAATGGCATAAGGATGTCCCGTGTGTTAAGTGTTATATGTCTACAGTCGTACAGGTTGCCACCCTCATCCAAGTCCTGGTGAGGAGAGAGAGCGAGAGAGAGAGAGAGAGAGAAAATATATACTTTCTATATTTTTGGGAAAAAGCTTACAGCACCTGGTATTCCCAGGCGGTCTCCCATCCAAGTACTAACCAGGCCCGACCCTGCTTAGCTTCCGAGATCGGACGAGATCGGGCGTGTTCAGGGTGGTATGGCCGTAAGCGAGGGTATAGCTTGGTCACGGGCTATTTAAATGGGATGTTGGTATTATCGCTTATTACCAAGATGTACTAAATGCATCATTACCACGCACTCCATCCTATGTCACAAAGTAGCAAGCATGTCATAAAGAAGGTGCGATCTCTCGTGTCATATCTGCTTGTCATTGTTTGTATCACTTTTCCCCCTAATGACAGAACAGCGAACATGCGCTGTCACTTGGAACCACACGGTCTTCTAAGGTCATTGAGCGTATAGAGAACAATCATGTCATTTTTCAGCCTACTTTAGTTAACGGGTTCACAATAGAGTTTTGGGAATTAGGAATGGCATAAGGATGTCCCGTGTGTTAAGTGATGTCTACAGTCGTACAGGTTGCCACCCTCATCCAAGTGCTGGTGAGGAGAGAGAGCGAGAGAGAGAGAGAGAGAGAGAGAAAATATATACTTTCTATATTTTTGGGAAAAAGCTTACAGCACCTGGTATTCCCAGGCGGTCTCCCATCCAAGTACTAACCAGGCCCGACCCTGCTTAGCTTCCGAGATCGGACGAGATCGGGCGTGTTCAGGGTGGTATGGCCGTAAGCGAAGGTATAGCTTGGTCACGGGCTATTTAAATGGGATGTTGGTATTATCGCTTATTACCAAGACGTACTAAATGCATCATTACCACGCACTCCATCCTATGTCACAAAGTAGCAAGCATGTCATAAAGAAGGTGCGATCTCTCGTGTCATATCTGCTTGTCATTGTTTGTATCACTTTTCCCCCTAATGACAGAACAGCGAACATGCGCTGTCACTTGGAACCACATGGTCTTCTAAGGTCATTGAGCGTATAGAGAACAATCATGTCATTTTTCAGCCTACTTTAGTTAACGGGTTCACAATAGAGTTTTGGGAATTAGGAATGGCATAAGGATGTCCCGTGTGTTAAGTGTTATATGTCTACAGTCGTACAGGTTGCCACCCTCATCCAAGTGCTGGTGAGGAGAGAGAGCGAGAGAGAGAGAGAGAGAGAGAGAGAGAGAGAGAGAGAGAGAGAGAGAGAGAGAGAGAGAAAATATATACTTTCTATATTTTTGGGAAAAAGCTTACAGCACCTGGTATTCCCAGGCGGTCTCCCATCCAAGTACTAACCAGGCCCGACCCTGCTTAGCTTCCGAGATCGGACGAGATCGGGCGTGTTCAGGGTGGTATGGCCGTAAGCGAGGGTATAGCTTGGTCACGGGCTATTTAAATGGGATGTTGGTATTATCGCTTATTACCAAGACGTACTAAATGCATCATTACCACGCACTCCATCCTATGTCACAAAGTAGCAAGCATGTCATAAAGAAGGTGCGATCTCTCGTGTCATATCTGCTTGTCATTGTTTGTATCACTTTTCCCCCTAATGACAGAACAGCGAACATGCGCTGTCACTTGGAACCACATGGTCTTCTAAGGTCATTGAGCGTATAGAGAACAATCATGTCATTTTTCAGCCTACTTTAGTTAACGGGTTCACAATAGAGTTTTGGGAATTAGGAATGGCATAAGGATGTCCCGTGTGTTAAGTGTTATATGTCTACAGTCGTACAGGTTGCCACCCTCATCCAAGTGCTGGTGAGGAGAGAGAGCGAGAGAGAGAGAGAGAGAGAGAGAGAGAGAGAGAGAGAGAGAGAGAGAGAGAGAGAGAGAGAAATATATACTTTCTATATTTTTGGGAAAAAGCTTACAGCACCTGGTATTCCCAGGCGGTCTCCCATCCAAGTACTAACCAGGCCCGACCCTGCTTAGCTTCCGAGATCGGACGAGATCGGGCGTGTTCAGGGTGGTATGGCCGTAAGCGAGGGTATAGCTTGGTCACGGGCTATTTAAATGGGATGTTGGTATTATCGCTTATTACCAAGACGTACTAAATGCATCATTACCACGCACTCCATCCTATGTCACAAAGTAGCAAGCATGTCATAAAGAAGGTGCGATCTCTCGTGTCATATCTGCTTGTCATTGTTTGTATCACTTTTCCCCCTAATGACAGAACAGCGAACATGCGCTGTCACTTGGAACCACATGGTCTTCTAAGGTCATTGAGCGTATAGAGAACAATCATGTCATTTTTCAGCCTACTTTAGTTAACGGGTTCACAATAGAGTTTTGGGAATTAGGAATGGCATAAGGATGTCCCGTGTGTTAAGTGTTATATGTCTACAGTCGTACAGGTTGCCACCCTCATCCAAGTCCTGGTGAGGAGAGAGAGCGAGAGAGAGAGAGAGAGAGAAAATATATACTTTCTATATTTTTGGGAAAAAGCTTACAGCACCTGGTATTCCCAGGCGGTCTCCCATCCAAGTACTAACCAGGCCCGACCCTGCTTAGCTTCCGAGATCGGACGAGATCGGGCGTGTTCAGGGTGGTATGGCCGTATGCGAGGGTATAGCTTGGTCACGGGCTATTTAAATGGGATGTTGGTATTATCGCTTATTACCAAGATGTACTAAATGCATCATTACCACGCACTCCATCCTATGTCACAAAGTAGCAAGCATGTCATAAAGAAGGTGCGATCTCTCGTGTCATATCTGCTTGTCATTGTTTGTATCACTTTTCCCCCTAATGACAGAACAGCGAACATGCGCTGTCACTTGGAACCACATGGTCTTCTAAGGTCATTGAGCGTATAGAGAACAATCATGTCATTTTTCAGCCTACTTTAGTTAACGGGTTCACAATAGAGTTTTGGGAATTAGGAATGGCATAAGGATGTCCCGTGTGTTAAGTGTTATATGTCTACAGTCGTACAGGTTGCCACCCTCATCCAAGTCCTGGTGAGGAGAGAGAGCGAGAGAGAGAGAGAGAGAGAAAATATATACTTTCTATATTTTTGGGAAAAAGCTTACAGCACCTGGTATTCCCAGGCGGTCTCCCATCCAAGTACTAACCAGGCCCGACCCTGCTTAGCTTCCGAGATCGGACGAGATCGGGCGTGTTCAGGGTGGTATGGCCGTAAGCGAGGGTATAGCTTGGTCACGGGCTATTTAAATGGGATGTTGGTATTATCGCTTATTACCAAGATGTACTAAATGCATCATTACCACGCACTCCATCCTATGTCACAAAGTAGCAAGCATGTCATAAAGAAGGTGCGATCTCTCGTGTCATATCTGCTTGTCATTGTTTGTATCACTTTTCCCCCTAATGACAGAACAGCGAACATGCGCTGTCACTTGGAACCACACGGTCTTCTAAGGTCATTGAGCGTATAGAGAACAATCATGTCATTTTTCAGCCTACTTTAGTTAACGGGTTCACAATAGAGTTTTGGGAATTAGGAATGGCATAAGGATGTCCCGTGTGTTAAGTGATGTCTACAGTCGTACAGGTTGCCACCCTCATCCAAGTGCTGGTGAGGAGAGAGAGCGAGAGAGAGAGAGAGAGAGAGAGAAAATATATACTTTCTATATTTTTGGGAAAAAGCTTACAGCACCTGGTATTCCCAGGCGGTCTCCCATCCAAGTACTAACCAGGCCCGACCCTGCTTAGCTTCCGAGATCGGACGAGATCGGGCGTGTTCAGGGTGGTATGGCCGTAAGCGAAGGTATAGCTTGGTCACGGGCTATTTAAATGGGATGTTGGTATTATCGCTTATTACCAAGACGTACTAAATGCATCATTACCACGCACTCCATCCTATGTCACAAAGTAGCAAGCATGTCATAAAGAAGGTGCGATCTCTCGTTTCATATCTGCTTGTCATTGTTTGTATCACTTTTCCCCCTAATGACAGAACAGCGAACATGCGCTGTCACTTGGAACCACACGGTCTTCTAAGGTCATTGAGCGTATAGAGAACAATCATGTCATTTTTCAGCCTACTTTAGTTAACGGGTTCACAATAGAGTTTTGGGAATTAGGAATGGCATAAGGATGTCCCGTGTGTTAAGTGTTATATGTCTACAGTCGTACAGGTTGCCACCCTCATCCAAGTGCTGGTGAGGAGAGAGAGCGAGAGAGAGAGAGAGAGAGAGAGAGAGAGAGAGAGAAAATATATACTTTCTATATTTTTGGGGAAAAAGCTTACAGCACCTGGTATTCCCAGGCGGTCTCCCATCCAAGTACTAACCAGGCCCGACCCTGCTTAGCTTCCGAGATCGGACGAGATCGGGCGTGTTCAGGGTGGTATGGCCGTAAGCGAAGGTATAGCTTGGTCACGGGCTATTTAAATGGGATGTTGGTATTATCGCTTATTACCAAGACGTACTAAATGCATCATTACCACGCACTCCATCCTATGTCACAAAGTAGCAAGCATGTCATAAAGAAGGTGCGATCTCTCGTGTCATATCTGCTTGTCATTGTTTGTATCACTTTTCCCCCTAATGACAGAACAGCGAACATGCGCTGTCACTTGGAACCACACGGTCTTCTAAGGTCATTGAGCGTATAGAGAACAATCATGTCATTTTTCAGCCTACTTTAGTTAACGGGTTCACAATAGAGTTTTGGGAATTAGGAATGGCATAAGGATGTCCCGTGTGTTAAGTGTTATATGTCTACAGTCGTACAGGTTGCCACCCTCATCCAAGTGCTGGTGAGGAGAGAGAGCGAGAGAGAGAGAGAGAGAGAGAGAAAATATATACTTTCTATATTTTTGGGAAAAAGCTTACAGCACCTGGTATTCCCAGGCGGTCTCCCATCCAAGTACTAACCAGGCCCGACCCTGCTTAGCTTCCGAGATCGGACGAGATCGGGCGTGTTCAGGGTGGTATGGCCGTAAGCGAGGGTATAGCTTGGTCACGGGCTATTTAAATGGGATGTTGGTATTATCGCTTATTACCAAGACGTACTAAATGCATCATTACCACGCACTCCATCCTATGTCACAAAGTAGCAAGCATGTCATAAAGAAGGTGCGATCTCTCGTGTCATATCTGCTTGTCATTGTTTGTATCACTTTTCCCCCTAATGACAGAACAGCGAACATGCGCTGTCACTTGGAACCACATGGTCTTCTAAGGTCATTGAGCGTATAGAGAACAATCATGTCATTTTTCAGCCTACTTTAGTTAACGGGTTCACAATAGAGTTTTGGGAATTAGTCTGCTTGTCATTGTTTGTATCACTTTTCCCCCTAATGACAGAACAGCGAACATGCGCTGTCACTTGGAACCACATGGTCTTCTAAGGTCATTGAGCGTATAGAGAACAATCATGTCATTTTTCAGCCTACTTTAGTTAACGGGTTCACAATAGAGTTTTGGGAATTAGGAATGGCATAAGGATGTCCCGTGTGTTAAGTGTTATATGTCTACAGTCGTACAGGTTGCCACCCTCATCCAAGTGCTGGTGAGGAGAGAGAGCGAGAGAGAGAGAGAGAGAGAGAGAGAGAGAGAGAGAGAGAGAGAGAGAGATATACTTTCTATATTTTTGGGAAAAAGCTTACAGCACCTGGTATTCCCAGGCGGTCTCCCATCCAAGTACTAACCAGGCCCGACCCTGCTTAGCTTCCGAGATCGGACGAGATCGGGCGTGTTCAGGGTGGTATGGCCGTAAGCGAGGGTATAGCTTGGTCACGGGCTATTTAAATGGGATGTTGGTATTATCGCTTATTACCAAGACGTACTAAATGCATCATTACCACGCACTCCATCCTATGTCACAAAGTAGCAAGCATGTCATAAAGAAGGTGCGATCTCTCGTGTCATATCTGCTTGTCATTGTTTGTATCACTTTTCCCCCTAATGACAGAACAGCGAACATGCGCTGTCACTTGGAACCACATGGTCTTCTAAGGTCATTGAGCGTATAGAGAACAATCATGTCATTTTTCAGCCTACTTTAGTTAACGGGTTCACAATAGAGTTTTGGGAATTAGGAATGGCATAAGGATGTCCCGTGTGTTAAGTGTTATATGTCTACAGTCGTACAGGTTGCCACCCTCATCCAAGTGCTGGTGAGGAGAGAGAGCGAGAGAGAGAGAGAGAGAGAGAGAGAGAGAGAGAGAGAGAGAGAGAGAGAGAGATATATACTTTCTATATTTTTGGGAAAAAGCTTACAGCACCTGGTATTCCCAGGCGGTCTCCCATCCAAGTACTAACCAGGCCCGACCCTGCTTAGCTTCCGAGATCGGACGAGATCGGGCGTGTTCAGGGTGGTATGGCCGTAAGCGAGGGTATAGCTTGGTCACGGGCTATTTAAATGGGATGTTGGTATTATCGCTTATTACCAAGACGTACTAAATGCATCATTACCACGCACTCCATCCTATGTCACAAAGTAGCAAGCATGTCATAAAGAAGGTGCGATCTCTCGTGTCATATCTGCTTGTCATTGTTTGTATCACTTTTCCCCTAATGACAGAACAGCGAACATGCGCTGTCACTTGGAACCACATGGTCTTCTAAGGTCATTGAGCGTATAGAGAACAATCATGTCATTTTTCAGCCTACTTTAGTTAACGGGTTCACAATAGAGTTTTGGGAATTAGGAATGGCATAAGGATGTCCCGTGTGTTAAGTGTTATATGTCTACAGTCGTACAGGTTGCCACCCTCATCCAAGTGCTGGTGAGGAGAGAGAGCGAGAGAGAGAGAGAGAGAGAGAGAGAGAGAGATATATACTTTCTATATTTTTGGGAAAAAGCTTACAGCACCTGGTATTCCCAGGCGGTCTCCCATCCAAGTACTAACCAGGCCCGACCCTGCTTAGCTTCCGAGATCGGACGAGATCGGGCGTGTTCAGGGTGGTATGGCCGTAAGCGAGGGTATAGCTTGGTCACGGGCTATTTAAATGGGATGTTGGTATTATCGCTTATTACCAAGACGTACTAAATGCATCATTACCACGCACTCCATCCTATGTCACAAAGTAGCAAGCATGTCATAAAGAAGGTGCGATCTCTCGTGTCATATCTGCTTGTCATTGTTTGTATCACTTTTCCCCTAATGACAGAACAGCGAACATGCGCTGTCACTTGGAACCACATGGTCTTCTAAGGTCATTGAGCGTATAGAGAACAATCATGTCATTTTTCAGCCTACTTTAGTTAACGGGTTCACAATAGAGTTTTGGGAATTAGGAATGGCATAAGGATGTCCCGTGTGTTAAGTGTTATATGTCTACAGTCGTACAGGTTGCCACCCTCATCCAAGTGCTGGTGAGGAGAGAGAGCGAGAGAGAGAGAGAGAGAGAGAGAGAGAGAGAGAGAGAGAGATATATACTTTCTATATTTTTGGGAAAAAGCTTACAGCACCTGGTATTCCCAGGCGGTCTCCCATCCAAGTACTAACCAGGCCCGACCCTGCTTAGCTTCCGAGATCGGACGAGATCGGGCGTGTTCAGGGTGGTATGGCCGTAAGCGAGGGTATAGCTTGGTCACGGGCTATTTAAATGGGATGTTGGTATTATCGCTTATTACCAAGACGTACTAAATGCATCATTACCACGCACTCCATCCTATGTCACAAAGTAGCAAGCATGTCATAAAGAAGGTGCGATCTCTCGTGTCATATCTGCTTGTCATTGTTTGTATCACTTTTCCCCTAATGACAGAACAGCGAACATGCGCTGTCACTTGGAACCACATGGTCTTCTAAGGTCATTGAGCGTATAGAGAACAATCATGTCATTTTTCAGCCTACTTTAGTTAACGGGTTCACAATAGAGTTTTGGGAATTAGGAATGGCATAAGGATGTCCCGTGTGTTAAGTGTTATATGTCTACAGTCGTACAGGTTGCCACCCTCATCCAAGTGCTGGTGAGGAGAGAGAGCGAGAGAGAGAGAGAGAGAGAGAGAGAGAGAGAGAGAGAGAGAGAGAGATATATACTTTCTATATTTTTGGGAAAAAGCTTACAGCACCTGGTATTCCCAGGCGGTCTCCCATCCAAGTACTAACCAGGCCCGACCCTGCTTAGCTTCCGAGATCGGACGAGATCGGGCGTGTTCAGGGTGGTATGGCCGTAAGCGAGGGTATAGCTTGGTCACGGGCTATTTAAATGGGATGTTGGTATTATCGCTTATTACCAAGACGTACTAAATGCATCATTACCACGCACTCCATCCTATGTCACAAAGTAGCAAGCATGTCATAAAGAAGGTGCGATCTCTCGTGTCATATCTGCTTGTCATTGTTTGTATCACTTTTCCCCTAATGACAGAACAGCGAACATGCGCTGTCACTTGGAACCACATGGTCTTCTAAGGTCATTGAGCGTATAGAGAACAATCATGTCATTTTTCAGCCTACTTTAGTTAACGGGTTCACAATAGAGTTTTGGGAATTAGGAATGGCATAAGGATGTCCCGTGTGTTAAGTGTTATATGTCTACAGTCGTACAGGTTGCCACCCTCATCCAAGTGCTGGTGAGGAGAGAGAGCGAGAGAGAGAGAGAGAGAGAGAGAGAGAGAGAGAGAGAGAGAGAGAGAGAGAGATATATACTTTCTATATTTTTGGGAAAAAGCTTACAGCACCTGGTATTCCCAGGCGGTCTCCCATCCAAGTACTAACCAGGCCCGACCCTGCTTAGCTTCCGAGATCGGACGAGATCGGGCGTGTTCAGGGTGGTATGGCCGTAAGCGAGGGTATAGCTTGGTCACGGGCTATTTAAATGGGATGTTGGTATTATCGCTTATTACCAAGACGTACTAAATGCATCATTACCACGCACTCCATCCTATGTCACAAAGTAGCAAGCATGTCATAAAGAAGGTGCGATCTCTCGTGTCATATCTGCTTGTCATTGTTTGTATCACTTTTCCCCCTAATGACAGAACAGCGAACATGCGCTGTCACTTGGAACCACATGGTCTTCTAAGGTCATTGAGCGTATAGAGAACAATCATGTCATTTTTCAGCCTACTTTAGTTAACGGGTTCACAATAGAGTTTTGGGAATTAGGAATGGCATAAGGATGTCCCGTGTGTTAAGTGTTATATGTCTACAGTCGTACAGGTTGCCACCCTCATCCAAGTGCTGGTGAGGAGAGAGAGCGAGAGAGAGAGAGAGAGAGAGAGAGAGAGAGAGAGAGAGAGAGAGAGAGAGAGAGAGAGAGAGATATATACTTTCTATATTTTTGGGAAAAAGCTTACAGCACCTGGTATTCCCAGGCGGTCTCCCATCCAAGTACTAACCAGGCCCGACCCTGCTTAGCTTCCGAGATCGGACGAGATCGGGCGTGTTCAGGGTGGTATGGCCGTAAGCGAGGGTATAGCTTGGTCACGGGCTATTTAAATGGGATGTTGGTATTATCGCTTATTACCAAGACGTACTAAATGCATCATTACCACGCACTCCATCCTATGTCACAAAGTAGCAAGCATGTCATAAAGAAGGTGCGATCTCTCGTGTCATATCTGCTTGTCATTGTTTGTATCACTTTTCCCCTAATGACAGAACAGCGAACATGCGCTGTCACTTGGAACCACATGGTCTTCTAAGGTCATTGAGCGTATAGAGAACAATCATGTCATTTTTCAGCCTACTTTAGTTAACGGGTTCACAATAGAGTTTTGGGAATTAGGAATGGCATAAGGATGTCCCGTGTGTTAAGTGTTATATGTCTACAGTCGTACAGGTTGCCACCCTCATCCAAGTGCTGGTGAGGAGAGAGAGCGAGAGAGAGAGAGAGAGAGAGAGAGAGAGAGAGAGAGAGATATATACTTTCTATATTTTTGGGAAAAAGCTTACAGCACCTGGTATTCCCAGGCGGTCTCCCATCCAAGTACTAACCAGGCCCGACCCTGCTTAGCTTCCGAGATCGGACGAGATCGGGCGTGTTCAGGGTGGTATGGCCGTAAGCGAGGGTATAGCTTGGTCACGGGCTATTTAAATGGGATGTTGGTATTATCGCTTATTACCAAGACGTACTAAATGCATCATTACCACGCACTCCATCCTATGTCACAAAGTAGCAAGCATGTCATAAAGAAGGTGCGATCTCTCGTGTCATATCTGCTTGTCATTGTTTGTATCACTTTTCCCCCTAATGACAGAACAGCGAACATGCGCTGTCACTTGGAACCACATGGTCTTCTAAGGTCATTGAGCGTATAGAGAACAATCATGTCATTTTTCAGCCTACTTTAGTTAACGGGTTCACAATAGAGTTTTGGGAATTAGGAATGGCATAAGGATGTCCCGTGTGTTAAGTGTTATATGTCTACAGTCGTACAGGTTGCCACCCTCATCCAAGTGCTGGTGAGGAGAGAGAGCGAGAGAGAGAGAGAGAGAGAGAGAGAGAGAGAGAGAGAGAGAGAGAATATATACTTTCTATATTTTTGGGAAAAAGCTTACAGCACCTGGTATTCCCAGGCGGTCTCCCATCCAAGTACTAACCAGGCCCGACCCTGCTTAGCTTCCGAGATCGGACGAGATCGGGCGTGTTCAGGGTGGTATGGCCGTAAGCGAGGGTATAGCTTGGTCACGGGCTATTTAAATGGGATGTTGGTATTATCGCTTATTACCAAGACGTACTAAATGCATCATTACCACGCACTCCATCCTATGTCACAAAGTAGCAAGCATGTCATAAAGAAGGTGCGATCTCTCGTGTCATATCTGCTTGTCATTGTTTGTATCACTTTTCCCCCTAATGACAGAACAGCGAACATGCGCTGTCACTTGGAACCACATGGTCTTCTAAGGTCATTGAGCGTATAGAGAACAATCATGTCATTTTTCAGCCTACTTTAGTTAACGGGTTCACAATAGAGTTTTGGGAATTAGGAATGGCATAAGGATGTCCCGTGTGTTAAGTGTTATATGTCTACAGTCGTACAGGTTGCCACCCTCATCCAAGTGCTGGTGAGGAGAGAGAGCGAGAGAGAGAGAGAGAGAGAGAGAGAGAGAGAGAGAGAGAGAGAGAGATATATACTTTCTATATTTTTGGGAAAAAGCTTACAGCACCTGGTATTCCCAGGCGGTCTCCCATCCAAGTACTAACCAGGCCCGACCCTGCTTAGCTTCCGAGATCGGACGAGATCGGGCGTGTTCAGGGTGGTATGGCCGTAAGCGAGGGTATAGCTTGGTCACGGGCTATTTAAATGGGATGTTGGTATTATCGCTTATTACCAAGACGTACTAAATGCATCATTACCACGCACTCCATCCTATGTCACAAAGTAGCAAGCATGTCATAAAGAAGGTGCGATCTCTCGTGTCATATCTGCTTGTCATTGTTTGTATCACTTTTCCCCTAATGACAGAACAGCGAACATGCGCTGTCACTTGGAACCACATGGTCTTCTAAGGTCATTGAGCGTATAGAGAACAATCATGTCATTTTTCAGCCTACTTTAGTTAACGGGTTCACAATAGAGTTTTGGGAATTAGGAATGGCATAAGGATGTCCCGTGTGTTAAGTGTTATATGTCTACAGTCGTACAGGTTGCCACCCTCATCCAAGTGCTGGTGAGGAGAGAGAGCGAGAGAGAGAGAGAGAGAGAGAGAGAGAGAGAGAGAGAGAGAGAGAGAATATATACTTTCTATATTTTTGGGAAAAAGCTTACAGCACCTGGTATTCCCAGGCGGTCTCCCATCCAAGTACTAACCAGGCCCGACCCTGCTTAGCTTCCGAGATCGGACGAGATCGGGCGTGTTCAGGGTGGTATGGCCGTAAGCGAGGGTATAGCTTGGTCACGGGCTATTTAAATGGGATGTTGGTATTATCGCTTATTACCAAGACGTACTAAATGCATCATTACCACGCACTCCATCCTATGTCACAAAGTAGCAAGCATGTCATAAAGAAGGTGCGATCTCTCGTGTCATATCTGCTTGTCATTGTTTGTATCACTTTTCCCCTAATGACAGAACAGCGAACATGCGCTGTCACTTGGAACCACATGGTCTTCTAAGGTCATTGAGCGTATAGAGAACAATCATGTCATTTTTCAGCCTACTTTAGTTAACGGGTTCACAATAGAGTTTTGGGAATTAGGAATGGCATAAGGATGTCCCGTGTGTTAAGTGTTATATGTCTACAGTCGTACAGGTTGCCACCCTCATCCAAGTGCTGGTGAGGAGAGAGAGCGAGAGAGAGAGAGAGAGAGAGAGAGAGAGAGAGAGAGAGAGATATATACTTTCTATATTTTTGGGAAAAAGCTTACAGCACCTGGTATTCCCAGGCGGTCTCCCATCCAAGTACTAACCAGGCCCGACCCTGCTTAGCTTCCGAGATCGGACGAGATCGGGCGTGTTCAGGGTGGTATGGCCGTAAGCGAGGGTATAGCTTGGTCACGGGCTATTTAAATGGGATGTTGGTATTATCGCTTATTACCAAGACGTACTAAATGCATCATTACCACGCACTCCATCCTATGTCACAAAGTAGCAAGCATGTCATAAAGAAGGTGCGATCTCTCGTGTCATATCTGCTTGTCATTGTTTGTATCACTTTTCCCCTAATGACAGAACAGCGAACATGCGCTGTCACTTGGAACCACATGGTCTTCTAAGGTCATTGAGCGTATAGAGAACAATCATGTCATTTTTCAGCCTACTTTAGTTAACGGGTTCACAATAGAGTTTTGGGAATTAGGAATGGCATAAGGATGTCCCGTGTGTTAAGTGTTATATGTCTACAGTCGTACAGGTTGCCACCCTCATCCAAGTGCTGGTGAGAGAGAGAGAGCGAGAGAGAGAGAGAGAGAGAGAGAGAGAGAGAGAGAGAGAGAGAGAGAGAGAGAATATATACTTTCTATATTTTTGGGAAAAAGCTTACAGCACCTGGTATTCCCAGGCGGTCTCCCATCCAAGTACTAACCAGGCCCGACCCTGCTTAGCTTCCGAGATCGGACGAGATCGGGCGTGTTCAGGGTGGTATGGCCGTAAGCGAGGGTATAGCTTGGTCACGGGCTATTTAAATGGGATGTTGGTATTATCGCTTATTACCAAGACGTACTAAATGCATCATTACCACGCACTCCATCCTATGTCACAAAGTAGCAAGCATGTCATAAAGAAGGTGCGATCTCTCGTGTCATATCTGCTTGTCATTGTTTGTATCACTTTTCCCCCTAATGACAGAACAGCGAACATGCGCTGTCACTTGGAACCACATGGTCTTCTAAGGTCATTGAGCGTATAGAGAACAATCATGTCATTTTTCAGCCTACTTTAGTTAACGGGTTCACAATAGAGTTTTGGGAATTAGGAATGGCATAAGGATGTCCCGTGTGTTAAGTGTTATATGTCTACAGTCGTACAGGTTGCCACCCTCATCCAAGTGCTGGTGAGGAGAGAGAGAGAGAGAGAGAGAGAGAGAGAGAGAGAGAGAGAGAGAGAGAGATATATACTTTCTATATTTTTGGGAAAAAGCTTACAGCACCTGGTATTCCCAGGCGGTCTCCCATCCAAGTACTAACCAGGCCCGACCCTGCTTAGCTTCCGAGATCGGACGAGATCGGGCGTGTTCAGGGTGGTATGGCCGTAAGCGAGGGTATAGCTTGGTCACGGGCTATTTAAATGGGATGTTGGTATTATCGCTTATTACCAAGACGTACTAAATGCATCATTACCACGCACTCCATCCTATGTCACAAAGTAGCAAGCATGTCATAAAGAAGGTGCGATCTCTCGTGTCATATCTGCTTGTCATTGTTTGTATCACTTTTCCCCCTAATGACAGAACAGCGAACATGCGCTGTCACTTGGAACCACATGGTCTTCTAAGGTCATTGAGCGTATAGAGAACAATCATGTCATTTTTCAGCCTACTTTAGTTAACGGGTTCACAATAGAGTTTTGGGAATTAGGAATGGCATAAGGATGTCCCGTGTGTTAAGTGTTATATGTCTACAGTCGTACAGGTTGCCACCCTCATCCAAGTGCTGGTGAGGAGAGAGAGCGAGAGAGAGAGAGAGAGAGAGAGAGAGAGAGAGAGAGAGAGAGAGAGAGAGAATATATACTTTCTATATTTTTGGGAAAAAGCTTACAGCACCTGGTATTCCCAGGCGGTCTCCCATCCAAGTACTAACCAGGCCCGACCCTGCTTAGCTTCCGAGATCGGACGAGATCGGGCGTGTTCAGGGTGGTATGGCCGTAAGCGAGGGTATAGCTTGGTCACGGGCTATTTAAATGGGATGTTGGTATTATCGCTTATTACCAAGACGTACTAAATGCATCATTACCACGCACTCCATCCTATGTCACAAAGTAGCAAGCATGTCATAAAGAAGGTGCGATCTCTCGTGTCATATCTGCTTGTCATTGTTTGTATCACTTTTCCCCCTAATGACAGAACAGCGAACATGCGCTGTCACTTGGAACCACATGGTCTTCTAAGGTCATTGAGCGTATAGAGAACAATCATGTCATTTTTCAGCCTACTTTAGTTAACGGGTTCACAATAGAGTTTTGGGAATTAGGAATGGCATAAGGATGTCCCGTGTGTTAAGTGTTATATGTCTACAGTCGTACAGGTTGCCACCCTCATCCAAGTGCTGGTGAGGAGAGAGAGCGAGAGAGAGAGAGAGAGAGAGAGAGAGATATATACTTTCTATATTTTTGGGAAAAAGCTTACAGCACCTGGTATTCCCAGGCGGTCTCCCATCCAAGTACTAACCAGGCCCGACCCTGCTTAGCTTCCGAGATCGGACGAGATCGGGCGTGTTCAGGGTGGTATGGCCGTAAGCGAGGGTATAGCTTGGTCACGGGCTATTTAAATGGGATGTTGGTATTATCGCTTATTACCAAGACGTACTAAATGCATCATTACCACGCACTCCATCCTATGTCACAAAGTAGCAAGCATGTCATAAAGAAGGTGCGATCTCTCGTGTCATATCTGCTTGTCATTGTTTGTATCACTTTTCCCCCTAATGACAGAACAGCGAACATGCGCTGTCACTTGGAACCACATGGTCTTCTAAGGTCATTGAGCGTATAGAGAACAATCATGTCATTTTTCAGCCTACTTTAGTTAACGGGTTCACAATAGAGTTTTGGGAATTAGGAATGGCATAAGGATGTCCCGTGTGTTAAGTGTTATATGTCTACAGTCGTACAGGTTGCCACCCTCATCCAAGTGCTGGTGAGGAGAGAGAGAGAGAGAGAGAGAGAGAGAGAGAGAGAGAGAGAGAGAGAGAGAGAGAGAGAGAGAGAGAGAGAGATATATACTTTCTATATTTTTGGGAAAAAGCTTACAGCACCTGGTATTCCCAGGCGGTCTCCCATCCAAGTACTAACCAGGCCCGACCCTGCTTAGCTTCCGAGATCGGACGAGATCGGGCGTGTTCAGGGTGGTATGGCCGTAAGCGAGGGTATAGCTTGGTCACGGGCTATTTAAATGGGATGTTGGTATTATCGCTTATTACCAAGACGTACTAAATGCATCATTACCACGCACTCCATCCTATGTCACAAAGTAGCAAGCATGTCATAAAGAAGGTGCGATCTCTCGTGTCATATCTGCTTGTCATTGTTTGTATCACTTTTCCCCCTAATGACAGAACAGCGAACATGCGCTGTCACTTGGAACCACATGGTCTTCTAAGGTCATTGAGCGTATAGAGAACAATCATGTCATTTTTCAGCCTACTTTAGTTAACGGGTTCACAATAGAGTTTTGGGAATTAGGAATGGCATAAGGATGTCCCGTGTGTTAAGTGTTATATGTCTACAGTCGTACAGGTTGCCACCCTCATCCAAGTGCTGGTGAGAGAGAGAGAGCGAGAGAGAGAGAGAGAGAGAGAGAGAGAGAGAGAGAGAGAGAGAGAGAGAGAGAGAGAGAATATATACTTTCTATATTTTTGGGAAAAAGCTTACAGCACCTGGTATTCCCAGGCGGTCTCCCATCCAAGTACTAACCAGGCCCGACCCTGCTTAGCTTCCGAGATCGGACGAGATCGGGCGTGTTCAGGGTGGTATGGCCGTAAGCGAGGGTATAGCTTGGTCACGGGCTATTTAAATGGGATGTTGGTATTATCGCTTATTACCAAGACGTACTAAATGCATCATTACCACGCACTCCATCCTATGTCACAAAGTAGCAAGCATGTCATAAAGAAGGTGCGATCTCTCGTGTCATATCTGCTTGTCATTGTTTGTATCACTTTTCCCCTAATGACAGAACAGCGAACATGCGCTGTCACTTGGAACCACATGGTCTTCTAAGGTCATTGAGCGTATAGAGAACAATCATGTCATTTTTCAGCCTACTTTAGTTAACGGGTTCACAATAGAGTTTTGGGAATTAGGAATGGCATAAGGATGTCCCGTGTGTTAAGTGTTATATGTCTACAGTCGTACAGGTTGCCACCCTCATCCAAGTGCTGGTGAGAGAGAGAGAGCGAGAGAGAGAGAGAGAGAGAGAGAGAGAGAGAGAGAGAGAGAGATATATACTTTCTATATTTTTGGGAAAAAGCTTACAGCACCTGGTATTCCCAGGCGGTCTCCCATCCAAGTACTAACCAGGCCCGACCCTGCTTAGCTTCCGAGATCGGACGAGATCGGGCGTGTTCAGGGTGGTATGGCCGTAAGCGAGGGTATAGCTTGGTCACGGGCTATTTAAATGGGATGTTGGTATTATCGCTTATTACCAAGACGTACTAAATGCATCATTACCACGCACTCCATCCTATGTCACAAAGTAGCAAGCATGTCATAAAGAAGGTGCGATCTCTCGTGTCATATCTGCTTGTCATTGTTTGTATCACTTTTCCCCTAATGACAGAACAGCGAACATGCGCTGTCACTTGGAACCACATGGTCTTCTAAGGTCATTGAGCGTATAGAGAACAATCATGTCATTTTTCAGCCTACTTTAGTTAACGGGTTCACAATAGAGTTTTGGGAATTAGGAATGGCATAAGGATGTCCCGTGTGTTAAGTGTTATATGTCTACAGTCGTACAGGTTGCCACCCTCATCCAAGTGCTGGTGAGGAGAGAGAGAGAGAGAGAGAGAGAGAGAGAGAGAGAGAGAGAGAGAGAGAGAGAGAGAGAAAATATATACTTTCTATATTTTTGGGAAAAAGCTTACAGCACCTGGTATTCCCAGGCGGTCTCCCATCCAAGTACTAACCAGGCCCGACCCTGCTTAGCTTCCGAGATCGGACGAGATCGGGCGTGTTCAGGGTGGTATGGCCGTAAGCGAGGGTATAGCTTGGTCACGGGCTATTTAAATGGGATGTTGGTATTATCGCTTATTACCAAGACGTACTAAATGCATCATTACCACGCACTCCATCCTATGTCACAAAGTAGCAAGCATGTCATAAAGAAGGTGCGATCTCTCGTGTCATATCTGCTTGTCATTGTTTGTATCACTTTTCCCCTAATGACAGAACAGCGAACATGCGCTGTCACTTGGAACCACATGGTCTTCTAAGGTCATTGAGCGTATAGAGAACAATCATGTCATTTTTCAGCCTACTTTAGTTAACGGGTTCACAATAGAGTTTTGGGAATTAGGAATGGCATAAGGATGTCCCGTGTGTTAAGTGTTATATGTCTACAGTCGTACAGGTTGCCACCCTCATCCAAGTGCTGGTGAGGAGAGAGAGCGAGAGAGAGAGAGAGAGAGAGAGAGAGAGAGAGAGAGAGAGAGATATATACTTTCTATATTTTTGGGAAAAAGCTTACAGCACCTGGTATTCCCAGGCGGTCTCCCATCCAAGTACTAACCAGGCCCGACCCTGCTTAGCTTCCGAGATCGGACGAGATCGGGCGTGTTCAGGGTGGTATGGCCGTAAGCGAGGGTATAGCTTGGTCACGGGCTATTTAAATGGGATGTTGGTATTATCGCTTATTACCAAGACGTACTAAATGCATCATTACCACGCACTCCATCCTATGTCACAAAGTAGCAAGCATGTCATAAAGAAGGTGCGATCTCTCGTGTCATATCTGCTTGTCATTGTTTGTATCACTTTTCCCCCTAATGACAGAACAGCGAACATGCGCTGTCACTTGGAACCACATGGTCTTCTAAGGTCATTGAGCGTATAGAGAACAATCATGTCATTTTTCAGCCTACTTTAGTTAACGGGTTCACAATAGAGTTTTGGGAATTAGGAATGGCATAAGGATGTCCCGTGTGTTAAGTGTTATATGTCTACAGTCGTACAGGTTGCCACCCTCATCCAAGTGCTGGTGAGGAGAGAGAGCGAGAGAGAGAGAGAGAGAGAGAGAGAGAGAGAGAGAGAGAGAATATATACTTTCTATATTTTTGGGAAAAAGCTTACAGCACCTGGTATTCCCAGGCGGTCTCCCATCCAAGTACTAACCAGGCCCGACCCTGCTTAGCTTCCGAGATCGGACGAGATCGGGCGTGTTCAGGGTGGTATGGCCGTAAGCGAGGGTATAGCTTGGTCACGGGCTATTTAAATGGGATGTTGGTATTATCGCTTATTACCAAGACGTACTAAATGCATCATTACCACGCACTCCATCCTATGTCACAAAGTAGCAAGCATGTCATAAAGAAGGTGCGATCTCTCGTGTCATATCTGCTTGTCATTGTTTGTATCACTTTTCCCCTAATGACAGAACAGCGAACATGCGCTGTCACTTGGAACCACATGGTCTTCTAAGGTCATTGAGCGTATAGAGAACAATCATGTCATTTTTCAGCCTACTTTAGTTAACGGGTTCACAATAGAGTTTTGGGAATTAGGAATGGCATAAGGATGTCCCGTGTGTTAAGTGTTATATGTCTACAGTCGTACAGGTTGCCACCCTCATCCAAGTGCTGGTGAGGAGAGAGAGAGAGAGAGAGAGAGAGAGAGAGAGAGAGAGAGAGAGAGAGAGAGAGAGAGAGAGAATATATACTTTCTATATTTTTGGGAAAAAGCTTACAGCACCTGGTATTCCCAGGCGGTCTCCCATCCAAGTACTAACCAGGCCCGACCCTGCTTAGCTTCCGAGATCGGACGAGATCGGGCGTGTTCAGGGTGGTATGGCCGTAAGCGAGGGTATAGCTTGGTCACGGGCTATTTAAATGGGATGTTGGTATTATCGCTTATTACCAAGACGTACTAAATGCATCATTACCACGCACTCCATCCTATGTCACAAAGTAGCAAGCATGTCATAAAGAAGGTGCGATCTCTCGTGTCATATCTGCTTGTCATTGTTTGTATCACTTTTCCCCTAATGACAGAACAGCGAACATGCGCTGTCACTTGGAACCACATGGTCTTCTAAGGTCATTGAGCGTATAGAGAACAATCATGTCATTTTTCAGCCTACTTTAGTTAACGGGTTCACAATAGAGTTTTGGGAATTAGGAATGGCATAAGGATGTCCCGTGTGTTAAGTGTTATATGTCTACAGTCGTACAGGTTGCCACCCTCATCCAAGTGCTGGTGAGGAGAGAGAGCGAGAGAGAGAGAGAGAGAGAGAGAGAGAGAGAGAGAGAGAGAGAGAGAATATATACTTTCTATATTTTTGGGAAAAGCTTACAGCACCTGGTATTCCCAGGCGGTCTCCCATCCAAGTACTAACCAGGCCCGACCCTGCTTAGCTTCCGAGATCGGACGAGATCGGGCGTGTTCAGGGTGGTATGGCCGTAAGCGAGGGTATAGCTTGGTCACGGGCTATTTAAATGGGATGTTGGTATTATCGCTTATTACCAAGACGTACTAAATGCATCATTACCACGCACTCCATCCTATGTCACAAAGTAGCAAGCATGTCATAAAGAAGGTGCGATCTCTCGTGTCATATCTGCTTGTCATTGTTTGTATCACTTTTCCCCTAATGACAGAACAGCGAACATGCGCTGTCACTTGGAACCACATGGTCTTCTAAGGTCATTGAGCGTATAGAGAACAATCATGTCATTTTTCAGCCTACTTTAGTTAACGGGTTCACAATAGAGTTTTGGGAATTAGGAATGGCATAAGGATGTCCCGTGTGTTAAGTGTTATATGTCTACAGTCGTACAGGTTGCCACCCTCATCCAAGTGCTGGTGAGGAGAGAGAGAGAGAGAGAGAGAGAGAGAGAGAGAGAGAGAGAGATATATACTTTCTATATTTTTGGGAAAAAGCTTACAGCACCTGGTATTCCCAGGCGGTCTCCCATCCAAGTACTAACCAGGCCCGACCCTGCTTAGCTTCCGAGATCGGACGAGATCGGGCGTGTTCAGGGTGGTATGGCCGTAAGCGAGGGTATAGCTTGGTCACGGGCTATTTAAATGGGATGTTGGTATTATCGCTTATTACCAAGACGTACTAAATGCATCATTACCACGCACTCCATCCTATGTCACAAAGTAGCAAGCATGTCATAAAGAAGGTGCGATCTCTCGTGTCATATCTGCTTGTCATTGTTTGTATCACTTTTCCCCTAATGACAGAACAGCGAACATGCGCTGTCACTTGGAACCACATGGTCTTCTAAGGTCATTGAGCGTATAGAGAACAATCATGTCATTTTTCAGCCTACTTTAGTTAACGGGTTCACAATAGAGTTTTGGGAATTAGGAATGGCATAAGGATGTCCCGTGTGTTAAGTGTTATATGTCTACAGTCGTACAGGTTGCCACCCTCATCCAAGTGCTGGTGAGGAGAGAGAGAGAGAGAGAGAGAGAGAGAGAGAGAGAGAGAGAGAGAGAGAGATATATACTTTCTATATTTTTGGGAAAAAGCTTACAGCACCTGGTATTCCCAGGCGGTCTCCCATCCAAGTACTAACCAGGCCCGACCCTGCTTAGCTTCCGAGATCGGACGAGATCGGGCGTGTTCAGGGTGGTATGGCCGTAAGCGAGGGTATAGCTTGGTCACGGGCTATTTAAATGGGATGTTGGTATTATCGCTTATTACCAAGACGTACTAAATGCATCATTACCACGCACTCCATCCTATGTCACAAAGTAGCAAGCATGTCATAAAGAAGGTGCGATCTCTCGTGTCATATCTGCTTGTCATTGTTTGTATCACTTTTCCCCTAATGACAGAACAGCGAACATGCGCTGTCACTTGGAACCACATGGTCTTCTAAGGTCATTGAGCGTATAGAGAACAATCATGTCATTTTTCAGCCTACTTTAGTTAACGGGTTCACAATAGAGTTTTGGGAATTAGGAATGGCATAAGGATGTCCCGTGTGTTAAGTGTTATATGTCTACAGTCGTACAGGTTGCCACCCTCATCCAAGTGCTGGTGAGGAGAGAGAGCGAGAGAGAGAGAGAGAGAGAGAGAGAGAGATATATACTTTCTATATTTTTGGGAAAAAGCTTACAGCACCTGGTATTCCCAGGCGGTCTCCCATCCAAGTACTAACCAGGCCCGACCCTGCTTAGCTTCCGAGATCGGACGAGATCGGGCGTGTTCAGGGTGGTATGGCCGTAAGCGAGGGTATAGCTTGGTCACGGGCTATTTAAATGGGATGTTGGTATTATCGCTTATTACCAAGACGTACTAAATGCATCATTACCACGCACTCCATCCTATGTCACAAAGTAGCAAGCATGTCATAAAGAAGGTGCGATCTCTCGTGTCATATCTGCTTGTCATTGTTTGTATCACTTTTCCCCCTAATGACAGAACAGCGAACATGCGCTGTCACTTGGAACCACATGGTCTTCTAAGGTCATTGAGCGTATAGAGAACAATCATGTCATTTTTCAGCCTACTTTAGTTAACGGGTTCACAATAGAGTTTTGGGAATTAGGAATGGCATAAGGATGTCCCGTGTGTTAAGTGTTATATGTCTACAGTCGTACAGGTTGCCACCCTCATCCAAGTGCTGGTGAGGAGAGAGAGCGAGAGAGAGAGAGAGAGAGAGAGAGAGAGAGAGAGAGAGAGATATATACTTTCTATATTTTTGGGAAAAAGCTTACAGCACCTGGTATTCCCAGGCGGTCTCCCATCCAAGTACTAACCAGGCCCGACCCTGCTTAGCTTCCGAGATCGGACGAGATCGGGCGTGTTCAGGGTGGTATGGCCGTAAGCGAGGGTATAGCTTGGTCACGGGCTATTTAAATGGGATGTTGGTATTATCGCTTATTACCAAGACGTACTAAATGCATCATTACCACGCACTCCATCCTATGTCACAAAGTAGCAAGCATGTCATAAAGAAGGTGCGATCTCTCGTGTCATATCTGCTTGTCATTGTTTGTATCACTTTTCCCCTAATGACAGAACAGCGAACATGCGCTGTCACTTGGAACCACATGGTCTTCTAAGGTCATTGAGCGT